>CAKXYN010000015.1:9882500-14682500 GCA_935064755.1 Tragelaphus eurycerus | reverse complement strand
AAATCCTTTAATTAAATCCATGTTAATAGACGTCTTTCTTACTCTGGAAAGTAAATGAGACAGTGGGGTGGAAGTTGACCAGAAGTTAAATTACCAAATAAACAAGTAAATTTTTATATCTATCTGGTTCCCTGGTGGCTCAGTGGTAAAGAATCTGCCTGCCAATGCAGGAGACAGGTTTGAACCCTGGGCAGGGAAGACACCCTGGAGAAAGAAATGGCAACCCATTTCCCAGTTTTCTTGCCTAGGAAATTCCATGGACGGAGAAGCCTGGCCAGCTACGGTCCATGTGGTTGCAAAGAGTTAGACATGACTTAAGTGACTAAGCGACAACAACAATCATCTATTAACATCTATATATTTATCTCCATAGAGAGATAAGATAGCTAGACAGACTACATTGTAACTCTACTAACAAAATATTTCTGTTAATATATTAGTGTTTTTCTTCTAGATTTTAATACATACACATTGCATACATTGCAATATACCTCTTGCAGCTAAATATTCTCATACTCCCTAAATATTTCTCAGATTCCTTAACTTTGGAATTTGCATATTCTTTTTTTTTTGGACACAAAAATTTTTATTTTTTTTGTCATCAGATTATAAAATTTAAAATTCATGCCATTTCTCTTTGTGCAATGTTTTTAAAATGTCTTCGCATTTTAAAACAAAATTAATCTATACTTCATTCTATTTATTATATGTTTTTTCCATTTATAATCCAACTTTCTTCTGGTATCAGACTGTGGTAGAGAGGGCTTCCCAGGCGGCACTAGTGGTAAAGAAATCCCTGCCAGTGGAGGAGACATGAGATGCGGGTTTGATCCCTGGGTTGGGGAGATCCCCTAGAGGGGCATATGGCAACCCACTCCAGTATTCTTGCCTGAGAAATCTCATAGACAGAGGAGCCTGGCAGGCTACAGTTCGTTGGTTTGCAAAAAGTTGAACATGACTGAATGACATGTGGTAGAGAATGAAGCCTTTCCTTCAACATGGTGGCTGATTCTGTCATCATTATTTACTTAATAATCTATTTTTCTTCATTGTTAAAAATGCTCCTTACTTTATAAATTCTTATTCTATTCTTGGAGTTTTATGACATGCCACGTACCTGCATGTCCACTTCTATAATAGATCACAATGATTTAATTATCAGGGTTTTATAATACATTTTATTAATCAAGGAAATCTGTTTGTTTTTCCTATATAAATATTTTTCTTTAGGTTGTAGGCTTACTAACAAGGACTATGTCACTTAAATACTATTGATCCTGTACATGGGCCCAGCACAGTGTTAGGCAATAAAAATCTCTCTTATATGTAAGTTATTTTGATTCAAAGCTTCCTTTACACTTTTCATATGAGTTCTTACACATTCCAGTTCCCTTACTAGTATGATCAAGGTTAGTTCAAAATGGTCTAAAGCTTTTTGCCTCAAATACAGGCACATAATACGTGCTCAGAGAGTTCTTATCTATTGGTCCATATTGCCTCCTGTCTATTCAAGAAGGACAAACTGAAAGAGAATGAGAATCATGATTTATAGTCAGTGACTTAACATTTTGATGAAGTGAAGTATAAAAAAGTCTGTCCTAAACCTAAGCAAAATTAGAAACATCCTAAGATTCTGCTAGATTTGTTATCTTGCACTGCAACTGCCCTGACCAAATGTCTCTGTGAGCATCCTGTGTAGGGGAAGCATCACAGAGACAAGGGTGGTGAGTGTAGGGGTCTCCTACGGCTGCTGTAATAAATTACCACCAACTTGGTGGCTTAAAGCAACAGCATTTATTCTCTATGATTCTGGACATCAGAAGTCTGAAATCCTTTTCCCTGGGCTGAAATTAAGAGCTACAAGGCCCCCTGAGGCTCCAGAGGAAAATGTACGTTTTTGCTTCTTTTCTTTCTTTAGAGCTACATTCTTTGCATTTATTAGTATCTGGCCTCTTCTACAATTGTCAAAGCCAACATTAGAGCATCTTATTTCCATCATCACATTGGCTGCTTCTTCTGTAGTTAAATCTCCCTCTGCCTCCCTGTTATAAAGATACTTGTGATTATATTTAGGGCCTGCTTCAGATAATCCAGAATAATCTCATTTTAACATTAATTTAGTCACATCTACATCTTGGACTGCAAGGAGGTGAAACCAGTCAATCCTAAAGGAAATCAACCCTGAATACCCATTGGAAGGACTGACGCTGAAGCCAAAGCTCCAATACTTTGCCCACCTGAAGTGAAGAGCTGACTCATTGGAAGAGACCTTGATGCCATGAAAGAATGAGGGCAGAAGGAAAAGAAGGGAGCAGAGGATGAGATGGTTAGACAGCATCTCTGACTCAATGGGCATGAGTCTGAGCAAACTCAGGGAGAGAGTGAAGCACAGGGAAGCCTGAAGCTTGACGTGCTGCAGTTCATAGGGTTGCAAAGAGCTGGACATGATTTAGCGACTGAACAACAACCACCACCAAGCCCCTTTGGCCACACAATGTAACCTTCACAGGTTCCAGGGATTAGGACCTGGACATCTTGTGGGATGATCATTCAGCCTACCACAGTGAAAACCCCAAGCCCTCTGAGTCGTGGGTGTCAGTTAATGGGCCAGGAGACTGTATCCTTCTCCCAGTGAATCAGTTCTATCCTAGAGATGCTTCTTGATTCACTGACAGAAAGGATATAAGCAGGTATGGAGGTTACAAAAAATTGACACAGTCCCTGCCTTCAAGGGGCTCCACAATTTTACTGTTGCTTTTGCTTTTCATTTTTTTGTTGTTATTGTTTAAATGTAGACTATATATCCTTTGAAATGGAATTCATTTATGGCATTATTTTTTCTTCAGGAGAGGGAAAAATTTTTATTCTCTACTCTTTAGGTTTAGCTGCTAGGGCATGAAAATTAGGTTCAGTTCAGTCACTCAGTCGTGTCCGACTCTGCGACCCCATGAATCGCAGCACGCCAGGCCTCCCTGTCCATCACCAACTCCTGGAGGTCACTGAGACTCACATCCATCGAGTCAGTGATGCCATCCAGCCATCTCATCCTCTGTCGTCCCCTTCTCCTCCTGCCCCTAATCCCTCCCAGCATCAGAGTCTTCTCCAATGAGTCAACTCTTCGCATGAGGTGGCCAAAGTACTGGAGTTTCAGCTTTAGCATCATTCCTTCCAAAGAAATCCCAGGGCTGATCTCCTTCAGAATGGACTGGTTGGATCTCCTTGCAATCCAAGGGACTCTCAAGAGTCCTCTCCAACACCACAGTTCAAAAGCATCAATTCTTCGGCCCTCAGCCTTCTTCACAGTCCAACTCTCACATCCATACATGACCACAGGAAAAACCATAGCCTTGACTAGGCGGACCTTTGTTGGCAAAGGAATGTCTCTGCTTTTCAATATGTAAATTAAGTTAGTAAAAGACAAATTAACAGTAGAAAAGTTCTGTTTTATATGCACATGGGGGAGCCTCACAGAAAAGAAGTGAAAACATCCCTAAAACTGGCACGGGAGCTTATATACCATTTTAAGAAAGAATGAGGAGTTTTGGACCAATGACAAAAGAAAAGAGATTTGAGCTTCTAAAGGCAGGAAATTTGGGAAAGGTAAGTGTGTGGGCAAAACCAATGGAGAATAAGGGATATTTTAGTAAGGTTTGTCTGGGCAGACCCATTTGAATGCTGACATTCTGTCTCCAGTAATAAGGGCTGTTTTCCTGGTGCTGGGAGTGGGGAGAGGAGGCAATCCTCACTAAGAGAAATTTATGCTCTGCTTTTCTGCAAATAGGAGTAGGACAAGAGTCTTTCTCCATATGCAGCTTCTTAACTGCCCTTTTTTTTTTTTTTTTTTAAGTCACTCAGTCATGTCGGACTCTTTGTGACCCCACGGACTGTAGTCTGCCAGGCTCCTCTGTCCGTGGGATTATCCAGGCAAGAATACTGGAGTGGGTTGCCATTTCCTCCTAACTGCCTTTAGCTCAAAATAATCCTGATGCTGAAGTGGCATCTTTTAGGGTGGTACATTCTGAGTCCCATCATTGAATATGTTTCCAAGTCCCCCAGTTGTGAGAACTTTCTCTTTCCCATTCTTATCTATCTGAATCCTGTTCTCCTCTAACTTCCATTCTCATTGCCAGAGAGTGATCACACACATTCTCTCTCTCTCTCAACCAATAAATCTGCATATAAAATAACAGGTAGTAGTAAGAGTTATTTTTAAAAATTAAAGTAAGGAAGATAGCAACAGAGCTGGGATGGTTACCACCATTTTATGTGGGAGAGTCAGGGAAGACATCTCTGATCAGATTACATTGCAGCAGAGACCAAAAAGAAATCTAAAGGAGAAAATCAGACAGCAAGCTAGGGAAAGAGTATTCTAGGCCAGGGAACTAACTTGTGCAAAGCCCCCTGGTGTTTCGTGTGTTTAAGAAATAGCAAAGGGGCCAAGTGTGACTTCACTCTTCCTAATACTCCATAACTCCTCCTCCTCCTCCTTCTGGGTTCCCTAGTCTTCCCTTCTTGTTTCATCCTACTCAACCCTTTACATACCACTAGAATTGTCTTTTCTGAGTGAATTCCTGCTTATTGCCTATTGTAAGTAACATGCTAACCACAATAACAGGCAAACTGAAGCAAGAAGAGCTTGAACAACTTGCCTAAAATCATACAGCCAATAACTGGTGTAGGTGGGATTTGAAACCAGGCAGTTTGGTTCTAAAGTCTGATCTCATGTATGCAGTTCAGTTCAGTCACTAGTTGTGTCCAACTCTTTGTGACCCCATGAATCTCAGCACACCAGGCCTCCCTGTCCATCACCAACTCCCGGAGGTCACTCAGACTTACATCCATCGAGTCAGTGATGCCATCCAGCCATCTCATCCTCTGTCGTCCCCTTCTCCTCCTGCCCCCAATCCCTCCCAGCAGCAGAGTCTTTCGCATGAGGTGGCCAGGAGTTTCAGCTTTAGCATCATTCCTTCCAAAGAAATCCCAGGGCTGATCTCCTTCAGAATGGACTGGTTGGATCTCTTTGCAATCCAAGGGACTCTCAAGAGTCTTCTCCAACACCACAGTTCAAAAGCATCAATTCTTCGGCCCTCAGCCTTCTTCACAGTCCAACTCTCACATCCATACATGACCACTAGAAAAACCATAGCCTTGACTAGACGAACCTTTGTTGACAAAGCAATGTCTCTGCTTTTGAATATGCTATCTAGGTTGGTCATAACTTTTCTTCCAAGAACTAAGCGTCTTTTAATTTCATGGCTGCAGTGATTTTGGACCCCCCAAAATAAAGTCTGACACTGTTTCCACTGTTTCCCCACCTATTTACCGCCTACCATTTCCACAGATATCAAACCTTTGTCTTTCCCTAGAATGCTCTCCTCCACCCACAGAATTGTTCTTATTCCTCTCAATCACTCCCACAAGATTTTCTCCCAGCTCCCTGCTTCACAACATTGAACCCGGTCTGTGACATTTGTTGTTGTTGTTTAGTTATGTACAACTGGTGCAACCCCATGCACTGAAGCCCACTAGTCTCCTCTCTTCATGGGATTTCCCAGGTCAGAATACTCAAGTGGGTTGCCATTTCCTTCTCCAGGAGGTCTTCCTGACCCAGGAATCAAACTAGCATCTCCTGGATTGGCAGGCAGATTCTTTACCACTGAGCCACCAGGAAAGCCCCATCCATGATATTTAGGTGGTCATAATCTTATCTCTACCAAAGGGACCACAAGTTCTCTGACATCAGGGCAATGTCCTGGGTCATTACTTTCTGAAGAGGTGGGCACACAAAGTGCTCAGAAAAAACTGTATAAAATTACTACTTTTCATCAATTCAGAGATTCACACTTTTCCATCACACTGAACATCTCTGACACTAGTCACACGATTGATGGTTTGTCAGGGTTAACTGCCAGGCTTCTTTTCCTTCTTAGCAGCCTCACAGATTTGATGAAATAAAGTAATTAAAAATCTTGACCTTGCCCCTTCCTTTGGTGACCTGGTATTATCTGAATTACTCAGCATGGTGGAATGAAGAGGAAGCGATCTTGCTCTTTCCTGACCACACCGGAGTTGTACCAGAAAGCTCTTTGCTGCTATGCAACTTACTTGCTGTCAAATTCTACCTACTAGGCTATTTATGGGACATCTGAAATGAAGAGAAATGTTTAATATGTGGAAAATAGTGGCACAAGACTCAGGACCTTGGTTATTCAAGGCCTGGATACAGACAACAAAAACGAGGAGTCCTCCACTCAACAGAAAGTTTTTGAAGTTCACAGATACCATCTTCCACAATTTATTTTCTCTACTAAGAAAAGAAACTCATGCAGGAAACATCTTAAAACCAAGTAAATAAAACAGAGATGCCCACAATTTCCTGCAAGTCTGATTAAAAATAGCAACTCTGCAATCATGAATGCGGCTCATCTGGCAGCTGCAGGGCCGTATACCTAGGGAAGCTGAAATCACTGGCAGCTGCCTAAGAACAGGGCAAGTGTGGCAGGTGTTCACACACACTGTCGTGGCGGGACAGAGGGAGGCGAGACTTCAGACGCTTGTTTTAACTAATATATACAAATGACTTCTTAATAATAAAACGTAGGCATCCAAGAATTATTTGATTTCTCATTTCCACCTCCACCCGTCCTCTAATGTCACCCTATCCATGCTCTCCAAAGTGAAATTCTAGTTCCTTGCACCTCTTTTAGACTGAATTCCCCCAAAAATGGGCACTGCAGAGAAACATCAGAGTTTTACTCTCCCCTCCTTCACCATACCAAAAATATCATGAACCAATGCAGCCCTGAGCTCTGTTACGAATATTTATGGGTTTTTTTTCCTGCCTGAATTACAGGCACTCTGGATTGGATCTTCAAAGCAATGTACAGGGTTTAAGCTGAGCGATTCTCATGAAGTCTGTGGGAGGCACACAGCAAGAATCCTGTAATATCTCAGAGGATTTATTCCTTTTTAAGTTCTTTTATAAGAAGCCTTTGCTAAGGGATTTACAAGAACTCAAGATTATTTAGTGATAATAGAATGAGAAACGTTGCTGGAAGTGTAAAAGGCAGCCACATTCCCACCAAAAGAATTCCTGATAAATAATGTCATTATGGTACGAAAAATACAAAACGAACTTAATCATTAGCTTCTAATTGAAGGGATCTGTCAAATTTGCTTCTCCTTGCTACCTTAGCTATTTTCTGTTCAGTGGGGTTCCATCAAATGTAAACAAAGAGTAGGTCAAAGAGAATGATTAATTGCTAACCTGGTGAGACCAGCCTGGACCCGTGGATTGGTGGTGGGAATTGGCTGTTGCATCTTTCATTTCCCCTATGCCCCTACACTTACCCATTAAATCCCAGATGGACCTCCTAATCAACGGAAGTGGCCGGTGGAAGTCAAATAGTGCCTTATTGAGGGATTCCCAGGTAAGATTCTCCTAAACAAAGCAAGGACTAAAAATAAAACATCCAGATAGAAACAGAACACTGTCTTTGAATGAATATTATCATTAAAAAAAAACTCAGTTGCATGCCACATTTTTAAGATAAAGATTTACAGTCAAATAAACATTTCTAAGAATTTTTAAAGAGGGCATGTACATACACAACTTTATATATGAACCCACATAATATTTTAATTACCCAGAAAGTTTAGGACCCAAATCAAGTAAATTGTGCAATTAATCAAATGATGACCAAAGTTTTTCTCATCTAAATTTTTTAAAACCTCACTGGAGAGTGTTTATAAATGCATCACTCCTCTTTCCTGTCTTATTCAGTACAGTAGTAAAATGACCACAGCTGACTCTTGATAATTGGGGATTTTATAGTTACTCATGGTTATTTTTTGACCATCAGTTCTATTTCTACAGAATTAGAGATTTGGAAGGCAGATTGATTCTAAGGAAAGTCCTGGAAATTATTTTAAGATCTTTGATATGAGTTCTTAAAGCATCACTTTCCTCCCCCACTTCCAAAAATAGAAAGAAGAAAATTCCAGTTAATTGGAGGTACTAGTTGAATGCTTACAATTTCACACTCTTCCACTCATCCGATTCTTGCTCACACAAAACTATAGTTGAAAGTTTTACTTCAGGATATTCAAGTAGACTATATCGCTTGAATCATGAAAGGGTTCATTAGAAATGAAATCTCTTAAATTTATCTTTTAGGTAATTGTTAGCTATGAGAATTGGTGAAATGCTTTCATTTTTCACCACTGAAGTCAATGCTTAATGAAGATCCTCTGCTGATTCCCATTTGCAAGGACTGGGATGTTTGTTTGTGGAAACGAGAAAGGGCGGCTGGTTTGCTGACAGTTTAGGTGAGAACAAGGCATGTTGAGCCATATGTTTTGCTACCTCACCACACGAACAAAGGGACATTCTCCTCTGTGCTCAGTGGTAAAGAATCCACCTGTCAGTGCAGGAGACGCAAGAGACATGGGTTTGATCCTTGAGTCAGGAAGACCCCCTGAAGGTGGAAATGGCAACCCACTCCAGTATTCTTGCCTAGAAAATTCCATGGAGAGAGTAGCCTAGTGGACTATAGTCCACGGAGTTGCAAAGAGTCTGATTGACTGAGCACGTAAAGATGAACACTTTTTGTTTGTTTGCCACGCCATGAGGCATCTGGGATCTTAGTTCCCCAACCAGGGATAAAACCTGTGCCCCCAGCATTGAAAGTGTGGAGTCTTAACCACCAGACTGCCAGGGAAGTCTCAAATACCTTTTGAGGAGCTCCACATGGAGCTAGCCTGTGGACGTCAATGAGTTCTTGGACAATCAGGTATCACTCACTTCCAAAGCCAGTTCACTCAGACCTGTATACAAAAGGGCTTCTTCTGGGAAATAGCAACCTCAAGCATGCAGAGGAAGATTTCAAGGACCTGTGTTTCTGAAGTAGTTATCTTTAAGCCAGTGTGTAGGGAAAAATATATGTTACATTCCATTCTAGAACCTTCCATCTAAAGCTACCACTCTACATTCCCTGTCACTCCTCCACAGCCTGGTCTTGCTGAAGAAAGCTTAGTCTGTAGAGGTGAGAAATAAGGGAGAAAAAGGGAGTAGATAAGGTACTCTCTTATTCCTACTTTCCCTTTCTACAGAGTCCAGGAGAGGTACGACCTGTCCCATGCAGTTTCATTCTTCTGTTTGGCTCCAGCTTCACTAAAGATAGGAAAGACACATATAAACTTCATTCCCCTTCTCTATTGTGGTGGCAGTGATGTAAAATCCCCTTGGGATCCAAAAATGTTTGGAATTCAAACGGAGTTATTTTCAGAGAGAAAAGGCAGGGAAAAAGGTATATGAATGTAAGCAGATCTTGTGAAAGCATTCATATTTATATGGAACTTTCTGTTTTCAAAGTTCATGGGAGTGCAGATATTTGAAGAGTGAGAAGCCAAAGGGGTGGACTGTGCCATTAATCAATTTATTATCACTTTTTGTCTCCAGATCAGCTTTATTGCCTGCTCTGCGTGAATGCAGCTTGTTCTTTTAAGTATTTTTCCTGTGCTAGCTAGCACAATGTTTCTGGTTTGTATGGAGTTGTTTTTTGTTTTTGTTTTCCATTTTTGAAGACTGAGATAAAATTGATGTAACATAAAATCCACCATTTAAAGGTATACAATTATGTGGATTTTCAGTATATTCTGAAAATATACTGGCTTCCCTGGTGGCTCAGAGGGTAAAGCGTCTGCCTGTAATGCAGGAGACCTGGGTTTGATCCCTGGGTCAGGAAGATACCCTGGAGAAGGAAATAGCAACCCACTCCAGCACTCTTGCCTGGAAATCCCATGGACAGAGAAGCCTGGTAGAATACAGTCCATGGGGTCGCAAAGAGTCAGACACGACTGAGCAACTTCACTTTCAGTTTCATGAGACATTGTTGTTTAGATACTAAGTCATGCCCAACTCTTTGCTACTCCATGAACTGCAGCATGCCAGGCTTCTCTGTCCAACACTATCTCCCTGAGTATGCTCAGACTCACGTCCATTCAGTCAGTGATGCCATCCAACCATCTTATCCTCTGTCATCCCCTTCCCCTCTTTCCCTCAATTTTTCCCAGCATCAGGGTCTTTTCCAATGAGTCAGCTCTTTTCATCAGGTGGCCAAAGTATTGGAGCTTCAGTTTCAGCATCAGTCCTTCTAATGATTATTAAGGATTGATCTCCTTTAGGATTGACACATTAACACTATATAAACAAAATCACTGCAGATGGTGACTGTAGAAGCTATTACCAACCTAGACAGCATATTAAAAAGCAGAGACATTACTTTACCAACAAAGGTCTGTCTAGTCAAAGCTGTGGTTTTTCCAGTAGTCATGTATGGATGCGAGAGTTGGACTATAATGAATGCTGAGCACCAAAGAATTGATGCTTTTGAACTGTGGTGCTGGAGACGACTCTTGAGAGTCCTTTGGGCGGCAAGTAGATCCTTTAGATCAACCCTAAAGGAGATCAGTCCTGAATATTCATTGGGAGGACTGATGCTGAAGCTGAAATTCCAATACTTTGGCCACCTGATGGGAAGAACCAACTCATTGGAAAAGAGTCTGATGCTGGGAAAGATTGAAGGTGGGAGGAGAAGGGGACGACAGTGGATGAGATAGTTGGATGGCATCACCGATGCAATGGACATGAGTTTGAGTAGGCTCCGGGAGTTGGTGATGGACAGGGAAGCCTGGAGTGCTGCAGTCAATGGGGTCACAAAGAGTGGGACATGACTGAGTGACTGAACTGAACTGAACTGAACTTCATAACATTTCCATCACCCCAAAAAGAATCCCTATAAATGTTGCAATTTTAGTTACCTCTCATTCCTCCATTGCTTGACAACCACTAGTCTTTTGTCTGTCTCTATAGATTTGCCCATTCACAAAATATGTTGCCTTTGCTATGTCTGGTTTCTTTCATTTAACGTGGTGTTTTCAAGTTTCATCCATGCTATAGCATGTGTCAGTATTTCATTCCCCCATCCTTTTACTGACTGAATAACATTTCGTTTTGTGGATATTTTATCTACATTTTCGTTTACTCAGTTGCTATTTGGGTTGTGTCCACTTCTTGGCTATTATGCATTTTGCTGCTATGAATATTCATATTCAAGTTTCTGTGTGAATATGTATTTTCAATTCTCTTAAATATACGCTGAGAAGTAAAATTTCTGGGTCATATAGCAACTCCATGTTGAGCTTTTTGAGGACCTGCCAGACTGTTTTCCACAGTAGTTGCACTATTTCTATTCCCACTAGTAATTTATGAGAGTTCCAGTTGCTTCACATCCTAACTAACACCTGTTATTCTCTGTTTTTTTATTGTAGCCATCCTAGTGGGTATGAAGTGATATCTCATTGTGGTTTTGATTTGTATTTCCCTGGTGACTAATCATGTTTGTATGGTTTTTGTTTTGTATTTTGAACCATCTTTAGGCTTACAGAAAATGTTCAAAAATAGTATTGGGGTCAAATTCTGAACTTTATATTCTATTTCATTCTTGTATTTGTCTCCTCATGTGTCATAGCATCCTATTTTGATTATGGGAAATTTACATATGTTTTAATGTCTAGTAGTGCTAATTCTCCCTTCTAGATATTCTTCAATATTTCCTGGTGATAATTGCATGTCTGCTTGTCCATGTGAACTTTAGTATTGACTTGTCTATAAAATAACTTCTTGGCACTTTTATTGGAGTTGCATAGATTTTATAAATTAATTTTAGGGGAACTGACAAACTTCTTAATGTTTTCATCCTATGCAAGAACAGGAAATGGATTTCTAATTGTTCAGCTCTGCTTTTGGAGTGTTTCAAAATTGTCCTCATACAGATAGGTTTTGCTCATTTCTGGTTAAGTACGCATTTAATCTTTTAAAAATTGTATTTTATTTTTTATCGGTGCATAGGTACTTTACACTGTTGTGTTACCCATTTTATACATAGTAGCTAAGAGTTGGACACGACTGAGCGACTTCACTTTCACTTTCATGCATTGGAGAAGGAAATGGCAACCCACTCCAGTGTTCTTGCCTGGAGAATCCCAGGGACAGGGGAGCCTGATGGGCTGCCG
Source organism: Tragelaphus eurycerus (assembly GCA_935064755.1). Taxonomy (NCBI): domain Eukaryota; kingdom Metazoa; phylum Chordata; class Mammalia; order Artiodactyla; family Bovidae; genus Tragelaphus; species Tragelaphus eurycerus. Next base: position 14,670,425 of record CAKXYN010000015.1, on the reverse strand, counting down.
TCTGTGGGGTCGCACAGAGTCGGACACGACTGAAGTGACTTAGCAGCAGCAGCAGCAGTGTACATATGTCAATCCCAGACTCCCAAAAGGGAACCCCCTTGCACTGTTGGTGGGAAGGTAAATTGATACAACCACTGTGGAGAACAGTATGGAGATTACTTAAAAAACTAGGAATATAACTATCATGAAAAGTGAAAAGTGTTAGTCACTCAGTTGAGTCCAGCTCTTTGTGATCCCGTGGACTGTAGCCTGCTGGGCTCCTCTGTCCACAGAATTCTCCAGGCAGGAATACTGGAGTGGGTAGCCAGTCCCATCGCCAGGGGATCTTCTCAACCCAGGGATTAAACCTGGGTCTCCTGCATTGCAGGCAAATTCTTTATCATCTGAGCCACCAGGGAAGTCCTAGAACTACCTTATGACCCAGCAATTCCACTACTGGGCATATACCCTGAGAAAACCATAATTCGAAAAGACACATGTACCTGAATGTTCATTGCATTTACAAAACCCAGAACGTGGAAGCAACCTCGATGTCCATTAACGGATGGATAAAGAAGTTGTGATACATATATACAATGGAATATTAGCCATAAAAAGGAACAAATCTGAGTCAGTTCTAATGAGGTGGATGAACCTAGAACCTGTTATACAGAGTGAAGTAAGTCAGAAAGAGGAAAACAAATATCGTATATTAATCCATATATATGGAATCTAGACTAAATGGTACTCATGAACCTATTTGCAGGGTAGGAATAGAGATGCCAACTTAGAGAACAGACTTGTGGGCACAGTGGGGGAAGGCGAGAGTGGGACCAATTGAGAGAATAGCATTGAAACTATATTACCATATGTAAACGAGATGGCTAGTAGAGAAGGAAATGACAACCCACTCCAGTGTTCTTGCCTGGAGAGTCCCAGGGACGACGGAGCCTGGTGGGCTGCCGTCTATGGGGTCGCACAGAGTCGGACACGACTGAAGCGACTTAGCAGCAGCAGCAGCAGCAGCAGCAGTGGAAAGCTGCTGTTTAACAGGAAGCTCAACCTGGTGCTCTGTGACAATCTAGAGGGACTGGGGGTTGGAAGCAGGTTAAGAGGGAGGGGACATATGTATACTTATGGCTGATTCACACTATTGTATGGCAGAAAACAACACAACATTGTAAAGCAATTATTCTCCAATTAAAAATGTAAAAGTACATATGTATATAAATGATGCTGTGAAAGTGCTGCACTCAATATGTCAGCAAATTTGGAAAACTCAGCAGTGGCCACAAGATTGGAAAAGGTCAGTTTTCATCCCAATCCCAAAGAAAGGCAATGCCAGAGAGTGCTCAAACTACCGCACAATTGCACTCATCTCACACGCTAGTAAAGTAATGCTCAAAATTCTCCAAGCCAGGCTTCAGCAATATGTGAACCGTGAACTTCCTGATGTTCAAGCTGGTTTTAGAAAAGGCAGAGGAACCAGAGATCAAATTGCCAACATCCGCTGGATCATGAAAAAAGCAAGAGAGTTCCAGAAAAACATCTATTTCTGCTTTATTGACTATGCCAAAGCCTTTGACTGTGTGGATCACAATAAACTGTGGAAAATTCTGAAAGAGATGGGAATACCAGACCACCTGATCTGCCTCTTGAGAAATCTGTATGCAGGTCAGGAAGCAACAGTTAGAACTGGTCATGGAACAACAGACTGGTTCCAGATAGGAAAAGGAGTACGTCAAGGCTGCATATTGTCATCATGTTTATTTAACTTATATGCAGAGTACATCATGAGAAATGCTGGACTGGAAGAAACACAAGTTGGAATCAAGATTGCTGGGAGAAATATCAATAACCTCAGATATGCAGATGACACCACTCTTATGGCAGAAAGTGAAGAGGGGCTAAAAAGCCTCTTGATGAAAGTGAAAGTGGAGAGTGAAAAGGTTGGCTTAAAGCTCAACATTCAGAAAACGAAGATCATGGCATCTGGTCCCATCACTACATGGGAAATAGATGGAGAAACAGTGGAAACAGTGTCAGAATTTATTTTTCTGGGCTCCAAAATCACTGCAGATGGTGACTGCAGCCATGAAATTAAAAGACGCTTACTCCTTGGAAGGAAAGTTATGACCAACCTAGATAGCATATTCAAAAGCAGAGACATTACTTTACCAACAAAGGTTCGCCTAGGCAAGGCTATGGTCTTTCCTGTGGTCATGTATGGATGTGAGAGCTGGACTGTGAAGAAGGCTGAGCGCCGAAGAATTGATGCTTTTGAACTGTGGTGTTGGAGAAGACTCTTGAGAGTCCCTTGGACTGCAAGAAGATCCAACCAGTCCATTCTGAAGGAGATCAGCCCTGGGATTTCTTTGGAAGGAATGATGCTAAAGCTGAAACTCCAGTATTTTGGCCACCTCATGCGAAGAGTTGACTCATTGGAGAAGACTCTGATGCTGGGAGGGATTGAGGGCAGGAGGAGAAGGGGACGACAGAGGATGAGATGGCTGGATGGCATGACTGACTTGATGGGTATGAGTCTGAGCGACCTCCGGGAGCTGGTGATGGACAGGGAGGCCTGGTGTGCTGCGGTTCATGGGGTCGCAAAGAGTCGGACACGACTGTGCGACTGATCTGATCTGATGTATATAAAAAATAAAGTTAACAAATAACAAGCAGGTAAAAAAAAACCCAGAGTCCCAATTTTTCCTACTCACCACCCCCACATTTCTTCCCCCTTGGTATCTATACGTTTGTTCCCTGTATCTGTATTTCTGCTTTGCAAAAGCATTTACTCTTCTTGGCTGCTGTTATAAATGGGATGTTCATTGCCATTAGGTCCTCTGGTTTTTTTTTATATGTGAAGGCTATTTATTTTGTTTGTTAATTTTATATTCTGATACTTCACTGAATTCCTACTCTTTGGTTTTATCATTGATTCTCTGGGTTTTTCAGAGTTCTGTCATATCTTCAAACAGAGGTAGTTTTACCTGTCCTTTTCTATTTGTGTACCTCTAATTAGTCTCTCTTGTCTAACTGCATTGGCTAACACATTCCACACAATGTTTAATTCTTGCCTTGCTCCTGATCTTAATGAAAATACCTATAGTGTTTTCCCACTAAGTAGAATATTAGCTTTAGGACAAAGATAAACATTTTTTTATCATTTTGAGAAGATATCCCTCAATTCCTATTTCCTTGAGTGTTGTTGTTTTTTTTTTCATGAATAGGTAATGAATTTAGTCAAAAATTTTCTCAGCATCTGCAGAAATAGTACATTCCTTGAGTATATCCTACTTGGTCAAATTATATTATCATATTTAATGTGGTATTGGAATATGTTTGCTAATATTATCATTGCTATTAAAATTTACATACCTCTATAAAGACTCCATTTAGTAAATTTACTTCAATCCCAGCTAGATTAGGAATTTTTGTTCAGAATTTTTGCATTCATTCATATTCATGAGTGATATTCATTTACAGTTTTCTTTCTTTGTATAATCTTAAGTTTATGCATAGTTTTATACTTGCTTCATAAAAGAAATTAGGAATTTTTTTTCCCTTAATACTCTAGAATAATTTTAAAACATTGCGAAAATCTGGTCTTTGAACATTTGGTAGAATGGTAACATTTTTTAGTGTGGGTTAGTTTCTTAGTATGGAGAAGGCAATGGCACTCCAGTACTCTTGCCTAGAAAATCTCATGGATTGAGGAGCCTGGGAGGCTGCAGTCCATGGGGTTGCTAGAGTCGGACACGAATGAGCAACTTCACTTTCACTTTTCACTTTCATGCATTGGAGAAGGAAATGGCAACCCTCTCCAGTGTTCTTGCCTGGAGAATCCCAGGGATGGGAAGCCTGGTGGGCTGCCGTCTATGGGGTCGCACAGAGTCGTACACGACTAAAGCGACATAGCACCAGCAGCAGCAGCTTCTTAGTAACACTATTTCTTTGTAGAAATTGGTATGCTTAAACTTTTTAATTCTGATGGCATCAAATTTGGTAATTTGAATTTCCCTAAGAAATTATCCATTTTATCTAGGTTTTCAAATGTACTTGCATAGTGATCTCAAAAGTAGTTTCTTATGTGTTTTTAATTTCTTCTGCTTCCGTGATTATAACCCCCTCATCATTTTAATTTGTATATTTGTGATTACTCTTTCTTTTCTTGATCAGGCTAGCTTGTGGTTTGTCTGTTACTTTTTTTAACCTACAATTTTGTTAATTAGATCTGCAGTTTTCCTCATCCTTGGGCATTCTACCTCAGCCCTGGGGTATGTCACTATTCCTTATATCCTTTTTTCCTGTATTTTTAGAGTTTTCCTTCCTTGTTACTAACCAATTCCTAATTACCTCATTCACTTTTTATAGAAAATAATTCTTTATATTAAACCTTTCCCATTCAAATTATTGTGTGGCTCCGTGTCTTGACTAGATCCTGACTAGGACATTTGCCGTCTCTTGGATTTGTTCTCTTTTTTCCCCCCATTCAGTGGCCAGTTTCCGCCAGCCTTTCTGAGTCTAGATGAATGCAATATTCTTATAATATCTTATTGATCTCCAAGTCTCTAGTTCAGACTCCTCTAAGCTATCTTTCATGATAACATCAGACAACTAGAAAATCCTACTAATCTATTCATGCCAAATCCCCAATTTAAAAGCCCTCGATGGGGGCACTACCCTAAACGTGAAGTCTAGACTCCTCAGCATGGAACACAAGGCCCTCTGTGCTCTGGCTCCTTCTTAACTCTTGTTAATCAAATCTCTTGTGTTGCTCCTTTCTGTCTCCTTCCTTTGGCACTTTAGGCCAAAGACAATAGACAATTTGACCATAATAGACAATTTGATGGCACCCCACTCCAGTACTCTTGCCTGGAAAATCCCATGGACGGAGGAGCCTGGTGGGCTGCAGTCCATGGGGTCACTAAGAGTCAGACACAACTGAGCGACTTCACTTTCACTTTTCACTTTCATGCATTGGAGAAGGAAATGGCAACCCACTCCAGTGTTCTTGCCTGGAGAATCCCAGGGACGGGGGAGCCTGGTGGGCTGCCATCTATGGGGTCTCACCGAGTGGGACACAACTGAAGTGACTTAGCAGTAGCAGAGACAATTTGAAGTTCCTTGAAAAACTGTAGTATTTCTTTCCTCTTTCAACCATTGTTAAATTGCTCTTTTTGCATGGAATTCTGTTTCTGATTCTTGTCTATTTGGTGAACACAACTACTCATTCCTCAAGACAGTTCCAGGATTCATTTATTTAGGTCTATCTTCATCTCCTAGAGTGGAAATTTTCCTCAAAGAAAAGAATCATGTCTTACTTGTCTTAAATTTCCAAATTCTCCCCCAAAGTAGGTACTAGATACATATGTGCTAATGTTGAATGAATAGATGAATTTTTATAAGTGTAAATAGTTTTGGTACAATGCTATGAGGTTAGGGCACTTTCAGATGTCTAAGAACTGCTAAGGACACAACAAGGCATAGGAATTTTCTACTTTCCATGAAGTGACCTGATGAGGGTGCAGAGTTTCAAGTCCTGAGGCCAATTCCTGGCTCCTCTATATTATTAGTTGGGTGTTCTTCTGTAAGCCATTCTGAGGATGATACTTTAATGTCACAATTACCCATAGAACTCAGGATGCCAACTGCAAACAGAAAGTACACTCCACTTGGATTTTGAAGAAAATTAATTCCTGGAGTCCTTGTACAGGTATGGAAGGGTTAAAGAAACCAACAGGTGGGTATTGGGGCATTTAGAAACTAGCAACAGTGAGAAGTCATTACCACGTAGTTCCTAAAGGGACAAGTGAAGAAACAGGATTCCTGGAGCCTGATATGAAGTAGAGCTATAAAGAGAGGCTTCCTGAGAGGAGGTGTATACTTAGAGATGCAGTTACTGCCAGGACAAACCACAATGCAACAGGACAGCACGGGGGGAAATACCCTGACTTCTTTCTCAATCTGCCGTCCAATCTCTTGCTAGTGCTTTCCCTTGGCCCCTCTACTTGACCAGGGGTCACTGGTGAGGATGCCGGGTGACATGGTCTGGAGAGCCAGCCCCATCCTCCTCTACCATACAGCAGGGTGGAAAAGGGTAGACATCACACGAGGGGAGTGCAAGCAAAGAATAGCCAGCAACTCACCTAATTTACATTTGTAGGGAGTAAAATACATATGAAAATAACACATCAGTTATAAATTTTATGCAAAAAGGGAGCGTTTCCTAAATTCAACACCATCAGACATATCAAATAATCAAGTTCATTTTCTTCTAGAAGGAATGTCTGCGATAGGTACCAGAATAATCAGAATTCTGTGGTTCTGTGGTTAGATAGCTCTCTTGGTTAGAGCATGGTGATGATGAGGCCAAATTAAGAGATTTGGTCACGTGAGCAGCAGTGTTATGGTACACAGACTACAGTCTAGGCTTCAGCTTGGCATCCAGCCATTATTTCATCCTGAGCACATCAATAACCATTGCTTTTCAAATAATTTGCAGAAGTGTTTGTCCTACCGTAGTTATATATTAGAGGTGAGATAATCGGGCATTAGAAATGGACTTTATGTGGTGTTTCTAAAAGCCAGTCCTAGTAATTATCCAAATAGCATCCAACCACCCTGTTCTATACTTCGCATAATAAATGCAAAAAGCAATGCCTTATAGCAAGTGTCAGTTTGTGATTCCAGGGTATCATCTGAAGAACACTCCAAGGAGCTGCTCCTCCAAAGATTTACCCTGTACACTGATCCTGCAAACATCCAGTTCTCACACTAGCGATCCTGCTCTTGGTTATCTACAATTACTTGGGAAGTTCCATCCTAAAATATTTACACAGTACTTGAGAAGGCAATGGCAAACCACTCCAGTACTCTTGCCTAGAAAATCCCATGGATGGAGGAGCCTGGTAGGCTGCAGTCCATGGGGTCGCTAGGAGTCGGACGCGACTGAGCGACTTCACTTTCACTTTTCACTTTCGTGCATTGGAGAAGGAAATGGCAACCCACTCCAGTGTTCTTGCCTGGAGAACCCCAAGGACGGCGGAGCCTGTTGGGCTGCCGTCCATGGGGTCGCACAGAGTCGGACACGACTGAAGCGACTTAGCATAGCATAGCATAGGAATGGTGACATTTACATGTAGTCCTATAATTTCATTTATCAGATCACCTAGAAGACTTGTTCATTCCTTCAACCAAGTGTTTGCTGAGAGCCAACAGTGTGCTTTTACACAAAGCCTGACCAGCAAAATGGCATAGTTATTCTAGGTGGGGGAAGAGTGGAAAGAGGTCACAAAATGTCCAGAGCTGGATGCCTCATCAGAGAGGACATTATGTGAGTACCTTGTTAGCCTAATTAGGGGCGGGAGGCAGAAAGCCGTGAGGCTGGGGAAGAGATGAGTCATGTGAGTTCACTTTAGTTTGGCAAAGAAATACGTCTAACGGTCCTACATAAATCACGATTCTCACAATTATGTGAGCACTTGTGTCCCAACAGAGTGTGGATAAGTTCAACATTCCTTTATCTTTAATTTCTCTCTTACTTGGTGAGTATTGCAAAGCCCTTTTAGTTTTTCATGGGAAAATTTAGTTCAGAAAGGATGTGATTCACCAATATCCAAGAAGATGACACATGGTAAAGCCAGGAATCAAATTCAGTTCCGTATTCAGAATCTGTACTCTTTCCATTCTGTAACATCAACTTCCTATGGGTTTGAATTAGTAAAATATCTTCTCCTATACCTAAGATTTGGCCACTAAAAAACTGCTTAGACTTTAGTGATCTATTGGAAAGAGCGAAGAGTAAAGTGCATCTCTCACACTTACAGAAGAATTATGGTTCTGCCCTCATCAGTTTTGTTTTCTGAGGAAAAACTAAGAAGACACTAACAGATTAGTCAACAAATGTTTGGTGAATGAATGGTACCATGATCAAGCAGTGAGAAGTCACGCAACACTTTCTAATATGTAAAAGCACAAAGAGGTGTCTCAACTCCTCCCTAAGACTCATTTTCATTAAATTCTTTTCCACTTGATGTACTGCAGACCCGCCCAGTATCAACAAAAATTAGGCAGTATTTCCTTGCCAGGCTGATGGTATTGTGGAGCAAAGTGAAAGAAAAGAAAGTGAAAAAGGCTCAATCACGTCCGAGTCTTTGAGACCCCATGGACTATACAGTCCGTAGAATTCTCCAGGCCAGAATACTGGAGTGGGTAGCTTCTCCCTTCTCCAGGGGATCTTCCCAACCCAGGGATCAAACTCAAGGATCTCTTGCACTGCAGGTGGCTTCCTTACCAGCTGAGCCACAAGGGAAACCCAAGAATACTGGAGTGGATACAGATCTTCCTGACCCAGGAATCGAACCAGTATCTTCTGCATTACAGGTGGATTCTTTACAAAGTGAGCGATCAGGGAAGCCCATTGTGGAGCAAACTGTAACAAACTGGGGCTGGGCCAAATAAAAGACCAATAAATGAATAACTTTCCCAATGACTTTCTGCCTTTCTTGGCTTAGTACCTTCTGAAGAGAAATAAAACAGGGCAGAGAATATAAGCAAAGAGTGTCAGGAATTTGTGAATGGGATTGGTTCCCAGGGAAGGCCTATCTTTCTCTTAATGACACATTGTCAGGCTCAGAACCATGAAGTTCCCTGGAATGGGTAGGCCTACAGACAAATGTTTGTCCCTTTAACCAGCTGAATGGAAACAACCAGGACAACGAGTACAACAAGAGAACAGAATCCTAAGCCAGCTGTTTCTGTACATATGGCTTGCTCGTCACACCCACTGTTTGTTTCCAAGGCATGGCTCATGGAACTCAGTAGCAAGCATCTACTCAGTGTGAAAATGATAGAAAGAACACAATTTTCCCAAACAAAAATAGCAGAGCTTGAAGAGGCCTCCAAATCATGTAACAGGACCCTGTACTTTGCTGGCCTTCTGAAATACCATCTCCACTTCAACCCTGTGGAAAGAAGGCCATTTCTTCTGGCCACTCATATCCTCCTGCATAATCAACTCCGCAAGTAACCCACCTTGTCAGCAACTCTTGCAGTAGTTCCAGTTTTCCTGGTGAGGTCTTGACTGACACGTGTGTGTGTATGTTCCTTCCTTCATTGTGAAGGCAAGGTGTCAAACACAGGCCTCAAATCATTTACCTTCAAAGCCAATATACTTCCCCGCCTACTTTTCTGTCAGCTAGACTGTGGATTCACATCAAGAGTGAGGGAAGCTGGAATTGGACTTAGAGGGCTCTCAAAGATTATCTATTGAGCAAATAAGTCTCCCTGGCATGTTGCAACATCCTGGGTTTCATGTGTCCTTGTGGCTAGAGGGGCTTTCTGGGATGAAGGGGTTATATGGATCTATCTACCTCTGACCTGGAGTAATGAAAAGAGCTTGGTATTCTATAAAACATTCTATAAATAAAAGTTACTTTAGGACATGTGTCAGGATATTTTGCTGCAATAAGAAATAGAAACCAAATCAAAGTAATTTCAGCAAAAAAAAAAAAAAAAAATTAGCTCATATGACTGAAAAGTCCAGAGGTTGCACAAGCTTTAGTTATGACTTGGTCCAGTGGTTTAAACAATGCCTTCAGGAGTCTGCTGCATCTCTCTCCATCGCTCTGACTTGCTCTATCTTCATTTTAGTCTCATCAGACTCCTTCCCATGATTGCAAGAGGCTTCCAACAGCTCCAAGTTACATGGCATTTTAGTGCTCTCAATCTCAGACAGACATTATTCTTTCTCTTTGTGTCACTACTGTGTCACTACTATTTCTTAAGAAAGGATTCTGACTGGTCCTGCTTGGATTCTGTACCCTCTCTTGGCCAGTTATTCTGTCCCTGGTTACCAAAGGTTCTGGGAATACCTTATTCCTAAACCATTTGTGGCAGGGGAAGCAGAATCCCTGGAGTGAAGAAAAATAGGATAAAAGATACTGGGCAGGTGCCAGGTATAGAATATCATGAGGCAGCTGGGTACTGAGGGAGAAGTGAATCAGAAGACTTGAAACTGATCTCTGACTCCATCACTGATTCGCCGTGAGAACCCAGGCTGAGTATTTGACTTCTCTCATTTTAGGTTTCCTTGTTTGTGAAATGTGTGGACTAGGCTCGGAACAGTCATTTGTAAGCATCTTTAACTTCAAGATTCTCCATGTGAACAAACTGTTGTACAGAACACACAGGACCTTAGCGAAGCCAGCTGGAGAGGTGCTGGGGGGCAGGGGCATGCCTGGAGCCCCACCTGCTCTGCTCCACCTTCTGTCCTCCTGATGCGGCTGCATGAAACTTGCAGCTGCTCAGGACACAGTCTGAGAAACCTTGAGGTGTCTGATCTCCTATGCCTCTTCTAGCCTGGAATTTGGGGAAGTCTACATAGACTGTGAAACCCTCTTTAATCTAGTTTTTCTCACTTTCCCTCTATTTATTTCTGGGCTAAAATCATGCATGTTGGCTATGTGTGAGAGGCCACTTAGGAAAAATAATCATTTATTCAAATATCCAGCCAATTTACTTTGGCCTATTTGGAGCTTGTTTTTCCTGATGGGGAGGGAATAAAATTCCAAAGCCCACTTTTAAGATCAGCCTAGAAAAGGTGAGTGTACAAGTGAGGAAAAATAGGCAGTGGAAGTTGCCAAGCTGAGCTGGAAGCAGTAAATTCAAACCACTCCCATCTCCCCCACACGTGTGCCCTGCTGGGCACTCAAGGCCAAATGCATGGTCTGGAACAGATGGCAGAGGAGGATGATGTAGGTTTTGGCTTCACCACTTGTGAAAACTTACTTTGGGGAGACACCTTCACCTCGAATCTGAATGTGTTTGATTGAAATAGAGCATTGGGCAAGAGGAAGGGAATGGCCAGGGACGTGGCCTTCCTGCAGCCAGAAGGCAAGGGGGAGGAGGGCATCTTTGGTCCAGCAGCACCAGGAGTGAGAAATTAGTGCTGCAGTGATTTCAAAGGAAGCCAGAACCTTTGTGTTCCTTTTTCTTGTGACTGTTCAGAAAACAATCATAGAGTGGCTAGGAGATGTCAGCCAGTCCTTTGGGGAACAGATATGGATAAGCAGTGGTCTCTAGTCTTCTCTCTTAGAATCAAGAGAGGAGACAGGCAAATCAGTGCAGGACACTGTATGGGAAGCTGATACCCAGATGTTCAGCACCAGCTGCTTGTGGCTGGTGTCTCTAATCTGATAGATCTGTGTCTTATTAGTTTATTACCATCCACACTTTGTGATGGGGGAATAGTACAAGAAAACACATGTATACACTCTACCATGGTAGCACAGAGTAGGAAAATGCCTCTGGAGGAGCTGAAGTAAGCTTTCCAGTGTGGAGGCGTTTAGTATGTGCCCTACAGTTGGCGCTGGACATCGCAGAGAGGGTGAGAGGAGAAGGAATGGGGACTGCCAGGGCACCGCAGGAGCCACCACGTTCTGTGGCCTGAATATGTGCACAGAGGTTGGGAAGCTGAACAAGTGGGCTGGTGAACTGAGCATAAGTTGTTGGAGAACAGCTGTTGAGGAGGTGAGAGTGGAGTGCAACAGGCCTACAGACATGGCTTAAAAGCCTGGCCTTGCTCATGGGTGCATCTGTGAGCCACTGCATGCGAGAGGTTGAGTGCCATGATCAGGTCAGAATTTGAGAAGCTTCATCAGGGTCCCAGTGAAGCTGCAGGTCTAGGAGCTGGGAAGGCCAGACAGAATCACTTCTGCTCAAGTGCCCAACAGCTGGCTAGGTTTTTCTTTCTGTTTAGTAAAAGCCAACATTTGCTGAGTGTTTACGTTGAACCCTTGCAAAATGCTTCCTCTTACATAATCCTCTGTACATGCCCGGCTCTGCTGATTCCAAGTTACAGATGAGGAGACTGAAGCTTAAAGATGCTGCCATTAGCCCACTGGGAGGCAATGTGAGGAGGAAGGAGTAGAGTGACCTAGAGGCTGTTGGAGAGGAAGGGACACTTCATGGGTGACTGCTACATGCCACCCTCCGTGGGATGTGCATCCAACTTAACCGTTACAAAACAGCTGCAGCTCTGTGGATGGCAGTCACATTCTCCTAGCTGCTCAGGACAAAAGCCTTGAAGATATCCCCCCTCTCTCACACCCCACAGCCAATCTATCAAGATATCACGTTAGTCCTCTACCTTAAAAACATACAGCATTCAACCACTTTTCCCCTTTACCACTGCCGGCCTGGCTCAGCCCACCACCTCACTCCCTAATTCTGCCCCCTACAGACGGCTCTCTGTACAGCATCCTGGGTCATCCCCTAGAACCCAGGTCAGATCACCTAACATTTTCTCTGCTTAAAATCCTGCAGCGGCTCCCCTGTCACTAAAGTAAAACAATGTCCTGATAATGCCACCCTGCCATCACCTCTTGATCGCCTCTCTCACTTCTCCCCACATTGCTCACTCTTCCCTGACCACTCCAACTTCCTTCTTATTCCTCAAACTCACCTGGCACACTCCTGTCTCAGGACCTTTGCTCCAGCTGTCCCTGTGCCGAAACACTCTTCCCTCAGGTCCCTCCTCTAATCTCACTTTCAGATCTTTGCTCCTGAAGGTGGTGCTGAGAACCCTAGCGAATTCTGTAATCTCATCTCCCATTACATGGGGGAATCTACCCTCCTTGACTGGATCTACATTCCTGTCTCATATCAGTTATCTAATCAGTGGCAGAGCTAGCACTGCCCACTGGCAAATCCTAGGCTCTTGCTGTCACACCTGAGGAGAAGGAAAGCCCATGGGAGCCGTGATGGGAGCGTGGGCAGGCAGCAGGGACGACACTAGATGTGCTGACATGGGGCAGCATGGCAGATGCTGCAAAGAGGAATGCAACCTTTTCTTACACAATCTTGCTGCTGTAGTTTTTTAAAAATAAAGAAATAATGACCCTCATGGCTGAATAGAGATGCTGTGTATGTGCATGTGTGTGTGTGTGTAGAGGCATTGGCTTTCATCCTAGAACCTTACCTCATTCAGCAGGCATTTAACAAAGGCAGCATTATTGAATACCAACTAATTATCTGGCAACAGAGGGAGAGACTGAGAGATGGATGGGCCAGAGCACACCTGACGGATGAAATATGAGTCATTCACAGATACCCTCCAGAAAGAGGCATCGCTGACAAGCACTGCTTTAGGAGTGCCACATACAAACCCTTTACTTCCCATGGGTTTTCTGAACCTGAGAGACAAGGCTGAATTTTCAGGACAGAGACTCAGAGAAGGCAATTCTAAGCTATTCCTGGAGTTGCTGCCCAGGACCCATCCTGCTGTATCACCTTCCATTGGTTCTGGAGCTGGAACCAAGTTATCTATTTCTCTAGGCTCCAGATTAATACTGCTTTCACTGGTTAATACCAAGGACTGTGCCCAAGGATAGAGAGGAATGCCACTTACCACAGTGGCCCTCTCTAGAAAGTAGGCTGGATTGGAAGGAGGCAGGCAGGTCGCAAACTCAGAAAAATGAGGCTAGTCCTCACCTAGCCGAGGGGGTCACTTCCTTTCCTCAACTGTATGTTCACTCTAAGTGTTCAGGCTCACAAGTGTGCTGGCGGGTGTGGGGACAGAAGCAGTGTTTTGATACAACACGTGTGCTCTCTGTTGTATCAGAGAGGCTTTGTTCAGAAATGAACCAAGACTTCAGTTGTGGTGATGCCTTCAGTGAGTAAAGCCAGCAAGCACTTTGAGTGATCAGAAGAGAAACGGAGGTGCCTCCTGGCTTCTTCCAGGTCACAGACAGCCCAAGAAGGTGCTGCTAGATAAGCTGCTGTTATGACAGAAATGAAATTTGTTTTATACAGGCATCAAATGATGACCTACCCCAAACATTTTATATTACTAGTCAGAAGCCACTCAAGACGGTATCAAAATGTGAGCGTCTGAGAAAAATATTACGAAACAGCTTACTTTACAAGTGATTTCTCCCACAAAAGGAACATCCAAATCTCCACCTCCTCTCTCTGGATCCCACCTTGCTTGTATCGGTGTGTAGAAAAGTGAATGGATCCATTAAGCCCCAGCCCTGTTTCAGTCTGCCCACTTGTCACATTTGCTTATTGTACTACTTGAAATTTGCAGCCTCTGTGTCACGAAACTTTCCTGATACAACTTCATCCTGGTTTTACCATGGCTTTTTCAAATATTCTCATTATAAATGCTAATCATGTCTGCTCCAGAGTCTACATGCCTCCCAGGTAGCTCAGTGATAAAGAATCTGCCTACTAATGTAGGAGATGTGGGTTTTGATCACTGGGTTGGGAAGATCCTCTGGAGGAGGAGATGGAAACCCACTCCAGTATTCTTGCCTGGAGAATCCCATGGACAGAGGAGCCTGGCAGGCTATATAGTAAAAAAGAGTCCAACACGACTGAGCTACTGAGCACACATACATGCACACACTACAGTCTATAATGAGAATGAAAGTGAAGTCGCTCAGTCGTGTCCAACTTTGCAACCCATGGACTGTAGCCTACCAGGCTCCTCTGTCCATGGTATTTTCCAGGCAAGAGTACTGGAGTGGGTTTCCATCTCCTCCTCCAGAGGATCTTCCCAACCCAGGGATTGAACCCAGGTCTCCCGCATTGTAGACAGACATTTTACCGTCTGAGCCAATGAGTATGGACACCCTTTATGCCAAGAGTTCTCAAGCTTCAGCTTGCATTCAAGTCCCCTACAGGGCTGATTAAAATATAATCCTGGGCCTCCCAAGTTCTGATTCAAGAGATCTGGGGTGGGGCTTGAAAAAGTGCATTTCTGACAAGTTACCAGGGGCTACACTTACTGCCACCTCTGGTATCATGCACTTTGAGAACTTCTGTCATGCTTTGTACTTGGCTTGCTCCTTGTAGGAAAGACAAACAGTTGTTTCATAATTGAACCCAGGAGGTGTTAACAAAGTGAGCATAGGTATGAGGCCAAACAGTAGCAGGAGGACAAGATGGGAATTGAGTGCTGGGTATGGAGGTGAAGGTGGGTGTTCACGCATCTCACAGTTCCCTGAAGGATCCTTTTTCATGGAGGAAGAACTCAAACAGTGAAATGGTCAGTATTGGTTTGAATTCTTCCAGTTGCAAATGATAAGAAAGAGAAAGGGTATTTTTGGCTTATATAATAAATGAAATACTTAAAAATGCACTGACTTCAGGCATGTCTTGATCCAGAAGCCCAAGTGAGTTTTTCTCTAACTCTGTTCTCTGCCTCTTCTCTATCTGCTCCATTCTCAGATGGTCTCTCAGAGTCTGGTGACAAGATGAATAGGAAGCAGTTCTTCCCACTGGCCAACTTTTTAGGAAGCCGGAGAAGACTCTTGCGAGTCCCTTGGACTGCAAGGAGATCCAACCAGTCCATCCTAAAGGAGACCAGTCCTGGGTGTTCATTGAAAGGACTGATGCTGAGGCTGAAACGCCAATACTTTGGCCACCTCATGCGAAGAGTTGACTCGCTGGAAAAGACCCTGATGCTGGGAGGGATTGGGGGCAGGAGGAGAAGGGGATGACAGAGGATGAGATGGTTGGATGGCATCACTGACTCAATGTGCATGAGTCTGGGTGAACTCCAGGAGTTGGTGATGGACAGGAAGGACTGGCGTGCTGTGATTCATGGGGTCGCGAAGAATCAGATACGACTGAGCGACTGAACTGAACTGAGCTGTGCTATAGCTGTTCATAAGACAACCGTAGGGGTCATCCCCTTCCTGGGTTCCAGCACAGAGAAGTCCAAGAAGTGGTCCAATCCACAGTATATTATCCACAATGGCTGTTACTGCTGGAACATTGAGGGAAGTTGGGACAACATAAAAAATAGCACTGGACTATGTCAAAGCTTCCTGTTATGCATACCCAACCCCATCCAGCTAGGAAAAGGACAACTTTTACTTTGGAAACTTTCACACAACTTTTATCTCTTTTGCCATCATCAGATACAAAGTGTTTACTGGTGGGCTTAGTGTTGGAAACCTATCATTTTAATGGGAGAATTTGCCAGAGGGGGTGGCATAGTTTAGGTGAAATTGTAGCCTTGTAGCCATCATTTCCCCCAGATTCACAATAACTTTAAAAAAAAATCTTTTCCTCTGCTGAAAACACCGGCCTAGCTACAGAGTCTAATAGGTGATTCTAAGGGGACATAATGGTATTTTGAGGGCTATTTTCAGTCCCGTAGAGTTTTCATTTAGTTCTTCATGTAATAGGCACGTGTACAAAAGCAATTAAACTAGAGAAAAAGCAAAAAATAACAGCAGGCAACTTGCTGCCTTCAGTTACTGTGCTCCCAGTTGGGAACACTGTCAGTCACCAATGGGGCCTACAGAATTAAATTAGTTGCAGGGGGTGGGGGGGAGATTTTTTTGGCTGAGTCAGCATCTAAATATAGGCATCCTTCCGAAGGACTGCAGGTTTCTCAGAGGGCTATGCTGGAGGCAGGGAGTAGACTGATTTTTAAAAGTCTATCCAGGAAAAAAGAATTATTGCAAAATGTACAAATTTCCTGAGTTGTGGTTAGGAAAAAAAAAAAACAAAACATTTCTGTTTGGTTTTCCTGTTTAGGACCTAGTGAAGTGAAAGTGTCAGTCACTCAGTCACATCTGACTCTTCATGACTCCCTGGACTAGAGCCCACCAGGCTCCTCTGTGTATGAGATTCTCCAGGGCAGAATACTGGAGTGGGTAGCCATTCCCTTCTCCAAGGGATCGAGACACTGTCTTTATTTCATTAAGATAAGCCAGTACAATAATCATGTTCTTAGAGTGATATAATTTAAAGCATGAGTTGGGGTTATGTTTTAGTAAAGATGGGTTTTAAATAATAGGGACTAAATTCACTTACATATTAAGGGGATGTGTTAGAAAGACACTAGAGATTAACAGAATCAGAGGGAGAGGACTTGCTGGACTTAAGGGATTCACTACTGTCAAGCCCCCTCACTCATATACTCTTCCCCATCATCTCTCTCTGTCTTGGTGCAGATATGCCTGGCTTTATTCTCTCCTGCTGGAAACAGATTTCCACGGATAATGGAAGACAGCCACCAACAGATTCTAATTCATGTCCTCTAGCTTCTATGACCCAAATGCAAGACATATTCTCCCCACTTGACACAGCCCAGAACAAAAGGAGTTCACAAAGGAGATGAGAGACAGGTGACCTGAAGAGTAAGAGAGGATCCAGCAGAGAGCTGTGTCATGGAAACCAGAGCCAGATGGAGTTACAAGGAGGGGACAATGGTCAAAGACATCAGACCGCACAGAGGGACCACGTAGAATGGGATGGAAAAGTTCCTTACAGCATTATTGACACAAAAGTTAAAGTCATGTTTATCTTTGCACTTAATATTGCAGGTGTGTGAGCATCACAGCCCTTTTCTTGAATTTTGGTGCTCCTGTGCTGTCATACAAATTTGGCTAACTGCCCATAGATTTGTGGCTCCATGTAGAGGTGGCTCAAAAGTATTAATTAACATAAAAAAATTGGATAAAGGACCCACAAACAGCAATGAAATAAATCTCAGAGGAGAATCACAGTGGGCCAAGCATAAGTCACACACCTGTCAAAGTGAAAGAGTTGGCCAGCCTGGGGCCAATAGACACATCATGTCTATTCCTGTGGGCGAGGACTGGGTACTATGATCAACAACCCAACCAGGATTACAGAATTGGAGTTGGGGAGAAGCTGGTTCCCAAGGAAGAGAAGGAAGAAAGGTGTGTGGATAACCAACTCAAATGGTTACAGGCACACAGCTAAGGGTAAATCCATCCCAAGATTGCCAATAACAGCTATTATTTATTCCTATCAATGCTTCTGTTGCACCTACTTGCATCTTACCTGTGTAGGTCGGGAGTATTACAAAGATGAGTGCAGTAAGATCCTCACCTTCAGAGTTCAGGTAGTTGATGCATTGCTGTTGCTAAGTCATATCTGACTCTTACATGACCCCATGGACTGTAGCCCGCCAGGCTCCTCTGTTCATGAGCTTTCCCAGGCAATAATACTAGAATGGGTTGCCATTTCCTTCTCCAGGGGATCTTCCAGACACAAGGATCAAACCTGCATCTCCTGCACTGGCAGGCAGATTTTCTACCACTAAGCTACCTTGGAATGCCAAGTTGATGAATAGATATGTGTGAATATAAATTGGGCACTATGTAATGCGGACTATGGTAGAGAAATTTGAAAAGTAGTGTGGTGGTGGTGGTGGTTTAGTTGCTAAGTCATGTCTGATTCTTGTGACCCCATGGACTGTAGCCTGCCAGGCTCCTCTGTCCATGGGATTCTCTCGGCAAGAATACTGGAAGGGGTTGCCATTTCCATCTCCAGGAGACCTTCCAGACCCAGGAATTGAACCCGGTTTTCCTGCACTCCAGGCAGATTCTTTACCAACTAAGCTACAAGGGAAGCCTGAAAAGGAGTGCAGCAGGAAAGAAAAAGGGATGAATTCCATTGGGAGTGTATTAGGGTGAGCTTTGTGATGAATCCAAGCTTACAGGAGGGCTTTGAAGGAAGCATTGGAAATTTCCAGGAGGACAAGATGGGTTCCCAAAGAAGTCTCCTCATCTTAATTGACCACTATGCCCAATTGTACTGGAGAATATTATGGTTTGCAGTACATAGGACAACAACAGTTGGAAAATACAGAGCTAGTTAAAATTTCACACAGAAACTAAATCTTATAGAAATTAAGTGATTTGACCAATGTATATATTATAACCCAGCTAGAGAAAGACAGGCTTAGGGTGAGACTCAGACTTCTTGGTGATGCAAGTCAAGATTCTTCCGTTCCTCCACATGAAACCTAAATAGCCAAGTCAAGAGGCAGCCTGAGCCCTTCCCTGGTTTTCAAGAGGCACAGTCTAGAGGGCCAGATCCAAGCACAGATACGGCGTGCCCCAGGCATTACCAGCTCATTAGCCTTGAAGAATTCTAAGCAGCAAAGTGCTCATTGTGACTTGTACATTCACAAACAAGTTGGAACAAATCTGTTCCTGAAAAACACAGCTGGCCGCCACAGAGCACTGAATGCTTACCCAGGTTACATCCAAAACTCACGGACGTTGGGTTGCTTTTTAATTAAACTGAGGGCTGAGTTCTAGAAAGGCTATTTCCTTAGCAAAGCCGCGACTCCGGATGAAGGCAGGCCCTGTGGTTTCCATCAGGAAACAAAATGCTAGGCCAAATGTGCGTCTTCCTCACGTGAGCTGGTAGGGCAGACAGCAGAGCGACGAGCAGCAGAGCTCTGAGGAGATGACAGCCTGGAAGTTGCTGGGCTGAGTCAGCCACTAACGCTTTAGCATCTTCCTGCCAAGGCTGAATGGAGACCCTGCTGACTTCCTGAGTAGAGGCTCTGAAGTCCTATGCAGTGACAGCACAGGAGTGGGCTAGGTTGGTGGGGCTGCTGGGCTAGATGGGCTGGAGGTTTTCGGGCTAGGATCGTAGGTGGATGCCCTCTTCTACACTGCCTCCTGTGTACAGGCATCCCTGGCTCCTCAAATACAATCCCTAACCAGAAAGCCATGGAAGGCAGCAGGTGGGCTCTCACCTGTGTGCACGTGCTCTGAGCAGGAGTGTCAGGAAGTACACAAGCATCGTAAAGAAGCTCTGAGAGAAGTGATAGAGGAATACAAACCAAGCATCCTGTGTTTGTGGCGGGCTGGTGAGAGGCAACACCAGCCTTCCCCACAAAAGTCTCAGTGTAATATTCTGTCACTCCAGAGAAAAGATCGAAGCTCACAATTGTCAAGAATTGGAGGGAAACTGTCAAGAGCACAGTAAACCAGCCATGGACAACGTGAAACAAACCATCACTCTTGCAATGGGGTAAGTTCCAAATCGTCATCAGAATAAAAAAGAAAAACAAAGACTGTCAGTGCCACAACAGGGAAAGTCCTGAGCCACCAAAACCCAAGGTCTCTGCCAGCCTCTCCTTCTCACCCCTTTTGACTATGTATACATATATTGCTGCTGCCGCTGCTGCTAAGTCGCTTCAGTCATGTCCGACCCTGTGTGACCCCATAGATGGCAGCCTACCAGGCTCCCCCGTCCCTGGGATTCTCCAGGCAAGAACACTGGAGTGGGTTGCCATTGCACTCCAATGCATGAAAGTGAAAGTGAAGTTGCTCAGTCGTGTCCAACTCTTCACGACCCCATGGACTGCAGCCTACCAGGCTCCTCCGTCCATGGGATTTTCCAGGCAAGAGTACTGGAGTATACATATGCTACAATAATGCTATTAGTCTCCAACAGGTTGGAGAGCTTGGAGCCACTTCCTGCAAAGGACTGGGCTACCTAGTAACATTTGCTTGACTATTTTTTGTGTGGTTTTATAGGCAGATTCTTCAAGGTATGGATCCTGGCTTTGCTGCGTGGTCTAGGGTAAGTTATTTAACCTCTGTAAAACACACCTCAAGAGTCTTGAAAAATGATGATTATATAAGAGAATATCTATAAAATACTGAGCACAGCACTGGAACACAGTAGGTGCTCAAAATGGTAGCTGTTAATGTCATTTTCATTATTAAAACTCAGACCTTGCCTTTGAACAGCTCACAGTCTAATGAGAAAAGCAAACCCAGTTATGACTCATGTAGGATATAATAGACTGGTTTTATAAGTGTAGGTTGTGGTTATTTAAGATAACTTTTGCATAATCTGTTCCAGGTAGATGGTGACAGCATTTGCAAAAATTCAAAGGAAAAATCACGAAGCCTCTTACCAGGCTAGGAGAGTGTTCTAGATCCTAGAACACATCAAGATCTTTGTCTGCTGTGGAAAGGCAGAGATGTGAGATGCTAGCACCTTCAGGCAGCTTGGAGCTAAACTTTGTCTGCATCAGGGACACTTTCAAAATCCCAGTGCCCATTCAACAAATATGCCAAGACAATTCAATGAAGAATGGATAGTCTGTTAAACAAATGGAACTCAAACAGTTAATATCAAAATATGCAAAACCTCACAACATAGATAAAAACCAACTCAAAATGATCATAGATCTAAATGCAAGAGCTAAAACTATAAGACTTCTAGAGTTAACACAGGAGAAAGCCTTCATAACTTTAGTTTGGGCAAAGAGTTTTCAAATACGACACAAAAGCACAATCTATAAAATGGAAAACTGATATCTTGTACATCATGAGGAATTAAAAGCATTTGCATTTCAAAAAGCACCAATGAGAAGATGGAACGACAAGTCAAAGACTGGGAGAAAATATTTGCAAATCACATGTCTGATAAAAGTCTTGTTTACAGAATATGTAAAGAACTCTCACAAGCTCCTAATAAGAAGACAATTTGATGGAAAAAATGGGCAAAAAATTTGAATAGACGTCTCACTAAAGAAAATATACAAATGGCTAATAAGTACTTGAAAAGATATTCAATACCATTAGTCATTACAGAAATACAAACTACCAATTAAAAATACTGACATTACTATGTGTTAGCAAAATGAAACCCCTAATCATTGCTGGTAGGACTGTAAAATGGTACACATTGGAATATAGTTTGGCAGTTTCTTAAAAAGTTAAACATAAACTTACCATATGACTCAGCAACTCTGCTCCTAGAAATATACCTAAGAGAACTACAATATCTAAGATAAATATAAAATACCTAAGAGAAATATAAACATATTTCTACACAAAGGTATGCCCGTAAATGTTCACAGTAACATTATTCATAATAACCACAAACTGGAAACAATGTAAACGTCCATCAACTGCTGAGTAAATGAAATGTGGCATATTTATGGGGGGGAGTACTGTTCATCAATAAAAAAGACCACGCTACAACACAGATGAACCTCAACAATATTATGAAAAGTGAAGGAAGCCAGATGAACAAGACTACACATAGTCTGATTCTGTTTACATGGATGTCCACAAATAAATGGATAGAGATAGAAAGCAGATTAGTGGCCATCTAAGGCCAGACAAGAAGCAAGAATTGACTGCAAACTGGTAGTAGGAAATTTGGGGGATGGTGGAAACATTGTAAAACTACATAATGGTAATGGCTGCACAATTCTATAAACATGAATTTTAAATAACTGAATTTATAATTATAATGGGTAAATTTTATGCTATCTACACTAGATGTCAATAAAGCTGTTTTAAAAATTCCAGTGTCCAAGATTCTCTCCAGATCCTTTACATCAGAATCTTTGGGGCTGGGACCCAGGCATTGGTATTTTTTAAAGCCAGATACTTAAACTGAACTATCCAAATGTTTGCTTTGGACTTAAACTATCAGATGTCATCAGGGATAATACTGATGGTCAGTATTACACCTTATCAATCTGGGGTAATATTGTAACTGGAAATAGGGTCAGATAGTTGAGATCCTGAAAACTCAAAACCATCAACCTAGCCTCTCACAGCTGCTATAATGATAATCAAATATTTTGTACCTATTTAGGGTATGTTTGGCTGCAAGTAATAGAATCTTATTTTCAGCATCTTAAATCATGATTACTTTTCATTAACAGAGAGTCCGGAAGTAGGCAAACTAAGTTTGTTTTGGAAATTCAGTTGTGTCATTAAGGACCAAGGCTCTTTACATTCTTGAACTTTATCATGCATCCCATGTGCAGGCAGCATCTCTCTGCATGGTCAGAAAATGGTTGCCAGATCTCCAAGCTACTCATTCTTACATGAGAGTATCCCAGGGAGAAAGCTGGGGCAGGAAGGCTTGGGGGAGTGGCAGAAGTTTCTCTTTATATACCTTTCTCTTACTAGAAAGGAAGGAGAACTCTTTCTCAGAAGTCCCAAGAAGCCCATCCTTTATAACATCTCTGCTGAAACTGGGTCAAAGGTCCACCTGTTAGCAAAGGAGAGGGAAGACTGGCTGCTGGAGAGGAACAAAAGCATCTGCGGTGTCCCTTGTGTTCATATGGTGTTTTACAGTTATGCATATGTGGCAGACAATGTTCCTAATTACAAGCAATAGAAAATGTTCCTGGCTAATTTAACCAGAAAATGACTTTATTCATTGGATTTTGAGTAATTCAGAGTTGTCAGGATAGCTGAAGAATGAGGCTTGAGGTTAAGCTGCCAGAAACAATGTCCAAAATCATGAGCATTATTCTAATGAAGAAGCCCCTGCTGCTGTCCCTGTCCATACACAACACCTACAGTTTGCACCATTGCTGTTTCTCTGCTGAGAATTTTATCTTGTTTGTTATTGCCGTGGCCATCAAAGAGAGAGAGAGAAAGTGTGCTACCCAACCTTGGCTGTTGTGTCATTGACTCCCAAGACAAAGTGTACTGTGAATCATCTGACTGGTGGAGCCTAGGTCAGATTATTTTACCTGGCTGCTAAGGCCTCTGGGAAGATGAGTATGTGGCATTTTGGGTATTTCTAATGGAAGAAAGTCTTTATCCTCAACCAAGACTTACTAAGTGGAGAGTTCCTGATGTGGATAGAGCTTTAGATACAAGGAAGCTAGAGTGAATTACACGTGTCCACCTCACTGTTAACGATCCCATCTGGTTCTCACAGCCTCTTGCAGTCATCTTCATTTTATTGAAAGAGTTCAAAGGTGCCTTGGCATGTTCCAAAATCTAAGTTCCATAGTAATAGACAAGCAAGCAAAGACTAGTGTCCAAGACATGCACTGGGCACTGTTGGGGCAGATTACTAGAAAACAAACCAGATGTCCATGATTAGGTATTCGTTAATAAACATTTGTTGATAAACTGTTCTACATTTATACAATGGAATTCCATCTAACATTTTAAAAAATGAGGTAATTTTAATGTGGTGATAAGAAGAGATCTTCAGGATGTATCATTAAGCAGAAAAAGAAGTTTTAAAACAATAAGTATAACTCCAATACAGTTCTAAGATATTAAACTATATTTTGTGTGTGTACCAAACAATTAACAGTGGTTGTCTCAGGGTATGTGAATAAGAACCTTCATTTTATCTACTAGATATTTTTTGACTGTTTTATAATAACTATATTATTTTCATAAGCAACAGAACATGTGACAAATGAATTTTTAATTGAACCAACAGATTATTTGCTAAACCATAAAGGCAAGGGTCTCAGCTGTTTAGAGGATGGGAGGGTGGAGATGGGGAGACTGTCCATGTTACTTAAGGGCTCTTTCGCCTCTAGGGCTGAGATACTGAAATGAAAATGAATGAGTCGCTCAAAGAGTCCATGGGAGAGGGAAAAAGCAGGTAGCTTGGCATTCCCTGAGAAGCTGGGTCCTCAGTCACTGGGGCCAGAGGGGTGACCTGCAGCCGAAGTCATGGAATACTTAGAGGGTTCCATGCAGCGGAAGAGTCCGTGCTTGGTCACAGATCTGGAGAGGATCTGGAAGAGTGATTAAGATCAATGCCATGAGTCAAAGAGGCTGGACCCTCCTTGCAGACTGGGTAAGAGGAACTGGACTCAGGCTGGGACTAGGCTTTATTCTCAAGCATAGCTGCTCAGGCAGGAAGGTGCAAGTTATCATGTGGAATATTTTTTTATTTTTAATTGGAAATATTTCTATCGCAGTTTATGATTGATGAAAATTGTTTCTAGCTCTAGGAATCTTATATTCCAATACCACAGATGGTACAAATAAATATACCAAGCCCTGAGAGAGAGGCAGTAAAGCTTAGGGGAGAAGAGTATAGATTGGACTTGGTTTTTTAGGCAATGTAGACAAAGAGTTGACCCTGGGTAGCTCCAGAGGAGAATCTCTGAGCAAATGGTTGGCTTTGGGCAAGTCCTCCTGAGAAAAATGGCTTCAGTACTGGTGCGAACATCCCAACCCAGGCTTCTCCCTGATGGGTGTATGTATATGACCTGGGCTTTAGTTGTGGGAGCTGTGGTGGTGGGAACCTTCATGCTCTAACCCTGAAATGCTTAGGCTTTTGCCATAAAAGAACAGATAAAGAATGGCTACCATGTACCAGCTTGGGCTTTCCTGTTGGCCCAGTGGTGAAGAATCTGCCTGCCAATACAGGAGACATGGGTTCGATTCCTGATCCAGGAAGATCCCATTTGCCACAGAGCAACTAAGCCTGTGCGCCACAACTCCTGAGCCTGTGCTCTGGAGTCTGGGAGCCACAACTACTGAAGCCCACGTACTGAACCCATGTCCCCCAACGACAAAAGCCACCGCAACAGGAATCTGGCGCTGGGAAACTAGAGAGTAGCCCCACCCCTCTCCAGGATTAGAGAAAAGCCCGCACAGCAATGAGGACCCTGCACAGCCATAAATTAATTAAAATGTAAAAAGTACTACTGTGACAATAATATTAAAAAATGAACCAACTCCAGTTTGTACTGTGAGTCCTGTTGGTGTGTCTGGAGAAAGTCAAGGCAGGCAGAGTTGCTCCTCACAGGTCAGAATGCCTGACACCTGCTGCTGGGTGCTCCCCACAGGCCTGCCAGCCCTGGGATGGCCCAACCTCCAAAAGGAAGTAAGAGCCCTGAGTCCTGACAGAAACATCAATGGTCTAATGCAGAGGTCCCCAGCCTTTTTTGGCACTGGGTACCGGTTTCACGAAAGACAATTTTTCCACAGACAAGGGGGCACAGGTGGAAACAGTTTCGGTTTTACCACTCACCTCCTGTGCAGTGCCCTAGTTCGTAACAGGCCCTGGACCAGTACTGGTCCATGGCCTGAGGGTCTAATGGATGGGGGTACTTACGTATCTGAAGCCAGGTCCTGGAGCGACATCCCTCCACCTGCAGTGCAGACGGCAGGCGGCAGGGGCAGCAGCATATGGCGGCAGTCTTCGTGATGGGGAAGGGGGAGGTTACCAGTTCCTGGGCGAACTGACTTCCGGTCTTCTTGTACCAGGGAAACTAGCAGGGCGGCACACCCCTCACCGCCCCTACGATATCTACCAGGTGATCTAATTAGAATGATAACTAGCTGGGTCTGGAGGCAAGTACCTAGGGTGCTTTCATTCAGCTGCATGACGAAGAGGGAAGGCCAGTTAGGAGAGGAGGGAAAAGCTAAGGCAGGGACTGGTCAAGCAGTGGAGGTACAGAGAACAAGGGAACAACCTTCTTGGGTGGCCTGATCAGACCCCCCCCCACTCAACAGGGAAGGACACCCTGGCTGAAGGGTCCACCACATTGTCATCTTTAGCAGCTCACTCTCCCCACTCCTCACCACACGTGTGATGTCTGTCAACACAGGTGTCACAAATCAATGGTGAAGCACTGCACTTACAGAGAAAGAAATCTAGATCAATCATGTGAGGCAAAGAAGGAAGAAGGCTTCCCCGGAATGATCCTTCACCATCCATTTGTGAATTTCTGGCCAAGTTTCCTTGGCCAGCTCTCATGCTAAAGACATGACTTTGTGGACAGTTTACAGAACAACTTGGCATATATAACATTTGGGGGTTTTTCTCTTCTCCATTTTGTTTTGCTTTGCTTTCCAATATCAAAGTAATTCTAAGCCACTAGACATAGCTTCTATCCCATGACTTCAGATGCATAACCTCCAGATGTGCTACAGATGTATAGTCTGTCCAAAATATAACAGTTGTAAAGATGTAAATGTCCACTCCCTGGGGACAGTATAGCATAATGTACCACACAGGAGCCTGACGGCCTGGGATAGAATTCTGACTCTACCACTAAGGCAAGTTTCTAACTTCTTTGTGCCTCAGCCTTTTCACCGGTAAAATGATGAGAATTACAGTACCGACCTCATAGGGATGTTGTGAGGATTAAATTAGTTAACTTTCTTTTTTACAAAAGAGTATGTAGTTAGTAGTGCCTGCAGCATAGTAAGTGTAAGCACTGTTGTTATTGAAGAATCCTGTTGGCTGTTCCTACAGGACCTCACAAGGTTGAAGTAAGTGGATGAATGGGCCTTGGGCATCATGGTTCAAGAAGCACAGCTTTACAGATCTAGAAAAGTGATCGCCTCAGTGAGGACAGTTAAGGGGACCTAGGGGATTATCCCATGCAGACTAGATTCACAAACTCACAAAAGGTTTATTGTCTGTCTGCCAAAGTGTTTACCTGTAGCAAGGCAAAGGAGCCAATGTTACAGGCATTCATGTAGCACTCCCTCCTAAGAAAAGTTACATGGGAAACCGAGTTTAAACTTCAAGGTTACTTGTGAACGTGGTAGAACTGTGTGGACTTAACGCCATCATCCCCACCGTACAAGGAGAAAACTGGGTCTTTGTGTACAAAAGGGGACGTGTCTTCCAGTCGTCTGGTCAGGAAACTCCCTCCTGTGAACAGGACTGACACAGCTCTGGTTCTGCTTCTACACAGAACATCTCACTGTGATGACACACTTTCTTTGAGACTGCGGACCGAAAGGAAGGTCAAAAGCTTTAGATAGGCTAATATTGGACCCTGGGTACATCTGAAACTTTTTAGACATTTCAGCTTCAAGTGAGCTTCTTTCAAACTGACCTAGGGCAGAGTGGAACTTCCATTGCAGAATAAGTGAAGATGTTGATGTATAATAGGATGAAGGAATTTATATTTACCTGAACTCTTCTAAAAGACAGCCTTTTGCAGAGTCGAAGACTGTTTTATGAGCCATTTGACATCAATGCATGTGTGTCGGGGGTGGGCGGTGGATATGCTTAGACAAAACAGATTGTCAGTGGACTGCAGTCTGAGGAGCAGGGTTTTAGTCACTACAGGGCTTTCATTTAACAGAGCTGGAAGCCAAGTTTAAACGAGTGCTGTGCTAGGGTCAGAAAGAGAAGTAGTGCCATGTATTAGAGGGGCAGCCAGGAAGAGATGGACTTGTCAGATGCACATGTTTGAGGCTGATGCCATACAGCGACTGGGGCTATAAAGCGGATCTTCTCTTACTTCATGTCTTACCTACCTCTCCCGGTGCAGAGCATCTTGCAGTACCCAGCACCCAAGACTTCTGGAATGCAGCCTACTTTTTGAGCCCCACTCTCCATCTTCCCAGTGATTTTGTGAGCTCAGCTATTAGTCTTTCTGTGAATTCCCTTTTAAATTAATTAATTCATTCGTGGTGAAGCTACTTAGAGTTGCTTTCTGTTGTTGGCAGCCAAAAATTCTGAATGATACATTCTAATTCTAAAATATATCCTCTCCTTCACTGTTCTTTCCTCCCTCTCTCTCTCTGTCTCTTTTTCTCCCTATTGATTTACACAAACACACAATGGCAATAAGGAAGAAAATCAAGGCAAAAAGAAAATCATTTAAGAATAGAATCCAGCAAGAAGTGACATCAATACACAAAGTTCATTTTACACATTTCCATGCCTTTTGTTTAGGTGAGAGCACATTAGACTCTAAGCTTCCTAGGAGCCAAAGTGAAGACAGGAACAAAATTTGTATATAATTCTGTGCCCATAGGAAACAAAAAAACCCATAAACTAGTAGCTCCAGGAAGCCATGCCTGACCTGACACCAAAGAACAATTTCTCCCATGGATCCTCTTACAACACAGAATGAAAAAGTGAACGTCACCCTGCACAATATCTACGCACTAAATACAATAGAGATTCATAAAACTGCAGAGCAGAAAAACTGAATCTAATCTCACCAAAGCATAATTCAGTCAGATCACCTCTGTGAACAATAAAGCAATATATCCCAGTTATTGGGATGGGTCTGGTTTAACTTAGGGACAGATTTGAAAGAGTAAAGCTTCAGGCAATTCTTGTTTAATAAGGTATGTTTTTCAACTGATCTTTGGAAGGATACCGAGCCACATTAAATTTCAGATTATACTTTCTGACAAGTACCTGGAATGCAGCTCTTCAGTGTTTAGGGGTTAATAATAAACTCATTATGTTTCAATAGCTGACTAAACTGGGGTTAGGGCTAACATATTTTGTGAGATGTTAAAAATCTGAGGAGGTGATGTACTTGAAGGGACAACCAAAACCAACCCAGCTTTTATCAGAGGTAGATCAAGGCAGTACCTAGGAAGAAGGTCAAATCTTACATACATGTTCACATCAGCACTACTCACTATAGCCAAAAGGTAGAAGCCACAAGGTATCTATCCATAGATGAATGGATAAACAAAATGTGGTATACACATACACTGGAATAACAGTCAGCCTTTAAGAATGAAGGCAATTTGACATAGAGCACAGCATGGATGAACACTGAAGACTTTGTATTAAATGAAATAAGCCAGTCACAAAAGGACGAGTGTTTACACAATTCCTCTTCTATGAGAGGCTTTGAGTAGTTAAATTCATAGACAGAAAGTAGAATGATGATTGCCGGGGATAAGGAAGAGGAGCACGGAGAGTAGTTTAATGGGTGTAGAGTATCAGTCTGGGAAAGTGAAAAGGTTCTGGAGTTGGATGGTGGTGTTAGTTGCACAATTTTGTGAATATACGGAGTGCCATAGAACTGCACACTCAAAAGTGGTTAAAATGGTAAATTTTGTTGTGTGAATTTCACCCTAATTAGGAAATAAAGCATGGAAAAAAGTAAACTAGGAAAATTCCAAAAAAAAAAAAGGATGAATGGTCTCAAAATTTGACACCTTAGAGCCTCACTATATAAATTTAACTTGAAAACCTTTAAAAGCAGGCACTGCCAAACATCCACCTTGGCTATAAAAAATCCTAATAAATCTCCTAGGTTTAGAATGTCTAATTTTGAGCAATGAAGTTTCCTGGTGAGCCCTCCAAGATAAACTGATTCCAAAACACACATTTGTGTAGATGGATTTATAGGCTTGCTGCCTTGGGGTTGTTCACTAGAGCCAGTAGGGGCCGTGATCTTATCAATCTCTATAATAGCCCTGTGAGAGTCAGGTCCATTTTGCAGATGAGCAAACCACAACTCAGAAAGATCAAGTAGCTTACAAAAGGTCACCTAAATGGCTGCGATCCAAAAGTCCACAAGCAATAAATGCTGGAGAGGGTGTGGAGAAAAGGGAACCCTCTTACACTGTTGGTGGGAATGCAAACTAGTACAGCCACTATGGAGAACAGTATGGAGATTCTTCAAAAAACTGGGAATAGAACTGCCTTATGATCCAGCAATCCCACTGCTGGGCATACACACTGAGAAAACCAGAATTGAAAGAGACACGTGTACCCCAATGTTCATAGCAGCACTATTTACAATAGCCAGGACTTGGAAGCAACCTAGATGTCCATCCGCAGATGAATGGATAAGAAAGCAGTGGTACATATACACAATGGAGTATTACTCAGCCATTAAAAAGAACACATTTGAATCAGTTCTAAGGAGGTGGATGGAACTGGAGCCTATTATACAGAGTGAAGTAAGCCAGAAAGAAAAACACAAATACAGTATACTAACGCATATATATGGAATTTAGAAAGATGGTAACAATAACCCTGTTTACGAGACAGCAAAAGAGACACTGATGTATAGAACAGACTTTTGGACTCTGGGTCCGGGAGACGGCAGGATGATTTGGGAGAATAGCATTGAAATATGTATAATATCATATCTGAAATGAGTTGCCAGTCCAGGTATGATGCCCGATAACAGATGCCTGGGGCTGGTGCAATGGGACAACCCAGAGGGATGGTATGGGGAGGGAGGAGGGAGGAGGGTTCAGGATGGGGAGCACGTGTATACTGGTGGCGGATCCATCTCGATGTATGATAAAAGCAATACAATATTGTAAAGTTAAGCAAAATAAAATTTAATTAAAAAAAAAAAAAAGTAAAAAAAAAACGTCACCTAGCTCAGAAGCAGTGGATCTTAGATTTGAACCAGACCTCCTTCTAATATTCAAGAGGGTAGGGTTCAATATCTGGGTAAGGTCGGAAGATCCCCTGGAGGAGGAAATGGCAACCCACTCCAGTATTCTTGCCTGGGAAATCCCATGGACAGGGGAACCTTGTGGGCTGCAATCCCTTAGGTCACAAAGAATCAAATACAACTGAGCACACACATACCCATTTACTCTAACACGTACCATGTCCACACAGGCTGGAGAAAGCCTGTTATCTTTTATTGCACTCGATGAATCTTTAAGCAGTGGAAATTTTACCCTGTATCCCTTTGCTGGGTTTTAGAGGTTTTGAGGGGCTGCTGCTGCTAAGTCGTTTCAGTCGTGTCCGACTCTGTGCGACCCCATAGACAGCAGCCACCAGGTTCCCTCGCCCCTGGGATTCTCCAGGCAAGAACACTGGAGTGGGTTGCCATTTCCTGCTCCAATGCGTGAAAGTGAAAAGTGAAAGTGAAGTCACTCAGTCGTGTCGGACTCTTAGCGACCCCATGGACTCTAGCCTGCCAGGTTCCTCTGTCCATGGGATTTTCCAGGCAAAGTACTGGAGTAGGGTGCCATTGCCTTCTCCGTGAGGGGCCAGTACAAGACAACTGAATTGTAACTAAAAATAGCCTGCCCCCCTCTGCAAAAAACATCCTCAAAACTTACATCCAGGCTGAGGACAGAAAGGATATGCATGAATTTCCTTCACCATTTCATTTTACTTTATTTCCTCATTAGTGTACATTATTGAAAATATACTATGTATCATACTGGCCTAAAAATTCACAGAGAAAATAATTGGTACATTTGAGTAGGAAAATCCCCTTTGATTTTCCAATCTCCATCTTTGAGCTTTAGAGCACAAAGTCTGTGACAAGTCAGTTCAGAAAAGCCCTATTGGGCCACCTCCCACAGTTCTCCAGGGAAATTATTACCCAATCAAGCCTGTTCCACATTCTATCCGCTCCCCTCTAGCCCTTGCTAATTGCTCTTAATTATATACCTCAAGAATTCCTCTCTCTTGGTGTGTGTGTCCGGAAAACGCACTGTGTTTTGTCTTTTCCTAGGCTAATTAGGATTTGCTGAAGGAAGCAACAGGGCTTGGAGCCCTCTGATCTTCCGGAGAGGCCCTGCCCTCATTTGTCTTCTGCACTGAATTTCCTTGCCTCTGTCTTCCTCTGTTTGGACGCCTCAGGTTCACGGGGAGCCAGGTGCAGCCAGCCTACAACCAGATGTAAACAGTCTCTCCTCTTTTTGTGCAGGTATCCTGTACCCTCGTAGCCTAAAGAGTTCTCACTGAGTGTGCTGAAAGCTCAATTTATGCTGCTTTCTCCTTTTTGCTTTGCTTTAGAGCAAGCTGTACTTTATAAAGTTTCCGTGGCATTTTTCAAAGCAGAAAACGGTCTCCATGTATTCTTTATATGTGTAAATGTGAGCTCCTCTGAATTTCTTACACAATGTCTTCAGGCACATTGGTACATGCAATATTTATTAACTCACCCAAGTTTATATTTATCCAGCTTTAAAAAAATTGATTTATTTTTGATGGTCATTAAAGGCAAAATAACTAGGTGTTCCACACCTTCTGGGTCCAGGTCTTTTTCCTTTGGCCCTGCTGCTATTCTGCAATAATTCTGTAGCAATATCTCAGTGCTGTTGAAGGTTGCTGTACCAGATCAGACTAGGAGTATTCCCCCAAGTGTATTCTGGAGATGTTTAAAAAAACAGTGGAGTGTATTGGAAAACGAAGTGGGCAGAAAGTCAGGAACTCAAGGTTCAAGTTACGATTCATTATCAATATCCTTGGGAAAGCTACCTTGCCATCTCTGCCTCTCAGCTGTGCCATCTCCACAGTGAAAATGTTTTATCAGATGACATCCTGTCACTGTCTTCATTTTGTTTCATCAACTGCTTTTTTGTTTTAAGAGATTTGATGAGGTTGTTGACATACAAATTGAAGAAATCTTGAGTTGATCATTATTTGTCTTATTCTCCTCCCAGTAAATTGTTGTCTTGAACCACCTTCTTCAACCTAGCTGACTATTTTTTACTGACCCTGAATGAAAAGTCCTTTCTGCTCCACTTGGATTTGTGACTTTCCTTCTCTACCCTCCATCTCCTCAATTCTTGAAAGACAGGGTCTCTGCTTTTTCCCCTGTGGGAATTCATCCTAGCCCTTCTTTAGTGTTAATTTTATCTTACTAGTTACAAATTCACCCATGTTTCCCTGAAAGATTTTTAAAATTCAGAGAGTCGTATATGAAGGTCAAACTTAAATTCTGATTAACATTTGGTATTAATTTGCTATTAATCACACAAGTCCAAAAATAGACACTTTTTAGAGAAAGAAGTACGTGCTATAATCCCACCACTTGCTTTGGCTTGGAGGATGCCATTTTGGACAGCAATGTGAGTTTCCTTTCTTTTTTTTTTTCCTGCCTCTGTGAATAAGGAAATGCCAGAGACCTTCCTACCCCCTCAGCCAACCCAGTACTCCCTGTTCAGGTGCTTCTGCCAACTAATTAACACCTCCTTCACAAACTGTAAATTGGACGGCAGATGCACATGAATGCAGAACCTGGTGGGGAGTCTCATGCTTTCTCTATACATATATTTCATGAAAGGCAGGAAGTGAAATTAAGAAGGCTGCTAGGAAATTCATTTTGCCAAAATGGCCACCCCAGAATCTTAAATTTATAGGGCTTTTAATGCAAAATACACTTCTTATATCTTTGGAGGAGAGACCTTCTTTTTGTTATTGTTTTTCATATGTAACCCAAGGGGTTCTCAAAATTCTGGGAAAATTATTGAACATCTTTGGGAAGCCCTTAGATGGCACCAGAGATGCAAGCACATTTGTACACACATTCCCACTCTGAGTCCACTGAACATTATTCTTCCAACCTCTAAGGACCAGGGTCTGGATCATCAAATCCTTGCCACTAGTCTCAATCTGTTCCAATCTATCCTTTATTTTGCTGACAGTGTTCTGTTTACAAGCCAAAAAAGATCACGTCACAGGCTTAACGCAGTTTCAGGCTTCTCCAGATCTCTCAGGATATATTCTAAACTATGTATGGGGGGTCCTTAGCCTCTGAGGACCTGTTTCCTTCTTGCCTTTCTCTCCTGATTCCCACTCACATTGTGCACACCAGCCAGACTGAACCAGCGGTAGTCCTTCACACGGGTGATCTCTCACAGCTCTGCACTCCAGCTCTGTCCCTGTCCCATTCTTACTCCAGAAACCATAATTTTCACTTTCTCCAAAGAGCATGGAAGTAATTTTTTCATTCACCTGCAATTCAATTCAACAAAGTTTATTAAGGACCTTTTCTGTGTCAAACACTCTGCTATATTCAGAGAACACAATAATGCATAAGTCACAAGTTCTTTCTCTGGGGAGCTTATAAAACAGCGGAGTGGAGGAGACATCAGTAAATAAGAATAATAAGCTTTGATGGGTCTCCCTAGAGGGAGCGCCCCAAGACCTGTGGCAGCACAGAAGGATTTATTCTTCAGAGATGGTAGCTAGTGTTGGGGAGGACAACTGTTTGGGGAAATTTTAGAGAGGGGATGAATATTCGAATGGGTCCACTGTATTTTTCTTATTTCTGTGCTTAGGTCTCATGCTTCCTGGTGGGTAGGGCAGCTCTTTGTGCAAAACAGGAAGAAAACAACACAGAGATGGATCAACCAAATCTCACGAAATGGACATAGAATGCTGAGGGTATTAAGTGTCATGGATATTAGAAAATGCTAAGAAATAATCCCCCAAATGTGTCAGATATTAGCTAATTTCCTTTTAAGTAGAACTTATCTTCCTTTTTAAGGGAAAAATGTCTATCTCTTTGTACATGTGCACTTTCATATCTGTAACAAATTGCTAAACAGAGTGTTGTATTCAAGCAAAAATGTAGACATTTGTAACCTATTGCTGAAAGAGTTTAAACTAAAATTTCAGAAAATTTTGAACACCTAGGTAAATGTGAAAAAAATACAAGAGGCAGGAAGCAAGAAATGCAAAGCAGGTACCTTTAAGTCTTCACTTTTCCCTTTCTAATTAGCAAGTGATAACCTTGGCCAGGGTGTGCAAAGGAATAGCCTGCGTGGGTGTGGCTGGGGCCCTCACGTCTGTGCAGGTCAGCTTGTGTGGTGATGTCCACTTCTGATGCAGGTGTCTGTCTCTGTCTCTGTAGCTGGTCAGCAGCACCCACAGCATGTGCAAACTTCTGAGAAATGCAGCTTGTTAGGCCCTTCCTCGAATCTACTGAATCAGAATGTGTGTTTTATCAAGATCCTCACCTCATTCAGATGCACACTGAAGTTTGCCCATTGTTATGTTACCTCGTGCAAACTTTACAACATCCCGATGGGGTTCTCAACTCTGGGCCTCAGGCCTCAAGTCCACAGTAGATGCCTGATGCTATCCTTCGCAGTATGTGCACTTACGTGTGTGAAGCATCTTAGGGAAGACAGGTGCCCCAGACTGTATTTACTTGCATTTCCTTCCTCATCACATCAGTGCACCACACACATTTTGAGAAGTAAATCAATAAAAAATGTTTTCCCATTAAAACGTCTCCCCTTGACTCTCTCCCAACACACACACACACACACACACACACACAACTGTTATCAACTTCTTTTTCTGTTGTTGTTATCAACTTCTAAGTAGCATTTATAAAGCCAGTGAGCAAGGAGGGGACACTTGTCAAGGGAGTGCCTTTTTTGTCTTGGAGGAATAAAGAAAACTTAAACTACTGCACACAAATTGTAGTGTGAAGAGAAGCTAGAAGGGAAGCCCAGTTAGCCCTCACTCTTTTATCGTCTGTTTCTTCTAAATCCTACCTCATCAATAGAAGAGAATTGCTAATCACACCTAACCCCACTGAGGAGGACCAAGGGTGAGCAGGACAGGCACACCAGCAGCCTGCTCTTCTTCCTTTAGCCGAAGATACCTCAGTTCTCAGCTGTATTTAGATAGAAGAGGTGATGTATACAGACTGTGAACTGCCCAGTCAACCAGCAACAAATTTAATTTCTGCTCGTTCTCAAAATCTCTCTCCCTGCTCTTTCCTCTTCAGTTCAGTTCAGTTCAGTCGCTCAGTTGTGTCCGACTCGTTGCGACCCCATGAATCACAGCACGCCAGGCCTCCCTGTCCATCACCAACTCCTGGAGTTCACTGAGACTCACATCCATTGAGTCAGTGATGCCATCCAGCCATCTCATCCTCTGTCGTCCCCTTCTCCTCCTGCCCCCAATCCCTCCCAGCATCAGAGTCTTTTCCAGTGAGTCAACTCTTCACATGAGGTGGCCAAAGTACTGGAATTTCAGCTTCAGCATCATTCCTTCCAAAGAAATCCCAGGGCTGATCTCCTTCAGAATGGACTGGTTGGATCTCCTTGCAGTCCAAGGGACTCTCAAGAGTCTTCTCCAACACCACAGTTCAAAAGCATCAATTCTTCGGCGCTCAGCCTTCTTCACAGTCCAGCTCTCACATCCATACATGACCACAGGAAAAACCATAGCCTTGACTAGACAAACCTTTCCTCTTAAGTGTTAATTATTTATAAAAGGGAGGACTAAATCCTGAGGAACTATTGAAAGAAGCAGGTCTGCCGGGCAGTAGTCAACTGAGGCCGGTTTTGAGAAACATCCTGCTGTCTAAGGGTCACTATTCACTTATTTCTGATTTGTGGTAATCTTGGAACCATGGAGCCCCTCTGACTTTAGTCATGACTTTGAGTGGCTCAGCCTGCAAGGCTGCCATGCATATATTTTAGAGCCTATGCCAGCATCACAGAGATCGCCTCTTTTGTCCCCTCACTCATTGTGGGGAGTGGGGAGTTAACTAAGCTACCAAGCACCAGGAGTAAATGATCAGGCTGGGGTGGCTACCTGAGTTAAGATGGACAGCTCAGGGATTCCCTGGTGGTCCAGTGTCTAAGACTCTGCTCTAATGCAGGGGGCCCAGGTTCAATCTCTGGTCAGGGAACTGGATCACACATGCCACAACTAAAAAGACCCCCCCATGTTACTGTATGCCACAGCTAAGACCCAGCACAGCCAAATAAATAAATATTTAAAAAGCTGGGCACCTCAGAAGGTCTTCTTTGTGAATCCGAAGTCCAGATTGATAGGCTATCTATCCATATCTCTGTCTATGTCTATAGGTATATCTATATTTATCTGTGCGTGGAGAGAGGCTAGCTGATGTGTTCTTTCTTTATGCGGGTAAAGAGTAAACCTTGGAATGTAGGGTGGGCAACATTTGCCCGTTGTGTGGATTGGAGAAGCAGAGGAGGCAGGTCTGCAGAGACAGAAGAATAGAACAGCCAGGCCAAACTGAGTAGAGATGAAAGATGAGAGAGCGAGTATGCTGGGTTAGCATCTCAGTTCCATCACTGGTGTGTCTTTATCTTGTACCCTCTGTCTTTTCCAATAACTTTTCCTTCACCACTTAAGCAGCTCAGGGTGGCTTTTGTTAATTATAAACAAGAGAGCTGCTGCTTTCCATGTGGCCATGCAGAGCTGAGCTTTTACCGTCTGAAAGCTTGGCTCTCACCCCAAGTTCTCCGCTGTCTGCACCAGTCCTGAGATTGTAGCCCAGGGGGAGGACAGCCAGCAGGGGAGGTCTTGGTATTGTTCTGTGGGCTGCAGCCTCTGAGAGGAGGCTCCCCTGCCTGCACGAGCCCTGTGCTTCCCATGCCTCGGGATGGCATGTTCCACTGACCAGAGTTCCCCTGGAACCACGTGGCACAAAAGGCAGTCTTGTTACAGGTCACTTCCTGGATCCATCTTCTGGGTGGACCACTGATAGAGCCAACCGCCAGGTGGATGACTCTGGCTGCAAAGCCCTTTGTGTTCTGGGAAGGTGAGGGACAACACAATTTCATAGCAAACTTTCCAATGAACACAGTAGGGCTGAGGAGGGAAAGGACCCCAGAGGGAAATGGATCTTGGATCTTGGGGAAAATACTGAAATAGGAAGCCAAGCGACAGCATGCCAGAGCTGTACAGATCATCTACTTCAACTCCTTGAATTTTACAGTTGGGGCAGGGAAACCAAGGCTTATTAAGGGCCCAACCACTTGATGGATACATGAGTTCCTAGGAACCCTGTTGCTCAGGTATTATCCTCATTGAATAGATGAAGAATCTGAGGTTTAGAGAAGTCAATTTGCTTCAGTGCTGAAGAAGGAGTGGATCCTGAGGCCATCTCATTCTGGAGCTCAAGAGCTGGTCAGAAGCGACTTGGCCATCATCACCCAGTGGGAGCCTGGTCTTGGACCCCAGACCACTGCTTTTTCCCTCTTACCATGCTGCCTCCATCACACTGCAGTTGGCGAGGCTGGAGCAGCACTGAGCTCAGGTCATATAGAGCCCAGCCAGGAAGCCTGAGGTCCACTGCAAAGAGGAGACTGGAACAACGGCCTGAGATTCCCAGAGCAGCTTTCCTCTACTATGGTGGTGAGCAAGCCTGACTGGTAATAGCTCAGCACAGCCCAGTCAGGTTTTGATAAGGACAAAGGTTCTAGAAAGCCTGGGAGCAGAGGAAAAGTGACCACAGTCTAAACAGAAGAGCCCAGGCTTCTTGGTCTGTCATCTCACTTACTGGCCTTGGACAAGCTGCTGATGCTGCATCTGGGTTCCTGTGCATGAGCAAGGCACCTGGACTGGATCGTGTCCGGTGACCAAGCTCTGGATTCCTCAGGCATCCATGGGGGCCTGGAGCACAAGCAGGCCTGTTACATCATGAGCCCTATGCCTCAGACATAAACCCTTCCTGGGGACATGAATCTGGCCTTTTGAAAGACTCAGCAGAAGTAAGCACTGAGTCTAAGCCAGGGAGAAGACAGAGGGTGGTCTAGAGTTGATGATGGAAGACCCAGCTGTGTGGTTGGGCTACACAGATGTGCCCCCCCACCTCCAAAGAGACTGCTAGCTTAATGTGCCTTGCAGATGTGGAGGCAGGGGTGAGGGGTGTCCCATAAAGAAACTCTTCAGTTTAATGGGTCGTACTACATATGTACTACATGGACAACACAAAGGTCTCAGCTGTACACATGTTCTATGGCCCATACATGGAGACACGGTACACATGTTCCCTGCAGACTAAAGAGCACAGCCAAGTCACTCTTGGATTAGAAACAACTATACAGTATTTTGTTTTCAAAAGCATCAGAGTACAACAAATGTTTGCATCATGCACCATTTGCTGTCTGGCAACTGTCAAGGTATTTGCTGAGTCCTGATGCTCTGACATTCCTTAAAGAGTTTTAACAGGCTTTCTAATATCTATTGGAGAAGGAAATGGCAACCCACTCTAGTACTCTTGCCTGGAAAACTCCATGGATGGAGCAGCCTGGTAGGCTATCGTCCTTGGAGTCGCAAAGAGTCAGACACGACTGAGCTACTTCACTTTCTTTCTTTCTGTAGTTCCTTTTGGAGAAGGAAATGGCAACCCACTCCAGTGTTCTTGCCTGGAGAATCCCATGGACAGAGGGGCCTGGTGGGCTACAGTCTATGGGGTTGCACAGAGTCAGACATGACTGAGCAACT
Source organism: Tragelaphus eurycerus (assembly GCA_935064755.1). Taxonomy (NCBI): domain Eukaryota; kingdom Metazoa; phylum Chordata; class Mammalia; order Artiodactyla; family Bovidae; genus Tragelaphus; species Tragelaphus eurycerus. The sequence continues at coordinate 14,631,197 of CAKXYN010000015.1, read as the reverse complement.
AGCACACACGCAGGTATCTATTGCATGCCTTCTCTCCTTGTACTTTAGGGGCCTACGGACTCCAGGCTCTAAGACTTCCCCCAGGCCCACCTGGAATATTTATAGGTCCCCAGGGCAGGATTGCAAACTGAAGCCCACAAACTCAAAGATCAAAATATTTTTAAATTCTAAAGAAATCTAAAATAATTGTTAACTAATGTACTTTCATGATAACCTGGAAAGTCAGGTTTGATTTAGAATGATCAGAGACTGTGGTTTTCTTCACCAGAAAAATGGTGGCACTAAGGGAGCCAGTCCCTGGCCTCAGGCCAATGACCCATCCCTCTTCTCTCCAAAATGCTGGTTCCATCTTCAACCACTTTATGGTTGAAGAGGAGACTTTATGCTCAGATATAGACAGCCCAGCCCCCACCTATAGCTCCATCCACAATCCCACTAAGACACTGCCTGGGTACCCTGCAGGCTCAAGGATGTACACACTGAAGCCCTGATCCACTCTTGGGAGGATGTACTTGAGAAAGAAGACTGGGCTGGCCCTGGAAGCAGTGTGGGACTGTTTGCAAAGGGAATTCTGAGGTCACAGATAGATACCTGGACTGGGTCTAGAAGTGGAAGGAAAGTGGGTTTGGGCTGGAGACATACCTTTGGTCAATGAGCTCCTCACTTTTTGAGGCAGGGCATGGCTGGAGGATAGTCAGAGGGGAGTCTTGGAAGCACAGGGCCCAGGACAGAAGATCCTCTTCTTTGCTTCTAAAGGCAGTACCACCTATCTTGATGGTCCCTGGAAGATGTCCAAGAGGCATCTGTGTGTACTACAGGTTGCTCTGAGCTCATGGCAAAGACAGGTCTTTGTGGGCAGTGTCATCTGGGTAGTTTCATGACTTGCTTGCTCTCAGGCTAGCTCATTTCCTTCCTGCTTCCATGCACTGGTCTTAGAACAATGGTCCTTTCTGTGCTCTCCTCACAAATTATCATTCTACTCTGGGTTCAGGATCAGTAATTTTTAAAATACAAAGGTCACTCTTTAGCAAGTCCTGTATATGTACCTGAGATTATGCCAGATAATCTGCATGATCTCATGGCTTGGCAGAGGAGCGTAATTATTCCTGCTGGAAGAAGAAATGGGCTGAGGGCAGTACAGGCTAGGGATTACTTCTGCTGCTGCTGCAAAGGGTGTAAGTGACAGAGAACAAGGTCTGCTTGACACCAAAGCCTGTGACAGCCCTCGATGACTCCTGGATCAGAGCAAAAGCAATAGGTCATCCACCACCCTACGCCCCTCAAAATTCCTCACCACTGTTCCTAGGAAGGAGGGTACTAGGCCTTGAGAGAAAATACTCTGGAGATGCTGAAATCCCAGTGACCCTGTGTGTGCTGTGTGTGTGTGTGTGTGTGTGTGTGTGTGTGTAGAGCTAGCAGAGGAAGAGATCCATTTTAGATAGTGTGTAGGAGTGTATACCCCCAATACACTCTTTACTACAAACTGGGGAACACAATGACGGAGGTCCTCTGCTTTTCCCTAATGCCCTATGCAGCAGGAACAGAGCTCTGCTGTTCAGAACCCCACCCCACCTCCCCAGCCACAAGAGGTGTGGTTAGAGGACACTATTAACTTTTTCAGTGTCTCCTCAGCTTTCTGGCTCTTTGGAAGGACCTCAGCCATTGAGTGACCAAGAGAGTGATAGCCAAGACACAGCCTTCTCAGGATGGACTTCAGCATGGGGGTCGTATGACGGCCTAGCTATTTCCACCCAGCCATGGTGCTCTTGATGTGGTTCAGAGCAACCTCTGTTCCAGGGCACTGAAAGAACCTCTGTCCAGTTAGCATCACAGTCTGACAGTGCCTCCTGCCCAATCCAGCTTTGGCCCCTTTGCTTTCACTCTTCAAAACTTCCTCAAAACTGTTTCCGTTCCCAACTGTGTCTCAGCATGTCCTTCTTGGAGAACCTAACCATCACTGACCTCCCAGAGCCTCATACGTCACAGATAAGCAGAGCAAACAATTTGAAATGCCCGTCAACTGGAATGCAATGCCATGAGGACAGGCAAAATGTGTTTTTCTTTTCTGATTATCGCAGTACCTAGAACAGTAAGAGGCACACAGCGATGGGAGTGGAGCTCAGTAAACGTTGGTCTGATGAATGAGCAAAGCCCAGATCTCTGCACCTGCACACACTGGGATTGGTGGGGACTATGCAGGCCTCCTGTCTTCCTCCGCATCCCACTGCCTCTTCCTTCTGCTACACTAATACCTACCCTTTTCGCTCCATCTGCCTTTCTCTCCCTTCCTCAGTTACCTGAGAATTTACATGGGCGCAGTGCTCTGGTGCTCAGAACTGTCTTCTGCAGTTGCTCCAGACCACCTGGCCCTCTCTTCTGCTTTCTCTGCCAGCTGGTGCCATTTGTAGCCTCCACTTCCACCTACCCAGGGCCAACACCATCACCCCACCATGGGATTTACCTATGTCTGGAGTTCCTGTTCCCAAACTGTGTCCTAAGGAACACTTACCTATCGGGGTGCTTACTTTAAAAATTATCTTCTGCATGGCAGGCACCTTATTAGGTGCTCTGTTTATATTACACTTTTTATTATGGTAAAACATACCTAACATAAAGTTTACCATTTTAACCATTTTTGAGTGCACAAGTTTAGTTACATTAAATATAATTGTATCTCGGTATCCATGGGGCATTGGTTCCATGGATACCAAAATCTGTGGATGCTCAAGTCCATTATGTAAAATGAAAGAATACAGTTGGCTGGCTCCAAATCTGTGGCTACAGAAGCCTGGTTATACATTCAGTGTGGACAGACCACACTTTGTTTATACATTCATCAGCTGGTGGACTACATTTTGGCTATTGTGAATGCTTTTGGAGCATTTGGCTTTTTGTCAATTTGGCTGTTGTCAATGCTTCTAGGAGCATTGGTATACGCGTATCTGTTTTTGGTCCCAGTTATCAGTTCTTTTTGAGTATCTATATAAGAGTGAAATGGCTGGATCATATGGTAATTGTATAGTTAACTTTTTGAGGACCCACCAAACTGTTTTCTACATTGCTAACCTGGTACTTTTTGGAAAAAAGCATTTCACAGTCAATAGACTTTGTCCTCTAACTCTTTCTTGGAGAGTCACATTGCACTTTAGCATTGTAAAGTCTCTGAGAGGTCCTGCGACAAGAAAAAAAAAGAAAAGAGTCTTTGTAACTTTGACCCATCACTCCCCAAACTAACTTGAAAGTGGAACTCTGTTTTGCAGAGTAACTGGTAACATACTGCTGGTTTGGGAAACAATGCCCTGAGATCCATGGGGTGGACAAAGAAGGGCTGGGATTCAGGACCAGAGAAGAATCACTTGGAGCCCAGAGAAGGGACAGCCTACAACTCTCCAACTAGCTTATTGGGTGACATTTGGCAAGTTACTTTCCTTCACCTGGCGGCTCTGCACACAAGATGTTTTTTGCCTGGTACATCCTTTTGCTGGGCTTACCTGTGGCTCAGTGGTGAAGAATCTTCCCACTGTGCAGAAGACACAGGTTTAACGCCTTGGTCGGAAATATCTACCGGAGAAGGAAATGGCAACCCACTCCAGTATTCTTGCCTGGAGAAGCCCATGGACAGAGGAGCCTGGTGGGTCCATGGGGTCACAAGATTCAGACTCGACTTACCAACCAAACAAAACCAATACTCTTCTGCTGCTTCTTTGCTTCTTCAAGATTGACTTGACGTTCAGGACTGGCTCAGGGAGCCATCCCTTCCCTCAGGAAGCTCAGACCCTGCTCTCCAGTCTCCCCAGGCAAGGACTGGAAGGCCCTCTTTGCTGGCTGGCTAAGTCACTTCAGTCGTGTCCGACTCTGTGCAACCCCATAGATGGCAGCCCACCAAGCTTCCCCATCCCTGGGATTCTCCAGGCAAGAACACTGGAGTGGGTTGCCATTTCCTTCTCCAATGCATGAAAGTGAAAAGAGAAAGTGAAGTCACTCAGTCGTGTCCGACTCTTAGCGACCCCATGGACTGCAGCCTACCAGGCTCCTCCGTCCGTGGGATTTTCCAGGCAAGAGTACTGGAGTGGGGTGCCACTGCCTTCTCTGGCCCTCTTTGCTGGCTCTTACTAAACTGTGTTGCCCTGTTAAATGGTCAGCTTCCTCTACTAAATCGAGGCAGGTGGTCAGGGGTGGGGGTAGGGGTGGGGAGGGGAGGAGAAAGGGTCAAAGTTAGTTTCCATAAACAACCACCTGGAGAGCTTAGTTAAGAATGTAGTTGCAACCCGCCGAACCCTAAGAATTCCAGCTCAGTAATTCTGAGATTTGTGTTCAGCAGCTTTAGAGTATGAATTTTGAATAAGCACCTGGCAATGTTCTCAGGCAGATGATTCTCGGAATCCTCTGTGGTCAGCTATGTGAGGATAAGATTCACTTCTACCTCTGTGTTTTTTACATAAATGTTAAATGAATGAACAAATGAATGAAACAACTTCAGTTTCCTTCACTGTAAAAGATGAGATCGGACTGAAGGTTCTCTAAGCTTTCCTTTGGTTAAACTTCTTTTTATAAAGTTCAGACTATTTCATCCAAGACGCTGTGTTCCTTGCAGCTTTAATATCCAGACCATACACAACATATGAAGCCAAGCACACAGAACAACCAGGGAGACCCTACGGGGAGGATTCAGTCCACGCTAGTATTCAACAAATGCCCCAGGAGTCACGAACAACCTTGCTTTTGAAATGATCATCCATTTCATCACAAGCTGGAGAAACAAAGAAAGCATACACTCATGACCAAGTGAATTCACGCTCATTCTCTCTCAAGAGCATGAGTAGCTGACAGGAAGCACTGCCAGGGCTGAGAAACACTTGAGTTTGAGAATTAGGGAGCCAGGCATAATGAGAAACCAGGGGCTAGAGAAGGCGCCGGGGTGCTGAGCACTTTCACCTGCTATGAGGAGAGGGCACTGGTGATCAGCACTCCGCTCCAACCATTTCTTGGAGGAGTCTTTGAGCATAAAACCTTGACTCTCCTCTGCCTGAGAACCCTGCAGGTTTTGAGAGGCAACTCCAGCTTCTCATGAGAGCTATGGCCTGAGAAAAATGAAGTCTCCTGTTACTTGTAACCTCTTAGCATTTCAGAGGAAAAGGTTGGCTATGGCTGCCAAGATCCAGCAAATATTTGGTTAGCTTGGAAAGAATGGGTGCTCATTTTCCAATTCTCACAGATTTCTCTCTGCCCAGTTCTTTTTATTAAAAACTTCAAATCCAGAGATAAAGTCGAATGGCACTCCAGGCTCTTAAGCATTCATCTGTATCCCGGGGAGCAGAACCCAGAATCTAAACAAAGAAAAGCTTAATCAATAGAGCTCATGAATTTCCTCCAGGAACAGGACTTGGCGTAGCCAAAGAATAAGCAGAGGGGCTCTTACTGCAGTTTTCTTTGGGCAGATATTTATGAGAAGGGCAGGAGAATGTTCCCTCAGTTGACTAGGGATGGCACGCTGTGGCCCATGCGCAAATCTTGCCTACTGCCTTTTTGCTTCACTTTGTATGGCTTCTAGAATAAGAATTTTTTTTTTTTTTTTTTACATTTTTAAATAGTTGAGAAAAATCAAAAGACAAAAAATATCGCATGACATCTGAAAACCACAGGAAATTCAAATTTGTGTCCATAAATAAAGTTTTATTGTAACACAGCCATATGCATTCATTTGGAGATTGTCTGTGGCTGCTTTAGAGCTGCAACAACAAAGTTGAGTAGTTGAGACTGAGACCATGTGGCCCTCAAAGCCAAAAAATACATTCTACCTGGCCCTTTACAGACAAAGTTTTCAGACCCCTGGAGCAGAGGATGTAAGAGCTGACCTTCACTGGTATTTGAACTAAAAACTAAAAAATGTGTATGTACAGAGCAAACATCTGTTTAATCTAATACGTGAGTCAGGGAACTAAGCACGGTTGCTCAGCACCCCAGTGTTGAGTCCTCTGGGTGCCCTTTCTTCCTGACCTCCTGTCAGGAGGTATCTGGATCTTTGTGGCAGCATTTTCCTCACTGTTGTTTACACTTCTGCCCTCTAAACGCTACATTTGAATTCTGCTTGTTTTTGAACTGTGTATAAATAGAATAATACTGTATATTTTCTTTTCTGTCTTGTTTTTTTCTTTCAATACCGTTCCGGAGACTCAGCTCTGGATGACTGCAGGCGGCCGCAGCTCTGTCACTGCCTTCGCTGCATGCATCACGTGTCTCTTTATTACTTGAGCACAGTTCACGTCTTCTTTCCACTGTTGGTGGACAGTTTCCAGCTTTTGGCTACTGAGGATGGCATTCAGCATCTTGTATCTGAACCACTGTTGACTCCCAGGAGAGGAATGGAAGAGCTGGAGTGTATCTTTAACTCTACCAGTTAATCCCACACTGTCCTCCTAAAAGACTGGACCAAATCACCTTCTCGCCAGCTGCCTCCCTTCAGGGAGCAGACACTCTCTGTGTCTTGTCCGTCAGCACTATTTCCACCTCCAAACCCTGAACCACATGAGTTTTCTGCCTGTTCCCCCAGCACCTTGAAGAGCCAGGCGAGGTGCCTGGGAGCCATCATCCCTTCGGCTTTGTATCTCCCATTAACAGAATTTTCAAGTCTTAGAATTTCTGTGAGAAAACTATCAATTTTCTAAGAATGATCCTTGAGATAATGTGATGTCTTTTAGCGTCCTGTGCTTGGCTCACCGGTCAGTCAGATGTGCGAGCTTCCTGACCACTCTTTCCCCCTGTCCCGTCTCCTGTGGATGGGAGGTAGGGAGAGCAGCTCTTCACAGCCACAGGGACAGGCAGCGCCCCCCAAGGCTACACATCAGACAGGACAAGGAATCAGGGGAAATGACAACTTCCCCTTTCTCCTTCAGGAAATCAGAGGACTTACAGATTAGGAAGCTTATACTTGTGTCTTTCTTGGCCGGGTTTTAGGACAATTGGGAAGAAAGGGCCCGCTCCAAGGGCCATCACCTGGAGGACCACGCACTAGAGGCATTTCTGAGTCATGATGTAGCACTACATTGAAAAGACGCAAATAAACCCAAAACACCAGCACACATTTACCCAGTTTCTGAAGCAGATTAATAGAATAACCAATAAAACATGTATAAAAGCTTTAATTAAATCTGATGAAATAAAACTTCATGTTTTATTTATGGACACTCCCAACATGTAAAGGATTCAGAGACACATTCATTTTTACTGCCATTTCGTCCTCATATCTATAATTAAATCCAGGCTGCAGCTCTGGCCCAAAGCGATGCAGCATTTTAAAGCTGGCCTTGGACACTCCCTCCCCCATCCCCATCTGCTTTTAATTATAATTACCAACCCAATACGAGGAAGCGGATGGTAAAAACTAAACAAAATAAAACAAACAAACAAACAAAAAATGGTTGCTGCCATTGTGTTTTAAAAACAACATGCTGAAGGAGGATTTCAGGCAGGTGGGCGCATCCTCTATTTCCAGTTTTATTATGTACCAAGTGCACAATCCCTTCATTTTACTTTTGACATAAAAAAAGGACTTCATGAAACAAGACAAAATAACTTATGATTATATGAAACATAACTGTGACAAATCACAAAACTATACATATTAATAGAAAAAAGTGTACCTAATTCTTTAAAAGATTTATGACAATAAGCACCAGATGTGCCCCTAGAGTAAAATCAGCCCCATATCCAGTATGATATATGCAGTTCATTTCTCTACGTGAGTGTATATAACTATGTACAAGAGTCTGTGTGATTTATGGAAAACAGATTTCCACTTTTTCCCCCCAAAGTGCTTTATGTCAGCAACATTACACAGGATGCTCTGCTGTCTGTACAAAATAAATCTCCTCCTTTTTACACTTGCCATCTCTCCAATGAGTGTGTTTTTTTTTTTTTTTTTTTGCTTTACTCATTGCAAAGGAAAAAAATGTAACCGCAGAAATTCCACACCACCAACAAAAAGTGCTGTTAAAAACGGTGCTGTAAAATGACGTGGTCAAAATAGTAAAATAAAATACCAAATAACTGAATTGGACATTTATAATCCCTATTCCCAAAATTCAAGAAAACTGGGAAGCAAGATTCTTGAAGATGGGGCTGAACACTTACCTCTGTTCTAGTATGCTAATGTGCTTGACAGCTGCTAATTGAAAAACAACAGGGTAACACCAAAGCTCTGGTTCATCAGTGGAAACTTTGCTGTGATTGACTGATGACCTTTTGTCCATTTTGGAATCACCTAAATAATTTGGGGGTGACATGGGTACTGCGAGACATCTTACAGGAATAGAATATTTAATATTTAACACTAATATCAGAGGCTAAATTACAACTTACATTTTGATGCAGTCCCTTGAGGGAATTGAGACAATGCAGCAAGTAAAATATCTCTAGGCATGTTGATTTTTTTTTTTTTTAATGTAATAGGATAATTGGCTTTGGGCTGTGCGTATTTTCACAAATATCAGCTTCTTTTTTTTTTTTTTAAAGGGGAATGACAATCTCTGTTCAGATGTTTATGAAAATGGTTATATATCAAGAGTAAAAAGACCAGAAAATGGAAGAGAATGATCTTTTGAAGTTTCCACTTTTACTGTTACAAACATAATGATGAAAACGTATATAAATCTTGTGCAATGTGAAAGCAAACAAGGAACGAATTTTAAGGTCAGGTGAGATCCTGGAATCTAAGGCCAGCACGTGACACCCAGAAGGAAACTGGAATTGGCATGTCCTGGGGTCCTGAGCTCAAACCTGTAGCCAAGGGGAAACACGAGATGGGGGAGGGAATAGGAGGGGCGCTTGGCCTTGCAGATGGTCCTGGGCCTGCTTCTGCTAATTCCTGCCAGGGAAGGAGGCCCTGCAGGTGCGGCTGCTGCCTGGCACCCCCGGGCTCCCTTGGGCCTCAGTGAGGCCAACAGGGAGACTACAGATGCTCAGAAGCATCTCCTCCAGCCAGAGTATCTGGGGTTCTTCTGGCTTTGTCCTCCTTCCCTGTTTCCACGGCATATTATAGCCAGAAGCCACAAGTAGGCTGACAACACCAGCTGCAGTAACTGCCTTACCTTTCCATCTTTTTCCTCATCACATGGATGAAATGTGTTTTGAGTTCCCTGTAGAGGCTCCGGGATTTAGAATGAATAGATTGCCTAAGATACCAGAGCTTCCCCTTCTCTGCAGTGTGAGGCAAAGGACATGGTCCCTGTTTAGGCCCAGGTGACACAATCCACAAAGTCTGCGAGAAGGGTGGGACTCTGTGCGTCTGAGAGCTCACTTGGAAAGAAAAGTCTGACGTGCGTTCTCTAGTAAAGCAGAGCAGATTTTTGTAAAGTGAATAACTTGTCTCTTTCTCAGACACAGATGTCTGCATGATGGCTCTTCTCAGATCGGAGCCCACTAGCCAGAGAAATGAGATTGCCTGAGAGCACTGTAGAAACGGACCCTGCACTTGGTTCTTTATTAGCCTGATTATACTGCATGTGAGAATAAAGTCCTGAATCAGGCAGAACACTACCGACCGTGCAGCAGACTGGAAGGACACGTCTGTCAGGATACAAACTGTCACCAGATCCTAAGTCTGACACCAAGCTGTTTAATTGTGTTGTTGGAGATTGTAATTATCCCAGTTGGACAAATAGCATTGTTTCATTTTTTCTTCAGAGAACATTTTTAAAGACAGAGAAAAGAAATCATGAGATGTGATAGTACGGGGATGTCAGAATTTACCAGGTTTGGGGGGATTTGGCAATTTTTATAGCCTATGTCATTGGACTTGGGACCTTTTTCATTGCTTGGTAAAGGTGTCACAGAAGGCAGAGGAGCCTGGAGGGCCATAGTCCATGGGGCCACAAGGAGTCGGGCACGACTTAGCGACAAAACGACGGCAACAAAAAGGTGTCACAGAAAATGACTTCCTGTTCAGGTTTGAGATCAAATGGCCAAGAGCTCTGTGAAAATTCTAGGCCCTCAAAACAGAGTTTCAAACAAAGCAGTTGCTTCTTTTTGGCCACCTTTCCAGAACTGTCTCCTCTACCTGCCCTAGGCCAGACCCTGCTCAGAGCTGGTGGGCAGGCAATGGCAGGTGGTGGGTATGTCTGAATTACAGTCAAAATAAAAAGATGAGAGCAATGAAGAGGGAGGAGAAGGGCAAGGGAGCAACAGAGAGACTGGTGAGGGGAGACCCTAACAGGGAGCAGAGGCCGTGCAAAGGAGCCGGATGTCGGGCTCCTCCAGTTTGGTTTTCTGAGAGAACCCAGGAGCACACCTCCATGTGTCCCTGCTCTCACAGCTTCTAGCAGGCTCTGGGCAGAGCACCAGAGTGGAGGCCATGGGTGAACCAGTCAAGAGAAATTTTCCTTTGAATAAAGTCCTCAAGGTGGAGTCACTGAACAGTCAACACACGAGGGTCTCTGTGGGAGCACTGGGAAGTGGGTGGCCAACCTCATGTCCTTCAGGTAGCCTTTGCAGAACATTCCTGGTGCACACTAGGCAGGGCCAAGCCAAGCCACAGCAGAGGCCAGACGTATGTAGCTGGGGTGATTAAAATAATAATTTCCATCCAAAGAACAGACCTCTAAATATTTTTTTTTCCTTTAAAAGTACATGTAAATAACAAGCCTTTAAAAATCAAAGGACTAGGGTAGGTTGCAGGAATACAAAACAATTTGTCAAGCTTTTTAGGGGGCTGTGCTTGACAGAACCTTCTCATTTTGCTTTTGGAAAAACATTGAAAAGCAATTGGTTATCATGGGAGTACCCAGGAGGAGAGAAGCAGCCAGCTCCCTGGATGCCAGGCTGGTGCTGGGAAACTGGGGCTCCTCCAAGAGCTGAGCCCCTGCTGGGCTTGGATGTGGGTTTCCCTTGTTGCGCCTGGCTCTTGGGTGAGGCGATTCACTGTGCTGGCAATCTGGGTTGTCCATCCTTATTTGGAGTTTTCAGCAAGGGTGATCTCCAAATTACATTTTCACATGCACATCATCCCACTGGTGTCCCCGGAAGGTTGACAGTTGGGAAGAAACAGATATCCAGCAGTGAGACTCCGAATTCCCTTTGAAAAGACAGTCCTGCTGGTCACTGGCAAATCCAGAGGGAAAAAGGAGCAGCTGCAAACACACCTACAAAGCCCAGCTCTGACCATCCAGCCCTGCTCTCCAAAGACACATCTGTGATGTGGCATATTGAGTTGATTTGCTTGACATTCTTTTTCTTAGGGTCTGTGAAAGTATAAGAACAAAAGGTGACAAGGAACAAAAAGATTCTGGATGCCAGCAGCAGTGGAGGCTGCGGGGGGTGGGAGGGGGATTTTAGCCTTCAGTATAGACAGAGGAGAGCTGGCTAGGACAGCGGTCCACAGCACTGATCTGTAAGAATGTGGCATCTTCAGGTCCACTGCGAAGAGTCTCCCCAAAGAGGCTTGAGGAACCCGAAGGCAAATCATACACTGGAAAAGAAAGAGTACACAAATCAACTGATGCTTCATTATACTTGCCAGGCATGCAGGGAGCAAATGTGGACTGGGGAGGCAACAGTGCTGGGCAAGGCCTTTCAGCGGGTCCCATCCTCAGGCTCCTTAGGTGGAGAAATGGCTAAATGTGCAGGCAGATGGCTAAAATAGGACTTGCACAAAAGATGGACTGAGTAGCCATGAAAGTAAAATTTTGTAGATAAGAGTGAGGATGGCCTCAAAAAGGAGGTGATATAAAAGTTGAGTCATTTAAGAATGCATGGGATTATCATAGATGGGGAGGTAAAGAAAGAACATTCTAGGAGGAGGAAACAGGGAGCAAAGACAGAGAGTGGGGTATGTGGGCCAAGTTGTTGGCAAAGCTCAGGTGCAGAGCAGGTAGGGCGACAGATAAGGAAGATACATGAAATGGGAGGGTAGGTCCAGGGAGTTTGATCAGGCCCAGCTCCTGGGGACTATGAATGCCTTGCTGCAGACAGTCAACTTTAGTTTCTAGGGCAACTAGAAACTACTGAATGTATCTGAACAGGAAAGCACCTTATTTTTTCCTTTATTTTTGGAAGGCGGTTACAGGTAGCACAGAGAGCAGAATGGGAAAGTTAAGGAGTTGACTCAAGGAAACTTGCTGGAAGGCTGTTGCTTAAGTCTGGGAGAAACATGATGGCACCTGAGTGAGGGTGGTGGAAGTAAGGCTGGAGGAGGCTGGAGGGGAGGATGAAGATGAAAGACATTTCTCAGGTGGACTAAATAGGATTTGATGCAGTTGTGTGCTAGGTCAAATCTAGTCCAGGCTGGTTATGAGAAACCCACCTGATCTCACTTGCTAGTCTGCCCGAGTGTCTAAGTCACAGATACCAACATACCTGTAATGCCTGAGTGAGTTGAGAAGGCTCTGTGGAAAACATCAAAGCCAGCCTGGCCCATGGATGTGGGGACCACACAGTCCTCGAAGGAAGGCATTACACTGCAGGAACTGCTAGGTGGCATGGTTCTTTGAGAGTCAGGGTAATTCGGGGGGCAGAATGTCTGTAGTTGCCCATAAAATCCTGAAATCCAAGACAGAAGTAGGGATAGATTTATGAACAGGCCATATCCACTATAGAAAACAAAATGATATTCTTTATAACTAATAAGTAGTACACTTTTTATAGAACCAAGGGAAAATTCCCTATAAGATTTGGGAGGAAGATTAAATTCATGTTAGCAGTGTGTGTGTGTGTGTGTGTGTGTGTGTGTATGTGTGTGCGCACACACGTGCTCAGTTGCTTCAGTCCTGTCTGACTTTTTGTGACCCCATGAACTGTAGCCCACTAGGATCCTCTGTTCACGGGGATTTTCCTGGCAAGAATACTTAAGTGGGTTGGCATGCCCACCTCCAGGGGATCTTCCTGACGCAGGGATCAAACCCGTGTCTCCTGCATTGACAGGTCGGTTCTTTACCACTCAGCCACCAGGGAAGATCCATGTTAGCAGTAAAGACTAGGAAAAAACAATAAATTCCATGTCAAGGCAGGAGAAAAAAGAAAGAAAAACTACTGGCTTTTCTCTTTTTGATGCCCCAAGGCCTCTGCGTGGACTCAGCAGACAGATGGGCAAAGGACCTAAAGAGACTACTCAAATAATTTATCAACTTAATATGATCAGATGGTAAAGACTCTGCCTGCAATGCAGGAGACCCAGGTTTGATCCCTGGCTTGGGAAGATCCCCTGGAGAAGGGAATGGCTAGCCACTCCAGTATTCTTGGCTAGAGAATTCCACGGACAGAAGAGCCTGGTAGGTTACAGTCCATGGAGTCGCAAAGTCAGACATGGCTGAGCGATGAACACAGACACATGGTCAAACTGACAATTCTTTAGTCAGTAAGGAAATAAAAATCAAGACAATGATATAATACCATCTTCTACCTATCACATTAGCAAAGATTTCTGAGACTCATTCTTGGTACCAGACTGAGACTGGTGACCAAGGCACCTGTGTGTAGTGTGCAGACCCTGCAAAGGAGTATAGGCTTCTGAAAATCACTTGACAACTTGGCTCTGGAACCTGAAAGTGTCCTCTTGGACAGGGGAATTTCACTTTAAGGATGCATCCTAAAAGTATATTTTGAAAAATAGAAGTCTTGCACAGACACAGTTATCACAGTGCTCAGTGTCATAACAGAAAATGGAGGAATCAAACTAGCCAATCATGAGAGAGTGGTGGAGAATAGACTGGTATAAATATACCCAATGGGAACATTAAATAGCCATGAAAACAATATTTACAAGGAGTTTTTTTTCATACTGTTTATGAGAAATTTCAGTTTACAAGTGGATTTAGAAAAGGCAGAAGAACCAGAGATCAAATTGCCAACATCTGTTGGATCATAGAAGAAGCAGGGAATTCCCCCAAAATCTACTTCTCCTTCATTGACTACATTAAAGACTTTGACTGTGTGAATCACAAAAAAGTGTGGAAAATTCTTAAAGAAATGGGGATATTAGACCATCTTACCTGTCTCCTGAGAAACCTGTATGTAGATTAAGAAGCAACAGTTAGAATCAGACAAGGAACAAAGGACTGGTTCAAAATTAGGAAAGTACTACCTCAAGGTTGTATATTGTCTCCCTGCTTATCTAACTTATATGCAGAGTAATGCCAGGACGCAAAATGCCAGGATGGATAAAGCACAAGTTGGAATCTTGATTTCCAGGAGAAATATCAATAACCTCAGATATGCAGGTGATAATACTACCCTAGTGGCAGAAAGCAAAGAGGAACTAAAGAGCCCCTGGATGAAAGTGAAAGAGGAGAATGAAAAAGCTGGCTTAAAACTCAACATTCAGAAAACTAAGATCTGGTCCCATCACTTCATGGCAAATAGGTGAGGGAAAAGTAGAAACAGTGACAGATTTTATTTTTCTTGGGCTCCAAATTCACTGCAAATGGTGAAATTAAAAGATGCTTGCTCCTTGGAAGAAAAGTTATAACAAAGCTAGACAGCATATTTAAAAGCAGAGACATTACTCGGCCAACAAAGGTCCATATAGTCAAGGCTATGGTTTTTTCCAGTAGTCATGTATAGATGTGAGAGTTGGACTATGAAGAAGGCTGAGTGCTGAAGAATTGATGCTTTTAAACTGTGGTGTTGGAGAAGACTCTTGAGAGTCCCTTGGACAGCAAGGAGATCCAACCAGTCAATCCTACAGGAAATCAACCCTGAATATTCATTGGAAGGACTGATAATGAAACTGAAGCTCTAATACTCTGGCCACCTGATGTGAAGGGCAGATTCATTGGAAAAGACCCTGATGCTGGGAAAGATTGATGGCAGGAGGAGAAGAGGGCAACAGAGATGTTTGGATGACATCGTCAACTCAACGGACATGAGTCTGAGCAAACTCTGGGAGACAGTGAAGGGCAGGGGAGGCTGGCCTGCTGTAGTCCACGGGGTCACAAAGAATTGGCTATGACTGAGGGACTGAACGACAACAGATGCATGCAGGCAGACTGCAAGGCAACACTTCTCTAGTTGTCTTTGGGGGACTTTCTTTGGCTTTATATCTTTCTGAATTTTAATAGTGGTGATGAATAAGTACTCTGAAGCTAGTCAGATTTCCTGGGTTCAAATCCTAGTTTGACTCCTTACCAATTGTGTAGTCTTGGTAAATTATTGAGCCTCTAGGTGTTTCAGCTTTCTAAACTGTAAAATGGGATTAAAACTAGTACCTATATCTCATTGAGTTCTTATAATAATGAAGATTAAATTAATATTTGCCTGTTATAGAATATAATCTGAGAACTAATTATACAATTAATATTAATATATTTACCAATATAATTTATATACACTCGCTAAATAAGAAAAAAGTAAAATTATGTCACAATAATGTAGCTCTCAAAATTTTTATTAAGAGAAATAAAAATTTCCAAAAGGCAACAAGTAATCCTTCAACAATAACCAAATGTAAGAGCAGATAAGACAGTGGGCAAGTCTCTCACTTCCAGTTCTCAGGTGGAATCCTCTGGAACATTTTTGATACTTGGGACCTGTGCTACATACCTCTTTCCCGTGTTGGTTCCTAGATCCTGCACTGATCGATACACATTCTGATTTCTTCACTCACCCCAGTGCAAGCTCAAAAGAGCAACAAGCTTGAGTGGGCTGAAAGACCTGGGATGTACTGTTTCATAGTACACATATAAAACACATATGTGTTTCAGGCACATATAATCACAGCTTTCCCATTATGAGGAAAACATTACCATGAACCATCACAGTCGGTTTATTAGAATGTAATGTCTCCTCACTGAACAAAATAGGCAATATTTGCTATTTATATCCCTATGCTGGCTCTGTTCAAATCTGTAACCCATAAACACCTCGATAGCATTCCTCGGTGTAATATTAACCTTCCAGGAAGAGAAGACATTTTTCACTAAACTCCCACAACTCCCCATATAGGGACATTAATCATTCAGGTATGTCAGGGACAGTGATAGAGACTTTCATTGCCCTTTTGTGAAAACCAATTCATTCTTTCTTCCCTGTCTTCTCCCTGCTTCAAAGAAAACATGACTTCAATCTATGTTGCAATGTGCTACAGTATGAAAATTTGTGATACAGAGAAATACACCCAATAAACTTAAATATTAATAGTAAACCCAACATTGGGCTTCCCTGGTGGCTCAAACAGTAAAGAATCTGCCTGAAGAATTCCATGGACAGAGGAGCCTGGAAGGCTACAGTCCTTCTAGGACTAGAGTCACAGAGAGTTGGACATGACTGAGCAAAGAACACTTTCACTTTCACTTTTTCAAATCCAACATTCTGGGCTCCACCTCCCTGTTTCCCTAGTCAGTCTGGATCTGAGTGAGAGGGCAGAGTGAACTACAATTCCTGTCTGTGGGTGTCTTGGCTGACACGAGAAACAGTCAAAACCAGAATGGCCCCACAAGCATGTTTTATCACTCTCACAGCCAACTCACAGAAAGAAAATCCTCTTTATGAAATCCCTCCCTTCAAGAAGCCAGTTACTGAAGCTGCCAAACACACTGGTGTGGTTGAGTGCGGTCACTCAAATCAAAGAGCTTTAACATAGCCTCTTCCCACTGCTATTTCCATAAAACTAACAAAATTTTTAAAAATTCCATTAAGATCTTGCCACACACACAAACTCAGAGAAAGCCTAACTCATTTTCTGGTGAATGGCTCCTGTATTTCAGCTGCTGAATTTCATGTAGTAAGTTTGGAAGGAATACTACCTCAAGGACCCAAAGCAAAATGAGGCAAGATGTTAGTCCATTTCGTGGGCATAAAACATGAGTGGTGGCAAGGTCAACCAGTCAGTCATCGAATGATGTTATTAAGTACTGGTCAAGGTGCTTTTAGAGAGACCAAAGAAATAAAAGGTAATACTGTGTCCTTGGGGATGGATAATGCAGTTCCAACAAGAACACATACACTTAGAATAGCATAAGAAGGCACACGTATGTTTATGTTGGCCACAAATGTTAGTCCTCACGTTTAGTTAGAAAATCACCCCTCCTCCATTTTAAAAGTTATTTTAACCCAAGGATGGAGGGGGAAGGGGAATTTGCAGATAAACTGACTTTACTGAAGTTGTAGCTCCTGAGGATCAAGGTCATTCCTCCTCTTGTTAATTCTGGGAAGTCTTTTTTTTTTTCCCTTCTAGAAACAAGCTTGTTTTCTAATTATAAAAATATTCGGAATTAACTGTATCAACTAGAAAATGTAGAGGCGTATATGTAAAGAAAATAAAAATTATCTTTATTTCCAAGATTCTAACATAACCAGATACATACATACAAAACTGGAATGTTATATATATATTGTTTTGCATCCTGTTTTCTCCCCTAATATTATCTATGAGCTCACATAGTACTAAAATTCATCCTTAAAAACCCCTCCTCTTTGTCACGTGGGGTCACTGACAGCTCTATGATGATAGATTAGATTGGGAGGTCATGGTCACTCTTGCTGCCTAATGATGATAAAGCAGTCCACGAAGCTGGGTGTGGATTCTCTTCCCAGCATTGAAGGGAAGTGGAGGAAGTCAGTGAAAAAAAAGGTATCACATGACTAAATATGATAATGAAAGGGTATTCCCTAGGGCTACACTAAGAGAACACTGTGTGTTGATGGAAATGATCTACATCTCATTGTCCAATACCGTAGCTGCATAACTACAGAGCATTTGAAATGTGGCCAGTCAACTGAGGAACCAACTTCTAAATTTTATTTAGTTATAATTGATTAAAATTTATATGGCCATACATGCCTTGTAGCTACTGTACTAGATAGCACAACTCTAGGGCAATCTGCACTCTCAGGCTTAACAGACTTTGTTTTAGGAATGTTTCTGATTAAATTCTTAGAGAAAAAAAACATATGATCCACCAAGAGCTTAAATAAAAGCCAGATAATGATTCTTAGACTCCTGGTCTTCAGGATAGAAAGTATATTAGAGCTTTATTACATTTATCTTTTCCTTACAAATTTACGCTTTAGTCATTGTGGAAGGAACCAGAATATAAATACTTCAATGAATAAATAATGGTCACCCAGCTCCCAACCCTCCTGAGGGCTGATGAGCATTGTTCTAAGTTAAATTTCTAGGGCATTTCAGCTCTCCTGCAAAAATCACTTTCCTTTCTGGAAGTAAGAGAAGGAAAGGAAACATCTCACCCACTTTCTGCACACTAAGGGCCTAGCTCACTGTGTGTGTGGGAGGCAACAGCATAGGTGGGTCTCCAATTTCACTATCAGTTGAGGATGGAATAATGTACCGAGGCTTTCAGTAGCGAGGCTCTATCTTATACTCACGGAGATGAGTACCACCAGCCCAAACTTTGTCAAGGTGCTATGTCTGCAGCTGTGCCCCTAGTGGGTTTGTTTATGTAGCAGACAGTTTTGTAAAACAAGCTCTTCTTTATGGTGAGGCTGAGAACCACCACCAAACTCGAGGTGCCAGGAAAAGATGGACAACATTCAGAAGACTGAATCTTCTCTGCTGTAGGTTCTGCCCGACCTTGATGCCAACTTGCAGACAGCCCATGTGTGGAGTCCATCACAGGCAGCAGGAAAGGGGCCCCAGAACTAATTTCTCAACCAGAGCGTGGCCTAAAATCAGGCTGGGAAGAACCCTTTGTGAAGCTACTTGGAAAGAATGCTGAGAGCATCTGCTTCCTGACACCCCTCAACAGCTTCAGATGGGAAAGCCCTTCAACTCCTGTGTGATCAGAGAGCATCATTTCAAGCATCCAAGCCAAACGCTGTTATTTTCAGATGTTGCCCAAATCTCAGGAGTCATCTGTTCACTTGACCTTTCAGAAGAAACACTGACTAAGAGTCTGTATTTTCACTATTGTGTATTTGTAAAATGGGGCATTCACAGTATCTACTTCATAAGGCAACTGCAAAGGTTAAAGAGGATTAAGGGATGATCCATGTAAAGAGCTGAACATGTGTCTGGCATAGAGCACTCTACAAATATTACCTTTTACTTTTCTTCCCTATTCTTTTAACACAAACATTTCAACTTCTATGCTTTTGTTTACTTGACAACTACATTCTAAGCACTTACTCAAGTCTGGAGACACAGTGGTGAATAAAACATACCTCGTGCCTTTCTGGAGTTTATGTTTTAGTGAGAAAGAAAGATAAACATAAATGAGACATCAAGTAATATAATTTAAGATTATATATGAACAAAAAGGATTTTACTTAAGGAATATACAAAGATGCAACTCTTTCTCTAGACTGCATTCAAGATAGGAAGAGGGAAATAGCTCAAATAAGAAAGAAGTTTGGCAAGATGAGAAGGCAACCCTCAGAATGGAAGAAAATAATTGGGATGAAACAAATGACAAATGGTTAAACTCCATAATATACAAGCAGATTGTGTAGCTCAATACCAGAAAGACAGACAACCCAATGAAAAATGGGCAGAAGACCTAAACAGACATTTCTCCAAAGAAAACATGCAGAAGCTAATAAACACATAGAAAGAAGCTCAACATTACTTGTTATTCAGTTCAGTCGCTCAGTCGTGCCTGACTCTTTGTGACCCCATGGACTGTATCATGCCAGGCTTCCCTGTCCATCACCAGCTCCTGGAGCTTGCTCAAACTCATTTCCATTGAGTCAGTGATGCCATCCAACCATCTCATTCTCTGTTGCCCTCTTCCCCTCCTGCCTTCAATCATTCTCAGCATCAAGGTCTTTTCCAATGAGTTAGTTCTTCGCATCAGGTGGCGGAAGTACTGGAGCTTCAGCTTCAGCATCAGTCCTTCCAATGAATATTCAGGACTGATTTCCTTTAGGATGGACTGGTTTGATCTCCTTGTGATCCAAGGGACTCTCAAGAGTCTTCTCCAGCACCACAGTTCAAAAGTGTCAATTCTTCAGCTCTCAGTCGTCTTGATGGTCCAACTCTCACATCCATACATGACTACTGGAAAAACCATAGCTTTGACTAAATGGACCTTTGTTGGCAAAATGAGATCTCTGCTTTTCAATACACTGTCTAGCTTTGTCAGAGCTTTACTTCCAAGGAGCAAGTGTCTTTTAATTTTGTGACTGCGGTCACCATCCACAGTGATTCTGGAGCCCAAGAAAATGAAATCTGACACTGTTTCCACTTTTTCCTCATCTATTTGCCATGAAGTGATGAGATCAGATGCCATAATCTTTGCTTTTTGAATGTTGAGTGTTATGCCAGATTTTTCACTGTCCTTTTTCACCTTCATCAAGAGGCTCTTTAGTTCTTCTTCACTTTCTGCCATTAAAGTAGTATCATATGCATATCTGAGGTTATTGATATTTCTCCTGGCAATCTTGATTCCAGCTTGTGAGTTATCCAGCCCAGTATTTTGTATGATGTACTCTGCACAGAAGCTAAATAAGTAGGGTGACAATATACAGCCTTGAGGTATTCCTCTTTATTTTGAACAGTCTGTTGTTCCATATCTAGTTCTAACTGTTGCTTCCTGTCCTGCATATGTTTCTCCAGAGGCAGGTCAGGTGGGTTGGTATTCCCATCTCTTGAATTTTCCACAGTTTGTCGTGATCCACACAGTCAAAGGCTTTAGCATAGTCAATGAAGCAGAAAAATATGTTTTTAAATAATTCCCTTGCTTTTTCTATGATCCAGTAGATATTGGCAATTTGATCTCTAGTTTTTCTGCCTTTTCTAAATTCAGCTTGTATATTTGGAAGTTCTTGGTTCACATACTGCTGAAGCCTAGCTTGAAGGATTTTGAGCATAATCTTGCTAGCATGTGAAATAAGTGCAACTGTACAATAATTTGAATATTCTTTGGCATCGCCCTTCTTTGGGATTGTAATGAAAGCTGACCTTTTCCAGTCATGTGGCCACTGCTGATTTTCCAAATTTGCTGGCATATTGAGTGCAGCACTTTAACAGCACCATCTTTTAGGATTTGAAATAGCTCAGCTGGAATTTCATCACTTCCACTAGCTTTGTTCGTAGTGAATCTTCTTAAGGCCCACTTGACTTAATGCTCCAGGATGTCTGGCTCTAGGTGAGTGACCACACTATCTGGTTATCTGGGTCATTATGATCTTTTTTGTACAGTTCTTCTGTGTATTCTTAAAGTCCCAGGGTCAGGGACACAGAAGATGCATGACCCACTCTCTTTGGCTACGCTAATTTCTTCTTCTCCAACATTATTATAGCTCTTTGTGCATTCCCTCCTCCTCTCTGGTGACCCTTGCACACCCTACTTTGAATACCCTCTGTAACCCATGATATAAATCAATGAGAAGAAAAGAGGAAAATTAGATAAGTCTCTGGTAAAGCTCTTAAAAGCCATAAGAATATGATCTCTGGCATCACAGCTTCTCAGCATGATTTCATGCTCTCCTACTTTACTCAGAGAAAGGCCCAGGGAATTACACACTTACTACTCACACAGTATGATTTAAAAAACTTTTAAAAATTCCTTCTTAGGCAGCCTCTGATATACCTGTCTTGTAAGTAGGTAATTCAAACAAATGTTCTCATTTTATAGACAAAGAGATGGAATTTGAATCACTTGTCTTTATAACCAATACTTTTGTTTATATAATACTATGCAAATAAGAGAAAAGTAGAAAATTTATACAATCATTTTAATATTTATGAACATCCAGTTATTTGGAACTATTCATGGATCTAGTAGAGAAGGCAATAGCACCCCACTCCAGCACTCTTGCCTGGAAAATCCCATGGACAGAGGAGCCTGGTAGGCTGTGGTCCATGGGGTCGCTAAGAGTCGGACACAACTGAGCAACTTCACTTTCACTTTTCACTTTCACGCATTGGGGAAGGAAATGGCAACCCACTCCAGTGTTCTTGTCTGGAGAATCCCAGGGACGGCGGAGCCTGGTGGGCTGCCGTCTACAGGGTCGCACAGAGTTGGACACAACTGAAGCAACTTAGCAGCAGCAGCAGTCTTTGTCTTAAAACAAATGGGTAGTAGAGCTAAAAGTCATCATATACTTTTATACTAAGTTCAGAGCTTTCTCATCTGTAGTCTCCTTGCTTTTGGCATTTTCATAGACATTTTGGTTAGTGTTACACCAACCCCCCCCCCCAAGAGAATTCTTTCAAAAGGAAGAAAAGGAACTAATATTTATTTGTTCTGAGATAGGTATCGTTTTAGGTGTTTTACATAGAAAATCTTTATTCTTACAACTTTGTAAAAAAATGAAATACAGTTGATTATAATATTTTTTTAATATCAAGTGTGCAGAAAAGTGACTCAAATATATATATATACACACACACACACACACACACACACACATATATCCATATATCCATATATATACACACACACACACACACACACACTGGTCCCATCACTTCATGGGAAATAGATGGGGAAACAGTGGAAACAGTGTCAGACTTTCTTTTTCTGGGCTCCAAAATCACTGCAGATGGTGACTGCAGCCATGAGATTAAAAGACGCTTACTCTTTGGAAGGAAAGGTATGACCAACCTAGAGAGCATATTCAAAAGCAGAGACATTACTTTGCCAACAAAGGTTCGTCTAGTCAAGGCTATGGTCTTTCCTGTGGTCATGTATGGATGTGAGAGTTGGACTGTGAAGAAGGCTGAGAGCCGAAGAATTGATGCTTTTGAACTGTGGTGCTGGAGAAGACTCTTGAGAGTCCCTTGGACTGCAAGGAGATCCAACCAATCCATTCTGAAGGAGATCAGCCCTGGGATTTTTTGGAAGGAATGATGCTAAAGCTGGAACTCCAGTACTTTGGCCACCTCATGCGAAGAGTTGACTCATTGGAAAAGACTCTGATGCTGGGAGGGATTGGGGGCAGGAGGAGAAGGGGACAACAGAGGATGAGATGGCTGGATGGCATCACTGACTCGATGGACATGAGTCTGAGTGAACCCCAGGAGTTGGTGATGGACAGGGAGGCCTGGCATGCTGCGATTCATGGGGTTGCAAAGAGTTGGACACGACTGAGCATCTGATCTGATCTGATACACACACACACACACACACACACACACACACACACAGGTTATTTTCCATTATCAGTTATTACAATATATTGAGTATAGTTCCTTGTGTTATACAGTAAATCTTTGTTGTTCATCTATCCTATGTTTATCGGTTTGTATCTGTTAATCCCATACTCCTAATTTATCCATCTCCCCCCACCATTCCCTTTAGTGACCATAAATATGTTTTCTATGGCTGCAAGTCTGTTTTTATTTTTTATATAGCTTAATTTGTATTATTTTTTAGATTCTACAATTAAGTGATATCATATAATACATATTTCTCTGCATGATTTACTTCACCAAGTATAATATTCTCTAGATTCATCCACTTTGTTGCAAATGGCAATGCTTCAATCTTTTTTACTTAGAATAACTTTTGAATTATGTAGTACTGTCCCCAGTTTATAGACAAGGAAACATAAATGTTCAAATAACTTATCCGAATCCTCATAGCTACCAAGTTTCAGAACTAGAACTCAAAGTCTAATCTGTTTGGTAACATAGTTCATATAGATAACACAGTTTAAGCTTACAGACAAATCAGTATAAACAAAATCTGGCCATTTTTGTTGAGGTCCCTCACTACTAGATCACAGGCAGAGTTACTCAGATCAACATTTCATAGAGTACAAACATTTTCATTAGGGAGAAAGAATTGAATTCATTAACAAATTGATGAAATTATCTAAACATTGAAAAATTCAAAAAACCCTGAAGAGTAGAAACAGACATTTCAGAAATTTCTTTTGGCTAGTTTCCTGATTTAGTCACTATTTTACTTCTATCCATTACATGAACAACTTGGATTTGGGTTCAAAGCCTGGATAACCCATTAACCAATCATGTGTCTTTGCATAAATTATTTTCCTTCTTGAGCCTTATTTTCATTTAAAATAATATCTATTTTATAGGATTGCATAAAATATTATACATGGGAGCATTTATAAAAGCATCCAGTGCATTTCCCAGCATGTAGTAGGCCCTCAATAAATAGTAGCAATTATCTCACCATGAAATCAGCTTAGAAGTATTTATAGATTCTGTATAATGCACATGTAATTCTTAAACAATTTTTCTCACATTGCCCGCCACCCTTAGGTATAAAATGATGCTGCTCTTAAAAATGAAGCCTCCATAGTCCAGTTGCCATTTTTCACCTTGGTCCCTGCTCTTGGCCAACAACCTCAGCCAGATCTTCATGTAGTCAGAACTCTCTGAAGCTTTCCCCTGGGAGTGATGGAGAAAATGACTCTTCATTTTAATACAGAGTCTATAAATGGGGAAGCTACAGGAACAGCTCACAGACTGTGTTAGGAAGACAGATTTTTCTTCAGGCTGAGAACTAAACCAGCTTGCAAAAGCACTTGAGCTATTTAAGACTGACATTTAAGCAACTACTGTACTTAGGAGAAGGAAAATAATGGAAATAATAACTCTTAACATTCCATTTGAGGACATTCCTATTGAAGGAACCAGGTTACAGTGGTTGGAAAGCTGACCAGTGGAGCAATCACCTGGTCCCCTAGCCCCCTGTCAGATGGGTGGCAGCAAGAGGGCGTAAAGTTAGACAAATCCACTTGGTTCCAAGACGTGGGGCCATTTTCATCTATAGCGTCTACCACTAGCCCGCAGGCCACAGGGAGATGATTCTGCACACTCCGGTGCTCTCCTCTGCTCCTGAGCCTCACAGCACCTCACCTGGTTTGCAGCAAGCTGCTAACAGAATGTATTACTGTGAGCCAACCACACTCTTGCCCTCTGAGTTGTATACTTAGGGTAGGGGAAGAAGAAGATGGTCTGCTACTGATTTTGCAAAGGTTCAAGTAAGCGGATGAGAGTGCGCAGAACATGTTGCTGAAAGGAACAAAAAGGAAATGGGAGAAAGCAGAGTGAGAAGAAAGGCATGCATAAAACCTTGGTTAAAAGATGTAACCGATTTTCATTTAAATATCTTCAAACCAACCCAAACCCTAATGTGTGGTGGCCTATGGCTTCCAAATTCTCAAAATGATAAGCTGCCAAAATAAACTAATTGCAATGTGTCTCAGTAATTACCATGCGTTTATATATACAGTTAGAGTAAAATGGTTCAGTGAATCCTGATGGTGACAATGCACATATGGCAAATAAACAGAAACTCTCTAAACCAGAAGATCTGAAGATTCTTAAGATGAATATGAAAGCCAGCTTTGCCATTTATTGGCTATGTGGTCTTGAGGAAAACACAGTCTCTCTGAGCCTTTGAGTCCCTACCGATTGAAGGAAGAAAATAATACTATTGTGGCAGCAGAGTCCTCACAGTAGAGAGGGGAAGAAGCACAGGGAATAAATGGAAAGAGATTCAGTGCCCGGTTGTACTCCATCACCCATCTCATGACTCAAAAATTCAGGATACATATGAAACTCAGAATGAAGAATGGAGGACCAGGACATCCTGTTCTGGTGAGTGTGTGAAGTAAACACTTTGGCCACTGGTCAAGTTTGAAAAGAATGAGTTGTGAATTTTTCTATGAGAGAGGGTCACTCTGTTGCCAGTGTATATATCCCTCCTAGGCGACCACAAGGATCAAATGAAATACTAAGTGTAGGAATATTTTGCAAACAGTAAAACACACGGAAAATTCCAGTTCGTTTTGTCTCATTATAAGGTTGGTGTCACTTAGCATCCTACCTTCTCTGAGTACAAAGGTAAATTTGCCCTCAATTGAGTCAAGCTGTGTTGCATAAAGTTCACAAGCAACCCTTTGACTCAGGAGTAGTTGAGTCTAAAACAGAACAAGGAAAGTATGGCAACGGATGAAGATTTAATTCTATCTTTCCTTGTCCTTCCAAGCAAGCTTTGCTGGAAGAAAGGTTTGGCAGAGAAGAGGATTCCAGATGGAGATTAAAAGGGACATTAACATGAAATGCTGCAGCCTCCTCTGAGAGCCATCCTGGCTCTCTACAGCTTTTAGGCTGTCCTGCATTTACAGGACTTTCCCCAGAAGGTAGAGGGAGAAAGAAGATGGAAAGTATTTCCTCAGGCACTGGCCAATTGCTTCCTTTGGATTATCTCTGATTGGGAACCATGGTGAGGGGGCACTGAGTCCTACACTTAGGGTCTAGGCCTGTGATTCTTAAACTGGAAGCCACAGCATCAGCTCCATCTGGGCTCTATAGTAAGCTAAGCCCTAAGAACATCTTTAGATGATTTTCAATCTTTGGAAAGTTTTCCAAATGAAATACCAATAGAAAAAAAACACAACAGCTCTGATTTCATTTGGAATGCAGAAGGAAAGCTCTTCCAGTGGGCATCTTTCCCCCTAGGCTGACCCCCAGCCCCTTCTGCTGGATTCCAGGGGGTCTTGGGGATGAAGTGATAATGGCTGTCCCAAAGTGACTCTGAACTACAGATGGATCAAGATGACCTCTGTCCCCACCCCGGTGCCATTCTCTCACATGTAAGTTCTCGGGCAAGGTGAAATCGTGAGACCTCATTTGAGTGACTCAGAAGTCGTGGTCTTACTGATGGTCCCACACTGATCTTGTGGCCAAGACTTCTGATGTCTAGCTGTAACCAAGCTCCCACATTATATCCGTTTCACTAACTAGGTGATTTCTTGTTTCCCCGAATCCAAGTTTATGACTATACAGTTTTCCATCATTCTAATCTCTACAGGTGGGCACCATCTCACACTTGCATCGATAGCTTGCTTGTTTCTCCTACTGAACTTCTGCCTCACAGCTAGGTCCCTGTTACACACTGTTAAGCTGCCCCAAAAGCTACAGTCTAGAATATTATGTTGAGATGAAGTTTGGACTTGAAGTAAAAGAAATCTATATAGGTGGGTTTGACAAAGCAGAGAAGGCTTTGCATTTGTAAAACCTGATGTTTGTCACTGTATCCCCAAATTTCAGTCACTTCCTTCCATCTGGCCACCAGGAAATTTGCCTTTTCATCTTGTCAGACCTTGTGGACACTGACTACTAATGTGAATAAGCAAATTTATGATCTGCTATCCTCTGCTCCACCCCTCCAGCTGGATAGTCTTCTTCTCACTGCCACCTGGGGACTCACACTCCGATGAGTATGTCTAGTCTGCAGGGTCTTTCCTTTCCTGCTTACTCTCATCCCACTGAATACCAAACTATTAATTTTTATGTATATAACAGGTATATCAGTTGTGCCAAGTGCTAGAGGGATTAAATAGATGACATGATTTCTTGCCTACATATGGGTCATGAGGAATACTCTCTCATGGTTGAGTTCAAAGGCTTTGCTTGCTAAGAATCACCCCTTAGGTATGAGCTCTGGGCAGGCAGGGATTTTTGTCCATTTTCTCTATTGATGTAGCTTTAACACACCAAACAGGACCCAGCACATAACAGAAGCTGAATGTTTGAGAATAAGTGTATGAGTGCATGATCCTACAAGAAGAGCCTTTGCTGAAGATACTGATGGTAAGAGGAACCATGGCTGAGCTCAAAGATTTTGATCTGTGAGCCTGTACCCAATAGCCTATCAGGAGTTTCAGAAAAAAATAAAGAGACTTTCCTTTCTAATGGAGAAGGAAATGGCAACCCACTCCAGTGCTCTTGCCTGGAAAATTCCATGGACTAAGGAGCTTGGTAGGCTGCCATGCATGGGGCTGCAAAGAGTCGGACATGACTGAGTGACTTCACTTCATTTCCTTTTCTAACACTGAAATTTTTCTTTTAATTGAAGGAGAAACAAAAATGGAGAAATACAACTCCAAAAAAGGAGAAATACAACTGGCTCTATCAAGGTGACTTGGAGAATTTTGCTGTTCTAAGCCACCATTTTCTGCTGTACATCAGGAGGCCACCAAATCTGAAGAGAAACAAGAGTGGGCAGGAGAATCAATTGGCTCAACTCATCCACAGAACACTTTGCACTCTTTTAGAAAACCATCCCAAGGTCAAGGAACTCAGTCCACTAATCTGAATTTCATTTCTAAATAGGAGCAGAAACATATCTTTTACTCTCTTCATAAAGTTATAATGAGGATTCAGGTGTTTATCCAAAAAGCATTTTACTGAGCCGTTCTTTTTAGTTTCCAGGCACTGAAAATGATTTTGTACCTAAGAGTAATTAATAAAACATACACTGCAATATAAATGTAGGAACTATCACTGACCTCAATGGTACTGATAAAAGCACTACATCAGCCCAGAAACACAGACACAAACAACCTTGGGGGTAAATATTTGGATAATTTCAATCCTAAGAATCATTATGCGATACTGAGGACAGAATTAAAGAATCTGAAGCTTTGCTTTAGGATGTGTGATATGAGATTGGGTTTGTGGAGGAATGTATTAATAAGAGAGGAGTAGCTGGTCATTACACTTAAATGACCTAGAAAAAGGGCTGAATTTATTTACTTTGGTAAACTTGCATCTTTAAGGTCTAGTTCTCAAAGACTTTGCAATAGAACTAAATAGAGTTTAGTCAGAACAATCTGGTTAGAAAGCAAAAAAATTCTGCAATGAAAAGGAACTCACAATTGTAAGTAAATCATCTAGAAATTCTAAGGGAACTAGGATCATTTAACATGGTCTGAGCCCAGATTATCTGAACAGGCATCAGATCAGATCAGATCAGTCGCTCAGTCGTGTCCGACTCTTTGCGACCCCATGAACTGCAGCACGCCAGGCCTCCCTGTCCATCACCAGATCCCGGAGGTCACCCAGACTCAGAATGGGCATAGATCAAACCAAGTCTAGTGTTGTACTGTTGCTCTGTTTTATTAACACAGTGGCTGTGTTACCAGTAACACAGATGTTTCGGATGTGTGTGGAGTTTTTCCCTTTAAGGAAACTCCAACCAAAGTTATTCACATTCTTCCTTCTAAACCATGAGTTGCTTATCATATTTATAAAGAAAATTCCAATTAAAACACAGGAATTACAGGACAAGGATTGCCATGAATATCTTCAGACCTGAAGACTTCAACTGAGCAGCCCCTAAAATAGAGTTATAAGAAAACATTTAATGTGATTTTAAGAGTTCAATTCATTAGAGGCTAAACTTTATGAGTTTCAGATACAAGACAAAACATTTGCTTCTGTAAAAATGTCACTGCTTCTCCCAAAGAATGAAAAAAAGCACTAAATCTGTAATAATGTTCATTAAACACTTTTCTATAGTTTTTAAGTTAACTGGCAGAGAAGTCACAATAGCCAATGAAACAAATTTTCTGGGTATTTTCTTTCTCTTCAATAAATTTTTGAGTTCCAATTGAGAACACAAACTGTCCTACTGCCAATGACACAAGCTGACTGGCAAGTGAAAGAGCAAGTGAACTATTTAATACATAATGTAACTACTTAAGTAGTAGCACCTGTTACTTAATTCCTATTATAAGTAATTCACCTTTAGAGCTCAATAAAAATATTAAAACATGCTCAATCATATTACTAACCAAATGAAAAATCAAAACAACTTTGCTGTACAAATTGGCAAGGATTAAACTGACTGGCAATATCTAGGGTGGGGAAATGAGTGCTCTAATGCACTGTTGTTGAGTCTAAATTGGTATAGATTGGTGAAGGAATATATGGCAGTACCTGTCCAGCTTTAAAATGTATATAACCATTAATTCAGCGATTTTTCTTTTAGAAATATTCCCTAAAGAAAGTAGGCAGAAAGATATGCGTGTGTGTGAGAGTGCTTGTGTAAACACACAGTATACACCAGGAGATTTAGCATAGCGCTGTTAATAAAAGCAACAAGTGAGAAAAATAAATGTCTTTCAACAGTGGGATTATGAAAACATGATGATAAGTTTTTGTTAAGTACTGTATAATTAAAAAGGAGTTGATCTACATATACTGACCCAGAAAGCAAAAGCATATATTTTGTTCAGTTAAAAAAAAAGTCATAAAATAAAATGCTTATTATGAGGCCATTTTATAACAGGGCAGATGTCATATACCTATACATGCATATATTTAATTTTCAGAAGTATTCTTACAGGTCTAAAAAGAATACTAATCAATCCTAACAGTCATTACCTTTAAGCAGTGGTTAAGATGAACATAGCCTGGGAAGCAAATTAAGCTCTTCATAAACTTAAGGACCCTAAGCACCTTTAAAAAATGAAAAGGTACTTTTTTTCTAATTTAAAAACTGCATTTAAGGAATGTGCTAAGAGTCCAGTAAACCTGGTTTGTTGATTTAGTAATCAGGCTTCCAAGCAGTTTCCCCCAGCACACGTGTACTTGAGCAAACATGGCACATGAGAGAATGCACACATATGTACACATGCACACACACAGAGACACACACATATATACACACCTGTGGGGTAACACCACTGGGGCAGTCAGAGAGCCAGCACTCCCTTCCCTTTAGGGACTGTAATAGCTCTTAATCCAGGGGTAAAAGCACAGACTCTGCTGCCAGATGGTCCTGGGTGTAGTTTCCAACTCCATCATTTCAAGATTAGGAAATCATGGGCAAGTTACTTACTGTTTTAGTGATTCAGATTTCTCAGCTGTAAAATGGGAATAAACAATGCCTTCTTTATAGGAATGTTATGAGGACTAATGGGAAAGGGCAATGTAAGCGTGCACCATACCACCTGACACAGTGGAGAGGAAAAGGCAGACATTTTCAGCAATCAGCATGCAAAGACACAACGCAAGTGGTTGGCGGGAAATCACTTTGTCTCATGAATCACAGCACCTATATTGCTAGCAATAACTTTAATTCTCTAAGTAACCTCATCTTTAATGGTTCGCATTTAAATTTCACCCCAAAAATAATTCCCAAGTAACTAAAAACTCCCACAGTACTGTATCTACAAGCATCATCATGAAGGAGAATAAGTGTGGGCTCTGGAGTCAGATTGTGTTTATAATACCAGCTCTGATACTCACTAGGTATGTGACTGGGGGCAAAGTCTCACCTGGGAGGCTAGATTATATTTATATTTTTATTAATGTTATTGTGAGGATTAAACAATATAAGTGGAAGTAACCAGCATACCCAGAATCTGGTGCATGGTAGAAAAATGACAACAGCAATAAAAGCTTTAATTAACTGAACATACACTACAGACCAGGCATTTTCTCTCAATCTTATACCAACTCTAAAAGAGAAATACCACTATCCTCATATTCAGAATTTTTTTTAAAAAGAATCAAAACAAAATGAACACAGGCTCAGAGAGAGAGAACAAATGGATAGTCTGTAGAGGGGAGGGTGGTAGGTGAAACAGGTAAAAGAGACTGAGAGTTGTACAAATTTGTACAACTGGAAATTGTACAAATTTCCAGTTATACAAAAAGCTAGAGCATAAGGAATAAGGTCAATAATACTGAAGGGGGACAGATGGTTACTAGACTTGTGATGATCATTTCATAATGTATGTAAATGTCATATTTCATGACACCTGAAACTGACATAATATTGTTGTTGTTTTTCGGATGCTCAGTTGTGTCCAACTCTTTACAACCCCATGGACTGCAGCTCACCAGGGTTTCTCGTCCTTCACCAACTTCCATACTTTGCTCACACTCATGTCCATTCAGTTGGTGATGCCATCCAACCATCTCATCCTCTGTCATCCCCTTTACCTCCTGCCTTCAATCATTCCAGCATCAGGGTCTTCTCAAATGAGTCAGTTCTTTGCATCAGGTGGCCAAAGTATTGGAGCTTCAGCTTCAGCACCAGTCCTTCCAGGGTATATTCAGGATTGATATTTTTTAGGATTTAGACTGGTGTGATCGCCTTGCATGGGAAATAGATGGGGAAACAGTGGACGTGTCGACTTGTTTTTCTGCTATCACTGCAGATGTGACTGCAGCCATAAATTAAGACGCTTGCTCCTTGGAAGGAAAGTATCAACCTAGACATTCCGAGAATCACTTTCCGTTCGCGTCAGGCTTGTCTTTCCTGTGGTCATTATGGATGTGAGAGCTGGACTGTGAGAAGGCTGAGCGCCGAAGAATTGATGCTTGAACTGTGGTGTTGGGAGCTCGGTCCCGCTCGGGTCCAACCAGTCCATTCTGGATCTCCTGTTCTGGTGTGCTGCTGAACTCCAGTTTGCCACCTCATCGAGAGTTGACTCATTGGAGAGACTCTGATGCTGGGAGGGATTGGGGCGGAGGGAGGGGACAAGGGATGAGATGGCTGGATGGCATCACTGACTCGATGGATGCGAGTCGGTGACTCCGGGAGCTGGTGATGGACAGGAGGCCTGGCGTGCTGCGGTTCATGGGGTCGCAGAGTCGGACACGACTGAGCGACTGATCTGATCTGATCTGATCGCCTTGCAGTCCAAAGGACTCTCAAGTGTCTTCTCCAACACCATAGTTCAAAAGCATTAATTCTTCAGCGCTCAGCCTTCTTCGTGGTCCAACTCTCACACCCACACACGACTACTGGAAAAACCATAGCTTTGATTAGACGGACCTTTGTCAGTAATGTCTTTACTTTTTAATATACTGTCTAGGTTGGTCATAGCTTTTTTTCCAAGAAGCAAGAATCTTTTAATTTCATTGCTGCAGTCACCATCTGCAGTGATTTTGGAGCCCAAGAAAATAAAGTCTGTCACTGTTTCCATTGTTTCCCCATCTATAGCCATGAAGTAATGGGACCAGATGCCATGATCTTAGTTTTCTGAATGGTGAGTTTTAAGCCAGTTTTTTTCACTCTCCTTTCACCTTCTTCAAGAGGCTCTTTAGTTCCTCTTCACTTTCTGCCATAAGAGTGATGTCATTTGTATCTGAGGTTATTGATATTTCTCTTGCAATCCTGATTCCTGCTTGTGCTGTATCCAGTCCGTCATTTTGCATGATATAGTCTGCATGTAAGTTAAATAAGCAGGGTGACAATATACAGCCTTAACATACTCCTTTCCCAATTTCAAACCAGTCCATTCTTCCATGTCTGGTTCTAACTGTCACTTCTTGACCTGCAGACAGGTTTCTCAGGAGGCAGGTAAGGTGGTCTGGTATTATCTCTTTAAGAATTTTCCACAGTTCGCTGTGATCCACAGAAAAAAACCTTTGGTGTAGTCAATAAAGCAAAAGTAGATGTTTTTCTGGAATTCTCTTGCTTTTTCAATGATCCAATGGATGTTGGCAATTTGATTTATGGTTCTTCTGCCTTTTCTAAATCCAGCTTGAACATCTGGAAGTTCTCTGTTGACGTACTGTTGAAGCCTGGCTTGGAGAATTTTGAGCATTACTTTGCTTGCCTATGAGATGAGCACAATTGTGTGTGGCAGTTGGAACATTCTTTGGCACTGCCTTTGTTGGGACTGGAATGAAAACTGATCTTTTCCGGTCCTGTAGCCACTGCTGAGTTTTCCAAATTTACTGGCATATTTAGTGCAGCACTTTCACAGCATCATCTTTCAGGATTTGAAATAGCACAACTGGAATTCCACCACCTCCACTAGCTTTGTTCATAGTGATGCTTTCTAAGGCCCACTTGACTTTATGCTTCAGGAAGTCTGGCTTTAGATGAGTGACTACACCATCTAGGTTGTGTGGGTTATAAAGATATTTTTTGTATAATTCTTCTGTTATTCTTGCCACCTCTTCTTATTTTCTGCTTCTTTTAGGTCCATACCGTTTCAGTCCTTTATTGTACCTATCTTTGCTTGAAATGTTTCCTTGCTATCTCTAATTTTCTGAAGATATCTCTAGTCTTTCCCATTCTATTGTTTTCATCTATTTGTTTGCATTGCTCACTTAGGATGGCTTTCTTATCTCTCCTTGCTATTGTTTGGAACTTTGCATTCATATGGGTATGTCTTTCCTTTTCCTCTTTGCCTTTCATTTCTCTTTTTTTCTCAGCTATTTGTAAGGCCTCCTCAGACAACCATTTTGCCTTTTTGCATTTCTTTTTCTTGGGGATGGTTTTGATCACTGCCTCCTGTACAATGTTACAAACCTCTGTCCATAGTTCTTCAGGCACTCTATCAAATCTAATCCTTTGAATCTATCTGTCACTTCCACTGTATAATTATAAGGGATTTGATTTAAGTCATACCTGAATGGCCTAGTGGTTTTCCCTACTTTCTTCAATTTAAGTCTGAATTTGGCAATAAGGAGTTCATGATCTGAGACATAGTCAGCTCTTGGTCTTGTTTTTGCTGACTGTATAGAGCTTCTCTGCAGGAGAAAAACACAATATTGTATACCAAATCTATCTCAATAAAAATAAAGTAGGAAAATTAGATTCAGGACATTATACGACTTGCTCATAAGATTCCAATTCAGATCTGCCTGACTCCAGAGACTTTTTCTACAGACTCTTACAGCTTTTTTCTAAAGCTCACTGTTTCTCTTCCTGTATTACCCTAGGCAAGTCACAATTTCCCCTTCTCTAAATCTCCTCTTCTGAGATAATATGACCAAATTTGGGGTATGTAAGCTAGAGGATAGGAATGCTTTGAAAACTGAAAAGTGCTTTTTAAAACAAAGGACTTGCCCCTAAGCACCCTGAGGATGCTTCAAAATCTCTCTACCACAGGGCTACCACTGCTCAGAATTTCACTGCTTGACACTCAGTACCAAATGTGCAAAATACTCATGAGAAAGAGCACTGCATTAAATTTCCCTTAATGCATAAGTGAATCATTAGATCATTCTATTTTCTCTAGGGAGAAGTCTCAGGCAGTTGGTGAGCACTGGATATCTAAAGAGACAGACAGAAAATAAGAGGAAGTGCCCAGAGAAAAGGGCCTTGAAAATTTGATTCCAAGTCACAATTTTGCCAATGGCTTGCTCCAACAACCAGTTTAAGAAATACTGGGCAAAATTTCTCTCTAACTCCTCCCCTTTTTACTAATTCATATTTATTCAATAAACTTATTAAGTATTACCATGTGCCAAGCATTGTGAGGAGATACAATTCCTGTCTTCAGGAAACTTAGAATTTAGTGATGATTACTTGATTCAGTCCTCTATTATCCTTATTGATATAGGAGTTTAATCTATGAGTGAGTGTGCTTTATGTGCACATGCCTTATTAAATATGTAGATTATTCATAGTCTAGTTCTCCATAATCAATCAAATGGCTCCTCTGATTAAGACGACCGTTTTACACACCTGTTATAAAACCCAATATGCTGAAATTCTGACTGTACTCATAAACACTTATTTTAACTTTTGTTTTATAGAATTAGCACACTGTCAGAATTTATCAAGTAGTAGCTATGTAAAATTGCTCTTGGGATAATTTTGTAGTAATTAAGTATATAAAAGCAATTAAGAATTTCCCTGGATTTAATCATCAATCCCTAGTACTATATAAGCATTAATAACATCATGGCTGATACCAAAAATTATTCCTGATTATGACTGCTGTTGAACAGAATAACATGTAGTACACTCACTTGCTCATTCTCCTTGTGAATATGTCACAGCTTTCTCAATGAAGACTTTTACACGTTGATTTATCAGTCTTATTTGTCTTCCTGAGATTTCAAGGGGAAATTGTGACAGATGCTTGAGTTCTAAGCAATACAATTTCTAGACTTACTGCTTTGCTATTTCACAATCTCATATATGCAGATGTGACTAAATTTCCTGTGGGAGGGAAGTATGTTTATTGTCTCTACAATTTGCCTTAAAAAAATAAGCTTTAAACATTTAACACCATAAACCTCCAGAAATGAGATCAGTCATAGCCGTAACCCATAGGACTCTTCCAGAAAGCACCATTGCACAATCACTGTTAAGTAAACAGCCAACACAGAGGAAGAAGTTCAGCTTGTACCTGCCACTCCATTTCATTCAAGTATCAATGCTCTGAGGTTTCCTCAGTTTGAAAGATGGTTGGGCTGTTTGGTAGGATAAGCCATTGACAACACCTTTTGTTCTTGGAGGCCTGCTGGTGTTTGGAAATGTTTTGTTTTCCACTGTGAGGTGCAGAAATGCCACTAGTGTCTGGGAGCTGACTGGCTTGCTTCTTTGGGGTCTGCAGGCAGGGCACACTTTAAATCATGAGAAGACAGCTTATGGGACCACCAGAGACAGCTCCTGCTTCTCCCTGCTGCCACCCTGATATCAAACAGCCCAGGCTGGGGAGACAGCTTCATGGTTATTCCCTAATGAAATCTAATGACTAGATCATGGAAGATGGAAATCTTTGTGCTCAAAACTGGCAACTCCAAAGGGGTAAAATGACAGCAAGTAGTGGAAAGTATAGCAACCTAAGGGAATAAGGAAGAGGGCAGAAAACAAGGCAGAGCCCTCAGAAGCAGCCTCTAGTATCTACCACTGATTTCCAAGATGCAATCAATGTGAATCAATCTGTGAGACTGTTCCATTTTACAGATTAGATTTGTTCCAAAGCAGAGGGAGACTTACTGGGGAGAGGAGATATACATGCTTGCTGTGCTGTGTTTAGTCATTTAGTCATGTCCGACTCTTTGGGACCTCCCAGACTGCAGCCCACCAGCCTCCTCTGTCCATAAGGATTCTCCAAGCAAGAATACTGGAATGGGTTGCCATGCCCTGCTCCAGGGGATCTTCCCAACCCAGGGATCAAACCCAGGTTTCCCGCACTGCAGGCAAATTATTTACCATTTGAGCCACCAAAGAAGCCCAAGAATACTACAGTGGGTGGCCTATCCCTTTTCCAGGGGATCTTCCCAAGCCAGGAAACAAACTGGGGTCTCCTGCATTGCAGGTGGATTCTCTACCAGCTGAGCTACTGGGGAAGCCCAAGCTGTATATACAATTGCAGGAGACAAGGGTTCAGTCCCTGGGTTGGGAAGATCCCCTGGAGGAGGGTCTGGCAACCCACTCCAATATTCTTGTCTGGAGAATCCCATGGACAAAGGAGCCTGGCAGGCTACAGTCCACGGGACTGCAAAAGAATCAGACAAAACTGAAATGACTTACCACACACATATGTATAACTGTGACTGACTCGCATTATTGTACGGCAAAAGTCAACAAAGCATTGTTAAGCAGTTATTCTTCAACTAAAACAAGAAGATG
Organism: Tragelaphus eurycerus; assembly: GCA_935064755.1. Lineage (NCBI taxonomy): Eukaryota > Metazoa > Chordata > Mammalia > Artiodactyla > Bovidae > Tragelaphus > Tragelaphus eurycerus. Next base: position 14,594,208 of record CAKXYN010000015.1, on the reverse strand, counting down.
GTTCCAGAGAATTTTTGGCACGTCTTGCAGTCTGTCTATCCAATAAACATTATCAACAGAACCTCAATTTTGTCAAGTGTGGCAATGCAGTAAAATATCTGTCTTCCCAGACTCCCTTGCATGTGAAGATGGCCATGGCGTTAAGTTTGGGGTGCACCTGTCCTTCATTCTTTCCCCTTATTTTTGCCTGAAACTGAGACAAGAAACGAATGGAGAACAACAGCATCCATGTTGTGACCAATATGGAGGTCACAGTGGAGGATGGCAGTCACTGTTAAAGACAGCAAAACAGAAAGCTGGAGGAGGCTGGCACACAGTTGGCTCCATTGGGTTGCTTCTCCTCCTTGTACTGTTCCTTTTAGATGTCTTGTCACGTGAGAAAGAGTACACTAGGTAGGCTGCTGACATGATAAACACGTCATGAGAAGGTCTTTGTACAAACATGTATTACAAATAACAGGCTCTCTGGGAAAACTAGGATAGGACAGACCACTCAGAATCTGTGAAACCGACTAATTGCAGGAATAAGAAAATGATAAGAGAAGATCTGGGCAGCCAGTTCAATGTGGCTAGAGGCTCTATGGTGGTTATTAAAAATGCACAAAAATGTTGACTTGAAGTGACGGCTTGCAGGAACTGAGATAGCAGGTGACAGAACCAGTACTTGGGAAGAATTGTGATCTGTCATCAGCTGAAGGCTGGGCAGGCCTGGTGTGTACCTTTCTGGGGAGACAGCTTTGGGATCGTGCACCTTTCAAACTTTATTAAAAGAGCAAAGAAAGGGATCCTGCCTGTGCATCAGACAGGCTGAGGGCTTCTTCATTTCCTCCTTGCATCTCAGCTACTCTTGCCTAGGAAAGATTGTGTGTGAACAGAGTTCCACATTATTCTGACATCATTTCCCTATTTAGCAGTTCACCCAGAGAGTGAACTAGACCGTTCACGTAAGTCACTGTTTTTCTGGTGTTCTCCGTGGGCAGTCCAGTCTAATCCCTAGAGTTAGCTTGTCATATTCCTACCCCACCCCCCCGATTCCATTCTCTACACAATGCCCTAGTTGAGTTTCCTAAATAACACACTGGCTTCTTTACTCGGCAGCATAACACTTAGTGTGGCCCCATATCCCTTTATAAGCTGGCTTTGCTGGCTCCTCAGGTCCTCTCCCTATATTCCACAGCTGAGCTGTATATTCCAGTCACACACAAACTGCCTCGGGCTCGTCTCCCTAGGCGTACACCATGCTGCCATTTGTGTTCCTGCCTGTGTACTGTGCTTCCCCTTGCCTGGAATATTGCTTGCCACTTGACTTACCCAAAGATCTATTCATCTTCAAATCCCTATTCAAGGTCACCGCCAGAACCCTTTCTCTGATGTTTTCCTCTGAATAAACTGGGAGCCTCCGATACCTTCTGATATTGCATGTATCACATTGTACTGATTAAACAACATTCATGTTTGCCTGGCAAAAGTGGATGATCAATAAACACTTGTTGAATTGAACTTGGCCTCTCCTTGATGGGGCCAGAAGGAGGAAGGTTGTTAAAATACTGTTCTAGGAATTCCCATGGCACTCTAACAGCCTGGAGTGAATAGGACATTTAAAAAGAAATTATCCATTAGTACCATAACACAATGTACAAATATCAACTCTCAGGCAACTAATCCAGGCAAAATGCTGAAGCTTGCCCGGGCAAGAGAATAGTCATAAAGAGAAAGAAAAGACCGAGGAATAAGCTTACATGATTGGAAAGAGGTGTCCTTATGTTTACATCTTAAATAAAATACTAAAATGTATTAGGAAGTTACCTTGGAGATGCCATCCAAACAGATACCTGCAAATGCTATCAGCATTCAAATATTAAAAGAAATGACACCTTATCCACCTTACTAATGAAGACAATACGAATGGATGAAGTAGATGCAGAATCAACAAAACTGAGTTCTGGTCCTGGGTCATCCACTAGTTAAGGGAACTTGAAAATGCAGTGCTATTAACCTTTTCACAGTATGCCTTTTACAAAATACCTCTTAATAAATATATACATAGAGCACACAACATCTAACCTCTTATCAATTAGTATGGCATGAATGAAACTCAGTGGACCACATTTTCTTCATCTATTAGACCAAAGCCCCTCTGAATAATAACCTTTCATGGCTCTATGTAATGCAACAACATTTACATACAAGTGTATATTTCGTGGATATATACGCAAATCATATTTATTTTGATGTGCTTTTGACTTAGGTAGACTAAGAAAGTGGCTTGGAAATGTGGATTTCTTGTTAATGATGCCCATGTACTTTGCCAAGGCAGCAATGCCTAGACATTTAATACTCTTCCATGTCTCAGTTCCCATATCTAAAAATACAGTGATGACATTTTTCTCTGACCTCTACCTACCACAGGGAGCACAGAGAGGATGGGGGTGACAATGTTCATTAAAGCCATGAACTTCTTGAAAGAAAGAACAAATATTCACTGCAGCTATCATGTTAGCAACCCTGACACTGCTCGGGGCTTTAAAACTCTAGTTTTATCAGGGATGAAGTTCCTTCTTACCAAGATCCTATATAATACCGTCAAGCAAACTAGTGCAACCAGAGCTGAAAGGCATAGTCAGTAACAGCAACCCATTTAGAGGATCTCTGGTCCCCTCACCCCTTGAAAAATATTAGATCAATTTGGCCCTTATCCTAAGGAGTTGCTGCTGCTAAGTCGCTTCAGTCGTGTCCGACTCTGTGCGACCCCATAGATCGAAGCTCACCAGGCTCCCCTGTCCCTGGGATTCTCCAGGCAAGAACACTGGAGTGGGTTGCCATTTCCTTCTCCAATGCATGAAAGTGAAAAGTGAAAGTGAAGTCGCTCGGTCGTGTCCGACTCCTAGCGACCCCACGGACTGGAGCCCACCAGGCTCCCCTGTCCATGGGATTCTCCAAGGCAAAAGTACTGGGGTGGGGTGCCATTGCCTTCCCCGGAGTAGTTGATAAGAAATGGTCATTCCAAGAAAGTGTTAGAAAAATATTTTCAGAAAAAAAAAAAAAAAGAAAAGCTTGGCAGAGGAAGTAAGTACACATCTGGGTCCCTACTCTTAAATCCTAGCAGAGGTCCAGAAGCTAATCCATGAATACTTCCTTTGCTAGTTCTTCAGTGCAGCCACTTGACCACCTTCCCGCAAGAGTCATGACCTCCCAGTTTGCATAACTATATCTTGATCTCTTCCAGAAAGGCTTGTTGTATGTATTTATTTTGGAGCTGCTATTGTCATTGGCAAAGTCCACTGGGGTTCCCAGGAAAAATAGGACACAACCTAGGTGAGAAGATAAGGTATAATCTCTTCTTTTGTGTTTAGTTTCACTTGCCTTGCACTTAACATGTTGGATTAGAGCTCCCAGTGCAGAACTGCCGTGCCAGACACTTCAGCTTGGCGTGCACTGTGCAGAAGTATTGAGCACGACACTGCAATTCAAGATGAGAACGGCATGCCATTTGCAGAAATGCTGCACCGGACCTGCAAGAACTCCTCCCACCCTTCTGAAGGAAAGACTCCTATAAAGAAGCCCAGTTTATGGCCTTTCTGGGAGAGCCCATGCTATAGAGCAGGAGTTGGGGCCTCGCGATTCTTTTATCAAAGAATGACGCTTTCCTTTGCTTCTGAAATGAACTCAGTCTTGTTCTATCGACTCGAACAACACTGGGCAGAAGGACCTTTGTTGGGGACCAACTAGGGAGGATTTGTAATACTATTAGCAGTTTTTATTAGTCATGGGAATTTTTAACAAGGTGAAAAGAAAAAAAAACCCCACAAATTCAAGTTTCAACTCAACTTGTGAAAATTCATTATTCAACTAAAAATGAGAAATATAGCAGAAGAGTCTTTTGCTAAGAGGCAGGACAAAATGAGAGGGTAAGTCCATTATTTGTATCTTGTTTCATTATTTGTTTGGTGAATGAGAGAGTGTCAATCCCTTTTTCAGTAAATACTTACTAAATGTCTACTCTGGATCAAGTATTATGCTTACCCTAAGGCTACAAATAGTATTCCTATTCTCAAATAGTCTGATAAAGAAAAGGGAGTAGAAGGAAGAACATTAATTAATTAAGCTCCTACACTGTACCAAGTGCTTTCCTTGTTGAATTCTCATAACAATGGATGAGAGAAGATAGGTGAGACTACCCTTATTTAATGAAAGAGAACTCAAGCTCAATAATTTGTCCAGAGTCACACAGCTGAGTAGATTGGTATTTGCATTCCAATTGGTCTAATTCCAAAATCTTTTTTAGAATTTCTTTAGAAAGCAGAAAAAAAAAAAAAAAAAGACAGGAAACCATCCATTATCCTACCATCATGATTAAAAAAAAAACAAAACTGTTAATGTTTTGGAGAATTTCCTTCCATTTTTTTTTTTTCTACAAGTAGGTTAATTTTTGAAATTTTAAAATATGCTTCACAGTTGTAATCAAAGTGTGTAATATTGCATTTCATTGGAACTATCACATCATTGACTGTGAAATGCTCCATTATTCTATACAGCACCAGAAAGAAAAATCACAGCCAATTACACGATGCCACTGACTGAGATATATTCAGATTTTAGCAGTGTTAAAATATGAAGGTAAAAACTGCGTGTCTTAGAATCAATGACCTATTCTGTATTCCACAATGCCAGAACTTCTGTTGTTTGCCTTCCGCCCACAGATGAGGGTGGCTTCAGAGCACCTGGATCTCCCCCACATTAGAAGAGCTCCTTGTCAGGGTTGGGGACCCCCCTCAGAAAGCAGAGTGTTCTGTTTGTCTTTATCACACATTCATTTCTTCGCACATAGGAGGCACTCAAGGAATATTTCTTGGTTGAGTAAACACATAACTAAAGCTTGAGAAGAAATGTACTGACAGAAGGAGGTAAAAAATAATACCACAGGCCCAAGTTTTGTTGAGGATAGTGGGTTCGTGTGATTACTGCTATCAAGTAGAGGGGAGAGGCAATGGATTTCTTATCCACCCTGAGCTCCATAGGGCTGCTTTGTTCTGCCCTCCTGGGAGGTTATTCACACTTTTCACACTTTTCCATACACAGCTTAAATACTGCTTTAGATTTTGGGGGGATATCACCCATTAATTACAAGTAATAACTCATAGAAAGCAAACTCGGGAATCAGCTTGAGACAGGAGAACTGAATCGTGTTTCTCAGGTGCTGAAACTCTCAGTGTAAATATACAGTATCACTTCTGCTTAAACAGAATGTGTATCTGTCCCTAGGAAGTAAAAGGCTATGTATATGTTGAGTCTGTATGATTTAACAACTCAATTTTCTATGGATGTTCAATAAGATATCTGCCTGAGTCAGCAAAATTGGCTCAAGTAAAGAAAAGAAATTAAGCTAAACTTAGTTCTCCATGCATGTTCTAGGTTAAACACATTTTGAAAACAATCACGACTTCTCTTGCCTTCTTCCCTCTTCTTCCATGAATCCATCGAGTACTTATGTATCTTTACAACATGTGAAGAACTGTGCTAAATTCTCAAAAAGGAAGACCAATTGGACAGAAAATTCTGATTTTAGAAAGAAGTTTACACATTACCAATGAAGATAAGTTTTACTCACAGAGAAGTAAACTACAAGTGAGAGAAAGCATATGTCGTATCGGAAGTACAGGGGATATGCAGCCAGTTTAGAGCCAAGAGAGATTACGTCCAGCAAGGAGATCAGGAAAGGCTTCAGAGAGAAGTGTCATTTCATCTGCATCCTGAAGGATGGAGAGGACAACCTGGGCATATGGGAATGGGGGCAAAGACCTGTGAGAGTAGAGGCAGGCACGGACAAAAGAACCCCTGCTGTTGCCTTTTATACCGTTTATTGTTTAAGAAACTAGATGCTGTTGTTAGGACCTGTCCACAAGGTGTTAAAAGCCCTGGGTCAATGAATGGATCATTACCTTGGGCTGACCACTTGTGGGTATCCTAAGTCATACCATCTTAGGGCCAAAGCCAGGAAGATGCTCCAAGATTTCATGCTGATAAAGTGTGAAATTTAGAGGAAAGTCATGAAAGCCAAAGCCTGGTGGTATATAACAGAACAGCTGAAATCTACAATAGGTAACTAAGACACTTAATTAAAAGCAACAGCACAGAATCACTTTCAAAACTCAAGAGACTGACAGTTACTTGCTTACCATGGACATGGATTCCATTTGGTTGAAAAGAGCTTGTTTCTGGCTGATAAGACTTCAGGTGTGATCCTGAGGGCTGCTGGGTATGGGGAGGCTGTGTTCTCTGCATTATTGAAGAAGGAGCTGGAACTCTCCGGGGGCTAATGTGGTGAGGAGATGGAGCAGAAGGTGCAAACCTGAGAAAACAATTATAAGAGGCAACATGAGAGATGAAAAATAGCAGGAGCAAAGACAAAGTCTTCAAAGCCAAATTCTAATTCCCTATTCTGACTGTATAAGAGCGTAACAAAAAGCCTTTAAAAAAAAATCTTAAGACTTTTCTCTCCCATTTTTCAACCACTGAATTCTCAATTGAGATATTGAGGAAATAAAAGAGATCAACAAAGGGAAAATCCAGTCACAGTCTGAGTTTGTCAAGCTTCTTAAAATGCATTTCAAATACTCTGGGCTTGGTGAAATTCAAAGCACATCTTTTGTCATACCCCCTTTCCACTAATTTTTAGACTCGGTTGCATTTTAGGGGAAATTTGATTCATATACTTCTGATTCATTTACACTTAGCTCATAAACATTTTGTTTATGACTTTATTAAAGCCTCTTTAGTCCTATTCTCTTTAGATAATATATTTTCTTTTGTCAAGTATAAATTAACTTACACCTCAAAGGTCAAGTGTGGTTTGAAATCCAGAACTCAGAGATCTGTGTAGGTTCTGTGTTTGGAAAGAACATTGCCCAAGGTGTAACAGGAACATGATTTGGGACATTTTTGCAGTCAGACATGCCCATCTCAGTAAGATTACTGGTAGTTTCTGAGCAGAACATACAGGTGTTTAAATAAAGTGATATTATCAACTAACCTGAGATATAAAATGATAACTATCCATTGATCTTCTAATTGTAAGGGAAATGCCAGGATCTGACTCACTAGGTTTAAAATGACACCTTATACTTTCTAACATTGAAGTTTCCTTGAAGTGTACTTGTGCGAACAATGTTAAAGTTGAGCAATGACCGCAGACTATTAAAACTGTCAGGGAGAGAGGGGAGTCAGCCTTTGGACAAGTGTCTGTTCTCTCTCATAGTTGCTGGCATTAAAATAAAGTTAACTTTCCTTTTCCAACGCCCCCTCCCCCTGCAAAAAAAACCCCAGCACTTGATTTGCCAGTTCAGTAGGTGGCTGGCACAAGTGTGATGGAGAAAGGAGCAGGGACTCTGTCAGTGCTGTGAAAGGAGGCATCACGATAATGAGCAGGGAAACTGTGTTAGCAGTGAAGTATTTGATTGTCCTCCAAAAGCTCAGGAGGTTGAAAAACTTCAACAGGCTGTTTCTGTGTAGAAAGGCAGGCTTTGTTTTATGACAACGTGTAGATGTCACCATATGTATACACCACTTATTTCATAGAAACAGGTCACTTAATTTTCCTGGGCTTTTTGTGTAGGGCTGTTGATGAATCAAAGGGAGGACGTTTCGAACCACAGTAGTTAACAAAGTAGAGCTTCTACATTTGTATTGCCGCAGTAAGAAACCATGGGATGAAATCCCATTTCTCTCTGCATTCCCCTTCTTGAGGTCTGATGAGACAATGCAGGAAGATTCCTATCTGACATAGGAACCAAGAAGGGAGGATTTGGAATAGTCATGGAGAAGAGAAGTCAGAGGCGGCCTAAAGAAACTTGATGGGTTCCGATGCCTACTTAATCAAGAACATGTATCTTCCCTCTGCTGGCAGAGAACAGTAACTCAGTGTGAGGGTGAAGGTGAAGTTGCTCAGTCATGTCCGACTCTGCGACCCCGTGGACTGTAGCCTACCAGGCTTCTCCATCCATGGGATTCTGCAGGCAAGAATACTGGAGTGGGTTACCATTTCCTTCTCCAAACTCAGTGTTCTGTGCCTGATAAATATATATTCTCCAAGTACATCATCTTAACTGGAATTAGTCTGAAAAGAGTGCTGAGTGGCCCACTGCTCTGAGAAAAAAAAGAGCAAGCTAACCCTGACACTGTCCCCATAACTTCTATTAAAAACTTGCATGCCAAGATTCCCCGTATAGAGGCTATTTTCTTGGGGAACATGTCCTCAGTGTTTCTCACAGACTGCCCTCAAGTTGTGGAGAGAAAAGAGGAATTGTAAGACCACAGACTTTGGGGCTAGAAGGAGTTCACACCACCAACCAACACCAGAACCCTGTGAGCAGAAGATCGCTAGGGAGGGAGAGAAAGGGGTGGATTTGAATTAGAAGGAAACCTACATCATTGCTAAGTAGCCATCTTTGGCATCTCAAATTTGTTTTTGGCGGACGGTGGGGTGGGGAAGAAGCAGGATTCTTTGGCTTCTTAATTGTATTTCTTTGTTTGGGAATAAAAGATGCAACATGCTCTTGGTGGCTTTTCAGTCTCCTCTCCTGGTACTTCTGCCTGTTAAGGACTGACAGGGCAGAGATTTATAGATGTGGCAGGTTACAATATTTAGAAGTGTAATCTTAGTACCAGTAGCTTAATGGAGGAGAGTAATTTTATTTCACAACTCCCTCCTCCACAGCACAATAAATCTAACTCGAAAATAAAAGTTTGATTAATAAAGAGTAGACAATGTGTAAGGGGAAGGAGGCAAAGACTGTCAGCAATATAAAACTATATTTTTGTAATTTGCGATGATGTGACTAGCATGAATTATGATTACTAGTTATAAAAAAGTAGCATAGACAACAAATAAAAGAGCAGAGTTCATTTGAGCATATTAGGAGTCATCTAGACTGTTATTCTATGACTGTGTCTGTTATAGACTGTATCTATATTTAGATTATATATCTATACATCTATCCAGAAAGTATATACTTACATGCTAATAACAAATCATTCTTATCTACTCAGTCATACAAGTTTCACACAGCCATGCTCTCTTGGCTACCACATATTACTTACTATAAAAGTAATGTTGAACAAAGGAAAAAAAAAATGTGAAAGTACATACACAACAAGATTTTAGCATAGTCTATCTCAGAAACCTGGGGGGAATAAAATAATACTGAGCCCTCAGCTGACCTTACACTTTGTTTTTTGCTACTTCAGGCTGGGTTTTACTCCATGTTATTAAAATAAATAAGATTATATGGCATAGAGTTAATATAATTTCAAAATCTAGTATGATACTCTGTATAAAGCATTAGTAAAAATTTAAATATATACCATTCTAAATGAAATAAATGCACACCTAAAGTAGTCTTTGCTTTTAAAAGAAAAGAATTGGTACAGAAATTCTAACTTTTACATACATAGAGGAGAAATGAAAAGCAACGAGATGTGATCGTGATAATCCAGACAACTGTTAGGAACAAAGAAATAAATAAGAATTTAGCACTAAAAAGTCCACTGTAAGAAATGACTGCATAAATATGACAGGCTTTCTAGTACACAGAATCAATTTTGTTATTGCCTAAAAAATACTACATAGTATTTTATTGAAAAATCTTACAATCTTTTAACTTAAACTTAGTTTTTATAAACTTGCTTACTTGTTAACTAGCTCACAGAAATAAAAATGGCAAATAAGAATCAGATATGAGAGGGCAGGAGAGAAGCAGAAGAGAAAGCTCTATGGTGCAAAGCAAGGCCCTGGGTGCAACCAAAAGCAATCACTAACTTATAGCAAGAGAGATGCCAGGAATGTTATTTAAAAGGCAAAAAAAAAAAAAAAAAAAAAAAAAAAACTCAAGAAACTTGAGTAGTTTGAAGCCATTTACTTCAAAAGCAAGCAAACAAATAAAAAACATGCATACTTAAACAGAAACTCACTAAGCAAAATATACAATGTTGTTATTGTTACTGAAGGTAGGGTGGAGCGGGCCTCGAATCCCATTTTCTTAGTGTCTTCACCTATTTTCCAACCTAGTCTTTTTAACACATGCACACACATGTCAAATGAATATGATCTGAATACTCTTCCCAAAGGAGAAAGATTTCTTTTTAACTCCAAAGGAGGTGAATTAATTTTTTTGATGATAAAATATAGAATTTTAATGCTGAGTATAAATTGCAGAGGTTTATAATTTTCCTCCCATGGAACATTTCATTCCCCCACCATGTCAAGACAAGATATCATCACTCTCATTCATTCTGAGTGACAGCAGTTTCCCAGAGCCAGAAGACAGAATGTCTGATGTCTTTCTAGGTCCAGCTCTGTCCCCCAGTTGCTGATCTGCAGTTGACATTTCACAGATTTCATTTGACATAGCTTACCAATCTCTTCTTTGACTTTTATACTTCTTTTAAACAATAGAAAATTGTTACATAAAAATGCACACAACAGACTAGAATTAAAAAAAAAATCACTGCTTATCAGAAGCAGATCACACAGTAGCAATCCAGAGAATTGAGTCAACTATTTCCAATCATTTAGTGGAGGAATTTATATAACCTTAGCATGAGCCATGTTTCAATGGTTTGGGGGAGGAAAAAAAAAACAACCTTAAAAAGGTTTCTGCAAATATTTATCTATACACCTTTGAAATTGTCTGATTATTTGGGGATATGTACTTGTACTTGGTTATGCTCCTTCCCTTCTGCAGCCTGCTCCCCCTCTGTGTTCACACTGAGCTTCCCCACTTTGCAGTAAGGTGGGCCAGAAGTAAAGAGCTCTCCTGTACAGGCAGTACTCAATCTTAGATTGTTTCATAGAACAATAGGCCCCAACTGAAACATGTAGAACTGGTGAAATTCATGTGCAGAGAAATTGCAAATGGCAGAAAAAGCAGATAGATGTCATAGAAGACAGATGGACAAGAAGTCAGATCCTCTGGGCTTGGAGTGTGGCTCTACCCCTTACTCTAACAGCTAGCTAATCTTGAATAAATTCCCTGACTTCTCTCAGCCTCAATTTCAAGTGCAAAATACTCTCAATTCTTGCTGGGGGGTCATAAAATCTGAGATAACATATTTATCCATTCATTGATGAGGTATTTATTGAGCACCAACTAAGTTCTTCGGGTGCACTGAGTAAGTGAAATTCATACAGTTGTGTCCGACTCTTTGCGACCCCATGAACTATATAGTCCATAGAATTCCCTAGGCCAGAATACTGGAGTGGGTAGCCTTTCTCGTCTCCAGGGATATTCCCAACCCAGGGATCGAACCCAGGTCTCCCACAGTGCAGGTGGATTCTTCACCAGCTGAGCCACAAGGGAAGCGCAAGAATACTGGAGTGGGTAGCCTATCCCTTCTCCAGCGGATCTTTCCAACCCAGGAACTGCACTGGGGTCTCCTGCATTGCAGGTGGATTCCTTACCAACTGAGCTATCGGGGAAGGTGCACTAGAGATACAGTAACAAACAACACTGAGTTTATGGAACCTCTACTGTGGTGAGAGGACACAGGCAATGAACACGTTTAAATCCACAAACTGTGTATTGAGCTAGAAGAAAGGATACTACAGAGAAAAACAAAAATGGAAGGTGAGGAATGGGAGGGTAACTATGAACAAATTTACATTAGGTATCAAAGTCCTTTAAACAATGAATGTTTGACACGTTTTGGATGATCAATACATGTTTATGGAATGACTTCTCTGAACAGAGGGTACATTTAAGGTATCTATGATTTAAAATATACCCAATGCTTAAGAGCTGTCTAACACAATAGCATTGTGTTAGAATATCTATTAAGCTCCAAAAAACAAAACAAAACAAAAACAGGACTCTTTTCTCCCTTGACTATTTCAATATGGAAAGAGGCTCAAAGAAAGTGAGACATTTACTCATCTGGTTAATTTTCTGGTTCTAGGCGCACTTAGTTGTGGTTTTCCGGCTTTTCCAACAAGTTATCCTGAGCTCACAAATCCATACAACCATAGAATATTTGAGGTGAAGGACACTGGTGCACCATCATATCTGGCCCAGAGACATGAAATGGTTTGCCAAAGTCACGCAGTTAGTTCTCTAGATACCACTTTATCCCAATAAGGTAAGATGTTTTCTAACAGAGATGCAAAGCAAAGCAGAGAGATGAGGGAGCATGGAAGAGGACTCCTGTGGGCCTCTGAGGTTTTGTTCCTCACAGCCAGGTGATGAGGATGGGCGGGGGGCGGGCATCAGCAAGCTACTGCCTTTAAGAAATCTGACTATGTGTTTCCCAGTTTGCTTTGGTGAAGTCGCTTGGTTCTAAAATGGGGTTCTTTGTGCCCAAGCCAGGCTTATACCTTTAATCTTTCCAACTGGATAGCTCCTTTCAGTTACACTCGCCCTTAAAATCCAATAAATCCAAAATATTTCTATGTGTCAATTAACATTGTGTTTCTTCAAACAAATTTTATTAATAGGCTGTATTGCAAACCAAGCACATGTCATAAACATGCCTCACTTTTCTTCATTTGTATTATATATGCAAGCAGTGCTGGCAAGCGACGTGGGACTGTGTGTTTTAGCACTGCTTTGGGGGTTAACACTTTGAAAAGAGGTGTTTACATGATCAACTAGATTAATATGTGCTTGGATAGTTTGGCCCCTCCCCACCTTCTTTCTTCCATGAGGGGTATAGACCTCCCAAAGAAGGAAGAATGCATCGCAACAGCTAGTTTCATTGTACTCACATGAAAAATATTGATTTGCTGCCAGGGAGTAGAAATAATGAATAGAAACTGGTCTATGGTAGATTTGGGGAGGTATTCTTTATTCCCCCAAAGAATTGTAGGGTATCATCTGTAGTGATTTTAAAATTCATCTGTGAAAACTAATCAATGAAAAATGCCTTTAGCATTTGGCTGAGTGCAGAAGGGGAAAAAAGGAATCCTTTTCAAAACCTAAAAAGAAAAGCACAGTTTTAAGGATTTCACATCTGATTTAACATCTAAATCCCCCCCCCCCAATGATAATATCCCACTTTGTATAGCCAGACAGCGCTCCATTTTAGTAGACTTTAGTGGTCTTTATAACAATTTATGAATCACTTCATGAATTCCTGGCTGACTCATCTGGGTGACTATAGTATCTACTTATACTTCCCTTCTGTCTCACAAAAGAGACACTTGGACTCAGTTCAATCCAGATTTGTCCTCGAATGAATCACAGCACGTTACTGGGGGAACTGCAAATTGAATTCTGCTTCTGAGACAATCAAGACTAGTTTTCAGAAATGAAGAAACGGCCTTGGGGAAGTGTGGGTAATTGCAACACTGTCCATCTGGGCAGGACCAAAGCAGGCCAAGAGCTGCATGTTCATCTGAGGACTCAAAGAGCTGAGTCCATCCCCTGGAAGGGTGTAATGTTTTTCTCCTTACAAGAGTCTGGGTCAATATTAACTACAAATAATTTATCAAGTTGTATGAGTTTAAGGCTAAAAAATAACTGCCTCAGTCTTCACAAAGCATGACAAAATGAGGGCTGTGAAGTTGGCTATAGGTGAAATGATCATCAAGGCTTTTTAAAGAGGCCACATATATATTATAATGACTATTTGTGGGAAATCTAAAGGATGGAGTGTTCTGGAGGAATGCTTCTCCACTTGGGTTTATGGAGTAAGTTATAAGTCAAGAAAACAAAGTATTCAATGCCCAAGGCAGAGAAGAGTATTTTTTCTTGTGCACAGCACAACAGGGTCTATGGCATCACACTATTACTCCCCTGTGGAAATGCAAAGCGAGGGGGAATGGACATCCAGGCTATGTTACAGAAATGAATTATGCAGGATGCATTTAACCAAGAGCCAGGCTTTTTGGAATATCTTGACTGCAGAATTGGCTGTGACTCGGTTGTTTGTCTTATTTCAGAATCTGATGTGAAGGGGAAAAAGGAAAGGAAAGTCTGATTCTGCCAAATCCTCTTTACAAAAAGGTGCCAACCAGAAGAACATTTATCCAGAGTGGTCTTAGACATTTCATGTCAAAAATACTGCTGTGGAAAAAAGTTCTGTAATGATGTCATCCCTTGGGCAGCTCTGAGGAGGTCAAAACAAGGGGATTAACTCATGGTCCTGTGGCTAAGGGAAGGCTTTCTCTTGTTCAGCAGAGTGTTAGGCACACAGTTCAGTCTGCCTTGCAACAGAATGCACTGGATGAGAGAAAAACATTCAGAAGAGAGAGCAGTGAGAATGCCAGATGAGAAATGAGAGGAAAAGTGTTATTTTTGTCCAAACAGGAGAAAGCAAGGTATAGGTAGATTAAAAAATGGCTTCTTCCGGGCCTTCCTCATGGTCTCAAACTGCAAACACAAGTCTCTTGACGACATCAGGACTTTTAGAACTGACATCCAATGCAGTACTCTTGCCAAGTACAGCTGGGTGCCTTGAAAGCCACTGCTAAATGAGATCTCCGAAGTCAATATAATCCATAAATTTGAAAAGAAACTAGCTGGGTGGTTGTTTGTGGTCAGTAAAAACATGTGCTGTTTATATGCGCTTTTTTCCTTCATCTGAAGAAGGTCAGGTTACTACTGTAGTAACCACAAATGAATTTTTAATACCTTCTCTTGAAGATGAGACTCAATAATTGGCTATGGAAATGAGCTATAAGAAACATCATATATACAAAAATTCAGTTAGAGAAAGGTTCAGTTCAGTTCAGTTGCTCAGTCGTGTCTGACTCTTTGTGACCCCATAAATCACAGCACGCCAGGCCTCCCTGTCCATCACCAACTCCCAGAGTTGACCCAAACTCATGCCTATCAAGTTGGTGATGCCATCCAGCCATCTCAACCTCTGTCATTCCCTTCTCCTCTTGCCCCCAATCCCTCCCAGCATCAGGGTCTTTTCCAATGAGTCAGCTCTTTGCATCACGTGGCCTAAGTATTGGAGTTTCAGCTTTAGCATCAGTCCTTCCAATGAACACCCAGGACTGATCTCTTTTAGGATGGACTGGTTAGATCTCCTTGCAGTCCAAGGGACTCTCAAGAGTCTTCTGCAACACCACAGTTCAAAAGCATCAATTCTTTGGCCCTCTGTCTTCTTTATAGTCCAACTTTTACATCCATACATGACCACTGGAAAAACCATAGCCTTGACTAGGTAGATCTTTGTTGCCAAAGTAATGTCTCTGCTTTTGAATATTAGGTTGGTCATAACTTTCCTTCCAAGGAGTAAGCATCTTTTAATTTCATGGCTGCAATCACCATCTGCAGTGATTTAGGAGCCCAAAAAAATAAAGTCTGACACTGTTTCCACTGTTTTCCCATCCATTTCCCATGAAGTGATGGGACCAGATGCCATGATCTTCGTTTTCTGAATGGTGAGCTTTAGGCCAACTTTTTCACTCTCCTCTTTCGCTTTCATCAAGAGGTTCTTTAGTTCTTCTTTAGTTTCTGCCATAAGGATGCAGATATGAGGTTATTGATATTTCAGATATGAGGTTTCTGCATATATGAGTTTCTGCCATAAGGATGCAGATATGAGGTTATTGATATTTCAGATATGAGGTTTCTGCATATATGAGGTTATTAATATTTCTCCTGGCAATCTTGATTATAGCTTGTGCCTCTTCCAGCCCAGCATTTCTCATGAAGTACTCTGCATATAAGTTAAATAAGCAGGGTGACAATATACAGCCTTGATGTACACCTTTTCCTATTTGGAACCAGTCTGTTGTTCCATGTCCAGTTCTAACTGTTGCTTCCTGACCTGCACACATGTTTCTCAAGAGGCAGGTCAGGTGGTCTGGTATTCCCAACTCTTGAAGAATTTTCCACAGTTTATTGTTATCCACACAGTCAAAGGCTTTGGTATAGTCAATAAAGTAGAAATAGATGTTTTTCTGGCACTCTCTAGCTTTTTTGATGATCCAGTAGATGTTGGCAATTTGACCTCTAGAGAAAGGTTAGGGCTTCCCAAGTGGCACTAGTGGTAAAGAACCCACCTGCCAATGTAGATATAAGAGATGCAAGTTTGATACCTGGGTCAGGAAGATTCCCTGGAGGAGGGCATGGCATATCCATTCCAGTATTCTTGCCTAGAGAATCCCATGGACAGAGGAGACTGGCAGGCTATGGTCCATAGGGTTGCAAAATTTGGACACTACTGAAGCAACTTAGCATGTGCAGAGATGGGTTCTTGGTTCTTATAGATGGAAAGAACATTAAATCCTCAAAATGCTATCATTTTGCATTTCCAGCACCTCATCCAGTACTATGCAATGATAATAAATGTTGGCTGTTGCTGTTGAAGAAATACTCTGTTGAGACTATTGGTTCCATAGACATTGTTCCCAACTTAGTGTCAGTTCTTGTATCCAGGTAGATACCTTTGTCGAACTGGTGTGAATGGCCAGCTGAGTATTTGTCCAGAAACCAGTTTTTGTTTCTGAGGGGAGAATATCTTATTCAAGAGAACAGTTTCGGCCATTTACTCTGAGGAAGACGATTAAAACAGAGAAAAGTTTTTCTCCTTGCAACTAAACAGAAAAGCAACTAAAGACTATTTCTCAGAAAAGGAGGCTAACCCAAAGACTAACCAGAAAAGACTAATCCAAAGAATTTTGTCTCTTGGTTTCTCTTCTCCTCAGTAAGACTCCTCACCACTAATGAACAAACAGTCCTTCACCTACAAAAACATACACAGTTTCTCAGCAGCCAATTTCTCCAACTGTTTCCACCTGAGAGGGGAAAAGATGACGTTGATTTCCAGATAACACTGTTAAAACATGAAGCAGAGGATTTCCTTTCCAGCCTTTTCTGTATCAGAGATGAGGTACTTTGTAATGTGGATATCTTGACTCGGGCTAGAATGGCTTGTGGGATTCCACTTTAGGGATTCTGGCTCTATATAACTTGCTCTTTTAGAGAAAGCATATGAAAAGAACACACTGCATCCATCTGAATACTCTACTGGCTTAGCGGACTCCATGTTGCTTCATGCTAATGCATTCAAGTAGAGATTTCAAGAAAAAGAATTCTATTTTACCTAAGCCTTCTTTGTTACTGTCATGGCTCACTTTCCTGACTGAAAATCCAAGGGGACTTAAAAAGCACCATCTCGGGCTTCACATGAAGTGGATCTGTTTGGAATGAGGGAACAAAACAAAGATGGCTGATTTGGCATTCAGAGGTGAAAAAACCCCACTGGCACTTAAAAATTATAATTCCCTTTATAGACTTTCTAATAGATAGTTTGTGGTGTGTGTTTATAATTAATTTGAAAACAGGGAAATAATGCATTTCAAAATTTAAAATCCATGGAAAACAGTCTGATGTGAATGAATAACTGAACCACAAATCAAGCTATTTGTTTGGTGGAGAAACACAAAAGCTCACATCAGCATCTCCTGCTTTGCCATGAAGTCACACAGAGAAGAATGTGGAGATGGGAAAGCATCAGTCATCTGTTCAGGATTATTGCTGCCCTTCACACTAGAAAAAGGAGCTTGGACTTTATTCCAAGAATGGTGGGAACACAGATGCCAGTAGGAAATCCTCAATGATTCAATCTGCCCTTTAAGGGCAGCTCTTGTTGTGGTGTGGAGCTGAGACCATGTGTGTGTTGGGTGAAGGTAGAAGGTTGTGGGTAGGCAAGACTGGATGTTGCAAAACCAGTTAGGGGGCTGTTGTACTTTAGACAGAAGAGGATAGCAGGGAAGTAGGTTTGGAGGAGTAGAGTTGATTAGGCTTAAAATGTATCTGAAGGTAGAGCTAAATTAGGCTCATAAAAGTTTGGCAGACAACACCGACATTTAAATTAGAGATAGATTAGAGAGGACTAAGGAAGCTAGCTAGCTCAGCAATGCCTTTGTTGTTCTACTTTTCTTCCAAAGGATCCATTCAGAATCACTGGGTAGGTAAGGGGAAAGTAACAAGTATCACCAATTTCCTGGTATGGGTGACTTACTGGGAATGAATCTGGGTGGCATATTTATAAGAAGCTATTATTAATAGTAAAGTGAATATCACTGTGAGAAAAAAGCTCATTCCAAAGGCCTATAACCCAACTGATATTTTCCACAGAGGATGAAGCATGGCTGTGGTCATGATCAATATTTAAGAAGTTTTAAGACAGGTGGGCTGTTCTGCCCTGGAATATTCCATCAAGAAGTACCAGAAGTTTCCCACAGATTTAAGGAAAACAAAACAGAAAAAAGGACCTCAAGCCTTTCCAGTCTAAGATCCAGTGCTGTAATCTCCATTATCAAGTCCAGGACATTGGAATTTTCTTCCTCTTTGTGCCTACAGCATCAACATTAGAACAACTTTCATTACATTCAATTCTCAAGTAGACGTGTGGGGTGGGGGTGGACTTTGGACCTCACCTCTCTTAATCTTGAATATCTGTGTAAGTCTCTTTTCTAGAAAGAAATTGACCCCTTAATGGAAAGCTAAATGTGGATAACTGTCTTCTGAATAGAAAGGGCTGAAACCCAAAGAATGATGCTCATGACCCGGCATTAGGTGAGCATCCTATCAAATCATTCATACACTCTTAAAAATTTCTTCTTTTGTTGGGCCTAGAATATGTTTTGAACTCTTGCTCAATGGATAATAGGATATGGAGGCCTCTGAAATGTATACCAGAGTCACCAGGGTACTGTCTTAGCCAAATACACAAAGCCTGTTCTCTAGATAAAGCCCAAACTCCTTATAGCAGTTCATGAGGCTCTTCCAACATTTATGAAGCTCCACTCTTGCCTGCTCTTGCTCCTCTTAGTTTATAAAATATATACATATATAACATATATATATATACACACACATATATACACACACATATATATATGTCAGGCAATATCATAAATCATATATATATGGTCCTATAGTCCTTCAGATTTCAAGGAGATATTTCTTCTTCTATTTCTGCCTCCCCAATTTTGGTTAGATGCCTCTACCATCTCCTGTAGTAACCTTTCCTAACATCCTAAATTATGATCACCAATTGACCTGGTTAGCTCTCACAGGACTGGGTGCTTAAAGACTTCAGGACTCCCATCAGTCTCCTTCATCACATATCCTCAGTGTCTAGTATATTGCATTGATGCCCAAACACCGGCTGACTGACTCAATAAATGAACAAACCTCAATGCTAGGATTGATTTTGATAAACTTTAATATTTTATATGATGTTTATGATTTAGTCATTATTGCACACACCCCACTCCAGTACTCTTGCCTGGAAAATCCCCTGGACAGAGAAGCCTGGTGGGCTGCAGTCCATGGGGTCGCTAACAGTCAAACATGACTGAGCGACTTCACTTTCCTGCATTGGAGAAGGAAATGGCAACCCACTCCAGTGTTCTTGCCTGGAGAATCCCAGGGACGGGGGAGGCTGGTGGGCTTCCATCTGTGGGGTCACACAGAGTCAGACATGACTGAAGTGACTTAGCAGCGGCAGCAGCACACATAATAGAAGATTAAAATGAGAGAGAAAAGATTAAGTGTAGAGAGAGAATGTGTATATATGTCTATGGAAAAGGTGAGTGGGTAAAGATATCCATGTTCCTGTTTACTCAGGAAGTTCTGGGAAGGGCAATACAGCAAAGCAGGCCTAGTTTGAGCTGTTTAGACGCTATAGATGTAAATATGTGAGAATAGTTAGTATTGCACATCTAGTATTAAAGACCACAGGAAAGCAAATGGAACCTTAGCAATGGCAAGAGACTCCCAGCAACATGTTTATGCATGAACCTTTGTATTAGAACAACTACTGTACTGTACTGTATAGAAGTATGCAGGTTAGACAAGATGTAGGACCTTTAAGAACTGAGGTCACCACCCTTCAGACCAATTAATCAAGGGGAGTAATCCTTTCTAGGTCAGTGATCACATCATCATGATTATCTGGGTCGTGAAGCTCTTTTTTGTACAGTTCTTCTGTGTATTCTTGCCACCTCTTCTTAATATCTTCTGCTTCCGTTAGGTCCACACCATTTCTGTCCTTTATTGAGCCCATCTTTGCATGAAATGTTCCTTTGGTATCTCTGATTTTCGTGAATAGATCCTTAGTCTTTCCCATTCTGTTGTTTTCCTCTATTTCTTTGCATTGATCACTGAAGAAGGCTTTCTTATCTCTTCTTGCTATTCTTTGGAACTCTGTATTCAGATGTTTATATCTTTCCTTTTCTCCTTTGCTATTCGCTTCTCTTCTTTTCACAGCTATTTGCAAGGCCTCCCCAGACAGCCATTTTGCTTTTTTGCATTTCTTTTCCATGGGGATGGTCCTGATCCCTGTCTCCTGTACAATGTCACGAACCTCATTCCATAGTTCATCAGGCACTCTATCTATCAGATCTAGGCCCTTAAATATATTTCTCACTTCCACTGTATACTCATAAGGGATTTGATTTAGGTCATACCTGAATGGTCTAGTAGTCTTCCCTACTTTCTTCAATTTCAGTCTGAATTTGGCAATAAGGAGTTCATGGTCTGAGCCACAGTCAGCTCCTGGTCTTGTTTTTGCTGATTGGATAGAGCTTCTCCATCTTTGGCTGCAAAGAATATAATCGATCTGATTTCGGTGTTGACCATCTGGTGATGTCCATGTATAAAGTCTTCTCTTGTGTTGTTGGAAGAGGGTATTTGCTATGACCAGTACATTTTCTTGGCAAAACTCTGTTAGTCTTTGCCCTGCTTCATTCCGTGTTCCAAGGCCAAATTTGCCTGTTACTCCAGGTGTTTCTTGACTTCCTACTTTTGCATTCCAGTCCCCTATAATGAAAAGGACATCTTTTTTGGGTGTTAGTTCTAAAAGGTCTTGTAGGTCTTCATAGAACCGTTCAGTTTCTTCAGCGTTACTGGTTGGGGCATAGACTTGGATTACTGTGACATTGAATGGTTTGCCTTGGAAACGAACAGAGATCATTCTGTCGTTTTTGAGATTGCATCCAAGTACTGCATTTCGGACTCTTCTGTTGACCATGATGGCCACACCGTTTCTTCTGAGGGATTCCTGCCCACAGTAGTAGATATAATGGTCCTCTGAGTTAAATTCACCCATTCCAGAATACACAGAAGAACTGTACAAAAAAGAGCTTCACGACCCAGATAATCATGATGATGTGATCACTGACCTAGAGCCAGACATCTTGGAATGTGAAGTCAAGTGGGCCTTAGAAAGCATCACTAGGAACAAAGCTAGTGGAGGTGACGGAATTCCAGTGGAGCTGTTCCAAATC
Organism: Tragelaphus eurycerus; assembly: GCA_935064755.1. Taxonomy (NCBI): domain Eukaryota; kingdom Metazoa; phylum Chordata; class Mammalia; order Artiodactyla; family Bovidae; genus Tragelaphus; species Tragelaphus eurycerus. Next base: position 14,572,964 of record CAKXYN010000015.1, on the reverse strand, counting down.
CTGAAAGATGATGCTGTGAAAGTGCTGCACTCAATATGCCAGCAAATTTGGAAAACTCAGCAGTGGCCACAGGACTGGAAAAGGTCAGTTTTCATCCCAATCCCAAAGAAAGGCAATGCCAAAGAGTGCTCAAACTACCGCACAATTGCACTCATCTCACACGCTAGTAAAGTAATGCTCAAAATTCTCCAAGCCAGGCTTCAGCAATATGTGAACCGTGAACTTCCTGATGTTCAAGCTGGATTTAGAAAAGGCAGAGGAACCAGAGATCAAATTGCCAACATCCGCTGGATCATGGAAAAAGCAAGAGAGTTCCAGAAAAACATCTATTTCTGCTTTATTGACTATGCCAAAGCCTTTGACTGTGTAGATCACAATAAACTGTGGAAAATTCTGAGAGAGATGGGAATACCAGACCACCTGATCTGCCTCTTGAGAAATCTGTATGCAGGTCAGGAAGCAACAGTTAGAACTGGTCATGGAACAACAGACTGGTTCCAAATAGGAAAAGGAGTACGTCAAGGCTGTATATTGTCACCATGTTTATTTAACTTGTATGCAGAGTACATCATGAGAAATGCTGGACTGGAGGAAACACAAGCTGGAATCAAGATTGCCAGGAGAAATATCAATAACCTCAGATATGCAGATGACACCACGCTTATGGCAGAAAGTGAAGAGGAACTAAAAAGCCTCTTGATGAAAGTGAAAGTGGAGAGTGAAAAGGTTGGCTTAAAGCTCAACATTCAGAAAACGAAGATCATGGCATCTGGTCCCATCACTACATGGGAAATAGATGAAGAAACAGTGGAAACAGTGTCAGACTTTCTTTTTCTGGGCTCCAAAATCACTGCAGATGGTGACTGCAGCCATGAAATTAAAAGACGCTTACTCCTTGGAAGGACGGTTATGGCCAACCTGGATAGCATATTCAAAAGCAGAGACATCAGTTTGCCAACAAAGGTTCACCTAGTCAAGGCTATGGTCTTTCCTGTGGTCATGTATGGATGTGAGAGCTGGACTGTGAAGAAGGCTGAGCGTCGAAGAATTGATGCTTTTGAACTGTGGTGTTGGAGAAGACTCTTGAGAGTCCCTTGGACTGCAAGGAGATCCAACCAGTCCATTCTGAAGGAGATCAGCCCTGGGATTTCTTTGGAAGGAATGATGCTCAAGCTGAAACTCCAGTATTTTGGCCACCTCATGCGAAGTGTTGACTCACTGGAGAAGACTCTGATGCTGGGAGGGATTGAGGGCAGGAGGAGAAGGGGACGACAGAGGATGAGATCGCTGGATGGCATCACTGACTCGATGAATGTGAGTCTGGGTGACCTCCGAGAGCTGGTGATGGATAGGGAGGCCTGGCGTGCTGCGGTTCATGGGGTCGCAGAGAGTCGGACACGACTGAGCGACTGATCTGATCTGATCTGAATCCTTTCTAGAAACTCCTCCAGGCTAGAAACAGGAGTTGGTAATGAATCCTGTTTCTGAGGCCTTCCCCTCACTGGTCCTTTTTGCTTGTTAAACCCTCCTTAGGATCTACCACTGTGAAGAGAAGCATAAGAAACTTAGAGGTTACAAGGAAACTTTAGGTTCCTGCCCTCAGAGAACTAATAATCTAGTTAGCAAATAGACATCTGGGAAATGCAAAACAAACAAGATGGATAATAAGGACCCAGTGATTTAACTGGGGAGCTGCAAGAGGCAAGTTGAGTATTAAGCCCAAGCTCAAGGCTGATAACATTTAGTCAAGGATGATAAGATATTGAGGGAATATCCTTTCTGTCTTGTTAGACAGAGAGAGATCCTGAATTAAGATGAAGAAACAACCAAACTAAGTCAATGAGCAGGTTGATTTGATCAGACTTAAAGAACTTTACATAATTGCAAAGATACTACATAGAAAACAATTGCTATTTGTAACCCATTGGCATCCAGGAAAGACACAAAAGGTTCCCAATGGTGAATTAGAAAATGCTGTCTATGAAGACCAGCCCTGGTTACTCAAAGGGCTGCACATACATCAAAGTACCTAGAACTCTAGAAATATTACAGCTGATATGAATAAAAAAGAGTGAGTCTTCCCAAATCTTCATATAGACTCAAGAAACTGACATTTCTTATTTGGTTAAGGTATTTAGATTATGTTCTCAAAAACAACTGTCTCTAACATTCTTTGATGTTGATTCCTGTACTAGAATGTATTCTCTTCAGGGAAGAGCACATCCTTTCCTTGCTTTTAGTCTTCTCTGGCTCAGAGGTGGGGCCCATAGGAAGCCCTTTACATGTCACTCCACTCTGGTAAATCCACAAGTCCCCTAAGTCTGGTAGTTGTACTACAAAGCACGCCATATTTGTGGCCTTCTTTGGAATGAAGAGAGGCAGCCAACATGCTCTTGGACAAGATCAGTGACACAAGTCTAGCTGACTTATTCTTGCGATTGGGAGATTTCTCCATCTCAAAAAAAAAAAAAAAAAAAAAAGATTTCCATCAATGTTTATTTTCTCTAGTCTAACAGACATACTTTGAAACTCAGTAAATTAACATTTCCCAAGACACTGGGTTCCTCTTATGGGAAGCCACTGTCATAAAGCACCACTGGCTCAATCAACATGACATAGTAAAATACCACTTCCCATAATAATTTTAAGTCAACATTAGGTGATGTGGTGTGATTTGGCTTAAATCACTGAAACGATGTATCATTCAGATAATATTTCAAAATAAAAATGGAACCTTGTCAAATTGAGAGAACTTGCATTTACTTTATTTTATGGTGGGAAGGATCAAAGGACCTCATGTTAACTGGATAGATGCAGTGGACATTTCCTGACTTATGACAGTGACTCAGCCCATTTTATTAACAAGTTAAAGTTAAATAAATGATGAATCAATGCCCGCAAAGCAGGGGGAAAATGCCAGTTTCCCACTAAAATTCGCAAAGTGTGATAAACTTATTTCCGTTAGGAAAACTGCTGAAGTTTTTACTGGGGGATTTCCCAGGCAAACAGAGGCAAAGATATATAAACCCAAAGCGGAAGGTAAGCACATTTCCTCTTAGTGTTTTTATGCTGAACACTAATGCAAACACAGTGAATAATTCAGGGCTGTTTCAAGTCATCCTCATCTTCAAACCTGATTGGAAGAGATAACCTTCCATGCCCTTGCTCCTTCTAGTTGGGCTGGCAGAGGAATGGGGCACACATCCTGTGGGCAGAGCAGAGCAGAGCAGCAAGGCAAGGCCACAAAAGTGAAAATATCCACTTCACTCACCCAGCCATACAAAGCACACCACCCTCCTCTGCCTCTCCACTGACTCTTCCATGGTTATTTATATTATCAGTCACTGCAATCTTTGACAACATCCTCTGGCTTCCAAACCTGAACCTTTCAGCTATATCAAAGTTGCCTATCCTCATGCCATGAGGATCAGTAACAGTAAACAGTAATCAGTTACTAGATCAATCAGATCTAGTAACAGTCTAGGTGCTTTACCTGCTTTGGTTCATCTAATCCTAATTCCCTGTGAGTTGCACACTAAGGCTCAACAGAGCTAAGGAACACCCCATCACCTATGTGTTACTCTTGCCAAATATGAACAAATCTGTTTAGAAGGAAAAAATCAAATAAGTTCAAATTGTGGAACATTCTGCAAAATAAATATCCTGAGTTCTTCAAAAACTGTTGATGTCATGGGAAAAAAAAAAACCAATAATAATAATGACGAAGAAGATGATAATTTTTTAAAAAGCTAGGAAAATTCATTAGAGTAAAGAAGACAGAAAAGAAATGAAAATTATGATCTTTATTAGATCCTGGATCATAATAAAAAAAAACTCTATCTATAAAGAACTTTATTCACACATATGAGGGCATTTGGAATATTGATTGCATAGTAGATAATAACACTTTATCAATGTTAAATTTCCTGAGTGTGATAATTACATTGTGATTATGTAGGAGAAATGTACTTCTGAGGAGATCTTTCCTAAGGTAATTAGGGTTAATGTTCATTGATATTCCCAACAATCTCTCAGATTGGTTCAGAAACAACAGGCAAACAAACAAACAAACAAAGGCTCTCTCAAGTCAGAAAGAGAAAGAGAGAGAAGGTGGCAAAATGTTATCAACTGGCAAACACGGGTGCAGAGTATATATGGGTGTTCACTGCGCCATTCTTACAGTTTTTAAATATGTTACCAACATACAAAAGATGAAATTAAAAAAAATTATAAAATAAAAAAGGAAATGTAAAAGACAAAACCGAAACAAGGTAAGCTGCAGGTGCATCTAAGGAACACATTCAAACCATCAGCAGCTGTTGGAGCTGGGACTTAATCTGGTGTTTGGGTGGCTGTTGTTTTTAACGCCATTAATGGCTACAATCTTTTTCTACATTTATTCTTTTAAAGGTTATGTACAAAAAAGAAAACACACAGATTACTTCCTTCTTCTATTCTTGTAAAGAGTCTTTACAAGCACCAATAAGAAGATGAGGCAAAGAGGAAGAGGCCCCTATGGATGGTTTCTTAGCTTCACTACCTGGTAGGGTATGATTCTCGGCCAGGCAGAATGAAACGGGATGACGAAAAGCCAGTGAATAATATCACTTAAAACCCAACTGGAAGGTAAATAAAATCCTAAAATGAATAAGCTCAACTGGATTTATGGAAATATATCCGATAACTGGAGAGTTTGTGAAGTTAATAGATAATTATCATTTGTACTGGTTTGCTGACAGGTTTTGTGGGCGAAGGCTAATTATTTGTTTACACTTAGCCATGAACACAGAAGTGCTGAGGTAAGTCTAACATATCTGATCCATGTTTTAATTGCCTATCAGATACATCCACAATGGATGTTTCACAGCCATTTGAAACTCAAAACCCCAAAGTCCATTAATGATCATTCCTTCTTTCCCACCCTTCCCTCTACTCAACACCCTCTTTTCCTCTGTTAATGGCACCATTTTCCACCTTGATGTCTTGGGATAAAAATTAAGAATGAATTCTGGTCCTTCTTCTTTACCCCACACATACATTAATAATTAGTGATTCTGTATCCTAATAGCTCTCAAATAAACTCTCCATCTTATTGCTTTACTTTAGTTCAGGTCTTTATATTGTTCACAAAGACTCCTACAATAACCTCCTCCTTATTTTCCCTGCCTCTCCCTGCTGATTCAAGTCTTAAGTACTTTACTATCTTGTCACTTGAATTCCTTCTCTACCAAGGACTCAAAGGATGCTTCTTAAATGAACAGATGTATTAATAAACAGCAGGCATATATTTTTAAAATATGGCTCAGTGGACTTAACACATTAACAAACTCCTAGAACAGGCCAATACCAACAAAACCACAGATTGCTGGTGACATCAAATATTCAAAACTTTATTCTTATTGCCTATTCAACCCATTATTTTGTCCACCTAATGTCTACTACTCCAGGATTGCATAGAGGTGCCCATAAGAACTTTCTCCCCTGTGGATATTTAGGAGTAACCCCTCCATAGGTCAATTCAAGCCAGATGAAAAGTGGAGAGGATGGAAGCAGTGGCATACGGTCATACCACACGGCAGTCCAAAGACAGGGACCCAAATGTCAAGATTTAAAAATTTTCTTTCAGAAACTCTTTACGAGGGTGGTATCAACATAAAGTATTCAGTGAACAGCCCCTTTCTGGTAGTGCATTTAAAATCCTGTGCCCTTTTATGCTGTACTCTTAACATAATGCTACTGATCTATGGTTCTGAAGGCACCATCTTACATCTGGAAAGCATTTCAACCTATAGGGACATCACCTTAAAATTGAGTCCCTGAAACAAGCTAAGGAAAGACGAGAAAATTCTAATCTGTTTGGTCAGTATCAGACACTTCAGTTGATTATTACCAGTATCTTCATTTTTTTCCCCCCATGGAAAATTAAACAGATAATGAGGTATTTGATTCACGTGCTCTGTGTATGTACTTTTCAAATGTCACCTTTGTGTAATCCAACCCACCAATGGATTATTAATAAAATTCAGCAACTGTCAAAGCTCTTCTCGGTGGAGAGAGGTTTAGCGGCGCCACCTATTAGAAGAGAGAGACAGATGGCCTTACCTCTCAGCTCCGGCGTCCACAGCTGCGAGTGGAGGTAACTGGGAGGAGGGGTTGTGGGGGCTCCCCTGTACAGTATGTCCCGGAGAAGGGTGACTGACAGGATGTGGGGGTGGCACGGCCCCAGCAGCTGTTCCACTTCGGCTTGAGTGATTGCTGGAGAAAATGGAAGCTGAAATCAAGGGAGAACAAGCATCAGGCTGCACCCCAAATGAAGTGCATGCTTTTTAAATACTGAAGGCTGACAGCAAGCATATTTTAGGGGCTTGTTTGTTTTCCTATTGGTGGTTTTAAGGGAACAGTTCTCCCCTTACTGGATTACACAGCTTCTGTTTTCATGGTGGAACAGGTTCCTGGCTAATGCGCCTTTACTGCGGCTTGACATGTCCGCTCGCTCCAGGCTGACGTTCATGGTTTGTCTCGTAAGAGCTGCCCTGCCCGGCAAGGGCCCTGTCTGGGCACTGTGTAATTAGTCCATCTTGTAATGTTTGTACCTGGGCGAAGGTCTCTGTATTTGCACTTTTCAGTCACAGGGGACGAGAATCAGGTAACAGAGTATTCGGTCTGCTGACCCGGAAGGACACAACATAGGCTTCCCGCCTTTTCTTGGCACCGCAGTGAGTCGCTGTGGGTCACTCCCAGCCTCCCTGTCACTGCTAAATCAATGTCATTGAGAACAGAGCTTCCCCTGATCCTAGTACCACTGCAGGACCCTACATTCTTTTAACTTGAGAGTCTCTCCAACCCTGGGCATTTCCCAATGGTGTGATGAATAAATGCACCCAGTCTTTATCAAAAATGAGTCCTCTCCCAAAACCACAAAATATGGAAAAGGGACCTCTGGGATCGTCTCCCACTGTTGTCTGTTATGACACAGAGAGTCAGTTACAGCCTCATTCTTGAGGGCAGTCTACCCTTTGAGAACTGCAAATGACCTCAAACTTAAATATGTACCCATTTAGATCAGCTAATTGGTATGGTATCACGGAAGACACTGGGGCCTGTCACTTTCAGAGTCTATCACTATCAGAGGGGCTCTCTCCATGTTTGGACCTACTCAGCAGATATCTCATTATGCAGCAATAATAGCAGCATCATTATGCTGACTCTAACTGCCTTCTCTATACAAAGCTCTGCAGAGCTTTATACCCATCTCTGCTCTTTTTGAACTTACTCTACTGATATCAAAGAATAAATGGATTTCAAAAAATTTGAAAAATCAGGTTCAGGATTCAGAAAAAGAAGCCACATAATCAAAGAGGTTTAGAAGTTCAGGAGCTGTATTTTTAGACCAGTACACTTTTCTCCAACCTCTCCAGGCTAGAATTAATACCCCAGATGACCCAGCCCCCAAAAGCGTAATCCAATGGAATAAAAGTTCAAGTACTTAAAGGAACATGTGAAGAAGCAGAATTATCATCTTCCCGCTCAAAAAGCTACTGACAGGAGTGTGATCTGATTTGAAGGTTTTATTTTTGGTAAGTCAGCATTGTGTCAGGCTGACTTCTGTCCTCAGACGCCTGCATCCTCCACTGTCTTCCAGTCTTGAAGAGGTGGTGAGACTAGAAAATGCTTACCAGCTCAAAAGGGCAATGCAGAGCTTCTGCTGCATGTCAGCCTCCAGAAGAGCCGCACATTTGCAAACTCGCTAGTCACCTTATGAATCACTACCTCATTTATGCTCAGCTCACTCAGGCAACCACATTCTGCTTGTATTCCAAATAATAATTTTACCCACGGGAGAAGGCTGTTTGGATTGACTGTGGCAATAGTTTCAATACGGGGTTTGTCAGCATGAAGCTTGGTGTTTTATATACTATTCCAAAAACTAATGGAATAATAAGAGGTCACAGAGACACTGTGAAAACACAACTAATTTTTTTGTGTGCCTTAATGTGGAAACGTGAACTCTCCTATTTATTTTGTTGTACCTGCTGAATGCACCCATCACTTATTATCCCCTGGAGGTGTTTTTGTGTGTGTGTGTATTTATCACAGTCAAGTGCTGCCTTGCTGTTTACAACCCATGAGTAACAGAGAAATCTGGTATGCACACTCCATGCTCTGCTCTGTGTTTCGATAGAAAATGTGCTACTTCCCAAAGGTCTACGTTAGCGATATTAGCTTTGTTTTTGCATTAGCTGCAATGAAATAGGCTGTGAAATTCGGTATTGTGTGTAGCCTGCCACACACTGAAAGTCAGGCCTGTTTAAGGTCCTCTCCTTCAGCCCACTTAATAGCCAGGCCCAATCATCCATCAACCATGCATCCATCCATCAACCATGCATCCATCCACCCATTCTCCAACCATTACTTTTTTTAATTCAATATTTATTTGGTATCTACTACATGCTAGCCACTCTACTATATGTGGGTTCCTGTCCTTGAGGAGGTTGCGTTGAATAAGGGGAACAGATCTCTATAAATCATCATACCAAAATACTGAGACTTACTAGGATACAGATTCAAATGGTGGCCAAATCTATAACATACTATCTCATTTGTGGCCTCCAAATGTGCCCTAATCTCTGGCCAAATCAGACAACTGACCACACGTCAAATATGTCATAGCAATTTATGCTACTGTGGTTTTTGCCTGTCATATCCTCTACCTTTCTGTACTTATTTCAGTATTTTTGCTGTGTGCATAGAGTTACTTGCGTTCTTCTCATTTATCTCTTAGCAGCCAATTATTCCACAAGTATTTATGGGGTCCCTACCATATGACAGACACTGAGCCAGGTTTTGGGATAGACTAGGGAACCAGATACTCTTGGTGCCTACTGTCTCCAATGCATCATTCATGTTTATTTAGTAAATGAAAATGAACACAATCTAAATGCCATTGGAGACCATCCTGGGTTCCATGAACAGGACAAGGACAGAAAGGAACATTGATCCACCAACTCCTGCCCCCCCCACTGGTAAAGGGTATTATTTCTCTCACACTTCCAAGTAGGTACACGTACCACAGTGGTTAAAAGTTCTCACAGATGCCCAACATCAGGGCATCAGGGAAGCCTGAGGACAGAAAACTAGTGCAATTGAGGGGAGGTGCTGCCAAGTTATGCTTGGTTGTCATAGCAATGGCCATAGGTAGGGACAGGTAGTGAAGGGGATGTGAGATGGAACATAAGAGGTGTATGGTTTAGGTTTGAAGGCTCAGAAACTTTCCCTACAGCTGACTGATCAACAGTTAAAACATACATCTACAGCCCCTCCATTCACTGCTATAGCCAGTGACTGGCACTGAAACAGGCAGAGACCCTTTGACTGGGGACCCCATAAGAATAAGGAAGGGAGGCTTTAGGGTTCAGTTTGAAGCATATTAAAGAAAGTGTATGGGTTTCGCTGGTGGCTCAGCTGGTAAAGAAAGTGTATGGAACAGTTTCTTAGGTAGGGATAAGAAATTACCTCTCAGCAAAAGGAAACCTGTGATTTGCCTTTATATTCTAACAGATAGAATGAGAAGTATAAAACAAATTCTATTCTGCTTAGATAATTTTGTAGAAGCTTATAATTCAGTGCTGACACAGAGTGCTTTGCAAGCAGAGTCCAAGGCAATGTTTGGGGATACTGCCTGAGACAAAAATAATGACCAGAGACTTGGAGGAATTAACTATAGAATTGTGGCTCAGATCAGTTCAGTTCAGTCGCTCAGTCGTGTCCGACTCTCTGCAACACATGAACCATAGCACGCCAGGCCTCCCTGTCCATCACTAACTCCCAGAGTCCACCCAAACCCATGTCCATTGAGTCGGTTATGCCATCCAACCATCTCATCCACAACCATGTTGTCCCCTTCTCCTCCTGCCCTCAATCTTTCCCAGCATCAGGGTCTTTTCCAATGACTCAGCTCTTTGCATCAGGTGGCCAAAGTACTGGAGTTGCAGCTTCAACATCAGTCCTTCCAATGAACACTAGGGGCTGATCTCCTTTAGGATGGAATGGTTGGATCTCCTTGCAGTCCAAGGGACTCTCAAGAGTCTTCTCCAACACCACAGTTCAAAAGCATCAATTCTGTGGCACTCAGCTTTCTTTATAGTCCAACTCTCACATCCATACATGACCACCGGAAAAACCAGAGCCTTGACTAGACAGACCTTTGTTGGCAAGGCAATGTCTCTCTCTGCTTTTTAATATGCTGTCTAGGTTGCTCATAACTTTCCTTCCAAGGAGTAAGTGTCTTTTAACTTCTTGGCTGCAATCACTATCTGCAATGATTTTGGAGCCCAAAAAGATAAAGTCAGCCACTGTTTTCCACTGTTTCCCCATCTATTTGCCATGAAGTGATGGGACCAGATGCCATGATGTTAGTTTTCTGAATGTTGAGTTTTAAGCCAATTTTTTCACTCTCCTTTTTCACTTTCATCAAGAGGCTCTTTAGTTTTTCTTCACTTTCTGCCATAGGAGTGGTGTCATCTGCATATCTGAGGTTATTGATATATCTCCCGGCAATCTTGATTCCAGCTAGTGCTTCCTCCAGCCCAGTGTTTCTCATGATGTACTCTGCATAGAAGTTAAATAAGCAGGGTGACAATATACAGCCTTGACAAACTCCTTTTCCTATTTGGAACCAGTCTGTTGTTCCATGTCCAATTCTGACTCTTGCTTCCTGAGCTGCATATAGGTTTCTCAAGAGGCAGGTCAGGTGGTCTGGTATTCCCATCTCTTTCAGAATTCTCCACAGTTTATTGTGATCCACACAGTCAAAGGCTTTGGCATTGTCAATAAAGCAGAAATAGGTGTTTTTCTAGAACTCTCTTGCTTTTTCGATGATCCAACGGATGTTGGAAATTTGATCTCTGATTCCTCTGCCTTTTCTAAAACCAGCTTGAACATCAGAAAGTTCACGGTTCACGTACTGCTGAAGCCTGGTTTGGAGAATTTTGAGCATTACTTTACTAGCATGTGAGATGAGTGCAATTGTATGGTAGTTTGAGCATTCTTTGGCATTGCCTTTCTTTGGGATTGGAATGAAAACTGACGTTTTCCAGTCCTGTGGCCACTGCTGAGTTTTCCAAATTTGCTGGCATACTGAATGCAGCACTTTTACAGCTTCATCTTTCAGGATCTGAAACAGCTCAACTGGAATTCCATCACCTCCACTAGCTTTGTTCATAGTGATGCTTCCTAAGGCCCACTTGACTTCACATTCCAGGATGTCTGGCTCTAGGTGAGTGTGAGTGATCACACCATCATGATTATCTGCATAATGAAGATCTTTTTTGTATAGTTCTTCTGTGTATTCTTGCCACCTCTTCTTAATATCTTCTGCTTCTGTTAGGTCCATACCATTTCTGTCCTTTATTGAGCTCGTCTTTGCATGAAATGTTCCCTTGGTATCTCTCATTTTCTTGAAGAGATCTCTAGTCCTTCCCATTCTATTATTTTCCTCTATTTGTTTGCATTGATCACTAAGGAAGGCTTTCTTATCTCTCCTTGCTATTCTTTGGAACTCTGCATTCAAATGGGTATATCTTTCCTTTATTCTTTTGCTTTTTGCTTCCCTTCTTTTCACAGCTATTTGTAAGGCTTCCTCAGACAGCCATTTTGTTTTTTTGCATTTCTTTTTCTTGGGGATGGTCTTGATTCCTGTCTCTTGTACAATGTCACGAACCTCCATCCATAGTTCATCAGGCATTCTGTCTATCTGATCTAGTCCCTTAAATCTATTTCTCACTTCTACTGTATAGTCATAATGGATTTGATCTAGGTCATACCTGAATGGTTTAGTGGTTTTCCTCACTTTCTTCAATTTAAGTCTGAATTTGGCAATAAGGAGTTCATGATCTGAGCCACAGTCAGCTCCCAGTCTTGTTTTTGCTGACTGTATAGAGCTTCTCCAGAGAAGGCAATAGCACCCCACTCCAGTACTCTTGCCTAGAAAATTCCATGGATGGAGGAGCCTGGTAGGCTGCAGTCCATGGGGTCGTGAAGAGTCAGACACGACTGAGCGACTTCACTTTCACTTTTCACTTTCATGCATTGGAGAAGGAAATGGCAACCCACTCCAGTGTTCTTGCCTGGAGAATCCAGGGACGGGGGAGCCTGGTGGGCTGCCGTCTATAGGGTTGCACAGAGTCGGACACGACTGAAGTGACTTAACAGCATAGAGCTTCTCCATCCTTGGCTGCAAAGAATATAATCAATCTGACTTTGGTGTTAACCATTTGGTGATGTCCATGTATAGAGTCTTCTCCTGTGTTGTTGGGAGAGGGTGTTTGCTATGACCAGTGCATACTCTTGGCAGAACTCTATTAGCCTTTGCCCTGCTTCATTCTGTACTCCAAGGCCAAAAATACCTGTTACTCCAGGTGTTTCTTGACTTCCTACTTTTGCATTCCAGTCCCCTATAATGAAATGGACATCTTTTTTGGGTGTTAGTTCTAGAAGGTCTTGTAGGTCTTCATAGAACCATTCAACTTCAGCTCCTCAGTGTTACTTTGGATTACTGTGATATTGAATGGTTTGCCTTGGAAATGAACAGAGATCATTCTGTCGTTTTTGAGACTGCATCCAAGTACTGCATTTTGGACTCTTCTGTTGACTATGATGGCTATTCCATCATAGCAGTTCATGGTTCAGATCATGAACTCCTTATTGCAAAATTCAAAAAGTAGGGAAAACCAGTAGACCATTCAGGTATGACCTAAATCAAATTCCTTAGGATTATACAGTGGAAGTGACAAATGGATTCAAGGGATTAGATCTGATGGAGTTCCTGAAGAACTATGGATGCAGGTTTGTAACATTATATAGGAGGCAGTGATCAAAACCACCCCCAAGATAAGAAATGCAAAAAGGCAAAATGGTTCTCTGAGGTGGCCTTACAAATACCCAAGGAAAGAAGAAAAGTGAAAGGCAAAGGAGAAAAGGAAAGATAAACCCATTTGAATGCAGAGTTCTAAAGAATAGCAAGGAGACATAAGGTAGCCTTCCTAAGTGAACAACGAAAAGAAACAGAGGAAAACAATAGAATGCGAAAGACTAGAGATTTAAGAAAATTAGAGCTACCAAGGGACTATTTCATGCAAAGACAGGCACAATAAAGGACAGAAACAGTATGGACCTAACAGAAACAGAAGATACTAAAAAGAGGTGGCAAGAATACACAGAAGAACTCAAGGAATACAAAAAAGATCTTAACAGCCCAGATAACCATGATGGTGTGATCACTCACCTAGAGTCAGACATCCTGGAGTGCAAAGTCAAGTGGGCCTTAGGAAGCGTCACTACAAACAAAGCTAGTGGAGGTGATGGAATTCCATTTGAGTTATTTCAAGTCCTAAAAGACAATGCTGTGAAAGTGCTGCATTCAATATGCCAGCAAATTTGGAAAACTCAGAAGTGGCCACAGGACTGGAAAAGATCAGTTTTCATTCCAATTTCAAAGAAAGGCAATGCCAAAGAGTGTCTAAACTACTGCACAGTTGCACTCATCTCACACGCTAGCAAAGTAATGTCCAAAATTCTCCAAGCCAGGCTTCAATAGTACATGAACCTAAAACTTCCAGATGTTCGAGCTGGATTTAGAAAAGGCAGAGGAATCAGAGATCAAATTGCCAACATCTGTTGGATCATTGAGAAAGCAAGAGAATTCCAGAAAAACATCTACTTCTGTTTCATTGGCTATGCTAAAGCTTTTGACTGTGTGGATCACAACAAACTGTGGAAAATTCTTAAGGAGATGGGAATACCAGAACACCTTACCTGACTCTTGAGAAACCTTTCTCCAAGTCAAGAAGCAACAGTTAGAACCAGACATGGAACAACAGATTGGTTCCAAATTGGGAAAGGAGTACATCAAGGCTGTATATTGTCATCTTGCTTATTTAACTTATATGCAGAGTACATCATGCAAAATGCCAAGCTGGATGAAGCACAACTGGAATCAAGATTGCCAGGAGAAATACCAATAACCTCAGATATGCGGATGACACCACCCTTATAGCAGAAAGCGAAGAGGAACTAGTTTGCTTATTGATGAAAGTGAAAGAGGAGAATGAAAAGCTGGCTTAAAACTCAACATTCAGAAAACTAAGATCACAGCATCCAGTCCCATCATTTCATGGCAAACAGATGGGGAAACAATGGAAACAGTGACAGACTTTCTTTTCTTGGGCTCCAAAATCACTGCAGATGGTGACTGCAGCCATGAAATTAAAAGATGCTTGCTCCTTGGGAGAAAAGCTATGACAAATTAGACAGCATATTAAAAAGCAGAGACATTCGTTTGCCAACAATGGTCCATCTAGTCAAAGCTAGGGTTTTTCCAGTAGTCATGTATGGATGTGAGAGGTGGACCATAAAGAAGGCTGGGTGCCAAAGAACTGATGCTTTTGAACTGTGGTGTTGGACTGCAAGATCAAACCTCAGTCCTAAAGGAAATCAATCCTGAATATTCATTGGAAGGACTGATGCTGAAGCTGGAACTCCAATACTTTGGCCACCTGATGCAATGGTGGCCAAATGACTCATTTGAAAAGACCCTGATGCTGGAAAAGATTGCAGGCAGGAGGAGAAGGGGACGACAGGATGAGATGGTTGGATGGCATCACTGACTCAATGGACATGAGTCTGAGCAAGCTCTGGGAATTGGTGATGGACAGGGAAGCCTGGCAAGCTGCAGTCTATGGGGTAGAAAAGAGTAGGATGTGACTGAGCGACTGAACTGAACTAGAGAGCATGGCTTTGCAGTGTTCATCTAAATCCCAACTCACATACCTTAAAATAAAATGGACACAACTTTGGGATCAGGTAGTGATGGCTTCAGTAGGATTGCCCTTGAACTCTTTCAAAGATCTACATTTCTCAGATACTTCCACTATGGCATAGGAAATGCATCCTACAGAGACTTCTAGGAATTTCTAGCTATCAAAGTCATTCACCCAGGATTCTATCTCACTGTGGTGTAAGAATTTTATTTTATTCATTCAAACACAATTTTCTAGCCCCTACTATGGACTTCCCTGATAGCTCTGTTGGTAAAGAATCTGCCTGCAATACAGGAGACCCTGGTTCGATTCCTGGGTTGGGAAGATTCCCTGAAGAAGGGAATGGCTACCCACCCAAGTATTCTGGTCTGGAGAATTCCATGGACAGTCCATGGGGTTGCAGAGAGTCGGACATGACTGAGCAACTTTCACTTCACTATGGACCAGGCAAGTGCTGATCTCTTAATGTCTCAGATACCTGAGACTCACAGAGACCAGCCCATTATAACAAATACAGACAAATGCTTGAGCTTTGCCAAGTGATTTTTTTTAACCTAGGGAAGATAATCTCTATGTTAGAGTGCAAGGGTAAGGTCATTTGCAAAAGGAAAAATTTCCTTCCATACACACTCAGAATGATTTTCCAAACTCTACTAATGGGGCATACAATGAGGCCTATCAATCAAAGCCTAAGGAAGAGAACTGAACCCTCCAGCATCCAGGGTAATATTAACAAAACTGTTGTGATCAAATAAACCAGCACATACAGGCTACCTACAGGGGCATCACCTCAGGGGTCAGTGTTGATTTCAGGGCTGGAAGAGGGCTTTTAGGTGAGCCCCTAGACCGTGCTGATGACTGGCAGCTGGAACAACTGATTAGGCATGGCAGAGCAACATATTGGAAATTCTTATTGCTTTTGTGATTAAGAGATGGTGGACTCCCCAAGGAAATAAAAGCTTGGTCTTGAGATGAATTTGTGAGCCCTTCTTCCTGCAGAGGACCAGCAGCTGGCCTCCCTGCTGCTTTAGGCTTTCTTTCTCTCTGGGGCTTAGCTCACCAAAGTCCCTCATCCCATTTCCTTACAGAGGTAGGTGGAGGTGACTCAGTTGGGCTTTTTAATTTTGACAAACCAGCATGTGTTGATCTATGTGGTTCCCAGATGTCACCTCACCAGCTACTGGGACCATGGCATTTTAGGCTTGAGTCTTTAACAGGCTGTTTAGTTTGGGTTAATAGGCAGCTCTCTCTCTGTACCCAAATGAAAATAATTAATCTTTATGTCTAATGGGTATGGACAGGACACCCCTGGGAATTCTTCAGTTGTCATGTATTCACTGTGTGACTGGAGGGAGGCAAGGCGTTCACAGCATTCTGAAATGAAATCTACTTGTCTTGGGCCCATCGCCAGAGCCAGGGAAACTTCCATAGGCATTGTTTGGTGACTAGGTTTAAATCATTTTAGAAGGCAAGGAAGAAGATCTCCCTTGTCATGCTTAGGTGTTAAAAATAGTCAACTGGAGGGCATATTCCTGTTCAAAAATATATGGGCAACTAGAATCCTGCTTTTCAAGCTTTAATTTGCAAACCAATGACCAGGGAAAAATATTGATTTGGATTCACTAGGTCTTGAAGGTAATGAGTGCTGAGATTCTAAATTTCTATTAAGTTCCCAAAGTCCCAGGCAATGCTGAGGCTGCTGGTCAGCAGATTGCACTTTGAGCAGTAGGTGTTGGACCATAGCTCTGCTGTATTTCATCTTCTTGTCCACCTCATACCCCGGTTTCAGTAGTTAACATCTATTCAGTACTTTGCAAACTTTTCTCCAGTTTCTCCTGATTAGGTTACCTGGCACAGGTCATGTGGCTCATAAGCAGTAGACCTGGAATTCAAACCTGGGAAACCTGATTTCAGAACACATGCCTGTAACCATCATACTATATTGCCTCTCAAATGCAGGATGAATGCAAAAAAAAAATCCCTAAAGAAAGGCATAAGAGTGTTGATACTGTATCAGAATTCCTGCACACTCCATTTGTAAAGGCTGTGTGAAATCCCCTAGGCACTCTTTCCCCACCACACACAATGCATATGCATAGTTTTAACCACCAAATGCTGATTATGGGTCAAAAAGTATATTCCCATTTTTATTTCTACCTACCCTAAAAACACTTAAAGAGACCTCAACGTAGCTGAGAGAAAATTTCTAGCTC
The DNA here is from genome assembly GCA_935064755.1 of Tragelaphus eurycerus. NCBI lineage: Eukaryota > Metazoa > Chordata > Mammalia > Artiodactyla > Bovidae > Tragelaphus > Tragelaphus eurycerus. The sequence goes on along the minus strand of CAKXYN010000015.1, from coordinate 14,555,935 downwards.
TGAAAATTAACTCAGGCAAGAAATTAACTGAATTATTTGGTTTGAAAAACAAACAGCTGGTAGGAGATGTGCTTTTTTCTGAAATAAAGATTTCAGATGCTTGTCAGGAGCATGTCAATCTACTGATGGGGAAAGAAAGAAGGCAGGGAGGGGTTGTTCATGCACAATCAGGTGTATGCACCTGTTACCACAAGGAGCGTGATGTTTTATGTGGTGGGCTGTAAGGCCACTGTCTCCGTCAATGATACATGAAGAAGAGATTTGCTGGGCAGATCTGTTGCCACTGGGAAGTTATAGTAAATCTGCTTTTGGAGTCATTTGTGATTACTTGAAAAGCCATGGTGCTGCACTTCATAGAGGGTCTACTCTCAGAGGAAAGGGAGAACCTATCCACAAACTGTTAATTTTCTTATAATCAGTGTCAAAGGAATACTGGGACATTGAGCAATGACATTTAATGCTTGGTAACTGGTACACAGGAAGAGGTATGGACTTACCTCTCATCTCCAGGGCATTATTTCCAGGGTCTGGGTACAGGGGTAAGATGGCTTTCACAGAGATATTAAAAAGAATGAGAGGCCCCATTCAAATGGTAAGCTCAGTCTTGTCTCTCTCTTTCCTCTCCAAGGTTCCCTTCAGGAGAAATTTGAACCTGGGAAGGATTTGGGAAACAGCTGAACTGCAGTGAAAATGGTAGCTCCTTCGGGCTCACCAGAAATTGGGCACTTGGGAGAGAGAGTGTCAGGGTGGTTATTAAAGGAATAAAGAGTATGCACTGTGGGTCAGGTGGGCCTGGGTTTCAATCTGAGCTTTACCAATTACTAGCAAGGTGTCTTGGGCAAGTCACTTAACCTAAGCTCTGTTTCTTCATCTTGAGTAAAGATAATACCTCGCAGGATGGTGAGGAGAATTATATAATATACAGAAAACACTTAGCACAGTGTGTGGACCATGGTTAAGTGCTCTACAAATCATTGATTCTATTCCTTTGCTATTTATATTGTTGTAATTAATCCTATAATTAATAGGATGGGGAAGACAAAGGCATGCTGCTTGCTGCTGCTAAGCCACTTCAGTCGTGTCCGACTCTGTGCGACCCCATAGACAGCAGCCCACCAGGCTCCCCTGTCCCTGGGATTCTCCAGGCAAGAACACTGGAGTGGGTTGCCATTTCCTTCTCCAATGCATGAAAGTGAAAAGTGAAAGTGAAGTTGCTCAGTCGTGTCCGACTCTTCGAGACCCCATGGACTGCAGCCTACTAGGCTCCTCCGTACATGGGATTTTTCAGGCAAGATTACTGGAGTGGGGTGCCATTGCCTTCTCCAAGACAAAGGTATGCTGCTGCTGCTGCTGCTGCTGCTAAGTCGCTTCAGTCGTGTTCGACTCTGTGCGACCCCATAGACGGTAGCCCACCAGGCTCCGTCGTCCCTGGGATTCTCCAGGCAAGAACACTGGAGTGGGTTGCCATTTCCTTCTCCAATGCATAAAAGTGAAAAGTGAAAGTGAAGTCACTCAGTCGTGTCCGACTCTTTGTGACCCCATGGACAGAGGCCCACCAGGGTCTTCTGTCCATGGGATTTTCCAGGCAAGAGTACTGGGGTGGGGTGCCATTGCCTTCCCTGAGACAAAGGTATATGTTGCTCTAAAATTGTAAACCTCTAATGAAGAATGGCCTCTTACCTAAAGATGCATACAAATACAAACTGTGAGCCAGAGTCATTTTAAAGTGCAGGAGAGTATATACATCATACTCTCTAATAATAAGAATTTTTGTTCCATTTTTCTAATGCAAGTTTACTATAAAGGTTCAGGGCCTGTTAAAGAATCCTCATAGGGTTAAAACGCTGTACTTTATTTTTCATGAGTAATACACACCTTTGAGTTACAACCCCTAATGTGTTTCAGTTTAAAAGATAACAAGTTATTTTCATGCATGACTGCACTTCGTTAAGGAGTGAAAATGGGCTGTTACTAAAATGTCAACACAATTGTCCCCCTTGAAGCTTAGTTTATCTTGAAGTATTTTTACATTTTCAGCACTTCTTTGTGTTTGTTTCTCCAAGAGCATAAAGATCCAGCCATGGTTAATTTTCAGAATTAAACACACACACACACACACACACACACACACAAAACAACTTACCCTCAGTCATTCTGAATAAAATGACAAAAAGAGGCGGGGGTGGGTGACTGGAGTTTTGGTCCTCAATAATGAAAATCTGGGCCCCAATATCTTCTGGAGTTCTTTGCATTTCTCCATGAAACAATTTAGTTGCACTGTTGTTCAGCGGAAAATGCTTTCATGACCTAAATCCACAAGCCAGAGTTTTCTAGCAAGGCACAGGCCCTGGCAGGGTCACTTGGAAGGCTGCATTTGCTGACTGAGGTTAACTTGTAAATGGGAGAGGGGCAGCAGCTAATCCCTGCCTGGTTGCCTATGAGTAGAAGGGGCTAGTTCCTCTTTTTCTTTCCTCCTAATGTCTGGGCACAGCACCACCCACCACCGCCCCCTTCTACCCCGCTTCTTCTCTCTCTCCATCAGGAAGGGCATCATTCCATATTCCATCTGTATTAGGAAAAAGAAGCTTCTTAAGGGTTTGCCCAGTCAGCTCTCTAATCTTTCCCTTCTCCTTGAGGCATGAATAATTTTAATATTGCCAATCTCTAAAAATCTATTCTTTCTGCCTGTCTTTTTTCCCCTCCCGCTTTGCAGTGTAAAGTATCATCATCCAGCAGCCCTGATAAGAGGATAATGAAACAATCCCTTTTCAACCAGATCGGGTGGCTGTCAGACTAAAATGACACCACCCGTACATCCTTGACATGCTACCCCAAGCTAATTGATGGCAAACAGTGGTAACTGTCACTGGTGCACTAAGACAAAGAAAGCACACTCATGTCACCTGATGGGAGAGCTACCTGGCAACCGATAAACAAATGTGTTAGGGAGAAGTTCTATTAAGGTAAGAGAGGGTACATCTCTGAAGAACATGCCTATTAACTTTGAGCTGAAGAGCACTGCTGTTCACTGGGGAACAGAAATAAATAAGGTAAAATGAGAATTTATTGATGTCTGGACAGTTACATGAATATTCAGGTTCTCTTACAAATAGATATTCCCACATGAGCTCCAAACATCTATGAAGGCTGCCCAATTACATTTCCACATCATGCAGCTGGATTTATAGCCAGGAAAGACGTTATTTGTTTGGAAGAGGATACATGCTTACATGCCTTTCTGGAATACACAGGATACAACTAGAAGATAACAGCTGATGTCATCCATGTAAATGCCAAAGGTTACCATCAAGCCTTCTGAAATACCAAGTGTAATTAACTTCATGTTAGGGAAAGCATCTGAAACAACTGCATTTCAGAACAAAGACTGTTAGTTACAAGTCGAACGGCAGCATCTGGCAGCTCTCTTAAATGCTCTGGGACCAACATTTCATGCAGCCCTCTTCGGTCTTTTGAGACAATCTATGACATAGCTAAAACCTCAAATCTCATACCTTAGCCTTCTTTCCTTCACCTCCCAACCTACATACTTATTCACTTGCAGAGTTAGTTACACAGAAAGTCAGTAAAATAACTTGAACAAGCAAACAACTCAGACTAATCCGTGACAACTCCAGTACTGCCTCTGTGTACTGTTATCCCATTCTGAGCAGAGTCAGCAAGCAGAAAGAAGAAAGATAGAGCAGGAATGGATGATCATTCCTGGACGTTCTTACAGGAATGTTCCTCATCTCTTTTTATTTTTGGAAATAAAGTCTGACTTGTCACAAAAGCTGAAGTTTTAGTTAAAAAAATACTGGGTTCTCCAACTCTTCATTATTCATTCCTTTGCTATCTCCTACCTGTACCATGCTGACCACAAAGGATGTTTCCTCCCTTTCAGATCCTGCCAAGACAACTCCACTCACTCAAGTTTCCTCTGAAAACATTTCACAGAGAACGCTTTCTGGAAACAGATTTTTAGCACAGATAGCCAATCTAATTTTTAATGCAATATTCTAGCCAACTCAAGAGCTGATTCACCAACTCTGAACTCTCCCAGGAAACCTCTCCTTTTTACAATAGCCCTTTGGGGGAACTGTGCTGTAGTGGGGGAACCAAAGCCTGCAACTGTCACTAGGCCTGGGAAAATCTGCATAGATGAGGAATTGGTTTGGTTATGACTCCAGAAAATGCCCTTCTCTCTTTTTTTTCACACTCTGTCCATGAAGTGGACACTGTTCCCATTTTTCCTTCAGATTCCTCCTACTTTACTTTCAAGATAAGACTCTGATAAGTCATTTATATGTTATCCTAAATTTATGTCCACATACAATCTCTCTCAAGGAATTTAAAGGCTTTTATCTACTTGTGGAATGGAGGGTTCAGTCTTCAATTATATTAATTTCAAGCATCGCTGTTGCTGCTAGAAGGTGTATTTTTGAGGAAGAAAGTATCTTTCCTGTTGGAAGGTGACTGTATGGGTTTCTAAAGTTCAGTATTTCCACTTTTTGCCTTTCTTCTGGACATTAACTTATATATCAGCAAGAGACCTGGATTTTAGCAGACTTAATCCTGAATATTCAAGGGGCTGAGACTTTTCTCTTTTTAGGAAAAGCAGATGTGGGTAGAATTAAACTGTGACTACTCCATCACATGGCTCTGTCACTCCTGGGCTCATGAGAACAAGAACCAAATCTTGCCCATCTTCTGGCAGCTTCTTCCTAAGGGGGAGCCACATTAGAGAGGGCTTACCAACATACTGGGCCACCTTCCCAACACAGCCCAGGCTGAATCTGCAGGTATTTGCTTGCAACGTGAAGACTTAACTGGTAATAACTTCATTTGAAAACCACTGTCTCTGGGATTCTGCAGAATGCCCCAGGGAGGACTAGGGGTGCTAGGCAAAGGGCAGTATAAGTAGTCTGGATCCCTTCAACTAAAACAGCTCTGCTGTGACCTGTTTTAAGCACTTGGCTGTATAAAAATCTCTTCAAACTTATTATCTAGAAAACTCCTGAAATATTTGCTAAATATAAAATATTGAAGGGATCAATAAAAGCTACATGTACTGGAAGGCTTTTAAAACAAAATATGATGAAGTACATGGAAGTCACAGGCTTCCTTGATCTCTCTCAGTGACTGATGAATGTCCCAGAAGTAAATATAAAGCAGGAGTTGGCAAATCTTTTCCATAAAGGACCATAGAGTAAACATTTTAGGCTTTGCGGGCAAGGCAATGTTCTCAATTCTTTGAGCAACTGTTCTTACCTAAAGGCTAAAAGTCTTTTCTACATTTTACATATAGAATCTTAAAACCCTCCTGAGCTCTCAGACCATGCAAAAACAGAAGGTAGGCAGGCCAGAGTTGGCCCAGTGTAATACATTAGCCGTTGCATTTTAACTACCAAGAACCCTCATGAAAAGTCTAGGGGACTGTTTTTAAAGTATGGAAGTGAAATTTGAGATAAGCAAATAGTCAAAAATAGTTTTCTAGATACCCTGTAGTGTATTTTGAGAAAAATGACATATCCTGGGAGAGTCTATTTACAAAATGATATCAGAAGGGACCAAGGTTATACCTCAGCAAGGCCAACATGATGATTGTATAGAATTGGCTGGTCAAAGCCATCAATCCTATTTCTTGTTTCCTCCACCTACTTCACCCTCAAAGATTCAATGCTGATTAAGTTCATTTATCAACCAGGCACATTTGTCAACACTCTGTATGACCAGCCTAAGTGTACTTCTAAACTTCATGGCAACTGAAAAAAATGTCTAATGTATAGATCTGAAGCTGGGTCTTAGAATATGGAATTTTACGAGTCCTCAACTTGACTTGAACTCTCCTTGGAAGAAACACTTTATCTCAGGACAACAATTTCTAAACTCCAAGCAGTAGCACCCACTACTAAGAGGAATGGATAGAAGAGCTCCTAGTCCCTGTCACAGACATAGGCTTGGTTTGGGAGTAATTCTCTAAGCTTTTAAGCAAAGAGAAAGGAAAAGAAGAAAGCACCGACTGAGAATCTGTCTATCAGCTGCAGGCCGTGTACTGAATTCTTATATGTGAACTCACTTAATTCTCACAACAGTCCTATGAAATCAGTAACCTTATCACCATTTTACAAAGAGGAAAGGTAGCATTTACAAAGCAAACAGTGAGCAGAGAATAGAATGGGGGCTCAGGAGCCCCACATTCTTTCTGTCAATAGCATACTGTCTATAAACAACAAAACAAACAAACAAACAAAACCATGCTATTTTTGAATACACAAATACTGGTACTCAACAAAACATAATTTTGACTTTGTGATTCTGGGGGCCTTGCCACCTAAGTGAATCTGTGGGTTTCTGATTCCAGTTTGTTTCTTCTCTACAGAACTACAGTAGATTTTCCTAACTAAAAACACTATATGAATTACTGGGCAAACTACTGAAATATAAAATATAAAGGATTATATTTTGTTTTTTTTAATTCTACTGAATGATGCTTATTAAATTTCCAATTTGTTCAGGCTTCCATATTTTCCCCATTTCTTAAATAATGTGAGTGGTGGGTAATTTTTGGCACCTGTTTTCTATCTGCTTTACAGAGATATATTTTTCTAGTATTTGGATAAAAGTAATGATAATAACTACAGATGCTGAACATTTACTGTGTATTAGGCACGTTTTAAGCATTCTGTATGCCATTTAATGTATGTCAGATCAGTAATTGATCTCAGTAAAAGGGAAATTACTTTGAGTTAGAGGAAGAAGTAACATTTCCACTTATAAATGTCCTATTTGAGCATAGATTGGCTACACAGTGATCAGGGGGCTTGTACAAATGTGACCAATAATGTAACTTAAGAAAAGAGACACTAAATAATGTCCACCCTTCCTTTTGTGTAGATAGAACTCCCAACTGCCTTAGTACTTCAGAAATATGGAACCTAGATCATTGTTTGACCAGTTGCAAAATCTTCTGGCGCAGCTGGATGCAATGCATTTTCATGAAGTGAGTCCATTTCTCAGAAAACTTGATAAGCATCCCTGTGAATGTGTCTGAGGAACAAACCCTTTTGTGCAATGATGAGAGTTTATTCCCTTTTCAATAGTGAATATAAGTGACTCCTGAGCAATGCAGGTATTGTATAACTTATAGTCGCCTCTGCAGTTTCTCCACATTCAAGGATTCAACCAACCACAGGCTGTGTAGTATGGAAGTATTTACTATTCAAAAATACCCATGTGTGAATGGAGCCACACAGTTCAAACCTGTATTGTTCAAGGGTCAACTGGGTACTTTACTTTTTGTAGTCTCTCCTATAAGGTGGAAATGGGCCGTTTATTAAATCCCCAGGGAAAGGTCCCAAAAAAGATTATAAATCCCTGACTTTTTAATATATGGCTAGGTAGGAATTCACCCCACCCCAGTACTTTTGCCTGGAAAATCCCATGGACAGAGGATCCTGGTAGGCTCCAGTCCATGGGGTCGCTAAGAGTCGGACACGACTGAGCGACTTCACTTTCACTTTTCACTTTCATGCATTGGAGAAGGAAATGGCAACCCACTCCAGTGTTCTTGCCTGGAGAATCCCAGGGATGGGGGAGCCTGGTGAGCTTCCGTCTATGGGGTCGCACAGAGTTGGACACGACTGAAGCGACTTAGCAGCAGCAGGTAGGAATTCAACTCTGAGATCAGAGATGATGAGAGTCATTGTAGAAGCCAGATATGAGCAGCTAAGTTCACTAGGAGAGAACATGATTGGAGTCCAAGAAGCAAAACTCAGAGAGCAACTAGAAACAATGTCATGAAAGTGAGTCTAGAGCAGCCTTGAAACTCAGGTAGGAAAAGTAAGGCCCCGAGAAGGCAGCTGTAACTTCCAATGGATCAACAGTTACTGTTAGAGAAGCATTAATGAATGGTTCAAGATGTGGCCAGGGCACCTGAACTGGCAGATAATCCTCTGACAATATGGAGGAAGACATTTTATATAAGGCGGTCTTTGGAGTCAGTGCTGTTGGTGGCTCAGAATGGGTCAATTCCACATATCCTTTTTATACAATGCCTGCTATAATATGCTCCCTTATTACTGTTAATAGCAAAACATGACAAGTAATATTGAGCTAATGCAGTGATGTCCTTCACTTCGGGGTTTTATGCTCTTCTTAACATTTATTTTCAGTGCTCTAACAAATGTTAAAAAGAAAGAAAGAAAGAAATTTCACCATGACTACAAACACCTTGAAAATGTCCACTTTCTTTTTTCTTTATTCTTCACATGAAAGAGATATAACTGCCTCTTCCTCATCTTTCTTTCCTTGGAAGGTAAATTCAGTTAGAGCAGAAAGGCAAAACTGTGGACCCTGAAGTTTGGCCCAAAGTATCCTAATCACAGAAGCTACTAGCTCCTCATTCCAAAATTCTATCCTGACTTCTCCATCTTGCCATCTATCTGCCTCCTAAGACTTAGTTGGGGTACACTACAAAGTAGGGCCAACCTTTCCTTCCCACACCCCATGTGAATGCCAACAAAATAAAATGAGAAACAGGAGAAATAATAGTATAGAGACAATCCTAGGCTTTACCCAGTGAGAACACGACTGTTGATACAATCATCCAGCTTCACTACCTTCTCCACCTCCCTAAAGGGTATGGAATTGTTTTTATTCACTCACAAAAATATTTTTACAGCAAAAACCTGTACATATTATAAAACCAAGTAATTCAGCTTAATCTTGCATGGAAAAGCAACATGAAGACAAGGGAATAAGTAGATATGGAAAACTAAAGCACCAAATTAGGTGGCCTGCAGACATACAGTCATTAATTTTAGCTGCATACATACAAATGTGCCCTGTGCTGGCTGGGAATCAGAATTTAATTTTCTTCAGTTGGGTGGTTATAAGATCTCATTCTTAACCAAAATATGAGTAGTACAATTATAGTTCTGGTGTGGGAGGACACACAATATCTACCTATAGGGTCTCTGTAATAAGCAACAGAAATAGATACTATAGGGTAATTTCCCCCCATAAAAATTTCAGTTTTATTATCTTTGTAATTATTTAACTGTAAGTACCAGAGTAGCATTATTCCACTTATCATTATAAATACACAGCATGTCAGCGATATCATAAAATCACCTTTTGTGGACAGATTTCTATCACAGTTTTCACATGATAAATTCACTTCATTTTTTAGTACTTCTTTTTAAATTTCAGCTTCACTGAGGTATAATTGATATGTAAAATTGTAAGCTATTTAAAGCGCACATCATGGTGACTAGCTACATGTATACATTGTGAAAGGATTCCTCTCATCCAGTTAATTAGGGGCAATTCTTACTGTAACTCCCACCAGTCAAAATTCAGATCATGCTTTGCTAGAAGTCAAATTCCCACACTTTATGATACAGAACAATGGCTTTCAAAGTACGGTCCCTGGACAAGCAGCTCCTAGTGTCGCCTGAGAATTTGTTAGGAAAAAGAAAAAATCTAGTTCTTGTGACTCACTCAGACCTACTAAATCAAAATTCTGGGGGTGGAACCTAGCAGTCGATTTTCATAGGTCTTTCAGGTGATGTGACACGTACTAAAGGACAAGCTCAGGACCAAGGGACTAAAGCTGGAAATTAAAGCTATCAGTGCCTACAACACAGAAGGATGAGGCTTGATCCTGTCCTCAATGGAGTCAATGCAATCTGCAGAGGTGTTACTAAAACAATGCAAGATTTTGATAGCAGTTCAGAGTAACATCAGAGAGACTTGCCAATGACTTTACCGCTGAATGTTTCCCTTTAAATCTTTTCTATAACCTCAGTATTTACCTCCTTCTTGGTACTGGACCATTAGTGTTGGTCCAACACCAATTCCAAATAGTTCTGTCCTTTCTTCAACTCTTAAGACTTCTAAGCAAAGGAGTGCTTTTAAGATAATGCAAGTAATAAGTATTGCATTTTTTATAAAGCAATATGCTTCTTAAGGACTTGTATATAGATCGTGGTATTTGATCTTCACAATTCTCCTATAAAGTTTAACCTATTGGGAACACTTCTAATAAAGTCCTTGACCCAACAACCACTTTTTGAGGCACATTTATATAAAACTATTTCTAGCCCCTACAACTGCAAGCTGTCCCAAGATAGCAAATATACTCAAGAATGTAGAAAATGCATTAAGACATATGTCATAACATTACATTAAAATGAAATATTAACTATTTCATGAACTATGCTAAATACTCTATGGATTTAATATGGTACTAGTTATTACAAAAAGTGATGATATTGCAAGAGAGAAGTCTTCATTTTTTCAGTACTCAGAGAAGGGAAGGGAATGTATCCTCAGCATCTTTGGGGATTGGTTCCAGAACCCCCACAAATACCAAAATCCCTGGATGCTGAAGTCCCTCAGTATCCTCAAATTCTGCATCTGCAAATATGGAGGACCAACTACTATGACTTCAAAAATACCTGCACTCTTGTATTTTCCTGCACTCTTGTATTTTCCTCCTATAGTCCCATATGATATCTGAACATTTGCTTTTTCTCCTGAAAAATCTATAAAGTTACATTCAAAATTGGGATAATTCAATAGGACTTACAGGCTCTAAAACATAATTATGTAATAATCCAATAGAAGTAGTATCAATAAAATCTCCTCATTCTTGTAGATTTACTGGTTCAGTTGTATTAGCTCTTCACCTAATGGGTGGTCTCTGTGGGACTCAAATACCACAAGCACACTGGCCTCTATGATGTTTTCATGGTTAATGGCATTTGCAAAGACCATGTTTTATTGAGTCTGTAGTACAGTTTCAGTTTGGAGGGAGCTCTAATTTTTATGATCACTCATAGGACAGATCTTCCGCAGAGCATGTTTTATTCGTGAATGGACTCTCACCAAGACCAGGCAGTGGTCCAGGCTGTCCATGATATTGAAGACTCACTAATTGTAGGCTTATCCATTTTATTAGTTCTCTGAGGGAGCTGATGAGAAGATCTACATAGGCATTTAGCCTTGAATGTGGCATTCACACCTTGATCTACTGGCTATAACATACTTCTCCCTCAGATTACCACATAAACCACCTAAATTTACAGGCTGGCCTGGGGCTTTATCTATCTGGGTTACAGAACTTCTGAACCAAAAGCACAGAAATATAAGGAGCCATCCTTGAGAATTACTCATCACTGCCCTGGCCTCCCTGTTAGATCACAAAATTAATCTCATGTTAACCCAGGAGCAGGCCTGGGGAGCCCTGGGATTTTCAGAATAGAAGACAAGTAAACAACTCAATTTAAAATCTTTCTTAGTGTGGCCTCAAGTGATTTTTTGGCTGCTTTAACCTGGGGCGATATTGTCTTCCAAAGAAATAAAAGTCTTACTGTGCAATCCTTTCCAATCAAACTTAGTCTTATCAACTGAAAAGTTTGTTTCAATAAGGGAAGCCAATATGTTAGGAAACTTGTAAGACTTGTATGTATCATAACCGCCATCTTCCCTGTTCACCTTAATGGTCTGCAAACTACTCCTGTCTTGGAATCTTATAAATCATTCTCTACTAGCCACTAAAAATTTCCATTTCAAAATCATGATTTCTTCAAACCACAAGTCCCCAGACATTGTGGCTTCTAAAAAATCATGATGTTCATGCTAAAGTATTTTGATCACTTGCCCATATACACTCAACAGGTTTCCATCAAAATATTTTATGATAAATCAACTTATTAGCACTTATAGGTATACGTTCTTGACAATCTTTAAAAAATGTTTTCTTGATTTTGTGTAATAGAATGTTAAGGGAATGACTCCAAATCCCTTTGCCATTTAACCAAGTCTTAATCTTCATCGAAATACCTTAACATTTCAGATTTTACATTGAACTAATTGATGAACAGTTTCCTTTTCCTTTGGTTATTTTTTGCTATTTGTCTTCTTTCCATAGATCTTTAGCATAGGTTTGAGACTGGTGTGAACATATACTCCTGGCAAGTAAATTTCTAGAACTATAAAAGGAAGGCTTCAGATTTTTGTGATTTAGTTTTTCCACTTGCCTTGTTCTAAGTCAAGAACAAAGAAAGTAAAATAGAATCTGAGGGAAGTAGGAATAAAGAAAGAAGCAGGGCAGATAAACTTTCATAGCTATAAGCTAACTGGAGAAGTAAAATTCTAGGAACAAAGTTAAGCAAGATGGCCCTCTGCCTGTTCCCAATATTCCCAGAGTCACAGAAAATCTGAGTCATTGTGAAGATGCTCTGTTGACGCTGTGGTAACCTAGGCTCCTTGTCCACTCTGGCAGCTCGCCTGCCACAGTTAGTGGCTCAAAACTAAGAGCTCTTTTGAAGATCAAATGCAGAAAAGCATCACAAACAAAAAGAGGAATTCTGTTTGGAATGACAAAGCCATTTTAAAAAACTTTAACCATCCTACCAGACATCCAGAAGCACACAAGACAAATGTGACTCCTGAGTTTTGAAAGCGAGTCATATACTGCATGCCACATACAGCAAAGGTACTAACGTTTTTCATAGACAAAGATAACATGGCTTCCCAAACCCGTTTCCAGGAGGTTTAAATTCAACAAGGCTAGCCCCTCACCATAAACTATTTATATTGGATGTTGGGCCATTTTTCAATTGATTCTGTTTAATTTTGTCTCTTTAATTGTTGGGTTCCAGGTATTTAATAAGATTATGGATTTATGGACTGAATAAGTAGGGATATAACCTAAAAGCTGTTTCAAACTGATTGTAATTTAATGTGTGAGAATAAATGTTCATATATCAAATGTTTGGCAAATCAGACATATGTGCAAACAAAAGCTAGTCATGCTTTTTCATGTATATATCTAATACAAAATATTTGAGTGTTGATAACATTGTACACTGGCATATTTCATGTGTGTACCTGCACTCAAAACCTTTGTCAGACTTGGTCAGCCTTTCAAATAACTTTTCATCTAATCTCTTATGGCCTCAAAAGCTAAGGCTTTCTCCAAGAGTAAGTACCCAAAGCAACTGATAAAGGGCCACGAACATTGGGACAACATTAAGGATGTCTTGATGACTGGCCCTCTTAAAACATTTGCTTAATACTCTTTCCTGTGCCTTTGGATCAGTTGAGAACTGTCAAATTTAAAAAGTTATACAAGCATGGCTTTCTCCTGTTCCACTGTTATGCATCGGTAAATCCTTCATTCTTTATGGCTTATTAGTATGTTTAAAAAGAAAAAGCAATCTGCTGCCAAAACCTGGCGCTGGAACCAGATGGGGTGGGAGTAGAATTTGTAATTCACAGAAAACAGAAAATTCCCATTGTCTGGAGTGTGGAGTTGTGGGACTTCTGCTTTCATATTCATAGCATGACAGTAAGAGCTTTCCATATATGAAGACTATAACCAACCACGTTTGTACCAGTACATCACCATTATAGAGAGTGGAAAATGCACAAAAGCCCAGGCTAACAAAGTAAATGAAAAAAAAAACAATGTCCTTATTGAATAATAATCCCTTCTCATTTTTCACTGCATAAATAACATTTTCCTAAATATAGAGTCATCTATTATTCAAACCTAGGCAGAAGGAAGCTATTCTGGGAGTGCCATCCTATCCCTCCGCCCCCAATGGTTGACAAACACTAATGGACATTCTTACAAATTGATTTAGTGATGTGATTTTTTTTTTCTGAGAGATATGAGACTGGCTTCCTTTTGCAATGCAAAGACAACAATGACTGCTCCATTAAGAAATCCACAGGCAGCCTGTTTCCTGCTTAAGGGGGAAAGACTTCTTTTGAGTCTCAATAAAGTTAATAAATTTAAGGTACCTGGGAGGGTTGGGTACATTGAACTTTTGGCAGAAAGCCAGGGCTAAAAGAGCTAATGTATTATTTTACTTTGTTTCTTTATGAGAAGAAACAGTCTGCTGACAAACCCAGCTTAGGAATCAGATGGGAAGGACAGGAGGGGGATAAACTGCAGTTTACTGATAGATACAGATGATCTTAGAAGCATTTTCATATATGCATTCCCTTTAACCAGAGTCAAGGGCCTAGACAAGGACAGTTGATGTGGTTGGGTCTGCCTTTGCTGAATTTGCTGATATTACCTGGATAGAGGTCAGGCCCGGGCTCTGGGGAGCATCCCACCGCCCTATCAACAGCGTCTCGTGGGGAGGTGGAGGGCTGCAGGGGCTGCACCGTGAGGCAGTCTGTGAGCAGGTCAGGATGGAGCTCTGCACTGGACCGCAGCTAAGAGAAGGAGAAAACAGAAGACAGATGGAAAAGGAAGGCTATTCCTCAGAATACTTTTTTTCTGGAAAGGATATCATGCCCTAAGGTTCATGCACAAATATTTATCAAGTAACAACTACAGGTTAGGCACTGGACTTAGAGAGTCAATACAAGGGTCAGCTTTCCAATTCTAATAACACCTGGCAGGTGTTTCAGGAAAAATGTGGCTAGAGACAGATTTTACTTCAGGCCTTGATATTTCCACTTCCGGGAACCCAACTTCCTATTATGTTTTCTTTGATTTGCTCTGTATCTAATCAGAACTTGTAGTGATATCAAAAACAAACTCAAGTATATTTAGTCCATATTGTAAAGTGTTTTTAAAATACAGAGATAAAATAAGATGAAAATATCTTAGAGATAATTAAGAATGTCCACTGAGATTTGACACATATAGATTTTTTGGAACATGATAACAAGAAAAACCAACGTCATTAGAAGCAATAAACTATCCCAACAGTAAGGTACATAAAAATATTAGATTTCATTTTATCACAATAACACAATAAATTTTTTATATATTAAAAGAGCCATAAAAATATCAGAATAAAGTATAGATACAACATTATGTGATTTATATATGAAAAAGAATTTTGTAAGTGTAATCTGAATGGAAAAAAAAAAACCCAATGGAAGATTAAGTTATATAAAAATACCAACCTCTGTTTGTCTAAAAGCATAATATCTTTAAAAAACTAGACATATATTTGTCACAGATATTACAAATAGTTATCATCTTCTGTCCTCTTTAACCATATATGTTCTCTGTTTAAAGAGAACATATAAGTTGATTTTGCCTTCATCAAGATAAAACTAACCCTTTAGATATAGGACTTGAGTATACTTACTCATTCAACAATTATTTAATGAGACCTAAATCAAATCCCTTACGATTATACAGTGGAAGTGAGAAATAGATTTAAGGGCCTAGATCTGATAGATAGAGTGCCTGATGAACTATGGATGGAGGTTCGTGACATTGTACAGGAGACAGGGATCAAGACCATGCCCATGGAAAAGAAATGCAAAAAAGCAAAATGGCTGTCTGGGGAGGCCTTACAAATAGCTGTGAAAAGAAGAGAACTGAAAAGCAAAGGAGAAAAGGAAAGATATAAGCATCTGAATGCAGAGTTCCAAAGAATAGCAAGAAGAGATAAGAAAGCCTTCTTTAGCGATCAATGCAAAGAAATAGAGGAAAACAACAGAATGGGAAAGACTAGAGATCTCTTCAAGAAAATCAGAGATACCAAGGGAACATTTCATGAAAAGATGGGCTTGATAAAGGACAGAAATGGTATGGACCTAACAGAAGCAGAAGATATTAAGAAGAGATGGCAAGAATACACAGAAGAACTGTACAAAAAAGATCTTGACGACCCAGATAATTACGACGGTGTGATCACTGACCTAGAGCCTGACATCCTGGAATATGAAGTCAAGTGGGCCTTAGAAAGCATCACTATGAACAAAGCTAGTGGAGGTGATGGAATTCCAGCTAAGCTATTTCAAATCCTGAAAGACGATGCGGTCAAAGTGCTGCACTCAATATGTCAGCAAATTTGGAAAACTCAGCAGTAGCCACAGGACTGGAAAACGTCAGTTTTCATTCCAATCCCAAAGAAAGGCAATGCCAAAGAATGCTCAAACTACCGCACAATTGCACTCATCTCACACGCTAGTAAAGTAATGCTCAAAATTCTCCAAGCCAGGCTTCAGCAATATGTGAACCGTGAACTTCCTGATGTTCAAGCTGGTTTTAGAAAAGGCAGAGGAACCAGAGATCAAATTGCCAACATCTGCTGGATCATGGAGAAAGCAAGAGAGTTCCAGAAAAACATCTATTTCTGCTTTATTGACTATGCCAAAGCCTTTGACTGTGTGGATCACAATAAACTGTGGAAAATTCTGAAAGAGATGGGAATACCAGACCACCTCATCTGCCTCTTGACAAATCTGTATGCAGGTCAGGAAGCAACAGTTAGAACTGGACATGGAACAACAGACTGGTTCCAAATAGGAAAAGGAGTCCGTCAAGGCTGTATATTGTCACCCTGCTTATTTAACTTCTATGCAGAGTACATCATAAGAAACGCTGGGCTGGAAGAAGCAAAAACTGGAATCAAGATTGCCGGGAGAAATATCAATAACCTCAGATATGCAGATGACACCACCTTTATGGCAGAAAGTGAAGAGGAACTCAAAAGCCTCTTGATGAAAGTGAAAGTGGAGAGTGAAAAAGGTGGCTTAAAGCTCAACATTCAGAAAACGAAGATCATGGCATCTGGTCCCATCACTTCATGGGAAATAGATGGGGAAACGGTGGAAAGTGTCAGACTTTATTTTTTTGGGCCCCAAAATCACCACAGATGGTGATTGCAGCCATGAAAGTAAAAGACACTTACTCCTTGGAAGGAAAGTTATGACCAACCTAGATAGCATATTCAAAAGCAAAGACATTACTTTGCCAACAAAGGTCCATCTAGTCAAGGCTATGGTTTTTCCAGTGGTCATGTATGGATGTGAGAGTTGGACTGTGAAGAAGGCTGAGCGCCAGAGAATTGATGCTTTTGAACTGTAGTGTTGGATAAGACTCTTGAGAGTCCCTTGGACTCCAAGGAGATCCAACCAGTCCATTCTGAAGGAAATCAGCCCTGGGATTTCTTTGGAAGGAATGATGCTAAAGCTGAAACTCCAGTACTTTGGCCACCTCATGAGAAGAGTTGACTCATTGGAAAAGACTCTGATGCTGGGAAAGATTGAAGGCAGGAGGAGAAGGGGATGATAGAGGATGAGATGGCTGGATGGCATCACTGACTTGATGGACGTGAGTCTGGGTGACCTCCGGGAGTTGGTGATGGACAGGGAGGCCTGGCGTGCTGCGATTCATGGGGTTGCAAAGAGTTGGACACAACTGAGCGACTGAACTGAACTGAACTGAGATACTCTCTAGGCTCTAGAGATACTGTCTTATGGAACTTACACTCTAGAGGGGAAGCAGATGATGAACAAATAAAATATATAACACAGCAGATAGTGATAAACGCTGTAGAGAAGAGTGATAGAAGAAATACAGTGAGTTAGAGACAAGCGATAGCAACCTGAGATAGGGTGGTCAGAGAAAGTCTGCTGGAGATGGCACTGGCAAAAAGCCTTGAGAGAACTGAGGGAGTGAGCCCTGCAGACATATGGAGGAAGAACTTGCTTGCCCTGTGGTGTGTCTGGATTATGTAACGAACAGTAAGGGAGGAGTGGAGGGAGTCTTGGGCCCAGAGTAGAGAAACAGGAAAAAGCCGAGGTGTAAGTGGGGGAAAGAGGGAACAAGTTTAGTGTCCCTCTCTTTCTTCCTCTCAGATGAGTAGATTAGAAAAGGGCCTCCCACATCATTTAAAGTTTTGAAACACGCCCAGTCTAGAAATTATCAAATGAGTGAGGGAGGAAGTAGACAGCAGGATGTCCTGGGAAGGGACCAATTCACTGTGCAGCACTTCACATGAACAAAAATTTTTTAAAAAAGAGAAACAAAAATGAGAATAAACCTAAAAAATATTCAGCACAATTGCAAAGAAATAAATGCAATGCTATAACTTTTAAAAATTTTATCAAATTATCAAAATTTTACAAAAGAGGTAGTTGTAGTGAAGGTAGACTGAGAGAAGCATTCTAAAACGCTATTGGTTGGAGTGTATACATTGTTACAAACTTTCCACATGATTTGGAGGAATATTTCCTTAAGGCTCATAATTGAAATTATTTGTTCTTAGAATTTCTTAAGGAAATAGCCAGAAAAGTGAAGGGAGATTTATATTCTTTATATTCACCATTCTAGTGAGACACAGCACTGCTGCTGCTGCTGCTAAGTCACTTCAGTCGTGTCCGACTCTGTGTGACCCCATAGACGGCAGCCCCCCGTCCCTGGGATTCTCCAGGCAAGAACACTGGAGTGGGTTGCCATTTCCTTCTCTGATGCATGATAGTGAAAAGTGAAAGTGAAGTCGCTCAGTCATATCCAACCCTCAGCGACCCCTTGGACTGCAGCCTACCAGGCTCCTCCGTCCATGGGATTTTCCAGGCAAGAGTACTGGAGTGGGGTGCCATTGCCTTCTCCGAGACACAGCACTATTTATAGCAGTATTAAAAATTAGGAAAAATTACTTAAATGTCTAAGAAAGTGAAAGTGTCAGTCACTCAGTCATGTCCAACTCTTTGCAAGTCCATGGACTGTAGCCTGACAAGCTCCTCTGTCCATGGAATTCTTCGGGCAAGAATACTGGGGTAGGTAGCCATTCCCTTCTCCAGGGGATCTTCCCAACTCAGGGATCAAATCTGGGTCTCCTGCATTGCAGGAGACCTTCTAAGCCACCAGGGAAGCCCTAATTCTTTACCTTCAAAGCCACCAGGGAAGCCCTAATTACAGCTGATAAATGACGCTACATCAATTTGATGGAATATTATGCAACCATTAGGATGATATTCATGAATATAAAGGCAAATCAAAATTATGTATACAAAGTGATAACAATTACGTTAAAACACAGCTAAAATACTGTAAGGAAATATAATTCAATATTAAAAATTATTTTTGTCCTCAGCAGCAGTATCATGAATTTATTTCCTCTGTTTTCCAAACATTCCAGTGATGTGCTGGAGCTGGCTTGCACCAATCTAAGAATGCTGATTGTGTCTACTTTTCCCAAACTTGCAATGACGTCATCTTGATAGCATTTACACTATGGAAACTGACACATACTACAAACAGGCTTTCCCACGTGGAGAGCTGGTTGTTGCCAACACAATGACTCTGATCAGAAAGAAAAACATACACACAGATACAAAACATCAGTAAGTTACTATTTAGAGAACAGTGTTTCTTGGAACTGAAAAAGCTTTATGAAGAGACAAACACATGTCCAGCTCTTAGTCCAAGCATATGAAAATGGCACAGCGACCCTAAGTTTAGGGAAGCAGCGTTTAACACATGTAGTGAACAAGACAATTATAATCTCCTTAGCTTTGCCACACTGGAATGTCTGCCCAAGATTATCTGAGTTAATGCCTAACTCTCTCAGGGCCTTTGGAAGGTATGTTTGATATTTTGGTACTAACCTAACACATGCCACGTAAGAAAAACTGGAAAAAAATCAAGCCTTAGAATGAGTTCTGGTGATCACTTTTAATTTATCTTTCATTGTTAAAATGTGATCTGGGGCCCACATGTTCTAAGAGTAGACATGAACGTCTCTCTGCTTTCTATTACCAACTACTCTAGGGTTTTACAGACATGAGTATTGATGAGGTCTTTCCAAGGAATTTCACGGCCACGGTTACTTCTGGAGTTAAAGGCAGGCAATTCTTCCCTAGCTACAAGGATTCATGTTTTCCAAGAGTGTGATTCCATACAACTTTGTGGTGAGAGTTAATTTGGTTTTCTCTGGGATTAGACATGGTTCTACAAAGTGCTTCTTAAATTGAACAAGCCTCAAGGACTTTTTCTTTATTTTGCTTAAGGTCCTTGAAGACCTTATGCAAAATTTCCAAAGCAGGGCCATATGCTTAGAAATGCAGTAATGGTACATAAGTTTAGTATCCTTCCCTCTCTCCCAGATTATTAGACAAAGATAAGGACTTCCAGATCATTTAAGGTTCTTAAACATTCTCTACTCAGGAATTATCAAATGGGTGAGGCAGGAGGCACACAGAAGAGTCTCCCAGGAGAGCTGTCTTTCCATATATCTATATTATGGTTTTATATTTAGAGTGAGAAATCCAATTATGTATATAAAGCGGTATCTTCTTAGCTCTCAAGAACATAAAAAAGATAGAGGAAACTTTTTCAATGGGGGATGGTCTCTAACTATGAATCTCAAACCGGGACATGCATCAGAATCACCTTCACGCTCCAATGCAGATGATTCAGTGGGTTTGCAGGTTCATTTCTGTGAAGTTCCCAGGTCATGATGATGTTGTTGTCTGGGAATCACACTTTTGGAACCACTAGGAATCCTGATAAGAAGATGCTCTAAGAAAATGCTGATTAGAAGAGATGAGACTTTTCTGGTCATAAGAAGAGAAAATGAATTGCAGAAATAAGGGATTATAAATACCAAGTTGACTTTATGACATGAACCTCATTTTATTTTCCTGGGCTCCAAAATCACTGTGAATGGTGACTGTAGCCATGAAATTAAAAGATGCTTGCTCCTTGGAATAAAAACCATGGCAAGACCTGGATAGCATATTAAAAAGCAGAGACATCACTTTGCCAAACAAGGTCCATATATTTAAAGCTATGGTTTTTCCAGTAGACATGTATGTATGTGAGAGTTGGACCTGAAGAATTGATGCTTTTGAATTGTGGTGCTGGAGAAGACTCTTGAGAGTCCCTTGGACTGCAATGAGATCAAACCAGTCAATCCTAAAGGAAATCAACCCTGAATATTCATTGGAAAGACTGAATGATGCTGAAGCTGAAGCTCCAATACTTCGGCCACATGATGGAAAGAGCAAACTCGTTGGAAAAAAAAAACCTGATGCTGGGAAAGATTGAGGACAGGAGGAGAAGTGGGCGACAGAGGATGAGTTGGTTGGATGGTATCACCAACTCGATGGATATGAGTTTGAGCAAGCTCCGGGAGATAGTGAAGGACAGGGAAGCCTGGCGTGCTGCTGTCTATAGGGTCACAAAGACTCAGGCGTGACTTAGCAACTGAAAAACAACAACATGACCCTCATGTAACCATTTCTCATTATGTTTCCCTTCAGATCTCATAATAATAAATGGTTACATGAAGTTCATATCATGAGAACAATTTGGATTTTTATACTGTTGTGGGGATAAAAAGGGTTAAAAATGTGCACCCCAGTTTAATACTTGCCCTTACAGGACAGCAAGGACATGCCTTTTACGGAGCCTTTACTGTTCTTTACATACAAGAAACAAATATCCCCTCCCTTCATTTGGGACACCAGTCCCGAAAGGCATAGATAAGAAGGCAAGAAGAGTTTCTGTGATGTGATTCCACCACATACCAAAGATAGGTACTTCCACAAGGCCTCGACAGAACCCTTTGCTCCTCTCAAGAGCACTGTCTCGCTGTCTGGAAACATCCCATTTATTATGCTGTTCATTCCTTTTGCCTGGAATGGCTTTCCCTCCTCCCAGGAGAATTTCTCCAAGACCCAATTTATGGCTCCCTCCTGAATGATGCCCCCTCTGACCAGGTCAGCCCACACAGGGCCTCCCATGGTATATGGAGAGCTGCAGAGTCTGGTCTCAACAACCCTGCAACCAGATATATGTTTAAGGCTTTGCTTCTTGTTAGGAGTTTAGTCTGCACTATTATGAAGTCCACAAGGACCTGGTTAGCTGACTGCCTTTCTAACTTTCAAAACCCCATGGCACCTGGCAGGGTGGGACCAGCATCTGGGTAAAGCATTCAGTGTCAACTGGATTTATAAGAATGAGACAAAATACTTTATCTAAAGGACGCTACAATCTCTAGTGGTGTGTGGATGTGTTTAAAAAACACACTTGGTCATGTCTTAATTACCTCTCCTGAAGGAGAATTTTAAAAGATACAGCAAATGTGTGCATGTTAAGTCGCTTCAGTTGTATCTGACTGTGTGACCCTATGAACTGTAGCCTGCCAGGTCCCTCTGTCTATGAGATTTTCTAGGCAAGAATACTGGAATGGGTTACCATGTCCTCCTCCAGGGGATCGTCCCAACCCAGGGATTGAACCCATGTCTCTTTTTTCTCCTGCCTTGGCAGGTGGGTTCTTTACCGCTAGCACCACCTGGGAAGCCCCAGAAGATACAGATCATAGTTACTATATGGGAAAGGCTGCTGCTGCTCTGCCCAGATCCCTTCTGATCCCTTGGATTAGCTCTGAACTGCCCTGTCTCCTAACTTTACTGTGCCCACCACCATCCCCCAGCTTTTGCATACTTTATAGCTAACAGACACTGCCTGCGCCCCCCAACCAATACACAAATGCATGACCAACCAGTGCTTCTTAGTGCCAAAGTAGGACAAACTCTGAAGTATAAATTATACTCCAGAGCTCCCAGTAGGGTCATACATGTTTATAGCTTTAGCCCCTTCCTTAATGCCTCTCCTGTATTCTCCTGGGAGCAGTTCTTTAACAAATCACAGGTACCTGGATTTTTGGCTCGCAGTCTGCTTCTGGGAGCACCCAACTTAGTAAATACCCACAAATCCTTTTTATTTGTCTCAGGAATTCAGAGAGCCAATCAGCAGCACTCAGAGAGGCTCACACACACATACTGTTTCCTTTTCTTTAGCTCCTGCTCTGCTCACACACAGGTATAGTATAGTAACTATATGTTTAATTAAAGTAGGGTGTCCTGGGCTATTATCTCTCCTGTGTGCTCAGTCATGTCCAACTCTTTGCCACTCCATGGACTGTAGCCCACCAGGCTCCTCTGTCCATGAAAATTTCCAGGTAAGAATACTGGAGTGGGTTGCCATTTCCTTCTTCAGGGGATCTTCCCAACCCAGGGATTGAACCCATGTCTCTAGCATCTCCTGGATCGGCAGGTGGATTCTTTACCACTGTGCCACCTGGGAAGGCCCTGGGCCATTATGGGTGTTACTAAAAGCATAATTGTGGAGTCTAAATTAAAAACAAAACCCTAATTTACAAGAATAATTAGCATTCAAAAGAGCCTCAGACATCACTAGGGCCAAACCTCTATCTTATGTACTACTGCCCTATAGCAACCCCAGTAGATGGCTCTCAGACTCTGTTTGATTCCCTATGGTAACAGGCAACTTCCTTACCTTGGCAGTTAGCTTTCATTTCAGATAGTACCAACTATCAGGAGTTTTATTTCATACTCAGTCCTGATCTAGCCCTCAGCAACCTATTAGGATTGCACGTGTCCTTCTCTTCAGAGGGGGCTTCCCTGGTAGTTCAGACGGTAAAGAATCTGCCTGCAGTGCAGGAAACCCAGGTTCAACCCCACGGAGAGGAGCCTGGTGAGCTACAGTCTCAAAGAGGAGGACACGACTGAGTGACTACTCTTTCACACTATCTCTTCATAAACCTGCAGTAAGGTTCACAGACTTACTAGGAAGAAAAGACACATCTCTGAGTCTCAGAAACCAACTTGTGAATCTTTGAGTGTTAATAATCCTGATCATTAATGACCCATTTTAGGGCTTAATTTCTTGGCCTATCCAGGTGCAAGTAAACACACTGGCTCCTTAACTTGCATACAATCTTCCATTATGAAATATTTGTTCTAAATGATAGTTTTTCAACGTTAATAATGAAATCACGCATCAAGTCTTGACAAGGTTCCCGCATTTGGTAACTTGAGCTGCTTCCCTAACAATGCAGGGATTTTTCCTAATAGCTAAAAACAAGGTACCGTCAATTGCGATTTGTATTTGTTTTTTTGTTCAAGACTATTCTGTTAATGTTTATAAGCTCTTGAAACAAGAGACGGAAATTCTACTCCCATAATTTTCTCATTTCAGATATGATTGAATAATCGTCCAAGATTAAGTGAGTCAAGTGGAAATAATTAGGAAAGGGAAAAAGGCCCAGAATCTTCAATTTTTGGTTCCATTACATTTTATTCCAAAAGCAAAGGCATTCTGTTATTCTGAAGCAAGACATACTTCCAGAGAGAAAGAGGTACAATCAAAGGCCTTTTGTTCTCCCTTTCTCCAATGAGCATCCTCTATCTGGGCTGTGCATGTTTACGCATCATCTTGCAGGGACTCCTTTGTTCTCCAGAAATCAAATGCCACCAAAATATGTTTCTGAAGAAACTCAGCCAGAAGGAAAAAACAAATAGGATTATTTTTCAGAGGGTTAAGGTTTAGTACCAGAACATTCTCATCAAGCATTCTCTATGACACTTTGAGCAATGTGGATCCTGGGGAATTAACTCATTACCAAAAGGCTTAAAAATAATTACAATGAATTAACCTATTATATTAATTACAATTAATTTCCAGTTGAATCGAAAACTTCTCTCTCTAAGGGCTTCCTCAGCCCTGACATTTATGAAGTGGCTTTGGCATATCATAGGTAATTAATCTCCAACAATCTGTTATCAAACTCATTTCCTTTGGGAATGACCAATTTGCAAAGAAGAAAAGAAATGAGAGCGCAGACTTAGAAAAAGAGTATTGGAAGAAATTTCTTCGTGAATAAGAGGTACAGTCCAGCTGGACACCTTGCATTTCTATAATAGGAAGTACCTATTTGGTTAGCACTGACTCAAGAGGCCAAACATTTTGTCTTCATGAACATGCCAAAATATCTCAATACATATACATACCAGGGTATATGTCTCAATAAGAGACATGAAAAATAAATTCCTGTATAGATACAACATAATTACTGGCTATCTAGTAAAAAAATGGTGATTGATGAAACAATTTCAGAATTTGAAGAACAAATGTTATGCACCAGGGCTATAACAATGCTGTCCAAAGGAAATTTCTTGGATGATAGAAAAGTTCTGTAGAGTACTAGTTGTAGGCATTAGTCACATGTGATTAAAAAACACTTGAAATGTAGCTAGTACAACTGAGGAAACAAACTTTATTTTATTTTAACCTAATTTTAATTAATTTAAACTTAAATGTAGGATAGCAAACTGCCAACTTACTGCATATCATGGTGGCAGTTCAGCCTTTGCTTAAATCCCTTCAATGACAGGGAACTCACTTTCTTATAACTCACTGCGCTCCACTGTTAAATAGGTCTAATCATTAGGAAGGTCTGCCTCAAGTTGATCTGTAATCTGCCTCCCAGAATTTCCACTCACTGGAATTTGTTTTCCCCTCTTCCCTCAGATCACATAGAATAACTCTGTTCATGGTCTACTTTATATTTCTTTTAATATATGAGAAGCCTCGAAATGGTGCAGTATCACAGAATTTCAGCCCTAAAAGTGGCTATAATTTAGTTTCTTTGTCAGTCCTTCCTTAGCAGTTGTTTTTTTTTTTCTTTTTTTTCCCTCCAGGTTGAATATCTTTAGTTTTTAATATAAATGAGTAATGTTAAGTGGGAGGAGCTTCGGTCTCAGTCTGACAAATTGTCGTTCAGCTACCAAGTGATTCAAGGCAGATACATTCACTTGTCAGAGTGTATAGATAGTTTCCCTTCTGTAAAATGAAGATCATATCACTGAGCCATCTTGGTTGCTTTAAGAAATAAATTAGATAATATTTAGAAAGTTCTTGAAACTCTGCTTGGTATGGAGAAGTCATCTAAAAGGTCAGTCCCTGCTTTCTCATGTAGCATATTCTTACGTTCACCACACCAGTTTCTCTTAACACTGGAATTCACTGGATAGCTAAATGTGCAAATGCTATCACAATACTAATACAGTGAACTAGCTGTTCGATCAGGAGGGAGTATAATAGGACAAACACATCTCTTGTTCTAAATGTTCCACTTCTATCAATTCAACCTAAAGAATCATTTCTTAAAATCCATGTTATACTATTCACTCATTGATTCATTCCATTTACTGAATTCCTTACTGTGCTCCCCAAACTATACTAGGCCTAGAAGATAAAGTCATGTCCAAGATAACTTAGTTCCCTGCCCGTGCAGAGCTTATAGTGCAGCTCAAATAAAACTTGCCATTGGGTAAAATTCTTAGATCTTTTTTCATATGTGATGTTCTTTATTTCTGATGGCTCTTTATATTCAGAAGCTAGCTTTTTAAAGATCCATTGCCATTTGGTGGTACAGAAGCTCTTGGCTGCATTTCATTTGATTCTATCACTCAGCTGGTTACCACATTCCCCATTTCAGGGCCATTTACAAACTTAATGAAAATATTCTCTAGCATCAAAGATGATGTTAAATGATGGTTCTAAATTTTCATCCAAGAGTGAGTTATCTCTGGAAAACAGCCCATACTCTATTGACATTAACAGACATTAACAGCTCTCTAAGCCATTAACAGTCACTTAAATAATAGTTTATGATATGGATCATGAAAAATAAGAGCATGGGCTCTGGACCCAAAATTACCGGGATTTGAGCTTCTGTACCCTTACTTATGAAATGTTAGACAACTGTTAAGTAGTTAAACAAATCTCTTTAGCTCAGTTTTCTCTGTACAATGTGGGTAATTTATAAGGTTGTTGTTGGGGATACCAGATAACATGAGATAATAAGCTATTACACCAATAATGATATATATCAACATTTAACACATGCTAACTACTATTTCTATTCTTATTTTTTTCCCATTAATATCCAGTGTGGAAACATTTATTGTCATATTGTCACCATGTTTATTTAACTTATATGCAGAGTACATCATGAGAAATGCTGGACTGGAAGAAACACAAGTTGGAATCAAGATTGCTGGGAGAAATATCAATAACCTCAGATATGCAGATGACACCACTCTTATGGCAGAAAGTGAAGAGGAACTAAAAAGCCTCTTGATGAAAGTGAAAGTGGAGAGTGAAAAGGTTGGCTTAAAGCTCAACATTCAGAAAACGAAGATCATGGCATCTGGTCCCATCACTACATGGGAAATAGATGGAGAAACAGTGGAAACAGTGTCAGAATTTATTTTTCTGGGCTCCAAAATCACTGCAGATGGTGACTGCAGCCATGAAATTAAAAGACGCTTACTCCTTGGAAGGAAAGTTATGACCAACCTAGATAGCATATTGAAAAGCAGAGACATTACTTTGCCAACAAAGGTTCGCCTAGTCAAGGCTATGGTCTTTCCTGTGGTCATGTATGGATGTGAGAGCTGGACTGTGAAGAAGGCTGAGCGCCGAAGAATTGATGCTTTTGAACTGTGGTGTTGGAGAAGACTCTTGAGAGTCCCTTGGACTGCAAGGAGATCCAACCAGTCCATTCTGAAGGAGATCAGCCCTGGGATTTCTTTGGAAGGAATGATGCTAAAGCTGAAACTCCAGTATTTTGGCCACCTCATGCGAAGAGTTGACTCATTGGAGAAGACTCTGATGCTGGGAGGGATTGAGGGCAGGAGGAGAAGGGGACGACAGAGGATGATATGGCTGGATGGCATCACTGACTTGATGGCTGTGAGTCTGAGTGACCTCCGGGAGCTGGTGATGGACAGGGAGGCCTGGCGTGCTGCAGTTCATGGGGTCGCAAAGAGTCGGACACGACTGAGCAACTGATCTGATCTGATCTGATCTGATTACATGTACCTTTATTTTCTTTTTTCTCCCATCCATCTTTAGATATTTTTCTCTTTATTATTATCATACAATAACATAGCAATATGATAAAGGAAAAAGAATGGAGACTTTGGGGTCATGTAGATAAAAGTTTAAACTTCATCTCTGCTACCCACTAACACATCGCCTTTGACAAGATTTTTAACCTTTAAAGGCTTCCGAACTATCCTCTGTAGACTGGTGGTGATAACACTAATAATATGGGGTTATTATAGGATTACAAAAGGTGATCAACAGAAAGTGACTAGCATAGTTCAATGTTATTATTATTATTTTTTTTTTTTTGCTCAAGAATAAAAACTATTATAATTGTTAGGATTGATACTTGTTATTGCTTAGCCACATAAACTGAGTCTGGGGCCAAATAGTGCCTTAATGAAGACATTAACACAGTTTTTGCAGAATGAATATCATTCAAATTATTCTCTTAGAAGACTGTAGCTAGCTTCTACTCAATTTTCTAGTTGGACTTTTTCAAATCCAATTATATTAGAAATCAAAACCAACAACAAAACATTTTCAGAATACTCTGGAGGATTTTAATACTTATATAGATGTCCTATTTACCAAAATCTGTACAACTATCTAGCTATCCTAAATAGAGTTGGGGAATTAAAGTTAAAAGCATGTTGAAATCAGAAAGGCATGCAGGTTGGATTTTCTGCATTGTTTACATTTGTAAAAACATCACTTTCTTCCTAAGTCAATATTATTCTAAAATTGACACCAAGAATCCTGCTTTTTTTCTCATTGGAAAATGATACACAAATGAACATAGTCAAGGTAGATTCAAATGCATTTGGAGGAACATCTAAAAACTTTAAATTGAAGGGTAGATTCTTTTTTAGACAAATACGGAAATATTAACATGGAATTTCATGCAAGCAGGAAAGACATCCTCCTTTACCCTTTGAGGCCGGGTTATAAGGCTATAAAGACTCAAAGGAGGACAAAAGGTTTGCTTCTATCCCGGCTTCATAAATTCCTCCTGACACCAGTTCACTGCCCTAATGTGACCACACACATTCCATCCCATGCAGTCAAGTGTGGCATTTTCTTTCTATTCAAGTATTCTCAAGGTTTAATTAAAGCAGCCAGCTATCTAGTAATTATGTCCCCCGTCCATCTTCCCAGCTTCTTATTGTCTTCCTTTGAATTGATTTCTGACTACAGCCCTTCATATGCTACAGTTTAGTAAGTGTGTGGAGAGACTAACTGCAGAAGTTATTTTTCCTTCCTTTCATTTAATTAAAACAGATTGTCTGAAAAAGATTTAAGGCTGATTTTCACGTAGATCAGTGTTTGGACAATTTTTAAATACCTGCTTCTGAAAGTTGAAGGCTGTCATTTCAAAGGAGAGCACTTGCTTTCTCTTCTCCCATCCATCCTCTACTCAGCAGTCAGTTTAATTTCCCCCAAGGATATTCTGCCTCTAGAGACTCCCCAGCAAACACTGTTCATGGCCCAAACTCACAGGTTTAACAGGGGGCTCTCCCCCAGCAGTGTGCTCTCATGCCCCTTGCCTGTGTCACACAGAGCCAACACATCCTCCTCTCTACCTGGTGTCCATTCGCATTCATGTCTCATGCTGTCCTTCTGGCCACATGCTTCCCTCATCTGGAGGCCCCTTTTCTTCAGACTCTGCATATCTACACTATATCCTGCATACTCTTCGAGGTCCAATTCAATGTCACTGCTTCTTCGAAGTCGTCTTGCATCTCTTCATTCCAAAATAATATCTTCCTTTTTAGACATTGCAACAGCAATTGCTCTGTATCACTCTGATAGTACTGTGGTTTTCTACATTCTGTAATATTTATGTATACATTATATATGTGTGTTTGTGTCACAGAGGATAAAAAGTTTCCTTGTAAATAGAAACCATGTCTGTCTAATCATGTAAGCTCTAACAGTGTTTCTTTCCACTGGTATTCTATAAGTGTTTGGGGAAATGTGTGAGCAAATAAAGGAATGAATAACAAACAAATCAATAGCTGCTAAGGATTTATTAATTCTTTAGGGCAGATAAAATCATGTCTTCATTGCAATGCAAAGGGGGGAAAAAAAGAGTGAGGTAGCATACCAAAATTATCAACTAAGAATAAAACAGGAACTAAACAAGTGAAATCTTAACAGAAGTTTTTTGTTTTTTTTTTTTTTTTAAGATACTTGGAAAGTTTAATTTCTTATATTACTCAATCCCTGTTCACACCAGATTTCACTAGATAACAGTATTCACATTTATATATTGCTTATTGGAAAGTATAAATGAGCAATCTTTCCAATTGGAAAGATTCATTCATTACTTTTGTATTTCCCATCTGATTCACCTGGAAGGGCTGGGAACAAATCCAACTTTCTACCCTCTGTTAAAGATTCAAGATCCAGCATAAAGTTGAGAAGCAGAAGACGGAAATTTCAAGCTGATTGGATCTGAAATGACACACTCTAGCCTCTTTTTTGACAACACACACAGATAGACGCTCCATCTTCTGGACCCTGGTTGAGTAAGTGACCAGTTGTGGCCCTGGTCTCCCTGGTCACTGCTCCACATTCAGCTTTTAGCGTTCCAGGATCTCTTCACCTCTGAGGTAATGCCAATCAAAGTAAGAGCATGCCCATGGTATTATTTTTGTCAAGGCATAGAAGAATTTTACTGAAGGTAATTCTCCCACTCTCACCTGAGGACTGTATATCTTAGAATGATGCATGAATCTCATGAACTTCTAACACTTCAGTGAAATGAAGCTCTTCTCTTTGGTCACGGAAAAGGAGGCCTGGTTCAGAGAAGTTCTTTAGAGTAAAGCCTGAGACTGGACTCCTCTAGAGACTTCCTATGGTCTTTGCAGCTTCTGCCAAAGTTATTTTCATGTTTGCTGCTGCTGCTGCTAAGTCACTTCAGTCGTGTCTGACTCTGTGCGACCCCATAGATGGCAGCCCACCAGGCTCTCCTGTCCCTGGGATTCTCCAGGCAAGAACACTGGAGTGGGTTGCCATTTCCTTCTCCAATGCATGAAAGTGAAAAGTGAAAGTGAAGTCGCTCAGTCGTGTCCGACTCAGCGACCCCATGGACTGCAGCCCACATGTTCCTCCATCCATGGGATTTTCCAGGCAAGAGTACTGGAGTGGGGTCCCATTGCCTTCTCCTCCTTTGGACACTGACATTACTTGGTCTTTCTTCTTATCCACCCCCTGCAGTGAACTCCAATTCCCTCTCCAAAAAACTTACCACACCCTAGAAATCCAGACTACAAAGTAAAAAATCCAAAGATAGCATGGAAGGATAATGATGGCTGCGGGCACAGTGTGTGTGATATTACCTCTCAGAAACTCTGTCCAAGACTATGCTAACCTTGCTGGTTCTAACAGTATGGGGAGAAATGAGACTAGGTCAAACTGAGGTATTGCATGTTGTCCCCTTAGCTGGAGAACAAGATGTTATTTTTCTTCCCCAGATGTTCTGTCATCTACAAGACTTAGAATGTATGCTTTCGTTCTCAATGTCTACGAGGAACTCCAAGCTCAGTGGTCTGCTGTGTCTAACTCCACTTTCAAATGCTGTAGTCCTCATGTTGCTTGTCTGTCATTATTATTAGCACCCCCTTGGGAAGATATTATTGGAAGTAACTTCACATTCTGACAATGCAAGGAGCTAGTACAAGCTGTAGCTACTTCAGATCTCTGTAAAGAGCCCTGTGCGCTGGTAACTTTTAGCCCTCTAGAAATATGTATATACATATATATATACATGTATACACACACACACACAGCACATATACTGAGGAAAGGAAAAGTGCCATCAAAAGACATATGCCCTTTTATCCCCATAATCCTTCAAAGTAGAACAAGGGGAAACAGATGTGCTGCAGAGTCAATCAACATTTAAAGCCAGTGTAGGGGGCGTATTTTAGGTCTGACTTTAAGGGGGAAATATAGATATTTTATTTTTAAATAGAAATTAAGAAATCAGCAGGGCTCCATGTAAAAGCAAATCTTACAAACAAAAAAATAGACACTAAGAAATAATAATTTATCCTTCTGAGAATTCTGTTTTATTGTCCACAGAAAGCAAAGTCTGTGCTTTTTAGCAGAAACCCAAGAGTCTGTTGACAATGGAAAGCACACATCTTTGTGAAGCTCCCATAGTAATCAAACTTCAAGGAAAGGTAGTATGCGAAGTACAGGCGACTTAATTTTTCCCTAGTATTTTGAAGATCAAAAGAATATCTCTATTCTACCAATAAGACACTCCCCCCACCAGTCTTCTACCACCCCACTGGGGGAACCAAGCAAATTCCTTGGTTTCTCATGTCATTACCACAGGCTGAAATGATGTAACAATAATAGCAAACAGGGGTGTCCCCCTGTGCCAACTCTCTAATCAGTTTCAAAGTATGTTTTGTAGATTCTCACTGACACCACTCAAAGGAACTGGTCACTTGTGGTTTCAAAAGTTTTACAACAAATTGTGTGATTAAATTCTTTAAATACGTCTGTCCATTACTAATCCTCTTTTGCCAACATCCTTTTCAGAGAAAAATTGCAGCACTCCATGGTGCCTGATTTATATTTCATTTTGAGAACAGGAAGTAAAGGGATTAAAGTTAAGGATTAAAACACTTACTCTTTACTGCATTTTTTTTTTTTACCTCCTGAATGGCTTCCTGGTTGCCATGGCTACTCTTCACTGGTCCTTAGTCTTGAATGCATGTCTTTGCATTAATAAAATATTTTAAATGCAATTTCATGGAAAACAATAGGGAAAGTAGCTTTAACTTCAACTGCTCTTAAAAAAAGAAACTAGAATATTTTTTAAAATCTTTTTTCTTCATTCTTTTATTGGCATCCTCCAGAGTGAAATGAACTAAGAGACAGCACAGAGACAGTCTAAAGATATACAAACGAAAACCAGAATTATGCAGCAGGGGCACAGGATATTACTTTGAGATAGTAACTTGGCCCTCATCTTACAAACCAGTGTTTGTAGGAAGATTAAGGGTCTCTGGGAATTTCTCAAATGTTGCAACACCACAGAACATTTTAAAGCAAAAATGCACGTAAATGCAGTGTTGCAATTCCACATTGCAAATGCCAGCCAGGAAATGAAAAACTGAGGCTTTCACCACCACAAAGTTAACTTAACCATATCAATGTAAATATCACTGCTTTGCATCCAAGTCATTGACGGCAGCATCTGCACAGCAGGATGGCCAAAGAGGTGATAGCCACAAAGAGCAAGTGCTGGCAGGGCTGAAGATGCCTGCACGTACAGTGCACACAGCTGAGAGCGAGCTGGGTGTCGAAACAGAAGGGTGACGTTGACAGACAAGTGAGCAAACACAACTGCATTTGCGTTGCTCCTCTAAAAACGCTCCCCTGACATTCATTTCAGAATGTACTGCCTACATTCTTTTTAAAAGCCAAGGAAAACTAAAGAGAGGGAATAGTAAAAAATACATTTTAAGATCTATTCTTAAAGTCCAATAGCAGGATAGGTTCCAGGATAAATTGTGGAGTGCCTCCTAAAGCATCACCCAGCCATTTTTTCCCAATGCTCCCCAATGTGCAGTTTTTCTCTTCCTCTAGTGGTTTCAAACGATTCCTTTATCCCCCTGAGTGCCTACTGAAAGTACCTCCCCCAAACACAAGTATATCCATCATTTCTCACTTCTTCTGATTGCATAATCTCATTCAAACCACCTTCCTCTCATAATACTCATGGAAGATACACAAGCTACTTGAAAACTTGTAATTGAAGCCATACTGATATATTAGTGGTAGTGAAGGGACTATAGAATTGCCTTTGCCATATAATAGAACAAAATTATACAGGAATCTTCTGGAGACAGTACCTGGAAAGAATGACTGTAATAGTGGAGATTCTAAGCATTGTAACAGACTAGTGATATAGATAATTCCAGGTATAGGCAAGCAACTTTCACATCAAAACATGAGATAATTGGTGCTACCCATGGGCAGCACTGTAGTATCTGAAACAACATGAAATGGCAAATTATATACAGATCTACAAGGTATATAATCATGTTCCTTCTTTCCTGGCTTCAGTCTTTTCTTTTGGAAGTCATTTCTTCTAGGACAGTCCTGAAGATTTAGGGTCATCCTAGGATAGGCTGGGGTTACTCTTTGGCTGTTCTTGCACATTTGAATCAAGAGGGAGCAATAGGAACCTACTGTTGAGAGGCAATTCTCTGCAGGCAGCTCAAGTTTCTCCACGTTGTGGCAACACAGGCACTGATTGCCTTTTTAGACTATCTTTTTTAAGGATGTTTCTATACCAAACAGGTTTGGAAAACTGACTGGGATAGTCTCTTCCTTCTTAGCAAACAGCAGGCATACTTGCATGCATTACAAAGATCCCTCACTTTTCAAAAAAGTTTGCTTTACGTCACTTAGATTTTATAAAAGACCTACATAGTACCTGTTTTTCACTAACCAAAAGGAATTTAAGGAGGAGTTTCACTTTTGTGGAAAAAAAAGTTTTTTTCACTTTCACAAAAGTGAAAAGCAAAAATAGAGTTCAGTGTTTGTTTTGTGGTGAGGTTTTATGGAGGCAGTGCACATTTGAAGCAGTGAGAGAGGCACCACCAACCTACTTCCCCGGGAACTACACTACACTCAGAATCTCACCATCAAGCCTACATAGCATTGATCTCCATCAGTGAACATTTATTCTTTATCTCCATTCATTTTGTGCCTCTATTAGCAAGATGTGTAATTGCTTCTCTGCTTTATACCATTTCTGTTTATGAAAGGTTTCACAGGAACACTCTACTTTTGTATGGCAGAAAAGATATGGGTTCTCTAAGCTCAGAACTTCCCTTGTGTAACACAATCCACTGAGTTTTCTTCATTTCACCTTGTGGGAACTTGGACTTAAGAAACTTGCATAAGAAAAAGATGACATTCTGGCTACCGCTACTGCTGTGAGTAATAACCTCACCTTTGTCTCTTACCAGGAGGTGTGTGTCTTCTGCCAGCCTCTATGAAACTGTAGAGGGCTAATTTATTACCCTGTACCCAGGGTAAAATCTCAGATGCTTTACAGTTCCTGCCACTTATTAGACCATCCCCAGGATGTACAGAATACTGGGGAAAATATTTTTGCAGGAATCTTGTCAATATAATCCATTTGAATCACCCCAAATCAGTATGTAGCATCACAGTGAGAGCCAATCTCAGGTAATTCAGCAAAAGAAATGTCACATTAGCCAGCACGAATGATCTGCCCTCTTGGAATCTGGTCTAGCCTAGAAGGCCCCAGGAAGAGCCTAAAGGCATCTGTCCAAAAGCTCATTAGGGTACCTACTTGACCCCATATATATGGTAGAGGGTGAGAGAATGCCTTGAAGAAGAGAAGTGAGGGCTGGCACTGCTATGGGTGCTAGTCTGGGCTCAGGGTTCCCCACCTGGATGGTACTGCTGGCCCAGTCACCAAAAAAGGGTTTGGAAATTTTAAGGAAGGCACTCCAAAGCATGGGGGCCCCAGGGCTTCAGTTAGCGGCCCAGCTACCATGTTCTAAGAGAAGGCTACTACAGAGCTTCTCAGAATGATCCTCATGCTAAGAACTTGTTGACAAGTTACAAAATTTCCCATGTTGGAAACTCAAGACAGCCCACAGAAAGAATGGCAGAATCAAAGGAGCACCAGATGTGGAGTCAGAACAACTTAGCTGGAGTACAGTTCTACTTACTGAGAGTGCTTTGTAAAGACATTTAGCTTCTCTGAGGCTTATGTCTTTCATCTCTAAAATGGGGTTACAATAATAATTGTAACACTGACCTTGTATAATTATGAAGATTAAAGAGGTAAAAGGGTGTGAAAATGGCCAGTAAACTATGCTACATGACTATCAAATGGTTCTTATTGTTCTTCTTCCCACTTCCTTTAAGCTTTTATTTTATAAAGGAAATGAATAAAAATGGGTAACTGCACCCATTGTATTATTACTGGATGTTTTAAATGCCAATTCACTTCTTTTTGCCATCACTGATGGTTGAAGAGATATAAGCGGTGCGGAGTTCATGAGTGTTTTGCTGTGTTGAAATCTCTGATTAATTTCAAGCTTAATATTCTGGGGAGGGAGGGGGCTCATAACTGGGATAGAGATGGGAGGTGGGGAAATCATTATGAACATTAGGTTCCTCTGTTCATTTATGCCAAGGTTGAGGGTACCCTAATGTGTCTGAGAAAAGTTATGTCCAACCTAGATAGCATATTCAAAAGCAGAAACATCACTTTGCCAACAAAGGTTCGTCTAGTCAAGGCTATGGTTTTTCCAGTGGTCATGTATGGATGTGAGAGCTGGACTGTGAAGAAGGCTGAGCACCAAAGTATTGATGTTTTTGAACTGTGGTGTTGGAGAAGACTCTTGAGAGTCCCTTGGACTGCAAGGAGATCCAACCAGTCCATTCTGAAAGAGATCAGCCCTGGGATTTCTTTGGAAGGAATGATGCTAAAGCTGAAACTCCAGTACTTTGGGCACCTCATGAGAAGAGTTGACTCATTGGAAAAGACTCTGATGCTGGGAGGGATTGGGGGCAGGAGGAGAAGGGGACGACAGAGGATGAGATGGCTGGATGGCATCACTGACTCGATGGATGTGAGTCTGAGTGACCTCCGGGAGTTGGTGATGGACAGGGAGGCCTAGTGTGCTGCGATTCATGGGGTTGCAAAGAGTCGGACACGACTGAGCGACTGAACTGAACTGAACTGATGACTTGAAAATTGGGGAACTCGCTTTTGACATTTTTCCATATGAAGATACAAGATTTTTTTTTAAAGAGCAGGGGAATGGATCATCCTTGATTGCTAATTTGAGTACAAAGAAACGAAACCTGACTTCTGCATCTGCTTACGTACAAACGAGAAAACACTGACAATGTCCCTTATACCACCAGTTCTATTCAAAATCCATATTGAATAAATATTACCTACAGCTGGGGCTTGTGTGCTAGCATAGTCCAAAGCACTGCTGTGAATCACAGCTTCTTGCCTGACATGTTCTGTCACCTCTTTACTTATGTTTTCCCTTTTGGGCCTCCTTTTTCAGAGACCAGTGATGTTCTTGCCTCATGTTGAGTGATAAAAGCTCCTCATGTAAGCGATTTTTACTACTGGGTAAAAGGGGCCCCATGTTTATTTAAGATAGAAAAATAATATACAGAAAGATATATAGCAGTGTTAAGCCACTGTGATCAACTATATCACAACTCTGCTACTACCTGGGTTCTATATTTCATATACCTGGGAGAACCAAATGAAAATTATGAGAAAAATGATTGCCAGAGGTAGAGTAAGAGAGGAGAGCAAGGTCTAGTATAGGAGAGAAAACCGTAAGAGAGGCCACTAGCTAGTCAGAGGATTCAGAATTCTAATATCACACTAACTCTGCTACCAAGAACACTTGTACGCCTGATTATAAAAGTATGTTCTGAGAAATTACAAAGAGACAAGACCCAGAAAAATATAGAAACAGAAATCTATACCTCAAATTTCAGCGAGGCAAAAAAAAAAAAAAAAAAAATAAAGTCGAGAAATGCAACTGATAACCAGAATGCTTAAACTTTATGCTTGGAAAGATTCTAGAAATAATGTAGGTTAGTTTCTTTCAAAAGAAAGAAGGTCACTGGGGTCTAGGATGGGGTTATTGAGAACAACTAGAGAATTCCTATTTTCTTTTTAGATACCATTAGGTGAAAGCCACACATATAATGAGCCTACAATTCAACAACTTGTTTAATAAAGTCTCTCATGATAGCCTTTTGGAACCTGAGATAATGACAGCATTTTGGAGAAGACTGAGAAGCCTGGAACTGCTGATGGCCCTGCTGGATATGGTCATAAGTGCATGAGCCACTGTATCTAAACAATATTGATTAGCAACAATAATCCAACCTAACTGTCTTACTCCTTTCATCCTAGGTCCCTACTTCATGCCCCATATTACCACCATAATTATCTTTCTACATCAGAAATCTGACCACGGTTTATCTTTAAACATCTACTCCCTATCAACCTTTTCAGTTCAATGCTGCCTCAATAACCAGGAAATGACACTGCCATCTCCTGTGACTCTCCCTGAGACTGTTTTCTGTGGCATTAGTGAAATGGAGAGAACAGAAAGTCATGCAATCCATACACTAAAAATCCAGAAGATGGGTAATAAGTATAAGTTGTAGGATAATAGGAATTTCAATGCAGAATTTCTACATACATCAGTAAGGTCATTAATGGAAACAAAGATGCATCCTTGGAAGAGAGAACTAGAGCTTCTGTGTGGGTGTTCCACGAAGGCAGAATTTTTACTTAATTATATAAAGAATGTTTGGACTAGACTTACTAAATAACAACAACAACAAAAAAGGATTGTCTTAAAAATCAGAAAGCTGAAGATGTCATGAAGAGACTTTATGAACATCTTTTGGGACTTTTTGAATGTGATTCCCCATACTGGACTCCAGGGAGGATGAGGTTGCATCTAAGGACTCACAATTCCAATGGACTACAGCTGTGCCTCGGGAGAAGATAGTGGCAACCCACTCCAGTCCTCTTGCCTGGAAAATCCCATGGATGGAGGAGCCTGATAGGCTGCAGTCCATGAGGTCACTAAGAGTCAGACACGACTGAGTGACTTCACTTTCACTTTCACACATTGGAGAAGGAAATGGTAACCCATTCCAGTGTTCTTGCCTGGAGAATCCCAGGGACAGGCCTGGTGGGCTGCCATCTATGGGGCCACACAGAGTCGGACACGACTGAAGCGACTTGGCAGCAGCAATAGCAGCAACAGCTATGCCCACAGCTGACCCTGTGCAGTGCCAGGACAGCAAGAACCCATCCCCAGAAAGAGGGAAAACATCTTTCTATTCCAGTGAAAAGAACAGCCCTAACAGTTACTGAAGAGTTAGGACTCAACAAACAACAGAAACAGTGAGCATTTAAGATGTCACATGACACTCTGCTAGAGTCTATAAAGAGGGGTCTGGATTGCCAAGTAGCAGAATCATCTTTTTTCCAAAATGTTCTGTGGAACGCCAAGGTTGCAAACAGTATGTCAAGACTTAATGGAAGGCTTTGCATTGGGCAGTATTAGCTAATTCTGGAGTACATTCTGCAGGTTTTGCAGGAAAACAGCATAACACCTTTGGCATCATACTGAGCTCCCTTTCCACTTCTAAACTTTCTCATTTCTCAGAAACAAACTAAAGAGAGTAGAGGTTTTAAAAAAGCCATCTTGAAGTCATCCTGACTCTAAAAGCCAGAAGAAGAAAATAAGATAATGTATACACCACCCTTATGACAGAAAGTGAAGAGGGGCTAAAAAGCCTCTTGATGAAAGTGAAAGTGGAGAGTGAAAAGGTTGGCTTAAAGCTCAACATTCAGAAAACGAAGATCATGGCATCTGGTCCCATCACTACATGGGAAATAGATGGAGAAACAGTGGAAACAGTGTCAGACTTTATTTTTCTGGGCTCCAAAATCACCGCAGATGGTGACTGCAGCCATGAAATTAAAAGACACTTACTCCTTGGAAGGAAAGTTATGACCAACCTAGATAGCATAGTCAAAAGCAGAGACATTACTTTACCAACAAAGGTTTGCCTAGTCAAGGCTATGGTCCTTCCTGTGGTCATGTATGGATGTGAGAGCTGGACTGTGAAGAAGGCTGAGCTCCGAAGAATTGATGCTTTTGAACTGTGGTGTTGGAGAAGACTCTTGAGAGTCCCTTGGACTGCAAGGAGATCCAACTGGTCCATTCTGAAGGAGATCAGCCCTGGGATTTCTTTGGAAGGAATGATGCTAAAGCTGAAAC
Organism: Tragelaphus eurycerus; assembly: GCA_935064755.1. Lineage (NCBI taxonomy): Eukaryota > Metazoa > Chordata > Mammalia > Artiodactyla > Bovidae > Tragelaphus > Tragelaphus eurycerus. The sequence continues at coordinate 14,516,599 of CAKXYN010000015.1, read as the reverse complement.
TCCAGTATTTTGGCCACCTCATGCGAAGAGTTGATTCATTGGAGAAGACTCTGATGCTGGGAGGGATTGGGGGCAGGAGGAGAAGGGGATGACAGAGGATGAGGTGGCTGGATGGCATCACTGACTCGATGGACATGAGTCTGAGTGACCTCCGGGAGTTGGTGATGGACAGGGAGGCCTGGCGTGCTGCAGTTCATGGGGTCGCAAAGAGTCGGACACGACTGAGCGACTGATCTGATATGATACAATATAGCTCTGAAATGTTAAAGTATTAAATGTAGGCCAAATAAGATTATCACTGTTATCACATCACTATTAAAACAACTGAATCACAGAGATTGGATTCTGCTTGATGAGCAACTCAAGTGGTGCCCTGCAGAAGGCTCAAAGATCTATTCGTCAAGTTCCCTTAACTTTTCAAGTATGAATTCAAATAAACCAGCTGAGGCAGGAAAAATCTCTTCTCCTCTTAGAAAATTCTTGCTATTGTCTGACTTTTGCCTCTGTGCACCACTAATAAACGGGCTTCCCAGGTGGTGCTAGTGGTAAAGAACCTGCCTGCCAGTGCCGGAGATGTAAGAGATGTGGGTTCGATCCCTGGGTGGGGAAGATCCCCTGGAGGGGGTCATGGCAATCCACTCCAGTATTCTTGCTTGGAGAATCCCATGGACAGAGGAACCTCGCAGGCTATAGTCCTTATGGTCACAGAGTCAGACATGACCGAAGAGACTTAGCACACACCCACACACCACTAATAAAAGCCAGTTTCCCCAGCACGAAAGGAGAATGACAAGGTATTTTTCTCTGTTGTAATAGCATTTCTAACTCCCACCCCTGTGACCGCAGCTGCCTCCTCCAAGGATGGAGCTCTGTCTCATACAGGACCTCAGCAAGCACTGGGCATGTGTTTCCTCACTAGTAGCGACCACATACCCATGGGACGACTGTTACTATCCAGATTTCACCAATGAGAACAGTTTAACAGAGGCAAATTCAAAACAACAACAAGGTCTAAAGTGGATATAACAGTAAAACTCTTCTGTATGAAATCTATATTTACCCATTCACATAACGCTATCCACAGGAAAACTGACAAGTGGTGGGGATTTTCAACCAAAACACATGGATTCTCTCCAGTAAGTTTGTCTAGTAAAGATTTTAAAGCACACAAATAAGACCACAACTGTGTTTCTAGTATGAAGAGAAAACAAAATAGATATATAAACAATTCACAATTATGTTATGATCTCCGTTTCCTTTGTTTTTAAAATCCCTTTGAGGGTAAAATAAATTAATGGAGAAGTCTTGAGCGGAGAAAAACAACTTACTAAAATTTCAACAATCACTTGTCTTCTCTCTTAGCAACCCTTAGTAGACAACATGATGTAATTATAGTAGTAATAGTTAGCCCTCATTGGCCATGTATAACATACCAGACACCGTGGTAAGCATTTTACTGTCATTATTTCATTTAATATGATAAAAACACACTATATTAACAAACATTATATGACATAAACTTATGACAAAAATGATTGAATTAAAAGTTAACATATGATAAACTTGTATGATTCGGTAAGTTCTCTGATATGTAACACAGAATTGTTGCTTTTTAAGCTGTAAAGTCATGTCTGACTCTTAAAACCCACGGACTGTAGCCCGCCAGGCTCCTCTGTCCATGGGATTACCCAGGCAAGAATAGTGGAGTTGGTTGCCACTTCCTTCTCTAGGGGATCTTCCCAACCTAGAGATTGAACCCTGGTCTCCTAGGGAAGCTCATAACACAGAATACATGTTTAAAAAGCATCTGGTTATTTGCTTAAAGTACAATCCTCCTCTACTCTTTTAGCATGGTATCTAGAAATTAATTGGCATGAACTAATTTGCTTTGAATCATCACTGGTAGAGTAAAAGGGAGTAAGATTAGTATATCTGATAATTAATTTCCTTATGATTTCCTAGTGAATAATTAGTTTGCACTAAAATAAATTATATTTTGAGTTTTACCAGGCCCCATTTTTGTCACTAGTATCACTTTCAAATAAAGTGGCCTCAGTTAAATTTTAACATAATGTATTTTATTTCGTGGGTGTGATGGTCACTTTCAAATAAAGTGGCCTCAGTTAAATTTTAACATAATGTATTTTATTTTGTGGATGTGATGGTCAGTTTTACATGTCTGTTTGGCTAGCCTTTCCCTCCCCAGTTATGCAAAAAACACTAATCTAGGTATTTTTTTAGATGTGATTAACATTTCTAATCAATTTTTAATCCAAGCAGGTGAAAAGGCCTTAAAAGAAGAGCTGAGGTTTCCCTGAGAAAGAAGAAATTTCACCTGTGGGCTGCTCATCCAGTCCTAGAAGTAGAAACTCTGGTACCATCTTGATTCTACCCTTCATCTCTGGCATCCAATCCATCACCACTTCCTGTCCACTCATTTTTCTCTCAACTGCCACTATCCTTGTCCAGGTCTCTATAATCTTGTAAAACTGCATACCATCCTACCTGGTGCAATTGCTTTAGACTCCTCCATTAATTTATTGCACCCTACTCCCCATACTTGAATTCACCAGCTATACAATCAGCCCACCACCTGTCAAAATCCAGCTTTAACATCTCTGATTGCCTCAAGGGAAAGGAGCTTATCTTACCATTTTTGTATTCACAAGCACTTATCAAAATATCAGACACACAGTAAATGTTGGGTAAGTAGGAGTCAATCCTCCAGAACATAAGAAGCATAGATTCTTCTTAGGTGGGCAAAGTTGTGGGGGTTTATAATAATTAAAGCCAGGTGAAACAGTCTCTAGGTATCTTACATTTCTTTTGGCTCAGAGAGTCTTTTTTTTAAATAATAGCTTTATTGAGGTATAATTGATATACAAGGAACCGCACATATGTAATATGTACAACTTGATGAGTTTGGATAAATGCAAACACCCATGATATCATAACTGCAACCAAAGTAATAGACATATAACACACCTCCCAGAGTGTTTGCTTGTGTTCCTTCGTGTGTGTGTACGGTGGTGGTGGTGGGAGGGGTTCTCTCTTATCATCAAGAAGTCTTAATTTTGGAGAGTCAGTGAAATCTATGGTGTTTCTCCTTAGAAAAATACATTTTATATAATTTCTGAGATTTCATGGACTTTCTACAACGCATTCATCCATGTATTCCCCTATGGTCCATGGACCCCAAGTTAACCTCTGAATAGAACCAAGTATCACAGATTCAAGTTTGATTTTAATTCCCTCTGGTTTTGGTCTCAACTTCCTTTCCTTCTTCTGGATCATTTTTGCACCACCATCCAAGCATCCATATGACCTACAGAAACTAGCTATTAGTCCTCAATGAAAGAGATCTTCATCTACAAGAGTATTCAGTTCTTACAAAGAAAAATATTTCCAAGGACATTATTTTTCTGTTGTTTTTCACAATAGACCACCCTGGATTGCAGGTATGTGTAACAACACTTTCTACCAAGATGGTTACCCTTTCACCTTTGAGGCCCTGTTTGCTGTTCAAGATAGCTATGAAGATGGGGAAATGGAAAAACTGGGGGACTGTAACTTAAGCAAAGTCAAGCAGCAATTCATAGTACTGCATAAAAGAAGCCCATACCTTCTGACATCCAATCCAGAAACTACTCCTGAGACCTAGCCACCTTCCCAGTATCCACATGAAAAGTTTTCACATTAGGCTTATCCAAGCCCCTGTGTAGTCACCTGAAAATAAATCTTTAGAGCTCAAGATACAAACAGAAAAATATTACTCATGGTTAGCAAAGACAAAATTCAACTGAATCTGAAAAGGAAGGACAAGAGAGAAGTAGCAGATCAGATCAGATCAGTCGCTCAGTCGTGTCCGACTCTTTGCGACCCCATGAACTGCAGCACGCCAGGCCTCCCTATCCATCACCAGCTCTCGGAGGTCACTCAGACTCGCATTCATTGAGTCAGTGATGCCATCCAGCCATCTCATCCTCTGTCATCCCCCTTCTCCTCCTGCCCTCAATCCCTCCCAGCATCAGAGTCTTCTCCAATGAGTCAACTCTTCGCATGAGGTAGCCAAAATACTGGAGTTTCAGCTTTAGCATCATTCCTTCCAAAGAAATCCCAGGGCTGATTTCCTTCAGAATGGACCAGTTGGATCTCCTTGCAGTCCAAGGGACTCTCAAGAGTCTTCTCCAACACCACAGTTCAAAAGCATCAATTCTTCGGCGCTCAGCCTTCTTCACAGTCCAGCTCTCACATCCATACATGACCACAGGAAAGACCATAGCCTTGACTAGGCGAACCTTTGTTGGCAAAGTGATGTCCCTGCTTTTGAATATGCTATCTAGGTTGGTCATACCTTTCCTTCCAAGGAGTAAGCGTCTTTTAATTTCATGGCTGCAGTCACCATCTGCAGTGATTTTGGAGCCCAGAAAAATAAAGTCTGACACTGTTTCCACTGTTTCTTCATCTATTTCCCATGTAGTGATGGGACCAGATGCCATGATCTTCGTTTTCTGAATGTTGAGCTTTAAGCCAACTTTTTTACTCTCCACTTTCACTTTCATCAAGAGGCTTTTTAGTTCCTCTTCACTTTCTGCCATAAGGGTGGTATCATCTGCATATCTGAGGTTATTGATATTTCTCCCGGCAATCTTGATTCCAGCTTGTGTTTCTTCCAGTCCAGCATTTCTCATGATGTACTCTGCATATAAGTTAAACAAACATGGTGACAATATACAGCCTTGACGTACTCCTTTTCCTATTTGGAACCAATCTGTTGTTCCATGACCAGTTCTAACTGTTGCTTCCTGACCTGCATATAGATTTCTCAAGAGGCAGATCAGGTGGTCTGATATTCCCATCTCTCTCAGAATTTTCCACAGTTTATTGTGATCTACACAGTCAAAGGCTTTGGCATAGTCAATAAAGCAGAAATAGATGTTTTTCTGGAACTCTCTTGCTTTTTCCATGATCCAGCGGATGTTGGCAATTTGAACTCTGGTTCCTCTGCCTTTTCTAAAACCAGCTTGAACATCAGGAAGTTCACGGTTCACATATTGCTGAAGCCTGGCTTGGAGAATTTTGAGCATTACTTTACTAGCGTGTGAGATGAGTGCAATTGTTCGGTAGTTTGAGCACTCTTTGGCATTGCCTTTCTTTGGGATTGGGATGAAAACTGACCTTTTCCAATCTTGTGGCCACTGCTGAGTTTTCCAAATTTGCTGGCATATTGAGTGCAGCACTTTAACAGCATCATCTTTCAGGATTTGGAGTAGCTCCACTGGAATTCCATCGCCTCCACTAGCTTTGTTCCTAGTGATGCTTTCTAAGGCCCACGTGACTTCACATTCCAGGATGTCTGGCTCTAGGTCAGTGATCACACCATCATGATTATCTGGGTCTTGAAGCTCTTTTTTGTACAGTTCTTCTGTGTATTCTTGCCACCTCTTCTTAATATCTTCTGCTTCTGTTAGGTCCATACCATTTCTGTCCTTTATTGAGCCCATTTTTGCATGAAATGTTCTTTGGTGTCTCTGATTTTCTTGAATAGATCCTTAGTCTTTCCCATTCTGTTGTTTTCCTCTATTTCTTTGCATTGATCACTGAAGAAGGCTTTCTTATCTCTTCTTGCTATTCTTTGGAACTCTGCATTCAGATGTTTATATCTTTCCTTTTCTCCTTTGCTTTTCACTTCTCTTCTATTCGTAGCTATTTGCAAGGCCTCCCCAGACAGCCATTTTTGCTTTTTTGCATTTCTTTTCCATGGGGATGGTCTTGATCCCTGTCTCCTGTACAATGTCACGAACCTCCATCCATAGTTCATCAGGCACTCTATCTATCAGATCTAGGCCCTTAAATATATTTCTCACTTCCACTGTATACTCATAAGGGATTTGATTTAGGTCATACCTGAATGGTCTAGTGGTTTTCCCTACTTTCTTAAATTTAAGTCTGAATTTGGCAATAAGGAGTTCATGGTCCGAGCCACAGTCAGCTCCTGGTCTTGTTTTTGCTGATTGGATAGAGCTTCTCCATCTTTGGCTGCAAAGAATATAATCGATCTGATTTCGGTGTTGACCATCTGGTGATGTCCATGTATAGAGTCTTCTCTTGTGTTGTTGGAAGAGGGTATTTGCTATAACCAGTGCATTTTCTTGGCAAAACTCTGTTAGTCTTTGCCCTGCTTCATTCCGTATTCCAAGGCCAAATTTGCCTGTTACTCCAGGTGTTTCTTGACTTCCTACTTTTGCATTCCAGTCCCCTATAATGAAAAGGACATCTTTTTTGGGTGTTAGTAGCAGAGGAAGCTGCAATTGCATGAGGGACCAGTTCTTCAGAAGTGGAGACAAAGACAAAACCGAGGAGAGCCTGATGAGCTGTGTCAAGATATTGTAAGACATTGTGTTTAGGCAGCAGAAAGTCTGAAATAAACGCTTTTATTACAAAATCATTTTGATCAAGAATCCTCAGAATCTAATAAGAGAATGAAAAGGAGAAGCTTGGAAGGTTTCTGTCAATCAATCAAAAAAAAGCAATTATCTAGGAACTATCTCTATAAGGTGGCTGCGCTAGGCACTGTACAGCTTGAACTGCTCACTAAAGCACCTGTCATAAGGCCCTCATTCTTTACATAGTTGGCCAGATCTCTGCCACACACTCCTAATTTTTTTGTTCTAATTAAGAATTTTCAAGGGGAATAGAACTAAAACTACTGTGCCACACATGACAAAGAATTATGATAAAATCAAGAACAATGTAGAACTCATAATCTCCCCATTTCTTTCAAATAAGAGAGACTAAAACTTCACTCCCTTAGAGTGTCTATCAGTCACAAAGGAACTCCCAGATACGTTGTTCCAGAAGCATGCTCTGTGTGACTTTAATCACAGCATTTCTCCTACTGCACAGAGCACATGTCTCCATGTATCTCTCACTGGAATGTCATCTTCAGGAGGGCAAGTTTAGTTCTCACTTGTTTTTAAATCCCAGAGCTGATGCAGGGTCTCACTTGCTACTTATGCTGACTGCTCGTGCATGTGCGTGCGTGCCCAGTAGCTTAAGTCATGTCCAACGCTTTGCAACCCTATGGACCGAACTGCTGCCTGTCTGAGTCATTTTTTCAGGTGGGAGATACAAGTAATGCTTTTCACTGTCTTGCATCCAGTTCCTCTAATGCCGACTGAGGAAAGGCTGCCAAAAACTTTAACTATAACAAAGTAAGATGATTCTGACATCTACTGCTATGCTCTCAGCAGTAGAATCTTTTAAAAGAAGCTCAAACAGAAAGGTACAATATTTCAACTTAAGTAGAGCTTTAAATTTTTTGCAGGCAATACAGTTTTCTCATTTCTAAAGTGGTCATTTGAATGTGTTTCTGACCATCTCACCTCAACAGCTCCCCCTCTTTTACCTTCATGTCAACTTCCTCACTGCTTCCTTGCCTACATTTATGTTATTTTTTGTTCATCTTTTTTGTTATTGGTGGATTTCATCAAGATAGTTCGGCTCTATGAGGACAAAGAATATGTCAGTTTTATGCACACTTGCATTCATGGGTCTAATCCAATGCCTAACACAGAGTAGGTACTTAATAAATATTTGTTGAATGGAATAAATTACTTGAGAACGTATTTCTCAAATAATTTACAGAAGAGTAGTTGGATAAGATGTTCTAGAGGAAAAACAAGATTGTTTTGTTGGCCAAGTAATACTGAATTAAATCAATTGAATTAATGTTATTTTGCCTCTGGAATATCAGTGTATCTAAAGCTCTGAGAACTCTTATAAGAGGGAAACCACTGAATATTATTCAACTCAGCATTTCCCAAGTTTATATGATAACAAAAAAACTTCCTAAAGAAGTACCTGATAAGATTCTGTAGATTGTGTTCTAGAGAAAACACTTTGGGAAACACTGCTTTAAGGGCTAAAACAAGACACTGGGCCAGGCTAAGAGATGCAAGTATCTATTTTTCTGTATTCACAAGGCCGAAGACAGTTTCTCTGATCTCTCCAGAAAGGAAGAGAACATTTTTCTAATTATTTATTTACTCTCATGGACAACCATCACTACCCTTCCACTTTCCATCACCAAATGTGAATTCTCAATTCCTTTTCATTGGCTCAAATCACCATGTAGCATTAAAATGTTCTCAAAAGCACAGCTGGTTTCATATTGGATCTGCTTTAAAAAGAAGCCTCCAGGCAACTGGTTTCAACTCCAAATCAGTATTATCAACTGGGGGTTAGCTTGACTTTTTTTTCATTTACATTTAATTATTAGTTAGCATCACTATTTTGAACCGAAATTGTTTATTTTATAAAAGCATACCTAGTGCCTTTCTTGAAATCTGTTACCCTCAACTGAGACATCAGGACATTCAGTCAGGTAATATGTCTTACCATCATTTTGAGGTGTAATGTAATTAATCTGTCAGCAACAACTGTTAAGTAGAAAAGTTAATAAGTGACTCAAACACAAACACAGACACACAGACACACACACACACACACACACACACCTGGTGCTGCTGCTAAGTTGCTTCAGTCGTGTCCGATTCTGTGCGACCCCATAGACTGCAGCCTACCAGGCTCTCCTGTCCCTGGGATTCTCCAGGCAAGAACACTGGAGTGGGTTGTCATTTCCTTCTCCAATGCATGAAAGTGAAAAGTGAAAGTGAAGCTGCTCAGTCGTGTCTGACTCTTAGTGACCCCATGGACTGCAGCCCACCAGGCTCCTCTGTCCATGGGATTCTCCAGGCAAGACACTAGTGCCATTTTAATGTCATTGCTGTAATATCATCAGTTTTACTCAAATTCCAATATGATTTCCTAAATGTGAGTGGAAGAAGAGAAGCTACCAGTTCATCTTGAAATGTTATACCTATAATATGTGTCTATGACTGACATTCCATTGAGAGTTAGAGAGATTCTTAATTTATTCCTGAGCAGGACAAAAAATGGAAGGAAGGAGGAGGAAGGATGAAGGAAAAAAGATTATCAAAATCTGGGAGGACATCTGACTGTGTACTACATCTGTATATTTCATACGCCATGTAGATGATGACAAAATAACTGATAGAAAAAGTAAGTCCCACTAACTCTTTTATACATGCTTTCATTTAGGGGAAAATGTATTTTTTCCACATAGCTTTTTGAAGATTTCAACTACTCCACAAAACAAGATGAGCCTATGTTGTATTTAATGAAATTGTTTATAGTTTTGAGTATATATGGGGTGCTAGTGGCTCTGAGCAGATTCCAGAGTATCACCAGTTCTACAGCATTAAATAAGCAATTCTATTTCAGCCAGAAAGCTATATAAGGCTGTTCTCTAAGTAGAAAATAGATATACATGTTGCATTCACTACACTTCAAATGCTACACTTGCTTGCTTTAAAACAGCCCGTGTTGAGGTCACAAAAGTGAAAGTTAACTACAGTGGGTCAAAGATGAATGTTTAACAAACATTCAATAAATCACACCCAAAGTTTGGAATTTTTGTGGAAGTGTGAAATGGACAAAGGATTCACGTCATCTCTAACTTTTGGCCCAGTATTCTTTCCATTCACTTTTTAAAAGTCCATTTGGATAGCAGGCCAGAGTTGAAGGAAACTTCCCTGCTTATGGCACTTGCAAGGTGAAACTGAAAATTTCTAACAAAGCTCACAGCCTTGAGGAAGATTTCAAGTGGCTTATGGTCTTAGTTTTTTCTTATTTCCTCACTCATCATCAGACAAAATTGAAGGACAGATTCTGCCTTCTGCTCTGTAGACTGAATTCTATTTTCACTGGTGACTTGAGTATTTTGCTACTCATTTATCTGTGTAGCCCTCTATTTAATGGACTCAAGATCTGCAAAGCACATTCTATGGAAGAAGTCTGTACATTAGCTGATGGGATGTGTGGGTGTGCACACATCAGACAAAGAGAAAAGTTACTCTGCATGCAATGAGCCAAATCATCTCAATTCTTTTGCAGAAGAGGTTTTTTTTTTTTTTTTTTCCTTTTCTTTTTCCTTTGTTTTCACAGCTTGAATAATATTTATCTGAGTTTTCAGGTTCTTGGTTTTCAGTAGAATCCAACAGGTGTGGGAAAGGGCCCCATGCCCATGAACAGGGCTTCACTTACGAGATCTCTACCCCTCCTAATAAACATTTGTCTTACGGGTGAGGGTGGCTTGTCACTGGCCATGATTTCAGAGAAAGGCTTCATAAAGCCAGCCATGTTAAGACCAAAATAATGTCATTTAGTGTCCAGGGGGAGGTTGAAAAGAGGATTAGAGGCAGGCAGGCAGGCAGGGTATATTAAAGGAGTCCATGACTAACAGGGTGTGACAGAAAAGAGTTTTATTCTTTTCAACAAAACAATTCCCTAGGGCTGGGACCATTACTCCACTGTGCCTTTATCACCTTGGAATTTTTATGGTTATTTTTGATGAATTCACATTTTTGTAAAGGCTTTTTGAAATAATGCCAATTTTCAATTTTTAATTAAAGTCGTAAATAATCTTAATTCTGCTTTAAAAGGGTTATTGTTTCTTACTTTTTTAAATCATTGCTGCCAGGAAATATTCCAAATACCAAGCCCTGATGTGAGTTAGTAATTAGAATCTCTCCGAGGTCTAGTAACATTCTACCATGTAAATACTACAAACCAATACACCGGCGCAAGGTTTGAAAATGCGGATTGACTGATTTCAGGTTTATTAGCACTGCTTTTCCTGGGAGTGACATTACCTCTTTTTATTGGATACAGCAACTTTCATCATTTTAATCTCCTTGAATTAGTCCATCAAAGATCCACACAGGATTTTTAAAATCTTCAGATTAAAAGGCCAGGTTAAAATTTGGAAAGTAAACACAGTAAACTTGTCACTAAGGACTAAGCAAATAAAGTCTGTCAAATCCAATTTAGTCACTTCCTGGAAAGAGTGAACAACAAAAGCTGAATCACTGGAGTGATAATACCTCATTTCACATAAGACAAAATTAAGAGAATATTGTAATATTTGACATTAGATTGTAATTCTGCCCCTTGAAAGTATATCCTTTTATCCAAATTGTCTGTTCAGATCAGATCAGATCAGATCAGTCGCTCAGTCGTGTCCGACTCTTTGCGACCCCATGAACCACAGCACGCCAGGCCTCCCTGTCTATCACCAGCTCCCGGAGGTCACTCAGACTCGCATCCATCGAGTCAGTGATGCCATCCAGCCATCTCATCCTCTGTCGTCCCCTTCTCCTCCTGCCCTCAATCCCTCCCAGCATCAGAGTCTTCTCCAATGAGTCAACTCTTTGCATGAGGTGGCCAAAATACCGGAGTTTCAGCTTTAGCATCATTCCTTCTAAAGAAATTCCAGGATTGATCTTCAGAATGGACTGGTTGGATCTTCTTGCAGTCCAAGGGACTCTCAAGAGTCTTCTCCAACACCACAGTTCAAAAGCATCAATTCTTCGGCGCTCAGCCTTCTTCACAGTCCAGCTCTCACATCCATACATGACCATAGGAAAGACCATTGCCTTGACTAGGCGAACCTTTGTTGGTAAAGTAATGTCTCTGCTTTTGAATATGCTATCTAGGTTGCTCATAACGTTCCTTCCAAGGAGCAAGCGTCTTTTAATTTCATGGCTGCAGTCACCATCTGCAGTGATTTTGGAGCCCAGAAAAACAAAGTCTGACACTGTTTCCACTGTTTCCCCATCTATTTCCCATGCAGTGATGGGACCAGATGCCATGATCTTCGTTTTCTGAATGTTGAGCTTTAAGCCAACCTTTTCACTCTCCACTTTCACTTTCATCAAGAGGCGATGGAGAAGGGAATGGCAAACCACTTCAGTATTCTCCCTTTGAGAACCCCCAAAAAAAAAAAAAAAAAAAAAAAAAAAAAAAAAAAAAAAAAAAAAACCCCCGGATCAGGGGGGCCCAAAATTCAAATGGAAAAAAGGGGGAAAAAAAACCAAAAAAAAAGAAAGGATGGAGCCAAAACAAAAAGAATATCCAGCTGTGGATGTGTCTGGTGATAGAAGCAAAGTCCGATGCTGTAAAGAGCAATATTGCATAGGAACCTGGAATGTCAGGTCCATGAATCAAGGCAAATTGGAAGTGGTCAAACAAGAGATGGCAAGAGTGAATGTTGACATTCTAGGAATTAGCGAACTAAAATGGACTGGAATGGGTGAATTTAACTCGGATGACCATTGTATCTACTACTGTGGGCAGGAATCCCTCAGAAGAAATGGAGTGGCCATCATGGTCAACAAAAGAGTCCGAAATGCAGTACTTGGATGCAATCTCAAAAACGATAGAATGATCTCTGTTCGTTTCCAAGGCAAACCATTCAAAGTCACAGTAATCCAAGTCTATGCCCCAACCAGTAACGCCAAAGAAGCTGAAGTTGAAAGGTTCTATGAAGACCTACAAGACCTTTTAGAACTAACACCCAAAAAAGATGTCCTTTTCATTATAGGGGACTGGAATGCAAAAGTAGGAAGTCAAGAAACACCTGGAGTAACAGGCAAATTTGGCCTTGGAATACAGAATGAAGCAGGGCAAAGACTAATAGAGTTTTGCCAAGAAAATGCACTGGTCATAGCAAATACCCTCTTCCAACAACACAAGAGAAGACTCTATACATGGACATCACCAGATGGTCAACACCGAAATCAGATCGATTATATTCTTTGCAGCCAAAGATGGAGAAGCTCTATCCAATCAGCAAAAACAAGACCAGGAGCTGACTGTGGCTCGGACCATGAACTCCTTATTGCCAAATTCAGACTTAAATTTAAGAAAGTAGGGAAAACCACTAGACCATTCAGGTATGACCTAAATCAAATCCCTTATGATTATACAGTGGAAGTGAGAAATAGATTTAAGGGCCTAGATCTGATAGATAGAGTGCCTGATGAACTATGGAATGAGGTTCGTGACGTTGTACAGGAGACAGGGATCAAGACCATCCCCATGGAAAAGAAATGCAAAAAAGCAAAATGGCTGTCTGGGGAGGCCTTACAAATAGCTGTGAAAAGAAGAGAAGCGAAAAGCAAAGGAGAAAAGGAAAGATATAAACATTTAAATGCAGAGTTCCAAAGAATAGCAAGAAGAGATAAGAAAGCCTTCTTCAGTGATCAATGCAAAGAAATAGAGGAAAACAACAGAATGGGAAAGACTAGGGATCTCTTCAAGAAAATCAGAGATACCAAAGGAACATTTCATGCAAAGATGGGCACAATAAAGGACAGAGATGGTGTGGACCTAACAGAAGCAGAAGATATTAAGAAGAGGTGGCAAGAATACACAGAAGAACTGTACAAAAAAGAGCTTCAAGACCCAGATAATCATGGTGATGTGATCACTGACCTAGAGCCAGACATCTTGGAATGTGAAGTCAAATGGGCCTTAGAAAGCATCACTACGAACAAAGCTAGTGGAGGTGATGGAATTCCAGTGGAGCTATTCCAAATCCTGAATGATGATGCTGTGAAAGTGCTACACTCAATATGCCAGCAAATTTGGAAAACTCAGCAGTGGTCACAAGATTGGAAAAGGTCAGTTTTCATCCCAATCCCAAAGAAAGGCAATGCCAAGGAGTGCTCAAACTACCGAACAATTGCACTCATCTCACACGCTAGTAAAGTAATGCTCAAAATTCTCCAAGCCAGGCTTCAGCAATATGTGAACCGTGAACTTCCTGATGTTCAAGCTGGTTTTAGAAAAGGCAGAGGAACCAGAGATCAAATTGCCAACATCCGATGGATCATGGAAAAAGCAAGAGAGTTCCAGAAAAACATCTATATCTGCTTTATTGACTATGCCAAAGCCTTTGACTGTGTAGATCACAATAAACTATGGAAAATTCTGAAAGAGATGGGAATACCAGACCACCTGATCTGCCTCTTAAGAAATCTGTATGCAGGTCAGGAAGCAACAGTTAGAACTGGTCATGGAACAACAGACTGGTTCCAAATAGGAAAAGGAGTACGTCAAGGCTGCATATTGTCACCATGTTTATTTAACTTATATGCAGAGTACATCATGAGAAATGCTGGACTGGAAGAAACACAAGTTGGAATCAAGATTGCCGGGAGAAATATCAATAACCTCAGATATGCAGATGACACCACCCTTATGGCAGAAAGTGAAGAGGGGCTAAAAAGCCTCTTGATGAAAGTGAAAGTGGAGAGTGAAAAGGTTGGCTTAAAGCTCAACATTCAGATATTGTCTGTTAAAGGTTCTTAAAAACTGTTTACAAATTTATAGTCTTAAGATCTGATAATCTTCTTTAAATTAGTGCTTCAAACATCTTTCACAGAATCAAAACTACTCTTCCCTTATAAAGAAGCTGAAATAATCTGTGTTTGAGCAATATAAGCTATTAATAACTCCTAAAAATATTGCATTATGTTTTCATACCTACTGTCAACCTGGGTTACTCTCTTGGGTTGAATATCATATTACTGCTTATTTGTCTACATGTGAGACTTACATTCTGTCATGTCCACGACAATTGTTATTCTCTGTGAAGGTGCTCTTGAATCTTATAACAAATTTGCTAATACAGTAAAACCTCATACATTTGGGACAACTTGGAGGTAGAGAATGGTCAGATTTAGGGGGAAGGAACTCAGCAAGAGGATTTTTATTTAAGAAACACAACTTATTATTTCAAGTTTACAAGATACACATGGATAATGACAAAAACCATTAGATGGCGGTCCTCCTAAACAATTAACAGTATGTCATTATAACAATGGTGTGTTATTTTAAGAATATTAAACATTCTTCTTACAACTTTATTCCTATTATTAATTCACTTAGTTCCTTTGCTGTTTTAAAATACAGGAACATATTCCAATCCATGTTGAATGATCATCTATTATGATATGTTGATAATGATTATCTATTATCAGTTGATTGGGATTTCAATTAAAGAAATATAACTATACTTATGTGGGCTTTTCTAGTGGTTCAGACAGTAAAGAATCTGCCTGCAATGCAGAAGACAATGGTTAGATCCCTGGGTCTGGAAGATGCCCTGGAGAAGGGAATGGCTATGTACTCCAATATCTTGCCTGGAGAATTCCATGAATAGACAGCCTGGTGGGCTACAGTCCATGGGGTCACAAAGAGTCAGACATGACTGAGTGACTAACACTTTCACTTTCAACTATATTTATAGAGGAAAACTAAATAATTTAAAAAACTGACTTATAAGAGTGGGCTTATATACTATTAAGAATATCTATTTTAAAAAAGAACTTTTATCAATTTTTCTAACTGGACATTTTTCTAACTCACAGTGGAGACGTCAAATTATTTCCATATATGAGCCCTCAACTGGCATTGTGCTACCCACCTTCCAAGGAAGAAAAAGCTCAAGTAACAAAAAGATTACAGAGCATATCCCAAAATAAAAGAACTAAATCTCTATAAATCATAAAAGAATGAAGGATTCTGGTTAGCTTGAAGCCATGGTGACCTGAAAACCACGCCATAGAGTTTAATAAAACCATAGGAGATCATAGGCATCACTGATTCAGTGGACATGAGTCTGAGCAAACTCCAGGAGACAGTGAAGGACAGCGAAGCCCAGTGTGCTTAACAGGATCGCAGAGCAGGACACGACTTAGCAACTCAACAACAGTGTTCAGTCACTTGAAATAAGTTTAGTCTTAAACTTCCCTTAAATTTGTTATGCAGGACTCTTAAATGAATTAGGTACCCATCTAAACACAAGTGAAAAACCAAGGTCAGGTCAACATATTTTCTGCCATAATCAGAAAGTACTTTTTGGTCCAAAAATTTACAAAGTCTGGTATTAGAAAATGCCTGAAAGGTAGTAAGCTCTTTGTTTCTCAAGATGTTAAAGAACAGTATTGTTAACCACTTGCTGGAGATCTTATGAAGTCAGGAGGGTAAGTCGGGTGGGTTGTCAGGTTAATCTTTAACATTTCTTCCAAATTGGAGAAATACTACAGCTTCTAAGAGCTCTGAGAGGTCCACTAAGCCCTCGATGATGTCAAAAGTGATTTTAGGTTCAATTTCTTTCTCAGACTTTCATATATAGTACCTATTAAGAAACGTGTTTTTTTCTAAGCTTAAAGGGAACAATGCTCTATACATACTCATCCTACCATCTTCGTCAGAGCTAATAATTTTAGCCAATTGATATTTTATGTTTTGTATTGATATTTATTAAGCACTTATCACCAGAAAGAGTATTTGTTGTGTTGTTTTCCCACTTCAATTTTCTTTAACTATTTGGACATAATTTTGTTACTTTCCAGATTTGGTGACTTTGACTAATTTCATCAACTTCCATTATACAAATCCCCCCCAGAAATTCATATTCGATTACATCTGCTATGAAAATCACAGCCTTGCTACTACTTCATGAAAGACTTCTCTACTCAGAGTCAAAAATACGTTACACTTTGAGAAGCATTAGGATTACCAATGTCCCACAGAAGCTCCCAGTACTGCAAGAGGAATTTAAATGTGCTTTTCCTGGCTGGATAAATTTTCATTTAAAATTACCTTTTTCCTTGCTTGCTGATCTTTGGAAGAATGTGCCTTCACATGCTTTCTTAAGGAACTTGGGTCTGTGTAGCGTTTGGTGCATCCCGGAATTTGACAAGCATAAGGTTTCTAAATAAGAAAGAAAGAAAGAGCTGTGATTAAATCATAAAGGTAACTGAGGAAGATTTACTCAAAGACTATTGACTTCAGAGCATGAACTGTTGCCAACTGATTGATGTGAATTGCTATGTGATACTCATGCATTTTAATTAGAAAGCCCAGTAAGTTTGCATCAAGGCAAAGAGAAGAATAAACTTTCAAGAAACAAAGAGGTGGCTTATCTTTGAAGATTTTTAAGAGACTGCTACAGAATGCCCTCTTGCCACGAAATCTCCTGTGGCATTTTTCAATATGAAAATTATTAGTATCTCCAGTCATACTTACAATTATGTTCCCCTGAAAACAATCTCTGGTACTGTCAGAAATTAGGAAACACATATTCTTTAAGAGTTGAGGTATAAAGAAGCTGTAGAAAAGTCCAGAAAAGACTGGTAATGTTTCAGAAGAAACCTGATTCAGAAAGAGAGAGGGAGAGAATTAAAAGGGAAAATTAGTGGAAAGTAAGTAGAAGATAGCAGGTTTCAAACAACAGACACATGAAAAATCAGCCAAAGAAACATTAATATTATTAGTTGCAGAGGAGTCCTGCTGTTAAGCCTAGATGAGGTGAATAAGTTCTTGGCTGAGCACGATGAGAAAGAAAACAAGTTCTGGCTACTCCAATTCTCCCATGCACCTGAGAGATGTAAGGTGTGGAGCCCAAGACAGAGTCCAGAATCTTTTTTATTTTTATGACCCTGGTGATTGGTACATGATAATTAGGAATGACTGAATGAGAGCATTACACATTGATTCAAATTTTAGCAACTATTCCTACTGTAACAACTAAATTCAAACCAAAGTTTTGAGAATGTGACTTTTACACTGTAGAATAAATAAAAACTTTCTTAAGAAGTGGAAAAAAAAAAAACCAACCTATAACATTAACTGCGTTTATAAGATGTATTAACTGCCACTCATCTACTTAGTATCTCATCTGGTGAGATATTAAATTTGTGCCTACATGAGGTAAAATGTGAGGAAGAGAACTGAAACTGTCTCTACAATAGAGTTCTCACGTTAGAAACATGCTATTCTATCGACTATCCCCACTCCCCCCAAAATTCAGGTTGTTTTCCTTACTATTTATATTTTGTTCCTGTTTTCATGCACTTGCTTGTCATTTTGTAGGCCAACATTTGTGGGAATTATATTATTTGCTTTCTAAAAACCATATATGTGTTTCATTTTCTTATTGCTATTGTTGCTAATTTTTATTCCAAGAACAAGATAAAGTCATGAATATATAGTTTAGTTTGACAATCCTAATTTGAATTCTAAGTTTGATTATCTGATGTGTTTGTTCATTGACTAACTGACTGATTGAATGAATGAATCACTCAGCAGCTCTTTTGCTTCCATAATGTGCTAGACATTGTATCACATATCAGGGATCTAACAATGAACAATGGATGAACCAGCCTCTCAATAAGTCACAGTTTCTGCCAAATGATGACCCAATTATGGGCTGAAGTCATCTGCCAAGACGTTTCCATTGGGTAAACAAAGGTTTTCTTTAACCTGGGAATCTTTCCTGGGTTCACACAGTTTTTCCCCCATAGTCTTCCCTTTCCTGCCTGGGGGGAAATAAGCCAACATCTTTACTGGCAGTCATGTTATGACCACATAAGTTCATGTTTTGCATTAGAGATGCTGTATACAAAAATTGGGGGGAATATTCATGCATTATATAAATTGATGCCATTATTATTACAATAGTCACCATTACTTGGGTTGGAGAGATAAGAAATGGTTAATGTCATTTTGGATTTGATTTTGAGATACTCTTGAAAAAGGCT
Organism: Tragelaphus eurycerus; assembly: GCA_935064755.1. Taxonomy (NCBI): domain Eukaryota; kingdom Metazoa; phylum Chordata; class Mammalia; order Artiodactyla; family Bovidae; genus Tragelaphus; species Tragelaphus eurycerus. The sequence goes on along the minus strand of CAKXYN010000015.1, from coordinate 14,498,123 downwards.
TGAATACTGATCATTCCTCCCAGCTAGCTTTCACTCTCTCCCCTGTTATCAGCCACCTGGGATCAGTATGCCAAAACAGCAATGCCAGGGATTGGTCTAAGTGGTACAAGCATACTGGTCATTTTAACTCAGATTACCTAAGCTTTAAATGGCATGTTACACTTCATCAAACTATATTCTTCATTATTTTCCATTTATACTATAAAATTATTCCCCCTGTTTAGACATTAGGATGCTAATAGAGAAATGATTTAATAACACTTTCCAGGGTTAGAATTACGGACTCAGTCATCTTTATGGGCAAATCATTTTCCTAGAAGTAAAGAATCCATTTAATTGAAGAAAGATACTTTATCTAAAATTCTGATAGTATTAACATAAGGAGTTATTAGCATAAGGAGTACTTAATGAAAGGGAATGTGGACCTAAATTTTAATAATAAATTCTTCAAGCAACAAGAAGGTAGTTTGGATTTCAAAGAAAAAAATGATGGTTTTAAAAGATTTAATGGAGAAATACTTAAAAAAAAAAAAAAAAAAAACAGTTTTAAAAGCTACTGCATTGAACTGAATCATGAAATTATTATCTTAGGTAGTTTTTCTCAAAAGTTTTCCAAAGGGATTTTTTAAATTCAAAATGACTTTAGAAAATGCTCTTGGTTTGATTAGCTAAAATTAGCTCCAAGCAAAGAAGGGTATTGTAGAACCATAACACTTAGCCTCACAATAGTTCTTTCAAACTCCAGATAACTAGCTAGAGTAGAAGCAATTTCTCAAGACAATCTTGTCTCATGAATGTTCATTCTTCCATGATAAAGTTTAATGACAAATTGTAAAATTTATAAGATTCTACCAAGACCATTTTAGACATACAAAATAGGGTATTTAAACATAATTCATTCTCTTTCCTATTTCTACTTTTAAAAAATACTGCTATTCACCAAATTTATTCATTTAATATTCCATTCTGTTGCTTCTAAATTCATTGAATTCAATTCAGCTAGAACAGAAAGGGTCCATCTTACAGCCACATTACTCTAATTATATTTCAGATGTTTACTAGGCAAACCATCACATTATGTATATTAGGATATAATTCTGTTTAGAAAGGTTATGTGACGTATAGCTAATATGACTGCTATCAATATGACTAATAGCGACTAATATAAAATTTAATAAATATGTCAGCTATAACATCAGAAGAATCTTAAATATGTATGAGAAGGTGTGTAGAAATAACAGCATCTTTTCAAAATTCAAATTCTGAAGTAGTTTAATAATAGACATCAGAATGTTAACACTGAAAAAGTACTGTCATGAATACATTACTTGCAAGAATGTGGGATAAGAGATCTGTGATGTGTATAATACATTTACCCTGATGGCTTTAAGTGAACTAAAATTACATATAGTCCACCTAGCCTCATGTTAAAAAAAATGGCATCAAAACCTGAGAAATGCAAAGGAGGATGATCAACATAATTGAGAAAACAAAAGACAGAGTCATGGAAAGGGCATTAGCAAGTGAGGGCATTAGCAAGTGAACACAGTGTTTCAGCACTAAGAGAATTAAAGCATAATAATGAAAATAAATTGTTCTCATAGGTTGTATGTCAGTGGATATGTGGCTGTTAACACAGAGGAAGAGTGATGAAACAGGACCCTTGGGAAAGATTTGCTGATTCTTTTTAGATCACTTGAAGGTGAAAATACCAGGTGGTTTCTAAAGCAAAAGGCCAGATTCACTTCCAAAAAGCAGGCCAGTCTCAATGTTCTTATGTCAAGAAAAAAAGAACTAAAACAGGAAAAAAAAAAGTGCTTCCTGTTTCTAGCAATAGAGTAAGTATCTTATCTATCTTAGTATATCTTGATGTTTGAATATTTATTTTAAGGTCCAATCTCTAGCAGTCATTCTCTGTACTAAAATCTGCTATATATAACAGCCCCTAAAGTGCCTCTGCTTTATATACGAACCCTTTGGTCCCAGCAGCTGTAATATTTAGGATAACCTGTTACTATAGGAAAAGGAAAAGAAAGAACCAAACAGGGCCTCTTCTGGCTCTTCACCAGGTTTCCCTGCTGCCCTTGGCCTTGTCCCTATAACCTGCAGGTCATAAAGCAAACACCTCCACCATCCCACTATCACACAGGCACTTCCTCACACCGGGACTCGAGGCTGGAAGTTGGAAAGCTCCTGCCATTCTTACAGTGTCCAGATGTGTCCTCTGGTGCTTGGCGCGGTCACTGGAGTTACTGAAGGCCTTCTGACAGCCCGGATGCTGGCACAAATACGGCTTCTCGCCTGTGTGGCTCCGCAAGTGAATCTTGAGATTTTCGAGCCTCGAAAAGGCCTTCTTGCAACCTTCAAACTGCAAAAAGAAAACAATTTTTGGTTGCTGAGAAGGAACTTGAATGTTTGGGGTAGTGGGGGGACAGGAAAAAGAAATGTCCTTAGTTTGTTCTTAGCCTGTAACAAAAAAAAAAAATGAAACCCAAATAGTAACAGTATTACTTGTAAAAATATCCATATGTTTGTGTGAACTGCATTTTTCTACTGAATATACTTGCCACTTTCCATACCAGATTTGTGTCCCAAACTGATTTTTGTGATTACTTATGTCAGAGAAAATTTGCTGTGAGCCATCTGGCTTAGTTAATAAAAATACAGTAAAGCATGTCTTAAAGATTTGTTTAAAAAATAACACACTTTCCATTTCCAAATTGGTCTAAATTGAAGGAATCAGGAAGGAAGAAACTTTTTACAACTAATAAAATAACAACAACAAAAGAATCAAAGTGATGTTTGAGGGAAAAAAGTAAATTAAAGACCTAAGAGTTAGAGATGAAAAGGACACGTGTCTGCTGAATCATTATAATAAGCTTTCTTCATTCTATCTTAAGTGGTTTTCAACTTCCAAGAGTGACCTTTTTAATATATAGGGTGATGCCAAACCTAATGAGATAAAGTTTTTAACATGCTTTTCAAAAGGAACAAGAAGACAATTCATCTAGTACAAAATCATATTCCAAATAAAGTTATAGTTTTATTCATCTCTATTTTTAAAGAAACTTTGTTATCTGATTCTTGAAGAGAAGAACTGTGAATGAAAAGTTGAAGATCTTAAGAAATGTTTCATTGGTTTGTCAATAATATTTATTGATGGTAACATTTACTTACTGTCTTCTGTGTGCAAAATATCAGCTACTATTAGAGGGTCAAAGTGATTTCAATCCTTGAAGTGACAGTCTAACTGAAAACATGTTAGAGCATGTCTACATATGAAGCATAAATGTGAGATGGGTGTTTCTCCTTTAATTCCTTCTTTGGTGCTAAGCCTTGGAATATATATGTCCCTTCAGCAATTTTGATGCCATTAGAGTTCCCAGTGCAAGGAAAACTGTAATTTAAAAACTACAAGAACAAAACATAACATGTTTAATGCAATTAAGAAGCATTATATCTTAGAGAGGAATGTAGGGGTGGTAAGGGGAACAGAAGTAAAGAATATTAAATTGAAAATGGTTTACATTAAAAATTAGCAGGTATAACTTAAACTTACTGCAAAAAATATTATAAAATTCCTCAATTCTCTTACTTTTTATCAACACAACAGATTAGTACATTGCTCATGAAGGGGTGACCCAGAGTTGGGTCAGGTTTTGGTTATTTCAATTTTTGCCTTTACGTAGAGGATGAACAAAGGAGGAAGAATAACTAAACATGTCACAACACCATCTATTTAAATAAGGTGTCTAGATTTTGCATGCTAGAATATTTTAAGAAATTTATGAAAGTTGCACTTATTTTTGATTGAGAGTTATACATGTTTCACAGACATATGTTGGTTTATTTCAATTTTGATATTTTGCTTAAAATAATTCTAGTGTTTTCCTGATTTCTATTTCACATAAAAGTAAATTTAGCCTGAACAGAAGATGATTGCTGACAAAGCCAACTACTTTTCAAAAGAATGAAAGGCATAGAATATATCGCTAGAGGGAGAGAGGAGTTAAGTGTTTATCTCTGCAGGTTTTCAAGTGGTTCTCATGTTTGAGAATCAAGGGGCTCAAAAGTAACCCCCAATTCATGGCTAAGAGGCCCCTGCCAACCAAACCTCTGTTTTTAAGGTTCACTCTGAATGACAATTCAGTGTACACTTCTACTGTAACTCAGTTTGTCTTGGAATCACCTGATAGACCACACTTAGGTCTAAAATGAGCTTATGGTTTTGGACACATCAAGCCTGTAGCCCAGTTCCTAGCAAGGTTGTTTTGCAGGGTGGGCATCATTTTATAGGGGTGCATACCCAGATCCGAGTAGGCCCCAACATCCACTATCTTCTATAGTCACCCGAGATCTTGATCAGAGAAAAGCCTGCATTATCTCAGCACCAACACTGGAGTGGAGAATCATTTTAGAATAGCTTAATCAGATTTCTGTGAGCACCAGAAAAATAAGACCCCTCGATCTACCACAGAGTGATTAGACGGGATCCCAAAGATGCCCCAGAACTAATTCCAACTGCCTACTTCATCAGATGTAAACTAAATGTAGACTAGCATTCCCAAGGTCTCTCTAGTTAAATGTCCATGTAAATGTTCAAAGTCAGAAAATTGTTAGTATTATTGTTAACAGAAGCAATGATCAAACCAAAGAGCTTGCTGCATTTCAAGCAAATCAGTGAAAAATGAACTATATCTCATAAAATCATGACCATTTTTTTAAAATAGAAAAGGTGGAGGAAAATATGAGCACCCCAGATTGAAAATGACAACAAAATGACAACAAAAAGATTATCAGTAAAAGCATGAAAATCCAGCTGATCTCAAATATTTCCTCTGTAACAGCGAAGTCCAGAAGACAAAAGTCTTTGTAGTACGTGTACAGGCATTATGCCACTTTCAGGAGAAAAGATTAAGGACTGAAGGGATTTGACCCCACTGAGTTGAATGAATAAAGGCTAGAGCAAGGCAACCCCACGTACTGGGGGCTCATAAAAACATTACCCACTCACTCATATTGAAGAAATTCTCTGAGAAGAAACCATGAACCCCACCCAAACCAATCAAATAAAGTGCTGCAGAACTGATCAATGGCTCCGTGAGGGACCTAACACCTAACCCATCACAAGACTATGCAAAGAATAATATCTGATTGAACTTGCCACACTAACAATTCTACGAGAATAAAAAATAGTACCCGTTCATTTCTCTAAGGGTAAATGGATGAAACTTGAAAGCAAACAATTTTGTGGATTCATTATCATTCATGATGGAAATAAACCTGTAATTCAAACAAGTATTTCCTCTCCCTCAGGCAATTCTACCTTAAGATTGTAAGTTCAATTAAATGCAAATACATTAAAAATATAATATTTTGGTAGAACTATACAAGATTGTTACAAAATACATCTAAACTGGATGTTCTGGATATCTGAGTAAATGGTTGCCTTGTTTTCTACTTACATATTTTCAGGTTTTCAAAATCTTTAATGAGTCTCACCTTGTAAAGAAACATCTAAATGTAAAGGAAAGCAGGAACCCCAGGAGAATTTCCTTGAATTTGGCTGCATACTTTTTCATCAAGATTCCTAAAGTGCAAAGTCTATCCTGAGATCTAAGGTCCAAATTGTCACCTGATTTCTTGTGTCATTGCCATGAACCAATTCCTTCACAAAAACTGAACAACATCTTAGTCACTGGATATCTCCTTCCTGGACTGGCTGTGGAGCCAGGAATCTAAGGCCCAGTGACACATAGATGGATCATCAGGCCTGAGATTGCCTGTGCTTCAAACGCAGGCCACATACAGATTAGAGAAAAACAACAAACTCTCAGAATCCAAGGGAGCAGCAGAAGTAGGAAAAGAAGAACAAAGAGAAAGACAAATGCAGAATGGTAATGTTTGAGGGAGTGGTGGTGGGAAAAGGGTCTGGTACACATGGGTAATTTTATCTAAATAGCATTCTTATTTTCCTCCCCGACAAACACTGAGTAAGCCCTAGGATCATGGCACTATGTGATAGACAATGAGAGAAGCAAAAGGATTAAGACTCACATTTTACTCAAGGGAATCTGGAATCAAGATCATTACCTGTGGCTGGGTAGGTCATATACTGATGAGGCATGAGCAATGATTCTCAAAGATACATTTGAGATCGGAAGCACTGTCACACCCTTGGGAACCTGTCAGAAACACAAATTCTCTAGCCCAACTTCAGACTTACAGAACAGAAACCTGGGGGGTGCAGGCCCAGACATCTGAGTGTTAAGGAGCCCTCTAGGAGATTCTGATGCTACGATGTGTCTGTGAGTTTGGGATGAAATTCACATTGTAATCACTGTTGCTGTTCTCAAGACAATCTCCTGACAGAAGCAAAATGTCTTACAGAATTCACTCATTTCTAATTGGGGCAAGAGTCATACGGGCTTGTAGCAGCCCTGGACTAAAAAGAAACATCTCCATCCCAGGATAAAGCAGGGTTATCTCCATATGCACTGCAAATGAGACAATATTCCAGAATGCCAGTCTCATACTAGAGATTCTTTAAGCTCTTAACTATTTAATCTGTTGCCAAGCAGATTCTAGTTCTGAAATAGGCATGCCTAAAAATTCCCTCAGTGACCTCTTGACCAACAAAACATCCCATGTTTCTAGCGCCTATTACATTCTGCTGTTGAGAAAAAGCAGTGAAGGGGAGCCATTATTTTCCAATTGCACATTTCAGTGACTACAGACACATACAAGAACAATGCATGAAGTGGCAGAACTTTAAACCTCACGGGTTTGAAAATACGGCACTGCATGAAGCCTGACTCTGAGAAAAATCTCTTTAACTCTGAGGCTGTTTTCAAGGAACAAGCCTTAATTAAGAAGTATAAGTTGCCTCAAATCCAAAGAAACTTAGCTTGCACCACTTTGTTAATTTAGGAGATTATTTCATATTTAAAGGATCACAACTGGACCATAATCACCATCTATATAAATTGGCTTGATTACAGATTGTTGACATTAAGTGGCATTAAGATGACCTTTGAAATATTACTTTCCCTTTCTATTAGAGGCTTTTGTGTAAGGTTTTGAAAATGAAAGACTCATTAGACACCATTAAAATAGGATTTATTCCATATGTGTAACCAGTAATCAAGTAGAATATTACTCCTTCCCCTAATCAGCAATTTATAGTGTTGAGAAGCACAAGTTCATATTCAAAGCAGTAATAATAGCAAACCTTTCCTGATCAGGTTTCTCTACCATCACTAGTGTCAACAAAACCAAAACAGAAAGGAGTCTATGATGCTGGACATGCTTTTTAAAAATATACATTTGATTTCAATTAAGGCTCAGTGTTTACGACCCTTGTAGGTATAAGCTTTTACAATTTCATCAGTCAAGACCAATTATTCCTATTAGTGATGGCCGAGCTGTGATATGCTGTGCAGAGTTGGGGACTTACTGATGAATTGTATGCTAGTTTACATCTTCCATGTACAGCCCAAAGACAACAGAGATGAAAGCCATGGGTGGAAAGGTCAGCAAATATTTATCATGCTGTGGATACAGTCAAGGTGACTTCCACAATAAGCCCAAGAATTCAAGTCTACTTGAATCACGGACATACTTGCAAAAGGTGTAAGTAAAAGATGGCTTCTTCTGTGACTCTGAAAGAGGGGGACAAAGGCACAGCTGAGGGCCCAGAGCCACCTTACACTCATGAGAAGAGGTGAGAAATCTGACTCTGGTGTTTAGCTGAGATTTACCAGCTTTCTTCCAGGACAGTGCTGGCCATCTTTACGTGCTCATGAGTCACTGGGCATGTTGTCAATATTAAAATACAGATTTGATTCAGTAGATACAGAGTAGGGCCTGAGAGTCTGCATTTCTAACTACCTCCTACATCATATTTTTAAATGTTGAATGTTCAAAGATGCCAATTTGAAAAGTAAGGTTCTAGGGGTTATTAAACTACTTTCAAGTTGAAAATGTACGGTTTAATGGGATTCAAAGAAAAAAAGAGACAAAGAACTAGAGTAAGAATAAAAAGACTTGCTTTTGATGAACCAAACTATTGTCACTGAGTAATATGGAGTCCACAGAAGTGTGGAAGAGTGAAATCTATTTGTTAAACTTAGGTTGAGAAGAGAACAGAAAGTGTTGTCTAGGGGCAAAAAAGCAGAAGAAAAGTCAGGGGGGCGGGGAAGCATAAGAAATCAAAACGGAAAGACTGCAGAAGCATACTGGAGCAATCTGACATTGTTTCTCCTGCGGTGTTATTCACAATGGACACATGGCTTGCCTCATGCCATCCCGTGGTTTCTGCTCCCAGTGCATCTTACTAGAACTGGATGCTCCACCAAATCTTAATATTTATCACATCAGTTTGTATAAAGTGTTACATAAAGGGAGAAGAAAATAATTCACATGTTTTGAGGCTTTAAAAAAGTATGTAGTTCATGAATTTACTATACTGAGTAATATGGAGTTCTTCATTGGAGAAGGAAATGGCAACCCACTCCAGTGTTCTTGCCTGGAGAATCCCAGGGACGGGGGAGCCTGGTGGGCTGCCGTCTATGGGGTCACACAGAGTCAGACACGACTGAAGTGACTTAGCAGCAGCAGCATGGAATTCTTCCCTCTCCAAGCTTCATTCAGACTACTAATTCTGTAAAGAGGAAGGAGATGTCTCCGCAGGTTTTCACTTGAAAATATGAGTGATTTTGCTCATGTTTTTAATCTAATCACCTTATTGTCCACAATGGAAGCAATGTACTCACAAAAAAGGAGTTTGTATGTTTCCTTTTGGTTGTTAAAAGTAATGTCTGATTTTATAATATTTTGAAGGGTCTACCAAGAGGAACAGTGGCCTCATTGGAAAATTATTTAAAATTGTGGTAGGGTTACCCTGGTTAATTTGAGATTTCTCTTAACTTCAGGGAAATCAGTATACCCCAAAGTGATTTTACAAAGATTCCAAATATCTAAACAGATTGCACTTGCGTTTCCTAGGACAGCCTTGCTTCAAAGTTTCCTGGTCTTTTGGGAGAGGCAGCCATAATGGGGAAGACACTCTGACACTTCGGCCTCAATGAGTCAACTACTTCATTGCATGTCACTTATCTGGAATTCTGAAGTGGCCTACTGTACTTGTTTATCGAGATTTTCTGGAATTATTAAAATTTTATAGAATTAATATAAAACCCTTTCTGTAATGTTTTCCTAAACTGTAAAAAAGAGATCCCAGTTACTATGTTTTTCCTTGTTATTCTAGTGTACAAAATGAATCTATTAACTAGCTCATAAATACAACTTCCTGGCTTGTTGTGCTTTTTGGTTTTGATTAAGAAATCTGTATAAAACAAAGGTTACCAAAATGGGCAGTATGAATGTGCTTCTTATTGGTTTAAGAATATTCTTTTTTTTTTTTTTTTTTAACATTTTGGGTCATGGGCAGCAGCTGACTTTTAAAAGGGCACTCTAAATGAGGTGGCAAAATAAATGAGGGTGTAACATAAAAATTGAAAATGGAAAAAATGTTTTTGAGAAGCCACATGACAATGTAGAGAGAAATATGTTACTTCTGTGCCAACATTTGAACCATATTAAATTTTTATGGAAATTATCACGTGTCTGGTTTATAAAAATTGAAAGGAGTTAGGGACAAATGGAACCTTATCATGGGCATTATATTCACCACTGCCAAAAGAAGACTCCATAGTGTAACAGTGATATTTAAATATATCATATTGCTGCCTCCAGTTATTCAACAAATGTAAGGAATATCATATATTATTCATGCTGTGTCAATACAATGCCAGAAAACTACAATTTCAAGCAAATAATTATTCCATGAGTGGGTAAATAATAAAAAACTGGCTATTTGGGGGTTGTTTAAACATAAGAATAAGTAAGTTGCCTGAACTTCATTCTTGTTTATGAGCGTTGATTTCATGCAATCTGCAAATACATATCCACTAGAGCATGTGTCCTTCAGAGGTTCACAGTCAGACCTCAATAAATGCACTTTGATTATATGCCAGAAGAGCAAATATATTTAAGGCTATGTAACTGGCCCTGGGTAAATATACCTAAAAGAAATCACATTATTTCATTTTCCATGTATCTCTGTTTCTGACCACCATGTAGGCATACTTAATTCCATACACATGGATCTGCAAAAGCATAATACTTCTATGAAGTACACATAAAGTCTACATATAAAAGCAACTTTTATATATTTTGCTACTCTATATTAAAGAAAACAGTTCTACAAAAAATTTTGAGCATCAGTATATATACCAATAGACCCAGGAATATTGAGTTTCTTGTTCACTCAGCACTTTATAGGCTGTGCAGATGATACAAAAGCATGATCAGGCTCCATCCTGCATTCATATTACATTCTAGGAGATAGACATACACTCAGAACAAATTTTGAATCTGACCCAGCCTGCTCCAACACCCCCAAACTATTTTCTATAGACTAAAGGTGAGGAAACAAATGTTGGAGAAATCATCTTTTGGATTTTAGGGATTATTTTTTGGATTTTTAAAAAGTGTCAGAAATGTTCTCTAAAACTCTAGTTTCTCTAAAGGGTCTCTCACATTTCAGACAGGGATAGATGAAGTAAAAGAGAAATAAGGAAATGAGAAGCAGAAAAACAAAAAAAAGAGAGGAGAGAAAAAGGCTACAGGTCAAAGGAGAGCTTAGCAAAGACATGGTCAGGCCTGTTTCCTCCCGTCTGTCCTCCCACCTTTCCAGCGGACTCCAGGCCAGTCCAGCTGCAGTTCCCTAATTAAGCATCATTGTTCCACTTTGCCTCTGCTTGTGCTACTTCCTGTGCCTAGTGACATCCTACTGACCCTTTACCTTGGTGTCACCTCCTCTGTGATACCTTCCTTTATGCTTGGTGTCACCAAGGCGCAATGGATCACTACCTCCACCTCCCCCCACCCCCCACTGCACACACACATCAAGACTTATCCACTGCCCGGCTAATGCATGGGGGTACACTAATTGGATTGTTTGTCTCCCCTACTAGGCTGTGAGCTTTATGAAGACAAGGTACTGAGTCTTATTAATCTTTTTATTGGCATATACTTGGCATATACTCAAGTGACCACAGATTATTTGCTAAATAAATGCTAAAGGAAATGGAGAGAATGAATGTAAAATATATATATATATATATTTCCTAGACTTTCTTCTGTAGAAAGCTCATTAAGGCCTTTTAATTAGGTAGAGCCAGTCACCATTCATGATGACATCAAATGGTCAACACTGCAAAAGCTATAAAATGCATTTAAGGATTTTGTTAGATTTTAATGTTCTATAGAATTACTGCAAAACATATAATTATTTTAATATCTAATCATGTGGGGAAACAATACTACTAATAACAATATATGGTTGTATTTTTTTGTGGCTGTGATGTCTTAACTTATTTATTGATGTTCTGAGAGATCTGTAGCAATACTGGTGAAGGGAGTGGGCTGTGTTCCTACCACACCCTTTTCCAAACTTAAGCTACACATACACATACCCACTGGGAACACATTATTAGGCATAATTCAAGGAACATAAATGTATGCCTTCTTCATATATAAATGAAAAGAAACTTTTAAATTGCCCTAAGTTAAACTAACATACTCAAATATGCCAGGAAAGAGTCTCTCATCAGTGTCTCATGCAAAGAAAAAAGATCTTTGGGACCTTGCCCTGAATTGCGAGTCAAATATCCCCAAAGAGCTGGTCAAACAGTTTCCCTTGCTATCTGCTCACCATCCGATAGCCAACCTCTCTGAACAGGACGCAGCCATTACGACCCCATATAACCCCAGGATATAACCACGCCAAACTCCAGAGCTTTCTGTATTCAGAGTACAGGGGGCTGTAGCAAGGCCTTGGCTCTGCCTTTCCTGTTGGCAGTGGACTGGCTCCCCTGTAACTCTCTTTGACTGCAAAGAGGAGAAATGCCACTGCTTGCCTTCAGTTTTATTAAGAATTGGCATGCTTGGTTTAACAGAGCTAAGCAATATATTTATTTACTATGGTGTTTCCCAAAATGATTGCTAAATTCTGTCATCTCTTGACTGAGAAACTGTTTGCGGGTTGCAACAGAATGTATGCTAACATACATACAGCAACACAAACTTCCAAGACAAACTGTTTAAGTCAATTTGCTATCATATAGGCACATAGGTGCAAATATGTGCATATGCATTTGTGGGTATAGCCATGGGCACACACTAACACTTGCACACATATCCCACACAGATTCTGTAATAGATGTGTATATTTAAGATCTGTGCGCAGGGGGGTAGAGAGAAGCATGAATTTGCCAAGAGAGAAGAGGAAATTCACACACGAAGAGAATAATTTACCATAAATTGGCCCATACTGAATTTACTCCAAAAAACAGAGTGCAAGATGCCAAATTTTTAATGGCTCTTACTATTCCAGATCTGGCCCTGACAAACTTTGGAAGAGATGCAAGTGAGCAGGAAAGATGGGATTAAAAAATTATATCTTAAGCCTTTTCACTTTCAAATGTAAAATTTCCACCACAGTGACAGGAGGAAAGAGTGTGGCAGGGATATTTTCCTGACACCATGCTTTTCTCAACAAAAAGTCATCAATTTTCATTATGCATTGCTCAAATATAAATTCTATACTTGCTAAAAGTCATATGCATCTGGCTGCTTAAAAAAGCAGATATGAAAATAATGGAACTCAAACCTTGCATTAGCCCTGGCAGCCATTACCAAGGTGTGAGCTCAGAGTGATACTTGGGGCAGCTTCACAGTCAGAGGACTGACAATCCTTTGTGACAACCCACAAGATTCAGCAAGACCACTCACTTGCTTCCAAAATGCATCACCTTCAGTATTCTTTCTTTCACAGCTAAGCTTTTCAGCGTGGCCCTCCCATCACATGCCTGCCAGGTGGCAGGTGCTCAGAAAATCTCCCAATCTTTCCATCAGTACTTGCTCTTCTTCTTTGCTCTGATTTTAAACTACGTATCCCATCTCTGAGCCTTTCTCTTTGTTTGTTGAAGGAATCACTCTTCCTATATATATATGCCCATGGTTCACTCATGGGCAAGAAAGTATTGACAAATTCATTAACCAAGTCTGACCGTTTAGGTATTAAAACCCACAGAGTATTCAGTCATTGTATGGATGCACTGTTTGATCCCAATAATTCTAAAGCAAATAGCTTAGCCAAGAATTGTAATCTCAATCCCCTTGACTATTCTACTTAAGATAATTTCAACCCTCCTTTCCCCTCCGAATGTGACTCCATTTATCACAACAACAACAGGTCCACATAAAATCTTACCCAAAAGTTCAAAGTTTGTGGTATAAGTGGATCACCTCAGATGTTTTAATTTGATGAGGGTATTGGTCTATTATATAAAGTAGTTGGCCTTTTCAATGAATTTAATTTACAATTGTTTATTCTTCAAAGAAATAAAATATTAGTAAAACATGTTGTTTCTAAGATAGGTCTCTTGCTTCATTTTATCTCCTAAGTCATCTTACCAAGCCAACAATCCTGATGTGAAAATACTTAGGGCAGAGTAAACTCCCAATAAAAGTTAACTGTTATTACTATCATCTTTCATGTATTCAAATTGTCAAGTGGTATTATCCCCATTTTCCAAGTGAAGAACATCAAGACGTAGAGAAGTTCGGTGCTTTGCCACAGACACAGAGCTAGTAAGTAGTAGATGGATAACCAGAATCATCGCCTTCTGGCTCAATTATTTAACCATTTCCTCTATGCAAACCCCAAGGAATGCTATTTTTCAATAGGTTAAGAAGATAAAAGAAAAAATATGTTCTGGAAGGAATCCAAGCACACTTTTTCTTTTGTTCCTTTATAAAATGAAAAATATTAGTAACTTAAATTCATAAAATACCATCGACTATCCAAAACTGTACCGACCTATCTCACCAAAGTCTGAATGTAGAGAGAAGTCATTGATAAAAATGAAAAAGTATTGTGAGCCTTATGTTCTTGGCATAATCGTTTTTTTTTTTAATAACTGTAATTCTCAAGTTAAAAAAAAGTGGTATGCATCTGTAAATCACTCAGATGCTTATGCTGCTGAGAAACCAATGCAAAGTCAGAGTTAATGTGAAATAGTCAATGTGAGCATTCTGAAAGACTTCAAGGCTGCATACTCAGCCAAATAATAAAATACTTTATAGCATGAACCTTTATTCATTTAATCAAATGAAAGGGCTCCTGAATTTACTACCGATTTACCAATGGTGACAAACTTGGTCCTTCTTAAATGCCTATGTGGTTAAGCCTTTCTTCTAAGTAACTTACTTATGAAGAAAAGAAAGATGTTCTAGAAGTTTCCATAATCTAATAGGTGCCTAGTATGTATTAGGTGCCCAATAATTTTTTTGAAAAATGGTTAGTAATTGAATATTTGCCTAAATATTCATTGTAGCATTTCTAATTTGAAGCAAAATTCCTTCAGAAAAACAGTTCACTTTGCTATTTTCCTTTATTGGATATAAGGATCCAAACTGTATCATATCAGAAATACAGGGTTATCAACTGTTAAACTTGGCCTAGACCTCTCCTCTGAGTTCCAGGCCCTACTGCCTATTCAATATTTCTGTAGCTGGTCCACAGATACCTAAATGTAAATATTCCAACACTTAAAAATGACCTTTCCCCCCAAACAGAACTTCACTCTACACTCTATTTACCTAACAGAACAGCCCAGTATCTGGAAATAATCCTTGACATCCCTTTCTCACATACCTATCTCTAATATCTAGGTCCTCAGAAGTGTCTCTCAAACACGTTTACTTCTCTCTATCAATGTTGGACCTCCCCTTGTCTGAGTAGCCATCTTCTCCCACTTGATCTTCAGTAATCAGTGGGTCTCCCCTTTACTCTTGCCCCCATCCACCATCTAGTCTCCATGGTGCTGCCAGAGTAATTGGTTGAAACTAGAAATCTGATAACGTCACTCCCCTGTCAAATTCTTCAAAGGTTTCTCATTGTTTTTGGATAAAGACCAAAGCTTAACCATGGCTTACAAAGTCTTGCTTCAGCTGGCTCCTGCCTATCCTCCAGCCTCATCCTCACCTCATCCTCCTCCCCTTCGCTCCCTCAGTTTCAGCCACACTGGTCTTTCAGTTCCTTGGAGATTGTATTTGCATATGCTATATCCTTGGCCTGGAAAATTTTTTCTTCCTCCTTTCCTGGTTAAGTATCTTTTCAAGATTGGTTTAAATATACCTTTTTCAGGAAAGCAGTCTCTGGTCCCCAAGCTTAGGCTTAGTCTCCCACATATATGCCCTTAAAACATCCTCATGGACCATGAGCTCCTTCAGCACAGGGACCAGAGTGGTCCTTTTCATGATAGACTAGTGTGCACAGAAAACTTCTAATGCAGATTTGTAGAATAATGGACAAATGAGTTATTATATATTAAAATACAAGCTGTTTATATTAAAATACTTTCTTTTCCTCCCTCCCTTCCTTCCTTTCTAAGACTATGTGGTTAGAGCTTAAAATCCACTCAGAATAGCTATATACTCATAGGAACAGGGCTTGTTCTAACAATGGAGAATAATAAAAGATGAGTAGAACTCAAAGAACAGATTCTCAGGTCTGGAGAAAAAAACAATTGTGAAATTCTCTATAATTTCTAAGTGCTACATGAAATGCAAATGTTTTCTAGATTCCAACTGCACACACAGAAATATCTCAACTCATTTTGACAAAGTTATCCACCAGGGAGATGAATAAATAGCTTCACTAAATACATATGGTGCAATTATACTCGACAATAAGTGACAATAGGTCTTACTTTATAGTAACTAAAAATTCAAAGCCCAATTATTTCAGCTGCTCAGTAAATAATACTGAAAAGACGCGGTGGTAAAGCAACTTAGAACATACTGTATTAGTAAATGCTAATGATTGCTTTATGATCCACAGAGCCACTTTTCTTTTTCTTCTGAAGGAAAGAAAGCTTTTTGTAAATTAAGGGGAAAAAAACAGACATCCATGAGCTACAGCCAAGAACAAAATGAAAGCAGGGAGTACTCCTTTTGATCTTTCAAGAGTAGTATTTAGTTAAAGAATGTATGCTGGACTACAGAAAAACACCACCAGAAACATGAGCATTTGGGACCTGAAAAATACAGTTGTTGGCAGCTGGCCTTTTAAAAATATATTTTAAGGGGAAAAAAAAGGACTTGTCTCCATAGCTCCAAATTTCAGGGCAAACTGACACTGACTTTAATGAAAGGGGTCAGTTTCAGACTTCTTTTTGGAATGCAGAAACAGTGCAAGTAATTGGTATAATTAACAGCTTAGATATGCAAATCAAATTCAAACTTGAAATGACTGAGATGGAAAAGCAACCTCAACAAGAAAAGACAAAGGAAAGAGAGGAGAGAGAAGCACGACAAAAACAACTTTGGCCTTTCTGGATGATATGAAGTCAGCTGAAGCCACAGTAAAGAGAGATGGGGTAGTGCTGATCTCTTTAAGACAAGCTCCAGGAAAGTGAGAGAGAAAGGAGGAAGCTGCTGAGCCACAGGTCTACCCAGACCAAGGAAATCTGAACAACAATCAACAAGGCAGAGCTGGAACTTCGGCCCCAGTAGAGCATTCTTGTTTTCATGCTCTCTGGACTTGTGGTGTTTATTATTTTTCTAATTTGAGCAAACCACGCAAGCTTTTGGCACCTCAAAAAATAAAATCATATGGCCAATAAAAATGTTTATTCAAGGGGAAAAAGTTAGCTCAAAAGCAGCAGCTTCCTACTTTCTTAGCCACCTAACTATTGGGGAATGGTAACCTACCCTTTTGCTCTTCTGCCTATCTGGGATTCACCCACTAGAGGCCCACTTGAACCAGAAGCCTCCAAAGGGTAGCACCATTTGGGGAGATCCCATAGCACTCTCTGATCTTCTGGACATGACCAGGTTCACCCAATTTGTATTTTCTTTGCACACTGTATTTCTCCTTCATAATTATTTACTCACCTGCTATTAAAGAAAAATTACAGTAATCATCTACACAGTTATTTCCTGAGCTCTATCTTGTCCATACCCCTGTTTCCAGAGCCTCCAGTATAGTGCCTGGAATTTGCCAGGTGTTTAATGTATGAAAATGCGACAATCTGGGACTTATGGGTAATATTAGGTCAGATCATCCAAATGTCAAATGTCAAAGATCATCATTTATTCAATGACCAAAGATCAGTTACCTAATTAATTACTGTATGGAGACAGTGTATAATACCCAAAGCAATTACCTACCAAGTGGTATCGTAGGACAGCACTTCTCAGACTTTAATGTGCTCACAAATCTCCTGAAGAGTTCACTATAAGGCTGACCAATCCAGCAGGTCTGGAATGGGATCTGAGAGTCTACATTTCTAAAAAAAAAAAGAAAAAACTCCCAAGAGATGCTGATGGTCCTCAGGCCACATTTTGTGTAGTAAGTTCCTATGGGTCAAATTGCCAGCTCAAACACAGGTTTTTCCCTCACATAAATCTTATTTATTTTGCATTTTGAAAAATCACATTGTGGTTATTATCCAGGTGGTTCTTGGTTTAGATATTCACAGATGTCTTCTTGGGAGGATGCTGCTGCTGCTGCTGCTGCTGCTAAGTCGCTTCAGTCGTATCTGACTCTGTGCGACCCCAGAGACAGTAGCCCACCAGGCTCCCTCGTCCCTGGGATTCTCCAGGCAAGAACACTGGAGTGGGTTGCCATTTCCTTCTTCAATGCATGAAAGTGAAAAGTGAAAGTGAAGTTGCTCAGTCATGTCCGACCCTCAGCGACCCCATGGACTGCAGCCTACCAGGCTCCTCTGTCCATGGGATTTTCCAGGCAAGAGTACTGGAGTGGGGTGCCATTGCTTTCTCCGCTTGGGAGGATGAAGGGTCACCACTTCTTGATTTCCTTTGGGACCTGGGGTCTGTATTACATATTCTCTGGTGAACTCTATCTTGCAAGAAAATTTAGCCAAGTCTTTATTATCCCAACAAGAGGTTTACATTGTCAAGAGAATCCGGAAAGAAAGTAAGCTTAGATTTTCTATATGACACATTTTTATGACAAAATCTCTTGAGAATATTTGTATTTTGTTAGTTCTTTTAACAAATTAGTGCATACTGCAGCACTCTGGTGTTCATAAAACACAGAGGGTCCTCTTTATCTACTATGATTTCTTTCCATTTCTATAATCAATGTTGCACAAAACTTTTTCCAGCAGTTTCCAAGCCATTATGGAAAGCCTGGAACAGGCTGATAGAAATTAATATTTTGATCTTCTATATCAACTTCCACAGCTATTAATATTCAATGACTCTTTTTTTTAAAGTGACAGAGTTTGGGTTGTTTCCTCAAACAATGACACAGTAATGTAGGTGTTTTCTATAGGTAATATCTGAAAGTCTGTCTGTTCAAATGGTCTTGCTTCATACCATAGTACAAAGAGTTGATCTATATTTAATGATTTTTCTATGGATTAAAGGTAAAGAGTTTTAACTATCTCTTTGATAACAACTCTTTTGCTAGTACTTGATGTGGCTCTCTTAGAGGAGTACTGCCAATGATAATTAAATTTGCTTACTATGTATATCCCTCCTCTCCCTACCACACACACACACATACACATAGCTTGCATTTGCTGAAAAAGTCAACGTGTGGCTTTATGTCTGTAGTACACCAATCAACATATCGAAATCCAAATTTAGAATCCCAATTCACAATACCATTTTTTCCTTTTTTTCTCCTCTTTACTGAATAAATTAAATTCAGTCTTTGTTGGAAGGAAATGTAAAATGTGTTTCACACATACATTTAACACTAATCTGTTCTCCCTACTTTAATTATGCTTTGAATTTCTGTGGGATCTTATATCCCAGAGACTCAATTTACTTTTATAAATATTCATTGATTCTTTTCCTCCTGTTTCCATTCGTGCTGCTAAATATTACCCTCCATCTCTCATTTGGAGAAACTGAGGCACCAAGGAGGAATCTAAGGATTGAAACCAAGGATAGTTACTTATAACTATAGAGATGAAAATGCAACTTAGAAGCCCCTCCTCTGATTAAGAGGCAACACTACTGCCAAAGTGTAGAAATAATGGTACAATGTGTGAAGATTAAATCAGAGATTGCCTGCTCATATTCAAGGCACAGCTATATTCCTTATTTCATCCTCTCCCTAATACAAAGTGCAGTGATGGAATAGCTGCCCTGTGGTTAAAGAGAAATGATTACAGAAGAGAACAGTTGGAGAAAACAAGGCAAAAGTACTTGGATTTTAGTCAGTGGGAGTCCATCACAGTAACTAATGGGCCGAGAATGTTTCTATTTTTCCACCAAGTAATCCATATGCAAATTTCCTGCAGTATTCAATATGCACTTTCAAGTTCAGTAAATGTTTTCTATTCTTTTCTGCTTAGCTCTCTCAGATTTTTCCAATTAGGCCCTGTTTATTTAGAAAAAAAGAAAATGTCTAAAGAAAGGATTAAGCTCTGTATCTTATAGAGAAAGAATGAATATTAGAAATTCTTTCAGGATCTAGAGGATACATTCTTTACTCATCCTCCCTGCTGGGATGGGTAATGAGAATAAAGTAAAAGGGGAAGGGGGCTGAGGCTTTTTACTTCATTTGGTTTGTTCCGCTGAAAATATGCTTTTGACTATCTGGAATTAAATCCAAAATTCATGACAATGCAGACAATGGTGTATATGGAATAAGACTGTGGGTAAAAATAAATAAATAAAAGAGAGATGTGAAAGCTCAAAAGGACCCACCTGGTGAGCAGAAGTTCTGCAAAAGCAAGACAATTCACCATGTGGAGGGGACAAGAGGACAGACCGGAACGAGAGAGCATGAATGGCTCAAGCTAGCAGTTATCTCAAATGAAGATGACCCAGGAAAACGGAGCTGTAAATCAGAGAGATGTCTGAAAAACATGGCCTCTCAGAATAGCAGTGAGGGAAGACAGTGTGTGAAATTAAGCTCTTTCATCTTCAGTCACTACACCCACGAAGACATGTGGTGCTCTGCCTGTGTCTTTCAGGATTTAAACTGAAAGTGGATGGTCATTCTGGGTGAAAGAAAGGAAGAGAGGGAGGGAGACTAGGAAGTTGAACCAAGGTTTTTCAACAAAAACCCTCTGCACTTGAGTTCCATGTATGGCATTAGGACAGAGATGCCATGGTACTCAAGAAGGAATTTCTGTCACAGAGAACAGCCTGCTTCCAGAGACTGTTACAAAGCTCAAAGAGATTTTATATATGTATACACACACATACCGGGGAAGGCAATGGCACCCCACCCCAGTACTCTTGCCTGGAGAATCCCATGGACAGAGGAGCCTGGTAGGCTACAGTCCATGGGGTCACTGAGAGTCAGACACAACTGAGCGACTTCACTTTCACTTTTCTGTCATGCATTGGAGAAAGAAATGGCAACCCACTTCAGTATTCTTGCCTGGAGAATCCCTGTGATGGAGGAGCCTGGTGGGCTGTCGTCTCTGGGGTCGCACAGAGTCGGACATGACTGAAGCGACTTAGCAGCAGCAGCAGCACACACACATACACATGCACACACACACACATATACACTATTTTGAAAATGTAAAATGCATCATACCAATGAAAGAGGGATTATGAGCAGTGGTTATAGTTGGCATTATATTAAAGAACAGGAAATATCCAAGATGCTTACAGGGTGGTTTCAGAACAGATCATTACCAAATAAAGTTGTAACAGCTAAGCATAAAAAGTACCCCGATGTCAGGTTAATTTTCTCTCTCAGCATTTAGGGACTCAAAAACCACAGGGAAAAAATAACTGACAAACTGTATTTAAGGATAGACTGTTTACCTGGTGATTGAATAATATACTGAGTTCTTCAAAAATCCTCACATTGCATTTGGTTCTCTAAGAGATACAGCATAAAAAGCAAAATGTGTCAATATAATCAATAAAAAAGGTTTCCCTATAATGGCGGCTATGGGAAAGAGGAAGAAGCAGAATGAGGTATTAATAGTATAAACGCACCAGATATTGGCTACAACCATACCATAGCCTGTTCCCTTCATAAATATTTTCTGCTACAACCTACATCTTCCGAATCTGGCAAAAAAAGAAGAAAAAAGAAAAGACTTCTTCAAGTCTAGTCAAGCCACCTGTTTACACTGTCCATGAAAACCAAACAAAGACTGTTGTGGTTACATTACCCAATGGTCATTTACAAAAGTTAAATTCTATTTTTCAATACAGCAGTTGAAAGAAAGAAAATCACTTTCAAAAGCTTTTTAAATTTTAAGTTCTAAGACATAGCAGTGCTCTCAAATTTCAATTCCTTATGTCTTAAGCTTAGAGAAAAATAAACTAAACAAAAGTCTGCCAAAAATCCAGGCTATTAAAATGTTACAACAAAATGCCCTGGGTTTGAGACTATGGTTGGTATCCAAATGAACAGAAACGTCCTGGACAGAAGCCTTCAGATCACCATGGAACAAGCTTTGACGCCCTTTGTTTAATTCTGTGAAGACCCAAACCTCAAGCAGAATATTTCTGGCCTGTCAAATAAGGCTTTTCCCAGAAAGTCAAAGAAGACATTAAGGCTGATTCTTAGTCCATTCTTAAGTAACCTGGCATACTGGATTTCACCTCTAACTTTAGAGTACACTAAAAGACATTACAATGGAGGTTTTTTCTTTTGATCCCATAAACCAGTTATGTTTTTTTCTCCTTTCATTACCAAGGTGGCTTCTTCCTTGAGCCAACTTTGAATATCCCCACAGAGTAATTCTATTACAGAAACAGCCTTGTGCATGAGAGGGCTGACTATGCTTTAACAACTTTCGATGTTTAGCCTTTATCTGGCTTTCTCTTCTGCAGCTTCGCTGAAACGATGAGAGCTCCCCCAAAAGGAGAGATTTCTGCCTTAACTCACAGGCATATCAAAGAATAATAATCTACACCTGCAGTCACAAACTGATTAAGCCCCTGCATCTTCCCTGGCATAGCGTCTAAGAATTCCATCCTTGAGAACTTGCCCTGGAACTCACAACATGATATAAGCAGTTGAAGTTAAAACCTGAAAAATCTTTACCAGGCCTCCAAGCCACCTGCCTCCTGCAGTGCCGTGGAATGGGAAGAAAATCTCAAAGTGGCTCCATATCTATATATCTGTTCCTCCTTTGAAGGTGTGGCCTCAGGGTCTCAAATGGAAAAGCAGAGTAAAATCATCATCAAGCAGTGGGTTTGCCATCCTTGCTTGAGAGTCTTTTATACTGCCTACACATCAAACCTGTTCTTGTTTATGCGGTAATCGATGTATTTGGACTGAATAACACTTCTCCAGTTTAGCTGCCTAGCCAATTAATGTCTTTGCTTTCACCTTTATAATTAGCACGTTGAAAAGAAGATTGTAAAAGTTGCTATTGAGGTGGCAGTGAGGAGAAGGCACTAGACTGTGAGTGCACGAGGAACAAAGGCCCAAGCTATGGGGAGTTCGAGATGAACCTCCAGATGGAATTTGCATACTGCAGACATGTCAACCAAGACACTTATCGAGCCGCCCTAAGGGTATACCACCAGGGTAGTACTGACAAAGAAAATTAGAACCTCACCCCAGAAGCAGCACAAGAGAATAGTGATTTTAAATAGAAGCCATATTTAAAACCTTGCTATTAAGCACATACATATACTATGACTCTGGAAAACAAACAGAGAAATCTTAGTGCTGACAGACTTCATGGTGAGGTTTCTTTAATTCTCATTCCCAGTGTGGCTCTGGTGCACAAAGGAAAGAGCTTTTTAATTTTTTTCCTTTTGTCTCAAAAATTAAGCATTTGCATCATCTGCTCAGGTCCACATAAAGACTCACACCGTAGATGCTGCAAGACTTTGCAAAATGGTCTGCCTGAAATGCCCAAGTTGCAAATCAAGCAGCCTCCTGGAAATATATAAAGCCCTAACACAAAGGGATTCACGGTTAATGAATCAGATCTTCAGTGCTGGTATTCTGTGATAGCAATGGTACATCCTTAAAGTTCTTTATAAAAAGCTGATTGGTAATGAAAAGCTGTGACTCTTCCATTCCTCCAAATCTCTGATTTTCCACCAGAATGTTGCAACACTGCCTTCCACTCTCTCAGTTTCCTGAAAACACATTTTAGAGGTAAATATCCTCCATATATACAACTACCAAGCCCATAAGTGAACAACTGCCCAATTCAGAGCTTCAATGAATCTCTGTGTGCTTTTCCTCACGTGTAATAACAATAAGGCTTTCCAAAGATGAGGAGAAGCAAGCACCAGTTTACTAAGCATCTCGTTTGTGTCAGGCCATGGGCCAGGTACAGTCACAGAAGTTTCCTAAATTAATTCTATTATTTTTCAAAAAAGATCATGAATCATTAGGCTTATTTTATTGGTAAGGGAACAGAGGCTCTATGAAGTTAAGCACCAATGCCCAGAAGTAACTCAATTGGGGTTGAACTCAGACTGATGCTGGTGTGCCTATGAATCCCCTCATTCTTTCTGCTTTATTCCACTAGTCAAAGTTCTTAATGGTTTCTCTTTTTAAGCACAGGGCCCTGACTTATACGTCATCTAGTCATTCATTTAATAAATAGGTTTTGGACTCTGATGCTGGCCTGGGTGCTGAGGTAGGCTCTCAGCACATGACGATGAATGGGCTTGGGGTACTTGCCCTCACAAAGCTCACCCAGTAACTGGTTAAGTGGGCATGTAAACAACAGATATTTGCAATACAATGTGATATAATAAAAGACATGAGCAAAGACAGAGATGAATTCTGTGAATCTGAGCTGATGCCATACAGGAAGGGACTTTTGAGATGGGTGTCAAAGTATGAATAGGAGTTCAATGTGCTGACAGCACTTAGGGAAAACCAAGTAGAAGAAATATCACTGACAAAGGCCTAGAGGTGGGAAAACAGGCAACATAATATGGCAACAGGCTGACAGAAAGCAGCAGCAAGTCCTGCTGATTAGATATAGGGTGAGAGTTCAAGGTAGGCTATGGTGAGGACTGTAGAAAAGCCTTGAGCCCACTCTGCACTGGACACACTGCTTTTTTCTCAGTAGGCACGCTGTAGTCTAGGCTTTAAAATGAAAAGCACACCACCTAATTCCACTGACTGAAATGCTCTACTGGCTTCCTATTTGCTTTCAGTCAGATTCAAATTCCTCTTTCTACTTTGCCAACATGGCCATGTGATCGGGTCCCTGCCACACCTCTGACCTAAAGCCCTCCCTCACCTTTATAAGCACTCTAGCGACTCTCTCTAGGACACATACCATCTCTGGGTCTTTTATATGCTGTTTCTTCTGCCCCAACACTCTGCCTTCACCTGTTCCCAAGACTGGTTTCTTCTTCTCGGGTCTCGACTCCATTAACACTCCCTCAGGATGTGCTCTCTGACCATTTTCTTCTAGCTGGCTTAACTGCTCTTATGGGTTGAATCATGTTCCCTTCAAAATTCGTATGTTGGAGTTCTGATCCTGAATACTTCAGAATGTGACCTTACTTGGGGACTATAGAGGGAGGAAATTAACATAAGGTCATGGAAAGGGGTGGCCCTAATCCAATATGACTGGTGTGTCCCCATAGAAAGGGGAAATTTGAACAGAGAGACTTGTACAGAGGAAAGTGATACAAAAATATAGGGAAAAGACAACAATCTTACAAGTCAAGGTGAGAGGCCTGGAAGAGATCTTTCCCTCACGGCCCTCAGAATGAATCAACCCTGCTGTGCCTCGATTTTACATCTAGAGTCTTCAGAACTGTGAGACAACAAATTTCTGTTACTTAAGCCAACCCAGTTTGTGGCACCTTGTTAGGGCACCCCTAGCAAACTAATATATCTGCCACACTCACTATGTATTTCCTCCATAGCACTTGCCACCATGGTGGCAATCCTCTGATTTATTTGCTTATAACTATATCTATCCATTAGAATATTCAAAAGCAGAGACATTACTTTGCCAACAAAGGTTCGCCTAGTCAAGGCTATGGTCTTTCCTGTGGTCATGTATGGATGTGAGAGCTGGACTGTGAAGAAGGCTGAGCGCCGAAGAATTGATGCTTTTGAACTGTGGTGTTGGAGAAGACTCTTGAGAGTCCCTTGGACTGCAAGGAGATCCAACCAGTCCATTCTGAGGGAGATCAGCCCTGGGATTTCTTTGGAAGGAATGATGCTAAAGCTGAAACTCCAGTATTTTGGCCACCTCATGTGAAGAGTTGACTCATTGGAGAAGACTCTGATGCTGGGGAGTCTTGGGGAGGGATTGGGGGCAGGAGGAAAAGGGGACGACAGAGGATGAGATGGCTGGATGGCATCACTGACTCGAAGGACGTGAGTCTGAGTGACCTCCGGGAGTTGGTGATGGACAGGGAGGCCTGGCGTGCTGCAGTTCATGGGGTTGCAAAGAGTCGGACATGACTGAGCGACTGATCTGATCTGATCCATTAGAATATAGGCTCCATGCAGGCAGGTGTCTTTTCCTGGAATGAGATAGACAAAATCTCATTCCCTGATCCTAGAAGACCCCTGACACATAGTACGTTCAAAATAAAATTTTTGTTGGATGTGTTAATGAAAAGATTGTGTTTGGGTGGACTGACCATTGATGATCATTTACTTATTGTACACTCTAAGAAATCTATGTTTAAGGGCCTCCCCACCCCAAGGCAGATGAGAGACAGCTAGCCTGTAGTGGACAACAGAGTCTGCCAGTAATGAGATTAGCATTATCTACTGGTGCCTTACAAAAATTCTCGTTTTGCTCTTTGCCCAAGTTTTTCGTACGAACAAAGTTTGAAAGATCCAGTTGTTTCTTTCAATGTCCTGATGTCCTGCCAAACCAAATTCAATTGATTGAAATACAGCCTGCTGATGCTTTTGTAAGGCTAAAGAAGTGGATGGCAACCTTCCACCCCTTTGCTGAATGGTGTAATTGGCCTGCCACAGAGAATTGGGGAATTTTAACACATTCTCCATTTGGCTGAGCTCACCAATTATTCCCCAGTTGCTATCAGAGCCACAGACTTTTCTTCTTTGGGGTCATTAAGCTTGTCAAAACTAATTTGTCACCACAACTGCTGACCCTCATTGCTCTGACAGCAGCACGAGGATCACCCTAAATAGGCTCTTGCATTACAAGAAAGTAAATGGTTCATCAGAACCCACTGTGCTCTTGCTGTATGGCTTGTACTGGCCTTCTGACCCTAGAAGATGTGGAAACAGTATCCTATGAGTGACACTAGTCTCCGAACCCACATACTAATCACTTTCGTGTTACGTATATGTGTGTGTGTGTGTGTGTATAAATAAACAAGTAAAACGGAAATAAATGCTTTGAATACAGGCTTGAATCTGATCTGTGATAAAAAAAAAAAAAAAAAAAAATGCAATTCTTGGGCTTTGACAAAATCCAAACACATTCCACATTCTCTCCATGCAACCACCCAATGGAAGTCAGGTGGAATTAAACATGCCATAAATCATGGGTTCCTAATAAGCCAGTCAGAATAAAATTCTTTGAGAGTTTCTTGATTGTAAATGCAAAAATATTCCAAAATCAAGGTTGCCAACATTCAATAGGAAGAAGGAAACTTGCTGTGAGGAAATAGCATTCAGTTCTCAAACTGTACTTTGTGGGCTCACCCATATTGAGAATAGTTACTAACCATTTGCTACAGTTGGCAAGTTTAGCAGGTCTACATGCAAATCTCTGCACAATCAGACAAAGGTAAGAACAAGTCTATTAATTTCAAAAGAATGAGGGGATCTGTAGTGACTGCAAAGCAGGCAGCATAAAAAATTGCATTAACTCTTTCAAGCACAAAGGAACCAATTAATACATGGGCTAATGTAACCCTCTTCAATAAATTATGATCTCAACGTATCTTGATATAAACCTGTAAAACAAAAATAACATTATCAAAGAACTTTAGTTCTTCTTAAGAGATTCAGTTCTAAAGATAACTGAGTTTAAAACAATTGGCTGCTACTATATTTTCTTGGTTGCCCTGTGGATTGGATGCAATGATAATCTGGGTAAATTACTAATGGGAAGCTGAAAATACCTGATTGATGCTCCTGCTCATGTTTCCTTAGTTTCTTCCCCAGAAATAATAATTTTCACCTTTTGAAAGGAGTTCCAGTTTCTTAAGGAAAACTAACACTAAGTATACAACTGGCAAAAAGATATTAAATATCTTGAAAAAAGGCCAAGTCTTTGGCTGTTTATTTATGTTTATTCAAACAAATCTGATAGGCTCATAGCTGGTCTCTGATGTCATGCCTTTGAGCTGTTTTTTGTTTGCTTTCAGTATGAGAAGGGAGTGTAGGATAGGTTGAAGAGCAGGGAAGAGGGAAGAAACAAAAAGAAGGTTGGGGGAGATTTGGAGGCCAGAATTTCACAGGAGGCGCAGATTTAGCTGAGTTCTAATGATGTCACTCTATTTTTACTCTCGCGACAGGGATCCCCCACCCCCAAACTCTGCACTTTCAAAGAGGAATAAGCTAAAAACTTGGCAAATCTCATAGTAACAAAGTCCTGAATTGGCAGCCAAGATCTGGATGTGAATTTTAAGTCGTTTTCTCCCCAAATGTCCAACAAGATCTGCTGTGCTTTATGAAGGAGGGAAAAAGAGATTTATTGATGTATAAAAAGCCACATTTGAGTTGCCAGTGCTAATCAATAACTTGAATTTCACAAAAGACCATGTTAGGCTCAGTAATGAAAAGGACACACATATAAAGGCAAGTATAATTACATGGTATAAATAAGGAGAGGCTGCCAGAGTCTGTATGTTGCCAAATGCCTCAAATATTCATGTTCTTTGAAAGACTTATTTTTATGTCTATGGAGGATGAATAAACCTCGCTTAAAAAAATAAAGCTCTTCCTAAACCTTTGCTCATTTCTGGAACTGAACCCTTTTGCAGGTTCTGAAATGTTTGACTTTGTTGTTCATTAATTTGACATGTTCACACATCCCCTGCACTTCTGGAGCTCTGAACAGACTGGCAGTGAGTGTGCTGGAAAAGCAAGGCGAGGACCGCTCCCGCAGTATTTCTGGCCCTGCTGGAGATGTGCTGCTTGGTCTCATAAGATGTGAAGTCAGACTCTGCACCCCTGTAAAGTCTGAGTTGTCACAGGAAACCAGAGATTTTTTTGGTACTTGGCCAAGTGGGATCCCATCTCCAAGTCCTTGGTGACTCAGCTTGAGTTCAAGTCAGCACTGAGCTCATTGGGACTATCCTTTGATACAGACATCACATATGAGGAACACTGACTGATGGATAAATGGGGCTCCCTGTTTGATCCTTATCCCAGATACAAAGCAGAAGGACCATTTAGGAGCCATTCTCTGCTTTGTGGTTCAGTTTGAGAAATGCAGGTAAAGACAAGAGTGGTATCTTTGTCACCCCAGACTGATAATATTGTTGAGGGGCTTTGGTCGTTGGGGACTATCCCTTGGGAAGACAATCAAGGACAATGTGTGCTGTGAGCAAAGTACAAAAGGACAAGCCCTCGGAGATAATGCATGGAAGGGCCTTCTGTATCCCTTAGGTCAGTTTTCAGTTTCATTTTTGAATCTGGTTGCCATAAAGCTGCAATGAACCAAAACTGGTAAATGTGTTTTTTCCAATCTGTAAGGATGCGTGAACTGCTGGCTGCCACATATGTAAATAACAGCATTAGCACACTAACTGGTAGAAGTCCCTGGTAGCCGGAGGTATTTTTCCAAACAGAAGGCACAGACAGAGTGCTGGGCCACAAAGTATCACTGCTGCCCACCCCCCCACTGCCCACCACCATTAGCTTAAAGGAGAGGCTGTATTATGTTTACCGCAGATTGATGGTACTAATTTACCGAATCATCAATAAAAGCTATGTATTTCCTCAAAGTCTCACATAGCCTTTTGTAGACAGAAAGATAAATATGAAGCTCAGAGCAAGCTCATTTAATTTTTACCTGACAGCCAGTAATAACAGAAGCATCATAGAAAGGTTATGTTTCGATGAAAAAAACCTATTACTGGGTATACCAAACACACTTGCATTAATTACATTCTCTTTGCATTGCCCTTGATAAAAGATCAAGCAACTACCAAAAAGTGGGGGTGGAGGGAGGGACATATGAAGGGAATTCTACTTATTATCTGGGATTCTCTTTTTCTAATTTCCCAGGAATTCAATCACATATTCTGTGCTTTAATTAGTGACTATGTTTAATTAAATCTGATGTTCTGAAGAAAAGTAGCCAAAAATATTACCAGGCATATAACAAGGATCAATTATTCTCCAACAGATGATGTTTCTATATTTCTAAAGTTTCCTGTGTCTAAAACATATCTTTCCTGTCCTGCTGGAATATTTGAAAAGAATAAGAGACAGAAACAGAATCTTTTCATATTTTGTCTTCACAAAAGGTTATCAGGTACAATGATTTATAGTACTATCAAGGCCTTGTATTTTCATAGTTTCTGAGTAGTAGTGAGGCATGAGAGTGAAGTGATAGTTTTTTAAGGAAATTATGGTACTTCTACTTCAAAAGTTTTAAAATTGAGGGAGATCTTAAGAGACAAAAAATTTTCCTTAATGAAGAACTTTCCGGCAGGGTACAAGGCTAAGGATATTGCTGCTTCTTCCAAGTCAGATACAGATTCTATTCTAATCTTAGTTCTGCTAACTACCCATTGTATGATCCTGAACAAATCAATGAAGGGGGAAAAAAAAGAAAAAAAAAATCAGCTAAATACTCTGAGGACCACAGTTCTCATATTTGAAAACGAAAATAAGAGTAAAGACTTGCTAAGGTTTAAGCATCACAGAATACTTAAATGTACAGAGCAGTTACTCAAAACCATTGTTTCCTTTCACCATGTCGTTCCTAATTCAATCACCAGAATTCACTGGTTTGTAACTTTCAGTAGCTGCCTATGTTTTAATCATCAAGAATCTAGAGAAGAGTTATAAAAAATGGGCAGAAAAATTTGAGTTCCCTAACCTCCAGACCAAATGTGAAGAGGAAGGCCAGTGCCGTGTAAGGGGTAGCCAAAAGACGCTAGCTACTTCCAAGACCCGCTATGTTCTTACTCTTTGGAGCGGTCAGCACACCTCTCAGCCAGCAAAGAATGTTGAAAAGGTACCAGCTGATTATCAAGATCACCAAACCTCCCCTTCTCACCTGTGCCGCTGATTTGGATCCCAGGAAACAGAAGGAATTGAGGAAACACAGGGCAAAATATATAGTACAACCTCATAAAAAAAGGATGACTGTTATGTATATACATGAAATTGTAGGTTAAAACCTTGCTCCCCAACGTGTGCAGCATTACCATCACCTGACAACTTGGTAGAAATCTGAAAGTCCAGGCAGCATCCCTGTTGAACCAAAATCTGTATTTTAATAGAAACCCTGTAATTCATTTGTGAAGCCCTGCTTTAAAATATGAAATTATGATCTTCTCTCCTTTCTCAATTTCAAACTAGAGTATAGGTTCCAAGTGGAGGAGAGCATGGCAACCCACTTCAGTATTCTTGCCTGTAGAATACCCATGGACAGAGGAACCTGACAGGCTATAGTTCATGGAGTCGCACAGAGTTGGACACAACTCAGCAACTGAACACAGCACAGTGCAGCGCACAGGCTCCAAGAGGGCCGGGATCTTCTACTTTCTTAGGCACAGATACATTCCAAATGACTAGAACAGTGCCTGGCATGCACTTGTACTCGTATGTGACTGTTGAGTAAATGACTGAACAGGACTAATAAAATTCAGCCGTGTCTAAATAATAAGACCATCGCTTTTTAAAATGCCACCCTGAAAAATGATTATTGCAGTCAGCAGGAGCAATAAAGAATTTATTCAGTTAAACTCAGAAAATATTTATTGAGTAAAGTCCAAAAATTCTGAAACTGTAATAAATCAAACAGGTGTTGGTGGGCGAAACTGACTTTACTGAAGGAAAGTTTTTTCCTCAGATAATGTAGTTGATGATATAAAAAAAAAACATGTCCCATGAACTGCTTTGACAATTTACCTCTTTAAACAACTTTACTGAGGTATAATTTACATACCAAAAACTTCACTCAATTTTAAAGTACAATTGAATGAGTTTAGTAAATTTACTGAGTTCTGCATCTCTCACCATAATCCAATTGTAGAGCATTCTCAATCATCCCATTGATGAGAGTATCAATCAGCTCAGCCCATTTACAGTTAATCTTTGTTCCCACCCCAGCCCCAGGCAATCTACTTCTGCCAAAAATTGACATTTTTGAGGATGCCTTGATCGTGTACATGATTGACATAGTACATGTGATTCTTCCCAGGCATTTAGTAAAAACACCCAGTAAGAACCTCTGTTTGCTTGTACCTGGCTAACTCATTTTCAGTTACTATATGCAACAGTTTTTTAAATTCACTTCTCTTTAAAAGTTCTCTATCCAATATTAATATATAAGAATAAATGTGCCAGTATATTTATTACTTCATGTGTTATACAGGCAGAGAAACAGAACATAGCCTGAATCCTCAGTTACAATCAATATACTATAGGCTGTGATGTGGCTATAAGGAAGGATGAAGGGCTACACAGACCAACTTGGAGAAAAGTTTATGAAATACAATGTGCTGAAAAATGCATACAGTATGATCCCATTCTGTAATGAAAAACAAAAAAAATCGTATGTATGCAAATGTTTGTATATTTCTATAGTCATCAAGAATATACAGACAGACATCAAATTGTTAATATGTTATTTTAAAGGGGAGGGTGACTAGGAGCAGGAAGTGAGGAAAATACTTCATACATTGTTGTGTGCAAATTTCACTTTGCTGTTTGAAAAGAAATTATAATCCCATAAATAATATCTTTAAAAACTATAATTACACTTTCCATTAACTCAGATTAGCTTCCTTATCCCTTCTCCCTCCTTACTATAAATCTAAATTCATATAGTTATACCAAATGTGTGGGCTAAAATATTATATGGATCATGGAGACCTCTGGGTTATAACTTAAGAGGTTTCAAAATTGGATTTCAAATTCACAGTGCTAGTTTAAGAGGATGAAGACCTCAGCAATATGATTTTATCATGCAGCAGAAGTGGCATGATATTCAGGGTGAAACCTCACCTTTATTGACTCTCAAAATTATTCCAACTGAATGAGTAGTGGAGATATGGTAAATGGCTTAGACTCATTAGGGTGCTGATGAAATGATCTACAGTCCAATGCTACTGGACTCAATACCCATTGTAGTCTAATTAAATAATATAGAAATCTTATCAGTAAAGCAACAAAGAAATACTTTTTAAAAGGAGATAGCAGTTTCAGCATTACAAAATGAAATCGTGACTGTACGCATATATGAAAAATACATATTTGTGTGATAAGCCTCCTATAAAAATGCTTAATAGAGGTATATTTGCAAAGATGTTTGATTAAACTATATAAATGATAGCTTGAAGTTCACTAAGGTGCTGTGATTCTATTTTTTACATGAGTAAGCTTCTCCCCTTTTATAAACTTTCATTATTCTTGCCAGTTTCAGCATTACTCTTTTTAAAATAAATCTTCTAAGTACTATATCTAGGAAACCACACAAATGATATGCATACAGCTCAATTAATTATTTCAAATTGAACACACTCATGTAACTGCCACGTAGATCAAAAAATAGAACATTTCATCATTATTCTTAAAAGAAATTCAATCTTTAATTCCAGGGAAGAAAGTCTGAATTACTAAATACATTTGGTATATTTAGGCAGTTATCCCATCCATTGGGGTTTAGACTGGGCTGTCTGGGTAAAATTTAAATATGAGTGAGTGAGCAAATTTAAATATGACTCCACAGTCTAGAGACAAAACATTCCTTGGAAAATGTGTGAGGCTCTATCAACACGACTTGCCACAGGTCTTTTCCATGTGTCAGAGGACAGACTGTCAGGACCAATGACTTGTCCATGTTTGAGCCACAGAGCTCAAGCCAAACGCTTGACTCATCTCTGGGTTAATTTTTACCCCTAAGCTGCCTTTGTCACAAAGGTGTAGTGTAATGAAATGCATGTGACCCGAGAAACTGAACAGAGCCTCACTGTTCAAAGAAGGTAAAACAGACGATTAATATGTCAGCACAAAGTGAAGACTCAGAAGGCTGGAATATCAATCTCTTTTTTAATCTTTCTTTCTTTCTTGGAATAAAAGGTTGCCTAGAATCCACATTCAGGTTAGAAATGCAGATGCTCAAAAGTGAGCAGATCCTGCAGATTCCCTGTACACGACAAGAAATATCTCCAAAGAAGAGTAGGACGTGGGAAAGGAATTATTAAAACCCAGTGTTTCCACTCAAAGTAGTCCTTTTGCTTTTTGCACAAACCAGATACACAGCTATTTGCTGACTTGATCAAAATTGATATAAGGTGATCAGGATCTGTCCCATGAAAGCAGAGATCTTAAGAGGCTATGGACTATTACATAGTTGTTGCTTACAGCAAACATCATTTTTAGCAGTATTAAAGCTTATGAAAGCCCAGGAGAGTTTTTTAATTCTCTTGGAGATTTCTCTTTCACAACCAACCAGAACAACCGGGAAGGACTCAGTTTGCTGTGTATGAATTAACCACTTGGATCCTTAGTTTCTAAGTTCCATGCTTGCCCTGTTAGAAGTTCAAATGTTTGCTTTCAGAGCAACCATTCCCGATGTCTGGGAAGTTAAGCGATCCAGCACCTCTGTCCAGAAATTGAGTAAAATTAAAAAAGAAGCATTTTCAGAGTATACTTTTAGGGAAGAAAGCTGGATGAAGGGCTTTAAGTTGATTCTGCTATTTCCTGTTTCAGGATATGCCTTGCAACTTGGTGGATAAATGCTACCTATGATAAAATATTTCATTTAGAACTGTACAGTCATTTTGTATTCTAAGTGAATAGCATGCATTGCATTCATACACCCTCACTCTCAACAAGGAAGCCAGTAATTTAGTTTTAGCTTTCGTCTCTGCTTAAGTGCAAAAAGCTGGCACATAAGGTAATTTGAAAACAATTATTAAGGGTGGTTTTCAAAGCTAGTACACATATATAATCACCCAATATCTGGCACAGATCCTTCTACTTAAGCTCCGAGGTTTCCTAAAGTGGAGAGTAAACAAGACCTTGCTGTTTCATTAATGCTGGTAAAGACTCGTGATTAAAATGGTCATAAAGAGATACTTTAATGGTGAAGAAACACAAAACACTTACAGTTCTTATATTAAGAGAAGATAAACAGTTTTGATTTTCCTTTAACAGAGAATTCTGGTAATTTACGGGACATGATGTTCAAAATGCAATTTTTTTTTTCTTCCTTTGTCAACTTGAAAAAACAAATGCACTATTTGGAGAAGGAGAAATTATCATTTTATCAACCTGAAAGTTTGCCATAACCATCTTCTCAAAATATTTGAAAGAGACCACCAGTGCTACATTCTAGGGCAGTGATTGTCAACCATGGGAGAGTCTGCTTCCTAGGGAACATTTGTCAATATCTGGAGTTGGACTCACAACTGAGTGTGTGTGAGGAGGTGGGGGAAAGGAGGGGTGAGGGCAGAGGGAGATATTACTAGTCTTATGGATAGAGGATGAGATGTTGCTAAACATTCTTCACTGAGTCCCCCAACCAAAAACTGTCTGGCCCAAAATGTCAGTAGCACTGAAGTTGAGAAGCCCTCTACTAGAATATGGTGATACAAGATTACTTGTAGCAGTAGAAGCTGAAATTGCTCTGATCACTGAAATACAGACGAAACTCTCTGGTCAATACAGTTCAACCTCTTCTAAACTTCTGAGAATATTTGTTAAGTAACAACTCTAATGTGAAGCTGGCAATTAAAGAGAAAAGGATGAGAAGATGAGTATTCCCTAAATTCAAAGCAGATTCAGAGGTTCAAATTTGGCTATATTTGTCCTGCTATATCACTTTGGTCTCCTGGGATTAAAAAAAAAAAAAAAGATGGAAAGAAAGACAGGAGGGAAGGAAGGAGGTGGGAAAGAGGGGGGAAGGGAAGAACAAGCCTTTCGGGTTCTCATCTTCAGTGATGAATACAGCCATAGCAACGAAGACACATTACTCTTTGTAAACTGAGAACATCTGAGGGGCTCATTTCAGACCCTTCCTGTCCACACAAAGACAAACCCTTTCTGTCTGATGCCACCTACATCAGAAGGGGCTTGAAGCTGAATTCTATTTTGTATTTTAATGGTGTCACTACAACAAAGTAAGACTAGATCATAACAAAATTGACCCAGCATAACAAAAGGAGTCATTACTTGATTTCTATGTAATTGCTGTGCATGCGGGTATGCTCATTCGTGTCTGACTTTTTGCAACCCCATGGCCTGCAGCCTGCCAGGTTCCTCTGCGCATGGAATTCTCCAGGCAAAAATACTGGAGTGGGTTGCCATTTCCTCCTCCAGGGGACCTTTAAGACTCAGGGGTTGAACCCGAGTCTCCTGTGTCTTGCGAACTGGCAGGTGGATTCTTTACTCCTGACCACCTGGGAAGCCCATGCAGTCACCATTTGCACCTAAAAATGGCATTCTTCAGAAACAAGAAAATTCTGAATGCACTATTTGGAGAAAATCAATAACAGGTTTGTGAGAAGAGAGAAAGGGAAATGAACAGAGATCTACTGCAAAATTAAGATGCAGACACAACTGACAAGCTCAGGTTCTGTTGGCATCACGACTGCCAGGATGCAAAGCCGGGTCTAAACACAATAAAATAATCTGTAGAACACCTATTAGCTGATAGGCATATGATTATCTGATGGGCACACTGTAACTGCTCTATTTGGTGTATTTACACTTAAACCTATAATAACAGTTCCTTGAAAAGGACTGCTGTATATTTAACTGATGATCTGGCTCCAACAATTAAATCCTACTACACTTTAGAATGCTAAGCTATTTCCAGAGTTGGAAAGAGACCAGCTGCCTCACATCTCACCCTTCTCCTTCAGGTCAGCAATGGCCCCTGAGGCAGTACTGAGGATGCTGCTGCTTTGAGTGGCACCAGTTTGCCAACAAGAAGCTACTTGAGAAACAGGCATGCTCCTGCCATCTGTGATATAAATAGAGGCTTTGTTCAGAAGGTGTGTTAGGACACCTAACTTTTAAGAACACTCTGTGGTGGGTTAGCATTTCATATCTGTACTAGTTTTCCTATCTAGATTAGTATGCCACAGAGAGGTATGCTATTCTATGGAACCCACTGATCTTGTACAATATTTACCCCCAAAAGATTCTGTTTTAAAGAGAAGTGCCTGATTTGTGAAGGATAAAACTGGATATAATTCCTTTCTCCTCACCCCTAGTATGACTTTAAGGGCTTAAGATTGTTCTTCTCTGTTTCAGGATAAAATTTGCACATGTCACAAATCGACCCAATTCTTTTCTCTTTGTAGTTTAACTTTAAACTTGCCTCATTCTACACTCTAATTAGTGGTTACCTCTGGATCCTATGAATGGGACAGGGGTTGGGAAGTACAGTTGTTCAATTCTGTAGGGCATGTTAGCTTCTTCAGGCTGCAAGGGCTCAGAGTTTCAGATAATGATGTCCTAGCCAGGGGGCTCCACAAGTTAGCATGAGCTTCTTCAGGATTTAAGAGTCAGAAAACTTCCACCTTTCTTTCATTAAAAAACAAAAAGGGACTTCTCTGCTGGTGCCGTGGATAAGAATCTTGCCTGTCAATGCAGGGGACACAGGTTCAATCCCTAGTCCGGGAAGATTCCAAATGCCATGGAGCAACTAAAGCCCATGTGCCACAGCTACCGAGCCTGCGCTTAGAACCTGTGAGTTGCAACTACTGAAGCCCATGGACCTAGAGCCTGTGCTCCACAACAAAAGAAGCCATCTCAATGAGAAGCTTGCACACTGCAACAGAGAGTAGCCTCCACTCACTACAACTAGAGAAACCCCACACACAGCAACAGAAACCCAAGGAAACCAAAATAAATTACTTAAAAAATACTTGAAAACAATTTATTATAAAACACTGCAAACATATGCAACAGTAGAAAGAATAGGGTGGTGAACCTTCAATTTCCTTCATTAGCATTCAACCATTATTAAGATTTTCAACATTTACCTAATTCTTCCCTTTCACTTCTTATATATTTTAAAGTAAATCTCATATATCATGCCATTTAAATCCTTCAATGTACATTTAAAAAGAATATTTGTAACATAACCACAAATATTTGTGACCATAACATGACTATCAGATTTGGCAAAATTGTCCTAGGATTTTCTAAAACAGTCTAAATTTTTAAAATTAAATTTTATCAATTGTGTCAAAATTATATTTTCAGTAGGAGTTGCTTGAATTCATATGTCAATAAGGCCTGAACTTTTTATTTTGTTGTTATATCCTTTAAGTCTCTATTTCTGGTTTTTTGACTAATTTATTTTGTCTGATTTCTGATGGATTATCAGAGGGTCACTTCTTAGATGAGTTATCTTTAAGTACTCTTCCTTGTTCAAAAATATGAAATGTGGTAGGGAAGGAGCCCTTGGGATTTGAGGTTATATTACCATTATAACATACTTCCTACATGTGGGTATAGTATACTGTTACTTTACTAGTATTAGTTTCTGGGCTCCAAAATCACTACAGATGGTGACTGCAGCCATGAAATTAAAAGACGCTTACTCCTTGGAAGGAAAGTTATGACCAACCTAGATCACATATTCAAAAGCAGAGACATTACTTTGCCAACAAAGGCTCGCCTAGTCAAGGCTATGGTTTTTCCTGTGGTCATGTATGGATGTGAGAGCTGGACTGTGAAGAAGGCTGAGCGCCAAAGTACTGATGCTTTTGAACTGTGGTGTTGGAGAAGAGTCTTGAGAGTCCCTTGGACTGCAAGGAGATCCAACTGGTCCATTCTGAAGGAGATCAGCCCTGGGATTTCTTTGGAAGGAATGATGCTAAAGCTGAAACTCCAGTACTTTGGCCACCTCATGCGAAGAGTTGACTCATTGGAGAAGACTCTGATGCTGGGAGGGATTGAGGGCAAGAGGAGAAGGGGACGACAGAGAATGAGATGGCTGGATGGCATCACTGACTCGATGGATGTGAGTCTCAGTGACCTCCAGGAGTTGGTGATGGACAGGGAGGCCTGGCGTGCTGCGATTCATGGGGTTGCAGAGAGTCGGACACGACTGAGCGACTGATCTGATCTGATATATATACATATATATATATATATTCCTCAACTTATTTCAAAAATTATTTAAGAGAGGCTTCACTCATAGAAAAACAGATTTTGATCTTTGTATTAATCCACTCTAGTACTCTTGACTGGAGAATCCCATGGAGGGAAGAGCCTGGTAGGCTACAGTCCGCGGGGTCACAAAGAGTCGGACACAACTGAGCTGCTTCACTTCCCAAACTAAATGCTTCAGTGAGTCAAGGTCATTCAAGGGAATTCTGCTTCTGATACTAAACTGCAGGGGATAACCAAACTTTAAAGTTTCAGGGCACAGTCCTCTACAAGACTTCCTTTACTTCTGGTACCACCTGCAAATGTAAGAGGTTCCTCTAGCCACCTCAGGATTGATACCTTGCTAGACAGATGCATACAACTGTCTGAAAGCTATTATACTCATGGTTATGGATCCCTCGGTTGAGAAGATTCTCTGGAGAAGGAAATGGCAACTTACTCCAGTATTCTTGCCTGGGAAATTCCATGGATAGAGGAGTCTGGCGGGCTATGGTCCTACAGTCCATGGGGTTGCAAAAGAGTCAGACACACCTTAGAGACTAAACAACAATAATGAATCATTCAGAGAAAGGATACAGATGAAAATCATCCAAGAGAAGATATATAAAGAGTCTGAGAGTGCTCCAAATGTAAAAACTTGTCCTGATAATGCATTACACTCCTTGTACTGATATGGACAATCCAGAAAAGTCCCCAGAGTTTTAGTTTCCAGGGTTTTTATTAGGTCTCTGGTACATAGGCATGCTAATTAATTCAATGTTCTCATGGTTAATTTCATCCTCCAGGCTGACTGATTTCAAAAAACACAAAGCCTTCATCCTAACTTCATGGTTGGTCTTCCTGGTGTGGTAAGCTCACCCTAATATCTATTGTGGGCAGCTCCCACTCTAAAAAAGACACTCCTATCAAGTACAACATAGGTTATCTCTCAGAAAGAAAGAAAGAAAGTGAAGTCACTCAGTCATGTCCAACTCTTTGCGACCCCATGGACTGTAGCTTACCAGGCTCCTTCATTGATGGGATTTTCCAGGCAAGATTACTGGAGTGGGTTGCTGTTTATCTCCCAGAAAAGTGAAAGTGAAGTCGCTCAGTCGTGTCTGACTCTTTGGGACCCCATGGACTGTAGCCTACCAGGCTCCTCTCCATGGGATTCTCCAGGCAAGAGTACTGGAGTGGGTTGCCATTTCCTTCTCCAGAAGCTGAAGCTTTTTATCTCCCAGAAGCTGAAGGCAAAGAAGACCTCTCATTGGACAAGGCCAAATTCTTTTTAAAAAAATAACTTACCTGTTCTTATTACCCATGCTAAACCTAGTCTATTCCTTTTACTATGATGCTTCACTATGGGAATAATTTTCACACAAAACTGCTGTGAAATTTTTTAGTAAGAAGTAAATTAGATCTGGGAATAAATATCTCTGATAATATAAAATTAAGATGATCAAAACAAGAAGGTAACCTCTAAATAAGAGTTAAAAATAAAATGAGAGCTTGAAAAATACACATCACTTTAAACTATGTAATTAAGAAGAGGAAAATATAAATGTTTTCAATATTTTATTTTTGTAAACTTTTAACATTTATTGAAAGCTAACCAAGTTTTTCATTGTAATCTATCTGAAGCCTCACAGACCTAGGTGAGGTATCTTAACAAAAAGAGAAATTCTAAGAAAAATTAGCACTTTATAAGCTCAGATCATTTGTGATTCCTGTAATTGCAAAAAATAGGTGGACATATGGTATAAATTCTCACTCATTTCTACTTTATTTTGTAAGTGAGATGTGTAAAGCTCTTCAAGACCTTCTCTACCATATATGAA
The DNA here is from genome assembly GCA_935064755.1 of Tragelaphus eurycerus. Lineage (NCBI taxonomy): Eukaryota > Metazoa > Chordata > Mammalia > Artiodactyla > Bovidae > Tragelaphus > Tragelaphus eurycerus. Next base: position 14,457,971 of record CAKXYN010000015.1, on the reverse strand, counting down.
AACAGAGTAAAGAGTTATGGATTTACGCCTTTTTTTTTTCTTTCCCAACATGAAATTTTATGAATTACATACAGTGGTAGGTCAAGAACTGAGTTTGAATAAATTAATGAATGGATTCTACTGTACTCAAAAAAATTGATGAATATGAAGGAACCATAATTTTACCCTTTTTCCTCTTTACTAATTAATTTCTGGATCTAGAACCCCTCCCTGATGTAGAGAAGATAATGGAGTTATGTTTCTATTCAGCAGAGCTTCGGGATTGCCTTATCCACACATATAAGGAAGCAGTTACTTCCATAAAGGACCTCTGGTCCATTTGAAATTTTTGTTTCTTAGTGATTTTAATGCTGTTAAGGCACCTAGTGAGGGCAGAGAACTTCCCTAAAGACACATGTGGCCTCTGCTCTTCTCCAAAAGTCAATCAGGCCCATTTGTGTCTTCAGAAAAAGCAATTACTCACCACTACAGAGGACAGAGTCCATGGGGAATTTACAATGAAACTATTACAAGTTTAAAAGAACAGCATTCGTATGTTTTTTCCACCTCAGAAGTGTTAAGGACTATAGATTGCAGCTGAGGGAAAATTAAGGTCCCTATTTACACATTTCACTGTGTCTGTGAAGCTGAAAAAGAAATGAACTTAGTTGCAAAAGTATGTAGTTGACTCAGGCAATTTCATTGTTTTAGTGTAGGGAAAATGTCCTTTAATGCCATCAGCTAGAGAACGGTGAATATTCAGGAATTAAAAAGCAGCCAGAAATGCTAATGCAAAAAAGAAAAAGCATTGGCTTAGAAAGCATGCTCAGAGAAGGCAATGGCACCCCACTCCAGTACTCTTGCCTGGAGAATCCCATGGGCAGAGGAGCCTGGTAGGCTACAGTCCATGGGGTTGCGAAGAGTCGGACACGAATGAGTAACTTCACTTTCACTTTTCACTTCCATGGATTGGAGAAGGAAATGGCAACCCACTCCAGTGTTCTTGCCTGGAGAATCCCAGGGACGGGGGAGCCTGGTGGGCTGCTGTCTATGGGGTCGCACAGAGTTGGACACGACGGAAGCCACTTAGCAGCAGCAGCAGAAAGCATGCTAATGCATATGGAGGATGAGGAAGAAGTGGCAGCTGGGAAAAGTGTCCTCAATCAGTGATTCCCAAGCTGAGGTGGGAAAAGATCAGAATCTCCAGGGGTTGTGGTGTAGTTTAAAAGGATACTAAGATGCCTGATAATGGATGCCTGGGGCTGGCGCACTGGGACAACACAGAGAGATGGTACGGGGAGGGAGGAGGGAGGAGGGTTCAGGATGGGGAGCACATGTATACTTGTGGCGGATTCATTTTGACGAATGGCAAAAGCAATACAATATTGTAAAGTTAAGCAAAATAAAATTTAAAAATATATATATAAATAAATAAAAGGATACTAAGAATTATAATCTTATATTCTGAATACAGAAAAATTTCTTTTGTTTTTGTAACACGGATCCTGGCAAGTCCAGCTCTATAAAATCTTGGCTGGTGGAGATAAGTCAGTTCTAGCCAAGAAGCCAAGAAGATTCTCATCAGAAGAGGGAATGGGAAGTCAGAGGAGGGAAGTGCAAAACACATACCAACCCCCATCCCCCGCGGGGCACAGAAGGGCAGGGAGACTTGAGACTGTGTCTGCTAACTAAAGAGGGCATTCCATTCAAAAGATCGAAAAATACTGACCTGAGTTGTCTGAAAAATAATACTTTCAGAACCATATTCAGTAAGGGCTCTTACTGCAATGGCAAGGTAACCTTAGGGGCTCTTGACACCCTGGAATGCTGGTGACCTCTGGTACTTTCTGGAACCTAGTTTACCTCTGCGTGGGGCATTCTATTTTGTTTTTGTATTCACAGGTCATCTCTTTCAGAGACGCTCAAAGCACCTTTTAGGTGTTTATTTTTTTAAAACTCTCCAACTGCCTGAAACAGACTAGAAACAGTAATATTTAAGGTTTTACCTGCACTCTTTCAAATCAACACATTTGGCTCTCTTTTATGCCCCTCGCTGCTGTCTATCTTGACAAATGTCATGGATTCATGAGGAAAAAATGCTATCATTGTGTAAAGATCCCAGAAAACACTTCAAAACATTCAAATGCTTCCACAGCCTGTATTAACAAATTGTACCTGTCAATAAATACAGATAAATTAGGTGACTGCAAGTGAAAACCTCTAAGGTAAATCAGTAACTTAGGAAAACAAAAAAACCCACTAAAACTAAACTCCATGTAGGTGATACACCATAATTCTGTTGCTGGTTCATCAGATCAGTAGCCAATCAGGTCCTGGCAGGCCATATGTGTATTTATAAATATATCTGCTAATGTAAAGGTCGAGCTGCTCACTGCTCAAGGAAATCAGGCACATTTGGAACCATCCCTAGATTTTGGTTTCTTTAAAAAAAAATATTTTGACAATCTGTGACAAATGCAATCCTGCCCCCATATGTTTTGTACTATTTAAAGGGAAATGACACTCAGTTGCCTTCACATCAACACGTGAATTTCTTTCTTTTAATAATGAAGTCAGAATAGAGAGGTTACCTTCTATACATATTTAAAAGATATAAATATCTTTTCAAATTTCCACACTTGCCCAGCAGGACAGAGCTTCCAAAATGTGTGTTACTGTTCATGAATCAAGAAATAACAGAAACTTTTCTTCCAAGTTGGAGGCAGAGGTAGAAAAATAATGAATGACAAGAGAGTGTTGGTAGATTCTTGCTATGAAATGGAGTCTCCTGCCCCCTTGCTCAGTTTTTTTATGCTAATAATTCTTTGCACTTTTCTGGGCATGGGGATGGAAAAGGCTCTGCTTAAATGTTACCCTCTGCCAGCTTCTGCAGAAATCTCATATAGATTAATTTAGAATATCCAGACATCTCTATCAGGACTGAGAATGACATTATAAGGCTGTGAGATCCAGAAGTCCAGAATAAACCTTATACACTACAAACTCATCTACTTGCATCCCACTCCGTTCTTTAGTATTAACAGAATAACAAGGTTTTCCCATGGCATGGAAGACAGAAACTTGAAAAAAAAAAAAAAACCCAAACATTCAAACAACATTTTTGGTGAAAAAAAAAAAAAAAAAAAAAAGCAAGCTTCTGACAAGAGGGAAGGGTATGAAAATATTTTCAGAGAACTTGTTTAATCACCCAGCAATGTCTTCTGTTCCATTTAGCCCTCGAATCTGAATAATCATGACAGATGGCTCAAAAAAAGTTAGCTAAATTTTCAGATAACACAGCCTTCTGTCATGTTCTACTCTGAGGTTTATATAGTTTGTTTAGCAGGCTCTGAACTGCAGGCTGCTCATGGGTGATCAGCTTTCACTTAGTATCTGCAGAATTCACACCACTTGATACCGTATGCTCAGGACTCCAAGGGGTAGAAATATTGTCAGTTCAGATGACAAAAGATCTTCATAGGCCACCCCTCTTCAGCTCAGATATTAGATCCACATTTTACGCACAAAGCAATGTTGGAAATGTAAAGGGCCAAGAGACCAGCTCTTGGCTCTATCAGCTAGGCCATCTCTTTGTAGCAGAATAAACTCATGTCTGATGCTATAATTACAACCCTAATGGACACACTTAATTTATTTTCGAGAACTGAAGTTGATACCCACTAGTGCTATTATTAAAAACACTAATGAGAGCTGCTCAGTAAGAAAAGAAAAGATTTATTGAATTCCTTTTGGCACCCGGCACAGCTTAGCAATTTTGAGAGCCCATCAAAACAGCAGATATATACCCTGCTCAGATGTGCTGTACGGGATGTGAGATGGGTTTCAGATTTTCAATAACAAATCTGTCACTCTGATTTTAATTAGACGGCTTAAAGCAGCTACATCAATAATGGCAGAATGACGGCTTAGTTCAAAGATCATAGAGATGTTACTCTACTTTAATAGTTCTTTTATACAAGTACATATTTCAGAAGTTTGCGAGGCATTCATCTTGACTACCCCTTTCACCAAAGAGAAGACAAAAAAATATTCCTAATTGAATTGAACCATGAACACTAGCAGTCATCACCATTTCTACGCCAGGCTGTTGCATCCAGCTGGTTAGGAGGTCTAATTTCACACCATGCAGCAATGAAATGCTGCTAACTTTTATTTGTGAGTATAAAATAGTAATATTTCATGACTACAAAATGCCAGTTGACACCACAGGGTGCACCCTCCGCTGGTCTGAACCTGAAAGACAAATGGCTGTCTTGGTTGAGTACTAAAAACTGGACCTTCCTTGTGAAAAGCTCCCAGGAGGGGAGGACCTGGGCAGGGGGAGGCAGAAGCCCTCCAGAGAAGTTCACATGCAGCTGGGAATACTTCTCAGCCCAAGAGAAGGTGGGGGTGATGACCTCAGAGAGAAAAACTGTTGCCAAAGGTCCAGCCATTTCTTAAAGGGGTTCTTGCGAGTGTGTGTGCTAAGTCGCTTCAGTCCCGACTCTGTGTGACCCTATGGATTGTAGCCTTCCAGGCTCCTCTGTCCATGGATTTTCTAGACAAGAATACTGGAATGGGTAGCCATGCTCTCCTCCAGGAGATCTTCCTGACCCAGGGATCAAACCCACATCTATTGTCTCCTACACTAGCAGGCAGATGAGGTGTATATAATTATCATTGTATTTCTTTACACTAATTCTTATTACATGAATAAAAATGTACTGATTGCATAAATACTGTTAATATATACATAAACACTATTAATATAGTGATGTATATCCTTCTGTACTTTACCTCATGGAAATAAATATTTTATACATACACACACTTCCCTTAAAAAAGGAAGTCATGCTATATATATATATATATATATACTGTAAGATTTTTTTGCTTAATAACAATTATTTTTCCATATAAATGTATCTCAAAATTCTCATTTTAACAACTATGTAATATTCTGTTATAAATTACCCATATTATTTAATCAGTGCCCTCGTGGACACTTAGCTAGTCCCCAATTATTTTGCAATTATGTATATGCATATATCGGAGAAGGCAATGGCAAGCCACTCCAGTACTCTTGCCTAGAAAATCCCATGGATGGAGGAGCCTGGTGGGCTGCAGTCCATGGGGTCGCTACGAGTAGGACGTGACTGAGCGACTTCACTTTCACTTTTCACTTTCATGCATTGGAGAAGGAAATGGCAACCCACTCCAGTGTTCTTGCCTGGAGAATCCCAGGGACGGCAGAGCCTGGTGGGCTGCCGTCTATGGGGTCGCACAGAGTCGGACACGACTGAAGCGACTTAGCAGCAGCAGCAGCATATGCATATATACTATTAATAATGATATAGAGTACATAAACATGTTCTCTCCATACATGAACATGTACTATATGTACATATATAATTGGATTATGATGTTAGAATAAATTATCTTAGGATAAATTCTTAGAACTGGAACTCCTAGGTCAAAGTATCTTTATTAAAAAAAAATTTGTTTTGAATACATGCTAGCCATTGTTTTAATGCCTAGACATGCAATATTTGTTTTAGAAGCAACTTCTCCTGAATCAGATTCTGACAAAGCCCCAGACTTCCTACTACCATTTTTTCAGAGTCATACAAATCCACAATTTCATCTCTGCCTCCCCAACAATGCTATTTATCACTCTCCAGAATAATATGAACTTTCCCTGGCCCCAATCCCTATAAAGAATCTTGTTCTGATCAATCTTCAATGATGTACGCATGGTTGTATTGACTCCCCATTGGTGTGACTAAAGTCCTGAACCTGACTTCTGCAGCTTCTAAATCTGACATGTTCAGAATGGATACCAACACTTTTTTACCAGTGCTATCTCACTACTCCGAATCAGCCACTTTTCAGTTTATCTGACCTTGAGACAGTGACTTATTATCTATGAGTCTCAGTTTCTTATGTGGCCAGGTTTCCTCCTCCAGGAAGCCTTCCTAGACCTCCCATGTCTGGGTCAGAGGCCTTTCTTTGTGTCCCCACAATACTTCACACTTCACTCAGCATAATATTTAACCACACAGTTCAATGGTTGCCTGATGACCTGTTTTTCCCCAACACTAGACTATCAGAGCAGGAACCATATGTGTCAATATTGACCACGACTTTTGCACCATTCACTGAAGAATGTAATTGTTGAGTGCTTACCTTGTTTCAGGTACCAGGGACACCTTTTTGCTAGAGATATAGCAGAGAACACAACACACATATTCCAGCGGGGGAAGAGCAAGCCAATAGCTCAACAGATCAATATGCTCTATGGCAGATGTGGTAACTGCTATGGAGAAAAATAGGACTTATGTAAGGGGAAAGGAATGCCAGAGGTTGGGGTGGACTGGGAAAAGCTTGTCACTTAGGCAGAATGGGGTCTGTGGAGGCTCCCTGAAAGGTGACATGTGAACAAAGGTGTCCAGAGCTGGGAGAGGTCATTCTCCCTGGTTTCAGCAGCCAGCTCCTTCTATTGGTTTCAGAATGCCCTGCATAATATTTTGCTTAACAAAAAGTATCTGCTGCTTTAAAAAGAATTTGTTTTTCTAAATATGCTGCTGCTACTGCTAAGTCACTTCAGTCGTGTCCGACTCCGCGTGACCCCATAGACGTCAGCCCACCAGGCTCTCCTGCCCCTGGGATTCTCCAGGCAAGAAAACTGGAGTGGGTTGCCATTTCCTTCTCCAATGCATGAAAGTGAAAAAGTGAAAGTGAAGTCGCTCAGTCGTGTCCGACTCTTAGCGACCCCATGGACTGCAGCCCACCAGGCTCCTCCATCCATGGGATTTTCCAGGCAAGAGTACTGGAGTGGGGTGCCATTGCCTTCTCCGTTTTCTAAATATACCCTCCGGTATAATCAGCCCTGTTGTAGGTATTACAGAAAGTAACTTTTAGGCTAGCACTGAAACAATGAAAGCTTCCGACAGAAGCTTTAAGTGTTTTCAGATTTAAGTGTTGAGGGAACTGACAACATACACACAAACCCAAATTCATGCTGTAAGTGGCAAGGCTGGGATTAAAATCCTTCTCTGCTACCTCCAGAGCCCACATCTCTCTATTCCACCAGAGATGAGTAAGACCAGCAGGCTGCCAAGTCATTTTAGTTCAGATTTGACAGGACTCCCACAGCACTGGCAGTGCTTTGTTTGAATGCCTTTCCCACATGACCTTGCTGTTTTTAGACACCTTTGACAGCCCACACTGAACGTAACCTAAAATGATCCTCACTTTAAGAGTTCATTGATTGTGCCTCTGTAAGTTCCAAGTGGTGATTTCCTAAAAATTGTAAGGCATTTTTACTGAGATTTCTTCTCAAAATGTAGATAATTCTAACAGTTGACACACAGTGAGTGTTTTTTAAGGATGTGCTTAGAAAGTATTGCTCCTGGCCAACTATCTACATCAGATCACTGTCCAGTTTTGCCTTCTGCTCCTCACTGCCTTTCTCTTTTTTTCCTGCTTGCTTCCTACTTCCAGCTGCCAGCAACTCAGATAATTAAATGCCAAAGTAGTGACACTTGGCATTTCAATGAGCACTCTGTATTTACTACACAGTCTCTCTCAACAGCCCTCCTGCTCAGCATGCGTGCAAGCTCTATGCTGCTCTGCTGAACTGAAGCACTCCTTTGTTGCAGAGCTGGATGAACTGAAGAAAGATGAACTCGGGCAGCAGCCCAGAACTGAGAGGAGGGAGGCAGCAGATTCCCCAATTTCTCTCCTTGCCACCTCTCAGAGTTTATGTCCTCAATTCAATTAAACAAGCATTTGTTAAGACCTTAGCCCTCTGGGTTCAGTCCTCTGCTGGGATACTTTTTAATGAATTTTGTATTAAACAGGACAGAACTTTAGGTCTTTTCATTTCAAGCAGGTATTGGCAAGATATTATACTGTACATGATTGCAAAGTGTTTTCACCTTGATGGCTCACCTGATTTTATTTGAAACCTATTAGTGAGAACAGAAGTAGACAGTGGATATAAAAGTCTGACTCTAGCTTCTAAAGCTGTAGTTTATGTCTTAGAATAACTGAATTCATTCAAAAGTTTCCTCTTCACCAAAGGTATCATTTGTTCGGACTGCAGCTTAGCCATCATCTCCTCCTGGACGCCTTCCCTGACTCAATGAGTCTGGGATAAATATACGCCTAGGTACTGTGACACAGCCAGTGCTTCACACAATTCCAGACCATAAGCTCAGAGGACAAGAACCAAGTCTACTCACTGCCATGGTCCCAGTGTCAACCACATGGACAGAAGTAAATCAATGGTGCAATACATAATTTCAGTTAAACTGCTTTGCAAGTGAGATGGAAAATTATCTTCAAATCCCTTCAAGCCATACTGAGCTAAATATGGTCTTAAAATCATCAATATGATTATTACATTCACAGATAACTTTCTTCATTTACTGAGTACCTTCTATTGGGTTGCCAAAAAGTTCATTTTGGTTTTTCCATAATCTGTTATGGAAAAACTTGAACAAACTTATTTTGGCCAACATTGTCCAAACGTTGTTCATAAGACTTGCTGCTGCTGCTGCTGCTGCTAAGTCGCTTCAGTCATGTCCGACTCTGTGCAACCCCATAGACGGAAGCCCACCAGGCTCCCCCGTCCCTGGGATTCTCCAGGCAAGAACACTGGAGTGGGTTGCCATTTCCTTCTCCAAAGCATGAAAGTGAAAAGTGTAAGTGAAGTCACTCAGTCGTGCCTGACTCTTAGTGACCCCATGGACTGTAGCCTACCAGGCTCCTCCGTCCATGGGATTTTCCAGGCAAAAGTACTGGGGTGGGGTGCCATTGCCTTCCCCGTAAGACTTGCTAGTCAAATGTTATCTTCTTTTCTTTTTAAAAGCCCTTTGTTTTCCTCATTCAAAATGGCAACTTACAGGCTATATGCAAAAAAATTGGCTCATGAGTGTTGTAGGGGGAAATTTTCAATCAATGACCACATTATGGTTAGTCTGAGGCAAGAACCATCATATCACTCTTTATATCATGGGTGCCTTGCAATACATATGGTATCCAGTAGATGCTCAATTAGTATTTGTGAAAAGTGAATAACTGAGGAACCCTAAACATGCTAGCCACTACTGCATTTAAAAAAGGGAAGAAGGAAGGGAGGAAGTAAAGATGGAAAAATGGAGGGAAGGAAGGAAGGTGTACCAACCTACATGAAAATAATTTACTATGGGAATTTTATTTTTGAGTGAAATCAGTAACTAAAATGCAAGGAGACTATAAAATCCTTGAGTGGTACCCTCTTCATATGTGCCACACTTTTCATTAATTTACAGTCAAGATAGACTAAAAGGGACAGGCTTACTCTCTGACCTGAAATATAGACACACACACACACACACACACACACACCAGACAAAACATATACAACAACAGACCCTTTTCCAGATACTGCACACCAGGCAATGAAAAGTAGGGATTCCTAAGATAAAGAAATGAAGTGAGGCCTCCCACTGCCCCAGCTGACTGCTTTAAGAAAATTTCTGGGTTGCAGCACTGGGAAGAAGGTCCCAGGCAAAAGGCAGTAGACTCTCTAAGTTGAGGAAACAGAGCAAGTGGATACGAGGCAGCTAGAGTTTACAGGACAGAATAGAGAAATGTACAGAGAAGAGGACGGTCCAGAAAGTTTGTACAGGGTCCCCTCAAGTGTTCAGCCGAGAACTGACAAGTAAACGCGTGCATGTGAACAAACTGAGTGTGAGGGTAACACTGAAGGGTTAGAGGAAGCAGTGCTGGGAACTCTTAGAGGGACCCTAGTATGCCTGCCACTCAGACAGAAAGCTTAGAGTTCACGGGATGCTGGGTAGTGGACTCAGGACAGTCATCCTCAGCAGTGAGGGAGAGTTAGCCCAAGACTGAGCACTGCTGCAGGGCTACCTAACAAAACAAGACTGGAAAGGACAGAACTATTTGCAAGTGATTTAACTATTCCCCAGAGCAGAGCTCAAGAATATTTACAGGAATGAAAAAATATCAAGCACCCAACGAGATAAATTCACATTGTCTGGCATCTGATCAAAAACTATAAGGAATGCAAAGAATTAGGAAAATGTGACTCATAATGTGGAAAAAAATCAGTCTGGCTCTGATGTATTGATAGATGGCACAGATGTTAGAGTCATCAGGCAGAACCATTAAAATAGTCATTACAACTATATTCTTTATATTAAAAGAGTTAAGAAGAGACATGGAAGATATGTAAAAAGGTAAACGTCTAGAGATGAAAATTGCAATGTCTCATAAGAAAATTACACTGTAAGGGATTAACAGCAGACTTGACAAAGACTAGTGAGGCTGAAGACACAGCAATAGAGAATATCCAAAATGAAACATAGAGGAAAAATAGATTTTTTAAAAAATGAACAGAGTTTTTGATTGGGTGTCAGATATGCCTGGCTTCAGAGCCTGTATTCTTCCCACCCCGTCATGCTACTTCTAGCTGCACAGGATCAACGATGCCCTAACTGCAGCAATTTGACCGCTTCACTGAGGTGCCTATTCAGGGTGTGAAGTGCCAAAAGTGGGGGTGAAAGTATGTGGCAGTGTGCATGTGTGGGGAGCAGTCTATATTCATGACCTTCCCTCTAAAAATATCAAATCTGGATGCAAATACATGAATAGATGTTGTGAGGTGTGTGGAATAAAAAGCTCAGCCCCACATGTGTCGCTTATGGCTAAAGTGACTGGGTACTCAGAAAAACTACAGTGGAGCAAAGAGCTGCTTTTACACAATAAATCCTTGTAAAAACCCAACAAGTTCCGAATTTACTCTTCACATATTAGTATGGCCCAAGGGCATCTGAAAAACCAGCATTTAATTAAAAATAAAATAAAGTTTTTACTATGGCCCATTGCCCCGCACATAAAATTCTTTTCCCATGAAAATAGTTTATATTAATATGGTGGTTAGCTCAACTACCTTTTTAATTTTTTAAGGAAAACAGGCTTGGCTTCCTGTATCCTTTCATGTGGTGGGCTCTCTGGACCCAGGGTGTGGACTCAGCCCCAGTTCCAGCTGCTGGCACTGGACATTTGGCATGGACTCAGTCACATTAACTCATTCCATCACTCAACCAAGGGATGGCACAGAATCATCATGTAACAAAATCCCATGGTTGGAAGGGATAATAACAGATCATCACTCTATTTATCATTTTTAGCTGCCCAATATTCGTTCTCCCTTTGTAATTCACCCCAACTTATTTTAGGAGAATTAGTTCTTCATCATGAAGTAGTATGAGTCCAAGGAGAAATCCAGGAGCTAGCCACTCTCTAGAGAAACCACAGGGACCAGTTCAGCCAGAGGTTGGGCATGTTATCTATTAAAATTTGGGACAATATTGGGTAGTCTCCCCCCAGACAATGCACTTGAGTAAGCAATTCAGTTGTTAAAGAATTGGTTGGAGATTGTTCGTCATAGGGAAAGTATACTGACCAAAATTAAGACTGATTCACAAACTCTGAAAGATGTTTCATTTTTTTTTTGGCCATGCCACATGGCATGTGGGATCTTAGTTCCCTGACCAGGGATTGAACCTGTGTCCCATGCAGTGGAAGTGCAGAGTCTTAACCACTGGACCACCAGGGAAGTCCCTGGAAGATGTTTTGATTCCACTCAGTCCCATCCATGGTCCTGAAGCTCTATTTATCCTGTGAGCACCCTACTATCCTGCTTTAGTTTGAAGACCTTTACAATATGGTTAATAATAGTTCCTACCTCCAAAGGACATTATAAAGGGGAGTCAGTACATGTAAAGAGCTTAGAGGAGTAGCTGGCACACAGCAAATAATAAATGTTAGCAATAAACAACAATAATAGTGTTATCATTGCTACTATTTTACATCTATTAAATGGTACAAATAAACCTACCACATGAGTATATTTCAGATCAAATGCTATGATATATGTCAAAGGTATCATTAACCATACAGTGCTAAATGAATTTACATAATACTCCAGAAATTTGAACTCTCTAGGTTAGGAAAACTGATTTTTATACTCCATGGATGGAATTCAGAGAATCCATAGATCTCTTGAAATAACATGCAAAGCTGTGTGATTTTATGTGTGTGTTCATTTGGATCTCTGTATTTGAGGATAGGGTAGGAGGAGTATCCATAGATTTCATCAGTCCCAAAGCCATCCATCCATATCCCCAAAGGAGGCACATCACTGTTTTAGAGCTTCTGGTAAAAGATGTAAGGTCCCTTTTCACCTTAACTAGTGCTTTTCCAAATTTTTGAGACAAGGCTTACAATGGAAAGAGCCTCCAAGGTGGCAGATCAACTTGGGAGCCAATTTTAAGGGGTTGGTGGCTCAGCTAAGGGCTTGCTGGCAGAAGGCGGCAGCCAGCTCTGGCTCCAGGATGCACCATCAGCTGTGAAGGAAGGGGACCACATAGCTTTCATTTCTTTTTCATTCTGCCAGAAGTGGCCACTTCGGGGTTGTCTTTGAAGAAAAGCAGTGTGAGGAGATGCATTTCTAGTATAATGATGGCTCCAAAGTTATATCTAGATTGATTGAAGTCCTGTTGGCATATAAGGATATAGAGATAACTTCACTGTTAGAATAATACGAGATGAGGTGGGGTCAGAAGACAGTGGATAAGAAAGCCTTGCTTGCATCAGTATAGGGTTCAAAGTGATAACTACTTTGGAATTTTTTTTAAGGTTTTTTTTTTTTTTTACATGTTCTCTTGAGAATCTGAAGATAGAAGATCCAAGGCTTTGTTACTTTCAAATGTTCTTTCACCCTCTGTGACTTGGTTTCCTCATCTGTCAAGTAAGGTATCTATGACAAGCTCTCATGGTTCCTTCAGCTCTAACATTTTGAAAATTAGTGGAAAAAGGACAATTTTATACATAAAAGGCCAGACATTTTACTCAATGTCAGTTACATTTGCCAGGCCTAAATTACCGCAAATCTAAGGTAACAGAATCCAAATTAATGAAGTTTTACAGAATGAAATACAGCATAGACCCATATCCTGACCACAATTCTAATGGTTTGAGCAGAACATTGAACCATGCCAGTGGACACTAACATAGACATTTTCAAACATGACAGGGAAGGCAGAAATGGAGATCATGTGATGACAGATTTAAAATGATCATTAGATACAGGAGAGAAAAGCTGAGAAAACTAAAATTTCACTTGTAAATAAAATGGGATTATTTCATTATGAAAATAACATCTGCAAAGTTTAAAGTAACTTAATATGAAATTCACTTCCCTTCTTAATTAAAAACCCAGACTATGACACATCTAATTTTAAAATGTAAGGTGAATGAAGAATATGAGAGAAAAAAGAGAACAGATCCTCTTCTGGGGACAGTCTGATAATACAACTTACGTCCCCTTAAGTTGGCAAGTGCAACTGACATTGAGTAAAGACATGGAGGAGAGAGCTGCTTGGCTTTGGAACTTTGTAGCACTTCATACACCATACTGGATCTTGAAACTGCCTATCACTTGAGTCACAGATGAAGTCCAAATGTTTTTCCTACAGAAATCTGCCCTTTTGTAAACCAGTCCTCAACTCGGTCTAACCCACTGTTCTCTAGTTAGAGGTGGCTATTCTGCAGCGCACACACCCCCAACTATACTCCCAATTTAGGTTAACACAAAAATAAATAGTTAAGCACAATAAAAGCTTCATTATATAGTTACAGGCTCTCTTGACTAAATCAATTAGTAAATGGATTATACACTTCTACTACTGCTAAGATACAGTGAATGTTAGAAGACAAAAAGGCATGAAAAAATGCATACAACGTAGTCCCTACCTATACGGAGTTTACAATCCAATGGAGAAGGTAAGAGTGACAGGAATTCACAGACTGCAAAGCACTTATAAGGAATAGAGGGTCTGAGAGGCAAGGCTGGTTTTTCTCCCATATAGAAGAAGAAACTGTTTGGGGTTGGTGACCAAGTGGTATGGACAAGAGGGAGACAGAAAAGGCAGAGTTTCAGTAAAACTAGAAAAATTAGTAAAAGAAAAGAGTGTTGTCATTAATAAGGTAAAAAAAAATAGAGGAGAATGGAAAGATGCAATCAGGATACAGGAGGTTCTATTTGGAACTTAGGGAAACCAAGAAATCTATTAGGCAGGGAGTTTTGTGGGGGCGGGGGTAGACCGTGGACTCTTGCTTTCAAGAAAGATTGAAGGCAGGAGGAGAAGGGGACATCAGAGGATGAGATGGTTGGATGGCATCACTGACTCAACGCACATGAGTTTGAGCAAGCTCTGGGACTTAGTGATGAACAGGGAAGCCTGGAGTGCTACAGTCCATGGGGTTTGCAGAAAGTCGGACACAGCTGAGCAACTGAACTGAACTGAGACAATGGACTCTAGGGTCTGAACCCAGGGTTGAAGCCCTGGGAAAACTATGTAGCTTCGGGGACCTCAATTTCCTCATCTATACAATGGAGATAACATTAATATTTACATGGTAGCTCTGCAGTAAAGACATATTTACATAGCACCAGTGGGATTCTTAGCATAGTGCCAACTGCACAAAAAAACCTCAAATAAATTCTGTCAGTCTTGCAGCTGAAGGGAAAATTTCAGATTCCAAGTCCCAAGGACTAAAAGGGGTTGCAAGTCATAGCTGACTACAGCTCCTGCAACCATTCTAAGTATCTGATCTCCTACAGTGAACACAGTGTATCTGCCCAGATAAAGGTTCTGACCCAGCTTCTCCTAAGTTCCTCCTTGTTCCCACCTGCATTCTCCACTGCCACATAACACCTTGGTTTTTCACCATCTCCTACACTGGCTGCATGGTATCTCTTACTGTCTTTGGTTTCCTGCTTGCCATCAGAATTCCCTGAAAAATAAATGTGATTCCATCATTTGACTACTTTAAAAGGCTGTGTTTATCTTCATTTCTTTCAGGAGAAAGTCTTGAGGCAAGCACATGAAGCTGGCACATCCCTCTCACCTACCCCTTGCTGCCATGATCTTCTCTTTTAGGCACCCTTGACAGAAATATTTCATCTCTGTGCTTTACCACATACTGCTCCCTCTTGCAGAGAAAATTCTTCTTGTCCACCTCTGTGCCCTGAGTGTAACTTGCATGTCCTCAAGTTGCAACACAAATGTCATCTCCTCAACAGAGCCCTTCCTGACACATTGAACCAGCCACTTTCCCCTAATTCCAGATCTCACATGGGTTATGACTTGGAGTGCTAGTCCATTTAGAAGCAATTACGCTTGATAGACAGAGAAGGCAATGGCACCCCACTCCAGTACTCTTGCCTGGAAAATCCCATGGACGGAGGAGCCTCGTGGGCTGCAGTCCATGGGGTCGCTAAGCGTCGGACACAACTGGGCGACTTCACTTTCACGTTTCACTTTCATGCATTGGAGAAGGGAATGGCAACCCACTCCAGTGTCTTGCGTGGAGAATCCCAGGGACAGCAGAGCCTGGTGGGCTGCCATCTATGGGGTTGCACAGAGTCGACAGTCGGACACAAATGAAGTGACTTAGCAGCAGCAGCAGCAGCATGCTTGATAGAGGTTTCAGAAACTCATCAAGGAAAGCCAAAAAAAAAAAAGCCCTATTTCTCAGAACAAAAGATCCGAGGTGACTAAAGCACTGCCACATGAACACAGTTCCCTCTCTGCACAGAGAAAACTGACATTGAGCTTACAGATGTGCTATGGGCTATTATGATTTTTCATAATAAACATGATATAATTTCTTATCCTGAGCTTTCCTATGTGGAATTGTACACTAAATCAAATCACCTTGATTGTTACTGGGAGCTAATTCAAGTAAGGCAGAGGTGGAAACTTGTTTGGCTGAATTCCTAGGTCCAGTTAGCTGTATAACCAAGGCTCACCTTCTCTTTATCGCTTCTTAATAGCCTTCATTTTAATATTCTGTTTGAGCTTTCATTCGTGAATAACATCATTCTTCTGTAGCATAATATATCCTCTCTCTCTCTTTTTTTTTTTGCACACATTTCTGTAACATGCAGCATCCCAATAACAAGCACCATCACACTCCTGCTGATTAGACCTGATATGCTATTATTTGACAAAAATTCCAACAATTTACCCTTGGAGTGTATTAAGAGTCTAAAAAAATTGTATATCATCACTATTTAAAAAATACAATGAGACCATAGAATTAAGCCTCTCAATCAGTTACCAACAACTAGTTCCAAGGTTAGAGGTTTACATATGAGGCCAGTTGGCCAGAGAAGTACCTCCAGGCTCGGAGTCAGAGCTGCTGTTGTCTTTCGGCTCATTCGAGACATTTGTGCTCTGGGTGGACTGACTCCCAGCACCCCCTGCTCTACTGAAATGCAGACCACAGAATGTTTGGCTTCAGTGCTGCCACAGCCTGCAATGAGTGTGAGATGTTTCTGTGGAGCAGTCTGTGTTAAAGATGCTGCTTGACAAGTTGACGTCAAAGAGGCTATAAATATGCCATTGGTTCCTGGGGCTGGAAAATTCTTCCTGACATGAGTATGGTGTTTCTCACTGATGCTGAGAAAAAAGCACTTCAGATTAGTTTAAGGCCGGTCAAATCTTGATGAATCTCTCAGTGAAGCTCTTCAGTAGAATCCCCCTACTCTTAAAATACTCTCAAAACACTGTTTTACTTTTCTTTTGTGACTCTTAACTCATTTTAAGTAAATAAATCTGTATTATATTAGTTTCTCTCAGAGGGCTGCAAACTCCATGAAAGCAGAGATCTTGTGTATGTTGATTATAGTTATACTACTCCTAGTTACTAGCAGAGGTCCTGACACATAGGAGACATTCACTATCTCTCTATGGGATGAAAAGTTCTGCAAAATACCCTTGCTTTTCTTACCCCAAACTCCTTCCACTTCCTCTGTCCTTATCTCCTCTCTGTCCTGTTCCTTAAAGTGAAAGTGTTAGTCGCTCAGTTGTGTCTGACTCTTTGCGACTCCGTGGATAGTAGCCTGCCAGGCTCCTCTCTCCATGGGGTTCTCCAGGCAGAAATACTGGAATGGGTTGCCACTTTCATCCTGATGAGCTCCAGGCATCTATTGCTGGTTCCAAAATTGAAAAACGTGATTTGAATACTCATCTTGATGGCATATTGAGCATAAAATCAGCAGAGTTAGTGACAGTAAGAGACAGCATACTCTAAATATTTCTGCATTCACAGGAAGAGCGGTGAGTACTCTTAGGGACAATGTACAATAAAAAGGCAGGGTCATTACTCTCACAGAATTTACAATTTAGTAGAAAAAGGTTAATCTCAAAAAAGTATACTCAGTAAATATGGCCACATATAAAAAGTACTTAAATAATGCATAAAGAAGGAATATCTCAAGAATATGAAGATATGAGATGTAAAAATTATTGGTCCAGGTGTATCTTATTAAAAGCTGCCTTGTGTAAGGTTATTTTACATGAGAAATCTTCATACTTCAAAGTGATCAAAATTAATTCTGATGAGTGAGGTACAATTCAATTCTAACCTTAGATCTCTTGAATTTTCAGGCAGGTCCAAGAATTTATCTTCATTACTATTATTTCGTTTCTCTCCAGGGCCTCCAGAGAGATTAGGGGGATGGGGTCAAATTTACATGTTGGTTCTTTTTCCTCATCAATACAGAGGCTCTTTGGAGGCATAAATTGGGAGTAGACAGCCGATCATAAGGATCAAACCAGTCAATCCTAAAGGAAATCAACTCTGAATATTCATTGGAAGGACTGATGCTGAAAAGCTGAAGCTCCAATACTTTGGCCAATACTATGAGTGAAGAGCCAACTCATTGGAAAAGACTCTGATGCTGGGAAAGATTGAAGGCAGGAGGAGAGGGGTATGACAGAGGATGAGATGGTTGGATGGCATCACCAACTCAATGGACATGAGTTTGAGCAAATTCCAGAAGATGGTGAGGGACAGGGAAGCCTGCTGCGCTGCAGTTCATGGGATTTCAAACAGTCGGACACAATTGAGCAACTAAACGACAACAACATAAGGATCATGGAGCAGTTAGGACTAAGGAGGCCTTGAACAATTTGTTAGGGCAGGGAATAAAAGAGAAAGTTCATCACCCTGGGCAAAGGCAGGGCTGAGCAGGCACTTACAGTGTGCACGGGGTGAGGGGAGGCTGAGAAGTGGCCTAGTTGCAGTGGAGGAACAGGAGACACAAGTTGACCTTACAAAGTAGGAAGTCATAGGAAACCTTAGGATCCTCAACTTTGAAAGTTGGCCCTCTGTGGAATCATTTCTGGAAAGAAACACCTCCTAGTGTCCCTGGGGCCTTGACTTTCATTTCCACTTGAAAGAAAAAGATTAAAATGCAAGTAGTAGGAGTCAACACATGGAAAGTATGCGGAATAAATGCTTGTCAGTCGAGAAGGCAAATGGGCTGGTGTCAGAGTTGTTTTGGAAAGGGGCAAATAAAACAAATGGCACCGGATAACTAGAGACTGGAAAGGGCAGCAGGCAATGGATCAAAATGCAGAGACAAAATGCAAAGAAGAGGAGGGACAAACAATTAAAAGTCAAACTCCAAAGACCTGCTGTTTTGCCCAGGGTCACCTACACGTGGCGGAGACAAAGCAGTGAAGCCAAGGAGATTTCTGTCCTGTTTGCCTGGGTACAATTCTGCTTCCCTGGATGTGTGAAGAGCTGTTTTTCCATTTTAGGGATGGTTTGGAGTCATATACTTATCACTTTGTCAGTTTATCAGGATATTTATCATTCTGGAAATCAAAAAAGTATGTAGAGACTAACCTTACATGCTCTTTTGAAAATGTGTCTCACTGATAGTTAATGGGTGTAGTACTTTCAGTGGGGGAGAGTTAGAACTCTTTCTATGGTCACTAACAGAGCACTGCAACAGAGGTGACCTAAGAGTAAAATCTCAGGCTGTCTGTGGCTTCTTATTGACTTTAATAAAGTTAGTACAAAGATCTTCCCAATACTCTGAATGAATAAGGAATTCAAAATTCATTGGATGGAGGATTGGGTAGATGGGCAGAAGGATGGAAGCTAACATATTCAGGCCTTTGGCCAGCATATTCATATTTCTTGGAGGTTTTCTAACAAGAGACTCTGTAAGAGAACCTGGCTATACATGGTTTACAACAAACCTAGGTCCACCCCAGGATCCCTGGCTAGGGACTGTGACGTGGCTGTCTGGTTTTCTGGGCCTGTGGGAGGGATCACATAAGCTAGTCCTTGTCATGAGATATCTTCTATCACATCCCCTAACCGGGCAGGGCCAGAAGATGTATCCTTCCCAGGTGGAGGCCCAGCTACTTGCTGACAAATTCTTTCACAGAAGGACATTCAAAACCCTGAGAAATATCTCAAAAGTTTCTAGAGGTTTCCAGTAGGCTCTGAGCTCTGCATTTTTGTCACAGAGGGAGGGAAGAAATCATGGAACAACTCTAATCTTATTCTACATACAAAGTAATTGCTTGTACTTAAAATAAAAAAAAAAAAAATCCTGGATTGGTCTGTCTGATTTTATTAAGGCTTTCAGAGTGGCACGTTTTAATTCCTTTGCTGTTTCCATGTAGTGCTATTGTATTTACTTGCTAAAGCAGAGAACAGAAAAGAACACGACATTCCAAAATATACTCTTTCCCATGATATGCCCTTCCTCTATCAGCATGGGGGTACCTTTACTTCACTTTTTTCCCCTACACAGCTGCATAAATTAAGACAGGAATCAACTGACTACACTGCCTCTTTTTGTCTCTTTTCTCTCTCCTTCATATTAAATGTGGCTCCTATCCAGGGTGATCTTGGCATGGAGACTTCATCTCTCCCCCAGGTCCCCTACCCTAGTTAAGTCATGGTTACTCTGCCAGGCTCCACACAGCTTGTTACTGCTCTAGTCATTCTGACTTGTAAAGATCAAATGTTCTGCTACATATTACAATGTTTATATGTCTGACTGCATTCCTCTTTAACAAGTGGCCCATGACGGAAAACAAAGGAGAAGTTTCTTGGTTTTTTGTTTTTTTTTTTTTTTCTTGCTGATAAAGTGGGGTTCTTTACGAATGCAGGAAAAGATGCTTTATAAATTTAATGTCTAAATAGGCACAAACTAATTAATATACAAGATTCTTTCACGTTTTGGTTAGACAGAAAGGCTAAACCTGTCAAAAATAATCTATATCCACTGACGTATTTAACCAATGGATAGTTTCAAACTCTTTTCTTTATCAAGACTTCTCTCAAAAACAGAAAGGAAATTGGCTTTCATCCTAACTTCCCTTATTTTTCCTGTCATCTATAGAAGCCTTCAGGTAGCTAGCCAGAAAGAAGGTATGACAATCAAGGCCTGGGTCACTACAGGGTCACTGGCTCTTAAATATCATCAGGAATGAAACAGGAGCCAAACTCTCCTAAACTAGAAAAAATCAGTCAAAATTAAGGTGAAGAGCCGTGATTAAGGCTCTCTTAGGCAATAAGAAACATTCGCTTGTATTTGGTACACTCTCTACACATTGGGCTTAATTCACTCAGAAAATTCTTTCTCAACATTTTAATCGAAATTAAATATAATTCTTGTGTCAGAAAAAGAATTTCACAATTTTAGGGATCATTAATTGCAAGGCACTAATTTCTGGTACATGGATGTTTGAGGCCAGAAGGCAAATGTATGTTCTTCTCTAGAATATCATCTTCTACCACAGATTTTATGGGTACACAACAGCTACCAGCAGGTTCACTATTCTTTTTAATAAATTATGTCAACTAGTAACAGCAAGAGATTTTTCAACTAATAAACATTTTAGCAAAGAAAGAAAGATTCGCTTTCCTGTAAGAAATCCCAACAAAGTTTGTGTGGAGTTTGTGTGGATCACACCAAACTGTGGGGAAATTCTTAAAGAGATGGGAATACCAGACCACTTTACTTTCCTCCCACAAAACCTATTTTCAGGTCTAACAGATGTTAGAACCCAGACATAGAACAACGGATCGGTTCCAAATTGGGAAAGGAGTACATCAGGTTGTATATTGTGACCCTGCTTATTTAACTTATATGCAGAATACATCATGCGAAATGCCAGGTTGGATGAAGCACAAGCTGGAATCAAGATTGCTGGGAGAAATATCAATAACACATATCATTAATGCAGATTACACCACTCAGGCAGAAAACAAAGAGGAACTAAAGAGCATCTTGATGAAAGTGAAAGAGAAGAGTGAAAAAGCTGGCTAAAACTCAACATTCAAAAAAACAAAGATCATGGCATCTGGTCCCATCACTTCACGGCAAATAGATGGGGAAACAATGGAAACAGTGACAGACTTCCTTTTCTTGGGCTCCAAAATCAGGGCAGATGGTGACTGTAGCCATGAAATTAAAAGATGCTTGCTTCTTGGAAGAAAGCTACGACCAACCTAGATAGCATATTAAAAAGCAGAGACATTACTTTGCCAACAAAGGTCTCTATAGTCAAAGCTATGGTTTTCCAAGTAGTCAGGTATGGTTGTGAGAGTTGGACCATAAAGAAAGCTGAGTGCCAAAGAATTGATGTATTTGATCTGTGGTGTTGGAGAAGACTCATGAGATTCCCTTGGAATGCAAGGAGATAAAACCAGTCAATCCTAAAGGAAATCAGTCTTGAGTGTTCATTGGAAGGACTGATGTTGAAGCTGAAAGGCCAATATTTTGGCCACCTGATGTGAAGAGCTGACTCATTTGAAAAGACGCTGATGCTGGGAAAGACTGAAGGTGGGAGAAGAAGGGGATGACAGAAGATGAGATGGTTGGATGACATCACGAACTCAGTGGACATGAGTTTGGGTGTACTCCGGGAGTTGGTGATGGACAGGGAGGCCTAGTGTGCTACAGTCCATGGGGTCGCAAAGAGTCGGATATGACTGAGTGACTGAACTAAACCAAACTGAACTGATTGGACTAGATGCCATATCTTAGTTTTATGAATGTTGAGTTTTAAGCCAACTTTTTCACTCTCCTCTTTCACTTTCATCTTGAGGTTCTTTATGTCTTCTTCACTTTCTGCCATAAAGGTGGTGTCATCTGCATATCTGAGGTTATTGATATTTCTCCCAGCAATCTTGATTCCAGTTTGTGCTTCAATCAGCCTGGCATTTCTCATGTATGATGTGCTCTGCATATAAGTCAAATAAGCAGGGTGCGAATATGCAGCTTTGATGTACTCCTTTCCCAATTCAGAACCAGTCTGTTGTTCCATGTCTAGTTCTAACTGTTGCTTCTTAACTTGCATACAGATTTCTCAGGAGGCAGGTCAGGTGGTCTGGTATTCCCATCTCTTGAAGAGTTTTCCACAGTTCATTGTGATCCACACAGTCAAAGGCTTTGGCATAGTCAATGAAGCAAAAGAAAGTCAAATTGAAGTTGCTCTGTTGTGTCCAACTCTTTGTGACCCCATGGACTGTAGCCTACCAGGTTCCTCTGTCCATGGGATTTTCCAGGCAAGAATACTGGAATGGGTTGCCATTTCCTTCTCCAGGAGATCTTCCTGACCCAGGGATTGAACCTGGGTCTTCTTCATTGTAGGCAGATGCTTTACCGTTTGAGCCACCAGGGAAGTGTATATTAATAAAGCAAAAATAGATGCTTTTCTAGGGAGAAGGAAATGGCAACGCACTCCAGTATTCTTGCCTGGAGGATCCTGTGGACAGAGGAGCCTGATGTGCTGCTGTCCATGGGGTCGCATAAGGTCAGACATGACTGAAGTGACTTAGCAGCAGCAGCAGATGCTTTTCTGGAACTCTCTTGCTTTTCAATGATCCAGTGGATGTTGGCAATTTGATCTTTTGTTCCTTTGCCTTTTCTAAATCCAGCTTGAACATCTGGAAGTTCACGGTTCATGTACTGTTGAAACCTGACTTGGAGAATTTTGAGCATTACTTTGCTAGCATGTGAAATGAGTGCAATTGTGCAGTAGTTTGAACATTCTTTGGCATTGCCTTTCTTTGGGACTGGAATGAACACTGACGTTTTCCAGTTCTGTGGCCACTGCTGAGTTTTTCAAATTTGCTGGCATACTGAGTGCAGCACTTTCAAAGCATCATCTTTTAGGATTTGAAATAGCTCAAATGGAAATCCATCACCTCCCCTAGCTTTGTTTGTAGTGATATTTCCTAAGGCCTACCTGACTTTGCATTTCAGGATATATGGCTCTATGTGAGCGATCTCACCACAATGTGACCTTTCATCTCCAATACCGTATGTACCATTGAGTTCCCAATTAACATAAGCTATTCCTCACAGCTAGCCATATTTTGAGGCACAAGATGGGTCTCCCAATGAAATATAAAGTAAATCTTGAGATCAGGCTCAGTGTTCAATAAAATGTGATAACTCATCAACAAGGTAATGCCTCTTGCACAGACTAGGAAGGGACAACTAATGCACCTCACTCAGGCTGCACTATGGCCTGCAGGAGAGTTGCGGGTGAGCAAACAGGACCAGATTCAATAGCACACACACAACGAAAGGCACAGTAGGCTGAGTTAGCAGATTATTACACATCAACCTGGGTAAAGTCCTGTAGACCTAATGCTATTTATTTAACCCAACACACAACTAATTTCAATGGAACTTTTGCCCCAATAAGGAAAGGTGAAATGAGGCCCAGAAATGCATTAAGAACTGTGATATCAGCACTTATAATAAAGAGACAAAAAAGGGAAAATCTTTAAGAAAGAAACTATTTATATGCTTTTAAATTCGATACTCAAGTAGGCAAGTGGAACCAGTAAGAGGGATCCAGATAGGGTAAGTGATCCAATCTGGAAATCCTCTTTGTCCCCATGAGGCTGATACTCTCCTGTTCTACTTGGAAACACTCATAGGGGAAACCTACCACACACTTCCCCCAGTGAGAGACATCTGGTGATGAAATTTTTTCTGCCCCTTAGGCAGAATTGACAGGGACCAGTGGGAGCCTCTGTGGCACCAGGTAATCTGAGCCAAACAAAATAGCATCACAAAGGCTCAAAATATTAAACTTTGCTTATTAAAGTAGGCAAACACCACATGCCAAACCTAAACAGGGTGACTGCTAAAATAAAAGACTGAAATAGAATCCAGAGTTTCCGAACATCATAGACAAAATGTCCCTGATTTAATAAAAAAAAAAATCACCTATCAATCAAGAAACAAGAAAATCACAACTTGAGTAAAAAAAGATAAGCAACTATTGCCAATACCAAAATAAATCAGATAGATCAGATGCTGGAATCATCTAAAAAGGATTTTAAAGCAGTTGTCATTAATATGCTTTAATCAACTATAAATTTTCTCACAAGTGAAAAATTAGAAAGTATCAGGAAATAAATAGAAGCTATAAAAAAGAATCAAGTGGAAATTATAGAAAATGCTATATAAAAAACAAAGTAACTGGAATTTAAAAACTAACTGGATAGACTCAATAATAGAGAAAATAGAGGACAGAATCAGTGAGCTTGAAGACAGAATAAGAGAAGTTACCCAATCTCAACAAAAAGAGAAAACATACTGAAAAAAATAACCAACAGAGTCACAGGGATGTGTGGAACAGTAACGAAAGATCCAGCATTTGTAGCATCAAAGTTTCAGAGGGAGAGGAGAATGTGGCTGAAAGAAGACATGATGAAATAATGGCTGAAAACTTACCAAATGTAGAAAAGTACACAAACCCACAGATCCAAGAAGCAGAGTGACAGTAAAGAGAATGGACCTAGAAACACCCCACACTAAGACACATCATAATTAAAAATTTGGAAACTAGAGATAAAGAAAAACATATTGAAAGCAGCCAGAGAGAAAGGATACACTACTTATACGTGAATATCAGTATAACTGACAGTGGATTTTTCATCTGTAACCATGGAGGACAGAACAAAGTGGTTTCTAGTGTGAAATGAAAGAACTGTTGACTAAGAATTTAATATCCAGAGAAACTATCCTTTAGCAATAAAGGGAAAATAAAAATCATTTTCAGATAAAGAATAATGAAGAATTTGATGCTAGCAGACTTTACCTTGTAATGACCGATTGAAGACATTTCTTAAAACAGAAAGGAAATATTAAAAGAAGGAATTCTAGAGCATTAAGAAGGAAGAAGGTAGAATGGAAAGGGAGAAATACTGCTATATACAGTAGATTATAATTTATTGATGGGTTTTACAATTCACACTTGATGATTAAAACAAAAATTATAATTCTGATCCTAAGACAATGATATTTGAAAGTGGGGAAGTAACAAGACTTAAACGAAAGTGAGATTTCCATATCTCACTCAAATTTTACAGGAAAGACACAGGCCTTAGAAAAGTTAAAACAGTCTTAACAAAGAAAAATAAAAGGAGAAGAATCACTCTATATTAGGCCTTACTCCATAGATGCAATAATCAAGACGATGTGATACTGATGAAAAGAAAGACACGTTGATCAATGGTATACAATGGAAACCCATAAATTGGACCACACAAAATATGTTCAACTGATATTTGACAAAGGTAAAAAAGCAATTCAATGGAGGAAGAGTAGCCTTTCAACAAATGGTGCTGGAACACCACAGACAAATGGGTATCCACACGAAAAAGTAAATTTTGACCTTAACCTCATACCTTTTACAAAATTAACTCAAAATGGACCATAAGCCTAAGTGTAAAACATAAAACTACATAACTTTTAGAAAAAATTCATAGAAAAAGAATGGAAAGACAAGCTATGCTGAAAGAAAATATCTGTAAATGCATATTCAATGAAAAGTTAATAAAAGCTTATTTAAATATTTTTAAAACTCAAAATTAACATAATAAATAATCCAATTAGAAAATGGGAAGAGATGTACAGATATTTCACAGAAGATGGCAAAGAAGCACATGAAAATATTTTAACCCCATTAGGACCAGGAAAATGCAAATCAAAACTACTAGATATCACTACTTGCCTATCAGAAAGGTTTAAAATTAAAGAAGTGATAACAAGTGCTGACACAACTATGGGGAAATTGGATCCCTCAGATATTACTGGTAGAATATATATATAACATGTAAAATGTTACAGCGATGGTAAAAAATACCTTAGTAGTTTCATATAAAACCAAACATAGAGTTATTTATATGATCCAGAAATTGTACAGTTGTTTATCCAGAGAAATGAAAACTTATATCCATACATAAACCTGTATACACATGTTCATGGCAGTTGTGTAAAGCCCCCAACTGGAATCAGTCTAATTGTCCTTCACCAGGTAAATGGTTATAGAAAGTGTAGACTATTATACAGTATTATTCAGAAATAAAAAAGAATAAGTTATCGATGCACGTGCATGTGTACATGCTCAGTCATGCCCAATTCTTTGAGATCCTATGGACTATGGCACCTATGGGTGTCCCTGGTGGCTCAGATGGTAAAGAATCTGCCTGCAATGTGGGAAACCCAGGTTCGATCCCTGGGTCGGGAAGAGCCTCTGGAGAAGGGAGCAGCAACCCACTCCAGTATTCTTTAGGGCTTCCCTGGTGGCTCAGATGGTAAAGTGTCTGCCTGCAATGCGGGAGACCAGGGTTTGATCCCTGGGTTAGGAAGATCCCCTGGAGAAGGAAACGGCAACCCATTGCCTGGAAAATTCCATGGACTGAGGAGTCTGGTAGGCTACAGTTCATGGGATCGCAAAGAGTCAGAGTCAGACACAACTGAGCGACTTCACTTTACTTTCACTATGGACTATAACCCACCAGGCTATAGTCCTCTGTCCATGGGTTTCTCCAGGCAAGAATACTGAAGTGGGTTGCCATTTCCTCCTCCAGGGGATCTTTCTGACCCAGGAATCAAACCTGCGTCTCCTGCATTGGCAAGCGGATTCTTTACTCCTGAGCCATCTAGGAAGCCCTTTCATGCACACAAAAAATTAAATGAATTTTCAGTGAATTACACTAAGTTAAAAAAGCCAACCCAAAGAGGTGACATGCTGCATAACTGCATTTATGTAACATTTTTAACTGAAAAAATTTCTAGTAATACAGATTAGACTTCCCTGGTGATCCAAGTGGTTAAGAATCCTCCTTGTCAATGCAGGTGATAAGAGTTCAGTCCCTAGTCTGTGAAGATTCCACATGCCTCAGGGCAACTAAGCCCATGTACAACTACTGAAGTCTGCATGCTCTAGAGCCCATGGTCGGCAACAGAAGAAGCCACCACAAATGAGAAGCCCATACACCTCAAGTAGAGAATAGCCCCTGCTCCCTGCAACGAGATAAAGTCCACACACAGCAGCAAACACCCAGCATATTCAAAGAAAGAATGAAACAAAGCAAGAAAAAAAGAAAAGAAAAGAAAAAGAAGAAGACAGATTAATGCCCAAAAGGTTAAGGATAGAGGGATGGGAGGCAAGAGTATACGACTACAAAGGGGAAACAGGAGAGAAACTTGGGATGTTGTAAATGCTCAGTATCTTGACAGTGGTGGTGAATTTAAGAACAAGCAGTAAAATTATATACAAACATACACATACACACATACGGACATTTCTGTATTTAATTTCTTACAAGTGCATATGTATCTATAATTACCTAAAAAACATTGCAATTTAAAAAGCCTTAATATTGTCACAATTTGAATGATGAAAGCAGGAAATATTTCTACCATGTAGTTAATTTTCAAACTAGGCATGTGGCAACCAAGGCCAGGTGTATAGCATGGAAAGGGCCTTGGGCAAACTGCCTTCATGCATAGTTTTTCATCAGTCAGTTAATCATCACTGAAAAGCCACTGCTTTATAAGAGAAAGAGGGAGGGAACGTTACATTCACACAATATTAGAATCAGTCAGGAGGAAGACAGATGCTAGTAAACATCCTATCAGTCAATTGCCAATTACTGATAGCAGTTAAATCTTAGATTCCAGAGGGTAATGACACATCTGTTTTATTTGCCAATGATTGATCAGCACCTGGCAGAGCCTCTGACTCCTGGTAGGCACTCAGTAGGGTTGACTGCTGAATGAAAAACAAATACATGCCCAACACAGTAAGACTAAAATAGAAATTACTGCAGTAGGAGTTCACAATGGAGAAGGCAATGGCATCCCACTCCAGTACTCTTGCCTGGAAAATCCCAGGGATGGGGGGAGCTGCCGTCTATGGGTTTGCACAGAGTCAGACACGATTGAAGCGACTTAGCAGCGGCAGCAGCAGGAGTTCACAATATTCTGGCTCTGTAGGTCCAGTAGGAATTTCCTGGCACTCTTAACAATTGCCTAAGCCTGTGCCTTCAGAAAATTGAAGGATATAACCTGAAGCTGTTCAGCCTGAAAGTCAAAATTAGTTTTCACATATCCATCCTTATCCATGTTTATTTTAATTTGTTATTGAAGTATAGTTGATTTACAATGTTGGTTTCCATATTAATTTTCATATTTAAAAATACATTAAATTTTATACAAGTTAAATGACAGAGTAAGCCTACCCTCATCCCTTCCAAATAAAAAAGGTTCATCCTTAACACTGAACCCCCAAATTTAAAAAAATAGGTCCAAAGAACAATGGAGTTCTTTGAAGTATGAAATGTCAAAATGAAACAGGTTTGTTTAGTAGAGAATCAGAATGATGTTTCTGATGTGGAAAATGAGGGCTATGGAACCTGACAAGAGTCTCCTATTGTCTTTATTCTAACTTGTTCTTAAACAGAAGTAGCTCCAACCGTAACAGCAGAAGCACCCAGTTCCTACAACAATTTGGATAAAGAGGCTATTGCAAAGAAATAGCATATCACACATCTTGCAATAGCAAATTTTGTCAGTTTTTAAAAATGCAAAGTATTTTATTGAGATGCCTTGAAGACTAGTATACAAACTGGTACATCAGCAGCTTTCATTACATCAAGTGTCCATTTTGATTGTTACTTTTACCTCCCCCAAGGAAAGCCTCCTTAATGAAAATGCCAAAGAGTTTCAATGGATGGCAGTGGGCTCAAATCTGGAGGAAGATTATTATATGCAAGGGTTAGCAGAAGTAAAACTAATGAACCATGTAGTTTGAAAACTCTGGATATAATTGAAGTTTGGCTTTGCCTGAAGCTTTAATATGCTGGAAACACAAAATTACACAAGTCCTGGAATCTGTTCACTCTATTCACGATATCCTCATTTGCCATACTTCACAGAGTAATAAATGGAATTATTAATACTTTCATTTTTGTGCTAATTTAATTACATTTTTGCATTTTAACTGTAGCTTACCTTGGGAGTTAGCAATATTTTAATATTATATAGTCTGTCATGACTTCATGTGGGTTGAATTTTTAATTGAAGCTTTATTGTAACTTAAAAGCCAATTACTCGAGAGGAACTGAAGTCTGATTTTATAGTATAAAGTCTATGAGAAAATAGAACACCCCCTTGAAAATGTTGCTTTAGGGCAGCTTTGTCTGTTCATGTCACAACCACAACAAATGATGTCAGACTGTGGACAATCTGAAGAAAATACAGAGGCATTCGCTTTAATCTTATATGCTGCTTACACTAATGCTCAGCATTAGAAACAAAACATGTTTTCCAGCAGTTATTTTAGGGAGAAAATGTGATTTTTGTTTTCAGCTACTGAAAATGTTAAAGTTCAAAACTGTTTCTTAATGTTACTTGCTTCTTTGAGAAAGTGGGCAACAAAGAAATCTTTTTCTCTGCTAAAATTCCTGCTGAAAAGTGTTCAAAGAAACCACATTGCTCCCTTCCCCCATAGGTAAATGATGAATGTATAAAGATTCCAAATCAAACTCCTTTCAAAGTAAAAGAAAAATGCTCATTTGTGGGATAGAGTTGACAAGACTAATAACTCAGAAGCTCAATATGAATATATATTTTTCCGTTCAGTTCAGTTCAGTTCAGTCACTCAGTCGTGTCTGACTCTTTGCGATCCCATGAATCGCAGCACGCCAGGCCTCCCTGTCCATCACCAACTCCCAGAGTTCACTCAGACTCACGTCCATCGAGTCAGTGATGCCATTATTAGGGAGTAAATATTATTTTAAAGCAAGGTGATAGGCATTTTCAGAAAAGGCAGAGGAACCAGAGATCAAATTGCCAACATCCGCTGGATCATCGAAAAAGCAAGAGAGTTCCAGAAAAACATCTATTTCTGCTTTATGGACTATGCCAAAGCCTTTGACTGTGTGGATCACAAAAGACTGTGGAAAATTCTGAAAGAGATGGGAATACCAGACCACCTCATCTGCCTCTTGAGAAATCTGTATGCAGGTCAGGAAGCAACAGTTAGAACTGAACATGGAACAACAGACTGGTTCCAAATAGGAAAAGGAGTATGTCAAGGCTGTATATTGTCACCCTGTTTATTTAACTTATATGCAGAGTCAGATCAGATCAGATCAGTCGCTCAGTCGTGTCCGACTCTTTGCGACCCCATGAACCGCAGCACGCCAGGCCTCCCTGTCCATCACCAGCTCCCGGAGGTCACTCAGACTCGCATCCATCGAGTCAGTGATGCCATCCAGCCATCGCATCCTCTGTCGTCCCCTTCTCCTCCTGCCCTCAATCCCTCCCAGCATCAGAGTCTTCTCCAATGAGTCAACTCTTCGCATGAGGTGGCCAAAATACTGGAGTTTCAGCTTCAGTATCATTCCTTCTAAAGAAATTCCATGATTGATCTCCTTCAGAATGGACTGGTTGGATCTTCTTGCAGTCCAAGGGACTCTCAAGAGTCTTCTCCAACACCACAGTTCAAAAGCATCAATTCTTCGGCGTTCAGCCTTCCTCACAGTCCAGCTCTCACATCCATACATGACCACAGGAAAGACCATAGCCTTGACTAGGCGAACCTTTGTTGGCAAAGTGATGTCTCTGCTTTTGAATATGCTATCTAGGTTGGTCATAACTTTCCTTCCAAGGAGTAAGCGTCTCTTAATTTCATGGCTGCAGTCACCATCTGCAGTGATTTTGGAGCCCAGAAAAACAAAGTCTGACACTGTTTCTACTGTTTCCCCATCTATTTCCCATGCAGTGATGGGACCAGATGCCACGATCTTCGTTTTCTGAATGTTGAGCTTTAAGCCAACCTTTTCACTCTCCACCTTCACTTTCATCAAGAGGCTTTGCAGAGTACATCATGAGAAACGCTGGACTGGAAGAAACACAAGTTGGAATCAAGATTGCTGGGAGAAATATCAATAACCTCAGATATGCAGATGACACCACCCTTATGGCAGAAAGTGAAGAGGAACTCAAAAGCCTCTTGATGAAAGTGAAAGTGGAGAGTGAAAAAGTTGGCTTAAAGCTCAACATTCAGAAAACGAAGATCATGGCATCTGGTCCCATCACTTCATGGGAAATAGATGGGGAAACAGTGGAAACAGTGTCAGACTTTATTTTTCTGGGCTCCAAAATCACTACAGATGGTGACTGCAGCCATGAAATTAAAAGACGCTTATTCCTTGGAAGGAAAGTTATGACCAACCTAGATCACATATTCAAAAGCAGAGACATTAGTTTGCCAACAAAGGTTCACCTAGTCAAGGCTATGGTTTTTCCTGTGGTCATGTATGGATGTGAGAGCTGGACTGTGAAGAAGGCTGAGTGCCAAAGAATTGATGCTTTTGAACTGTGGTGTCGGAGAAGACTCTTGAGAGTCCCTTGGACTGCAAGGAGATCCAACCAGTCCATTCTGAAGAAGATCAGCCTTGGGATTTCTTTGGAAGGAATGATGCTAAAGCTAAAACTCCAGTACTTTGGCCACCTCATGCGAAGAGTTGACTCATTGGAGAAGACTCTGATGCTGGGAGGGATTGAGGGCAAGAGGAGAAGGGGACGACAGAGGATGCGATGGCTGGATGGCATCACTGACTCGATGGATGAGAGTCTCAGTGACCTCCAGGAGTTGGTGATGGACAGGGAGGCCTGGCGTGCTGTGATTCATGGGGTTGCAAAGAGTCGGACACGACTGAGTAACTGATCTGATCTGATTCTTTGTACTTTTTACAATTTTTGTTAATTTCCATAATAAAAGTTAAAAAAAGAGGACAACAATGAATTCGCTGTGTTTGTAAAGGTATTCCTAATCTCTGAACAACATTTCAGATTTAATTTGGTCAGTGTAAAACAAAAACCCAAACAGCGTGAGATCCAATAATCTTTCCTCTGACCAATTCTGATAAGGTCACTTTTATCCCCTGGGAGGTGGTAGACAAAATTGTCTTCGTTTAGTTTGATGTGTATGAAGATTTTCTTTGGGAATAAAATCCTTAACAAAGATTTCCCTGTGTGACATGAAGCTAACTAGCTAAGGCTCAAAATAAGGCTGGCTGCCAGTGTAAATCGTATCTTTCTTGGCTTCACACGTAAGCCAGATGTTGGGGATTTTCTGAGCAACAGGATCATGGGGAAGAAAGTTTTTGCATTTCCTGTGTTCTTACTCCAGTTCTCAACTTTCAGGATTTATGGGCAGTCAACAATGTCATGAATGGACCTGAAAATATCTCCACAGTAAAATCCACTGACAATGCACCTCACTCTGCCATGGCCTCATACATACCATCTGTCAGAGCAAGCTCTCTATACTCATTCTTTCCCTAACTGTTTCACAGAAGGGCAGTGAGGCAAGTATAATCTTTAGTCTTCTGAAGCCTGAATTGCAAGCATACAGTATATGTAAAAATATGGGTATATGTAAAACTATCACAAATTCTCCTTATCTATGAATACCAACACCATTTTCATGTATTTCCAAGTAAGGAATTCCCTGGGGTCCTGATGAATGTCTGCCTATGCCATTGTAAGCAAGTATGTTTGTGTGCACAAGCAAACATGTATTTAAGCATTCTATTATCAGGATTTTCTTCATTATTAAATACTCTTAAATAACTTTAATGACTGTGTAATTTTATCAAGTGTTTACACCTAATTTATTCTACTAGTACTATATTGCGTGATAATAGTTTACTTCCAAATTTTTTGTCTGTTATAAATAATTTGTTGAGTCACATTTTGAAAGCATTTTGAAATTGGAAAAATCCAATGTAAATGGATTGCTTTCTGAATCATTTCCTTTCTGTTTCAACCCCAGCCTTCCTAGGAATAGTAGTTTTCAAATTCTAGTATGCATCAGAGTCATCTGGAAGGCTTATTAAAACACAAATGTCTGGGCCCCACTTTCAGAGTCTCTGATCAAGAAGGTCTTGGGGGAACCTGAGGATTTGCATTTCTGACAAGTTCCATGTTCTGGGCCACACTTCAAGAAATACTGTGCAGAGATGCACCTGCTGGATTTATGAAACTGATAGAGCAAGAGTATTATCATTAGGGTGTCATCTCTTTTTACCCTCCCATTGAGAAATAAAAAGATGTTTCAGTTGCACTATCTCACAACATAGTCCATGGCCTGACATGTACTCAGGTATCCTCTTTATGTGAAAAATGTTTGGCAAATAAGCAATACTGGCAGGAGAGAGCTGCAAATTTGACACCTGTTCCTCGATTTGGGATTCATTTTTCTCACTCAAAATTTGGCAAGTATATATGTCTTCCTTAAGGTTAGGCTGTGAAAATACACTCTGACTCACAAACCTAGCTTAAAATACCACAAGTGGTAAATAACTATTTCCACAACTGAGTATTAAATATCTTCATTTTGAGTTGTTTAACATGCATTGCTTGTATAATGAGATCTAAGTATTTACACAGAATTTGTACATTATTGTGTGAATAAATCAGAACCAGAAACTTTCTCCCTGTGTATAGCCTCTCCCTGCTGTCAGCCTATGCTCAACCCGACCACCTACATATCTTTCTAAAAATCAAAACTGATTCCCTATTTACTTCTGGCCCTAGCAATATGGCAAATGAGATGTTCAAAGAAATCATTTCTGAGACAGCACATCTAAAAACACTGGTGAAACTTTTTTAAAGAACAACTTTGAAAATAATTTATTTTATATTGGAGTATCAGATCAGATCAGATCAGATCAGTCGCTCAGTCGTGTCCGACTCTTTGCGACCCCATGAACCGCAGCACGCCAGGCCTCCCTGTCCATCACCAGCTCCCGGAGGTCACTCAGACTCGCATCCATCGAGTCAGCGATGCCATCCAGCCATCTCATCCTCTGTCGTCCCCTTCTCCTCCTGCCCTCAATCCCTCCCAGCATCAGAGTCTTCTCCAATGAGTCAACTCTTCGCATGAGGTGGCCAAAATACTGGAGTTTCAGCTTTAGCATCATTCCTTCCAAAGAAATCCCAGGGCTGATCTCCTTCAGAATGGACTGGTTGGATCTTCTTGCAGTCCAAGGGACTCTCAAGAGTCTTCTCCAACACCACAGTTCAAAAGCATCAATTCTTCGGCGTTCAGCCTTCCTCACAGTCCAGCTCTCACATCCATACATGACCACAGGAAAGACCATAGCCTTGACTAGGCGAACCTTTGTTGGTAAAGTAATGTCTCTGCTTTTGAATATGCTATCTAGGTTGCTCATAACTTTCCTTCCAAGGAGTAAGCGTCTTTTAATTTCATGGCTGCAGTCACCATCTGCAGTGATTTTGGAGCCCAGAAAAACAAAGTCTGACACTGTTTCCACTGTTTCCCCATCTATTTCCCATGCAGTGATGGGACCAGATGCCAAGATCTTCATTTTCTGAATGTTGAGCTTTAAGCCAACCCTTTCACTCTCCACTTTCACTTTCATCAAGAGGCTTTTTAGCCCCTCTTCACTTTTTGCCATAAGAGTGGTGTCATCTGCATATCTGAGGTTATTGATATTTCTCCCGGCAATCTTGATTCCAACTTGTGTTTCTTCCAGTCCAGCATTTCTCATGATGTACTCTGCATATAAGTTAAATAAACATGGTGACAATATGCAGCCTTGATGTACTCCTTTTCCTATTTGGAACCAGTCTGTTGTTCCATGACCAGTTCTAACTGTTGCTTCCTGACCTGCATATAGATTTCTTAAGAGGCAGATCAGGTGGTCTGGTATTCCCATCTCTTTAAGAATTTTCCATAGTTTATTGTGAGCCACACAGTCAAAGGCTTTGGCATTGGAGTATAGTTGGAGTATAGTTGGAATAAAAACTGGAGGTCAGTTTTCTATTCCAACTCCAAAGAAAGGTAGTGCTAAAAAATGTTCAAACTACCAGACAATTGTGTTCACTTCCCATGCTAGTAAGGTTATGCTCAAAAACCTTCAAGCTAGGCTTCAGCAGTACTTGAATCAAGAACTTCCAGATGTATGAGCTGGTTTTAGAAAAGGCAGAGGAACCAGACATCAAATAGCCAACATTCCCTGGATCATAGTGAATGCAAGGGAATTCCAAAAAAACCTCTACTTTTGTTTCATTGGCTACTCAAAAGTCTTTGACTGTGTAGACCACATCAAACTGTGGACAATTCTTAAAGAGACGGGAATATCAGACAATCTTACCTCCCTCTTGAGAAACCTGTATGCAGATCAAGAAGCAACAGTTAGAACCTCACGTCGAACAACTGACTGGTTCACAATTGGGAAAGGAGTACATCAAGACTGTATATTGTCACCCTGCTTTATTTAACTCATATGCAGAATACATCATGTGAAATGCCAGGCTGAATGAAGCACAAGAAGGAATCAAGAGTGCGATTGCCGGGAGAAACATCAATAACCTCAGACATGCAGATGACACTACCATAATTGCAGAAAGGAACTAAAGAGCCTCTTGATGAAGGTGAAAGAGGAGAATGAAAAATGTGGCTTAAAACTCAACATTCAAAAAATGAAGATCATGGTGTCCGGTCCCATCACTTCATGGCAAATAAAAGGGGAAAAAAATGGAAACAGTGACAGACTTTATTTTCTTGGGCTTCAAAATTACTGCAGATGGTGACCGCAGCCATGAAATTAAAAGACACTTGCTCCTTGGAAGAAAGACTATGATAAACCTAGACAGCATACTAAAAAGTAGATATCACCTTGCTGGCAAAGGTCTGTATAGTCAAAGCTATGGTTTCTCCAATAGTCATGTAGGGATGTGAGAGTTAGACCATAAAGAACACTGAGCGCTGAAGAACTGATACTTTCAAACTGTGGTGCTGGAGAAGACTCTTGAAATTCCTTTGGACAGTAATGAGATCAAATTAGTCAATCCTAAAGGAAATCACTTCTGAATATTCATTGGAAGGACTGATGTTGAAGCTGAAGCGCCAATACTTTGGTCACCTGATGGGAAGAGCTATTGGAAAAAACCCGAAGAGAATGAAGAGATGGTTGGATGGCATCTTTGACTCAATAGACATGAGTTTGAGCAAACTCTGGGAGATAGTGAAGGACAGGGAAGGCTAGCATGCTGCAGTCCATGGGGTTGCAGAGTCAGACACAACTGAATCGCTGAACAACAAATAAATAACTATAAATAACAATAAATAACTATCTTTATGTTGCTTCATATTTGTAGAGGTGTTTCCTCAAGGTAAACTTTCAGAAGTGGAATTGTTAGGTCAAAAGGTAAACAAATATGTAGATTTGTTAGATACCATGAAATTTCCCATCATGGAGGTTGTAATCATTTTGCATTCTCATTAGCAATGAATAAGAGGGTTTTTTTCCCTAGATTCCCTAACAAAGTGCGTTTTTAAAAGAAAGGTTGCATTTCTAAACACCAGCAATTAATAATTAAAATGTAAATTTTTAAAGTTATCATTTGCAAAATCAACAACAAAAATATACAATATATGATAGAGGAAAAAATAAGAATTGTATGAGATTTTTAGGTAAATGAAGTATAAAACTTAACTGGAAGACCTTAAAGAAGATATAAATAAATAGAGAGACAAGACATATTCACGGATGAAAGACCTATTATTATAAATATTCCAGTGACCTTATAACTTAACTACACATTCAGTATGACTTTTTAAAAAAATCTCAACAGGATTTTTCAAGAACCTTGATGAGCTTACTCTAAAATGTATACAGAAGAGCAAGCAGTCAAGAAAAAGAGGACAAGACAGGCTTAAAGAAGTAGGTTTGAGTACTCAGTCGTTAGGTAATTCAATATTTAAACATGGAGATAGAAAAATATACCAACTGAAAGAATAGAGATCTCATAAATAGAGACCTATACATATATGGAAACCTGATACATGACAGAGGTGGCATTGCAGATCTATAAGAAAAGTATGGATTCGTTAAAAAGGTTGCCAGAACAAATGATCATAAAGAGGAAAATAATGAAAGTAGACTCCACCATTTAAAAAGCTCTCAAATAAATCAAGAACTTCAAAGTGAAAGACAGTAAGTTAACATATTTAGGAAAAAATAATAGGATAATACTTTGATGATCATAAGGTAGGAAAGGTATCTCCAGTCAGTTCACTTCAGTTGCTCAGTTGTGTCCGTCTCTTTGCAACCCCATGAATCACAGCACGCCAGGCCTCCCTGGCCATCACCAACTCCAGAAGTTCACCCAAACTCATGTTCATGGAGTCGGTGATGCCATCCAGCCATCTCATCCTCTGTCATCCCCTTCTCCTCCTGCCCCCAATTCCTCCCAGCATCAGGGTCTTTTCCAATGAGTCAACTCTTTGCATGAGGTGGCCAAAGTATTGGAGTTTCAGCCTCAGCATCAGTCCTTCCAATGAACACCCAGGGCTGATCTCCTTTAGGATGGACTGTTTGGATCTCCTTGCAGTCCAAGGGACTCTCAAGAGTCTTCTCCAACACCACAGTTTAAAAGCATCAATACTTCGGTGCTCAGCTTTCTTCACAGTCCAACTCTCACATCCATACATGACCACTGGAAAAACCATAGCCTTGACTAAACGGACCTTTGTTGGTAAAGTAATGTCTCTGCTTTTCAATATGCTATCTAGGTTGGTCATAATTTTCCCACCAAGGAGTAAGCGTCAATTATCATGGCAGCAATTATCATCTGCAGCAATTTTGGAGCCCAAAACATAAAGTCTGACACTGTTTCCACTGTTTCCCCATCTATTTCCCATGAAGTGATGGGACCAAATGCCATGATCTTCGTTTTCTGAATGTTGAGCTTTAAGCCAACTTTTTCACTCTCCTCTTTCACTTTCATCAAGAGGCTGGAATCTTGATCCCAGCTTGTGCTTCTTCCAGCCCAGTGTTTCTCATGATGTACTCTGTATAGAAGGTAAACAAGCAGGGTGACAATATACAGCCTTGACATATCTTAGATGAAACATAAAACACAAACCATAATGAAAAAAATAATACTGGACTTAAAATCAAGAATGCTAATCAAAAAATCTTAAAGGGAATAAAAATTCAAGTCACAAACTGGAAGATGATAATCACCAAAGGATAGTACCTAGAATAAATGGAAAGTGAAAGTGAAAGTGAAGTTGCTCTGTCGTGTCCGACTCTTTGTGACCCGTGGACTGTAGCCCACAAAGCTCCTCCATCCATGGGATTCTCCAGGCAAGAATACTGGGGTGGATGGCTGGGGGTTGGTGCTGCAGACTTGCTGCTGTTTGGGTCGGGACGGGGGGAGGAAGGAATCCTGTGCCCTCCCTGGCAAGAGTTTAAAAAAAAAAAAAGAATACTGGGGTGGATTGCCATTTGTTCTCCAGGGCAATAAATGAAAGAATAAATGGAAGACTTCTACAAATCATTAAGTTGAAAAGAAAACAACCTTATTTAAAATAGGCAGAAAAATTTGTATTTCACAGAAGAAATACAAACAACCAATGAACATATGAAAAGAGGTACGATCTCACTAGTATATAGGAAAATGCAAATTAAAATTCTAGTGAAAGAATATTTTATATACAACAAACGGGCAAAGATTAAAAAGTCTGACATTACCAAGTAAGGATCTGAGGAAAGAACTCATACTGGTGGGAGTATAAATTGATAGATTCATTGGGAAAAAGGTCATAACTTAATATGTACATATATGATGTTCCCATGATTTCTCTCCTAAAGAAAATCTCTTATACATGCCTCCAGTGTAAGAATAATTTAAATACTATTATTTATAATAATAAAAAAATTTAATGACTTAAATATCCATTATGATAAAATGGATAATTAAATTTTGTATAATCATTTAATAACTACTAGATATCTGTGCAAATCAAAGATCCATAGGTCTACAATCAGCATGTATATCAAAAGCAATGTGGAAAGAAAATCCTAGAAGAAATTCATTCAATATGATTCTATTATACATATTATATAAAAGCAAGCAAAACCAAACAACATATTTTTAGGGATATTTATATTTGTGGTAAAACTTTAAGTAGAAGCAAGAAAATTATTAATACAATATTAAAATGGTAATTTCCCCTGATGGGGAGAGACAGGATGTGATTGGTAAAGGGAATACAGAAAGATTCTAAGAGGAAAATCATCCATCTCTTATTAGAATCATCAATGTTATTTTATTTATTACTGTTTTCATTTAAAATAGACACACATTTATATTCACTCGCCGGTAGATAAGATTCATTTCACAGTTTCAAAAAGTTTAGTAGAAAGGAAGAAAAGACAATTTTCTTAGTTCTTTACCTAAAAGCTTCTAGTGTTTTCCTGTTGGCTACAGGATAAAATCCAACTTCCTAGCAAGAAAGACTATAGGCTCTTCCTCATCAGTTGTCCAACTAATTTTGCAGCTCCACCTCCTACCATCTTCCCCCTCACCACCCCCATGACTCACCTGTAGTCTAGTGACACCTGAATTATCAGATCCACAAAGCACACACCTCAGCTATGCACCTGCAGTTCCCTTTCCTCACATTCACCCCTGCTGTCTCACTCTAGCCAATTTCTGTTGTCAAACTAGGTAAATGCCAGATACTTAGTAGAGTCTTCCCTAAAAATTCTGATGGATATTTTCTTCTGTGCTTTCACAAAGGTATAGTTCAATTTATCTGTTTATATGTCCCTCATTGCTTGCCTGTGAGATCTCTTATGCAGGGACTGTATTTTCAATTCAGTTCAACCATTTCCTGTGTGTTAATTTTATGTC
This sequence comes from Tragelaphus eurycerus, assembly GCA_935064755.1. Classification (NCBI taxonomy): domain Eukaryota; kingdom Metazoa; phylum Chordata; class Mammalia; order Artiodactyla; family Bovidae; genus Tragelaphus; species Tragelaphus eurycerus. The sequence continues at coordinate 14,418,040 of CAKXYN010000015.1, read as the reverse complement.
ATGGCTGCAGTAGACACTAAATTTATCAGCAATAAACCTTATTTCCTACTGCAAAGAATTTTAAATTTAGTTACACTCGTGTCAATATTCTTTATGTTGATTGCAGTGCCTGGTACATTGCAGATTATTCAATTATCTCTGATGAATCAATGAATGAATCACTCAGTGAATACACAAACTAAGGGATAGAACTTTTCCTATTTAAATAAACAAACAATCTTCTGGCAATGAGTCATGCTTTCAATGGGTTTACAAATCTATGACTTTTAAAGGCTGATATTTAAAGGCCATGATATTTAAAGTTTATCTAAAAGGAGAAAAATACCAGAAGTGTATCCTAAAGGAGATTATTAATTATTAATTATTCTGATTGGAATTTCCAGACCCAACCAATTAAAACTTGGATTCTCTATACAATACAATACCAAGCAACAACACAAGCTATGTGTGGAACTGGGAAATATTAGTGAAAGTATTCCTTTTGGGCTCTCCCAAGGGAAGTTCTGTTGATAAACATGTTAACTTGCTGTTTACTTTCTTTAAAAGGAATAAAATTCCCAAGAAAGAGTCCAAATCAAGCATTCTTTCACTGTTTTAAAATTTCTAAGTATAGCTTTAGGCATCTAAGTAAGCAGTCAGTCTTCAGATCTGTTACTTATGAATATTACATGCCAAAGAATATTGAAAATGATGCATTTCACAGATCCTAGCTTTCAAAAAACCAAATACAAAGAAGTAAGCAAAAATAATCTATATGATATGGCTATGCCATCTGAATGCTTCCTTCTCCCTTCCTTGGTTTCTGTTCTTTGGTAGACAGATGTATTATCAGTCTCAAAAGACATCTTATTCTGGCCTTCCTGAGTAGTTCTCACTAGTTTCACTGTGGAAGGCAGAATAATGGTTTCCCACAGACATGGCAAAGCCCATATCCAACCTTCAGGACCTGTGATATGCTATGAAAGTGAAAGTGTTACTCGCTTAGTCATGTCCATCTCTTTGTGACTGTAGCCCACTAGGGTCCTCTGTCCATGGAATTCTCCAGGCAAGAACTACAGTGGACTGCCATTTCTTTCTCCTGATCCAAGGACTGAACTTGGGTCTCCTGCATTGCAGGCAGATTCCTTTCCATCTGAGCCACCAGAGAAGCCATGATAAATTATATCATGTGGTAAAGGGATCTGGCAGATTGATTGAATTAAGAGTCTTAATCCAAGAGATTATCATAATGTAATCACAGAGTCCTTATAAGAGAAAGGCAGGAGGAGCTGAGTTAATAGTAGTAGATGTGACAACAGAAGCAAGATAAGAAAATGTCATGAGCAATGAAAAAGATATGGAAACAGATTCTCTATTCAGATTCTCCAGGACGAACCAGCCCTTCTGACTTTTACCCAATAAGCCCAATAAGACCCATTCCCTTCCCCTGACATTATTCTGGGCCCCATATAATACTCAATTGTCTCATTTCTGAAACCATCATCATGTTTTACTGCTTTTCCCTTTGTGATCTAAAATGATCTGTATTAACCTGATACTTGTTTGTTGCCTCTAGCAGACATTGTTGATTAATTACCCTGAAACCACTTCCAATTCACTTTCCTTTGCTGACTGTGGCTAGAAAATCAAATACTCTTTCTCAGTCTTTCTTGCAAAGAAGAATGCAAGACAACTCAGTTCTGAGAAATGAAGCATATATTGATGTCTGCTTGGAGAAAGAGAAAATTTAAGGAAAACTTTTGCTTTCTTGATGAAAAGGGAAGGTGTGACCAGTGTGATCATTTTCCTTTCTTCCTACCTGGAATATAAATGTGATGTTTAGAGCAATGATGGCTGTCTTGCTACCATGAGCAAAAAGCAAAGAGAACCATAAAGACATGGGCTCTGATATTGCTGAGTCATGGAGCTAATAGTTGCCTACCTCTGGAAAATTCTGGTTTTATGAGAACAATAGCTCCCTTTTGTTTAAGCCACTGTAGTATGGTTGGTATTATACACAGCTTGAAAGCATGCCTAATACATTACCTTTCTCTGGTAGCCCCGTTGTACCATAAGGAGCCAGATCATTGAGAGTTTGGAAAGCATACAGAATCCTCCTTAGCACACAGTTTTACATATTGGTGTGTACAGGAAAAAAAGAAGGAAAAAGAGAGAGGGAGGGAGGGAGGAAAAGGAAAGGGAGAAAGGGAAGAAGGAAAGAAAGGAAAGAAAATGGAGATAGGGAACAGAGAAAGAAGAGGGAGAAGGGAAGGAAGACAGGAATTCAAAAGCAAACTTTAGTCATTACTATGAAACTACAAATTGAAAAAAGAAATGCTCAAGAATAGATGCATCCACCTTCATTGGCTCAACCTTGCAGAATACATGCTATAAATACACATTGAGACTTCCAAGCTCCCAATCACTCCTTCTAACATCAATGTACTTAGTTCCTAACATCACCATTCTGCAAACTCAAAACCAAATTAACTCAAAATATTACTATGCCAAAAATATATGCCATTTCCAAATAAAGTACTCCAGTATGCTAGAGACAATACATAAAACTCCCAGAGCACTAATAAAAATTACAGTGAGCTGTCTAGAGGAAATCAATGCTGAAGAAGATGGAAGCTTATTCTGGGAATGAAACTATACCAATTTCATAAAATTTTCACATTGGTGCTCATATCATTAATTGCCTTATAAAATTTGAGGTTTGTTAAAATTCTTTGGTAAATTTTTTGTGGCAAAGGCAGAGATCTAAAACAGTCTTTTTCATTAGAATATTCCATTTTTAATGACTAATACCGTGGAGTCCCAGGGCACGAAAACATTCAGAGGCTGAAGTCAACAACCTATGTGGACAACCTACTCAGTGGCAGGCCCAAAGCTAGAAATAGAGACAAAGAGAAATTACACGTCTTACCCTTGTGAAGCTTAGATTCTGGATAAGTAATAGACATTAACAAGTAAATATATGTTGGTGGTGGTTTAGTCACTAAGTCTTGTCTGACTCCTGTGACCCCATGGACTGTAGCCTGCCATGCTCCTCATCTATGGGATTTCCCAAGCAAGAATATTGGAGAGGGTCGTCATTTTCTTCTCCAGGGGATCTTTCCAACCCAGGGATCGAGTCAGAATCTCTTGCATCTGGCAGGCAGATTCTTTACCAACTGAGCTACCAGGGAAGCCCAAATATATGAGTTGCAAAATCGGAATCATAAATTCTTTAAGAGGAATGAGAGAATAGATTAAAAACCCTCTGTTTTATTGATTGGAGAACAGAGCAAGGATGGTAAATAAGAATAAGACTCCTTGATATTTGATAGGTCAACAGAGCAGGACTGTTTCAAGTTAAAAAAAAAAAAGACTAGATGGAAATTATGAGGCAATGGGAGGACTTTAAGACCCAAATCACACAAATCCTTTTACAAATACCAAAAAATGTCTTTGGAGACATGATTGGAAAAGGAGTTAACAGCTAGTAACAAAGTCATTCAAACGATGAAGGACTGAAAGAGGATCCAGACAGATATGGTTGTGTGAATGCTACTTGGAATATTTGGAAGACCTTAAAGGTTGGTCAGGACAGAACAGTTTGGGCAAGTTCAATATCACTGAGCATGTCTTTGGCACCCCCAGGGGCTGCTATTCATTGCATGGGGTCTACTTGTTTGTAGGAACACTGGAAAGGGGAACATGGAATTAGTTATTTGGTTTCACAGAACACCAAAAGGGATGGAGACCAAAACATTTGCTGAACAAATACTATGTTGTTCTTACATATTAACTTAATCCTTGCAACAACCCCATGAGATACCAGTCAGTAATCCCATTCTACAAGACCTAGAATATGGACTTAATACACAGTTTAATTTGACTCCTGGCTCTAATACGTATCATTTATTAATATCTGTGATGACATAAATTTAAAATATGATTGAAGAAACAAAGTAAAGTAACTTTCCCAAGGTAATCAAGTTTGCTAGGAGATGTATCAATAACCTCAGATATGCAGATGACACCACCCTTATGGCAGAAAGCAAAGAAGGACTAAAGAGCCTCTTGATGAAAGTAAAAGAGGAGAGTGAAAAAGCTTACTTAAAGCTCAACATTCAGAAAACTAAGATCATGACATCTGGTCCCACCACTTCATGGCAAATAGATGGGGAAACTGAGAGACTTTATTTTTGGGGGGCTCCAAAATCACTGCAGATAATGATTGCAGCCATGAAATTAAAAGATGCTTGCTCCTTGGAAGAAGAGTTATGACCAACCTAGACAGCATATCTAAAAGTACAGATATTACTTTGCCAACAAAGGTCCACCTGGTCAAAGCTACAGTTTTTTCAGTAGTCATGTATGGATGTGAGAGTTTGACTATAAAGAAAGCTGAGCACTTAAGAACTGATGCTTTTGAACTGTGGTGTTGGAAAAGACTCTTTGAGAGTCCCTTGGACAGAAAGGAGATCCAAACAGTCCATTCTAAAAGAGATCAGTCCAGAATGTTCATTGGAAGGACTGATGCTGAAGCCGAAACTCCAATACTTTGGCCACCTGAGGGGAAGAACTAACTCACTAGAAAAGACCCAAATGCTGGGAAAGACTGAAGGCAGGAGAAGGGGATGACAGAGGATGAGATGGTTGGATGGCATCACCAACTCAACGGACATGAGTTTGAGTAAACTCTGTGAGTTGGTGATGGACAGGGAAGCCTGGTGTGCTTCAGTCCATGGGGTTGCAAAGAGTCTGACATGACTGAGCAACTGAACTGAACTGAACTTTCTCAAAGCAAAATCAAAGTAGGATTAAAATTTGCAGCTCCTCAGTTTACAAGCAGTGACCTAACCCCTTGGATTACAATGCCCTCAGTGGTGAACTCTCTAGTCTATTCTGAATTGTCATCAGAAATATTCAAACTCCAGTTCCTACCTTCATATTTTTTGATGTCATTCTCTATTCAGTATTTTCTATGGCACCTAGCAGTGGAAAATATGTCTTGAAATAACTGTTGTAAGAGAGTAAACTGGTGCATTCTATTTTGGGGGGTGGGAGTGGAGCAGGCATTTTGGCAATTCTTATCCAAATTTCAAATGCATATACCCTTTACATAACAATCCTATTGCAAAGAATTTAACTTACTGCTCTACAATAAAAGTATTTCCTGTCATTTAAGTATGGATGTATGTAACATACATCCACAAATACACACATACACACACAAAAGGCTAATAGGAGACAGAGTAATGTAATGAATAAGCATATGGCCTCAGGAGCTAAACCTCATGAATTCAAATCCTGCTTCTTTCTGCTTCTACTATTTTCTAATTGTGACCTTAGGCCTCTTGGATCTCTATTTCTCACTTTGTTCATCTACGAAGGTGGGATAAAAATAGTATCTACTTTGTTGAAATGATTAAATCAACTATATGGGCTTAGGCTAACGAGTTTAAAGTACTGTATAAATGTTAGCTGCTTTATTATGATTTTTACTCAAATACTAGGATAGCAAAAGAATCTGAAAATAACCTAAACATCTGCCAAGAATAGGATGGTTGAATTCAAAGAAAATGATACTAGCACTGAAGATATTGAAATATATCTGTATCAGCAGCTTGTCCAGAAGAGAAAAAATACACGTGTCAGGCAAATAATTCTATCCAGAGCTCTGTGGGATTTTCCCCTCTGTTGTCTCCAGTTATATGCTGAATTAGTAGAGGACTGGTGGCTTAGAGGGTAAAGCGTCTGCCTGCAATGTGGGAGACCTGGGTTCCATCCCTGGGTTGGGAAGATCCCCTGGAGAAGGTAATGGCAACCCACTCCAGTGCTCTTGCCTGAGAATCCCATGGACAGAGAAGCCTGGCGGGCTACAGCCCATGGGGTGGCAAAGAGTCAGACACAATTGAGCAACCTCACTCTCTTTTCTTTTCTTTCACTATGGTCTGAAGTGCTTCAGGATGAGGGGAAACGTGAGACAATACAAAGATTAAATCTTTACGGTCCTTCCTACCCGTGGATTCACTTCTTCAAGTCGCAGCTCGTGGAAGAAAACACATGAGCTCCTTTCCTGTTGTCTCTGCTTTCAACAGACTTTCCACAAGAACTGCCCAAATAACTGGGGAGAATACACGTTCTCCTGCCTGCATCTACAGTATTAGGCTCTTTGCTGTAAATTCTCTTTCACACTCCTTGCCTGACAGGTAAATAGCATGAAAGCTCCCTTAACAGATTATTCTGAGCACTGGTTTTAACTAAACTTACTCATATGATTCAAAAACACTGGAGTATTTCTAAATCACATTTAACCATCCATATGGAAATTTTGAAAATAGAGTGAGGGGGAAAACCAGCAGATGAGACTGTAACTTAGCTGCAGGCCTGGTTATAAAAAATGTGTCATCACTGAATTCAAGTCATGCCTTCAGCATTTAGAGACAAGGAACATTTGAAGACCTAGGATGGGACTGTGGGTGAGACTCAGGGAAAGGAAGAGAAACCAGACAGTTTCCTGACTAACAAGTCCCTGGTACTTTAAATGCCTTAAGTAGTCAGAACAATCCTATGCATTACGAGTCATCATCTCCACACTGTAACTGAAAACACTGAGGCTTAGAGAGCTTAAAAGACTAGCCCAAGGTTATTTAGCAGGCAAGTGATAGAACTTAGATTTAAAAACCAGGTTGACTGGTTCTAAAACTGTACTTATTCTTCTAAGGCCCAACATTTTGGGGGAGGACAATATATTTCGTATATAGAGGCTAAAGGGAAAATGTAGGAATAGACAGAAGGTCTATCAAAAACTCCTAATGATGCTCTTTGACCCAGACAAACCCTGGGAGGTGACAGGTGTTTCAGAGTGTCCTGGATCCAAGTTGCCCAGGAAAGAGGCAAATGCTAGCAACCAAGGCTCAATCTTATTAATGTACTTCTTCGTGAGCCAAAATGAAATGATAGTACACTGGTAATCCACAGCATTTCTGGGAGTCACTTGGAGGTTCTCATTTATGTGGTAGAGAAGCCTTGAGACCAAGAATCTGACTCATCTTCCTAGAGGAACAGACTATTGGGAGAAAAGCACAAGAAACCAGCTGCAAATCCATATACTCAGCAGGATCTCACAATGCTTGGTTCAGCCCTGCTTGAGCCTGGTAGGTATTGTCCTGCCTCTGGGGCCCCTAAAAGAGAGGGGATATCCAACACTTAAGGTGAGCAGTAACAAAAATCCCTGGCTGTCTTCTTTATGACTGGACAGCAAAACAGCCAAACTCAAAGCTTTAGATGGTGTGACCTTACCTTCCACCACTTAAGGTAATGTGAGATATAAAGTCCAACACTCTCCATGACCCTCTCCCTCTTCCTGCCTCATGAGCTCCTTCCTCATTCCACTGCCGTCTGCACTCCTCACCTGTATTGCAATCCCTACTAAATGCCAATTTATAAAAGAAATACGATGCTAATAGTCCCAGGGATAGTTGGAATTTCAGTAGGGATTTCTTGGCAATTTAAGGAAAAATTCTAAAGAAACTAAAGGAAATGAGAATCTAGTGACAGAATTTCAGAAACTATGAAAAACTGATGATAAACAAAAATTCTTACATGCATACATGGGCACATGTTCACACATAATAAATATAATAAATATATAAAAGAAAGATCACACACATACATAATTTTTCAAAGTATATCCATAAGCTATAAATCAAGAAGTACCTATGTGTACTCTTGATTTGGAGAGAGAAAGACTTGGGTGGCAATCAAAAACATTCCTAAGGCTATTGTGTGCTCAGTAGCTCAGTTGTGTTTGACCATTAGTGACCCTTTGGACTATATAGCCCAACAGGGTCCTCTGTCCATGGGATTTTTCAGGCAAGTATTGCCTAGCTTCAAATGTTTTTACGTACCCAATGTCCAGTACTCTTGCCTGGAAAATCCCATGGACGGAGGAGCCTGGTGGGCTGCAGTCCACGGGGTCGCTAAGAGTCGGACGCAACTGAGCAACTTCACTTTCACTTTTCACTTTCATGCACTGGAGAAGGAAATGGTAACCCACTCCAGTGTTCTTGCCTGGAGAATCCCAGGGACGGGGGAGCCTGGTGGGCTGCCATCTATGGGGTTGTACAGAGTCGGACATGACTGAAGAGACTTAAGAGCAATGTCCCTTGGGGTGTCACACCAGGCCTCTGTAAGGCAGCTTAGGCTCTGGGACCAAAGGCCAGTCTTTCATCAGTGTGTGTCTCTTGTGTACACCCGGGCTGCATGTGCCAGCTCCTTCTATACCTAATCTCTCACTTGCCCAAAAGAGCACAGTTTTCAAATTCTATCTAAAAACCCTCCCAGTCTTTGGAACGTCTGTTGACTATAACAGGCCTGGGAGTGGCTGAGAGAAGGCTTGGCCTGTTTTTACATGGCTCAGAAGGGTATGCTCTGAGATTCCTCAGGATCATTTCCAGAGGCCCAACCCAGAGCACGGTGCTTGGCTCACTTTGGGCCCTACAATTATATTTGTCCACTGGCTCTGAACAGCTTGGCCAGGACAAGTCCAGCCTTTCATGTGGGCTCAGAAGTTGCCATCAGCTTTCAGCATGAGCACTGATCCCACCTGCAGTGGCCAGTGCCTTTCCCTGCTCTCATTCTATTCCTAGGTGAAGAGGCAGAGAGATGCTGTCTAAATGCTCCTAGTATCTTTCAAAACCTAACCCCCCATAATACCTCCCTGGATGAAAGAGCCAGGGCCTGCAACATTCTATGTGGCTTACACTATCTTCTTTTATCCTCAACCCGATGTCTTTCCACACAGGTGTAAGGATTGATGGGGCCAGGGATGACTCCAAGAGAACTCCACATTCATGTCTCCATCTAGAGCAATTCACAGAGGACTGCCTCCACAGGTTTGAACTCTAAAGCTGGAAGAAACTTTAAAAGTGATAATGTTCCAACATCTACATTTTACAGGGAAGGAAATTATGATGAGGAGAAATGAGGTGATATAAAACCATGGTCATGAACTTGACCCAGTTGAGTCATAACTCACAGCCCAGCGCCCTTTCCACCACAGCATCAGAGTTCTTCATGGGTTTGCATTCTGCCACACAGAAGAGGTGTTCCTATTATTCGTAAGAAAATGGATGCAGCTATAGATGAAGCTCATAAAATCTAAGTTAAAACACTGAGTCAGTCTCTCTCCCTCTCTCTCCTTCCAGAGCTGTTCCAGAACACCATGTGTGAGAGAAAACAACAGAATGGAAATTGCTCATATGGAGCATGAGGAGGCTGCCCACCTCCCTCGCACAGCCCGTGTGCAAAGACAGCCCCTCAGCTGTGCTGCAGACACAAGGTGGCCCATGCGCATTGTTTACTGTGACAGCTGACAAGCCAGCTGGCATGGATCACTCCTCACTTCCAACAGATACATGCCACCAGGACATGTATGACAGGTGCCAGCTGCTGCTCAAGAAGATGGGCAGTGTTCTTGAGGGCCAGCAAGTGCCACCCATGGCCCAAGCCCTGGGTCCTGCAGCCCTCCGCAGACTTCCAGGCAGAAAGCAGAAGTCGGACCGGCTTTGTGCTGGCCATTTGTGGAGCAGGGCAGTAGCACACTCATGCAGGCCAGGTGCTTGGGACCGTGACTGGAGCCTAAGTTTACTCTAAGGCTCCCCATGGGTCTGTGCTATATTTGGCAGCGGAATGACAATCCTGGAACAAGAGGAGCAAGGAGGAAAAGGAAGAGGCAAAGTGTTCTATATGAGAAATAAAGCTCTAGGCACCACCAAAGATGTGGACCAAACACTAGGCTATCTGACAGTTTCTAGAACAGGAGGATCTCCTATCCTCTGATCTCAGCGAGGTCCATGTGCCAAGAGAGCACATGGACCCTTTTAGAGCTGGGGAAGGAGGAGAGTCTGGCCACCCCAACCCAGGGCACAAGATGCCAAAGACCTCTCAAGTGGTAGACGTCAAAGAACAGGAAAAGCCCCTCTGCTCCCTCTCAGCATGTTGTAGAAAAGGGGTTCTCAACCTCACACTGCTGACATTTTGGGACAGCTAACCCTTCACTGTAGGAAGCTGCCCTATTCATCATAGGATGTTCAGCAGCATCCCTGGTTTCTTCCACCTAAACACCCTCTCCCTAGTTGCGGCAATCAAAAATATTTCTAGACATGTCCCCTGTCCCCTAGAATAGCTCCAAATTGAGAACCACTAGGATCAAGGTCAAGAGGACAGACTCAAGACCCAGACTGCTTGGGCTCCTAAACCCAATTCTGCCACTGACAAAATGGGTAACTTTGGCTATGTGATTTGATCTTTGTGCTTCAGTGTCTTCAGCTATAAAATGGGAAAAATAATAACAGAACCCACCTTATAAGATAGCTCCAATATTAACTCAGTTCATACATGGAAAACACTCAGAATGGTGTCCGGCCCATAGTAAGCATTATTCTCCCCCAGAGGAGCCCAGGAAATAGTCTATTCTTCTAGGATCCTAACCAGCAGGGTTCCAGCTTTAAAGCCTACCAGTGAGAGGCACTTCATGCAATTTTGGAGCAGAAGAGAAAGAGGAGCCATGTTCCCCCCATAGGAATGGCAAACAGAGCCATGTGCAAAAATAGGCTTGAAATTTGCCTCAGATTCCAGACCTTCACCTGCAAAGTCCCTGCTTTGCTACTGTAAATGACTGAGGTCATCTGTGACTCTTTCTTTTGATTTCTGCATCCTCTTGATCTTTGGGAAGTCAGATGCAGTTCCCCAAGCCTTTCTCCACTTGCCTGCCCAATGGTTCTATAAGACATAATTTCCTGTATTAGATTCTTTCCTTCTTAAAATATCTAGGGTGAGTGGGTTATGTTTTCCAGGCCAAACTCTAACTTATGGACCCATTAACTTGATCAAGATACTAAAAACCTACTATCAGGAAAGTGTTCTTGGGAGTAATGACTTGGTATGGAAGTATGGATGTATTATACATTTATCAATGTATCTATACTAGAATCTTTATTTGCAGAGAAATCCCAAAGTAAAAAAAAAAAAAAAAAAAAAAAACAGGCAAAAGTGGAGCTTCTCAAGACATATATGTGTTGAGGGAATGTGGTACCCAGTTGACTTACCACTTGCTCATACTTTTGCCCCACACCTGCAGAATCCTAAGGCTCTGAAACACCCTGCTTGCAAATACCTGTAGTCAGAGAAGAGTCCTAAAATGCACACCAACTGTTGGTTGATTGTTCTAGAGAATGTGATTTGCAAGGTGCACTATGCCTGGCCCTGGAGAGAGAAAGCACTCAGAAAGAAGTAAAGTCTCAATTCTCAAGATTTTCATAGTCAAATGGCAGTTGAAAACAGAAGCAAGGCCCAGAAGATGCAGAAAATAAGGCGACACATCTTAGTGAGAGGCACGTGGCATTTGGTGGCCTGTAAGTGTCTTTGGGTGTTCATTGGAAGGACTGATGTTGAAGCTGAAACTCTAATACTTTGGCCACCTGATGCGAAGAGCTGACTCATTGGAAAAGACCCTGATGTTGGGAAAGATTGAGGGCAGGAGGAGAAGGAGATGCCAATAAGATAGTTGGATGGCATCACTGACTCAATGGACATGGATTTGGGTGGATTCTGGGAGTTGGTGATGGACAGGGAGGCCTGGCGTGCTGTGGTTCATGGGCTCTCAAAGAGTCAGACACGACTGAGTGACTGAACTGAACTGAACTGAAGTGTCTTTGGTGATATGAGCAAGGCCTCAGTGAGCAGGCACTGGCTGTGCAGCACACAGTGCTCTCCCAAAACACAGGTCTGAGAAGTAGTCATTCACAAAGGGTCTAGAACATCAAGCTGCCCCAGCAGGGGAGGGGGCCAAAGACCTAGCATTCTATCTGGTAAAAACACACTGAATGGCTCCCTGTCTGCATCTCTGGTCCAGCTGCCCTCACCATTTAGGAGGGAGTCACTGTACAATCATTATTTTTCCAATGGATTTTAGGTAGATTGCTTTCATCTGGTGAGTTTGGTTGAGGTGGGACAGATACTTTGTCCCCATACTTCAGCTTTTAATTTACTATGACTATCACAAAACTCTAGCTATTAGGAAACTGGGCAGATCTGCTTTTAATGTTTTTTAAAAATTGTTTTGACGTACCCACAAAGATACGGTCTCTCTTTCTAACACTAATTTCAAAAGCCATATTTTTATGGTTGAGAATTAGCATTAAAAATGATTATTTTTGGCAGCAAAAGTCAGAGAGGTGACAGGAGAGAGAGAAGTACTAGAGGCGCTGAGCACTTTTTTCTTTCACTTGCAGAAAGGCTGCCTATAAAACAAACATCATGAGGAGAATTTAAAAAGCTTGAAAATATAGCAAAACCCCTTCTAAAGTTTATTTATGCTATTTCATAGCAATTTCATAAGTATAGGGGCCAAACCACTGCCCCATCACCTGTTCATACCTGAGGCAGTAAACCCCTCAAGCATGAGCAGTGTTTTCTGCAACTCTGATCTTCCACAGCAGTCACTGCAATGCCTGGCATGTTGCAGCATTGATAAATACCCATAAATAAATGAAGTAGTGAGTTACTAATAACTGTCAGAAGAGTGTAGATTAAAGCAGTCAAAAGTGGGGGGGGGGTGGCTAGAAATCTAGGTAAAATAGATCCTTTGATAATTATTTTATTTATTCTTTCACCTGTGTCGTGAGGAAAAGAAGAAAAGATTGATGATCATCCCCAATTCTCCTCAAATAATGCTCCAAAAGAACTGAACATTTAAACCCTTCTTGATGCTATTATTTAGATATTTATACAATTTTTTGAGGACATCAAGATTCCTGTTTCTTTAAATACCATGTGAGACACATTCTTCCTTATATTTCTGTGGAACCTACTATGTACCTGTATGATCTGTCAGGAAATGGGGGCACCTGGTGGACCCCATTCACCATTTCTCTTAAACTTCGCTTTCCTCTAATCCTTTTCATATGTTGGATCTTCATCTGTCCCATTTCTTGGACAGGAATAGAGCAAAATTGTGACTATCCTTTGGGAATCTATAGCTCTCTGTGCCAACTGGGATCACAGTATGGTGATGCCTGTGAACTGAGTTACATCCTCTGGTAGCCCATGATGTCCCATGTCCCAATTCTCCAAACACCAGAGCACACACTTCTCAGAGGATGAGCCAGTACAAACTTTAAGATAGCCTGTGAGTTTAAAAATCACTTCTCTAGCAGACTGCATTTCTTCTTCGTATATTTTCTGTTTTGATGATTGCTGTGATATCTATTCCCAATATCAAGGAAGTAGTTAACAATTCTGTTAAGATTCAAAGTAGAATTTCTCATGCTATAATAATTTTTCCGTCCTTAGAGATTGTTTCTTTTTGTGATTTCTTCATTTAAATATGTTAATAGGAATAAGATGGATACTCTGTATATACATTTGGACATTTATAACAGGTATATAGAGCTTGGCATATAGCAAGTCCTCAATAAATTTCATTTGGCTTCTTCATTAAATAGAGAACACAGGAAGGCTTGAGATCTACTATTAATAGCTTATTATTTTGTGGGAATGAAGTATTAGGCCACGTTTACCTTCAGTTTTTAGTCAGTGCTTGATCTCTTGGTGGCAAATGTTTTGTGTTAGGATAAAAGAGACTCTGAGGATTAGAATAGTGACAAGCAGGACAGATGCAAACCTGGATGACTTGAGTGTGAAGGGGTAAAGCAAGGCAGAGGAACAAAAGTCCAGGTAGGCATTTGTCAAACATTTGGAGAGGCCAAGGCCGCAACACATGGTTGACCAGTTGTATTCAGCACAAATATGCCTGGCAAAAGGGTAATGGGAGCTGAAATCCCAAACATAGGGGATACCTTTTACTCTTTCATGCAAAAGTACCATATGGGCATAACATAATTCTGAGAGAGCCAAGGGCAATGAAAAGTAGACAAATTTAAAGAGAGAAGCAACATGTGGCCTAAGAATCAAGAAATATTGACTTTATTTGGACTCAGTATCTCCCATGAGCCAGTAAGCTCTGATATAGTCCCTGCTGGTGGCAATACCAGCTCCTGGATTTTGTCTCAAATCAGCCTAAAACATTTCTAAGACTGGCATGAGGAGAGTAAAGCTGTGAATATGAGAGAATGGACTCACAGAAGGCTAAGTTACAGAATCAAAAAACTGAGCAGGGGCTTTAGAAGATATACTGGGTTACACAGTGTCTCCACAAAGTTCATGTCCACCCAGGGCCTCAGAAAGTGACCTTATTTGGAAATGGGGTCTTTGCATATTTAAATAATTAAGATAAGGTAACACTGAAGTAGGGTAGGCTTTAACTCCAAGATAACTCCTAATAAAAAGGTGAGAGACACAGACACAGAGGAAAGAAGGCCATGTGAAAACAAGGGCAGAAATCAGACTGATGTAGCTACAAGCCAAGAGACACCAAAGACTCCCAGCAACCCCCTGAGGTTAGAAAGAGGCAAGGAAAACTTTTCTCTAGGGCCATCAAGGGGGCATGGTTCTGCTATTGCCTTGATTTCAGACTTTTAGCCTCCAGAACTGTGAGAGAATAAATTTCTGTCATTTTAAGCCACCCAGCTTATGTTCCTTATCACAGCCACAGGAAACTAATAAAGAAATCACGTAGTCCAGCACCTTTGAAGGACAGATGTACACACTGAGACAGAGAGAGACTTGGGTCACCGACCCAGTATGACAAGGCTGAATCCTGGCAGAGCTGGGACAATCCAATCATTCACTCACTGTTCATTCACTCCTTGAGTAAATATTCATGGACTGCTTTTATACTTAGAAGAGGTCGTTGTACATTAAAGAACATATTGATAGACCTCTCCTTCATGGAACTTCCATTCTAGTATATTTGATAGATAATAAACAACTATTTCAGAGAAGGCAAAGGCGCCCCACTCCAGTACTCTTGCCTGGAAAATCCCATGGACGGAGGAGCCTGGTAGGCTGCAGTCCATGGGGTCACTCAAGTCAGACACAACTGAGCGACTTCAATTTCACTTTTCACTTTCATGCCTTGGAGAAGGAAATGGCAACCCACTTCAGTGTTCTTGCCTGGAGAATCCCAGGGACAGGGGAGCCTGGTGGGCTGCCGTCTATGGGGTCGCACAGAGTCGGACACAACTGAAGCGACTTAGCAGCAGCAGCAGCAAACAACTATTTACACAATCAATTGTTAAGTTACAAGTGGGATGAAAGTTCCTCTACAGAAAGAAAAACAGTATCTGATGATGAGACAACATGATGGGGAGTCTGAGCGACACTGGAAATTAGGCAAAGGCTTCCTAAAAGTGGTATTTGAGAGGAAATATAAAGAATAAATTAAAGCTAGTTTACTGTGTCATGGAAGGGTGACGTGGGGAGTCACATGATATAAGGGGTTTTTGAGGGAATAAGGAGGTAGAGTTGGAGGAGAATATTCCAGATAAAAGTTCTGGCCTTTTCATCAATCTTCTTTCCACCATACTTCCTTTCCTGGAAACTCATACAAAAGCAAGATAATGTCATTGTTCTATCAACCTATGTTAACCGCAAAATACTTACAGCCTGAAAAAAACAAAGGGAATTCTCATTTGCAGTATGCACTAAACTATACATACCTATCCTATAAGTATTTTAATATTCTATCTAAATTTTTTCACTTTTTGCGAAGTCAAGAATATCCCCTCTTCAATCTCTATCATCCAATATATTGTTACATTTTTCCTGTCTTCAAAGAAGTTCAACAGCAGTAACAAAGACTCTTTTCTGTAATAACTGGCATATTCAATCTGGCCCTGATAAATAAGAATTTGGTTAATACTATACAGCTGAAAAATTCTGTATCAATTACACATGCTTATCAAATTCAGTTATGTTGTGGTAGGCTATTAAATGCATGGTTCAGTTAGATCTTCTCACACATGACATTTCTTCGGTGGTTAAGGCACCAAAAGCTAATTCAAAAATGGGCCATATTTTCTACTAGAAGTTCATTGCATTCAAAGTAACTGAATGCAGTGAATGATTGGCTGACTCCAATCACTACTCACCTAGAAAGTCACGGCCATGCAGCACTGTCATCCAATTAAAAAGCTTCACATATCTGAAGCTATTTACATGGAGTCAACCATGAAGTCAGGATGTATCAGAAACTACTGAAATTACCAATGTTATTGAAAAAGAGCTCCTGGTCAAACTCTCTCATTTTCTTTCTACAGTGGGAACTTAAGTTCTGTGATTCCTTTATTCTCTTATTTCCACTTTACACTAAATAAATATGAAGAATCATATATTCCTAAACAGAACAAAGGGACTGAATGAGCTCACCAAAATACATCAGGCCAGAAACTCCAAAGAGGCATTTTAGAAGACTTCATGTGAAGTGACAGTGAGAGTCCCTAATGCAGAAAAAACAAGGCAACTCCTCTGCCTTGAGATTTCTGAACTTATTTGCAAAAAGTGCCTTTGCCCATACCTACCATCTCATTAGGGGAAGGCTCTGATGTTTTTCTGAAATTGCTCTGCTCTGATGTTGACTTGAAAAAACTCCTCCACATGGATGCACTCAATCACCCAGCATTAAATGAGACATCTAAGGTTCCTGCCACTCACCATATCTGTCATGTTTTCTCAGCCTTTTGAGGACTCCATTGTTGTGCAAAGCCACTACAATCCCATTACAAGCTGGCATATGATCAGATGATAACTAAAGTGAACACAAACACTTAAACTGCACAAGGAGCTGCTGAGATCTCACTCTTGGGCAATGCAGCCCAAGAGATTTTCTGACACCGATCTGAAAGCTGAACAATCACATTGCTAAATGCTTTCAATGTCAAGGAACAACCATTCAATCGGCCATCATGTGCCTGTCATCTGGTCCTGAGTGCTTCTGCAAAAGACAGCTTGGCCTTTATTACCCTCTGAAAATCTTTTATCTTTCAGAAACCACTAACTTGTTCCAGTCTTCTTCCCAACACACCATCACTTCAAAGTTTGCCAAAACCAGTTCTTATTACAGGCTAGCCTTATGCTTGTCACTGAATAGTGGCAGTCATTTGCTTGGAAAAATAAAAAGAGATGCTGGTTTAGTTCTAGGTTAGTAACTATATCCAGTTCAAGAACTTGTTTACTCCTTGACTAATCTTCACTCTGCAGCAGGGAGTATCAGGTGAGATATACTTCTTCACCCAACAGATGATGGAATTTGGGTTCTGGATGCCATGAAAAAAAAAAAAAATAAGATATGCTGTCTCTACTTTCAAGAAGTCAGCCATCTATCTGTGGAGACACACACACATGCCCACACATACACACACAAACTAGTGACACCAGGAGTATACAAATATCACATGAGGGACAGAAAGAGTGAGGACAACGGTCTAGAGAAGGCATAAATCTCTGCCTTCAGACAGTCCCAGAAGTCTTTCCAGAGTAAAGATGATCTGAAGGTGCTGTGAAAGGTGATCTGAAGCAGGCTGTGAAAGGGTTCAGATGCAAAGATTTGAAGTTTGTAGGGATTCCCAATAGGGGAAGTATAACAAGCAAAGACAGAACTCTGAGAATGAATAGCCTGGTGACATAATGAGCCAGGGGAGAAGTCTGAAAATTACAAGAGGAATATACATACACTTCTTAGACTATATGGCAGCAACAATATTTAAGGATGGGTGCTACAACTGATGAAAAAAATTCAGCAGAAATCGGGATTGCAAAGGTCAGTCAGTTCAATATGCCGTTGGAACACTAGCAATAAGACCATGATGTACTGACCAAACTGGCTGAAAGCAACATTATTTTTTTTACAACAATGGGGCAGGCCTTGTCCCCTGAGCCCAGCCCCACTCCCAGAAAACCTACTTCTAAAACAAAAGTATGGCTACATATCAAGGCTGTGGGTATCTTCATAAAAGCCTGATTTTTGAATGTTTGGACTGATAAAGAGGCAAAACTCTTCCTATAAAGTAATCAAAAATTGTAACTATATCTTGACAGGGAGGAAGGAAGAGAGGGAAGGAGGAAGGGATCAAACTGAAATAAACTTGGCTACTTGTTACTGGCCTTTGTCCTCTCTTGATAGGAGGAACGTTGAGTATGAGACAGGACAATTACGTTGAGGTTTAGAGGTAAGCTCTTGATTGTGCTTCCTCATCTTCCCTCCCCAGTTACACAAGAGCTGGCTCGAGAAGCCCTGTGAATGATGCACTGACCTATGCCCAGAACTCACACTTGAAAAAGAAATCACTGCAAATGGTGACTGCTGCCATGAAATTAAAAGACGCTTACTCCTTGGAAGGAAAGTTATGACCAACCTAGATAGCATATTCAAAAGCAGAGACATTACTTTGCCAACAAAGGTTCGCCTAGTCAAGGCTATGGTTTTTCCTGTGGTCATGTATGGATGTGAGAGTTGGACTGTGAAGAAGGCTGAGCACCGAAGAATTGATACCTTTGAACTGTGGTGTTGGAGAAGACTCTTGAGAGTCCCTTGGACTGCAAGGAGATCCAACCAGTCCATTCTGAAGGAGATCAGCCCTGGGATTTCTTTGGAAGGAATGATGCTAAAGCTGAAACTCCAGTACTTTGGCCACCTCATGCAAAGACTTGACTCATTGGAGAAGATTCTGATGCTGGGAGGGATTGGGGGCAGGAGGAGAAGGAGACAACAGAGGATGAGATGGCTGGATGGCATCACTGACTCGATGGACGTGAGTCTGAGTGAACTCCAGGAGTTGGTGATGGACAGGGAGGCCTGGTGTGCTATGATTCATGGGGTCGCAGAGTCGGACAAGGACTGAGCGACTGAACTGAACTGAACTGAAGGAAGGAAATAAGATGAACCGCTTCTCTTTCCTGGTTGCTTTTTCATGAATTAAAGGAACACTTTAATGTTCTTTCTAAGTCATAGTTTATTATCTTTGAATTAAATTAAGGCTTCAAACATTAGGCTAAAATATAAGAGACTTCACAGATTCTTAGATATAATTGATCAGAGTTAGTGGGTTCAAAGAAGGGAAAAGTGAGAAGGATGACTTAGTGAGTAACTTTCAAACCAAAAGTACAATAGCTCTCAAACTATCTTTAACCTACACCTATAGTCTCCTAGTCAATAGCTGTTGTCAACAATGCCCAATCCCCAGGGAGGCAGGTGTACACATTTCAGAAAACAAGTGTTCCCAGTGACACTGCTACATGCCTTTCAGGAATCACTATGATAGAGGACAGAATATAAGTGACTTCAAACTAACAAGGGGCTTCCCTGGTGGCTCAGTGGTAAAGAATCTGCTGGCCAATGCAGGAGACACAGGTTCGATCCCTAGGTCAGGAAGATCCCCTGGAGAAGAAAACAGCAACCCATACTAGTATTCTTGCCTGGGAAATCCCATGGACAGAGGAGCCTGACAGGCTACCGTTCATGGGGTCGCAAAGAGTCAGACATGACTCCGCGACTGAAAGCACCCCACCACAACAAGCTAATGAGACCAGTTTTCCCTGACTAGAAAAGAAAAACCATATATTCTTGCTTAGAGGAAAGAGCATGAAGAAATCTGAATGACACAGGCTGAAGGTCAAATTCCAGCCATCCTACTTACTGCGTGCACCCTTCTGGGCCCTTAACCTGTATGACAGATGAGGGAATAGCAGTCACTTCATGCAGTGGTAGTGAGGAGTAATGAGGTGACTTGAGGAAGGCACCCAGCACAGTGTCACCTAACAGGCAGTCAATAAACGCTAGTTCCATTCCATTCAAAGCAACACGAAGGATGATGGTTAAGAATTTGGTGAAAATAGAAAAAAATGTTGGCTCTTTGGAACATTAAGACTCAATAATACACAATCAAAGTTTACACAGGATGTTTAAACAGTGCTTTCATATTTGTGACTTCTTTGTCCCTCACAAGCATTTTCAGGGATGATTAGGAAGTAATGGTTGCCCAGAAAGTTAAGCCATTTTCCTGATATCATGCATCTGGCAAAAAAATTCAACAATAGGAACAGACTCTGTCTGCACATCTCTGGGATTACATCAGAAAGCCTCAGTACCTGGCAACCTTACCACCCAAGATATTTTTTTTTCCAGTATGGTAAGCTCATACCATAAATTCATTCATTTAGCAAATATTTACTGAGTGTCTAATATGTGGCATTTAGACCCACCCATGAACAATGAACAATACAGCAAAGAACTCTGCCTTCAGGCAGAGGGATGGGAAGAAAAGGCCAACAATAAGCTGGAAACAGAGTAAGTAAATTCTACAGCATGCTGGAAGTTGGTAAATGCTATAGTAAAAAAGAAAACTTAGAGCAGGGAAAGTGTGGCCTTCCATTTTAGATCAGATGCTAAGGTATCAATAGATCTCATGAGGAAGGTGGCATTTAAGCAAAGCCTTGAAAGGGGTGAGAGTTAGCAGATGAGGACAGAGGGCAGTTCCCCATAGAGGGAACAGCCAGTGCAAGGACACTGAGTCAGGAGCGAGTCTTGCGTGCAGGAGGAACAGGGGCCCTTGTGGCCAGCTTGGGGTGAGAAGGGTGGGCAGCAGATGAGAAGGTCCATTTGTTTGTTTTTAGAACTGGCATAAAAGAAGCTTTGTTTGTGGGTATACTACAGATTTTCCTGGCAAGGACTTGAGTTGTCAAGACCCCTCTCAAACCAAGCATTGTCTATTTACATTTATATCACGCCCAAACATCTAGTCAAGTTAAGGTAAATTTCACCAATCCTTTTCTGAGTATTAGAGAAACCTAATTTTTTTTTTTTTTTTTTTAATCTTTGGGGCTGTATTTCTCAGCCTTTCAACCAATCAGATTGGCTTCATGTGCAGACTTGAAGAAGAGTCACACACAAAAACACTTATTTAGTAACACGGATTCTGCCACCAGGCTTTTCACCTTGGTTTTAATCATGAGATTTAATAGCTTTTCCAATAAGCCTAAACTTCCAGCTATGAGACAGTTTTTAGATATCTCCCCACTCATTTACACAGCATCAGATTATAAATGTCTGATACTGTGAGAATTAGTGCCGAGCTGCATCAAAAAAAGTAAACAATTAGCAGAAGCACACATGGCGGACTCATTTCAAATTCTTTATTGCTATCACCCCAATACAAGCAAATGATACTGGTCACGCATCTACTGATCACAACCACAGTAACACTCAACACAAATCAACTTCCACCTGCTCCCAGAGCCAAAAATAGAGCAGCTCAGAGATTTCTGTGCACTAAAGAAAGTAGTGGGTCTGAGAGATTAAAAAAGACACAGATCTGATGCAAAGCTTTTTCAAGAGTAACAGGAACTGAGCATTTGCAATTCTTAGACAAGTCCCTGAAAGGACTTGAAGGTCTCTGAGGCTGCTACCTATCATGTGTGGTAGGTATCATACCATAATTTCTATACTAGAGTATATATCCTATATTATACTATGTTAAGAAAAAAATCAAGTTTGGAGGATGGTTCAAACTGGATAATGTAGACTATCAAAGATTAAACCTGAATTACTAATTCATATTCACTTTAAAATAATTTCTATCACTTTTCTTGTGGTTTTGATGCAACTGAATAAGAAATTTATCTCTGATCTTTGCAAAACTCCTCATGACCAAACTTATCTGACTGATGCTTAGTTTAATGAGTTAATGTCACCAGCAGACAGAGACACGATTTTATCCTCTACACAGCAAATGTCACAGAAGATAACAGCTATGGTGGATTCTGATCTGCCTCACATGAGGTAACTTCAGCCTTGGATAACTTTCCATTATTCATTTCTGCTTAAAAACACAACTTCTGTTGTGTCCCAGTCAACTTTCCTGTTCAACAATTTAATACAGTTAGAATCACATTTTTAATTGATATAATGTAACACTGCATTTAACAAAGAGGTTCTTTTCATATTTCTAACAAAAATACACCTGAGGGCCTAGATGTTTTCCCTGAGCTCTAGGCAGGTTACAGTTTTCTGTCAGAAGCAAACTGAAGAAGCACTTGCCAATCTGCCTTCCTAAGTGAGCAATGCAAAGAAATAGAGGAAAACAATAGAAAGGGAAAGACTAGAAATCACTTCAGAAAAATCAGAGACACCAAGGGAACATTTCAGGCAAAGATGGGCTCAATAAAGGCCAGAAACGGTAAGGATCTAACAAAAACAGAAGATATTAAGAAGAGGTGGGAAGAATACACAGAAGAACAACACAAAAAAGATCTTAGTGATAACCACTAAGTGATAACACATAACCACTATGGTGTGATCACTCACCTAGAGCCAGACTTCCTAGAGTGCAAAGTCAAGTGGGCCTTAGGAAGCAATACTACGAACAAAGCTAGTGGAGGTGACAGAATTCCTGAAATTCTTTCAAATCCTGAAAGATAATGTTGTTGAAGTGCTGCACTCAGTATGCCCACAAATTTGGAAAACTCAGCAGTGGCCACAGGACTGGAAAAGGTCAGTTTTCATTCCAATCCCAAAGAGAGGCAATGCCAAAGAATGCTCAAACTACTGCACAATTGCACTCATCTCACACACTAGCAAAGTAATGCTCAAAATTTTCCAAGCTAGGCTTCAACAGTATGTGAATCAAGAACTTCCAGATGTTCAAGCTGGATTTAGAAAAGGCAGAGAAACCAGACATCGAATTGCCAACATCTACTGGATCACAGAAAAAGCAAGAGAATTCCAGAAAAACATCTACTTCTGCTTCATTGACTATGCTAAAGTCTTAGACTGTGTGGATCACAACAAACTGTGGAAAATTCTTAGAGATGGGAATACCAGAAAACCTTACCTGCCTCCCATCAAACCTGTATGCAGGTCAAGAAGCAACAGTTAGAACTGGACATGGAAGAACAGACTGGTTCAAAATTGGGAAAGGAGTACATCAAGTCTGTATATTGTTACCCTGCTTATTTAACTCATATGCATTGTACATCATGTGAAATTCCGGGCTAGATGAAGCACAAGCTGGAATCAAGATTGCCAGGAAAAATATCAACAACCTCAGATATACAGATAATGCCACCCTTATGGCAGAAAGCAAAAAGGAACTAAAGAACCCCTTGATGAAGGTGAAAGAGGAGAGTGAAAAGGCTGGCTTAAAACTCAACATTCAAAAAAACTAAGATCATGGCATCCAATCCCATCTCTCCATGGCAAATAGATGGGGGAAACAGTGGAAACAGTGACAGACTTTATTTTAGGGGGCTCCAAAATCTTATGGATGGTGACCGCAGCCATGAAATTAAAAGATGCTAGCTCCTTGGGAAAAAAGCTGTGACAAACCTAGACAGAACATTATAAAGCAGAGACATTACTTTGCCAACAAAGGTTCATATAGCCAAAGCTATGGTTTTTCTAGTAGTCATGTATGGATGTGAGAGTTGAACCATAAACAAGGCTGAGTATTGAAGAATTTATGCTTCTGAACTGTGGTGTTGGAGAAGACTCTTGAGAGTCCCTTGGACTACAAGATCAAACTAGTCTATCCTAAAGGAAATCAATCCTGAATATTCACTGGAAGGACTGATAGTGAAGCTAAAGCTCCAATATTTGACCACCTGATGTGAAGAGCTGATTCATTTGAAAAGACCCTGATGCTTGGAAAGATTGAACATAGGAGGAGAAGGGGATGATAGAGGATGAGATGGTTGGATGGCATCACCAACTTTATGGACGTGGGTTTGAGCAAGCTCCGGGAGATGGTGAAAGACAGGGAAGTCTGGAATGCTGCAGTCCACAGGGTTGCAAAGAGTAGGACATGACTAAGTGACTAAGTGTTCAGCAAACAACTGTACTTTTTCCTGAACTCAACATGTGACCAGCTGGGCATCACTTGGATAATTCACAAAACACCTCTTAAGTCTTTTCAGTTTATCTGGAGCAACATGTCTCTACAATTTGAAACTCCTAAAGTACTAATTTTTGTGCTTTGCTAAGTCAAAGAGCAGAAACGAGATACATACAATCACCAGTGAAACATGTTGAATTGCAGTTGAATTTGTTTTTGTCTCCAATGCAGCTGATACACTTCTCAGATGGTTTCATTCAGATACCATCTTACATACAACTTAGATGTCAACAACTTAATATCCAAAGACTTGCTATGCCTAGACATTATGCTAAGAAGACCACTAGAATTCCTCATTTAATTCTTATGGCAACTTTCTAAACTCTCATTCCACAGCTATCATCCCCATATCACAAATAAGCAGATAGAGGCCTTAGAGAGGCTGAGCAACTGGTGAGTGTTACACAACTAGGAGATGGAGGTTCAAGCTCCAGGTTCTATGCTTGGTTTGATAACTACCTGATTAGAATTCACTCTATTGACAGCTCAGTTTTCCCTGTTCTGAAAGTCCTTTTTTAAGAGCATATTTTGGCATGCATTTTTACAGAAAATCCTTACTTTCCCACAACTCGGTTCTATCCATTCATGTACAAAAATTAAACTTTCTATGTCTAATGTCTATGCATTGCTTGGTGGCTGAACTTAGCAAAAAAATGCTCTATCCTGATTTCTTAAAAAGTTAAACGTATACCTAACATATGACCCAGACATTTTACTCCTAGGTACTTGCCCAAGATAAATGCAAATATATGTCCATGGTAAGACTTGTACATAAATATTCATGGCTGTTTTATTCACAATAGCCAATAACTGGTACCAATTCAACAGGAAAGTAGATAAATAAAATATGTTATAACCATAAAATGAAATACTACTCAGCATTGTAAAGGAATGAACTACTGAGACACAACGTGGATGAATCTCAAGACAGGTACAGTGGTGAAAGAAGCCAGACACAAAAGAGTACTTACTGTAAGATACCCTTCATCTAAATTCCAGAAAATGTAAATTAATCTGTATGACAAAACCCAGAGCAATGGTTGCCCAGAATTGCAAGCTGAAAGAAGATCCGATTGCAAAACAAAATGAAGAAACTTCTGAAGGTGATGAACATGATCTATGTCTCCTGTTTGGAGCAATGATTTCATGGGCTTATACAGGTGTGAAACAATGTGCATTCTCTCTTTAACAGGATATAATTTATTGTACATAGATTGTATCTCAATAAATTTGAAATAAATTAGTCTGGTTTCTTAAGAAAACCATGTATATACTGAATTCCAGTTGTCAAAATTTTTTTAAAACATACTCAAAATTTTATGAAACTGCCCAGTCCTTATCTGACATGACATATAGTTTGAGCTTTCCACACTGTTTAGATTCTAAACTCCTGGTAGCCAAGAATAAATTTGCATTTTAGCTTAAATTCTGTGCAGCTCAGAAAACAGCACTAAGCATTGCAACTCTTCAGAGAATTGTGTCTAAATGTAACTCCATTATGCTATTTTTCATTGCTTTTCAAAGACATCCTGGAAGCAGACTCTAGAGTGAGCCTGCTAGCTTGTCCATAAGCCTTAAAAGAGTGTCACCAAGGAAATCGTTGCATTTGTTCCTAAACATAGACAAGTATACCTTAGAGATACTGTGGACTCAGTTCCAGACCAACTGCAATAAAGCAAATATCACAATAAAGTAAGTCACAAGAATGTTTTGGTTTCCCATGCATATAAAACTTACATTTGCACTATACTATAATCTGCTGACTGTTGTTACTGTCAGTTGCTAACTCATATCCAACTCTGCAGCACGCCAGGCTCCTCTGTCCTTCACTATCACCAGGAATTTTCTCACATTCATGCCCTTAGAGTCGGTGGTGCAACCTAACCATCTCATCCTCTGCCTCTCTTCTCCCTTTGCCTTCAATCTTTCCCAGGATCAGGGTCTTTTCTGATGAGCCAACTGTTCGCATCAGGTGGCCAAAGTATTAGAACTTCAGCTTTATCATCAGTTCCTCCAATGAACACCCAGGGTTAATTTCCTTTAGGATTGACTAGTTTGATCTTCCTGCGCTCCAAGGGAGTCTCAAAAGTCTTCTCCAGCACCACAATTTGAAAGCATCAATTCTTTTTTATTTTATTTTATTTTATTTTTTAACTTTACAATATTGTATTGGTTTTGCCATATATTGAAATGAATATGCCACAGGTATACATGTGTTCCCCATCCTGAACCCTCCTCCCTCCTCCCTCCCTATACCATCTCTCTGGGTCGTCCCAGTGCACCAGCCCCAAGCATCCAGTATTGTGCATCAAACCTGGACTGGTGACTCATTTCATATATGATACTATACATGTTTCAATGCCATTCTCCCAAATCATCCCACCCTCTCCCTCTCCCACAGAGTCCTAAAGACTGTTCTATACATCAGTGTCTCTTTTGCTGTCTCGTATACAGGGTTATTGTTACCATCTTTCTAAATTCCATATATATGTGTTAGTATACTGTATTGGTATTTTTCTTTCTGGCTTACTTCACTCTGTATAACAGGCTCCAGTTTCATCCACGTCATTAGAACTGATTCAAATATATTCTTTTTAGAGTGTCCTTACTATATTCTGGTAGTTTGTTGAATTCTCTTTATTGAGGCAGTTACTGGAGAAGACTCTGATGCTGGGAGGGATTGGGGGCAGGAGGAGAAGGGGATGACAGAGGATGAGATGGCTGGATGGCATCACTGACTCGATGGATGTGAGTCTGAGTGACCTCCAGGAGTTGGTGATGGACAAGGAGGCCTGGTGTGCTGCGATTCATGGGGTCGCGAAGAGTCGGACACGACTGAGCGACTGATCTGATCTGATCTGATCTGACTGGTCTTTTCAATATCTGATCTCTGCCCTGTTACAGAGGGGGCAGAGATGAACACCCAAATCTAAGCCGGCCAGGTTCAGACTCTCGGATAGTCCCCAGAAGCAGACTCGCTTGAGTCTGTGTTTTGTGCCCTTCCCAGGTCTGAGTAGCACAGGTGATGAAGTGTTTAGCAAGCGCAACTGCTGCAACTTATCGCCTCCCTGCCGCTCAGTTTTCTGGGTATACAACCGGTGCACCTTCTCAGGCGGATGTTGACCATCCAGAGCCCCAAAAAGCGTTAGTTAACACAGAAACCTGCTTACAGTTTTGTAGATAATGTCTCTCTAGGGTTGTAATTGCCCGCTTCTGGCTCTGGCTGCCTGTCACCGGAGTGGGACGGTCTACAGCCGGCTATCTCTGTGCAGTCCTTTGTTCCATATGTAGTCCTGGTGGTGTCTTAGGTTAGGGCTGGCTTTTGACGTAGTAGATATCCAACAGTCTGGTTATTTCGCTCAGGTAGCACTCGGGATAGCCAGGCCAAATCCTTACTCAAAGTGATGCAGGCTGCACCACTCCTCCTAGCCTAGTTCCCGCTTGCTAATAGCAAATGCTGGTGTCCGCCGCTTCTCTGCAAAAGGAGTTACCGCAGGGCTCGTAATCTCCTTTGAAGACAATGAATTGTCTTTCTAAGTGCCTGATGTCCTCTGCCGGCATTCAGAAGTTGTTTTGTAGAATTTACTCTGTTCAAATGTTCTTTTAATGAATTTGTGGAGGAGAAAGTATTCTCCCCGTCCTACTCGTTCGCCATCTTAGCTCCTCCCAAATGTGTTCTTTTTAATGGCTGAGTAATACTTCATTGTGTATATGTACCACAGCTTTCTTATCCATTCATCTGCTGATGGACATCTAGGTTGCTTCCATGTCCTGGCTATTATAAACTGTGCTGCGATGAACATCGGGGTACACATGTCTCTTTCAATTCTGGTTTCCTTAGTGTGTATGCCCAGCAGTGGGATCGCTGGGTCATAAAGCAGTTCTATTTCCAGTTTTTTAAGGAATCTCCATAGTGGCTGTACTAGTTTGCATTCCCACCAACAGTGTAAGACTGTTCCCTTTTCTCCACACCCTCTCCAGCATTTATTGCTTGTAGACTTTTGGATCGCAGCCATTCTGACTGGCATGAAATGGTACCTCATTGTGGTTTTGATTTGCATTTCTCTGATAATGAGTGATGTTGAGCATCTTTTCATGTGTTTGTTAGCCATCTGTATGTCTTCTTTGGAGAAATGTCTATGTAGTTCTTTGGCCCATTTTTTGATTGGGTCATTTATTTTTCTGGAATTGAGCTGTAGGAGTTGCTTGTATATTTTTTGAGATTAGTTGTTTGTTGCTTCATTTGCTATTATTTTCTCCCATTCTGAAGGCTGTCTTTTCACCTTGCTTATAGTTTCCTTTGTTGTGCAGAAGCTTTTAAGTTTAGTTAGTTCCCATTTGTTTATTTTTGCTTTTATTTCCAATATTCTGGGAGGTGGGTCATAGAGGATCCTGCTGTGATGTATGTTGGAGAGTGTTTTGCCTGTGTTCTCCTCTACGAGTTTTATAGTTTCTGGTCTTACATTTAGATCTTTAATCCATTTTGAGTTCATTTTTGTGTATGGTGTCAGAAAGTGCTCTAGTTTCATTCTTTTACAAGTGGTTGACCAGTTTTCCCAGCACCACTTGTTAAAAAGATTGTCTTTTCTCCCTTGTATATTCTTGCCTCCTTTGTCAAAGATAGGGTGCCCATAGGTGCATGGATTTATCTCTGGGCTTTCTACTTTGTTCCATTGATCTATATTTCTGTCTTTGTGCCAGTACCATACTGTCTTGATGACTGTGGCTTTGTAGTAGAGCCTGAAGTCAGGCAGATTGATTCCTCCAGTTCCATTTTTCTTTCTCAAGATAGCTTTGGCTATTCGAGGTTTTTTGTATTTCCATACAAATTGTGAAATTATTTGTTTTAGCTCTGTGAAGAATACTGTTGGTAGCTTGATAGGGATTGCATTGAATCTATAAATTGCTTTGGGTGGTTCACTATATTGATTCTTCCAATCCATGAACATGGTATATTTCTCCATCTATTAGTGTCCTCTTTAATTTCTATCACCAGTGTTTTATAGTTTTCTATATATAGGTCTTTAGTTTCTTTAGGTAGATATATTCCTAAGTATTTTATTGTTTTCATTGCAATGGTGAATGGAATTGTTTCCTTAATTTCTCTTTCTATTTTCTCATTATTAGTGTATAGGAATGCAAGGGATTTCTGTGTGTTGATTTTATTCTTCAGCACTCAGCTTTCTTTATGGTCGAACTTTCACATCTGTACATGGCTATTGGACAAAATATAGCTTTGACTATACGGGGCTTTGTCAGTAAAGTGCTGTCTTTGCTTTTTAATAAGCTGTCTAGGTTTGTCATAGCTTTCCTTCCAGGAGCAAGCGTCTTTCAATTTCATGGCGGTAGTCACTGTCTGCAGTGATTTTGGAACCCAAGAAAATAGAATCTGTCACTGCTTCCACTTTCCCCCCTTCTATTTGACAGGAAGTGATGGGACTGGATGCCATGATCTTAGCTTTTTTTAATGTGGAATTTCAAGCCTGCCTTTTCTCTCTCCTCTTTCACCTTTATCAAGAGATTCTAGCTCCTCTTCACTTTCTGCCATTAGAGTGGTATCATCTGCTATCTGAGGTTGTTGATATTTCTCGTGGAAATCTATTCCAGCTTGAGCTTCATCCAGCCCAGCATTTCTCATGATGTACTCTGCACAGAAGTTAAATAAGTAAGGTAACAATATACATCCTTGACATACTCTTTTTCCCAATTTTGAACTAGTCTGTTGTTAGATGTCTGGTTCTAACTGTTGCTTCTTGTCCTCCATACTGGTTTCTCAGGCGACAGGTAAGGTAGTCTGGTATTTGTATCTCTTTTAAGAATTTTCCACAATTTGTTGTAATCCACACAGTCAAAGGCTTTATAGCATAGTCAGTGAAACAGAAGTAAATGTTTTTCTGGAACTCTCTTGCTTTCTCCATGAGCCAATGAAAGTTGGCAACTTGACCTCTGATTCCTCTGCCTTTTCTATACTTAGCTTGTACATCTGCAAGTTCTCAGTTCTTGTACTGCTGAAGCCTAGCTTGAAGGATTTTGAGCATAACTTTGCTAGTATGTGAAATGAGCTATTAACTGTACAAAATCATTATGTCTAAGAACACAAAGACATGCCTTAGTTTAAAAAGTACATTTTTCTAAAAAAAAAAAAAAATTCTAACTATCATCTAACAATTTAGGGTTGCCACAAGCTTTCAACTTGTGAAAACTGCAGTATCAATACAAAGAACAATCAAGTAAAGCACAATAAATGAGATATATATACCTGTAAGAACTGATAAAAACTGAGGACTCTGGGTGAAGTACATTGGCAAGTAAGTCTCAGAACTCCTCCAAAACCCTCTTTCTATTGAAAAACACATCACATCGTGTGGGCCATACAGGTAGTATCTATCAGCTTTGAAAGACATGGCAATCCTGAGCTTGAATTTTAGGTTTTCTACAAGGCAAGGGATAAGGGGAAAGAATACAAAATAGAGCTTAGCCCACAAGAGGTCAGAGACTAGAAAGTTCTGTCAGCTCTGATTGTGTTCCCATTTCACTGCTCTCTCACTGATACAAAAGCATTAGGATTTCAGTGCTGGTCACAATCCATTTGTTGTTGACACTCAGTAAGTACAGAAACTTTGAGTTTCTATACTTACAGAAACTTTGCTATACAAACTCCTATATAGAAACTTGATATTGCTGTGATATGTAGACTGAATTTTCCCTGAACAGGGTATAGACCAGATCCAGTGTTGTCAAACACGTCTGGGGAATCCAGCCATGAACAGGAGGACCGTGTTCCATTTATAGTGGCTTAAAATGCAAAGAGAAAAAACTGACCCTCTTCTACACATCACTTAAGAAGTACAGTTTTATAGCACATCTTACTCAGTGAAGGTTAATTCTTCCCTAAGTGATTGTAGCAAGAGCCAGAAGGAAGTCATTCTCTTTCATCAATTAAATCCATGCAGTATCCAGCCTGTCTGTAGGTGTTCAGGCTGAGATTATATAGAGAACTTAAATAAAACTTCTCAGAAAGTTTATCAAAAATGCTATATTTCCATTTATAATTAGTATCATGACAATCCTAGACAGCTAATTAAAAAGCAGAGACATCACTTTGTCAACAAGTCGCTCAGTCATGTTCGAGTCTTTGCAACCCCATGGACTGTAGCCTATCAGGCTCCTCTGTCCATGGGATTTTCCAGGCGAGCATGCTGGAGTGGATTGCCATTTCCTTCTCCAGGGGATCTTCCCAACCCAGGGATCGAACCTGGGTCTCCCGCATTGCAGGCAGACGCTTTACCATCTGAGCCACCAAGGCCTCTATGGTCAAAGCTATGGTTTTTCCAGTGGTCATGTATGGATGTGAGAGTTGGACCATAAAGAAGGCTGAGTGCCAAAGAATCGATGCTTTCAAACTGTGGAGCTGGAGAAGACTCTTGAGAGTCCTTTGGACTGTAAGGAGATCAAACCAGTCGATCCTAAAGGAAATCAACCCTGAATATTCATTGGAAGAACTGATGCTGAAGCTTAAGTTCCAACACTTTGGCCACCTGATGGGAAGAGCCAACTCATTGGACAATACCTGATGCTGGAAAAGATCAAGAACAGGAGAAGAAGTGGGTGACCAAGTATTAGATAGTTGGAAGGCATCATTGACTCAATGGACATGAGTTTGAGCAAACTCTGGGAGATAGTGAAGGACAGGGACATCTGATATGCTGTAGTTCATGGGATCGCAAAGAGTCAGACACAACTGACTGAAGAACACTCACATATGAGAAGAGAGAATCAGAGAAGGATAATATTCACACAGCTGATAAAAGTTGGGGCCGGATTCAAAGCCGGGTCTACCTGACCCCAAATGGGTTCCCAGGTTTTGAGGACATACATTGGTGTGTCACGCCAGACAGACGCCTGCAGGGTAGGTGGGGGGCCCTTCAGCAGTGAGCCCCCTTCAAATCTCAAACCACCTCATCTTTCTCTCAACAATAATTACAAGCCCACCAATATTTAGGACACAAACTCTCACTCATTAACAGTCCACCAGGATACAATTTTAGTAACCTGGCTAACAGGCCACATCTATTTAACTGAACAAACATTTGTCCTCTCAGAGTCACTCAAACGACTGCAGAAAATTATGAAAGATTTATCCAAACAGGTCTGAAAGCCACAAAGAAAACAATGTAATTCGGCAGTTGTTCACAGCAGGAGTTTTGCTAAAATAACTCACAACGGGATACACTAGAATGCCTTTCCCATTCCCACAGTTGGTAAAGGACAAGCAGCATTTGAGGATTAAAATATTTTCAAATTGCTCTATAAAATTAGACATATTTCTTCAATCTTTCTCACTCTGGCTCTTGCTTTCTTTATCTCCCTCTCTCTCATCTAAATTTGAGGCTCTTTCTTGTCCTTCAAATCTATTGTTCAGTTAATTTGTGCACGCTGGAATATTCTAATTTAAATCCAAGTCTGGGACATTCTATATTTTGTTTCTAGCTGTAAGAGTGTGAATGCCATAAATAACATGTACTGTGCTGTTCTCTGTTCCTAAACAGTCTGATAAGCTCATATTGAAACGATTTCAGCAATCACATTTGACAGCTCACTAGGATCCTGTTCAATCCAGCCTCCCAACCAGTCCATTACTCTTGCCAGTTTCCAGGAGGAGGAGGCATTCAGACACCCACCTCTAAATGAGAAGAGTTCTGGTGGAACCCTCACAGGAGAGGTATACTCCAGCTAACAGGCCGTCAATCTGTCAGTATCTGTTAAGATTCCTTAGCTCTGTCCAACTGGATGTCTGGTTCAGAGCTGAGAGAAAGGGGAACCCAGTGGGTGGGGGTCCTGTCAATTTCATTTCCCAGGATCCATCTGCAAACTTGTGTCAGACCAAAGAAGCATAAACCAGATCCACTAGAGGAGCAACATGCACTTTCTTTCTCCTAATTAACTCATTCATCCATTAAGTAAATAGTAACTGAATACTTACTAGATTACAAAGACACCATGTACTGCTATAGAGAACTTTGCAACTGGACACCTCTAGGACCAATTCTTGACTCCATTATACATAGCAATATGAGCCTCCCTAAGTTTGTTAACAAGCGGTCGTGAAGAGTCAGATGCGACTGATCGACTTCACTTTCATTTTTCACTTTCATGCACTGGAGAAGGAAATGGCAACCCACTCCAGTGTTCTTGCCTGGAGAATCCCAGGGACGGGGAAGCCTGGTGGGCTGCCGTCTATGGGGTCGGACAGAGTCGGACACAACTGAAGCAACTTAGTAGCAGCAAGTTTCTTAAATTTTCAAGGCCTCGGTTTCTCCATTTGTAAGATGGAGATAGTAGGGTTGCTATGAAGATCAAATGAGATAATGCATTATGTAATGTAATGTATGACTCCAAAACATCAGTTTCCTTTCTGTCTTCTCCCCTTATTCAGCCATGAAAAGAATTGAAGTACTGATACATACTAAGTGTGGGTGAACCACAAAATCATTTAAGTGAAAGAGGCCAGACACCAAAGATCACTTGATCCCATTTATATTAAATGTCCAGAATATGTTAATGTACTGCACACTGAACGGTTAATTATATGTTATATAAATTTAACTTCAATAGTTTTAAATGTCAAAAAAGGCGATCAAAGAAAAGGAAGAGGAAAAAAGGGGGCAAAGAAGGAAAAAGAAACTGCTCATTGGTGCTAAAGAAAGAAATACTCATAGAAATATAAAGATGCTAAGAAAACAAGCAGTTCAACTGAGAAATCAATTAGAAATTGCTCCAATGGTTCCAGTCTCTTTCTCTTCAGTGACACAATTGAGGTTTGAAATCATTCTTTTTAAACCTTCATTTTTCATGCCAATATACATGAAACTATACTCTAACTAGCCTAAAAGTCCTGGCAGTTACTGAGTCTAGACAGACATAAGGTTAAGTTCAGCAAAATCCAAAGAACTCACCAGACCCTCTCAACCTTGGCGGGAAGGGTGGGGTATTCAGAAGATCAGACAGAGGCAGCACGGAAGCACTGAGCAACATGGGATACCTGGGGAGATCCCCATCCTAAGTGGCAGATCCTACGGGCTGTGAGTCCAGCTCAGAGTGCCTACTGTGCTGGGCCTGAGGGTTCTGAAACACAGATGTTCCCTTCACTCAGAAGGAGGTTTCAAATGTTGCAGATGAAAACTTAAAATAGAATAAGAGACGCCAGTTTCAGTTAGAAGACCCTTCACTCCTTTCACTTAGCACTGGTCCTGTAATCTACATCTACAGCTGGGAACTTTGGTCCTCAGTAGTCTAATCACCAAGAACCAACTTTTATTGAAATCTATCAAAATTATAAAATACAAATGCATATCATTTTATTTTCCTCATAGAATAAAAACATTTATAGTAAATAATAAAAATTTTGCATTACCTTTTATAACTTTAAAAAAAAATCTTACTTTTAAAAGAATTTGTCTGCTGCTAAATATATTCAAGGATGGCAGAACAACACATAAAAAACAAAAGTATAGAGCTGTACATTGTATAGCAGCATAACTAATACACATATTTCTAATGTGTATCAAGAAAAATAAATGTATCCAAAATACCAAATGATGACGGGATGAAGATCTCACTTCTTTAGGGTCATAAGGCATTGTCCAGTTAGACCTATCCTAATATTTGTAGAATAGGGGCAAAAGTACAAATGGAGGCCCATAGATCATACGCTGTGAAGTGTCCAATTCAAGATAGGCAACTCCTGTTCACAAGACCCCTAGCTCCTCCTGGCATTCTCCTTTTAAGTTCCTCAAAGAAGCCGAGGCTGGAATCCAGGTTGAATGCAGAATTCTTCAACTTCTCAGAGTCCTGCACTAGAACAGAGCTGTGCCAGAAGAGCCCCCCATACCCTGACTTTCCCCCTTTTCCCCACCTCAGCTCTATCTTACACCACAAGGCGTATCAAACACACATCCACAATACTGGCCCTCAGACCTGGGGTTAATCCACTTCAGGTGAAAGAACCTGAGAAGGAGGTCAGAGAAGACCCTAGAATAAGGTGAAAGGCCATTTGGGCAGAAAATTCTAGAACTCCAAATATCCACAGCAAGGTCTAGAAGGCTGTGAATAGGCACATCTTGGATCTGTGGATTCCTTATCTTACAGGGATGGGAGAAGATAAAGAAGGGCCAGAGTGGGGTCCTTCAGAGCTATGCTCCTCAAAAGTGTGCTCCATCAACACAAGAGTGGATACCATCTGGGAACCTATTAGAAATACAGAATTCTAGGCCCTGCTTGGATCCACTCAATCAAAATCTCTAAGCGAGTCTCTATGCACATTGAGGTTCAAGTATGGGACTAGGATAGGGCCTCTTTTGTCCAAATCAAAGGGTGACGTTTTGCCTGGCAATTGTCAGTGCTTTAATATACCACTTAACTAACTTTAAAAGTGAAGTTCAGCTATTCCAGATGAAATAGCATTCCATTCATGTTCATGACAACACAGGGACTTAATTCTCCAACAACTCAGGCAAAGGATCCAAGAAAAGTGGAATGCTATGGGTCCTATCTATACTTCTGGGTTGAGACTGAGTCATGGAATTTTTAAAAATTATAACAGATTTCCAGAAACTTTATTAATTCTCAGGGCATAATATCATCAGAATATGTTAGACACCAAAGAAAATCTGGCTCTACAATTAAAAGTAGGATTCCACAATCTAATTATTGTATTTTCAATTAAAGCTAGTGCTTCTGGTACATTTTCCCAATGTTTCTTGAATTTTCAGAGATCTGTGAGCATGTTCAGAGCAGGAATATGTTCATTAGAGAATTTCCAATAAGAAGCCCAGTCCACATCTGATAATTAGGAATGTTAAAACAATTCACTGACCCTTTAGAGACTCTTTCCTAGTGTTAGCTGCCCTGGGGATTCACAGAAGGCCACATCACGATTTCTACCGCTTGTCACTTTTGCTGCTGCTTTTGCAGACTGTCATATTTACAAGTCTTCAAGAAGCAATTTGGTGAGCTAAGTGACACTGAAATCCTGGCACTCCCTTTTTCTACTGTCTGCCTTTAGGGCCACTTTAACTTCACCCAGAGCGCTTCTCAGTTGAAGATTTTAGCAGTGCAAACCCTCACATCCTGGAGTGCAGGATCTTGCCTTCAGAACCTGAATGTTCCTTGGTATTCTAGAGTGTCTCTCCTCTTCACTGAGTGGTGAATGGGACCAAAACACAAATGTGGAGGATTCTCATCTAGTAGCAGTGAGACCACACTTAACACTTCACCACGCTGCTATGTGTCCTATTATTGCTAAGTGAGCCGGGACACTGAGGCTCTGATTATGTTTTGAGAAATATGTTTCCAATAGAACTGAAGATGAAACAACAGAGCAGAAATACAAAGAGAAGGAGCAAGACCAGTCTGAAAGTACTAGGAGTAGAAATAATCTCAGTAAGATTGCTTATGACGGCTGCACAGTATGCTATTTTCCAAATGTGCACGTTCTCCCTCAATCTTCACCAACCTGCTTATGGTAGATGTTATCCCCATTTTACAAATGGCAAGATGAAGGCTTGATTGTTTATGGAAAATCACATAGTTAGTGAGCCAGGTTTAGCCAACCAAACTCAAAGTTCTGGACCAGTGTGTCATACTGTAAAGAAACCAAAGACTCCAGAAGATTCAGCCAGATCTCTGCATGTTGGATTACTTCAGTATAACCAAAACCTACCTCCTTTCTCCTGTCGCACTTCCTATCTGTCTCCTAGTTATTAGTCTCCACATTTGGTCAAATCTTTTAAATTTTAGCTCCCACAGATTCTCCACTTTCTTCTTTTCATTTCCATTGCCACTGGCCTAGCTGGGGCCTGGTCACTTCTCTTTGTTACTGCACCAGTGCACTAACTGATTTCCCTCCATTCAATCCCTCACTTCGGTGACACAGCCTCATATCAGAATGAATGTCCCCAAGCAAAATCAGGACACAGCTTCCATGGAAATCATCCAACTTCTTAAAAGGCACAGTCTCATACTAACCTCCCTTGCTGTCTTGCTTTCCACACCATTCTTCTTACACTTGACCCAAATGATTGCCTCCCCCAAACACAAGACCATAACCTCAATCAAGGATCATTTCATTCCCTAGGGCTGGGATGCCCATCTTTTCATTCTCTTCAATCAAAATCAACTCCTTCCTTGCTTATAGTTTCCTTTGTTGTGCAGAAGCTTTTAAGTTTGATTAGGTCCCATTTGTTTATTTTTGATTTTATTTCCGATATTCTGGGAGGTGGGTCATAGAAGATCCTGCTGTGATGTAAGTCAGAGAGTGTTTTGCCTATGTTTTCCTCTAGGAGTTTCATGGTTTCTGGGTCCGGGAGAGGGCGGGATGATTTGGGAGAATAGCACTGAAATATGTATAATATCATATCAGAAACGAGTCGCCAGTCCAGGTACAATGCCCGATAACGGATGCCTGAGGCTGGTGCACTGGGACGACCCAGAGGGATGGTATGGGGAGGGAGGAGGGAGGAAGGTTCAGGATGGGGAGCACGTGTATACTGGTGGCGGATCCATCTCGATGTATGGTAAAAGCAATACAATATTGTAAAGTTAAGCAAAATAAAATTTAATTTAAAAAAAAAAAAAAAAAACAAAATCAACTCCTTCCTTCAAAGCTCGGTCAGCAGTCTCCTATCAAGACAGGTCTTCCTTTCCTAAGCATTCGCACATGGTC
Source organism: Tragelaphus eurycerus (assembly GCA_935064755.1). Classification (NCBI taxonomy): domain Eukaryota; kingdom Metazoa; phylum Chordata; class Mammalia; order Artiodactyla; family Bovidae; genus Tragelaphus; species Tragelaphus eurycerus. The sequence continues at coordinate 14,380,495 of CAKXYN010000015.1, read as the reverse complement.
TTGCCTTTGAGCTGCTTTTATTTTATGTCATAGGTTTCAGCTTGCCTGACTCACGTGCTACATTGAAAGATTCAAGGTCATCTTTATAAACACAGTACCTACAATCCTTTTCACAGGGAATTACCATCTGAAATGAACCTCAAGTGAGAATTTTCTTTTAAAGGTTTTTAAACCTTTAAATTCGTCAGTAAGAATTCTGAAATTCATTGCATTGCAGATTTTGTTTTTGTTCTTATCTGTGTTGTTTTTTTTTTTCCCTGACTAAAAAAGTAGAAGTCAAATCTCTATCATCAGCTCTTGCCCTATTCTAATGTCTATCTTCTCTAACTTTATTCTCTACTTTCTACCTGTATTTTACTATTTTATGTGTCCTTTAATTTACCTCATTTTCTATGGAACAAGATGGCATATAAATAAATAGCTGTATAAATAAAGACTAGATTTTTTAGTAATGACTGACAACTTGAATTGAAAGTAAGAACCTTTACTTAGGGTGAAGAACTCACCCTAAGTTTGTTACAGTTTCTGTCCATAGTCAAAATGGAAGGATACTGGACTAAAACAAGAAAGCAATGTGCTCTCTGAGACTCAAAGGGAGCTACAGTGAAAAGCAGGGGTGTGTGGGGGCTGTAGTACTCTGAAGCTACAGCCTTAAGCCCTGAAGTCCAGATAGTAAACAACTATCCAACAAACAGATAATTATCTAAGAATTTTTTATTTACCTTTGACCTCCCAAATCCAGTCCCAACCATAAGTGACTGCTTGTTGTGCATGGCACAGGAGTTGGAGAAAACTATACTTGAGATTGGTGATATACCAGGAGAAATTGCAGGAAAACTGGTTATTTAGAGGAACCCTCTTTGATGCAAAAATCCCTCCCTACTCGTTTCTCATTTCAATTGAGTGTAACTACTGACCTCAAGGAGAATTGAAAACCAGTGGAGGGGACGAGAAATAAATGGGGCAGACTGCAGTGGCCTCTGGTTCACAGCAGTTACTAATCCATTCAGCTAAGGCAGAGGGAAAACCAGGGCTGAAGCCAGGGATGCGGCATCCAGGTTCCAACACTTTGTCCCCATAACTTACTAGCCAGGTGAGTTTGGAAAAATCATCCACCTGTTCAAGCCTCAGTTTTCTCTATCCTCAAATGGGAATAGCTATGCCTTCCTTACAGGGTACTTTGAGGATCAAATGAAATGATGCGAATTTGCTTCATAAACTCTTGATTGACAAGAATGTTATTTTCATTTCAACAAATTTTTATTGAGAGAAGTAACAGCACATAGATTACAGACTCGAAAAACACAAGACCTAGGATTTAAATTCCAGTTCTGTCACTTCCTAGTTTTCTGCCCATGGACATGTTACTGATCTCTCCAGGGCTCAGTTTTCTCATTTGTAAACAGGATAAGAGTGACGATCTGATAGGCGTACCATGAGAAGTGAGTTAATTTTTTTATCTAAAGAAGTATCTGACATATCATAAATACATGCTTCATAAATACACTGAGTGTGAATATCCCATAAGCCAAGTACTACGCTGTGTGCTGCAGGTGCACCCGGGCTCCCTCTCACCCACCCCCCAACCCTGCCACACACCACGCACAGTAACAAGGGATCCCGTCAGACCTTTCACACACCCAGACACAACTTAACCTATGACCCAAGCAGTTAGAGATAAATGATAAACTTCTCAGGGGCAGAAAATCAGGTGATAACCTCGACAAGGGGTTTATAGCTGGAATTCTCCTGAATTTCAGATTTTCATCCTGTCCTTGTTGTCACTTAATTAATTTGTAGTCCCTCTCCATAACTTTCTCTGATTCATTTATGCTTGTGAAATGTTCAAGCAGTTTTTTTAATACCATTTTTTTAAATGAACTATTATTATGACAGCTGTGGAGAAGTTTCACTTTGGTGTTGAGAAATGTTTTATATACACCTTTCAGCTTGCCCACGTTCAGGAAAGACATGAAATGCAGGAAGTACAAAAAAAATCACTTTATTGGATGAAACTTTTCCAAGGTCTCTCACCCATCTTTGTGAGTTTTGTAGCTTTTTTGTTTTTGTTTGTATGTTTATTTTAAGTTGAACATTAAAGCAGGAGAAGAACATCTTTTCCCTCTTCCTGTTTACCTGGCATGGAGGAGGTAACCCGATAAAACTTCAATGAGGCCAAGTAAATTTTGTCACTCTTGGATAATTCATTCTATAATTAATCAAGGGTTTTATTTGAGGATGATTAGTATCCGGCCATATTCCAATTTTGACATTCTAAAAATATTATCCCATGATTGACTACTCTTTTGAAGTGCAGCAGAAAAGTTGTTCAACTCATTACCAAGCTCCAAAAATCCTCTGTTGACACAGAGGGAAACCTCTAATTACATGAGTCACTATAGTTTTACAACTGAATAAACTGTTAACTAAGTTGGAAAAATTATCATCAAGATGATAAAGGTCATTTGGAACTCAATGCCAAAGCACTCCCGACTTATACTTTTCAGAGAATGACCACTTGTAAAGAGACTGATGTCTGGGAGATTAAAGGTGAAATCTAATATGATTTCCCAGGTCTCAATAGGCTGCTTTATACTGACTAAAAGGAAAAGGAATTTCCTGGGCATGTCTCTTTAGCATTTTGGTCCTACGAGTACGTATGAGAATCCATTCTCTAAGTCTCTGTGCTAGCATGTTATAAAGATGACTGGCCCTTTGGCTTGTGACATAGTTTGGCCATACATATGCAATTTTCCACTACTCTTTTGTTCCTTCTTTTCCTTCAAAGTTTACATTTGTAGAGCTTCCTTAATCCTAATTTCTTAAAGGCATGGGCCAAGCCTTTTTATATATTAAATGCTATGCCTACAACTATTGTTATCTGTGGGAAAAATCAGGAAAAGGATACAGTGGACTTCCTTACAACTATGATCACCTGCTTTTCTCCTCCACTGATCTCCAGGGCAGTCTAATTCATACAGTTGAGGGACTGCCTGATGACCTCGACTTCTTTCACCATGAGCCACTGAGTAAAGCTGGAGGGCCTACTACGATATTAGGAACCATCCCTGTCTTACAAACTCAGAGAACGAAGAAAACCAATGTAACAAGCTTGGGCACCGGACCTTACTCTCCTTCCTTCTTAACTTCTGGGGAGTTAACACTCTAAAGGACCCTTTTCACACCTAGGGTGCTTCCACACTCTACCTGCTTAACATGGAATTTAATAGGCCATTTAGCTATCCTTTCGAGAGGATACAGCACATTCATTCAGTAGAGTATTTCTGCACATATTAAAATTGGTTGTGAGTACTAAAATTCAAGGCCTTGATTGAAAAAAATTTTCCTTTTTCCTAGCTGTTCAACGTAGGATTATTTCAGTACTGAAGGGAAACACAGAGAAGCTGCCAAACACTCTCTGTTCATGCCTCTCCCTCTTCCGCACAACGTATTACCCTGAGTTACCAACTGTGGAAAGAAGCCCGTGCTTCACTGAAGCAGTTATGCTCCTGTGTTTCTAGCCTACAGAATGTATAAATTCACGTAATAATCACAGGATAGCGGCACTAGAGAAGAGCTTACAGACTTCCTGCTTGAAGTCAGGACAAGTGAAGTGATTTGTCCAAGGTCACACCACGAGTTAGTGCCAGAGCCTGGACTAGAGACAGCCTAGTTCTGGCTTCCCAGTCCAATGCTAATTCTCACTATATTTCCTAAGACGTATTTGTTTTCTTCCAAAATCCATCCAAATAGCATTTGCTAGAGTTGTAGAAATGCCTATGAGAAACTGACTCTGCAAAGCCAAAGGGCAAATACCAAATACAGAGTCAACCCATCTCGAACTGCTTGGGAAGATCTGTGGGTCAAGAGGCAAGATCATGGCAGACAGCCCTGCTTTAAAGGATTCTAGGCAGCTGGTAACTGAGACCTCCTGTTTAATAAAATGACATCCTCTGGTCATCCTGCAGGAAACCCCCTGGATAGCCCTGGTACTTAATTAACTGAATATCTACTCATTAACACCTTCTTTATTTCCAAATGGGTAGTAATTTTAATGGGAGACATAAATAGGGACATGTTAGTCATGGCTTTTTCTCCATAGTTTGATACTTCTAAAGCAAGACAATCATGTTTTAAATAACATGTTTAAATTATGGAGCCTTGTGGTGTTGGAGAAGACTCTTGAGAGTCCCTTGGACTGCAAGGTGATCCAACCAGTCCATTCTAAAGGAGATCAGTCCTGGGTGTTCATTGGAAGGACTGATGCTAAAGCTGAAACTCCAATACTTTGGCCACCTCATGCGAAGAACTGACTCATTGGAAAAGACTCTGATGCTGGGAGGGATTAGGGGCAGGAGGGAAAGGGGACGACAGAGGATGAGATGGCTGGATGGCATCACCGACTCGATGGACGTGAATTTGGGTGAACTCTGGGAGTTGGTGATGGACAGGGAGGCCTGGTGTGCTGCAATTTATGGGGTCTCAAAGAGTCGGACATGACTGAGTGACTGAACTGAACTGTATTTAACAGGTTAAAAAAACACCTGCTATATTGAATATATATACTTTGGCCACTTGATGCAAAGAGCCAACCCATTGGAAAAGATCCTGATGCTGGGAAAGATTGAAGGCAGGAGGAGAAGGGGTTGACAGAGGATGAGGTGGTTGGATGGCATTACCAACTCAACGGACATGAGTCTGAGCAAATTCCAGGAGATAGTAAAGGACAAGGAAGCCTGGCATGCTGTAGTCCATGGCTCACAAAGAGTCGGACATGACCTAGCAACTGAACAACAATAACATATTGAATATATAGTCTTCTACCAAAGATATTTTGTCAAAATGAATTCATTGTTTTAAAATCATGGTTAAAATAGAAAAATGGGCGGAAAACCTAAAGAAGACATACAGATGGCCAACAGGCACATGAAATAGATGTTCAACATCACTAATTATTAGAGAAATGCAAATCAAAACTATAATGATATATCACCTCATACCTGTCAGAATTACTATAATCGAAAAATTCACAAACAATAAATGCTGGAGAGGGTATGGAGAGAAGGGAACCCTCCTACACTGTTGGTGGGAATGTAAATTGTTACAGCCACTATGGAAAACTAAAAACAGAGCTACCATATGACCCTGCAATCTCACCCCTGGGCATATACCCAGAGAAAAACACGATCCAAAAAACATGTACCCCAGTGTTCATTGAAGCACTATTTATAATAGCCAAGACATGGAAACAACAGAGGAATGGATAAAGAAGATGTGGTACATATATTCAGTGGAATATTACTTAGCCACTAAAAAAGAATGAAATAATGACATTTGTAGCAACATGGATGGACCTAGAGACTGTCATGCTGAGTGAAGTAAGTTAGAGGAGAAGTATCGTTATGACATCCCTTATATGTGGAATCTAAAAAGAAATGATACAAATCAGCCTAATTACATAACAGAAAGAGACTCACAGACTTAGAAAACAGACTTATGGTTGCTGAGGGTGAAGAGATAGGGAATTTGGGATGGACATGTACACACCACTATAAACAAAATGGATAACCAACAAAGACCTAATATATAGCATATGGAACTTTGCTCAATGTTATGTGGCAGCCTGGATGGGATGAGAATTTGGGAGAGAATGGACAAATGTATACATATGGCTGAATTCCTTCATTGTTCACCTGAAACTATCACATTATTAATTGGCTATACCCCAAAATGAAGTAAAAAGTTTTTTTAAAATAGAATAAAATCATGGTTAGATTTCTAAATTAATCCCCAAAGTCTATTTTAAAAACAAAGTATCACAACATGCTGCAATGAAAATGGAAGAAATCCCCACTGATGGTCTATCACCAGATAAGGACCATCTGAAGTCAAGAAGTCTTTTCCTAAACTCTTAAAATGCTAGCAAATGGAAAACAGATTCAGTGAATAAGGATATTGAAGGTGAAAGTGAAAGTTGCTCAGTTGTGTCTGACTCTCTGTGACCCCATTGACTATACAATTCATGGAACTCTCTAGGCCAGATACTGGAGTGGGTAGCCTTTTCCTTCTCCAGGGGATCTTCCAAACCCAGGGATTGAGCCCAGGTCTCTCAAATTGCAGGTGGATTGTTTATCAGCTGAGCCACAAGGGAAGCCCAAGAATACTAGAGTGGGTAGCCTATCCCTTCTCCAGCAGATCTTCCTGACCCAGGAAACGAATCAGGGTCTCCTGCATTACAGGTGGATTCTTTACCAACTGAGCTATCAGGGAAGCCCCAAGGGTGTGGAAGGCATGTGAAATTTCTGAATAGAAATTCTGAGTATTTCTGAGGACTATTAAGGTTGATTACAATAATAGAGTACTTTCAATGGAACTATGTGGGCTGTGACTTACGAAAGATGGAAAAAGGAAAAAAAAAAACATGAGAAGATGAAAAGAGATAAAGTCTAGTGAAGTTTGGTAGATAATTCCCAGTCTGTCATTGGGTGGTACTACTGACTTGGGACAGGTGGGCCACTGTGCCTCGGGTAAAAGCGTTGTAATGATAGTCATCAGAAGTGGTTCTCAAAGGTGGTTCCTGACATCAGCATCAAGACCACTTGGGAATTTTTCAGAAATGCAAAACATCCGGCTCCACCCCAGACCTAATGAATCAGAAAGGTTTCTTTTTCAATATCTAGCCCTCCAAGTGATTCTTATGCAAGCTAAAGTTTGAGAACTACTCACCAGTAATGTGGAATGAGTAACAGCAAGAAGATGTTTGTTAGGCAGGATATTGGCAAACCGAGCAATTTGGCCATATCTCACTAGTGACCGTACTGTAAAGGACTGGTTCTCAAATTTGGCTGCACGGTGAAGTCCCTGGGAAGCTTTAAAAAATAAAAAACGCTGATGGTCTGGTTCCACCCCAGAGATTCTGACTTCATTGACACAAAGGTGTGGCCAGGGCATCAGGATTTTTACAAGATCCCCAGGTGATTCTAATATGTAACATTTGGAAAACAGTGGTGGAAAGCAATTCAATCATATTATGCACTCAATTTATTAATAAAAACATCTTATTCTAGACCCTTTCCTCTTGGGTACATGGTTAAACTTGTGCTTTATAACGTATGTATCACTGGGAAACCATGATCAGTTGGGGTCTACTTTCCATAGGCCAGTAGTTGTCAACAAGGGGCAATTTTGTCCACTCAAGGAACGTCTGGCAATGTCTAGAGACATTCGCTGTCAAAATAAGAGTGGAGAAAAGTTCATTACTGAAAAGTTCACTACTGAAATCTAGTGAAGAGAGAAGGCAAGCCCTCACAGCAAACAATGATCTGGCTTCAGATGTCGTTAGTGCTACTTCTGAGAAACTGCTATAGACAAATCAACTATTCTCTATTTTAACTCCTATACCTTAGACTGGATGGAAGAAAGGGTGGGCTTGCTTCACAGGCACAGCCATTTTGGCTCATTTCAGCCCTACCAGAGTCCCTTTCTTGTGTAGATGTCTGTGTGAAGTTATCAGGTGCCTGCTCAGTTACTAATAAAAACAGTGCTTCATTTTCCATTCAGATATGGTTCTTATTGCATACATTCTATTGGCCAGAATCCCCAGAGGCAAGAAAGAATAAGTGGAAGGATTTAGGTACCCAAATCCTTTGCTCTAGCAATTCCCATGACTAGCCTTGACTTTTCATTTGCAACTGTCCACGTTTTTTAACTTATCAAGCTGAAGAGTAGGCAGAATAGAGAAGTGAAATGGGAACAGGGTCATATTCAGCCAAACATCAACTCGACCTATGCTCTCTGCATTCAGACAGATGCTGGGAGCTGCTGATGGTTAACCCTTGAGTACATAAGACATGCCTGCTGCTGAGAACAAACTCCGCTACAGCACCCTACACTTATTCATCTGTTTTTATTCTGGCTTAAAAAATCAGTAGAGCATAAAATATTTTACCATCTACTATGTTTCACCCCAAATCTTCAATATCCACAGTTTCAAAGATTTCCACACTGATTCAGAGCAATTTATGTCAGCCCAGGTGTTTAAAGTTCCAGGTTGAAACGTTTGGTTAATTAACATCATTCTGCAAACACTCAAAATCACTTCAGTTGCCACTAGAACAGAACAAAACTCCCCAAAACAAAAACTGTGGGGAAATGCAAACAAATGGCGGTATTCTGTGAAAAACAATATATGATTTTAGCGACAATAAAAGCAGTAAGAGCTTTCTTGAATTAATACCATGTTCCTAAAAAAACAATTTTCCAAAGTAAATTATATTGAATTTGAGTGAAGACTTCAAAGTACACATACGTATAAGGAGAATGCAGCTATGTGCGGGATGCCAAACCATTACCACTTTCTTGAAAAGAAAAAAGGTGCAGTGAAAAAGCAGGGCAAACCCCAAGAGTGGCAATCTTGGAAATATCCAAAGAAATAGCCATTATTCTATTGAAAACCCCAAATGGCTTTTCTCCCCTCATTTCAGAGCCACAATGCTCTCAGCTGTGGTTCTCTTTAGCCCCCTCCACTTCCCACAGCCCCACTCAAGGTCCCAGTTTAACGCCTGTATTTTAATTCTTTTAAACATTCACTCATGCCTTACTTCCCAATCATTTTCAGAAAAACTCACTTCTTTTGGAAAGAGGCCTGAGGAGGTTCTGTCAGGATTATTTTTTTTAAGTATTAATATAGACTGTAGAGTGTTAAGAATAAATGCAGTTCTCTTAGTTTTGAGGCAGGGGTCAGAGTGAGGTTCACTGAGTATTTGATGTATGTTCTTCTTTTCCAAGTACTAAGGAAGCTGAGAGGCGAGAGGGGAGCAGTTCTGGCTGAGCCTTGCTTGGAGTCCCAGGTGGCATTTGGGTGTGACTGGCCTGAAGTGACTGTAAGGCTGACAGCTTCCACTACAGTGCGTGTGCAGGAAGGGCTCTCATGTAAGATCCCAAGGGCAGAGACAAGTTCAGTCTCAAACAATGCCTCAGCTGTTAGAGGGCTGGGAAGACACTGTTTGAATACAGTATTTTGTGTATTACTCAGACTACTCCCAGGAAAACCTTCTCACCCCACAAATCCTGGCAGCCATGGGCTTGTAAGTAAAGCCCAAAGAAACAAATGCAAAGACCTGTTTGCCCACCGTGTCTGAGCTATTGGGAACTAACACACCTCTTAAGAAGAACATAATCAAGAAACACAAAAGGGAGACGAGAATAACATTCAAGACAAAAACAAGATGCTGCTTTGATTCACCTGTGGTTCCAGAAATCCAATAAAAAATTGGTAGGTTGAGAGCTGGCAAAGACTCTTTAAGCAAATGTTACACAGGTTCCTTCGAGTCCTCCTTCAACTAGGCTTCATCCTCGGCTCCTGTCTTCGGCTTGTCTAGTCCAGTTGTAGCAAGAATCCTGCTAAGTCATTTAAGCAAGAAGTCCCCTACCCTTGAGGTCTCCTTTTAGTAATTTCCATCCACTGACCCGCTCATCCTGCTCCTTGGGTATGAATTCCCATGTGTCTTTGTATCTAAAATTGTGCCAGTTCTATATTGGAGTCTCTTTTCCTCTTTTACAATAGTTACTGAGTAAAATCATTCTTCATCACTTTAATGTCAGGATCTGGTACCCAGAGAAGCTGGGAGACCTCCTAGGCATGCCTAACAGAAAGGACATGAGAAAACATTTTGATCTACTCAAGAGGACAATGCAGAGCAGAATGAAGCTGCTCCAGCAGAATGAAGAATGAAGTCTTTGAAACAGTGCGTGGCTCCAAACTACACACATCCTCCCTAGTGCCAAGTTCTATAAAACGAAGTATTTATTTAAGCAAGTGAGTATATGGATCTGCTCAAAGACTGGAGGAGACATTAAACAATCTTTGCCCCTCTCCCTTAGGAACAGCACCTAGTCTCATTGGTCTCTCTGTGGGTTTCCATCTTCTGAGCTCCTTTTTGCCTGGTCCTATTCCCATTTTTAGTTAGGAAAGAAATTTCTTTTCAGAGAAATCTGATTGGCCCATTTCACCCTTGAGTGGGAAGAGCTTTTTGCTGGCCAGCCCACTGATTGCTGTCTTTGGATCACTCGTGCACCTGTCACCCGGTCAGCCATGTTTGAGCCAGGATCAAGTGGAGTAAAAAGCAGTTATCCTCAGAAAGAGACTGTGGGCATGAGCGACAAGTTATTGCTCATGGTAACTGTTACAGAGTTAGAGAATTAGCAAGTTTTCTCATATCTGATTGAAAAGAAAAGCAAACACCTGAGGAGTATTCAGTTCTGCTGCTGCTGCTGCTAAGTCGCTTCAGTTGTGTCCGACTCTGTGCAACCCCATAGATGGCAGCCCACCAGGCTCCCCCGTCCCTGGGATTCTCCAGGCAAGAACACTGGAGTGGGTTGCCATTTCCTTCTCCAATGCAGGAAAGTGAAAAGTGAAAGTGAAGTCGCTCAGTCGTGTCTGACTTCCAGCGACCCCACGGACTGCAGCCTACCAGGCTCCTCCGTCCGTGGGATTTTCCAAGCAAGAGTACTAGAGTGGGGTGCAATTGCCTTCTCCATTCAGTTCTACTAGGACAAATATAGATTATTTAATTTCTTGAAGTCTATGGTGAGATCTGTTCCTAAATTATTCCAGACAACACCTTAAAAGTCCTCCTGAAAATAAAAATCCTCCTAGACAAGAGAATGGGTAAGAAACAGCCCCAAAAATGCCAAGAGTGAGGCAAAATTTTGACTAAGTCAAAAACATGGCAAAAAACCCCCACAAAACCCAAAAAACAAAAACATGGGTAAATGTAAATTCCGAAGAGTTAATAAACTGTAGCACAGAATTAAAAGATAAAGCCAAGAAAGGAGCTGAGAAAACAGATAAGCAAAGCCTGAGGTTAGCTCTAGGAAACGAAAGAAGGAGGGAAGAAAAGGAGGGAGGGAGAGAAGGAGAGAGGGAGGCAGGAAGGGAGGGAGGCAGGAAGGAAGGGACGAAGGAAGTGGGCAGAAGGGAGTTGAGCCTGTCCTCGGCATAGTGCTGGGTGGAGACTCAGTGAACTACTGCTGCCATAGCAGACTCCAGAGAGCAGAGTCCCTAGAGTTGATGCTGATTTTCCAGTTCTAGGTTCTGGCCATTTTTGTTTCAACTTTCTAATTCCAAAGATCCATTTTTGCTATTATTGCCACCTGCAGCTCTATTACTTGAAGAAGCCCACTTATGAAAGAAATTTATACACACACTGGGCCTCGTGCATTTAACATAAGTAGAAAGTGGCATAAAGAAGTGTTCTGGACATTTTCTGCTATAAAAATTATGTTTTTTTTTCTTTTGTATATACAGTGTAATAATTCAACAAAAGAAGAAATTCTGGTCTCAACAGTCAAGGCCTGGAAAAAATCAGACAACAGACTTAAGACGAAATTAAACACAGCATCAGAATCACAGCCTAGATATTATGAGTCCTCACAAAAGAGATCTCTAAAGCTCCAGCCCTGTCAGAATATTTGAATAACTGTGGAAAATACAAGATGTGCCAACAACTGGGGGACTGGCAAATGTCATTCATGATTTCAAACTAAAGAATAAGACAGATTCAAAAAACTGTATAGAGGTCACCTTGGGAGAGAGTTTGAGAAAAATCTCTTAAATGGTTTATTAAAAGTAATTATTCGTGAGAAGCCAGAAAGAGAAGCTGCAATCACCAGTAGGCAGCAAAATTTTACCCATAATCGGCCATATCTGCCTAAGCATTTTTCCCTTTGATTACACCGAAATGTGGACTTCAACAATGCATTTTACAAAGTCTCTTATGATATTATACATTATGGGGGGAGGGGAGGATGTAAAACTGGTCATAAACACAAACCATTCCCAAAGTTGACATACATCACAAGAGAGGTTTCCAGCTGCTTGCCATAGAACTCTATCCTTGCCCCATCCAGCTGAACATTTTCATATGAAGTTGAATAAAGACAGTAATAATAATAACAGGATACCCATAAAGTCCTGGGGCTTCCCTAGTAGCTCAGATGGTAAAGCATTTGCCTGCAATGCAGGAGGCCTTGGTTTGATCACTGGAGAAGGAAATGGCTACCCATTCCATTATTCTTACCTGGAGAATTCCATGGACAGAGAAGTCTTGTGGGCTACAGTCCATGGAGTTGCTAAGAGTTGGACACAAATGAGCAACTCTCTCACACACCCACACACACACCCACACACACACAATCCTTAGATGTCACAGAGCTGAGAAAGGTATCAGATACATCAAAACTAGAGAGGTTTGACAGGTGTTGAGAGGTGGATAGGATGTAACATTTTCTACTTGGGTCTATAAGCAATTACATAAATAGAGGCTGAGGGATACCCAGATTAAGTAACAGTAAAGACTACATTTCTGGAAAAAGAATACATTTTCAAAAATGGAAAGTTAAACAAGATTCAGTGATGGGACAAGATCATCAATAAAGCTAGTAAGATATATTGTGTTTAATGTGCACATGGCTTCTGGGATTACAGAGGCAAAAAACTCTTTCTACTCTGGACCATAGCTGAAATATACCTTTCAGTTCCAGTGATACATTTTTAAAGTAATGTACATTCACCAGAAAATAGTTAAGAGGATAGTTACTAGGATAATAAACGAGCCCTAAATCCTATCATATGAGGAATGACAAACTGGGTGTGGGCATATATAAGAGAGGCAATACGTTGTCTAGGTATCTCTAAGGGAGAACTTAGCGATAAAGCTATAGAATATATTTTAGCTCATTTGAAAATGGAATAGGCTTCCATGGCAGATGTTGGAAGGCCCCAAAACCACTAAGTTGTACAGAAGGGTCAACCTTAAATGGGTGGCTGGATGAGGTAATCCAGTAAGGTCTTTTTAATCTTGAGTCTATGCTTTTTTTAAAAAATATTACTTTTTAAGTCTTATATTCCTCTTCAATCATGTCATTTCACAAAATACACTATTGTTCCCAATTACAAACTGGCTTAAATCCACACCCTTAGACCTACCATTAAAAGACCTCTACCAGATGGCTTCATTTGCCTTTGATTTTACTTTCACAAATATTTATTGATTACCTGCTATAATGTGGACACTATTCTAGGAGCTCAGGATATAAAATCGCCAATGATCTTTGGCCTCAAGGAGCTCACAATATAAGGAGAGAAAGAATTTTAACATAATGCTGTCAGAGTGAAGAGACAGAGTGGGCTCAGTGTGCTACATCATTGGAGCACAGAAGAGGAGCCCACTAGCCAAGCCAAGAAGACCTGATGAAAGACTTAAGCTGGCAGTATAACTCTAGAGCCACATCCTGGACCTTTCTGTATACTCTTTCTGTTACATATTAGAAAAGTAACTCCAAGTAGTTTAGACAAGGTCAGTGAACTATTATGAGATGAACTGTTGGGATAGAAGGGGTGTGGACAAAAACCCTACTTTCCGAAATCCACATATCCAAGAAGGGACTTCCAAGGTCCTCCTTCAGATCAGATCAGATCAGTCGCTCAGTCATGTCCGACTCTTTGCGACCCCATGAATTGCAGCATGCCAGGCCTCCCTGTCCATCACCAAGTCCCGGAGGTCACTGAGACTCACATCCATCGAGTCAGTGATGCCATCCAGCCATCTCATCCTCTGTCGTCCCCTTCTCCTCTTGCCCCCAATCCCTCCCAGCATCAGAGTCTTCTCCAATGAGTCAACTCTTCGCATGAGGTGGCCAAAGTACTGGAGTTTCAGCTTTAGCATCATTCCTTCCAAAGAAATCCCAGGGCTGATCTCCTTCAGAATGGACTGGTTGGATCTCCTTGCAGTCCAAGGGACTCTCAAGAGTCTTCTCCAACACCACAGTCCAAAAGCATCAATTCTTCGGCGCTTAGCCTTCTCCACAGTCCAGCTCTCACATCCATACATGACCACTGAAAAAACCATAGCCTTGACTAGAAGAACCTTAATTGGCAAAGTAATGTCTCTGCTTTTGAATATGCTATCTAGGTTGGTCATAACTTTCCTTCCAAGGAGCAAGCGTCTTTTAATTTCATGGCTGCAGTCACCATCTGTAGTGATTTTGGAGCCCAGAAAAATAAAGTCTGACACTGTTTCCACTTTTTCCCCATCTATTTCCCATGAAGTGATGGGACCAGATGCCATGATCTTAGGAGAAAGATTTTCTGTTTAAGGCTTCTGGTCCATCTAGCCATTCCCTAAGGAAGGAGATTGTGATTAACACTAAAGAAACTCTGACATCCACTGGATCCAGTTAACCAGGGAGTTAGCTACACACTTCACAACCAGCTGCTATTCAGTAGACCCAGGAAAGTCTTTGTTCACTAGTTCCAATTTTTCCAGCAGTCTCCAGATGAGAAGTCTGGGTAACACTCAAAATTCAGGCAGTGTGGTAAGGGGCACCACAGTGTTCTGCAATCTAACCCATGAGCAGAAAACCCTAAATAAAACAGATACTTTGTCCTATTTACTGAAGTTCTGTTGTTCATGCTGAATTTAGCCAAACCCTGAAGAAGAGGGGTGAGTGGTAACATTTGAGCATCAAACCCTACTCTGACTTTCTAGCAGATTCTATCATAGAAGGCATGTTAGAGTTAAACATAATACAATAGTTAAGTTAAACCATGGAAAGCAAACGGTATTTTTTAACTCTGAATGATGTTCATGAGGATCAAGAAAAGAAAACATATTGAGCAGAAGATGTAAAGGTACAAATCAAGCTGTGAGGTGGTTCATGCACTACAAGGGATCCTGCTGAAAACTTCTTCCCCTGTGGATCTATTTAAACAGTCCACCTTAAATGCTGATATTATACAGGGCTATCGTATAGTCACACCATGGCTCAGCATGTGCATAATATAATAAAAACCATTCTCATAAATAGAAAAAAAGTTAACTTGCACAGTGAGAAACAGCTTGCTTAACTACATTATAGTGTTCAACTGTGTGCTTATTTTTAAATTGCCTTAAACCGCTCAGAAGGCAATGACCTAATCAAGAAAGAAGCATCTCTTCATGGAGTACATGAAAGCACCATTTAAGATCAGGATTAAAAGATGGCAGCATCTCTCCCAACACTGAAGATCTCTCTGTGGCAATCAGATGTCCCAACTGCAAACTTCCTTAATAAGTTCACCCCTCTCCAATACTTCCCCCTTCCAGCTACCCACTATGCAACCAGGCCTAGCCTGTACACCCATTAGGGCCCCTACACAAACACCTTACCAATGACTTTGTGACTTCCAATATTTCAACCCTTTCCTGGAAATATGCAATGTAGTTCTCCTAAAAAAAAAGCATCTCTGGAGGGTCAGTGACTTTACTGCATCCTTTCACTTTGAAATAGTCACCAACAAGCAGTAAGATGAGTTCAGAGCAAGCAAGGACTCAAAATAGTTTTGTGTTCCTGATGTAGTCAGCAGACCTCTATTGTACTGAATATCATAGGTATAGAGATTGCTGAGGACAAATGACTGAGTTTTAATTAGGTAGCAATTCAGATGAACACCAAGGACGTAGGAGCAAATTATCACATTAAGCGTACTAGCCAAGAAACAAACACCTAACAACAACAACCAGCTCTTCTAGATACCAAGTAGGCCGGGTCTTGATAAGAACCGCTTTACAGGCCTAGGATGCAGAGACTTGCATCTTGCGTACTGGTTGTTGAAATATTCAAATGTATTCATACTGGTTGGTAAACACCCACTGCCCTGATACCGAAGTTCCCCCTGCCACTAGGATGGCCACTTGGATTCCTTCTAGAAGACCCCTCCCCCACAACATGACAGATAAAGGATGAAAACTTGGCACAAAATGGGCTGTCCAAGACTCAGCATCAGCAATATAGCTGATGTCCATTCCTGGCATGGGAATCCCATGGACAGAGGAGCCTGGCAGGCTACAGTCTATGGTGTTGTAAGAGTCGGACACGATTGAGCAACTAAGCACATAACGCATTTCTGGCATGGATCAGTGACCATGCCAGGCCGGTTATTAAAGATGGTGACTATCACCAAAGCCCACCAGCGCAGGGGTGCTAGCACGAGTGTCCCGTGAGCATATTAATATTATGATTCTCTTTCTCATCTTTATATATAACTCCCTCCTTCCAACACATGTATGGACACATAGGATTAAGCACTCTGCATAAGAATCCTCTGAGAATGTCTTAAAATCACAGAGTATATATCACTACAAAGAAGACACTATGCTGGATTGTGCTGTGCTTAGTTGCTCAGTCATGTCCGACTCTTTGCAGCCCCGTGGACTATATAGCCCCCCAGGCTCCTCTGTCCATGGGATTCTCCAGGCAAGAATACTGGAGTGGGTTGCCATGCCCACTAATGCTGGATTAGGAGTCTTTATTGTTTTCATACATTTTTAGGGCGATTCAAACCTTCTAGTTGTGACTTTTTTCAATATTCAAATACCAAGTTTCCATTGAAAGTCACTAGCATCACTTTTATTAGACTGGCTAGGCTTTTACCACCCCCATCAGAGCTAGGCCTTCCTTCATGTAAAAGGGGATAAAGAGAGTAAGCCTTTACACCTGCAAGTGAAATCCTAAACCTGCCTTCAGGGTCCTTGTAGTTGGAAAAAGTAGAAAGTTTCACAATAAACTACAAAGATTTGTTTTTCCTCCTGTTTGAGAACAATAAACTTCTGGTGAATGCTGGATCCTAGGCAAGTAATTACTACTCAGGCACATGTCTCAAAGAACTGCCTGAAAGCATCCATTGATAATCTCCTGCGAGGCCTAAATTTTCCCTGTACTCCCAGTCCCCAAAAGAAACTGGGTCAAAATTAAAGCAGACAATAAACAGAACAGAATGCGCTTCTCTTCTCTCGTGTGTTGATGAGGGAATTCAAATACTGCCTAAGCAAGACATAGCATTGCTTATTCTCAATGCTGAGTGTGGTAGGAAGAGTAAATGAGGAAAAGAAAAGGTGTAGGGGCAGAGGTGGGGTTGAGAGGGTGCCACTGACAAGCAGACAGAACGTTCTGAATTCTGGATTGTTGGGAATTGTGACAATCCTAACATTTTCTTAGATAAGTTCATGGACTGCTTTATACCTGTGCCTAAAAGTATCAAAACTTCTTCAAAAATATATCTAAATATACTTCTGCTGCCACTGCTGCTGCTAAGTCACTTCAGTCGTGTCCAACTCTGTGTGACCCCATAGATGGCAGCCCACCACGCTCTGCTGTCCCTGGGATTCTCCAGGCAAGAACACTGGAGTGGGTTGCCAGTTCCTTCTCCAATGCATGAAAGTGAAAAGTGAAAGTGAAGTCGCTCAGTCATGTCTGACTTGAGTGACCCCATGGACTACAACCTACCAGGCTCCTCTGCCCATGGGATTTTCCAGGCAAGAGTACTGGAGTGGGGTGCCATTGCCTTCTCTGAAATATACCTCTACCTCCCAGTAACTATTTGTCTGCAATGTGAGAGACCTGGGTTTGATCCCTGGGTTGGGAAGATCCCCTGGAGAAGGAAAGGGCTATCCAACTCCAGTATTCTGGCCTCTAGAATTTCATGGACTGTAGAGTCCATGGGGTCACAAAGAGTAGGACACAACTGATCAAATTTCACTTTCCCAATAACTATATAGATCAATGGAACTGGTAGGAAAAAACCAAGAACCAGCATTTTATTTATTACATTCAAACAAAGAACAAGGTCATAACAACTTGATTAAATGACTACTACTTGAGATATACTACTTGTGACAGAATACAATTTGGGACTTCCCTGATGGCTCAGATAATAAAGAATCTACCTGCAACATAGGAGACTCAGATTTAATCCCTGGGTTGGGAAGATCCCCTGGAGAAGGGAATGGCTACCCCCTCTAGTATTCTTACCTGGAGAATTCCATTGACAGAGGAGCCCGGTGGGCTACAGTCAGTGGGGTTGCAAAGAGTCAAGACATAACTGAGCAATTAACACTTCCACTTCACTTAAGAGATTAAAAAAAAAAAAAAAAGGACACAACAATCATTCTTACCAGAGGTTTGAAAACTCTTTAGATGTCATCAGTAACTTGGGGGGTACATAATTTTCACATTTATCATCCTAAGAAATGTCAGATGGATGAGATACCAAACTCAATGAAGAAGCATCAGTCTATTGCTGTGACTAATATTCTAAAGTTTGATCAAAGGTGCTTATTTTTTCCCATTTATGTTTACTTTAGGTGCTAGGCTTGTGAAAGATAGGAATCTTTGTAGATAATACATATATACATGTATTTAAATGACATTCTAGAGGCACAAGGCAAGTTAGGGAAAGTGAGGCCAGGGCTAGTATCCTGCCTCTGGAATGCCAGGCCAGTGTTCTTGCCCTTCCCCTGGGCTACCTCTATCTATGGCCATGTCTTCAACTTGGTCTTGGGAGACATGTCCAAACCTTCTTCCCTTGTTTTAATTACAAGTCTGGTGCTCTTAATAATGAATATCATCTCCTGACACCCACTTCTTAACTTAAGAGCCTTCTCTTTTCACTAAGACTTCAGGATTAGTCTACAAGCTTGCAGGTGAGAATGTTCTTCACAAATAAAAAGTTAAACATAAAGAAGATGTACATATGTACAATGGAATATTACTCAGCCATCAAAAAATGAAATAATGCCATTTGCAGCAACATGGATAGAACTAGAGTTTGTCTTCAGGGCTTCCCAGGTGGATCAGTGAGTGAAGAAAGAATTTCCTGCAATGCAGGAAACGCAGGAGACATGGGTTCAATCTCTGGGTTGGGAAGACCCCCTGGAGAAGGAAATGGCAACCCACTCCAATATTCTTGCCTGGAGAATTGCATGGACAGAGGAACCTCGCAGGCTACAGTCCATGGGGTCACAAAGAGCTGGATATGACTTGAACGACTGAGTTCACACAGAAATTATCCCACTGAATGAAGTAAGTCAGATAGAGAAGGAGAAATATCATATGATATCCCTTACATGCAGAATCTAAAAAGACATGATACAAATGAACTTATTTACATAACAGAAATAGTCTCACAGACTTGGAGAACAAACTTATGGCTGCTGGGGGAAGGATGGGAAGAAGGGATAGTTAGGGAGTTTGGGATAGACAAGTACACATATTTAAAATGGATAACCAACATGGACCTATTGTATAGCACAAGGAACTCTGCTCCATGTTACATGGCAGCCAGGATGGGATGGCAGTTTGAGGGAGCATGGGTACATGTATATGTATGGCTGAGTCCCTTTGCTATCCACCTGAAATGATCACATTACTAATTGGCTAGACTCCAATACAAAATAAAAAGTTAAAAAAATAGACATTAGAGTGCATCAGGGAAGGCCCATATAGAGCACATCCTATTCATTTATACATGGTTTGAGACATTAAAATCAGATTCATTGGAGAGATGTGCATATCTGCATATTTGTACAATCATATTTGTGTTCAAATCTATCTTAATAAATCTCTAAAAGCAATACTCATATCAGACAAAATAAACTTTAAATTAAGGACTGTTACAAGAGACAAAAGAACGATACTACATAATGATCAAGGGATCAATCCAGAGACCATGGGGCTAAATAAATACCAAGTTAAACTTCCTCCCTGAAACAAAGGGCTAAGCCAGACAATCTACAATTATTTTTCAGGATTTTTTTCTAACTGTATATATAAATGTCCCTCAGTATGGACTGGAGTCAAACATCACACTTGAGTTTAACTTTTTAAAATTGTAGCAAAATACACATACCATTTTAACCACTTTAAAGTATGCAATTCATTGGTATTAAGTGCATTCACAGTATTACGCAACCATTCAGTTCAGTTCAGTTCAGTCGCTCAGTCGTGTCTTACTCTTTGCGACTCCATGAATCACAACACACCAGGCCTCCCTGTCCATCACCAACTTCCAGAGTTCACTCAAACTCATGTCCATTGAGTCGGTGATGCCATCTAGCCATCTCATCCTCTGTCGTCCCCTTCTCCTCCTGGCCCCAATCCTTCCAAGCATTAGGGTCTTTTCCAATGAGTCAACTCTTCACACGAGGTGGCCAAAGTATTAGAGTTTCAGCCTCAGCATCAGTCCTTCCAATGAACACCCAGGACTGATCTCCTTTAGGATGGACTGGTTGGATCTCCTTGCAGTCCAAGGGACTCTCAAGAGTCTTCTCCAACACCACAGTTCAAAAGCATCAATTCTTTGGCGCTCAGCTTTCTTCACAGTCCAACTCTCACATCCATACATGACCACTGGAACCATTACCACTGTCTAGTTCCAATACCTTTCATTACGCTGAAAGGAAACCTTGTAGTCATTAGTAGTCACTTCCCTTCCCCTACTTTTAGTAACCTAATCAACCACTAAACTGCTATCTGTCTCTGTGGATTTACCTAGTCTTGACATGTCCTGTAAGTTGAATCATATAATATGTGGCCTTTTTGTCTGGCTTCTTTCACTGAGAATAATGTTTTCAAGGTGTATCCATGTTCTAGCATCTATCAGTACTTCATTCCTTTTTATGGCTGAATAATATTCCACTGTATGGATACAGCACATTTTGTTTATCCATCCACCACTGATAAGGACATCTGGTTTTCTTATACCTTTTGGCTACTCTAAGAAGTGCTGCTCTGACTATTCATGTATTAAGTTCTTGTTTGAACAACTGTTTTAAATTCTTTTAGGTGTATACATAAAAGTGGAACTGCTGGATCATATGGTACTTTCCCTGGTGGCTCAGAGGTTAAAGCCTCTGCCTGCAATGCGGGAGACCTGGGTTTGATCCCTGGGTCGGGAAGATCCTCTGGAGAAGGAAATGGCAACCCACTCCAGTACTCTTGCCTGGAGAATCCCATGGACAGAGGAGCCTGGTGGGCTACAGTCCACGGGGTCGCAAAGAGTCAGACACAACTGAGCGACTTCACTCACTCACTTATGGTAATTTTACATTTAACTTATTTAGGGACCATCAAACTGTGTTTCTCATGGGCTACATCATTTTACATTTATGTTTAATTTTATAACTATTATTACATAACATGAACAGTCAGTGCAGGAACAAGCAATTATGCTGGCTTCTTTGTATTGCCCAGATTCAGTTCATTCAACGCCTCCGTAGGCAGAACCTTTTGGTCACTCAAACTAAAGCATCTCTTTCTCCCCATACCCAGGTACTTACAGGCTACTATTGCACTCTTCTCACAGCACTTTCAGATTGTCTGGAATTATTTATTCATTCATTTGCTTGTTTATTGCCTGTCTTTCTCTTCTAGAATGTAAGCTCCATGAGAGTGGCACTGTTTTGCCTTGTTTTTCACTATATCTCCAGTGCCCAAAACAGTACCAGGCACAAGCAGGCATTTCTTTAGTGAATAAATAGTACTCAAGGCTAAAAAGAATTATTATAAGACAGAAGAAGATCCAGACTTAGTACATATTAATTTTCTTACTTCTTGAAAACAATTGTAAGAAATTGTTGCCATCCAGAATTGTTATTCTGGATGGCAACCAGCTCTAAAGGCCAAAGAAAGAAAAGAAATGTGGCCACAAAGGCTACCCAATCAGTGACACCATTGACCAATCATAGATGCTTAGTTTCAATTGTGCATTAAGGCTCAGCCTCTATTTCATAGACCAGTCACAACTGCAACTGGTTGGTCTTGTTCCTTAGGTTAAGACAAAAGTGCTTAGCCCTTAATGTAAGTTTGCTTCAGGCTTTCGCTTTGTTTTGTTCTGTCCTGTTTATCAAACAGAAGCCTCAAAGAACTCACTTTAACATCAAAGCAAAAAAGTCAAGTTACTTTGTAGGCTCCTTCAACGTGTACACATCTGCTTTTATCCAGCTTGAGTCTTTTTCACAAGGATCAGATTCTTGCTGTTTGAATAAGAGACAAAGAAGAACAGAGAGAAATGTTTGAGTTGAGCACAAAGCCTTTCAAAGGTCTCACTCTTTCTTAGGAGATGAAGACACCATGGCTTCATGCAGTAAACTGCTTATTCAAAGACACAGAGCTCCCTGGTGGCAGGGCAGACTGCCCATCTACACTCACCAGTAGAACATCAGTTCCATGAGGGCAGAGACCTTGCCTTTCATGGCCACTGCTTGATTTCACAACAGAACAATGCCCGCAGTCTACTCAATAAATGTTCCCTTGGCTCCACAGTGCCTCCATGTTTCCAAGCTTTCAGAGGCACAGAACAAATACTCGTGTTTTCCTAGGCTCTGCCGAACTACCTGAATTTAAAGACTGACAGTAAACACCTTAGTTAGAGTTACATGGGCTTCCCTTGTGGCTCAGCTGGTAAAGAATCCACCTACAAAGCAAGAGACCTGGGTTTGATCCCTGGGTTGGGAAGATCCCCTGGAGAAGGGAAAGGCTATGCACTCCAGTATTCTGGCCTGGAGAATTCCATGGACTGTATAGTCCATGAGGCCGCAAACAGTTGGACACGACTGAGCGACTTTTACTCACTTAGAGTCACATGAGGATGTGCTGCGGAGTGAATTCAACAGCCAGGGCCTGTGGGTTCTGCAGGTACAGAAATGGCCTTCTATATAATAAGGAGGACAATGCAGTCCTGTTCAGGGGCTTAAGTGGAATCAGGGAACACTGGTGACAAAGCTATCTCATGGGAATTCAGGATCTGAAAACATGATTATCAGTTTCCTAGGCCTTGGCTTATTTACTTATTTCCTTTAGAGATCTGTGCTGTTCCTCAACTAAAATAATAAAAATGGTAGCATATCATGGATAGTCAAACTAGAAAATTCTGAAATCAGAGTAAATCTTTTAAAATTTTGGTATATTCTGGGAAGGGCGAGAGGAACTCTTGGTGATGGTAGGGGTGGTTCTTGACCAAATCATCTGAGAAAACAGCAGTTTTCAATATCCTGCTCCTTGGGCTCACTTGACCACTATGGGCTTTCAATGTTTAGAAGATTCTATTTTAAAAAATGAAGATATTGGTCCAATTAAAGGGCTCTCAAGGCTTTTCCCACAAGAGCTACTAATTAACCCTTCTGGGATTTAACAAAGTTTGCCCTAACATTGATATCTAAGGTTTTTAAAAAATCATTATGATGCTACCTTGATTTTTTAAATTTTATTTTCCTCTCTTCCTAGTCTTGTGGGTAAGGGGAAAAAAAGAAAAAATGATGCCAGATATGCTTCATCTTTCTCCTTTCCATTACTTTTTTGTCCTGAACCAAGAATGAACAGTGCAACTGGGGTTTCCTGCTTTTTAGCATATGGAGTTGTCATCCTTGACATCAACAGAGTCGGCAAAAGCCTCTGTTTTCTCTTTCTTAGGCTATTCTGAGACATGTGACTGCAGATGTAGAGTTTGACTATCCTCAGGTTACTCTAAATTCCAAGTAAGATGAAATCAAGGGTGTCTCTGTATATCCCTGTTTCTTATCCTATTTTTCAATGTCTCCCAGCAGCAACAAAAAGCTCTTATACTTAAGCACTTTCCACATGCAAAGAAAATGGGGGCTCCAAGATGACTGAGAGAGTAGCCCCCTCTCAGGGCTTATAATCTTGAGACATATGAAAGATTAGAATGTGTAAATAAGAGATAGAGAATATGTGATTTAAAATGAGGATTTAGAACTGAGGATTTAAAATGGAATACTACCTTAAAGATGGGACAAGCTGAATGAAATTCAACCTAAGATTGAATGCCAGTTTCTCAGGAGACTTCCATAGAGCCAGGCTTTGGAAGCAAAATAAAGGCTAGAGAAAGGAAAAACACAAAACAGAGAAAAAAAGAGAGTGAAGAAACTAGAGAAGATAAGAGAGGAGAAAGAGGAAAAGAGAGATAGACACACATAAACCATGAGGTCAACTAGGTAGGGAAAGAAAAATTGTTGATGGGGAGGAAAAAGGGAGTTGGCAAAGGCAGCTACTACTTGTCCAAATAACATCTGTGTATTGAAAAACCACTCTTCTTCCTTAAGACATTTTTTTTTTTTTTTGCCATATGCCAGGAAAAAATGCCATAATAATTATCTTTATCTATGATGACAAAAGGGTTAGAAAGCCTCTTGATGAAAGTGAAAGAGGAGAGTGAGTGAAAAAGTAGGCTTAAATCTCAACATTCAGAAAACGAAGATCATGGCATCTGGTCCCATCACTTCATGGGAAATAGATGGGGAAACAGTGGAAACAGTGTCAGACTTTATTTTTTGGGGCTCCAAAATCACTGCAGATGGTGATTGCAGCAATGAAATTAAAAGACGCTTACTCCTTGGAAGGAAAGTTATGACCAACCTAGATCACATATTCAAAAGCAGAGACATTACTTTACCAACAAAGGTCCATCTAGTCAAGGCTATGGTTTTTCCAGTAGTCATATATGGATGTGAAAGTTGGACTGTGAAGAAAGCTGAGCGTGGAAGAATTGATGCTTTTGAACTGTGGTGTTGGAGAAGACTCTTGAGAGTCTCTTCGACTGCAAGGAGATCCAACCAGTCCATTCTGAAGGAAATCAGTCCTGGGTGTTCTTTGGAAGGACTGATGCGAAAGCTGAAACTCCAGTACTTTGGCCACCTCATGCGAAGAGTTGGCTCACTGGAAAAGACTCTGATGCTTGGAGGGATTGAGGGCAGGAGGACAAGGGGATGACGGAGGATGAGATGGCTGGATGGCATCACCGACTTGATGGACATGAGTCTGAGTGAACTCTGGGAGTTGGTGATGGACAGGGAGGCCTGGCGTGCTGCAATTCATGGGGTCAGAGAGTCAGACACAACTGAGTGACTGAACTGAAATGATGATGAGAAAGAATCTGATGGTGCTTCCTAGAACCATGCAGTGCACCCTGTGCACAGCCTTGCATCCTGGCCATGCAGACTTCATAACAGTTGGGCTTCTAAATTTAATCTTCAAAACTATGCCTCTAGAAGATCTGGATGAGCAGCTTCATGAATGATCAACAACGTCCTAAAGAACCAGAAGCTGAGATAATCCAAATTCCGAAGCTGGCTTTATGGGCTATGAAGCTATGCAGTTGGACAGGGCCTCACCAACAGAAAGGCTCCACACTTGGATTAATACTCTGCTGTCACCATTCTAATATTCTTAACAATTTTTGAACAAAGGGCTCCATATGTTCATTTCCACTGGGCCCTGAAAACTATGAAGCTGATTCTGACTAATTTCAAACTGAATTTTCTCTGGCTGGGTCCATCCCCAAGAAAAATATGTAACAAAGATATGAACTTTTATTCTAAAGACCTGAACAGCAAAGTACAGAGGTAGGTGATGAACAATTTCAAAGTGGATAATCACAAATCAAGAGAAAAACTTTTCATTTCCTGGAAAAGGCAGGCATTTAGGGTCTGTTTCAGACCCATTATTTGTTCTCAACTAAAAAGCACAACATAAAGCCACATTTTGTGTGAGCCAGTCCACTCCTTTTCAATGAAAGAAAATTTTTAAAAAGAAAAAGAAAGAGAGAAAGGTCAACTGACTTCCTAGGGAACAGAAAAATGCAGCCTGAAAAAAAAAAAAGTTTACCCAACTTTGTCCATGATACCAAAACAAGCCTTTGACCATTCTCAGCAAAAACATGACAGCACTTTTTATGCTGTAAGAAAAAGTGGTCTTCACTGAGAAAAACCTCAGAAAAGAGGCCTCGACGATGGGTTTATGCCAAAAGCCCAGTCTCCTTGCTATGAACTTTGATGTCCTTTACAGGTTAAAAAATAAATAAACAAATAACTGTAAAGAAAATAGAATGTTCTAAAATTATCTATAGACATTTATCACTATTCTGGGGTTTGGAACTCAGACATTTTCTTCTGATGTATCTGAGTGATTTCTCCAAATAAAGCTAAGGAAAATGACAAAGAATATCACTCATTGTGTGGATCGTACAGAATTGCAAACATACCTATTCTTTGGGGAATGGAAGTGAATCCAGGATTTAGTTACAAGCCTCGCTTCCTAGGCCACACATTTATGCAGCCTATGTGTGCTTTCTTTGGCTTGCTTTGGTTTTGGTTTTTATTTATTTTTGTTATTCCATAATTAGCAACTGTGAACACATATCTGCAACAAGGAGCACAAAAAGCATGGCACAGGATAAGCAGTCACTGCCCTGGGATCAGAAATCACATCTCTATTTCTCTGCTTACTGATTTCTTTCACTTTCTAGACTCTCATGCCCCAACTTTAAAAAAGAAATTGCTATCTCTCCACTGAAATTTCACATCTGTTCTGGCATGTCACCATTTTTTCCCAGTAGGTCCTTGAAAATACCTAGTGAAGTCATTTAAAATCCTGCCTAAATCATCCCACCCTCTCCCGTTCCCAGAGTCCAAAAGACTGTTCTATACATCAGTGTCTCTTTTGCTGTCTCATATACAGGGTTATTGTTACCATCTTTCTAAATTCCATATATATGCATTAGTATACTGTATTGGTGTTTTTCTTTCTGGCTTACTTCACTCTGTATAATAGGCTCCAGTTCCATCCACCTCATTAGAACCGATTCAAATGTATACTTTTTAATGGTTGAGTAATACTCCATTGTGTATATGTACCACTGCTTTCTTATCCATTCATCTGAGGATGGACATCTAGGTTGCTTCCAAGTCCTGGCTATTGTAAACAGTGCTGCTATGAACATTGGGGTACATGTGTCTCTTTCAATTCTGGTTTTCTTAGTGTGTATGCCCAGCACTGGGATTGCTGGATCATAAGGCAGTTCTATTCCCAGTTTTTTAATGAATCTCTATACTGTTCTCCATAGTGGCTGTACTAGTTTGCATTCCCACCAACAGTGTAAGAGGATTCCCTTTTCTCCACACCCTCTCCAGCATTTATTGCTTGTGGACTTTTGGATTGCAGCCATTCTGACTGGCATGAAATGGGGAGAATAGCATTGAAATATGTATAATATCATATCTGAAACGAATCGCCAGTCTAGGTATGATGCCTGATAACGGATGCCTGGGGCTGGTGCACTGGGACGACCCAGAGGGATGGTATGGGGAGGGAGGAGGGAGGACGGTTCAGGATGGGGAGCACGTATATACTTGGGGTGGATCCATCTCGATGTATGGCAAAAGCAATACAATATTGTAAAGTTAAACAAAATAAAATTTAATTAAAAAAATAAATAAATAAAATGAGCTGCTGCTTTCAAATAAAATAAAATAAAATATTCAGCAGAGTAAAAATAAAATAAAATCCTGCCTAATAACTAAAAAACTGGACCATATCTATGTCTATTGCTTCTTTCATCTTTTGGGCTCAAGAGTCACATTCACTTGTTTCTTCATTGGTCTTATAACTTATTTTTTGCAGACATTTTTTAATAGAAGGAAAACAGAGACTAAATAATATTTATCCAAAGAAAAGGCCTCATCTTTCTTGGTAAGATACTGTTGGGGGAAAGGGGCGCTGTGTCATCTAATCTATAGTTGTCCTGTGGATTTTTTGTCTGCACGGTGCTGGAGGGGCGAGCGGCCGAGAGGAGACACCCTATGTCCTGGTCAGTAGTGGTGGCTGTGAAAGGATACCCCACATCCAAGGTAAGGAACAGCGGCTGCACTTTGCTGGAGCAGCCGTGAAGAAATACCCCACATCTAAGGTAAGAGAAACCCTAATAAGATGGTAGGCACCGAGCGAGGGCACCAGAGGGCAGACAGACTGAAACCACAATCACAGAAAACTATCCAATCTAATCACATGGACCATAGCCTTGTCTAACTCAATGAAACTAAGCCATGCCGTGTAGGGGCCACCCAAGACAGACAGGTCATGGTGGAGAGTTCTGACAAAACGTGGTCCACTGGAGAACGGAATGGCAAACCCACTTCAGTATTCTTGCCTTGAGAACCCCATGAACAGTAAGGCAAAAAGATAGGATACTGAAAGATGAAATCCCCAGGTTGACAGGTGCCCAAAATGCTACTGGAGATCAATGGAGAAATAACTCCAGAAAGAATGAAGAGACAGAGCCAAAGCAAAAACAATACCCAGCTGTGGATGTGACTGGTGATAGAAGCAATGTCTGATGCTGTAAAGAGCAATATTGCATAGGAATCTGGAACATTAGGTCCACTAATCAAACAAATTGGGTCAAACAGAAGACGGCAAGAGTGAATGTTGACATTTTAGAAATCAGCGAACTAAAATGGACTGGAATGGGTGAATTTAACTCAGATGACCATTATATCTACTACTGTGGGCAAGAATCCCTTAGAAGAAATGGAGTATCCATCGTAGTCAACAAAAGAGTCTGAAATGCAGTACTTAGATGCAGTCTCAAAAATGACAGAATGATCTCTGTTCATTTCCAAGGCAAACCATTCAATACCATGGTAAGCAAAGTCTATGCACTGACCAGTACACTGAAGAAGCTGAAGTTGAATGGTTCTATGAAGACCTACAAGACCTTCTAGAACACCCAAAAAAGATGTCCTTTTCATTATAGGGGACAGGAATGCAAAAGTAAGAAATCGAGAAACACCTGGAGTAACAGGTAAATTTGGCCTTGGAGTACAGAATGAAGCAGGGCAAAGGCTAATAGAGTTTTACCAAGAGAATGCACTGGTGATAGCAGTGCATTCTCACATTTATACATGACCACTGGAAAAACCATAGCCTTGACTAGACAGACTTTTGTTGACAAAGTAATGTCTCTGCTTTTTAATATGCTGTCTAGGATGGTCATAATTTTCCTTCCAAGGTGTAAGTTACCTGCCTCTTGAGAAACCTATATGCAGGTCAGGAAGCAACAGTTAGAACTGGAGATGGAACAACAGACTGGTTCCAAATAGGAAAAGGAGTACATCAAGGCTGTATATTGTCATCCTGCTTATTTAACTTATATGCAGAGTACATCATGAGAAATGCTGGGCTGGATGATGCACAGCTGGAATCAAGATTGTTGGGAGAAATATCAATCACCTCAGATATGCAGATGATACCACTCTTATGGCAGAAAGTGAAGAAGAAATAAAGAGCCTCTTGATGAAAGTGAAAGAGAAGAGTGAAAAAGTTGGCTTAAAGCTCAACATTCAGAAAACGAAGATCATGGCATCCAGTCCCATCACTTCATGGGAAATAGATGGGGAAACAGTGGAAACAGCAACAGACTATAGTTTTGGGCTCCAAAATCACTGTAGATGCTGACAGCAGCCATGAAATTAAAAGATGCTTGCTCCTTGGAAGAAAAGCTATGATCAACCTAGACAGCATATTCAAAAGCAGAGACATTACTTTGCCAACAAAGGTCTGTCTAGTCAAAGCTATGGTTTTTCCAGTAGTCCAGTGCAGATGTGAGTTGGACCATAAGGAAAGCTGATCCCCAAAGAATTGATGCTTTTGAACTGTGGTGTTGGAGAACACTCTTGAGAGTCTCTTGGACTGCAAGATCAAACCAGTCCATCCTAAAGGAAATCAGTCCTGAATACTCATTGGAAGGACTGATGGTGAAGCTGAAACTCCAATACTTTGGCCACCTGATGTGAAGAACTGACTCATTGGAGAAGACCCTGATGCTGGGAAAGATTGAAGGCAGGAGGAGAAGGGGACGACAGAGAATGAGATGGTTGGATGGCATCACTGACTCAATGGAGATGAGTTTGAGCAAGCTCCAGGTGTTGATGGACAGGGAAGCCTGGCGTGCTGCAATCCACGGGATCTCAAAGAATCGGACATGATTGAGTCACTGAACTGAACCTTTGGATAGTGACTACATAGCACTCCAGAGGGCTGTGGCAGGACTTCTCTTAGCTCGCCTTTCCTGCCCCCAGTCAGACTGTACCAAGCTACTGTCCTGCTCTTGGGAAAGTCCACATATGCCTTAGGAGGGCACCATTAGCTTCTCTATCCTTTGCCTGCCTCCCCTATGCACTTAATAAATAATAAAATAATAATCAAATAATCAGTCTGTCAGAGTTAATAAGCCTTTCTCTTATCAAGAAATACAAAGAATCAAGGAGGATGTGGGAGACTATTTAGAGGGCCCAGAAAAATATATTAGAGCCTTTAAAGGTGTTACTCTGCTTTAAGACTCACTTGGAAGGATGTGATGTATATCTTGAGACAAACGCTGACTCCCGAGTCAAAGACTAGAGTTTTGGGAAAAGTGGTTGCTTAAGGCAATGGCAGCCCACTCCAGTACTCTTGCCTGGAAAATCCCATGGACGGAGGAGCCTGGTAGGCTGCAGTCCATGGGGTTGCTGAGGGTCGGACATGACTGAGAAACTTCACTTTCACTTTTCACTTTCATGCATTGAAGAAGGAAATGGCAACCCACTCCAGTGTTCTTGCCTGGAGAATCCCAGGGACAGGGGAGCCTGGTGGACTGCCATCTATGGGGTTGCACAGAGTCAGACACGACTGACGCGACTTAGCAGCAGCAGCAACAGCAGCCTATGCACTTGGTAAAAAGCCATGGATAAGTTAGAGGGTCATGCAGGCTTGCTCTCTGGATAGGGATCCTTGGCTTTCTAAATAGTCATGTCAGACAACATGCATCTACTCAAAGTTAGTTAAAATTGGGCTAGTTTCTCCTTACTCTGCCTATAACATATTCATCCTCTTCCTACCACTCCTCCAGGTATGAAAGCAGTCCTGGGGTTTTTTTGTCTCCTAAGAAGAGAAAGAATTTATGTATATTTCTTTGTGTCCTTGGCTCTGCCACTGGTTTAAAAACACTTGGAATTCTGTTGCTTATTCTCATTGGTAGAGTAGAGGTGAAAGTTTCCTGCAATTTTCAAAACCTGAACTAGAACTCAACTCCTACTTTTAAGGAGTTGAGTTGAATTCTACATGCAGCCTTCCTCCTGGAACCTAAGGCTCCTGGCTACTCCAGCCAGCTTCTTTGAGCCCATCTGCCAGTCCCTGTAGCATATGCCAGACACTTTACTGGAAGATATTTCAATCAAACTCCTAGTTTGGAAATCCTGAACTTCTCACTTCATGGAGTTTTCATCCCTCACTTGTTTCTGTTTTCAGTTCTCCAGGACTAACTGCCTTTAGTCAGTTTCCCATTATTTTTTCTCTTCAGCTTGTCAATTTAACAAGTATTGTCTTTTTAAACACCAGTGTGGTTCTTGATTCTCCTCTCAGTTGATCTGTTTCTTATTACCTTGGGTAATGGTTCTTCTCAACTGAATATAATCCTTGGTCCCTTTCACCTGGAGTGCTCTCTGCCAGCCCACCAATGAGTGGCATTTGGAGTGGTGTTCCCTTTTCTTCTAAGTCAACCAGGCTCTACCCCAGAAGCAAGTCTAACCCTGCTCACTGGTACCATTCTGATGCCCTATCACCTTCCACCTCACCTATAGATTTTCTAGAC
Source organism: Tragelaphus eurycerus (assembly GCA_935064755.1). Classification (NCBI taxonomy): domain Eukaryota; kingdom Metazoa; phylum Chordata; class Mammalia; order Artiodactyla; family Bovidae; genus Tragelaphus; species Tragelaphus eurycerus. Next base: position 14,349,198 of record CAKXYN010000015.1, on the reverse strand, counting down.
TCAGAGCCCGCTCTCCAGTTCTTACTTTCCGGTCTATCTTTTTTATGCTCCACATACATACAGCTCTACCCTAATCTTCTGGTCTTCAGATAGACTTGCACACCACTCTCCATTTACCTGCTTTGTGATGGTTGCTGCTCAGTTGTTAACATTACAGTACTACATGGGATTGGGGGGAGGGCTATATATTCTAGACTTGGAACCTCATGTAACTAAGCACAAAGTGATTTAATTGCATTCTTGTAAAGACTGAACTATGCAGAGTATATATTATCATCATTCAGTTCAGTCGCTCAGTTGTGTCCGACTCTTAGCGACCCCATGAATCACAGCACGCCAGGCCTCCCTGTCCATCACCAACTCCCAAAGTTCACTCAAACTCATGTCCACTGAGTCGGTGATGCCATTCAGCCATCTCATCCTCTGTTGTCCCCTTCTCCTTCTGCCCCCAATCCCTCCCAGCATCAGAGTCTTTTCCAATGAGTCAACTCTTCGCATGAGGTGGCCAAAGTATTGGAGTTTCAGCTTTAGCATCACTCCTTCCACAGAAATCCCAGGGCTGATCTCCTTCAGAATGGACTGGTTGGATCTCCTTGCAGTCCAAGGGACTTTCAAGAGTCTTATCCAACACCACAGTTCAAAAGCATCAATTCTTCAGTGTTCAGCTTCCATCACAGTCCAACTCTCACATCCATACATGACCACTGGAAAAACCATAGCCTTGACTAGATGGACCTTTGTTGGCAAAGTCATAGTTTAGTGTAAAAATGAGATGCCAACAATTCTTTTCAGTCTAATGTTTGCATGAGAATCCAGTAAAATATCTGAATTATCAAAAGCATCATGAAAGCCAGCATCATGATATAATGAAATGTTTCTAGAGGAAAAAACAAGATAGTCCTTCTTCTATTTGCATATTCCATGAAGAACTATGCTAGAATGCCACATGTATGTAATAAGGACTATCTACATGTTATACTCTGCTCCTTTGTTTCATCAGTGATTAGGGTGTCCTGAGACAGCTTCTTCTCTTTGGGAGGGCTGAGCTTCAGGTGGTAAAAAAGGGATATTGGAGGGAGAGAGGGATACAGGTGTCTTGGTCCTCCCAGTTCTCACTGCATTTGCCCTGAGGTTTGGGGCCGTCCTGGAACCTTTTCCTGACATGACTTCATTACTCACAATATGGAGATTGAATTACTTCCTTGCCTACTCACACTAAGTATCCAGGTTGTGAAAGTTAATGTCTATACAGCACTGTATGTTCTTTGACCCAAAGGAGCTCAACAAATGCAGAGTCCTATCATAATGATATATTGCCCCTGTGGTTTAGTGACTTCCTTAATTTAGGAGAGAAGGAAAAGGTAGTTCAAAATTAAAATGCTTATGATATGTTTAAATGTTCCTTGTGGATCCTTTGGTAATTTCCTCATATTGAAATTACTAGACAGAGTGGGAAAGAGAGGGAAGGGAAAGAATGGATTTTACACTTTCTTTGCTTCTGTGCCAGTTTCTACCACATAGAGTTTTCATCAAACAAAAAGTCTAAGACAGAGATGGAGTGAACTTTGACTTAGGATTAAGAAGACTTGGAGGTCTAGTCTTAGTCAAATCACTTATTCTCTATGTGACCTCAGTTGAGTCACTAATCTTCTCCAAACCTTAGTTTCATACCTGTTAAATGGGGTGATAATAAATCTGCCTGCCCCCACCACTGCTGTGAAGATTAATTTAGATAGTGTATGTTAAGGATGCTACACATTAAGTACAGTGTATAAGCGACACAAATTCTTACTGCTGTCATGTTGACTAAGAACTTTGGAATAAACTCAATTACATCACTTGAATCTTCACCCTCATCAGATTAATATACCGATGAGTAGTAAATTAAGTTCCATTTCTGCAAAGCACAAAAGAAAAAAAATATTTCTGAGCCCACACCATCTTAGGCCCATATAGGGATATGATTTATACACGTTGCAATACTCCCAGGAGCAAATGTATGAAACTTAGCATTTCTTCTTACTTCTATTTATTTTTTATCTCCCACGAAGTAAAATTTTAACTCTTATAAAACATATAATACAGTGGATAACTCAGACAGTGTGAAAGAGACTTCTGGAAGTATGTAACAAATTATCCTGGAAGGTGGGGTGATGTATTTGGCATGTTGCTTCAGAAAAGAATAATATGATTGAAAACCAAAACCCTACCATGACAAATGGTATATACTAAGAATGAACAATGATTAAATATCTGGAAATCTATTCATGTAATTCATAACTAACAGAATCAGAAATCCAACCAGATTACTGTCTCAGTAGAGGCTAATAAAGCTCTTGACAAGATTCAATCCCAAAATGATAAAAATGTATTAAAAGCACATTCACTAAAATGAGAAGAAATACAAGCAAGTTTGTTATCGTTTCACCACTAAGAATTCAACTGTGTATCAAAGGTCCTAAATAAGGTAATTAAGAAAACAAATGAGATATAAATATTAGAAAAGAATATCTAGAAGATCTACGAAAATCAAATGAAAAGAAATAAAAGGCAAATATTTAAGAGTTTAATAGGTTGTTCAGACACAAGGTCACAATAGAAAAAATAACTCTTCTGCACACAAGCAACCAATTGAAAGGCGAAAGTATCAAGAACATGTATGTGTGTGTGTGAGTGTGTCCAATATTCAATAGTAAACCGACTGACAGAAGTGAAATACGTGACGAATACCATAAGCCTTTACTACAGGGCATAAAGGAAGACAGGAAGAAATAGAGAAAATATCAAAATCTGAACAGAAAGATTCAATTTTTACCTGTGAATTGAATGCAATTTCAATCAAAATCTCAAAATTTTTTATGGAACTTACCAAATTCCTGATTCTGAGGTCCATTAAAATTAAAAGGAAAATCTTCAAGGTCAATAAAATTTCAAAAATGACTAATAATGAGAGGAAATGTCTTATGTGGATGTCAGAACATACTTAAAAGCTCTGAGACATTTTTTTTTTTGTAAACTCTAAACTCTGATATGGGGAAGGCAATGGCACCCCACCCCAGTACTCTTGTCTGGAAAATCCCATGGACAGAGGACCCTGGTGGGCCGCAGTCCATGGGGTCGCTAAGAGTCGGACACGACTGAGCGACTTCACTTTCACTTTTCACTTTCATGCATTGGAGAAGGAAATGGCAACCCACTCCAGTGTTCTTGCCTGGAGAATCCCAGGGACAGGGGAGCCTGGTGGGCTGCTGTCTATGGGGTCGCACAGAGTCGGACACGACTGAAGCGACTTGGCAGCAGCAGCAGCAAACTCTGATATGACTCGACAATAACTGACAACTAGATCACTGAAACGGACTTCCCCAGCAGCTTAGCAGAAAAGAATCTGCCTGCATCGCAGGGGAGGCAGCTTAGATCCCTGGGTCGGGAAGGTGCCCTGGAGGTGGGCACGCAACCCGCTCCAGTATTCTTGCCAGGAGAATTCTATGGACAGAGGAGCCTGGAGGGCTGTGGTCAGTGATGTCACAAGGAGTCACACACGACTGAAGCGACTAAGCACAAGTCCACACAAGACGATCGAAACAGACGAGAGAAGCAAGTAACCGAACATGGCAAAAATCAGAATCGTTTATGCTAAAATTAGCGTATTGTCTCAGTAGAAAACGACAGACCTTAATGATTCTGGGAAAGCATACATTTACTGAAGGAAAAAACCCTCTAAATTTGTACCTAGTACCATACATAAAACTGAATTCTACAAGGAATGAAGAGACAAAAGTGAGTAGAAAAGTCTTCAGTATTACAAGTAAACACCAGAGAATTTTTTAAATATAAGGATAAAAAAGCCTTCTTAAGTAAGATAAAAATCCACAAATAATAGAAGTTATTGAAGGATGTGACTAACAAAAATGTAAAGGCTTTATACACCAAAGCATAAAGATACTACTTACACAAAATGTATACATTAGTTCAAGGTTTTCCTTGACCGTCTTGTTTTCTGCATTTCTAATTTTTACTTCATAAAATATAAATATTGGATTTATAACATTGTTTATGCAAGGTCCATATCCCCATTGAGCTCATCCCCTTCCTACAACACTCAATTCCAGACTCTGCTTAGGGAAAATGTGTAAAATTAACCAATGTCAGAGAGGAAACTATTTAAGTCCCATTTCACTTCCATTTTCTCATATAGGGAAATGGGCTTCAAACTGAAATTGAAGACTAATTAGATGAAAAAAATCAAGAGAGCATGTAGTCATGCTAACTGGGTCCCAGTGAACTGGTGCTGGAGGGTCCTAATCCCCCAGGGTGCTGTTAGTATGTGCACTGACAGATGTGACTAGTGCCCCACTATAAATTTGTCTGAGAGTACAGCAGACAGGCCTGAAGATGAAACCTGGCAGTGTTCTTCATTCTTTAGAACAGGAAAAAAGATTGATTCTGGAAATTACAAAATAACTTATTTTTTATTAATTGAATACTTTTAACTGAAATAATTTAAAAATAATAATTTTAAGCCTATGACCCATCAAGAATATAGAACTGGCTGTTTTTACTTTTGTAAGTCTGAACTTCTGTTTTTTCCCCAGAACTCCTTCAGGCTGTGCAGTTTGTAAACTAGACCCTTCCAAGAGACAAAGGCTCTTCTGGGTCCCTTCTCTGGTTTTCCCTGACTCAAAGCCATCCTTCCAAAGAGGGATTAGCAACACAACCCAGGTAGAGAAAGAAACATTGGGGGGATACTGAACAAAGAATGAGTCAAGAGCAAGTGGAATGTCTTATTTTTTTAAGAACTGTAATATTTGGAGTTTTTTCCACATCTAAATAAAGCTTCACTTTTAATTTTACCCCTTTTGAATCTTTTCATACCAATACTGCACAACAGCCCAAATGAGAAATTTTCTGTCACTTTCAAACTTTAATAGCAAATTTGTTTGTTTTATACCAATTCCCAACTCTCTGCCTTAACGTATTAAGTAATACAAATGTCATGTTCTACCAATAGTAAACAGGCTTACTAAAATAGAACTCTCTGTATTAACCTTATAAATTTCCTACAGGCCAGAAAAGAATGAAGTAGCAAAACTCAAATGTTTCTAAACCCACAAATTACCATGGTGTTAATTAACTAAGCTGACAAGCATAGAACATTTCCAGATGAAGAGGTCTGTTTAAGATGCTAGAGTTTGGCTACACTATACGTATAGAAAAATTAAACCGTTAAAGCATGCAGTATATTTTTAGCCCTGAGATGATGCTACATAGTTCTAAATTCAGTTAGAAAGGGCATAAGAAATACAAACTAAGAAGACTGAACTTTTTAATATACGGTTAAAACAAGTATAGGAAAACAGATGTGTGGCACATTAAAAATATGGCACTTCCAGGTATCAGATCAGATCAGTCGCTCAGTTGTGTCCGACTCTTTGCGACCCCATGAACTGCAGCACGCCAGGCCTCCCTGTCCATCACCAGCTCCCGGAGGTCACTCAGACTCGCATCCATCGAGTCAGTGATGCCATCCAGCCATCTCATCCTCTGTCGTCCCCTTCTCCTCCTGCCCTCAATCCCTCCCAGCATCAGAGTCTTCTCCAATGAGTCAACTCTTCGCATGAGGTGGCCAAAATACTGGAGTTTCAGCTTTAGCATCATTCCTTCTAAAGAAATTCCAGGATTGATCTCCTTCAGAATGGACTGGTTGGATCTTCTTGCAGTCCAAGGGACTCTCAAGAGTCTTCTCCAACACCACAGTTCAAAAGCATCAATTCTTCGGCGCTCAGCCTTCTTCACAGTCCAGCTCTCACATCCAGGTATATAAGTATACATATAACTCTGCCTCCTTTCATAATATCATTAAAATGACCCCCAAAATACAAAACAACAGGGGAAACTTACGTCCTTTAAGGAATTTAAAGAGGGTTACATTCACACAACAGAAATTTCAAGGTATTTCTATTTAATAAAAGAGCAGATGGTATTTGTCTGTAGAGAAGGCATGACCATATACGTAACCCTCTGGCACAGAAGTGGGAGAGGCTCCAGCAGAAACTCATTCACACTCATTGTTGTGGGGCAACAGGGAACTTACCTGAACCCCAGCAGGGTTTACAGAAGCATCCAGGCAGGGAAGCCTCCTGGGTGCTAAATTCTCTGCTTTCCCAGTTTGCCCTTGATGCTGATCTCTATACCATGTGCAGAACAAGAGCACTGTCCAGGCCTCCTCTTGGTGGTCAAGCAAGAATGAAAAAGAAACTCACTGGCACAAAGCTGATGTTCCTTGTTACCAATGCTATGGCTCCAACTCTCTCCTGGCTACTCCAGGCTGCTATGCTATGTCACTTCAGTCGTGTCCAACTCTGTGCGACCCCATAGACGGCAGCCCACCAGGCTTCCCCGTCCCTGGGATTCACCAGGCAAGAACACTGGAGTGGGTTGCCATTTCCTTCTCCAATGCATGAAAGTGAAAAGAGAAAGTGAAGTCGCCCAGTCATGTCCGACTGACTCCTAGCGACCCCATGGACTGCAGCCCACTAGGCTCCTCCGTCCATGGGATTCTACAGGCAAGAGTACTGGAGTGGGGTGCCATTGCCCTCTCCAGGCTGCTAGATTTCTGAAATAAAGCAATACTAAGACTATTCCTTCTTTCCTTTATCTGTACCTCAGAGAGACCATCTGTGTCAGTTAGCAACTTATTGACTGTCAACTCCAGTTCACTCTTCTTTGTTCTGCTTTGTAAAACTAAAGCTGAACCCTGTAAACATTTCTTCTTTGCCAGCTGGTAAAATACTAGGCTTTGCCAACAAAAGAAGCTGGAGGGCCCCTGCAAGGCACAGTAGCAGAAAGGGTTTCTCTTCCTAGTTCTGGTGTGCTTTTCTTCTTGCTTCTGTTGCATTCCTGCAGCTGTGTGTTTGAAGCCCAGTAGTATCTACTTTCTAGTGAGTTTTTCCAGTACCTTAGTGCACACATTCCTGTGGACTTCCCCAAGCCCACTGACACCATGGTGGGTGACTTCCTGTTCAACAGCTGTGGCCAGCTGGTATTTCAGCAATGGCTTCATGTGGAACAGCTCTGGACAGCTAAGACTCGGTGAATTTGTCTACTACACTGAGCTGCAAACACACCCTTTCCAATGAGGTCTAATTTTCAACCTTGTTTGGACAAGAAAGGATCTTGCTTCTAAATTCTTAGTTTCTTCCTTGCTTCGTCCCCCTCAGCCACAGAGGAATCAGCTATTCCCTGCATTTGCTATTCAAGTGTTCCTCAGAATCCTCTTATCCTTTTTGCCACTTAACACCTTTGATAGGTTAATAATACTTTACATTAAATTGTATCTCTTCAAAACATTGGCAAGGTTTGCCTCCTAACTGAATCCTGCCTGTTGCATCCTCTCAGTATTTTATGTCAACAAGTAATTTTTTAATGAGTAAACAAAGGAGAGAGTAAGAGTGAAGAACACAGGAAAAGATGCTGTTTAAAAGGCACTATAAAAAGATGTTGCCGAAAGAAGCAAAACAGCCACAAAGTGTCAAAGTAAAAGCATTCCTGGGAAATCGTTCTGATTAAAGAACCAACAGAGTATTTATGAGAATTTCAAATCTGTCTTTTCAACTAGATTCAAGTTGGTACTTTATACACAAAACGAGAGCAAACTCTCATGAAGAGGAGAAACTTCTAAGACAGTATAAACAGATTTGCCAAGTTTAAATCCATAATAAAGATAGGGAATAGCAAGTGGATTCTAGGAGAGAAAATAATTAACAATATCTCATTTCAAAAAAAAACATCAAAGCAAGAAAAAAAAAAAGGTTAATAGCAAAGAACAGACTGATTCCAGACTTCTCCTCCACAACATTAATAATTAGAAATAAAGTGAAGCAACAACCACTGAGCTTTTTAAGAAAAAATTACAATTTTTCAATATCCAGGAGTTATCATTGTTAAATAAAGACAACAGAATAAATTTTCAGCATGGACAAAGTCATAAAACATTGCATCAAATATCCTTCCTAAAATCAGTTCTCAAAAAACACCCAACTGGTAGAGAAAGGACTCAACATTAAGAGCTCAAAAATGGAGAAGTATTATTATGAAAAGACTGGTAGTAAGCATGAGTTCAGAAACTAAATTTTCTAAGTAAACTTAAATGTAATTTATAAGATCATAAGACAAGGAACATTCTTAAAATTTTTTAAATTAAAATAGTAAAAGAGACTTCCGGTTAAGATGGCGGAGGATTAGGACGGGGAATACGCTTTCTCCTCCACAAATTCATCAAAGGGACATCTGGGTGCCGAGTAAATACCACAAACAGCTTCGGAGTGCTGGCGGAGGACGTCGGACACCCAGAAAAGCAACTCACTGCCTTCTAAAGGAGGTAGGAAAGAATATAGAAGCCAGAGAGAGACAAAGAGGGAGGGGCGGACCTCTGTCCGGGGAAGGGAGTCTTAAAAAGAGAAGTTTCCAGACACCAGGAAACACTCTCCCTGCGGAATCTGCGCCGAACCTGGGAAACACGGAGACTATCATAACAGGGAGGAGAACAGTTGAGCAATTAGAACCCACAGACTGAGGGCCCTGCGGTAACTTCCGCAGCGGAGAAGCACCACTGCAAACGCCCGCATCTGCCATTGGGGAGCCGGGGCTGGGCAGGGAGACGCCTTGGCCGTTCCCACGCGGGACGCTCCCCTGCCGGCGCTCCCCAGAGGGACGCTCCCCCGCGGGACTCTCCCCCGCCGGCCACTCCCGCGCAGGCGTGCCCCCGCCCGCTGTGCCGGCGGCTCCCACGAGGGCCACCCCATCCCCTCCCCCCACCCACCCGCCGGCCATTCCCGTCGCCGGCCCCTCCCCCTCTGCGGGCCTCAGCGCAGACTTCATACGCCTGATTGTCTGGAGTGCTGCCTAACTGGAGTAGTTTGGGCCGGCAATCCAGATTGTGCAGCGCCGACCACACGAGTGGCGGGCCTTGGCCCAGAACACCGCCGAACCGTGCACAGAACAAAGGACTATACAGACCAACTACAGAGAAAGGGGCCTATAGATCTTGAGAAATTTAAGCCGGAACAAGGAACTAGCTGAAAATGAACTGAACCCACAACAATAATAGAGAAACTCTTATATATATTGTTACTATTTTTACCATCATTATTTCCTTTTTTTTTCTTTTCTTTTTTTAATATATATATATTTTTTAAATTTTTATTATTTTTTAATTGGAAAAAGGAAAACAAAATTTTTTTTTTCCTTTTAATTTTTTGTTGTTGTTGTTTGTTTTGTTTCTTTTATTTTTATTTTTTTTTATCCTCTAGTACTTCTTTAATCTCCACGTTTAGATATAACTTTTGCGACCCTGTTTTTTTTTGTTTTTTTTTTCTTTTTTTTCCTTTTTGTCCTTTGCTTTTTTCCTTTCCTTTTTTCTTTTCTTTACTGATTACTGACTAGATCTGTCTCTCTCCTTCACACTCCCTCCTTTTATCCTCCTGACCACCTCTGTCTCCTTCCTCCCTTTTTCCTTCTCTGTATAATTCCGTGAACATCTCTGAGCGGTCCAGTTGTGGAATGCATTATAGAAGAAGAAGTTTTTGAGACTACTGTAAAAATAAGACCAATAACCGGAACCAGGAGGCTTAAGTCCATACCCTGATCCCACGAAACACTAATTGACAGGAGCTCATTAAAAGCCTCCATACCTACTCTGAAACCAAGCATCACACAAAGACCAGCAAGTTCCACAACAAGACATACCAAGCAAATTCTCCAGAAAAACAAGAACACAGCCTGAGCTCCAATACACAGGCTACACAAAGCGACCCCAAAAGCATAGACATCTCATAACTCACTACTAGACACTCCACTGCACCCCAGAGAAAAGAAATCCAGCTCCACCCACCAGAACACAGATACAAGCTTCCATAAACAAGAAACCTCGACAAGCCACCGGTACAAACCCACATATAGTGCAGAAACGCCACAATAAAGAGAACTCCACAGACTGCCAGAATACAGTAAAGACGCCCCAAACTTAGCAATTTAAACAAGATGAAAAGACAGAAGAATTCCCAGCAGGTAAAGGAACAGGATAATTACCCACCAAACCAAACAAAAGAGGAAGAAATAGCGAACCTACCTGATAAAGAATTCCGAATAATGATAGTGAAATTAATCCAAAATCTGGAAAGCAAAATGGAATCATGGATAAATAGCCTGGAGAAAAGCATTGAGAAGATGCAAGAAAGATTTAACAAGGACCTAGAAGAAATAAAAAAGAGTCAATATATAATGAATAATGCAATAAATGAGATCCAAAACACTCTGGAGGCAACAAATAGTAGAATAACAGAGGCAGAAGATAGAATTAGCGAATTAGAAGATAGAATGGCAGAATTAAAGGAATCAGAGGAGAAAAAAGAAAAACGAATTAAAAGAAATGAGGACAATCTCAGAGACCTCCAGGACAATATTAAACGTTACAATATTCGAATCATAGGAGTCCCAGAAGAAGAAGACAAAAAGAAAGACCATGAGAAGATACTAGAGGAGATAATAGTTGAAAACTTCCCTAAAATGGGGAAGGAAATAATCACTCAAGTCCAAGAAACCCAGAGAGTCCCAAATAGGATAAACCCAAGACGAAACACCCCAAGACACATATTAATCAAATTAACAAAGATCAAACACAAAGAACAAATATTAAAAGCAGCAAGGGAAAAACAACAAATAACACACAAGGGAATTCCCATAAGGATAACAGCTGATCTTTCAATAGAAACTCTCCAAGCCAGGAGGGAATGGCAAGACATACTTAAAGTGATGAAAGAAAAGAACCTACAGCCCAGATTATTGTACCCAGCAAGGATCTCATTCAAATATGAAGGAGAAATCAAAACCTTTACAGACAAGCAAAAGCTGAGAGAATTCAGCACCACCAAACCAGCTCTCCAACAAATACTAAAGGACATTCTCTAGACAGGAAACACAAAAAGGATATATAAATTCAAACCCAAAACAACAAAGTAAATGGCAACGGGATCATATTTATCATTAATTACCTTAAATGTAAATGGGTTGAATGCCCCAACCAAAAGACAGAGACTGGCTGAATGGATACAAAAACAAGACCCCTCCATATGCTGTCTACAAGAAACCCACCTCAAAACAGGGGACACATACAGACTGAAAGTCAAGGGCTGGAAAAAGATTTTCCATGCAAATAGAGACCAAAAGAAAGCAGGAGTAGCAATACTCATATCAGATAAAATAGACTTTAAAACAAAGGATGTGAAAAGAGACAAAGAAGGTCACTACCTAATGATCAAAGGATCAATCCAAGAAGAAGATATAACAATTATAAATATATATGCACCCAACTTAGGAGCACCACAATATATAAGACAAATACTAACAAGTATGAAAGGAGAAATCAACAATAACACAATAATAGTGGGAGACTTTAATACCCCACTCACACCAATGGATAGGTCAACTAAACAGAAAATTAACAAGGAAACACAAACTTTAAACGATACAATAGACCAGTTAGAACTAATTGATATCTATAGGACATTTCATCCCAAAACAATGAATTTCACCTTTTTCTCAAGTGCACACGGAACCTTCTCCAGGATAGACCACATCCTGGGTCATAAATCCAGCCTTGGTAAGTTCAGAAAAATTGAAATCATTCCAAGCATTTTTTCTGACCACAATGCAGTAAGAGTAAATCTCAATAACAGGAGAAAATCTATTAAAAAGACCAACATATGGAGGCTGAACAACACACTCCTGAATAACCAACAAATCACAGAAGAAATCAAAAAAGAAATCAAATTCTGCATAGAAACGAATGAAAATGAAAACACTACAACCCAAAACCTGTGGGACACTGTAAAAGCAGTCCTAAGGGGAAAGTTCATAGCAATACAGGCATACCTCAAGAAACAAGAAAAAAGCCAAATAAATAACCTAACTCTACACCTAAAGCAACTGGAAAAGGAAGAAATGAAGCACCCCAAGGTTAGTAGAAGGAAAGAAATCCTAAAAATTAGGGCAGAAATAAATGCAAAAGAAACAAAAGAAACCATAGCAAAAATCAACAAAGCCAAAAGCTGGTTCTTTGAAAGGGTAAATAAAATTGACAAACCACTAGCCAGACTCATCAAGAAACAAAGGGAGAAAAATCAAATCAATAAAATTAGAAATGAAAATGGAGAGATCACAACAGACAGCACAGAAATACAAAGGATCATAAGAGACTACTATCAGCAATTATATGGCAATAAAATGGACAATGTGGAAGAAATGGACAAATTCTTAGAAAAGTACAACTTCCCAAAACTGGATCAGGAAGAAATAGAAACTCTTAACAGACCCATCACAAGCACGGAAATTGAAACTGTAATCAGAAATCTTCCAGCAAACAAAAGCCCAGGTCCAGACGGCTTCACAGCTGAATTCTACCAAAAATTTAGAGAAGAGCTAACACCTATCCTACTCAAACTGTTCCAGAAAATTGCAGAGGAAGGCAAACTTCCAAACTCATTCTATGAGGCCACCATCACCCTAATACCAAAACCTGACAAAGATGCCACAAAAAAAGAAAACTACAGGCCAATATCACTGATGAACATAGATGCAAAAATCCTTAACAAAATTCTAGCAATCAGAATCCAACAACACATTAAAAAGATCATACATCATGACCAAGTGGGCTTTATCCCAGGAATGCAAGGATTCTTCAATATCCGCAAATCAATCAACGTAATACACCACATTAACAAACCGAAGAATAAAAACCATATGATTATCTCAATAGATGCAGAGAAAGCCTTTGACAAAGTTCAACATCCATTTATGATAAAAACTCTCCAGAAAGCAGGAATAGAAGGAACATACCTCAACATAATAAAAGCTATATATGACAAGCCCACAGCAAACATTATCCTCAATGGTGAAAAATTGAAAGCATTTCCTCTAAAGTCAGGAACAAGACAAGGATGCCCACTTTCACCATTACTATTCAACATAGTTTTGGAAGTTTTGGCCACAGCAATCAGAGCAGGAAAAGAAATAAAAGGAATTCAAATTGGAAAAGAAGAAGTAAGACTCTCACTATTTGCAGATGACATGATCCTCTACGTAGAAAACCCTAAAGATTCCACCAGAAAATTACTAGAACTGATCAATGAATATGGTAAAGTTGCAGGATATAAAATTAACACACAGAAATCCCTTGCATTCCTGTACACTAATAATGAGAAAATAGAAAGAGAAATTAAGGAAACAATTCCATTCACCATTGCAATGAAAACAATAAAATACTTAGGAATATATCTTCCTAAAGAATCTAAAGACCTATATATAGAAAACTATAAAACACTGGTGAAAGAAATCAAAGAGGACACTAATAGATGGAGAAATGTACCATGTTCATGGATTGGTAGAATCAATATAGTGAAAATGAATATACTACCCAAAGCAATTTATAGATTCAATGCAATCCCCATCAAGCTACCAACGGTATTCTTCACAGAGCTAGAACAAATAATTTCTCAATTTGTATCGAAATACAAAAAAACCTCGAATAGCCAAAGCTATCTTGAGAAAGAAGAACGGAACTGGAGGAATTAACCTGCCTGACTTCAGGCTCTACTACAAAGCCACAGTCATCAAGACAGTATGGTACTGGCACAAGGACAGAAATAGAGATCAATGGAACAAAATAGAAAGCCCAGAGATAAATCCACGCACATATGGTCACCTTATCTTTGACAAAGGAGGCAAGAATATACAATGGATTAAAGACAATCTCTTTAACAAGTGGTGCTGGGAAAACTGGTCAACCACTTGTAAAATAATGAAACTAGAATACTTTCTAACACCATACACAAAAATAAACTCTAAATGGATTAAAGAGCTAAATGTAAGACCAGAAACCATAAAACTCCTAGAGGAAAACATAGGCAAAACACTCTCTGACTTACATCACAGCAGGATCCTCTATGACCCACCTCCCAGAATATTGGAAATAAAATCAAAAATGAACAAATGGGACCTAATCAAACTTAAAAAGCTTCTGCACAACAAAGGAAACTATAAGCAAGGTGAAAAGACAGCCTTCAGAATGGGAGAAAATAATAGCAAATGAAGCAACTGACAAACAACTAATCTCAAAAATATACAAGCAACTTCTACAGCTCAATTCCAGAAAAATAAATGACCCAATCAAAAAATGGGCCAAAGAACTCAATAGACATTTCTCCAAAGAAGACATACAGATGGCTAACAAACACATGAAAAGATGCTCAACATCACTCATTATCAGAGAAATGCAAATCAAAACCACTATGAGATACCATTTCACGCCAATCAGAATGGCTGCTATCCAAAAGTCTACAAGCAATAAATGCTGGAGAGGGTGCGGAGAGAAGGGAACCCTCTTGCACTGTTGGTGGGAATGCAAACTAGTACAGCCACTATGGAGAACAGTATGGAGATTCCTCAAAAAACTGCGAATAGAACTGCCTTATGATCCAGCAATCCCACTGCTGGGCATATACACTGAGAAAACCAGAATTGAAAGAGACACCTGTACCCCAATGTTCATAGCAGCACTGTTTGCAATAGCCAGAACGTGGAAGCAACCTAGATGTCCATCCACAGATGAATGGATAAGCAAGCTGTGGTACATATACACAATGGAGTATTACTCAGCCATTAAAAAGAATACATTTGAATCAGTTCTAAGGAGGTGGATGGAACTGAAGCCTATTATACAGAGTGAAGTAAGCCAGAAACAAAAACACAAATACAGTATACTAACACATATATATGGAATTTAGAAAGATGGTAAAAAAATAACCCTATTTACGAGACAACAAAATGAGACACTGATGTATAGACCAGACTTTTGGACTCTGGGACCGGGAGAGGGTGGGATGATTGGGGAGAATAGCATTGAAATATGTATAATATTATATCTGAAATGTATTAATTGTTCAAACTAAACACTATCATGTTACAATTTGTTCATACTAGATGTTTGTAATGTTTCTGATAATCAATAAAAGAGATTCTTGATAAAAAAAAAATAGTAAAAGAAAAATGTAGTAAAATAATTTAAAAATCATAATAATTTAATTCTAAAGTTCAGGGAAGTTGTCAAAAGATGTTATATTTCTTATGTTACACAAGTGGAAAATCAACAGAGTATTTCATTTATGATTTGACAACTAGAGATAAAGTTGTACACTAATTATAAAACTAATTTTAACTTAAAAGCAATGATTTCCAAATCACAAAAGGTGAAAAGGACAAAGAAACATTATATACATGCAAAGGAAAAAGGCCAACATTACACCCAAAACCATGTTAAGTGGTTGAGAAATAAATTTACTATTTTTCTTCCTTTATATTTTTCTGTACTTTCCAATTTGTTTACAATGACCAAGTATAATCCATATAATCAGGAACAAAATAACACATACTAGAGAAGATCTTGGAACTCAAAGCTAAAATTTCAGAGATGACATTTCTCTACTGTTAATTGCAAAGTATGTCAATCTACATAGACCTACAATGGCCTCCATAAGCCCAGCAGAAGGAGACAGACTACTCATAGGATGGAAACAATGAAAGAGAGTGCTGTAAAGGGTCTTTTCCTTCTTTATTTACTGTTGGTTTTGGGGATTTTTTGCTCTGTGTATGTGTTTGTGTGTTTACCATGTCTATCTGAGTTCTCAGTGGAGCTACGACCAATAAGAAAAGTCCAGGTCTGATCACTGATTAAAGAATATCAGAAAAATAGGAGATTTTTGAGACATCATCTATAACCCAATGCCTTGTCTCACTCATGGAGAATAAGGCCGAGAAAAGTAAGTAACGTGTACGCATTCAACCAGTAATATTAGTTTCAATAAATGTATGGGATTAGCCGAATACTATAAAACTCATAGTTTTATGAAGCCCTTAGGGCTTCAGACAAGGTTCAATAAAAATGCCCTGTTGAATATGTAGGAACTTACTGAACAGAGTAGATATCTAAGATAGAAGCCAGCTCTAAAACTTTATGCTCGGGGAATTAATTGGCTCCCTTGTCTTCCAGATTTCAAAACTTGCAGGTTGCTCCTTTGGGTCTCCTTCAGCCTCTGGGCCTAAAACCAATGGAGAGGCTGCCCAGCTAGTAGCCAAACTCAGCCTCTCAGCCATTCCAAAACCTAGGGCTCATAAATCTTCCAGTTGCTATCCCCAGGAGAAAGCACCATTAAAGATAAGATATTTACAAATAAAAATAGTTAATAGATTTAAATGTAAACGAACCTGCAAACTGGAGAAGGCAATGGCACCCCACTCCAGGGACTCTTGCCTGGAAAATCCCATGGACGTAGGAGCCTGGAAGGCTGCAGTCTATGGGGTCACTGAGGGTCGGACACGACTGAGCAGCTTCACTTTCCCTTTTCACTTTCATGCACTGGAGAAGGAAATGGCAACCCACTCCAGTGTTCTTGCCTGGAGAATCCCAGGGATGGGGAACCTGATGGGCTGCCGTCTATGGGGTCGCACAGAGTCGGACACGACTGAAGCAACTTAGCAGCAGCAGCAGGACCTGCAAACCTACTGAAGACCCAGTCCCTGAGTCTGTAACAGCCCACAGTAGCTTTTACAGATACTTAAGATCTGAAAAACCTATAATTTCTTTTTAGACTATCTGTCAAATACTATGCTATTTTTTTTCCCCCAGAACATCAAAAGATTTTTTGTCAACTGCATGCCTACCTCCAGATTGAGACAGAAAGTACCTTGAAAGTCTGTGAGGTGGGGTACTTTGGGGTCTACAGTGCATACTTATAGGGAAATTAAGCCATTAAATTTAGTCAAGAGCTTTTACAGCTGTTTTGCTATTTTGCCAAAGCTCTTTTATGAAAGATTTGGGAATCATTCTAAAATACCATGGTGGATTTTTAAAGAAAACCAACCCCAAAGATACTCTGCCCTCTCCAGAGTACCTGGAAGTGTAACTGAAAATTTCCATTTGGGAGAGGAACCTGTGGGTGATAGAAAGAGAAGTTCTGGGCATGCTCCAGCCATCTGTGTCATCACTGTCAAATCCAGGCAGAGACCCACAAAACACAGTACCAAGGTGCATAAGTAGTCATTTCATCCACATTCTACTTGGTCTAGCTTATATTTGCATGTAACGGTAACCAAGACATAAGTGATTCTTCCATCTGACTCAAAATGTTACATATGTACATACATATATATCAGTTCAGTTCAGTCGCTCATTCATGTTCGCCTCTTTGCGACCTCATGGACTGCAGCACACCAGGCTTCCCTGTCCATCACCAACTCCCAGAGCTTGCTCTAACTCATGTCCACCAAGCTGGTGATACCATCCAACCATCTTATCCTCTGTCATCTCCTTCTCCTCCTGCCTTCAATCTTTCCCAGCATCAGGGTCTTTTCCAATGAGTCAGTTCTTCGCATCAGGTGGCCAAAGTATTGGAGCTTCAGCTTCAGCATCAGTCCTTCCAATGAATAGTCAGGACTGATTTCCTTTAGGATTGACTGGTTTGATCTCCTTGCAGTCCAAGGGACTCTCAAGAATCTTCTCGAACACCACAGTTCAAAAGCATCAATTAGTTGGTGCTCAGCTTTTTTTATAGTCCAACTCTCACATCCATACATGACTACTGGAAAAACCATAGCTTTGACTAGACAGACCTTTGTTGGCAAAGCAATGTCTTTGCTTTTTAATATGCTGTCTAGGTTGGTCATAGCTTCTCTTCCAAGGAGCAAGTGTCTTTTAATTTTATGGCTGTAGTTACCATCTGCAGTGATTTTGGAGCCCAAGGAAATAAAGTCTCTCACTGTTTCCCCATCTATTTACCATGAAGTGATAAATGAAGGGACCAGATGCCATGATCGTTGTTTTTAGAATGTTGAGTTTTAAGCAACTTTTTCACTCTCCTCTTTCACCTTCATCAAGAGGCTCTTTAGTTCCTCTTTGCTTTCTGCTATAAAGGTGGTGTCACCTGCATATCTGAGGTTACTGATATTTCTCCCAGCAATCTTGATTCTAGCTTGTGCTTCATCCAGCCTGGCATTTCACATGATGTACTCTGCATATAAGAGTCGGACACGACTGAGCAACTTAACTTTCTAACTTTCACTTTCACTCTGCATATAAGTTAAATAAGCAGGATGACACTATACAGCCTTGATGTTCTCCTTTCCCAATTTGGAACTAATTATATACATATCAGATCAGATCAGTCGCTCAGTCGTGTCTGACTCTTTGTGACCCCATGAATCGCAGCACGCCAGGCCTCCCTGTCCATCACCAACTGCCGGAGGTCACTGAGACTCACATCCATTGAATCAGTGATGCCATCCAGCCATCTCATCCTCTGTCATCCCCTATTATATATATATATAATACATATTGTATTGTGTGTGTGTGTATATATTATATATGTATAATTTACATAGTTGATCTTAATTCTACCTTCACTATTCTTGCTGAAATTTGAGATTTCATAGTTTAGATGGCTTTATAGAAAAGTGCTTCAGATTCTTCAATTAGCAAATCCCTTCGGGCTTCCCAGGTGAATAAGGGTAAAGAATCCGCCTGCCAATGCAGTAGAAACAACAGATGCAGTTTTGATCCCTGAGTCGGGAAGATCCCCTGGATTAGAAAACAGCAATCCATTTCAGTATTCTTGCCTGGAAAATTCCATGGACAGAGGAGTCTGTTGGGCTGCTGTTCAGGAGATTGCAAAGAATTGGACACGAATGAGTGAATGAGCACACATTCCTTATATAAAGGTTCCATACAGGTCCATTCTGTACTGAATTCTTCTCTCTTGGGCATAGTAATGGATAATGGCTTATGGTAAATTTAGATTTGCACAGAGTAAGAATAATGAAAAAGCTGACAAATGAGCACTATTTCTTGAGAAAATTTGATAAGTAAGATCTCTCAGATACCTAATACTATGTCCCCAGACATGACTGCTGTCTTTCTAAACTCTCTGGTATCAAAAAGACAAAAAAGAAGGTAGTAGGTGGTGGTAACTCTGTGTTTGTGTATGTGTGTTTATGTGTAAGCTCTGTGTAATTCTCTCTCACATACCCAGATGAAAGACAGTGGGCAAAATTATTTCTCAGCCCCACATATTCAAAGCCCTATACCCCAAAGCAACAATATTTAAGTAACTAAGGAATTAATTAACTAATTAATTAATCTAGCATCAGTGATCCTCCAATTATTTATGAGGACACTTTTATGGGTCAACTAAAGAGCTTCACAACATAATGGCAAGGTTAACCCCTCTGCTTTCTACATCTGTACTTTAGCACTCAGAGATACGCACGTGTACATTAGCAGGTAGCAGCTTTCTTTGTCATTAATTTTTCGTTTCACCACTGAGATCTTTTTTTCTTCCTTTAAAATTGGTTTATGATGCTTTGACCAATATTATGCAAAGAGTTCTATGAGGCTTTTCAATTTCAAAGCATGCTAATACACCAAAAGCTTCCACTCAGGAATTAGCAATGGTCACAAAGCATTCCTTGAATTTAAATAAAGAGACAATGCATTATTGGGAGGCACGGGCTTCAAATGCCTATAAGTACATTGCAAAGATACAACATGATAAGACATATTCGCAGTAGATATCTGTTATGTACCCACTCCGCTAATTTGAATAAGGAAAATAAAATCACAAGTAGATGTCCTTAATCTAAACCTTGCTGTTTTTCTTTCTTTTTTCAAAGCACAGAGGAACTCCTTAAATAATCCAGAAATGATTCTCTGGAAATTGAAAGTAGTATCAGAAAGTAGTATCCCTAAAATAAATTTGATAACTAGCTTTGCCAATAGAGTATTCTGAGGTTGGATTAGAATTAGGGTTCAAAACGAGCTATTTTTAAATCACCCATGACCTTGAAGTCTCTACCAACATTTCCTTTTCTATCCTGGATATCAGATTTCAACTTTTAAAAAGAGTACATGGATATCTGCAAAGTGTTAAGGAACAAAGAACTAAGAAAAAGCCTAAGTGACAGCTGCCAATATTGCTAACTTTTAGGAGATCTTATCTGCTCCCAGGACGGTTAGAGCCAACCAGATGGAAAAGGATAAAATTCAGTTTCCCTTTGTCTTATTCCCTGGAGTCCTCAAGTCCTAATGTGGCATTTTTATTCTTTAGGAAAAGAATTACTAAGGTGTCTTTAACATTTTAAAGTACTTTTTTAATATATCTTTTAAAAAGTCACCCTGAGAGTTTCACAAAAGCTACAAAAACTTCCATCACAAAAGATAACCGAACATGAAGAAACACCACTGAAGAGGAAAAGCAACAGGTTGCATTTACTTGCTTTGATAGCATCTCTTTGGACAGAGGATGAACCCCATAGGTCTGTACAACAAAAAGGGTGGAGCTCTGTGTTTATACCCATGTGCTAGGTCATCCTATTGTTGTAGATGCTAGAGAAGGCCACGCAAAGTTGTGTAGGGGTACTTGCTCTAATCGAGGGAATAGTCCTCCCCTCATCCTTTATTTCCAGTTCTGAGACTCTCTGCGGTTCTTTCCTCCATAGACTGCTTTCAAGCTACTAGTCTTCTCTTCTAAAGTTCGTCTTGATAATAATATTTAGGCTTGACCATTTCTGAACAGGGGCTCTCACACAACTCAAATTCTTCAAAGTTGGGTCTTCAGTGCTATTCACCACCATTGCAAAGTTTAGACTAATGTGAAAATGGCCAGGCTGTAAAGCTCTTAGTTGACAAATGCACAAGAAACAGCAGACAATGTTCCCAACATGGTCAGTGAGTAGTTTCATGGTGAGTCCACTCTTTCATGACAATGGAGTCAGGGTATCTTCAACTCACCAATAATATTTGGGCAATAATGAGTTAATTTTCAGAAGGGGAGGGGAAGACTTTTCTATAAACTTCCAGGGACATTTTAAACAGCCATTACTGAGCTATCAAAATTTAGTTCCTATGTATGGAATGCATTCACTATAAGTAAAACATGACATTTCTTCCTCTTTACAATTTACTAAAAAGTCTAGCCAAGCATGAACTTTTTTTATGACATCCTGCTTATTATAGAGATTTCTGCACGTAACAGAGAACTGGCTTTCTAGACAGGACTGTGCTTTTCTGTTGTTATATTATTGTGCTGCTGTTGTGATTGTTTAGTTTCTTTCTATAAAAGTAGAGTGAATTAAAAAAGAGAACTTTGTGATATGCATGAGCTGCCTAGCAAAGCCACGCTCATCCATTTAAAGTTCACATAGAGCCCCAAACAGAACTGAAAGACCAAATTAGTAGTTAAAATAACTCTTAAACAAAATCATATGCTTTAGCCATAAAGCAGGATGCCATATACTCATGATCCTTTTCCATCTGGGTTTATAGCTTTGTTCTTTAAATTTTGGCCCCTTAAATAAGTCTCTCTCTTTTTAAAATGACTACCAGCCTCAAATTAGAAACCAGCTTTATAACCTGGCAGCCACTACATTTGTGTTGCACACCTGCTCCTATAATACCCACCACCTGATTTCTATAGTGTCATAGAGACAGAGATACATTCATCGGGGACTGTTCTCAAATCTCCATGTATACCCAAATCACTCAGGAATTGGTCACACCTAATTGTCAGGTCTCACCCCAAAAGTTTCAGATTCAGAAGATCTTAGATGGGGCCTGGAATTCTGAATTACATACCCAGGTCACTCTGAAAAATCATGGACTACCACATTTTAGAACTCACTCATAAGAGGAGTCTGCAACTCTACTCCCAGACTGAAAAAGCTGACAGCATTCTCAGAGTGTGACAACATGAGCAAAGCTTGCTGAAAATGCTCACAACTCACAGTCACAAAGCAGAAACTCAGGATTGCTTGAGCTGGGAAATACAGAACTCTTCCCCAACCCTGATCAGGGCACATCAGGTACAGAGCAATATACCATGGTGGGTGAGAGAATAAATCCTGGAGTCAGATTGCCAAGATTCAAATCCTTACTCAAAGGAATTAACTTCTCTCTGCCTCAGTTTCTTAAGTTATGATATGGGAACAGTAGTGAGCATCTACTTTACAAAATTCATGGGAAGTGAAAGTATGCAAAATTAATAGGAAGTTTAACTAAACCAAAACATGCAAGGGATATAAAACAGCATGTGACATATATGACATGCTCAGCAATTGAGCTGTGTGTGTCCAAACCCCTGCTTAAAATGCAAAACATAAAATAGTCACTGAAGAAGAAACTTGTAGAATCCCTTTATTCAAATTGAGGGCCAAAGGGCAAGTTTCCAGTTTTATTCACTCACACTTGCATAAGGAACATGCTACAGTCATTTTGCCCCTAACTGCAGTCATGAAATTAAAAGACGCTTACTCCTTGGAAGGAAAGTTATGACCAGCCTAGATAGCATATTCAAAAGCAGAGACATTACTTTACCAACAAAGGTTCGCCTAGTCAATGCTATGGTCTTTCCTGTGGTCATGTATGGATGTGAGAGCTGGACTGTGAAGAAGGCTGAGCGCCGAAGAATTGATGCTTTTGAACTGTGGTGTTGGAGAAGACTCTTGAGAGTCCCTTGGACTGCAAGAAGATCCAACCAGTCCATTCTGAAGGAGATCAATCCTGGAATTTCTTTGGAAGGAATGTTGCTAAAGCTGAAACTCCAGTATTTTGGCCACCTCATGCGAAGAGTTGACTCATTGGAGAAGACTCTGATGCTGGGAGGGATTGAGGGCAGGAGGAGAAGGGGACGACAGAGGATGAGATGGCTGGATGGCATCACTGACTCGATGGGTATGAGTCTGGGTGACCTCCGGGAGCTGGTGATGGACAGGGAGGCCTGGCGTGCTGCGGTTCATGGGGTCGCAAAGAGTCGGACACGACTGAGCGACTGATCTGATCTGATCTGATCTGGCATTTGCAATTTCTGTCTGTCTCTTCATCTCCCTTCCAGTTGGCTGGTTCCTCCTTCTTCCCCAATCCAAGGGATTAGGGTCTTCTTGCTAATTTACCACCAAGCTAGCCCCAGGCTGGGGGTGATCAATGTCATGAACCAGAAGTCTCCAGAGGACCAGGGCCATATCAATATGGGTCCCTCCAAATGCTTTGGTTTCAAGTTGAAACTGCTCCACCTAAACCATGACTGAGCATCCTCATCACCAAGGATTTGTCACAGAAATTGAAGGAATTTAGTTCCCTTTTCTAAACACTTATTTTCTAAGCCTTTTGTGGCTTCAGTTCAGTTCAGTTCCGTCACTCAGTCATGTCCGACTCTATGCGACCCCATGAATCACAGCACGCCAGGCCTCACTGTCCATCACCAACTCCCGGAGTTCACTCAAACTCACGTCCATCGAGTCGGTGATGCCATCGAGCCATCTCATCCTCTGTCATCTCCTTCTCCTCATGCCCCCAATCCCTCCCAACATCAGAGTCTTTTCCAATGAGTCAACTCTTCCCATGAGGTGGCCAAAGTATTGGAGTTTCAGCTTTAGCATCATTCCTTCCAAAGAACACCCAGGGCTGATCTTCTTCAGAATGGACTGGTTGGATCTCCTCTAAGTCCAAGGGACTCTCAGGAGTCTTCTTATATACCTTAAAATACACTCAACTACTCCTTCTGATAATTCTCTTTAGATGATTAGTGTTGCTGACACGACTGATTCAACTTAGCAGCAGCAGCAGCAGCAGTGTTGCTTAACTGCATAACCTTGAGAGATTCACCCACATTTTGGTCCTTGTTCTCCATTTTCCACCAGCTGTCAATCTCTAAACTCCCTTCCTCATTTGTCAGATATAAAGGTTCTACCCAATTGGATTATATTCTCTTATGGTTTATATTGTATATATTGATCCTTGTTACAACATCAGTTCACTTCAGTTCAGTCACTCAGTTGTGTATGACTCTTTGTGACCCCATGGACCACAGCATGCCAGAACTCCCTGTCCATCAACAATTCCCAGAGTTTGCCCAAACTCATGTCCATTGAATCGATGATGCCATCCAACCATCTCATCCTCTGTCGTCCCCTTCTCCTCCTGCCCCCAATCCCTTCCAGCATCAGTCTTTTCAAATGAGTCAGTTCTTCACATCAGGTGGCCAAAGGATTGGAGTTTCAGCTTCAACATCAGTCCTTCCAATGAACACTCAGGACTGATCTCCTTTAAGATGGACTGGTTTGATCTCCTTGCAGTCCAAGGGACTCTCAAGAGTCTTCTCCACACCACAGTTCAAAAGCATCAATTCTTCGGCACACAGCTTTCTTTACAGTCCAACTTTCACATCCATACACGACTGCTGGAAAAAACATAGCCTTGACTAGATGGACCTTATTGGCAAAGTAATGTCTCTCCTTTTTAATATGCTGTCTAGGTTGGTCATAGGCAATGGCACCCCACTCCAGTACTCTTGCCTGGAAAATCCCACGAACGGAGGAGCCTGGTAGGCTGCAGTCCATGGGGTCGCTAAGAGTCGGTCACGACTGAGCGACTTGACTTTCTCTTTTCACTTTCATGCACTGGAGAAGGAAATGGCAACCCACTCCAGTGTTCTTGCCTGGAGAATCCCACGGACGGGGAGGCCTGGTGGGCTGCCATCTATGGGCTCACACAAAGTCGGACACGACTGAAGTGCCTTAGTATAGTATAGTATAGGTTGGTCATAACTTTCCTTTCAAGAAGTAAGCATCTTTTAATGTCATGACTGCACTCACCATCTGTGGTGATCTTGGAGCCCCAAAAAATAAAGTCAGCCACTGTTTCCATTGTTTCCCCATCTATTTGCCATGAAGTGAAGGTACCAGATGCCATGATCTAAGTTTTCTGAACTTAGATCAACTTTGAACTTTAGGGCAACGTTTTCACTCTTTTCTTTCATTGTCATCAAGAGGCTCTTTAGTTCTTCTTCGCTTTCTGCCATAAGGGTAGTGTCATCATATCTGAGGTTATTGATATTTCTCCTGGAAATCTTGATTCCAGCTTGTGCTTCATCCAGCCCAGTGTTTCTCTTGATGTACTCTGCATATAAGTTAAAGAAGCAAGGTGACAATATACAGCCTTGACGTACTCCTTTTCCTATTTGGAACCCATTTGTTGTTCCATGTCCAGTCCTAACTGTTGGTTCCTGACCTGCATATAGATTTATCAAGAGGTAGGTCTGGTATTCCCATCTCTTTCAGAATTTTCTACAGTTTATTGTGATCCACACAGTCAAAGGTTTTGGCATAGTCAATAAAGCAGAAGTAGATGTTTTTCTGGAACTCTCTTGCTTTTTCCATGATCCAGCAGATGTTGGCAATTTGATCCCTGGTTCTTCTGCCTTTTCTAAATCCAGCTTGAACATCTGGAAGTTCACAGTTCACGTATTGCTGAAGCCTGGCTTGGAGAATTTTGGGCATTACTTTGCTAGTGTGTGAGATGAGTGCAATTGTGCAGTAGTTTGAGCATTCTTTGACATTGCCTTTCTTTGGGATTGGGATGAAAACTGACCTTTTGCAGTCCTGTGGGCACTGCTGAGTTTTCCAAATTTGCTGGCATACTGAGTGCAGCACTTTTAGCACTTTCACATCATCAACTTTTAGGATTTGAAATACCTCAACTGGAATTCCATCACCTTCACTAGCTTTGTTCATAGTGATGCTTCCTAAGGCCCACTTGACTTCACATTCTAGGGTGCCTGACTCTAGGTGAGTGATCACACCATTGTGATTATCTGGTTCAAGAAGACCTTTTTTGTACAGTTCTTTTGTGTATTCTTGCCACCTTTTCTTAATATCTTCTGCTTCTGTTAGGTCCATACCATTTCTGTCCTTCATCGAGCCCATCTTTGCATGAAATGTTCCCTTGGTATCTCTAAATTTCTTGAAGAGATCTCTAGTCTTTCCCATTCTGTTGTTTTCCTCTATTTTATAACTTGATCTTTATTACATCATAAGAGATTTATTTTCCATATTCCAATGGTTTGGAAATGCTTGAAATCACCTTGAAGAGCCATGTTTATTTATTGGATAGCATTAGTTAAAATCATCAACATAGGTCTGAGTTACACTTCAGTTACCTGGTCTTAGCTATCTCTGTCACCTACAAAGCAAACGTGATCTTAGTAAATGTGATTTTGGCTCTATTTGGTCATCAGGTATTGGCACCAAACCCAGGATTCTAGTGCTAAAGCCATATAAAAGGATTATGTACTATAATTTACTTGATTCTCCAGATACAGACAGGCTTCCCTTGTGGCTCAGCTGGTAAAGAATTTGCCTGCAATGCAGGAGACCTGGGTTCAATCCCTGGGTTGGGAAGATCCCCTGGAGAAGCGAAAGGCTACCCACTCCAGTGTTCTGGCCTAGAGAATTCCACGGACTGTACAGTCCATGGGGCTGCAAAGAGTTGGACACGACTGAGTGACTTTCACTTTCACTTTTCCAGATACAGACACAAGTTTTTGTTTAAAGAGACTTTCTCAAAGATACACAGGAGGTGGTTTATAGTTTCCTAACTACTCCAGCAATCTTTCCTACTGATTCAGTTTCACAATGAAACTATAAAAGCCATATTCATAAAATAAGTAGCTGGCACACGATGAGAAGAATGACAAATACCTTAGATGACAGAACTAGCTTTTAAAAGGCTGACACAAGCTGACACAATAGAAACAAATCAAATCAAAGATATTTAAATAGGAGCTAACATATAGTCTTAGACATGGGTTTTTAAAAGATTTTAGGATTTTAGAAGTTTTATTCACAATTGCCTGAACTGAAATGCACTTCAAGTGTGTGAATAGACAAACTGTGATATATTCATATAAATGGAATACTACTAAGCAATAAAAAGGAAGGGACTACTTCAGTATACAATAACAAGTGAATCTCAAAATGTTATACTGCATAAAAGAAGCTAGGAGCAAATTATGCATGGTGGATGATTCCATTTCTGTAAAATTATTAAAACCACAAAACTAATTTAAAGTAACAGAAAGCAAAGAAGTGGTTGCCTCAGTCCAGAGTCAGCAGAGGTTTTGGCTTCATACTGACAAAAGGATACTTGGCAGAGTGATGGAAACACTCTCTGTATTGACTGGAGTGGTGGTTTCATACGTATACGCAGTAGTCAAATTTCATAGAACTTTATACTTAAAAATGAGTACATTCTACTGAATATAAATGAAAACCCAATAAAATTAAAAATATATTTTAGATCTATAGAGGGTGAGGAAAGCTTGATTAATAGGTTCCACCTGCTATCCCATGAGAATCATGATTCTCATATTAAAAAATATTAAATTTTAAATGATTATAACCTTTCAACAGAGCAACAAAGTGACATAATTGCAGAAAGAAAGAAAAAGAGTGCAATCTTAGGTTGCCTTAATTGACTATATTTTTCAGATGAAGGAGAATTGTAATTCCATTATACTATGCATCAGTCAAAACATATCTATACTGTCTTAAGCTTCAATTTGTCCACCAAATTACTTTTTAGCTTATTACAAAAGGAAATATATTTTAGTTTAAAATGCAAATAACTAGAAAAAAGAAAATTAAAACTATCCAATATATCTCCACCTCAAAATAATCACAAATCATATGTTGGACATTTAGTATATATATTCCCAATCTTTTTTTAATGTACATGCATGTATTAAAAAGATATTATGTTGCTATATAAGCCATCATATCTGACTTTTTTTGCCTAAAAATATAATGCGACTGTTTTCATGTTGTTAAATTTTCTTCTTCATCATTTGTAATACCTGCTGAGTCTTGCAAAGTACTACGAATCCCCCATTCTTGAACATTATGATCACTCAAAGTTTAAAAAAAAAATGATCAGCAACTTTGCAATTATAGCTATATTTTTATTCAGACTATGGAAGGCTTCATAAGGATAAATTGCTAGTAGTGGAACTGCTAAGAAAAAAAGTATGTACATTGTTAAGGCTTTCAGTACCAGCAAACTGAGAACCATGTTTGAGATGCTGACAAACTGGAAGGCATCCAAAGGATGACAACCAAAATGTCCACACATGTCTTTGAGGCAGGCTGGAAGGGACTGAGTGTATTTGGCCTGGAGAAAAGAAAACTTAGAAGGAAAGATGCTGCTGCTGCTAAGTCGCTTCAGTCGTGTCAGACTCTGTGCGACCCCACAGACGGCAGCCCACCAGGCTCCTCCGTCCCTGGGATTCTCCCGGCAAGAACACTGGAGTGGGTTGCCATTTCCTTCTCCAAGGCCTGAAAGTGAAAAGTCAAAGTGAAGTCGCTCAGTCGTGCCTGACTCTGACTCTTAGCGACCCCATGCACTGCAGAAGGAAAGAGAAATTCCTCCAAAACGGAAAGGGTTTTTGTTTTCTTGTCTGCTTCTTTGTTTCTCACTTAAAGTTGATTCAGCAATACACTAGGTTCCTGGAGAAAGGGTCATTTACTATGTTGCTCATTAAGGTACCGCATCTCAGCTACAAAACTGCCAGTCTGTGCTGTGCTTTGTGATGCTAAAGCTGGGAAGTTGCAGTTCTTTTCTCCTTTGTCCTGTTAGCCTCTACCAATAGGGCGTGCTAGAGGAAAACTGGAGAGGGAAAAAGGGCTAGCTCCTTCCACGTTTTTCTGTTCTTGTCAGTATTCTCCTTGGAGAAGGCCTTCATCTATCTTGCCCTCAGTGTGTATTAGTCACTCAGTCATGTTCTACTCTTTGCAGCCTCTTGGACTGTAGCCTGCCAGGCTCCTCTGTCCATGGGATTCTCCAGGCAAGAATACTGGAGTAGGTTCCCAGAGGATCCCCAGGGGATCTGCCCAACCCAGGGATCGAACCTGGATCTCCTGCATGGCAGGCAGATTCTTTACTGTCTGAGCCACCAGGGAAGCCCTTGACCTCAGTAATTAGTTCCAATTTGTAGTTTTTCCAGCAAGGCCAGAACCCAACTCATCTCAGTTTCCTCCTCAGTTCTGGTTGCCAGCTCCCAGAGGATCCTTCTGTAAGTCCCCAGATTTTAACAATTCTGACTTCTTCTCTTTTTCCTGTTTCAAAGGGTGATAACTACTTTCCACAGTTACTTCCTCCACTTTTCTTAACCTTTCATTTTTCCCATATGTACTTTGGAATTGTTTAAAACTGTTATGAATTATGTACCACAATTAAGTACCACAATTCTTTATGTTGAATTCTCTGGCAAAACCAATACAATATTGTAAAGTAATTAGCTTCTAATTAAAATAAATAAATTTAAATTAAAAAAAATGCAATGACAAATGTGGTTCTGGTCTTCTCAGTAGGCCCTGACTGACTGATACGGTTCCCCATCAGTAGAGCTAGGTAAATTGAGAAGGAATTACTTCTATTCCAGGATACTGTAAAGGAAATTCCTAGACTAAGGGAAAGTTGCTGCTGCTGCTGCTAAGTCGCTTCAGTCGTGTCCGACTCTGTGCGACCCCATAGACAGCAGCCCATCAGGCTCCCCCGTCCCTGGGATTCTCCAGGCAAGAACACTGGAGTGAGTTGCCATTTCCTTCTCCAATTCATGAAAGTGAAAAGTGAAAATGAAGTTGCTCAGTCATGTCTGACCCTCAGCGACCCCATGGACTGCAGCCTACCAGGCTCCTCCGTCCATGGGATTTTCCAGGCAAGAGTGCTGGAGTGTGGTGCCATTGCCTTACCAGATCAATAGTCTTAAAATGATGTTTATCAATGCAACCCTTTTTGCAAATACAATGTTATGCCAAACTCAATACGATAAAGCATATAAGAGGGAGCTTCTTTGGCTAAAATACGGGTAAGGTGCATTCTGGCCCTACTTGCATGGTCCCGCTCCACCAAAAGCTTGTATAGAGTCTTGCTCCCACTTGCTCTGCCCCAACCTTCTGTGCAACTCTTGGGTTTAGTAGAACACAGTCCAGCAACCACTGACCCGGACAACTTGAGCTCCCTTCCAAATCTTATGATTCTGTGACTGTGCAATTCATCTTGCATGGTCCCAGGACTCTCTGGAGATCTACAGAGCCCAGTAACAGCTCCAGCAGTACAGAAGTCTCCTGCCCCAGGGTGACTGATAGATTCCTGATGACTGATAGCCATCCCATTTATAGCCCCATCTTTTGACAAAGGAAACCAAGGAATCCTTTTCAGTCCGGCTGCAGGTAATACAGTAGAGAAATCATTATTATTGTAGCACTGCCATTCCAGCTGTTAAGTTAAGGACAGGTCAGCATTTTTCATTATAATTCCTCTTCTTTTGGAGCTTTCTAATGTGACTTTAAAAATCTGCTCTAGCTTAAAGTTTGGCATGAAAACTCTTGGCTCCAGGCTGTACTTTCTTTCAGTGAAGCTACTAAAAATGTATTTAGCTACTTTAGAGCTCAGAGAGAGCACTGAAAGTCCTGAATAAGAAAAATCTGTCGTTTCAAATGCCTTCCATCCCCCATGCTCACCCCCCAACAACTATTAGGCTTTCTTTTCTCAAAAAAAAAAAAAAAAAATTCAGGCTATTTGCTGAAAATGTAGTCTTGCTTCTTTAGGAAATTGTTAAATTGAACCAAGTCTTTGTGATATTCAAACTCTTCAAATGTAAAACAGTTTAATACAAACAAGATATTTCATATTAAAGGTGGTTCTCCGTCACTCATGTTCCACTGCGGTTTGCTTTATGTCTTTACCATCTTTGATCTCCCAAATAGGGTCATAATGCTTTTGGAACAAATTCCAAACATTTAAATTTTGTATAAGTAACATCTGTAACCTGCAAATACTTTTTCCTTCATGTATTTTGATCAATTGTCAACAACGGTTGTATGTGGCAGGTATTAGAACTGTTCTATCTTCATGGAAGAAAAGATTGAAGCTCAGAGAGTTTGACTTGCTTAAAATCCTGGTCAAATCCTGACTAGGAAAAAGACTTCCACTATGCCTGCTCTCTTCTTCCTCTGAAAGGTATGCTGCTTTCCTGAACTGCAGTATCTGCAAACCAAAGTGAATAAAAAGGGGAATTGAAAGAGACACATGTACCCCAATGTTCATCGCAGCACTGTTTATAATAGCCAGGACATGGCAGCAACCTAGATGTCCATCAGCAGATAAATGGATAAGAAAGCTGTGGTACATATACACAATGGAATATTACTCAGCCATTAAAAAGAATACATTTGACTCAGTTCTAATGAGGTGGATGAAACTGGAGCCTATTATACAGAGTGAAGTAAGCCAGAAAGAAAAACACCAATACAGTATACTAACACATATATATGCAATTTAGAAAGATGGTAATGACAACCCTGTATATGAGACAGCAAAAGAGACAAAGATGTATAGAACAGTCTTTTGGACTCTGTGGGAGAGGGAGGGGGGCATGATTTGGGAGAATGGCATTAAAACATGTATAATATCATATAAGAAATGAATCACCAGTCCAGGTTTGATGCAGGATACAGGAAACTTGGGGCTGGTACACTGGGATGACCCAGAGGGATGGTATGGGGAGGGAAGTGGGAGGGGGGTTCAGGATGGGGAACATGTGTACACCTGTGGCAGATGCATGTTGATGTATGGCAAAACCAATACAATATTGTAAAGTAAAAAAAAATTTTTTTAATAAATAAAAGAATTAAAAAAAAAAAAAAGGAGAACATCCAATCCTGATGTTCCCTGGCGACTCAATCTGCCTGCAATGCAGGAGACCTGGGTTCGATCCCTAGGTTGGGAAGATCCTCTAGAGGAGGGCATGGCAACCCACTCCAGTATTCTTGCCTGGAGAATCCCCATGGACAGAGAAGCCTGGCTTCTCTGGGGTCACAATCCATGGGGTCACAAAGAGTTGGATATGACTGAGTGACCAAGCACACAGCACATCCGATCCTGAAACTTCTGCAAGCCTGGAGCAACCTGTTCCATTGATGGGATTTTCTTATCTGCCTCTCCAGGAAAAGTATCTCCAATCTGCAAAGGTTAGGGCTGTTTCAAAGTCCTCACCCTGTTCCTCTGCCTTTGGGATATAGTTCAAGTCACAACCACGGAAATGCCTTTGTCCCCAAGTATGTGCTAAGAACAGTGTGGGCTATAGAGCCTGAGAAATGTAGGCTGAAATACTAGCTTTACCACTCAAAACTGGGAACGGCCTTTATTTCCACCTTTGAAAGAGAATTTTAGAAAATAAAAGCAAACAAAAGACACTGCCTTGAAAGATTGCTGTGATCATTAAAAGCAATCAATACGCAAGAAAAATTCAATGACTCACAGTTGCTCATACATAAACATTTTCTTCCAAAAAAATCTAATAAAGACAATAAAAAGAGAAAAAGGAGGTATTCCACAGATATTTGTTGATAAAATAGAAGATATTATGACTGAGCACACACGCATGCCTGAAAACTCTCATCCTAAAAGATGAAAAATATGCACCATCATTTAAGAAGATTACAACTAAGGATGCACTGGAAAATGCTGTTGTAAAAATGTCCTTACAGGAATCTGGCTGCTTGTAATACATAAGGACTCTGAGCATATTGGGTTTCTATGAAACCTGGCCTTACAATTCACCTAGAGACTGTGTACTACGATTCCAAAACAATCCTTTATTCCAATTTCAAGACACTTCATTTGGTAGTTTATCCATTATCTTTTCCAACATTCTTGCATTTATAAGCATTTCTTGAGTATCCACTATACCTCAGGCATTGTGATAGACACTGGGATGCAGAAATAAGTAAGCCAGAACTTAGACTAAAGTTAGCTGGGAGGCATTTGCCTCAGATACAAAATTTAAAGGGGCTCCAAAAACTCAATAATCAAGATAAATAATATTTTGATGTAATATTTTCAGTATTCAGTATCAATACAAAAAAATCCACCATGAATAAAATATCAAGATTTTAAATAAAGACAAGATAGTGCACAGTGTTACGCTGAGTCATATAGCAGCTGAGGAAGAAAGAAAAATTAGTAATAATGATCCTGCTCTGTTTAAAATTTTGATATTTTGCCCACCGTGGATTTTTCTGTATTAATACTGATTACATCAAATCTTACAGTAAAACGCTATTAATCTTAATATGATGAGCTTTTGGCACCCCCTGAGATCTCTGACTCTAACTCTGGCCTTGAATAAGCCATGTCTCATAGTTGGCTGAAACCTGGAATTCCATAGTTGCCAATGAGGGGAATCTAGGGACATTAAGGATATACTGCAAATACTGAGACTGAGAAAAAGCAAGGGCAAATGGCACAAGGCTGGTCAGCAGCAACACCTGAAACCAGTTCTACTGCTGGATCGCCCTCTGCTACATCATCAACTTTCACACTCCTTTCACTTATGAAGAAACAGCCTTTGAGGTGGCTCCGTTTGTCATTCACAGTCTGTTTACACATGCAGCTCCATAGAGCAACTGGATTTCCATTGGCAAGGTTTCTGCTCCACAAGGCATTTTTCCAGACTTGCCTGGCTGGCTGTTAGTCACGAGAGTAGAGTCTGCTCCAGACCTGATTGGCTACCATGGACCCCTTAGCTATTCTCGGGTTACACAATAAGCTTCATATTTTCAATGCAGGCCAGGCACCCAAATTCTAGCATGGCACTGAGGATTACTATGCTATGTGGGAATGTGACTGCCAGACACAAATGGTACAAAAATGACCCACTTGATTTCTTTTCAAAATATTCTTAAGCACCCAGGTTCTCTCTCCTAGACTTTCCAGGCTTACTCTGTCCTTACCACATCCAACCCTTTCTCTGTTGCACATTATTATCTGTGACAGCAGAGGCTGTCAGCTATTAAGTAAATCGGGCTACATTTCTCAGTTTCTCTTGCACCAATATTTGACCTTGTGTCTCAGTTCTACCCAACAGGGCATGAACAAGGGATGTGCTCATGAACATCAGATGTCCCATGTGTAATCCACCTTTCCTTTGCTCCTTATATAGCTAAATGGAGAGAATACTGTAGTCCTCCCAGGCAATGAAGTCAAAGGTAGGTAGAGCAGGAGTCTCTGGGTGAAACAAGGAAAGCCCCCAAATTCAAAATATACTTTGACTGGAAACAAATAAAATAAGCTCATTGTATAAGCCACTGATATTTAGGGGTCTGATATAGCAACCAGCCTATCCTGACTGATCTACTTCCTTAACTAGACTATAAACTCCTCACTGATAGGCTCTGTATATGATGCATCTCAATGTTCTCAACAGTGAGCTGTACACAGTAGGTTTGCAAAAAAAAATTCTACAGTAAATTAATGGCCTCAATTTCCCTCTTGAAGCTATTATAAACAAGCACCTCCACCACCATTACCAATAAAATGATTAATGATGAATTACCCTCAAACTTGAAAATGAAGGCAAAAATATTCCTAGAAACCCCTATTAATTATGATCACTAGATAAAATGACTCATTCTTCTTAAATGCCACTTCATGTGCACAATCGGTTAATATCTAAATATAAACAAACATCCAAAGACAGAAGACAGAGTCAGAATGGGAACCCCAGACACATACTTGAGTTTTCTTCTGGAAAGATTTCTAATGCGCTACAGTGTCTTAGGATTTGTTTGTGCTCTGTGAATATCACAGTTGACATCTTGTCAAAACCAAGGGAAATAATTGCATCTCCGAGTAAGAGCATCACGCAGGCAGCAATTTAAATGTGGTGTTGTTTATCAGCACTGATTTACTAATACCTTACTGTATATAGCTATGTGTGATAGGGAAAAAATGTATACGTCCTAATCAAGATTCCAGTACAGAAACAAAATTTGTTAGGTTTCAAATTCAAAAGAAGATGGAACAAAGGGAAAGGGGATAAAATAAGAAGCTGTGTTTTTTCCTCTTATAAATAAACTTTTAAGGAAATCTAAGTCTTCAGTGTTGTATCTTTATCTGAGAAGAGTTGGGCAAGATATAAGCCAGTTTGCTCAGGTCTTGAGGGAGAAGAAAAACAACCTACCTTATGAGGTTATTAAGCTAACACCTCAGCAAGCTGCAGGCATGCTACTCACTTATTACACAAAACCAAAATCTTCTGACAGTCCATAATTATGTGCTGAGAACTCTAATGAATAACTCCGCATCAGAAGGATTCATGGAACTTTGATCACTGTCCCAAGAGGCAGCGGGTCAAGATGAACCTTGAAATCTGATTAACATCACCCATCTTCATCCAGCATTCTAAAAATACTGCTTTGTAGCTCTTCCACATTTCACTTGATTATTTTGAAAACACAGTTTTGTCAAATACCCTACAGCAATTATAAAAATACTAGTATACACTATTGAAGTAGATTCAGGATTTAGTTTACATTAAATTTCCCACACATATTCCTCTATGCCATTTTGTTCCTAGCCCATAGTCATTTTAAAAAGTCACATTTTAGGACTCAATGATATACTATATTAGATAGATAACTGGCTATAATTTAGTACCTTTCCTCTACAAGTGAACAAGTTTTCTGAACATCTGGGTTTGAAGTGGTGATTTGTTTAAAATAGGTCACTTACACACCCTTTTCTCTATTTCTCTTGGTTTTAAGATGTGAATCAGGAGAAGAAATTTGATTTAATTGAAGCTAAATCATCATAAAAAGGAATAGATCCATGCTTGTAGATACATCAGTAATTCAGTTCAAGTGAGATGTGTATTTGTGTGTATATGTGTGTATTTGTGTGTGTGTGTATAAAATGAAAACATAATTGCCCTGTGGTCCCTCTTGGTAGGGTTAGAGGACAAATGGCAAAAACTCAAAATACATACTATGCTATGCTATGCTGTCACTTTAGTTGTGTCCGACTCTGTGTGACCCCATAGACGGTAGCCTACCAGGCTCCGCCGTCCCTGGGATTCTCCAGGCAAGAATACTGGAGTGGGTTGCCATTTCCTTCTCCACTGCATGAAAGTGAAAAATGAAAGTGAAGTCGCTCAGTCGTGTCCGACTCTTAGCGACCCCATGGACTGGAGCCTACCAGGCTCCTCCATCCATGGGATTTTCCAGGCAAGAGTACTGGAGTGGGGTGCCATTGCCTTCTCTGAAAATACATACTACAACTCCTAAATACTGCATTCAAGGCAACACATCACTAATCAATACCCCACTCTTTTCAGCTGAGCCTGGCAGTCTATAATCCTTACCACAGCCCTCTAGGTAGCTGCTACCAGACACAGAGAACTGAAATACTAGGTGAAAATCAGTATATCCAGCCCCAAATTTGTCCTGTTATTAATAAATGTTTGAAGTAGACACGACTTTAGTAGAGTTTATGCTGTTCAATTCCTCCATTCCATAGGTAAAGAAACTAGGAAATGGAGGTGTTAATTGACTTTTCAAAGGTCAAATAGTCAATACACAGGGATTTTTAAATTAAAATCTTTGAACTGATTTTATATTATTTTCAGGTATTATTTATACCACTGAAAGCATGCACAACAAGATTTAAGAATAAAGGGGTTCAAGAAAATCATTTCAGGTGTGTTCTATAAACTAAACAAACAAAAAATCTACCACAAAAAGTACAAGGAGAGCTATAGAAAAAAAATCACTCTCTACCTTTATATTCATGCAAGATCATCAGTAAAGCTTACCATATACTCTTGCTTCAGGTACCCTGTGCTAACATCAATAATTTTTTATTTCACTTGCTATTTCATGCCAGAAAAAAAGAAGCAATACATGTAGAAAATATCTCCAGAGGAAAAAATGCCTCTGCTGGACAATTCTGAGTTCATCATCATTTATACCATGGTCATATCTGATTGCCCATCTCTCTCTACAGGGTCACATGGAGATCATCAGTGCTTGGATACCATTCAGAGTCTGAGGCCAGGTTTTACAAACCAAAGCACACCGACTTCTCCAGGTCCATTTAATAAAGCTTATTCTATGTTTCTAGCTTAGTAGCATTAAAAAGATATGGAGTCCTCTGGGAAGAGAGAAAACAACTAAGAAGCCCTCAAAACCGCTCACTCTCTCTCTCTCTCTCTCTCTCTCTCTCACACACACACACACACACATGCACACACACTTTTCCCAGACTTCACTTAAACTGAGAGGGCCCACTGAATATCCTTATCCTTCATCTTGGGATTCTCTAAATTTGAAGAACCTCTGAGAGAAATGTTAGTGCAAGGGGAGGGAAAATAATGGCAAACTGCTAATGCTATGAAGCCAAAAGCCTCCAGCAGGTTCCCTGTGGTGGAGGAGAAACAGCCATGAGAAAGGACTTCACACAAGGAGACAGGAGGAGCAGCTGGGGAGGAGGTGGAAGTGGGTGACAGAGACATGAAGCCAGAAACAGAGCTGTGAGGAAGAAGGGGAAAAAAGGCTGAGCAGCCGAAGGCTGGTGGTTAAAATAACTCGTGGTAACAGAGTGTTCTTTGTTACCACACACTGCTCTTTGTTATCACACATTACAGAAAGTTATAAACAACAGAAGCATGCCATACACTAAGCTGCGCTTCAAGTTCCAGGCTCCGGTGACCTAACAAACTCTTCAGCTTCCCTCTTGCGTAGATTGACGCTGTTTCCAGAACACCATGTCAGGATTGTGGCCATTAATCTGTGTATCTCAGGTTGCACACAGGGGCCTTCTGTAATATCTGGCACTGTGCTGCTTCTTTCCAAGAACCCTCCTGCATTCACACTGATGTAGGTCAGAAAGGGTTAGACCCATTTGTGATGAAAAACAACTATCAAGTTTTACAAGAGAAAGGATGAGAAACTTTTCTTGGGGAAAAAAAAAAAAAAAGATCCAGAGAAAATGATCTCGTTTGTTTACACATAAAATTAGATACTCAACAGAAACAACCAAACAGCTTGCCAGTGAAGGCAGTGGACAGAACTGCTCACTGCTGGAAATGGACTGCCCAAGGAGGCTCTGCAGAACCTTCTCTCTCTCCCTGCCTTGGTTGTCATCCTTTACAACCACCATCCTTCACACTACAGGCAATCAACTCTCTTTCCTCCAGCTCTCATATTTCGTTTCACATTACCAACCATCCTGGGCAAAAGTTGCTAAGTAGATGGCATGAGGAGAGATGGAATGCTCAGTCGTGCTGTTTCTCATGATGTCCATCTCATAGTCAGTGGTTCATAGTTCATTTCCTTGCCCCTCAAGTCCCTTCACTATGACCTTTCTTTCCTTGCCCAGTAAGTCTCCCTCAGAAGCCAACACTGACTTTCTAATTGCCAAAGTGCTCTCCAAGTCTTCACTCTACCTGAGTTCTCATAGCAGTGTTAACAGCGGTCAGACACTACAGAACACTTTCCCCTTGTTCAAACTTTCATCACTGTGCTATTCTGGACTGTGTCTCATTCTGCGCTGGAAGCAATCACTTTGCTTCTATCACTGATGACTTTATTCACCTGCCATTTAAATGTTGATGGTTTCTAGGGATTCCCTTTTTCTCATTGCTTGCTCAGAATTCTGCAAATGTTGTTTCTCACTAGACCACTAGACAAAACCATGTCTAATGCATCCATGAGCATCACTTAGCAAAGGTACAAATCCTGAGACAGGAGCATGCCCAATATGATCCTGTTATCATTGGAGCCTGTAATGTTTCTCCTTCTGTTGTATCTCTCAGATTTTTCTTATCTTCATTTCCACTGCCACCTTCCTGTCATCCTGTCCAGGTAGTAGTCAAAATTATAATCCTAAACCTATCCCCAGACTTAGCTTTCTCCTCTGCCCATTCCATCCTTCAGAGGATCACCGAAAGTATTCTTCCAAAAGACAGATATGTCTTATATTCCTACCTTTCTCACACACCTTCAACCATTCCCCTTTATTCTTATACAGGATGACATCTAAACTTCACAAGATGAGAAATGTAATGTCCTCAACAATTTGGCCTCAACCTCCAGAGGTTTACTGCTACATGTATCCTACACTCCAACCTTACTGATATACTCAACATGTATTCTGTCTTCTATTTCTCTGAACATATGGTTCTTTCCACCTCATTCTAGTGAAATCCCATCCCCAAGTCCCAGCTGAAGGATCATGACCTCTATAAAACTGTACCAGCCCCAACTTGGGGCAATAAGTCATCCATTTCTTCCTCTGAGTTATCGGAACACTTATCTCATACCTTTTCCAAATCACTGAATATGTTATATTTCAAGTTATATTATGTGTATCATACCATGAACTCTCAGGAATCAGAATCCCAGTCTTGTATTGCCAGTGCCTAATACAGCACCTGGCACGTTTGTAGAATGTTTATTATGTAGGATTGAAGTGAATGACATTTTAAAAGGATCTTCCAGAAATAAATCTTTTACAATTAATCAGACACAGAAAACTGTGAAAAGCAGATATCTCTAGAGAGGAAAGATGACAGAATGTGTTAATAGACAGGCTTGCTTTCTACTGTATATTCTTTCATAGAGTTTTAGATTTTTTTTAATATTAACATGTACTACTATTCAACATGGTCCAAAAGGCACTATGACATATGCCTGGCACTATGCATAGACAGGATTTTAGGCATCATGGAACAACTTCATTAACCAAATAAACCTATGAACTTATATAATCTCTGTGTAGATTATTCTTTCTTTCCCTTCAATTCCCACAGATCCACGCTGCTCTTTATTTGTAGCATCTGGCACAGTCTAACTGATGTTATGATTTATAGATGTGTCCTCCATGCTGGGTAATGAACTCCTAGAAGACAGGGACTCTCTACATCTCACCTCCACAGCATCTACAAGTTTCTAGTATACACTGCATACACTTGGAAGTCAACTTGCAATTGTTTAATAGGATTGGTCTGACCAAGAAAATACGACTAAGTTTCAATTTTGAAAGAGAAATAATTGTACTAGTTTGCAGCTAATAATTCATGTTAAGTGGAAGCAAGGAAGATAAAAATGCAAAACACTGCTAATAGGTAACAGCAATAAATATTAGTTTACTATGCTCATATTGAGAGAGAGGTAGAACAGCTACAAAAACGTTATCAATTTTTTGTTTTGTTATCCATTATTTAGGTTGGGGGTAAAACATATATTTTACTTTCAAGTGAGAGTCTTGAAAATATGCACGGCCAATACTGTATATAACCACCATTAAGTGAAGATGATAAAAAGTTTTGAGATAAAAGAGGAAAAGGCAAATGGATTCTGAAATAATATCCTTACAGACAAAACAGGAAAAAAAAAAAAAACAAAACCAGCAATTTCCAAATAGATCTAAAACCTAATTGGTGGAAATACTTCCAACTAAATCCTTTAGTGCTTAGGAAACAGTTTGAAAGTCCCCTATGAATAACATAAAGCGCCCAATGTGGACTCTATGCTCACAGAGCTGAAAATACAGTTATATTAACAGCCACATTAAAAGTTAGAAAACAATAGAAGAAACTTAAGAAAAAAAGTGCAACAACATAAGATTCACATATGTGAGATAAATATTCATTGAGTACCCATATTCCTAATATGGAAATACACAGTCATATTCCTTTGTGAGGTGACAGTCCAAAGGTACCCCGTTCTATTACACAGCACATACCTGACCATTTTTCCATGAAGTTTTCACTTTTCTTCCTCCAACCCTTTCTTCCTCCCTCCACCTTCACCATACACACAGAAGTGTTCTCTCTGGCCCTTAAATACATCCAGAGAGTTATCTATCCCTATTTATACCATAGAAAGGCAATGCCAAGGAGTGCTCAAACTACCAAACAATTGCACTCATCTCACACGCTAGTAAAGTAATGCTCAAAATTCTCCAAGCCAGGCTTCAGCAATATGTGAACCGCGAACTTCCTGATGTTCAAGCTGGTTTTAGAAAAGGCAGAGGAACCAGAGATCAAATTGCCAACATCCGCTGGATCATGGAAAAAGCAAGAGAGTTCCAGAAAAACATCTATTTCTGCTTTATTGACTATGCCAAAGCCTTTGACTGTGTGGATCACAATAAACTATGGAAAATTCTGAAAGAGATGGGAATACCAGACCACCTGATCTGCCTCTTAAGAAATCTGTATGCAGGTCAGGAAGCAACAGTTAGAACTGGTCATGGAACAACAGACTGGTTCCAAATAGGAAAAGGAGTACATCAAGGCTGCATATTGTCACCATGTTTATTTAACTTATATGCAGAGTACATCATGAGAAATGCTGGACTGGAAGAAACACAAGCTGGAATCAAGATTGCCGGGAGAAATATCAATAACCTCAGATATGCAGATGACACCACTCTTATGGCAGAAAGTGAAGAGGGGCTAAAAAGCCTCTTGATGAAAGTGAAAGTGGAGAGTGAAAGGGTTGGCTTAAAGCTCAACATTCAGAAAACGAAGATCATGGCATCTGGTCCCATCACTGCATGGGAAATAGATGGGGAAACAGTGGAAACAGTGTCAGACTTTGTTTTTCTGGGCTCCAAAATCACTGCAGATGGTGACTGCAGCCATGAAATTAAAAGACGCTTACTCCTTGGAAGGAAAGTTATGACCAGCCTAGATAGCATATTCAAAAGCAGAGACATTACTTTACCAACAAAGGTTCGCCTAGTCAAGGCTATGGTCTTTCCTGTGGTCATGTATGGATGTGAGAGCTGGACTGTGAAGAAGGCTGAGCGCCGAAGAACTGATGCTTTTGAACTGTGGTGTTGGAGAAGACTCTTGAGAGTCCCTTGGACTGCAAGAAGATCCAACCAGTCCATTCTGAAGGAGATCAATCCTGGAATTTCTTTGGAAGGAATGATGCTAAAGCTGAAACTCCAGTACTTTGGCCACCTCACGCGAAGAGTTGACTCATTGGAGAAGACTCTGATGCTGGGAGGGATTGAGGGCAGGAGGAGAAGGGGACGACAGAGGATGAGATGGCTGGATGGCATCACTGACTTGATGGGTGTGAGTCTGGGTGACCTCCGGGAGCTGGTGATGGACAGGGAGGCCTGGCGTGCTGCGGTTCATGGGGTCGCAAAGAGTCGGACACAACTGAGCGACTGATCTGATCTGATCTGATTTATACCATATACCATTATCCTCATTTTGTATTACACTTACTTACAGCCAGGTAATTGACCAATGAATTTTAGATGACTTGCAGATAAACTTCACATTTCATTCACTAATAAACTCTCAATGCATTTGCCACAGTGAAACACAGCTGATCAGCTAGACAATGTCTGATCAGAGCATGTTAGATTCGGACTTCTCCTCTATTCTCACAAACCCTGTAAGAATTCTTCTCAGAGCGAGGAAGAATAAAGATAGGAAAGGCAGAAAGAACAGAAGAACAGTTAATACCATGTAGATAAATCCTTCTTATCAAGGCAACTTGCAACAATTAATTTATTGACGTGCCTCCTTTTGGAAGAAAGTATTACATCTTTGCGGTACCATAGCCTCATCCAATTCTTGATATAAAACATATGTTTAATGAATATTTCGAAAATCAATTATTTAATTAAAGAGAGAGAAGGGTGAGAAAAATAAATGTTCTCAATTATTATCTATTGAAATGAGAATGAATGAAGATCAACAGAAGAGAAGGGCAATCCTCCCTTAGTCTCCTCATCCCAACATGTCCCAAAGTGATTCAGTAAGATATCTATCCCTTAAGCCAAATTTGAAAAGATATTATAAGTAAAAATTCATGGAACAATTATCTTTTTAACACTGGCTATTCACTAATTTAAACTATATTCAATTCAAGAAGTATTTATTGAGCACCAACTACATATGAGGTGTGTTTCTGATATTAGGGAGGAAAGAAATAAATAAGATTGTCCTTCCCTCAAGGACCTTACAATTTAGTGTCCTGTTCCTTGTAACCTGTAGAACTTTTTACTATGATGCAAAAAACATGATGACATTTCACAATATTTATGAAGTCATATGTTTTAAAATCATGGCCAAAAGAGATATACTAATTCTCCTTTTCAAGAAGCCTGAGTACTTCACAGCCAAATCCTACATGGCAGCCTGCCAGTCCAAAGGGCCTCACCCCAAAAGGCCTGTATTCCCTCCTCAGAAACAAAATGAAATAGACAGGTGTTCAAACGGAGTTACCAATGACTTAATTTTGACAGAAACATCTATATCCACATGTCTATGTTAAAACAAAGTTGGTAGGAAGGCTCTCCCTCACGATTTTCTTCAAACAAAATTTGAAGGTTGGCTTTATCTTTATTTCTGTGGACTAATCACAAATATTCATATCTGAGCTAGTTTTTTATGCTTCTTAATAATCC
Organism: Tragelaphus eurycerus; assembly: GCA_935064755.1. Classification (NCBI taxonomy): domain Eukaryota; kingdom Metazoa; phylum Chordata; class Mammalia; order Artiodactyla; family Bovidae; genus Tragelaphus; species Tragelaphus eurycerus. The sequence goes on along the minus strand of CAKXYN010000015.1, from coordinate 14,305,994 downwards.
AAATATTAATGCGTCACAACTGCAATGTGTCCATTTAAGCTCAGGTTCTATGGGGATACACTACTCCATTATATAAAGGAGACAAATATCACCTATATAATACCTCAGTTTAATGAATTTATCTCAAAAATAAAAAACAAAAATTCCTGAAAAGTCTAATCTTAAATAGCAGACATAATGAATAATATCTTTTTCTCCTTCACAAAGGTTTTAAGATAAAACAAATGTAAGTATATATTTATGTTTGTATGAATATATATTTATATATAAATATATAATATTAAGGATAATATAAAATTATGTATTTCCATACATGACTTTAAAATTCAAATATATGAAGAAAGGGGAAATGAAAATATATTACTATTTCAAAATTATTGGGGAATTACTGAGGAATAGTATTGCCAAAATATAAAAATACTAAAAACACAAAAAAACTAAATGTTTAGATGTCTTCACTAATTAAGTAGTGACAAGAGGAAAATCCACATTTCCAAGGGATCACATAGAGGAATACATCTTTTCATTCAGGAGAAGTGGAATTTCCCCCTAAGTACCATGTTCTTGGCATAAGGGATGTTATGTCCAAGAACTCTGCTCCTTGCTGGGTCCCTTCTGCCCTGTGTCAGTGAGAGCATCCTGTCTGGGCTCTTGGGAACTTCAAAGTGTGTATCTCCCATTTTCATCCCATCTAGATCAATTTACTTGTCTCAGAAATAGTATTAGAAAGAGCCTTGATAAGATGATCTGCACTGCCTTTTCACTTCTTCAGAGGCCCGGTGTCCTCATCATCTTCAGAGAACTCTAGACTTCTTAGTATTAGCTTCTTACCTATAACTCCCAACAGATCCAAAATTGTGGTCTTGACTTAATAAATATTTGATTCAAGTTTAAGAAAATCCCTTAAATTCATTCATATTCAGGATCTTAAGCTGCCACTCAACAAAAACAAAACAAGCAAACAAAAGACTTGACGATACCTACTATGATGTGTCATAAGAGAATATTCATATTTTAACCTTCTTTGGGACTTAAAAAAAAAAAAAAAAAAAAAAGCCTTCCCAGAAAGGATCAGGGAAGCTAGAGCTAAAGGTAGAAGGAAAAAGAAAGCTTCCAAGACCACTGAACCCACACTGATGTACGCCTGACGTACTCAGGCCCCCTGATCCAGGACATGGAAACCAAGCTGGAGACATTCAGGGTAGTATTAAGGCCCAAGACACTAAAGTCAGATGGGTTTAGGTTCAAATTATGGCTCAGCTCTATGTAGCCACCATGGCAGCTGTTCTGGTATTTCCTCATCCACAGAGATTCTAACAGTAATTCCTTCACAAGGTATGTGAAGTAGAGGGTGATGCACTCTACACCGCTAGGCTGGTATCAATACTTTTACTGCTATTGCTGGGAATGCTGCTATTACTACTGCTAGCATGCTAGAGTCACTAGATAGTGTGCTCTACGAAGAAAAGCTTCACACACAGCACAGTGGTTACAACTGCAGGCTCTAGAATCTAACTTCAAATCCCAGCTGGGCCATTTTCTGACTTAGGTTAAGTTCTTTGAATAATTCATTTAACCTCTCTGTGCCTCAGCTTCCTTATATAAAAAGAGGATGATAACATCCATGAAGTTACTGTGAGTGAAGTATGTTAGTTGCTCAGTCATACCCAACTTTACGACCCCATGGACTATAGCCCACCAGGCTCCTCTATCCATGGAATTCTCCAGGCAAGAATAATGGAGTGTGTTGCCATTCCTTTCTCCAGGGGATCTTCCTAACCCAGGGATCAAACTCAGGTCTCCTGCATTGCAGGCAGATTTTTTACTGTCTAAGCCACCAGGGAAGCCCATCGTGAATGAAGTTATATATATAAAATGTTTGCAAGAGTTGTAGGTAGTAAGCATCTTTTTTACTTATCCTTACAGTGTGTAAAGTAAAAATAGTAATAATAATAATAAGCATACAAAACCATTTACTATAAGGTAGGTACTTTGTTGGAAAAGGCAATGGCAACCCACTTCAGTACTCTTGCCCAGAAAATTTCATGGGCAGAGGAGCCTCATAGGCTGCAGTCCATGGGGTCGCAAAGAGTCGGACACGACTGAGTGATTTCACTTTCACTTTTCACTTTCATGCATTGGAGAAGGAAATGGCAACCCACTCCAGTGTTCTTGCCTGGAGAATCCCAGAGATGGGGAAACCTGGTGGGCTGCCTTCTATGAGGTCGCACAGAGTCGGACACCACTGAAGTGACTTAGCAGCAGCAGCAGCAGCAGGTACTTTGTTAAGCTACACACACACACATATGTATGTATGTATATTTAATTATCCTCATTTACAGATGAGGAAACCAAGACACGGTATAAATAATATGTTGAGTGGCAGACTTTGGAGAGTCATGATTTAAACCTAAGCCATCTGGTTTCAGAGCCCATACTATTATCACTATGCTATGCTGCCTGAAAAAAAATTTTAAACAATGAATGAATTTTCCTGCTAGACAAATACTGAAGAGTCAATCATCTTGACTCTACTGTTTTCAATAAGAGTGGACAGTTCTTGCAAAGTGCACACAAATGGAGGACAAAGGCAGAAAAGGTCAACTCAGTGTTCCCTATGCGGGCCTGGCAGGGGCTTTCCAGCCAAAGTCAGAACATGAGGGTGACCTAAAGATACAAAAGGAACTCAGAGCTTTGTCCCTGAATCCACAGTCACTTAGTTTATAGCATGTTTTAAACTGACAAGGAGCAAATGCTTATGATGGGCTTGGCCTTCTCTGGTGCCATGAGGGATTATATATAACCAGAAGACTGGATATCGGCCTTGAGGAAGCTTACAGGAATGCAAGGCATCCTCAGCTTCCATCCAAACCCAGAAGTGAGGTTCACTTATCCATTTACAGCTTCCCTAGATTGTACTGTGTATACTGGGCTTGTTATTCACACCCATTTGAATTTTAGGCCATTTGAGGCCAAAGGCATATTTATTGGTCACAACAGGACAAGCTAACCAGAAGGTTTTATCAATTCTTCAATATTCTTGAGGCCTCATCTCATAAAATGTCACTCCAAAAACCTAGGAATCTTAGGTCAACCATGTATTGAATCAATATTTTGTCAACAACTAACTCTTGGGGATAATTTGTTGCTTTTTTCATGATCTTTGAATTCAGCTTCCCACAAATGTCTTAGCTTTGGATTCTTCTAGATCATCTTTTCTATACATGCTTCCCAGTAAAAGACTTTAAGAGATCTAAAATCTCAAATGAAACCATCAGATGATGGACAAAAAGAGACAAGAAAGGAACGTGGCAGGGAGAATAGAGCAACTGAGGAACAATAAAGACAGAATGGATCACTGAATTCTTAAAAAAAAATGAACATTTTTCGTCTACCAGATTAGCAAATATTAAAGTTTGCTGACATACTATATTGGTTAGGTGTGGGAGAAACTGGCATTCTCATACATGGCTAATGGGTGCAAATCAGTACAACTGCCTATGGAAATGAAATCTGCCTATATTTATCCAGTTTTAAATGTACACACCTTTTGAATAAGCCATTCCCTGAACATAAACCTTACATACTTGGGTGCCACCTCATGCTATATCAAAAAGATATCCAAATTCCGAGTATTTCTAAATTTCAGGAGAGACATTAATGAACAGGTTTCATAACCACAGACATAAAATTATTCATATTATAACTTTGTCTTTTTTTTTTTTTTTGCAATTTTATTTATTTATTTATTTATTTATTTTTATTTTGCTTAACTTTACAATATTGTATTGCTTTTACTATACATCAAGATGGATCCGCCACCAGTATACACGTGTTCCCCATCCTGAAACTTTGTCTTAATTAACAAATTATGTTACAACAAATGTGATGTCCAAGCAGACTGAGATCATATTTCGCTCGTATTCCTTTGGTGTCTAAATTGGGAGATCTGTTTAGGTAGCTGCTATGTGTTACAGAGTTCAAAGGTAAGGTTTATTGGATAAAGGGGCAAGCTTTACTATAAGGAGAAAATGGTCTGGGTTTGAGGAAAGGAGGACAACAGGATCTAATCCCTGGCGTGGTGACTCACAATAGGAAGGGATCTCACAAACCTGGAGCGTCTCAGGGGAGTAACCCTTGGGACTTACCCCAAAACATCTGGCTTAGAAAACCAACAAGGGTTATGTTCAACAGAACCTAAGGGCGACAGGGAACTGAGTTTTTCCCTTTAAAGGGCTCACAGGCAGTTTTGTTTGCCCCAGGACCCAGTGCCAAAGAAGCAATTTGCAAAGTGCCTGGGCTGTATGTGAAGCAGATCCATTTGCTAATTCAGGATCTGCTGGAGGGGCAGGGGATAGCTGGGACTCTCTCCAGAGGTGGAGGCACTGGCAACACCATTTCTGCACTCTCACTCTACCCTGCTAGCAAGTGGGCATGTGTGGACATGACACTCTCCTGCTGTCTTGCTAAGGCCTTTGGGGGCAAGAAGGTGCAACACTATCCTGCTGTCTCACTAAAGCCAGAAAGCACAGGCAACTGCAGCACTGTCTTGCTCCCAGACTGCAGTGGACAAGCATGGGCAGTCATGACACTCTCTAGCTCCTCTGCGAAAGCCAAGGGCACAGACAGGCAAAGTACTCTCCTGCTGCACTGCTGAGCTCAGAGGCCATGCTCTGCCCCCTTCGGTTTCCGGTTATCTTGTTAAAGCCAGTGGGCATGCAAGTCAACACAGGGGACACTTCTAGATCATCTGCCCTGGTGGTCGAGGAGGCTTGTGTGTCTGGGCTCTATGTGATTGTAACAATCAGAAGGACAGTTCTTGGCAGGCTACCACCTTCAGGGTACCACACAGAAAGCAAAGTAAAACACATCCCCAGTCTTCATGCTAAAAAGGCCTATTTATTTGTCTCAGAGCTTCCACATAAGAGATAGACTTCAGACTTGCCATACATACATCTAGAGGCTACAGAGGCACTGCCAGGTAACATAAGCAGCGAGACACTATCCTTGAGCACCCCCTGGCCTCACTCCAGCTCACTGATACCTTCCAGTAGAGAGTGTAAATACTCATCTAGAGTTCTATTTTTGCAACTGTCACCCAGGAGACACCATCTCCAGATCTCCTGATATGGAAATCAGCAGAGTTTATGATTTCACCCCACAGGACTATACATATTTATATACTTTAAAAGCTGCTTCTTGAGGGTCTGGCTTCTAATCAGCCTGAAACTGGTGCTAAATGAGATCCCTCCCCTTGGAACACTGACAGGTCTTGGCATACTCTCAACAACAGGAACATATAAATAATAAATCAGGCTGCTTAGACAATCATAAAGGTGCAAGGGACAATCAAGAACTAGGGCAGGTTGAATGATAAAGTTCACCACTTACACAAGGCCACTCCTTCAAAATTGAGAGAGGAAGCCGTTTTGCCTAATACAGAGAAACAAACAGAGTCAAGCAAAATGAAAAAAAAAAAAAAGAGTAGTATGTTCCAAACAAAAGAAAAAAGTAAAACCTAGAGAAAGATCTTAATGAAACAGAGATAAATAATCACCTGATAAATTAAAATAATGATTATAAATATCCTCACTGAATTTAGGGAAAAGAATAAATGAACATAGTGAGAACTTCAACAAAGATAAAGAAAATATAAGAAAGTATCAAATAGAAGTTACAGATATGAAGAACATGACAAGTAACATGAAAAATATACTAGAGGATTCAACAGCAGACTAGATGAAACAGAAGAATGGATCAGTAATTGGAAGACAGGGCAATGGAACTCAACCAAAAAGAGCAGTAAAAAGAAAAAAGAATAAAAAAGAGAAAATAGCTTAATGGACACTTGGAACAACATCAAGCACAGTAACAACTGCACCACAGAGGTCCCAGAAGGAGAAGAGAGACAGAGAAATGGGCAGATAACTTATCTGAATAAATAATGGTTGAAAATTTCCCTAACCTGGGGTTGGACACAGATAGTCAGGTGCAGGAAGCAAGAAATCTCCAAATAAGATGAACTCAAAGAGATTCACACAAAGACACATTATAATTAAAATAGCAAAAGTTATAGAAAAATCCTGAAAGCAGCAAGAGAAAAACAACTTATTATATACATAAAGTATCAGCAAATTTTTTAGCAGAAATTTTGCAAGCTACAAGGGAGTGGCATAATATATTCAAACTGTGCAAAGACAAAAACTTCCAACCAATAATACTCTACCTGGCAAGGTTATCATTCAGAATGAAGAGATAACAAGTTTTCTAAACAACCAAAAGCTAAAGAAGTTCATCACTAGTAAAATGTCCTTACCAGAAATGTTAAAGTTGCTTCTTTAAGCTAAAGAGAAATGACACTAATTAATAACAAGAAAGCATGTGAAAGTAAAAATCTTACTGGCAAAGGTAGTTATAAGGTAAAGGTAGCAAATTAATCACTTTTAAAGCTAGTATGAAGATTAAAAGACAAAAGCAGTAAAATTAGCTAAAACTGTAAAAATTAACTAAGGGATACATAAACTTTAAAAGGTGTAAAATGCAATATTGAAAACATAAAACGTGGTGGAGGGGAAAATAAAAATGTAAGGCTTGGGAGTAAGTTCAAATTTAGGTTGCTTTCAACTTAAACTGTTAAATACATAAGATGCTACATGAGACCCTTACAGCAACCACAAAGCAAAAACCTAGACTACATGTCCCCCAAAATTGAGACAGAGTCTAAGCACAACACTAAAGAAAGTCATCAAACCACGAGGGAAGAGAGCAAGAAAAGAAAGAAACAGAGAGGAACTACAAAAACAGCTGGAAAACAATGAACAAATGGCAGTAAGTGTGAGTGAGTGTTAGTCGCTCAGTCATGTCTGACTCTTCGCAACCCCATGGACTATAACCTGCCAGACTCCTGTGTCCAAGGGATTCTCAAGGAAGAATACTGGAGTGGGTTTCCATTCCCTTCTCCAGGGGATCTTCCTGATCTAGGGATCAAACCTGGATCTCCCACACTGCAGGTAGATTCTTTACCATCTGAGCCACCAGGTAAGAAAATGAATTAAATCCTCAAAAGACAGAGAGGGTGAATGGATTAAAAAAAAATATTCTATATATTGCTTATAAGGGGCTTATTTCAGAAATAAAGACATTTACATACTAAAAGTAAAGGGAAGGAGAAACACAGTCCATGCAAATGGAAATGAAAAGAAAGTTGTTGTAGTTATACTCATATAAGGCAAAACAGACTTCAAAATAGACTGTAACAAAAGACAAAGAAGGGCATTACATAAGAACCCTCTTACACTGTTGGTGGGAATGCAAACTAGTACAGCCACTTTGGAGAACAGTATGGAGATTCCTCAAAAAACTGGGAATAGAACTGCCTTATGATCCAGCAATCCCACTGCTGGGCATACACACTGAGAAAACCAGAATTGAAAGAGACACGTGTACCCCAATGTTCATAACAGCACTGTTTACAATAGCCAGGACTTGGAAGCAACCTAGATGTCCATCCACAGATGAATGGATAAGAAAGCAGTGGTACATATACACAATGGAGTATTACTCAGCCATTAAAAAGAATGCATTTGAATCAGTTCTAAGGAGGTGGATGGAACTAGAGCCTATTATACAGAGTGAAGTAAGCCAGAAAGAAAAACACAAATATAGTATACTAACGCATATATACGGAATTTAGAAAGATGGTAACAATAACCCTGTTTACAAGACAGCAAAAGAGACACTGATGTATAGAACAGACTTTTGGACTCTGGGAACGGGAGAGGGTGGGATGATTTAGGAGAATCGCATTGAAATATGTATAATATCATATCTGAAACGAGTTGCCAGTCCAGGTACGATGCCTGATAACGGATGCCTGGGTCTGGAGCACTGGGACGACCCAGGGGGATGGTATGGGGAGGGAGGAGGGAGGGAGGGTTCAGGATGGGGAACACATATATACTTGTGGCGGATCCATCTTGATGTATGGCAAAAGCAATACAATATTGTAAAGTTAAGCAAAATAAAATTTAATTAAATAAAAATAAATCAAAGATTTAACCCAGAAAAAAAAAAAGAGCAAAGGGGTCAATCCAACAAGAAGAAATAACATTTGTAAATAAATCTATACCCAACATAAGAGCAGCAAATGCATAAAGGATGTATTAACAACCTAAAGGGAGAAACTGACAGTAATACAATAACAGTAGGGGACTTCACCACCCCACTTACATCAGTGAAGAGATTATCCAGACAGAAAATCAAAAAAGACACATCAGGTCAGATGAACACATTAGGAAGCACAGGTATGCTCTGGTTTCAGTGAGCAGGGGCTGCTCTAGTTGTGGCACACGGGCTTCTCATTGCAGAGCACGGGCTCTAAGGTGCACAGGCTTTAGTAGCTGTGGCACATGGACTTAGATGCACCGCAGCATGTGGAATCTCTCCAGACCAGAGATTGGACCTGTATTCCCTGCACTGGAAGGCAGATTCTCTTAACCACTGGACCACCAGAGAAGTCCAAGAGAAAATATTTTAAGGGGAAATTATAAAAAAGGACAAAGATAAGTTTATTCACCAAAGTATATAGATAATTAAAAAAAAAAAAAAAACTTCTGAATCACTGAAAGTAACTTAAAATCTGTTTTTACATAATACTAAAATAACCAGATGATTTGTTGTTAATTGACTCTATTTAGAATAATGCAAATATGGGTGTTTGTCTCTTTTTTTCCCACCAGTAGTATTATAAAGACATAGACTGAATCACTCTTATACTTCATCCAGGAAAAGTTTCAACTGAAAGGCCATCTGTATTGTTAACTAACTCACACCCAAAACATAAGTAAGTCATTCATCCTATAAATAACTCTAGAACTCTAAGCTCTCAATGGCCCATTCTTTTTTTTTTTTTAATTTTATTTTGCTTAACTTTACAATATTGTATTGCTTTTGCCATACATCGAGATGGATCCGCCACAAGTATACACGTGCTCCCCATCCTGAACCCTCCTCCCCACTCCATCCCCATACCATCCCTCTTGGTTGTCCCCATGCACCAGCCCCAGGCATCCATTATCAGGCATCGTACCTGGTCTGGTGACTCGTTTCAGATATGATATTATACACATTTCAATGGCCCATTCTTTAATTTGGTGACCATTTATAATTTTTAAAAAGTGGCGTTGGAGGATAAGGGAGTATAGTTGTTACTCGAGTTACTTAAATCTAGTGGCTAAGGGATTAAACAAAAATTTATAATGGAGTATCTTTAATCTGAGGTTATGTGCAGTGGAGACTATTCCCTTCCTGAATTTAGGAGTTATGTGGGATGTAATCTATTTTTTCAAAACAAGGCTATAGAGAGGGGAAGAGAAGAGGCAGAGGTGGCATAAGGGAAAGACACCTTATAAACTATAATGAAATAAAGGAAACAAAAGGTGGAATAAACTACGAAAAAAGTCACTCTTCACTCCACGGGGAGGGTTCTGTTTGCAGAAATCTTTCTCCCAAGAAGCACCTACCAGTTTGGTGAGCAGCTAGCCTCCAATATGTTAGGGTAAGAGCATCCTTTCTTAGGATTTCCTGCCATTCAGAGCCACAAAGAGCCAAGACTGTCTCTACTGTAAATTGAGACAAAAGGAAAAGTTTCTTCTAGGTTTGAGAATAAAAAAGGTTGAGTCTCTGCTGAGTGTAGACCTACAGCACAAACAGGATGGCTACCTTGTAAGAAGGAATAGAGAGAAACATGATCCTACATGAAATCCTGGCTTCAAGGCTCATCTTCAGGCAGAAGAGTGGCTCGCCTGATGCTCCTCACGTCACTTCCTCTTAGAGATCCACCTGTGCACCTCTGTGAAGGCAGATAGAGGGAGGCGGCATCTCCTACAAACACTTCCGCTTCCACTAGTTTCCTCCCTGTTCTGGGGCTTTTAACAGATGACATCATAGTGACTATTTCAATGCAAGATGTCAAACAGCCTTACAATACCACACAGTGACCAGAATATTTTGTCAAGATAAAATACTTTCTAAAAATATAATCAAGGGTGTGTGCTGTGCCGCTGTTGTAGAATGTGAAGCACTTTGTTCACTGTCAGTAACATATCTTTATTATATCCTGACTATATCCCCTGGAGTAGGAAACGGCAGCTCACTCCAGTATTCTTGCCTGGAGAATTCCATGGACAGAGGAGCCTGGTGGGCTATAGTCCATGGGATCGCAAAGAGTCAGACACGACTGAAGTGACTTAGCACATATGATCAACATGGGGAGTTTACTGGGAGATGATGTCTCAAGAACCCAATGGTCCTGGGTCTGCATCATGCCCAAAAGTAGCAGGAAGATCCATTATTCAGTTAAAGTAACAAAACAACAACCCAGAAATCCAAAATATTGAGCTTCCATTTATTTGTGGGTCATTTCTAGGACCTATTCTATTTCATCAGTCTATCTGAGTGTTCATTATAGCATTCTTGCAGCTTTATGTATGCCAGAAATAGTTCATAACTTTTTAAAGTCAGGGCCTCAGTATCACAGTGAGAGGCCCACAGATTCTTCTACACAGCAGGGCATTGTATGATTAAAGAAGGAAGAGCTGGTACAGTTAGGAGATATGAAAATAAAAACAAATTTCTATCTGTCAGAATTTTCTCACTGAAGCTATGAAAAGATCCACTTTCAAGACTTTGTAATACTTTCTTACTTAAATGCTAATTCCTTCCTGCAATTCTGAGTAATGACTGCCTTTTAAAAATTCTGCAGCAACAAACAGAGCCATGTCATTCACTGACCTTGGTATATTCCTAACGAGATGTCCCTCTGTGATACAAGAACTACTGATGGGGGATGGCAATAATGAATGGGGGAGTGGAAGACGAATGATATATAAGGGACACCATTAACATTTTCCATGAGCAGGATTGATATGCAGTGTAATAGAAACATAATAAATCGCTTCACTGATGAACTCTCACCTCTGCAGAAAGTAACTCATGGGTTTAGCAAGACAATCCAGTAAACAAATTATTCTCAGAGATTAATTGGATGTGAACTAAGGCCTCATAACATTTCCTTCTTCCAAATATATACTGTACAACAGTACCTTACAAATCAGAATGGCTCTAAACTTAATTTCAAAGTTGTTGAAAAATTCTTCCAATCCCTTGCTATCGTGTTATTCTTCTTCAACTTTTTGCTTTCTCTTTATAGTGGAAAAAACCATGATCAAAGCTGAGACATAAAAATTCCAGGGATCTTGACTCAAATATAGATAGACTCGTGGCTTAATTTCTCCTAGAAGCTTATTCAATTGTCTCTCCAAGTTACCTCTCACACACTTCTAAAAGACATTAAACAAACCTGCATGCAGAGCTCAAAGTAAGGATACCTATGTCCACGATAGGGTGTGATAAGACTGGCTTGAAACTCTACATAAAAAAACTAAGATGAAGGCATCGGGTCCCAACACTTCATGGAAAATAGAAGGGGAAAAGGTGGAAGCAGTGACAGATTTTATTTTTTTGGGATTCAAAATTGCTACCAATGGTGATTGCAGCCATGAAATTAAAAGATGCTTGCTCTTTGGAAGGAAAGTTATGACAAAGCTAGATAGTATATTAGAAAGCAAAGACATCATTTTGCTGACAAAGGTCCATATAGTCAAAGCTGTGATTTTTCCAGCAGTCATGTATGGATGTGATAGTTGAACCATAAACAAGACTGAGCAGCAAAGAATTGACGTTTTCAAATTGTGGTGCTGGAGAACACTCTTGAGAGTCCTTTGGAACCAAGGAGATCAAACCAGTCAATCCTAAAGGAAATCAACCCTGAATATTCATTGGAAGGACTGATGCTGAGGCTGAAGCTCCAGTACTTTGGCCACCTGATGCAAAGAGCTGATTCATTGGAAAAGACCCTGATGCTGGGAAAGATTGAAGGCAATAGGAAAAGGGAGTGACAGAGGATGAAACAGTTAGATAGCATCACCGACTCAATGGACATAAATTTGAGTCAACTCTGGGATATAGTGAAGGATAGGTAAGCCTGTCATTCTGCAATCCATGGGTTACAAAGAGTTGGACATTACTTAGCAATTGAACAACAACAAAAATAAAGAAGACTCTGTCGTATAACTTACTAACTTGGAGAATTCTCTCACATAACTTCTCTGAGCCTCAGGTTCCTAGTCTGCCAACTCAATGGACATGAGTTTGAGTAAGCTCCAGGAGTTGGTGATGGACAGGGAAGCCTGGCACGCTGTAGTCCATGGGGTCGCAAAAAGTCAGACATGACTAAGCAACTGAACTGAAGTGAACTGAAAATGGAAATAATAAGACTGCCCATTCTGCCTTCCATACTAGATTATGCAACAATAAAATGACACTTACTATATAAGAGGATGTTTTGAAAAGGTACAGAATGGTATAAAAATGAAAAGTTGTGGTATTCTTATTCTCACTTAGTTGTCTATTTTTATATTTGTAATAGAAATCAAATTCTTACAACAGAAACCAGACCAGGTGCAGAAAATGAAGCTTACATTCGCAGATCTTTTTACTCCCATCTTAATTGGCCTTAGTGCCCACCAGGGCTGATTGGTTAAGCTACACACTACTCTAGTCACTAAATTTCTTACACGCATTTTTTATTCCCACAAACCTAATCACTTATGAAAACAGGACAAATGACTTTGGATAAACACGAGAGCATATTAGTATATTTTTAATTGGGGTGGGGTACAACAAAATAGTATAAAAGACATCTGAGTAATTAGGAAAAATCTGATTTTTAAAAGTTCATTTCTAGAAAGTCCTTGAAAATATATGGTTCAGAGATCAGTTTAGTTTAGTTGCTCAGTCGTGCCTGACTCTTTCCGACTCCATGGACTGCAGCATGCCAGACTTACCTGTCCATCACCAACTCCTGGAGCATGCTCAAACCCATGTCCATCGAGTTAGGCAGGCCATCCAACCATCTCATCCTCTGTCATCCCCTTCTCCCCCTGTCTTCAATCTTTCCCACCATCAGGTTCTTTTCCAATGAGTCAGTTCTTCGCATCAAGTGGCCAAAGTATTGGAGTTTCAGCTTCAGCATCAGTCCTTCCAATGAACACTCAGGAATGATTTTCCTTTAGGATTGACTGGTTGGATCCCCTTGCTGTCCAAGGGACTCTTAAGAGTCTTCTCCAACACCATAGTTCAAAACCATCAATTCTTCAGCACTCAGCTTTCTTAATGGTCCAACTCTCACATCCATACATGAATACTGGGAAAACCATAGCTTTGACTAGACAGACCTTTGTTGGCAAAGTAATGTCTCTGTTTTTTAATATGCTGATTAGGTTGGTCATAGCTTTTCTTCCAAGGAGCAAGCATCTTTTAATTTCATGGTTGTAGTCATCATCTGCAGTGATTTTGGAGCCCCCAAAATACAGTCTGTCACTGTTTCCATTGTTACCCCATATATTTGACATGAAGTGATGAGACCCAAAGCCATGATCTTAGCTTTCTGAATGTTGAGTTTTAAGCCAGCTTTTAAACTCTCCTCTTTTACTTTCATCAAGAGGCTCTTTAGTTCTTCACTTTTTGCCATAAGGGTCATATCATCTGCATATCTGAGGTTATTAATGCTTCTCCTGGCAATCCTGATTCCAGCTTGTGCTTCATCCAGCCCAGCGTTTCTCATGATGTACTCTGCATATAAGTTAAATAAGCAGGGTGACAATATACAGCCTTGACGTACTCCTTTCCCAATTTGGAACCAGTCTACTGTTCCATGTCCAGTTCTAACGATTGCTTCCTGACCTGCATATAGATTTCTCAGGAGGCAGGTCAGGTGGTCTGGTATTCCCATTTCTTTCAGAATTTTCCACAGTTTGTTTTGATCCACACAGTCAAAGACTTTGGCATAGTCAATAAAGCAGAAGTAGATGTTTTTCTGGAACTCTCTAGCTTTTTCTATAATCCAACAGATGTTGGAAATTTGATCTCTGGTTCCTCTGCCTTTTCTAAACCCAGCTCAAACATCTGGAAGTTCACAGTTCACATACTGTTGAAGCCTGGCTTGGAGAATTTTGAGCATTACTTTACTAGCATGTGAGATGAGTGCAATTGTGCGGTAGTTTGAGCTTTCTTTGGCATTGCCTTTCTTTGGGATTGGAATGAAAACTGACCTTTTCCAGTCCTGTGGCCACGGCTGAGTTTTCCAAATTTGCTGGCATATTGAGTGCAGCACTTTCACAGCATCATCTTTCAGGATTTGAAAGAGTTCAACTGGAATTTCATCACCTCCACTAGCTTTGTTCCTAGTGATGCTTCCTAAGGCCTACTTGACTTCGCATTCCAGAATGTCTGGCTCTAGGTGAGTGATCACACCATCATGGTTATCTAGGTCATGAAGATCTTTTTTGTATGATTTTTCTGTGTATTCTTGCCACCTCTTCCTATCTTCTGCTTCTGTTAGGTCCATATCATTTCTGTCCTTTTTTGTGACCATCTTTGCATGAAATGTTCCCTTGGTAGCTCTCATTTTCTTGAGATCTCTAGTCTTTCCCATTCTATTGTTTTCCTCTATTTCTGTGCACTGATCACTGAGGAAGACTTTTTTATCTCTTCTTGCTCTTCTTTGGAACTCTGCATTCAAATGGGTTTATCTTTCCTTTTCTCCTTTGCCTTTCACTTCTCTTCTTTTCTCAGCTATTTGTAAGGCCTTCTCAGAGAACCATTTTGCCTTTTTGCATTTCTTTTTTTGGGGGATGGTTCAAAGATAGATAACAATAAATTTTTGTAATGATAAAAATGTATCTTTTCCAGAATAACCAAATTCAAAAGAACAAAATTACATCATCTTATAAAAGATGAAATGATTGTACATCAGGTAGCAGGGTCTTTCTATAACCAAATGAACAGAAACAGTAGTGTCTCTTTTTAATTCTGCAGAACCTGAGTGGCTATTTCCACCGCTAGTATCATAGAGTTGTATGGTATTTTAAGTGGAATAATATTGAAAGGGAAAAGGAGGGGAAAGAATGATTCTTTTAAAGTTTCTAGGCTCAGAGAGCCATTCCACTCACCCACTTGTACTACTGTACAGTTGTAATTAACACAGGTAAAAACCTCCCTGATGGATGGAATTTCATATGGTCCACATACATGTTATTATTCCAGGATCCTCTATACAATACAGGGAGTATTTGCAATACACCAGGGAGTACGCAAAATAAATGATGCCCTGAGTTGTGCACTGTAGCTGTCCTAGTGGGGGTAGGAGCAGGAACTAGGATTGGGATTCCCACAAAATAGCAGAATATGAAATGGAATAAACATAACTCACAGTAGCTTTGTGGAAGGCTGTGGTGGATTGGAAAAAGTTCTGGTCAAGGAGTCTGTGTCCTGGTTTACAATCTAGTACTTACCAGTGGTAAAACTTCAGTAAACTCATAGGGGCTGCTCTGCTCCCTTATTCTAAAATGGAAATGAAAATTGCAACTACCTTTTCTACCTGTAAGGATTATTGTGAGAATCCAATGAGATTATGCACAGGACACTGCTCTGTAAACCTGACTTAACAAGTGGAAGAGGTTATTATCTTGGGTAGAGTTCAGTTTCCCAACAGTCTGCCTCAAACCATGAAAACATTTTTTCCTTGGTGCTCCAAAGTATTGTCCAAATATAGCTGTTCTACTTAACTTTCTTCTGTCATGAGCATAGTGGGATTTTCATTATTCCGTGTAAACCATACATGGCCATTTTCATTTGTCAGGGCCTATTATTACTGCCACTAGTCATTCTATAAAATATCTCCAAATCCAGTCTTGACTTAAAAAGTCTCATGGGTAGAACAGGTTAGATAAACAATCAGTGTGTTATATTTTGACAATTATTCTTCTAGGATAATACATGTAACTACTGATAATTATACCTATGATTTTCCTGATGAGCTAGAAAGTTGTTTGTTTTAAAATTGCTCCCAATTAGCTGATTTCGAAAAGCTGAATCTTATAAGCACTGCTGGTTTGATATAGTTGTAGTTCTCAAGGTTCTTTTCTTATTGAAGTTAAGTAGTGATGGAAAGAGCCCTTTCCTGTTAATGAGTCATTTACATCTAGTGTCGTCTCCATGGTGGCACTAGTGGTAAAGAACCTGCCTGCCAATACAGGAGACATAAGAGACACAGGGTCGATCCCTGGGTTGGGAAGAGCCCCTGGAGTAGGAAATGGCAACCCATGCCAGTATTCTTGCCTGGAGAATCCCATGGACACAGGAGCCTGCTAGGCTACTGTCCACTGGGTCACAAAGAGTTGGACATGACTAAAGCAACTTAGCACATCCTCTAGTGTCATCATGGACACAAACAGTGCACCCTTTCAACAGTTTATTCTGAATGGAAGAGTGAAATGGGCTTTATTTCTAGAATCAAGAGGATTACAAGAACATCACAAGAACACAGTGAAGTTGCAAATTTGGACCTCTAAATGTCTGTATATTTTCGGTACTATGGTTTCACTATAGATACTAAAATTGAGAAGTTTAACACTGAAAGGGATTATTCTCACCTAAGACTAGAATTATGACTTAAACTATCATACTAGTTCTGTTCTAGATACTTCCTCATCAGAGGACGATACATTCTAGATACAGCCATTCTTCTAGAACTGAGAACCAACCTTCCATTTCTATCAATATTTCTATAAGGAAAGGCAATTCCAGGTTAACTATGTACTTGAAACAATTTACATCCCTTCCTACTACAATCCTAAAAGCATTTCTTCATCTAGTCATCAGAAGTTGCAGAGGCCATGGCTGGGGTCTTTGGTGAAGCCAGAGAAGAAGAGGTTCTGCTAGCTCTCACTTGGAAATGCCAAGTAAAGATTCTTTAAGCCAAGTATATGTGTTTCAGGCAGTGGCTATAGCTTCAAAATAACTGGCCTACCTTCACATGAATAAGGCAGGTAAATTCAGGCTTCCCTAGCTCAGTGGATCTCAATCTGCAGCAACGTTGCCCCTCAGGAGACATATGCAACACCTAGAGACGTTTCTGTCACTACCATGGATAAAAGGGGTGCTACTGGCATTTGATGTGTAGAAGCCAGGGATACAGCTAAACATCCTACAATGTTCAAGACAGCTGCTCTTCAACAAAGAGTCACCTGGTCCACAAGTCCACAGTGTATGATGACGAAGCCCTGCCCGAACCTCGTATAAGAAAGGCCCTAGAAGAGATATAAATTCTATAAAATATAGACTTAATTTTATCAAATATCACTGTTTTTAAGCAATGAATATGGTTTCATGGTCACTAGATGGTAATACAAACACAGATTTTAAGCATTGTTACAACCTCCATTTTCTCTTTCCTCTGACTTTCAATAACTCTGCACAGAAAGAAAAACGAAAGTGAATGAGTAGACGCTAGAAAATGGGGGCAGATGGAAGGAAACAGAAGGGAAAATAAATATAAAAAATTCCTATCTTTTCTGTGGATATAGACATGACATAACACTTCAGGCAAACAAAAGAGGCATCCTGTTGGAGCCAACAAAGTTTTATTGCCATAGACATGAACATCATAAAATTTTCCAAAAGCTAAAATGTAAGGTTTTGTTCCCTAGCTATCATAATCCACAGTAAACAAACTCAATAAATGGTACACAAAAGGTTTTTCATTAAGCTGTTTCTAGAGTAAGAAGAAATGTAGTTGTATGACTTTAAAATTATTTCCATAGACTCACAGTGCTTTAATGGCCAAGAACAGAATCCCTGAGCCTTTTCACACGATCTACACATTCAGAACATGAACCCAAGTACAATGCCTGAGAGCCTCAAACCCACAGCCATTTCATATTGTTCCCTATCAACATTATGGAGATGCTGGTGGAGCTGGCTATCTATGCAGTAATCAGGTAGATTATTGAGAACATGAATTCTGGAGCACAAACTACCATCAAATTCACTGAGAGATTAATTTATTAAAAGACAGAATCTCACTATTGGAAAGGGAGAAAAAAATTACCGTTTTTCAAATCCCCTCAACAAACACTGACTAAGAAGTCATCCAATCTGTTCCTGGATTCCTTGTCATCCCAATGACAGAACTGACTTAAGACTATTTCTTGAAGCTCACACATTGTTAAGTCCTGTATAAAGAAAGATATATGGATCCTATTATTAACAAGCCCCCAATTTCAAGAGCATAAGACTCTGATGGTAGAAATCTATCTCTTCTCTTGAAGCATGTCCTCCTTGTTTTCTGTCTGCCTATTTTCTGAGCTGGAGACATAAATACAGATACATCACTGGTAGCCAACTTAAAACAACCTCTTCAACTCTATCTTTTTTCTTTAACAGCACCTTGAAATTCTCCTAGATACATAGGAAATAGTCAGGGTAACATAACAAAGCAGGGCAAAGGAGATACAAGGTGTTTGGTAAAGAGGACTTGATTCATACTACTCACCTTTCACTCAATCCATATGGGATTCAGGAGTACAGACACCAATTTTTTCATGACTTTACTTCTTATTTCGACTTTCAATCAAGTCAGTCAATCTCATAACCTTGAATACTATATATACACAGGTATCCCCAAAACTGTATCTGCCTTGACTTCCTTGATCTTAGACTCACTCTGGGACTCTTACCACAGGCTCCTCAAACTTAACAAGTCTAAAAGCAAACTCTGTTTTCTCCCAAACCTCCTATCATCAGTTAAAGGTAACTCCCATCCTCCCAAACTCCAAATCTTGGAGTCACTGCTGACACTTCTGTCTCCTACACCCCATATCCAATCTGTTGATAAATTCAATTCATTGTCCTAACTTCTACCACTGGACATGAGCTGGAAGACCAGAGAGAAAGCTACTGCCATGATCCCAGTTATGGAGGTTTGGTCTTTCTGCTTCTATTCCTTGTTTTTCCTCAATACACACTCCATACAGCATTCAACAATTACATCAAAACAAAAAATAAATCATATCATCCCTCTCCTCAGAACTATCCTTCCTCCAATTAAAATGAATAAATTTATAAAAATAAACAAATATTCAAGGGGAAAAAAAAAACAACTATCATTTCATGGCCCACAGGCCCTAAACAATCTAGATCCCATTTTCCCTCTGAATTCCTTTTCTCTTTCATCCTTGTTCATTCCATTCCAGCCACCCTGACTCCTTGATGTTTCTAGAAAACACCAGGTCAACACTACTGCCTCAAAGCCTTTACACTTGCTGTTCTCTCTGTGTGAAACCTTCTTCCCTCAGGTATCTGCATTATTTACTTTCTTTCCCTTTAGACCTCCAAGAGGACAGGGAGTCTGGGGTCTGACCTGTTCACTGCTATATCTCTAGGTCCTAGAAGATTGTTTGTTATGAAATAGTTGCTTGGTTGCTCAACAGCTGAATGAGTGAAATAGAAACAATCATCAGAAACCTTTTTGTCTTATACCTGAGGGTCACTTTTGGAGACCACACAGAGAGCATGCACACCTACAATTAGATGAATGACTCAGTATTAAAATATAAACATAAATCAAATATGCAAAGAGTTTTAAGTGAAAAAATTACACAAACAACTTTATGACATTTTCCATATTAAAATAATTTTCTTTTATATTATGATTGTTTGAATTGTATACAATGTCTATGTTAGTAAAAATAAAGGATGAAACCAAATAATTTAGAAATGGTCAGTACAATGTTTTTTAGAAATGTATGCATTCTGTATTTAAGAATTATAAATTTCCCCTATTCCAGACAGTTTCAATTAAACCTATTCTAATCTTGGCTAAGTGAGAATCCAACTTCAAAATTTCACTCCCAGGCACACCTGTTTGACAAGTGCAGCAGGAACCTGTCAAGACATTTGGCAGCACCATTCCTTCAGAACACAATGGGCTTTTTGGCTGGAGGGCAGCCGGAACCATTATTACTCCCTGATGGTAATTAGCAAGACAGTCCTCCAAGGAAATGTACAATCAGACAACTAAAAATGTTTTTATAAAACTCCTTCTTGAAAATAAATCACTGACACTGCAAATGGTCAATATGTACTCTTAATTTTGAAAACTGCCCATTGATCTACCAAGATCTATGTTCCTGACCCTGTGGTCTAGTGAAATTCGTTTTTCTGAAGTTCTGAATTCAAGACAGGTGACAGTAACACAGCTGTTGATTCTGATTTACTACCTCAATGGAGAAAGCAGTTAGAGTGATTTCTCCATTATCTGCTCAGAAGATATGTCTCCTTCTTGCCTAGTTCCATCATAAAGACCCCATTCCATGAGCATAGTACAAAACCAGGGTTAATATCTAAAGATGATCTTCCCAGGACACACGATTGATAAAGATCAGGAAGACCCAGACAGCCCCAGCTGCTGGAGTCCTCACCAGCAGTGGGTCAATGCACTGAGTTGTTGGGGGAAATACTTGCTACATGGACAACTAGAGATAATTGCTGCAAACTCAATCCTTGCTTCAAGAACCTAAATACTTCCCACCTCAATTTATCATGTAATTTGGAACTTTCAGAAAAAAAACAGCACCTGTCTCATACTTGTATCCCAGCACACCTCCCACCAACACCTTCCACAAGTTTCAACAAATGCAGCTGCATTTCTGGGGATGGGCCAAAAGGTCAGGGCCCTGAAACTTTGTCAGCTTGACTATCTAAAGCCACTGGAAAGCACTCCATGTGTTTCAGAGAACAGGTAGACACTTCACTACACAAAAGCAGCTTTGTTTCTATATATGTGACGCTGCCTAATTAGAATCAATGATTTTTTTTTATTGTTGTTCTTGATAAGCTTGTTTGCCTAGCTTTGTTTTCCTAAAACACTTTAAGCGTCTCTAGGAAGAGTGAATGTCGGCAGAACACAGACAGGCCTTGAACCAGGGCTGTGGTATTGCATGATGTTTACAATTTGTCATCCTTGGGGGTAATTTTGCGAGCTTAAATACACTAAAGGACCTATTATAAAGAGCCAGGCAATTTCATTTTGTTTGAATATATTTATGGAAATGGACCAAAAGTATCCATAGAGGCACATTGTCATTTTTTCCTTTTGTGTGTGCCAGTTCATGACCAAAAGCAAGCATTCAGAGAAGAGAAGAGCATTTATGACCACACTGTGTGTATCAAATAAGTTATTTTATGAACAGATGGGGAATATTGCATTTCAGGGTCTTAGTAAAATAGCCCTTCACACCACATTTCTGTTCAAAATGGTGTATCTCTCTGTGATTCATTTATGACCTTGCCCTTGATAATGAGCAGATCTCCCTTAAGGGTGAGTGCCTGTGGGACATAAAGACATCACACATCCTCATGACATAGAAAGATGATGAGCAGTGAGGAATTATGCACCAAGAACATGTAATTTGGACAAGGTGGGAAAAACTGAGTAATTCACTTGAGATAACAAAAGTTTTCCCAGCAGTGGTGACTGTATGGCAATGGAATCCTTGGAGAGTAAATAAGAAAAAAATGGTTGGGCTGGGAAAGCTTTAGTAAGTTGAAAAGCAAGTTATAGAAGCCAGCACTGATAAGGAAAAAGAAATGATCTTTTACAAAACTGCTTTGATGAGATAGGTTGCTTTTGCTGCTGCTGCTAAGTCACTTCAGTCGTGTCCGACTCTGTGTGACCCCATAGATGGAAGCTCACCAGGCTCCCCTGTCCCTGGGATTCTCCAGGCAAGAACACTGGAGTGGGTTGCCATTTCCTTCTCCAATGCATGAAAGTGAAAAGTGAAAGTGAAGTCACTCAGTCGTGTCTGACTCCTAGCGACCCCACGGACTGGAGTCCACCAGGCTCCCCTGTCCATGGGATTCTCCAGGCAAAAGTACTGGGGTGGGGTGCCATTTGGCTGTTAAGAAAAACTCAAAGATCAAGACTTGAATGTTGCTTTTTTTTTTTCAAAGGGATACAGAGAGCATGGATAAGTTAGGGGTGAAGCAGGAGAGGGATGTCTAGTTCCCTGCTGCAGATACAGTGTTCTGTGTTTAATGTCCTCCTGTGCACACATAAGGACCACATTTCCCAAGCTCCCTTGCAGTTAGCTGGGGTCATGTGATTGAGTTTGGGCAATGGGATACAGGAAGAAGTGAAACATGTCCTTTGTAGATCTGGCTTCCAAAACATCTGCACAATTCTCAGCATGTTCTTTCACCGTAGACTCAGATTTCAGAAATATTAAATAGAAGGATGCTGAGTCACTGTACAATCACGAGGAGCAAGCTGTATTATATATAACATGCACCAGAAATAAACCTTTATTGTACCAGGCCACTGAGATTTGGGGCTGTCTATTCAAGAAGTTAGATTATCTTAATATAGTCCAGTAACATTTCCTTGCTATCATTTGCTTTTCAAATATAATACTCTTGCTAAAGAGAATCACTCATCTCATTTTTAAACAAAATTATTTCAGAGGCCTTTAAGAGAAATGTAAAAAATTAATTTGCTATCAGATCAGAACATAGGATACCTAAAGGAATAAAATGGCTGGTAACATTTTCTGAGGTGCTTGAAGGAACAAACTGTCCTTTTCTTTCCTAGACATTAACTTAAAGACTTTATTTGCTTATTTTTAACTTATTAGGGAAATTTTCAAATCTTCTCACAATTCTATTCTCACAACAATAGAATAATAAATAACCTTCATGTATCCATCACCAGACTCCAAAAATATACACACACATATATGTACATACATATATATCTACATATATACTCAGATATAAATAAGTAGATAAGTTGATTGCTTGGTAAGTAGATAGATATGTATGTATATATATTTGAGAACTAAGAAGATCACGGCATCTGGTCCCATCACCTCATGGGAAATAGATGGGGAAACAGTGGAAACAGTGTCAGACTTTATTTTTCTGGGCTCCAAAATCACTGCAGATGGTGACTGCAGCCATGAAATTAAAAGACACTTACTCCTTGGAAGGAAAGTTATGACCAACCTAGACAGCATATTCAAAAGCAGAGACATTACTTTGACAACAAAGGTCCATCTAGTCAAGGCTATGGTTTTTCCTGTGGTCATGTATGGATGTGAGAGCTGGACTGTGAAGAAGGCTGAGCGCCGAAGAATTGATGTTTTTGAACTGTGGTGTTGGATAAGACTCTTGAGAGGCCCTTGTACTGCAAGGAGATCCAACCAGTCCATTCTGAAGGAGATCAGCACTAGGATTTCTTTGGAAGGAATGATGCTAAAGCTGAAACTCCAGTACGTTGGCCACGTCATGCGAAGAGTTGACTCATTGGAAAAGACTCTGATGCTGGGAGGGATTGGGGGCAGGAGGAGAAGGGGACGAGAGGATGAGATGGCTGGATGGCATCACTGACTCAATGGACGTGAGTCTCAGTGAACTCTGGGAGTTGGTGATGGACAGGGAGGCCTGGCATGCTGCAATTCATGGAGTCACAAAGAGTTGGACATGACTGAGCAACTGAGCTGAACTGAACTGAAATGTTATTCTAATCATTGAGCCAGGTGCTATGGGTAGGACTTGAATAACTATCTTTGAATACATAGTTAAAAATAAGAGAATATATGAGACTCAGACTCACAAATTACTTCACTCTGAGGGCTACAGTGAAGATTAAAGTAATCCAGTAACTCAGAATTTGTAACACAAATTTTCTTTCGCTTTTCATTTCTCTGAAGGAGTTTCTAAGGGAGAGGTTTAACACTTTATTCCTAGTGAAAATAGTAGCTACCCCTTGGGAAGCCAGTGCACTGAATCTTTTCTCAGTCATTCACCATTTGTACATATCAATTTTATTTTTGATGAAGTTCTTTTCCAAAAGCAAGCCTTGACTAGATGGAAGGAAAAAATAAGGAGCAAAAGCATGGGGCCCTAAGGCAGCATGGAAATTTGGAGGGAAAGAGACAGTAAGAGCCACCACAGTAATGGAAGACAAATTTCCACTTCAGAATTTTGTTTAAGGTGGGGGTCCCCCAATTTCCCTTCATTACAACTGCTCTTCCACCCCCAAATCCATTCTCTTGGCTAACAAAGCACCATTTGGTGGTTTCACACTGGAAACTGTGACTGGGAATGGAAGGCAGAAGTGGCAGAAAACAGTTTAGCTGTAGCAATATTTCTCATCAAAGGATGAAGTTACCAGGACCAACACCCATGCCCCAGCTTAAAAATTAAAGCATTTTTTTTAAAAGCTTGCTTTAAAAAGAGAGAGAGAGAAAAGAAATTGTTCTGCACAAGCCTGTTCTGCACAAGTTCTGCACAAGCTTGGTGATTTTAAGAACAAGATCAGTGAGATGCTCTATCTGCAATACTCTGAACATCTAAGTCTACTGATGCTGGCTCCAGGCTGGCTCTCTGGTCACACAGGCAAATGGCCTGACCTTGGGAGGCTCAAGCCCCAGAAGAGGTGAGTGCTTCTCGTGTAGAGGATGCTCAAGTGACAAAGGGCCAAGCTCTCCTTTCACTCTGCCTTCCCCAGTTCAGAGAGGCATGAAGACCTAAGGTGTTCCAGACTGAATCACCAGGAATGGGTGCTATTTTGACAAGAACTGACTTAATGTGCATTCCTCTAACCATCTCAAACATTTAGCTCTGCTGTGTATTGATGCAGTCTGAGCAGAAAAAAATTCCAAAGCAAAATTTAGTAGTCAGAAGGTGGAGGGAAATTGGGAAAGGGCTGACAAGCTCAACATGATGAGTACCAGTCCAACCAAAGTGCTTAACAGTACTTTACTCTCTTTACAGATTATAAAAGGAAATTATTTAACAAACGGAAGGCTACTCATATACAAGATAATGTATACAGTCTCTGTCCATATGTGTCATTCTACATAACTTATCAAATAGTCTTTGGTCCCTAGTCTTCCTCAGGTTTTTTTCTTTCAAGTCCACCACAGAATAAACTTTTATGTCTATCTCCATATATCAGTTTTTCTGGCTGATCACTTGGCAAGAGAAAAATTTGTTGTTTCATATTAGAACTAACAAGAGATAGGTTTCAATGAAGAATGAAACTATAAACTTTAGAGACAATGAGATGGTTTGGGGGAAGTCAACGTTTCATTTCACATGCACTGAAGTGGAATGGTTCATACCTTAGGGATGCTGCTTTTAAAGAGTTTTGTTTTAACTAACTTTGCATTTATATTAACTAGGTGTGTAATTTCTTCTAGTTTTCAAAATATTACCAGTGTTTGATAGTAAAATTCCTTTGTTATTAGTTCAAAGTAAGTTTCAAGCCTCCCTTCCCATTCCTACCTAGTCTTGGACCATCGAACTACCTACAAATTGTTTCTTTCCTAGATTCTTTGACCCCCGAGTTATCACATATTGTGGTGCTCCACTCGAATAGCTTCCTTCCTTTTCTCTGCAAGAATCACTGTCTTCTTTCAAGATGCAGTCACCTTCTTTAAGACTCTACATAGTTGGAAGCTTCTTTCCCTGTTTTCCCATTAAAACAACTTGCATAGACCTATATCAGAGCCCTTGTTTTCATTACTGTGTAAATAACTATTTTCATAGCTGTCACCTCTCCTTAAAAGAATGTCCCATTATTTCAGTACCTACCCACTCCCAGCTTCCAGAACAGGGTATGGTACATGGCTTGTACTGAGTGATCCAATGAATGAACGAGCATGCACTGATTGGGTGGACACATCAGTGCATATACTATTTAGGTAAGACAACTATACATCCTTGTTTTCCCAAGACAAGCCTGCTTTACACCAATATTTCAGGGAAAGAGAATCCCTTTCACACTCAAAAATGTCCCAGTTGGAATAATAAACTATAAGCTCACACTAAGTTCAATTACTCGTGCACACTGCCCTGTCTGCCCAGAACTAGGTCATCTCATTTTCCAGTTTCTCAGTAACTTTTCAAATTAATCATTTTTAATTCTTAAAAATTCAAAAGTATTAGTTGTTCTCTATACTCAACTCTAGGATCCATGACCCAAGAAAATAAAAATAGTATGCTGCAAAATAAGAACACATCAGTTTCGTCCCATTTTCTCATCAAATTTCTATCTAAACCAACCTCCGATACAAGTGATGACACCTAACCAAACCAACCAATCTCCTCTCTGGTTGAGGCTGCCCATAGTTGGAGTAAATGGAAAATTGAGCCTGCTCACCCAGGTTTTGTGTTTGCCAGCCACATATCCACTGCCCAAGATTACAACATTCATTGTCTTATTGATAGCACAGAAGCCCTGATTCAGTAATTACAACAGAAACTAATAAATCTGCCCAGAAAAAAAAATCTCTTTTCCACATCATTCTACCCAAAGTTTGAACAAAACACTTTTGAAACACCAAAGAGAATCAGGACACTTCTTTTATGGAAACATAACTGTGGTCTTTCACTCTACATACTTGAATTGTATTTGGACTCCAAGATATCAACACAACCACTCAAAGCAAAGGTAATCAAGAAATATTCCAAAGGTCACAAAAGACATGTCTAAAAAATTGCCAAACTAATTTTTCAAACTGAAACTAAGAAAAACACGTTTTAAAATCTACATATGAACAAACCTCAAAAGATCTGAAATATATTCCCTTAATCAGATCACTTAGGAAAAGATTATCATAATTTTTTCTAATTTTAAAAACATTATTTCAGAGCATGAAATTAGAGGAAAACCACAAAACAAATATGAACTAAAAGGAACATTAACCACCATGTAGTTAATGATTTTGCTTAATGAGGATAAAGCCTCAAATATTTAGCCTCTTAAAGTTTCTCTCATTATCTATTGATTTTCATTAATACTAGAAGTGCAGGGCAAAGAAACATAAACCATGACTTGCTACAAAATGTTTGCCCAAATCTGCTATGAATTTATTTTCAGGACAAAGTTCATGAAAGGCCAGTTCCCCAGGTAAAGTGGATTAAATACCTTCCAAAGGAAAATAAAATCAAACCACTACCAAATGGAAGATTTCTAAATTGTATTTAGGGACATAAAATCCAATTTGACAGAAGCCTTATAAACTGTGGTCAATGCCCCATCTGATGAGAATTTCTGTGGTTTTGTTTTTACCTATACTAATGGGTTTGTAATTTATGGTGACATATATATGTCTACACTATGTTGGATATGTACATACATAGATAAATATGGTGGTATCTCTTTCTTATGTAAACTTGCTGGGAAATAATTTTGTGATTTAGTTGTATCTTTTTAAATCATTGAGTTTGCATTAACTATTTGACAGACTGATGCCTTGTGGGATACGATTTGGAAACTATCCTCTCTCTGATCTTTACCAGATGTTTCACTGGTGATATTTCGGCCTCAAGAGACAAAGAGGATATTAATGTTAATTTTATTTATTTAATCATATCAGGCAGATTTGCTAAAAGGAAAAATTCAATATTTTGGTAATTTACCAACTCTTCAGAAACATCCATAGTAGCAAAAATGTTTTGAAGATCATATTATATTAAAAGCAGAAAGGCTGCATGCATGGTAGTTGGAAGGATAAACACTCTATCCTACTTTTAGAAATGGGAATAATGTGACAAATCTGTCAGTTCCACTTATAACTCAAGAGGCAAAGAGGTGGCAATGACATTCATTACTCAGCACAGTCTCATCCCAATCTTTAACTATTAATCGTAGAGAGAGAATAATCTGAATATGAAACGGACACTTGGTTGAAAGCCTTCTGCCACTACCAGAGCTACTCTGTAATCTTATCTTGTCTTGAATTTTATTCCAAGGGAACACAAGAGTACCCTAATCATTGTCAGCGTATTGATGATAACAAAAATGTACTTTCTATTAAACGGTGCCTCCCTACACCTTACCTGAGATGACAGGGTAGGCTTTCGTCTCTCTTGAGTTCAATGTGAGAATGTGGAAGCTTTTAGAGCACTGATTCTCACCCTTCTGTACTTTAGAATCACCTGGAAAGCTACATCCCTGACCAATTACATCACAGACTCTGGGGGTAAGATCAGGTACGGGTATTTCATAAATCTTTTCAGGCAATTCCAATGTCAGTCAAGGTGGAAAACCACCTCCTTGGAATAAGTAGACAATGGCCAAACAACTTATTAGTCCTAGAAAAATCACTTAATTTTCCTAGGTTTTTTTCACCTCATCTTAAAAACTGTTATGTATGGAACAGAGTTAGACTGTTATACTCATTGATTTTCTTTTCTTTTTAGATAAAAATTTATATTTATAGTTGTAAAATATTTCAAATGAGCAGCAACACATAGAGAATATTATATCTAATAAGATACCTATGACACCTGTATTACCACCACCAAGCTAAAATAATTTTAATACTTTTCCATCTTTGTTTCATTTCTGTTATTCTTTGGATAAAAGATAAAGCAAAATCCCTACATCCCATATATTCCTATTTCTTTTGTCTCTAGAAGTATCTACTATCCTAAAGTTATCCTGCCTACATGATTTTATTGTATTTTGTATTACGTATTAAGCAATTATATATCTATGTATCTACAACAACTATATAACACTGCTTAGCATATGTTTAAATATACATAAATTGTATTACACTGTATATACCCTCTTGCATATAATTGTTTCATTTAATATTGTTATCTATTTATCTATGTTATTTATCAATCTATAGATCTATTGGTTTATATACAGTTTCAATTTCTTCATATTATTTCATTAGGAATAAACCACAGTTTACTGATGTACCTTATCTATGGGCAGATAAGTCATTTATAATTTTTTAAAAGATAAAGGTATAATAAAAACCTCTTTGTATGTCTTCCTGCCACCAAAAGTTGCTCTAGGGAAGACACTTAAGAGTTTTGTTATACATTCTCAACTTCATGTTTGCTAGATAGTCACAATTTTTTCCCCAAAATAGTTAGACTAATTTACTCACTAGTTTGTCCATATTCTCCAATGTGTGACACTACGAGAATTTATTAACTGTTGCCAATATGAAGATTATGGAGTGATAACTAATAGTTATGCTTAGATGATATTTTTCTGAAGTTCCTTCTGTTCAGTTAATTTGTGGTCACCACATCAATGCTAAATCTCATCAAAATAATAAAGGATGTTGGGGGAAGAAGCCTTCTTCCGCATTTTACAATGAATTTACTTTTCCTCAAGAAATGTCTTACATGGCTAAAGCTGGCTCATGAACCCATAAATCAGGCCATAAAAGAGGAATGGGGACATGGCCCCAGCTCTGTATTTATTTTCTTGTATTCCATAATCCAATGTTACTTAAAAAGCAAATGACCCAATAGTCAAGCCAAAGCAAATACTGTGAATTTTGCCAGGCAAAATGCCTGTGGAGAAATGAGTCAATTCATACAAGATTCAAAGCTGTCTTTGGTCAGTGACATTTTCGTGAAAATCTGTGGGTGGGTAAAAGTTTTGCAAAATTCCTTTTTGCTATTGGATAAAATTCATCCAGGAAAAATAAGCAAAATTTAAGTGGTGACCCACATTCCCCCTAATTCCCTTATTAACACTCCCTAACCTCCCAGCACAACTGCTTTCTATTGTGTGCAAAGGCCAGGATCAGTGTTTCTGATCCTCACAGTGGAACCTGCCCCTCTGCTCACTTTGCTCTGATCAGAGAGGCTTTCTCAGGATAAGTACTAGCAGGCAGAGTGTACCTGGCCTCATTCAGAGCACATCTTCCTGGGAATACTTTCTAGGTGTTGCACATTCTTCAATTTAATGGCAAAAAGACCTACTATGTTAAAAACATTCTCAGTGAGCACTCTGCTGGAACACTTAATGTAGCTATCATTAGGGATGGTTACTGTACATCTATGGACTTCCCTAGTAGCTCAGCTGGTAAAGAATCTGCCTGCAATGTAGGAAACCCCAGTTGGATTCCTGAATTGGGAAGATCCCCTGGAGAAAGGACAGGCTACCCACTCCAGGATTCCTGGGCTTTCTTGGAGACTCAGACGGTAAAGAAGCCACTTGCAATGCAGGAGACCTGGGTTCCATTCCTGGGTTGGGAAGATCCCCTGGAGGAGGGCATGGTAACCCACACCAGTATTCTTGCCTGGAGAATCCCCATGGACAGAGAAGCCTGGCAGGCTACCATCCAAGGGGTTGCAAAGAGTCAGACATGACTGAGTGACTAATCACAGCACACAGTGTAAATCTATACTTTATGATAGATTATACTTTATGTTGTCCTTTAATGAACATGAAACAGGGATTTGGGAAAGAAACTAATTATAAGGCTTCATTACTTGCTCTGAGTTGAGAATTTGAAACCTTATCATCTCAGAAAAAAAAAAAATTGAATTCAGCAAAGTTATACTTGGAAATGATCCAAAGCTTTGATACTTCTGAGATTCATCAATGTTAAGGGTGGTCTAAGCTCAGGAAGGTCTAAATAGAATAATATCACGCCTACAAGTTGCTGTATTAGTAGACAAAAGTGAATGGATTCAGGTATTTTTTAATATAGTACTGATATATTCCAGTTTCTGATTTAACTGAGGTCTGTCTGCCTGCTAAGGCCTTTACCCCTCCAGCACTTTGCCATTGGCAGGGAATATCTTTGTAATCAAGGCTAAGATTGAAAAGAGAGCAGCTGGTTGACTTTCCAGAGAAGCAGTAAGAATGAGATCTACAGAAGGGTGGAGTTGTTTGGGTGGGAAAGAGAAAAGAAACTATTCTCTTCTTCCAGTAAGTTAACCAAGTAATAAATTAGCAATCCTCCCCCAGTTCTGCCACCTAAAGTCCTGAGTGATCTAAATCCCAGAGTTCTGGGTAAGGCTGAGGAGTTACAGTCAGAGACTCTGAGAATGCATTCTCCCATGCATGAAATGGAATTTGGCATCAAGGGAGGACACCAGTGGTAGCCTCTTACTGTAAGCAGGCTGTCACTGAATAGCCCTTTCACACACCCTTCTTTTACCATGACTTCCAGAAGCTCATTGGGCTGCCTGTAGTCATGGTCACCAAACACAACTGGGTCATCACATCTTTCCTGGGTCAATAAGCTAAGTGAGTGAAAATGATGACTAACTCTAACTGTGGTCCACAGAAAATTAATAGCAGTTAAACATAAGTAAAACAAAAGTGGACTAGGCCTTTTAATTTAAATTACTCCTAGTCTTTGCAGCATGTGACACAGCCATAAAAACCCAAAGATCACTTCATGTCTCCAAAAGAAGAATGTGGTCATTTTACTTGGCAAAGATCTTGAGCTTTGAATCAACTACCATCAGTTTCTGAAAAGTGAGAGATGAAACAGATGAGTTTTAATAGTTCTTTCTGTTTGGATTCTGAGGGTGTAAAGACTGGTTTTGCAAAAGGCAGAAACATGCATCTTTGTAAGATGTACATCCACATTACACACAATATGTCTTCTCTCCATGGGCTACAACTCGAGAGGATTACTAAACTTTCAGAGCAAAATTATTTGCTACCAGTTAACTACAACCTTACAAATCAAGCAGATGACATGTAGCAACATAACAGTTTTCAAAAGACAGAATGTTCATGATATGTATGTTTTATGGAAAATGGATATCTCCCTGCTAAAAATATATAGTCCCAAGATGAGAGCTACAACATTAGTCAGCCCCTAAGAAACCCTGTGAACTTCCTGATGTTCAAGCTGGTTTTAGAAAAGGCAGAGGAAGTGGAGATCAAATTGCCAACATCCACTGGATCATGGAAAAAGCAAGAGAGTTCCAGAAGAGCATCTACTTCTGCTTTATTGACTATGCCAAAGCCTTTGACTGTGTGGATCACAATAAACTGGAAAATTCTGAAAGAGATGGGAATACCAGACCACCTGATCTGCCTCTTGATAAATTTGTATGCAGGTCAAGAAGCAACAGTTAGAACTGGACGTGGAACAACAGACTGGTTCCAAATAGAAAAAGGAGTACGTCAAGGCTGTATATTGTCACCCTGCTTATTTAACTTATATGCAGAGTACATCATGAGAAATGCTGGACTGGAAGAAACACAAGCTGGAATCAAGATTGCCAGGAGAAATCTCAATAACCTCAGATATGCAGATGACACCACCCTTATGGCAGAAAGTGAAGAGGAACTAAAAAGCCTCTTGATGAAAGTGAAAGTGGAGAGTGAAAAAGTTGGCTCAAAGCTCAATATTCAGAAAACGAAGATCATGGCATCTGGTCCCATCACTTCATGGGAAATAGATGGGGAAACAGTGGAAACAGTGTCAGACTTTATTTTTCTGGGCTCCAAAATCACTACAGATGGTGACTGCAGCCATGAAATTAAAAGACGCTTACTCTTTGGAAGGAAAGTTATGACCAACCTAGATAGCATATTCAACAGCAGAGACATTACTTTGCCAACAAAGGTCTGTCTAGTCAAGGCTATGGTTTTTCCTGTGGTTATGTATGGACATGAGAGCTGGACTCTGAAGAAGGCTGAGTGCCGAAGAATTAATGCTTTTGAACTGTGGTGTTGGAGAAGACTCTTGAGAGTCCCTTGGACTGCAAGGAGATCCAACCAGTCCATTCTGAAGGAGATTAGCCCTGGGATTTCTTTGGAAGGAATGATGCTAAAGCTGAAACTTCAGTACTTTGGCCACCTCATGAGAAGAGTTGACTCATTGGAAAAGACTCTGATGCTGGGAGGGATTGGAGGCAGGAGGAGAAAGGGACGACAGAGGATGAGATGGCTGGATGGCATCACTGACTCGATGGACATGAGTCTCAGTGAACTCCGGGAACTGGTGATGGACAGGGAAGTCTGGTGCGGTGCGATTCATTGGGTCGCAAAGAGTCGGACATGTCTGAGCGACTGATCTGATCTGAAGAAACCCTGTACTAATACATTTGCACTATAACATGTAATTTAATGCTTTGTGGGCCTTGATCTGATATGCTATTAAATCTAACAATCTAAATTTTGCAAAGATTTCATCTAGCAGTGGGGAGACCAGGGGAGAGAGAGTAATCATTTCCCATATCCATCTTGAATAATATCATGAAAAACTATGCAGATGCCTACAAACATTCACCTCTCAGCTTATTCTTTCATTGAAGCATTTCTATTTTTAACAGTCATCATGCACTTTAGCAAAAGTCAACTTTACAAAGTTGTATGTTTTTTCAAAATCTGGAAACAGTGGGAAAATAGGGAAATCCTATTGCACAAAAATTAATTTTGCAATGCAAAAAAAAATTTGGGGGAGATAATTCAAGCCTTTATGTTTATTTCAGTAAGGCCAAATCCAGCAAACTATTTTCAGCCAGGATTAGTCAGAACTAAAAGGTTGGACTGTTTTCCTTCAGAGACTGAATGTCTCTCTTGCCTGCAACAGGCCAGTGTGTTCCAAACAGAGTAAATGGAATTGCCTTCAATTGCTTGTCTCTTTCTGGCATTTTTAATGCAGAACCTTACTGACAGAGTAAGGTTTTGTTGGCTGGAATGCAATTATTCTTTTTAGTCATATAACCTGGCATTCTTACAATATATCAGCTTCAAGTTTTCCTTAAGAAAAATCATAACATGGGGCATAATGTAATGACAAGAAATGCAGTTTCATTCCTCCAGAAATTCTTAAAACCTTTTCAAAAGTACCTACTGGATGGTGAAAAAAGTGCTTTTAATACTTGCCTTACAACTACCACCTGTTTGGTTTGTCTTTACACGAATCCGACAACTTGGCCAATCTATAATCAAACATTGACATGGCAAACACGGGTCAGATTCTCTATTATCTAGACATACTACAAAAAGAAGGGACTCTGGCTGCAGGGCCACCATCTAAATAAGTTCCTTTTCAAAATCATATATATATTTCACACATTAAGTGACCTGCAACATATTCAATATCCAGGAAATACCTACAATTCTCAGATTTTTAACTCTAAAAGAAATATTCTTGTCCATCTGGACTAACATAAAACACATGCTCTTCTTTTTCCAAGAGTTAAGCGAGCTGTCTGAGATTGTGCAAAGCCACCCTGTGAGGCCAAGTGTGATGTCCGGCTTGTAAACCCAGAGGGTTTCTGTTAGGTGTGAAATGATTGTGCAACCATATAAGAGTCATATTATTCAAAAATAGTAAATTTTGCAAAGAAACAGAGATAGTTCCAGGATTGATGCTGTGGAAGGGGGAGATGGGGAGAAAGACACCATGCCAACTTCTTTCAACACCAAAGGCATGGTCCCCTCTGGGTTCTTTCTCTTTATACATTTTCAACCAATTTCCTCTCCCTAAAGTTCAGGGAGACCCAGTCAGATTCTGCTCCTGTGGTATCCCTGAGTGTTTTAGTGCTGGCTATAAATCATTAACTAGTCTCACAACCTTGGAGTGTGCAGTGTGCAGGCCCGTGGGTGTATGCAGCAACATTTTTACTAGCCAAGTTGCTAAGTGTGAGTTCCTTTCCAAATATCAGAACCATCACTCTAACCCTAATACTCACCCAGTTATTGCAGGGAAGGGGAAGTCACTGAATATTTACTTTGGAAAAAAGCTAAAGCTTGCTGGTGGTGTGGTGTGTGTTTCTCTGCCCTGCACATTTCAGCAACTTTAAGTTGGTGCCTGATGGGAATCAATTTTCTAAGATTTTGGACAGTGTGGCAGATGAACCTCCCCTCATCACATACATTTGCAGAAGAGAATCTACCCCAGCCACTAATAATTAAAGAAACTTTCCCCTTCCTCAGGCTGAAGAGGAATCAAATCTCATGGATACCTAGACCTCCAGCATCCAAACTCCATAAAAGAAAACACTCCCCAACTTGTGGCAGAGTTTGGAAAACCACATACACCTTCAATGAACTCCAGGGGGCTTTAGCAGACTCACCGAACACTTGTTGGGCTTTTCCCCCGAGTGAACTCTCATGTGGATCAACAGTTTATAGCGGGCATTAAATGGCTTGTACCTTCGAGGACAACCGGCCCAGAAACAAGTGAAGTCTTCCCCTTTGCGCTGGTCTATATGAACCTTCTCGATGTGCCGCACCAGTTCCTCCTGCTGGTCATACAAGGCACTGCAGTCGATCCAGCGACAGCAGTGCTTGCCCCCAACGTCATCCATCTCCCCATCCTCCTCCAGGGCGGCCTGAGGCAGGGCCAGCGGCTGGGCCTGGTGGACCAGCTCTGGGTGATGCAGATGCGGATGGGCATGGTAGGGCGGCGGGGGGCCTTGGGGCTGGGGCGGCGGTGGCAGAGGAGGCAGAGCGGGTGCGGGGGGCAGGTCCAGGACGCCGCCAGGGAAGTCATCCAGGCGCTCCGTCTTCAGCAGGCCGGCAGCGTGGCCGGCAGGCTCCGGCAGGCCGTGCTGCACCACCATGTTGTTGACCAGGCCGGGCTGGAGGCCGCCGTGCTCCAGCTGCTGCATGCGCTCATACTCCAGTGCACCGTCCTCATCGTAGGCCGGGAGAGCCAGGCCGCCGCTGGCCACCCGCACACCCTTCTGGCTGCTTGGCATTGAGCACGGCTGGGGAATACAGCTGCCTCGCACTCCCAGGAAATGCCCGTAGACCTCAGGCTGTGGAGACATGTTGGCGGGGGAAGCCCTCGAACTGTTGATGTAGGCGACCAAGGACGTGGGCGATGTGCGGATGATGGTATTGAAGTCTATCCCGATGCCATCAGACAATGGCGACAAAGACAGTGCTCTCTTCTTGGAGCGGGCCGAGTGGGACCTGGCTGAAGAGTGTCGGGGACTGGGGTAAGGAGAGTGGCTATTTTCCATACCGAAAAGGTACGGTGGCAATGAGTTAGAGACACTGTTGCTGGACATGGCTGTCCCAGGAGGAAGGCTAATTAGCTCCCCTAGATCAGTGCCATTCTGAGAGTTGTGGTTCGAGGAGAGCGAAGGGAGAGCCCTATAGCCGTGCGACCACTCCTGTTTCACGTTCAAGGTCGACTGACTTTCTGTCAGACTCAAAGTTGAGGAGGCCAAAGACTCTTGTGAAATAAGGGACCTGGAACAATAGCCGGAAGAGGGGGAAAAAAAAAGACAAACATTTTAGCAGGATATGGATTGCTTACGACTAAAAGAATATTGCATTGACAATTTCTTAAGTACTTCCCCTAATTGCATTCTCAGCTAAACACACATTCTTTGGCTAAGATAAAGCCCAAGACTTTTAGTTCCAGGTACATAATATTTTACCAAGATGAAAAATAAAGGCTAATGCTTATTGAAATAATAAAACAAAGATCTATTGTTGCTGCTGCTGCTGCTGCTGCTAAGTCGCTTCAGTCGTGTCCGACTCTGTGCGACCCCATAGACAGAAGCTCACCAGGCTCCCCTGTCCCTGGGATTCTCCAGGCAAGAACACTGGAGTGGGTTGCCATTTCCTTCTCCAATGCATGAAAGTGAAGTCGCTCAGTCGTGTCAGACTCTTAGCGACCCCATGGACTGGAGCCTACCAGGATCCTCTGTCCATGGGATTTTCCAGGCAAAAGTACTGGGGTGGGGTGTCATTGCCTTCCCCGGATCTATTGTTATAAAGAATCTAATACTTCATTGATAATAAATAGTCCTTGCTATATTTTTATATATCTTTTTTACTACAGGGAAAAATTAGAGACCTAGGAATAATGATTGAAAACCAAAATAAACAAGTATTTATTAAGTACCTACTATGTGCAACACACTACAAATAGGCATTGTCAGGAATACAAGTCTAAACAGAGTCCCAGCCTTTGAGTAAAATCTATTTGGTAAGGTAAAACATAAACCGATGCTTAATTGGGGGGAAAAAGAAGAAAAGTAGATCAAAATCAAAGGGTCATCCAGAGGATTTAATACTAATTTCACAGATTTGTTCCACTGATATCAAGGAATTTTACATATTTCTATAAAAGACAGCAATTCACACTATAAGTAGTCAGTAGTCAGTCACAACATCAAATTGACCCAGAAATAAAAATTATATATAAAATACAGCTGTAATGTTTAAGGGAGTGACAACCTGAAGTCAAGTCATATTTGGAATTCTGCATGTGGGTCATGCAGGGTTTGCATTACACCTGCAGTTTTGCATCTTCCATGAGCTGCTGTCCTCAAAGCAGAGCAGATTTGCACTGAGAGCAAAGCATCTGCTTTAATTACTGGAGCAACAATTCTTCTCCTGTCCTTTTTACCCTTTATGAAACATGCCTCACATGTCACAACATTTACCTGAATATCAAAATGCTTTGTATTGTAGTCTAGCCACTTTAAAATTCATTTTGCTTTAACCATGATATCATCACTTTAAAAATCACTGAAGGGAAAAGCTATGCCTTTTGGATGGAAACATTGTCCCAAAGAGGCTAGACACCATTCACCATACTCCCAACTCAGAATACTGTATATTCAAAAGCCAGCTTTTTAATATGTGCTTTTATTGGCTTTCTACAGAGATCTTTTTTCTGACAAAAATTTTTTTAAAATATTGTATAGAATGTCTGTCTTTCCCAGGATGAGCCCACTTACTACTTCCAGCTGTTATAAAGCAACCTGTTGCAAAAGAACTGAGGGAAAATAGAAGTATTCTCATCCCATCTGTTCCTCTTACTTCTTTTCATAAAATGGAAGCCAGGAACACTGTTTCCTACAAGCATGAGAGATTAGCAAGAAAACATCTCGACTCTGAAATGCACAGTATTAGGTGAGAGATAACACCATTGTCAATCTGGTGTTTTCATCCAGTGAAGTAATGTTTACCATTGACAAACAAAGCAAGAATTTAAGTCCAGTTGCCCCTAACACAGATTTTCTTTTCTCTGTCCAGATCCTGATATTTGGGCTGAAGTCCTTTGCAAGTCCCAAAGTAGTTTCTGAACCATCTGCTTTTTAATTCCCCATGAATGCTTTCAATTATTTTCCCAGCACACCCACAGCATGTAGCTCTCCCTGCAGATAACTTCTGGTGATAGGATGTCAAGGGCCTTTTAGTCCCTTCCCCAGGGAGATTCAGGAATTGCTTTCAGACCCAAGTCAAATCAGTAGTCATGTCATTATAAGGCAAAGACAACTGACTTTGCTTTACACCCTGAGGTTGAGGTGGTTTATATAACATTCTTAAATGGTGCATTTGCCTGGTCACTATCATACCAGAGCATTTCAGATTTTTAAGCAGTGAATTTGTTGTTCAGTCACTCAGTGTCCGACTCTTTGTAAC
The DNA here is from genome assembly GCA_935064755.1 of Tragelaphus eurycerus. NCBI lineage: Eukaryota > Metazoa > Chordata > Mammalia > Artiodactyla > Bovidae > Tragelaphus > Tragelaphus eurycerus. The sequence goes on along the minus strand of CAKXYN010000015.1, from coordinate 14,267,899 downwards.
CCCATGGGCTGCAGCATGCAGGGCTTCCCTGTCCCTTACTATCTCCTGGAGTTGGCTCAAATTCATGTCCATTGAGTGGGTGATGCTATCTAACCATCTCATCCTCTGTCACCCCCTTTTCCTATTGCCTTCAATCTTTCCTAGCATCAGGGTCTTTTCCAGTGAATCAGCTTTTTGCATCAGGTGGCCAAAGTACTGGAGCTTCAGCTTCAGCATCAGTCCTTCCAATGAATATTCAGGGTTGATTTCCTTCAGGATTGACTGGTTTGAGAGATCAAGAAAAGAGATCAAACCAGTCAAGCAGTGAATAGCAGGTAGGAAGTATTTTACACACCTATATATGTTTTGCATTTGAAATTATACTATTTGGTTTGAGGGTTGCCTATAGTAAGACATGTTCATTTGTTCCATTGTTAAGAGCTGTTCCTTATTTTTCCTAAAATACACCTAAATATGACTTGATTTAAATTTGAGCATAATTCCATGCAGGCACATTCCTTAACTCCTTAGATATCTCAGTGTTCTAAGACAGTTATCAAAATTTTTTCAGAAAGCAATTCTATGTCCTATTCACTAAGGCAATAATATGAATGGAGAGCTCTCTTCTTGAACACTTAATAAGAACAAAACTTCCAACAAATGGCCTTTGCCTAGCAGCCCACCTCTCTTCTGAGCAATTTCCCAGATCTTTTAATATTTCAAAGTTCTAATCCATGAAACCTGCCCCAAACATAGTAGCTCTCAGTAAAAGCTCTCTTTCCAGAAAAATTATATTCTGTCTATATTGAACTTTAAACATAGCTAACTTTAGGCATCTGTGGGTGTTGTCTTCCTCAATAAAATTCAAAGACCTCCAATAAAAGGGATTATTTTTATCTCTGCCAGTACCCACCAGAGTGTTAGATGAAGTTTCCCCCCAAAAAAAGTGTTGATTAAGGTGAGTAAATTAATATAATTATAACCATTTTTAACTTACAAAGTATTTTCCCTATATATTATTCCACTTAATACAGCCTGTGAAGTAAGCAAATTGGAATTTTAAAATAACCTCTGTTTTACAAAGCAATACATATTGTAAAGTTAAGCAAAATAAAATTTAATTTTAAAAAAAAAAAAGAATAAAACCAAGATTCTGTGAAATTCCTCCCAATGATGCAAAAAAAAGGTGGGGGGGCAAGAATCCTTAAATAAGTACAAATAAAGCAGCAGATTTGATAAGCGGTCACTTAGTTGGATCAGATATATCCTCTCTTGTTTTCCCCATATCATACCCAACACATGGTCCGTAATGCTCGTCTTGATTAAAAGATCTGGTATAAGAGACTTAAAGTCACACAAGCTATAAATGGAACCTACATTTTCTGTTTTCTTTCAGAAACAATATGTTGAATGATTGAGAAAGATTCCAAAATCTTCTTTTCTATAATCCCTGCTGCTACCCACACCAGGCCTATAGGAAAGAAAGTGACAAAGAGCTGTGGTTCTATCACCATACTGAGAGAAATCTCCATTTCTGGATGTTCATCTAATCCTAAGCATATTATTTCCTGGGACCAGTTAATTTGAAGCTATATGTGAAAGAAATATAACTCAAACAAAATGAAAGCAATATGAAAAACTTAAGAAATCATCAGTGAAATAGGTTAGGGTGGCTGGTGAAGCCAGAGCTCAGTAACTCTACTGGGGCCATAAGAGGTGTGATGACCAAGCCAAACGGCTCAAAAGAAATACTTACAACAAGGAATTCCTCAAAAAGGGGCACAAGAAAATGACTATATATCTATATGTATACATATATATACATATATATGTCATGAAAAAGAGATGTGCAACGAAAGAGTTACAGAATTGATCCAATAAAGTATTATTTATAATACTGAAATAAATGGAAACAAATGCCCAGTTATAAAAGACTGATAAAAATTAGAGCTTTATTTATATACTTTTTAATAAAATGGAATCTTGGGCAGGAAGAAGTCATTATATGATGATAAAGATTTTTTTTTACCACAAAAGATTATGACAAAGGAAATTGGTTATATTAACTGAAAAAAAGAAATGTAATCCTATGTCGGTCACTATGATGTATATGTTTGCCTACTGGTGGCTCAACAGAATCTGTCTGCAATGCAGGAGCTGCAGGTTCCATCTCTGGGTCAGGAAGATCCCCTGGAGAAAGAAATGGCAACCCGCTCCAGTATTCTTGTCTGGAAAATCCCATGGACAGAGGAGCCTGGTGGGCTACAGTCCATGGGGTCAAAAAAGAGTTGGACATGACTTAGTGACTTAACAACAAGAAGGATATATGTCAAAATTTCACCCATGGTGGCCTGTGAGTGATGGGATTCGGGATGACTATCATATACTGTCTTGTGCTTGTCCACAGTTTTCCACATCTCCTACAATTAGTAAGAATTACATAGATAATCAGGAAAAACAGTAATAAATTTTACAGTTTTTTATAGGACAACCATCACTCAGATTGAACAGCTTAAACTTCCACCCAGCCTCACCACCCCAACTTCTCCTCCTCGCCGCACCTGCCCCCCCCAACCCTCGAGCATGCTCCCAATAAATAAAACACAAAGCTGATTCTCTCTCCATCCTATCTTTATCTCTAGATAGCAAAATCCCTTCAGGTTGAACTGTTGCCTCCTATCCTCTCTCTCCTCCTATGGAATACACAAACCAGTTTAAGTATCACAAACAAATGCAACCTTTCCAAATTGCTAAAAGTGAATTTGATATTTTACCAAGCTCCTTCCCAACTCCTGTTTCTTTGCTCATCCTGCAAGAAAATTATTTCCAGAGAAGGACTCACAGAATACATAGTTAAAACATATGTTAATGCATCTCTAAGATGTTGTCTTTTAAGTATAAAAATTTACGCTAAGGAATCAAATATGCTAGAGAACACTGAGATAATGACCCTTCCCTGCTCGACCCATGAAAGGGACTGCACCAGATACATGCATGGTTGGAGCAGCCTGTGCCCTGCCTACCTTTAGTTTCTCCATTAATTATGACTCTCTGCCTTCAAGGCATGGGCTGGACTTGCCACAGACAGGAAGCTGAAGACTTCCCAATGACACCTACCCCATGAGTACAGTTAATTTTACATGCAATACTCAGCAAGTCTGAAGAGTCCCTCAAGGCATAATCATCAACAGGAAAATGACAGAAGCAGCTTTCCATCACACACAAAAAAATCTCAGGTGAAAAAACACATTCCCATCTCATTAAAAAAATTGGCATAAAAAATCATCCAGGAACTGTGATTTCAGAGTCTTGAATAGCAGCTAGGACAGTGCAGAGACACAAGAGGGAGAAGGATAAGAGGAAAAGAAGAAGGAAAGGGAGGAAGAAATAGAACCCAGAATTGCAAGGCATCTCAGCAGATTCCAGTCCCCCAAGAAGGGTACAGAGGTCCACAGAACAGAGGTCCAACTCCTTTGCAAAATCACAGTTACAGCAGATCCAGGATGCAGGCAGAAACTTTGGATTGTATTTCTCCAAGAAGACTACTTGTAAAAGATGAAATAATTCATTTCAAACATAGAAATAGACCTTACACATTGCAGAGTATTTTGGTTTTATGTAGCCTGTAATATCAACCTTGAGAGCTATAAAAATCTGTCTGAGATAATTTCCCTATTTAATTATCTCCCATGAGACAGATATATGGCATTTATTGAACCTACTTATTTCAGCACCTAATCAGGCATTGTGTTGAAATGTTATGTAACTCACACATGAGAGTATGTCTTCCCAGATACATCATAAAGTCTGAAAAGTCACAATTTCTATCTTTAACTTTTCAACTATCTCCCTAAACTTCAACTATTGTATTATGCAGAACATAGATATTTAAAATACTTGGTTAGACAAGTGAATGGGTGGATGGACAGACAAAACAGACTGTAATGCAGCCTTAGGATACTGCAACATAAACACTGAAAAACGAGCAGCTAAAACAGATGTACATGGAACATCTTCTCTTTCCAGGCCATGATATGACCTTTACCAGGAATCAAAATATTAATATACTGGTATTTAGTCACTGGGGGCTTCTCAGGTAGTGCTGGTGGTAAGGAACCCACCTGCTAATGCAGGAAACATAAGATTTGCAGGTTCAATCCCTAGGTGGGGAAGATCCCCTGGAAGAGGGCATGGCAACCCACTCCAGTATTCTTGCCTGGAGAATCCATGGACAGAGGAGCCTGGCGGGCTGCAGTCCATAGAGTCGCAAAGAGTAGGACATGACTGAAGCGACTTAACATGCACACATTTAGTCACTGAGGCCCCAAAAGCTCAAAGTTGGCATTAATTTCACTCACATGTTATGACAGAAAGTACTAAATCATTCTTCCCAATTAAGATGGTATTATGGCACACACAGTTTTTATACAGCTTCCCCTCCAAAGCTCAAAGTAAAAGAGCTGCTTGAGTGAGTGAGAGAATGAGCGTGTGTGTACGTGTGTTGTATGGGCATGTGTTCAGGAAGGAAAGGGAAAACACTCATGAGTGTGATTATAACATTAGAAGGGGGAAAAAAAAAGTAATTTGAGACCTGGTATCTGAAGGAGGTATATTCAGGTTGGCTGCATTCACTGCCCTCTGTAAGCTAGGACTGATCTGGTTGCATGCTGTAGAGACCTGGCTTGCTGGAGGTGAAATGGGTCCCAGTCGCTGAACCATCATGGGACTGCTGGTGACCACTAGATTGTTGCAGCTGCCTTTTCCAATGGACTTGCACTGAGGCCCAAAGCCAAGAGCCCCTAAAAACAAATGAATCAGGTTAGCTTCCATGTCCCTTACATCAGAAATCAGTAAATACACATATGTGCACACTTATACCAGGACTCATCTTTAAAGACAGTCCTTAGATCATCTTTTTTTTTTTTCAGTATTAGTGATACCAAAAAGCTTTCTGTAATTCCAATGAAAAGTCCGTAATGCTACAATAGAAACCCTTCTATAATCACCACTCATACAAAATATGCTTACATTTTGCTCCTTCTACATTCAAGTGTCCAGTTATATTAAGAATCATATTTTATCATCTCTTTACCTAAAGGGTTAATTAAGGTGGTAAGTAGATGGGATTACTTATATCAAACCATGTATTTTCCAAAATAGTTAATATCTTAAATCGCCCAGCAAGGAAAGTTGACACTACTGACAAAAACTTGTTTAACTGGTTCACTTCATTCAAGTCTGGCCTTCCAAAAAGCCTCTTTAAAAGGATATAGTCTGGCTGTGTCTCTCCAATCTTTATTTTTCCTCTTCACCCTGATATATTGTCATTGGACGTATACCCAATTTTCTAAAAAATCAAGATGAGACAGCCTTAAAACATCATTTTAAAAGTAGTATGTTAACCAAGTTTGACATAGATTTTTCATTTCATTAGCAACAATCTTTGAATGTAGTAAAAATTTGGTACATAACCAGAAGGGAAAGGAAAAAAAAAAAAGAAAGAAACCCTCAAGAATCTGTGCCGTTACGGAAAAGTGAAAAGCAAAGAGGAGAAAGGTAAACACTGCCATGACTCATTTAAAAAAAATAATAATAGTCATTGAATCATTCTAGACATTCTTTTTACATGGATATTCTTTTTCAAACATTTTTTGCAAACTACTTGGTCAAGTCTCAGTTCCCATTTCAGGGAAATGAAAAGAAATATGATCCTAGGTTTTCTGGCAAATTAGGCTCTGAAGTTTTCTCACCAAATTCCTCATCTTTCTCATTGATATATTTGGGATCAAAGTAGTAGAAAAGCATCACAGTAACCTTCCTTACTTAGCTTTAGAGGATATAATATTTTATTTTGTCTTTTTAAAAATTAATAGCAAAAAATATGACTTTTCCATCTTTTGTAACATTCTCTTCCAAGAGCCCACAAAACTAAGGATAAACAAGACCTTAGCATAATCACTAACACTCTCATCAATGAACTCACATCTCCAAAGTGCTAGGAGAGTCACAGCATCTGTAGCAAGCAGGAAGCCTTCTCCAGTCCAGGCCTCTGGGAAGCTAAAATCCAAGTGGAAACTGACTTACCCAAGGTCACACAGGGATTGACTGACAGAGCAGAAACAAATTCTTTGAGATTGCATTTTCAAGGTACCTGTGTGTTTAAGCTTAGGTACTGGATTCTTCGTTCCTTCCTTAGATACTTTCCAAGATCCTACAGAAACGTCTCCTAATTTTTTCCAGATACACAAACCAGAACCTACCCCTCTCCCTGCTGCTTATATCTGATGGATCTTCTTGTGCCTTGAAACATCAGTCATAGATAGTCTCTCTATTTTCATAGTTCATATAACACTGTACCATCAGGGTTTCATCTTGACACCAAGAGAGTGGGTACATTTTTGTGCAATGATCATAAGCTTAATATCTTTTTAAATTCCAACAAGCTACATGCAATTTGCTTTTCAAACTCCCTTTTTACCTTGGAAAAAGGCAATGTCCAGTATATAAGACACTGGAATTCCATCCCCAGGTTCCATCCCTACCAGCCACTGCTACTAAAAGCAATATTAGATGTCAGGTATTCTGTCCAATTCAGTATCATGTATTTATCTAAGGAACTCACTCATTTCATGCCTGTTTCCTTCACAATAAAAAGGTATTAATATCTACCTCTAAAACAAAAACATATTAGCAGCTGGAACAGCATACCCAAGAAATGCTATTTGGTGCCAAAGCATATTAATGCATCATTTCATCAAATCTTAGATGCCACATAAGTTATACCATTATTTCATATATCAGTAAAAACATCAAACTGGTACATGGTGCTTCTATTTCACAGATATTCTGATGTGAAAATAATGCACACCTTAGAATAGATAAATACCAATAAGATTGCTTAAAAAATTATTTTAACCCTTCTCTTGCTCACATTTTTCTCTCTGCTATGTACAGCCATACCCTAACTTGTCTACCTAGAGATCAGCCTCTCTCTTCAAGGATCATCTTCCCTATGACTCCCTTCACACACTACCAGCTGGGCAAATCTAATCAATTCTTTTTTTCATTCCCCCACAGTCTTTTAGAACAAATTGTCCTCAGCACCTTCAGGGAACTGAAATGTTTACATGACTGTCATCCATTTATACTTGATTGCTTTTTAGAGACAAAGCTCTTGTTTGAGACATCACTGCTTCTTCAGCACCTGGCCTAAGGCCTGTACAGTACACAATAAAGTCTGTCAATGAAGCTAAGAATGAATGAAAATAAAAGATTTTAATATATGATATTAAATATTGAGACATTATTTCCACTAAAGTCCTCCTGGTCTTGTTTAAAACCATGCCATTTTTCAAAAACAGACTCCAACTAAGTCAGTCCTTTGATATTTCTCCACAGTGTGCCTAATGAGAGGTATGGATGGAAAATGAAGGTGTGGGAGTAGTAATTATAAATCCATCTTCCTAGGCTAGAATTTGACACTGGTCAAGGCTGCCCTTGTAACCCTATACCCTGGATTCTCATAGTCATAATACTTTTTCTCTGATTGTAATAAAGAAACATTAGTCCTCCCCTCCCCACTGTCTCCATCATTTTCACAATAACACCTCCTACTCCTGAATTCACCAGTCAACTTGAGCTGTATCTAACCATAGAGGAGCGACAACCTCTGACAGGTATTACATTCAGTGTCCATGAAGCTAAATTTCTTGGAAACATTATATTTGTGGAGCAGCTTTAAGAATGTTTTGGAAAATGGCATCATCACTCTCACACGTGGAGACAAGTAGTAATACTTTGACCAAGAACCACTGTGCTCAACACAAGCATCTAACTTCAATTTTTTTCATAATTCTGGACAGAATGAATACCTCCAGGTTGCTCACAACTGTCTAGTGTATTGTAGTTTGGGCTCTGGAGACAGCCTGCTTGGGAACCCAAAACCCAGGATGGTTGTGTGACTTGGACAAATGACTTAAATATTTGAGTTTATCTCTATGTCTATGTCTTCTCATTTGTAAAATGGAAATAGAACACTACTTCATAAGGTTGTTGTGCATCTAGTATTAATTATACACACAAAGGACTCCACACATTGCCTAGCACATAGTAGGTACTGAATTGGTGGTTGTGATTTTTGTTGCAGCAGTTGTTATTATTGTTCATGCCTGTCATCACTTTTTTCCCTGCATTCTTTCTTGAAGTAAGAAGAAAACAGTTCTTTATAATTCCCTGCATAACACAAGATACAAGTAAATGATACTATTTAATTCTTTACCCATTTCCAATGTTCTTTCTGCTTTGAGCCTGGAGCCAATTTTTTTTTAAAACCAGGTGTCATCACAGATAGAAGAAAAGTTTTCAACTGGCCAAGTCTGAACGTTCCTTGGCTTGTCATTCCCTGAAAACAAACCATAGAACTTTTCTGACTACCAGATGTGCCAACTAGTTGTGTGCTGGTTTTCATTTTTAAATACTGCTTATTTTTAGAGACCATACAACGTTTTTTAAAAATGTGTTTACTGCTCAAATAAGGATTAGAGTGGATGGCATTCTAAGTACCACATACATCCTAGCCAAAATCGCTGCATGTTGGTGGGAAGCACAAATGTTTTGCATTTCCTGAACTGAGAGGTCATCTTAGCAAGGCCGTGTTTTTAATTAACATCCTCGTTAGTTAGAGTTCTCTTGAAGTCAAATAGCTGACTATGTTGCAATTACCCCTGCTGAGGCTACATCTTTCAGAATGATCTATTTTATTCACTGGTTTCTCTAAAAATGACACAGAAATTGGGGGAACATAAATGACATATATATATGAGAGGTAGTAAGGAAAAGTAATCAGTTCTTTTTGTGGTTTTTATTGTTCATTCAACTGACTAATTAAATGCCAACCATGAGCTGGGCAGTCCCTGGAGACAATGGTGAGCAAGACAGACAAGAGTCCCATCAAGAGTCCCATCAAGATTCCAAGAGTGGCCGATGAAGAGGAAAACCAAAACAGCCATTCTATAAAAGAGAGCCCTGCTCCCAGGTTGGGTCATATGAAATGTCTTTTGTTACAGGTCAAACATTATCAAATAAGAGCAATTTCTATATGGTTCAACCCAACACATATGCAGAGTGTTTTGGAAACAGAAATAAGGCATACCAAGATTTCAGTCTGCCTCACTCATCCACTGACTGTGTGACACTGAGCAAGGTACTTAAAAGTCTCTGTGCTTCAGTATCCTGTAAGGTCCCAAGGAAAGTAATAGTAGTAATAGTAATAGCCCTAATACCTAGGGCTCTATGAGGATTCAAAGGGTTAGTATGTATTATCATAACATTACCATCTTTAAGGATCAAGGTTTTCTTTCCGATCTTTCATTGTAAAACATTTCAAATCTACAGAATAGCTCTAAGAACAGTGCATGAATCCTCTATCTAATTTATCAACTGATAAATTCCATCTGTTGATCTAACCATCGTCCATCTCTCACTATATCAGATCAGATCAGATCAGTCGCTTAGTCGTGTCCGACTCTTTGCGACCCCATGAACTGCAGCACGCCAGGCCTCCCTATCCATCACCATCTCTCGGAGGTCACTCAGACTCACATCCATCGAGTCAGTGATGCCATCCAGCCATCTCATCCTCTGTCGTCCCCTTCTCCTCCTGCCCCCAATCCCTCCCAGCATCAGAGTCTTCTCCAATGAGTCAACTCTTCGCATGAGGTGGCCAAAATACTGGAGTTCCAGCTTTAGCATCATTCCTTCCAAAGAAATCCCAGGGCTAATCTCCTTCAGAATGGACTGGTTGGATCTCCTTGCAGGCCAAGGGACTCTCAAGAGTCTTCTCCAACACCACAGTTCAAAAGCATCAATTCTTCGGCGCTCAGCCTTCTTCACAGTCCAGCTCTCACATCCATACATGACCACAGGAAAGACCATAGCCTTGACTAGGCGAACCTTTGTTGGCAAAGTAATGTCTCTGCTTTTGAATATGCTATCTAGGTTGGTCATAACTTTCCTTCCAAGGAGTAAGCGTCTTTTAATTTCATGGCTGCAGTCACCATCTGCAGTGATTTTGGAGCCCAGAAAGATAAAGTCTGACACTGTTTCCACTGTTTTTCCATCTATTTCCCATGTGGAGATGGGACCAGATGCCATGATCTTCGTTTTCTGAATGTTGAGCTTTAAGCCAACCTTTTCACTCTCCACTTTCACTTTCATTGTAAAACATTTCAAATCTACAGAATAGCTCTAAGAACAGTGCATGAATCCTCTATCTAATTTATCAACTGATAAATAGGCTTTTGAGTTAAGCCTATTATTGTTTTATTATGCCCTTCACCCCAAAATATGTAACCATAACACAATCATCAAATTAAGACATTTAGCAATGATATAGTACTAGTATTTAATGCACCATTTATATACAAATATTACTAATTGTCCAATAATAGCCTTTAGAGAAATTGTTTTCCAATCCAGGATCATTAATTTCAAAGACATATTTTGCAGAAGTGGATCTTCAAGAAAGGAATGGTAAATCAGTAGACACTAGGGAGCTGTATGTTGATGGAAAAGTAGAAAATCGGAGGAAAAAGAGGAGAGGGGTAACAGCAAACAGCACAATAATTAAAAGCATGGATCTGTACCCTAGCTCCACCACTGAATGGCCATGTGACCTTGGGCAACTTACTCAAGCTTTCTGTGCCTCAGTGTTCTGAGCTCTAAATGGAGTTAACTACTATTAACTGGGACTTATGCATTATAAATGTTAGTTATATTTTATTAAAGAACTCATTTATGGTACCTTTCTGTTATTTCTAGCACCTCTTTTCTTGAATGACTAAGAACTGCATGCTGATACCTCAAAACCAAGACCTTCCACTTGACACATCCTCCCTCTGATGGACTGCACACTTCAGGCCTTTCCTCACTCCCATCTTATCTTACTCTTAGACTCTCCCCAGCTTTCATTCATACTCCTCCCTGGAACGAGAGATAAATTCTTGCATACTAAACATACTAGGCTTATTATACAGTGTTTTATCAAATTTGTAATGTTTTACTGCAGAGATATAGTAGTGACAACTTTCATGAACACATGTATATACTCACATGTGTTCATGAAGTTGTAGTAATGTGTTACTCTGAAATATTAGTAAAGCAAGGGTAAATGGCTAAGAACACCAAAAGAAGAGAACCAGAATGAAATTGTTAGCTTCCTTATTCAGGAACAAAACATTTAAATTTCATGTATGTTACAAACAGTCAAAACTGCACAAAACTTATGAGAGGGAAGGACTACTGAGTAGAGCATCCTGCCTCCATGGTGCTAACAACTCCGTAGAGATAAGACGTACTCACCTAGGAACAACCAGATAATGATACTTGACTATAAGAATAAAGCATGAAACTGAAGTACAGAGACAGGAGTTCAGAAAAGGGGGAGATTTCTATGTACCAGATAATTCACTGAAGAACAATCTTAACCAAAAAAGCATGTCTTTTAGGAAGTCCAAAGGTTTTCAATGATAACAAATTACGTGAGGTCATGGACAAATCCACAGTCAAATAACTTTGGGAAACTCTAATTAACCATATCCCTTTATTACAGGTCTTCTCAGACCCACTATAAAATGCAAATGCATATAATAAATCTCTGAGAGGAGCAAATAATACACAAAATATATTTGTTTAAGGTGCTTTTTTTCCCCCTTTGACTCACCCAAGACTAGTATACTAAAGCACACTCTTTAGAAAACAATAAGCTAAAACTGAAAGACAAACGAGCACATGACTGAAGAGATACTAAGGTGCAGACATGGAAACAGCAGGGAGGAGGCATGGCATGTATTAAGGAAATGAGAAATCAGAGTTGCCTGCAAGAAGGGGATCTCACCAGAAAAAAAGGGAGAAAACAGAGGACTTGTGGAGTTAGGTTGGTGGGCCTGAATTAACAACTGGACATTATGTATTCACCAATGGCATCACTTCATGGGAAATAGATGGGGAAACAGTGGAAACAAGGCCAGAGTTTATTTTGGGGGCTCCAAAATCACTGCAGATGGTGACTGCAGCCATGAAATTAAAAGACGCTTACTCCTTGGAAGGAAAGTTTTGACCAACCTAGATAGCATATTAAAAAGCAGAGATATCACTTTGCCAACAAAGGTCCATCTAGTCAAGGCTATGGTTTTTCCAGTGGTCATGTATGGATGTGACGAGTTGGACTGTGGAAAAAGCTAAGTGCCGAAGAATTGATGCTTTTGAACTGTGGTGCTGGAGAAGACTTTTGAGAGTCCCTTGGACTGCAAGGAGATCCAACCAGTCCATCCTAAAGGAGACCAGTCCTGGGTGTTCATTGGAAGGACTGATCCTGAAGCTGAAACTCCAGTACTTTGGCCACCTCATGAGAAGAGTTGACTCATTGGAAAAGACTCTGATGCTGGGAGGGATTGGGGGCAGGAGGAGAAGGGGACAACAGAGGATGAGATGGTTGGATGGCATCACCAACTCAATGGACATGAGTTTGGGTGAACTCCGGGAGTTGGTGATGGACAGGGAGGCCTGGTGTGCTGAGATTCATGGGGTCGCAAAGAGTCGGACACGACTGAGCAACTGAACTGAACTGAACTGAATGGCACCAAACCTGGCTGCATGTTAATGTCACCAGGGAAGTTTTTCAAAAATGCAAATTCATAGGCTTCACTTCAAACCAGCTAAGTCAGATGCTGTGCTGTATTTGGCCTGCTGACATGCACCTGGAACCCTACAGATAGTGGTGCATCTCACCAGAAGCCAAGCTCAGCCACGATTAATCTGGTGGGGATGAGGATAAAGAATGGAAGAGTACATTAAAGAGAAGCTGGACAAACAATGAGGAGAAGCCCACATGGTGGTAAATGACAGCATAAGAAAGCAATGGTTAGGGAAGCAAGTTGAGAGTAAGATTGCAGATTATATATTGTAATTGGTTGATAAAAGATTTAGGAGATCAAGTTTAAACTATCATCTGTAAAATAGCCAGTTAGTGGGAAGCTGCTGTATAGAACAGGGAGTCCAGCCTGGTGCTCTGTGATGACCTAGAGGGGTGGGATGGGAGCCAGGAGGGAGGCGATACACATAATTATGCCTGATTCCCACTGTTATATGGCAGAAACCAACATAACATGGTAAAACAATTATCCATCAATTAAAAAAATAAACTGGAGGAATCAACCCGTCTGACTTCAGGCTCTACTATAAAGCCACAGTCATCAAGACAATATGGTACTGGCACAAAGACAGAAATATAGATCAATGGAACAAAATAGAAAGCCCAGAGATAAATCCATGCACCTATGGACACCTTTGACAAAGGAGGCAAGAATAAACAATGGATTAAAGACAATCTCTTTAACAAGTGGTGCTGGGAAAACTGGTCAACCACTTGTAAAAGAATGAAACTAGAACACTTTCTAACACCATACACAAAAGTAAACTCAAATGGATTAAAGATCTAAACGTAAGACCAGAAACTATAAAACTCCTAGAGGAGAACATAGGCAAAACACTCTCCGACATACATCACAGCAGGATCCTCTATGACCCACCTCCCAGAATATTGGAAATAAAAGCAAAAATAAATAAATGGGCCTAATTAAACTTAAAAGCTTCTGCACAACAAAGTAAACTATAAGCAAGGTGAAAAGACAGCCTTCAGAATGGGAGAAAATAATAGCAAATGAAGCAACTGACAAACAACTAATCTCAAAAATATACAAACAACTCCTACAGCTCAATTCCAGAAAAATAAATGACGCAATCAAAAAATGGGACAAAGAACTAAACAGACATTTCTCCAAAGAAGACATACAGATGGCTAACAAACACATGAAAAGATGCTCAACATCACTCATTATCAGAGAAATGCAAATCAAAACCACAATGAGGTACCATTTCATGCCAGTCAGAATGGCTGCAATTCAAAAGTCTACAAGCAATAAATGCTGGAGAGGGTGTGGAGAAAAGGGAACCATCTTACACTGTTGGTGGGAATGCAAACTAGTACAGACACTATGGAGAACAGTGTGGAGATTCCTTAAAAAACTGGAAATACAATTGCCTTATGACCCAGCAATCCCACTGCTGGGCATACACACTGAGAAATCCAGAATTGAAAGAGACACGTGTACCCCAATGTTCATAACAGCACTGTTTACAATAGCCAGGACGTGGAAGCAACCTAGATGTCCATCCACAGATGAATGGATAAGCAAGACGTGGTACATATACACAATGGAGTATTACTCAGCCATTAAAAAGAATACATTTGAATCAGTTCTAAGGAGGTGGATGGAACTGGAGCCTATTATACAGAGTGAAGTAAGCCAGAAACAAAAACACAAATACAGTATACTAACGCATATATATGGAATTTAGAAAGATGGTAAAAATAACCCTATTTACAAGACAGTAAAAGAGACACTGATGTATAGAACAGACTGTTGGACTTTGGGACCGGGAGAGGGTGGGATGATTGGGGGGAATAGCATTGAAATATGTATAATATCATATCTGAAATGAGTCGTCAGTCCAGGTATGATGCCCGATAACAGATGCCTGGGGCTGGAGCACTGGGACGACCTGGAGGGATGGTGTGGGGAGGGGGGAGGGAGGAGGGTTCAGGATGGGGAACACGTGTATACTGGTGGTAGATCCATCTCGATGTATAGTAAAAGCAATACAATATTGTAAAGTTAAGCAAAATTAAAAAAAATAATAAAAAGAAAAAAAAAAACTGGAAATACAACTGCCTTATGACCCAGCAATCCCACTGCTGGGCATACACACGGAGGAAATCAGAATTGAAAGAGACAGGTGTACCCCAATGTTCATTGCAGCATGGTTTATAATAGCCAGGACATGGAAGCAACCTAGATGTCCATCCACAGATGAATGGATAAGCAAGCTGTGGTACATATACACAATGGAGTATTACTCAGCCATGAAAAAGAATACATTTGAATCAGTTCTAATGAGGTGGATGAAACTGGAGCCTATTATACAGAGTGAAGTAAGCCAGAAAGAAAAATACCAATACGGTATACTAACACATATATATGTAATTTAGAAAGATGGTAACGATAACCTTGTATGCAAGACAGCAAAAGAGACACAGATGTATAGAACAGTCTTTCGGACTCTGTGGGAGTGGACGAAGGTGGGATGATTTGGGGGAATGTCATGGAAACATGAATAATATCATATAAGAAATGAATCGCCAGTCCAGGTTCAATACAGGATGTTTGGGGCTGGTGCACTGGGATGACCTGAAGCAATGGTACAGGGAGGGAGGTGGGAGGGGGGTTCAGGATGGGGAACACGTGTACACCCCTGGCAGATTCATGTTGATGTGTGGCAGAACCAATACAATATTGTAAAGTAATTAGCCTCCATAAAGAGAAGGAAAAATAAATAAATTTTAAAAATTAAAAGAAGGAGGTCATATAAAGGTCATTTTTGTAACTCCAGTTTGAAATTAATTACTCATTGCCAGATAATAAATAGATTAAGTCCTAATCCAGATTAATTAAGATTCCCATGAATTGTGGCAATGTCCCACCACTTTGCCCCCTGGAGTTCAGCTTGAATCTACCAAGTTTATCCCACAAAGAATATAACTTTCACACTAACACTCTTCTAACCTTAGTCAGTATTCAGGAATGTTGGCCACCAAGTATGGAATCACCAGCATTACTCATTTCATTTTATCCCTGCATTAAATGGAATTGTATTTATACTCTGCGAGATTAAAAAATATCATATTGCTTTCTGTGCCACTCAGTGCCCTGGATTCCTGGACAAGAAGTCTCAGTCTTCTTACTCCCCACCACTGGGCACTCCTGATAAGACGTTATTATGAACACACAGCTCCAAACCACCTCATAAAGATGTAAAGATACATTAAACAGCATTCCCAAACTTTATATTCTAAAGTCCCATCAGTCAGCTATTGTACATCAATTATCAACTAATTAGTACAGAGTGCTTATGCTGACCTTTCTGTTCTCTCTTGTAATGATTTGCCAAGTTAACTGAAACCTGCTTTGCTCCATAGAGACTCTTAGTGAAGCAAGAGTGTTAAATAAAGTTCACCAACAATTAGCCTAGAAAACCAAAGAGGAAATGTAAGCACATTTTACTGCTTTTCCCTGAACCAATTTTCTAACAATCCCATGGGACAAGAGCAGATACATTTGTTAAATAAGCAAACCATTACTCTGAAAAGCTGAAATACCAGTACTGGCATAAATTCGTGGCTCGCTGACTAGGTATTCATTTATTTGTGCTCCTGCTCTGTGCTATAGTATATACTCTAGGGAGTCCAGACACACAGATAAGCTAAACAATTGTTGCTTACTATAAAACCTAGTAGACTTACATCAAGGCTTATACATGTGATTAATCTATAAAGATATATGAATACAAGGTGAAATTACACTTGCTCTGTAAAAAGAGGACTTCCATGAATATAAGAAAAGATGAGAAAAAAAGAGGAAGGAAGCATGCTTTAATGGGAAAACTGCCTCAGTTTCCCCAAAACCATGAACAGATCACATTTATTAAGCACTACCTGTGGGCTTCGTGCTGTGCTATACTAACGGAGGCCTAGGCCATTAGGTTTTCCCCCAAAGAGCCTCTGACCAGTAGGAAAGAGTTTTAATCAACACATGAAAGTATTAAGAAACACCTGATTTTTTTTAATTGAATGAAAGATCCTTTAAAATCTACAGTGCTTTACAATTTTCAAAAAGTTTCACACATGGGATTTCATCTAATCCCATAATAACCTTTTCCCCCTACCCCTATATTTCCCCTCCCCTCTTCTCTCTCCCCACTGGTAATCACTGGTTTGTTTTCTTCATCTATGAGTCTGCTTCTTTTTTGTTTTATTCACTAGTTTGTTTTATTTTTAGATTCCACATATAAGTGATATCATACAATATTTGCCTCTTTCTGACTTATTTCAGTTAGCATAATGCCCTCCAAGTCCATTCACATTGCTGCAAATACAAAATATTATCCTTTTTTATTGCTGAGAGTAGTATTCCATTGTGTGTGTGTGTACGTCTGTGTGTGTATATCTCATATCTTCTTTATCCATTCACCTGATGATAGACACTTAGGTTGCTTCCATACCTTGACAGTTGTAAATAATGCTGCTATGAGCATTGGGGTGAAGGTATCTTTTCGAATTAGTGTTTTTGGATATATACCCAAGAGTGGAATTTCTGGGTCATATCCTGAGTGGGAAAGGTCACCTGGAGGAGGGCATGGCAATCGACTTAAAAATTTTTAAATCAATTTAATTTTTTAATCAATTTAAATCTAATCAATTTAAAGTTTTAAATATATTTTTAAATTTTTATTTATTTTAATTTG
Organism: Tragelaphus eurycerus; assembly: GCA_935064755.1. Classification (NCBI taxonomy): domain Eukaryota; kingdom Metazoa; phylum Chordata; class Mammalia; order Artiodactyla; family Bovidae; genus Tragelaphus; species Tragelaphus eurycerus. The sequence goes on along the minus strand of CAKXYN010000015.1, from coordinate 14,250,502 downwards.
AGGATAATTACAAAATTGTGATGGTTTCTGTCATACATCACGATGAATCAGCCACAGGTATACATGTGTACCCTCCATCCTGAGCCCTCCTCCCACCTTCCTCCCCACCCTATCCCTCTAGGTTGTCCCAGAGCACCAGCTTTGGGTGCCCTGCTTCATGCATCAAACTTGATTTTACATATGGTAATGAACATGTTTCAATGCTATTCTCTCAAATCATTCTACCATCTCCTTCTCCCACTGAATCCAGAAGTCTGTTCTTTATGTCTGTGTCCACTCCAGTATTCTTGCCCGGAGAATCCCAAGGACAGAGGAGCCTGGAAGGCTATAGTTTATAGGGTCGCAAGCAGTCAGACATGACTGAAGCGACTTAGCATGTACATAGTAGTTCTATTTTTAGTTTTTTGTTTTCCCAGTGGTCATGTATGGATGTGAGAGTTGGACCGTGAAGAAAGCTGAGTGCCAAAGAATTGATGCTTTTGAACTGTGGTGTTGGAGAAGACTCTTGCAAGTCCCTTGGACTGAAAGGAGATCCAACCAGTCCATTCTAAAGGAGACATGTCCTGGGTGTTCATTGGAACGACTGATGTTAAAGCTGAAACTCCAATACTTTGGCCACCTCATGCAAAGAGTTGACTCATTGGAAAAGACCCTGGTGCTGGGAGGGATTGGGGGCAGGAGGAGAAGGGGACGACAGAGGATAAGATGGGTAGATGGCATCACTGACTTGATGCACATTAGTTTGGGTGGACTCTGGGAGTTGGTGATGGACAGGGAGGCCTGGTGTGCTGCGATTCATGGGGTTGCAAAGAGTTGGACATGACTGAGCGACTGAACTGAACTGAACTGAAGGAACCTCCACGCTATTTTTTTTCCACCATGGCTGCACCAGTTTACATTCCCCCCAACAATGTAGGAGTGTGCTCTTTTCTCCATATCCTCACAACATTTGTTATATGTGTTTTTTTTTTTTTTTTTTTTACCATCTGAGCCACCAGGGAAGCCCTATATGTGCTCTTCTTGATGATAGCTATAGGGCTTCCCTCATAGCTCAGTTGGTAAAGAATCTGCCTGCAGATGCAGGAAACCTGGGTTCAATTCCTGGGTTGGGAAGATCCCCTGGAGAAGGAAATGGCAATACACTCCAGCATTCTTGCCTGGAAAATCCCATGGACAGAGGAGCCTGGCGGGCTACAGTCCATGGGGTCGCAAGAGTCAGACATGACTTAGCGACTAAACCATCACCACCATTCTGACAGGAGGAAACATCCAATCTTAAACTGAGCTCCCATGTGCCAAGCAAAGAAATAGATTAGACAAGAAAAAGAGCTGTTAACTGGAGGAAAATTGGTGGAGGAGGTGAAACTTGACCTGAGCCTTTTAACGGCCTCAGGGGAGAGGGAAGTACCAAGAGGAGGTTTACCAAAGTGAAATGAGAAAAATGTGCTTGGAAGAGAACGGGCAAAGCTGCCCACTATCAAAACCTCTCACTGTATGGAACAATGATTGGGATCCCCTGTCAGATAGTAGGTGCTCAACAAATGGATGAATGAATAATAATATCACTTTTAACAAAAATACAGTTCAAGGTCACAAAATGAGAAGTTCCCTCTTAAAAGTGACCTGTGATGTAGAAGAAAGAAAGAGATCCCTGGTGAATACAATTGTTGATATATCCTTAAGTCCCTGAAGAGCTGGAAATATTAGTTTGCTGCATCTCTCCTTATTCCCTATACATACACACATACACATCTTGACATGAAGAGAGTAGTCTAAGGCAGTCAATGAAAATCATCAGAACTTGTTTTTTAGGATCTAAGAGATGGTTCTAAGGGAAAATCTCATTCAATTCTTCATAACCAGGATATCTTCTTAGTATCTAAAAGTCATAACTTATAGTCGTCATTAAAAGATACTGGGCTAACATAGTAACTCCTTAGAACTGTCCAAAGAAACATACTGTATCATATTTTTTTTTCACACATTCTACATAGGCTTAAAAGTTCAAATGGGATGCCCAGAACCATATGACCCAAAGAAATGGGAGGCAGTTATGGAGATCACATTCTCTTATACTAAAAATTGTCACCCATATTTCTAAGAACTGGAAAATACTTGGCTTCCTGCATCCAGAAGTCACACATCATTGTTCAACTGTCTTATGAACACGATATCTTTTGCTTCTAGGCTGTGGATTCTCAACTTGTGCTCCAACGTCTATTCAACAGCCTGTGTACATGCAAGAAAATTTGTTGAGCTACTTCTTGTATTTTGTGCTCCTTTGTCTCAGGAAAAATTATAAAAGGGTCAAAAGTAGACAATGCTTGAGTTCATTATTTCTTCTAGCCCTGTTCAGTTCAGTTCAGTTGCTCAGTCATGTCCGACTCTTTGCAACCCCATGAATTGCAGCATCCCAGGCCTCCCTGTCTATTACCAACTCCTGGAGTTCACTCAAACTCATGTACATCAAATCAGTGATGCCATCCAGCAATCTCATCCTCTGTTGTCCCCTTCTCCTCCTGCCCTCAATCCCTCCTAGCATCAGAGTCTTTTCCAATGAGTCAACTCTTCGCATGAGGTGACCAAAGTACTGGAGTTTCAGCTTTAGCATCATTCCTTTCAAAGAAATCCCAGGGCTGATCTCCTTTAGAATTGACTGGTTGGATCTTCTAGCAGTCCAAGGGACTCTCAAGAGTCTTCTCTAACACCACAGTTCAAAAGCATCAATTCTTTGGTGCTCAGCTTTCTTCACACTCCAACTCTCACATCCATACATGACCACAGGAAAAACACATAGCCTTGACTAGACGGACCTTTGTTGGCAAACTAATGTCTCTGCTTTTGAATATGCTATCTAGGTTGGTCATAACTTTCCTTCCAAGGAGTAAGCGTCTTTTAATTTCATGGCTGCAGTCACCATCTGTAGTGATTTTGGAGCCCAGAAAAATAAAGTCTGACACTGTTTCCACTGTTTCCCCATCTATTTCCCATGAAGTGATGGGACCAGATGCCATGATCTTCGTTTTCTGAATGTTGAGCTTTGAGCCAACTTTTTCACTCTCCACTTTCACTTTCATCAAGAGGCTTTTGAGTTCCTCTTCACTTTCTGCCATCAGGATGGTGTCATCTGCATATCTGAGGTTATTGAGATTTCTCCCGGCAATCTTGATTCCAACTTGTGCTTCTTCCAGCCCAGCGTTTCTCATGATGTACTCTGCATATAAGTTAAATAACAGGGTGACAATATACAGCCTTGATGTACTCCTTTTCCTATTTGAAACCAGTCTGTTGTTTCATGTCCAGTTCTAACTGTTGCTTCCTGACCTGCATACAAATTTCTCAAGACGCAGATCAGGTGGTCTGGTATTCCCATCTCTTTCAGAATTTTCCACAGTTTATTGTGATCCACACAGTCAAAGGCTTTGGCATAGTCCATAAACTGTGGGGAAGCCTAAATCCATTGAGATTACCCAGGTGCTCTGAGTACTTCTGAAGAGAAAGCCAGAGGAGAGACTGCCCAAAGATGGGAAGAACATCAGTTTTACAATACCTTGAGTAGTGAGGCAGCTCTCAGCAAAGTCAATGGGAATGGAGAGAATGGTTGCAATGGCAAATGTACAAAGCCTAGGCTCTAGGTCTAGGGGCTCCCAGCTCTGGCAAAGGTTTCTGTGCCAAGCACATTGCTTGGCAAGCAGCAGACTTCCAGAGACCATGTGGGCTTGGTTAAGTAGGCACCTACCTCAGTAGTAACCTGGACCAAAAATCAGAAAAGCTCTTGGTATATTCTGCTCTATATAAAGACCCTGGGATCTTGTCTCTCTGTCAAGACATTGGGTACACCAACCAACAATGACTGATATTAAATTTCAGGGTTTTGGAGTCTGATTTGTTTTCTTTTAAAGGAAACAATTTAAAGAACTCTTGCAATTATGTGAGAGTTGGTAGAGTAAGTCACATCCACTGCAGATTTGATTAAAATTAGAGGGATTGGAAGGCTGAAATATCTACACTTTGGCTCAAGCAACTTGAAACCTGTCATTGTGTAAAATTATGTAACATTAACTACCATAATATTTTTAAAAATTCTAACATCACAAGTCTCAACACAGATAATATGACTCCTACATAGTGTAAGTTCCCAGTGTGTCCTTTATTTAATGGCATTTTTGAACTTAGAACTAGAGTAATCCAAGTATCTTTGTAAATATAATTAGAATATGAGTTAATATTAATGTAATTGTGACTGTTTTATCTCTACACCTTACAGGTGTTAAATTCAGACACTATATCAACAAAAACTGAAAAATAATAATGAAGTTAGGTCAAATGAAAAGAACATCATATTCAATCCAAATTCTTTCTCATCAATACAAAAAAGCAATCATAACACAGATTGACGCCAGTATGAAAAAAAATCTGGATTAAAAGTGATGTTTGACCCATACAAGTCAATACCAGAAAAACAAACAACCCAATCAAAAAATGGGCAAAGACTTAAACAGATCAAAGAAAACATACAGATGGCTAATAAACACATGAAAAGATGCTTAACATCACTCATTGTTAGAGAAATGCAAATCAAAACTACAATAAGATATCACCTCACACAGGTCAGAATGGCCATCATCAAAAAATCTATGAACAATAAATGCTGGAGAAGATGTGAAGAAAAAGGGAACCCTCTCGCACTGTTGGTGGGAATGCAAATTGATAGAGCCACTATGGAGAACTTCATATGGAGTTCTCCAGTATGGAGAATCTCCAGTACAGAGATTCCTAAAAAAACTAGGAATTAAACCATCATATGACCCTCCAGAGAAGACTCTATACATGGACATCACCAGATGGTCAACACCGAAATCAGATTGATTAAATTCTTTGCAGCCAAAGATGGAGAAGCTCTATGCGGTCAGCAAAAACAAGACCAGGAGCTGACTGTGGCTCGGACCATGAACTCCTTATTACCAAATTCAGACTTAAATTGAAGAAAGTAGGGAAAACCACTAGACCATTCAGGTATGACCTAAATCAAATCCCTTATGATTATACAGTGGAAGTGAGAAATAGATTTAAGGGCCTAGATCTGACAGATAGAGTGCCTGATGAACTATGGAATGAGGTTTGTGACATCGTACAGGAGACAGGGATCAAGACCATCCCCATGGAAAAGAAATGCAAAAAAGCAAAATGGCTGTCTGGGGAGGCCTTACAAATAGCTGTGAAAAGAAGAGACGTGAAAAGCAAAGGAGAAAAGGAAAGATATAAACATCTGAACGCAGAGTTCCAAAGAATAGCAAGAAGAGATAAGAAAGCCTTCTTCAGCGATCAATGCAAAGAAATAGAGGAAAACAACAGAATGGGAAAGACTAGAGATCTCTTCAAGAAAATTAGAGATACCAAGGGAATATTTCATGCAAAGATGGGCTCAATAAAGGACAGAAATGGTATGGACCTAACAGAAGCAGAAGATATTAAGAGGAGGTGGCAAGAATATACAGAAGAACTATACACAAAAGATCTTCAAGACTCAGATAATCATGATGGTGTGATCACTGACCTAGAGCCAGACATCCTGGAATGTGAAGTCAAGTGGGCCTTAGAAAGCATCAGTGTGAACAAAGCTAGTGGAGGTGACAGAATTCCAGTTGAGCTATTCCAAATCCTGAAAGATGATGCTGTGAAAGTGCTGCACTCAATATGCCAGCAAATTTGAATAAATCAGCAGTGGCCACAGGACTGGAAAAGGTCAGTTTTCATTCCAATCCCAAAGAAAGGCAATGCCAAAGATTGCTCAAACTACTGCACAATTGCACTCATCTCACACGTTAGTAAAGTAATGCTCAAAATTCTCCAAGCCAGGCTTCAGCAATATGTGAACTGTGAACTTCCTGATGTTCAAGTTGGTTTTAGAAAAGGCAGAGGAACCAGAGATCAAATTGCCAACATCTGCTGGATCATCGAAAAAGCAAGAGAGTTCCAGAAAAACATCTACTTCTGCTTTATTGACTATGCCAAAGCCTTTGACTGTGTGGATCACAATAAACTGTGGAAAATTCTGAAAGAGATGGGAATACCAAACCACCTGATCTGTCTCTTGAGAAATTTGTATGCAAGTCAGGAAGCAACGGTTGGAACTGGACATGGAACAACAGACTGGTTCCAAATAGGAAAAGGAGTACGTCAAGGCTGTATATTGTCACCTTGCTTCTTTAACTTATATGCAGAGTACATCATGAGAAAGTCTGGACTGGAAGAAACACAAGTTGGATTCAAGATTGCCAGGAGAAATCTCAATAAACTCAGATATGCAGATGACACCACCCTTATGGCAGAAAGTGAAGAGGAACTCAAAAGCCTCTTGATGAAAGTGAAAGTAGAGAATGAAAAAGTTGGCTTAAAGCTCAATATTCAGAAAATGAAGATCATGGCATCTGGTCTCATCACTTCATGGGAAATAGATGGGGAAACAGTGGAAACAGTGTCAGACTTTCTTTTTCTGGGCTCCAAAATCACAGCAGATGGTGACTGCAGCCATGAAATTAAAAGACGCTTACTCCTTGGAAGGCAAGTTATGACCAACCTAGATAGCATATTCAAAAGCAGAGACATTACTTTGCCAACAAAGGTCCGTCTAGTCAAGGCTATGGTTTTTCCAGTGGTAATGTATGGATGTGAGAGATGGACTGTGAAGAAAGCTAAGCACTGAAGAACTGATGCTTTTGAACTGTGGTGTTGGAGAGGACTCTTGAGAGTCCCTTGGACTGCAAGGAGATCCAACCAGTCCATTCTGAAAGAGATCAGCCCTGGGATTTCTTTGAAAGGAATGATGCTAAAGCTGAAACTCCAGGACTTTGGCCACCTCATGCGAAGAGTTGACTCATTGGAAAAGATTATGAAGCTGGGAGGGATTAGGGGCAGGAGGAGAAGGGGATGACAGAGGATGAGATGGCTGGATGGCATCACTGACTCAATGGACGTGAGTCTGAGTGAACTCTGGGAGTTGGTGATGGACAGGGAGGCCTGGCGTGCTGCGATTCATGGAGTCGCAAAGAGTCGGACATGACTGAGCGACTGAACTGAACTGAATAAGGTAGATGAACCTAGAGTCTACTATACAGAGTGAAGTAAGTCACAAAAAGAAAAACATTTATCATATACTAATGCATATATATGGAATCCAGAAAGATGGTACTGATGAACCTATTTGCAGAGGAGCAATGGAGACAGACATTGAAAACAGACTTATGGACATGGCTGGTGTGGGGCAGGGCAGAAGGAGAGGGTGGGAGGTATGGAGAGTAACATGGAAACAAATATTAACATATGTGAAATAGATACCCAATGGGAATTTGCTGTATGACTCAGGGAACTCAAACTGGGGATTGGTAATAACCTAGAGGGGTGGGATGGGGAGGGGAGGTGGGGGGGTGTTCAAGTGGGAGGGGGCCATGGGTAAAAATATGGCTGATTCATGTTGATGTTTGGTAGAAACCAATGCAATACTGCAAAGCAGTTATCCTTCAATTAAAAATAAATAAATTCAATTTTTTTTAAAGTGCTGCTTGTAATTTTTTGGTGATCTATCTCCTAAAGCAAAGGCAACAAAAGCAAAAATAAACAAATGGGACAAAACTTAGAAGCTTTTGCACAGCAAAGGAAACCACTGACAAAATGAAAAGACAACCTATGGAATAGGAGAAAAATATTTGCAAATGACATGACTAATAAGGGATTAATATTCAATATATATAAAAATAGCTCATACAACCCAACATCAAAAAAAACCAACAACCAGATAAAAAAATGGGCAGAAGAATTTAACAGACATTTTTCCAAAGAGGAAATGCAGATGGTCAACATTAAAAGATGCTCAACTTCTCAAGTCATCAGGGAAATGCAAATTAAAACCACAATGAGATATCACCTCACACCTATCAGAATGACTATCATCAAAAAGAACACAAATAACAAATATTGGTGAGGAACATGGAACTCTGCTCAATGTTATGTGGCAGCCTGTATAGGAGGAAAGTTTGGGGAGAATGCATACATGTATATGCATGGATGCGTCCCTTTGCTGTTCACCTGAAAAGATCACAACATTGTTAATTGGCTATACTCCAGTACAAAATAAAAAGTTAAAAAAAAACGTTGACAAGGATGTGGAGAAAAGGGAACCTTCCTGCTCTGTTGGTGGGACTGTAAATCGGTGCAGTCAGTGTGGAAAACAGCCTGGAGGTTCTGCAAAAAGTTAGAAATAGAACTACCATGACCCAGAAATTCCACTCCTGGGTATATATCCAACCAGCAACACAACGGCAACCAAACACTAACTTGAAAAGATACATGCACCCCAACATTCATAACAGCCCTATTTATAGCTACCAAAGTATGGAAGCAACCTAAGTGTTAATCATCAGGTGAATGGATTAAGAAGATATGGCAAATACACACGCATACACACATATACAGACAATGGAATACTACTCAGTCATAAAAAGTTTTACCATTTGCAGCAACATGGATCACCTTGGATGGCATTATGCCAAATGAAGTAAGTCAAAAAGAGAAAAACAAATACTGTATGATATCACATATATGTGAAATCTAAAAATACAAAAAACTAGTGAACAAAGCCAGAGCACCACACTCCAGTACTCTTGCCTGGAAAATCCCATGGACAGAGAAGCCTGGTGGGCTGCAGTCCATGGGGTCGCTAAGAGTCGGACACAACTGAGCAACTTCACTTTCACCTTTCACTTTCATGCCTTGGAGAAGGAAATGGCAGCCCACTCCAATGTTCTTGCCTGAAGAATCCCAGGGATGGGGGAGCCTGGTGGGCTGCTGTCTATGGGATCGCAGAGTCAGACACGACTGAAGTGACTTAGCAGCAGCAGCAGTGAACAAAACAAAAAAGAATCAGACTCATAGAGAACAAACTAGTGGTTACCAAAGGGAATCAGGAAGCAGGGAGGAGTTATAGAGGGGAAAAAGGTAATTATGGGATTATATGAAATCATGCAACAAATTTGAAAATTGCAAAGCACTATAGACTTTAAAGAATTTTTCATTCAATTAAAAAATAAGTAGTGCTTATATTCTCCCAAAGTAATACTTTATTGTAGTATTAATACTTATCTGAGTTTGAATATTAAAGCCGAAAATAAATATGAATAAAAAGTTGAATGCTAATTGAATTGAAACTTATTTACTAAATAATTTACAAATTATTAGATGATCAGATCAGATCAGATCAGATCAGTCGCTCAGTCGTGTCCGACTCTTTGCGACCCCATGAACTGCAGCACGCCAGGCCTCCCTATCCATCACCAGCTCTCGGAGGTCACCCAGACTCACACCCATCAAGTCAGTGATGCCATCCAGCCATCTCATCCTCTGTCGTCCCCTTCTCCTCCTGCCCTCAATCCCTCCCAGCATCAGAGTCTTCTCCAATGAGTCAACTCTTCGCATGAGGTGGCCAAAATACTGGAGCTTCAGCTTTAGCATCATTCCTTCCAAAGAAATCCCAGGGCTGATCTCCTTCAGAATGGACCGGTTGGATCTCCTTGCAGTCCAAGGGACTCTCAAGACTCCTCTCCAACACCACAGTTCAAAAGCATCAATTCTTCGGCACTCAGCCTTCTTCACAGTCCAGCTCTCACATCCATACATGACCACAGGAAAGACCATAGCCTTGACTAGGCGAACCTTTGTTGCAAAGTAATGTCTCTGCTTTTGAATATGCTATCTAGGTTGGTCATAACTTTCCTTCCAAGGAGTAAGCATCTTTTAATTTTATGGCTGCAGTCACCATCTGCAGTGATTTTGGAGCCCAGAAAAATAAAGTCTGACACTGTTTCCACTGTTTCTCCATCTATTTCCCACGTAGTGATGGGACCAGATGCCATGATCTTCGTTTTATTAGATGATAATTAATAACAAATCATAAGGAACATAAAAAATCTTATGGCTTTAAATATAAATAGGAAGGAAAGAAATAAAATCTCTCCCCAATTCTCCAAACGTCAATTAAGTAAAGGTCTTGATTTGGTGGTCAAAGTACCTCCTCTTTTGATTGCTCCACATGAACCAAAGTGTAAACTGCCAGAATTTGTTCTTCTCTTTATTCTAAACAGCCATAACCAAAAAAATAATAATAATAATAATAACAAAGAAAGACAGATGTCTCACTATGATCTTCTTGCACAGTTAGAGGAACATGAATTTCAATATAAACCTACAGTTTGAAATAAAGTATTACAATAAATAACTAAGAATCACTGGGTAATATTAGCTACTTACAATGAGCAGAAAAATTATAAAGATACTGCTAAAATATTTTCAATAAAGAAAACTATTTAGGCAATCATCTTAGGTCATTCTAACTCGAAATTCTCAAAATAGAGTCAATATAATTTGCTTCTAAATAAATCTTCTTAGTGGGCTTCCCAGGTGGCTCAGTGGGTAAAGAAATCCACCTGCAATGCAGGAGACATGGGTTTGGTCCCTGGGTCAGGAAGATTCCCTGGAGGAGGGCATAGCAAACCACTCTAGTATTCTTGCCTGGAGAATTCCATGGAAGCCTGGCGGAATATAGTCCATAACGTCACAAAGAGGTGGACATGACTAAAGCAACTGAGCACATACACACGAACCTACTTAGCGGGTTAATGAAATTAGATAAATTTTAGCACTTAAAGATATACATGCTTCAGAGTCACAGGACTTTGAGAAACCAAGTTATATCTTAAAGTTGAAGAATTAGTGAGAAAATAAATCACTTTCACCAAATTTCACAGGTATCCCTTTCTTCTCTCTCATACTTATTAAATACTAGAAAACAAAATCTACTCTTTTAGGTACTTGTTAAATATCCAGAAAAAAAAATAATAAAGGAATTTATCTTGTCTTTGGTCTTCTGCTTTCAAGCACAGCAAGCTATTTATGGTGAAACCATCACAAATTTCAGAAGAGACTTTGCTCCATGTTCAAATTCTAGAACCAAGCCAATGAGAAAAAAAAGGGGGAGGCGGGAATAGAGAACATCTTCCTTCCTCTTTAAACACACTAAGCACCTTTGTTTGGAGAGATTTTCCCATCATCTTCTTTCAAAAATGTGTCAATCAGAGTAATCTTGGGGAGGGTGGGAAGACATGGCAACAGGGATCCTTGTTATTGTACTTCAGTGAAGGTAAGGAGATGAAGATTGAGAAACCTTGTCCCATGAATACTGGCTGCTCTGTCATCTGACACCAGTAGCACAAGGAATTCTAGAAACACCTCCCTCTAGAGAAGGAAAGACTGGAGTCCGAAAGAAATTTGTAAAGACAATAATTCAGCTTAACTGACTTGTTTTTTGACACGTAGTCTTGAAAAGAACAAATTTACCTCAGAAACTTGGCAAGTACAAACTGATTTTTTGATAAGTTTTCACGTGCATTTTACTAAATGCATGAAGAGAAAGTGAGGGAGAGAAAGGCCAGGTATCCAAAGACAGGAAGGTTGTCAGGTTTCTCTTTTCTGTGTCATTTTTGTTTAGCCGGTCAAATGAAAATTCAAAACCATATAATTAGATGGCTGTTTATACATGATTAAGCATGAGCTCATTGGACTTTACATGCCAAAAAGTCAGAGATGTGGTTAAGGGCAAGAAGGAACTATTAATAAAAGGAAATAAAGCTGTAACACATTTTTCACTTATGAATAAAAATAATTCAAAGCTCTCTAGGTGGAAAAAGAGGGAAAAAATCAACCATGAGTAGGGGCAAGAAACCAGATAATTTTATAAATGGTTACAATTCATGACACATAAAACATAAGCCACTGGTACAAAAAAGCTTGATTTTCCTCCTCTAGAATTCTAATCCTATTTTTGTTTCCTGTAAACATAATTCACAATGAGAACATAACAAAACTTACCTGTATTATATTTCTTTAGAATGTTCTGGGAAATATTTAAGCAAGAACATGTTGTTTATTTAAAAGAGTTACTTGTTCTCTTCATAACTGTCTCCACCAGTAATCCTCTCTGGAGAAACCAATAGCTGTCAAGCTCCCTTGAAAAAGGCAAACGTCTCTCATTTTTCACAACTGCAGAATTTTTCTTTCCAAAATGAAGTGAGTCTACCAAAAGCAAGGTTGAAATAGCCATAACCTTCATAAAGATAAGGCTGACCTTCCCAGGTCCCCCAGAGACTCTCTGGTCTTAGACTGGGGTTTATAAAAAGTGGTGAATCAATTTCTTACAGAGATCAACACCAAGCTATAGGTGAGGTCAGTGGGAAAGTCTTTCAGATGACAGAGAGAATGAACTGATCCAGGATGAGACTACTTACTCCTGCTTAGGTAAGGTTTTCAAGCCACTATTACCATCTCTCCATACTGGGAAAGTACACCAATACAGGTCACCTCCAGGCAAACTCCAGAGATGGATCAACTGTGTGTGCTATTTTCTCAGTCAAATAACTCTTTGGGTTGCTAATGCTGTGACTGCTATGATATTACAGAGTTAAATGAGCAGAATGAGTAAAGGCTACAGGAAGCCCAATACACAGTCTTTAAGACTGAGGCTAAAATGAATCTTAATAACATTCAAAAAGACTGTAATGCCTAAGAATTAAACACTGAATTTTATAGCCTGACTGTGAGAGCAACATCTCCAAGTCACATCAGTTCCTTTTCTGTCATACAGACCTTCCATCTCAACCTCTCTTTCTCTCTGCACCTCTTCTTCTATCCCCAACCCCTCACACACACCACACACACACACACACACACACACACACACACACACACACACACACAATGATTATCAGCCAGTTTTGACTCCAGGAGCTATCTTCAATCCTTTATGCATCTGCCCACTGGATTCTGAACAGAATATACTTCATCTAAACCTATATGATAAACTACAAGATATGGAGATGCCTAAAAATCCCATGTCCAAGAAGCTCAGATGATCATAGAGTGCATATCTGAAAAGGCTCAGATATTTGAGACAAAGCACAATGCTGCTGCTGCTGCTGCTGCTATGTCACTTCAGTCATGTTCGACTCTATGCGAACCCCATAGATGGAAGCCCACCAGGCTCCTCCGTCCCTGGGATTCTCCAAGCAAGAACACTGGAGTGGGTTGCCATTTCCTTCTACAATGCATAAAAGTGAAAAGTGAAAGTGAAGTCGCTCAGTTGTGTCTGACTCTTAGCGACCCCATGGACTACAGCCTACCAGGCTCCTCCATCCATGGGATTTTCCAGGCAAGAGTATTGGAGTGGGGTGCCATTGCTTTCTCCAGACAAAGCACAGTACTCACAACTAAATTGGCAATTTTAACCTACAAAGCTTTATGCATTGTCTATGTGTCTTTTATAAAACATGTACTTTGTTCTAAAGATATTTTTAAATTATTGACCTAATTTGGTTAAATAAAGTTTTTGTGTGTATGTGCTCAGGCGTGTCCAACTCTTTGCAACCCCATGGACTGCAGCCAGCCAGGCTTCTCTCTTCATGGGATTTTCCAGGCAAGAATAATGGAGTGGATTGCCATTTCCAACTCTAGGACATCTTCCCAACCCAGGAGTCAAACCCACATCTCTTGCATTGGCAGGTAGATTCTTTACCAGTAGCACCATCTAGGAAGCCCCAAATAAAATTCTTAACACACTCATTGAGTGTTAAAAGCCACCCAAAGCTGAGGGAAGAGTACACATTCACGAAAACTCTTTATGAGCCAGAAATTAATGAATTTTTGTCCTTAATGTTAAAGGGGGAAAATCTTGCTAAATTAATATTGATTATTTCAAACAGTTTAATATCTACTATAGTTTCAGATAAGAAATGTGATAATTTATTCCTGAACAATGTGTGGCATGTAACTCAAAACTGCCTTTCATCAATAATTAATATTAATAATTAACAAGGATAAACAACAAAAATACCATTTGGAAATGTTTCAGCCTGGCCCTTTCCTCATTCCACAGTCTGCCTATTGCCCCCCTTTACCCTCTACGTGGGGTTAATAACTAAACTTCTCTCATCTCTGACATGCAACACTACCCAGCAGCAATCTTCCCAAGAATGTGTGCATGAAAACGTAAGATTGAAAAAAAGTCTTATCAGAGTCACCCGAATCTGGCAAACGGATTTCTAAATTAGCATCTGCAGTTTCAATCCACTCAACAGTGAATTGGGTTTTTCTCCAGTAAGGACAGACCCTGAATAAAGTTCACATCATGTACCTATTCTCCTACCTACGACAGAATGTCTTATGTCTTTAATATAGGGATTAGCTTAGTAATAAAAATTAAACAGTCCTGCAGATAAGCATAGTGGAAGGAGGGGATAAGCAAAAATCACTCATTTAACAGAAGATAGGACCAATGTACCAGGATTCTATTTGGCACTCATTCTGAAGAGCATTCAGTTAAAACTATGTTGCTCTTCCTTCTCCATTTTGACCATCTGCAGAATAACATCTTCAGAGTCAGATACATTCACTCTTATTGGTATAATCAAAGGCATTTCACCCACCACCTGCTTCTTACTTATCTAGCCACTCTGTCCTAGCACACACTCAACATTTACAATGTTAAAGTCCATTGAAATTCATCTCTTCCAGCCGTTCATTCCTTCACCAGAACGTTATGAAGGTAATATCCAAAGTCCCTAAAAGTTAAACATCATGGTATATTTTAATTTCTCACAGAAAATACAAATTCTATAATCCCTAATGCTCTTCCTCCACATATCTGCATTCCATGATTTACCATTATCCTTTTTGAAAAGTGATCAGAATCACCAACAAAAGTATCTGCTTAGGTTATTCATGTTCTCAGGATGTTTGGTCACTGACATTTAAAAGTGTTTAAAAGTAAAAAGCTTTTCCACTGGGGAGCTTCCATAGGCAGTTTGTGTAAAAGTGTGGAGATAAAAGGTGCTTATATCTTTTTCTTGGCTGGGCGCCTCAGACAGCTGTGCTCAGAGTACTTTGCTTACACTGCCAGGGCTACCTGCTCTTTGGTTTCATAAAGTAGAGCAGAGGGCTTGTACATTCAGGCACTGCTAGGGCATTCAGCAAGGGGTGGTGTGCAGAGAGGAAAGCATCTAACATATGCAGCCTAAGAAACAATGTATCTCTTCAAGTGGAACTGCTGGTGAAGTCAGCCAGCACTGGCCGGCATGAACAATACTGGGCAGGTCATTAACTTGCCTGGTTCAGACAGCGATGAGCTCACCCACCTTTCTGGAAGTACTATTTTAGCTGCTGAGTTTATACAAATAAAACCCATAATTTTCTAATGGCTAAACTAGGAATGTGTTCGAAAATAGCTCTCTGAGAACCCTGCAGAAGCCACACAGGGAACTCACGAAGGTGTGTCTGCTGTTGTTCAAGTTTGCACACATCTTTATAATCGCTACATATGTATTACCCTGAAAATAAGCAACCACATAAGTAACAGCAATTTTTAAAAAAATGTGGTTAATGCATTGTGTTTTCTCCCTCTCTTTCCTTTGCAGAGGAAAAAATAAGTTAGTTGTTAACTACACAAAGGAGTTAACATTTAACTTTGGTACTGAGAATGCTTTAGCTCTCAAGCCCTTCCACCTTTTATTATAGTGAAAATAGGTTCAGGAAAACTCTTACTAATTATCGCAGATCCTAGATGAGATCTAGCTCTGTTAGTTTCCTTGCCGTGTTCACAGGAGGCCCCCTCATACATACGCCATTCCAGGAGTCGGGAATCCCTGCCCACCACCTCTAATAACCCTACAATCCCCAATTCCCATCATTAAAGATCAGCTAGCATGCTATTCCCTCCTTGAAACAAACCTTCCAGAGTCCTGCTTCCTATTCCAAGCCTCAGGTGCTTTATCCCTCCTCTAAAAACCCAGGTAATGTTATTTTTGCATCTTTTATGTTACTGATCCGTTCTACTTTATATATTACCTGTACCTTTATCTTATCTTTCCCTCTTATACAGGGAAACTGGCAGGAACATTAGGATAGAAAACTTACCAATACCTTCAGCCCCAACCCCTCACCCCCAGATCACACCTTGCTCAGGGAAGACACTAACTAAATGTAAATGCACAGGTAATGCCCATACCTTTTATTGTAAATACTGAGCCCCTTTCCACAGGTAGATGGGGAGAAAGGCTAAAAGGAGAAAAGTATTTTATTATTTAAAACAGGGAGATCGCTGGGCAGCCCAGAGTGAGGGTGGAGAAGACTTCTTTTCTGTTGCCCCTGCCTTCCTAACCTGTCCCTCTCTTTTGCACCTCACAGGCTGACTCTACATCTTATTACAGACACAGTTTCTCTCCAAGGACATAGCTCTTTCCAAACTGTTGGACTTGTCACCTTTTTCTGTGAAGCCCTCCATGAAAACAGAAGTATAACAAACTTCTCTCTTCTCTCCCTCTTATTCAGTTCAGTTCAGTTGCTCAGTCATGTCCAACTCTTTGCGACCCCATGAATCTCAGCACGCCAGACCTCCCTGTCCATCACCAACTCCCGGAGTTCACCCAAACTCATGGCCATCGAGTCAGTGATGCCATCCAGCCATCTCATCCTCTGTCGTCCCCTTCTCCTCCTGCTCCCAATTCCTCCCAGCATCAGGGTCTTTTCCAATGAGTCAACTCTTTGCATGAGGTGGCCAAAGTATTGGAGTTTCAGCCTCAGCATCAGTCCTTCCAATGAACACCCAGGACTGGTCTCCTTTAGGATGGACTGGTTGGCTCTCCTTGCAGTCCAAGGGACTCTCAAGAGTCTTCTCCAACACCCCAGTTCAAAAGCATCAATTCTTTGGCGCTTAGCTTTCTTCACAGACCAACTCTCACATCCATACTTAGCTATTCATAAATACCACAAAGAAGATACACAGGTTACCTGGATATTGACTTGGTGATCATACTTTCTCACCAAGAACTTATACTTTTAGTACTGTTTCTACTACTACTACAATAATAAAAATAATACATCCGTACATTAAAAACAAAATGAAAGCTAACATTAGTGGAAGATTCACTTGATACCAGGATGCCTGACTCTGTGCTTGGATTAACCACACAACAACCCTAATCATTACCATCCCATTTCACAGAGGAGACAACTCGAGATTCCAAAAACAGTAATTTGATGAATGAGGATTCAAACTCAGGTAGCTCTGCTCCAAAAATACACAAAGATGTCCATGAGCTCATATATCCTTGACCATCACCCTCCACATGACGAGACACATAGTATTATTAATAAATGGGGAGAAGACAGAACAAATGGGAACTGATTCTTCTCTCCCAAAGCTGGAACACTCACTCACTCACAGCCTCCCACATCTTGGTTTCCATATATAAGCAACAGTAAGGAACCATACTTTAATTTGTCCCCTGTAGGTGCCACACATGCCAAGTATAAGATGACACTATTCTAACCTTTACAGCAGTAGTTAAATGTCCATTATATAACCCCACTCACTTTCAGGAATTTTTGGTACGTAAAATTAATCACTCAGTCAGGGGTTAAATTGCATAGAAAGAGAAGGTAAAACAGATTAACAGAATTACAACACAAAATGACATCTGCTAAAATAAGGTAAGATCCAAAAGCTGTTGGAACATTGAGAAGACAACAATGATGATGATGACAATGACAATATTTAAGAACACAACACAAAAGTAAGCATTTGATTTATAGTCTTATGTGCACAGTTCATCAGGATAAATATTCAAGATGTAAGAATATGATAGATACTTGCATGCACGTGTGTACACACCTACACACACACTCATACAAAGGAGCTCAAAGACAGGGACACAGTGTGTCAAGTTCAACAAAAAGTAAATATGAGATGTGTCTTGAGGGGACAACCACTTATGAAGTTCAATAGGACTCCTTTCTATTAGAAATCTCAACCTTAAAAACAATGTAAATGAAGCCTTCACAGGAAATCTTTTCTAAAATTCTGCCTTAAAATTTCATCTTTCAAAACTCCACTGACCTAAAAGCAGAGTCTAACCAGCCACCAACTGTCCCCAGACATGTGGCTGCTCTCTGCTTTCATTGTGAAATAAAAATAAGGTAAAAAGAATGTGGATGTATGGGTGGGCAGTATGGAGATGAGAAGGGTCTATGCCTTCTGGAGTCAACTCATAACACTGGGAGGCTAAGTTTGGTTTGTGGCTTTGTAGCTGTGTGAACTTGACCAAATCACTTAGATTAAATTTCCCGCCAGGCGTGGCTTAGTGAGAACATAAAATGAACTATCTTGCTCCTGGCCTGGAACAAACCAAATACTCAGTAAGTATTCATTTCCCTTCCTACCCACAGATCACACTGAAAACCTTTCATCTCTCATAATCTAAAAGACTATTTTGAAACCAGAATAGATAATGAAATCATTTCAAGAGTTTCCCTCATGAGAAAATGATGTAGGCATGTTCCCACCATGCTTTGAATTCATAGATTTATATGTCAAGAAGAACTAATAGAGATCATGTTTCCAATCTCCTTATTTTACAGGTGGTAAAACTCAAGTTCAGAGAGGTAAAGTGACTCGTCCCAGGTCACACAGCTATTTAATTGCACTCAGGATAAAGATCCAAGTGATTAGTACCCAACCAATCCCACTTTCTACTTCATCCTGCTGCATTCACTGGACTTGCTTAATAGTGCAAATACCTCTGAGGCAGTAAAAAATGTCTTTTGTTTTCAAAACGGAATGAAAATGGCAGATAGAAGATTCGTCTTCCACCATGAGTGCTGAATTTGGGACAGAAGTGTTCATGAAGAGATGAAAAGCCAGAGAAGAAAAGGAGTAAGTACAAAGGACAGAATAAAGAATGAAAAAGGACACAGAAACCCTCTATTTCACAACTGTGCCCCCAACTCAATTCCATTTGAGTCCACAAATTTAATCTAGAAGTGCCCCAGACAGATTCCCCTCCCTTTTATCTACAAGCCTAGATAGAGGATAAAACAGCCACCACTCTCCCAAATTAGACAAAATGTATGAATTTTCAGGATAAAAGAGTAATGAATGATATTGTTTACCTTCAATAGTTTAAAAAGAAGTTCAGTTTGAGTTTGCTCAAATCACCTTAAACCTTGGGTGTCAGTAGAACCACTGCTGAACCACAGGTTCTAGTGGAACCAGTGTCTGCTTATTTACCTGCCAAATATAAATTTGCCATGGAACCAATGTTCAGGCTGCTTGGGACAGCAAGCACCTTGTTAAGGAAAAGGAAAAAAAAAATCTAATTTTAGCATATCAAACTTGACAGCATAATTTTTTAAAATATTCCCATCTCCAAGAAAGTTTACAAGCAATGAGTGAGGCTCTGAGATTATTTCCAGATATAATCATAATTTCAGAAGACTATCCAATTAGCAGTTAAGCACTGAGGGAATTCCTTTACATTGTGGCCTTACTGTCTTTGTTCTGAAGACAAATTCTGCCTTCAGGAATCTAAAATAATCAAAGAGGTCTTCATTATGTCAGTGAGAGTTTGGAGGGAGTCCACGTGGCACAGGGACCTTGCCTGGTAATGAAGCGTAAGAACTGTCTATTCCTAGTTTAACTTGTTCATACCTTCCACAGGAAGGGGGAACCCTGGCTGAGGCCGTGACCAAAGGAGACCCTTTGGAAAATAACAGAACCAGAGGCAATTTGGGTTCAGATCCTTAGTTCCCCTTGGGCCAAACTCTTATCTATAGGCCTTTCCAAAAAAAAAAAAAAAGTAGAAAAAGAAATTGTCATATAAAATTAAGTTCTATTCAACAAGTATTTATGGGATGCCCAGCTGACATGGGCTTGTACAACTGGAAACCAGAACTTTAAACCCTCCAAACCCCATATCTAACTTACTCAACCAAATAGTAAGACAATTTTTCCCCATAGCCCTTCAAACCTTTATTAGTTGCTACTTCTGTAGCCAGTAAAAGCTCTGCTTCCTCCAACATCATTCAACTTACAGTTGTGTGAACCTCAAGAAGGCATAAAACAGTTTAATCAAAGGAAGAGCTTTCTAAAAAGCAGAAGTGACTTGGGAACACTTGGTAAGGCAGAGTTCTTGTCCCTGAAAGAATACAAGGAAGGGTTGCCGGGATATTCCTGAGAATGTAGAAGGGAAAGGAACTGGAAGAGAACATTTCTAAGGTCATTCCCCACTGTATGTAACACCCCAAAAGACTTAAAACACAGTGTCAACTTTCATGTTTTATGTAAATTATAGGAAATTTCAACACCTTCATCCAACGGCTTTTCTGTGAGTGTGCTTCTTTCTACTCTGGGCTTCTACTATGTGACACAAGG
Source organism: Tragelaphus eurycerus (assembly GCA_935064755.1). Taxonomy (NCBI): domain Eukaryota; kingdom Metazoa; phylum Chordata; class Mammalia; order Artiodactyla; family Bovidae; genus Tragelaphus; species Tragelaphus eurycerus. The sequence goes on along the minus strand of CAKXYN010000015.1, from coordinate 14,230,194 downwards.
CAGGTAAATTAACTTCTCCAGGCCTCACATTTATCATCACTTAAATGAAGGCAAGAGATTAAGTACTCTCACAAATCCCATCCAGCTCAAACATTTTCTGTGAACACTGACTTTACTTTCTCTCCTTTTTACCAAATTAAATTTAGGAATTCTATATACCATAAAATCCCCTAAAAATCATCATACAGGAAAAGAAAAGTACATGAAGGTGACAACACATAATATAAATATGACAAAAGCAATGGATTTCTTATATACTATCGATTATGAATTTCAAAACATAATGAAAGAAGTTTAATTTAAAAAGACCCAAGATTAGCATGTAATAGGAAAAGGATGACTGATTGTTCTAAAGACATGAAAAAAACCTATATACCCATTCTTAGATGAGAAAACTAAACACAGTAAGTATGTTGATTCTTCTAAACTATTTCATAGACTTAATGCAGGGTTTCCCAGCCTCTGCTTAATGGCAGTGTGTGCCTTATTATTGTGCCAAATAATTCTCTGGGCTTTTTTTAAGGGAGGGAGGGAGACCATGTGCATTGTAGGATGTAGACCAGCATCTCTAACCTCTACTCATTCGATGCCAGCAGCACTCCCCCACGTTATTGATAATCAAAGCTAAATGCTACCCAGACATTGCCAAATATCCCCAAGGGGCAACAATGCCCAAGTTAGCAACTGTTGATTTAATGCAAAGTCTTAAGAGGACCGTCTCTATTCACTACCTGACAAAGGACTCTAAAGTCCATATGAAATAATAAACTATACTAACAGTCAAGATGAGTTTGGGTGGACTCTGGGAGTTGGTGATGGACAGAGAGGCCTGGCGTGCTGCGGTTTATGGGGTTTCAAAGAGTCGGACAAGACTGAGCAACTGAACTGAACAGTGAAGAAGTCTTTTAAAAAGAAGATAAATACATTATGCAGCTCTGAAAGTAAAAAACTGAAATAGAGAAGGAAGAGTAGTTAAACTGAAAAAAGAATCAGATAGAAGGAAAAGATCATGACCTCAGTTAACTCAGATATATGCTATGCTATGCTAAGTCACTTCAGTCGTGTCCGACTCTGTGTGACCCCATAGACGGCAGCCCACCAGGCTCCCAAGTCCCTAGGACTCTCCAGGCAAGAACACTGGAGTGGGTTGCCATTTCCTTCTCCAATGCAGGAAAGTGAAAAGTGAAAGATAACAACTTTTAATAAGCATATGACGCCATTACAAACAAATAGAAAAAAGGAGATCCTTCATTAAATAGTAATGGAACAACTGTTTATTGTTTGGAAAAAAAAAATCCAAGCTAACTCCATATTCACATTATATATATTCCAATTATCTATTGCTATATAACAAAGTACCCCCCAAACTTAAGGTCTTTAAAGCAACAATTTATTATTATCTCTTGTGGTTCTGGGAGTTGACTAGGTCAGCAAGGCACCAGTCACTTGGGGTCTCTCATGCAGTGCAGTCAGATGTCAACTAGAGCTGCATGGGCTTCTAAAATGGTTCCCTTATATCCTAGTTGTCAATGTGAACATCTAAACATGGCCTCTGCATATGGCTTAGGCTTCTCACAGCACAGAGGCTGACTTTTAGCACGTTTAAGAGCCATGCCTACCACAGGCACAGCATTACTTATGCCATATATTGTTGGCCAAAGAAGTCTAAGGACTCACCCAAATTCAAAGGGCTGAAAAAAAAATAAAGGGAACTGGTAAAGGAAATGGCAATAAAGGAACTGGTAAAGTCACACTAAAGAAAAGCACATGCAATGGGAAAGATGGCTTCAGTCATCATTTGAAAATATGATCAGCCATAACATACTGCTATAAATTCCAGGGAAATTAAGAGTTAAGTATTATTAATAAATATTTATTAAAAATAAAATATAAAATAACTGAAATAAACTATATCTAAGACTTTTTTTAATTTTAGGATGCAGAAGGCAAAGATAAATAGATATAGCTACAAAAGTATTTTAGCTCAGAAAGTACCATAAACAAAATTGAAAAGCAAACAAAGACTAGGCAATTACCAGCATTTTTATATAACAAAGCATTAGGGACTTAATATGTAAAGAGGCCTTACAAATCAATAACAAAGACAAACATTCCTATGGAAGAAAATGTCAAAAGACATAAACAATTCACCAAAAAAGAATCCAGCAGATAAGACATAACATAGACACTCTCAATGTTCTGCTAGCAGATTGAGTAGAAAGTATAAAACATGATCTAACCTGTCTGGGAACCAACTTGGTAATACAGTCAAGAGTATTTAAAATGGTCACTAGACCCAATACGGAGAAGGCAATGGCACCCCACTCCAGTACTCTTGCCTGGAAAATCCCATGGACAGAGGAGCCTGGTAGGCTGCAGTCCATGGGGTCGCTAAGAGTCAGACACGACTGAGCGACTTCACTTTCACTTTTCACTTTCATGCATTGGAGAAGGAAATGGCAACCCACTCCAGTGTTCTTGCCTGGAGAATCCCAGGGACAGGGAAGCCTGGTAGGTTGCCGTCTATGGGGTCTCACAGAGTCGGACACAACTGAAGTGACTTAGCAGTAGCAGTACGCCCAATAATCTGCCATCATTTAAAAAGATATTTGTCATAATATAGCTTTAACAAAAAAGAAACCAAACTTAAATATAGTATACTTCTCACACACATAAAAAATATCCACTGTACTTTCAAAGAATACATGGGGAAAGTTCATAGCATAAGGCAGACAAAGAAAATACAAGAAAACAGAACTCTGTTTAGATATTTATTATGATTATTCTCTATCACAAGATATTCATACATATTTATTTCCTAAATATTAACAAAGGATACCTCTGTATCTGGGGAATACTGATACAAGTAGATGATTTTACATTGTTCTTTATCATTCTTTAGTATTCAAAACTTTTTCTATGGTAAACATGTATTTTTATATTCGGGGGGAAAAAAGCTATTTAAAGAAAAAATACTACCATTGATGGATGAAAAACTGATACTAAGTTATTGCTGAAAGACTAAAAAGCCAGTAAAAAGTAGGAGAATAAACATGATTGTGCAGCCAGTGATATCAGGGACAATTACACCTGGAACCAGTGACCCATTATATGGCCCATTTGGTCTTCAATCAAGTCATTTTCCCAAGCTTACGACCTGGCCATGACACAGATTCTCATGTAGTTGTTTAACGTGACTGCTCTATAAACTTTTCATTTTACCCTTTCAATATTCAGCCCATTTGTTTTCTTTGCACAGTGGATATTTGAAATATCTTCTTCAGAGCTTTATTCTTTTCATTTCACCCCCATTAAAATGTACATATCCTTGTTAAGGACAACCCTTTAAGCTGCCAAGAGTCACTTATACCAAAGTATGAATAAATTTCAAACTTTTATCTAGTGAGGAGGGCCCAGGATGTCTTAGAGAAAGAATTAATATTTTTTAAGAAAGAAAAGGATATCAGATGGGAGTCTAGAGGGTATCTGAGACAAATTATATCCTCCCCTAACTGTGACTTCCCTGAAGGGTATTCCTGAAATGTCCTTCCCCACCTTAATCTGCATTTAGTACTGCAATGGTTCTCAAAGTGCAGTGCCTGGACCAATAGCATGAACATCACCTGGGGACTTGTTAGAAATGCAGATTCTAGGACCCAGCCTGTAACAACTGAATCAGTAGGGCCAACCCACTGGCATTTTCACAGGCCCTTTCTGAAATGCTAATGCACATTCAAGTTCAAGAAATATTGTTCTAATGTCCATTAGAAATATTGCTCTAATGTCCATTAGAGTCCCTGCTCTCTATCATTCATGTGCATTATTACCATGGGTTTTAATGATTTATCAAACTCTTTTATTAGGATAAGAATATCATTATCAGAAAGCTGTATGAGGAAATTATAAGCTACTCATTGAGAGCTAAACTCTGTGATAATAAGGCAGAGAATAGGTGTCCATGGCTGAGTAGGTAGCCACTGGATAAAAAGGAAGATGGCCAATGATAAAGGCCGATGTGAATGCTCTGTTAGGGTAAATAGTTTGCCTCCCAAATTGCTGCAACTTGCAACAACCACCAAAGTCAGAATGGTTTTGCTTTCTTTTTAAAACTGGAGCTCTCAACAGAACACGTCTTCACATACAGTTGAAAAAAGTCCAAAAGAATTCCGGTTGTACAATGAAATGTTCATCTCATGTTATTTAGTTTAGCATCCTTGGTCTTTCTTTGGAAGGGAAAGGGGAGGGAGGAAGATGAATATTTTTAGAATTAAGGAACAATTTATCATTCAATGAAACAGCACAGAGGCTTAAATCAAGTGTGTGGAAATAATATGTTGTTATTACTAGTCTTAACTCTTCTAAATTATAACCTATAAACCCTGCAATGCTTGACTTAAATATCCCATCCACATTTGCAGGAAATCTAAATGGTTATTTCCTCTTTTGTTGCATGCATTACAGAAGGATTTACTGTTGCTCCACAAAGCACATATGAGGAGCATGTTATCCAGGATGTCAGTGTAACCAGGCACGATTGATAAGCACACAGCCCACATCACATATGTATTCTGGGAGCCTTTATGTGCAGTTAATTAGTTTAGCTATTGCTTTCATGGTTCATTTAGAAGCTTCATGCTTCATTAAATATCAATAAATTATATCCTCAAAAAACCTTTTCAGTAAAAATACGATTGTGTCTTCAAGTGATAATCTTGTTAATGGATGTATATATTGCAAGCATGTCTATCAGGAATGACAAAAAACTCTGAATTTCCATGGCTGCAGTACCCTGAAGAAACATGCAAATTTTATTCTATGGTTTAAAATACATGCCTCATCCACACATATTTTCTTACAGTAGGAGAAAAAAATCTTTTTTAACTTTCCAAAAATGATGCTTCTTTTAAGTTTCTATTTTTATTTCATCAAGAGTGCCTACTTAGGTTTCATAAGCTCCTTTTATCCATTACATCAATTCCAAGCTCTCTTTATTGGAAAGACAAGCTTTCAGCAACTTCTCATAGCATGAAAGAGAAGTTTTCAGGAAACATGTGTTCTTCACTTCCCTAATACACACATACAGAGAGGCCAAGGGTCATGATTACTGGGCTTATCCTGTCACTCCATCAGTGAATGCGGAGAAGGCAATGGCACCTCACTCCAATACTCTTGCCTGGAAACTCCTATGGATGGAGGAGCCTGGTAGGCTGCAGTCCATGGGGTCGCTAGGAGTCGGACATGACTGAGCGACTTCACTTTATTTTTTCACTTTCATGCATTGGAGAAGGAAATGGCAACCCACTCCAGTGTTCTTGCCTGGAGAATCCCAGGGACGGGGGAGCCTGGTGGGCTGCCATCTATGGAGTCGCACAGAGTCGGACATGACTGAAGCGACTTAGCAGCAGCAGCAGTGAATGATCTGGGCTGTTCACTGAATGCCGGGAGCAGGTGGGTCAATTGAGGAGGGTCTGGATGAGGAAAGAGGAGCTTCATCTACCTAAGCAGATGGTCCAATTCACACATCTTCTCTGTGAAGACATTCTCAATCTCCTCAGACATGAAAGTTATCACTCTTTTCCTTACTTTTCTATCAGTTCAGTTCAGTTAAGTCACCTCAGTCATGTCCGACTCTTTGTGACCCCATGGACTGCAGCAGGCTTCCCTGTCCATCACCAACTCCCAGAGCCTACTTAAACTCATGTCCATCATGTCAGTGATGCCATCCAACCATCTCATCCTCTGTCGTCCCCTTCTCCTCCCACCTTCAATCTTTTCCAGCATCAGGGTCTTTTCCAATGAGTTGGTTCTTTGCATCAGGTGGCCAAAGTATTGCAGTTTCAGCTTCAGCATCAGTCCTTCCAATGAATTTCTATAGCTCTTTGTTAATGCTTCCATTATGGATCATATTATAATCTATTATAGTTATCCATTCATTCATTCATCCACACATTCAACAAAATGGTAAATGAGACAAGTAAGATCTGCTTTTTCATAAAGTGTGCATTCTCATGGTGAGGAGATACACAATGAAACAAACGGATAAATGAACAAGATAATTTCAAACAGGGGTAAGTGCCATGAAAACAGAAAACAAATAGATGGGCTTAAGAAGCATGAGCAGTGGTGGGAGGGTGTTACTTTGTACTGAGGAGCAGAAAGGCCCGTGAAAGAGATGGCTCATAAGCTGAGACACAAATGGTGAAACTAGCCATGCAACAACATGGGCAGAGTCCTAAGCAGAGGAAGCTGCCAAGTGCAAAAACCTAAAAGCTGATCCAGCTTAGCATGTTGGAGAAAGGAAAAGAAAATCAGGCTGACTGAAATGTACTCAGCCAAAGGGGAGCACGGTACCAGACAAAGATGGAGATGACAATCTTTTGACTTAAGACTACAGCTCCTAGAAAAGAAGGCCTGTGTCCCACATGAGATGGTGGCTCTAGTCCTTAGTCTCATATATGATATATGATCAACAAATCTGTGTTGAATTAATAAAGTAAATGAACCATTTCTCAAGGTCATACATGAAATACTGAGGAATTTTTTTCTCTTGCTTTGTATAATTTGCCTTCTCACAGCCCCAACTTTCAACATGGATGATCATGATCATCTATGCAAAGATAATATATCATGGACTCTTAATGCTGGAGAAGATTCTTTTTAGTCACTTTTCCATCAGTAACGATGAATTTGTGCTTGGAAATCGCTGATGGTTCTTGTGACCAAGAATGACATATGTTCAGGAGAGCGAAAGTGAAAGAAAGTGAAGTCGCTCAGTCGTGTCCGACTCTTTGCGATCCCGTGGACTGTAGCCCACCAGGTTCCTCTGTCCATGGGATTCTCCAGGCAAGAATACTGGAGTGGGTTGCCATTTCCTTCTCCAGGGGATCTTCCGGACCCAGGGATCAAACCCAGGTCTCCCACATTGCAGGCAGAGGCTTTAACCTCTGAGCCACCACGGCTTGATGAAGAGGAGAGGAGAACCAGGAGTTAAAAGGCAAACCAATAAGGTTTCAATAAGTAGCTTGAAAAGCTCAGACTCATGCCCTGAGATTTGTTTATTTATTGATATTTAGTACTTAAATTCAGCCAATAATGAACAACCAAGAATTAACATTAATATTAATGTCATCACTGTTATCATCATCATTATCATCACTCTGAACATGAAATAATATAAATGAACCTTTCCAGTGGACTCTATTATCAGGATGGAGGAAGAAAAAAAGGAAAAGGAGACAGCTTACTAGAAATACTTTCATTCCTACTCTACAAAACATTTTCAGTCCTTTCAAAATAGGTTTATTTTGCCCCCTTGGTTTCTTTCTCATTTAAGGCACAGTAGATGGGAGATAATTTTTGAATAGTGGATGAATGAACACCTGGTTTCACTTCTTCAGAATAAGCCCCAGTAGTGATAAGGAAATAATCAGGTTTGCATTGACAAGCTTGGAGACCACCACAAATGCAGAAAGCCAAGTGTTACCACATTGGATATGTGTGGGAAATGCAAACTTGCAGAATTTATGCACACCAGTAAAAATTCCAAAGGGGCCTGATGCCAGGAAAATGCCGTATTTTGTCAGAAAGTACATCTCTCACACAGAAGCAGGTCTGGCATAACTTGAAGCAACGTTAAAAACAAAGTCAAGTGGCACGTGATATCAGCCCCGCCGCCTGATGACAGAACTCGAGACCTGTCTTCACTCCGAGCTTTTCAGAAACAAACAGAGTCCGCACAGCCTTTTGTCTTATTCTCATGCTGTTCTCTGCAAAGTCCTTGCCTTTTAGGTAACTAAGATTTATTTTTCTCATTACAACTTTAAGATTCCCAAGTCATAACTGACAATTTGATCCTAAGGAATTCTGTACTTTCCAATCTATTCTACAGCCAAGTTAGTGTTTCAGAAATGCTAACCATTTCGAACATCTGGAAGCACGTGCTGCTGCTGCTGCTGAGTCGCTTCAGTCGTATCCGACTCTGTGCCGCCCCACAGACGACAGCCCACCAGGCTCCCCCGACCCTGGGATTCTTCAGGCAAGGACACTGGAGTGGGTTGCCATTTCCTTCTCCAATGCATGAAAGTGAAAAGTGAAAGTGAAGTCACTCAGTCGTATCCGACCCTCAGCAACCCCATGGACTGCAGCCTTCCAGGCTCCTCTGTCCATGGGATTTTCCAGGCAAGAGTACTGGAGTGGGGTGCCTTTGCCTTCTCCACTGGAAGCACGTAGGTGACTTCAAAACAATATTCAAATCAACTGACAAACCATGTAATAGCACTTCTCTTCATATTCATTGAGTGACCAACATTCAGAATTTCACTGGTAATCATTGTAGTTTATAGTACACTGATTTTACTAAAGTCGAATTTTAAAAAATGTTAGCCTATTAAAAATCCGATTTTTATCAAGTGATTTGTCATTTCCACAACACCTGTTCTGAGCCCGGACAATAAGAGTAAAAAGAGCTTTTATTTACCCTGGACAAAGGAGCCATGATGACAACAAACAGCATCCAAATCACCCCTTTGTGGATGCATTGCATTTTCTCTCCCCTCTTAGTCAGCATCTATTTGTCTCTCTTCCTCTCGTCCAGCCTTGATTATTAGTAGTAACAGGTACCTTACTTGCTGCAATAGTTTTTGAGGGCTGCCATAACAAATGTACCAAAAACTGAGTGGCTTTAAATAACAGAAATTTATTCTCTCAAAGCTATGGAAACGAAAAGTCCTAAATCCAGTTGTTGTGGGGTCATGCTGTCTCTGAAGGCTCTAGTGGAAGACTGTTCCTCTTCTTAGCTTCTGCCAGTTGCCAATAATCAAGCCTTGACAGTTCCTTGCTTTGGAGGCACACCACTCCACTCTCTACTCTGGTCATCACGTGGTGTTCTTCCTGTGGGCCTTCTGTTTTCATGTGGCATTCTCATCTTGGTATCCATGTCCAAATCTCCCTTTTTAAATTAAGATCCAGTTATTGGATTAGGCCCCACCCTGCTCCAGCATGAAATCATCTTTTAACTTGATTACAACTACAAAACCCTATTTCCAAATGAAGTCAGCACATTCTGAGATTCCGGTTAGGCATGAATTTGAGGGGGCACTATACAACTCAGTATGACTGCCAAGCAACATCCTTTCAAGGAGCCTGAAGAACACTGCTATCTGAAGAATATTTGCAGATGAAATAACTGCCCATGGAAGAAGAGGGAAAGGAACATGACAAAATTCACACACAAAAGAGCCTAACAGGAAAACTGCCAACAGCCTGATGATTCTAGGTCTAAATTATTCTCATGCATGAGGTCAATCACCAACAGATTCATCATGCAAAAACACCTACCCAGCCACTGACTCAGGAAAAATGACTCTTTTGGCCAAATGAACTTCTCTGGAACCAGGTCTCTAAGTGGAGCAACTTCCACTCAACTCTCAGACTATCAGAGGGAGACACACTAAAACCATAATCACAGAAAACTAGTCAATCTGATCACATGGACCACAGCCTTGTCTAACTCAATGAAACTAAGCCATGCCATGTGGGCCCACCCAAGACAGGTGGGTCATGGTGGAGAGGTCTGACAGAATGTGGTCCACTGGACACCACAAGGGAAGGGAATGGCAAACCACTTCAGGATTCTTGCTTGAGAACCCCATGAACAGTATGAAAGGCAAAACGATAGGATACTGAAAGAGGAACTTGCGAGGTTGGTAGGTGCCCAATTTGCTGCTGGAGATCAGTGGAGAAATAACTCCAGAAAGAATGAAGGGATGGAGCCAAAGCAAAAACAATACCCAGTTGTGGATGTGACTGGTGATAGAAGCAAGGTCTGATGCTGTAAAGAGCAATATTGCATAGGAACCTGGAATGTTAGGTCCATGAATCAAGGCAAATAGGAAGTGGTCATACAGTAGATGGCAAGAGTGAATGTCGACATTCTAGCAATCAGCGAATTTAAACGGGCTGGAATGGGTGAATTTAACTCAGATGACCATTATATCTATTACTGTGTGTAGGAATCCCTTAGAAGAAATGGAGTAGCCACCATGGTCAACAAAAGAGTCTGAAATGCAATCTCAAAAACGACAGAATGATCTCTGTTCGTTTCCAAGGCAAACCATTCAACATCACAGTAATCCAAGCCTATGCCCCAACCAGTAACGCTGAAGAAGCTGAAGTTGAATGGTTCCATGAAGATCTCCAAGACCTTTTAGAACTAACATCCCCAAAAGATGTCCTTTTCATTATAGGGGACTGGAATGCAAAAGTAGGAAGTCAAGAAACACCTGGGGTAACAGGCAAATTTGGCCTTAGAGTATAGAATGAAGCAGGGCAAAGGCTCATGGAGTTTTGCCAAGAGAACACACTGGTCATAGCAAACACCCTCTTCCAACAACACAAGAGAAGACTCTACACATGGACATCACCAGATGGTCAATACTGAAATCAGATCTAGTAATACATGAGGACTGCAGATGGTGACTGCAGCCATGAAATTAAAAGACGCTTACTCCTTGGAAGGAAAGTTTTGACCAACCTAGATAGCATATTCAACAGCAGAGACATTACTTTGCCAACAAAGGTCCGTCTAGTCAAGTCTATGGTTTTTCCTGTGGTCATGTATAGATGTGAGAGTTGGACTGTGAAGAAGACTGAGCACCAAAGAATTGATGCTTTTGAACTGTGGTGTTAGAGAAGACTCTTGAGAGTCCCTTGGACTGCAAGGAGATCCAACCAGTCCATTCTGAAGGAGATCAGCCCTGGGATTTCTTTGGAGGGAATGATGCTAAAGCTGAAACTCCAATACTTTGGCCACCTCATGCGAAGAGTTGACTCATTGGAAAAGACTCTGATGTTGGGAGGGATTGGGGGCAAGAGGAGACGGGGACGACAGAGGGTGAGATGGCTGGATGGCATCACTGACTCGATGGACGTGAGTCTGGGTGAATTCCGGGAGTTGGTGATGGACAGGGAGGCCAGGCGTGCTGCGATTCATGGGGTTGCAAAGAGTCAGACACCACTGAGCGACTGAACTGAACTGAATACATGAGGACAAATAGAAGAAATAACAGCAATGCCTGGGCATCACTCTATCATCACCTCCAACAGAAGAAAAGAAACTGAAGTTCACAGAGATTAAGCAATCATCCCCAAGTCATATAGGAGAGTCACATAAATTTACCTGAATCTAAAGCTGATACCTCATTCTTTATGTCTGAATGTGTGTATGTGAGCACGCATACACACACACACATACTTTAAAAATGATCATTTCATTTACTCTGTTCCTAGAACACATCATTTTCTTAATCTTCAAAATATTACAACCGGAAAACACCTCCGCTATCATCTAATACAACAATTTCATTTTATAGACGAACACACTGAAGAACAGAAATGGTAGTTGAATGATTTGTTCACGGGGAAAAACTAGTGACCAAACTGGGAATAGAACCTCAGAGGCTTCACTGGTTGCAAGCATTCCCTCATTCAAGGATACAATAATACAGTGATTTCCTGATCCTTCACAGTAATTAACTTCAACCTTATTTTGTAATTTACTTTATGCCAGGCCAGTTGCCATGTTTTTCTCTAAACATGAAATGGGCAAAGGGTCTGTATTCTGGTTGTAATTTCCCTGATTGTGTGAGTGTACATTTAACTTTCTTCTTCAGACGACGGTGGGTCATTTAGTGTCCTGAAAAGCCAACAGTGTTATTACAACTTGACTCTGACAAATGCTTGCTCTTTGTCTCTCATCTTATCTCTTTGGGTCTCAGGAAGGCAAACCCTGGGAAAATTATACAAAAAGCCCCAAATATCTGAAAACCAGCATTGTCCTCACATGCGCATGCTTATAGCATTTCTCTTGAGTTTTATTCTTTCGTTAGCCCACAGCTTGCTAATTAATTGGAATTTTCCAGGGCTTTTGTTGTTGTGACAAAGTTGAACAATGCAAAATCTCATTCCTTCTTGTTAAAGAGGTCCATCCACCCTCCAAAGAGTAGCACAAAGATGGCTGGGATAAGAGGGAGGATTAAGTAACTTTGAAAGGATCAGACTTCATTAGTTCCTGGGCCCCCCTCCCATCTCCACAGCTGGCTTCATCTTCACCAAAACTGTTTTATGGAAATTAATATCTTAACCATGGTTTTTATCCAAAGAAGAGGCTGCTTAGAGGGCATTATGTAGGATCTAAAATTAGATGGCAAAGAACATCCTATAAGCATATAATAAACAATCAGATCAGATCAGTCGCTCAGTCGTGTCCGACTCTTTGCGACCCCATGAACCGCAGCACGCCAGGCCTCCCTGTCCAACACCAGCTCCCGGAGGTCACTCAGACTCGCATCCATCGAGTCAGTGATGCCATCCAGCCATCTCATCCTCTGTCGTCCCCTTCTCCTCCTGCCCTCAATCCCTCCCAGCATCAGAGTCTTCTCCAATGAGTCAACTCTTCGCATGAGGTGGCCAAAATACTGGAGTTTCAGCTTTAGCATCATTCCTTCCAAAGAAATTCCAGGATTGATCTCCTCCAGAATGGACTGGTTGGATCTTCTTGCAGTCCAAGGGACTCTCAAGAGTCTTCTCCAACACCACAGTTCAAAAGCATCAATTCTTCGGCGCTCAGCCTTCTTCACAGTCCAGCTCTCACATCCATACATGACCACAGGAAAGACCATAGGCAAAAAATACTGTACGAAGTGAGAGGGCTATTTAAGGACAAAAATTCATGGATCAGGGAAGAAGGGAGTAAAACCTAGATGAACACTCCCAAGCAAGGCAAAAATCAGACTTAAAAGAAACAAAGAGATGTTTAATCTTGGCAATAAATGGAGCCACTTAAACCAACGATAGCAGAGCAGCTGGAGACTACAAGTAGGGAAGGGAAGTGATGAGAGATTAATTCTTAATTTTGCTCTTGGTTTCCCTTTCAAGATATGGTATGGTAACATGCTATGGTTTGATACACGGGGCTACTGAAACTTGTGGAAATCTTCCTCGGCTGTGTCTTATCCACACTGTGAGAGGCTCTAGAGCAATTCTGCCTTTGATGCTCCATGGATACAGGGTAAGAAAGGCTGAAGAGGTCCTCCAACATGGAGAGGAAGCCATTTCCAACATCGTCTCTGCAGAATTCCTTTTCATATAAACATCTACTTGAATGTCCAAAGCAAAAAAAAAAACCCATCATACGTTTTTAAAGCTGCATTCTTTTCCACTGAGAAAAAAAGTTTTCTTATTTATAAACACAGAGATACCAAAAGAACATTTCATGCAAAGATGGGCTCGATAAAGGACAGAAATGGTATGGACGTAACAGAATCAGAAGATATTAAGAAGAGATGGCAACAATACACAGAAGAACTGTACAAAAAGATCTTCATGATCTAGATAATCACGATGGTGTGATCACTGACCTAGAGCCAGACATCCTGGAATGGGAAGTCAAGTGGGCCTTAGAAAGCATCACTACGAACAAAGCTAGTGGAGGTGATGGAATTCCAGTGAAGCTATTCCAAATCCTGAAAGATGATGCTGTGAAAGTGCTGCACTCAATATGCCAGCAAATTTGAAAAACTCAGCAGTGGCCACAGGACTGGAAAAGGTCAGTTTTCATCCCAATACCAAAGAAAGGCAATGCCAAAGACTGCTCAAACTACCGCACAATTGCACTCATCTCACACGTTAGTAAAGTAATGCTCAAAATTCTCCAAGCCAGGCTTCAGCAATATGTGAACCATGAACTTCCTGATGTTCAAGCTGGTTTTAGAAAAGGCAGAGGAACCAGAGATGAAATTGCCAACATCTGCTGGATCATCGAAAAAACAAGAGAGTTCCATAAAAACATCTATTTCTGCTTTATTGACTATACCAAAGCCTTTAACTGTGTGGATCACAATAAACTGTGGAAAATCCTGAAAGAGATGGGAATACCAGACCACCTGATCTGCCTCTTGAGAAATTTGTATGCAGGTCAGGAAGCAACAGTTAGAACTGGACATGGAACAACAGACTGGTTCCAAATAGGAAAAGGAGTACGTCAAGGCTGCATATTGTCACCCTGTTTATTTAAGTTATATGCAGAGTACATCATGAGAAACACTGGACTGGAAGAAACACAAGCTGGAATCAATTTGCCAGGAGAAATCTCAATAACCTCAGATATGCAGATGACACCACCCTTATGGCAGAAAGTGAAGAGGAACTAAAAAGCCTCTTGATAAAAGTGAAGAGGAGATGGAAAAGTTGGCTTAAAGCTCAGCATTCAGAAAATGAAGATCATGGCATCTTGTCCCATCACTTCATGGGAAATAGATGGAGAAACAGTGGAAACAGCGTCAGACTTTATTTTTCTGGGCTCCAAAATCACTGCAGATGGTGATTGCAGCCATGAAATTAAAAGACGCTTACTCCTTGGAAGGAAAGTTATGACCAACCTAGATAGTATTCAAAAGCAGAGACATTACTTTGCCAACAAAGGTCCTTCTAGTCAAGGCTATGGTTTTTCCTGTGGTCATGTATGGATGTGGATGTGAGAGATGGACTGTGAAGAAGGCTAAGCACTGAATAACCGATGCTTTTGAACTGTGGTGTTAGAGAAGACTCTTGAGAGTCCCTTGGACTGCAAGGAGATCCAACCAGTCCTTTCTAAAGAAGATTAGCCCTGGGATTTCTTTGGAAGGAATGATGCTAAAGCTGAAACTCCAGTACTTTGGCCACCTCATGCAAAGAGTTGACTCACTGCAAAAGACTCTCATGCTGGGAGGGATTGGGGGCAAGAGGAGAAGGGGACGACAGAGGATGAGATGGCTGGATGGCATCACTGACTCGATGGACATGAGTCTGAGTGACCTCCGGGAGTTGGTGATGGACAGCGAGGCCTGGCGTGCTGCAATTCATGGGGTCGCAAAGAGTCGGACACGACTGAGTGACTGATCTGATCTGAAACACAAAAAATATTTTCTAATATCCAGACCTACACATTATGACATGGAACTACACTTTCACTGCTGCAGAACCTGGGAGACTTTCAAAATATCTCCCCCTCCAAACTGATGCCTGACAGGCAATCACTCCAGTCACCTAAGATGCCACACAGTTTTGAACAAGTTGAGTATGAGGTGTCTGTGTAGAAATCCAGATAGAACTACAAAGGCAATTGGAAGGGAGAGCCTGGAAACAGAACTATAATAATGTTCTGGGGATATCAATAAGTATAGAATCTACAATGCAGGTAAGAGATTGTTCAAAAATCACATATATAGGGAACGGAAAATCAGGAAAAGGGTAGAATTCTGAGAATCTCCAGTGTTTAGGGCTACAGGCAAAAAGGAATCTACAATGAGAAGAGAAAGTGTCTCTGGGGTTGGCAATGGTGTGAGCAGGAGGGACCTGGGTGGGAAGCCGTAATATTTAAAGACATAGACTCTGGAGTGAAACCACTTGGCTTCAAATCCGAGAACAACTGCTTATAGGACTTGGAACCCCAAGTAAAATATGGAATCTCTATATATTTCCATTTCCCCCTCTGGAAAATGGGGAAAACAGAAATATATCATATAGTTCTAATGCAAAGTACTTGATATAGTGTCTTGCTCATATTAAGCATTCAAAAAGTTGAGTACCCATGATTAATATGTTTATAGGAATAGATACAGAAGGTTATGGGTGACTAGGAGCATCTCAGATCCTTTTCTAGAACTACTCTGCATACACCGAAGAGTAGAAAAGAAAGCCTTGGGCCAGAAGACAGACGGCAGAACCCCATAAGGCAAAGAGAGAACAAAGTATAAGGAAGATGAGGCTTGAGAAAATCTTTACCGAAAAAAAAAAAGAGGATTATGATGCTCGGTTGCCTAAGAGGTGATGTGGAGAATAAACCATAAAAATAACCATTCTTAACAACAATGGCAAGTGAAAGAGAGCTGCACTAGAGATGTGAGGTCAAGATCTGACTGATTGCTATGGCACAACCGATGGCATATTTTAGAAAAAGTTCCTTCTCCTTCCTGAACTTCCGTTTCATACAAAAATAGCCAATGAATTCCTCTCCCAGTTTGAACCATTTATGATTTTGGGTATTCTGTAAGTTAGCCTAAGGGATTCAGTGACTACAAGCAAAAGCAATAACACTGGTGAAGACATTAGGTATCAAAGGAAGCAGAAAACCCAAAAGTTACCTGAAGTTTAAGAAGTAGAGACAGCCATATCTTCCCTTCTTTTTTCCTCCTCCATCTGCCCCAAAACCAGAGATAAGAGGAAAGAAAGGATAGGATCAACTGAATCAAGGCTGAAACCAAACATCATTCCTGTTCATCAGCAACTCCAACAGAGCTTTTGGGGAAGAGCCAGAAGGTGGATATAAGAAAGACAAAAATACAGGTAATCTACCTAATGATTTAGGTAGAAAATCAGAAGTAAACCCATTAACGTTGGATCCTAAAGGACAAAGACCATGCCTAACTAATTCACAATCCTCATTGTACCATTCAATCAAATAACTCCCAAAGTGAAGTGAATCACCCAAGAGCAAATGTTAGTGACGCAAAGCTGGAACAGGAGTTCATGTTTGCTTACTCAGTTCAGTACCACAGAAGTCTGCATTCCATGGAGGTATGCATCTAACTGGTATGCATCATATTCCAAATTATAGCATTTCCTAATAAGAGGTTTTATGTGGGAGGTAATAAGAATAATTGACTACAATTGCTAAATTCTTGGGAAATCATTGGATTTCCCCATTTTCATGGGAAGCTGAGAGGACAAACAGGAAAGGAAAATAAAATACATTAAGCCCTAGCTATATGCTAGACAATTTGCTAAGTAATTTCTTGTATATTCTCATATATCTCAGGGCTCTGTGAGTCTCATACATTCTGAGCTCCCTGAGGAGAGTAACAGTTATTCACCCACGAACTTCAGTGCTTGACAAAGTACTTGCACACAGTAGGTGCCCAATATATGCTTGCTGAATGAATAAGATATTCCTGGTACACAAAGTGAAGATCAGAGATATTATGTATTCAATATGGTTATGTTTGCTAGTAAAAGTAGCAGCATTAGAATCTGAAGTTGGGATTATCTGAGCCCATAGTATATTTGGTTCCTTCCCCCACATGAACCACCTTTCATAAGCTTTTCTCTAATCCCAAGAAAAGCACTTATTTTCTAACAGATGCAGTGGCTGATTTTTATCATGCATATGGATTTTCCATCCTCTTCTTTAGTCCTAGGCTGTTTTCGAAGTGTTTTTTCCAGATGTGATTTTTGGTATGGTTACTCCTTTCCAATGGCCAAGCACTGTCAGTATCTCTAAGGATACTGATGAGAACACACTCCCAAGGGCCAAGAGCAAGGAAGCACAGAGCCATGGGAAGAGCATGCTGGTCCTGGGGTTCAGTGTACAGTCTGTTCCTAGTATGTAGAGATAACATAACTGGCCTGGTTAAAGGCAATCTTTCCCTCCCTGCTTGTTAGCAAAGGATTCAAATTAAAACTCAGCAAGCAAGTCAGACTAATTGTCTTTCTACTTTGTCTCTCTCTTCTCTTCCTTGCCAAAGCGTCAGACCAGATCACTGTTGTAAATGACTTGCTAAAGCATATCCAAAACTGAAGGTTTGTTTTTTTTCTAATTATATATATATAAGTCATTCCTTTCAGATATTTTTTATTTGAAGCCGTTAACTGGACTCTACTTTATTCATCCAAGAAAACCCAAAGAAATGGATAATGATTCAAAACAGACTACATTTGAACAGTTCCATACATTATATGCAAAGAAATGTTCCCACAACAAAGTCACTAAATGACTGTCATCATGTCTGAATAGAGGAATAAAATTGAATTGCAATAAAAGCAAGTTGTTTAAAGGATCTTTAGCTCATGTCTACCCAATTATCCTGTACATTATGTACTGAACAAAGGATCTTGATACTCAGAGTATTAAGTAATAGAAACATTCTGAGAAATAAACCAACATTTGTACTTTAGGAAAGATTTATGTATCATTTTCTGATTTTATAAGCATTATAACTGTCCTCCAAGCCTTTGACCAGTGTCAAATTTTCTTCTAGTACATATTATTCTTTACTGTGTTGGGACGTCCTATGATATATTAAGCAAGAAATTCTATGGAAATAAGATAAAAGCCTTGGTCCCTAGTTAGGTCAGTGAAGTAAAAGTCACTCAGTCATGTCCAACTCTTTGCGACCCCATGGACTACACAGTCCATGGAATTTTCTAGGCCAGAATACCGAAGCGGGTAGCCTTTCCCTTCTCCAGGGGATCTACCCAACCCAGGGATCAAACCCAGGTCTCCTGCATTGCAGGCAGATTCTTTACCAGCTGAGCCAGCCTAAACACTGAAAAATTATTCTGTTTAACACAAATTCTCTAACTGGTTTATATGATCCAGATTTACTAGATTTATTTATTTGTATTTATTTAGAATTTATAAGATGAAAATCATGGTAGCATCGTAGGAAGATATATGTTATTTAATTTATAAGTAATGAGTTATTTAAACAAGCTTACAGTATTCTGACATTTTTTCCCTATGGGATCAAAGATCATCACCACCATTTTCAATGAGGAAGGAGGAAGGAGCTAATTGTTCTCATTCTTGGCATCTCCAACCCCAGTTAATTGTTGGCCAAGGTTCTGCTGCTGTCAAACATTGTCTACCAGTAGCTCTCTTTGTTTCAGTCTCATAAATGAGACCTCTACAGCTTGGCATACACAAGAAACACATAAAGAATGACATCAAGATTTCTACTTTTCATTCACTGACTTAAAAAAAAAATAACATCATTAGTAGCCCCAGATTCTGGAAGTTACTAAACAGCTTTGAAGCCCTAAAAAGTTTACCAAGGCTTTCAGACAACTCCACGGTGGTCTCAGAAATGTTGTTTTGGTGTAGAGAGACAAAAAGAACATGGGAGAATGAGTTGAAAAATCTGGGTGCTAATCTCACAGCTGTCATTTATGTGTGATCCAGGATTTTCTTTTGCTATAAGGACACTGGGAGAATTGGCAAAATCATTGAATCTATATACTAAATAACAGTATGAGCCAATATTAATTTCCTGATTTTAATAACTGTAATGTAGTTATGTAAAAGAATTTTCTTGTTTTTAGGAAGCACACATTAAAGAATTTAGGAGCAAAGGGACATCATGTCTGCAACTTACTCTAAATGGTTCAGAAAAAAAATGGAATAGTGGAACAAATGTAGTAAAAAACATTTGAGAAATCTGAGTGAAGAGTATGAGGAAATTCTTTGCACTGTTCTTGCAACTTTTCTAAGTCTGAAATTATATCAAAATAAAATATAAAATAAACCATAGGTGTATAATCAGCAATTGGTGAATATTCACAGAATGCTAATCTAACAGTATCTTCATATACAAGGAGAGAGAGAATGATGAGTTTCAAATGGAATCTTAAGTAGAAAAGGTATGAGTCAGCAATGAAACGATATGAGGGCCACTCTTTTGAACAGACCAGGGGCAGCAGGACTGCCAGGAAGACCAAGTAAGTTTGTCTGGCTAGGATGAGGGAAACTGGGCTCGTCAACAGATCAGTTTTGCAACACCACATGTGAGGATGCCACCAAGGCATGAGGCCCAGGGTTAGAGCACCTCCCAACCTGATAAAAAACCTCTAATGCAATATGCCATGTACAGTGCATTAAAGTCTTTGAGATAATCACCTAGGGGCACGCACATCTTGTTCTCCAAGCACATACCCAAAACAACATCCCCAAGATCAAGTACTAGATGCAGGCAACACAATGCTCTAACCCCCATGTAGGAAAGTCTCATTTGGGACTAAAACATACAGTGGAACTATTTTCCACACTCTGCAAAGTTTTCAGAAAAATACCCATGTTCTGCCCAACATCTGTATGCTCAGGGTGTGTGTTTTACTAGTAACTACTTAAATTCATGGAAACAGGAACATTCCAAAGACTTCCACTATAAATACTAAGTAAAAATCATGAATCTCATAACTGAGGATCACACACAGAGTCAGGCAGGGAACACAATAGATAGAAAAATTAATTGATCAATTAATAACTTTTAAGAAATCATATTCCTAGAACTGTGTTCAGAGTACATATAGATCACACAAATGAGGTCATATGACAGTGAGCAAGCTTTTATCTCAGGATAAGATTTATCACCACCCCTGTACATGGTGAATGCCCTTTTATTAATATCACCTGTAAGTCATACTTATCATACCAGATCTTCACTCCTGAAATGCTATGACTTTCCATCATGGAAGGGGTATTTATTACAATTCAATACTGCAGGGATGAACATGACAATATACATATAAGTACAGTATTCACCAAAACAGGATAGAGATAAAAGAGTTCTTTTTATTCACTAAAAGAGTTTCAAGAATAGCTTAAGTTAAGCCTTCAAAAATGAAATGTGTTGTACCCAAGCCTAGTAAGAAAGACTCTACAGAAGCTGCTTAGAAAGAGATTAGATTAAAATTTAACCTATTGCATTCTGTTCTTTACCTTAAAAGAAATTATAAGCTGTTTTCAGGCTTCCATTTTTAGTGTTAAAAAACGAGAGAAACAGATGGAATAAACCTCATCTCCTTAATTTGAAAATCAGATGCAGACTTCAAAATTTGGAGTAAGGAAAGACTCTTGCTGTTTCATTGTTTAAGACTTTAACTACCTGAGACAAAAACTGCTTACATCATCCAATGTGGCCTTTGATGCATTGATAAGGTATCATATAACACAAAATTTATGACAAAAGCAGTCATATGGAAGGAATCTAAGATAGTTTGAACACTTTCTTTTAATATAGATTAAGTTTAAAACAGTCAACAGTGTTTAGATGTGGGTTTTCAATGAGTCTAATTCAGAACTACAGTACCACACAGAAAACAAATGCCCAAACATCAACTGACTGAAAGATTAAATGATTGGAGAGGGCTGGCTTCTAAGAAAAAAAAAATTTAAAGGGAATTCAATAATCAAAGATTGAGAAATCTCTTGTTTGTATTAAGGAAATAATGATCAAAGAGATATTTTTATCCCCAAAATGAAGAGATTTGCTAAATATTTATTTCTCATAAGATGTTTCTTTTATATCAGGTACCTTGTAGGCAAGGGTACGTAAAAACTGAAGATTAGCTCTAACTCCAAATGTTAGGATTTGAGGGAAAAAAAATTTGTGAACCCAAAATGAATCACATTCAGGCTTGGAAGCAATCTGCATAAATATATATTTTCTTACTTACTTGGAAAATCTTGTATTTGCATCTGTCTTTCTTACTATCAATAAGCTTTCTTTTCTGGAGTAATGGCTCAGCTCCAACCCTTAATATATACAGATTCCTAGCTATCTCATTACTAAGACTAAATCGGGCACTAACAAGGCTGTAGGATTATCTGGCCCACCAAGGTCATTCAGTGCCCAAACTGAATAACTGATACAACACAAGCAGTTTATCCCAGTGAAAATATACACTTGATTGTAAACATCTTCGGCTATCCCAAATCTCAACGTGACAGTATTTTCAAAGTGCTCTTTCATAGGGCTATTTAGCACTTTCTAAAATATCTCAGAATCCTCAAAGCTAGGCTTCAACAGTACATGAACGAAGAACTTCCAGATGTACAGGCTGCATTTAGAAAAGGCAGAGGAACCAGAGATCAAATTGCCAACATCCACTGGATCACAGAAAAAGCAAGAGAGTTCCAGAAAAACATCTATTTCTGCTTTATTGACTATGCCAAAACCTATGACTGTGTGGATCACAATAAACTGTGGAAAATTCTGAAAGAGATGGGAATACCAGACCACCTGACCTGCCTCTTGATAAATCTGTATGCAGGTCAGGAAACAACAGTTAGAACTGGACATGGAACAACAAATGGGTTCCAAATAGGAAAAGGAGTACGTCAAGGCTGTATATTGTCACCTTGCTTATTTAACTTCTATGCAGAGTACATCAAGAGAAACACTGGGCTGGATGAAGCACAAGCTGGAATCAAGATTGCTGGGAGAAATATCAATAACCTCAGATATGCAGATGACACCACCCTTATGGCAGAAAGTGAAGAGGGACTAAAAAGCCTCTTGATGAAAGTGAAACTGGAGAATGAAAAAGTTAGCTTAAAGCTCAACATTCAGAAAACTAAGATCATGGCATCTAGTCCCATCATTTCATGGCAAATAAAAGAGGAAACAATAGAAACAGTGAGAGACTTTATTTTCTTGGGCTCCAAAATCACTGCAGATTGTGACTGCAGTCATGAAATTAAAAGACACTTGCTCCTTGGAAGAAAAGTGATGAGAAACCTAGATAGCATATTAAAAAGCAGAGACATTACTTTACCGACAAAGGTCCATGTAGTCAAAGCTATGGTTTTTCCAGTAATCATGTAGCATGTGAAAGTTGGACGGTAAAGAAGGCTGAGCACCGAAGAATTGATGCTTTTGAACTGTGTGTTGGAGAAGACTCTTGAGAGTCCCCTGGACAGCAAGGAGATCAAACCAGTCAATCCTAAAGGAAATCAACCCTGAATATTCATTGGAGGGACTGATGCTGAAACTGAATACTTTGCATCAGGCCACCTGATGTGAAGAGTCAACTCACTGGAAAAGACCCTGATGCTGGGAAAGATAGAAGGCAGGAGGAGAAGGGGAGATGACAGAGGATAAGATGGTTGGAATGCATCGCTGACTCAATAGATATGAGTTTGAGTAAGGAAAGTTATGACCAACCTAGATAGCATAATCAAAAGCAGAGACATCACTTTGCCAACAAAGGTTCGCCTAGTCAAGGCTATGGTCTTTCCTGTGGTCATGTATGGATGTGAGAGCTGGACTGTGAAGAAGGCTGAGCGCCGAAGAATTGATGCTTTTGAACTGTGGTGTTGGAGAAGACTCTTGAGAGTCCCTTGGACTGCAAGGAGATCCAACCAGTCCATTCTGAGATCAGCCCTGGGATTTCTTTGGAAGGAATGATGCTAAAGCTGAAACTGCAGTACTTTGGCCACCTCATGCGAAGAGTTGACTCATTGGAGAAGACTCTGATGCTGGGAGGGATTGGGGGCAGGAGGAGAAGGGGACAACAGAGGATGAGATGGCTGGATGGCGTCACTGACTCGATGGATGTGAGTCTGAGTGACCTCTGGGAGTTCGTGATGGACAGGGAGGCCTGGCGTGCTGCAGTTCATGGGGTTGCAAAGAGTCGGACACGACTGAGCGACTGATCTGATCTGATCTGATCTGAAGCTCCAGGAGATAGTGAAGGACTGGGAAGCCTGGTATGCTTCAGTCCATAGGATCACAAAGAGTCGGACACAAGTGACTGACTGAACAACAACAAAATATCAAGTATAGATAGTGTTACCTAGGTTTGAATTTTGGTAGCAAACCTGATATAAAAGTGTTTGAAAAGAATGAATGAATATTGAATGAAGGTATATCATCTGAGATGAGCTTTGAACTGCTCTCCACAGGTAAGGGTAATAAGACAAAAATCATAAGAAAATCACTAGGATAAAAGCTCAGGCTAGGCAATACTTATCCCCTCTCTCTGTTAGAATGATTGCAAGCTCTTAGCAAGCAGGGCTGTCTTCATCAGAGGAAATGCTCAAAAATGCCCTCCGAGATTAGACAGATGGTCCATGCGAAGAGGTCAAGATCTGCTTGTTATCATGTAAGAAAGTAGGCAGAATGCTTGGTTGCTCTTTAAACTTTCTAAAAGAAGTCAGAAATCTGAATCTTACGGGAAATCCTCTCATTTCTAACTGTTATCTCTGTATTTTTTAACATTATGTGGACTTAACAAAACACATTCTGCCTGAAGTATCCTTCAGTAATATCCCATCTAAATTTTTCTACATGTCAGTAAGAACTCACTGCTTATTTTTTCCTTTCAGTTTGGCAAAGGATGGGAGGTGGGGGAGCATACCAATATCACTGAAAAAATAAACCAGAAAAGAAGTACAACTGGGAAAACCAAGTTTTGTTTTAAGTTGCAGAATTCCAGTAAAGGCTCATACAATATTAAGTCCTTAAGACCTTTAATCTCAGTGCTGGGCTGTGTTTTATGCAGTGCTTAGTCACTCAGTTGTGTCTGACTCTGAGACTCCATGGACTGTAGCCTGCCAGGCTCCTCTGTCCATAGCGATTCTTCAGGCAAGAATACTGGAGTGGGTTGTCATGCCTTCTTCCAAGGGATCTTCCCAATCCAGGGATCGAACCCAGGCCTCCCATATTTCAGTGGATTCTTTACTGTCTGAGTCACCAGGGAAGCCCAAACTCAGTAACTATGCTCAAATTTCAGATGGCAAAACTTCTCCTCTTTTATTACCCGCTTTCCCATCTAACTTTGCCCCTAACTGTTCCTATTTATCATGTCATATACATCTTCTTTTCTTTTTGTAAACAGCTTCAAATTCTCTTTGAAAAGATGTGGAGCATAAGTTAAATTTTTAAAAAGCAGTCTTTCAGATGTTCATAATATTCTAATTTTAGGCAAATATATTACTATATTTAGGAGCAATATATTTTTAACACACAAAGTGATCCCTGAGGGGTGAGATTTTTCTGAAGTAAAAATTGTTACTGAAAAACTCTATATCCAGAATTTTCACTGAAAAAAACTGGAAGATTCTTATTTCAAATGATTTATGTCCTTGAGCCTTTAGCAAAATAAGATATGAATTCCAGTCTGAGTACCCAGTTCAAATACACACACACACATATTCAAGCATATCCATACAGAAAAAAATACAAATTTTTAAAAAACCCTTAGATTTCCACACCTCTATCTCAGTTTTAACCCCATGTTTCAGTACATTTTGGCTTCTGTAAGAAATTATACATAAGTAGATGAGACCATGAAAACCTTTTGCAGTAGGGACCTCTCTATAGAAGAAAGAGCAATTAAAATAATTTTTACAGAATAAATGTAGATACAAATAAGTAAGGATAAAGCAATAACACATGACTTTCTTCCTATTACAATAAGATGCATTTAAGTTCTTATTATCAGCAAATTAAATAGGATTTCTGTATTACATATATTTAGATAACCTGTGAATTTCAGCTAAAAAAGATTACTTGGACATGTCAGGGAAAATATATACACAAATAGGTAGTTTTCAATTCACTGATTTAAAGGGAAAAAAAAAAAAACAAGTTCCAAAATTCCAAAGACAAAGAGCACACCAAAAAACATATAAATGCTTTCAACTTAAGAGTATTTAAATCAGAGTATAAGAACCACATCCTGTTCTAAAACAGTATCTCAGTGAGGGTTATGAGAGGGAAAAAAGAACTGGATTAAGCAAAAACAATTAGTATGTATATATCATAAATTATTTAACTGACATTTTTATAAATCTACCACTAGTTTGCTTTTTATTGCATATGCTAAACAAGCAGATGCTAAGTCTGTAAACTGTGAATTAACCTCCCTTTTTAATTAATTGTTCCTTTGGAATTACTGGCTTTTAAATCCCATGCTGCAGTTGCTTTAAGAGATGTATGCCGATCTTGTATCTAGGTTCCCAGGCTATGTTCCATGAGGCAGTAAACATAAGTTGAATTTTTAATTACTTAATGATTCATTTGCATTTGGCATATATTGGCATCTGACTTGGTTAATTTTAGGCTCTTCCAGCATGAGCCCTCACACCTGAAAGAATCCAGATCTGACCCTCTTCACAGCAAATACGGGTGGTGGCATTTGCAGTAGTGAGATGACTCAGAAACAGGCCAGGGACACAAAGGAAAAGGGACAGATGAACAATGCACCAACGGCGGTGACCCTCCCTAAGCACTTGGTCTTCTATACTCAGCTCTACTTTCTTTTAAAGACCAAATAATCCAAACAGGTTTCCTCAGAAATTACTTTAAGGCCTTTCTGTATGGTCTGTTCATATCCAAAATCCTCTTGCTAACTGAACCTTAGAATTCTTCCATTAGAGCCCCATGCTTTTAGCTCCATGCCTGCTCATTAAAAGCAAATGCACCTAAGAAAAGTAGGAGCAGCTCCTCCACAAATTCATCAAAGGGACATCTGGGCGCCGAGTAAATACCACAAACAGCTTAGGAGTGCTGGCGGAGGACGTCGGACACCCAGAAAAGCAACTTACTGCCTTCTAAAGGAGGTAGGAAAGAATATAGAAGCCAGAGAGAGACAAAGAGGGAGGGGTGGACCTCTGTCCGGGGAAGGGAGTCTTAAAAAGAGAAGTTTCCAAACACCAGGAAACACTCTCCCTGCGGAATCTGCGCCGAACCTGGGAAACACGGAGACTATCATAACAGGGAGGAGAACAGTTGAGCAATTAGAACCCACAGACTGCGGGCCCTGCGGTAACTTCCGCAGAGGAGAAGCACCGCTGCAAACGCCCGCATCTGCCATTGGGGAGCCGGGGCTGGGCAGGGAGACGCCTTGGCCGTTCCCACGCGGGACGCTCCCCTGCCGGCGCTCCCCAGACGGACGCTCCCCCGCAGGACTCTCCCCCCACTGGACGCTCCCCCGCCGGCCACTCCCGCGCAGGCGTGCCCCCGCCCGCTGTGCTGGCGGCTCCCACGAGGGCCACCCCATCCCCTCCCCCCACCCGCCCGCCATTCCCGTCGCCGGCCCCTCCCCCTCTGCGGGCCTCAGCGCAGACTTCGTTCGCCTGATTGTCTGGAGTGCTGCCTAACTGGAGTAGTTTGGGCCAGCAATCCAGATTGTGCAGCGCCGACCACACGAGTGGCGGGCCTTGGCCCAGAACACCGCCGAACCGTGCACAGAACAAAGGACTATACAGACCAACTACAGAGAAAGGGGCCTATAGATCTTGAGAAATTTAAGCCAGAACAAGGAACTAGCTGAAAATGAACTGAACCCACAACAATAATAGAGAAACTCTTATATATATTGTTACTATTTTTACCATCATTATTTCCTTTTTTTTTTTTTTTCTTTTTTTAATATATATATATATATTAAATTTTTATTATTTTTTAATTGGAAAAAGGAAAACAAAATTTTTTTTCCTTTTAATTTTTTGTTGTTGTTGTTTGTTTTGTTTCTTTTATTTTTATTTTTATCCTCTAGTACTTCTTTAATCTCCACGTTTAGATATAACTTTTGCGACCCTGTTTTTTTTGTTTTTTTTTTTCTTTTTTCCTTTTTGTCCTTTGCTTTTTTCCTTTCCTTTTTTCTTTTCTTTACTGATTACTGACTAGATCTGTCTCCCTCCTTCACACTCCCTCCTTTTATCCTCCTGACCACCTCTGTCTCCTTCCTCCCTTTTTCCTTCTCTGTATAATTCCGTGAACATCTCTGAGCGGTCCAGTTGTGGAATGCATTATAGAAGAAGAAGTTTTTGAGACTACTGTAAAAATAAGACCAATAACTGGAACCAGGAGGCTTAAGTCCATACCCTGATCCCACGAAACACTAATTGACAGGAGCTCATTAAAAGCCTCCATACCTACTCTGAAACCAAGCATCACACAAAGACCAGCAAGTTCCACAACAAGACATACCAAGCAAATTCTCCAGAAAAACAAGAACACAGCCTGAGCTCCAATACACAGGCTACACAAAGCGACCCCAAAAGCATAGACATCTCATAACTCACTACTAGACACTCCACTGCACCCCAGAGAAAAGAAATCCAGCTCCACCCACCAGAACACCGATACAAGCTTCCATAAACAAGAAACCTCGACAAGCCACCGGTACAAACCCACATATAGTGCAGAAACACCACAATAAAGAGAACTCCACAGACTACCAGAATACAGTAAAGACGCCCCAAACTTAGCAATTTAAACAAGATGAAAAGACAGAAGAATTCCCAGCAGGTAAAGGAACAGGATAATTACCCACCAAACCAAACAAAAGAGGAAGAAATAGCGAACCTACCTGATAAAGAATTCCGAATTATGATAGTGAAATTAATCCAAAATCTGGAAAGCAAAATGGAATCATGGATAAATAGCCTGGAGAAAAGCATTGAGAAGATGCAAGAAAGATTTAACAAGGACCTAGAAGAAATAAAAAAGAGTCAATATATAATGAATAATGCAATAAATGAGATCCAAAACACTCTGGAGGCAACAAATAGTAGAATAACAGAGGCAGAAGATAGAATTAGCGAATTAGAAGATAGAATGGCAGAATTAAAGGAATCAGAGGAGAAAAAAGAAAAACGAATTAAAAGAAATGAGGACAATCTCAGAGACCTCCAGGACAATATTAAACGTTACAATATTCGAATCATAGGAGTCCCAGAAGAAGAAGACAAAAAGAAAGACCATGAGAAGATACTAGAGGAGATAATAGTTGAAAACTTCCCTAAAATGGGGAAGGAAATAATCACTCAAGTCCAAGAAACCCAGAGAGTCCCAAATAGGATAAACCCAAGACGAAACACCCCAAGACACATATTAATCAAATTAACAAAGATCAAACACAAAGAACAAATATTAAAAGCAGCAAGGGAAAAACAACAAATAACACACAAGGGAATTCCCATAAGGATAACAGCTGATCTTTCAATAGAAACTCTCCAAGCCAGGAGGGAATGGCAAGACATACTTAAAGTGATGAAAGAAAAGAACCTACAGCCCAGATTATTGTACCCAGCAAGGATCTCATTCAAATATGAAGGAGAAATCAAAACCTTTACAGACAAGCAAAAGCTGAGAGAATTCAGCACCACCAAACCAGCTCTCCAACAAATACTAAAGGACATTCTCTAGACAGGAAACACAAAAAGGATATATAAATTCAAACCCAAAACAACAAAGTAAATGGCAACGGGATCATATTTATCATTAATTACCTTAAATGTAAATGGGTTGAATGCCCCAACCAAAAGACAGAGACTGGCTGAATGGATACAAAAACAAGACCCCTCCATATGCTGTCTACAAGAAACCCACCTCAAAACAGGGGACACATACAGACTGAAAGTCAAGGGCTGGAAAAAGATTTTCCACGCAAATAGAGACCAAAAGAAAGCAGGAGTAGCAATACTCATATCAGATAAAATAGACTTTAAAACAAAGGATGTGAAAAGAGACAAAGAAGGTCACTACCTAATGATCAAAGGATCAATCCAAGAAGAAGATATAACAATTATAAATATATATGCACCCAACTTAGGAGCACCACAATATATAAGACAAATACTAACAAGTATGAAAGGAGAAATCAACAATAACACAATAATAGTGGGAGACTTTAATACCCCACTCACACCAATGGATAGATCAACTAAACAGAAAATTAACAAGGAAACACAAACTTTAAACGATACAATAGACCAGTTAGAACTAATTGATATCTATAGGACATTTCATCCCAAAACAATGAATTTCACCTTTTTCTCAAGTGCACACGGAACCTTCTCCAGGATAGACCACATCCTGGGCCATAAATCTATCCTTGGTAAGTTCAGAAAAATTGAAATCATTCCAAGCATTTTTTCTGACCACAATGCAGTAAGAGTAAATCTCAATAACAGAAGAAAATCTATTAAAAATTCCAACATATGGAGGCTGAACAACACACTCCTGAATAACCAACAAATCACAGAAGAAATCAAAAAAGAAATCAAATTCTGCATAGAAACGAATGAAAATGAAAACACTACAACCCAAAACCTGTGGGACACTGTAAAAGCAGTCCTAAGGGGAAAGTTCATAGCAATACAGGCATACCTCAAGAAACAAGAAAAAAGCCAAATAAATAACCTAACTCTACACCTAAAGCCACTGGAAAAGGAAGAAATGAAGCACCCCAAGGTTAGTAGAAGGAAAGAAATCCTAAAAATTAGGGCAGAAATAAATGCAAAAGAAACAAAAGAAACCATAGCAAAAATCAACAAAGCCAAAAGCTGGTTCTTTGAAAGGGTAAATAAAATTGACAAACCACTAGCCAGACTCATCAAGAAACAAAGGGAGAAAAATCAAATCAATAAAATTAGAAATGAAAATGGAGAGATCACAACAGACAACACAGAAATACAAAGGATCATAAGAGACTACTATCAGCAATTATATGGCAATAAAATGGACAATGTGGAAGAAATGGACAAATTCTTAGAAAAGTACAACTTCCCAAAACTGGATCAGGAAGAAATAGAAAATCTTAACAGACCCATCACAAGCACGGAAATTGAAACTGTAATCAGAAATCTTCCAGCAAACAAAAGCCCAGGTCCAGACGGCTTCACAGCTGAATTCTACCAAAAATTTAGAGAAGAGCTAACACCTATCCTACTCAAACTGTTCCAGAAAATTGCAGAAGGAGGCAAACTTCCAAACTCATTCTATGAGGCCACCATCACCCTAGTACCAAAACCTGACAAAGATCCCACAAAAAAAAAGAAAACTACAGGCCAATATCACTGATGAACATAGATGCAAAAATCCTTAACAAAATTCTAGCAATCAGAATCCAACAACACATTAAAAAGATCATACATCATGACCAAGTGGGCTTTATCCCAGGAATGCAAGGATTCTTCAATATCCGCAAATCAATCAACGTAATACACCACATTAACAAACCGAAGAATAAAAACCATATGATTATCTCAATAGATGCAGAGAAAGCCTTTGACAAAGTTCAACATCCATTTATGATAAAAACTCTCCAGAAAGCAGGAATAGAAGGAACATACCTCAACATAATAAAAGCTATATATGACAAGCCCACAGCAAACATTATCCTCAATGGTGAAAAATTGAAAGCATTTCCTCTAAAGTCAGGAACAAGACAAGGATGCCCACTTTCACCATTACTATTCAACATAGTTTTGGAAGTTTTGGCCACAGCAATCAGAGCAGAAAAAGAAATAAAAGGAATCCAAATTGGAAAAGAAGAAGTAAAACTCTCACTATTTGCAGATGACATGATCCTCTACATAGAAAACCCTAAAGATTCCACCAGAAAATTACTAGAACTGATCAATGAATATGGTAAAGTTGCAGGATATAAAATTAACACACAGAAATCCCTTGCATTCCTGTACACTAATAACGAGAAAATAGAAAGAGAAATTAAGGAAACAATTCCGTTCACCATTGCAATGAAAACAATAAAATACTTCGGAATATATCTTCCTAAAGAATCTAAAGACCTATATATAGAAAACTATAAAACACTGGTGAAAGAAATCAAAGAGGACACTAATAGATGGAGAAATATACCATGTTCATGGATTGGTAGAATCAATATAGTGAAAATGAATATACTACCCAAAGCAATTTATAGATTCAATGCAATCCCCATCAAGCTACCAACGGTATTCTTCACAGAGCTAGAACAAATAATTTCTCAATTTGTATGGAAATACAAAAAACCTCGAATAGCCACAGCTATCTTGAGAAAGAAGAACGGAACTGGAGGAATTAACCTGCCTGACTTCAGGCTCTACTACAAAGCCACAGTCATCAAGACAGTATGGTACTGGCACAAGGACAGAAATATAGATCAATGGAACAAAATAGAAAGCCCAGAGATAAATCCACGCACATATGGTCACCTTATCTTTGACAAAGGAGGCAAGAATATACAATGGATTAAAGACACTCTCTTTAACAAGTGGTGCTGGGAAAACTGGTCAACCACTTGTAAAAGAATGAAACTAGAACACTTTCTAACACCATACACAAAAATAAACTCAAAATGGATTAAAGAGCTAAATGTAAGACCAGAAACCATAAAACTCCTAGAGGAAAACATAGGCAAAACACTCTCTGACTTACATCACAGCAGGATCCTCTATGACCCACCTCCCAGAATATTGGAAATAAAATCAAAAATGAACAAATGGGACCTAATCAAACTTAAAAAGCTTCTGCACAACAAAGTAAACTATAAGCAAGGTGAAAAGACAGCCTTCAGAATGGGAGAAAATAATAGCAAATGAAGCAACTGACAAACAACTAATCTCAAAAATATACAAGCAACTTCTACAGCTCAATTCCAGAAAAATAAATGACCCAATCAAAAAATGGGCCAAAGAACTCAATAGACATTTCTCCAAAGAAGACATACAGATGGCTAACAAACACATGAAAAGATGCTCAACATCACTCATTATCAGAGAAATGCAAATCAAAACCACTATGAGATACCATTTCACGCC
Organism: Tragelaphus eurycerus; assembly: GCA_935064755.1. Lineage (NCBI taxonomy): Eukaryota > Metazoa > Chordata > Mammalia > Artiodactyla > Bovidae > Tragelaphus > Tragelaphus eurycerus. The sequence continues at coordinate 14,198,045 of CAKXYN010000015.1, read as the reverse complement.
AATCAGTATGGCTGCTATCCAAAAGTCTACAAGCAATAAATGCTGGAGAGGGTGCGGAGAGAAGGGAACCCTCTTGCACTGTTGGTGGGAATGCAAACTAGTACAGCCACTATGGAGAACAGTATGGAGATTCCTCAAAAAACTGCGAATAGAACTGCCTTATGATCCAGCAATCCCACTGCTGGGCATATACACTGAGAAAACCAGAATTGAAAGAGACACCTGTACCCCAATGTTCATAGCAGCACTGTTTGCAATAGCCAGAACGTGGAAGCAACCTAGATGTCCATCCACAGATGAATGGATAAACAAGCTGTGGTACATATACACAATGGAGTATTACTCAGCCATTAAAAAGAATACATTTGAATCAGTTCTAAGGAGGTGGATGGAACTGGAGCCTATTATACAGAGTGAAGTAAGCCAGAAACAAAAACACAAATACAGTATACTAACGCATATATATGGAATTTAGAAAGATGGTAAAAAATAACCCTATTTATGAGACAACAAAAGAGACACTGATGTATAGACCAGACTTTTGGACTCTGGGACCGGGAGAGGGTGAGATGATTGGGGAGAATAGCATTGAAATATGTATAATATTATATCTGAAATGTATTAATTGTTCAAACTAAACACTATCATGTTACAATTTGTTCATACTAGATGTTTGTAATGTTTCTGATAATCAATAAAAGAGATTCTTGATCAAAAAAAAAAAAAAAAAGAAAGAAAAGTAGGAGCAAAAGCTGTAAATACTGATCTTTTTTCCCAGAATGAAGGATTTGACAGCAGTTTTCTGAAAGAGTTAAGAGGCAAATAGAGAGATTTAGGGTAATGGGTTCTATGTGGATGGTGGCAGACTAAGGAAACTGAAAGAAATGTCTCCTCCACAGTTTTGGAACTCATTCTGTGCTAGGGGCCTTCTCCTAGTCACAAGTACAGAACAAAAAGCTGGATCTCCAGCTACTGAAGACAGAGAATGCAATTTCTATATATCCTCTAAGACATATGCTAACAAAGCTCTTAGTCCTGGCAGTTCACAGGTCCTAAGGAACAGACTGCCGTTTGCTGTTCTCTTGGAGTTGTCAGAATGATATACCCATCTAGGACTATCCTGATTCTCAGGATTATATCTATCCAAGTCCTCAAAGTATTGGAGAAGGAATAAGCTTTCAAAGCACTTTTCCCTTCCCATAACTCCCATAATAAAGGACAGAGGCCTGGAATAAATAAAGCAATGGACTAAACACAGACTGAAGTTTTCTTCCACTTCAGTGCTACGTACTAGGCTAGGCATATTACCTGTCTTTTCTTGTTTTAATAACACCATAAAAAGGTATCATCCTCATTTGACAAATGAAAAATCTGAGGCTCAGAGAGTTTCCAAATTCAGTCAAAGTCACAAAGATAGGAAGTGATATAGCCAGAACTGACATCCAGGGCTGCTCATTTTTGTGAGCTAGAAGAAGTTGTGTTTAAGTTACTAAATCCTAATTGAACCCCCACACTGCCATTATATTTTCCCAAACATAAACCCAGAATTCCTTGATGCTAAAAAGACTGAGGGAGTAATTGTTGCCAGCAGAGAACTATGAGTGTGCCAAATGACAAATGACACGTGAAAATCTCTTCTGTTCACAAAACCAAAACAACACAGTGGAAGGCAGGCTCTAGCCTTTTCCTCACTCCTGGTTTCTATCCGAAAATAACCCCAAACCCAAGATTTTGGTGGCACTTTCAGTGGAATCTGCAGAAAGAGAAAAAACTAATTTCTTCTCCTCTTACAAAAGTAACACATACACATTGTGGAAAACTGGAAAAATATATCAAAAGCCAAAAAATAAATGAATAATCATTCATAATCTCATTGCCCAGAGATAATCATAGCATTGTAGGCTATTTCTCCCTAATCTTTTCTCTGTATCTATTCATATTTTGAAATCATTACAGTCTATAGTTTATATGAAGTTCTATTCACTTAACTGTATGTATTCTAAAATTATTTTAATACTTCTCAAGAAACAACTTGTAAACTTAGTTGTAATATTTCACCATACAGACATTAACAGCTAGCTTAACTGTTTCTTTACTGTTGTGCATTTCACAATTAAAAAACAGTAGAAAATGTTTCAAAAAACATTTCTACCCACATTTCTTCTACTACAGTTCAAATTACCTTGTTAGCATCAATTTCTAAAAGTGAGCTGTTGGGCTATATGGGGGACAAGAGTTAGTACCTTTAATCCCCATATAGCCTGGTTATTCCCCAGTCAGAATGTACACATGGATCAGTCAAAAGGGATGTGGTTTATGAACATCTGTTGGGCTGCAACAGTGCTTACCAGGTGAAAATGTGAATGCATCTTAAATATTTTTCAAGCTCTCTATGTAAATATGCCTCCCCCCGAATTTATACCCCCAAACCATGAACTGAGACTTGCAATTTCAACATATTCTGATTATCTACTATTATCATCTTTGACAATTTGATTGATAAAGAAAAAAAAAAAAGAAGAGAAACATTGCTTTAATCTATATTCCCAAATTCAGTAAGGTTGAGCATTTTCTAAACAATGCTCTTTATGAGTGGTCTTTTCAGGCCTCTGTCTACAGTTGGCAGTCTATGGCCTTGGCTTCCTTTTCATAAAGTATAGCAATATAACAAAACAAGAGGTCCATAGACCAGGAGACATATTCTAGACCTAGACATTGCCGTTATCTAGGTGGAACACTCAGGACTAATCACTTCACATAGATCAAAAGCTTTCAAATTCTGGTTAACATGGCCAAGAGAATTTTACACAGAGCCTATTGTATAGAACAAACAAAAATGAAGATTCTGAGGTTGAAGCAAGGGACCTTACCTTCTTACACATGGGCCCCTCATAGCTTCTGAGACACCCAGTGGAACCCTAGGGCTCTGAAGAATAAAACAAAATACTATTGAGCAGATTGATTTCTAAGATCTCTTTGAGCTTCTATGAAACCAATCATTCCCAGGGTACAAAAGAAAGCTTTAAAAAACACACCAAGATTTGGTGAGTTCAGGAAGCCAGCATCCCAGAGGCCTAGTAAGAAACCTTCATGTGGTAAGTATTCCTGGTGAATCTGAGAGGTTATTTTTTTCTTTCTCCCTGAAAATACAGTTAGTGCAGAGAAAAAAAGCAATACTGAATAAACTATGTAACAGGAAAACAGGAGTATTCCAAATGCTGAATGTTTCCAGCAGATGTATCAGCCATTCTTCAGAATTCACTAATTCCCATCACAGCTTGAGTCCTGGATGAGACAAATCAATGTGAAATATTTCTTCCTCGATTCTTCCAGCTGAAACTGAGAGTCAAAGAACATTGATTATCTCTACCTTCAGGGAAATATAGTGATTTATGGTGCAAAGCTGGCAATTACTGCATCCTTTCTCAAAGCTTCACATTTCAGTACATCTTTTCATGGGATTTTCTAATTCTTAAAGATACATGCTTATTTCCAAGTGAACTAGAATGACTGTGGTCACTTGCTATTTAAAGAAGGGTAGGCGGACTGGACACTCAGGAGTGCTGAGAAAGATACCCCTACCCATAAAATTCTAGTCCTCATGACTGACTTCGCCACAATGCCAGAGTATCTATTCACTCTTCTAAGTCACTTTTCTAAAAGATATCCTACCAAATAAAAAAAAATGGTGGCATAGGAGATAACAGGAATCATTAACACTAATAGAGAGTCTTTAGGTGGAGTAGAGACCAGAATCTTAAGGAAAAGAGACAGGAAAAGGAAGAACTGGGGATCAGAGTGGAGATATAGAAAATCTGAGGCTAGGAACAGCCAGTGTCAAGACTGCTTAAAACAAAGAAAAGCTATTGAGTGTTGTTGAATTTTACCTGTTACATAGTTTTACCTAAGGTCTGTCCTACATATATCTTAGGTATTCCAAATTTGTAAGTGCATATGTTCATTTTAAACAAATCACAGTTTAACTGTGATAAAATTAGGAAAATAATAATCTATATTTCCTAAAGAAATTCACATGGCCTGATATACCATTTACTAGTGTATAGAATTATTCTCGAAATATACTGATTTACAGGAAATCATTCACCAGAGACACTTTACCATTATCTAACCCTTATCAATTATCCATTAATAATATCAAAAGTCACTAAGAAAAGAAACATCTTTGAGGATATATAACATAAACAAATGCCAGTTATTTAAACAAACAAGATTGAGGATGAGGTTTTACTATCTGAGTTTTTATTTTACAGTTTCTAGCAACTTAAAAATAGATGTTTAAAGATAATATGAATTATTTAGGGCTGTAATTACCATTGCTTTCTGTTATACAACTTGGCAAACAGCCATTCTGCAATCACAAAAAGTCACACTTAAATCTGAGTTATGGATGGTGCAATAATTCACACCTTGGACATTGTTTCACCTCAGTATCTTACTGCTTCATTAAAGATGTTTATATTTGGATAGTTTGCAAATGTTCAGTATGAAGGAGAGAATCTAAATGCGTGAACCAGACAAGAGAAATTTAATGGCAGTTTGAAAGCACTGGACTATTAATAATGAGCAAGCCAGAAAGTTACTCTTCCTTTCACTGTTTAGAAGTCAGCCCTGGAGACATGCATATATTTTCTTTAAAATTATGAAGACACTACGTAAAACAACTTGTCATCAAATTATAAAATATGTGCAAGCAGTCCCAAACTTTCAAAGGTGTTCTACCCTAAAACTCCCTTAGCTATACGGCCCTATTCATCCGGGATAGTCCCAGGGTATTATTATTAGTGCCTCCTTCCACTTTCAAAAGTGCTCAGTTTGGATGACAAATTATTTGGAAATCCTACTTATTCAGTCTCTTTAGTTTTTAACCCAGGATGCAGCCTCTCACAGAAAGAGAAGAAATATAAGCCCTTTTAAAAAACCTCTGTTTAAAATTAATTTCTAGCAAAAGAAACTAACTACCTGTGTAATAGAATTTCTATAACAAAGTAGATTTGAAATTCAAACATGAATTTCTCCATAAGCCTGTGTCATCTATTTGGACCTCCAACTACATTCTTTTTGCCACTTGACAGATGCCTGATTTAGAGATTTCTCCAGCTCCAAGTTACCAATGATTACCTATGTCAAGGCTGAGCTGGAGAGGGTCAGTGAGGGGCAGAGATAGAGATCCTGGGGCAGTGAACAGGATGGGGGATGCCTAGGAGAGGGTGAAATCTGGGGATAATTGAAGGCAAAGAGTTCTGGAGCAGAGTTTCCTATCAACAGTGGCTTCCCCGGTGTCTCAGTGGTAAAGAATCCACCTGCAATGCAGGAGACGCAAGGTCAATACCTGGGTGGGGAAGATCCCTTGGAGAAGGAAACCGCAACCCACTCCAGTGTTCTTGCCTGGGAAATCCCACAGATAGGGAAGCCTGGCAGGCCACAGTTAATGGGGTCACAAAGAGTCGGACACAACTGTGTGACTGAGCACGCAAGCACACATCACATTCTTATCAGCATGATTTCCAAAACTATTTCAGTCCTACCCAGGTATCTCTACCCTGCTCCCCCATATAATCACAGGAAGAAGTACGACACAAGGAAAGATTACGAGGTTCAGCCTCTTCCTAGCTCAGTGGGAACACTCAGGATGTTAGGCTGCTCTTGGCCTCAGTTTCCTCATCAACAATGAGGAAACCTTCATATAAATTTTTAGGGTCATTTTGGGATCAAAAGAAAATACTCTTTGTGATTTACTTCCCAGTATTGTACATAGCTGGTGCTCATCAAATGTCAGGACTATCATTAGAAATATTTTTCTGAAAATTTTCTCTTTCCAATTTTAATTAGCGGTCTTTACAGTTTCATCAGAGAACATGCCTCCCTTCCTTACATAACTTTTTCCTACTCTCCCTTCGCTAAGGCAAGTTACTGGACTGTTATTTAAAAAAAAAAGGACCATAAATTCCTCCTGTTTCACACACAAAATTTAGGGGTGGCAGGCAGCAAACAGCTAGTGAACAAACTCTCAAACTTGTTTAGATTTACCCAAGTACAGGTACTGGGGGCAGTATCTCTTCTACTGTGTGTCTGCTACCATCTGACTGGCTATCCAGAGTGACACGCTCTATTTGGGAGGTGGGGGTAAAGGGGATTTCAAGTTCCCTTGGATGTTGAAGCAGGTGTCTACCCCATGTAGGTAAGATGAGCTGAGTGAAGTGTCCAGGCACAGGTGGGTGTCAGTCCTGAACGGTGAACAGATGCCTGGCAGTTACCCTCTCTGGGGATGCTTTCACCTGAAAGAAATGTGAAGGGCTTTAGGCATAGCTCCTCTCCACAGAAATCATTCAGAATTGCTCTCTTAAGGATCTGTGTGTATGATCAGGCCCCATCTATTTCCTGGACACTGTGATTGACCACAGACAGTACTTACTCCGTGCAGATACCCTTTTTTCCTTTATCCTCCATGATCCATGAGGCTTGCAGGCACCATCCTGAGGACCACTTCAGTCTGCCTGCACTTCCCTTATCTCTCTGAGCTCTGGTGGATGACAGCAAGGTACTCCAGCACAACTATGCTCCATGATATCTAGGCTGCTATTGTCAGTGCCTCAAGAACTGTAGTGGATATTTGTCTTTTTTTTTTTTTTTTTTTTTTGCCTAACCACCATCCAAGTCTCATTCTTATATCTGGAAATTTTCCCACCAAGGATAGCCTTCTCTACCTATGGAAACAAAAGGTACCATACGGTTTCCCAGGCACATGCAGATAACTTTGCCATTCCCTCCACCAACAGGTGAAGTCTATGTACTCCTTGTATCTGTGCCTGGCTATGTGACTTGCTCTGGCCAATTGTGCATTCACAAATATGACACAAGCAGAGGCTTGAAAAGCACTTGAGCATTGGAACTTAGTGCTGCTGGGAACCCTGTGATCACTGTGTGCGAAGAAGTCTGGGCTACCACCCTTGAGATCAAGAGGTCACATGGAGAGATAGTCTGTCCCAATTTCTCAGCTAAGGGCCCATATAAGTGAGTGAAGAATCCTAGGTCATCAAACTCCAGTGTGCTAGTCCAGACTAGGAGAATCACTCCACTAATTCACTGACTTGTGAGACATAAAAAACATGTACTGTTTTAAGCAACAAAGTTTTAGAGTGGTTTGTTATATTGCAATAGGTAAGTAATAAAGTATAGCTCTTCAAAGACACAAATGTATCCATTCTTTAAGTATATATATAGTGAGCTTTTGTCCCTTTAGGCTTATATTAATATGGTTGTTCATTTTGGTCAGATTTATCAAATTGGTACCAACTAGCTGAATTCTGTCGGAGAAGGCAATGGCACCCCACTCCAGTACTCTTGCCTGGAAAATCCCATGGACGGAGGAGCATGGTAGGCTGCAGTCTATGGGGTCATGAAGAATCGGACACGACTGAGCAACTTCACTTTCATTTTTCACTTTCATGCATTGGAGAAGGAAATGGCAACCCAATCCAGTGTTCTTGCCTTGAGAATCCCAGGGATGGGGGAACCTGGTGGGCTGCCGTCTATGGGGTTGCACGGAGTCGGACACAACTGAAGCGACTTAGCAGCAGCAGCAGCAGCAGCTGAATTCTGTAGACAGAGAGTTTAACTGAACATGGAATATTAAAGATTTTTTTGAAATGTGAGTCCCTTTAGATGGGACATGTACTCTTCACTTCAGCCACATTTTTACCACTTTATAAAGTCCATACCTCCTACAGCCATTTAAGTCACCTGCCTGGCTATACAGACATTTTACTCCCCCGCCCCCCAATTTTGACCATTTGCAGTAGTAAGTTATGGGGCACCAGGTATAGAAAACTTGAACTTCCTCTACATTTAGGAATATTTGATTATCAATGATAGGACAAAACAGAGATATGAACTGAAAAGTGAATTAAATCTGGGGCAAGTAATGAGAAGGCATAAAGACTTAGGAGTAGAACCAACATCTCAGAGACTGTTGGCACTCTAGAAGAGCTCACTCTTCATCTTCCTCTTTTATGTGGCAAAGCTTTCCATGAGTCATGGTTTCCCCAGAGAAGAAATAAAAAACAAGACAATGTGTTGAATCAGTAATCTATTCCCACATAACAAATTACTCTGAAACTTAGTAACTAAAAGCAACAATAAACAGTTATCATTTTTGACAGTTTGTACGGGTCAAAAATTTGGGAGCATCTCCGCTAGGCAGTTCTGCTTTGAGGTCTCTCATGAGACTGCAGTCATATGTCACTGGGGCTGCAATTATTCAAAGACTTACCTGAGCTGTGCCTATCTCTAGAGTGACTCACTCCATGGCTGGCAAGCTGGCTCTGGCTGTTAGCAAGAGGTGAAAGTTCTCCACATGAGCTTCTCCACAGGGCTGCTCAGTGCCCTTACCACCTGATGGCTTCCCTCAGAGTGAGTGATCAAAAGACCAAGGCAGAAGCTTCTGGGTACTTTTTTATGCCCTAGCTTCAAAAGTCACATATCTTCTGCAATATTTTATTTGTCACATAGGCCAGCCCTGATTCAATAAGGAATATTCAATACCCTGATTCAATACAGGGTATAACCACCAGAAAGATGGATCACTGGATGCTACCTTGAAGACTAGTCACCACTAGTGTCTTCAAAAAGCAATAGTCTTGATGAATAGGATCAACTGGGGTGTTCAATAAGTTGCCATCATCTTTTGAACACATATTATATGATACCACTCTACTGACAGAACGTGAAGAGGAACCAAAGAGCCTCTTGATGAGCTGAAAGAGGGCAGTGAGAAAGTTGGCTTAAAACTTAGCATTCAAAAAACAAAGATCACAGCATCCAGTCCCATCACTTCATGGCAAATAGATGGGGGAAAAGTGGCAACAGTGACAGATTTTACTTTCTTGGGCTCCAAAATCACTGTGGATGGTGACTGCAGGCATGACATTAAAAGATGCTTGCTCCTTGGAAGAAAAGCCATGACAAACCTAGACAGCATAGTATCATTTTGTTGACAAAGGCTCATATAGTCAAAGCTATGGTTTTTCCAGTAGTCACGTACAGATATGAGAGTTGGATCATAAAGAAGGCTAGGTGCCAAAGAAATGATGCTTTCAAATCCTGGTGCTGGAGAAAACTCTTGAGAGTCCCTTGGACAGCAAGGAGATCAAACCAGTCAATCCTAAAGGAAATCAGTCCTGAATATTAATTGGAAGGACTGATGCTGAAGCTGAAGCTCCAATACTTTGGCCAACTGATGCAAAGAGCCAACTCATGGAGAAGATCTTGATGCTGGGAAAGACTGAGGGCAGGAGGAGAAGGGGACAACACAGGATGAAATGGTTGGATGGCATCACCAACTCAACGAATACAAGTTTAACAAATTCTGGAAGATAAGTGAAGGACAGGGAAGCCTGGCGTACTGCAGTTCATGGGATCACAAAGAGTGGGACATGACAGGGATAGAAGAACAATATATAAAAGCATCAATCTAAAATGCTTTATATCTATCATCTCATATGATTCTTCCAACAACTCCTAGTTTACAAATAGGGGAAATGAGTAGCAGAGATGAATGTAACTCATCAAAAGGCCACACAAAAGCTGCTGCTGCTAAGTCGCTTCAGTCATATCCAACTCCGTGAGACCCCACAGATGGAAGCCCACCAGGCTCCCCCGTCCCTGGGATTCTCCAGGCAAGAACACTGGAGTGGGTTGCCGTTTCCTTCACAAGAACTAGTTAATGGCATTAGGTCTCTCTCACTCTAAAGTCCTTTCTCAATCCCAGGGAAGAACAGTTATGTGTGACTGACAAAAATAATAGTCAGGCTAGTGTGCTGTATGGAAAGCATTTCCCATGGTACAATTTGCCCTGGAGAGGCTTGGAGGAACATCTGACTATCTTTGGATTATTAAGGAACTGCCAAATGAAAGACTAGTATACAACTTCCATTTACTTCCGAGATACAAAACTGAAACCAGGTGGTATTATTAGATGTCTGGCACAAAAATTTAAATTCAACATAGAACTTTAAGGAAAAATTCAAAGAGTTTTGGGGATCAGTTCAACCAGCAGAGCCCAGGGGTTCTGTGAAAATAACACCAATCATATCGATCAGGAGTTTTGCAAAGAATTCACATTTCTACATCAAGGTTACCATGCCATTCACTGGTGGCTTAATAAATTTCCTAAGCAAAGATTTCCTAAGCATGTATTTTTTATTAACTTAATTAGCCTCATTTTCATTGACTCACTGTAGCTTCACCATATGGTCCAGCACACTGTATCAGAGAAAAGTATATGAATCTTCATTTGTCCTGACTCCTTTACTCCAAGGTGAGTGACCTTATAAAGCCCCTCTGCCAGGTTAGAAGGCAGTTCCTTTATTTGTACAATAAGAGCACTAATTAGATGTATTTCAAAGGTCTCTGTCAGATCCAATTATTTCTTATTATGTTAATTTATCTTTTAAAAAAATTAAATAGTAACACTTCCTAAATCACTTTCAATTAGACTAGCTTTACATGTCAAAGCGAAGAGGAACTAAAGAGCCTCTTGATGAAAGTCAAAGAGAGAGTTGAAAAAGCTGTCTTAAAACTCAACATTCAAAAAACTAAGATCATGGCATCCCATCGCATCACCTCATGGCAAATAAATGGGGAAACAATGGAACTAGTGACAGACTTTATCTTCTTGGGCTCCAAAATCACTGTAGATGGTGACTGAAGCCATGAAATTAATAGACACTTGCTCCTTGGAAGAACAGCTAAGACAAACTTAGACAGCATATTAAAAAGCAGAAACATTACTTAACCAACAAAGGTACGTATACTCAAAATTATGGTTTTTCCAGTAGTCATGTATGGATGTGAGAGTTGGACTATAAAGAAAGCTGAGCACCGAAGAACTAATGCTTTTGAACTATGGTGTTGGGGAAGACTCTTGAGTGTCCCATGGACAGCAAGGTGATCAAACCAATCAATTGTAAAGGAAATCAGCCCTGAATATTCACTGGAAGGACTGATGCTAAGGCTGATGCTCTAATACTCTGGCCACCTGATGCAAAGCACTGACTCTTTGGAAAAGACCCTAATGATGGGAAAGGAGATGACAGAGGATGAGATGGTTGGATAGAATCACTGACTCAAGGGACATGAGTTTGAGCAAGCTCCACGAGTTGGTAATGGACAGGGAAGCCTGGCAGGCTGCAGTCCATGGAATCGCAGAGTCAGACACAACTGAGCCACTGAACTGAACTGATGAAGGAATGCTTTCTCTTCCTGCCTTGACAGGATCCTGGCAATTACTTTGGATCTTTTACAGGTTAGTTATTTACATGGCTTACTTTCCATTAGCCTTTCAGATCCTTGAGGGTAGAGAACTATAGATAATTCTAACATACTGTTTCTGTCTAGCATAGCAGGTACTTTAATTAAATTACTTAGTTAAATTCTGTTAAATTGCAAATTAAATTCATATTACAAAAGTCAGTACTTTTTATTTTTATTGGCATAGGAAATCAATGGGGAACACCGAAAATTTACTTTCTGATTTTTTTTTTTAAAAAGACCTAGAAAAAAAATTTAACTCAGGTCATTTATACTGAAAACACCTATTAACAGGATACAATATTTACATATAATTAATTACATATTCCAAATCAAAGTATGAGGATTACAGCCAACTCTTGATTATCTTTGACAGTGTGAGAGGGCATGGATTAAAAGCAAATTTGTGGATAAACACTGTCTAATCTAAATCTAATCTAAATTCAACAATAGGGAGTCCTCACATTCTTATCTGAAAATATGAGATAGCACAAGGATATTGTTTCAGGAGAAAATTGACAAAAATTTATTTCATTCATAAAATGAAATACCACACAGCAACTGAAGAGAATAACAAATGTAATAATGCAAAGATAATCTTCTTTTTCTCAGCAGCTGTATTACAAGACATCCACTCCAAAGAGAGAGACTTTTTTTCTGTTGGGTGGATATCCTCCTTGGTGGGCATTTGAAAGTGAGGCACCACTAGCATCTAAGGCTGAGAAATGCACATAGAACTGTTCTCCAATAAGTATGATCAATAATTTGCTTGCTAGATAGAAGAGGGGAGGACAAAGGAGAAGGAAGGGAGGAAAGAAGAGGGGAAAATAAAAACCTAGGTTGGCATTGCCTCGAGGGAAAAATTTCCAGGGATGGGGAAGTCCCTGGTTAGAGGAGAAACCTGGAGAGACCTGGGACAGCAGACCTGTGTGTTGTGGATATAAGTTCAGTTCAGTCACTCAGTCATGTCCAACTCTTTGTTACCCCATGGACTGCAGCACAGTCCATGCTTCCCTGTATATCACCAACTCCTGGAGTTGCTCAAACTCACGTCCGTCGAGTCGGTGATGCCATCCAACCATCTCATCCTCTGTCGTCCCCTTCTCCTCTTGCCTTCAATCTTTCCCAGCATCAGGGTCTTTCCCAATGAGTTAGTTCTTTGCATCAGGTAGCCAAAGTATTAGAGCTTCAGACTCAGCATCAGTCCTTCCAACGAATATTCAGGACTGATTTCCTTTAGGATGGACTGGTTTGATCTCCTTGATGTCCGAAGGACTCTCAAGAGTCTTCTCCAACACCACAGTTCAAAAGTATCAATTCTTCGGCTCTCAGCTTTCTTTGTAGTCCAACTCTCACATTCATACATGGATGGATGGATGGATGTGGATATTAACTCCCCTGTAAAATCTTTGACGGAGTCTATAGTACTTACAGTGCTTTTAAAAAAATGGATTATTTAGAGGTGTGGCAGGGAATGTGGGAGGAAGTTGTACATCGATACCGCATAGCAGAAAAATAGAATTATATACAAAATTATTAAACATATGGGTTACATATGTTTAATCTTTTTATTGACATAAAAAAATATCCAAGGTGTACTTTTTCCAAAACAACTTCTCATTTTAAGTGTACAAATCAATGAATTTTAGTAAATTTACAAGTTGTGTAATGATCAACATATTCTAGAACACTGCCATCATCCCAATAATATCCATGGTGACTATATACAATTAATTCCTACTTTGACCCCCAACCCTAGTCAACCCTTAATCAACTTTCTGTCTCCACTGACTTGACTTTTTGAGCATTTAATACAACTGGAATTCACAACATGTGGTCTTTTGTGTCTGACTTCTTACACTTAGAATGATGTTTATGAGATTTATCTATGTCATAGCATGTTTCAGAATTCACTCATTTTTACTGCTGAATAATAATCCATTATATAGATATATCACATTTTGTTTAGTCTCAAGTATTTGGGTTGCTTCTATTTTTCAGCTATTATGAATAATGCTTCTGTGAGTATTCACAGGCAAGTCTGTGTGTTAACACACCATCATTGACTTTTTTGTGGGGATAGGGAGCCACTCACATAGTTAAGAATCTTCCACCTTCAGAAGAAAGTGCCCTTCTACCAAGGAATACACTCAGCACAAGGTCTCCTGAAACAGTGATAAGAATAATCCTTCTTCCTCACTCTTCTCCTTCTCTCTTAACTCCTAAAGGGGTTCCTAGTTCGCCAGATCCAACTGGAAACCAGAGGGCAAGAAAGGTCATTGATATGATCCAAACAAATCAATCAGTCTTCCAAAACAGAGAGCAGTGTGGGGAAGGGTGAAAAATGGATATGGAAGAGCAATCAACATATATAATTGGCAAAGCTTTCTTTTTTTTAGTGATATGCAAAATAACCATACATATATAATGAAGAATTTTAGATTTGATGAAACAAGATATGGTCCCAATTTGTAAAAATCACTATTACTAATATATGGTCATATACATATGAAATAAAATCTGGGTATATATACTTCATCTGTGATGGAGGAGTTTAAGAGAAAATTAAGAATTTCTATAATGTTAGGATTTTTTTACAATGAATATATTCTGTTATAAAGACTTAGGTCATCATGGTTTCTGAATACCAATCCTTGCTCTGGCTCTTTAAACTTCCTTTCATTCCCACTAACTTCACTTGGTCCTTCCAAACATCTTTCCCTAACTGATGCAGAGCTGGCCTTCTGCCTTAGATTTAGAAGGCATTTTGATAAATATGTATCTAGTACAGAAAAGATTTAATAAACAACTCAATTAATAAGTGAAAGTGACTTGAGTTTAATGATCTTATCATTGATCTCACATGTGCCTACCTGACCTCTTAGTCAAGATAAAGAAATCAAATACCACAGGAAAAATACTGATGAACTGGAGACAAAATGATAAGAAATGGGTGGGGGGTGGGTGGTGGAGGAAGCAAGAAACAATCATTCTAAAGCAGGAAAAAAAGGCTAGGATAAAATAAAATGAAATTTTGCTGAAGGAGGTTAGAAGTAAACAGTTTGGGAATTTTTTTGCCTCTAAAATGTGCCTATGTATCATTTACACTTGAGTCAAAAAATGATAGACTTTCCAGTGGTTAAAAATCCATCTTCCAATGCAAGGAACATGGATTCAATCCCTGCTCAGGAAGATTCTATGGGGCAACTAAACCTGTGCACCACAACTACTGGGTCTGAGTACCACAACTACCAAAGCCTATATTCCCTTGAGCCCATACTCAGCAACAAGAGAAGCACTGCAATGAGAAGTCTGGGCACTGCAACTAAGAAGCCCCTCACTCACTGCAACTAGAGAAAGCCTGCACACAGAAGCAAAGACCCAGTGAAGTCAAAAAAAAAAAAAAAAAAGAACAAAATCTTTTCCGACGAGCCAAAAGAAGTTCTAATGATAAACATAATGATAAACTGAACTGAGTTCAGTTCAGTTGCTCAGTCATGTTCGACTCTTTGTGATCCCATGAACCGCAGCACGCCAGGCCTCCCTGTCCAACACCAACTCCCAGAGTTTACCCAAACTCATGTCCATCAAGTCGGTGATGCCATCCAACCATCTCATCCTCTGTCATCCCCTTCTCCTCCCACCCTCAATCTTTCCCAGCATCAGGGTCTTTTCAAATGAGTCATCTCTTCGCATCAGGTGGCAAAAGTATTGGAGTTTTAGCTTCAATATCAGTCTTTTAGGATGGACTGGTTGGATCTCCTTGCAGTCCAAGTGACTCTCAAGAGTCTTCTCTAGCACCACAGTTCAAAAGCATCAATTCTTCAGCGCTCAGCTTTCTTTATAGTCCAACTCTCACATCCATACATGACTACTGGAAAAACCATAGCTTTGACTAGATGGACCTTTGTTGGCAAAGTAATGTCTCTGCTTTTTAATATGCTGTCTGGAAAATCCCATGGACAGAGGAGCCTGGTAGGCTGCAGTCCATGGGGTTGCTAGGAGTCAGACACAACTGAGCGACTTCACTTTCACTTTTCACTTTCATGCATTGGAGAAGGAAATGGCAACCCACTCCAGCGTTCTTGCCTGGAGAATCCCAGGGATGGGGGAGCCTAGTGGGCTGCTGTCTCTGGGGTCGCAGAGTCGGACACGACTGAAGTGACTTAGCAGCAACCACAGCACAGAGAACTGTAAATGTTGAAGTGATAATGAAAAGAGTAAAATTCTGTTCTTGAAAACATTGTTTCCCATAGAATTTTTCAGAATCTCTCCCTCTACCTTTTTTTCTACACTAAACCTTTACCAACATTCAGTTTTATTTATAATATTACAAAATGTCAGGAAACATCTTCTAACATTTCTTGAGATGAAATATGGGCTTATAATATGTTAATAGAATTTAAAATATGACATCTCAGTTATTATTTTCTAATTTTTTAAAATTTCAACTCTACAATTCAGTGACATGATGCATCCAATAATCCTTTATAGGGTAAGATTAATAATTAGGCAAAATTTACAACATCATATATATGGGAAAACATATTCCAAGTGCTGAACAACCAATTTACAAATAAACTTTTGCAACCCAATCTATTCCTATGTTAAGAACTGTCCGTACTGGTTTCAACCCATGAACTCATCAACACATTGGTGAGAGTTGTTAGCAAAATAACAAAATTGGCTATTTAACTATTCCATTTCACTTATTCATCTGTCCATCCTTTCATGCATGCATGCATTCAGCAAATATTTATTGAGTACCTACTTTAGCAGGGCACTGGGCTAGGAGTGAGATAACGAGGACACAGAACAGAATAATACATGGTCCTGCCAGCGGGAAACCTGTTAGTGGAGCAAACGAAGCAACAGTTCTAACACATTGTGAAGAAAAAAGGAAGAAAGAAAGCAAGCAAGGAAAGGAAGGGAGAAGGAAGGAAAAGAAAAGGGGAAGGCATTCCAGTAAGAGTTGTCAAGGCCTCAGGGACAAAAAGAAAGCTCAGTGCGGGCAAGGAACTGCAAGGAAGTCAACATTGTGAACTGTGCAGTTGACAACTAGAATAGGCAAGATATAAGACTGGATCTCTGATCATGAAGGAACTAACGGAGTATTTCAAGGAAGGTAGACCTTATTCTGTTGTCTCATGTTGGCAGAACTTTGATGATGGACTTAAGCCTACAAACAAAATGTTCAGATTTATACTTTGGTTAGCTCATTCTGGTAACCCTATAGAACCTGGGTCAGCAAACTACAGCCTGCAAGATATTTGTATGATCTGTGTACTAAGAAGAATTTTTATATTTTTAAGGTTTTAAAAAAGCCAAAGAAAAGTATCTTGTAACACATGAAAATTACATAAAATTCAGATTTCCCTGTCTATAAATAAAGTTTTATTGGAACACAGCCACATCATCTATTTACATAGTGTCAATGACTTCTATTACAAAGCTGAGTTAAAGCAGTTGGAAAAGACCATACAACCTATAAAGCCTATAAGTTACTCTCTGGCCCTTTACAGAGAAGTCTGCTGACCCTTGGTATAGAACATGGATAAAGAAAGGAAGACCAGTTGAAAATGACATGGGGTTGAATTAGGGTAAGCAGTAATGGGGATAAAGAGGTAGGGCAATTTCATGACCTGCTGTTGCTGCTGCTAAGTCGCTTCAGTCCGACTCTGCCAGGCAAGTGTCCGACTCTGTGCAACCCCATAGACAGCAGCCCACCAGGCTCCACTGTTCCTGGGATTCTCCAGGCAAGAACACTGGAGTGGGTTGCCATTTTCTTCTCCAATGCATGAAAGTGAAAAGTGAAAGTAAAGTCGCTCAGTCGTGTCCGACCCTCAGCGACCCCATGGACTGCAGCCTACCAGGCTCTTCCGTCCATGGGATTTTCCAGGCAAGAGTACTTAAGTGGGGTGCCATTGCCTTCTCCAATTTCATGACCTAGAGTATCAAATAAGCAAAGCATGTGAATGAAATTAAAGGTCATGTCAGGAACAACCTCAGGTTTCTGTTTTGAACATCTAGGGGAGGTGGTGGTATCCCCACCTGAGTTAGAGAATGCATGAGGGATGCTGAAAGGATGGGGTGCCCTTGAAGACATTTCTATGGAGATGTCTTGGAGGCAATTGGATATACATGAGTTAGAAATGTAAGCTGCAATAAACTCTCATCCATTTCACCTCTGAACACCGTACACTAAAACCCACAAATCACTTTTAATATACCAAATATGGATTTCGTTTTCTCAAATGAAGAGTATTTTGAGTAATCATATAGTGACAATACTTACCAGCCAGATATTCAGTTTGGGTAACAATGTCTCCACTCAACAATGTTTGTATAATTTTTTGACTACTGGGGTTTATTGTATTGGGGGTTTAGTGTTTTTATTAACCCAAAGAAAAGAGGTAGTATGAAAAAGAAAAGTATGACACTAGTGCTGAAAAAGCCAGAAATTATTGTGTTACAGATAATCACTGGATGAAAGTTGATGAAAGCATGACCTATTACGAAGAAAAAGCACTATATTAAAGAATATAGGTATATATTTTTTGAAATATCTTCTAATTGATGATAATGTCTAAAAGGAGAAGAATGATTAGTTTTATAACCATTTTTTGTCAACACACATCCCAATGCCCTCTACAACAGATTTCATTTTTGTACATGTGACCATCTGACACATTTTCAGTAACGCATTATATCTGAGAGTAGGAGACTCCCTGCATTAATATGGGAGAAGAAGTTGAGAAGATACATAATACAAAAGTAAACAAAGAAAGCAAAAGGAGCAAGAAGAAAGGGCTGAATCCTGAAGAAACCAATGTTTATTGATAAGCAGAGTAAGAGGAATGGGAATTAAAGTAAGAAAGTCTAAAATGTGAAGAGAACCAAAAAAGTAGAGATATCAGATATCACAATAGAAGAGAGCTGATATCAAGGGAGTCAAGTTCTAAGAAGAAATGTTATTACACTTCTCCAGACCTTCTTCTCTCTGTTAATAGCATCCAAATTTTGCCTTGGGAACCACCCGTTCCCCACTCTTAGTCATGTGATCTGGACTTACTGATCCCATTCATAGCTCCAAAAATGAGCCATGACTGGCTTCAGTCAATCCCCATATCAAAACCCCTGGCCAGAGTGACTGATTGGTTCAAAGATGGGTAGGAATTCAAGCAGAGACAATGGGATGCAAGGAGATATTTGCTGGGGCTTCTGAGTGTAAAAAAAAGACATTTTCTATGTCTTTTTCTTGTAACATATAATGTGAGAACATATATCTGGAATTGCTTGCAAATATATCACTGTAACAGGGGAAAGGCTAGAGTTGAGGTATGGCACTAAAGAGCCAAAGAAGGAAACCAAAACATGGAAGGCAAAGCAAAGACATGGAGACAATCCAGGTCCTTGGTGAATCATTTCAGGCACTGGATTAAGCCCCACCTAAGGCCAGCACTCACTTCAGGATTTTAAATTATGTGCGCCAAGAATTCTCCATTTTGTTTAAGCCAGTTGGAGTTGGTTCAACAAGACAAGACAAAGAACCCTGGCTGATATAAGGGGTCACTGCTGCTGTTGCTACTAAGTCTCTTCAGTTGTGTCCAACTCTATGAGACCTCAGAGACAGCAGCCCACCAGGCTCTGCTGTCCATGGGATTCTCCAGGCAAGAACACTGGAGTGGGTTGCCATTTCCTTCTCCAATGCATGAAAGTGAAAACTGAAAGTGAAGTTGCTCAGTCGTGTCCAACTCTTAGCGACCCCATGGACTGCAGCCTACCAGGCTCCTCTGCCCATGGGATTTTCCAGGCAAGAGTACTGGAGTGGGGTGCCACTGTCTTCTCCGAAGGGGTCACTAATGACCTCAAAATCCCATGGACGGAGGAGCCTGGAAGGCTGCAGTCCATGGGTTCGCTAAGAGTTGGACACGACTGAGCGACTTCCCTTTCACTTTTCACCTTCATGCATTGGAGAAGGAACTGGCAACCCACTCCAGTGTTCTTGCCTGGAGAATCCCAGGGACAGGGGAGCCTGGTGGGCTGCCGTCTATGGGGTTGCACAGAGTCGGACACGACTGAAGCGACTTAGCAGCAGCAGCAGCAAAGAAAGATCGGGTGTGGTCAAAGAGAAGATTTTTAGTGTTTGGCTGGTTTTGTTTTGCCTTGGTTTGTTTTAATGCTCATTGTGTGCTTGCTTGCTTGTTTGTTTTAACAGGCAAGATACCTGAATCTAATTTGAAAACTGATGGTAAGGATTTAGAACAAAGGAGAGATGAAGGTCTAGAAGAGAAAGTGAATAACTGGTACAAGATGCTTCCACTATAAAATTATGAAGGCAAAGACTATCTGCTTTTTGGTCAATAAAACTAAGAAATCTGTAACAGAACTGTCCAGAAAAAAGATCTTAAAGTGTGCAAGGGGATTTGCAGATTAGTTTTATTTCTTATACTTTCACTGAAGACATTATAAAAAAAATCAGTTATTATTCTGGAAAGAAGACATTTCAGGGAGGCCATAATGAGAGTCTTTCAAAAATTTACAAAAAGATTGACTTAAAATCTCAGGTATTTTTAAGCAGGATCTTTAAAGAGAAAAAATTATGCATATGAAAGTGGAAATAAGATGTCCATTTTAGAGGAGTACATTTGAATATTTGGATATTTACAAATAGAGCATTATTAAACAAATTTAAAAAATAAAAAATCTCACCAAATTTCAATCCACAAAGACTATCACTAGTCATGCCCTAATCCTGAAAGAAGTTTATTTCCTACATATGAAAATTACTATTTCCAACGGAAAACTATGTAATGTAAAACTCAGAATGCCTACTAGTCAAAAATGCAGGCATAGCTTTATGAACTGCTTAGGAAACTCCCAAATAGACACTTCAGACATTTAAAGAAACCTCCATATTCCCTAACCTTTGAGTTCATTGAAATAACAAAATACTTTATAATCTCTCCCACAGTAAGTCACTGGGCTGGAAGAACCATGGGTCTCACACCTCAAATTCTCAGGTCTAATGAGGAGTTTGAACCATCCATAAATGAAATGATATATCTGTGAAAAATGCAGAATTGTGGTAACTGCCTGAATGAACATCTTTGATAGATATGAACTCTGGGTCAATTTACGCCAAAGCTGAGCTATTTAACAGTCTATTGAAATTTGACCTGTCAAATCTGGGTACAATTGAGAGATTAACATACCTCTCACATTTTAATGTAGATACTTGGCATATTGCACTGGGAGGAAGCTGGGAGGGACCAAATTCTTGATACTGAAAAACAACAATTTTAACATTCTTATTTGGACATTCATGTCCGCAGAAACCAAATGTATTTTTTGTGTGGGGGGGACAGGAGGGGCTGTAAGCTGATGAAGACAACCTGCCCTTTGAAAACTACAGAATCTCAGACTAGAGGGCATCTAGAAAGTCATCACATTCATTCCCTACCTCCAGGTCACACTTCTCAATTTCTAATGATTTGTGAAAAATAATCAAAATTCTCTTTCTGTAAACCAGTTCCATTTTCTGATCTAACCCCAAATCCTCTCCTCACACAAAGCAGCCTCTCCTGTAGCTGCCTCCTAAATTCTCCCACTGTAGGCAGGGGAAGTTGCCTCTCCAGCCTTACCTAAACTCAGAATGCAAAAGAAACATTTGCAGAATTAGAGTATGTATTTTTCCCATTATGCCTTTTCCTCAAAATGATGTTTACAGAGTAATTTAGAGACAGGTTACAAATCTGGAATTAATGGTTATTCCTCTTTAAAGTTAATAATAGCTAATAATAATAGCTAACATACTACTATGTACCTTACACATAGAAAGATCTTTATAGATAATGTTTCATTTCACCTTCACAGCAATGCTATGACATAAGCATTCTTTTCTAATTGTGCCTGTACAATGAGGAAGCAGCAATACAGAGGGCACAAATAGGTTGCCCAAAGCCACACAGCTCATGAGTAGAAGAGGGGGCATTCAGAGCTGGCAGACTGGCCCAGGGTCCATGCCCTTACCCACTGTATTATACTGTCTCTGAGCAGGGTAGGAGACTGGGAAGCAAATGGAATGGTTTGTTAAGATTACTCTTAGGTCAGAGATTCTACAATTCTAACTTTGCTTTATCTGGCTAAAGTCAAGTCCTTCTACCTTAACCGTCACAGAAATATTATACCTCCTTTGAGCGAAGTTGGGGGCAATGACAGGGTGCTTAAAACAGCACAGTTAGTGTGTGTGATTTAATAACCATTCTCTACACCAATAGCAATGTTACTTCCATTCTACTAACGTCACATTGACCTCCTTTTCTGTCAAGTGCAGGCCTAAACAGGCCTGTAGTTTTCATTATACTTCACTCTCTGGGGAGAAACTTTTACTTGTCAAAGCAGTTCCTGCTACACATAAGTAATCTAAGAAACGAGCTGATTTCTAAAATATGGCTTCTTTACATGACTACCAAATAAACGTTCCCCCAAGTTAAAGGACAAAAGGAGAGCCGGTAATTAACATGCTTGGAAATGGGGGACAGAAAAGATTTCTATTTTAGATCTTGAGACTGCAACGGCCTTGGACAACTTCTGGTCTCTCTGCAGTTCAGCCTGACGTCAATGGAAAAGGGACTGAGTGAGAACTGTGCCTCTGAGCAGCTTCCAAAGAGTGGTCTTAAGAATATAAAATCTACTAAGTTGCTCAACATGGTGTAGCATGAGTGTTTGAAAACAAGTGTGCTATTCTGCTCCAGCTGAAGTGGGCAGGGTTAGAAAAGGCTGTTTCTACTCAGGGCCCTTTTGTGAGTGGAGATTATGCAATTTAACCATGTCCCCATGCTCTTTGTAAAGTGTGAATCAAATTTTCTGTCAGGGAATAGTATTTTCCACACCCGTGTAGAGAATAATTTGAAAACCCCAGTGGCTTGCCAGTTTTCACGAATTCTGGCTCTATATGACCAGGGAACATGTAATTTTTTGCCTATAGCCCTAAGCCAATCTCCACATGCCAGGAGATGAAGCTCTGTGGGTGGTCGCTTCTTGGTAAAACTGATATCCATCACCTTGTATGCCCCTCAGTAGAGACGAACCCACGGCTAGAAAGTCTCCAGCTGTTGTGACTTTCCTTCCCGAAACTTAGGCTATTGGAATAGGAAAAGCGTCCCCAATTTCTCCGATGCTACACTCTCTCAGTAGAACACTACTGAGCATACACATCATAAATGTACATTCGTTTTTATATAAATTATGTACCTATGCTAACGTCCATGCCAGGTACATCACAAACCATATACATAAAAGTACCATTTTAAAAGGACACATGAAAAATAGATAAAATTATAGATTTTATTCCTGCACAAAAACGAATACCTATCCTCCACTTTGGAGTCCCCTGATCTAGCCCAATCTCCTCATTTTATAGATGAAGATACTCTGCTCAAAGAGGTAAAATGACCTTCACTGGGAGTCATCAAGTTCACCTAGAACCTACACATCTTGACCCTAGGTCAGTGCTTCTTGAAGTTTCTCAACATCAGTCTGTGCTACCTCTCCTAGGGACATTTGGAAGAACATAGGGTCTCTGAATTTGTCATAATGCCTGGACATGGTGGCACTCATGAGCACAGGTGAGGGATGCTAAACATTCTACAATCCAGGGACCAGTCTTTCACACAAAGAATACTGTAGTCCAAATGACAAGAGGGCCATGCTGGGAGCAACTCTCTCAAGATGGGCTTCTTTTTCCCAAGTTTTTTGAAAATTCATGACAAGTCTATGTTATTCTCAATGCACAAACCATGCTCCTAGATTCTTCTATGTCACATTCATTCCATTTCACTTTTCTCTATAACCTTAATCCTATTTGTCAGAGAAATTCATCATTAGAGCCCTTGTAGAATTCCTATCATTTTATGATCCTCTCTACCAGGACTTCTTAACCTTGATACTATTGACATTTGAGGCTGGATGATTCTTTGTGTGGGGAATTATCCTGTGCATTGCAGATGTTAAGCAGCATCCCTGACCCCTATTCACCAGAATCCAGTAACATTCCCCCTAGTTATGCCAATTAAAATACCCTGCATACGTGCTACGTCACTTCAGTCATGTCCGACTCTTTGCGACCCCATGGACCGCCAGAGAGCCATAGGCCGCCAGGCACCTCTATCCATGGGATTCTCCAGGCAAGAATACTGGAGGAGATCCTCCTCCTCCAGGGGATCTTCCCAACCTAGGGATTGAATTCATATCTCCTGCAGCTCCTGCATTGTAGGCGGATTCTTTATCGTTGAGCCACCATAGAAGCTTCAAAATATATGCAAGCATTCCCAAAACCACACACAGTTGAGAACCACTGCTCTAGATCAAAGCTGCAAGTGAGAAAACCATGCAGGCATAAGGAGATGAGACGTCCCATCATCTCATCCCTAATTTGTCCTGTTGACATCAGTCTATGGCTTGGTGTGAATTTAGGGCACACAGTTCACAGAATGTAAGGACGATGTTTTGTTCACTTGGCATCTCCAGTGCTAGTACAATGCCTGGCACATAGCAAGCACACCATAAGTATTTACTGAATGAAAGAAGCCTTCTTCAGAACAATACATACTTTAGTTATTAACTCAAGCTTTAATAAATGAGCCTAATTCCAGTAACAGCAATCCTAAAAACCTTCTCAAGAAAACACCTATTATGATAGCTTTGAAATGAATAAAGGATCTGTGGTGTGGTTAATCATTCCATCTTTGAACAATCCAACCAGAAAGTAACCATCAGATTATCATGCCAGTTGTTATCAGTGAAGTATGGCATCCAGTTGCCTTTCCTATTTTGTCAGTGGCCTTAGTTTATCTTAACATCCCTCTGTATTATCTGGGAAAGCATTTGAATTGCCAATCTGAAAACAAGGCTTTGCAACATGCTTTGAATTAGAATAGAATTTCAAATTTGGCCTACTTAAATTCATATCTAACAAGCTATTTATGACCTCTAAGCAGGATATTTTTTTAAGAGCAAACTTTAGTAAGCTGCCCTGAGGAATTTTTTTTTTCTTATCTTGGGAATCTACAATCCAGAAAACCTTAGCCTTCAGTTTAAAAATAAGCAAGGCTCCCTAGAAAATGGTAAAGCCTCAAAATATAGAACAAAATACACTTATCCTGCTAGTCCAGGGAAGAAGGGGCTCCTAGAGTCTTACTTATACCAGGTTCAAGGTGTAGCTTCACCTGCCCTAATTCCCACAGCTCTGGTCAAGCAGTCTCTTCATGGTCTCACCAATAAGCCATAGGTCATCTCAGTTATGGGCCTTTTCTCCTGCTGGTCCCCACCTGGAATGTCCCCGTTTCTCTCTCCCAAGTAAACCCCAAATACTCTTACCTTCCCTTATCCAGGAAGCCAAGTCCAACACCTCCAGCTCTCAAAGACAGTCCTCTACTCAGAGCTGCTACCATACTTATAATCTGTAGCATACGTTTACCCACTTAAGTAAATGCTATCATAGAGGTTTCAGCTGTAGCTTCCTTTGGATTAAATTGGTCTCCCCAACAAGACTAAGTCTCCTAGGTGTCTATGAAACCCACACCCTCCAGCGTTTAGCTCAGTTGTGGCCACATGGTAAGTGCTCAATAAAAGCTTGTTTACACGGCTATTCCAGATTGTTCGAATGTTCGAATCTGCACCCTGTTCTTTATGTACATGTTTTCTGGATTCCATGTGATTGTGTAAATTCATGGTCCACTGGGCTCTACTCTAACAAAACCCAAAAATGAATTCTCACTGGGATGACTTTAGGCAGTGAGCTTTCCAGCAGACTTCTAAGACAGAGATTCCCTGAGGAGGTTTCATTCATATCAGTGCAGAAAGAGACCTATCAAGCTTTGCCACAATCCTGCCAATCCCTTATTCTGCCAGGAAAGAGACATTGTGTCATTTAACTGTCAGCTCACAACACAAGGTGGTGGGATAAAAGAGCATGCAGCCTTGGTTAAACTCAGCCCTTAAGAACAAAGGTCACACAAGATACATTGCTGGTAGGAATGTAAAATGGTGTGGTAACTTTGGAAAACACTTTGGAAATTTGTTAAAAAGTTAAACATCACACCCATTAAAATGATTCTATTTTTTAAAAAATATTTTTTAATAGAAAATAACAATTGTTGGGGAGGATGTGGAAAAATGAAAACCCTGGTACAACACTATGGAAAATAGTATTGAAATGCCTCAAAAAATTAAATACAGAAATACTGTATGATCCAGTAACTCCATTTCTGGGTATTTATGCAAAATAGTTGAAGTCAGGGTCTCAAAGAGACATCTGTACACACATGTTCATAGCAGCACTATCCACAATAGTCAAAAGGTGGAAACAACCCAAGTATCCATCCACGGATGAATGGATAAACAAAATAAGGTAGACACATACAATGGAATGTTACTCAGCCTTAAAAATAAAGGAAGTTCTAACGCATAGTACAACCTGGATGAACCTTGAGAACATTATGCAAGTATAATTAATAAGTCAGTCACACACACAACACACACAGATACTGTATGTTTTCACTTACATGGGTACCTAGAGCAGTCAAATTCATTGAGACAGAAAGTAGAATGATGGTTGTTGGTTGTTGAGTGGGAGGGAGAATGCAGAGTTGTTAATCAATGAGTATAGGGTTCTAGTTTTGCAAACGAAAAGTGTTCTGGGTATTGGTTGCATAACAGTGTGAATGTATCTAACACTCCTGAACTGTATACTTAATGGTTAATATGGTAAAGTTTATGTTCTGTGAATTTACACTCAAAAATAAATTTACCCAGCATTCTCACCCCTAGATATCTCCCCATGAGAAATGAAAGCATACATCCACAGAAAGATCCATATGTGAATGTCCTTAGCAACATTATTCATAAGAGTCAAAAAGTGAAAACAACCCAAATATCCACCAACAGATAAATGGATAAATAAAATATGGTACATACATACAATGGAATATCATTAAATACAGAAAGAATTAAATACTGATATTCACTACAAGGATGAATATTAAAAACATTTTGCTAAGAATAAGAAGTCAGACACAAAAGACCACATATTATATGATTCCATTTGCATGAAATGCCCAGAAGAGACAAATTCACAGAGACGAAAAGTAGATCAATGGTTGCCTGAGACTGGGAGTAAGAATAAGGAGTAACTGTAAAATCACAGGAGTAATTTTTTTGAAATGACAAATATGTTCTAAAAGCTGGTTTATGGTCACAGTTGCACAATTCTATTAAGTCACTGGATTCCATCTTCCCAAGCATGGTGTTGAGTTGTACATGAAATTACACCTCAATTTAAAAAAATTAAGCATAAAAACAAATAACAAGGGTCATTGATTTGTTTTATTCATGAGCATGCTTCCATCTCTTTTCTATCCCAGTGGTTGAATTTTAAGAGTGTCTTCTAATGGGCGCCTTCATTTCAGAACCATACTTGCTACTCATCACACCTTAGAAAGGAAGATGGATCATCAAATCTGTTCATTTATTCCATAATCAAACATTTACTGAGGCACTGTCCTGGGTACTTAGGACAAAAAAGGAAACAAAGAAGATGTGATTACTTGCAGCCCCAGGGCTGAGAGTTACAGACACAAAAGTGAGCAAAATAAAACAGTGTGATATGTTCTACAAGAGGGGAATCACAAAGGTGTGACAGAGCATACTGGCACCTCACCTTAATCTTGATATCAGGGGGATCCTGAAGAAACTCTGAAGTGAGGTCTGAAAAGCAAGAATGGAAACAAAGAGGAACCAGGGAATAGGAATAGCTTTCCATGCAGAGAGAACAAACAGCAGATGCAAAAGCCTAGAGGCAAGGGAAATGAAACATTTGGAGAAGTGATGCTACTCAATCATAGCGTGAGAGGTGAAGAGTACAAAAAGAAATTTGAGGGAAGTAAACAGAGGTCAGATCATAAAGAGCCTCACAGGTACATCAAGGATTTGGGGCTCTATCCTAAGTGGGAGAGGAAGGCAACAAAGTGTTTTCAGCAAGTGAATAACATGATCAAATTTGGAGTTTGTTGGAGATAAAATGGGGAGGAATCAAAACTAGAAGCCGGAAGTTCCATTAAGAGTCTGTTATAGATTGATGGTGGGCTGGGCCTGAGAAGAGGCAGAAGCTGCCATGACAAAAATATCTGCCTGCATGGGAGGTGGCTTATGAATGGCCATGCATTCTGTCCATTCATGGGTAGGCCTTGGAATAAAGTACAAGGTCCTCCTACAGCTAACCACGCTAAGACTCTTATCCTAGCCCCTTCTCCTCCAACTGTTTCCTTCGACTCACTCTCCTTAGCCTCTGTAATTCCTATGCATTCTTGATTTCTCCGTTTAGAAGCCCTTCCTCCAAGAAGCCATCTCTGACAACCTCTGACAGCCACATTCTAGGCTAGAAGCCACTCTTATATTCTCCTCTGAAACATGTGCTAATTTCTCTGTGCTGTGCTGTGCTTAGTCGCTCAGTTGTGTCTGACTCTTTATGACCCCAAGGACTGTAGCCTGACAGGCTCCTCTGCCATGGGGATTCTCCAGGCAAGAATACTGGAGTGGGCTGCCAAGGCCTCCTCCAGGAGATTTTCCCAACCCAGGGATCAAACCCAGGTCTACTGCATTGCAGGCAGATTCTTTACCATCTGAGGCACTAGGGAAGCCACAGCATTATATCCTTCTGCAAGTGCAAATGCCCAAATATGGATCTGTTTTATCACTAAATGTGTTATCCAGTAGAACTTTCCATGATAATGGCGATATTTTATATCTGTGCTGTCCAGGATAGTAGCCATCAATTACATGTAAGCATTTGAAATGTGGCTAGTGTAACAAAGGAACAGAACCTTTAATTTTATTTAATGATATTAATTTACATTTAGATTTACAGAGCCACATGTGGTTATCCTATTGGACTGCACAGCACTACACATTATAATCCGTAAACATAGGCACCGGATCTTTTCACTGCTGAAACTCTGAGTATAAAAAAGCACGGGGTATGGATTTTCCTGGTGGTCCAGTGGTTAAGAATCCACCTTGCAATGCAGGAGACACAGGTTCGATCCCTGGTCAGAGAAATAAAATCCCTCACGCCATAGAGCAACTAAGCCTGCACACTGTGCCTACTGAGCCCAAGCACTCTAGAGCCCGCCCGACACAATTAGAGGGCCCAAGTGCCACAACTACTGAAGCCCACGTGTTCTGAAGCTCATGTACCATGACTACTGAGCTCGAGAGCCACAGCTAGTGAGTCTGTGTGCCTCAACATTAACATCCCAAATGAGCAAAGAAGATCCTACAGCAAAGATCCCAATGCACCCGAATAAATAAATAAATATTTTTTTAAAAAAGCATGGGGTACGTAATAGGAACTTGATAAATATACAAATAGTTATATAATGAATAAGTAATACAGACAGGCTCAGAGTTCCATAATTTCATTCATTCATTCATTCAACAAACACTTACCAAGCACCTACAATGTTCCCAGTACTGTTCCAGATACCAGGGTCATAGATCAAGTACACTGCTTTTATGGCACTTGCACTTTAATGGGAAGACAGAAATTAAACATTAAGCAAAACAAAATTAAACAATTTCAGAGAGAGATGCTATGAAAAAAAATAAAGCAAAATAAAGAGATAGAGAATAATGGAGACAGCATGTGCTGGTTTTAAAGATATTTATTTCACTAATAGTATTTGCCAGAGCCTCTGCCACCCCAGCATTCTAGCACATATCAAACAAAACTCATGATGAAAGTTAATGGAACAAACTTTAACAGAAAGTAAGATAATTGCTCAGAAATAAATTCTGCTCTCTGATCATCTTGTCATAAAGCTTTCAAGTAAGCATTTGTGTGGATGAAGGCAGTGGCAAAATTGACCCATATTCTGTTTCAGAGCTATTAACGTGTCAAATGGTTAGCCTCAGCAGGCAGAGAATTTCTGCAAACTTTGGGGGAAACATCTTCCAAATTACTCAGTGTCACAACATGTGTCAGAACCAGCAGCCAATCAAAATCTCCACCTGCAACATGTGTCTTCTGCTTTATAATTTTATTGAGCATCTCCCTAAGCATGAGGGACAGAAACCCACATTAAAAGAGAGATAAAGAGAGACAACTTGAGCAGAGCATGTCACACCATCTTCTTTCTTTTGGTTTTCATTTAACTTCTGAATGTCCTTTATCCCTGGTCATAAAATCTCCAAGAATGCTGTTGTTGTTCAGTTGCCCCGCCATGTCCAATTCTTTGTGACCCCATGGACTGCAGCACGCCAGGCCTCCCTGTCCCTTACCATCTCCTGGAGTTTGCCCAAGTTTGTTTATTGCATTGGTGATGCCATCTAGCCATCTCATCCTCTGACGTGCTCTTCTCCTTCTGCCCTCGATCTTTTCCTGCATCAGGGACTTTTCCAATGAGTTCACATCAGATGACCAAAATACTGGAGCTTCAGCTTCAGCATAAGTCCTTCCATTGAATATTCAGGGTTGATCCCGCTTAAAATTGACTGGTTTGATCTCTTGTGTCCAGCACCACAGTTTGAAGGCATCAATTATTTGGCGTCCTGCCTTCTTTACAGTCCAGCTCTCACAACTGTATGTGACCACTGGGAAGACCACAGCCTTGACTGTATGGACCTTTGTTGACAGAGGAACGTCTCTGCTTTTCAACACACCGTCTAAGTTTGTCATCGCTTCCTGCCAAGAAAAAATTATCTTCTGATTTCATGGCTGCAGTCACCATCCGCCACGATTTTGGAGCTCAAGAAGAGGATGTACATCTGTCACTATTTCTACCTTTTCCCCTTCTATTTGCCATGTAGTATTTGGGGCCAGATGCCATGATTTTAGTTTTTTTAAAATATTTAGTCTTAAGCTGTATCCTTTCCTAAAACCAACATTATTACATAATTCAGTATCTTGCATAAAATGAAACTTCCCTCAGCTACTGCAGCATCTAAACCATGGGATTACAAATCATGTAGCTGGGAAATAATTAGAATATAAAGTGTACTTCATATGCTGGAAAAAAATGATAAGGCTGGTCAACAGCATGTGACTTGTTAATCACTTACCCAAGAGGAAACTCCCCAACAAGATCATCTGCACTTTAAAAGTATTTTCCTAGTCTTCCCTGGTGGCCCAGTGGTTAAGAATCTGTCTGCCAGTGCAGGGGACATGGGTTCGATCCCTGGTCTGGGAAGATCCCACATTCCTCAGGGCAACTAAGGCCATGCACCACAACTACTGAAGCCCTCACACCCTAGAGCTATGCTCCGCAACAGGAGAAGCCACGGTAATGAGAAGCCCACACACCACAGATAAAGAGTAGCTCCCGCTCACTGCAACTAGAGAAAGCCCTCAGGCTACATCGAGGACCCAGCACAACCAACAATTAAAAAAAAGAAAATTTCCAAAAAAAAAAAAAAAAACTTCCCTCTTCTCCTGCTTGTGAAACAGGGCAGGACAGCACTCTGTAGTTTTAAAAGCCCTGTATACATGGTCATTAGGAAAAAAAATGATGACTTTTGCTCTCATAGCACAGTCACAATGTTGGCTTACCTGGTGCACAGGTAAACCAATATTAAAATGTAGAGAAGAGAGATTTAAAAACATGACCTCATGCAAAGAGAGGCAAAACTTCACTGAGATAACCTCCAGACTCCTTGTTGGAAGAGAGGATTAATATACAAGCAAATATACCTATATGAAAACCCTCCCACCTCACCTCTGAAATTCTCCAATAGAAGTGATCTAAACTTTTGCATGCACAGTCATTGGTCATATGCTTGCCAGTGAAGGGGTAGGGAAGACATGCATGTGTGTGCATGCATGCGTATATGTGCCATACAAATAAATTGGCGTGCATATATTATATATACACTCACTTTCAGGTAGGAAGGGAGTACACTCCTTTTGTTAAGTATATGACAAGCTTTTGTGGAGGCGGACATATCAGTTATCATTTATGACGAAAAAAAAAGTATGTTTGGTTTTATTATCACTCAATTAAGAAAAGATTCCTGGATTTTCCAATGTTCTACTTTTTTCTTCCAAACATCCAAAACCCTGAAGCTTCACCATAATGCCGTTGCCTGAGTCGATCCCATGGAATCATTTTTCTACGATTCAATTTTGATGGACTGAATGTTCCCATCATCAGCATCCATTTTAAACACCTACTGAAAGCTCTAGACTCTGAAAACATGTCTGCGTAATTGTATTACTTCAAAGTTTCCTCATGATATTGGGTTACTACAAAGTCATGTTCCAGCTCTCAATGTTTGTTTTCTTCAATAGTACAACGATATTTAGTTGGCATTTGCCTGCCTTTAAAAGAAAGATGAACTCAGTTGTTTTCAAAATCCCCCTTTCTTAAAACAGTTCTGCAATATAAGGATATACACAGGAGAATTTAAAATCAAAAATAAGATTCTAATGCAATTCTAAAATCAAATATAACTCTCATTTTGATGCTGGACTCTATGTTGTTTGGTATGATGATGGTCCCATTGCAGCCTTCCTAATGTTTGAGAAAATCATGCCACATAAATTCCTTACATATGCTCAGAGAAGATTGTTTTTTGTAAAAGTCTTTGACTTTTCCTTCTATTTAAATAGACAGATGCCAGGGCAGTTTTTCTCCCCTAGTTCTAAATTAATTCCATGCAAGGAGAAAATATGAGTCGAACTGGCAAAAACATTAGACTTAGAGAACCCCATCAGGGTTCTGAAGGAAGGCTAGAGAGAGCCAAGTTCAACTGCCACATATAAATTCACTGTGATACATACCTGGTTGTTCTTTGTTTTTAGTCCTATCCCAATTATTTCTGTGGTTTCTAGTACACATCCGGTCCAAGGCAGTCTAGGACTTAGGTTTCAAAACTCCTCATCTGTTCCTGGTAAGTTTATTCTTACTATAGCTATAGATCTGTAAATATTCATTCTCTATCTGATGAGCAGGATATGGGGAAGGGGGTTGTCACAACAAAAAGATGAAGCAGACAAAGAATGTCACATGCATTGTATTAAAAATCAAAACTCCTCCTCTCTTGAATAGCAAATTGGAATCAATCTGATTTGCACAACAGCGTAAGAGAATGGAGATCTCAATACTTTAAAGGGTGAACATTCAAAGGGGAACAGAGCCACACTAAAGGGACTGCTGCTGCCAAGAGCCGAGGCACTGGAAAATGTGCTGGTGAAGCAAACAAAGGAGAGGGTAATGTTTCCCAAGTTTACCCCAGTTTGCTTTTGTCCGCCTGTTCTGTGATCTCTCCCACTCCCAAGGAACAATAAAGAGGGTCTGGAAATGTGAAGCAGGGCACCAGAGTGACTGGTTCATGAGCACAAAAGTGGTTAACCCAAGAAGCCAAAGAGAACTTTCATGCTTCAGAAAAATTGTGCAGGGAAACACACAGAGCATAGACATGACTCATTTGTTAAGACTTAACCTGGGCCACAGGCATGCACGGACTCAACAAGCTACACAGAGCCTTCAGTTTCAGATTCTTATAGACCTGAGTCATGATCCCAGGAATTATACCTCCCGGAGCCAATCAAGAGAGTCTCCCGGAAATTATACCTCCGAGCCAATCAGGAGAGTCCCCAGGAAATTATACCTCCGATCCAATCAAGATAGTCCCCATTCGCGCCAAACTTGAGCCAATCCGGATGGAGATGCGGGATTCAAAATTCGGGCGCGCACACACAGTTTAGCCAATCATCACCCGCCAGCTACACTGTGACAGAGACAAAAAACCGCTGGCATAAAAACAGCCATGATTCAGAGCTTGAGGCTCTTGTGGAGACTCCACTGTGTTAGATGAGACTTGAGCCCTAACTCGAACTAACAATAAAAACCCCTTTATGCTTTTACATTGCTGTGGACGTCTTATTCTCTCAGTTTTGGAGACTCGGACCTTGGACATAACACATTCACTTGGCTCAGACCTTGATACCTGTTTGTAAGCCATTAGACATAAAAGCATTATGGCAGTAAAAAAGTTATTTAGCCTTCTCCTCCATGACAACTATCAATATAGGGCCTCTTATCCTAAATATGGACAGGCAAATGACTCCTTCCAAAAAGGGGGCAACACAGGCAAAAATTTCTAAGACAGAAAAACTGTTAAGTGTATGCACCCACATAACAGTGCTCAGTCTGGACTGTCCTTGTATATGAAAGTAGCACCTTCTCTAAAGAGACCAAGAAATGTCATTTCTTGACATTAGTTGACATTTCTTGGTTCTAAGGGAGGCCACTTGCAGTTATCCTCAACCCCTGTATTTTTTTTTCTTTAGAAGACATGACTTCCTTATATATCATAAAGTGTTACACTCAAAAAGGTAAAGCTAATATACTTTAATTTACTTGTCATATAGCCTGAGCCAGGGTACTCTATCTGTGGTCTTAATAAGTAACTCTACAACAAAGAATCAAGAGCAAACTCCCCATTTTCTGGTCACTTTCATTTGGCATCCCAAATCACAATTCAAACAAAATTAAAATAAACACAGGGATTTCTGTGGAATTAAATTTTGCAGCGGCATGAAATAGTATTTAATAAAACAACCAACAGACAATAATGGCCTCTCTAAAATTAAAGCAAGATGAGGACTTACAAACATATGGGACTTATTTAGCATCTGTTATGAGATTGAAAAACTCATCAAAACAGACTTTTCCTTCTCCTTCTACTTCCATTAAGATTTATTTAGATACTACTCTAGAAGAGATGGAATAATATGCCTTAAAGTAGAACTCTCTTGATTTGTACACTCAATCCTATCCCTAACTCAATCTTATCATCCACCCCAGTTGATTAAGCAGAAAAACCACACATCATCCCTTACGTGTTGCTTCCCTTTTACCATAATATCCTATCAATCAGCAAGCCCTGTTGATGATATTTCCCAAATCCATTCTCAATCTATCTACTTTCCACCTCCATTACAACCACTGTGGTCTAAACCAGAGCTCCAGCACTGTATGATAAAACTTTCCACAATGATGGAAATGTGCATATGTGCACTGTCCAATATGGCAGACAGCATATTGGACAGCCACATGTTTCTACCGAGCACTTAAAATGTGGCTAATGTAACTGAAAAAATAATGATTTTAGGTTAATAAATTTGGGGTAGAGGAGGGGATACATTAATGTTTTTAAACTGTCTTTTCATATCCTATTTCTTGAGATATGTTGGATTGGTTATCTCCCCTTCTTTTGACCCCAACTTCATGCTATCTTCAGAGAAGTATCTCCACCACTCTTTTCTACCTTTTTTCTTTTTTCATCTTTCTCCTACTCCACAAATTTCTGCTTATCTCCCGTCCTCATGTAGAAAATTTTAGCTAGTTTTTTGTGTGAGCTGTGCTTAGTCACTTCAGTTGTGTCTGACTCTTTGCAATCCCATGAACTATAGCCCGCCAGGCTCCTCTGTCCATGGAATTCTCTCAGCAAGAATCCTGGAGTGGGTTGCCATGCACTTCTCCAGGGGATCTTCCGACCCAGGGACAGAACCCATGTCTCTTGCATCTCCTGCACTGTAGGCACAATCTTTACTGCTGAGCCACTGGGGTAAGCCCCCAACTTGTTTTTAATTGTTCTTTAAAAAACTGTAGTAAAATACACTCCCTAGTTCTTTTTAATTGATATTTTAAAAATTGTAGCAAAATATACACATAAAATCTACCATTTTAATCATTTTAAGAGTACATTTCAGAAGAGGCAAGTACACTGACATTGTTGTGCAAGCATCCTCCAGAATTCTTCCTCTTGCAAAACTGAAACTACACCTACTAAAACACTACTCTCCTCTGCCAGGCCCAGCAACCACAATTCTACTTTTCTGTCTCTATGAATTTGACTACTCTACATAAGTCATATAAATGGAATCATACAGTATTTATCTTTTTGTGACTCTCTATGTTTCAGTTAACATAATGTCTCCAGGCTCATCTATACTATATAGAATGTGTCAGAGAAACTATTATATATGGCGGCTGCTGCTGCTGCTGCTAAGTCACTTCAGTCGTGTCCGACTCTGTGCGACCCCATAGGCGGCAGCCCACCAGGCTCCCCCATCCCTGGGATTCTCCAGGCAAGAACACTGGAGTGGGTTGCCGTTTCCCTCTCCAATGCATGAAAGTGGAAAGTGAAAGTGAAGTGGCTACCAAATTGGACAGCTAAGTCTAAATAATCATCACTTTTCTCCTAGTCTCCCATACTCACTCTTTGCCTCCTAAAATGTATTCTGTACATGTTAGTCAAACTGATCATTTAAAATTACAAATCACAATGCACCAAATCAGGCTACACCCTACCATCAGCCTAAAACACTCCCCTGGATTCATTTTTTTCATAGCACTCATAGCCGTCCAAAATAATCCTTAATTGTTTCTTTATTACCTGTTTCTTCCTCTAAAATATAAGACCTATGAGAGCCAAAATTGGTCAGCATTGTATACTTCCTAACTCGAGCGGTGTCTGGCACATAAGTAGAACTTAGTAAGTAATTGCTAAAGGAATAAATAGATGAATTTGGAATAGATATTCTTTAAAGTTTAATTTTATCTTCTATGTTACACTTTACACAGCAATCCTCCACTAATGGAGGTGATTAGTGAGTCCATCCATTAATATAACAAGTGCTTTGAGCCTCTGCACCTACCAGGCCAGGAGGCTGTCTTGAGATATCCATGCCCTCTTACACAGTCCCCGTTGACCACTGGCACAAATCCAACAGAGAACTGACTAACATCAGGCACACAGGCTACAGACACTAGATTTACGTCCTTGAATTATCTGAGCAGTTCAGGAATGCCATGGTCTAGGTGACAAGTGTAACAAGATAAGGGAATCTGAATACTCACAGTCCCCAGGCCTGTTTGACTGCATCCTCCACAAATCTTAGCCATTTAACTTGGTGTGCTGAACAAATACACCATTTTCTATGTGCCTCAAGATATAAAAATTGTTGAAAAGCTAACCCACTGCTAACCCACTGAACCGACTCTTTAATAAATGTGCTCAAACCCCAAACCCTCAAAATATTACTCAAATATTTATAAATCAGTCACTTCTCTCATACGCATAGTGAACAGGGAGAAAGATGAAAAAATACCAGTTACAAATGTGACTTTAGCTAACATGATTACTATTCTAAGCATCTTTCAATGAAAAATATTAGTATTTTTTCACAAATAATGCAGCTGAGCTAAGGGAAGGGAGAGGCCCTGGCTGGTACAGTTAGCATGGGCAGCAGACCCATAATGGACAAAACAGGAAAAGGGGCTTGTCCCAGATGATGTGTTTATTAGCCATCTGTTAGAAAGGACTCCATAGGTTGGAGAGGACTCAGGAGATAGCTCATGTGGCCAGAAAGTTGAGAAAATAAGTAAATATACCAAGAATAATAGGAGTAGGGTTCTCACTGTTTGAGAAGGAGATACAAATGTGGAAAAAGATATGACTAGGATAAGCCTTGCGGTATTGGGAATTAGAGGCATTGGTATGAACTCAAGGTTTTTTTTAGTACCTATAGTTAGATATAGAAAGACATATAGATGTTTGGAATGATGCTAAAGCTGAAACTCCAGTACTTTGGCTACCTCATGCAAAGAGTTACTCACTGGAAAGGACTCTGATGCTGGGAGGGACTGGGGTCAGGAGGAGAAGGGGACGTCAGAGGATGAGATGACCGGATGGCATCACTGACTCGATGGACGTGAGTCTGAGTGAACTCCGGGAGTTGGTGATGGACAGAGAGGCCTGGCATGCTGAGATTCATGGGGTCGCAGAACTGAGCGACTGAACTGAACTGAACTGAACTGATAGATGTTCTTGTGTACACACTATATAATATATATGTATATATATTTCCTAGTTCTTCCTGCTGAAAGGGCCTAGGAGCTATGATATCTCAGTAGCAATAAACACATCTACCACACAGACCTTGGGTTTCTAAATACCACTCTCCACCAAAAGGAATCAGGGCTCTTTAGAGGAGTGACTGATTGCAGGGCTGAAGCAAGAAAGAACTAAGTAAACCAAGAACATCTAATTATAGCAGAAAGTAAAAGCTGCTCAAAGAATGATAGAGACATTTCAAAAGGACTTGAGACAGTTTGAAAGGGATCCCACTGGACAAATCTGGGACATACTGGACATCAAAATAAATATTGATAGCAATGGTTTATAATGTGTTGAGAAAATTAAAATCCATCACATCCTATATAAATAAATAATTGTTACTGTGGAATTAAATTAATAAATTTAGAAGGAATGGTGAGAGTAGAAAATAATCAGTGTAACTAAAAGCAGAGAGTAAAAGTTTGATGAGGAATAAGATATTTAAAATAATCTCAAAGTATTTCTATACCAAAAGCTTGTGCCACTTAGAAATTCCTGAATACAAAATATTAATTAACTTTAGAGAGGAGAAATCTGGCACACACTATCTTGACCAAGAGACAGAAATTAACATTACCAGCACTTGACATATTGATTCCCCAATTTGATTCCTCGAGAAGAACACAGCATCACTTCGGAGGTCTTTAGACCCAAAGCACACCACCATGAGCAATATGGACAACTTGAGAAGCAAGTGCTCTTCAAAAACATCAACTCATCAAATTGCTTTAAAAAAAAAAAAAAAAGGACTAAAAAATACTAAAGACTAAGGAATTATTCCTGATTAAAGGAAACCAAGAAACATGACGAAACAATGTGTGACATTCGAGGTTGCATCCCAGAGCAAAAAGGAAAAAAAAAGATAAGAGAAAGATTTCTTTTTTTCTTCTCTTCTAGGAAATATACACTGAAATATTTCAAGGTATTGGATCATGTCTACAACTTACTCTTAAATGATTCAGAAACAATACATATATAGAGATGTATAGATATATGTCAAAACTTGACATTTTTGAAGAGCAGAGGAAGAGAATAATAAGACAAAAAGGAGGTAAAATGCTAAAATTTGGGGAATCTGGGTAAGGAGCATGTGGGAATCCAAAAAGTTGTATTAGCCTCACAACTATGCTTTAGGTTTGAAATTGTTTAAAAAATTTTTGTTAACCAAAAATATACAAGTAAAAAGTAAAACAAATAATTTTGTATTTGTAACCCTCAAGCATGTATAAAATACACATATAATACAGGGGCCATAAAAAATCTAAACAGACATTTCACCTAAGAAGACATACAGATGGCTAATAAACACATGAAAAGATGTTCAACATTGCTCATTATCAGAGAACTGCAAATAAAAACTGCAATGAGATATCACCTCACAACAGTCAGAATGGCCATTGCCAAAAAATCCACAAACAACAAGTGCTGGAATGGGTGTGGAGAAAAGGGAATTCCCTTGCACTGTTAGTGGGAATATAAATTGATAAAGCCACTATGGAAGACAATATGGAGGTTCCTTTAAAAAACAGGAATAAAACTAATATACAATCCAGAAATCCCACTACTACATATATACCCTGAGAAAATCAAAACTGAAAAAGACACATGTACACCAATGTTCACTGCAGCACTATTTACAACAGCTAGGACATGGAAGCAACCCAGACATCCATCGACAGATGAGTGGAGAAAGAAGTTGTGGTACATACATATGGTGGAGTATTACTCAGCCATAAAAAGGAATGCATTCGAGCCAGATCTAATGAGGTAGATGAACCTAGAGCCTATTATACAGAGTGAAGTAAGTCAGAAAGAGAAAAACAAATATCTTATAATAATACATATATATGGAACGAGAAAGACGGTACTGATGAACCTGTTTGCAGGGCAGCAATGGAGACGCAGACATAGAGAACAGACTGATGGACACGGTGAGGGAAAGAGAGGGTGGGACCAACGGAGAGAGTAGCATGGAAGCGCATACACTATCGTATGTGAAATAGAGCCGATGGAAACTTTCTGTATGACTCCGGGAACTCAAACCAGGGATCTGTAACAACCTAGTGGGGTGGGAAGGGGTGGGAGGTGTGAGGGAGTTTCAAGAGGGAGGGGCCATATGTATACTTATGGCTAATATCTACTGATGTATGGCAGAAACCAATGCAATATTGTAAAGCAATTATCCTTCAATTAAAAGTAAATGAATTTTTAAAATATATTTTAAAAAATACAGGGGCCATGAACTAGCTGGAAAAAAATTTTCGGCACATTTTCTTTAGATGAATGAGAAAATAAAGATCAATCAGTAAAATAGGAGATTTTGAAAATTATCTAGATTTAATTCAGGCACCTGACCTAATTTTTTCCCAAAACCCTCTTGTGATATCGAAGAATGCCTAAAGAAAGAACTACCAACACACAGAATGGAAAGTCTAACACTTAACTTAGGCTAACATGTGATTATACCATGAGTGAAAGGGGCAAAGACAACATATGGAAATACCAAGAGCCAGAAACAATTGAGAAAAGCACTGCGTGTAGTGACAATGAAAGAAAGAAGAGGCCAAGGCAAATGAGATGATAGGAATCAGATGATCTGAAAAGGCAGTATCATCTGTCTTTAAGCAAGAAGAAATTCCAGCACTAGGAATAATCTCTAAGAGCTCTTAAAAGGGAGCCCAGAAGCCACCCAGGCAAATTTCCCAATGTAAAGAGGAGGAAATTGATAACCTGAGCTAGGTCATGGCTTGTCTCTAGTCCGACAAAACTAGACAGAACCTAGAGCTCCTGCCTCTCAGGCTACCACAGCTCCATCTTCTATGCAAAATGGTTGGGCGGGGGTGGGGGTGGGGCAAAGGTGATCCACCTTTTTGGCAAGCCTAAGAATAGTTACTTTTGCCTGGAAAATCCCATGGACGGAGGAGCCTGGTAGGCTCCAGTCCGTGGGGTCGCTAAGAGTCGGACACAACTGAGCGACTTCACTTTGACTTTTCACTTTCATGCATTGGAGAAGGAAATGGCAACCCACTCCAGTGTTCTTGCCTGGAGAATCCCAGGGACAGGGGAGCCTGGTGAGCTTCCGTCTATGGGGTCGCACAGAGTCGGACACGACTGAAGCGACTTAGCAGCAGCAGCAGCAAGAATAGTTTATGCCACGAAACTAGTCAGGAGTCTCCATCCTACATACAGGTCTGGAAGATGTCCAAATCAGCTGCCTTAGACAGAACCAGAAAGAGGAGGGAGAAGCTACAGAGGCTCCAGGGATGATGGAGTTGGAGCTTTGCCACAGGCCCAGAAGACCCTCGAGATGTCTTTGTATTTGACCATTCATGCCACTGGTACTACGTCCAGAATTCTCTCTCTCCTTCCCTTTTCTCCACCCAGAGTAGTGAGACCATCTGTGTGACAATGCTTTGCAAGCTCTAAGTTTTGTATAAACATAAACCATTATGGACCACAACTTCTCTAGACACAGTAGCAACGTGTACCTTTCTTTTTCTCTTCTTCTGTTGCAACTCCCAAGCAAAATATTATTCTATCAACCCTGCTTCTCCCACTATACACTTATCTAAAAGACAACCTCTCTGCATCAGATTCTTCATGACTCAATCTTTCCCAAAAGCCTTACACTGACTCACCTTACCTCCTACAAAATGGACACACAGAAATGAGATGCTTAGAATGGGCCCACCCTTGTGTTAAACCTTTTCATTCATGAATCACTTAACAGTCATCGCCAACGACCATCATAAACAGATTCAGCCAAGACTTTACTTAACCCCACATCATCAGAGCTCACCAAATATTTCAGGTCATGATGTCACTACCTAGTGTCAAGTGCTTGCACAGATCACTAATTCAGTATGCAAGTTTGGGGATGTAAGGGTCAAAGAACAGTGGTACTTTAACAGAAAGAATAAAGGCATCACCTGAACCAAGTCTAAGCAGTATCAAGGTCAGAGGAATGTTACACTTGACACGCTAAGCAATTTAAGTTAAAAAAAATAGTAGTATATGTTTTGCATCTTAATACATTGGCTTAACAAGTGCATATGTTTGAGATAAAAGACATCAAACTCATTTTGCTGTTAGTAAGATGAAAAAGATGTGGCATTTCATTTCTTGAGCCAACATGTTCATTCACAGGGTTATATACCAAGCAGAAGGGAAATACTAGATTATGTCTCCATTTTGTTCATCTCAGTAGCCTTCAGGTTAACTCCTTTAACTGCTATTCCTTACAAAATGAAAGAGAAAAAAAAAATTTTTAGGTAGGCTTGAGTTTTTTGAGGAAAGAGAAAGATTACTTTTAAAGTACTTACATCTCCCATACCTATGCTCCACAAGAGGGTTCTTTTTAGGTTTATGAAATTGCTTTGAGATAATCTGGCCCAAATTGTTAATTTCTCAAATTAGGAAGGAAAAAAAAGATGGAGAAAGGATGTAACATCTGCACTGTCTCTTCTTCCCCTCCACTCCAGCAATCCCTATACATCTTGGAATTGGAGAGGGAATTTTCAAGTCCCAGTCCTTTGTGTCTCTAGGTCAAGCCATTTAAACTCTTGGGTGAGTTAGATATGATGTCTTCACACAACCAATGCTTCCAATGTTTACATTCTATGATTCACTACCCTATGTTAAAAGTGTGTGTGTGTGCTTCTCAAAGACACAAATTGCCTCACAAATTGACCAGAAAAAGTCAAATTTCTCTAAAATCCCTCAAATCCACTGACTGATTCTTTTGGAGACCCACTCTCATTTTCTCTAGAACCTAAGCCTCCTTGTTTATTCTCACAGCTGATTTCATGATTCCTTGATAAAAGAAGTTTATTTTACTCTGCCTGTAAAATGCTACAGGAACCTCTTAAACAATTGCTGTTTGTATTAGAAGCCACCTTCCATGAATGTGAGCAAATAAGTTCACTATAGAAGCCAATATAAAATCCCTCAGGCTTTTAGCCCATATTTTAAAACTCCATCTATGTTTAAAAATTATGGTTTGGGTTATTTTTAAATTTGCATAAGACACTGATGTTTTTCTACATTTTATAGCTATGTCTTTGACAATAGTGTTAAGTGTATAAGGAGGGGCATTCCAGGCAGTATAATTACAAATTTTAGAAATTATGCATTTTGAGACCTGTTCTCTGTAAATTTCAGATCCAATTTTGCAGGCTTAACAGTAACTTCTGTGAAAACAAAACAGACAATATACAAAGATGCTATCAAATTCAATGGCTTCTATACAATGAACAGCCAGAAAAAACCCACCACAGTAAACTGCTAAACTCAAAATTAGAAACATGTTGAAAGTGCCAAATGGTATTTATACCAAGACAGGCAATGCTCCCACAGTCAAAGAGAATGGGCTCAGAGGAAACTGTCTTCACTGAAGACCTTTGTGCTCTAATACAAACCCACCACCTAATCCTGAGCCTTCACTCAACCCCTGCAGGCCACAGTTCCCTAATCCACAAGACTTGAGCGGGGAACCAAGGTGATCTCAGAGATTCTTTCTAGTCCTAACATACTTCAATCTTGATTAAATACAAGCAACTAAAAACTTGCTAACAAACTGTGAATTTGTCCATTTTTCATCTGGCAGTTATACCGATAACAACGTCAACAAATACACGAATACTTATCATCAAGACGTCTTGTGGGATGTTGCTCACCACACACTGTCCTCTTTTATGACTCCCTGGGAAAATCTTTTGTCCTGTGTCTCATTAGGAATAGCCCTGCTTCACTATTGAATCTTAAGGGCAGTATGAGTCACACTGTTGATTATGATTCCCTTCTTGCACTGACTGCAAGAAAACTGAGAACACGATCTTTGACTCACCTCTAACAAATGGTGCAGGGCCCTATGAGATGTGTTCGGGAGCCTAATTTAACTCTTTGTTTCATCCCACTTTCCCTTAACTTCATTTCCTCACTTAACCTTTTTTTTTTTTTTCATCTTTTCCTATTGTTTATATCTTTGAAAGCTACTTTTAATCTTTTTTGACACAAAGGAGATATTTCAAGCTATTTTCATTAACTGACATCAACGCTAAACAGCAGAATCATTCCTTTAGTCACTGGCATTTTTCAAACACTGTCACTATACCAACACATAAGAGCATCCAAACACCCATTTAATGTTCTCTCATTTATGATTCTATGCCAAGATTTAGATCACAGTCGTCACTTTGAGTATTATTATCATTACTACAAAACTTTTAAGCCCATATGTTTACAAAGATCTTCATGGTATTTCTCTAGAGAGCCTTCACATTTATTAACTCATTTGATTTTCTCAACAATCATATGAAACAATCATATGAAACAGTTGCAGTGGTTATTAATATGACTATCTTCAGGCTTACAGATGAGAAAAATGGGCTTGGAGGGGTTAAATAGCTTGTCCACACTGACAAATACGTTAATAAGGCAAAACCACAGGCTTTTTTCCCAAGTCTAGTATTTTTCCCCATAACTATAAAATTTTGTCTCATATAGTTTACTCTTTGAAATTTTGTCCTAGGATCCCATGACTCAGATGTTTTATTTAGTTGGTTTTCTAAGTAGTATCAGCCTGCTAGTCAAAATCATGTCAATTACTCTTTGGTAATGGAACCTTAGCATGATGAGAACTAGACAGCCAAGACTCTGGAAAATGTTTTAACCATTAGAAAATGCATGAGTAAT
Organism: Tragelaphus eurycerus; assembly: GCA_935064755.1. Lineage (NCBI taxonomy): Eukaryota > Metazoa > Chordata > Mammalia > Artiodactyla > Bovidae > Tragelaphus > Tragelaphus eurycerus. The sequence continues at coordinate 14,154,062 of CAKXYN010000015.1, read as the reverse complement.
TTATTTCCTCCATTGGAATTCAGTGATGGCATTAAGAAAACTCATTCCTGCAGCCTAACAAGGAACATAAATGCTTTAATGTGGTCTGCTAAACTAGTCACACAGAGTAAAACTGCCTCTTGAGTCACTAGAACTAGTAAAAGCCATTTAGTAGTAGAAGATGAAATTTAGACAAGGCAGGCTGAAGAGAAGATCTAACTAACTGCTTCTTGATAATGAGCTCACACTACTTCAACCACATCTAAGAGAAAGAATCATAAAGTTCAAATCATATTAATTTCCAAGTCATTGACATCGCTAATGTGTGAGAGGATGAAATGTTGACAACTTGAACTCCTGAGACCCTGAATAAACCAGAGTCTATTCATTCTCCAAATCATGAATTTGGGAAGTACAGGAACACTGCATATGCAATTTATCTGAGTTTTAATTTCTTCAGGGAAAATGAAGAACAGGAAGGTCAAACAACACTTTCTAACTCAACATTCTATGATTGCATGAATACCTATTAGCACCACCTACTTGAAATATTATTATTTCAACAACTGGCCAGAATTTTAAAATATATTTATATAATGTGTGGGTAATGGGTAGTGTTCCAGCACATTTAAATCATTATTCAGGAATTTGACTATTTTCCTTTAATCAACTTCAAACATTACTGGTTTGAATTACAAATTCCTGCCCACGAGACAATGTATTCATATGTGTCTTTTTCAGCAGACTGTGCACTGGATGCTCAAGTTAATTCTGTTTTTCAATATCTTTAAAAATCAGAATGAACAGAAGTAAGTTCATCTCTTTTTTTCTATACATCTTTTTGTATATACATATAGCCTGTATTCTCCCCAACTAATCCATAAAACTCTATGAAGATACAACCAGATATTTCTTTTGAACAATGTATGCTCAGTATTTAGTGCACAGTCATTAAATATATGTCGAAAAATGAAAAAAAATTACCAATAAAAACAAATTACAAAACTCAAACAGAGAAATATGGGCTCTTCTCTACAGAGGTTTAAACAGTGTTATTGTTGTTTAGTAGCTCAGTCGTATCTGACTCTCTGCGAACCTACAGGCTGCAGCCCCCAGGCTCCTCTGTCCATGGGACTCTCCAGGTGAAAATACTGGAGTGGGCTGCCATTTCCTCCTCCAAAACAGTGCTATGCCTAGGCTCAAACTCTATATCGCAACCTGTCTATGCCTAAGGGAGAGTGAATGCTAAGAAAAAGCTAAGCAAGATAAGAGAACCATATGGCTTCCTGCTTCTTACTGAAGTAGAACTTTATACCACTGCTTCAAAGTATGGAGATAACAAGGTATGAAATGAAGAGCCAACTCTCCTTCTGGCTACCCCTTATCTGTGTGACCTGGGACAGGTTAGTTAACTTTTCTGAACCTTGACTTCCTCCACCACAACATGAGAAAGGAGTAATAGTATCCACCTCATAAAGTCGTTGATGAGGACTAAAAAGATAATGGGTGTAAAGTGTCTAGCTTATGCTGCTGCTAAGTCGCTTCAGTTGTGTTCAACTCTGTGAGACCCCATAGATGGCAGCCCACCAGGCTCCCCCGTCCCTGGGATTCTCCAGGCAAGAGCACTGGAGTGGGTTGCCTTTTCCTTCTCCAATGCATGAAAGTGAAAAGTGAAAGTGAAGTCTCTCAGTCGTGTCTGACTCTTCGCAACCCCATGGACTGCAGCCTACCAGGCTCCTCCATCCATGGGACTTTCCAGGCAAGAGTATGCATGACCTTAATCAGCAGCTAGTATTATTAATTAATTAGTTTGAAGTAAGTTTCTAGACTATCACTCCACCATGTATTTTTAAAAGAATCTGAATTATTCATCTCTGAGAGGGGCACAGTTGATCATAAATACATATTCTATATAATCATATTCATATTTATACATATATATATACACACACTGCTGCTGCTGCTGCTAAGTCCCTTCAGTCGTGTCCGACTCTGTGCGACCCCACAGATGGCAGCCCACCAGGCTCCTCTGTCCCTGGGATTCTCCAGGCAAGAATACGGGAGTGGGTTGCCATTTCCTTCTCCAATGCATGAAAGTGAAAAGTGAAAGTGAAGCCGCTCAGTCATGCCCGACTCTTAGTGACCCCATGGACTGCAGCCTACCAGGCTCCTCTGTCTATATACATACAAAATCCAGTGAAAGTAAACATTGAGAGCAACCTTGGGGAAAAAAAGAAACAGAAGTCCTAGCACATAAGTAAGAACCAAGGGAGAGGTCTGCAGGAAGATGATACTGTGTTCCATCCCTTCACTTTGCTGATGGGAGTATGTAGAATGAGACAGGTTCCAGTTGGAACCTCACAAAGCATCCCTACTTTTCTCTTTCTCTCTCTCTTGGGTTTTCTTCTCTAAGGTAGGTAATCTTTCACGGGCCAGACAGATCTGAGTTGCCAAACTCCCAAAGATGGCTCCGGGTCATGTTATGTCTTACACACACACACACACACACACACACAAGGTTAGCTCCACATGATGACGGTCTGTCTTGAATGGAAAGTTGGGAAGAGCTATTGAAGGTCTTAGAGCAAAAACTGCAGAAAAGGCAATGACTCCAGGATTATACTGGCCTCTTTGGTACAGACTCTTGTCCCAACACAATGGCAAAATATGGGTCTGAGAAACCAGCTTTCAGCACAAATAGTCTTAATTCTGAATGTGTGCTCTAGTACTTCTGTATAACTTATCATTTACTGAAACAGTGAATTGAATAAGCCATTGAAATATTTGAAAAGTACCTGAATAAAACCTAAAAAAGCCTGGGGCTTCCTTGGTGGCTCACTGGTAAAGAATCTGCCTGCCAATGCAGGAGACATGGGTTCAATCCCTGATCCGGGATGATCCCACATGCCACAGAGCAACTAAGCCAGTGTGCCACAACTATTGAGCTTGTGCTCTAGAGCCCAGGAGCTGCAGCCCGTGTGCTCTGAAGCCCATGTGCTCTAGGGCCTGTGCTCTGCAATGAGAAGTCATCAAAATGAGAAGTCCATGCATCATAACTATAGAGTAGGCCCTGCTGGCTGCAACTAGAGAAAAGTCTACCCCACAATGAAGACCAAGCGCTGTCAAAAATAAGTAAGTAAATTAAATTACTTTTTTTTTATAAAAGCCTAAAATAAAGTCTCAACTTACAGATACACAGCAGACCTAACAGGACTTCTATAAGATCAAAAGGTTCTATGAAGACGGAAACCCACAAATATAATCATGGAATGAAAGCAAAGCATGATTTCAGGTGAAGGCCAAGGAGTTCTGAACTCCCTTCAGAAAGGAAAAGAAAGGAGAAGCAATGCTTCTGCTTTTCTACCTTTTTCAAATGAAAGCCAATACTGTGGAGGGTTGTAGAACCTCCTTCATTTCCTCATTTCCAGAGGTTTCCCAAGAACCAAAGGGATGTGGGTAAAGGGATGATGACATTAGAATGTACGTGTTTACACCTGTACTGAATCACATAGTTCATTGCAATCAGTGAATGTTTAACTTAGAACATCTTGTTGAGGACGCCTCAATTGATTTCCATCCTCAAGAGGATTATTATTCCTATATTTGAAAAGAAAAAAATGGGAAGGGGCAGGAGAATTATAGTTATAATGTGACCAAAGCCTTAGACTACCACAAAACAGAAATAAAGGCAATTTTTTGAAGTACAAAAGGATGAATTAATCGGTGGAGAGAAGTCTAAGGTGCCAATAGAAAGAAAAAGGAATAATGATAAATTCAGCCTTTTAAAGGCTGAGAGGGACATTCTAGTTATAGCTGACAGGGAGCATGGGATACCAGGATGAGGTGAGACAGAGGTGAGAACTGTCAACACAGATATCACAGATTAAGCATGAGAATGCATGACTCCTCACTGCAATGATAAACTCTCATGTGTGGCCAAGGAACAAATTTCCACCAAAATTAATCTCAAAAGATTCACCTGCAAAGATTAATTTTGTATAAATAAAATTTTATTCATAATTAAACATGTTAACTGAATGTCTGACCTCACTAGATGACTGCTACAAATTCAGAGCAAGGGAAGGAAAGCAGCATAGTATTCCAGGCACCTTTCTACAAAGTGCTTCTTAATCCCCCATGTATGTATGCATGCTTTTGCAAGCCTCTAGGCTTTCAGGTAAATACATCTTTGCTCTTAATAATCTGTGAACACAACGATATAAAATGAAAAAAAGATCAAAATGATGATGCTTCCCATCTACATACAGCCAAAATACAGAAATTGCTGGTGCCACCTATTGTTGAAAATACAGAACTGAAAGGCTAATTTAGGAGCTGACTTCCATATACTGAAACTCTGATCTATTATCTACTCGCATACAAAGTTCAAAATCTACTGGCCAGGAGAGCCAGATAGAGTCCATTCTACTCTAAAATAAAATAAATCTTTGATGGATATTAACAGTTCTTAGATAATGTTTATGGAATACAGAAGATTCTAGCAATAATTATCACTTTTAATGTAAAAAATCATGAGGCAGGCTTATATATTCTAATAGAGGATGAGCTCTAAACTAAGTAGTTAGGTGTAAAAAAACAAGGCTCAGAATGGGCTGTATGATACACTTTTATTTTAAAAAATGGAATACGCACATACGTGCATAGGTCTCAGGAAGAAAATAGAGCAGCAACACTTGCTATCTCTGAGGAGGGGGAGAGATAGATTTTACTCATCTCTGATAGAATCAGAGACTTGCTTTTACTGAATATGCTTTGTGTGAAAATTTTACAATTATCTTTTTGAAATAGTTTAAAGAATAATTTTAAATACATAATAATTTTGAAAATAATAGCTGACATTAAATTACTGTACACACAGAAAGGATTTCAAGCGATCTAATTTAGGTTGGTTACCATGATCAGTTCCCAGACCTCAGGATCTAAGCATAAAAGCACGAGCTACCAGAATGACAGGAAAGTTACGGTAGGCCTTCAACAGACTTTAAAGGAGGACTGGTGAAGTAGCCGATAGCACAATGTCACCTTTAAATTTGAAGTACTCAAGGTACATTTAAAAGTGCCTTGAACCATGGATATTTTTTCGCTCTTTGAATTTAATAAGATGTGAAAAAAAATAAATATTTGCAGTTTTATTAACATTTGCCTTCTTAAAAGCTTTGATATAAAGTCTTTACTACCATATTATTTATTTTTTTGTAAAAAGAAAGAAAACCCTAACAACTCATGAAGTTTTTTCAGCTATTTCATAACAACACACATGAAAGGCAAGTGGAAGTTAATACTTGAGTACACATCATATCAAATGTCACATCTCCTGAAATTGGTTTTGGAGAATAATTTCTGTAAACTTACTTAGTCTTTAATATTATCATCTTTTACTTGAGAAAATACTGACATTTACACTAAACATGAAGTCTTAAAATAGATTCTTAATATTACCCAATCAAGGGTAACACTAGGAAGAAGTAAGTCCTTAATTTCTGAAGCAATTCTATAATAGAGGGCAATAGGACAGGCAGACAGCAATACAGTGGTACCCCGGCACTTCTGGGGAAATAACTTTTTAAAGCAGCAGACTGGCAAAGTGAAAATAGTACAATTCAGGTCAAGTCGGCCCTGTAAACCCAAGCTCCAAAACAGTTTCTCTGATCCAAACACACATTTCACATTTTAAAATTTAATTTAAAAAAGAGAAAATCAATAAGATATCATCAGTCTCAAAGGCAAGATAAATCTCCACCAACTAGAAAAGAAACAGAAATAAAGTGCTGCTGCTGCTGCTGCTAAGTCACTTCAGTCATGTCCGACTCTGTGTGACCCCATAGACGGAAGCTCACCAGGCTCCCCCGCCCCTGGGATTCTCCAGGCAAGAACACTGGAGTGGGTTGCCATTTCCTTCTCCAATGCATGAAAGTGAAAAGTGAAAGGAAATAAAGTGCAGTTGAGATTAAAGACATGCAGGACTCCCAAATCAGAAGCAGGCAGCAATAAAAGACAATTGGATTTCTGACGGATATGAGTGTCTAAATGGTCATGTGCTAGATAGAGATGAGCCTGGCTTACAGCTTGAAGCCAGAGACTGAAGTGAGGCTCCCTCCCTCCTCCACAAACGTCTGAGTACCACAGATTTGTGAAAGGAACCCGGATGAAGTAACAGAGGATCTACTGCTTAAGACTCCTAAGCCTTACCAGCAGCTATGGGCACAGAGAAAGAAGAAAGTCTTAAGGGAATTGGGTCAGGCTGTCTGCTTATTTCATGAAGCTGAGATATTCCTCAAATCATCACAGAGCAAGGATAAAATAAACACTGTTATAATATTCTATTATGGACTGGACCAGAGGCACCAGGTAAAGGTAAATGTGAAAACATTGGTCAAGAAGGACAAATGAGAGAAAACAATAGAAGAAAGCAAAAATACCTCACATTCAAAATGAATGCACAAACTAAAATTCTAAACATATCAGATCAGATCAGTCGCTCAGTCGTGTCCGACTCTTTGCGACCCCATGAACCGCAGCATGCCAGGCCTCCCTGTCCATCACCAACTCCCGGAGGTCACTCAGACTCACGTCCATCGAGTCAGTGATGCCATCCAGCCATCTCATCCTCTGTCGTCCCCTTCTCCTCCTGCCCCCAATCCCTCCCAGCATCAGAGTCTTCTCCAATGAGTCAACTCTTCGCATGAGGTGGCCAAAATACTGGAGTTTCAGCTTTAGCATCATTCCTTCCAAAGAAATCCCAGGGCTGATCTCCTTCAGAATGGACTGGTTGGATCTCCTTGCAGTCCAAGGGACTCTCAAGAGTCTTCTCCAACACTACAGTTCAAAAGCATCAATTCTTCGGTGCTCAGCCTTCTTCACAGTCCAGCTCTCACATCCATACATGACCACAGGAAAGACCATAGCCTTGACTAGGCGAACCTTTGTTGCAAAGTGATGTCTCTGCTTTTGAATATGCTATCTAGGTTGGTCATAACTTTCCTTCCAAGGAGTAAGTGTCTTTTAATTTCATGGCTGCAGTCACCATCTGCAGTGATTTTGGAGCCCAGAAAAATAAAGTCTGACACTGTTTCCACTGTTTCTCCATCTATTTCCCATGTAGTGATGGGACCAGATGCCATGATCATATAACAAGATCTAATTCTAAGAAAGTCAAATCAACCATCAAATTATGAATTTAGCCCCAAAGAAATTAATTTCACAGAACAGACAGACAAGGAGTTTATAGTACATAGGTTTAGGGTGGTTAATAAGATAAATAAAGAAGCAATATTCTTTAAAAATAAGAACAGATTCATGCAAACAAAAAAGAAAAATAAAAACAGACATAAAAAAGGGCTTCCCAGGTAAAGAACCTGCCTGCTAATGCAGGAGACATGAGAAGCAGGTCCAGTCCCTGGGTAGGGAAGATCCCCTGGAGGAAGGCATGGCAACCCACTCTACTATTTGTTCCTGGAAGATGAGCCTGGCAGGCTACAGTCCATGGGGGTCACAAAGAGTCAGACACAACTGAGGTAACTTAGCACACATACACACACAGAGACATAAAAAAGAGACATTTTAAAATTTTGGAAAGTATACTAACTGAACCAGAAAAATTCAATAAATGAGGTAAAAACAATATTTTACATGCCCAAAGAGAAATGGTGAATTAGAAGATAATACTACAGGGGTATTATTTTTCCAGCCAAAAGGAAGCATGAGGGGGGAAAATGTTTTTTTTTTTTTCTTTAAATATTAAAGTTCAATTAAAAGATTCAGAAGATGACTGAAGGACTCCATTACATGTCTAATCACAATTCCAGGGGAAACAATGGAGAGAAGTATAAAGGTCTCCTACAGTTGGAGAAAGAAATCAATCCTCAGATTGAAAGCATACATAGGATAAGTAAAGATAGGTCTACACCTAATACCTGAGATAAAAACAGAAAAAAATCAGAAGAAAGCAAAACTCTTAAAGCAACTATAGTTAGATGAGTAGTAAACTTTAGAAAAACAAAATTGAAGACCACATACGAACATCTTAAAGGTTCCAAGGAAATTTCCTGTCAATCTAGAATTTTGCGTCCAACTAAACTATCATTCAATCAGTCAGGCAAAATAAAGATGTTTTCAGACATTCAAAGATCAAGGCTTTACTACTTATAGGCAGTACTGTTAAACTATTTCAATTCACAGACCTTCATGAGAAATATTATTAAAGCATATACCACAAACAAACCAAATGTAAGGAATGGGATTTAAAACAGTGGCATCTACGAAGCTGATAAAGGTCTATGGTTGGCATCATGTTCTTGTTAAAACCCTTCCCTTTCATCTACAATAATTTGCCCCAACTATGCCAAAGCCTTTGACTGTGTAGATCACAATAAACTGTGGAATGTTCTGAAAGAGATGGGAATACCAGACCACCTGATCTGCCTCTTGAGAAATCTGTATGCAGGTCAGGAAGCAACAGTTAGAACTGGTCATGGAACAACAGACTGGTTCCAAATAGGAAAAGAAGTACGTCAAGGCTGTATATTGTCACCATGTTTATTTAACTTATATGCAGAGTACATCATGAGAAATGCTGGACTGGAAGAAACACAAGCTGGAATCAAGATTGCCGGGAGAAATATCAATAACCTCAGATATGCAGATGACACCACCCTTATGGCAGAAAGTGAAGAGGGGCTAAAAAGCCTCTTGATGAAAGTGAAAGTGGAGAGTGAAAAGGTTGGCTTAAAGCTCAACATTCAGAAAACGAAGATCATGGCATCTGGTCCCATCACTACATGGGAAATAGATGGAGAAACAGTGGAAACAGTGTCAGACTTTATTTTTCTGGGCTCCAAAATCACTGCAGATGGTGACTGCAGCCATGAAATTAAAAGACGCTTGCTCCTTGGAAGGAAAGTTATGACCAACCTAGATAGCATATTCAAAAGCAGAGACATTACTTTGCAACAAAGGTTCGCCTAGTCAAGGCTATGGTCTTTCCTGTGGTCATGTATGGATGTGAGAGCTGGACTGTGAAGAAGGCTGAGCGCCGAAGAATTGATGCTTTTGAACTGTGGTGTTGGAGAGGACTCTTGAGAGTCCCTTGGACTGCAAGGAGATCCAACCAGTCCATTCTGAAGGAGATCAGCCCTGGGATTTCTTTGGAAGGAATGATGCTAAAGCTGAAACTCCAGTATTTTGGCCACCTCATGCGAAGAGTTGACTCATTGGAGAAGACTCTGATGCTGGGAGGGATTGGGGGCAGGAGGAGAAGGGGACGACAGAGGATGAGATGGCTGGATGGCATCACTGACTCGATGGACGTGAGTCTGAGTGACCTCCGGGAGTTGGTAATGGACAGGGAGGCCTGGCGTGCTGCAGTTCATGGGGTCGCAAGGAGTCGGACACGACTGAGCGACTGACCTGATCTGATCTGATACTTTTTTTGAGTTACCAGAATCAAAAGAAATAATTTCTTTAAACCTGTAGCTTTTTTAAAGTAAGATTTGTATTAGTTTTTTTAACTCACTGTTTACAAGTCAAAAAAATTTGTTTAAAAAAAGAAAACAAAGGAGTCTAACTTGAGCACAATACTTTTTTAGGTTCCTGTCTCACTCTGCCACTATCTGTGTCACTTGGAGCAATTAGATACCTTTTCTGAATCTCAATGTTTTAACTAAAATATAGATGATAATACTCTCAAACTTATAGGTTTGTTTTGGGGTTAATATATAAAAAACCTTCTAAACATTATACAAGGACTAACATCAGGTAAACTATTATAAAACAATAGCTATCATCATCATTATCATCACCAACAGTAGGGGTTTCTGAAACTGCTCATAAATAAAGATGATGAAGTTATAAGATCTAGAAAAAGCATCCCATATAAGAAGACTACCTATATTATTCCTATTCTTTCTTTTTTCTCCTAAAATTTCCATTTAATAAATCAAGTGTAAATATTTGGCACTATGATACAAGTAGGTGATAGGTTAAAATTACCCAGGAAACACTGACTATACCAAAGAGTAGAATGTTAATCCTAATAACTCCAGTGGAATTAGTATACAAAGGCAAAATGTTTTGTGTTTGGGCCTGTTTCTTTTCTAGTCTAGAATATCATCAATAAGTCTCTGCTTCCAAGACTACCACATGATAGTAATACTTATATTATAAGAGGATGAGTTCCAAAGACCAATCACATAATTTTGGTATCAATGATACAAATATATTGGTGACCCCTTTTTCAAAGAGAGAGTATTCCCAGATTATCTTCAGTTCTTAGGACTGACAGATGAGGTGATTTCCTGATGCTCTTGGTTAACTACTGCTTCTGTTGTGAAGCAGAACTTCCAGAACTTTCTTCAATTCCCTCACCTTAGCTAAAAGAAGCTCTGTTCAAGGACAATGAAGTCTACAGGGTTTACAGGATGCTCCAACAAGCATTTCCAAAGACTCACATTCCAAGAGTTGGTATAATGACTGTAGTTTAGTTACACATATCCTCATACATTCAGCCTTAGGGCTGAAAGATCTTTGACTAAAGTGACTCACTAGACCCTCATATGAGTCTTCTTGCACTGTCAGTGATGTTACGACTTCATGGGCTCTCCCGGGACCATGTGATTATGGGATGCCTCAGCCTTTTATATTCCTTTCCATTTCTCACTACCCCTAAGCTGCTTGTTGGAAAACACTTTGACCAGCAATTAGAGTATCACTTCTTATAGGTCTATCCCCCATTCCCTGTTTCCCAACCATTAGAGGTTAAAAGTAAACACAGTTTAGAATGTGGGAAGATCCTTGGTCAACCATTTCTCCCTATCTCATCTATTCAATCTTTCAGAAACAGGAAACCTAGAATATAAAAAATCACAGCAGGGCATCTAGGGAGAAGCAGAGTGGTAATGGAAAGAATATGGTTCAAAAGATGCAGCTGATTGCTCATTTTTTAACTTTTCTGGGTCTGGATTTCTTCACACACATAACAGAATGTACCTGGATGCATTGTCATAGCATTGAATGAGAGAGCAAATGTAACGTCCTTAAGCATAGTGCCCAGTGTATAGTGAAAACTCAATTAGTGTTAAACTGTTGTTATGTTAATACATTATTTGTATGTTGATTCATAATACTGAGAGGTTCAATGACTTGCTGACGGTCACACAGCAATTAGGAGACATTGACAAGACTAGACATTGTCAAGATTAGAACACAGGTCTATCTGCATTAGAGCCCACAGTCCTAGCTCTTAGACACTATACTCTTTGTCCTGTCACGAACACTCTCGGAAGCTGGAAGTTTAAAACATGCCACTCCATATACTCCCTGGCACCAGTATCACTTGTCTCACTCAGGCACAGAAAGCTGTACCCCACTGAACTTAACAGAAATGTGAAGGATAGGAGAGGGGTAGGTCACTGAGTGGGAAATGCTGGGAAGAGTTTCCTGAAATAAGCACATAGAGAGAAGGCTCACATATGTATGACTCCTTCAGATTCAAAACGAAGCTTCTAGCAGCTTCAAATTTCTAACAACTTGATCTCAGTGATTCAGTCATGCTGGAATTAAGCTCAGAATGTTTCTTGTAGTGATTCAGTCCTTTTGGTAAGTGCCAAACAGAGCAGAAGAATTCATTCACCCCCACTTACTCCTACTGGCTTTAGACTAGCACCCTTTCTAATAGCCAACAGTCATCCTTTCTGTACTTCTTGGAATCAAGGTCCTCTGTGAGTGTGAAGTGTGTATGTATGTGTGCTTGTGAAAGCATGACTGGGTGTGTGAGTGTATAAAAAATGGCACTCCATCAGGGCACTTAAGAATTCCCAAAGCTACAAAAATCTGTCATCTTGGATAGAAACCAAGATCATTATCATTTAATCACTTCGTTGTACTTAAACATCAATAGTAGCAGGGCGATGCACTGGTGAAAACTGATCAAAGAGAATCAAAAGAAAGAAACAGAGGACTGAGTCAAGTTTTCTCTGTAGAGAGCATCTCAGCATACTGATGAACTTCTTTTTCAGATAGTGCCAATTGACAGAGACAACAATCACCCCCAAAAAGCAAAATATCTATGTAAAAGAGATTTTGAGTATGTCTCAAGCTGCTTACTGATTAACGCTTTTGCACACAACACTCTGCACAAACCTGCGTAGTCATTGTTCCTAGTAAAACAAGCCTTTGTTGACAACTGGAGACAAATGATCCTTGCTGACCAAGTTCACTGTTCTCACACAGCTTAATAGTTGGAGCGCTGCTCCCTGGCCACAGCCAGGAAAACTTGACGTGGTTGTCAGAAAAAGAAAAGAAAGAAGAGAAAGAAAGGAAAAAGAAAAAAACAGAGAAGAAGGAAAAGTTTTTGTTTTGAAGGTGAGGAGTCTGAACAATCTCATGCACTAAATATGCCTGTAGTTTACATCAGTATGTCTCCTTCACTTATTAATATTGTGAATTTTTAAATCCTTGTTGTTCCAACCAAACAATTTATAATATTAAGAATTCCCACTGTAAAAAAGTATTTCCCTTTTCCACATGGGTTGGGATGTGACAGACTGAATATTTGTTTTTATGTTTAAACAGTTTTTTGTTACAGTATTTGGAAATACTGGCTGTAGCAATGAACTGGAGAAGCCTATCTCATTTTAAGAAAACCTAATTGGAAAAAAATCTTAAGTTTTAAGCATAATAGTCTAATTTCTGTTATGTTGATCAAAAAATATTCACTTCAGGGTTACTTTCAATGACAAGTTTCCCACAGCATTTCATTTATTCACAAATATTACTGAGTTCCACTATGTATGAGGCCTTTTCAGGTGCTATCTTATAAAAGACAAATTCAATTTATTAAAGTTGTATTTACTCCCAGGTTTTAGGCCACAAAACACTTATATGAGACAATGTAAACCTAAAAAAAATAATAAAAATAAAAATTCCCTCCACTAAAGGCTATGTAAAACTTCTGACTGGCAGATGCTTTCCTTTCTTTTGTCCATAGCAACTGATTAAAAGTATTTTTTGAGACCAGGATTCCCTTGGGAGATGACTCAACATCACCTCCGGTGAGAATCATTTTCAGTTGCATTGAATCTAGGTAATCTTTCATACAGTATAATCTCATTAGGCACCAGTGGCCACATCCAATCTTAACTCCACCACGTGAAAATCAGAGAAATGTTTTAGAAAGGAATTTGACAATAAGTACAGTCATCAAGATGCTCTTCCCTTCACCCATTCTACTTGAAAATAATTTTAAGGAAATAGTCCAAAAAATAAGGGGGAAATGTGTATTGTGAAAATATGTTAATAGTGGATTACTTGTTATAACAAAAACACCCTTTGAAGTAACCCAAACATCTAACATAAGACATGGTTATGCAGAGTCTCTAAGCAGAATATTATGCAGCCATAAACTTACAAAAGCTTCCTAAGCTCTCACAACTTTTGCCTAAGCTTCTTGTGGCTTAGGTGATAAAGAATGCTGTCTGCAATGCAGGAGACCTGAGTTCGATCCCTGGATTGGAAAGTTCCCCTGAAGAAGGGAATGGCAACCCACTCCAGTATTCTTGCTTGGAGAATTCCATGGACAGAGGAGTCCATTGGGTTGCAGAGACTGGGACACAACTGAGTGACTAACACTTTAACTTTCATAAAAATTATGACAATGTGGACTAACCATTCACAGCAACTTTACATTAACTGAGAAAAAAATTAGACTATAGAATTATAGAATTAAGTTTATACTATAACACAAATATTTTAAAATATGCAAAAAGGCAAAAATAGTAGTTCCTGGTGAAAGCAAGAAAGATCAATAGTGAGCCTTGAGGCGTGACTGAAAAATCTCAAAGTATGATATTTATCAGGCTTCCTTGGTAACTCAGATGGTAATGAGTCTGTCCACAATGCAGGAGACCTGGGTTCAATCCCCGAGTCAGGAAGATTCCCTGGAGAAGGGAATGTCAACCCACTCCAGTATTCTTGCCTAGAGAATTCCATGCATAGACCCAGGTCCACTCCTTAAGAAAGGAGTTTCCAGTCTGTTTCAGGCAAAGTTGATTCCCAAACAGAGCTTCAGATAGTGTAAAACAATGTAGCTAAAAGGAAGACCAAAAGGGAGGGAGGTGATCTCTTAGTAGACACCTGGTATTTACCCCTTTCCATCTCTAACCTCTGCCCAGAATAGAATTGACACAAGACAAAGAATTTTTACTTCACTATGAGGAAGAATAAAATATGAACATACTCTCCTTTGTTCGAGAATGAGAGCACTTAGCTGTATAAGATATTAATCATCCTCCAACATTCGAACTTCCTTCCTGAAATACACCTAAACCTATCAGTTTACAATTAAAAAAAAAAAAATCAAGTGCCAAATATCCCCCCAACCTGCACTGCTAAAACCGCTGTGGCTACTTGAACTCAGAAGGCCTCTATGTAGCAACCAAAGGAAACTTAACCATTTATGGACAGCATAATACAAGTGTTACCAATACAAGTGTTACTTATAACAGGAAAATGAACAATTTTCTGAACAAGTGTTCTCCCTGTGTGTCATTCCCCATGAGTCAGATACCTTCCATCACTGTATTTTGTGACTATTTGACATCTTTCTTTCAGCGTTAGCTTTCTTTAATTAAACTCTGAAGCACTCATGTCCCAAAGCATTCATCTTTGAGTCAGGCTTTCCCTGGAGTTCAGACTTCTGAAATGGCTAGTAGAACGATGCGCTAAAACCACTGTAACTACCGAAGCCGTGGCTGCTGCTGCTGTAAATTCTTCATCAGGAGGAAATGAGTTTAAAACAAATTATTAAAGAGTTGTTCTCTCTAGCCACAGCAGTCAACAGCTTCTTTTCCTCTGTGACTAGGGATGATGAAGTTCTCATACATTTGTATCCCCATGAGCAGACCTAAGTTGTGGGTTGCAGACCCTGTACCATTTCTAGAGACCTAGGTGCCAGCTCTAGAACTTTTGTCCTTAATGAGAAAACAAGGTTGAGAATTACTACACTAGTGTTCTCTACCTTTTCTTAAATGCAATAAATAGAACAGAAGGCTTGGACTTTGGGAACTGTAGGGGATCTGATCATCATTAGGTCCCGGGGTTTTTTTGTTTGTTTTTTTTTTTGACTAAAAAAGTGATCTAAATCTTTTTATGGTTTTCCATCACCTACCTATTTCCCTTCTATGATTAGACTACATCTTGAATGTTAAGTAAATATAAAAATTAAACTCTTGATTGTAGCAACAGCTGCTTAAAAAGTCTTGTGAGGTTATAACTAAGTGCAGTAGAAAAAAGGACCATGGACAATGAGCATTATCCACTCCAATCACCAGATTTCAGGAGTATTAGCAAATGGTGTCTATTTCCTCACTCTGAATCATTAGACCTTTATCAGAATCAAGGGTGATAGATCCTATCTCACTCATCTGAATTACATTATAAACTAAGTTACTATTTTGACTTTAGTTTTTTCATGCTGAGTTATTTCTGCAACCATTTAACTTGATCTTTTTACAAGTGCAATTGCAATTGATAAAATCGTATGTCAATGATGGACATACATCTTATCTTTCTCATGATTATTTCATCACCTAAAGCCTAACTTTGACCCTCTGTTCTTAAGGTTTCCCTTCAGAAAAATTTTTTTGAAACAGTAATAATCATAAACAAGATTATAAAATAGCACCAGATCATAAAACTAAGAGATAACCTTATCTTATTCATATAGTTAGAATGTGTTAGTCTCATAATTAGAGTAAAGCAAAAATGTCAGAAAAGATTTAAAATGTAAGTTGGATACATATAAACACTGAATCATTGTGTTACATATCTGAAACTCATATGTGTCAACTATATTTCAATAAAATTAATTAACTAGTTAAATAAAATATGAATTGGAATGCTAAAAAGAATAAGACAACTATCTAACAGCATATCCCTGTTCACTGAAGTTCACTAAAAGAAATATTCAAGTGAAAAGAAATGATATAGACTGAGGAAAGAGAACTATGGCTACTCTGGGGAAGAAAACACATATATGTGTATGTGTGGGGTAAATAATTTTTACACTAATTTCCACTGAAATTAACCTTTAAAGGCATTTGTTGTCCTTTTCTTTCAGAATATTGATTTCAAAATAACTGCCCCTATCACTGGACAATTCCTCTTTATAATTATGACCCTACCAGAGTTTCCTTGCCTTTCTGTGTATACTCTGGAACCTGAAGGTGCAGTAAAGTCAAGACTGGAAGAAGTGTGGTGGAGTACATAGGATAGGCAGCACTTCTACAAGTATTCCCAACAAGCAAAGGAAAATGAGCTCCAAGCCCAAGGAAAAAGATGGTGTGTCCCAAAGTAATTCACTCTTAACTGTTTTTACAGGACTTGTGTTTTATGTTTTAAAATGCAAGGAAATTTTGCATTGTGCTTATAAAATAGCCATATTTGTTTTAATACAAAAATAACACTGCTGTTCTCTAAGTCTTGGAGTAAAATTATACCATATTTATCTTGTGGGGTTGAGGCCCTCAGCAACGTAAAGAACTCATAGGGGTGCCTCAGGAGTCTGAGTATCAGAGAAAAGACAGTTTGCTGCTATGGACCCTTCCTGATCCAACCGAGACCTCTGGAAATAACTTCCAAACTGGTCAGTTTCAGGTACATTGTGTCTTTTACAGTCCCTCATTGTAATACTTGGCTGGTTTACATCTTTAATTCTCCTGCATCTCCAGGAAGTGGGGGGAAAATAAAGTGTGCCAGCCAATCTATAGAAAACCTACTCAGGCTTGGCTATTCTCCAGGAAATGCTATACTTGTTGCTCAACAACTTTCTGAGGAACAATTCTCTTTATTCAGAGTTCTATAGGAATCAATCTGTTCCTTCTGAGGTAAAATCAAACACACAGTGGTATTCTAAAGTCCCATGCTCAACAAAAATCCCTGAGTCCAGCTACTTATGGGCATGACCATGCACACCATGGAAACGCCCTGGTTGATGGAGGCTGTCTGACAACAAGTTCCCTGTACCAAATGAGATCTAACACTTGGAAATGTGAGGCTCCCTGTCCTCACTGTGGGGCACTCTCAGGTCTCCAGACCTACACTATTCAAATGAGTAGCCACCAGCTTGATGTGGCTGCTGCTGCTAAGTCGCTTCAGTCGTGTCCGACTCTGTGCGACCCCATAGACGGCAGCCCACCAGGCTCCCCCATCCCTGGGATTCTCCAGGCAAGAACACTGGAGTGGGTTGCCATTTCCTTCTGAGTGCTTAAAATGTGGCTAATCCAAATAGAGATGTATTACACAAAGTACAAACCAAATTCAGGAGCCTTAACATAAAAACAGTAAAATATGTCATTGGTGAAATTTTTCATTGATTATATATGTTAAGTATTACAGTATTTTAGATATATTGTGTTAAATGAAATCTATTACTAAAATTAATTTCAAAAACCTAAATAGACATTTTTCCAAAGAAGAGATACAGATGGCCAACAGGCACACAAAAAGGTGCTCAGCATTGCTAATTATTAGAAAAATGCAAATCAAAACTAAAATGAGGTACCACCTCACATCAGTCAGAATGACCATCATTAAAAAGTCTACAAATAACAAATGCTAAAGAAGGTGTGGAGAAAAGGGAACCCTTTTACACTGTTGGTGGGAATGTAAATTGGTATAGCCATTATGGAGTTTTCTCAAAAAACTAAAAATAGTTACCATATGATCCAGCAATCCCACTTAAGCATATATCCAGAGAAAATTACAATTAGAAAAGATGTCTGTGTGCTAAGTCACTTCAGTCGTGCCTAACTCTTTGTGACCCAATGGACTGTAGCCTGCCAGGATCCTCTGTCTATGGGATTCTCCAGGCAAGAATACTGAGTGGGTTGCCATGCCCTTCTCCAGGGGATCTTCTCAACCCAGGGATTGACTCCAGGTCTCTTATGTCTCCTGCATTGGCAGGCAGGTTCTTCACCACTAGCACTACCTGGGAAGCTCTATAATTAGAAAGATACATGCACCTCAATGTTCAAAGCAGCACTATTTACAATAGTCAAACATGTCAACAATCTAAATGTCCATTAACAAATGAACATACAAAGAAGATATGGTATACATTTGTACACACACACAAAATAGATTACTACTCAGCCATAAAAATGAATGAAATAATGCTGTCTGCAGCTATATGGATATGCCTCAAAATTATCATACTAAGTGAAGTAAGTCAGAAAGAGAAAGACAAATACCATAGGATATCACTTGTATGTGGATTGTAAAATATGACACAAATAGACTTATCTACAAAAGAGAAACGGACTCAGAGACACAGAGAACAGACTTGTGGTTGCCAAGGCGGAAGGCGGTGGGGAGGGGTGGATTGGGAGTTTGGGATTAGCAGAAGCAAACTATTATATGGATAAACAACAAGGTCCTATTGTATGGCACAGGACCACAATATTGGAATTGGATACAGTATTCTGTAATAAACCATGATGGAGAATAATTTTTAAAAAAGAAGAGACTGATTAAGTCACAAAAAGATAAATTAATACAAATAAATTTCACTTGTTTCTTTTTACATTTTTGTTTGGCTACACAAAAATTTAAATTACATACATGGCTCACATGTGATCCTTACAGTGTATTTCTATTGGATAGCACTGCTCTAGATAAGCTATGCAGACAGAAAAGCCCAGCTTTGAACATACGTCGATGAAATTTCAATGTATCCCTAGCAAACTAGTGAGATTAACCCTTCAACTACTTGATCCCACATTAGAGATTCTAGGCCTTGGGTCTTCAGGACTTAGGTATTCAAGGACTTCTGTCCAAAAATCCTCCCTTAAGAAACAAATAACCCTAAGGAGACTGATATCTTAATCCATTTTTAGTAGCAAATCCACTTAATAATCAGAAGGAGTTCAGCAAACTGATATGAGGGTCAATTCTTATTTAACCTGTGACAGAGTATAGAGCACAGAAAGGAGGAGGAAGTGGCCAGAAAGGAACAGCCAGAAATGATCAAGGTAAAAGGGCACCAAACGATCAGCTTACCCTGTCAGGTGACCCCAGAACCTCAACATTCTGATTTTTAAGTAACACCAGTAAGACTGCCTTTGGCACCTTTATCTTTCGATTTCTAATAGCTATGATGTGTGTGTATGTATGTATGTGCATTTGTGTATATATATTTAATATTTACACAGTTTTAGACACATATTTATGTTCATACATGCATATATAGGCAATACAGATGTACTCATACACACATAGTACTACACAGATATATACCTACAGTACCAACATCCTTCATGGCTGATTTAAAATTGTGAATGGGAAATCTATGCTTTGTAATGTCTCTTTCTTTCTACTGAGTAAATTTAAAATAAAGAATATATGAAATGATGGTTCTATCACTTTGGAATAATCTAGCTTAGGCATTGGAAGTAGGGCTTCCCTGGTGGATCAGCTGGTAAAGAATCTGCTTGCAATGTGGGACACCTGGGTTCGATTTCCGGGTTGGGAAGATCCCCTGGAGAAGAGAAAGGCTACCCACTTCAGTACTCTGGCCTGGAGAATTCCATGGACTATATAGTCCATGGGGTCAGAAAGAATTGGACATGACTGAGTAACTTTCACTTTCTTTCCAGGAATTGGAAGAAAGATTTAATAATGACTTTTAAACATGTAAAGGATTATTACAGAGGGCCAGAACATCAGAATGGATTACTAAGAGAAATCACAGATGCTTCTCCGACAGCTTTCTTTTTTTTTTTTTTTTTTTGACACAAGAACAGTTTTATTGAAATCACTGAACACTTGTGCAGTACTCCATATTAGGATTTTGAGACGTTTCAGACAAAACTTGTTTCCTTTTAAACGGATGAAGAAACCGGATCCTAGTTGGTGGAAGTTAATGCTTGTATCACACAGCTAATGGGAGGTAGAATCCTAAAATTTGCTTCCAACTTCCACCTGTACCTGACCATGCCAGCTAAAGTGTTTATTTTTGTGTTGTCTAAGTTTAAGGACCATAGAATCTGGATTAACTTTACAACAATAATTTAAAAGATAGAGAAGGATCCCATATTACAGAAAATGTTAAATCAACTATTTTACCCTTTATACAATGAAGAAAACTGACAATGGGACAGGCCAGTGGTCAGCCAACACACAACACAATGTGTTCACTAACAGCCAAAAGGTTGATGGGTGTCACTCATTTCCTTCCATGTTACATCTTGCCTTTTTTGGAGGGAGGAAGGAATAAAAAGGCAGATTGATCCAAACCAGCCCTATTAAATATACCAATTAAGTTTATACTTTCTTTTCTGAAATTAATATTTGAGTGGAACATGTATTAATTATTTACATAACACTAGCTTTCTACTGCAGTTTAAGAATCCAGCAGATGATGCTAAGGTTTAAGCAAATCCTAGAAGTCATTGCACTGAATGGTTAACTACTCAATTATGAATTGGAAAATAATACTGGGTAATTATTTCAAAGTACAAACTACAGATATAATATTTTAAAAACATAGATAGTAGAAAACTTTTCTAACTTAAAAGTATAAATGCTTAAGTCAACAGTACCTACTTACAAATATCACAAAATCAGAACAAACACTCAACTTTTAGGAGGGGACATTTCAGTCCTGCCTTTACCACTTAATAGGAGAAAGATCTTATATAGGTGGGTCCTTTCGTTCAAGGGTGATTTCAAAACCAACTTACAATGTTAATATTATATCTTGGATCCCTGCTAAGAAGACTCTTCAGGGATCTTTCATACCAACTTGAAGTTGAGGAACACACAATTTGAGAAACTAAATAAGTGATACAGCCCCTCCCGCACACCCAGGTTACCTACAGTGAGCCTGGATCTGAACTTTAGTTCCTAGAGATCTCTCATCTCTTATCCTGAGATACTCAACCTGGGCTCTACAACAGGACACCAACCTGTGTTCTAGAGGGCACTGTCTGGCTGATATTAATACCTAGGCGTGCACAGGATTGAGTCAAAAAGCGCTTCAGTTCAATTCACCCAAGAAAAGAAGAAAAATAACATGTTTAGTTTACATAGGCTTAACCTACTTGGTCACCCAGTAAATCTTGAATTGGCTGCCACTACTGGTAAACAGAATACTTTTATATTTGGTGCAGAAACCAACAAATTTAGGTAAAATCGAGCCTTTACCCTGACAGTTCAAACTTTGTTTATTTGTATGTAAAGTGCCAGTTTTATATGCAAGTCATAAGTAAACTTTAAAATTTGCTCAGAAGCAGTGAGTCTGATGTCTTCCTACAGCCTTGTGGCGGTTACTCTTTAATCTTTCTGGATCAAACTCGCTGGAGGCCCTACACTTGGAGGCCAAGAAAGCAGCTGTTAAGACCCAAAGTAAGTCTTGTTCAGCTAGCCTGCTTGCAAAAGCCAAACACGGACAAGATCTTTCAAGAACCCGAGTAGTTTTTGACTACTTTCAATCTAGGTGACCCCACTAGCATTAACAGGATTGATTTTGAGGTAGCTACACAGTGCTAAAGATGCCATTAGTGAACATGATGGACAATTCATGGTGTAGCTCGTTGATATGGTTCAAGTAGCTGATTTTTTTCTTTTTTGATGAGAAGGAAAAAAAAAAATCAGCAAGGTAAGAGCACGTCTTCAGGTCACTTAGAAGTCGGCATCCAAGGTAAAGGAATTCTCTGT
Source organism: Tragelaphus eurycerus (assembly GCA_935064755.1). Classification (NCBI taxonomy): domain Eukaryota; kingdom Metazoa; phylum Chordata; class Mammalia; order Artiodactyla; family Bovidae; genus Tragelaphus; species Tragelaphus eurycerus. The sequence goes on along the minus strand of CAKXYN010000015.1, from coordinate 14,132,354 downwards.
CGGACTTGACATCACTCCCATCCTCTGATACTCGCCTACTCTCTTCTCAAAGAAGTTAGTCTTCCCCTCCAGTGAAATATTTTCCATAAAGTCAAATGGATTTTCTACTCTGAAAACCTTGCTAAAGCCCAGCTCCAACATAAGTCTATCTGCCACGAACTCGATGTACTGCTTCATCAAAGTGCAATTCATCCCAATGAGCTTCACAGGCAGGGCCTCCGTGAGGAACTCCTGTTCTATCCTAACTGCATTGACGATTATTTCTTTTACTCTCTGTTCCGAAGGTTTGTGCAACAGGTGTTTGAACATCAGGCAGGCAAAGTCACAGTGCAAACCCTCGTCTCTGCTAATAAGTTCATTGGAAAACGTGAGGCCAGGCATCAGTCCGCGTTTCTTGAGCCAGAATATCGACGCAAAAGAACCAGAAAAGAAGATGCCTTCCACTGCAGCAAAGGCTACTACACGTTCTCCATATGTAGCTTCTTTGTCCCCAATCCAGCGCAAGGCCCAATCTGCCTTCTTCTTCACACAAGGCATCGTCTCAATGGCGTTGAAGAGAAATTCCCTTTCTTTGGAATCTTTAATGTAAGTGTCAATGAGGAGACTATACATTTTAGAATGTATGTTTTCCATGGCAATTTGGAAGCCATAGAAACAACGGGCCTCGGTAATCTGAACTTCTTGGCTAAACCGCTCCACCAAGTTTTCATTTACTATGCCATCACTTGCTGCAAAGAAAGCCAGCACATGGGAAATAAAATATCTCTCCTCAGGCTTCAGGGCTTCCCAGTGCTGAATGTCCTTGGAAAGGTCCACCTCCTCAGCTGTCCAAAAGGAAGCCTCAGCTTTCTTATACATCTGCTAAATATCATGGTATTCTATAGGAAAGATGACAAAGCGGCGGGGGTTTTCTCTCAGAAGTGGTTCGTCCTCTACACTGGGGGCAGATAGCTTAGGGTTCGGCTCGGAGGGCTCCTGGAAGATCCTCCTCGCGGTCTTGCTGGCCAGCACGCGGGTTCCGCTGAGGGAAGGGGGAGTGTTCTCCTTGTCTGCTAGGCTGAGCCCCTTCAGGGGCGAGAGCTGCTGCTGCTGCGGGTCAGCGATGGTGGCGAGCGGGACGCGGACGGAGAGCATGGTGGCGAAATGGTCAGTGCGATGGGGCTGCGCGCGAGTCCCGAGCTCCGACAGCTTTCTTGAAATAGGGTAGCCCTTAATCTTCTGAGATGGGTTAGATGTAGTCCATTTTGGAGGTGGGAGACAAAAGAGCTACCACAATGATTTTTAACTGAAGAATAGTTGATTTACAATATTGTATTAGTTTTAGGTATAAAGCAAAGTGATTGAGTTATTCATATATATACTTTCTTCAGATTCTTTTCCATTATAGATTATTATGAGATATTTAATATAATTCTCTGTATTATATAGTAGATCCTGGTTGTTTATCTATTTCATATATAATAATGTGTATCTGTTAATCACAAACTCCTAATTTATTCCTCCCCCCATTCCCCTTTGGTAACCATAAATTTATTTTCTATGTCTAAGAGTTTATTTCTGTTTTGTAAATAATATCTTTTGTATAATTTTTTTAGATTCCACATACAAGAGATATATGATATTGTCTTTCTCTGTCTCACTTCCCTTACTATGATAATCTCTAGGTCCATCCATTTTGCTACAAATGGCATATTTACTTTTAGAAAAGTACAGTCTCTCAGTACTGAACCAGGAAGAAATAGAAAATATGTATAGACCAATTACCAGTAATGAAGTTTAATCAATAATTTTAAAACTATCAACAAACAAAAGTCCAGGACCAGATGGTTTCACAGGTGAATTCTACCAAACATTTAGAAAATAATTAACACCTATCCTTTTGAAATTATTTCAAAACACTGCAGAGGAAGGAACACTTCCAACTTCATTCTATGAGGCCAACATCACTCTGATACCAAACCATAACAAAAAAAAAAAGGAAATTATAGGCCAATATTACTGATGAACATAGAAGCAAAAATCCTCAACAAAATACCAGCAAACCAAACTCAGCAATACATTTAAAGGATCAATACACCATTTGCAACTGGTATTTATCCCAAAGACACAAGCATTTTTCAATATCTGCAAATCAATGTGATACACCACATTAACACATTTCATACAATAAAAACCGTAAGATAATCATGCAGAAAAAGCTTTCTTTAAGATTCAACATCCATTTATGATTTAAAAAAAACCTCTCCAGAAAGTGGGCACAGAGGGAACATACCTCAACATAATGAAGTCCATTTTTTCACAAACTCACAACTAGCATCATACTCAATGGTGAAAGGCTGAAAGCATTTCCTCTAAGATCGGGAACAAGACAAGGATACCCACTCACACCACTTTTATTCAATATAGTTTTGGAAGTCCTGTGTGCTGTGCTGTGCTTAGTCACTCAGTCGTGTCTGACTCTTTGTGACCCCATGGACTGTAGCCCTCCAGGCTCCTCTGCCCATGGGGATTTTCCAGGCAAGAATACTGGAGTGGGTTGCCATGCTCTTCTCCAGGGGATCTTCCCAACTCAGGGATCAAACCCAGGTCTCCCACATTACAGGTGAATTCTTTACCATCTGAGCCACAAGGGAAGTCCTAGTGGTAGCAATTGAGGAAGAAAAACAAATAAAAAGAATCCCAACTGGAAAGAAAGAAGTAAAACTGTCACTGTTTGCAGGTGACATAATACTACACACAGAAAATCCTAAAAATACTACCAGAAAATTATGAGAGCTCATCAATAAATTCAGCAAAGTTGCAGGAAACAGAAATAATATATAGAAATCTGTTGCATTTTTGTACACTAACAACTAGATATCAGAAATAGAAATCAAGGAAACAACCCCATTTACCACTGCATCAAAAAGAATAAAATACCTAGGAATAAACCTACCTAAGGAGACAAAAGATCTGTACTCCAAAAACTATAAGATGCTGATGAGAGAAATTGAAGGCAAGAAAAACAGATGGAAAAGTATACCACGTTTGCAAACTGGAAGATTAATATGGTTAAAATGACTATGCTGCTGCTCCATCGCATCTGACTCTGCATACCACCCAATTAAATCTACAGATACAATGCAATCCCTAACAAATTACCAGTGGCATTTTCACAGAACTAGAACAAAACTTTTTAATTTGTAGGGAACCACAATGATTTTATTTACATTAGGAAATAATCAAAATCCTCCTCAAACCTACCTATTATGAGAAGATTTCCTTCATGAGGTAGAATTTAGAAGAGGATTTTGAATAGATGAAGTTGGTCTGACTGTCCACATTTTTGTATTTCAAGGAAATGGACTTCCTTCCTTTGCTGAGAACACCAGACCACTCCCTATTTATTCCCTACCTCTCTGCTTTTCTCTGCTTGGGCACACATAAACCCATATATCCACACAACCAGAACTTTCCTTCCTAAATCCCTACCTGTCTTTCCAGCCCCAACTAATGTTCCAAGCCATCCATGACTCTTTCTAGACCACTTCAACCCACCCACACTCTGAATTTCCTTAGTGGTATATGTTGCTGTAGGTTACAGTGGCACCTGAATTTTGCAACCAACTGAAACAGCTTATACTGCCCATTCCCTCTATGAAATACACTGACTATTGCCTACGATACAGTGAATTTTCTTGACTAGGAAGTTACTTTCAAATAAGCCAGTGTACTTCACTTTCACCAACTGAGTAGGATATTTGCCAAGAGTCACTATGTTTGTTCCCAAACCCATTTATGATAGGCATGTTTATGACAGTTGTATGCTGTTATATTTACATACTTTAATTAAATATTACATAAAGTGAGTAGAAAAAGAAGGCAGATTGGTTTTCTATAAAAACTACATTGGAAAGAGTAAAAAAAAATCTCAACCACTTTTTCTAAAAAACCTACTGCTAAATTAGGTGAGGGGTAGATATTGGTAAAAGATCTTGGGGGCGGTATTAAAATCCAAAATGATTCTGTACTCAAGATTGCATCACAAATGTTTTAAGTTCTCACTCAATGTTAAATAAATCAATACTTCAAAATTATAGAAAACTTATACAAGACAGATGATTGAAGTAGACTCCAAGAAGAAGACCCATGATGATAAAAAAGACCTTGATCCCAAATCAAAAGACTGGTAAATAAATATACATTTAGATGCTCTAAGTTGCTATAACATGTTTAAGGTATTAAGGTAGAGCAGCTTTCTGGTTTCCCACATGAACAATTCTTTTAAAATCATCTGAACAATAACTAATCCAGATCATGCTGGCTAAAAGGGATTCTACTGCTTGGTAGCTATGTGACCTTAGACCTCACAAAAATTGTCCCTCTCTCAGAGAAAAGATTATTGTGGCCCACAGTCCTCAGCATTCCACACAGAATTAAGTCTTGTACAAAAGGAAGAAGTCATATTTGTTTAAGGAATCAGAAAATCTAAATTCTGATACAAATTTATTACTTCCTAGCTCTTGACTTTGAGCAATTTTCAAAGTTTAGATTAGGTTTTCTAATCTAAATATAAAATAAGAACCATAACATCATCCCTATTTAATTCATAGGGTATTTACAGGAAACAAGACAGTATTATAAAGGCACTTTGAAAAGTGCAAGGATGTAGCAGTATATGCTCAGCCTTTTTCCCTAAATGAATGAATAAAGAGATAAATACACAGAGGAAGAAGGATGGAAATAAATAAACAACACAAACACATGGCTATTCTTTCCCCCAATTATATGGTTATTTTCTACCAAAGCTGTCTTCTTAAAACAACATTCAAATCATGTCATTCCTTTCCTCAACATCCTTCAGGAACTTACCTTTGCCAACACATTGCATTGAAGGACTTCATAGTATGTAGCTCCACAGGCTTGTTTCTCTCACCATAAGGCACAAGAGACTGCAGATTCTTCCTTAACATTTCCATATCCCCAGTCTTTGCCCCGCTCTTACTCTGGCCTGGAATGAACTTCTTATATTCACCTCTAAGTTGAAAAGCTTGAAAACTCTCCACCTTTTCCATTCCTCCAGGTCCTCTAGGTTCCTACAACACTACATATTTTTATTATTACCCTATCTCTGCCTTATGTTGCAGTTAAGTTTCCCTTGTTAAGTGTCTCCAGGATGGAAACCTCTCTTTTCAGCTCTAAGTCAGCACAGAGTATGTCAAAGTGCCCTGTGCTGAGCAGGGTAGGTCTACATACAGAATTTCAACTGACTATCAAAGTAGTTAAACCTCCTGGGTTTTGTTCACTCTCATATCTTCTGTTCATTATTCTGGCATTTATTTTTCCTTTTCCAGTTTGACTTAGCAAACTACATAAAGAATAATCAGGGAAAAGTAATTCTTGGCTGTGTTTCCACCTCCCCTATCTGCTAGAAAAGGAAACATCCTATTTCAAGGAGGGCACATATAATTTATGAGTCTAAGAAGCAATAAATTTCCTTAAAATACTTTTTTTAATTTTTAATGCTTAACAATGCTTTTGATGATCAGCATCTGGAGGGCTTTTGCACACACAAAACAATGTATATGATGAAGTCAGTACCTGTCCACAGGACGAAATAGACTACATTGTGTGCCTAAGTATTCAGATAGGAAGTAAGCTTCTCAAGATCTTATTTAAGGTAAAACATTTCTGCAACTCCATAAGGGATTCTGTATGACTAGAATTTACATACATTTTCTCTAAGTGCCTCTTTTGATTGTTTTAGGATTTCTAATGACTCTCACTAAAATTTGAGTAGCAAGTAATCCCTGAGTAAACTATAGCCATCACTGTAGTATTTTCCAAACTTAAACTGGATTTCAGAATCCCCAATAACTGCTGCTGACTAAAGGCATCTACCTGATATGAAATTTGCTAAGGTTAAAGGAAAGAACTGGCCTCATCCTTTTCCTCCTGTCATTTCCTAAAACATAACTGCATTTTTTCCATTGTAGAACTTATTTAGAGCTCTTATATGGGCTTTTCAAGTTTTGTTTCTTTTAACTCCTGAAAAAAACTGTAAATTATATTTAATTTGTTTTAATGACTACTGTCCAATGAAATAGTCTCTATCATTTTCCTGAGGCTCTTTCACAGTCTTTAACCAAACTCTGACACCAAAGGAACTAAAAAGCTTTATCCTAAATAAACTAGCTGACATTTAGTTTGGTTTAAGCAAAACATAAAACATTTGTGAGATGGTTATAGTCTCTATTCAATATGTTTTGTCACTCAAACATCTGAATGCTTCAAACACTGTGGATTTTAAAAACACCTTGTCAGTCTTCTTTCTCTTGGTCTTCATGAGTTCAATGTGTACCAAAATGCTATTAAGATAATCTCTCCCTGTGGCATTTGTATCTCCAGCCTCCTACAAAGTTTAAATTTCACAATTGCCTGGATTTCCTCAATAGCTATTTTCCCCTCTGCTAACAGTAGCATCACCCAAAACCAGCTATTTTACAGGGACATATCCTTAAAGCTCAACAGACAGTTGTTTTAAAAAAAAACAAAAGATGAACTCTAACAAAGGATAATAATTTCATGGTAAAAAGAAGTAAAGAAATAAGGAGATACATTTTATATTATTTAAAATTATAAAATTAATACAATATAACATATATAATTATATAAAGATCGCTATGTAAAGACTCTCACACACACACACAATCTCTCTCATTGAATCAAATTTGCACATAGATTCTCACTAAAGCCTATCTATAGATCTCTAAGGATGTTCAGAATTTCTGTACCAGAAGCATCCCTATTAAAATTATGGAAAATAATACTACCACCATTGTACTTTAGCATTACTTGGGAAGATATAAACAACTCAGTAAGATATGAAATAAAACATATAAATATTAAAACAGAGATATCATTACTTATAGAATATGACAGTACAGTGAGAAAACCCAAAATTAAGAACTGAAAACTGACACTTACAGCATGTCAGATAATGCACTAGGCACAAGGTGTAAAAAATAAATAAGGTCCAATGGAGTCCTGTGTAATTACCTCTACCAGCAAAAAATAAATAGAAGATACATGGAAATGAAGATTCCATTCACCAAAAAACAACATCAACAATAATAAAACATTACAACATTAACAAGAAAGGTGTTGGATCTATTTGAGGAAAATTACAAATCACTTTGAGAAACAGAATTTTTTAAAAGACTGAATAGAGAACCATGCCATATTACTGACTCAGAAAACTAGCAATTATAAAGCAATTCCAATGAAATTGGAAAGTACATATTCCTTTTAGAAAACTGGCAAAATGTTCCAAAGTTAATCGGGAAGGGTTGGAAGAGCTAGAACACTGTGGAATAAAAAGATAAGGAATTTGCCCAAGCCCTGAATAAAAAGGGTCCTAATGGTAAAATAATATTGGTACTGGCCAAAGATACAGAGAAATCACTGGAACAGAGGAGTGATTTCAGATAGAAACACTCCTATTTTATTTTAAAAGAACATAATTCACTGAGAACAGGATAAGCAATATTCATCTGTAGTTTGGGGGTACATTAACTGTGTAGAAAGAGACCTTTTAAACCTTTACATCATACCATTAAGTGAGTATAAATTTAACCAGTGATGATTTAAAATTAACCATAAATGTTCACTTATATAAGCTAAGAAAATATAGGACAACTTTAGGGACACAGAAATGCAGAGTAAAATAATAAAGATATACAACTTTTCACCTATCGCATTGAGAAGACTTAAAAATTATGATGTTCAATGCTGGTAAAGGTGAAGGAAGGTATCTCAAAGGCTACTTTGGGAATATAAATTGGTACCATGTTTCTGGATAGTAACTTGGCAACATACACCAAGGCAGGTCCACTGATCCAATAATTACACTTGTAGAAACGTTCACTGAGAACACTGTAAAATAAGTGGTGAAAAAAAAAACTATAGTAGCTAAAATTAAAATGAGCCTAAGGGTTGTTTAAGCCCATATCAATTACTGGTTTCCCTTGTAGCTAAGTCGGTAAAGAATCTGCCTGCAATGCAGGAGACCTGGGTTCAATCCCTGGGTTGGGAAGATCCTCTGGAGAAGGAAATGGCAACCCACTCCGGTATTCTTGCCTGGAGAATCCCATGGACAGAGGAGCCTGGCAAGCTACAGTCCATGGGTTCACAAGAGTAATAACTTAGTGACTAAACTACCAAGGTTGTTTGTCAATAAATAAATGATTAATTACACAATGGAATATAATTTAAGAATTATACATTTGAAAAATTTTAAAATAAATTTCCCCTAAAGTATGTAGTTTTCAGAGAAAAAAAGGCATTATTTAAATAAAGTAATATCACAGACAATATTAAACTTTAAAAAATAACTAATAGATAAAGATCCACAATGGACTCATGAAATCTGAATATATAGCCTTGGGTTTAGTTAATAACTATATACCAAGGTTAGTTTCTTAGTTTTGACAAATGTAATATAAAGCAATTTAGGTAATGCTGCTCAGTCACTTCAGTCATGTCCAGCTCTGTGCAACCCCATAGATGGCCGCCCACCAGGCTCCCCCATCCCTGGGATTCTCCAGACAAGAACACTGGAGTGGGTTGCCATTACCTTCTCCAGTGCATGAAAGTGAAAAGTGAAAGTGAAGTCGCTCAGTTGTGTCTGACTCTTAGCGACCCCATGGACTGCAGCCCACCAGGCTCTTCCTTTCATGGGATTTTCCAGGCAAGAGTACTGGAGCGGAGTGCCATTGCCTTCTCCGAATTTAGGTAATATAGGTCAGTAAAATGTGGTTGGGAAATACCTTAAAATTCACTGTCAGTCCTCAAGTAAGCTTAGTCAGATGGCCCTCAGGGAAGTATCAGGGGCTTGTTTTGGGGCTTTATCTCTGCATTATCTTTGCAGTATTTCTGTAAATCTAAAATTGATCCAAAAAGTTTATTTAAAAAGAAAAAAAAAAAAAGGTAGACTCACAAGAAAGAGCCTTTTGCTTCTGAGGATATCATCATCAAGGGGAACCATCAGTTCAGTTCAATTGCTCAGTTGTGTCTGACTATTCGTGACCCCATGGACTGCAGCTCGCCAAGCTTCCCTGTCCATCACCAGCTCCCAGAGCTTTCTCAAACTCATGTCCATTGAGTCAGTGATGCCATCCAATCATCTCATCCTCCGTCGTCCCCTTCTGCTCCTGCCTTCAATCTTTCCCAGTATCAGGGTCTTTTCTAATGAGTCAGTTCTTCACATCAGGTGGCCAAAGTATTGGAGCTTCAGCTTCAGCACCAGTCCTTCCAATGAATATTCAGGACTGATTTCCTCTAGGATTGACTGGTTTGATCTTGCTGTCCAAAGGATTCTCAAGAGTCTTCTCCAACACCGCAGTTCAAAAGCGTCAATTCTTCAGCACACAGCTTTTTTTATGGGGAACCATGTTCACTTATAAATTAGCCCTTGAAACTCTCAGAATCAACAGAAAACTAAACTAGTTGGTTTTCTATGGCAGAATTGAGGGTGACTTTATGTTTTCACATGTTAGCTTCTTTTTTTATTACAGTAGTAATATATTTAAAATTCTGAAGTCCCTTGGAAACAAAACACTGAACTAACCTAGTAGGACATTACTTGTATTCTTTTCTTCCTTTTCTCTTTTATCCAAGCAACCCTCCACACTCCTAACACGTGGAAATCATTCAATCTCTGGGTTTTTCCAATTCTATTTCTAAACACAGTTCTTTGGCTTACTATCACAAAGCCCCAGATATCATTCAGCAAATAAATTTACTCTGGTAAACACCAATGGCCCCTTATGGATTTTTCATCTCCTAATCTGTCCCCTGTTTGCCTGCGTAACACACTCCCTGACCAAGCATTCTAGATATTTCTTTGTCTATCACTAATGGAGACCCCATCACTCAGATCCTACCTCTCTGTTGCAAAAGCATAGATGAACAACACTTCAAGGATTCTACAAAACTCAGAAACCTGGAAACTGAGACTAACAAAGGTTACATGAGATCCAAGGGTCTCCAGTTGCTCCATTCTAAGAAAAGCCAGATAACTGGTTACAGAACTAGAAGTTCCCCATTTCTACTAGTGCAGGCAGCACTCTCTACCTGCCTCTTCACACATAGGGAATGGAAAATAGACCTTCAGGAGAAACACTGAAGGTTTCTCATCTCATCAAACTCATTTCATTTGGAAGAAAATAAATGGAAGTTTGGTATTCCCATTTTACTTACCTAGTTATTGACAACTCACCAACTCCCCACCCCCACACCCCTATCCCTTCATCTTCAGGACAGACTCAGACCAAAGTTAAATGGGGGGGGGGGGGTGCTTTCAGTTTATGCTGTGATAGTGTTATGCAAGAGTAACCCAAAGAACATAAGATAATGCTTAACCAAAGTGAAAGGAGCAGGGCCTGTTCTAACTTGTCTCTATTCAAAATGGGCACCTTCTTGTCACTGTAACATGCAAACTATGAAAATACATTACTTAAATTTGCTGACTTTTGAGCCTTTCTGGGATAGGATATCATTTTGTAACTTCAAAGAAAAAGGTAAATCTCCTCCTTCGCCACGTGAAAAAAGGTATATAAAGGAAGAGAATGTGTATCAGGACTTAAAGGGACCTACTTGAGCTCTTAACTTCTGAGTGTTTTCACCAGAAGGACTAATCTTTATTTTTTAAGTCCAAGACTTCCAAGAACTGGGAAAATTCAAGCATGGCGGGGCAGGGGTGTGGAAATAGAGAAGAAGGGGAATTGAGTGATTGTACAGAAAAACAGGCAGTGACTGCCCCCTCCCCAGCCTCCTATCCTTTCAGGTCAAGTCCCCAGACCCACCCCCAGCCAACCAGCTATTTTATTAAGGTAATTAAAAGCTGACATTGAACTTGAAGGTACTTTCCAAGCTCATCCTATTAGTTGAGCACTTGCTCCATTCACACAGAATTCTGGAAGCATGAAACTCAAGACATACTTTCAGTTCTTAACTGCCTAAAGTCTATCTTTTTTCTCCACGTCCTACTACGTGGAGCTTCAATGTCCAATACAGTAGCCACGAGTACATGTGGTTCTTGAGCAATGAAATGGAGCTCATCTAAACTGAGGTGTAAGTATAAAATACATACTGGATTTCAAAGACTTAATAAGAATAAAAGAATGTAAAATATCTTATCAATCTCTTTGTATTCTGATTACACATTGGGATTATAATGTTTTCAATATATTTGGTTAAATAAAATATGTTATTAAAATTAACTTCACTATTTGATTTTTTTACTTTTTCATGTGCTTACTAAAACATTTTTAAATTACTTCTGTGGCTCATGTTTGTGGTTACCATAATGTTTCTACACAGCAGTGCTGCTCTAGAGATAATGTGGTTCTAGTATTAAAGACATTCAAACCCAAGCAGCAAACACAGGCTAATATTTCCAAATTTTATGGACTTCAAGTAAACTGATGTGGGAACTGAAATCTGGTTAACTCATCCCAGGGTAAAATCCATTTATAGAGATCACCTGTGTCCCATCCACAGACAATATTAATATCAAAAAGTTCTGATGGTCAATTCAGGTCTCGGGTAAAAGCCCACAATTCAACATGAGCAACTCTTTCCTTTGGTGATACGTGAGAGTGAAATATGGGGCTTGAAGACTCTGCTGTGATAGAAGCAATGAACAGGAGATATGGAGATGGAGGAGAGGGAAAAATGAGAGAGGAGCGTGGGAGAGAGAGGAAGAAGGGTAGATTGAGGTGGAAAGAGAACAGAGGATGGTCAAAGTATGAACGAAAAGATGGAGATTATAAGAAACAGACGTAGGAAAGAATCTCCTTATGGTGGGTAAAAATCAAACACCCTTCCCCCTACTCAGAATAACTCTGAAGGCTAAGAGTAAGAAGGTCAGTATCAAGAATAAATTGACAAGTGACCAGGGAGACAATCCAAGAGAGTCAACCCATTCAGCAAAAAAAGCACAAAAGTGAAGATAAAAGGATATACCTCTGGCATCCTGAGCTCTTATTATAGCCCTGAGCAAAATGGACAAAGCATGTCATGTAATTCACTCTTTTCTCTGCCTTTCATCTTTGTCAATGACCATAAACCTACACGGAGAAGGCAATGGCACCCCACTCCAGTACTTTTGCCTGGAAAATCCCACAGATGGAGGAGCCGGGTAGGCTGCAGTCCATGGGGTCGCTAAGAGTCGGACATGATTGAGCGACTTCACTTTCACTTTTCACTTTCATGCATTGGAGAAGGAAATGGCAACCCACTCCAGTGTTCTTGCCTGGAGAATCCTAGGGACGGGAAAGCCTGGTGGGCTGCCGTCTATGGGATCACACAGAGTCGGACACGACTGAAGTGACTTAGCATAGCATAGCATAAACCTACAATTTCACTAAGCACAATTCCCATTTCAGAAAGTCATAAATCACATGGTACTGCTCATGAACCTGTGAAATGGATCTTTTTCACTTTCTTCTCTTGAATCTCTCACACACACAAAAAGCACTATACTCCTCCAATGAACAGATATGAATTTCTTAAGGTTTTAAGGGCCAAACATAAGACATCATAACTAAATACATCCTCTATTATCTCCAGAAAGTGTTCTCTAGAGATCCAGAGCTATGCTCTGATAGCTCACATGTAAGGTACTTGTCTAGTGCTCAAAACACATTGCCATGGAGGGACAAATAAAATAGAAACGAATGGTTACAAGAGAGACCCAGGTTAGTTCAAAAAGTCTCTTTAACTATAAACACCGTGCTCAAGGAGGAGAAAGGGGGAAAGGGGACAGAAAATGCTGTGACTCTTTCCTGAGTGAGAGGTAACGTTGGCCACTCATAAGCAGGACTGCTGACACAGCTATAATATAAAAAATGTTCATCAATACCTGTTAATTTTGCAAATTCACCTAATCATTCACAGAAATGACTCACAGAATGCAAAGTGGCATGGACTTAGCTGAGATGCCAGGCAGCAATTAGACCAGGCTGGAGATAGCAGCTGAATGGTTCCCTCTCTCCTTTTCTTCCTGCTAGAAGCCTAAAAGGCTAAACCCGAGGTTCTCAAACTCTCTCAGTCCCTGGTGTCTTAGTAATTTTTTAATGGCACCCCTGGGCCAAGAGAAATAATAACAGTTCCATTGTTAAATAGGTAGATCCAAACAACTTAATGAGTATTTATGTTCTAACAACTTGGTAGTCATTCACAAACTAGAACCAAAGTGATACGAAAGTAATATTTTGATTTCATTCTTAAATAACCACAATTTTTAATAAGATGTGTATACTACTGGCACTTAGCAGCTTCTCAAATTTTGAAATGAGCTTGAACACCCCCGCCTCATTTTCTGCTCCACATTACTTTGTATACAATACGGTTTTTTAAGGACACTAAGCCCCAAGAGCCCAGCTTTGCAAAGATATGATCTCATTTAAAAAGAATGTAGTGATCTAATATTGAAACTATGAACTACCTTGAGCCAGTGGTTCACAGAGTAACTGACAGTTATTAACTATTTTTGTCTTCTTTAAAAAAAAAATTTAATCTCACAGCCTCCCTGTGAATTCACAGTGTCACCCCAGGGTACTTCAGAAAACTGTTTGAGAAACTGCAATGCTGGGATTTTCCTATTGCAACCAATTTAGAGTGTCCTCACTGGTTTACATCTCAAAGTAAGGACAAAACATCTGTATGGCCCAGACTGAAATGGCCTGAAGTAACATCTGATCTGTTCTACTAAAAGTGGTCTACATTCAAGATACAGCAACTTTTGGGTAACTGATAAACCCCAGGGTGACTCAGAGAGACCCTGCAGACTCAGGAACAGGGAGGACAGTAGGTATGGTGTTAATGGATCAATCACTTCTTTACTTCATTCTAATGTATAACGTATTGATAGGACAGTGTTTCGAACTATGGTGGTTTGTATACTTTTAATTAATTAATACACGAGATAAATGTTCAGTCAATATTACACTGTTAGTTGAGAGAAAACCATGTACATGTTTTACTATAATCATATGATTGCGTCCCTGATAAGACAGAAAACTAAAGTCTAAAATAAGCAAAGACTGCACTGAAACTAAAAAGTAGAGGAAAGTCTGGCTTGTCAATTCATTCATTCATCCAGCATTCTACAGATGCTTTTAAGTTTCTATCATTCCAGACACAACGTACTTCACAGGACACAAAGCAGTGAAGCCAGGCACAACAACATGGACTTTGTCCTCTCGTTAAGGCCAACAGTGGCCTCCATCTTCCCCAATTCAATAGGGAATTTTCAGGCTTCATCTTTCCCAGCCTTTTAGAAACTTTTGACCAAGTTGATCACTCCCTTTTACTTCAGACATTTTATTCATTTGGCCTCCAGGACATTTTCTATCTTTGTATTCCTCTTACTTAACTGGCTGTACTTATCAGTTTCTTCCTCTTCTCAGCCTCCAACGTTGTTTTCCCAGGACTCAGTCCTTGGCTGTTTCTCCATCCTCACTCTCTCCCTGGGTGTGATATCAAATGTCATCTCTATGCTGTTAACTCTCATATTTCTATCTCCAGCTCCCACTTCACTCCAGAGCTCCAGACTTGTGTATCCAACTATGTACTTGACATCCTCATTTTGAAGGAGTAAACAGGTATCACAGATACAATGGGTTCAAAATAAAGTCCTGATTTCCTTCCTATCCTCAAACTCAATTTTTTTATATCAAGTCTGATCCCTCTGTCTATCTCACTGGGGCAGTGCAATAACCTAACCGGTTTTCCTGTTTGTACTCTTGCCCTCCCACCCACTCTATTCTCAACATAATGACTAGAATCTCCTTTTTATAAGTTAGATCATATCAGTTATCTACTTAAAGTCCTTCAAGGGAGTCTCCATCACACTTAAAATCTCTGAACTCCCTACTTTATAATCTCTAGGGACATAAATGATCTAGCTACACTGGAATCACATCAAGTCCTATGCACTTGCTTTTATCTCTTCCAGGAACACTCTTTCTTAGATCTTCAGATACCTTACTCTTCACTTAAATCAGAGAAGCCCTCTCTGGACACGCTTCTAAAATGTTATTCCCATCCCTCTGAACCCCATTAATCGGCTTTGTTTCTCTCTATTGCACTTAACACTCTATGAAAATATATCTGAGGTATTTACTTGTTGATTGCTATTCCCACTAGAATATTAGGTGAGATTTTGTCTTGTTCACACAGGCACACAGTGGGCTCTCAAATTCTTAGTCAAGTAACAATCTTCTGTCCCCACAAAGTTTACATCTGGTGAAAGATGACAAGGCAAAGACCTTGAGCTCAAAAGATCTGGTTATCTGGTCTAAAGTCTGTTGTTTACTGTGCTAATTTCACACTATACTACTTAACATATTAGCATGTCTTATGTACCAATGAGGGCTTCCTCAGTGGCTGAAATGGTAAAGATTCTGCCTATAATGCAGGAGACCCAGCTTCGATCCCTGGGTTGGGAAGGTTCCTTGGAGAAGGGAATGGCAACCCACTTCAGTACTCCTGTCTGGAGAATTCCAAGGAGAGAAGAGCCTGACAGGTTACAGTCCATGGGGTCCCAAAGAGTCGAACATGACTAAGCAACTAACATTTTCGATTTATGTACCAAAAATTATATGAAACTCTGAAAATATTTTCTTAATTTTTTTAAGTTTCTATGAGCTACATATAAATGCTGTATCTTAGTCACTTGCTCAAGATTCTAAAGGTGATCCTAGGGAGAGCTTAGATTCGATCTCAGGTCGATCATACTTCTGGTCTACACCTTTAAACAATAAGCTATGCCATGTACTGCCTCTACATGTCATTACCTGTAAAATGGAGGAATTGACTAGAATGACCTCTAACACTTCGATTCTACCTCCTATCACAGGAAAAAAAAAATGCTGTCACTTGTACTGCTTGAAATTTCATTTCTGTATTAAATCACAAGAACTCATTTAACCAAATACAATTCACTGAAGACAAGTGACCACAGGCCAATGCAGAAACACGCACATACAGAGACCACACGCCATGTTATCTGATGAGGCATCAAACAAGACATTTATCATACTACTTCATCACCCATATTAGCAACAGTATGAATGCTTTCCCTCTCAAGATTATTAATTTAAATAAGAACTAGAGGTGACAGGTTCACAACCTGAAAAAGCCAAATACTTCAGTAAAACACATTCACCCTGGCTCTTCATCTTTCACCAGGAAAATCAGCTGCCGGACTTATGCAGAAAGAACCAAACAAACTTCTTGCCTCAAGCTTCCATTAACTCCTAACTGTACAGGATGGAGTGCCTTAGATGGACCCCTCTTAAAGTTTGACAGCTCTAAGAAAATTCTCTGGGATCCTCCAGCTCAATTCTGGAATAGCACAAGACCTAAGAACAGGTACTCCAAGTTCAGAGATGCAGTAAAGTGACATCACTTCTTTATTCTATTGCAATATAAATTAGGAATAGCCCATATGTGTATCCTATCAAGATGCCACTGGTTCTCATTGCCCATGCTATCTAGCATATCCACAACTGTAGGCATACATTTTACACACACATGCACACATATCTTTCTTCTCAGCCTTGTGGCTCTTGATTATATATATGATAATGATGCATTTATTTCACTACACCTTCTCAGAGATATGGGTTCTAGGCCTGCAGGCTCCTCCTCTCAGCTTCTAGGTTCAGGTAACTTAGAATTCCATCCTTTCAGTCATCTAGCCCTAAGGTGGTACCTGTTTCCTATGTGCTACCTCAGAGTTCTGTTCGTTTCCCCTTTTCAGTCCTTCAATATATGCCTAATCCATTAACTTCTGATATTAGATTTTCTGTTAAAATAATGGATGTAGTTGTTATTTTCCCAACTGGACCATGGCTGATACATCACTGGATGGCCATTTATCCCAGCTTCCTTACACGACACAAAATCACCCCTTATCATTAAAAACAATAGAGAATGCAACACCAATTCTTCCCTGAAACATGTTATTAATAAAATACCCTTGTGTCCCTCAAAGGAAGCTCCTCTTAATGTCTTATTTCAACTTATCCACTTGAGATAGCTTATCTTCTTCTCTTGTCAATGTAAACTAAAGATATGCCATGTGACATAAAGTATCTATGTATGAAGATATATTTCTAATGTATAACACAATGGAGGAAAAAGCTATCCATGGGAACTTTAACC
Organism: Tragelaphus eurycerus; assembly: GCA_935064755.1. Taxonomy (NCBI): domain Eukaryota; kingdom Metazoa; phylum Chordata; class Mammalia; order Artiodactyla; family Bovidae; genus Tragelaphus; species Tragelaphus eurycerus. The sequence goes on along the minus strand of CAKXYN010000015.1, from coordinate 14,115,140 downwards.
TATTAATTTAATAAAAGACTTTATATAAGTATTGTAATATATTAAAAAATATATAGCTGTATATAACTGTATTTAACTGTATATTATACAGTTCAGTCACTCAACCGTGTATGACTCTTTGTGATCCTATGGACTACAGCATATCAGGCTTCCCTGTCCTTCAACATCTCCCAGACCTTGCTCAAACTCATGTCTATCAAGTCAGTGATGCAACTCACCCATCTCATCCTCTGTTGTCCCCTTATCCTGCCTTCAGTCTTTCCCAGCATCAGGGTCTTTTCCAATGAGTCAGCTCTTCACATCAAGTGGCCAAAGTATTGGAGCTTCAGCTTCAGCATCAGTCCCTCCAATGAATACTCAGGGTGGATTTCCTTTAGGATTCACTGGTTTGATCTCCTTGTAGGCCAAGAGACTCTCAGGAGTCTTCTCCAACACCACAGTTCAAAAGCAATTAATTCTTCAGTGCTCAGCCTTCTTTATGGTCCAACTCTCACATCCATACATGATTATTGGAAAAACCATAGCTTTGACAATATGGGCTTTTGTAGGCAAACTAATGGCTCTCCTTTTTAATATGCTGTCTAGGTTTCTCATTGCTTTTCTTCCTAGGAGCAAGCCTCTTTTAATTTCATGGCTGCAGTCACAATCTGCAGTGATTTTTGGAGTTCCAAAAATAAAGTCTATCACTGTTTCCATTGTTTCCCCATGTATTTGGCCATGAAGTGATGGGACCAGATGCCATGATCTTCATGTTTTGAATGTTTAGTTTTAAGCCAACTTTTTCACTCCCCTCTTTCCCCTTCATCAAGAGGCTCTTTAGTTCCTCTTTGCTTTCTGCCCTAAGGGTGGTGTCATCTGCATATCTGAGATTATTAATATTTCTTCCTGCAATCTTGATTGCTGCTTGTGCTTCATCCAGCCTGGCATTTCACATGATGTACTCTGCATATAAATTAAATAAGAAGGGTAACAATATATAGCCTTGATATACTCCTTTCCCAATTTGAAACGAGACCATTGTTCCATGTCCAGTTCTAACTGTAGCTTCTTGACTCACATACAGGTTTTGCAGGAGACAGGTAAGGTGGTCCGTATTCCCAACTCTTTTAAGAATTTTCCACAGCTTGCTGTGATCCACACGGTCAAAGGTTTCAGTATAGTCAATGAAGCAGATGTTTTTCTGGAACTATCTTGCTTTTTCTATGATCCAACAGATGTGGGCAATTTGATCTCTGGTTCCTCAGCCTTTTCTAAATCCAGCTTGATATTCTGAAGTTCATGGTTCACATACTGTTGAAGCCTGGCTTGGAGAATTTTGAGCATTATTTTACTAGCGTGTGAGATGAGTGCAATTGTGTGGTAGTTTGAACATTACTTGGCATTGCACTTCTTCGGAATTGGAATGAAAACTGACCTTTTCCAGTCCTGTGTCCACTGCTGAGTTTTCAAAATTTGCTGGCATATTGAGTGTAGCACTTTCAAAGCATCATCTTTTAGGATTTTAAATAGATCAGCTGGAATTCCATCACCTCCACTAGTTTTGTTCATAGTGATGGTTCCTAATACCCACTTGACTTTGCATTCCAGGATGTCTGTCTCTAGGTGAGTGATCATACCATCATGGTTATCTAGGTCATGAAGATCTTTTTTATATAGTTCTTCTGTGTATTGTTGCTACCTCTTCTTAATATCTTCTGCTTCTATTAGGTCCATACCATTTCTGTCCTTTTTTGTGACCATCTTTGCATGAAATGTTCCCTTGGTATCTAATTTTCTTGAAGAGATCTCAAGTCTTTCCTATTCTATTGTTTTCCTCTATTTCTGCATTGTTCACTTAGGAAGGCTTTCTTATCTCTCCTTGCTATTCTTTGGAACTCTGCCTTCAGATGGGTATATCTTTCCTTTTCTGCAATCCCTTTAGCTTCCCTTCTTTTCTCAGCTATTTGTAAGGCCTCCTCAGGCAACCATTTTGCCATTTCTTCTTGGGGATGGTTTTGATCACCACCTCCTATACAGTGTTACAAACCTCCGTCCATAGTTCTTCGGACACTCTATCAGATCTAATCCCTTAAATCTATTTGTCACTTCCATTGTATAATCGCAAGGGATTTGATTTAGGTCATACCTGAATGGTCTAGTAGTTTTTCCTACTTTCTTCAACGTAAGTCTGAATTTGGCAATAAGTAGTTCATGATCTGAGCCACAGTCAGCTTCCAGTCTTGTTTTTGCTGACTGTATAGAGTTTCTCCATCTTTGGCTACAAAGAATATAATCAACCTGATTTCATTATTGACCATCTGGTAATCTCCATGTGTACAGTCGTCTCTTCTGTTGTCAGAAGAGGGTTTGCTATGACCATTGTGTTCTCTTGTGAAAACTGTTAGCCTTTGCCCTGCTTCATTTTGTACTCCAATGACAAAGTTGCTTGTTACTCCAGATATCTCTTGACTTCCTACTTTAGTATTCTAGTCCCCTATGATGAAAAGGACATCTTTTTTTTTGGTGTTAGATCTAGAAGATCTTGTAGGTCTTCCTGCTACCTGCTAAGTCACTTCAGTCGTGTCCGACTCTGCGCGACCCCATAGACGGCAGCCCACCAGGCTCCCCCGTCCCTGGGATTCTCCAGGCAAGAACACTGGAGTGGGTTGCCATTTCCTTCTCCAATGTATACAAGTGAAAAGTGAAAGGGAAGTCGCTCAGTCGTGTCTGACTCTTAGCGACCCCACGGACTGCAGCCTACCAGGCTCCTCCATCCATGGGATTTTCCAGGCAGAAGTACTGGAGTGGGGTGCCACTGCCTTCTCCGACCTCATACCTGGCTGAGTGCAATTGCCCAGAGATGATGGCCTTCCTCCTGGAGAATTCAGTGTCACTCATATCCACCCAACCTAGAACTGTTCAACTTCAGCTTCTTCGGCATTAGCGATTGGAGTATAGACTTGGATTGCTGTGATATTGAATTGTTTGCCTTGGAAATTAACTGAGATTATTCCGTCATTTTTGAGATTGCACCCAAGTACTCCATTTTGGACTCTTTTGTTAATTATGAGGGGTACTCCATTTCTCCTAAGGAATTCTTACCTACAGTAGTAGATGTAATGATCATCTGAATTAAATTCACCCATTCCAGTCCATTTTAGTTGACTGATTCCTAAAATGTCAATGTTCATTTGTGCCATCTCCTGTTTGACTACTTCCAATTTACCTTGATTCATGGGCCTAACATTCCAGGTTCCTATGCAATATTGTTCTTTACAGCATGGACTCTACTTTCACCACCAGACACATTCACAACTGGGCACTGTTTCTGCTTTGGCTCCATTTCTTTATTCCTGCTGGGGCTATTTACAGTATATACAGTTATATACATATATATAGTTCACATAATATATATCATTTCAAAAGCTTTATATACTTACATGTTACGAGTTACAGATAAGTACACAAATCCTATAAAATTTATTTATCCTTGTTAATAAACTATCACTTATAAAATCTCTTGCTTTTTAGGGGCTTCCCTGATGGCTCAGCTGCCTGAAGTGTGGTAGACCTGAGCTCAATCCCTGGGTTGAGAAGATCTTCTCATTTTTTAAAGTTTCTCCTTTCTTCACATTTGATTGTGTTTATATGGATTCTCTTCATAATTATATCTATGTGTCTGCTCCTTAAAAGCATAAACATAAATGTATGTACATATATGTGTGCATGTATCATAGAATGCCTAGCATTGTGCCTTGCCCTGTAAATGCTGTGCTAGATTGAATTTCAATCACAAATATACTGAGATTTCAGGCTGCATCTTGTTCACCTTTGACTCCCTAGTAGCTAGCACAATATCATGTTGGAAACAGAAAACATCAGTCAATTTTTTTGACAGCACTAGAAACATAAAGAAGCTCTTAAAAATACAATCAGAAAATGTAAAAAGAATTTTATTTAGAAAGACATCTATTTTGTCATATAAAGTGTATATGGAGCTTACAGAAAAGGGATTTAAGAGGAAAGGTTAGAATGAAAAATATAAAGAGTACATATATGCCAAGTAGTTTAAGGGCTGCAAAAAGGAGATCCTCTTCATTCTTCACACTGCACTTCTCTACCCCCCACAAACAAGTTCTACCATAAATGATGTCTTTTTTTGTCTTAAGGTATTGACCCAATTAAAAAATAAACACTTCTGACAATTATGATACTTTTAATCAGTTGATCATCTCTTTGGCTAAAAGCAAACTTAGATTTATGTCAGTGGGTTTGGGGGACACTGCCTGGTAGGAGCCATCTGGAAGTTGTGGGGACATTCTGGGTTGTTACCATTATTGGCATTCAGTGATGAAGGGATGCCACACAATAAAATATTATCCAAGATGATTTTCAAGTGTCTCACCAGAGGTTCATGTAGGTAAAAACCTGTTAATAATCATCTGAGTTTAGAACCTAAGTCAATTTTATTTTCATAATTCTTATTTATATTTAATTATCTAAAATAAAATGATAGTGAAATCAAGTGAATTATCATTTTGATAGAAATACTATGAAGTATAGTCCACCATTTCATGAAATCCTATCACTGAAAGCAAACAACTAGCTATCTGAGTCACCAGTACAACAAATACAATTCTAAATCATCAGAATTCTAACTAATTTCACTTTTAGGTCGAAGCTTATCTACTTCATTATGTCTTTTAGTGTAGGTGTGCTTGAATAGTTTCATATTTAAATGCAATTTATTTTATTATAAATTGTTTTCACTTTCCTTGTACTTTAGTTATAAAATTGTATCAAATTTTTAAAATTACATGCATAGGTAGACAATACTGTTCATGAATTTTGTTTGAGAATAATAAAAAAGCTAATAAAAAGTAGGGCTATGAAATGCAGGTTCAGATGGAGATGGAAGGCAGGAAGAGAGAAGCAAAAGAGTATCTGGTGGGAACATGACACTGAGAAGAAAGACCAGTATGTGGGGACTGGTCCTTTCAACAAGCCACTGAGAGTACATGGTTACTTGGTGAATGCTTAAAGATGAAGTGTCTTTGTTTAATCCTTTTTTTCTAGGCAAAAATGTCACACCAGTGTTTGCCATAGCTTGAAGGAGTCAGCCAGACGCATGGAAGGAAAAGAGAAACTATAGTAAGAGACACCTACATTCAAACCCTGATTCTGTCTCTTATAATTCATGTAAACTTGAGCAAATAATTTCACTTCTCTGAATGTCTATTTCCACATTTGTAAAATGGAGGCAATAGAAAAAGGCCTTACAGTTTGGCTCTGCTGAATCTTAGAACCTGTCATCATCTCTTCGATACCATGGGCCTTCAGCAGATGTAAATTCCATGACTAAGCCATAAAAAAGAATAAAATAATGCCATTTGCAACAACATGCATGCAACTAGAGATTATCATAGCAAGTGAAGTGAGAAAGAGAAAGACAAATACCATGTATTACATGTGGAACCTAAACAATGACACATATGAACCTATCTATGGAACAGAAACAGAATCGGGGACATATATAATAGACTTGTGCTTGCCAAGTGGGAAGAAGGTGGAGAGAGGTGGATTGGGAGTTCAGGATTAGCAGATGCAAACCGGTATATACAGAATGGATAAACAAAAATGTCCTACTGTATAACACAGTGAACTATATTCAGTATCCTGTGATAACCATAGTAGAAAATAATATGAAAAATAATGTACAAATATATATAACTGAGTCACTTGGCTGTAGAGCAGTAATTCATACAACACAGTAATTCAACTATACTTCAATAAAAAAAATAAATTAAATAATTACATAAAAATCTAAAAAAAACCCTAAGGTTAATTCCTACCCACCTGCTCCTAGATGTTACATAATTTCTAGTGCTTCTTGAAAGAGAGAAAAGACCAGACAATAATATGATTAGTTATCTACAGCTTTCCAGGTGGTACAGTGGTAAAGAATCCACCTGCCAATGTAGGAGATTTAAGAGACACTGGTTCAATCCCTGGGTCAGGAAGAGCCGCTGGAGCAGGAAATAGCAACTTGTTTCAATAGTCTTGCCTGGAAAATTCCATGAAAAGAGGAGCCTGGTGGGTTACAGTCCATGAGGTCACAGAGTCAGACACCACTGAGAGACTGAGCACACACACACATAACAAATTACCAGCAACTTAAAAGCTTAAAATAACATACATATATTATTATCTCAGTTTCTGTGCTTCAGGAATCTGAATATGGCTGGAGTGGGTCCTTTGTTTCAGGGTCTCTCACAAGCTTGCAATCAAAGTGTCAGTGAGAGCTAGGGTCTCACCTGAATGTTCAGCTGTGAAGGATCTACCTCAAATCTTACATAGCTGTTGGTAGAATTCAGTTTCCAGACAGTTGACAGACTGAGGACTCAGTTCTTCACTGTTTTTTGGCCAGAGCCCCCTCTCTGTTACTTGCAATATGGGCCTATCCAAAATCGCAGCGTTCTTCATCAAAGATACAAACCAAGAAGACAATTAAGAGAGTCTGCAAGCAGGACAACAGTGAAACCTTTTATAACTTAATGATAGATGTGACATTTTATCACCTTTATCATGGTTAGAAGCAAGTCACTACATCCAGTCAGTACTCTGCTGCTGCTGCTGCTGCTGCTGCTGCTGCTAAGTCGCTTCAGTCGTGTCCAACTCTCAGCGACCCCATAGACAGCAGCCCACCAGGCTCCTCCATCCCTGGGATTCTCCAGGCAAGAACACTGGAGTGGGTTGCCATTTCCTTCTCCAATGCATGAAAGTGAAAACTGAAAGTGAAGTCGCTCAGTCGTGTCCAACTCTTCGTGACCCCATGGACTGCAGCCTACGTGGCTATTATCCAAGGGCATGAATTCCAAGAGATGGGAATGATCAAGGCCCATCTTAGATTCTTCTTGTCACAATAATGTATAGATAATTGTACAGAAATTGCTTCTATGTACGTGGGGAAATTACTTGGGCCAAATATGTAAGAAAATACACTTTCAACACCCAATCCATGTACTCCAACTTTTAGAATACTTAATTCATTGATTAATGGTATGTGTTTTGTGCCTGAGAGAGTCCTAATAAAACTGGCATAAAACTTGCATATACACCAAGAGTATTCAAATCATGAATAAATACTCTTTTAATATATAACTCAAGGCAACAAGAAATAGCTATGCTGAAAATTTTCTAAACTGACAGCCAAACCACTTCAAATTGCTGTGTTGTTCAAGGTGATTTCAAATAGAAATCACAGGTCTGAGTATCTGAACCCTGGCAATCTTCACCTTCAATAAACTCTCAATGGAACATAAATATAAATGCTTAACAGATCAACTATTACATGTTCTTTCTTAATTCCCACATCCAGGATTGAAAATCTAGGTAACATTAAAAAAATGAGTTACCTTATAAACTTTAGTGGCCTCTACTGAAAAGTAATACAAAGTATCACAATGATAATCACAGTTTAGTAGTTTATCTTTTAAGCAGAAAAATAATTTTAAAAAAATAACTTTTCTTAGAATTAACTTTTGCTGGTGGCCATACCCCACTCCAGTACTCTTGCCTGGAAAATCCCATGGAAGGAGGAGCCTGGAAGGCTGCAGTCCATGGGGTTGCTGAGGGTCGGACACAACTGAGTGACTTCACTTTCACTTTTCACTTTCATGCATTGGAGAAGGAAATGGCAACCCACTCCAGTGTTCTTGCCTGGAGAATCCCAGGGATGGGGGAGCCTGGTGGGCTGCTGTCTATGGGGTCACGGAGAGTCAGACACGACTAAAGCAACTTAGCAGCAGCAGCATACTTCCAAAATCTTCTTCCTTACTTTGGAATCATGCCAGCTAAAGAACACCATTTCTGTGATACCTTTGGAAACATCACTGTTATTTGAAGCTTATCCCCAAACCATCTTTATTTAGGAGACTAAGCCCTAGGTATCACTCAATCTACATGTTCCTTTTCTGAGTAGATGGGACCCATGTTTATTCCATGAGTCTCTCCCTAACCCAACCAGACCGGACACAAGCTGAACCAACGAGACTCTCCTTTCCAAGGAACCTAAAAATGGGATAGAGAAACACTACCCAATAGATTCACAGCACAGAAGTTCTGAGTACATGTTTAGGGCTAGGGAAGAAAGTTATGTTGAGACCATAGATATCATGATGGTTTATTTTATGAGTCAATCTAATTGGGCCATGGGATGAACAGATATTTGGTCAAACATTATTCTGGGTATGTCTGTGAAGTATTTCTAGATGAGATTAAAATTTGAAATAGCAGACTGAGTTAAGGAGACTGCCCTCCCCAGTGTGGGTGGGCCTATTCCAATCAGTTGAAGGTATACATAGACCAAAAACTGCATCCTCCTGCAATCAAGGAAGAACTTTTCTTGCCTGACAGCTTTTAGCTGGAACCTTGGTATCGTCCCATCTTTGGACTCAAACTGAAACATTTACTCTAACTGAATCTCCAGGCTGCCTGTTTTTGAACTGGACTTATACCATAGGATTTCCTGGTTCCTTGATTGCAGGAGGATTCATTTTTTGGACTAGAACTAAACCATCAGCCCTCCTGGGTACTCAGCTTGCCAACTGCAGGTTTTGGTACATCTCTGCCTACTAATAGCAAAATTCCTTATAATAAATTGTGTGTGTGTGCATGCACACACTTAGTTGCTCAGTCGTGTCCAACTCTTTGTGACCCCATGGACTATAGCCTGCCAGGCTCCTTTGTCCATGGGGATTCTCCAGGCAAGAATACTGGAGTGGGTTGCCATGCCCTCCTCCAGGGGATCATCCCAACCCAGGGATCAAACCCAGGTCCCCTGTACTGCAGATGGATTCTTTACCATCTGAGCCACCAGGAAAGCCCATGAAGACTGAAATAACCTATTTCAGGGTAGCCTATCCCTTCTCCAGGGGATCTTCCCGACCTAGGTATTGAACCATGGTCTCCTACATTGTAAGCAAATTCTTTTACCAGCTGAGCTACCAAGGAAGCCTATAGTTCTATTTTTCTGGAGAACCCTGACTAATACAGACACCAAAAAAAAATAATACAGAAAAGCAATCTTCAGGAGAAGAATGAAGTAATGTTCAAAAAGAAGACATAGTGATAAAAGATCACATTGCCGAGGGAGAAGAAGTATGCAGAAGTAGCTTGTTCTTATAGCCCTCAGAAGATCTGATAGTTCATCTTCTTCTGAAGTGAAGTGAAGTGAAAGTCGCTCAGTCGTGTCCGACTCCCTGCGACCCCATGAACTGTACCCGCCAGGCTCCTCTGTCCATGGGATTCTCCAGGCAAGAACACTGGAGTGGATTGCCATTTCATCTTCTTCTGGGTTGCCATGAAACACCCTTGGTTCTTTACAGTAAATCCCTTTTTACATGAGCTAGCACAGTGGATTTCAGCTACCTGAAACCAATAAGAGGCTTCAGTAAGATACTTGATGAATAACTGCACTTGCCAGAAATCCCTGGTCTCCAGCTTGGCCCCCATAACCTGACTCATCCCAATAGAACATAGTAGGATGGTTAAGACCCAAGGCACTGGGTTCAAATAGTACCTGAATTCAACTCCCACGTTGGCCACATACTAGCCATGTGATGGCTGCTCCTCTTCAAACCTTAGTTTTCTTAAATCTTAATAACACACAGTTGTTAAAAAGAAACTGAACTCCAGGGCCATCATGTTAGGCTTCTGGATTGTTCTCCAGTTGTATGGCCCAGCAGCTCTGCTCAGTGCAGCAGCTACCCCAGAGTAAGGGTTCAGGAAAATTAGCCATTATTGTATCTTTCTTTTTTATATCACATTGCTTACCTGATTGCCACCAAAACTACTATCTTAATCAAGTAAGGAGGGGCACTTTTAACACAAATTAACATAAGCGCTTGCAAAATTTACTTGATAGTGGTTTTCTGTTTCATCTCACCATTCTTTTCAAAATAAATATATACCAAATATTACACTACTCATAGTAGAAATTATGATAGATATGTCTTTCAGGAAACTGTACTCAGTTGCCAAGAATCTTCACCGTCAATAAACTCAGATCAAAAATTACATGTTCTGTTAGGGCAAACTCTGTGCCAAAAAAAGCAGAACAACATCCTATACAAGTACTTAGGGCTGTGAAGTCAGTGAGGCAGGGGCTAAAATACCCATACGTTCTTGGTCAAGTTTCTTATTTCCTCGTGTTTTCAATGGGGATACTCCATAGAGCTGGGAAAGATTAAAGTAAAATATGTAAAGCTAAGCGTATTTATACAAAATGCTAAATAATTGATAGGTCACTTATTTTCAATCCTGTAACAACTAGAAATACATTCTACATAATAATATACTAATAATCACTCAATAGCCCCAAGAAAGAACTTAGAAAAAATAACTTAAAATGGGACTAATCCTGTCGAGTAGGTTGAACTACTTTACCTTAAAGCAGTTGAGTAAGATGTTGAGTCTAAACACAATGAGACTTCCCCCTAAATGTATAGTGACACTGCCTTCATTCCAGTTCATCCAGGATGCTGCTGCTGCTGCTGCTGCTGCTAAGTCGCTTCAGTCGTGTCCAACTCTGTGCGACCCCAGAGACGGCAGCCCACCAGACTTCCCCGCCCCTGGGATTCTCCAGGCAAGAACACTGGAGTGGGTTGCCATTTCCTTCTCCAATGCATGAAAGTGAAAAGTGAAAGTGAAGTCATTCAGTTGTGCCCAACTCTTAGCGACCCTATGGACAGCAGCTTACCAGGCTCTTCTGTCCATGGATTTTCCAGGCAAGAGTATTGGAGTGGGGTGCCATTGCCTTCTCCGTCATCCAGGATAGTCAGGCATAATTATTAATAGGGCTCCATTTCACTTTTGAAAGTGTTCTGGTTTGGATAATAAATTATATGATCACTCTATCTAGAGTAAAATCTTTAAATGGAAGACAAGTTTAAAAGCTGTTATTCATCTCAGTTTAGTTCAGTTGCTCAATCATGTCTGACTCTTTGCGACTCCATGAATTGCAGCACGCCAGGCCTCCTTGTCCATCACCAACTGCCAGAGTTCACCCAAACTTATGTCCATTGATTCAGTGATGCCATCCAGCCATCTCATTCTCTGTCATCCCCTTCTCTTCCTGCCCCCAATCCCTCCCAGCATCAGGGTCTTTATGAATGAGTCAACTCTTCATATGAGGTGGCCAAAGTATTGGAGTTTCCGCCTTAGCATCAGTCCTTCCAATGAACACCCAGGACTGGTCTCCTTTAGGATGGACCGGTTGGATCTCCTTGCAATCCAAGGGACTCTCAAGAGTCTTCTCCAGCACCACAGTTCAAAAGCATCAATTCTTCAGCACTCAGCTTTCTTCACAGTCCAACTCTCACATCCATACATGACCAGTGAAAACACCATAGCCTTGACTAGATGGACCTTTGTTGGCAAAGTACTGTCTCTGCTTTTGAATATGCTATCTAGGTTGGTTATAACTTTCCTTCCCAGGAGTAAGTGTCTTTTAATTTCATGGCTGCAATCACCATCTCAAGGTTCGGTTATTGTGTTTTAATTTTTTTCTCTCTAGCTTTGAGGCAAACTGTGAAAACAGAATCCAGGGTTCTCAGCCACACAAAAAGTAGCTTTTCAAACTGCCTAGACTTGGAATTTATGACTAAGCTAATGCCCATTACTTCAAAGGACAAATCCATGAATGAACTGGTATTGGGGTGCTGCTGCTGCTGTTGCTAAGTCGCTTCAGTCGTGTCTGACTCTGTGCGGCACCATAGACGGCAGCCCACCAGGCCCCGCCATCCCTGGGATTCTCCAGGCAAGAACACTGGAGTGGGTTGCCATTTCCTCCTCCAATGCATGAAAGTGAAAAGTGAAAGTGAGGTCGCTCAGTCGTGTCCGACTCTTAGCGACCCCATGGACTGCAGCCTACCAGGCTCCTCCTTCCATGGGATTTTCCAGGCAAGAGTACTGGAGTGAGGTGCCATTGCCTATCAGAATCGGGGTGAGGCCATCCCATTCAGCAACAAGTGCTGTGGATTATGGAGATTCATGTGCTGTGCTGTGCTGTGCTTAGTCAGGTCCAACTCTTTGTGACCCCATGGACTGTAGCCCGCCAAGCTCCACTGTCTATGGGGATTCTCCAGGCAAGAATACTGGAGTGGGTTGCCATGCCCTCCTCCAGGGGATCTTCCCAACCCAGGGATCGAACCCAGGTCTCCCACACTGCAGGCGGATTCTTTACTGCCTGAGCCACCAGGGAAGCCCAATAATACTGGAGTAGGTAGCCTATCCCTTCTCCAGGGGATCTTCTTGACCCAGGAATGGAACTGGAGTCTCCTGCATTGCAGGCAGATTCTTTACCAGCTGAGCTACCAGGGAAGCCCCACGGAGATCCATACTGCCCTTATAATAAGGGAAGAACACTACTTTACATGTCTCTGAAAGTTGAGAGTGTAAAATATATTCTCATATTTAACATCAAATTTAAGTCTCAGGAGCAAACATCTTTTCTCTTCCATAATTTCATGTGCGCCTGAGATTTCCACACAAGTGGGTAACCACTTAGGAAACCCCCCACCCCCCCCCCCTGCCCCCCCCATGCAGCTCACAAGTTGTCTGATGCTCACTTCTCCCTACCCATAATCCCCAGTTCCTGCCTTCCTCAGTTCTTGACTTGGGCTTTCCATCCACTCCCAAGGACTTGATAATGAGGCTTTTGACCTTCTTCTCCCATTCTGAAGCCTGCCCTTCACCTCCATCCCACTCTCGGGCCATGATGCCCAGATTTGCTTATCATCTGCATGAAACCAGAGCCAAAGATGAGAGGTGTTCTGGACACACTCCTACTCAAAGACATGTTGCCAGGTCTGCCCTTAACCTAGACCCAGCCCATTTGGAAAGGAGCATAAGACATCATCCTCATTTTACAGATGAGGAAACTGAGGCAAGGAGGTCTAGTGACTTGCCCAATGTCACACACCAGCAAAGCATGAACGAGAGAGATGTGGGTCTTCTGAATTGTGCCCATGCTCTTTCTCTTATATTTATACTCACACTCAGTCGCTAATCTTTTGCAACCCACTGCAGTCCTCCAGGCTCCTCTGTCCATGGGATTTCCAGGCAAGAATATTGAAGTGGGTTGCCATTTTCTTCTTCATCTCTTATACTAAAGCTTGTAAAATTTAAATGAGCATAACTTACAAAGACCAAAACGAAAATGCTGGATTCCTTGTCCAAAGAGCAGGAAAACAGCATTTTCCTATCTTCTCCCATCTTTTGACTTACCATGATATTTTTTATTTGCCATTTAACACTGTGCTGCTTTCACACAGAGATACTGACAGAGTGAAACAGGCCTTCAAAGGTGCCCAAAGCATCACTCATGATTGAGCACATGGGGCATACGTATCTGACCTTGACATCACCATACCAATGCTAAAGGTCCCTGCTGAGGGAACAGGGCAGTAGAGTGGATACTGAGTGGGGCGGAGGAGCCAGTGGCCATCCTGACAAGCTGTGGAACTACATACATTTGAACTAAGACTTCAAGCCCGCTTCCCTCACAAGTTTCAGTGTCCCACCAGACTTCACTCACAAAATATAATTTCAAAGATAAAATTAGCAACAACGTCAAGTCAGTCACCACAGAGCATTATACCCCAAGCTCAGGGCACCCATTTTGAGACAGGGCTTTGTGCAGTCACCTTTTAGCCAAGGGGATCTGGGGATCTTATTGATGATCTGGGGATCTTATTAAAATGCAAGATCCAACTCAGTAGATCTGGGGGAGTCTTGAGACTGGGCATTTCTAACCACCTCCCAGAAGATGTTAATGCTGTTGGCCTCAGAGTATCCTTGACTAACAAGATCCTCTTCCACAAGTCTCATTTTTTAACTTGTTTATTATGTCAGGTTCAATTACAGAAATTCTATTTCTTTCATTATTCAAATAATGCAGCCATGAAAATAGGTATTAAATACAAGTCACCATCCATTGTATCCTTAAAACATGACACGTCAGAAGGAGCAAATCTATTCATGTATTTATGATATCCTCTGGCCTGGGTTTAAACACTTCATGCTTGTACATATACTGATGTCACTCAGATACCCATCATGTAAAGGCTGCTTGATGTCTCTTGGGTAGACAATGCCCCCACTGTTCAGAAGGACCTGTTGTTGAAAATTGTCAAGTACAATTTTCTAAAACAGGAGCAAAGGCCCATAGCCTCAGCTCATGGATAGAAATGACCACTGAACAGTTTTGAGTTAATAAAGGTATACTTACTATTTCAGGAATAGCAGTAACCTTAGATTCTAATGGATAAAATAGGCAAGATTTCTCAGCACTCTTGTAACAGGAGCTCTCAGACTGCAGAGTCCTATTCAATGTCAATCCATGCAGCACATGAAAAATGAGCCTCAGTCTCTTCATCCCTAAAATGGGACCAGTTACACTTACCCTACCCTATGGGATGATGCCTTTGATCAAATCATACAAAATGGTCACTATGAAAGGTTATGAACTACAGAGTACTGTACAAATCCAAAGTTGTTGCAGTTTGGGGACTTCCTTGGTAGTCCAGTGGTTAAGACTCCATGCTCCCAACGCAAGGGGCTCAGGTTTGATCCCGGTCAAGGAACTAGATCTCACATGCCACAACGAAAGATCTCTCATGTAGCAACAAAAATCCCGCACACTGCCACTAAAATCCAGTGCAGTCAGATAAATTAAAAAAAAAAAAAAAAAAGTGGTTGCTATTTAACAGCTTTAGAAAATGCTGTGGGTAACTAATACATGTAACATTTCAACTTCATGTCCCATGGCATTTGAGGTATACATAGAGGGCAAGGGTGTTAAATGGAATATTCTTTTAAAGGTAGAATGTTACGAGACTGACAAACCACTTTTATAACTGGAACAAATCGTGTCTGCCATTCAGTAATACTTCGAAATCCATCATCAATTTGACTTATATCCAGCATCAATAAATCACACAGAGTGAACCCTGTGCGGCCCAAAGAGTAAACAAAACTAAACACTGTTTCACCTGCCTTTTTGGCAAGACAAAATGAAAATTCTGGTTACTTCAACTGAAATAAAGCCTTTGGTCTCTGGTTTGGTTATTTTTGGAATGTTTTATGGAATATTAACTTTAATTGCTCTAATTCTGCAGGAAGCCACACTGGAAGTGCAAGGAAATATAACTGATTAAAAAGCAGACGTGAGGGGGAAAAATGTAACCACATATTTTGCCCCAACTTTCTTAAGCTAATATATCAACTATAACTCTTCAAAAATGCGGGATCCCCAGTTGCTATTCTTGCCCTAATTCTAACATGACTACATTTAACATGCATCACCCATTGATGTTAGCAGATTTTTTTATTCTCTGTTATTTTACCAGGGATCAACATAAGTGAAGCAGTGATATAGGAAAGTAGCTTTTTAAATCAGTGGCAGACTTTAAAATTTTTGATACAGCAGTGAGGGAAAAATATGAAGCTTGTTGATCCACTAAGAAATTAAGCTCTAACCTAAGCTCCAGATCATAACCAATTGAATTAGTAAACCATGGACAATAAAAATATAACTTTATGTAGTATTTAAAATACACTAGTTTTTAGACCTCCCAGGCTCACACAACACATTTTTTTAGACGAGGTCTTTATAAGAGACACCAACCTTAAGTGACACAAAGAAGTTTTAAGTTCCAATTAGTTTGGTGTCCTTTGTTGATATTATTTTGCTTTTTCTGACCAACAATAATGAATAACCCACAAGCACTAATGAATAACTAACTCCCTTTGTCTCCAAGGACAGCAGAGCCCAACAAGAAATGTCAGAGGCCCTGAAGTAAAATAAAAAACCTTTACAATGAAAATCTTTCCAATTATATAGTCCTAGGGCTACTGCGAACTGTCTTAAGTATTTAAATAGCTGTGTCAAACACACTTATAGTGAGGATCATAAAACCAATTTCCTAGATGCTTTGAAAAATGCATTTCTCCAGTCTAATTACAGTCTGTAACTGTGAGGAGAAAGCAGTGAGAAGCACTGCTATTGGCACACCGTTACTGGGATTCTGTCCTCACCAATTATAGGAGGGTCAGAAAGCTGCCAGCTGCAGAATGTCCTCCACACTCAGTGACCAAGATCAATATAAAAATTCTTATTTCAACACATTAAAATGTACATTTTTAATTACAGTAAGCAATCATTTTAAAAACAAATTTATATATCTTAGAAATACAAAGCTAAAGGTAAATTTTTCTTAGTTGTAGTACAGAGAAAATAGAAATATACCCATGTTCCTAAGAACCAGCATTCTCACTGATAGCTTTGCAATGAGGAAGTATGAGGAAGAACTCTGTAATGTTATATTTTAACTGGAACTCATTACCTTGTTCTGGTGTATTTCCTCACTCTGTCCATAGAAAGGACCTAGAAGCAATGATACCCCAGAGCTAGTAAGAATACCCTTTCATCCAGTTTCCCAAATGGTTGATTCCAGGTCTGTGGCAGGGAAGTACAAGCAATGCTAGAATATTTTGTGTTTCAAAGTAAGGAAGAACTTAATGGGAACATGTCAAAAGGACATAAGAACTGACCTGAAGGGGCTTCCATCAGTCACATCTGAGACAGTTTGACCATCAGAAAAAATAGTGATGGAAATGAGTTATAGCACAGTGAATTTTTTAAAAGAATAAATGAATCTGCAATGACACTAAAAGAGAAAGGAGGGAAGTTCTCCTTTCCAGAAGAAGATCAGCTAATAAACAGAGAAGGAATGATAAAATCAGAAAGTAACCTTTGTGCAATCAGCACCATAATAACTGATTCAGACAAAGATCATCAATAAATCCTATGAAAGGTTATTAAAGATATTCACATAGGATTATTTGTTAATTTTGAAAAGTGTCCTTTACAATGTAGAGGTCTAGTGACGCCACCTTAGACAGACAACCAAAAGCAGCGTTACAAATACTAGGACAAATGACCATTTAGTGCCTTCTGGCATAACACAATAGGTGGTGCACAAATCACCTATGAGCATTCTTGCCAAAAATGTTTAACCTGAACCTAATGATGACAAAATGACTAGACTCATCAGGTTGTGAAACAAGACAGCTGCCCTGAACTTTTAAAAAATATTAACACATTTTTGTCATGAAAAACACACAAAAAGTCAGGGAGAGTAGGTCATTCTAGATTAAAGGACACCAGAGAAATATGACAACCAAATATAACCCAAATGCAGTGGATAATCTTTTATTAGATCCTAGATTTTTTTTTTTAATGGCTACAAATAACACTGGATTATAAGGGGGGTGGGGGAGGAGTAGTACCTTATATTATAAATCATGATTAAGTAAAATAAAATACATAATGAATTTGAATGTGAACTATATTTTAAGATATAACTGTTTATAAGTAATACTGTTGTATCAAAGCTAAATTTCTTGGTTATGATTAATGTATTTTAGGTATATAGCATGAAAGATACCTGCTTAGGAATTTGGGAGTAAAGGGTCACAAGGTCTGCAACTTATTTCCAAGTATTTCAGCTTACTTTAGAGATAAAGATGGCAAATGCCAAAAAGTAAAATACAATAGAAGGTAATACAAAATGAATGGAAAAAAAAATTCAACTTTTAAAGAAAGATATTTAGGAATGAAAAATACACTTTATTTAAGAGATTAGTTACCTACGAATGGAAGTAGTTGAATGCATCTTCTGGAAAAGCCAGTGAAAGGTAGATTCCAAGGGAGTAGAACCTTTTGTCTTTTCTAACAAAGAGAGTTATGATCATGGGCCTGTCTTCCTTGAGCTTGTAACCATTAACAGCAGTCACCCACCCTTAACTGCTCTTTCTGTGGGAAAAATGAACTCCTATGACAGAGGTCCCCAGATGCTCTCAATTCACGGAATTCTTAGTGTCTCAATAAATTTTTCATGGTGCCCCTAGGCCAAAAGGAACATCTAACAGTTCTGTTTATTAAGTAGTTAGGTGTCAATAACTTAATAGTATTTATGTACTAATAACTTATTATCTGTTTGAAAAAATAACAAATTTTTTAAATCATTTTTATTTCATTTTTAAATAGCCACAATTATTAACGGGATGTGCATTTCAATCATGCCTTCTGCTACTTCTCAAATCTTGGAATCAGATTGAACATCACCACCTTCACCTCCTACTCCACACTGATTTTCATTGAGCACTTGCTTTTGTTATTGTGGTAAAATATATGTAACATAAAATGTCCCATTTTAACCATTTTTAAGTGTACAGTTTAGTGGCTTTAACGATATTCACACTATTGTACAACCATCACCAACACCTATCTCCAGAACTTTTTCAACTTTCCAAACTGAAACCCTGTATCCACTAGTTAATAACTCCTCATTCTTTCCTTCCCTGGTCCACAGTAACCACCATTCTACTTTCTGTCTCTGTGAATTTAATTATTGTAGGAACCTCATATAAGAAGAATCATACAATATTTGTCCTTCTCTGTCAGGCATATTTCATTAGCATAATGTCTTATAGGTTTATCCATATTATAGCATATGTCATATTTCCTTCCATTTGAAGACTGAATAATATTCCATTGTATAAATATGACTATATCTGCTGCAGTCCCTAAGGTTGCAGAGTCGGACATGACTGAGCGACTAAACTGAACTGATAGATATGACACATTTTGTTTACCCATTTATTTACACTGACGGACACCTGGGTTACTTCTACCTTTGGCTGTTGTGAAAAATGTTGCTCTGAACATGGATGTACAAATTACTTGCTTTTCTTAGTCATAACTACCAATTATGTAGTTTCTCAAAGTTACGGTATCATCAAAAAGAACATACCATAATCTAATGTTGAAACTGTGAACCTCCTCAAACTAGTGGTTTGCCTGCAGGGACGTCACATATCCCATGTCTCCTTCAAAATTTAAAATATCTCATAGCTGTCTCTGAGTCTCCTGTGGTACCCCAGAGCACCTGGCACACCATTCAGGAACCACACTCTACAATGTTAAATCCATGGCTATTTGAGGTTTCATAGGAACAAAACTCAATCCTTAAGTTAATCCAGAACTTAATCCTTAATAAACATTACAGTCAAATTTATATTTCTCCTGAGACTCCAACTGGAAATTTTTGAGTCTTCAAGTCAGATGTTTGTCTGTATGACAATCCCTAAGTAACTTATTCTATTGGCAATATATAGAAAGACAAATAGATATACCTCCTATTGGTTCTGTGTCTCTGAAAAACTCTAATACACTCACAGAGTCACAAGTTCTTTGGCACTTATCCTTCTAGATCATGACATTGTCAACAGTGCACAGGAAAGCAGTGGCAAAATCAGGGAGAGATGTCAGTCTCAAGCTTATCACATCAATCCTGAGGTTAAATCCTTCCGCAGATTGCCAGTACCCTCAAGATAGATCCAAACTCCTTAGTATGTCACTCATGACCCTTCACCTGGTTGCTGCTTATTCTTTTCCAGCCTCATCTCTTACCCAGGTCTCCACACCTCCCCTCAATGTAAAACCAGATAGAAGTCCATGAAATGGACTATGGTCTCTCCCCTCCAGGTTTTCAGCATGCTTTTCTCTCTACCCAGAGCAAATTCCAGATAGTCCCTGCCCCTTCACAGGCATGTGGATGTGCACACACGCATGCACACACACACACACACACACACACACACACACACACACACACACACACAGACATACTCTTCTGTGATTATAAAGTTAGCCCCTCATTCTTTAGGCATCTGTCCAGATACCCTACTCTTCTCCCAGATCCACCTTTCAAGCTTAGGCTGGGAACCCCTTCAAATGTTGCCCTATCACCCTCAACCATGCTTTATTTTAACTGTTCATTTATTTTTCTGAATTCTCAACTCCCTAAGGGCCAGAACTATGTTTTATTGGCTATCATATCCCTAAAATTCATTTAAGAAGGCCTTCTTATCTCTCCCTGCTATTCTCTGGAATTCTGCTTTCAGTTGTGTATCATCCCCTTTCTCCCTTGCCTCTCACTTCCCTTCTTTTCTCATTTATTTGTAAAGCCTCCTCAGACAACCACTTTGCTTTCTTGTATTTCTTTTTCTCTGGGATGGTTTTGGTCACTGCCTCCTGTACAATGTTATGAACCTCCGTCCATAGTTCTTCAGACATTCTGTCCACCAGATCTAATTCCTTGAATCTATTCATCACTTCCACTGTATAGTGATAAGTGATTTGATTTAGGTCATACCTGAATGGCCTAGCAGTTTTCCCTACTTTCTTCACTTTAAGTCTGGATTTTGCAATAATAAGTTCATGATCTAAGCCACAGTCATCTCTAAAGGAAATCAACCCTAAATATTCATTGGAAGGACTTATGCTGAAGCTGAAGCTACAATACTTTGACCACCAGGTGCAAAAAGCCAACTGATTAGAAAAGACCCTGATGCTGGGAAAGATTGAAGGCAAAAGAAGAGGGGGCGGCAGAGGATGAGATGGTTACATAGCACCACCGACTCAATGAACATGAATTTGAGCAAACCCTGGGAGACAGTGGAGGACAGAGGAGCCTGGCATGCTGCAGTCCGTAGGGTCTCAAAGAGGTGGACACAACTTCGCAACTGAACAGCAACAAATCCCCCAAACAGTAGCTCACCCATAACATATGCTTAATAATTATTTGAAGAACAAGTGACTGGATGAAGTTCAAACAGTTCAGATCACCATTCTCAGTTATTGGCTTAGTTTAGAAACTATCAACCAAGATTTGAAAGGGACACAACCAGCCACTCCTGGTAACATCCAGACCACTAGTGGTATCCAACCTGTAAGGTGAGGGAGAATAATAATTCAGTTGTCCTCAACTCCTTACCCATGTCCCTGCATGCCCTAATCATGCAGATCTACAAAAGACACTGCAAGCTTGGAAGTTAAGCAAGGAGCCAGAAAATCAAAAAGAGGAGAATCAGGAAGCAGTGCTAATTTTTACATGAGTTCCACGATGAACTGGCCCTGAGAGTTTGTTATTCCTTAAGTACCTGAAACATTTTTTTATCAACTATGATTATAATTATAAATACTTCTAGTCACTATCAAAGTAATATTCCCAAACTCCTTATTGCCTGACAAGGCTTAAGTTACTTATTTTTTTCTAGACTTTAATTCCTTTGTCAGTTATTCAATAATAGCATACAACTCAGGAGTGTTGTGAGGAATAACTGCGACTATGTATTGGAAAGCACTTAACACAATGCCTAACACATGCTAAGTTATTATAAGTACAAGTTTTTAATATTATCACCACTATTTCCTGCAAGTCAGGATTTCAAACACAAATATATATAAAAGCAAGCTACAGCTCACTAGTCAAGCATGAGCTGAAAGATTGTACTGGGCCACAGGCTCTGTAAATACAAACACACGAACTTGACATTAAGAAACTCAGCTTGCCATGTCATGAACATAGCAACCCAACAATGACAGAGCTATTTTGGATGCAGCCCCCAGGGAAAATTTTCCTGTACTTACACTAGATATCGGTTAGCTCTGAGAAATAAAACAACTCAAAACAAACCTAGGCCAAAATAAATAAGTAAAAAAGAAAAGAAAAAAAGTTACACATGTTCAGGTTTTTTTAATCTATCCATTTATATCAACTTCTTCATACTCAGAAATACATAGACACTAAAACAAACAACTTTTGGGTTACCTGCCTGATATAAATCATTATTCATCATAATTGGCTAAGTCATCATAATTGGCTAAGTTATGAGCTAACTAGGTGAATAGCCACTTACAAGGCTGCTAGTAATTTTATTTGGTGGTATAAACACTTGGAGGAGGAAACAGAAATCCACTCCAGTATTCTTGCTTGGAAAATCCCATGGACAGAGGAGCCTGGCAGGCTACAGTCCATAGGGCTGGGAAGAGTAAGCCATGACTGAGAACGCACATGCATAAACACTGAGTATAGGCATTTAAAACTAAATGGTAAAAATACCTAGAGGAAAATATAATCATGCTCTTCTATATAACAAAGCTATGTTTTACATAATACACATGCTCTTTTTTCTAGCCCTGATACACATATCATTAGCCATATAACCTCGTTAACTCAACATCAGTTTCTAGATAGAGCAAGTCATTCAAATAATTTGTTATTCTCCAACAATTATTCTTAATTCAAAATCTATGGTTAAAAAAAAAGCTATGGTAATTCAAAACCTACTGAATTGGAAGCATTCTCTCTGCAATCATCTCTCTCAAAGTGGCAAGTTTTTCTAGTTCTCCACAAGCACAAACATACATCTTTTCAATACACTCTTCTAGCTGCTTTCTCTATTGTCACTAGCTATGTTATGAAGATTATAGGTTTTGCTCTTAGAATATTTTATCATTTTATGTACTTGTTCCTCATTTTATTGGCTATTAAAATTTCTCCACTTTAAATCCTTTTCCTTCCAAACATCACCTTTCTTCTAGCATCCAACTAACATCGTGACAGCTGCAGTCACCCGTCTCCTCCATGGCCTGCAGAATCTAGCTCCTGGTAAGACGGAGCTCTGTGCATCCAGAGGGCAGGGTCTTGCTAAACATGCTCTTGTTTTCCTCTATGACACTTATGCTACCTCCCTGTTTCCAATCTTTCCATCTCATCTTCAACCCTGTTTCACAGTCCATGAAACAATACATTTACCACTGTGCTGCCCTTGTCCTCACACAAATGTACACATCCACATCCTTTCCTAGGAAGCTACATATCATTATGAGACTTTGACCCTGACACTGAATCATGTATTTTTCCATAAGATTTGCTTGCAGAGAAGAGACAAGGAAGAGAAAAACAACAGTGTCCACTTTCAAAAGATCCCCAAAAGACAATCCTACCTTTCCCAGAATTTGGAGGAAAGGGGCTTCCAAACTCCTGCTGCTTTGGCTTTAATGTGTGTGGCCCTGACACGCCTCCAGCCTGGGTGACCTGGAAACGTGGCTTCCCACTGGTGAGCACTTGTCTCCGGGGGCTCAAGGCAGGCAGATGGATGGGGCTCTCATTCACGTTGCTCTGAGGAGCCATCCCTCCTCCTGAGGGCATCTTGAGATGGAGGCTGTTAGCAAGGCTTCCAATGGCAGAGCCTGGTGTGCTGCCACAGGATGAGGAGCCAGGAGTCCCCGAATGGGCTTGAATGGGAGGGATGTGTTGGCCACTGACCATCCCAGGCCCCTGTGGGGTTCCTGATGTCCGCTGGAGATTCATGCTGCATGACCTTCCATTCATTCTGAAAAACCCTGTGGCCAGGTTGGTCAAATATCCAGTGACACTAACGATTCCTTTCAGGCAAAGTCCAATAAGTTATCCATGGTGTGGTTTATTAGCCTGTTTAAAAAAATAAATGCAGGCATTTTTAAAAGTAAAAAGGAAAATAAGTTACAATGAGTTTTCAATCTGTGTAGCATTCATATCAGGAAGCATTCAGCAAAACGGTCTTTCATGTAGAACATGGTTATCGAATACATGGTTCATTGGCAGGCACTCTCCCCTCCTGCATTCACAGTAGACATGGATTATGGATCACTGCATTGTTTTGTTTTGTTTGCCACTGAACCGTTCTCAATACAGTGCTCTTGGCAACTATAACCAATCTACTGGTGCCAGCTCGCAAAATGAAACTTATTTTGCTCCATAGAGGATCTGTCTGTACTAGTTCACATTTGCTATGGTGCATCCTGGGAAACCCAAATGCATCACCTTCATGAGCTGTAAGACTGCTGCTCAAAGGTTCCAGTAAACAAACAGAAAGATGATATAAACTCTACATGAGATTGTGAGGACATTAACAAGCAATTTTCTCATGGTCCCTAGATTAACAAAAGATTTTTTTAAATAGGCATGGGACTTTCATAAAGGCTTCATATATCTAAATATTTACAGTAGCATTAGAGTCTTAGTTCTATATTGATCCTGAGTTTATGGGGATGAACATATAATCAACATCACAATACTCTCACCTTTCAGTAGGATCCTAGAAAAGGCTAAGGCTGTGTGAAATGCTTTACAGAGCGCATAAGGACAAAACAACCCTTCTCAAGGTGAGTATGTTCACCATGTACCATGCACGGTAAACTGACAGGAGTTTCACGAAGCTGCCATCTGCCATGCTACCACCCCCTTTCTCAAGTGGCAGAGGGAGAACCAAAAGCAGTGACATGGCCACAGGACATCATCATCCATCTGTGTGTCAGTATTCCCTGGTTACAAATCATTCCGAAAGGCTTTTTCCTCTCTTGATCTACAGTTCCCCCAAATGTATGTCATGCCATGACTAAGGACTAAGTGCCACTACTCCCAATAAATGACAGACTCAGTCACAATTTGAATTCTTTTAAGTAAATATGACCGTCATGGAAAGAAGCCAACGTTGGGCAAACAAGAAATACAGACTGGGTGCAAAGTAGTAACGGCCAGATATCCTCAGCTGGACGAGTCCTCCTGTTTTCTATGATCCACTCAATGTCTTAGATGAATAGTTTCAACTCAACTCCCAAAACAATGTTCCATAAATCACTGAGCACAGAATATCAACCATGGTAAACTTTTTGTGAGGGGGTTTTCTTTTTTCTTTATCATTTTAGAAAATCAGAAATACAGGTATCCCTTGTTTTTCAAAAGTTCACTTTATGCCACATCACTTTCAGAAGATTTATCTTAGTAACCGTTTTCACTAACCAAAACAAATTTGAGGAGGGATTTTCCCTCTTAAGAAAAAAAAGTGAAAAACAAAAACATCATTCAGCATTTGTTCTGCAGGGGGCTATTCCAGAGGCAGTCCTCATCCTGCACAGTGAGACTGGCAGCATCCAGCTCCTTTCCCTAGGAACAATACTCAGCATCTCAACTTCAAGCCTCCATAGCATCAAACTGTGTCTGTGAGCATCTGCACTTTATCTCAATTTATTTTGTACATCCCTTAGCAACATGTATCCTAAGTAATTGCTTCTTAACTTTATGCCATTTCAGCCGACCTATGACCACTTTACTTTCAGATAGCAGAGGAAATCTGTAGTATTTAATTTTCAAGCCAAGCACTCACTGCGCCTTCTGCAAAGGTGACTGTGTATATCCATGTATTGAGGAACTTCTAAGGTTACCAACAATATAAATCTAGAATGCTTTCTTTAACTTTATCAAGTCTCCATTCTACTAATAATTCTATCAGTCTGCCACATTTAATACTGACATGCCATCTAGTCCTCAGAAAGAATCCTACGTCTCATTCCTATCTTTCCCTCCACTACAGTAGCCAAGAAGGGACAAATAAATGCAATGCAGATTATTCAAACCTGCATCATTTAAGCTTATTTATTAAACAATAAGAAATAACCCTGTATCAGACTGGTTGTAAGATTTTTTTTTTAATGCTGGAAAAATCCTAATGCCTTTTATGCTGCACCCATTTAGAAGAACTCAAGTGTATTACCAGCTGGTCTGCTGATTCATTGGTTGATTGTGGGTAAGAGTCATTTAATGTCTCTGTGCTTTGCCAGATGATATTGGCCGTCTATTCTCCACTCATTGATAAAATAATGTTTTCTGAAGCACTTTGAACCCTACACAAGAAAGCACTTATTCAGCACCAATCAAAAAAAAGCAAAATAAATGTATTGGCAATTTGTTGAAAATGAAGAATTATACAACATGACTGGAAATATGAGTCACTAAGACCATGGTCCAGGTGACAACTGTCTGCAGATTTGCAGACTGTGCCCATTTCCAGGTTTTTAAAAATAAAGGAGTTGGTTCTGGCAGTAAGATCATATACAAGCAGGAATTCTCATCAAAAATGTGGATAAAAACATGTAAGTACTAGACCATTAAGAAGGTGAGTTTGTAAGAGGAAAAATAAAGCACTAAGAACTTAGCTATAAGAACTCAAACTTGCTTGAATATTTATTTTATTTTTATTTTTTATAAATCACTCTCCTGTTTTAAATAGCTTTAGGGTGAAAGTAAAAACAATAACAAAAAATGTACTTAAATTTTATTACTAAAAAAGCAACAGCCAGAAAGTAAAGTGATTAATACCATAAAGAAAAACCAATAGGTCAATGTTGTGTGAGCTGAGAAAAACCAGCCTCAAGACAAAAATAAAATAAACTGTACGAAAAATATGCCAAATAATCCAGTTCTCACATTAATTATACAAGCAGATTTTTCAAACATTAGATACCAGAATTTAAAAATCAATTTGTTTATTTACATTATATAGTATTCTATGTGCTTTTTGGCTAGGTCATATGATCCTGTGTAATTTTGAGCCTACTTGGTAACAAAAAAGAAATAAACAACTAACTTGTAAGAAAGACCCATCCTCACTGAGTCAGAGTGAACAGCATTCCCAACGAGAATTTAGGAGACCTGAGTTTTACTTGTGGCAAACTATTTATAACTTCTCTGGACAGTTTTTCATCCACAAAGGATGAAGAATTGGGTGATAATCACTTGAAATTTTGTTCTTTCAGATAATTAAGAAAAGGAAGATTATAGAAAGTACTCATTAACTATGATGAAGGATAAATGTGTAGTTTTTAAAAACATGTCTGTTTTTGGCGGTGCTGGGTGTTGGTTATTGCTCGAGCTTTCTCTAGTGGTGGTGAGTGGGGGCTTCTCATTGTGGTGGCTTCTCTGTTTGCAGAGCAGGGGCTCCAGGTTGCATGGGCTTCAGTAGCTGCAGTTCTCAGACTCTAGACCACGGGCCCAGTAGTTGTTGCCCACGGGCCTAGTTACCCTGAGGCGTGTGGGATCTTCCCGGACCAGGGATCAAACCCATGTCCACTGCATTGGCAGGCAGATTCTTTACCCTGAGTTACCAGAAAAGCCCAAATACATAGATTTTATGTCTGCAGCACTTAAATCAAAGGGATTGGGTGGATATGAAAGCAAAAAAGAACAGCAATCTCTACCAACTCCTTCAAAACAAGAACTGATAGGAGGCTTCCACATCAGCAATGTGCTGAAAGAAAACATTCACCCTGAAAAATGAACATCCAACTTAAAATTTCCTATACTTGGCCAGAAAGTAAAATCACAACTAATCACTATCAAAACCTGACTGGTAGGATTCCACTGGAAGAGCATTTTTCTCTTTAAAAACTTACGTTCTCCAGCATTACTTTCTCTTCTGTCCTCCATTCAATGACTAATCCAGGCATCATCAGAAAAAAAAAAAAAGTAGAAAGAAAAAGCAAGGGACATCCAGAAGGATAAATTTGGTGTACTTTGGATATGACATATTAACACATGTAGATTTTTAATACTCCATTGGTTAAAACAATGAAAATGTTTACTCATTCTGCTATGAGTCAATATAAGTTAATAAATCTTTCCTTTTGACCACATTAAAACTCTTAAAACACACTGTTGTAAGTCAGGTCAGAGAGGAAATTACTTAACTCCTAAGGAAACCAAGGCACAAAATCATTTAATGATAATTTCAATAGATTTCTAGAAAAGCTATGACTTTAATCAAAATACAAGATCATACTTCTACCTTCTACCCAACGCTCAAGGCACTATGCCTTGTAGGTTAAAAGATTTTAAAAAGCAATGTTAACTCATCTCTTCAAGAGAATTCCAAAAACATGAGTTCCATAATGTCTATTTACATCCAAAAGCCCTTTCTTACTTAATATTATTAATAGACTCATCTAGAGTCATAATTCATCTGATGAGCCAGTTAATTATTAATTTTCATACATCATTTCATTTCCTTACGCTACATTTAGCCTTTGTTACATTTTCCATTCCTTTTATGCCACAGCATTTCTTACCCTGCACAGAAAACCTGATAATGAGACACAAAACACTGGTCAGCAAACAAATCTCCCCTGACCTGACTTCTTATATATACATATAAACCATCTAAAATAGAGTTTTTATTGATTCCTTTTATTTTTCCCCTTCGGGTTAATGATTGTATAATTTCATTAACGTTGCCTTTTCAACATTGCTGCCTTGATCACTATTAGGTCCATGCTATTCCCATGGGTTTCTCTAGTTACAGCTTTGTAGCCAGAAGAATATAGAAATGAAAAGCCTATTGATAGGTAATATAAGATATTCTCATGCACGGCTGCAGTGTAAAGCACATTTTGCAATTCAGTCAAGGACAGATAGAGCTGAATGTTCTTAGATCCCAGGAGTTCATTTTAATAAGCAGAATGTACCTTGTCCTAACACAGGTGACTGACTCCTCAGAAAAGATTGTATAAACAAAAACCAATCGTGTAAGTCATTTTATTGGCAACAATATAAACACAGCTATATTAGATGTCACCAATAAATCAAAATTACTCTTGTCTGCAATTTTAACAACAGAAAAGTGCAAACATGTGCCTGTGAAGCTGGAGGATATTATAGAGGAAACGCACTGGATGTGTACAATATCATTTCTCTAAATTGAAAGTATATTAAGTAACCAGCACAAAGTATAGCTGATCATTTCTATGGTTTCATAACTTTATACAGTGAGACTGACAGACTCATAGAATTGACAACAAAAGTTACACAGAAACAGAGCTGGAATGATTCTATGTCATTAGGATGTGGAGTGAAAAGTCCAGGAGGTTACACCTGGTGGTTAGTACATACAGACCACATGGCCACTTGGGCCCTCCCAAGGTCTAATATAGGTAATTTAAGAATATTAACATATTTATTTTGAATACTAAGATGTTTAGCTATTACTCAAACAATATAATCACCATTAAAATAAAATTAAAGAGGTTTAGCTTTGAGTTATACCATACTTCAATTAACAGTATGAAGACAAATCAGTGTTCCCTTCAGAAATTCAAATCCATTCTACCAAAGACCACTCAAAAAAGACAATATAATGAACTTATGGATCCCATTTAATAGAATTCTTGACATTGTTTTATCTGTGATTCCAAATCTTTGCTACTGAATTAGAGATAAACATTTTAACGTTTTATATAAAATTTTCTCAAAAATAAAAATAATCTTCCCCTAAGTTTATAGAGTAAAATATCTGGCAGTGCCTTTTTAATCATATGAGTGGCTATGATACTAAAAATGTGGATAGTAAATATGGACAGGGCACTGAGGAAAAAAAGGAAGGGAAAGGGAGAAGAGGAACAGAAAGGAGGAGGGGGAGGGAAGGGGAAAGCCGGGGGGTGGGGGGGTGGGGTTGCGGGGCGGGGATGACCAAATCTAATGCAGGAATTTATTCTGTAGTTAGTTAATCCTAACTTAAAAATCAGAAGCAGCATTGAGAACCTTCGAAACAATGCTAGTGATTATAAATTTCTAGAAGTTCAGACCTTCAGGAAAATACTGCTGGAGGACAATATTAGAAGTTCAATAACCTTTCTTAGAATCTACTTTTTACACTTCAGTGCACCTATGCAACTCTCATATCCCCCTAACTTATTAAATGTCACTACTTTTAGTAGTAATTACCTCCAAGTGTTTCATCGACTTTGCCTCAGTCATGAATTCACCAATGACTACAGCAAGTTCTAGAAAAGCATGACCCTACCAAAAGAAGCAAAAGAGAGGGGGATAGTTAGGGATTCCCTTAGTCAGCTGCAAAAAAAAAAAAGAACACACACACAAAATGAGAACAAACTTGAAAAGGATTTTTAAGACAAACATAGGTAAGTTCAGAAAGGCACCATGCCCTGGCCATGGCATTGGCCCAAGCTGAATATGGGCTGTAAGTTCAGATCTATGTTTAACAAAGTATTGTTTCTAAAGTACTGTTTTTGAAATTGGTCAAAATCTACTGGTGAGCCCTGAAATCAATTATTTAATGGAGAAACATTTTTTAATGAAATAGAAGTGACTAGAATAAAACAGCAGCAGAATAAAACAGAAGCTATCAATGTGCATCAAATATACTAATGGTTAAGAATCGTTTCATTTCAGAGATTTGCAGGTGTATATGTCTGCATATCTACATGCACAGTGCTCTGGGTAAGATAAATATTTTTGGTGGGTTACAGACAAAAAACGCATAAAAGCTACTGTTATAAAAGCATTGAGACTATCTGCCAGCCCAGGTACCTACCAAGAAAATCTGTAGAAACAGACAGAATTAAACAGCCAAAATAAAACAGATTCCATAATATAGCTGTAATGAAGAGAAAATCTAAATGTTTGACATTTTTAGCTTTATGAAAAATAAGAATTAAATAGCACAAAGCTATACTCCTACCGGGGCTTCTCTGGAAACTCAGATGGTAAAGAATTTGCCTGCAATACAAGAGACCCCACTTCAACCCCTGGGTCAGGAAGAGCCCCTGGAGAAGGGAACAGCTACCCACTCTAGTATTCTTGCCTGGAGAATTCCATAAACAGAGGAGCCTAGGAGGCTATAGTCCATGGGGTCACAAAGAGTCAGACATGACTGAGCGACGAACACTCACACTCTTACCACTGTTATCTTTCACTTTGCCTTTTATTTAGTATCAATTGATCAATTGTGCTCCACAAATACCAGTTAACCAACTGACTGACAGAATCAGAGATCACAATGATTGACAATTTTATATCTTCCTTGTTGCAAGGGGTAGGTGACCCTCCCTGAAATAAAACTTCAATTTTACAATGTGAAAGGGGGTGGGGGGAGTTTAAATTAACTGTCCTCAAGAACTGAGTTTTTTTGAAATGTGTTCTTATGAGTTAACATAAGATCCTATGAGGAGGAATTTGAAATGGAAAAATGAACACATTCCCAATGATGTCACCACTGACTTAATTACCTGAATTGCAAAAAGTGAATACCACATGGCCATGGTTTGAGACACAAAGGCTTCTTCAGAAATATAAAAGAAAAGTAACTGGCTGGAGATTTTTATTTAAAAAAAAAAAATCCATTTTCACACAAGGAGATACATAGGTTGTAAAATATGGCAAATTAAAGTGCATTCTTGGTCACCTAGTATACATAAATAATTACTCAGCCATGTGAATAGCTAATTGCAAAGCTAAAACTCACAATTCTTTCAAAGGGGTAATAAACATCTATCTATGGAAGATTCTAGAAATAAACTTAATTTAGCACTCATTAAACCAAATATTCAAGTATATTAAATTATCCCTATCACATGTGTAATTGAGTGATTTCTTTCCTTCAGTGTAGTTAGTTATTGCTGAAAAGTAACCAGTGTAACTATTTTTAGCTGTTGGTAGACATAAGTTTAATACAAGTTAAATTATGTTCACTGACATCACTGCAGAAGTATGAATGTCCGCAACAATGACTAGGCCCTTAACCAATATGACAACATATTTATTTAAAAAAAAAAAAAAAAAAGAAGCTCTACATGAATGACTCAGTCAGTTACAGACAGAAGTGGAATCTATTGGTCATACTGCAAAGGTTGGGAAAACATTAATCCATTTCTTCACACACAGGAATAACAAGAAATCATACATAACCCTAGCATCTGATTAATTTTCTATGTGCAGTATCCAGCAGGCCTAGAAACAAAACTTCATAGATCTGGCTTAGAGCTTCAGAAATAACCAACTCTGAGAAAGTCTGATCTTTTTATCAAGGAGCCTGGAAAAGGGGCTGATCTTGCACTGTAATCCTATCAGCTCATCTGGAGTTCAGCAAGACTTGGTGCACCCAAAGGAATGTGCAGTTGTTCCCATTCTTGGCCTAAAGAAATCATGTCAGACGATTAGCCCCACACCAGCTTTCTTTACTTCAAGTCTGCGCTCAACTACTTAGAGCCTTCATTATCTCAGTTTTACAACTCAGTCTCCTGATTTTGTTCCCAAAGTAGAACATGGTTGGATTCTTGTTTCTCTTCATTCTATACACTGTCTTTGAATCCACCTGAGTGGTCCTTCCCTTCCTCCCTTCTTCTGCCCTCTCCTCCCCCAAATCCAGATTCTAGTCACCTTCCAGGCCCACCCCACCTTGGGCTTTCTCTGATCCTCTCTTAATCTACCTCTATCACTGATCTGTAAAATGGTGAGGATTATACTATTGCACCTAGTTCATAGCATTACAGAACAGTAAATGAGATGATGCATGTCACTTGTTTAGCCCAGTGCCTGGTACCTAGAAGGATGTGATAAATGTTGACTATTTCACTCTATATACATCTCCTTTAACATTCATAACTTTCCACATTGCCTTACAGTTATTTGCCTGTGTTTCACCTTCCTGTCTAAATTCTAATTTCATTAAGTTTTGGTACTCTGTATATTATCAAGCTCTCCCCAGTCCTTATAGGGACATAAATTATCTGATATACCTATATATTTATATTTTTCACACTACATATGTCATATATATTGACTTTTCATATACATTTATGCACATATATTTATTATACTTGTATTTATCACACTGTACTGCCTATTTATACTGAAAATGATCACATAAATCAATACATAATTACATACTTATATATTCATATCCTATATTTATAATGTATTACCTGAATAAATATAGTCTAAGTAAGGTGTGACCATAAACCCTAAGCTCTATGTCTTGTGGAACCAGTTTAATTACAGTTGTGTGCTTCCTGGTCTATTCCTCCTAGTCTATTCCTTTCTCTATTAGAACAAAGCAGCATAAAAAGTCTATCCCACTCTTCTGAACAGGCATATTATTCTTGTCTTTATCTTGGCATACCCGTGAACAATGAAAAATCCTAGCTGAAAGCCACAAAACAAATACAGTCACTTCAGTACTGAGACCAGGCATTTTTTTGTCATGGGGGTTGTTGGTCCTAACAGAGAGACTGCCAAATGCATTTTGGGTTGTCATGGTGGAAGTTTCTCCTCAGCATTCTCCTGGCTCACCCTAAGCTGGCTTCACTTTATGGTTTCACTCATATCTGTTTAGTCTCCCTAATCAGACAGTCATTGGGATAGAGAACAGGGCTTCTGTTTCATTAGTGTTTTTCCTTAACTCTATCATATTAAGTAATGCCTGAACAACTAATTTCCATAAGCCAAACTGTTTCCCTAAACTTTAAAGGGGAGCCCAAATTATTTGACCTACTAAAAGGCTATTATATCAGCAAAAGAAGTCAAACTCAGGAGTGCATGTTGAATTATCCCACTTACATAAGGCATAAAAAATGGGCAAAATTATTACATCTGTTAGAAGCTAAGGCAATCATTACTCTTGAGGAGAACACAGTGGCTGCAAGAGATGGGGGAAGACAGTAACGAGAAGAGAGTAAGAGTCAAGTTTCTAGGGTATTGGTAATGTTCTATTTCTTGAAATCCAGATGCTACTTGTTCAGTTGTGTTCAGTTTAATCAAACTATGTATTAATGTCATTTTAAAGAACTTACTGTAAATTTAACTCTCCTGGAAGGCATAAGGCAGCACAGTTTTATTGCAGAGATTTCCTATATGCCATTTGTTTGTGTTTTTATTTTCAGTCCTGAGCCTATGACCCAACTAAACTTTGAGAAAACTTAAATGTCAA
Source organism: Tragelaphus eurycerus (assembly GCA_935064755.1). Lineage (NCBI taxonomy): Eukaryota > Metazoa > Chordata > Mammalia > Artiodactyla > Bovidae > Tragelaphus > Tragelaphus eurycerus. Next base: position 14,081,651 of record CAKXYN010000015.1, on the reverse strand, counting down.
GTCTTGCATTTCAGCATTCTTCACAATAATCTCTACAGAAAATAATTATAGAAACACAGAAAATGATTTCTCCAAGGAAGAGAATGTGCATAGGATGGCACTTACTGAATTCTCTCCCTCAAGAATCCTTATATTCTGGAAGAACTACAAATTAACATTCCAACTCGAGATCAATAACTACAATATGAGAGAGACAACACCAGAAAGAATGTCATCAAATTAATTTACTAGCAGAAAAGAATACTGAGAAAAAAAAGACAGAGAACACTAAGCTATCTTCTGAAATGATGGAAAGACCACTTTCTGCCATATAAATGAAGGCAAGGCTAGTACAAAACATAATTTGCTGCTATTTAACCTCCCCACCCTGCCTATTGGCCTAATAGGAATGTCATCTGCTAGGTGGACCCTGGAGTCCACCCCCTCCCAAAAAAAGTTGATTTTTCTATTCAGAATCATGATCACTTCCTCCCAAGAACATCATCTGACCCCAAGTACTCAATATCCGACAAACCCACTACTGTTAAGGAATTTGGATGAGATCAGGGACCAGCCACAAGATGCTCTCTAAAACTGGCTTAATGTGAACCAAGGGGAGAGGGAGTTAGAGAAGCAATTAGATTTAGCTATTCACACTGAAAGATTACTGAGTCCTCTGAGTAACAAAGGAAAGGACTTCAACTACCAATAAGGAAAGGAATTTGAAAGTGACTGGAAAAGAAATCCCCCATTCTTCCTTTTCAAGGTAATGTTAGTGCTAGTCTGGCTACACAGACAACTAGTGAAAACACAGGAAAACTGTAATGCATTCAAAGGTGATTCTTAAACTTCAACAGCTCCCAACTGCAAATATAACATCTAATATGACACACTCCTGTTTCTAAATGGCTTCAAACACTCATTGTGGCAGATCTTTTTTCTACAAACTTTTTCAGGTTGCACCTGTTTCATACTTCACCTTAAGAAAACTTGGAAGAGGAAGAAAAGAAGGAATGAGAAAATTTAAACCAACACAAATCAATCTTTTACAAAAAAAAAAAAAAGTTTCCCCATTTATGTAAAAAAGGAGGTCCAGTGGGGATATGCTACACAGAGGGAAACAGACCTCTGGCTAACTCCCCAAGGCAGAAATCATGACTCATCAAAGCTTTCAGAGCGGGCAGAATGAGACTGCGTTTGTCTTGAGTTCACCTTCAGGCCAAGAAATGCTCTCTGAACTGGGAAACTTGAGTTCTTGCCCTGCGACTGTGACAACTGGCTCTGAAGTCTGGGGCAAAACTCCTGAAAGTCTCTGGGCCTTAGTTTCCTCATCTGTAGGTGATCACCAAGATCCCCATCTAGCCTTAGAGTCCTTATTTGAATTCCCTCTTTCCACAACCTAAAGGGAACTGGTCCACTGGGGGGAGCTGCAGAACATTCCTCTCCTCAAACTCCAGAGCCCCAGGCCCAAACTCAGGAGAGATGGATGCTAAGTCCTGGAAGTAGGTGGGGAGAGGGTGCAAATCCCTCTTCTTTGTAAGAGGGGTCCACAAGTCTCGAATTTCCGGAAGTACAATCCACTTCTGCCCCGGGTTTAGATGCTGCTGGGATGACGGCCCAGATGATGCCCCCGGGAAAGCGTGGTAAGGGGGTGAGGAATACCAAGCGGGTGCTGAGGGGAGGGTACCAGGGACCTGCCGAGTGAAGAAGAGCGTGAGGCAGGGCAGGGGACGGCAGCCTTTATCAGTTCGTGACCCACGCCGCACCCCCATCTTGGCCCGCGGGGATTCAAGGCCCGCGCCCCTGGGCTCTCTGGCGAGGAGCGAGGGGCGGGTCCGGGGCTGAGGCGACAGATCCCTGCTTGGGATGCGCTGCTGCGACCCCGTTACTTCTTGGCCGCCTCTGCCCCTAACCCCCGGCCTTGTCCGCAAGCGAGCGCAGCAAAACAAAACAAACTCTTTCAGGCTTCCTGTTGTGCAACCCAGTCCCGAGTAAGTCGGGCCGAATGCGCGCCGCCGATGGTCGGCGACTGCAGAGCCCAAGACGCAGAAACCAGCGCGCTGCCCGGCCCAAGCCGAAATTCGGAGGGAGCCGCAGCCCTGCTCGCTGCTCCCGGAGTGCACGTCCCCGCGCCGGCCCAGAGCCGGCACCGAGCTAGTGTCCTAATAATTCTTGTTCTTTCACTTCTTGCCTCTTAGACACCCCCAAGAAGTCGAGGGTGCGACCCGGGAAACCAGAGACGACCTTTCAGAAAGCTTCTCCCTACAGGTAACTAATTGAATCATCCATAGGATGACAAATCCGTCAGGGCCAAGTTTTCCAGACACTTGGGTGACTTCCTCATCACTGAAGTGACTTGTCGGCTCCAGTGAGTAAGTTGGAAGTGTCGCTCCAGGCAAGGTGTGTGTTTAGGAGAAAGCCGGCTGCTCACTCACGCTTTCCAGAAAGCGGCCTCGGGCGATTTCAAAATACACACAGGGTCATTTATAGGGACTGGAGTCTTGCGCAGGACAAAGTCCCTGAGACTGAGACATTTTCCAAACAGTGCTGACATTTTGTCGAGCCCTATAAAAATGTAAACGCGAGGTGACGAACCTGGTGGGGAGTGTGAGAGTCTGAATCTGCGCAGTTTGCGGTGTGGGTTATAGTTACAAGACCTGGCAGCTGCGAGTCGCTGGACCCGTCCCCACGAGGAGTTAACGTATCCCCTTACCGGAGGACCTCTGGGCAATAGGGAGGGACATCGAATTGGGTGAGACACAGCATGGAAAACAGCCTTCGTTAGAGCTCCACAAGCACGTGGAACTGGAAAGAGGGAGAGAGACCTCATGTCAACCCATTAACTCCCACTTCTCCAAAGTTTCCCTTCAGGAGGGACTCATGAGTGGCGTGCACGACCATGCCCTTGCGTACTGTAACTTGCCCTGATTTTGTAGCCTTATGGACCCTCTAGAAGAAAAGCCCCAAACAAAAAGTCTTCCTAAATAGAAAAACTTTAAAACCTTGTTGATTTCCTTTCCCTCTTCTACTTTCAGTGCTTTTAGGCAACTGACAAGAACACAGCTTGATTCCTAATTGAGAATTGCTATCTCAGTAAACAGATCATTTAGAGAATATGGGTGTTTGGGTGCCCGTATTCTTAAACCACGACAGCAGCTCAGAGTGTAAATATTTCTAATCCCTAGTTTGTATCTCTGAGCGTTGTAACTCCCCCACTCTCAAGCGCCCGGCTTCTCTCGACTCGCCTACTAGCAAAGTTCCTATGGCATCCACTTACCAGGTAACCCGGGATTTCCACAACAAAGCCTGGCGTGCGGGTCCCTTCCCCCGGCCAGCTTGAGCGAGTGACAGCGGGCAGCCAAAGCTGGCGAGGAGAAACTTGGGGCTCCAGCCCTTCAGCGCGCTCCCCTGGCTCTGCCTCCTTCGGAAATGAAAACTCCCATCCAAGCCGGGGGACAGAGCGCCGAAACCCGGCCCAAGTGCAGTGTGTGCGCGCGCGTGTGCTAGGGCAGTAGCGTTAGGGGGAGGAGGAGGCAGGCAGAAGTGGGGTGGCTGTACCCTCGGCATCAGCTCATTCTGCCGCTTCCCCCTCCCTCTACCCCCCGCGCGCGCACACACACGCACACAAAGCAAATAATATCTTTAAAAAGTTGAGTTTCGGCTTTGTGCCTCACGCGTCTTGCTCATCCTTGCCTTGGGCCTGGGGTGCGTCTGGGGGCCGGTTCGGGATGCTGGCTAATTGCTTTCGGCGGGTTCCGTCGGGGGAACGCTGGTGCGAGCCTAGACGGCCGCGGGCAGCGAACTTGGCTGCGGGGAGGGGCAGTGGTGGCAGCCCCAGCTCTGGTGCCCGTGTGCGCAGCGCTCTGGGCTGCCCTGGCGGCGCAGTGTGGACGCGGCTGCAGGAGAGGGGAAGGGGGAAGAGAGAGGGAGAGGGGGAGGGAGGGAGGGAGGCGGCCTGGGAGGAGAGTGGATGTGTGTGCGGCCGCGAAGGCCGGCCCGTAGCCAGCTGCTTCCTGAGTGTGAGCGCGGGAGGGGGAAGGAGGGGCGGGCTCGCTGGTCACCAGGCTGGCCAATTCGAAGGCCGAGTCTGTGTCTCCCTCTCAACACGACCAAGCACACAGTCCTTCCCGTGCCCCTGGGAGTCAAAGAACTCCAGAACTGGCTAACAGCCGGGAGACACTTCACCTTCTTCTTGGGCCTTAATTGTTGAACTGGCTCGTTCTTTTTTTAACGTGTAAAAGTGTCAGCATTTCGACAAGAGTTGATGTCAAAGCATAAACAAGTTAAAAAAAAAATTCAATAATAAAATGGAGAGAAAAACTAAAAAGTGAAAAAATGGCTAAAGAGTCTTTCTAATATACGATTGGATGCATATAACTTTGAAAATGGATGGATGAAGATGCCTTTGGCAACTTTTTAAAGTAAAGAATAGGCAGACAAGAGAGGAAGGTGATGAAAGTGTTACAAAGATGTAAAAATTGTAAATACAGACTGCTAGGAATAGAGGCACATTCCCTGTGAATATTGCATCTACAGAGTGGACCATTATTCTTAAGAATTCAACATCCTCAGCTTCATACCCTACCTATGAAGTGACCCCAGCAATTCTGCTTGATTTGGTCAGAATCCTCAAGAGGCTGTCCCCAGAAAGCCAGCTATTAATGGTCCCCTACATGTACTGCCACAGATGCGCAGATTTCCATCTTGGGAGTCAATGTATGTAAAGCACAGGATATTTTCCAGTTAGACCCGTCTACAGTTAGAATATTATTCACCCTCATGAATAAAATGAATGAGGCTTTCTAAAGACACTTAGGTTGTCACGACTCCTTATATTCTATTCCAGGGCTCTCACAAAAATATAAATTACCATTTAGGTGATAGATGCTATGATCAAGATAAAAGCCCTCAAGTATACAAATGATTTACCAAAGATTGTTGATAATTTTCATTTATCTTACTTCAGAAGTAATATTACTAGAGTTGGTCTGTATCCAAGATATGAAGTCACCAAAAAGTCCAGTTTTCACAATATTTCCTATGTCTCATTACGATCTGCTTTTCAAGATTCTCTTCAGGGAAGGCTTCCCGCCCCTCCACCCCGACCCCTTTCCCAAAGTCACAGACCCATCAGAATATTAATCACCAGAATATCTGACAGCAGAAGTGGAGGGAGTAAAATAAAGCAATACGTTCTTAGGATATATCATTCTGTCAGTTTTCCAGTTTCTCCCTCTGTTCTTCCTCTGCTTTTAAATACAAGTATCCAAGCCCAAGATGGCAATAGATGGGTTCAACCACACACAAGAAAAGAAAATACTCATAAAATGAAGCATGCAGCAACATCACAAAAACAAAGAAACCAAGTGATGGAAGTTGCCATGACTATTCCATTGTGGCTAGTTATTGCAACATGCCTGACATTCACATACAAACTCTTCCTCATTAACTCCAGCCTTCAGGAGCAGAGCAAGATGGGAACACTGACCTTTCAATGCATCATGGGAAATACTCTTCATCCAGATTTGTGTACTGTACTTACTGCTCCCCAGGAACAAGACAAGCCTCAGTGGAGGCTGCAAAAAAAAAAAAAAAAACAACTTTTCCAACGTGCCTCAAATATCATTTCAAATACAATGGTTTTATGCATGAAATTATATCCTAGGGGCTTGAAGAAGCTTCCAAAACTTCCAAATTGATGGGAATAGCTTTGCTGGGAGAGAAAAATATAATGCTACACCCTATTTTAATCGATGGCTCATGAGAATAAAACACTGGGAAAGTTATGAGTCATCAACCTGGAGATTCCCGAAATTCTCTTCACTTATAAGAACCTGAGGGTACGAATGTCATTTTTTATTTAGGTGGGATTTTCAAAAGCTTCTACAATTCCTAAGACACTTAGCACTAAATAGGTAGTTGATTTTCTTTTTTATTGCCAGTAAAGTAGATCTACAACGTCCTTACATTCCATCAGTTCAGATCAGTTCAGTCCCTCAGTCCTGTCTGACTCTTTGAGACCCAGTGGACTGCAGCATTCCAGGCTTCCCTGTCCATTACCAACTCCCAGAGCTTGCTCAAACTCATGTCCATTGAGTCGGTGATGCCATCCAACCATCTCATGCTCTGTCATCCCCTTCTCCTCCTGCCTTCAATCTTTCCCAGCATCAGGGTCTTTTCCAGTGAGTCAGTTCTTCCCATCAGGTGGCCAAAGGATTGAAGTTTCAGCAATGAAGATCCCAAACTGATTTCCTTTAGGATGGACTGGTTTGATCTCCTTGCAGTCCAAGAGACTCTCAAGAGTCTTCTCCAACATCGCAGTTCAAAAGCATCAATTCTTAGGCCCTCAGCTTTCTTTAGAATCCAACTCTCACATCCATATATGACTAATGGAAAAACCAAGCTTTGATTAGACAGACCTTTGTTAACAAAGTAATGTCTCTGCTTTATAATATGCTAGTTTGGTCATAGCTTTCCTTCCAAGGAGCAAGCCTCTTTTAATTTCATGACTACAGTCACCATCTGCAGTGATTTTGGAGCCCAAGAAAATAAAGTCTCTCACTGTTTCCTTTGTTTTGCCATCTATTTGCCATGAAGTGATGGGACCAGATGACATGATCTTAGTTTTTTGATTGTTGAGTTTTTAGCCAGCTTTTTCACTCTCCTCTTTTACTTTCAAGAGGCTCTTTAGTTCCTCTTTGCTTTCTGCCATAATGGTGGTGTCATCTGCACATCTGAGGTTACTGATATTTCTTCCTGCAATCTTGCTTCCAGCTTGGGCTTCTTCCAGCCTGGCATTTCACATGATGTACTCTTTATATAAGTTAAATGAGCAAGGTGACAATATACAGTGCTGACGAACTCCTTTCCCAATTTGGAACCAGTCTGTTGTTCCATGCCTGGTTCTAACTGTTGCTTTTTGACCTGCATACAGATTTCTCAGGAGACAGGTAAGGTAGTCTGGTATTCCCATCTCTTTCAGAATTTTCCACAGTTTGTTGTGATCCACACAGTCAAAGGCTTTGACATAGTGGATAAAGCAGAGGTAGATGTTTTTCTGGAACTCTCTTGCTTTTTCAATGATTCAGTGGATGTTGGCAATTTGATCTCTGGTCCCTCAGCCTTTTCTAAATCCAGCTTGAACATCTGGAAGTTCATGACTCCACATACTGTTGAAGCCTGGCTTGGAGAATTTTGAGCATTACTTTGCTAGCTTGTGAGATGAGTGCAAATGTGCGGTAGTTTGGACATTACTTAGCATTGCCTTTCTTTGGGACTGGAATGAAAATTGACCTTTTCCAGTCCTTGGTCACTGCTGAGTTTTCCAAATTTGCTGGCATATTGAGTGTAGCACTTTCAAAGCATCATCTTTTAAGATTTGAAATAACTCAGCTGGAATTCCATCACCTCCACTAGCTTTGTTCATAGTGATGCTTTCTAAGCCCCACTTGACTTCGCATTCCAGGATGTCTGTCTCTAGGTGAGAGATCACACCATCGTGGTTTTCTGGGTCATGAAGATCCTTTTTGTATAGTTCTTCTGTGTATTGTTGCCACCTCTTCTTAATATCTTCTGCTTCTATTAGGTCCATACCATTTCTGTCCTTTTTTGTGCCCATCTTGGCATGAAATGTTCCCTTGGTATCTAATTTTCTTGAAGAGATCTCTAGTCTTTCCCATTTTATTTGTTTTCCTCTATTTCTTTGCATTGTTCACTTAGGAAGGCTTTCTTATCTCTCCTTGCTGCCCTTTGGACCTCTGTATTCACATGGGTATATCTTTCCTTTTCTCTTTTCCTTTGTCTCCCTTCTTTTCTCAGCTATTTGTAAGGCCTCCTCAGACAACCATTTTCCCTTTTCCCATTTCTTTTTCTTGGGGGTGGTCTTGATCACTGCCTCTTGTACAATGTCATGAACCTCTATCCATAGTTCTTCAGGCACTCTATCAGATCTAATCTTTTGACTCTATTTGTCACTTCCACTGTCTAATCGTAAGGAATTTGATTTAGGTCTTACCTGAATGGTCTAGTGGTTTTCCCTACTTTCTTCAATTTAAGTCTGAATTTGCCAATAAGGAATTCATGATCTGAGCCTTAGTCAGCTCCTGGTCTTGTTTTTGCTAACTGTATAGAGCTTCTCCATCTTTGGCTGCAAAGAATATAATAAATCTGATTTCGATATTGACCATCTGGTGATGTCCATGTGTAGAGTCGTCTCTTTTGTTGTTGGAAGAGGGTGTTTGCTATGACCAGTGCACTCTCTTTTGAAAACTGTTAGCCTTTGCCCTGCTTCATTTTGTAATCCAAGGCCAAATTTGCCTGTTACTCTAGGTATCTCTTGACCTCCTACTTTTGCATTCCAGTTCCCAATGATGAAGAGGACATCTTGTTTGGGTGTTAGGTATAGAGGATTTTGAGTGTCTTCATAGAACTGTTGAACTTCAGCTTCTTCAGCATTACTGGTTGGTGCATAGACTTGGATTACTGGGATGTTGAATGGTTTGCCTTGGAATCCAACACAGATCATTCTGTTGTTTTTGAGATTGCACCCAAGTACTGCATTTCATACTTTTTTGACTATGAGAGCTACTCCATTTCCTAAGGGATATATTCCCTGGGATATAGTAAAAATATAATGTTCCAAATACAACCATGGAGTGACTCAGAATGAGATATGTGCCTCTTCTGGACTGAACTGATCAGCAGGAACTAGGGAGGGAAGAATAATGAGATGGTGGAAAAGGAAATAGATGCAATTCAAAAATGACACTCTTCTTTCCCCATGAGCTCTCCATTGTGCTTAGAAATCATACCATGGTAGCCTTTCAGCCAGATAAGTGTGAACAACATCCCAGCTGTATCTGTCCTCTCTGGAGTCCTCAGTTGCCTGCATCTCCACAGCTGACTTGGGGCAGCTGACTCGGCAGACAGGGACCTACTGCCAGCTGAAGTCCAGTTCTCATTCATTTGAGAAATACTTAATGAGCACCTACTCTGTCCCAGGACTGGGGGCAAAGGAATTATACATGTAGACATAGTACATGGAGGATGTTACATAAAGCATTTTGCCCAGGGCCTGAGAAATAGCAAATAAATAGAAGCTCTTTACAAATATTAGCTCATCAAAGTAATCATATGAGATGGCCACTGGCAGTCTCCTATTTAGGAGTAAGAAAGCTGGAAGCTTGTTGTTGTTGAGCTTTTTATTTCATGGCAGTTAAGCTATTCTGAATTTGCTGCATGTTTAATGCATCATGCTGCTGTGCTTAGTTGCTCAGTCGTGTCCGACTCTTTGACACCACATGGACTGTAGCCCACCAGGCTCCTCTGGCCATGGTGATTCTCCAGGCAAGAATACTCAGTGGGTTTCCATGCCTTCCTCCATGGGATCTTTCCAACCCAGGAATTGAACCCAGGTCTCCGGCACTGCAGGTGGATTCTTCACCATCTGAGCCACCAGGGAAGCAGTTAATGAGAGTAGGACACAGATCTGGGTTGCCAGTCTAGAAGCCCCAAGACCTTTCAACATTGCTACCTTACACAACAACTGTGCATGCTCTTTGAATGTGTATAAAATACACTGCAGGTGTATAAGTAAAAAGCATCTTGTAATCAGTGTCACACAAGCACAGCTGAGTGTGGAGGAGAAAGGAATAATTTCCTACTATAGAACATTGAATAAGTAGCTTGGCTGTTTCAGCTGGACTTCAAAGAATGGGTAGAGAATTGATAAATAAGAACATTTCAAGGGAAGGAGTCAGCATCAGAAAGGACATTAAAAAAGCAGAGTCCAGTTTATCTGCTCACACAAAGCTAAAATACAAAATAGGAGCATTCACAGTCTCAGAGATGTGGCAGTGGAACAGAGTAGGCTCCAGAGGGAACATACTGACTGCAGAGCTTCGGGAGAGCTACTATGCGTGTCAGTCTGAGTGATCTGACAGCAAAGCATTTATAAACTTACAAAGAACTATGATCAGATTCCTACTCCTGTAAAGTGTCTATAGAGAGTTTTAACTCTAAAATGCAGATAAGTTAAGCTAACAACACCAGTGATAGTATGCGTAACTGTTAACACACACACACACACACACACACACACGAGCTGGTAAGAGTCCAGTTATATAGAAATACAGTGGAAAAAGTCAGTGTTTGCCAAATTAAAGAGGGGAACTAAATATGTAAGATGAAAAATTTCCACTTTCTAAGTGAGTAGTACAAATAATGGAACGTTATCAGTACTTGATATCCTAATAAAACTTTTAAGCTGATCGTTCTACTAATTTTGCCACAAGTATAGTTAGCCCAGACTCTCCTGCTTATACATCAGTGACATAATTTTTTAAAGTTATTATTTATATTCATTAAGTTCATAGCATCATGCCTTTTCTCCTTTCTAAGGCTAAAACTGTAAGTCAGAGTCTAAAATGTATCATTCCACACACAACTGACCAAAATGTGCAGAATTTTACTCTATACAATGTCTCTCCATCTTTTTTTACTGGTGAAATTTTTCTTCTGATTTTTGTACAAGCCCAATTGAGATGCATCTAATACTCTACAAAGGCCTACAGGATATTTCTTGACATATTACTAAGGTATATCTACAGTTTACCTAAATAAAAATAAATGCATAGATATACACAATATTTCACAGGCAGCCAGTTTCCTGTGGCCATTTCCAGTTTCACTTAATATTCAAACTGGCCACTTATATATAGTATTATAAAATTAATTACTTCATCATGATGCTATCTTATCCATAATTGCCTTCTGTAAGTACCTTATAAATAGAATTTACATTACTTTATAAGCCCTTCATCGGGGAAGGCAATGGCACCCCACCCCAGTACTTTTGCCTGGAAAATCCCATGGATGGAGGAGCCTGGTAGGCTGCAGTCCATGGGGTCGCTAAGAGTCAGACATGACTGAGCGACTTCACTTTCACTTTTCACTTTCATGCACTGGAGAAGGAAATGGCAACCCACTCCAGTGTTCTTGCCTGGAGAATCCCAGGGACGGGGGAGCCTGGTGGGCTGCCATCTATGGGGTCGCACAGAGTCGGACACGACTGAAGCGACTTAGCAGCAGCATAAGCCCTTCATGGTCTAATAATAGTGCTGGGCATTAGTCAGTAATTAATGCTAATTGAAAGTATGAACTAATGAGGAAGTAAAAGAATGGCTCCCCTACTTTCAGAGATGGTGACTAGCCTTTGTGTATATGTACGATCATTTCAATACTCCAAAAGCGTCCAAACACCTGTCATTCTCTTTCTGTGCCCCCAGGCTCTTCACTGGGAATTGAAGTTTAAAATATTATTTCCTGTTTCTTGGGGAAAAAAATTCAGTCTCTGTGCAATGCTTAGAATCAGCAGGGTGAGCCTCCCCCTCCAATAACAAGATGATCCTTCCCTATCTGACACCCCACTACCTCCTTAACGTGATTCCAAATCATGTCATTTGCATCACACACTGAAGTCTTCTTCCAAAAATTATTTGTACTAAATTATGGGGAGTGAAAAAGAGGGAAAGATGTAATGAGGGTGCAGAGAGGAAGATGAAAGGAAATAAAAAGGGCAGGACAGCATTAGGATACCATCAGGATAACGAAGAACAATGAATGAGCTTTGGGTAGAATTAAACTCTGAAAAGAAAGTGATTCTATAGATTTTCAGACTTCTCCTTTACCCACTTCAAGTTCCAAATACCCTTGCAGGGTAGCTTGAACACATTTGGAAATTTTCTAAAAATTCTAAACCCGTATGATGCTGAAGCACTCAGGAGGTTTTCACATATATAAATACTTCTATATACTTCTATAAATACTTCCCCTTTTAATCTTATAGAAAAGGAAGAAGTGTAATTTTATTATCCATTGGACAAATAACCAATTTCTCCCCAAAGTAGACCTACCTTAGGCAAGGATGTTGACCTACTTCAGGTTGGAAACACTGTTTCAAGGTCATTATCAGCATTCAGTTCAGTTCAGTTCAGTCGCTCAGTTGTGTCCGACTCTTTGCGACCCCATGAATCGCAGCACGCCAGGCCTCCATGTCCATCACCAACTCCCGGAGTTCACTCAAACTCACGTCCACTGAGTCAATGATGCCATCCAGCCATCTCATCCTCTGTCGTCCCCTTCTCCTCCTGCCCCCAATCCCTCCCAGCATCAGTCTTTTCCAATGAGTCAACTCTTCACATGAGGTGGCCAAAGTATTATTCTCACAACATCCCAATGAGGTAAGATCTAGCACAACTGCCATTTTATAAATGAGGAAACAAGCAGAGAGGCATGACGTCTTCCTAGTGTCACCCAGCTCCTAGAGGAATGGCCAGACTTCAAAGAGAAAGATTCTCTCATATTAACCATTACACTGTTACCCTTTCAGAGCTGAGAGTCCTGCTTCCAACATATATCTATTTGTTCATTCACTGGGGAAGGGTGGTGTGCTAGAAGGAGGATGGACTTTGGAATCAGAAAACCTAGAAATTCTAACTTCACTACTTACTGGGAGAACTTGAGCTAGTTCCTGAGCAACTGGGGACCTCAGTTCAACTACATGAGTTATTGCAAAGACTGAATGGGAACTGCAACACTGACCAACACACATGTGCAACCAGGGGCTTCCTCTATTGATAAGGGACAGAGTTTCAGACCTTCAGGGGAAATGAACCCCAGTCCCAGCTCCAGGAATGGGCTTGATGACTCAGAGAAATCTCCCTCCCCTGGTTAAAGTGACTTGCTAATAAATTCATACACAAGCCAATCAATGCATGACATGACATTCATCTGACAAAAGGGTAGTTTCATTGATGAGCATGTGACTCAGTTTAGGCTCTTGAGATGTTTTCATGGGAGGAAGTTTCTTTGGTATGGTAGCTTCTAGGGAGTCACTTGGAAAGGTGACTTTTCTATGTGTTGAGAAGAGACAGAGGTGAAGCTGTGTTCCTCTCAGCCTACAGAAAGAGCTGATACTCTGTGGATGGCAGAGTGGAAAAGGCTGCAGAAAGCAGGGGCCAGACCTGATCTCCATCTGACCACTGGACTATTTCATTTGTAGGAGCCAGTAGATCCCTTTTATTTGTTAAACAAATAGCTGACACCAAGTCATAGAAGTATCTACAGTCTTCTGTAAGGCACCATGGAGAGTACAAAGATATGCGAGACAAACTTAAGGGCACTTACTATTTAGTAATTGCTTCCCTGATAGCTCAGTTGGTAAAGAATCCACCTGCAATGCATGAGACCCCAGTTCCATTCCTGGATCCGGAAGATTCACTGGAGAAGGGATAGGCTACCCACTCCAGTATTCTTGGGCTTCCCTTTTAGCTCAGCTGGTAAAGAATCCACCTGCAGTGTGGGAGACCTGAGTTCGATCCCTGGGTTGGGAAGATCCCCTGGAGAAGGGAAAGGCTACCCACTCCAGTATTCTGGCCTGGAGAATTTCATGGACTGTATAGTCCATGGAGTTGCAAAGAGTTGGACATGACTGACTTTCACTTTCACCTAATAATTAAATAGTTTTGTGATATAATTTTTTTAAAGTTATAATTCATGCTGTTTTCAAGATCCTATGCTATTTTTTCAGTATAATATTAAGCAAGAAACATCCCACTTCCCTAATAATTGCATAAGGCCCCCTTTCAGAACAACTGGTCAACTTCTAGGGACCAGATAAAGTAAGCATATCAATTTCATTGTCAGACAACTGATAGGAAAAACCAGGCCATTTTTACACATTCTCAGTTACTGTAACAAATGTAGTCTCACAACTCAGCACCTAATAGGAAATATATATAATCCCAAATTCCTATAGAAACTTGACTTTATCTCATTCCCAAATAAAACATAGCCAAGATTTTCCTGGAATTACATTTAGAAATAAAAACATTTGTATCCAGGCATCTCTGAATCCCACTCATTTTTGTCACTGTTTTTATTAATATTAATCCTACCTTAGGAAGTTGCAGTTTAGCCTGGAACACACCTTTTCCCACCCCCTTGCTTTTCTGTCTTCTACATTCATAACCAAACATCATTTAAAACTCAGCTATAGATACCATTTGGGTTTGTTGGCAAAAGCAGCAGGGGCAGAGAGTCTTTAAATTCTAGATTGAATTAAGGGCTCAGTAGTTAGTTTGCACTTGATAATAACAATGTTATCTCAGCAGGCTACATAGGTCAGAAATGTTCTTCCTATCACTGATTTCTTTTTTTCCATCAAAAACGGACATTAGGGAGAAAGTGAGGGAATTTTCTGGCAGTCCAGTGGTTAGGACTCTGAACTTTCACTGCTGAGGGCCCAGGTTCAATCCCTGGTTCTGGAACTAAGATCCCACAAGCCTCACAGTGAGGTTAAAAAAAAGAGAGAGAAGGTAAGAGTGGCAATTTATAAGCCAGGGAGAAGGCAATGGCATCCCACTCCAGTACTCTTGCCTGGAGAATCCCATGGATGGAGAAGCCTGGTAGGCTGCAGTCCATGGCGTCGCTAAGAGACACGACTGAACGACTTCACTTTCACTTTTCACTTTCCTGCAATGGAGAAGGAAATGGCAACCCACTTAAGTGTTTTTGCCTGGAGAATCCCAGGGGCGGGGGAGCCTAGTGGGCTGACATCTATGGGGTCGCACAGAGTCGGACACGACTGAAGCGACTTAGCAGCAGCCGCAGCAGCATAAGACATAGTTTAATTATGGCAATAGCAAATGCATACGTGCTACTTCAGTTGTGTACGACTCTTTGCAACCCTTTGGACCATAGCCTCTCAGACTCCTCTGTCCATGGGATTCTCCAGGCAAGAATACTGGAGTGGGTCACCTTGCCCTCCTCCAGGAGATCTTCCCTGCTCAAGGATAGAATCTGAGTCTCTTGTGTCTCCTGCATTGGCAGGCGGGTTCTTTACCACTAGCGCCACCTGGGAAGCCCACAGAAATAATAGCAGCTCACATTTACTATGTGCCAGGGGCAGAGCCCAGTGTGCTACTGGAGGAGAATGGAGAAATAGCTCCAGAAAGAATGAAGAGGCTGAGCCAAAGTGAAAACAACGACCAGTTGTGGATGTGACTGGGGATGAAAGTCAAGTCCAATGCTGTAAAGAACAATATTGCATAGGAACCTACAATGTTAGGTCCATGAATCAAGGCAAATTGGAAGTGGTCAAACAGGAGATGGCATGAATGAACGTCGACATTTTAGGAATCAGCGAAGTAAAATGGACCAGATTAAATGGGCAAATTTAATTGAGATGACCATTATATCTACTACTAGGGGCAAGAATCCCTTAATGGAGTATCCCTCATAGTCAACAAAAGAGTCCAGAACGCATTACTTGGGTGCAATCTCAAACAACAGAATGATCCTGGTTCACTTCCAAGGCAAACCATTAAATATCACACTAATCCAAGTCTATGCCCTAACCACTAATGCCAAAGAAGCTGAAGTTGAACAGTTCTATGAAGACCTACAAGACCTGGATGAAGCACAAGCTGGAATCAAGATTGCAGGAAGAAATATCTGTAACCTCAGATATGGAGATGACACCACCCTTATGACAGAAAGCAAAGGGGAACTAAAGAGCCTCTTGATGAAAGTGAAAGAAGAGAGTGAAAAAGTTGGCATAAAACTAGCTTCAGAAAACTAAAGATCATGGCATCTGATCCCATCAACTTCATGGCAAGTAGATGAGGAAACAATGGAAAAAGTGACAGACTTTATTTTCTTGGGCTCCAGAATCACTGCAGATGGTGACTGCATCCATGAAATTAAAAGAGGCTTGCTCTTTGGAAGAAAAGCTATGACAAACCTAGACAGCATATTATAAAGCAGAGACATTACTTTACCTATAAAGGTCTGTACAATCAAAGCTATGGTTTTTCTGGTAGTCATATATGGTTGTGAGAGTTGGACCATAAACAAAGCTGAACACCAAAGAACTGATGTTTTGTACTGTGGTGTTGAGAAGACTCTTGAGAGTCCCTTGGACTGCCAGGAGATCAAATCAGTCAATCCTAAAGGAAATCAGTCCTGAATATTCATTGGAAGGATTGAAGCTGAAGCTGAATGAAGCTCCAGTACTTTGACCACCAGATGGGAAGAACTGACTCATTGGAAAAGACCCTGATCTGGGAAAGATTGAAGGCAGGAGGAGAAGGGAACAACAGAGGACAAGATGGTTGGATAGCATCACTGACTCAATGGACATGAGTCTTTGAGCAAGTTCCAGGAGTTGGTGATAGACAGGGAAGCTTGGTATGCTGTAGTCCATGGGGTCACAAAGAATCAGACATGACTGAGCAACTGAACTGAACTGAGGGGCAGAGCAAAGTACTTGAGATTCTTGATCTTACTGAATCTTTATAGGTATCAGTCTAATAAGTGGTAGAGATAGGACTAGAACCTACCCTCCATGGCACATGCCGTTAGCTGTAATACTGTATTGCCCTCAAAGAGTACTGTTTATTGTAAGATTTTTTTGCTGAAATACATGGTAAACATAATAATATGTAAACTTTAAGAACAATATATACTGTATAAGTGACAATGTGATGGCCTGTTTCATGATACTACAAAGTGATACTAAACTATAGTTCTTCAAAACCTACCTTGAACACTCTCCAAAGCCCCTATGCCTTTGTATCTGCTGTTATCTACATGAAATGAACTTTACTGTCCATTTCTCCTCCTATTCTGTGAGGCTTTCTGTTATAGAAAGATTAATGTCCCTACTAAAATGTCTATATCCTAATCCCTGGAACTTGTGAATATGTTAGGTTACATGGCAAAGGGAATTAAGGTGGAAATGGAACTAAGGTTGCTAATAAAATAACCTTAAATATAGGGATATTATCCTGGATTTTCCAGATGGGTCTGATGTGATTATAAGAGTTCTTACAAGTAGAAAAGGCAGAAGAAAAGAGCTGGAGAAAGTACTATAATGCAATGAAAGCATGGCAAGAGAGGTTCTGTGTTGCTGGCTCTGAAGATGGAGGAAAGAACTATGAACCAAGGAATGTGGACAGCCTCTAGAAGCTGGAAAAGGCAATGAAACAGTTTTTCCTAGAACACTCACTCCTGCCAGTGAGACTCAGGTCAGACTTCCATCTTAGAAAACTGTAAGATATGAACATGGATTATTTTAGCTAACATATAGAGGGTAAGACACCTTTCAAGCTTTCCTCTCTCCCCTCACCACAGAGCCAGGCATACCGTGTGCTCTTGGTCCCCAAAGAATACAGCACAGTTCTTACCAGTGTTTAATCCTAATTACTAACTTGCAAGTTGGATCTGTACTCCCAGGCTTTCCTTTAATTCCCTTCAGGAGCACTATGAATGGGTCTTGCATTGACCCAAAAGCCCCAACCTCTGCTCTCTTTTTCCTGGGAGGAGGAACAATGTTAAGTGAGATGACCAAAAGGTCGTGAACTGAAAGGAAGAGACTGGGAGGATGTAAGAAGGAAAGGGATAGAGGGTTGAAAGGAGAGGGGAGAGAAGCAAAGAAAGAAGGGGACAACAAAATCAGAAAACAGGAGGAAAAAAGGGAAGGGTGGCTGAAAGAAGATCCAGAAGCATGGTGGTGGAAGAGAAGAGGAAAAGGGACCTTTCTCTCTGCCTCCCCATTTCCCATCTGACCACCCTCTCTCCTCCCAACTTCATGAGCTCCAGCCCACTTTCCAGGACTCAGTTTTAGTGCCTTTTCCTGCAGTGGTTTCCATGCCGTCTGCCTCTTTAGAATACTTCATATAACTAGCCAGGCCTTACCTCTAGAGATCCTGATTTAATGCCTGGTCAAAGCATGGGGATTTTTTTTAAAAACTTCCCAGATCAGTGTAATGGGCAGCCAGGGTAAGAGCCACTGTCATAAAGCACTCTGACCACTTCAGCTCACCTAGAATGGGGTCCTGCTGTCAAACTCAGAGCCCATGACTGTCTCGCACTTGGCACTCATCACCTAAAGCAGGACATGCTGCATCAAGATGATTTAAGGACCCAGACCTTGGAGCCAAACAGCTGGAATTTAGTCCTGGTTCCAAACTTAATAGCTGAGTGACCCTATGGAAGTCACTTGATCTCTCCCTGCCTAGCTCTCCATCTTCAGAATAGGAATGACTATAGCAATAATAATGGAATATTGTTTTGAAGACTACATGAGTTAAATATTTGTTTTAAAGACTAGTTATTATTGAGAAGCACTTAGAAAAGTGTCTGCCACACTGAATGTACAATATAAGCATTCATAAGATAAAATCAGATGATTTTATCTTGTTGTTACTCTATGCAACTTATTACTCTATGTTGTCATGCTGTTTAACATTTTGTGTATATGACTCTCACCCCCAATTAACAACTAGGGAATTTGCTCAGTTGTGTCCGATTCTTTGAGACCCAGTGGACTGTAGCCTATCAGGCTCCTTCATCCATGGGATTTTCCAGGCAAGATTACTGGAGTGGGATGCCATTTCCTTCTATAATTCCCACTACACCACAGCCATTGTACCCTGTATAATACACACTCAATAAAGTCCATTAAATGAACAAAACAAAATCAGAAAACAATTCAAAAAAATAAAATCTGTTTATTAAAATTTTAAAAAAACTGGCTATGAGCTGATTTTCTTTTTTTTTTTTTTTAAGAATCGTCATTTAAATAATTCTCACTTATCCCTGGAACTCCTGACAAGCAAAGCCCACAGAAAAGGGGCACAGGATACATGCATTTGAAGGATAGTAGAAGTGAAAGCTCCATCCATAGTTTGTCAAATTGCCAACATTCGATGGATCATTGAAAAAGCAAGAGAGTTCCAGAAAAACATCTATTTCTGCTTTATTGACTATGCCAAAGCCTTTGACTCTGTGGATCACAATAAACTGTGGAAAATTCTGAAAGAGATGGGAATACCAGACCACCTCATCTGCCTCTTGAGAAACCTGTATGCAGGTCAGGAAGCAACAGTTAGAACTGGACATGGAACAACAGACTGGTTCCAGATAGGAAAAGGAGTACATCAAGGCTGTATATTGTCACCCTGCTTATTTAACTTCTATGCAGAGTACATCATGAGAAACGCTGGGCTGGATGAAGCACAAGCTGGAATCAATATTGCCAGGAGAAATATCAATAACCTCAGATATGCAGATGACACAACCCTTATGGCAGAAAGTGAAGAACTAAAGAGCCTCTTGATGAAAGTGAAAGTGGAGAGTGAAAAAGTTGGCTTAAAGCTCAACATTCAGAAAACGAAGATCATGGCATCCACTCCCATCACTTCATGACAGATAGATGGGGAAACAGTGTCAGACTTTATTTTTCTGGGCTCCAAAATCACTGCAGATGGTGATTTCAGCCATGAACTTAAAAGACACTTACTCCTTGGAAGGAAAGTTATGACCAATCTAGATAGCATATTCAGAAGCAGAGACATTACTTTGCCAACAAAGGTCTGTCTAGTCAAGGCTATGGTTTTTCCTGTGGTCATGTATGGATGTGACAGTTGGACTATAAAGAAAGCTGAGAGCATAAGAGTTGATGCTTTTGAACTGTGGTGTTGGAGAAGACTCTTGAGAGTCCCTTGGACTGCAAGGAGGTCCAACCAGTCCATCCTAAAGGAGATCAGTCCTGGGTGTTCATTGGAAGGACTGATGTTGAAGCTGAAACTCCAATACATTGGCCACCTGATGCAAAGAGCTGACTCATTTGAAAAGACCCTGATGCTGGGAAAGATTGAGGGCAGGAGGAGAAGGGGACGACGGAGGATGAGATGGTTGGATGGTATCATCGACTTGATGGACATGGGTTTGGGTGGACTCCAGGAGCTGGGTGATGGACAGGGAGGCCTGGTGTGCTGTGGTTCATGGGGTCGAAAAGAGTCAGACATGACTGAGCGACTGAACTGAACTGAGAAGTGAAAGGAAGTGTATGCATAACGGACGGAACTGTTCCAAAGTGAATATTGATTCTCTTACTTAGAAGGATCAAAAATAGCCTGAGAAAGAAGAAAGGTAGAGGTGATCGAGGAGGGACTATCTAGGTAAAGGGAATAAAAGGCCTTTTCTCCTTCATAGCTGTGCCTAAGGTTGGCTCAGTCTAGATTTCTATTTGGATGGCTAATTTGCATACACACTCATATACATTTTAACTCTGAAAGCAGACATTCCATATGTGTTTTATTTACTCTCATTTTTTTTTTTTTATCTTTACCAGTTGGCCTATTTTTTCTCTTTAACATCAGGAGACCCTCCCTGAAACAAGCCACTCACTTGGGGATGGTGGAATAACTGAAAAAGACATCTGAGACAAGATGTGAAATTGTGTATTAGGGTACAATAATATTTACAAGGCACAAATTGGCAGCCAAAAGATTTCTCTCAAAGGTATGAAAAAATGTCTGTGCTCTATTTTCAAAGAAACCAAATAAGACATGGTCCCTGAATCACTGTCTGAATGCAAACAGCATTTGGCTTTGATCTGAGTTGTTGAAAACTATGACCAATTTATCCCACGGATGCCAAACCATCAGAGAATGTTTTTAAGTCTAGATTTCCATATCAAGATTCAGCTACACACTTTTTTTCTTCATTTCACATTACACAGGGCCAACCCAAAATAGTCCTTCCAACAATGGATGTAGTTGGGGTGATGATTTTAACTTCAAGCTACGAGCAAGAAGTAGAATAACCCTTTTCCTATAGACATACTCCTGTGGTTAGACAAAAATACAAAAATATAATTGTACAGTAAATGGGATTATTTGTGTAGACCCCTCCTCTACTGTATTAATAATGACTTCATAGGCAGGCTCAGCCAGTTTCTGATTGAATGATGACACGAAAAGTCTCAGAAACTCATTTTCCTAGTGTATATGCCCCGAGTTCACCCTGGTCATACCTGCTGTCAACCCTCCCCTTGCCCTACACTTGGTCACTGGTGATTTTCCGAGTTTTATTTGCAAACTTAAACCCCAAATATGCCCATATGGGGCTGAGGGCATGGATCCAACACCATAGAAAAGCACATCAGCTGTCTTCCAAGCATGTGGAGCATACCAAGAACCTCTTGTGATGAGTCAGTAACCCAGGATTACCCGCCTCTGGTTTCCAGTGAATTTTGGGGAGAGAACATTATGAGGATTTGATCAAAACACAGTTTCCAAAACACTTTCTACTCTGGCAGCATCCTTCTAAAGTAAGTAAATGGGGTGGTGATGTTGATGTTTTATACAACTGCTCTGCATTTAGGGTATCCAAATTACTTGAAGATAGGTCCTCATCTAAAATTAGTCTGAAACTAGAGACATAGACTCATTGTGCATTCTGGAGGTATCTTTGGGTTTCTATACAGAGAGGGTTTAGAGGATTCTGAGGGCAGCAAGTCGTTTCTTTCTAAGGATAGAAACTTTACTAAAGTGTCAAATCTTAAAACTGGAAGTGTCTTTATAGGAGTTCTGAATTCCAAGAGGTTGGTGGGTAGAAGTGGCAACCTTTTGTCATCTCAGGCCTTTTATTTTAGGTATTAAAACCTTTCTTGGGAAGAGGTCCCTAAGCTTCATGAGGCTCCCAAAGGGATTTATAGCACAAAACGTTTCCTATTCCCACAACTCTCCACTCCAGCCTCCCTATCTTGGAGCTGTCTATGCCCACTGCCCCCTCCATCCCACCTCAGATTCACTCCAAATCTAACTACCAAATCTGCATCATCTGCTCCTGGAACCTCTACCATGATGTCCCTCTTCTGCCCTCCCTAACACCAAACCTTGTGGCCCTGGCTGTCCTGTATCCAGCCTTGTCAGC
The DNA here is from genome assembly GCA_935064755.1 of Tragelaphus eurycerus. Taxonomy (NCBI): domain Eukaryota; kingdom Metazoa; phylum Chordata; class Mammalia; order Artiodactyla; family Bovidae; genus Tragelaphus; species Tragelaphus eurycerus. The sequence continues at coordinate 14,059,889 of CAKXYN010000015.1, read as the reverse complement.
CGCCTCTGCTCTTTTGAGTCTCCCCTGCTTTCTATGATACCATAAAGTCTTGTTTGTTTTTGTTTTTTCAAAATTTGACAGAGAAGCAGGGGAGGAAGTTAGACCATGTCATTTAGTTCTATGATGCTTTAGTTTTTACAGTGAGGCTGTTTCAATTTAATAATCAGAAAAACAGGAAAGGTTTAGTTCTTTATTCTGTTCTTCCTCATAATTTTTCCTTGCTACCTCTTGTATTCCTCTTCATCCTTCTGCCATCTGATGTACTATTTCCACAGTCCTCTTCACTTCTTTCTCATCTCTGTTCAGACTCTGGTCTCAGCCTAATGTGGCACAGTGAAAATTAAGGAAGGCTTGGAGCTAGGTGGGCCTGGGTTAGAATGCTGAGCTGTGAGTCCTCAATCATTTCATCTCTCTGCTCCTTCATTTACTCAACAGCAATAATTAATATTTCCTATGGGTTAACTCAGGCCAGTCACTTTACATATATTAACTTGTTTAATCCTCACAACAACTCTATAAAGTGGGTGATATTGTTCCCATTTTACACATGTATGCACGGAGGCACAGAAAGATCAAAGTTCTTGCCCAATATATACAACTAACTAGTCAGTAGCTCCTCTACTTAGTCTAGTCTTCTGACTTCAGAGTCTGCCCTGCTAGCACTAAGCCATCTGCCTCCTTGGGGAAGGAAAATCCCTCCAAAATGAAAGCCATGAACCTGTCACAGAGCAATATTCTTCTGTTGACAAAAGATACTGTGAGTGGGAGGGAATGCCTGGCCCATACCTGTCATTATCACATTCCTCCAAAGATCATTGCTCTGAGCTTCAGTCATATAAATCCCATAGCTCTGGCCAAGCATATCTGAGTACAGAGTCCACAGGAATCTTAGCTTGAAGAAGCAAGCAACTGAACTGTCCTTCTCTGCAAGCCATTGCCACCCTCTCACTTGACCATTTGGCTCACTACCTCCTCCACCCGGTCCCACCCTCACCACCCTCTTTCCTGATATTTCTGGCATCTGGCCCCACTGTGAAATCCCTACCTCCTCCATCCAACTTGGGGTCCTCAGTTCTCTGGCCTCCTCATTGGTCTCCCTGCCACCAGCCTCTCCCCACATGAATTTGACTTAAGATAGTAATGGTCCTGAATGGGATTCCTTAACCTCTTTCCTTCTGGCAGTGTCCCCGTGCCCAATATCCTGTCTTCAATCAAAAAGTTCCCAAAGTCACCTTGAACTGTACCTCTGCCATTTTAAGGCCAGTGTAAGAGGTCCAGCCATAAGATAAGTCCCAGTGCCAACCCCAGCTTTTCCTGGTGCTGCCAGTTGCACATGGACACCTTCTTCTCTGCATTTTGTACTCTGTGTGCACGACCTTTTCCATCTCTACCTGATAAGTTTGGAACTCAGCATTTACTTTAAAAAAAAAAAAAGTGAATTTATAAATGGGAAAAACTAAAACCTAGAAAAGTTAACTGACATAATCAGTTAGCTGAGAAACAGTATTACATAATAGTTAGTGTAGCAAGCCAAGACTGCCTGACTTTAAGCCAACTTCCTACCATTTATTAGCTGGTATGACCTGGGGCAAGTAACAACCTCTGTATGACTCAATTTTCTCATCGGTAAAATAAGAACAGTACTTATCCATAGGATGATCATGAGGATTAAGTGAATTAAGACGTACAAAGTGTTTGGAACAGTACTTGACACATTGTACTCAAATGTTAGCTGTTACTATTATTGTTGATGTTGTAGATGGCAGAACCAGAGTTAGAATCCCTGACGACCCCAGTTCATTGCTCTTTACTTTAGGCTCCATCACCTGGCACTGTGCAGCTGACTTCTCTCCATTTCTTCAGTTTCACTATTATTGGCTCAACAAACCTGCTCCAGACAAAAAAAAGATGCATACACATGTATATACACACATGCACACACACAAGCTTGAGGAAGCTACATGGTCTTCAGTCAAAAGAAAATAGGGGCCTCTCTGTCAACCATAGCACAGAAAAGCTCCCTATACCTAAAAAGAGAGGGGCCATGGTGTCTTTCATAGCTTCCCTAACTCTAAGATAATTCCAACAGCAGATTCTGATTGGAGGTTCAGAATGTCACATGGGGAAGAGCACTGATTCTAGAGCCCTGCAGAGCTGGGTTCAGATCTTAGCCTTCTCGCTCATTAGCTCTGGGACATTAGGCAAGTTCCTTAATCCCCAGCCCTGAGCCTATGCTAGCCTGCTTCATTGAAGTGTAGGGAGCATCCATGAAGTGATCTGTGGAAGCATTTAGCACAGTGCCTGGTACCAGTGAGTGTTGCCTGTCAGTACTCCTATTTTAGGCTAAGCAGCACTCCTTTCCTCTCATTCTAGTTTAGGTGAAACCCTCCTTATAGTGCATCTCAATGGAAGGGTAAGTGTGATTTTGCTTATCAGGATCCAAAGGGCTGGAACTCCCCAGGGATTAAGTCTTGCTGAGGGTGACAGTGGGATGCCCCTGAAGTCAATTTGCCAGGATGTAGCTTGTGAAGTCCTTTTCCAGTTGCCACAGGAACATTTCCTTCTCCTCTCTCTTAGTCCTCCCACTCTCTCACGTTCCCCTGTGTACTGATTCAATGGAAACATCTTTTCTTTAAGATGCCACTCCCACCAAAACAGCAAAAGAGTCTAATTTTGGATCACGGTTGATTTAGGAAATAGCCTTTCTCACACCTATAATCAAGTGTCCTGGATGCATCTTCATGGTGAAAGAAATAAGTCCCACCTATCCATCTAGTCAACCTCTAACACACTTTTCAGAGTGACCCAGTAGGGTCTTGAGAAGATAAACAATTATAACTACCAACTAAACAAGGAACTTGACACTGAATCGTCGAGATACTGGCACCCTTTCTGTCAGTGTCTCATCACTTCCATCAACATACACTAAAAAATAGAATAAAATTTTCTTTATGTTAGAAAATATAATTTTACTTTTAAATGAAATGGACCACTAATTATTTAAACCACTACTGGATTCAAACTGTTCTAAAACAGAGTTAAGTCCTAAAGATCACCCTCTGTTTTGTCCATCCCTTAATAACACAGATGTCTCTGAAATCCATGTGACGGAACCATAACTTTACATAACAATATTCAACCAAATAGTAGGCCTGTCATTTTCCACACTGAGGCTGCTGATATTTTTCCTCAAAGGAAAACTCATTTCCTGAAAGAGATTCTCATAGAAAACATACTCTTGGAATACCTCACTTTGTGTGGCTACATCCTCATGAATTTCCGCATGAAACACAATGAGTGTTGGCAGAGAACCTCCCTGGGCCTCTGGGGCCACCCTCTTTGAGGCAAGAGCTCAGAGTCAAACCCAACTAAAGGTTTCTGTCAGGAAACAACGTGACGATAGATGGTCAGTAGGTGGAGCCCTTTCCCCAGCATTGGCCCTGACCCTAGCTCAGAGATCCCTAAACATGTTCTTCCAGAACTAGTAAGTCTCATGTTACCTCATAGGATGCTGTTGTTCCAAAACATGATGCTACCTTAACATGTGGAAGGCAACCAGAATAGGCATTAGCCATAGTATTTTTAAAAGAAAATACATTCTAGTCTGGAATGAGATTACAATGGAATTTTTTTTTAATTAAAACCATTCCTCTTTACATACACCACAACTCCAGCCTCCTCTCCCAAACTGTCATTCCATCCTCACCAAAACAAGATTCTCGCCCCGCCCCCCCTTTTTTCTAAGTCTGGAAGAGAGGGTAGGATTCCTGTAAACTACATTTGAAGGAATAATCATTAAATTCATCTAACTACCCTTGCAAACAACCCACTGAGTCAGTGTAGCCCTCTTCACAGATTCTCCCAGAAGGTCCAACAACTTGTCTTAATTGCTTTTAAAAAAATCCATCTTCGTTTTTTGTGAGTCTTAAACTGCACTGACATTAGTGAAGGTCAACAGATATTTTAGCACTCCTACTACTTGGCCAGGGTCAGAGCAGCACCTTCAGATCTAGATGAAAGATTAAGATGTGTAAGCAGGACAGTCCATGATGGGGACTAAATAGACAGTGCAGGCCAAGAATGTCACTGTACATCCTAGAAGGGAGAGGTCACTGATGCTAGTGTGGTCAGGGGTTCTTCACAGAAGAAATGAGACTGAAATGGCGTCTTGAGGCATGTCTTTTGACTCACAAAAGACAATCCTTTTGTGAGAAGAAGCAACAGGTGAGTAATGAAGAGGCCTAAAAGACAAGATGCTGATGCTTGGAAAGATTGAGGGCAGGAAGAGAAGGGGGCGGCAGAGGATGAGATGGTTGATGGCACCATCAACTCAATAGACATGAGTATGAGCAAACTCTGGGAGATGGTGAAGGACAGGGAAGCCTGGTGTGCTGCAGTCCATGGGGTTGCAAAGAGTCAGACATGACTGAGCAACTTAACAACAACAGAAGATAAGAGGATGGATACTTTTCATCAATAAGAGCCCAGTGAATATAACAGTAAAGGAAGGAGTGAACAAAGGGAGATCAAGGATGGGTTGGGATTATAGGTGGCAACATTGAAGTATTGACCCAAAGAATGTCTCTGGGCAAGTATCTGTCCACAAGGCTATACTGCATTGTAACAACAACACCAGTGATTTGCAGTTACCTTACAACAGTTTAAGAACAAAGGCTCTGGAGTCAGAAAGTTCCTAGTTTGAGTTCCAACTCTCTGGTTTACTATTTAAATGACCCAGTGTGTCATTTAAGTTCTTCAAACCTCAGTTTTGCCATCTATAAAATGGGTTTGATAGTAGTATCTAATTCATAAAGCTGTTATAAAATTTAAATACAAGAATATACACAAAACCCAAGATAAACCTAAATAGGGAATATAAGGCAGAATATTGGCAAATCCATGGCTTTTCCACCTCAGTATTTCCCAAATTTGTTTGAAGATAAGAATCACCTGAAAAGCTTGTTAATCTACAGATTCCAACCTGTTCCCTTGGAACTTTCCCACCCACCTTGGAATTTTAATTCAGTAGATCCAGGATGGAGCCCAGATTTGGGATTTTTAAAGCATGCAAGGTGATTCTTATCATCAAAGAAGTATGGGAAACACTGGCAGTGTTCCTCAAAATAGTGCTTCTGAAATTTTATCTTACACCAGAATTCCTGTGCAGTGCTTAACCGCTCAGTCCAACTCTTTGCGACACTATGGATGGTAGCCCGCCAGGCTCTTCTGTCCATGAGGATTCTTCAGGCAAGAATACTGGAGTAGGTTGCCATGCCCTCTTCCAGCGAATCTTCCCTACCTTGGGATCAAACCCAGGTCTCCTGCATTGCAGGTGAATTCTTTACCATCTGAGCCACCAAGGAAGTCACAGAATTCCCAGAGTCCTGTAAAAATACAGACTGCTAGTCCCCACTTCCAGAGTTTCTGATTTAGTAGGCCTAGGGTAGGGTCTGAGATTGTACATATCGAACAAGTTCCTAGGTGATAGGACATAATTTGGAGCTGGGGGAGGAGCTAAGTCTACTTTTTGTAAACCACTGCTCAAAGCAAAGTCCAAGGACCTGATGAATCAGAATCATCCTGGGTGCTGGTTAACCTTAGCCTTTTCAAAAAGCCCAAAACCGGCCTATGATTTCACATTTATAACAAGTAATCAAATATTTCTGATGCACACTCAATTTTAAGAACCCTGCTCTAGATATTGCTGTTATACTAGATATGGCTGTGTACACACTCATGTACACACACATTTAATTTTAGGTCATGACATGATTTTAGAAACACTGAAACATGAAAATCAGGTAAATCTTAGAATAAAGAGAAAATGGCTGGCTAATGAAAAAGATAAAATAATATGCTCAGTACTTTTCAAGTGCTAGGTCAAGTTCAAAACACATTTTTGCATACTTTAAGTTGCTGTTCTTGTTTAGTTGCTAAGTCATGTCTGACTCTTTGAGACCCCATGGACTGTAGCCCGCCAGGCTCCTCTGTCCATGGTATTTCCCAGGCAAGAAAACTGGAGTGGGTTGCCATTTCCTTCGCCAGGGAATCTTCCTGACCCAGGGATCAAACCTGCATCTCCAGCATTGGCAAGCAGATTCTTTACCGCTGAGTCACCAGGGAAGCCCATACTTTAAGTACATGCTTAGTCACTCAGTTGTGTCTGACAAGTATCAAAGTTTAAATTAGAATACAGATCCAGATCAAGCTACCTTCTGTGTAGCTGTGACCCAAGCTTCCCTGGGGGCTCAGTGATACAGCCACATTTGAGAACCACATTTGAGAAGCATTCTCAAATGTGGTTCTCATCACTTCATGGGAAATAGATGGGGAAACAGTGGAAACAATGTCAGACTTTATTTTTGGGGGCTCCAAAATCACTGCAGATGGTGACTGCAGCCATGAAATTAAAAGACGCTTACTCCTTGGAAGGAAAGTTATGACCAACCTAGATAGCATATTCAAAAGCAGAGACATTACTTTGCCAACAAAGGTTCATCTAGTCAAGGCTATGGTTTTTCCTGTGGTCATGTATGGATGTGAGAGTTGGACTGTGAAGAAGGCTGAGCGCCGAAGAATTGATGCTTTTGAACTGTAGTGTTGGAGAAGACTCTTGAGAGTCCCTTTGACTGCAAGGAGATCCAACCAGTCCATTCTGAAGGAGATCAGCCCTGGGATTTCTTTGGAAGGAATGATGCTAAAACTGAAACTCCAGTATTTTGGCCACCTCATGCAAAGAGTTGACTCATTGGAAAAGACTCTAATGCTGGGAGGGTTTGGGGGCAAGAGGAGAAGGGGACGACAGAGGATGAGATGGCTGGATGGCATCACTGACTCGATGGACGTGAGTCTCAGTGACCTCCGAGAGTTGGTGATGGACAGGGAGGCCTGGCGTGCTGCGATTCATGGGGTTGCAAAGAGTCAGACATGACTGAGTGACTGATCTGATCTGATGTTTAGAAAGCAGACATATTTTTAAAATATCAATCTAATAAAGACACAAATTCCTACAAAATGGCAATGGCATAAAGTGCTGAGGTGAGTATAAAAATTTTTAGATCACCTAGGGAATTCCCTGGCATTCCAGTGGTTAGGACTCAGGCTCTCACTGCTTAGGGGCCAGGTTCAATCCCTGGTTAGGGAACTAAGATCCCATAAGTTGCATGGTGTGGCCAAAAATATTAAAAATAAAGTTGGGATGTTTAAAAAAAATTTTAGATCATCTATTAGTGAGGATTATGTATGATTTTATATAATATCAGTTTTCATCTGCCAGATTCTAAATGCATCTTCTTAAGAATCAGCAGATATTATTTGAGTCCTACCTTGTGAAACACTCATGAAGCTCTCAGTTTCTGTATTCTTCATTTTTCTGGGACTTAAAGAATTCAAACCATTAAAAGTAAATGAAGTAGTACACGTAAAGAAGTACTTTGCAAAGTGTAAACTGCCAACCAGATGGAAGTTATTGTCAACAACCCTCATTTCAGCCTCACTCAAAACAACGGAAGTGCTCGCCACATGATTAATGATAAATAAGGTTAACACAGTACTTCTACATGGTGAAATCTTTGCAAAGATACACGTACAGAAATCTGAACATGCTTAAAATGTGGGGGGAAAGTTAACTAGGAAAAATTATAGGAACTGAGGAATGTCAAAATAAATTATCCCAGTAGCTGGGAAAGGAGGCAGGATAAGAGGGAAACTCCCTCGCTTTAAAATACATTCTTTAAAAAAGCAAATACATTGATGTTATTAGGACCCAGGTACTCACTGTGGGGGAAGAAAAATACACCTATGGACTGAGGTGGAAGCAAGTAAGAGCTCTCTACTGTTGACCGGAATTAGGAGTATCAGAACGAAACCATTAATTTTTCAGAAAATACATGCCTCCTAGTTCTGTCCACTGAAGCACCTAGGATCAATGACATTCAGTAGTGATTCACACACCTAGTCTCTGATTTGTATTTGTAAACACATTCCCCACTAAATATATGTAGCGCCCTTTAGGTAAATGGCAGATTCCAGGACCAGGACTGGGAAAGTAAATACAAAGCAAGCCATAGCATCTTGTGGCAGAAAGTAAATCCTCAAAAACTGATGGGGAGATGTCAAAGAACATAGGAACCAGCTTGAAGGTGCTGGCAATTTAGCATAAAACTGTGGGCAATTTTAGCATAAAAACAGCAACAGGTTAGAAAACACTGGATACAAAACAATCCAAGTGCCCATGCAGATACAAAAAGACAGAGTAAACAAACAAATAAATGGGAGGACAAATCTCCTCTTTACAGTGGAATGCTAATCCATGCAGAAGATTTTTTAAAAATCACAAATTTGCAACCTCCATAGTAGGAATAGATTCAGATGCGAATGTTCCGTGGATGCTAAATCTATGGGGTGTTAATTGTTGGTGAATAAGGTATTTGCAGTGTCTCAAACTGTTTCCATTTCCCCAGAGATTACTTGCTGATTACAAAGACAGCAAGTTCCTGCAAGTGGGGAAATCTGGCAGGTACAACCCACCCTACATGATCAAAGTGACATCATGTAACTCCTGATGTGATGTGCTGAGGACACAACAATGCTTACATAGTATTCCTGACAAAGAGCATAACCTGAATCTAATCATGAGGAAACAAGCAAGCAAACTCAAATTGAGGGGAATTCTAAAAAACAGCTTGCTTGTACTCTTCAAAAGAGTCACTGTCATAAAAGACATGAGGAACTGTTCCAGATTAAGGGAGAGTAAGTATACATGAAAACTAAATACCATGGATGATTCACCCTGGTTTCTGGATCAGAAAAGATTATAAAATTTAATATTAACTGTATATTAGATAATAGTATTGTATCAATCCTGAATTTTAACCATTATATTGTAGTATGTAAAAGAATGTCACTGTACAGGGAATATACGCCAAAGTATTTGAGGTCATGAAAAGTGAAGTCACTCAGTTGTGTCCGACTTTCTTTGACCCCCATGGACTATATATATAGCCCACCAGGCTCCTCCATCCATAAAATTCTCCAGGCAGGAATAATGGAGTGGGGTTTCCATGTCCTTCTCTAGGGGATCTTTCCAACCCAGAGACCAAACCTGGATCTCCCGAATTTCAGGCAGACGTTTTATCCTCTGAGCCATCAGGGATGATGTCTGCAACTAACTCTAAAATGGCTTAGATGTGGCAGGGCAGTGGCTGAGGAGGTTGGGAAAGAGAACTCAAATGTGAAGAAATGCTTACAAATGGTGAATCTGGGTGAAGGAATCATTTTATTCTTGCAACCCTTCTGAGGATTTAATATTTTTAAAAATGAATATTTTAAATATTAAAAAATGAAGTTCTAAAACTGAGTATATAGAGAATAAACTTATGTTTACAACAGGTAAGGGGAGGAGAGGGGAAAGGGACAGAGAGTTTGGGGTTGAAATGTATACACTGCTATATTTAAAGTAGATAACCATTGCTGGGGGGAAGCATGGGGAGAAGGTATAGTTAGGGACTTTGAGATGGACATGTATACACTGTTATATTTGGAATGTATAACCAACAAGGACCTATAGTATAATACATGGAACTCTGCTCAAGGTTATATGGCAGCCTGGATGGGAGGGGACTTTGGAAGAGAATTCAGTTCAGTCCAGTTTAATTCAGTCGCTCAGTCATGTTCAACTCTTTATGACTCTATGGACTACATGCAGGATGCCAGGATTCCCTGTCCATCGCCAACTCCTGCAGATGCTCATACTCATGTCCATCAAGTTGCTGATGTCATCCAACCATCTCATCCTCGGTCATCTCCTTCTCCCGCCTTCAATCTTTCCCAGCATCAAGGTCTTTTCAAATCAGTCAGTTCTTCGCATCAGGTAGCCAAAGTATTGAAATTACAGCTTCAGTATCAGTCCTTCCAATGAATATTCAGGACTGATTTCCCTTAGAATTGACTGGTTTGATCTCCTTGTGGTTCAAAAGACTCTCAAGAGTTTTCTCCAACATCACAGTTCAAAAGCAACAATTCTTCAGTGCTCAGCTTTCTTTATGGTCCAACTCTCACATCCATACATGACTATCAGAAAAACCATAGCCTTGACTAGATGGGCATTTGTTGGCAAAGATGGCAAATGTTGGCAAAGCATTTTAATATGCTGTCTAGGTTGGTCATAACTTTTCTTCCAAGGAGCAATTCACTTCAGTTCAGTCGCTCAGTCGCGTCTGACTCTGTGCGACCCCATGAATTGCACCATACCAGGCCTCCCTGTCCATCATCAAATCCTGGAGTTCACTCAAACTCAGGTCCATCAAGTCAATGATGCCATCCAGCCATCTCATCCTCTGTCGTCCCCTTCTCCTCCTGCCCCCAATTCCTCCCAGCATCAGAGTCTTTTCCAATGAGTCAACTCTTTGCATAAGGTGGCCAAAGTACTGGAGTTTCAGCTTTAGCATCATTCCTTCCAAAGAACATCCAGGACTGATCTCCATTAGAATGAACTGGTTGGATCTCCTTGCAGTCCAAGGGACTCGCAATTTTCCAACACCACAGTTCAAAAGCATTAATTCTTCAATGCTTAGCTTTCTTCACAGTCCAACTCTCACATCCATATATGACCACTGGAAAAACCATAGGCTTGACTAGATGGACCACTGTTGGCAAAGTAATGTCTCTGCTTTTCAATATGCTATCTAAGTTGGTCATACCTTTCTTTCCAAGGAGTATGTGTCTTTTAATTTCATGGCTACAGTGACCATCTGCAGTGATTTTGGAGCCCAAAAAGTTGTTTCCCCATCTATTTCCCATGAAGTGATGGGACCAGATGCCATGATCTTCGTTTTCTGAATGTTGAGCTTTAAGCTAACTTTTTCACTCTCCTCTTTCACTTTCATCAAGAGGCTTTTTAGTTCCTCTTCACTTTCTGCCCTAAGGGTGCTGTCATCTGCATATCTGAGGTTACTGATATCTCTCCCAGAAAATCTTGATTCCAGCTTGTGCTTCTTCTAGCCCAGCGTTTCTCATGATGTACTCTGCATTTAAGTTAAATAAGCAGGGTGATAAAATACAGCCTTGACGTACGCCTTTTCCTATTTGGAACTAGTCTTTTGTTCCATGTCCAGTTCTAACTGTTTCTTCCTGACCTGCATATAGGTTTCTCAAGAGGCAGGTCAGATGATCTGGTATTCCTATCTCTTTCAGAATTTCCAGTTTATTGTGATCCATACAGTCAAAGGCTTTGACATAGTCAATAAAGCAGAAATAGATGTTTTTCTGGAACACTCTTGCTTTTTCCATGATCCAGCGGATGTTGGCAATTTGATCTCTGGTTCCTCTGCCTTTTCTAAAACCAGCTTGAACATCAGGAAGTTCACGGTTCACATATTGCTGAAGCCTGGCTTGGAGAATTTTGGGCATTACTTTACTGGCGTGTGAGATGAGTGCAATTGTGCAGTAGTTTGAGCATTCTTTGGCATTGCCTTTCTTTGGGATTGGGATAAAAACTGACCTTTTCCAGTCCTGTGGCCACTGCTGAGTTTTCCAAATTTGCTGGCATATTGAGTGCAGCACTTCCACACTTCCAATCTCCAGTAGCATATTGAGCCCCTACTGACCTGGGGAGTTCCTCTTTCAGTATCCTATCATTTCGCCTTTTCATACTGTTCATGGGGTTCTCAAGGCAAGAATACTGAAGTGGTTTGCCATTCCCATCTCCAGTGGACCACATTCTGTCAGAGCAAGCGTCTTTTAATTTCATGGCTGAAGTCACCGTCTGCAGTGATATTGGAGCCAAAAAAAATAAAGTCTGTCACTGTTTCCACTGTTTCCCCATCTATTTGCCATGAAGTGATGGGACCAGATGCCATGATCTTCATTTTCTGAATGTTGAGCTTTAAGCCAATTTTTCACTCTTCCTCTTTTACTTTCAAGAGGCTCTTTAGTCTTCTTCGCTTTCTGCCGTAAGTTTGGTGTCATCTGCATATCTGAGGTTACTGATATTTCTTCCTGCTATCTTGATTCCAGCTTGTGCTTCATCCAGCCCAGCATTTTTCATGATGTACTCTGCATATAAGTTAAATAAGAAGGGTGACAATATACAGTCTTGACATTCTCCTTTCCCAATTTGGAACCAGTCTGTTGTTCCATGCCCAGTTCTAAGGCATGGAACTTAGATTTCTCAGGAGGCAGATAAGGTGATCTGGTATTCCTGTCTCTTGAAGAGTTTTCCACAGTTTGTTGTGATCCACACAGTCAAAGGCTTTGACATAGTCAATAAAGCAGAGGTAGATGTTTTTCTAGTATTCTCTTGCTTTTTTGATTACCCAACAGATGTTGAAAATTTGATCTCTGTTTCCTCTGCCTTTTCTAAATCCAGCTTGAACATCTGAAAGTTCTTGGTTCATATACTGTTGAAGCTTCAGTTGGCAAATTTTGAGATTACTTTGATAGCATGTGAGATGAGTGCAATTGTGACGTAGTTTGAACATTCTTTGGCATTGCCCTTCTTTGGGATTGGAATGAAAACTAACCTTTTCCAATCCTGTGGCCACTGCTGAATTTTCCAAATTTGCTGGTATATTGAGTGCAACACTTTAGCAACAGCATCTTTTAGGATTTGAAATAGCTCAGCTGGAATTCCATCACTTCCACTAGCTTTGTTTGTAGTGATGCTTTCTAAGGCCCACTTGATTTCACAGTCCAGAATGTCTGCCTCTAGGTGAGTGATCACACCATTTTGGTTATCTGGGTCCTGAAGATCTTTTTTTATATAGTTCTTCTGTGTATTCTTGCCACCTCTTCTTAATACCTTCTGCTTCTATTAGGCCCACACCATTTCTGTCCTTTATTGTGCCCATTTTTGCATGAAATGTTCCCTTGGCGTCTCTAATTTTCTTGAAGAGATCTCTGGTCTTTACCATTCTATTGTTTTCCTCTATTTCTTTGCACTGATCAAAGAAAGAAGACAAAGGATGGACTGGGAGAGAATGGATACATGTATATGTATGGCTGAATCCTTTTACTCTTCACCTGAAATTATTACAGCACTGTCATTCAGCTATATCATAATAAAAAATAAAAAGTTTTAAAAAATAGGTAAAGTAAAGGAGATAACCAGGACTGCCCTGATAGTCCAGTGGTTAAGTATCTGCCTGCCAATGCAAGCAACACAGGTTCAGTCTATACCCTGGGAAGTTCCACATGCCTTGCGGCAACTAAGCCCATGTTCCACAATGACTCGGCCCCTGCTCTAGAGCCCAAGAACCACAACTACTTTAGCCTGTGCGCCCTAGAGCCCATGCTTCTTATGTAACAAGAGAAGCCATCCCAATGAGAAGCCTGCATACCACAGTTAGAGAGTAGCTCCTACTCACTACAACTAGAAAAAGCCTGCTCAAAGCAATGAAGACCCAGTGCAGCAAAAAAATAATTTTTTAAAAAATAAAGTAGATAACCAACAAGGACCTAATGTATAGCACATGGAATTGTGTTCAGTATTCTATAATAACCTAAATGGGAAAAGAATTTGAAAAAGAATAGAAAAAGAGCATGTATAGTACATTTTGGTAAAATTCAAATGCAAGTAGCTCTTAATAGTGCTATGTTATCAGAAAATTTCTATCCCAATAACTGTATTGAAATGTACTTGATCAATAATATAATGAATAAATTAATATTAATAGGTTATTTAGAACCAAAATTCTCTCTAGTTACCTATGAATCACAGACTAATTCTGTTTGGCCCACCCACAGGATTACTCCTTATAGTAGGTTTTTTGGTGTGTTAAATTAGTCACTAACTAATAAACATTAGGGACTTCCTAGGTGGCTCAGTGGTAAAGAATCCACCTGCTAACGTAGGAAACGCAGGTTCAACCCTGGCATTGCAAAGATCCCCTGGAAAGAAAATGGCAACCCACTCCAGTATTCTTTCCTGGGCAATCCCATAGAAAGAGGAGACTGGTGGGAAAACAGTCCATGAGGTTGAAAAAGAGTCAGACATGTCTTAGCAACTAAATAACAACAACAAACATTAAAATCATGATTTTTTTTTTTTTTTTTGCTCCTCTTGAAAAATTGAATCAACAACACAGGCTGAATTGCAGCCACCACCACCCCCTCTTTGATGGGTCAAATTTTCTACAGGTCACTGAAGTCGTCAGCATTCTGAATTTCGCTCTGACACAGCCTGCTTCACTTGCTCCAGCTCATTCACTCCAGTTACTCACCTGGCCCCCAAAAGAATTTGAGTTTGTGAGCTCTCATTTAGGAAACAAAGAGGAAAGTGAATCACTATCTGTGGAAAAGAGTTGCAAAAGAAGTAGAACTTGAAAAAGCATCTTAAACCCATGCCCCAAACTGAATCACCAATTTCTCCTTCCTGCACCATGCCCACTTAATTGACAAGCCAAAACTTGAGGGATTATCCCTGTTGTCTTGTTTTCCTTTCCATCAAAACATATATCACTTTAACGCTAAATTCTATAGATTTACTTCCTAAATATCCTCAGACCTGTCCATTTAGCTCTATTTTCAACACTGAAACCACTATCACCCCTAAGACTACCACAACCACTATCACCATTAGCATCACCAACACCAGTATCACCATCTTACCATCCTAATCTCGCACTATCCTATGTCTAGACAATTCTAAGTGATCCATCCTCATTCATTCTGGTCTCTCTTCAGTCTGGTCACTATACTGAAGGCAAAGTGAATTTTTTCAAGATGCAAATTTTGAAGCCTGTCTCCTGGTTAAAACTCTTCAATGGTTCCCACAGCTCTTGGTCTAATGGGAAAACTGACTGAAAAGCCTACAAGATGGTCCAGAGCTCAGCCATCTCGGTAGCCTCATTTCCTATCTTTCCCCCTCTGCTTTTCTATTCCAGCTATCCCAATATTCTTTAAGTCTCCAATACTTAGCATAATCCCTTTTTAAAAAAATCTCAGGTGCCCAAAACTGGATTACTCATAATCCTTAGTTTTCACACCATTAAAATTGGCTGGTATATGGCCCTCTTTATTTAATTTAAATAATATAATGAACTCTTTCAGAGAAGGCAATGGCACCCCACTCCAGTACTCTTGCCTGGAAAATCCCATGGACAGAGGAGCCTGGTAGGCTGCAGTCCATGGGGTCGCTAAGAGTCAGACATGACTGAGCGACTTCAGTTTCTCTTTTCACTTTCATGTACTGGAGAAGGAAATGGCAACCCACTCCAGTGTTCTTGCCTGGAGAATCCCAGGGATGGGGAAGCCTGGTGGGCTGCCGTCTGTGGGGTCACACAGAGTCGGACATGACTGAAGCGACTTAGCATAGCATAGCATAGCATAGCATAATGAACTCTGTGGAACTTCCCATCCAGCCCAGTATCTAGAACACCATGTTTTACAAAAATTTACACTTTGCAGGTCCCTTTATGAACCTCCCATCCCTTCCCCCATGAATCCTCCTCTGAATTTTCACTCTGTAAATTTTCTGCTTATTTTTCATTGCCTTTTTAAAAAAATCACACGTTTGTATACCCAAGCAATGTGTTATTTAATTTTTTTTGTTTTTAAACTTTATTAAAAGGTATCATGAAGTATAGCTTTTTTTCCCACCTAACATTATGCTTTTGCTGATTGTATAGAGCTTCTCCATCTTTGGCTGCAAAGAATATAATTGATCTGATTTCGGTGTTGACCATCTGGTGATGTCCATGTATAGAGTCTTCTCTTGTGTTGTTGGAAGAGGGTATTTGCTATGACCAGTGCATTTTCTTGACAAAACTCTATTAGTCTTTGCCCTGCTTCATTCTGTATTCCAAGGCCAAATTTGCCTGTTACTCCAGGTGTTTCTTGACTTCCTACTTTTTTGAGTGTTAGTTCTAAAAGGTCTTATAGGTCTTCATAGAACTGTTCAACTTCAGCTTCTTCATTACTTTGCCAACAAAGGTTCGCCTAGTCAAGGCTATGGTCTTTCCTGTGGTCATGTATGGATGTGAGAGCTGGACTGTGAAGAAGGCTGAGCACCGAAGAATTGATGCTTTTGAACTGTGGTGTTGGAGAAGACTCTTGAGAGTCCCTTGGACTGCAAGGAGATCCAACCAGTCCATTCTGAAGGAGATCAGCCCTGGGATTTCTTTGGAAGGAATGATGCTAAAGCTGAAACTTCAGTATTTTGGCCACCTCATGAGAAGAGTTGACTCATTGGTGGACTGCAAGGAGATCCAACCAGTCCATTCTGAAGGAGATCAGCCCTGGGATTTCTTTGGAAGGAATGATGCTAAAGCTGAAACTCCAGTATTTTGGCCACCTCATGCGAAGAGTTGACTCATTGGAGAAGACTCTGATGCTGGGAGGGATTGGGGGCAGGAGGAGAAGGGGACGACAGAGGATGAAATGGCTGGATGGCATCACTGACTCAATGGATGTGAGTCTGAGTGACCTCCGGGAGTTGGTGATGGACAGGGAGGCCTGGCGTGCTGCGATTCATGGGGTCACAAAGAGTCGGACACGACTGAGCGACTGATCTGATCTGAACATCATGTTACCAATATTCATCTACAGTCATGAGTCCCAAGTAGTTGTGAGTAGCATGCTGCTGCTGCTGCTGCTAAGTCGTTTCAGTCATGTCCGACTCTGTGCGACCCCATAGACTACAGCCCACCTGGCTTCCCCGTCCCTGGGATTCTCCAGGCAAGAACACTGGAGTGAGTTGCCATTTCTTTCTCCAGTACATGAAAGTGAAAAGTAAAAGTGAAGTCGCTCGGTCGTGTCCTACTCTTAGCAACCCCATGGACTGCAGCCTACCAGGCTCTTCCATCCATGGGATTTTCCAGGCAAGAGTACTGGAGTGGGTTGCCATTGCCTTCTCCAGTGAGTAGCATAGAGTTACTTATTTTTATTGCTGGGTAATATTCCATTAGGGGATTCCCTGGTGGCTCAGTGGTAAAGAACCAGCCTGCAATGCAGGAGGATTAGGATGGTGTGCTCAGTCATGCCAGACTTTTTGCTACCCCATGGACTGTAGCCCACCAGGCTCTTCTGTCCATTGGATTTTCCAGGGAGTAATACTGGAGTGGGTTGGCATTTCCTCCTCCAGAGGATCTTCCTGACCCAGGGATTGAACCCATATCTCTTGTGTCTCTTGCACTGGCAGGAGGATTCTTTTTTCTTTTTCCCCTGGGGAGTCATGAGGATGTTTTTGTTTGGTTAGTTTCATTTGGGATTAATTAACAAATATTTTTCTGGGCTCCAAAATCACTGCAGATGGTGACTGCAGCCATGAAATTAAAAGACGCTTACTCCTTGGAAGGAAGGTTATGGCCAACCTAGATAGCATATTCAAAAGCAGAGACATCACTTTGCCAACAAAGGTTCGCCTAGTCAAGGCTATGGTCTTTCCTGTGGTCATGTATGGATGTGAGAGCTGGACTGTGAAGAAGGCTGAGCGCCGAAGAATTGATGCTTTTGAACTGTGGTGTTGGAGAAGACTCTTGAGAGTCCCTTGGACTGCAAGGAGATCCAACCAGTCCATTCTGAAGGAGATCAGCCCTGGGATTTCTTTGGAAGGAATGATGCTAAAGCTGAAACTCCAGTATTTTGGCCACCTCATGCGAAGAGTTGACTCATTGGAGAAGACTCTGATGCTGGGAGGGATTGGGGGCAGGAGGAGAAGGGGACGACAGAGGATGAGATGGCTGGATGGCATCACTGACTCGATGAATGTGAGTCTGGGTGACCTCCGAGAGCTGGTGATGGATAGGGAGGCCTGGCGTGCTGCAGTTCATGGGGTCGCAAAGAGTCGGACACGACTGAGCGACTGATCTGATCTGATCTGAACAAAAATTAATATACAAGGATAATATTAATATTATTAATATTAAATAATATATAAAACATACTATTTATATAAATAATTTGTGGATATTATTTAACTTACATATTAAATAATAATTTAATATATCAATTATTAATGTGGGGAGGGGCAAGGGGCATACATCTCAGTGGGGGCACACACATTGGGGACTGGAGAGGGGCAGGGGCAGCACACAGTGCCACACAAAACAGCCATATCTAACAGATGAAATAATCATACCAGGGGTGGGCGAGGGGGACAGCGGCCACAGAGGTTGGGCATGGCAAAGGAAGAAAATTGAGGCCAAGGGAGAAGGGCCTGGCCCAAGATACTGTGCGCTTTCTGCTCCCATCTGCTCCCACCACCTCCCCACCTCTGCATAGCGCAGGAGCCTTGGCCTTCCATCTGTCCCTTCCCCACTCCTGTCCAGAGGCCTGAGGGGCACCCTCTCTGCTCTGAGCCACTAGCACCACCTAGGAAACTAGTGCTGTGCAATGTTCCATTAGGAGCTTCCCTGATGGCTCAGTGGTAAAGAATCCACCTGTATGCAGGATACGTGGGTTCAATTCCTGGGTCGGGAAGACTCCTTGGAGAAGGAAATGGCAACCCACTCCAGTATTCTTGTGGAAAATTCCATGGACAGAGAAGCCTGGTGGGATACTGTCCATGAAGTCACAAAAGAAACTGACACAACTTATCGATTATACAACAAAAAATAATAAATACCCCATTATGTGAATGTCCCCATGCCTGCAGTGCAAATTTTCTTCTTGGTCCAGTTAACTCTTACTTATCTCTCAGATCTCAGCTCAGGTGTCACTTCATTAAATGTTTGCTTATCTTCATAACCAGGTAAGACTGCCTTATTTATTATAGACCTTCAAAGCACCGTGAACATCCCCACTGTCATCATTACCACAGCAGCAATTTCACATCATGTGATCTATTGTGACCTGTTCCCCCATCCACTTGGCAATGAGCTTCCTCAAGAGCAGGCTCCATGCTATGTTCAATTGCTGTTAAATTCCTACCAAGGCGATAGCACCCCACTCCAGTACTTTTGTCTAGAAAATCCTATGGACGGAGGAGCCTGGTAGGCTGTAGTCCATGGGGTTGCTAGAGTCAGACACGACTGAGAGACTTAACTTTCACTTTTCACTTTCATGTACTGGAGAAGGAAATGGCAACCCACTCCAGTGTTCTTTCCTGGAGAATCCCAGGGATGGGAAGCCTGGTGGGCTGCCATTTATGGGGTCGCACAGAGTCGGACACGACTGAAGCGACTTAGCAGGAGCAGCAGCAGCAGCACATCATAAAGACTCAATAAAAGCTGTTACTTAAATGAATGGATAAATCATGAAAATAAGTATTTACCTCTAATAAATAGTACATCCAAATAGACATGTTCAATAATAACTATAAAAACCAGCCTCACTGCCTGACTTTCATATATTATTAATGCCACCATCATTCTTTAACAGCTACCTAGGCTTAACATTTTTGACATTAGGTCTGATTGTGGTATTTCCCTGACCCCTCACAGTTATTTGCACACTCCTGTTCTTTCTACTTTGAAAATAGTGCTTGGACTTCCTTGGTGGTCCAGTAGTTAAGACTCCACCTTGCAATGCAAGGAGCATGCGTCCAATCCCTGGTCAGGGAACTAAGATCCCACATCCCTCGGAGCAACTAAGCATGTGTGCCAACTACTGAGCCTTTGCGCTCCAGAGCCTGCACCACAACTAGAGAGCCCGTGTGCCACAACAGAAGACCCGAGGCACTGCAACGAAGTGCCATTGTACCCAAACAAACAAACAAACATTTACCCCAGCCCAACCCAATGTGACTTCCATATGTACTATTTTCAATTCCTGATCATTTCTCATCACCTTATTTATGGTTATACTGTTCCCTCTTCCCAGAGAGTCCTTTCTTCATTTGTAAGTGTTTAAATCCTACACCGGAGAAGGCAATGGCACCCCACTCCAGTACTCTTGCCTGGAAAATCCCATGGACAGAGGAGCCTGGTGGGCTGCAGTCCATGGGGTTGCTAAGAGTCAGACACGACTGAGCGACTTCACTTTCACTTTTCACTTTCATGCATTGGAGAAGGAAATGGCAACCCACTCCAGTGTTCTTGCCTGGAGAATCCCAGGGATGGGGGAGCCTGGTGGGCTGCCGTCTATGGGGTCGCACAGAGTCGGACACGACTGAAGCGACTTAGCAGCAGCAGCAGCAAATCCTACACAGTGCCTACTTCAAATGCCATGTCCTCCAAAATACTTCCCTGATTTCCCAGATGGAACAGTCTCCCCAGTCTCCAAGCTGTTATCACTCACTACCTTACCCAGTGCTTATTTGTGCATGATCCAAAATCCTTATGATGTACTGGAACAAACATGGACTTTGTATTCACATCTCTCTCCTGCTCCCTGCACCCAGCCCTCCTCTCCCCTCTCAACCCTTCAACAGCTGTCATCAGTCTGGCTGTAGAATTCAGACACACTGCTCTGCCCCTCTTTGGCATGAGACCTTAGTGAGACAGGCTCCACCATGGGGGTGGGGGTGTTTGGTGAGAAAACCCCTCTAACTTTGGGTTAGGTTGCTGGCAACCTGGGTTAGGTTGCTAACCTTTTGGCCACAGCTAAGAAATCAGTTCTCTCATCAGTTTCTCAGTAATAGTTCACACTTTGATCTCTATCTATCTGCTTTCCAGGTCTCATTTCTCAATTGGTAGTTAATTCGGGCAGGGAAGAAAGGGATTTATTTTACTGACTTCCTAAAACCACAACTATAAAGTAATATGACACTTGTGTTTAAACAAACATACCAGAACTGTCAAACTCAAATGAGGGATGATGCCCTTCAAAATAGTCCCCTGAGGAAGTGATACATTATCCCAATACATCAAGGCTACTCTGGTTTAAAATCTTTTGGATGTATCATGAGGGCCTGTGGATCTTATCTGAATATCTTTATTGGTCTCAAGTCACATCTGAAAAGGGCAGATTTGAGTTTTTAAGATAGCAAAAAGTCATTTGAAACTAAGGTTAATGAATTACTCGGCATTTTGGACCAACAATGGGAAGGAATCAAAAAGTAATGAAATATGCGTGTGTATGTATGTGTGTCATAATTGGAAAAGTATTCTAAAAATGCTTGTACAAAAGTGACCACTGTGAAAAAAAAAAGTGGCCACTGCGAAAAACAACACTCTCTGGTTACTTAGAACAAGGTGTGTTTATTATTATATGAATTGTTTCACAGCTATGCTGAGAGCATAGGATAATGACTTTTTCTAAAGGCACAAATATGGAGTCATTTACCTTGCCACTTATTTTCTGTGTCATCTTAGGCACATTATCTAATTTCTTTCAATGTTAGTATTTTCATCAGTAAAACCAGATTAATAATAATACCCATCATAGGTACCTCATAGGATTGTTTTGAGAACCATATGAACTAAAACAGGTGAAAAAGCTCTTTGGCAACCATAGGTGAATACAAATGTTAGTTGTGTTATGGAAGCTAACATTATGATTAGTATTCTTCCTTGGTTGTTTCAAACATTTTCCCCTGCTTTGACATAGTTTGGCAGCAGATCTGGATTCTGAAATATCTTCATAAAGAGACTGAGGTCAATCTGAACACATATTCCAGGATTCAAATAAATTGCTAAGGAAAATGCAAGGAAGGAGGGACCTGCCAATGACTCAGTAAGCACCAGTTTCTATAAATCATTTGACTTGTTTTGCACCATTTTCTGTAAGTCACTTGATTTGTTTTGGCTTTGGGTGATTTCTCTCAAGTTTCTGAGAAAAAGGAGCAACTTCAGCCATCATTTTCTCTTACCTGATTTAAAGACTAAAAAGATGTACCCATATAAGTTTAAATAACATCTTTACTCACTGAATGGCAATTAACATTTACTGAGAACTTACTAAATGCTGAGTAATATGTTAAATACTTTAATCCTTAACAACACCCTGATACCCTAGGTACTATTTTTGTCCCCATTTTACAGACAAGTTCAAGGAATCACTGAGAAATGCCACCCAGTGGGTAAAAGCCTTCAGCTGGGATGTGAACACAAATGGTGTGACTGCAAAGCTCATACTCTGTAGCACACTCTTGACCTTTAAATGCATAAACTGGGTTTTCTGAACTGCAAACCCAATCACATTTTTTTCTCCTTTATGTTTTACTTTTGAGGCTAGCATAGGACCTATTCTGAGGCTGTTTGTGAATCCCTGACGAGTGACAAGTTCCCCTTGAAACCACTTTAAAGGGTAGAGGACCCCCTAATGTGGTGATGAGAACTCTCAGAAATGTGCTAGGGCATAACACTGGCAAGCATGAAAGAAAGAGGTTTAAGGAAGAACATACAGTTCATCTTTAGATGAGATCAGGCACATTCAGGGTGGTATGGCCACAGACCAGTTCATCTTTAAATCAGCATTCGCAGTGAACTTTCAGAGCCTACTAGGAATTTTTACTAAGCCCAGGTCCCAAAGTCTGTCCTCACTTAGAATTCTGGTTACTCTCCATTCTCTGATATCTGTCCCTTTCCTGGAAAAGATCTATGTTTCTTCTGCTGCTGCTGCTGCTAAGTCGCTTCAGTCGTGTCCGACTCTGTGCGACCCCATAGACGGAAGCCCACCAGGCTCCCCTGTCCCTGGGATTCTCCAGGCAAGAACACTGGAGTGGGTTGCCATTTCCTTCTCCAATGCATGAAAGCGAAAAGTGAAAAAGTGAAAGTGCAGCCGCTCAGTCTGCAATCACCTCCAAAACAAAGGATGTCTTTCTTACCTTCTCTAACTCTCATCTGCACTAAAACAAGAAAAAGTGCACTTTGGATTCACTTTCACCTAAGGCACTGAAAGCAACTCCTTTATATTTTCATATAGATACTATGCTTTGGGTTTTTTGTCAGTTATAAACAGAGTCCTGTTCATGATATGAAACTTGAGAAAGAAAAAATAAAAAGATACCCTGGATGAGCGAACTACATGTCAGTTAACTGTGTCCAAAAGCTTAACATAATATCTGGCACTTGGAGGTGCCCAAAAATGTTGACAAGGAGTGAATTTTTTAAAGATCCACGAGCACTCAATGCCAATGGTCTCCATTGCTGCTATACGTCCAGGGCATTGATCCCTGGTCAGTAACACATAGTGGGTACTTGCAACATACAGAATCCTCAAACAGGTACAGTGAAGAGGGTCTAGGCTCACAGTGGGCCTTGGGCACATGTCTATTGAGTCATATAAAGAAAAAAGAAGATCTTGCCAAGTTAGGAGCAGGCATAGCACGCATCTACCTCCTCACTAGATGCTGTCTCCACCCACTTCTACAGGCCCTGCCAATTGTTAAGGCCAGCCCACATACTTCTACAGAAAGCATATTCAGCCTTCTGTGGGAAGCTGAATAATACCCATCCACACATAATATCCCTACATCCTAATACCTGGAACCTGTGAATGTGTTACCTTAATGGCAAAAAGGAATTTGCAGATATGATTAAGGATATTAAGGTGGGAAGATTATCCATGTATGCCTGATGTGATCAAAACAGTTCTTTTAAGAGGAAGGCAGGAGGAATCAGATTCAGAGAAGCAGGTAATACAACGGTAGAAGCAGACACTGGAATGATATGCTTTGAAGGTGGTGAAAAGGGCCACAAGCCAGGGAATACAGAAGGTCACTAGAAACTGAAAAAAGCAAGGAAACAAATCCCCTTCAGAGTTTATAGAAGGAACCAGCCCTACTAACACTTCCCCGATAGCTCAGACGGTAAAGAATCTGCCTGCAATTTGGGAGACCCAGGTTCAATCCCTGGGTCAGGAAGATCCCCTGGAGGAGGAAATGGCAACCCATTCCAGTATTCTTGCCTGGAGAATCCCATGGACAGAGGAGCCTGGCGAGCTACAGTCCATGGGGTCGCAAAGAGTCAGACATGACTAAGCAACTAACACTTTCACTTTAGCCCTACTGACACCTTGACTTTAGCCCTGTGAAACTGATTTTAGACCTCTGCCCTCCAAAACTAAAAGAGATTATATTTGTGTTAAGTCACTAAGTTTTGGTAGTATGTTCCAGCAGCAACAGGAAACTAATATATCTCTCTAGCCCTCAGGGACAATTTGATCTCTCCCTTCTGAGTTCTGATAAAGTTTGAATACATAGCATTCAGAACTTCATAGAACCTGTTTCCTCATCCAGGTATAACTGTCATTTGGGGCACAGACTTTTGCTGTACATGCTAATTTCTCAGAGTGGGGGAATGTCTAACTTGGAGCCAGCTTAGTGAAAGACTTAGCAGATACTTTTGGGGGAAGAAGTAAATATGCCATTATATCAATATGAAGGAGATATCATCCTTTGATCTTACAATTAAAGTATGTAATTTTAAAAATTGAGTCTGTTCAGATTAATGGATAATGAAGATGTGGTTCGGGACTTCCCTGGTGGTCCAGTGGTTAAGACTCTGAGCTCCCAATGGAGGGAACATGGGTTTGATCCCTGGTTGGGGAACTAAGATCCCACATGCTGTGTGTCGAATAAATAAAATAAAACAATTTTAAAAAAAAAAGAAGATGTGGTATGGAGAACTCCCTGGTGGTCCAGTGGTTAAGACTCTGTACTTCCACTTCAGAGGGTGTGAGTTCCATTCCTGGTGGGGGAACTAAGATCCCATGTGCTGTGTAGTATGGTCAAATAGAAATTTAAAAAATTTAAGATGTATATATATATATATACATATATATACATTCATATATATATATATAACACATATATACATATATAATGGAATATTCAGTTCAGTCGCTCAGTCATGTCTGACTCTTTGTGACCCCATGAATTGCAGCACACCAGGCCTCCCTGTCCATCACCAACTCCCGGAGTTCACTCAAACTCATGTCCATCGAGTCAGTGATGCCATCCAGCCATCTCATCCTCTGTCATCCCCTTGTCCTCCTGCCCCCAATCCCTCCCAGCATCAGAGTCTTTTCCAATGAGTCAGCTCTTCGCATGAGGTGGCCAAAGTACTGGAGTTTCAGCCTTAGCATCATTCCTTCCAAAGAACATCCAGGACTGATCTCCTTTAGAATGGACTGGTATTACTCAGTCATAAAAAATAATGAAACAATCTCATTTGTAAGCAACATGGATGGACCTAGAGATTATCATACTAAGCGAAGGAAGTCAGACAAGGATAAATATCATATGATATCATTTATATGTGGAATATTTAAAAAATCATACAAATGAACTTATTTATAAAACAGAACAAACTTATGGTTACCAAAGGGGAAAGAGGGAGGGATAAATTTGGAATCTGGGATTAATAGATACAAATTTAGTATATATAAAATAGATAAATAACAAGGACCTACTATATAGCACAGGGAACTATATTCAATATATTGTAATAACCTATAAAGGAGAAGAATCTGAAAAATAATGAATATATTTATGTATAACTGAATCATTTTGCTGGACATCTGCAACACTATAAACCAACTATGTGTTGTGTGTGTGTGTTTAGTCACCAAGTCATGTCTGACTCCTTTGCCACCCCACGGATTGTAGACCACCAGGCTTCTCTGTCCACGGGATTTCCCAAGCAAGAATACTGGAATAGTTTGCCATTTACTTCTCCAGGAGATCTTCCCCACCCAGAGACAACACCTGTGTCTCCTGCATTGGCAGGCAGATTCTTTACCACTGAGCCACCTGGGAAGTCCTGAACGTACTTAATACAAGTATATAAGTGTACTGACGGGGAAGGCGATGGCACCCCACCCCAGTACTTTTGCCTGGAAAATCCCATGGACGGAGGATCTTGGTAGGCTCCAGTCCATGGGGTCGCTAAGAGTCGGACACGACTGAGCGACTTCACTTTCATTTTTCACTTTCATGCATTGGGGAAGGAAATGGCAACCCACTCCACTGTTCTTGCCTGGAGAATCCCAGGGACGGGGGGAGCCTGGTGGGCTTCCTTCTATGGGGTCGCACAGAGTCGGACACGACTGAAGCGACTTAGCAGCAGTAGCAGCAGTAGTAAGTGTACTGAACTGAACACTTAAAAATGGTAAAAATGGTATACTTAAAAATGGCATATAAATTTTATATTTATTTTACAACAATTTTTTTTTATAATGAAGTCTGTAACTACAGTGGGGACAAAGAACAAAAGTGATTTGGAAATGTACTCAGGCTGAAAGCACCTGCAGAAGAGGGAGATACGGTGCTTGGTTTGGGAAGACA
Source organism: Tragelaphus eurycerus (assembly GCA_935064755.1). Lineage (NCBI taxonomy): Eukaryota > Metazoa > Chordata > Mammalia > Artiodactyla > Bovidae > Tragelaphus > Tragelaphus eurycerus. Next base: position 14,033,782 of record CAKXYN010000015.1, on the reverse strand, counting down.
GAGGGTATTGGTATGAGGGACCCATGGCTGTGGGCATGCCTGTCCTCTCACAGTGACACAGTTTTCCCTCCTCCTTCCAAAGGGCAAAATGATTCCTTCAACAACAACAAATATGTATTGAATACTCTGTGCTGACACTGAGGGTATGGTACTAAAAAGATATATAGCTTAGTGCCAAATGGGGAAGAAAGACATAAAACAAACAATCACATATGGAGGTTATAATCTGATCCACATCAAGATCTGATGAGGAAGTAAGGTATGAACCAAGAGTGAGAAATAAATAAGATTCCCTCATAGCTCAGTTAGTAAAGAATCTGCCTGCAATGCAGAAGACCCCAGTTCAATTCCCGGGTCAAGAAGATCTGCTGGAGAAAGGACAGGCTACTCACTCCAGTATTCTTGGGCTTCCCTTGTGGCTCAGCTGGTAAAGAACCCACCTGCAATGTGGGAGACCTGGGTTTGATCCCTGGGTTGGGAAGATCCCCTGGAGAAGGGAAAGGCTACCCACTTTAGCATTCTGGCCTGGAGAATTCCATGGACTGTATAGTCCAGGGGGTTGCAGAGTCGGACACAACTGAGCAACTTTCCCTTTAATGATGCAGGGGGTGGAAGTGAGAAGGGAATATGTCCTAGGCAGAGAGAACAGCAGGTTTCTAGGACCTGAACAGAGCAGTGAAGCTGAGAGAGCAAAGGAGCAAGATGATTCTGGGAAGGTGGCAGAGGGCAGAGCCTGGGGCCATGGTCACACCTGTGGTCTTTGTCCTAAGAGCAAAGAAGAATCACTGGAGTTGTGTTGAGGGTGGGAGTAGAGGAAAAAAGGAGGTTGAGCTGTCATTATCAGATTTGCAATTTTGTTTTTGGAAAGGGTCAAAAGAGATGTGGGGAGACCAGTTAGGAGACTACTTCAGTAATGCATGCAAGGGACAATGGAAGTGAGAGGATAGGGAAGTGCTGCAAAAGATGAGGAGACGAGGGATATTCAAGTGAGATTTGGGTAGATATATCTTGAGATGAATCAGACATTATGATATTGTGATTTATAATAAGAAATCATTAAATTAATTAAACAAGAAGGCCATTAGACTGATGTGACTCTAAGGCTATGGTGACATAGCTGCATAAGCAAATCAAAATCTAAACTTATAAATGTTCCAAGGTTACAAAATTCACTAAGGACACTCAATCATGAACAACCACTAGGCTTTAAGCTATCATGGATCAGTAACTTCCTTACTTTTCTTCTGCTTTTTCTCTTAAAAATCCTCTCTCTAAGCTTCCACTATGTTAGTGCTCTTAACCATTTCTGGTTTGGTGCTGCCTGATTCAATCAATTTTTGCTCAAATAAACACATAAAAATGTTAATGTTTCAATTTATCTTTTGACAGTTTTGACATCAGAAGAGGGAACTGAAGGAAAGTCCCCACAGTCCCCCGGAGAAGTGAACAACCAGGGGAAGCTACTTGCTGAGCCCCTTGAATTTGCTGCACCTTTGGAGGTGCTGGTAAGTACTTCTCTCCCACCTCTGCGGTTTTTACATTTTGAACTTTCAGACTTTATTTTAACATTTCTTTTTCCAGATTGGGTCCAGAAACTGGCCAGGGTCAGACTGGGTTCAACTTAGAAACCAGTCTACTTCAACTGGATGCAGACCAGTATGAAGCCTCAGGTGAATAAAATTTTGTGTTAAGGCTGAACAAGCAGGTTAACTTTACCAAAGATAATTGTGAATTACAGTGGCCACAGAGGAGAACTTCCATTCTAGATAAAGATCCATTTCAGAGGTGCATAGAGAAATTGGGGTCTCAGCCAATTGAAGGTAGAGGGAAATTTTTTTTCCTCCTCTATGGTTTCTGGTGGCCATGATGAGACCCACTGGAACACCCCCACTTGCTTCAGAGCCTGTAAATGGGATTCTGGAAAAACCGGCAGAAGCTAGCAAAGGGTGAGAATTCTTACCAAACTCAGCCCTTCTAGATCTCTATCTATGCTGCCTGGTCAAGAGAAGAAGGTAAAATTTCACACTGTCCTCTCCATTCCAATCAGATTGGCATGCAGAAAAATTTTTTTGAGAATAAGGTCTTTGAATTGTGACTTGTAAATCTGCTTTCAGGTAGCCGTTGGTTGCCAATCCTTTCTCTTCCAGGGACAGCTACTCCCTTCTTGTCTGTCTCATTTCATGTCACAAGAACTTGTCTTGGCAACCATCAGGCTGCAGGCAGAAATGTGGGTCTCACCCTATTTGTGGCCAAGGTCTTACTCACTGCTGCCAGCTCTCAGGGAAATCATCTGTCTTTCTTTCCTTTAGCGATCTTGGGGAGTGGCTCTGGATTTAGGAAAACAGTATCTTTTGTACCTCTTTAGGGATGCGTCTTAAGCCCATGGTGTTACTCGGAACTGCCATAAAAACCTACAAGACATTTGAAAGGATTCTTTAAAGTAATTCTAAGGTCAAAAGTTGCATAAACTGGAAGCTAATATTCAGAGACTGATAGGAAGAGTATTTTGGTTTTGTTTTGCTTTTGTTCTTTTGTTTTTAAGGCCTTTTCCCCTAAGCTAAAAGAAATTATGTACCCAGAAGGGAAGAAAAACATTCAAAGGCAAACAGCTCTAAATCTAGAACATAGGGATCTTTGGCTTCCATATTAGTTAAAAAGAACTTCTCCTTGACATAAAGAAGGGAAATAAGGCAGTTGGATGGGTCAGCCTTGATATCATTCAAGCAGCAACCCAATTCTTTAAGGAATTAAAAATAACTATACTTGTCTTAAAAATCAAGTCTTTATAAGAACCAAACTGTTGCTCTAGAGACAATTCAAAGCCCATCTATCCATTTTATCAAACCCGTTTCCTCTATTCGTCTCAAAAGACTTGTAGGTATTGTACAATTCTAGATTTAGGAGCAAAAGTCCTTCTTGAAGGAAGCTGAATTATTTCCCTATGTCTTTGAAATGTAAATGTTCTACCCAGTCTTCTCTTGGGACTGAGGACCATCTCTTTGAAAAGCAAACTTCAGGGAGGTAATTCTAAATCAGAAGAGAAAAATAAAAGTGGGGGAAAGGCTATTTGGAAACTAAACAAATGAAAAATCTTAAAAATCTTCTCCACAATATTAGTAAAAGTTTAAGCCAACTGAGAAAGTACACTTATATCATCTGGAAACACAATTTGGAGTCAACTATTCCATGGACTATCCACGGGGTTGCAAAGAGTCAGAAAAGACTTGAGAGACTTTTACCTTTCTTATATAAAACAGATGTATAATGTTTTTCTACCTCTGGATAATATTGCAAAATTAGTTTATAGAGAGCTCTATTTAACTGGCTTAATGATAAGCATGGGAAGTCCCTGGTGCTCCAGTGGTTAGGACTTGGAGCTTTCATTGCTGAGGGCCCTGGCCGATCCCTGATAGAGAACCTAAGATCCCACAAGCTGTAGGCTGTAGTGCAGCATACAAAAAAGAAAAACAAACATGCACATATAAATTGAGAAATTAAGTATACTCTCAGAAATATAAACACTAACTCAAATGTTTTTCAGCTTCACGTGATCTAGGATAATCTTCAGTAAGTAAAAGGTCGTTTAGGTTCAAACCCAGGTTTCCTGAATTCCAAGCAGATTCTTAACCATCTGAGCCACCAGGGAAGCCCTTAGGTTTGTTAGCTTAATTAAAATAGGCATATATTTAGTGTTATCAGAATTAAATGTAATACTCTTGCTTTAGGTTACTAAAATTTAAAAAAACAGGTTCTGTTACAGAATTTGTCAACAAGAAATATATCTTAAGATAATGGTGAGCTGTTTAATATTGTATAAAATTTTCATGAGTAATCTAAGCATAATTGCTAAGAACAAGAAAATTTAATAGATTAAGGTAAGATAAAAGTTTATAAATGAACTTTTAAAGAATAATTAGGCTTTATGGTATACTTACTTTAAAATAGCTTCCAAAATCTTTTTGGTAACTTGAAATCTTAAAATTATACTGAAATGGAGGGTTAAATGATAGATATTCATTGAGTATGTAGATCACTCCAAAATAAGGTAAAGTACTGAAATACTAACTACTGAACATAAGTCTACCTGCTTTGGGGTTATTACAGAGGAACTCAAGATAATTGGATCTATTAGTAAACACGCTTGTGTTCATATGAGGGAGCATATGCTTCTAGAAATTATGAAATGTATTTATAAATTTGCCATATAAAGAATCTATTTGTTGCTGGGGTAAAAGACAGTTCATAATTGCTTCCTTCTTATTTTCCACTATAAATTAAGGTTCCTAGGGATTAAGAATTCTAATTAATGTGTAATTAAAACCACTAAAATAATAAGGAAAACAACTCTATGCAAGGAAAGTAAGATGTGTTTTTGGCTAAGAAAAGGTTATGAGGTATGGAGATGCACTCTTATTAAGAGAAATGAAAGCAATTTTGTTCTAAAGTAAAGCTGGTTACTTCAGAATGGGAAAAAAGAGAACAAAGGACAAAGAACTAAACTAAATGGATATAGAAAGTTGGGAAGAGAGAAAAGGAGATAAAAGTTTACCTTGGGTAGTGAAGCTAGCTAAAATTAAATCGTTACCTGTCAAACCTCAATGTGAATCAGTCTTAGGTGTACGTATGTCCCTTCCCTCCTGAACCTCCCTCCCATCTCCCTCCCCATCCCACCCCTGAGGTTGATATAGAAAACAAAAAATTCTGTAAAGCAATTATCTTTCAATTAAAAAATAAATTCTTTAAAAATTGAATTGTTATTATAAGGATATTTAAAATAAACTTTATTATAGTAATATGCTTATGTAAAACTAAAACTTAATTCTCCTTTTATCTGCTAAAATGACAAAGTTTTCTGCTCTTGATAATAAGAGATTCTGATTTTTCTTTACCTTTTAAGTAATCTAACTAGAGCAAAGATTGTGTGTGTTATTAAATAATTTCCTGTGGTTTATATTGTCTCTATCAAGTCTTTAAATACTTAAAGAAAACTGAGTCTTCTCAATATTAAAAGAGCTAAGTTTTGTTCACAACTATGTAAACTTCTGTATTTGCCTTTAAAAATCTTTGTCACTTTGGAGAAATAGATAATTAAATATATTGTTTCATAATAATCTGTGATCCTATATAGCCAAAACCTTTTGATATTTTTGCAAACTTCAAATTCTAAATGAAGTCTTTTTGACCTGGGAGTAATTTCCCCTGGAAAATCTCCAAAGACTTGTTCTCTCTCCTTTTATTTATTTTTTTAATTAAATTTTATTTTGCTTAACTTTACAATATTGTATTGCTTTTGCCATACATCAAGATGGATCCGCTACAAGTATACATGTGTTCCCCATCCTGAACCCTCTTCCCTCCTCCCTCCCCATATCATCTCCTTTTAAAAAGAGATATTGAAGTAGTTAGGCTTATTTTACATGTTATAATACATGGGAAGCATTATCAAATAAGAAATAATAATTACATTAGATTTGTATGAATATATGATATCAATATAAGTGTCCTGGAAATTTGGTATGGCCTAGTATGTGACCTTATGGACAGTAGCCTGCCAGGCTCCTCTGTCCATGGGAATCTCCAGGCAAGAATACTGGAATGGATCACCATGCCCTCTGCCAGGGCATCTTTCCAACCAGGGATTGAACCCCATGACTCTTTCATCTCTTGCACTGACGGGTGGATCCCACTAGCACCACCTGAGAAGTCCCAGGATAATGTTATCACTTGTAGTTCTAGTGATTATCTTAAAATGTTATATGTCAAAGAAATAACCAAGTTTTCTTGTCAATAGCATTATAATGAATTGACGGCCATTTTTAAGTCTTTTATCATTTACATTGTTTTACTCTGAAGCTTTTGCAGAAATGCTCCTGCAAAAGTACTTCATCTTTAAGGAGAATCATGGAAGGGACTCTAATAGATAGAAGTTTCTGTTAACTTTCAAATCATACCACTGAACTGAGTAAGACTTTGCAGAATTCTAATGGAGAAACTCATGGCTTCATAAAACTGGTAACAAAAGATTAAGGTCAATAAGAATTAATTACATGGGACTGAATGAACTGATGAGGATGATTATACTTTTTGAGATCTTTGTTTGAAACACTGTGGTTCTTTGTTTTGTTTTCTCAAATTTTAGGAAAACTTTTTCTCTTTTACGCTATTCAGCAAATTGATAAAAACACATTTTGGTCAAAAAGATGAAATATTTATCTTTTTCTCCCTATCTGATCCCTCTATAATTCAGAAACTCTATTCTTATTTTCATGGAAATGCAGTTATATGCATAAGTTCAATAAGAACCTGTTCTCCTTGTAACAGGACACAATTGGAAACACTGGTTATATTACAAAGGCTTTGACTAGAATGTAATATTTGAGAATGTGAATAAATCATTATGGCCATACAGTTTTAAGGAACTAAAGTTGACTTTATGGAGTCAATTAAAGCCTCTTGGGAAAACTGCTCTGGTACTTTGCTTACAGATTACCAGCAGCTTTACCAGATGAATAAGGAAGGTCACTTTCATGGCATGCCCAGGAACCTCAAGATATTTTGCATACTTCCAGAAGGGAGAATTTACTCAAATCTATAGGTAATACAGGCAATCAGTTCAGTTCAGTCATTCAGTCGTGTCCAACTCTTTGCTACCCCATGGACTGCAGCATGCCAGGCTTCCCTGTCCCTCACCAATTCCCAGAGCTTACTCAAACTCATGTCCATCAAGCCAGTGATGCCATTCAACCATCTCATCTTCTGTCATCCCTTCTCCTCCTACCTTCAATCTTTCCCAGCATCAGGGTCTTTTCAAATGAGTCAGTTCTTCGCATCAGGTAGCCAAAGGATTGGAATTTCAGCTTCAGCATCAGTCCTTCCAATGAATATTCAGGACTGATTTCTTTTAGGTTGACTGGTTGGATCTCCTTACAGTCCAAAGGACTCTCAAGAGTCTTCTCCAAACAAATTATTCTGCAAACAAATTAGTCTTACTATTATGATTATCTCTGATAGAAATGAAGATGGTCCCTGGAGAAGGAAATGGCAACCCACTCCAGTATTCTTGCCTGGGAAATCCCATGGACAGAGGAGCCTGGTGGGCTACAATACATGGGGTTGCAAAGAGTCTGAACTATTGAGCAAGCTTGGAATCTAGAAAGATGGTACTGATGAACCTATTTGCAGGGCAGCATTGAAGACGCAGACATAGAGAACAGACTTATGGAAACAGTGGGGGAAGGAGGCAACAGGACAGATTGAGAGAGTAGCATTGAAACATATATATTACCATAGGTAAAATTAGAGAGCGTGTGGAAATTTTCTGAATGATGCAAGGAGTTCAGATCAGGTGCTCTGTGACAACCTAGAGGGGCGGGGTGGGATGGGAGGTGGGAGGGAGGGAGGTCCAAGAGGGAGGAGACATTTTTGTACCTATGGCTGAAACCAATACAATATTGTATAGCAATTATCCTCCAAAAATTAAAAATAAATAAATTTAAATTAAATTTAAACAAAACACAAAAGATGATAGGTAATACATTAAAAAAAAAAAAGAAATGAAGGTGATTACAGAGAGAAAAGCTGTATTTCAGCAACAAATTAAAACAGAATCTTGTGGATATCATATTCTAGCTCTCCTTATTGTCTTTGAGGTGTTGTTATATATCTATAAATCGAACTGGATCCTGAATTCTTCTAGTTTTCTCAAATATCTGGCTATTGGCACTCTCCCAATAGTTATTGTAGTTTCCCTGGTATACTACGTTCTCTCAAGGCTGTATATTGTTACCCTGCCTATTTAACTTCTATGCAAAGTATATCATGTGAAATGCTGAGCTGGATAAAGCACAAGCTGGAATCAAGATTGCCAGGAGAAATATCAACAACCTCAGATATGAAGATGACACTACCTCTATGGCAGAAAGTGAAAAGGAACTAAAGAACCTCTTGATGAAAGTAACTCAACATTCAAAAAACTAAGATTATAACTTCTGGTCCCATCACTTCATGGCAAATAGATGGGAAGCAATGGAATCAGTGACAGACTTTATTTTCTTGGGCTCCAAAATCACTGTGGATGGTGATTGCAGCCATGAAATTAAAAGACGCTTGCTCTTTGGAAGAAAAGCTATGACACATCTAGCAGCATATTAAAAAGCAAAGATATCACTCTGCCGACAAAGGTCCGCATAGTCAAAGCTATGGTTTTCCAGTAGTCTTGTATGGATGTGAGAGTTGGACCATAAAGAAGGCTGAACACCAAGAACTGATGCTTTCGAACTGTGGTGCTGGAGAAGACTCTTGAGAGTCCTTTGGACTGCAAGGAGATCAAACCAGTCAATCCTAAAGGAAATCAGTCTTGAATATTCACTGGAAGGACTGATGCTGAAGTTGAAACTCCAATACTTTGGCCACCTGATGCCAAGAGCCAACTCATCAGAAAAGACCCTGATGTTGGGAAAGACTGAAGGCAGGAGGAGAAGGGGCAGCAGAGGATGAGATGATTGGATAGTATGACTGACTCAATGGACATGAATTTGAGCAAACTCTGGAAGCTAGTGAAGGACAGGGGAGCCTGGTGTACTACAGTCCATGGGGTCACAGGGATTTGGACACATCTGAGCGACTGAACAACAACAAGGCAGCAATAGTACTACTATCAGATGGTCTCACTGCACTTGGCAAAACAGAAACAGGATGGGCAATGAGATAGATAACAAAAACCATTCTCCATGGATCTGACATAATAACCTTAGTTTCACAATGAAACAAGAACAACTTAACTCTGGTAGTGACTGACAACAGAGTTAATATCAATTTTGTGATCAATCTCTCATGTGTGAGAAGATGACAAAAAGGGGGAAATAGTTAAACTAATTTCACAGGGAGGCCATTGGACAGATTTGGTACTAATGCTATGTTGACTATAAAAATCTCTCCCCAAGAGGATGAGATGAATGGAGAGAGTAGCAGGACATATATACTAATATCTGTAAAATAAATAGCCAATGGAAATTTGCTGTATGACTCAGGGAATTCAAACTGGAGCTGTGTAATAACCTAGAGGGGTGGGAAAGGTGAGAAGTGGGAGGGAGAATCAAGAGAGAGAGGCATATGTACACCTATGGTTAATTCATCTTGATGTATAACAAAAACCAAATCAATTTTGTAAAACAATCAACAATCAGTTAAAAATAAATAAATATAATTATTTTTAAAAAGAAACCTCTCCCCAGGCTCCTGCTGGTAGAGTATTCCTAAACACTTTTGATTTGGTACTGCCCAAATCAAGCTTTGTTCACATAAACTCTTAAAATATTTAATATGCTCAGTTTATCTTTTAAAAAAATATATACTTGGTCTTTGACTCCTCTCCTGGCACATAACTCCTAAACTCCTTGGAATTTCTTAAATCATAAAAGTAAATAAAATATAATAAAAGAATGATTATGATCTTTTAAAAAAGAGTAATAACAGAGTTTTTTATGTTAATGAAGTGACTTTTGGACTGCACCTAAGAATGGGGACTAGGTGCCCAGAAAACCAACAATACAATTAGAGGATTAGAACTTTCAGCCTCACTCCAGGCCTCTGAGGAGGAAAGAAGAGCTGACAGTTGAATCAATTGCCAGTGGCCAATGATATAAGCAATCATGCTTGCATAATGAAGCTTTCATAAACACTCAAAAGGACAGAGTTCAGAGAGCTTGTGGGTTGCTGAACATGTTAGTGCATGGAAACTCCTTGCCCTTTCTCCAAACCTTGCCCTATGCATCTCTTCCATATGGCTGTTCCTAAGTTACACGCCTTAATACTAAAACAAGAATCTAGAAAGCAACTTTCTCTGAGTTCTGTGAGCTGCTTTAGCAAATTATTCATAATTGAACCCAAAGAATAGGTCACTGGAACCTCTAATCTATAGTTAGTCATTCAGGTACTAAGGCAACAATCTGGACTTGTGACGGGCATCTGAAATGTGTGTGGGAGGACAACCTGTGGGATCTGAACTCTATTGCCACATAGATAGTGTCAGAATTGAGCTGAATTATACGGCTTCCCTGGAGGCTCAGTTGGTAAAGAATCTGCCTGCAATGCAGGAGACCTGGGTTCAGTCCCTGGGTCAGGAAGATCCCCTGGAGAAGAAAAGGGCAACCCACTCCAGCATTCTTGCCTGGGAAATCCCATGGACAGAGGAGCCTGATGGGCTATAGTCCCTGGGGTTACAAGAGTGGGACATGACTTAGTGACTAAACCACATGGGTCACATAGCTGGTGTCTAAGAATTACGTGTTCATGTAGAAAAAAAAAAAATGGAACTGGATGCAGAATCAGGCAACATGAAGGGTGAAAAACAAGGAGAGGTCACAAATAAATCTGAACTTTCTGCTTTATGAAGTTGGATGGATAGGGCTTTCAAACTTACTGAACAAAGGCTCGATCACAGTCACCACACTGCACGACATGAGGAGGCACCGTCCACTTTTTAGTCAACGACAATGATGCCCTTGATGTTGTGCACAAGCAACAGCCCCATATGACATATGATCCCTGGGGAGACAATTAGTTTCCCTAACCTGGGCCTAACTTCTTCCTGTCTACCATTTTCCCCTGGTATACTTGAGGTTGTGATCAGTGACCAACATGCCAAAGCCCAATGCAATCAAATGTTTCATGTTTAGCTGTTCAAGTCAGATTCCACCAAAATCACATCATAAACCTGAGCCTTCAGAAAAACTTTGGGCAAAAAGAAAGTAAGAAGAAAGGATCCGTGTGCACCTGACTCACGTTAGGATATGTTTCAGGGTCATTCACTCTCTCCCCACTCATCACTGTTATCAGTGCAATGGTAGTGTGTAGCCCAGCACATATGGCCTTCTGGTCACATGGTCTGCTGATGGGAAGAGCCTTGCATGCTGCTTCTTCAGGGCTTCTGTAGCAGTAAGTCATGTTCCATAGAGTCTGATCAGAGGTCCAAGACTGACTCACCCTTTGCAGCTTAAGAAGGGTGACCTTCTCCAGGCCTCCTCTGGTGACATCAAGGCAGTGCATATGATGCTGTAGCCCTTAAAGAATGATCTGGACACAGTTCCTCCTGGGGTTCCAGTTGTCTAAAGCAGACAAGGACCCATTCCACCCACTAAGTGGCAGCAGGTAGAGGTGTTCACACCTCAGAATGTCACAGTAAATCAGGCAACACTGGGTGGAATCTAGGGACCCTCACTGGCCATTCTGTGGACAGGCAAACTGTAGCCCCATCCCAAAGCATGACCCACTGGCAGATCAACCTCTGTGAAGCAGGGAAACCTAAAAGAGCCAAACCCTGGGTTGATAAAGATGAAGTCTTCCTGAACCCAAGCATGATCATGTAGGTTAAGGAGTAGTTTATAAGACAGTCATCCTGATGTGTGGTTGGAAAGGCCTGCATTGGAATCCTGCTATGCCTCTCTAGCTTGGATGAGATTCTTAAGCTTTCTGTGCCTCAGTGTTCTCATCTGTAAGATGAGGATGATAATAATTGTTTTTATCATAGACGGCAATGTGAGAATGGAAAGCATGAAACATATGGAGCATTTAACTTAGGTCAGTGCCTGGCATGGTAAGTACCTAATATGCTTAGTATTATCAGTCTGTTAGAACAGGAGTCTGACACTGCTCTCAGGCCATCAAGAGCAGGCTGACAGGTTGCAGTCCCTGCCTGCTTCTCTTAAGCTCCACAGTTTGTGAAGTAAGATACCAAAAGCATTTGTCACAAAAGGCTTATGGTGAGGAATAAGACTCTCAAATCCTGCCTTATTGGCAGGCTATAGTTTTAACATTTAAATGGCCTGAACATTTTTCATTCCTCTAATATACTGTCTACTTGGACAGCTGTGTGGAGTCAAGAAGTTTTCCACTTCTGTGGGCCTCAGCTTACTTGAATATAAACCAAAAATTCTCTGAAGTCTCTTCCAGCAATAACATTCTGAGCCTATGACCCCAGGCCTGCATAAAACTGGCCAGGGTACTGCCGAGGTCCAGCCCCGGCTGAATCAGGGAATTCTAAGGGAGGACGGTGTCGGTGAGGGTTGGGAAACAACTGCTTAATTAAATATTAATTAAAGATATAAAGAGTAATAGAGAGGATAGCTCAGTAGGAAAATTCAGTGGAGAAAAGAGGCTGAATAATTTTCCAAAGCAGGGAATTTACGTCACCTACATAGGCCGCAGGCATCCTCCCATTATCCCGAGGGAGAGGAGACACTAAGGCCTCCCCAGTCAGATCTTAGAAACTCAGGCAAAATTAGTAGGCTTGACGAGCTTCCCCGCCCCAGAGGAAAAATTCAGCCAGAAGGAGAGAGAAAGAACGACATGGAGAGACCAAATTTCAGTGATTCAAAAAGGGGGGCAGACTTTATTTTCCAAAGTAGTTTTATACCTTAAGTTTTGCATAGAGGATAATGGGGAAGGGGTGGAGTCATGCAAGAAGGACAGCAGTCCCTGAGGCAGGCTTTCAAACTTATCATATGCAAAAGTTTAGGTGATTTACAATATCTTCTGGCCCACAGGCCTGCCAACATCTTAAGACCCTTTCAAACATCTCAACATCTTAAGACCCTGCTAAACTTAAGACCCTTAAGTTTAAGAAGAAAACTTATCCTTCTCCAAGGGTGATTAGTCAGGAACCACCCTCCAAAAGCATTATATAAAGTTGCATTCCTATAGGGCAAAGGTGTGGTGGGCTATAACAAGAAAAAGAATTAACTCAAGAGTCCAAGGTTACAAACATTAAGGCTACTACTTACATTTCTATACACCAATTATATCAATCAATACACTGCCAAGGACACAGTAGGTAAGGAACATGGAGACTTAGCAGCAAACATTGGCCCAACAAGTGAAAAACCCTTCACCAATACAATTTCTAATCAATCTTTTAACTGCTCAAAGGAATCTGTATTTAGACAGTTTAGAACAACTCATGCCTCTCACAGTTGGGAGGCTCTGAACAATCACATGTGGCCGGAATAACCTATTCAGGCAGGCTAGAGGATTTCCAAAAGAGTTTGTAGGTTGAAACACTGTCACACCCAGGAATTATAAACTGGAGCTGTAAGTTAACTCTTTTTTCAGAGAGAGGTAGTGGGGGACAGCCCCCCATAAAGTCAGAGGTGTAGATGAGAGCACAAAGCAGAAAGTAGGCAGACACTGGTTTTGGGGGTGGATGCTCGAGAATTTCCAGAAGGGCTCATGAGGCTTGATCTTGCCTTTTCCTATGCCGAGCCTCCTTCCTCGTGACCTTTGCCAGGAGCGGAGCTCACTCCCCGCAAGGTACCTTTACGCTTGTGTGTGAAGTTCCTTTTTTCTCCACTGAGGCTCTTAGCTCATTTCTGATAATCAGTGTTTCAATAATAAAGTCAGAATAATCCTCCAAATTTACAAATGTGATAGCAAAAGAAAAATAAAAATACCTCTTAATGGTAAAATACTTCCCAATGGGTATTTCTGACACATCACAATTTGTCTTATAACTAGGTAACAGTCACTGTAACCCCTCCCACCTCATTGAGATATCAAGAGGTTATAAAGCATATTTTATAAATAAAAATATGTAGACATTGTACCAAGGACTGATCTCTAGCTCTGCAGGGTCCTACAACAAAGAATTATAGTATTCCAGAGTGGCAGAGAACTTTAAAATCCATCTAGTCTGACCATCTATCTGATACAGTATCCCTGCCAGCAGCATCTACTCTGTGTTTAAACACCTTCAGTGATGAGAAACTCAGTCTTTAGTATTAGTTTTTTTTTATCTGTCCAACAAGGGACCAGCCCCACAGCTAGGCGCTGGTAATACAGGAAGAATCCCTGTCCTCAAAGAGCTTATAGTCTAGATGGAAATACAGATGAATAAATGAATACAGTGAGATATTATATTGAGCTTAATTAATCTCTGTGGTTTCCTTTTCCTTTTTCAAGGAAATGACACCATTACCCAAGTCAGTCAAAGATTTTTACAGATCCTTGATGAAAATGAGGAGTATTACAGAAGAAATGCTAATAGACAGATCTGGTCAAAACTTAATTTGGGGATATTCAATGTAGGTTCACAGAAGAAACAATAGTTTGAAAGCCAAATAATTTTGATTCATACAATCTAGACTCTGCCAAGAGAAGAAAAGGCTCTTGAAAACTAAGAGCTATTTCCCAAGACAGCAAGGTGGACATCAGTGGTTCTCAAACTTTGATGCACATCAGAATCACCTGCAGGGCCTAAGAAAACACAGGTTGCTGGTACTCACCCACAATTTCTAATTCAGTGGGTCTGAGTACCGACACTATTAAAACCTTATAGAGTAGGTTGCTTCTGATCCAGGGACCACACTTTGGAAACCATTAGAGTTGTCTTTGGACATTTGACAGTGGATTGAAAAGAGATCCCAGTCTAAGGACTGAGAGAAACTAAATTATCTCCACCTGGACTGGGAAACAAGCTAGAGATGAAGTAGAAAGCTACACCTGGGGAAGGGTGGCACTTGCTGAGAAGAGGGATGGACTCAAGATAATTTGGAAAAAGTGGAGTCAACACTGAGAAACTTTTCAGTATTACCCACCAAAAGCATCAGGGGAGCCAGGAGGGAGCTAAGCTAGTGCATACAAATCGCCTATTGCCATTTCAGCAAGCTGCTGCATGTCACTCATGGGAAGGATAACATTAGCAGCTTTTCTCACTGCTGTACGGCTAGTACCCACTACTGACTGCTATGTGCAGGTCACCATAAGATGGTCTAGAAGAAAGGCCCATTCCATGGGTGATCTCTGTTAGTTTCTTGGGGCTACCCTAACAAATTACTGCAAACGGGGTGGCGTAAAACAACAAAAATTTATTCTTACACTTTGTAGTTAAGGTAGCAGAAGGCCAATGCTCTCTCTAAAGACTCTTGGGAAAGAAACTTCCTTACCTTTTTCAGCCTCTAGAGGCCTCAGGCACTCCTTGGCTTGTGGGAACATAACCCTAATCCCTGCCTCCATATTCACATGGCCTTCTTCTCTGTGTGTGTCTCTCTGCATCCTCTCCTCTTCTTATAAGAACACCACCAGTCATTGGATTTGCTAAGTCTCTTCAGTCGTGTCTGACTCTGTGCAACCCCATAGACGGCAGCCCACCAGGCTCCCCCGTCCCTGGGATTCTCCAGGCAAGAACACTGGAGTGGGTTGCCATTTCCTTCTCCAATGCGTGAAAGCGAAAAGTGAAAGTGAAGTCACTCAGTTGTCCCTGAATCCTAGTGACCCCATGGACTGCAGCCTACCAGGCTCCTCCATCCATGAGATTTTCCAGTCAAGATTTGCCTTCTCTGGATTTAGGGCCCATCTAATCTAGTATGAGAGCTTCCCAGGTGGCTCAGTGGTAAAGAAGTCACTTGCCAAGCAGGAGACATGAGTTAGATCCCTGGATTAGGAGATTCCCCTGGAGAAGGTCATGGCAACCGATTCCAGTATTCTTGCCTGGAGAAGCCCATGGACAGAGGAGCCTGGTAGACTACAGTCCATGGGGTCACTAAGAATCAAACAAGACTGAAGTGACTAAACAACAATAACAACAAATCCAGTAAGATTTCATCTCCACTAATTATACCAGTAAAGACTCTATTTCCAAATAAGGTCACATTCTAAGTTGCACGTTTTTGAGTGATACTATTCAATCCACTATACCATTAAAAATACCATTATTGAACTTCATTCTCCCTTTTCAACAGATCAGAACATTCACTAGCCCCCTAAAATAGCTTGAAATAGAAGGTGTCTTGACATCCAGAGAAATTACTGAGTGGCAGGAAAATCCCCTGAGTCTGCACTTGAGTGGGAGTGGTTGGTGGTAAGTCCCACCTATTACATAATTATGATAGAACATAATGGGTTATGATGAGGAACTGTGGGATGCCATAGGCAGACACCAAACACAGATTTGGGTGTTAAGCAACATTTCACAAAGTTTGAAAGGTCTAAGGTGAGACCTGAAAGACAAGAACATAATGGGTTATGATGAGGAAATGTGGGATGCCATCATGGAAAAAGCAAGAGAGTTCCAGAAAAACATCTACTTCTGCTTTATTGACTATGCCAAAGCCTTTGACTGTGTGGATCACAATAAATTGTGGAAAATTCTGAAAGAGATGGGAATACCAGACCACCTAATCTGCCTCTTGATAAATTTGTATGCAGGTCAGGAAGCAAGTTAGAACTGGACATGGAACAACAGACTGGTTCCAAATAGGAAAAGGAGTACATTAAGGCTGTATATTGTCACCCTGTTTATTTAACTTCTATGCAGAGTACATCATGAGAAACGCTGGACTAGAAGAAACACAAGTTGGAATCAAGATTGCCGGGAGAAATATCAATAACTTCAGATATGCAGATGACACCACCCTTATGGCAGAAAGTGAAGAGGAACTAAAAAGCCTCTTGATGAAAGTGAAAGTGGAGAGTGAAAAGGTTGGCTTAAAGCTCAACATTCAGAAAACGAAGATCATGGCATCTGGTCCCATCACTTCATGGGAAATAGATGGGGAAACAGTGGAAACAGTGTCAGACTTTATTTTTCTGGGCTCCAAAATCACTGCAGATGGTGATTTCAGCCATGAACTTAAAAGACGCTTACTCCTTGGAAGGAAAGTTATGACCAACCTGGACAGCATATTGAAAAGCAGAGACATTACTATGCCAACAAAGGTCTGTCTAGTCAAGGCTATGGTTTTTCCAGTGGTCATGTATGGATGTGAGAGTTGGACTGTGAAGGAAGCTGAGTGCCGAAGAATTGATGCTTTTGAACTGTGGTGTTGGAGAAGACTCTTGAGAGTCCCTTGGACTGCAAGGAGATCCAACCAGTCCATTCTGAAGGAGATCAGCCCTGGGATTTCTTTGGAAGGAATGATGCTAAGGCTGAAACTCCAAGACTTTGGCCACCTCATGCGAAGAGTTGACTCATTGGAAAATGATGCTGGGAGGGATTGGGGGCAAGAGGAGAAGGGGACGACAGAGGATGAGATGGCTGGATGGCATCACTGACTTGATGGACATGAGTCTCAGTGAACTCTGGGAGTTCCTGATAGACAGGGAGGCCTGGCGTGCTGCGATTCATGGGGTCGCAAATAGTCGGACACGACTGAGCGACTGACCTGATCTGATCTGATAGGAATATAAAAGGCATACACCAAACACAGATTTGGGTGTTAAGCAACATTTCACAAAGTTTGAAAGATCTAAGGTGAGACCTGAAAGAAAAGCAGGAAATGGTCCAATGAAAATCTGGTGGGAAGAGAGACACTGAGGAAGAGTGTTCTAGACATGAACAATGGCTCAGAAGTGACAGAAATATGATTCATCACAGGAGCACAAAGATATTCAAAATGGCTAAGTTGTAAAGTGGTGCAATGGCCTGGGAGGGAGAGCATCTGGGACTAAAGTCTGAGCCCCTGTCTTTTATCTCTTAAAGCCACACAGAAAAATTCTAACCATTCTTCAACTTTGGAGTCCTTATGCATTTAAAGACTGCTGCTGCTGCTGCCTATGTTGCTTCAGTTGTGTCTGACTCTGTGTGACCCCATAGACGGCAGCCCACCACGCTCCCCCATCCCTGGGATTCTCCAGGCAAGAACACTGGAGTGGGTTGCCATTTCCTTCTCCAATGCAGGAAAGTGAAAAGTGAAAGTGAAGTCACTGAGTCGTGTCTGACTCTTAGCGACCCCATGGACTGCAGCCTACCAGGCTCCTCCATCCATGGGATTTTCCAGGCAAGAGTACTAGAGTGGGGTGCCATCGCCTTCTCTGGCATTTAAAGACAGGCATATTGTTATCTCTAAATTTTATCTTTTCCCCGTTAAATATACTTAATTCCTCCAAATATTTTTCATATACTTTGGAGTCTCATCTCATCCCTAACTATCCTGGCTGAAGTCCTCCAAACCCACAACAGCTTGCCTATATCTCTTTACATAAAACCCTGAAATGGAAAAAAATACCATAGGATCAACACTTTGACCTTAATGATCAATGTTTACTGACCATACCTTTCTTTCCTAGACCTAGGCATCAAGTTGGAGCAGGTTTTTGAGACAGAGGCTGCTATTTAGTTCAGTTCAGTCACTTAGTCATGTCCAACTCTGCAACCCTATGGACTGCAGCCTTCATGGAGCTTACAGTCTAATGAAGAAGATACTAAATAATTACATGCATACAGGGAGCTATTCAGTTCAGTTCAGTTGCTCAGCTGTGTCCTACTCTTTGAGACCCCGTGTACCGCAGCACGCCAGGCTTCCCTGTCCATCACCAACTCCCAGAGTTTAATCAAACTCAAGTCCATCAAGTCATCCAACCATCTCATCCTCTGTCATCCCCTTTTCCTCCTGCCCCCAATCTCTCCCAGCATCAGGGTCTTTTCAAACGAGTCAGTTCTTCATATCAGGTGACCAAAGTATTGGAGTTTCAGCTTCAGCATCACTCCTTCCAATGAATATTCAGGACTGATTTCCCTTAGGATTGACTGGTTGAATATCCTTGCAGTTCAAGGGACTCTCAAGAGTCTTCTCCAACACCACAGTTCAAAAGCATCAATTCTTCAGGGCTCAGCTTTCTTTCTAAGTCCAACTCTCACATCCATACATGACTACTGGAAAAACCATAGCTTTGACTAGACAGACCTTTGTTGGCAAAGTAATGTCTCTGCTTTATAATATGCTGTTTAGGTTGGTCACAGCTTTTCTTCCAAGGAGCAAGTGTCTTTTAATTTCATGGCTGCAGTCACCATCTGCAGTGATTTTGGAGCTCAGTTAGAGGCTGCTAACTGAGCCTCAATATCCACTATTATTCTTCTTAGTGATAATAAAACCACCCATACCCCAGTTTTAGCTGAGTACATGGCTGTCTAGCTGAAGACTTACATCCCTGCCTTCCTTGTAGCTGAGTACAGTCACATGAGTATGTTCTGGTCCATAATCTAATTTTTAACAAACCATTTACTCTTGTCTTCCTTCTTCCTCTGCCCTAGTCGCTGAGAACAGAGACAACTATAGCAGCTTTGTGCCCAGAGATAAAAGCACCATACTGAAGATAGCAGGGCAGACCAGCCCACCTGGGTCTTTGGATGATTTCCTGAGGTAGAAAGCAGTCTACCCACCCTAGACAGCCCATCCACCTCTGGGCTATTAGATAAGGTAGAAAGAAACTTCTATAATCTTTTGAGTCACTGTAACTAATGCAAGAGCCATCCTTATGTGGTCCCTATTGATGCAGATTGCATTCAGTATAAATGCAGATTTAGGCCTTCATCTACCCATCCATCCATTCAGTAAAGGCATTGAATGTCTGCTGCTGCTGCTAAGTCGCTTCAGTCCTGTTGGACTCTGTGCGACCCCATAGACGGAAGATCACCAGGCGCCCCCGTCCCTGGGATTCTCCAGGCAAGAACACTGAAGTGGGTTGCCATTTCCTTCTCCAATGCATGAAAGTGGAAAGTGAAAGTGAAGTTGCTCAGTCGTGTCCGACTCTTAGCGACCCCATGGACTGGAGCCTACCAGGGTCCTCTGTCCATGGGATTTTCCAGGCAAAAGTACTGGGATGGGGTGCCATTGCCTTCCCCATGAATGTCTACTAGGTATTAGACATTATGTATTCTGAACCTTCAGAGAAGGCAATGGCAGCCCACTGCAGTCCTCTTGCCTGGAAAATCCCATGGATGGAGGAGCCTGGTAGGCTGCAGTCCATGGGGTCGCCAACAGTCAGACACGACTGAGCGACTTCACTTTCACTTTTCACTTTCATGCACTGGAGAAGGAAATGGCAACCCACTCCAGTGTTCTTGCCTGGAGAATCCCAGGGACAGGGGAGCCTGGTGGCTGCCGTCTATGGGGTCACACAGAGTCAGACACAACTGAAGCGACTTAGCAGCAGCAGCAGGAATCTGAACCTTATACATGGTGGTATCAATTTTCCTGGGATGGGCAATGCATTGCTCTTTGTTTACAATCTTTACTGTTAAAACACTAGGGGACTCCCTGGTCTATGTTAGTTTTTTCAACTCCTTGTTAACCTTTATAGCATTGTTTTCTCTGTAACAGATGCCTTATCTGGGATATCCACTTTAATTCTCTTAACAACTTTATGAGAAAGATAATTGTTATTCTCTTTTTACAAGTTAAAAAACTAAGCTTTTTCTTAAAAATTGACTTTAATTTCGTAAAGAATGAGCAAATAATATCTTAAGAGACTGGGAGAGATTTCTAGCATTTTCTAAGCAGTAAAGAATGACCGAACAATATCTTTATCAAAGACCTTTCGTTCGACACTGCTCTGATCTATCTTCTCAAATTCAATCTATTTAACAACAGCCCTCTGCTCTGTAAGAAAAAACATGGTTTCGTAGTCGAATAAGCTTAAGAAATATTGCACAGTAAGGAGATTCATACTGTGCATTTAAACATTAAAGTCCCTGACAAAGACCTATAGAAAAGAGACCTGTTTGAGTTGATTTAACACAATGTTTCCCAGATGAACCCGGCTATGAGACTGTTTTCAAGTCATGCTATTAACTTCCCTCGGAACTTTGAGGAAGAGGTGCTCTAGACATAACTGCAGTGCAGTGAGATAGGAAGTTTCTTGTTTTATCTGATTTGATTCCCCATCACTGCCGAGTGTTACACCTGATTGATGATATCCTTCCAATAAAAATTATATTCTTTTAAAGTTCAAGTAATGCTTTACAAAAAGGTGGAATTTCAGGCAACACCAAAGAGAAAACCATTTGTCTTTGAGAATTTCTTGGATTCCTCAAATTCTACCTGGAATACTGCCACCATATGTGTTCTGCTGACCTTCTAAGGAAAGAGAAGGACAAGGTTTACTGTCAGGGGCTTAAGCACTTAGAAACAACAGTGACTTCTTCACGAGGCAGGCAATATGCTAGTGTCATAATTCAGGGGGTTTGAATTTTAATTTCAAGACCATTACAGCAAATGTGACTCAGCAGTGTGATATCAGATCAGATCAGATCAGTCGCTCAGTCGTGTCCGACTCTTTGTGACCCCATGAACTGCAGCACGCCAGGCCTCCCTGTCCATCACCAACTCCCAGAGGTCACTCAGACTCACATCCATCGAGTCAGTGATGCCATCTAGCCATCTCATCCTCTGTCGTCCCTTTCTCCTCTTGCCCCCAATCCCTCCCAGCATCAGAGTCTTCTCCAATGAGTCAACTCTTCGCATGAGGTGGCCAAAATACTGGAGTTTCAGCTTGAGCATCATTCCTTCCAAAGAAATCCCAGGGCTGATCTCCTTCAGAATGGACCGGTATAGTTCAGTCAAATTGGGGAAATGGGAATTGATTCTTTTACAGGTGAAGAAATTGAGTCAGGGTACAATGAAAGGTCATCTGTATTAGGGAAACTCCCGAGCAGGTTGTTTTCTAAAGGAGCTTTCTGGATATAGTATTCAGTCCGTATACAAATTTTAAAAAGAATGCATAGAACCAGCTCAAAACAAGCAACTGTAAAAACAAGTTTCAGGGTATGCAGATGGGCAGAAAAAGTGGCGTTGTCAAGGAGCTGATGGTTGGAGAGGCTGGAAAGCTGGTGAGTGCCCTCTGCCCTCTCCACCCTTCCGGAAATGAAAATGATCGCAGCACAAATGCATGCTCATTAAGCAGCAGGCCTAATGAAGGGAAGACTTTTTTGGCCCTGTCTGCAATGCCAGGGACCTTGCTCCAGTGTTGTCATGGGGAAGTTATTGTCATCCTCCTGGCAACAAGTTACCTAGGTGAACACCAAACAGCCTCACCTGGCCAGTAAGAAGTGGGGCCCGTGCTGTGCGCCGTCCCCAGGCTGCTTTGCCTGCCCTCTCCTTTCACTTTCTCACTCCCTCAGCCACACCACTGCCTTTAAGAGACGTAATGGCACCCCACTCCAGTACTCTTGCCTGGAAAATCCCATGGACGGAGGAGCCTGGTGCTCTGCAATCCATGGGGTCACTAGGAGTCGGACATGACTGAGCAAATTCACTTTCACTTTTCACTTTCATGCATTGGAGAAGGAAATGGCAACCCACTCCAGTGTTCTTGCCTGGAGAATTCCAGGGATGGGGGAGCCTGGTGGGCTGCCATCTATAGGGTCGCACAGAGTCGGACATGACTGAAGCAACTTGGCGGCAGCAGCATTCATTCTTGTGCATACAGACACTATAGAAGTTTATCTGCATGAGAGGTGGGGTGGGGCAGTATTCATGGCCCTTTTCTACTTCTGACTTTCAAAGTTTCAAAGTGTGGCTATGGGCACATTTGACATGTGACCTGGGCAGTCATGTCCATTCCCATCAACCTACAACTAAAATGAGAAGGGCTCTCAGAAGAAACACCCCTTTCCACCTATTTTTACTGAATGTCCCAGTGCCATAATTAAAACAAATTACAAACATAAGAAATACCTTCAGTGATGATCAAAGTCTATACCACAAAGTGAAATGAAGCCCTAAGCCAATTAACCTGTGAATTTGATCAATTAGCTATATATAGATAAATGAAACAATTCAGTTCCAGGAAATTCTCAATCACTCATAAGGTTGCCAGATTTACCAAACAATACTCAGCAAAAGATTTTTGCCCAAACTGTAGTGTCATCTCAATTCCATGTTCTTCCTGTGTTGACAAAGCTTTCAGGTGTGGAAAACAGGCAGAATGTGATGATTCCAAGGTCGATCCCCATCTCACTAGCCCTGAGAAAGGCACTGACCTAGTTTCCATGTAGCATCTCTCCTGCAGGGGCCCCAGATAGCCCACGGCTAAATGGTGAGCATTTTCAACATTGCTTAGGGTAAGGTCTGAACCCACATGAGGATCTGTTTAGACCTATCTATCCTAGAAGGATCCAAGGGGTCCTTCCCTGGATCCCTTGTCCTTTACTAAAGTGCCCTAGGTTCCCTTCCACCACTGAACCAGATTTAGGAGGATAAGGTTAGTGGGCTGAGCAATCCTTCCCTCATCCTATCTTTGGTGTCTGTATCTACTTCCAAGAAATTCAGGTAGGTAACACAGTACTGTGATCATCTAATGTAAAAACTTACTGACTGGAAGAAATTCCCATGGTGACAAAGAGATGTAGAAGAAAGAGCAGTGATTTATTTATAAGTCAGAAGACCTGTGTCTGAAAGCAATGGACTATGTGATCTTAAGCAAGTCACTTCACCTTGCTGGGCCTCCATTTCCACATCTATTCATTATCTGTAGGCTACGTATGCTGTTAAAGTGGGATCACAAAAGTAGCAGAAACAATATTTCTCTGGCTCGAACTCATTGTAAAAACCTCTCCCTGACCTCATTTTAGGAGTTTCTAAACAGTTTCTCATACGCATTCAAAATAAGTCCTCTCCACTGTAACATTATGTCATTTAATCTTCACAAAACCCTATGAGACAAGTAACACCCCACTTGAAAGATAAAGAAATTAGGACTCAGAGAGATGAAAATACTTACCTCAAACCACACAGCTAATGTATTGCTAAGCAGGAGCTAGAACATAGATCTGACTTTGGAAGGCTTTGCTCTTTCTGGAATATCTAACCGGTACAGTTGGAAAGAAAATTCATTGATTTTTAAAATATTTTTAAAAAGCAAAACTTGTATTTCTCCTAGCATGACTTCTTTTCATAGTAGTCAGGACACCTGATTCTAACCTTCTCCGAACTAGCCAAGTGACCCTGAATAAGTTACATCCTCTGAGATTCTGTTACCTCTATGTATTGGAAGTGTTGGACTTAGATCAGTTTCTCCCAGAAGCTTAGCTTGTTAAAATACAACTTTCCAGGTCTTTCTCCTGACAAACTGAATGGGGCTTTCTGAGTTTAAGCACAGAAATATGTATTTTAACAAGCTCCCTGAGCTATTCTTATTCAGGAGAAGAATTGGACTGGAATCGGGAATCATCATACTAGACAACCCATGAGCTATCTTTCCTATCTACCAGTCAATTACTATGTGGTGAGTTCGCAAGCCTGTAGTCAAGGGGTAGCAGCCGTTGGACTTCAGACATGTCTGGATGATGTGCATAAGACACTGGAGATGGTGAACCATCAGGGATTGGTCTGCATGAGGTTTGGACCAGACCCAAGGAAAAGAGAAATTGGGAGAAACAGTATGAGAATTAGAGATTGGTCCCTGCAGGCAGCCCAAAGGACTAGGGTCTGAACTCCAGAGAAAAGAGCTGCAAACAGAAAGGGGGTGGCTTCACATTATGTCATCTCAGGAACTTAAAAAAGGATAGTTGCCTGGGTCCCAACTCCAGATCCTTACATAACTGATTTGGGATATGTGCCTGAACCTTGGAATTTTTAAAAAGCTTCCCAAGTAATTCCATTTTGAAGCTAAGGTTGAGATTTTGCACATGGGACACAAAGCCCTCAAAATGAGATGACTTTATATGTTATAGACATACCCTTAAAATGATTGAAGACTGATATTTCAAGGACCCTCTTGGTGAGTTCAGAAAGAAAAATAATCATACCTTGGTTTAAAAACAACTGAGACTCAATACAAAACTTCTTCAGTACGTTATTGGGGTCAAGCTTAACACCTGTTTTGTTTCAGTGGCTCTGCCTCTAAGTTTGGTTGCATATAAAGAATTCGGTCTCCAGGTGTGTGAGTTACATGAAGCCCATCCTAACTGACTGAATTTTTCTCCTTCACTGAAGTGAGTGAATTGATCTGTTGTTTTGTCGCTGCCTAGCTAAAGCCAGTGGGAGGGTGCCAGTTATCATTTGGAGAAAAGGTATCATTTTGAAGTACCAGAGACAGCAAATGAATTGTGTTCATGAAATAGATGTTTCACTCTACTTTTTAATTTGCTCCTGTTTGAGTTAACTGAGAGTTTCATCTTTATTTTTAAAGAATGACATTTACACAGCCGCTGAAACTGCCAATCTGTTACATAAACAGCCTCCTTTTCCAAAAGGCTGGCGCCGCCTGGAGGCCAAATATGTGCAGCGCTTTGTATTTCTGTTCAGAAGGAGCCTCTTCGAAGTGTTGCTTCTGACTTCAATCACAAGCAGTTAGGCTCATGTGAAGCAAATTGGATTTTGCATAGAGCCAAGTTTCCTAAGCAAGGGCGGGGACACCAGAATGACATTTCAGACTGAAGTGAAGTGACAGGGCTGGGGAGACCTGAAACAAAGAAGCTTCTTGCTGACATCAAAATCCTCACTTTGGAACTAGGCACTGGGATGAAGAGCTCGGCCAGTGACTTTGCACATGGTGACATGGGTTTGCTACCTATACACCCATGGAGGAGCCTAGACCTTCTGAAGCTGAACCAGGGTTAAAATCTGAAAGTCTCACAAGTTGGTCTCACAAAGCCTCAATATAGCAGCCCATAAGACCAATGTTTTTCAGAGCTTGGTTTACACACCACTTACATCAGCATCACTGTGGGTGCCTGTTTAAAATGTTATTTAAACACACACATACCCAGAGAACCAGAATTTCTTGGTGTGGGGCTCCAAAAGCTAAATTTTAACATGGTGTCCAGGGTTTAGTTCTCACCAAATCCAGGAGCAGCTGTTGAAAGCCCTTGGGTGGCTTGGGCTCTCTTTTGGTAGAACATGGCTTTTCAAATGAGGAAGAAACTATGTGTTTAGGGCTGATCGGAGCTCTTCATTTCACACACATACCTGACGGCTGACCTTTCTGAGCAGCCTTGTTACCAGGCACCCCTCAACCAGGGCTATCCCCTGCCAGCCTCTCCCACTGTCTCAATAGAAACTGGCTAGGTCAAGCCCCTTGAATCAAAGTATCAGCCAACTAATCTGATCCAAGAGTCCTTACTGATTCATGCTAATTAGCAAGGTCTAGTCCCTGGCTCTGAAACCTTAGTGTGCAATAGAGTCACCTGAAGCACTAGTTAAAACACTGATTACTGTAAATTGGTACAACCACTTGGAGAGCAGTATGGAGATTCCTTAAAACAGGGGTTCTCAACCTCCAGGATCTAATGCCTGAGGATCTGAGGTGAGGCTGATATAATAATAATAAAAATAAAAAGCACAATAAATGTAATGCACCTGAATCATCCCCAAACCATCCCACCCACCCCAGTCTGGAAAAATTGTCTTCCATGAGACCAGTCCCTGATGCCAAATAGGTTGTGGACCCCTGCAAAACACTAAAAACAGAGCTACATATGACCCAACAATCCCATTCCTAGACATATACCCAGACAAAACCACAGTTCAAAAAGATAAATGAACCCAATGTTCACTTCAGCACTATTTGCAATATCCAGGACACAGAAGCAACCTAAATGTCCATCAACAGAGAAATGGATGGAGAAGATGTGGTGCATATGTTCAATGGAATATTATTCACCCATGGAAAAGAACAAAACAACGCCATTTGCAGCAATATGAATAGACCTAGAAATCGTCAGCTGAGTGAAGTAAGTCAGAGAGAGAAAGACAAATACATGATATTGCTTATATAAAAAAATGGTACAAATGAACTTACTTACAAAACAGAAATAGAGTCACAGATGTAGAAAACAAACTTCTGGTTACCAGGGGGAAAGCAGGGGATGATAAATTGGGAGATTGGGATCAACATACTCACACTGCTGCTGCTGCTGCTAAGTCACTTCAGTCATGTCCGACTCTGTGTGATTCCACAGATGGCAGCCACCAGGCTCCCCCGTCCCTGGGATTCTCCAGGCAAGAACACTGGAGTGGGTTGCCATTTCCTTCTCCAATGCATGAAAGTGGAAAGTGAAAATGAAGTCGCTCAGTCGTGTCCGACTCTTAGCGACCCCATGGACTGCAGCCTACCAGGCTCCTCCATCCATGGGATTTTCCAGGCAAAGTACTAGAGTGGGGTGCCATTGCCTTCTCCGATACTCACACTACTAAGCATAAAATCGATAATTAATAAGGATCTACAGCATAGCACAGGGAACTCTGCTCAATTCTCTGCCAATGGCCTGTATGAAAAAGTGATCTTAAAAAAGTGGATACATGTATGCCTATAACTGATTCACTTTGCTGTACATGTGAAACTAACACAACATTGTGAACCAACTATACTGCAATAAAAATAAAAAACAAACCAAAAAGCCACAAAGTTACATGCAATTTTGAAATATGGTAGTAACAACCAGAAGATAAGCAAAGTTGGAAGTAGCTGCTTCTGAGGAGTGAAAATTTGGAAATAGGAAGGAATAAGGCAGGGATTACTTTGCTCAGTTTGTTTTTAACTTTTGTTTTTTAAACATTAGAGTACAATTTGACTACAAAAGTTAAAAAGAAACAGATAAAACATGGTTATAGAAGAGATTTTAATATACTTTATTGATCTAGGAGACAAAAAAACAAATATAGGTTTTCAGAGGAACTATTACAATCAACTCACTTGTTTTGTTTGTTTGTTTTTTTAAGTTACTTGTTTTAATTGCTAAAGAACTTGACATCCATTAAAGGAAAGATCTATTATAAAAACTGATCATGAACATGGCTACACACAAAAAAAAATCAATAAAGTAGGAAAGTACAGATTTTACAGACTTCATTCTCTAATAAGAATCCAATATCATTAGAAATAAATGATATATAAAGGGAGCTTTGAAATTTAGAAATTCCTTTTCTCTCTTGATGTAGCCTTGCTTTCAACAGCACTTTCTCCCTGGGGACACAATACATTAAAAAGCTTCATTTGACAGTCAAAGTTGAGCAATGACTTTGGTGTTCTAGCCAGTAACTACCCTGCCCCTGAAGCATTGAAACTCATTGATTAAAAGGATGGGAAGCCATATGGTGTCTTGATTTATAAGGAATGAAAAATACATTAAATAATTCCTAAAACATCGTATTCATTATTCATATATGTGGCCATTACTTTAAATCCAGAGTCATAAAATGTCAATCAACTGATGGAAAGGACCAGAACTGCCGATCTCAGTTGTACCTCTTTGCCCATCTTCGGTCAGCTTTGCTGACCAAAAAATTAATTAACAGTGAATCAGTAAGATTTACTGATGGATGGGATTTCAACCAATAGCTGCCAAAAAATCTTTAAAGATAAGTGTTTCTCAAAGTAGTATGACAGTTAAAAATCATATTCCTGGGTCCCACCCCTGTCACTTGAATCAGAATATGTGAAGCTCAGAAATGTACTTTTCCAAGAGGCTTTCAGACTGATTTTCACATAATCCAATAATAACCTAACAATAATAATCTAACAATCCAGAGTCTACTAAAAATCATAGAAGGAAATGGGCCCAGCAGACTAGCCTGTGCACGTGTCTATTGCCTTACAATTATATCAAATGAATATCTTAAGAACGATTGATAGAACACCTGATAGTTGAAACACAAATATTTTATTGGGTTATTTTTTTATAATTTTGATTTTGATTCAGTCATTTTAATAAAGGAAATAGAAGTGTTTTAGTTTGACCTGGGGACATCTGGCTCTCACCTACATTACCCTGTATGTCAACATTTTCCCAGTATCAGTGTCCTGCGTATTTCTACCCAATTTGTTCACTGCCCAAGAGCATCCCCATAAAGAATGCCTCCCCAAGTTAGGCAAGATATTTCACAAAACAATAAAAACTGTTCATAAATATTTTAATTGATTCAACTTCTAGGAATATATCCAAAATATTCTCAGACAAATGCGCAAAGATGTTTGGACAAGTATGCTAACTGCAACATAGTTTACAGCAGCAAAAAATTAGAATCAGCCTAAGTATCTGTATCAGAATTAAATTTGTCTGAACATCTGAGAACATTTAAAATAAATATCATTTAAACAAAATAGAAATATATTTCTCTCTCACCTAAAAGAAGTTCAGAGGAGGTAGAACAGTGTTCCTATCTTGCCAGGAAGAAGTTTCCATTCTTCAAGGTCCATGACCTTGCTGTATCGTCTAGACATGAGTCAGCACCTGGGAGAACAAAGGGAGAATAGGTGAATTTCTGAGCAATCGGGCAAGTTTAATCAAGAACAAAAATCAAGCTTAGGAGGATTGTTTCAATTACTGTAGTGGACCTGGCTTATTGGAGTCGACTTAAAATTGAGATTTTTGTTTTTTTCCACTTCTGTAAGGATGGGAACTATTAATGAAATCTGGGTAATTAATAGAAAATTTCTTTAAACTACATTTTCTCTGTTCACCTGAGTACAGCATGTGTAAATTTACAATCCTACTGCTTTATATCTCTTGGGAATTTTTAAAAAACTAATTTGAAGTCTCTTTCAGAATGCTTTATTATCTCCATTCTAGAGGTAGGTGGTTGAATTCTCCTTCCAGGGTTCAAAATGTTAAATGGGACAAAAAGACCCTTTCTGGTGTTCCTCCCCAGTGATATAATATCCTCTTTCCTGGGCCAAGGAGGAAGTGAATCTATGTGTCTCACTCACTTTTCTCCTGCTTCTTCTACCCGCCATGCCCTGAGGCCAGTAAAAGTTAATTTTTCCTTTTACCTCCTCTTCCTGTCTTTCAGGACCTCCCCTAGTACCAGAACAAGCTACATAGTTGTCAGAGCCCAGTACAAAATGAATAAGGGCTGCTTGTTCAAAAATGATTAAGAATTTCTAGATAGTAACAGCAGAGCATTAAACCAAGTACGGGGCCCTTCTAAGCATGAGTCCCCATGTGACTGGCCAGGCTGCACATCCACATAGCTGGTCCTGCCCATACACACGCCTTAAAGTGGTGGGTTTTAGACTTTCACTTTCCCTACTGATTCTGGCTTCTTGCTTAGACCTCAAGGCTGGTTAGAATAACTTTTCTACATTTAAAGGAGTCTGGATTTCAAGCTTATTATCCTGTTGTGGATTCAAACAAAATCTAACTTGGTGATGAAAACTGATTCATGTATTTTTTAAATAAATAATCTTTAAAAAAAAAAAAAAGAACAACAACAGAAAATATAGTGGGCATTTCCCCTTTCCTGTCAGTCATTGCAATGTGGGTGATAAGATTTTCAGGACAGGAAAATAAAATATCTGAAAATGTTTTTAAAATAGTTACAATCCTTGTTACAAAAAGGAAAAATACAAATCTCTAATCTAAGATTATGATTATGATAAGATTATGAAACAAGAACTACTGGATTTAGAAAAGAACTTAGTAGAAATACAAAAAAAAAATGCTCATTTAAATAAAAAAAGAAACAACTGAGAAAAGAATTAGTGAACTGAGAGCTGAAAAAATCACAGCAAATATAGAACAGAGAAATTTACAGAAATAAAGATTTGAACAAGACACTAAGAGACATGGAGGAAAAAAAGGGGAAAAGTATAATTCTAGTAGAAATTCTAAAAGAATGTGTTGGCTACAAATTGGCACTTGCCATCTACCTCTTCAAGAATCAAAGCATGTGCTGCTGCATCTGCTGATTTTCAACACTCCCTGAAAGGAGTTCAGGGTGAAGAGCCGAAATGAGGTACTCTGTGCTCAGTGAAAAACTGGCAAGACAGGTCTTCAGATAGTTAGATATTTTCAGAAGCTGATTTTATGAGCTCAATTCCTGTATCTCCTCATATCCAGAAAAGCACTAAAATCCTTCATGGTGACAACTGTTTCCCGTGACTAGCAGAAAGCTTCTGCAAAAATATGTGCTTGATTGCATGTATTCCCTCTTTACCAAAATCATACATACACTGACCTTTCCCCCATGACTTTTAGAGAAGTTTCTCAGAGCTACCTGGGGTGCTGTCTCAAGGGCTGCAGTTTTCAATTTGCCCCAAATAAAACTTAACTTGCAACTCTCACATTGTGCATTTTTTTAACGTTGACAAATGGAATAGAGAAACAGGAAAGAAGCAATATTTAAAGAGAAAATAGAGGAGATTTTAGAACCAGAAAAATACTTAAGATTAAAAATAAATAAAAACCACACTGAGTCATGAGCAGGATAAAAATTCCAAATATTGACACTCTGTAGTGTAACTATAGAATATTAAAAGAAAATTTGAAAATCAAACAGAAAAGGCGGATTATCTCAAAATTAAAAATCATTCAATTAGACTGGCTGCAGACTAACAGCAAACTTCTCTTAGGAAACAACAGATGCCAGAAGAGAGGATGAATTATATCTTTAAGAGGAAAAACTGACACAATAAAATTCACAAATGATAACTCAAGAATGAATGTAATATAAAAACAGTTTTTATATACCCAAAGTTCAAAAGAGTTACTTGATCCTCACCAAAAGAACTACTGAGAGACTTCAGCAAGAAAGAACAGGAAGCCCAAAGGAAAAATGGAATTCAAGAGCAATGGTGAGGAAAGAAAACAAATCAACTTTATATGTAAAAATATGTTAACTAACAGTAATAAACACTCTTTTGTATTTAAAAACAAGGTAGAACTACAACTCTAAATAATAATTACTATGGGAGACCCAAGAGGATTGTTTGTAGTAAAAAATGTGCTAAATTCCTTGTTTAGAAGAAGAGTATAAATTAATTTTAGTATTTATTTAAAAATAATGTGAGCTATGTATAACAAAATTTTAAAGCTACCTAATTAGAGGACTAGGAATAGAATGGTAACTTTCAAACTAGTAAAAAAATGGAAAATAAAAAAATGTAACCATCTAATCCAGCACTCTTGCCTAGAAAATCCCATGGACTGAGGAGCCTGGTAGGCTGCAGTCCATGGGGTCACCAAGAGTCGGACACGGCTGAGCGACTTCACTTTCACTTTTCACTTTCATGCACTGGGGAAGGAAATGGCAACCCACTCCAGTGTTCTTGCCTGGAGAATCCCAGGGACGGGGGCAGCCTGGTGGGCTGCCGTCTCTGGGGTCGCACAGAGTCGGACACGACTGAAGTGACTTAGCAGCAGCAGCAGCAACCATCTAATAGAAGAGCGGAAAAGCAAGCAAAATGGGAAAAGCAAGAACAAAAAAACTAAAACGGCATAAGTAATTCCAAATATGTCATGCCATAAATAATATAAACAAATAAGGCTCATCCACTAGTCAAGATGTGTGTGTGTATGCTAAGTCACTTCAGGCATGTCCGACTCTTTTGGTCCTATGACTATAGCCCACCAGGCTGCTCTGTGCATGGGATTCTCCAGGCAAAAGTACTGGGATGGGTGGCCATGCCCTCCTCCAGGGGATCTTCCTGACCCAGGGATCAAACTTGTCTCTTATATCTCCTGCATTGGCAGGCGGGTTCTTTACCACTCTCACCACCTGGAAAGCCCACTAATCAAGACATTCATAGTGAAATCAATATTGAACGAGAAAAGCAACTTGTAAGATGATATATACCAAAAAAAAAAAAAGTAGGATAAACTGTCCCTCTTATACATTTAAAACATACATGTTCCTCAGGACATATTGTCCTCTGATAAGTATGCACATTAAAAATATCAGAAATATTTTAAGAATACAAGATGTGTGTATTCTTAAATTATGAATTCTCTTAAATTCATATTAGCAATTTACCCTGGGAATGGGGTAAGACAGAGAATGGCGAATAAAGAGGGGTTTGATTTGACCTAAAATGTCTTATTTTTTAATTAAAAAATACTAAAAGCAAATATAATAAAATGTTAGTGAGTACTGGGTAATAGTTTATTATTTTTCATACTGCTCTATATTTCCAAAACTAAAAACAATTAAGTAAAATATAAATCAAGATGGGAGGGGTGAGGAATAATCTTATCTCAGATAATACTGTTGAGTGCTTAAGCTTATTGCAAAATATTCAAAAATATACTTTAAAACACAAAAATACCTTTCTCTAAGAATTTTTTTATTCAGATTTTACACTGAAAAGAAACTTTCCATTTAACTGACCAGAATTAGTACAGTTTTCATGGGCAAGAACAAAAAGTTTTAATTTGTATTGCCTAATAATGGATGGAGAAGGCAATGGCAACCCAATCCAGTACTCTTGCCTGGAAAATCCCATGGATGGAGGAACCTGGAAGGCTGCAGTCCATGGAGTCACTAAGAGTCGGACACTACTGAGCAACTTCCCTTTCACTTTCATGCATTGGAGGAAGAAATGGCAACCACTCCAGTGTTCGTGCCTGGAGAATTCCAGGGACGGGGGGAGCCTGGTGGGCTGCCGTCTATGGGGTCGCACAGAGTCGGACACAACTGAAGCGATGCAGCAGCAGCAGCAGCAGCAGCAGCAATAATGGATATTAAGCAACTATGAAAGATTTTCTTTTGAACATGATATGATGGTCCCTAGAACTAGGATCATAAAATGGTATCCAAAATACTCTCTGTCCTTTATCGATGAGCCTTAGGTTTTTAAAATTAGTTTCTGAGCCTCTTTAAAGAATCCAATTTTATCTCTGAGCTAGAAATCTAGAGCACAAAGAAGTCATTTTCAGAGAAAATGAATGCACAGTTTTTTTGTTTTTTAAAAAAATTTCTGGATTCTGAATCTGGAGAGAAAAATGAAACTTGTGCCTCTACTTGTGTCTTCGATCTAAGGAGATTTAGTTTAATCCCTAGAGGGTTTATACCCTCCTTTTCACAAAATGATCAGTATAAACTTGAACTACCATTGTTCATAAAGTTAGATTCACAACTGGTGTGGAAAGGGGGATTTTTGATAGTATAGAAGAAGTTTGTTTGGGTTCACTGTATTCCTCCTTTAAACAAAAATGCAGCCATTGTCTTGAGCCTTGCTAATATCAGTAAGGTTCAGGCAACACCCAGTAATGCCCTCTTTTGGATGGCTAACTGATTTCCTCAAGGTCATGAAGGCATATGGCTCAGGAACAGGGGAAAACCTGAGGTTGGCCCATAACTACTAAAATTACATTAGACTTTTTATTCAAGGCTTTAATCATTGATCTCCAATCTTAAAGTAGCTCACAGTTCAGCTTGTATCTTTTTGGCCAGTGAGGGTATGAGAACACAGATGGCTGAGGCACAGTAGGGCATCTTCTGGGTAAAAGTAAGAGACTTTCCTGATCTCCAGTATCAGAGAGCACAGAATGGTAACCAAATAGCCATGCCTTTATAGATGGTCATTAAATGAACCCTGTCTTGGGTTAGGCTGTCTCTTTGTAGAGAGATTTCTTCCACTTGGCCACCCACAGGCTTTCAAGGGCATAGAGATAATCAGGACTAAGACAAGCCTGAAAGGCTAGGTGCGGTATTGGGCAGTTCCGCTTGTCCTTGTACCTCTATGCTATGGACTCCAGGAAACACTTTGATGGAGTGGTCAAAAGAATGAATTGGTCATAAATGAATATTCTCAGACATTAGTCAAACATGAATATCCTTTGGTGAAGCACTGACAGATTTTGTGAACTGTAAAAGAAAAACATATCCCTTTGCACAAAACAAGTCCTATCGCTTACGCATTTAGCAGATGTAAATGACTACTCTTTAGACCCAGGAGCACTGGGGTCTTTCTTCAGAGTTCTAGTCTTTAGTGGCTTGTTGGTTTATTTATTTGGTCAGGAGGCAAGTTATCTCTTTGGAAAGTTATGTCAGCCTGGAGTTTGGTGGCTACCTCTCAAGATTTGGTTCCATCATTGATCCCTCAGTGAACAAACATACTTGATCCTCTTTTTCTTTCATGCTCTGATATCTGTCCTATCTTGATATCCTTGTGCCATTAAAGGCTAAAACTGTTGAGGCAAAGATGATCTAACTTCTGTACCCCGCTGACCAAAGCCAGAGCTGGGTATGAACTTCTATAGTCAAGTGAAAGTGAAGTGAAAGTGAAGTCGCTCAGTCGTGTCCGACTCTTAGCGACCCCATGGACTGGAGCCTACCAGGATCCTCCGTCCATGGGATTTTCCAGGCAAAAGTACTGGGGTGGGGTGCCATCGCCTTCCCCGTTAGTAAGACTAGAACTGTTAATAAAGGCCTTGTCACATTCTGTACATTTATAACGTTTGTCCCCCATATGAATTCGGTGATGTTTAGAAAGATTTGAACTCGTGTAAAAGGCTTTGCCACATTCTGTACATTTGTATGGTTTCTCCCCAGTATGGATTCGATGATGTGCAGTTAAATTTGAACTTCGAATAAGCCTCCACTATTCTGTTGTGAATGCAACTGCATGCTTTATCATCTGCTTTTGTGAAGTCTCAGGGCTCTGACCTCAGGTAGCTTTCTTTAAAAGATAAGAAGGAGCTGTGGAAGTTCATTAACACAAAAACCAATCAAGTTTACTGAGCCTCAGCATTTCCAAAGTTCAAAGGCCAAAGTTTGTCTCCAGACTCAGCTCAGCTCAAAAATAACTAAGGCATTTCTAGAGCTGCCTCTGGGTACTAGCCAAAGGGTGGCATGTATATCTGTGCATTTCCAACAAAACTAAGGACTGCACTCTGATTCATTGCCTAAGAGTGTCTTTCAGCAAGCCCAAGGTCAAGAAGTTACCCAAAAGGAGGTTTTAATCAGTACTAGGATAGAGCCCGGATTGCTCTTAAGACAGACCTAGATTCCTCCCATAAACCACATGGCAGAATTGTTCTCAGTTGTTTCTCCTGGGGCTTGCATATCCTTTGCAACGGGATAGTATGTTCTGAATTATGTGTGCTATACTTCATTTGGTCCCTGTATCTGTTGAGTTGCTTTTATTTTTCAAAGTCTCCTCTGTACTACTTCAGAAAAACGCAATAGCCAAGAGGGCTTTTTAAAAAGAATACTACGCTAAATTTGCAACCCAGACAACTAGAAGCAAAGGTATATGAATGAAATTAGATACCCCAACTACAACTCTCAGTATTCTCTCAGGCAAAACTTCCTAAGCATTTTTGTGTGCGTGCATGATTAAAATTCAGTTCACACCCTTAAATCAGGACACCTCTCTTTCTGTTGTGGGAAAGAGGACAGAGAACCTCTTTAGCAGGCATGAGGTCCTCAGCCAGTTACTTCCTTCGGTGAGTGCATGATGATTCCCTTCCCTTTTCCTGTAATTAACAGAGTTATATACTCTGGCCTGAATCTCAGTTTTTATAGGCAATATTGGCTGTAATAACACCTTACCTCCAAAATCCATTTGCTCCATCTTACAGAGTCCAAACCCCAGAGCATAAAATTGCCCAAACCCAGTGAAACATAGTAGAACTCATGCAAAGCAGTGTGCAGTTCACAGGGCTTTCTCAAGTCTTTCTCACTATGGTCCTGGGACCACGAGTATAATCACAGTGACAGCACTGAGGTGATGCATAAGATGTCCATGAGCTCCCTGGTCAGATGTCATTCTCCCTCCAGAAAGATACACTACCTCAAATTTTACCTTCAAAGAGTTATTCCTTTGGGTGAAGTCACTGTCATCTTCAAGATTTCCCTGAGGCAGGGAAAAGGAATGGAAAGTGTCCTGATTGTGGAGTTGGGCAGATTTGGGTCTCAGTACAAACTCTGCTACTTGCTAGCTGTGCAACTGTGGGCCAGTAACTTAACCTACTTGAGCCTCAGACTGGGCTTACGTAAAACCCAACAACCTTACACAGCTCCTGTAAGGCGACATCTATGTAGGCAACATATATAGAGTACTAACACAAGTCTGATATACAGCGTGGGTTCCAACAAACTGTAGATGTCACTGTGATTATTAAACACAAGCATTTCCAGGAACATATCTTGACATAAGATGGACAACTCAATTCACTTTTTAATGGTACTTAGCTAGTTCAAAACAATGCACAGAATGAAGCTGGAGTTAAAACTAGCAACATTTCACAGTCCAAGGGTGATAAGAATGATTTCAGAGAAGAAGGGTGGAAGAACCAAAGGCAAGCTTTCTCACTTTCACAACCTGGCTCCCTATGCATACCCCATACTATAATAGCTAGAGAAATTGACTCAGTGAAACTACTTGCCTAATATTATACAGTTAATTGAACAAGAACTGGAAGGAGAACCCATATCCCTGTTTCCAGCCCTGGGGTCTTTCCACCAAATGATGAATGTACCTATGTAATGGTGAAAAGGTCACTAGAGGCAAAAACATTAGATGAGAAGTGAAAAACCTACTTTCTAACTAGAAAAGAATATATGGAAAATTTCTCAGGGTAATGAAATGTTCTAAATTTTGATTGGATGTGGGTGTGTTAGCTATGATTACATAGATATATCCATTTGTCAAAATGCATCAACTGGACAAGTTCTGTGCATTTTACGGTATGCAAATTATGTACCAATAATAAAAATATATGCTTTCCAGCCCCAATCAGCCCTGACACCAATGAGCTGGGTGGTCTTGGTCAAATCAGTTTCCCATTTTGGGACAAAGCTTACTTGTCTTTAAAAGGAAGGTGTGTGATTAGACAAAGTCTAAAAGTCCCTACCAGTTCAATACTTTGATATAGTAAAATAAGATCTCTTCCTTTCATTTCAGCCTCTATTTTATGCCAGCTGGGTTCATCAGCAGGGTCAAAAAGATTGGCACACAATTTATGGGAAGTGGGAAGGAACTTAATGGAATGTGTAGGGGACCCAGAGTCTTTCTTTTGCATCATTAACTTTCCAGCCACACTTTAAAGAACATGATTGGTTTTCCACAGGGATCCAGCAATGCTACATGATTGAGCTGTAGGATGAGGATGATCTGGCCCCAGAGAAGTTGTATCTGCCACCAGAGATAACAACTTTCACATGGAGAGCCGAGAGAATGTTTCCTGGACAAAGGGAATGACTGACAGATATTAAACGGGAGGAAATTGAAGGCTCTGCCAAGTTTCATGATAAAATGCTATTTCTCACGGTAAGGTCAAGCTGTCTCTAGTGCAGCTACTGCTTTTAAAAATATAAAGGGAACAAAAACATTCAACAGAGAGCATCAGGCTTTGCAAAGAGTATGTGATCAAAGGCCACTTGTTTCATTTATAAATGAAATTGAATGACTATTATAGCTATAAAAATCATCAAGAGTGAATTTGGAATTTTGCTGATGAACTAAAAGCTGAGAAACATCAGTGAAGAAATTTCTAAAGGTTTGAACCCAAAGCCCTTTGGATGTAAAATGCCCACTGATGTTTGCAAGATTACATATGCAAAAGGAAGGTTAAATTAGACTTTCATGGGAGGGCATTATGCCAGAAGCTAGGGTTGGCATTATCATAATACATTAATAAGTGTTTTAAAAGGTGGAATTTATTCACTAGCTCTAAATATTAACAGCGTCCAAAGACTAAGAACCTGAAAGCAAAATTTAACACATACAAATCATTAGTGTGTTTACTCATGCAAACAAGATAGAAATAAAAGTTGCATTTATTAGTCTCAAGTTGCATTTTTAAAAGTGAGTAGCATTTGTTTCGTATTTTAATCTTTGGTGAATGACACTGCAATGGTTAATTTTATCTGTCACTTGACTGGACCACAAGGTGCTCAGATGTTTGATTAAATATTATTTTGGGTGTGTCTGTGAGGGCTTTTCTGGATGAAGTTAACATCCGAATTGGTAGACTGGGTAAAGCAGATTGCTCTCCTCAATGTGCGTGGGCCTCATCCAGTTTGCTGAAGGCCTCAACAGAACAAAAGGTAAGTAAGGAAAGAATCTGCTTTCTCTGCCTGTCTATCTTCTAGTTGGGACATCCATCTCCTGCCTTCAGATTCAGACTTGGACTGGAGCTTATTAAGGCATTAGTTCATGGGTCTCTATTTGCCAATTACAAATCTTGGGGTTTTTCACCCTCCATAATCATATGGGCCAAATCCTTATAAAAATCCCTCTATAGGGACTTCCCTGGTGAACCAGTGGTTAAGACTTCACCTTCCAATACAGGGGGTGCGAGTTTAATCCCTGGTCAGGGAACTAAGATCCCACATGCCTTGCAAACAAAAAAACAGAAAATAAAACAGAAATGATAGTGTAAAAATTCAATAAAGAATTTTTTAAAATCCCTTTGTATATACACACACACAAACATATATATATGTATATATATATATCAGATCATACAGATCTATGTATATATGTTTGTGTGTGCATGTATATATATGTGTGTATGTATGTATATATATGCATGCGTGTGTGTGTGTGTATAAAGAGAGAACCGTAGGATATAGATATTCTATTTCTCTGGCAAATACAGATTCCAACAAATAACTAATCAGTTGATTCATATTAACATCATTCAACATTTTGGAGATTAGCTATGAAAATTCACATTGAGCACAGACTTTGAGCCAGCAGTTGTCCTTCTAGAAATCTATCCTACAGAAATACTTGGACATGTGTGCAAAAACTAAAGTGCAGGAATCAGGGCAACTGCACTGCACAGTTGGGTCAGAAGGCACCATTCCCACTGAGGTTTTGTCACTGGTGCCACTGTGGCATGACAAAGATATTCACTGTTAGGTTGTTTGAAACGTCAAATGACTCAGAATGAAGCAGATTTCAACTACTGGAGGCCAATTAAATGTTATGTTAATTACATCTACATGATATAATACTATGGATATTTTATGTCTGTGTTGAAAAAAAAATGAGGTAAATCTATATGATCTGATAAGGAAAGACATTCAACACAAGAAAGGCAAGGGCAAGGACAGGGCAGTGTAGAATATGTTCTCCCCAACACACACAAACTTAAAACACTAGTTGTTGCTGGGAAGTGAGACTGGTGGCCAGAGTGATGAGGAATTCTACTTTGCATTATATACTCTTCTTTTAATGTGCAGATGTGTGTGTGTGTGTGTTTTACCATGGCCAGATATTACTTACATAATTTAAAAAAAAAAAAAAACACTAGACTAATACAAAAGTTCACCCACTCATTAAATAATTCAGGAACACAGACCAAGCAACCTGCTAAGTACTCTTCCTAAGTTGAAGTGCTCCTCATCCAGGGAAATTCTCTAGTTTGCTAATGTAATTGTTCTGGTAACAATTACAATAGTTTGCTAATGTAATTGTTGGTGCTGCTGTTACAGATGGTGAAATACTACATCTATGCTGGCACTCTTCTGGGTACTGGGGATATATCACTGACCAAAAGAGACAAAAGCCTTTGCCTTCATTGTCCTTGCATGTTTAGTCACTTCAGTCAGGTCCCAGTCTTCGTGACCCTATGGACTGTAGCTGCCAGGCTCCTCCGTCCATGGGGATTCTCAGGCAAGAATACCCGGGTGGGTTGCCATGTCCTTCTCCAGGGGATCTTCCTGACCCAGGGATCACACTGGAGTCTCATGTTTCCTGCATTGGCAGGCGGGTTCTTTACCATTAGCACCACCTGGGAAGCCCATAGATCAGAAATTCGGCAGTCTGTGCACCACATTCATGTGGCCCGGACATACTTCATACAGTTAGAATCTCTACAAATGCTCCCAGAGGGATAGGCACACAGGTATGTATATGTGCACATGTGTTTTAACATGTGTGTTTGGGTTACAGTCTGTCTGGCATTCACATAGACAACACTATACAGTGAAGTCTCTATTCAGAGCAGATTAGATGAGTGTAAAAAATGTTCCTGTAACATAAAAATCCTACTAACAGCCAGTCATCTTATAGAATTCACTGGGGGTTCCCTCTGCTGCTGCTGCCTATACTCCTCCACTCTAAAACTTTCTAGGCTGGCTGCAGTTCAGGAGACAACCAGATCCCCAAATCCCAGGCTGGCTGTAGTTTAGAAAATGGCTGGGTCCCTAAATCCTTAAAACTTGTCACTAGTACCATTCTCGACATTTTCACCTGGTAAGACTATGCCAGCTTATAGAGACAGAGGCTGTACTCACCAGAGATGTCAAATACCTCATCTGAGTTATCATCTTAAATTACCATTCTCTGGGGATTGAAAGTGGCCCCTTCCAACCAAGTCAGTTGTTACAGTTGTTCCAGGACATATCAAACCCCAAATGTCCAAGAATGCCCACAGCTGTGCACACCCATGGACACATACAGGGGAACCTCCTCATGTACCTACTTCTTCACAACCTCTTACTCTATTACTGGTGTGGCTGGAACTGGCTTGTGGCTCATCAGATCTTTTTTGTTCCCTCTTCTGTTTTAACCTTGTAGATTCACCTGAACTGCTATTGGAATCAATAGCCTCAGGCAGTCAGAAATAGCTGCTTATATTCCGTCCTGGCAAAGATCAGGACAAATTTCTGATTGTTATTTCTACTATAATGAGACTGAGCCATATAATCTTTCTGGCTGACTCCTTTGAGTAACTACTTCTCACCTTTCATTATCTTATAATGATTCCCTTCCATCTACAGAGGAATAATAGCTCCTGCCTGGTGACAGGGTAACATATCCAATAAATGTTTTATTTAACATTTCATAGAAATAACTTGGGAGTACACAGTACTTATGAGATGCCAAGACCCAGATTTTAATTTAATTTTAGAACTAAAATTTATTTTAAAAGGTAGAGCTGCCTGCAATGGCTCTTGGGACTATAATAAGCAGACATTGATTTCTGCTGAAGTTAACATCAGGTATTACTGAACTGAGAAAAAAAAATTTCAAATAAATAAATTAAAATATTTATAATTAAAAATATAATTATTGAACTGAGAAATATAGGCTTCCCTGGTCTCCACTTCAATCAGCAATTACCTTGAAAAAATAATTAATCCTCATGTTGCATAAAAGCAAGCACCAGTATTTATATTCTTACTTTTTTTCATGCTGAGACAAATGTCAGATAGACAGAATTTTAATAGAATATAAGAATTTGCAAAAACTTAAACTACAAGATTAAGGGCAGGAAGGTAAGGGGGCAACAGAGGATGAGATGGTTGGATGGAATCATAGACTCAGTGGACATGAGTTTGAGCAAACTCCAGGAGATAGTGAAGGAGAGGGAAGCCTGGCATGCTGCAATCCATGGGGTTGCAAAGAGTCAGATATGACTGAGCAACTGAACAACAGCAATGATATTCTTCCTCTTCCAAAAAAGTCATCATTTCCTTCTGCTATCCTTATTCAACAAGGGCACTTGCACTGTGCAGATAGTGGTATTTTCTCCCAAGGAGACAGCAGGCTTAGAAACACTGGAGGCATCATCTAAGCATCCAACTCACCTATGGCTTTTACACTGTTTGACATAAAAGGGCTCTGTCTGTGTCAGAACATGTCTTCCAAGAGTGAAGGCGTACAACAACAGAACAGCACATGACTGATTACATTTGGTTGTTATAAGAAAAACATGATTCATCTCAGAGACATGGTCACTCTCCCAAAGTCAACTTGCATCTTGTACCCAGAAAATACATACTCACTAGCTCAGACAGATGAGGTTGATGGCTAATAACACTTTTACAAATAGTATTAGAGATATTAAATTGCTGCTATTTAAATAATAACTGCTAATATGCATTAAGCTCTTGGCATTTACCATGCCAGCTTTGGTCTTTTACAAGGGTTAGCTCATTTACTCTTCATATTAATCCCATCAAGTTGATAGTATTGGCTCTGTTTTATAAATGAAAAGAAAAAAGAAACCGCATTCCTGAGAGTGTTGTTGCTGGCGATGGTTGGCCGCTAAGGGCTCCTAGCTGCCCCTCTTGGGGAACTGCTGTCTGCAGAAGGGAGTGTGCTCACTCAAGGTTAGAGCCCTCCCTGTGGGCAGTTTTTATGTAATGGCTGGTGAATGTAGGGGAGTACCAAGGTCTGGCCCTCTAGCCTAAAGAAGGGATTCCTCTGATGAATCCAAGGACTGGCTGAAATCCTTCTTACAACTCTGGGGCAGTTCAATTTCTATTTCTGCCCAATCCTGTTTTCTTCACTCCCTTAAAGGTAAGATCCCCTTTCCTAGGGAACA
This sequence comes from Tragelaphus eurycerus, assembly GCA_935064755.1. Lineage (NCBI taxonomy): Eukaryota > Metazoa > Chordata > Mammalia > Artiodactyla > Bovidae > Tragelaphus > Tragelaphus eurycerus. The sequence goes on along the minus strand of CAKXYN010000015.1, from coordinate 13,991,064 downwards.
CAATCTAAGACAACAGTTCTTGTTAAAAAAAAAAAAAAATTACTTGATGGTTGGTCTCTTCCCCTTCTATCCAGAGTGTCTGCAAGATTCTATATGCACAGAGATTTCGATTTACAAAGCTGTGGTATATGAACTAACTGTTCCATCCTGGGTAATTCACCCATGTGGCCAAGATAAATCCTGGGTAGAAGCCCAAGCTTCCAGATCCTCACATTCCTACCTCAGTTAATCTATAAGCAGTCCTGATTTGACCTTGCTCCAATTTTGCAAATTCAACTGGGAAGGCTTGGCATCAAATGTTACTGAAAGTTCCAAACCATATTTCCTGACCTTGTTGTAACACAATGATTTTACTACATTTTAAAACCCTGAATTTAGCTGCACATCAGTAGAAAATCTACAGCCTAATTTGAAGCTTCTTCCCTGATGATGAAGAGAAAGACCTTATAATCTTTGACTTTTTCTTTTGTTTTTGCAGGTTTGGAATGTAATCTCTCTTCTCCTTATCCAAAAGAAATAAAATGTGTGAACAGTTAAATGAGAAAATCTAAGTGAAATTCCAATGATCAACTGATATTCTTTTTCTAGCTTGTAAGCAGAAATAAACAAGAGATAAATGGTCAGTGAATGAGGCTATATTTACTTATGCCATATTGAATCACTAAAAAGTGCTCATCAGTTTCCCCTAGTAACCTCACGTGCCTGATGAAAAACAAACTGTATATCAAACTAATCTCTCTTCCCTGAAACCAGTGGAGGGGGAAGATTTTTTAATGTACTTTTTGCCATAGGTTTTTTTCCTTCTTTCTTTCATTCCTTCTTGTTTATCTTTCTTTCCCCCTTTTAAAAGAATATTCTCTCCGCTAGTGAGGAAAGGAAACTCATTTTTCTGCTGACTGGCTTGTGCACAACTGGAAATTATAAAAGAAATTGCTGTATCATTGATGTAGTAAGAAAACAGGAAGACAATTTGCATCCCGAAATGAGCCCTCTCAGCTGAAGCTCCCTTTGTAGTTGATGACCACATGCTTTCCATCTCGGCATGTGGCCAGTTTTATTAAAATCCTATAGCAACAGCGTATTTTTCAAACAACACTAAAAAGGCACTTTATGATGAATTGGCCTTAAAGTTACTCACGGTCAGATGTTTGCCACCTTCAGTTACTCCGATGAGAAAGGGATCTTACTTCATAGGGGGAAAGTCTGAATATTATTCTTGTGATCAAAAGCATTTGTTGGACCCTTAGGTAATACTCAAGCAAAAAGTAGATGGGCATCAAAGCACAGAAAAACTGAGGATCCCACTCTAGGCCACCATTTCCCTAAACAAAAGAGTAAACTCTGCAGAGCCTACAGAGCTTGCCAGAAAACCCAGCAATCATGCTGGAGAATGATGGGGAAATATAACATGCCTGATTTTGAGAAAATTACCTCAGAAAGAGGTAGAATTTGAAGAGTTAAAGGAAGGAAGCAGAGTGGTGAAGAGGGTAGTGAAGGAGAAATACTGGTAATAAAAGAGAAGATGATGGCAGAATAAAAAGGAAAAAAGAGAAAGAGGAGAAAAAAGAAGAAAGGTGGACACTGGTCCATTAATTTCTCTGTAAATTGGAAATCAGTTTCACCAATCCCAAGGGACAGCCTTGATAGAGAAAACCACCAAGAACAGAAGTAATCAATAAGCTGAAGATAATACTAAAACACTTGATTGCATTAACACCCCCTGGTGAGCTTCCATCTATGGGGTCGCACAGAAGCGACACGACTGAAGCGACTTAGCAGCAGCAGCAGCAGCAGCAGCAACAAGAGAATTTTAGGGCATAAATGATAAAAATTAATTTGCCTTTAAAAAATAATGTGTTTAAACTTCTTCAAGAATATTTAAGGCATTTAGAAGTCAAACACAAATTTTGGAGCTGAAATTCTATATACTGCAGTAGCAACAGTCCTGTCCAAGAGATGTTTCCTAGTGTCTGATCTGTTCATATTGAAAGGACCCTTAATGGTCAGCTTCTCCAGCACTATTTTATCCAGACTGGATTCTTTCCACCTCTATCACATCCTCAACAAATAGAGACTCAGCAACATTTCTAAGTATACTGGTTTTTCATTTGTATTTTTGCTCTATCCACAGTAAATTAATTAAAATCTTCTGTTCTGAAAATAAATTCATATAAACATACAACTGTCATCGATTAACCTTTTGTACCAGCTAAGGTAATCTCACAAGGGCTAGATGGCTGTTGAGGTTAATAAAAAGGGTTACAATCTCTTGTGGGAATTCTCCATGCCGGTCTCCAACAGTGTTCCCAGGAATGAGGAGGCAGAACAGGACTCCAAGTCCATTACTATAAAAGAGGTGTCCTTGACCTTTTGCTTAAATTGCCCTTCAGTAACTCTGATTCAACAGTAGCCTGGATAGAATTCCTAAGGATACTTGCATATTAAATGTTGAAACACATACAGGTGACAAAAAATGCATAGTCAAGTTAAAAATCTGCCCTTATAGGTTAAACTTCAGTTGAAAACTGAATGGAATACTCAAGGCTCTCATTGTCTGTGTGGAAACCCTTGATTATCCTCATTTGATCTTAAGATATCCTTGAGTTTACTGAAAAACTATTACCCAAAAGGAGAGCCAATCCCCCTCTAAATCTCTATAGGCTTTTAGTCTCTCCCCGAAGTTAATTTTGAAAAACTAGATAGAACCTGCTGCTGCTGCTGCTAAGTCACTTCAGTCGTGTCCGACTCTGTGTGACCCCAAAGATGGCAGCCCACCAGGCTCCCCCGTGCCTGGAATTCTCCAGGCAAGAACACTGGAGTGGGTTGCCATTTCCTTCTCAATGCATGAAAGTGAAAAGTGAAAGTGAAGTCGCTCAGTCGTGTCTGACCCTCAGCGACCCCATGGACTGCAGCCTTCCAGGCTCCTCCGTCCATGGGATTTTCCAGGCAGGAGTACTGGAGTGGGGTGCCATTGCCTTCTCCTAGATAGAACCTAGGACTACAGTATTTTTAGTGAACATTAGAAAATTCCCTCTTCAAAAACAATATGTGCTGTATCTCCAGCAAGGGTAAATCTCAGAATGCAATATTCGGCCATTTTTAAGCGTGAACAGTTGCATTAGTAGGAGGTCTTAAGTAAATGCTAATACTTTCAAGCAAAGGAATTATGTGCTCCCATTTAAAATGATGATATAAATAATACTTACAATGATTAAGTGAATTAAATCTGGTTACAAAATAATAATCATAAAACAATATTGCTCATTTATCTCTGAAAATGACTATGAATGCAAAAGAAAATATCTGAAAAGTTCCAAATGTTTCAAAATGTTAACAGTTCAACAGTAATTATTTTCCAAAGTGTGATCATGCTTATCTTTTTTACTTTCTCCTTTATATTTTCTATTTTCAAGAGATGATATAGAATATATAAGGATTTCCCTGGTGGTCCAGTGGTTAAGAATCCACCCTGCAATGCAGAAGATGTGGGTTCAATCCCTGGTTGGAGAACCACGATTCCCACATGCTGCAGAGCAAACAATTAAACGTGTGCCACAACTATTGAGCCCGTGAACCACAACTAGAGAATCCGTGGGCCACAACAAAAAAAATACCACATGCTGCAACTAAGACCTGATGCAGCTAATAAATACAATTACAAAGTGATTTCTATTTTGGAATAAATGGGATATTTTTAACTGATAAAAAGAATCCATGTTTTTTAATATGATTTCTTTATAAAAGAGGAATATCCCTCTTCAGAAAATTCTGAGTCTGTTGTAGGTATTTTTCATACATTATCATCAAACAGTAATTCTAGTTTCTACAGACATGCTATTAAGTATTATGTATGAGGAAGGGAAGGCAGTTGAAATAGAGATGGCTTAAGTATATGAAAAAGACTCAAACATAATGAAAACGAGGTGCATCTTATCACCCTGACTTGCTCACGTGGAGGGACAAAATTTAAGACTTCAAAAACAGTAACAAACATAGATTACTACCCACTCACACTGCCGAGAAGCCCTGCTCCAACTCACCCCATTCCACCAGCTGCCAAAATATTGTGCTCCTAAAATGCCACCACCAAGTATTCATTTGGGCTATCAAAATCTCCCAAGGGTCAAGAAGCTAGAGTGTGCTGTGTGCTCCTACACTCAAACATGAGTGTTTACTAAAATCTTATTGGAAATCAGTTTAATCAAATGTCTTTGTTTCAAACTCAGATGTGCTAAGGTTTCATTCAAAAGTGTAGGTGAGAGAACACACAGTGCAAGAGAGATCCTTCACTATGCTTCAGTGGGGAACTGAAGTCTGATCTTGGGTATGCGGAGATTTGACATCCAGAAGACAGGAAGGAACAGGCCCAAGAAGGCAGGAGAGAAGATAGAAAGGGTCATAAGAATGGTAAAAGATAAACTCCACAATTTCCCAAGGCTCTAACCTATCCTCACAGCTGTATTTAACCAAACAAAAAAAAAAAACAAACAAAATCAGACCACTTGAATCTTTTAATTTTTTGCTTTGATCATATACCCAGCCTAAATCACTGACTTTAAATACTTTTAAATAGAAAAAAGAAATACTGAATTTCTCCAGCTGGCTGCCTAAGTCTGAATATTCTTGAGTAAATCCAATGCAATGAATTGAAAAGTGAAAAAAATTTATAACCTTTTCTTGGAATGGAAGGGAAAGAGGTCTATACCATGCCAAATAATTGGCTTGACTAGATTCTTCCCGCCTGAGATGACCCATAGCTTGGATGTCATAAAGACACAGCCTCTCTGTTTCTTTCCTGTACTCGGAGAAGGAACGTTCCATTCCACGCAATTCATGAATTTTAAAAACCATGAACCTTCCTTCACATTCCGGAGGAACACAAACGTTTTCCTGTCAGGGAGCTGTTTTGAGCATAAATGCTCAAGTGATTGCAGTGGTGACAGGGAGAAGACTTTTCAGACTGTCTTTGTTCTGAGCTGACTGGAGGCTTCAGGACTAGGAAGGTCTGGACATATGGTTGGGCACAGGGTAGGGGCTGAATTTACCAACCACCAACTGCCATAACAGCCTTAACAACTGCCGTAACGGTCCCTGGAATACTGCCAACCGTTGAGCCAACTGCCAAGGCTACCATGTTGTCTTTAGACAATGAACCAACAGAAAATTTCTTGACCACGGAAGACCTCTAACTCCCTCTTGTGGCAGAGCACATGCCTAAATCTTGCCACTTTCCCATTAGGAGGACATCGCTGAACTCCAGGAACAAAGGATGAAGGAGGTGATTATTTTAGGTGGTTTTTGTTCTTACATTCTAAATGAGATATTTTTAAATGAAATATCAATTTCTGAATATCTCAAAAGAAAATAATAGTACCCTGGTGAGCTTCCTCAACTAGAAGGCAACAAAGAATATGCAGCAGGAAACAGAGTTAGGCATCCACAAAACCTCAATTTTAAGGCGCACTGGCCCAAGCCTGGAGGATGGCTCTGACTAAGCTATTTCATGTCTCTGAAACTCGGTTCCTCATTTTTGCAAAGAAGAGGATGGATTTTTAAGGAAACTTTTAGTTCTTAAATTCTACTGTTCTAATTCAAAGTGGAACAATCTTAACAAATTATGATTGAAATAAGGTAGTAATTTTGCTTGGTATTAAAAGACCTCTTCAAACTCATCAGTCAGAAAAAATAAAAATCTTGTTTACATTAACTCTTAATTAGAGCAAATAATGCCCCCAAAGATGCTGCTTTTTTATTTCCTGAAAAAGTTCCTCAACTTCTATATTTCTAAACATAAAGAACTAGTCTCAGAATTCTAATCAGATCCCAAATGGTGTTTGCATGCTTTCTTGTTATACATCTCTTTGGATATTTGCTTCATCTTGGAATTTTTGTACACTGTAAAAAGATTCTCTAGTATCTTGACTAATCAGAACTTGAAGTCCTCTCTTTTAATAATTTTAATAATTCCTGATGAATTCATTGTTCATCTACTATCCTAGATCTTCTAAAGAGGTATTCTCAAAGACATTTTAAGAATCCCAGAAAGGAAAGACATTTTCCCAACCAAACTTTTCTTTGCAAAAACTGATATGTAGTTTGCTTTCTGACTTTGAATAAAAAAATACTTAACCTTTCTGAGTCTGTTATTTATAAAAGAGGGCAACAATACCAACTCTAAAGTTATTAAAATAATTTATTGCAAAATGTTTGTGAAAGCACTTACTCAAAGGGCAAATCTCTGTTACATGGTGTCTACAGCCTATATTTTTAGTTCTACTGACAGTTCAAAATTATCTTGAGAGAGTCTAGTTCCATGGAAGTAACACTGGTCTGAGAATCAGAAGATCAAGGTATAGTCTGGGCTCTGACACACCCTAGCTGTAAGGCCTTGGGCAAGTAGTTATACTTCTTAATTATCTTAACAATCTATTTTTCATCAATCTATATTATGGAGGATTACAACATAATAATGGTATGCTGACCAAATGTGCATACATGTGGAAGAGTTGGTTTAGCTGCTCATTGAACAAATCAGAATTCCAAAGGATTTTGACAAGTTAGAACCATGAACTAGATCTGAAGAGAGTTTATCTAATAAAGTCCTATGTTTATGGCTAAAAAGCAACTAAAAAGGAAATGTGAAATTTCACAAGTACATGAATGAAGATATAGTAAAAAGAATAAGAGACAGGAAGTGAAATACAAATCAATAGTGCATTGTGGTTTCCCAAAAGTAATATTTGCATGGGTATCTGTATTAGTGAGGAGCTTTCTCTTCTGTATGACAGTATCCAGACAAGTGAGCACCATCACTTTCTCAGTCTTCTCCATCATGAACAGTACTATTCTTCCAACCTTTCTCCTTGAGCCACGGTTTGCTGCCTTATCACCACTTCAGAGTTGTGTGTTTCTTTTATCAGTCTTGTTAGATTTTTGGTTGCAAATATGGGTCTTTACTTCTCTTAGATAAAGCTCTCTAAATTTGGTTCTTTTGGTTCATTATTTCAGTTTGTCAAAATCTTTGGGGATTTTGATCTGCTAATGTGTTTTTTTTTTTTTCCTCTGGACGAAAATGGAATCAACTATGGTTCATGTGGAAGAACTGAAAGAATGAGAGCTGTACAATGTCAGGTTTTCTAGATATTAAATAGGCTATTAAATATACTATATTTAACATGAAAATATTTTATATATAAAAATATATTCAAGTATTTATATAACAACTATAAATAAAATATTTTAGATTTTATATTTAATTAATTGAATATATTGGGCTTCCCTTGTGGCTCAGCTGGTAAAGAATCCTGCAATGCCAGGAGACCTGGGTTTGATCCTTAGGTCGGGAAGATCCCCTGGAGAAGGGAAAGGCTACCCACTCTCATATTCTGGCCTAGAGAATTCCATGAATGGTATAGGGGTCACAAAGAGTCAGACAGAACTGAGCAACTTTCACTTTCACTTCAATTGAATATATTATTATATTTTCTCTTTCTTTCAACTAAGGAATAAGAGATCCACCATACTCAATGTACACTTCCTGAGGTAACTAGTCCTCTAGTCAATAAGACATTATTTCATGAAGATGCTGGAAAAAGAACTAGAATCCTCTGGAGAATTCAGAAGAAAATAATAGACCTGGTGCTATTTCTAGAGAAAGGGACTAGAGATCAACACACATGAATTATATAGGAGCCACATATCAGTGAAACTTCAAAAGGTAAAAGATATCACGTCTCCAACCTATATTCAGTTTAAAAGACCAATATTTTTTGAAGATGAATGGGGGAAGCTGCAAAAATAAAATCAGGAATGTGTATGCCCCCAATATTAATAGTGACCCAGGATGATTGGAATTATAATTTGCTTTGATTTTTCATTTTACCCATCTGTATTGTCTAATACAAGGAGAGATTTTTAAAAAGGCCTTCTTCAAAGAACAATGCAAATAAATAGAAAAAAATAGAATAAAAAAAGATTAGAGATCTCCTCAAGAAAATTGGATCTATCAGAGAAACATTTCATGCAAGGATGCACACAATAAAGGACCTAATGGTAAGGACCTAACAGGCAGAAGAGATTAAGAAGAGGTGGCAAGAATACACAGAAGAACTATACTAAAAAAGTCTTAAAGATAACCACAATGGTGTGGTCACTCACCTACAGCCAGACATCCTGGAGTGTGAAATTAAGTGGGCTGGAAGAAACACAAGCTGGAATCAAGATTGCCGTGAGAAATAGCAATAACCTCAGATATGCAGATGATACCACCCTTATGGCAGAAAGTGAAGAGGAACTCAAAAGCCTCTTGGTGAAAGTGAAAGTGGAGAGTGAAAAGGTTGGCTTAAAGCTCAACATTCAGAAAACGAAGATCATGGCATCTGGTCCCATCACTACATGGGAAATAGATGGAGAAACAGTGGAAACAGTGTCAGACTTTATTTTTCTGGGCTCCAAAATCACTGCAGATGGTGACTGCAGCCATGAAATTAAAAGACACTTGCTCCTTGGAAGGAAAGTTATGACCAACCTAGATAGCATATTCAAAAGCAGAGACATCACTTTGCCAACAAAGGTTCACCTAGTCAAGGCTATGGTCTTTCCTGTGGTCATGTATGGATGTGAGAGCTGGACTGTGAAGAAGGCTGAGCGCCGAAGAATTGATGCTTTTGAACTGTGGTGTTGGAGAAGACTCTTGAGAGTCCCTTGGACTGCAAGGAGATCCAACCGGTCCATTCTGAAGGAGATCAGCCCTGGGATTTCTTTGGAAGGAACAATGCTAAAGCTGAAATTCCAGTACTTTGGCCACCTCATGCAAAGAGTTGACTCATTGGAAAAGACTCTGATGTTGGGAGGGATTGGAGGCAGGAAGAGAAGGGGATGACAGAGGATGAGATGGCTGGATGGCATCACTGACTCGATGGACGTGGGTCTGGGTGACCTCCGGGAGTTGGTGATGGACAGGGAGGCCTGGCGTGCTGCGATTCATGGGGTCGCAAAGAGTTGGACACGACTGAGTGACTGAACTGAACTGAAAGAACCTCTTGATGAGGGTGAAAGCAGAGAGTGAAAAAGCTGGCTTAAAACTCAACATTCAAATAACTAAGATCATGGTATCCAGTCTTATCAGATCAGATCAGATCAGATCAGTCGCACAGTCGTGTCCGACTCTTTGCGACCCCATGAATCACAGCATGTCAGGCCTCCCTGTCCATCACCAACTCCTGGAGTTCACTCAAACTCATGTGCATCGAGTCGGTGATGCGATCCAGCCATCTCAACCTCTGTCGTCCCCTTCTCCTCCTGCCCACAATCCCTCCTAGCATCAGGGTCTTTTCCAGTGAGTCAACTCTTCCCATGAGGTGGACAAAGTACTGGAGTTTCAGCTTTAGCATCAGTCTTTCCAATGAACACCCAGGACTGATCTCCTTTAGGATGGACTGGTTGGATCTCCTTGCACTTCAAGGGACTCTCAAGTGTCTTCTCCAACACCACAGTTCAAAAGCATCAATTCTTCCGTGCTCAGCTTTCTTTACAGTCCAAGTCTCACATCCATACATGACCACAGGAAAAACCATAGCCTTGACTAGACTGATCTTTGTTGGCAAAGTAATGTCTCTGCTTTTGAATATGCCATCTAGGCTGGTCATAACTTCCCTTCCAAGGAGTAAGTGTCTTTTAATTTCCTGGCTGCAATCACCATCTGCAATGATTTTGGAGCCCAGAAAAATAAAGTCAGCCACTGTTTCCCCATCTATTTCCCATGACGTGATGGGACCAGATGCCATGATCTTCGTTTTCTGAATGTTGAGCTTTAAACCAACTTTTTCACTCTCCTCTTTCACTTTCATCAAGAGGCTTTTTAGTTCCTCTTCACTTTCTGCCATAAGAGTGGTGTCATCTGCATATCTGAGGTTATTGATATTTCTCCCAGCAATCTTGATTCCAGCTTGTGCTTCTTCCAACCCAGTGTTTCTCATGATGTACTCTGCATAGAAGTTAAATAAGCAGGGAGACAATATACAGCCTTGATGTACTCCTTTTCCTATTTTTCCTTTTCTGGGGGAAAAACATGAAATTTTCAGACTGTGATAGTTGAACAATTTACACCAAATGTGTGCAAATTTTGGCAGTCATATTTCACATATTATAATAAACAGAACAGGTAGTATGATGCTTTCAGGTAATATAAAAAATGCCTGTCCAAATGCATACCTCTGCTATACAATTTTGCTACTTAAGTATACAGAAAGATCCCTATTGAAACTGCCTCAGTGATATCACTTTCTGATTACATGCCATCACTGCCAAGTATTTCTGCTCCAAGAACAGTTACAAAATGAGTTAGAACAACTGGTCTCCTCTGAATCAATGGCTGTTGTAGGCAAAACCCTCTATGAGCTACTTCCTACTCTATTCACTCCTCCAAAACGAAATGACAGAGGTTCTGTTAGTCAGCATTAGCTGTCCTGAAATTTTCACCTCATGCATACACGTGAGCTAAGACGCTTCAGTTGTGTCCGACTCTGCGACCCTATGGACTGTAGCCCGCCAGGCTCCTCTGTCAATGGAATTCTCTTTATCTAGGGGAAAAAGATGAAAGGCAAGAATACTGGAGTGGGTTGCCGTGCCCTCCTGCAGAGGATCTTCCTGACCCAGGGATCAAATCGAGGACTCTCATCTCTGGCACTGGTAGGCAGATTCTTTACCACTAGCGCCACCTAGGAAACCCTTCCACCTCATAGCACATTTAAAAAAGAATCAACATTGGGGTTAACACACACAGGACTTTCAACCAATCATTGACCAATCTCTAAAAGAACAATTCACACAGGCCCAGCCCAAGACCCTCAAGACAGCTACATCTATTCAGGCCAAGCTCACAAATGGCATATGTCTCCCTGGCATCCCTTTTCTGGGAAACTATGCCCCTCCCAACACTGTGATTCTGATGAGGCTGTCAATTCAGGTATCACATCCCTCCACCACAAGCATTAGGAATGAAATCTCTGTGGGCAGCAGAGCCTTCCCATCTCCTGGATAAGGGATCACATACACAAAGCAAGCTCATTATAGAAACTGCCGATTATACTCAAAGGTCAAAACTAGCTACAATTCTCCGAGGAAATCTGTTACCCATTAATTGTGCATCCAATTTCAAACACACGTATACACATGTACACACATGTACACACATGTACCTATGTGTGCACACAACTGAATATACTGTTTTCAAATCAATTTTTTTCACTTTACACAACATTTTGAGCATTTTCCCATGTGCAAGGGTACCATCTTGTGGCTGACACAGAAGATAGTCAGAAGACACATGCCTTTCTAGTGTGTAAAGTTATGAGAAATATCAGCTAAGTATGACTGCAAGCTCCTCTTTAAGGGAATATTTGCCTCTACAGTAATAGAATATATACATCAGTGTTTGTTGATGTTTAAAACATGTGTGCACATAAAGCAAATGTTACAGAGTATCCTGTCCCCAACTGATAACATTCTGGCATGAGTGGAAAAGTATCAGGACCTTTTAAAACAGTTGAGAAAGGAAAAATAACCAGGTATTTAGCTCACTTGTGATAGTAAGTAATTTACACCAAACTTTGGAGCAGTGAAAAGATCACAAGAGTAGAAGTTAAAAACCAGCCTCCAGTCCTAGCTACACGAGCTTCTGTGACCCAGGCCACTTAACTTCTCAGTCTCTGATTCTTCACCTGGAAAAAGGAGAGAGTACCTGAACTGCAGGCTTCACAGGGATGCTGGGGTCACGTAACATACGGGAAGGGTTGAAACATGCTAAAACGCCAGACAGAATATAAAGCCTTATTATTGTTCAAAACAGTTGGATTAGCAATCTGGATTTTTTAAAGATATAGCTTAGCTTTGCTCCTTAAATATTTTCGGACATGATCCTCGTGGAGGAAAGAATTCCCTGAAGGAAGGATAAAGTTTTCTTCTGAGAATAAGTTGTTAGGTAGAAAAAGGATCAGTAAGGAAAGGTTCAGAGAAAAAAATTAATCCATCTTTTTAGGTGTCAAGTACCTAAAAAATTAGGAGGATATAAGGAGAGCTTGCAAAGGCTTAAGAAAGTTTTCCAGTGGTAAAGACTGTGAAAAGACAATGGATTACAATGTCCAGTTTAAAATGTTGGGCCTATATGCTTTCAAAACAAAAGAGCAACAGAAGAAATCACAAAAGAAATGACTGACAAATTTCTCTCTCTTTATAACTACACTTCATAAGTCAAAGATCCAAATACAAAACTGAAAGATAATCAAACATTATTTTTGCAAGCCCTTTGCAATAAATGACAGTTAGACTCATGGGATTGATTTGTTTGGTCTTAACATGCCAAAGGGTAAGGATATAAATATACACCTTATGAAAGAAGAAATGTATTTTTTAAACTATATGAAAAAGAAAGTTCAAACTTATATAATCAAATAAATACAATGTAGGAACTATTAAGGTACTATTTCTCACCTAACAGATGTGAAAAAAAGTTTTCATAAGAATCAATGCTGGAAAAACTATGACCCAGCAACCCCAGTACTGGGCACTAGGCATATACCCTGAAAAAAAACATAATTCTAAAAGACATATGTACGCCAATGTTCACTGAAGCACTATTTACAATAGCCAGGACATGGAAGCAACCTACATGTCCACTGACAGGTGAAGGGATAAAGCAGGTATGGTACATATATACAATGGAATATTATTCAGCCACACAAAAGAACAGATTGGAGTCAGTTCTAGTGAGGTGGATGAACCTATAGCCTGTTATACAGAGTGAGGTAAGTCAGAAAGAGAAAAGCAAATATAGTTTATTAACAGATATATACATGGAATCTAGAAAAATGGCATTGATGACCCTATTTGCAGGGAAGGAATGGAAATGCAAATGTAAAGAATGGACTTATGGACACAGTGTGGGAGAGAGTGGGTGGGATGAATGGAGAAAGTAGCATCAATATATACACACTATCATGTGTAAAATGGATAGCTGGTGAGAAGCTGCTGCATAACACAGGGAGCCCGGTCTGGTGCTCTGGGATGACCTAGAGAGGTGGGATGGGGGGAAGGGAGGCACGCTCAAGAGGGAGGTGATATATGTATAATTATGGTTGGTTTGCATTGTTGTATGGCAGAAACCAATACAACATTGTAAAAGTTAAATAAGAAAAAAAGAGTTAAAAAAGAAAAGCTGTGCTGAAACACTCGTGAATTTCTGGTAGAAGATGTATAGGTGTAGGTATAGGTGCAATGTATAGGTGCAATCTTTCTGAAAAGCAATTTAGCAATATACATCAAGCTGCTTACAAATATGCGTGTTCTGCTGCTGCTGCTGCTGCTAAGTCGCTTCAGTCGTGTCCGACTCTGTGCGATCCCATAGATGGCAGCCCACCAGGCTCCGCCGACCCGGGGATTCTCCCGGCAAGAGTACTGGAGTGGGTTGCCATTTCCTTCTCCAAGGCATGAAAGTGAAAAGTGAAAGTGAAGTCGCTCAGTTGTGTTCGACTCTCAGGGACCCCATGGACCGCAGCCCACCAGGCTCCTCCATCCATGGGATTTTCCAGGCAAGAGTACTGGAGTGGGTTGCCATTGCCTTCTCCATGCGTTTCTCTGAACCATTAATTCCATTGCTGGAGGCTGAAGAGTGAAATCAGTAGGAATGTAGGCTCTGACTCAGGTCACCTGAAATTGTCTCCCAGCTCAACTGCTTATTAGTCAAACCACTAGGCAGGAAATTGCCTAATGTCTTCATGCCTCAGAGTCCTCATCCATAAAGTGGAATAATAATGCTACCTATTTCACAAAGCAGTGTGAAGATTATTATTAATAAATGCAAGTCTTCCAGAATATGCCTGCTGCTACTGCTGCTAAGTCGCTTCAGTCGTGTCCGACTCTGTGTGACCCCATAGACGGCAGCCCACCAGGCTCCCCCGTCCCTGGGATTCTCTAGGCAAGAACACTGGAGTGGGTTGCCATTTCCTTCTCCAGTGCATGAAAGTGAAAAGTCAAAGTGAAGTCGCTCAGTCATGTCTGACTCTTAGCGACCCCATGGACTGCAGCCTACAAGGCTCCTCCATCCATGGGATTTTCCAGGCAAAAGTACTGGGGTGGGGTGCCATTGCCTTCCCCGAGAATATGCCTAGTATAGTTAATAATAGTTAATATTATTGTTGTTACTTTCATTATTAGAAGAATCTAGCAAAAAATCTGGAAATTGCATTCATTTAGGAAATAAGTATTAGCAGTATCTTTGGTTGGGCAACGGAAAACAAAATAGTCATGCTCTCTGACCAAAGGAGCTGCACAAAGTAGGTATAAAAAATTATGTTCTTAGATGGTCATTTCAATAATTTTTATAGTAGTAGCTGTAATTAGAAATGAGGTCAATATTCAAAAATACATGTCTATGAAATAAAAGATTGTACAGCATATTGTGGATTACTCTGCTGCTGCTAAGTCGCTCAGTCATGTCCGACTCTTTGCAACCCCATGGACTGCAGCCTACCAGGCTCCTCCATCCATGGGATTTTCCAGGCAAGAGTACTGGAGTGGTGGATTACTCTACAGTCAGTAAAATATGTTCTGAGGCTTAATTTCCTCATCCGGTAGACAGGGATACCACAGAGTCATCAAGAGGATCAGAATAGTCATAAATATTAGAAAGTTTTAGAAATAGCAAAATAATAAATGCTAATTATTATTATTTGTTAGGGTCTGTAGAAGCTCAATTATGAAAACAATCTTCATGAACATTTACTATGTGCCAACATCCGCTGGATCGTGGAAAAAGGAAGAGAGTTCCAGAAAAACATCTATTTCTGCTTTATTGACTATACCAAAGCCTTTGACTGCGTGGATCACAAGAAACTGTGGAAAATTCTGAAAGAGATGGAAATACCAAGACCACCCGACCTGTCTCTTGAGAAACCTGTATGCAGGTCAGGAAACAACAGTTAGAATTGGCCATGGAACAACAGACTGGTTCCAAATAGGAAAAGGAGTACGTCAAGGCTGTATCTTGTCACCCTGCTTATTTAACTTCTATGCAGAGTACATCATGAGAAACGCTGAGCTGGAAGAAGCACAAGCTGGAATCAAAATTGCTGGGAGAGATATCAATAACCTCAGATATGCAGATGACACCACCCTTATGGTAGAAAGTGAAGAGGAACTAAAAAGCCTCTTGATGAAAGTGAAAGAGGAGAGTGAAAAAGTTGGCTTAAACTCAACATTCAGAAAATGAAGATCATGGCATCTGGTCCCATCACGTCATGGGAAATAGATGGGGAAACAGTGGAAAGAGTGTCAGACTTTATTTTGAGGGGCTCCAAAATCACTGCAGGTGGTGATTGCAGCTAGGAAATTAAAAGATGCTTACTCCTTGGAAGGGAAGTTATGACCAACCTAGATAGCATATTCAAAAGCAGAGACATTACTTTGCCAACAGAGGTCCGTCTAGTCAAGGCTATGGTTTTTCCAGTGGTGATGTATGGATGTGAGAGTTGGACTATAAAGAAAGCTGAGTGCTGAAGAATTGATGCTTTTGAACTGTGGTGTTGGAGAAGACTTGAGAGTCCCTTGGGCTGCAAGAAGGTCCAACCAGTCCATCCTAAAGGAGATCAGTCCTGGGTGTTCTTTGGAACGACAGATGCTGAAGCTGAAACTCCAATACTTTGGCCAACTCATGTGAAGAGCTGACTCATTGGAAAAGACTGATGCTGGGAGGGATTAGGGTCAGGAGGAGACGGGGACGACAGAGGATGAGATGGCTGGATGGCATCACCGACTCAATAGACATGAGTTTGGGTGAACTCCGGGCGTTGGTGATGGACAGGGAGGCCTGGCGTGCTGCAATTCATGGGGTCGCAAAGAGTAGACATGACTGAGCGACTGAACTGACTATGTGCCAGATTCTGTAACACACTACCTCACATAATTTCCATCTCAAGCTGCAAAGTTTGGAGATAAAAATACACAATGATAATTAAATTTTAATTTCAGATAAAACATTTTTAGCATGTCCAAAATAACTGAAATATTTGGGCATAATCATGCTAAAAATTATTCATTGTTTATCTGAGACATTGGAATGTTCTTATACCAAAAGTTTATATTGTTTACCTGAAATCAGAATTTAACTTGGCACCTTGTAGTTCTCCTAGCAACCCTAATCAGTCCTATGAAGTAGATACAGTAATTAAATATACATGTGAGAAAGAGACAGAAAAAAAAACAGATTCAGAGACAGACATTTGATTTTGATTGGTGCAGTGGGAGATCACCCATCATTCCTATTATGGATCATAGAGAGGAGAAGTATTAAATCAAGAGACAAAATGAGAAAGGCAGATGTTATAATCTGGTTCTCACTATCGTGGTATTGTTATTTTAAATGTTATAATTTTTCTAAATACATTTTTTTTAAGTAAAGTATTAGTCTCTCAGTTGTGTCCCACTCTTTGCAACCCCATGGACTGTAGCCTGCCAGGCTCTTCTGTTCATAGAATTCTCTAGGCAAGAATAATGGAATGGTTAGCCATTCTCTTCTCCAGGGGATTTTCCCTACCTAGTGATTGAACCCTGGTCTCCCACATTGCAGGCAGATTCTTTAGTGTCTGTGTCACCAGGGAAGCCCCAAATTCATTAAGCCCAAATTCAAATATTAAACATAAAAGAATGTTGCAAAGCCAAACCTTTTCTTGGAATTATTAGCTTTTTTTGGATTTTTTTTTTTTTTAATTAGTAGCCATTTTGGAAGACTGACAACATCAGCCTCTTATTTCAGTGCAAATTATCTAGAGATGGGAGAGTAAACATGTAAATACATGCAAATGCTTATAAGCTGTTTTGAGTTGATAAAATTTCAAGATCTGGAAGCTAAACCTCAAGCTGCTTCACTTCTATTAGATAGTGGCAGCTGACTTGTTTTTCGCTATTTCAGTGGACCTTGAAATTAGCATGACTATTTGCTTCAATTCAGCATGTACCATCCCTCACCTTTTACAATCAGCATCACTCAGGGAATAAACTTAATTCACAGGGCCATTTTCAAGCATCTTTTTGCTCTTGGAGAAAAGGTTTCACTTTATTGTTGTAAAAGATAGGTACAAAAAATGGTCAGTATTCAAAACCTGCCATGGCACATTGCAAAGAATGGAAATGTGTATGTGTGTGTTCATCTTTTAGCACAGACATTTCCACATGGGTCAGTGATAAAGAATCCACCTGGCAAAGCAGGAGATGCAGAAGACACAGGTTTGATCCCTGGATTGGAAAGATCCCCTAGAGAAGGAAATGGCAACCCACTCCAGTATTCTTGCCTAGAAAATTCCATGAATAGAGGAGCCTGGCAGGCTACAGTGAGGTCACAAAGAGATTGCACACAACTGAGCGACTGAGCAAGCATGCATTAATCTAAGAAAAAGAGGTCTAAACTCGGAGAAAACACAGGGAAAGGATCCCAGTCAGTCTAGAATTCAATCTAAGTCTACAATGATCTGGCTCTGTGACTTTCACTAGTCCGGTACTCCTTCTGAGCCTCATTTTCACCAACTGTAGCCTGACATCAATACATGCTCTACTCCACAGGAGTATTTGGGGGCAAGGTTTCAAATCTAGAAGGTATCTTGGCTATATGCTACTACAAGAAGAAATTATAACTGATTCAAACTGAAACGATTTCAGAATAAACGGGGCAAACCTAAATCATTATTGCCCATCTGGGAAGTCTGATAAGATAGTATTCTGTTAAAGACAACAGTATTTTCAAAAGCACCAAAGGAAGTGAGAATTTCAAAGCTTCAGAGCTTGAAGACAAAGATCTTTATCAATGCATCTCACACTTTGATGTGATTAAAATCATCTAGGGAACTCAAATATACAAATTTCTGGACCACACAACACTGATTATATATCAGTAGGACTGGACTTGGCAGAGGAATCTGGATATTAAATAAGCTCCCTGGGTGATTCAGAGGCAGGTGGTCCATTTCGAACACTGAGAAACATTGGTCACTACAAATATATAGTTAAGATTTTTAAAGACAATGAGTTTTTTATGTTAAAAAGCAGAAAGTGCACTTGATTTAATATAAATTCTGGGACAGACAGACAAGACCTTCCAGAATACACAATAAGGAAAGAAGGAGTCATAGCAATGTCTGATCTTTCAAAACATCTTTAAAGTTGATCTATAAGAGCCAGTGGGTAAAGATATGGTGGGGGTTGGGGGTCGGACAAACCTAAGAGTTTAAAATGCTGTATAAACTTGGAAGAAAAACATGGCCACAGAATAAACAGTAGCAATCTTTAGCATGATAGCACTGCTGAGGCCTACAAAGAAGGAGGAGATTCAGGAAAGTCACTGGTCAGAGGAAAAAGTCTATTCATCAAAAAGGAGACTAAGAGACAGTTGAGTGACAAAATAGTAAAAATGTAAGTGTCCTTATATTTATAAGAAAATGATATATGATGTTCATGGAAAGCATGTTAGCAAGAAATAAAATATGTTCAATGTGAAAATACCTTTTTAAAATATCCTACAAGAATTTTAGAATAGATGAGAAACTATTGTGAAAAGTATAAAGAATAAATAATACGGTTATTGAAGCATTTTATGTGACTATCAAATTCATCTACTGCCTGCCTGGCTTGCAAGCTAGTTAAGGAGGGCTGTATGACATTATCTTTGTATCCTCAGAGTGTACCACAATGTCCGGCATATGATAGGCACTAACTCCATTCAATCGTAAAGGAAATCAACCCTGAATATTCATTGGAAGGACTGATGCTGAAGCTAAAGCTCCAATACTTTGGCCACCTGATGTGAAGAACTGACTCATGGAAAAGTCCCTGACACTGAGAAAGATTGAGGGCGGGAAAAGAAGGGGGCAACAGAGGATGAGATGGTTGGATGGCATCACCAATTCAATGTAATAAGTTTGAGCAAACTCCAGGAGAGAGTGAAGAACAGGGAAGCCTGGTGTGCTGCACTCCATGGGATCGAAGGGAGTTAAACATGACTTAGTGACAAGCAGTTGTTGTTACAACTCAATGGATGGATGGGCAGGTAAATGGATGGATTAAAATGAGAAAAGCCAAGGGAAGAGTTGCACATTCACACAGCATTCACCAACCTTCACAACATTCATTCTCTATTTTTCTTGGATTGAGCTGCTAAACAGCTGTCACGAGACTTAGGCATATTTTAGTACTAATACCTGCTGGGAGTCATGCATGAACCTCTGGGATGTGTTCATTGGTCTTCCTGAAGGAAGTACATACTGATTCATTTTACTTGATGTACCAGTTATCTACCTGTTGACCCTCAGCTCCAAATCCACTTTCCTCCAACTATTCTGCGTTGCTGGGGCTTGATCTACAAACTATATTTCCCAAACTCACTCGTTAGCTTGCTTTCTACTAAATTCTGGAAAGAAAGAACCACTATTTCTTTTTCATACTGTTTTGCTTCTGCCAGTGTTTCTGGAAGTAGTTGAGTCCCATCAATGATCCAAACTTCTGCAGTAACTGCCCTTCTTTTGTGGTCCTACCTCTGGCCAGGAAAACCATCCTCCACAGCCCTAACACTGTGGAAGTGGAACCCCTTGAAGTCTGACCTTGGGCTTGATAACAACTCTTTTTCCCTTTTATTCCCCCAGTCCTATAGCTTACAGTTGCTTCCTACAAATACTAATCTCTTGGTATCACTCTCTTCTTTTTGCTTCTCAAGTTCCCTTGCTTTTTCTTTTTTCCTTCCATCTCTTCCAACACCCATAACACCAAGATTTGTATTAAATTCCCTCTGTTTGAAACTTTTGTTTGGAACTTCTATTTGCAAAAGAAGTGGTTTCTGGTTTTTTATGACTGA
Organism: Tragelaphus eurycerus; assembly: GCA_935064755.1. Taxonomy (NCBI): domain Eukaryota; kingdom Metazoa; phylum Chordata; class Mammalia; order Artiodactyla; family Bovidae; genus Tragelaphus; species Tragelaphus eurycerus. The sequence goes on along the minus strand of CAKXYN010000015.1, from coordinate 13,971,173 downwards.
TCAGATCAGATCAGTCGCTCAGTCGTGTCCGACTCTTTGCGACCCCATGAACCGCAGCACGCCAGGCCTCCCTGTCCATCACCAGCTCCCGGAGGTCACTCAGACTCGCATCCATCGAGTCAGTGATGCCATCCAGCCATCTCATCCTCTGTCGTCCCCTTCTCCTCCTGCCCTCAATCCCTCCCAGCATCAGAGTCTTCTCCAATGAGTCAACTCTTCGCATGAGGTGGCCAAAATACTGGAGTTTCAGCTTTAGCATCATTCCTTCTAAAGAAATTCCAGGATTGATCTCCTTCAGAATGGACTGGTTGGATCTTCTTGCAGTCCAAGGGACTCTCAAGAGTCTTCTCCAGCACCACAGTTCAAAAGCATCAATTCTTCGGCGCTCAGCCTTCTTCACAGTCCAGCTCTCACATCCATACATGACCACAGGAAAGACCATAGCCTTGACTAGGCGAACCTTTGTTGGTAAAGTAATGTCTCTGCTTTTGAATATGCTATCTAGGTTGGTCATAACTTTCCTTCCAAGGAGTAAGCGTCTTTTAATTTCATGGCTGCAGTCACCATCTGCAGTGATTTTGGAGCCCAGAAAAACAAAGTCTGACACTGTTTCCACTGTTTCCCCATCTATTTCCCATGCAGTGATGGGACCAGATGCCATGATCTTCGTTTTCTGAATGTTGAGCTTTAAGCCAACCTTTTCACTCTCCACTTTCACTTTCATCAAGAGGCTTTTTAGCCCCTCTTCACTTTCTGCCATAAGGGTGGTGTCATCTGCATATCTGAGGTTATTGATATTTCTCCCAGCAATCTTGATTCCAACTTCTGTTTCTTCCAGTCCAGCATTTCTCATGATGTACTCTGCATTATGACTGATACACTTGACAAAATCAGGGGAAACATGATCACATTAGATATTAAAAGCAGAGGTTAGAGAACATTGCCTGTGTTCCATAAGAATCCAGAATAGAGGGACTTCCCTGGTGGCCCAGTGATTAAGAATCCACCATGCAATGCAGGGGACTCAGGTTTGATCTTTGATCAGCAAACTAAGATCCCACATGCTTCAGGACAGCCCAGTCCATGTGCCAGAACTAGAGAGTCTGTGTACCTCAATGGAAGATCCCACATGATGCAATGAAGATCCCATGTGTCGCAACTAAGACTCCATGGTCAAATAAATAAATAAATATTTTGAAATAAAGAATCTGGAATAGAAACTGATATTAAGTTGGAGAATTAGGTTATTATTTAATAACATATATAAGAGATAAAGTACCTTCCCCCGCCCTGGAATATCTCCAGGATCATATTACTTTATTATTATTATTTTTTATCCTCTGCTTTTTTACACAGATCTCAAGAATTTCCTCCTCATTGAAACCTCTCTGATTACCCTAGCTAGCTTTGAACTTACTTACTCTGAATTCTTTTAGTTCTTTTGTTCTCTCATTTCTAGAGTATTTCTCCAGGTAAACTGTTAAGATTCTTCCTCTGGATCATTCTATTATCAGAATTCTCAGGAAAATATATCCAGATACCAGTACCCCACTCTCACTCCTAACCTCCTAAATAAGAATACCTGGAGTAAGGAGTGGGAAAGATGGGGTAGAAAAGGCGTATAAAATATTCCTCAGATAATAAACCCCTCAAGATCAGGACCCTTCCATTTCTTATGTAGCTTTTACTGTGCCTAACACAGTGTGTGTGTGTGTGTGTGTGTGTTAGTCACTCAGTCATTTCCGACTCTTCATGATCACATGGACTGTAGCTCACCAGGCTCCTCTGTCCATGGAATTCTTCAGGCAAGAATCCTGGAGTGGATAGCCATTCCCTTCTCCAGAGGATCTTCCCAACCCAGGGATAGAACCAAGGTCTTCAGCATTCTGAAGATTCTTTACCCAACACAATTTGCTGCTGCTAAGTCACTTCAGTCGTGTCCGACTCTGTGCGACCCCGTAGACAGCAGCCCACCAGGTTCCCCCGTCCCTGGGATTCTCCAGGCAAGAACACTGGAGTGGGTTGCCATTGCCTTCTCCAATGCATGAAAGTGAAAAGTGAAAGTGAAGTCGCTCAGTCGTGTCTGACTCTTAGCGACCCCATGGACTGCAGCCTACCAGGCTCCTCCATCCATGGGATTTTCCAGGCAAGAGTACTGGAGTGGGGTGCCATTGCCTTCTCCCAGCACAATTTAAGCAGAGGCAATAAAAATTTGCCCGTTTTTTTTTTCAGTGAACTAAGTGAAGATTCCCAAGAAGACCAGGTGGTGTCACTAGTTCCCAATTAATATTTCTGGCCCAGTGAAAAGAATCTCAAGTAGCAAACTCTGACCTCCCCTAGACTCACTGATTCCATACTTGCATCCGTCTTTCCATCACTTTTCTTTCCTAAGAGAGAAATGTAGAAACCTAGCCAAGAAAACAGAAACAAAATCTCAACAGGGCAAATAAACTGAGTTCTCTGAAAAGAAACGATGGCATATCCTGAAGCTGCTAGGCTTCACGTGAGTCGTAAGTGAGAACCAAAAAGAGCAAAGTAAGCCTCTCCTTAAAGTTGGTACGGGGAAGGCAGTGGCACCCCACCCCAGTACTTTTGCCTGGAAAATCCCATGGACGGAGGTGCCTGGTAGGCTCCAGTCCATGGGGTCGCTGAGTCTGACATGACTGAGCGACATTCACTTTCACTTTTCACTTTCATGCATTGGAGAACCCACTCCAGTGTTCTTGCCTGGAGAATCCCGGGGACAGGGGAGCCTGGTGGGCTTCCGTCTATGGGGTCGCACAGAGTCGGACACGACTGAGGCGACTTAGCAGCAGCAGCAGCAGTAGCAGTAAAGTTGGTAAAGAATCTGCCTGCAGTGCAGGAGACCTAGGTTCAGTCCCTGGGTCAGGAAAATACCCTGGAGAAGGAAATAGCAAACTATTCCAATATTCTTGCTTGGAAAATCCCTTGGACAGAGGACCCTGGCAGGCTACAGTCCATGGGTTGCTAGAGTCGGACACAACTTAGCGACTAAACCACTACCAAGCCTCTCCTTGGCCAGAGGCCTGAGATTTCCTTGTGTTAGTTTCTTGGCATTAGCATTCCAAAGAGCAAGCTTAAGAAATAGACGCTTAATGAGCTTGTGACAAAAACTAAACTCCAAACAGACTGCATTTTACTCACCTTTTGTTTTATAACATCTGAAGTTGTTATTTGCGAGTTTAATTTTCTTTTTAGGTGTATTCTCACATTATTGACTTAAATTATTCCTGATTCCTGGATGAACAGACCAATCTAGGTTTATCATGAGCTATTTATTATGTTATTTTTAAGGTGATATAGAACCCTTACTTTAGCAGAAGCTGTTTAGAAATTAACCTTAATTACTAACAGGTTGGACACTGCATATTTTCCAAAAGCAGTTTCCATATAAGCTCAGACCTGGCTATATTTTAACATTTCTGAATTCCAATTCTCTAGTTGCATTAATAACCCATTAAAATGGCTGAAAAGAATTCTAGATTTTATGTATCTAAAAGGGGCCTTTAAAGGTCTATTATAACCCTTCTCAGGTAACATCAGGCCTTGATTTTCTCTATTTGAGCATTTATCTCCAAAAAGTAAATATCCTGGATAATCTGTTCTTTCTTCATATTGAGTGACCACAAAATTATTGTGTTCAGAGGCTTCAGTTTCGATGTAGAGGGAAGTACTGAATGGTAAATGGCTCTCCAGTTATAGAAATGGGCCCCCTCTTTATCCCGTTTTAGCTGAGTGGTCCTAGCTGCTGTTGTTCAGTCACTAAGTCGTGTCCAATGCAACCCCATGGACTGCAGCATGCCAGGCTTCCCTGTCCTTCACTATCTCCCAGAGTTTGCTCAAACATTGAGTTGGTGCTGCCATCCAACCATCTCATCCTCTGTTGCCCCCTTCTCTTGCTCTCAATCTTCCAGGGTCTTTTTCAATGAGTCGACTCTTCACATCATTTGGCCAAAGCATTGGAGCTTTGGCTTTAGTATCAGTCCTTTGTGAATATTCAGAGTTGATTTACTCTGAATATTTACTCTGAATGATGATGCTGTGAAAGTGCTACACTCAATATGCCAGCAAATTTGGAAGACTCAGCAGTGGCCACAAGATTGGAAAAGGTCAGTTTTCATCCCAATCCCAAAGAAAGGCAATGCCAAGGAGTGCTCAAACTACCGAACAATTGCACTCATCTCACACGCTAGTAAAGTAATGCTCAAAATTCTCCAAGCCAGGCTTCAGCAATATGTGAACCGTGAACTTCCTGATGTTCAAGCTGGTTTTAGAAAAGGCAGAGGAACCAGAGATCAAATTGCCAACATCCGCTGGATCATGGAAAAAGCAAGAGAGTTCCAGAAAAACATCTATTTCTGCTTTATTGACTATGCCAAAGCCTTTGACTGTGTGGATCACAATAAACTATGGAAAATTCTGAAAGAGATGGGAATACCAGACCACCTGATCTGCCTCTTAAGAAATTTGTATGCAGGTCAGGAAGCAACAGTTAGAACTGGTCATGGAACAACAGACTGGTTCCAAATAGGAAAAGGAGTACGTCAAGGCTGCATATTGTCACCATGTTTATTTAACTTATATGCAGAGTACATCATGAGAAATGCTGGACTGGAAGAAACAGAAGTTGGAATCAAGATTGCTGGGAGAAATATCAATAACCTCAGATATGCAGATGACACCACCCTTATGGCAGAAAGTGAAGAGGGGCTAAAAAGCCTCTTGATGAAAGTGAAAGTGGAGAGTGAAAAGGTTGGCTTAAAGCTCAACATTCAGAAAACGAAGATCATGGCATCTGGTCCCATCACTGCATGGGAAATAGATGGGGAAACAGTGGAAACAGTGTCAGACTTTGTTTTTCTGGGCTCCAAAATCACTGCAGATGGTGACTGCAGCCATGAAATTAAAAGACGCTTGCTCCTTGGAAGGAAAGTTATGACCAACCTAGATAGCATATTCAAAAGCAGAGACATTACTTTACCAACAAAGGTTCGCCTAGTCAAGGCTATGGTCTTTCCTGTGGTCATGTATGGATGTGAGAGCTGGACTGTGAAGAAGGCTGAGCACCGAAGAATTGATGCTTTTGAACTGTGGTGCTGGAGAAGACTCTTGAGAGTCCCTTGGACTGCAAGAAGATCCAACCAGTCCATTCTGAAGGAGATCAATCCTGGAATTTCTTTAGAAGGAATGATGCTAAAGCTGAAACTCCAGTATTTTGGCCACCTCATGCGAAGAGTTGACTCATTGGAGAAGACTCTGATGCTGGGAGGGATTGAGGGCAGGAGGAGAAGGGGACGACAGAGGATGAGATGGCTGGATGGCATCACTGACTCGATGGATGCGAGTCTGAGTGACCTCCGGGAGCTGGTGATGGACAGGGAGGCCTGGCGTGCTGCGGTTCATGGGGTCGCAAAGAGTCGGACACGACTGAGAGACTGATCTGATCTGATCTGATCTGATCAGGGGAAACACATTGACTGAAGCCACACACCCTGACCAAGCACCATAGTAACCATTTGCATGAGTTGTTTTATGATAGGAGGTCCTGGTAAGGAACATGGAACTAATAAGCCACCACCAACTGGAAGAGCTCAGGAAAGGTCAAAAGGTGACACCAAGTGTCCAACCATCTCCCAGAATTCTTCTCATGAGCAATGCGTGCACCACCCAGAAACTAATCCTATCACCATAAAACCTGAGACTGCAAGTCATGTGGCAGAGCAGTTCTCCTGGGTTCCCTTACCCTGCTGCTCTCCACCCAGGCACCCCTTCCCAATAAAATATATTGCTTTGTCTGCACATGAGTCTCCTTGGACAATTCATTTCCGAGTGCTAGACAAGAGCCCACTTTCTTTTTTTGTTGTTGTTCTTTATTTTATTTTTTAACTTTACAATATTGTATTGGTTTTGCCATATGTCAACATGAATCCACCACAGGTATACATGTGTTCCCCATCCTGAACCCTCCTCCCTCCTCCCCTCCCCGTACCATCCCTCTGAGTCATCCCAGTGCACCAGCCCCAAGCATCCAGTATCGTTCAAGCTCTGAAGGGGTCCCTCTTTCGGCAACAGTTTGATCTCTTTGCAGTCCAACAGACTCTCAAGAGTCTTCTCCAGCACCACAATTCAGAAAAATCAATTCTTTGGCACTCAGCCTTCTTTATGGTTCAAATCTCACATCCATACATGACTACTGGGAAAACCATAGCTTTGACTATATCAGCTTTTGACAGCAAAGTGATGGCTCTGCTCTTTAATACACTAAGTTTGTCATAACTTTCCTTCCAAGGAGCAAGTGTCTTTTAATTTCAAGGTTGCAGTCACCATCCACAGTGATTTTGGAGCCTAAGTGGTCCTAGAGACTCCCTAAATACCCCTAGATTCCTCTCCCTTAAGATTTATTCCCCTAAATATCTACTAAACTACCTCCATTTTCCCAGTGAACAGTTAGACTCTATTCACATTTTACAATGATCCCCTGGAGGAGTTTTTGCATTCTTGGCTGCCTATCAGTCATTTCAGCTAGTCCCATCTGTTCCCCATTAATACTTAAGAAGCTCTGGCTTTTTGGGGTTAACTTCCCAACATTCTGTTCAGAGATTGTGTCAGTGGTGTTTATAAGTTTTGATCTCACCTACATTGTGGGGACCACACTTGCAATGAACCTTGGTTGCTGGACTTCAATGATCTTTGTGTTTCAGTATTGGGGGCCTATTTAAAAAAAACAGTGATGTTGTCAGGGAAAAAAAAAAAAAAAAGATGGGGAAGCTTTGGGGGCAATATCCTTCATGCAGCCAGGACTCACCCTCACTGGTCTGTATAGTTAAAGCCATGGTTTTTCCAGTAGTCATGTATGAATGTGAGAGTTGGACCATAAAGAAGGCTGAGTGCCAAAGAACCGATGACTTCAAACTGTGGTGCTGGAGAAGACTCTTGGGAATCCCTTGGACAGCCAGGAGATCAAACCAGTAAATCCTAAAAGAAATCAACCCTGAATATTTACTGGAAGGACTGATACTAAAGCTGAAGCTCCAATACTCTGGTCATCTAATGCAAAGAGCTGACTCACTGGAAAAGCCCCTGATGCTAGGAAAGATTGAAGGCAAAAGGAGAAGAGGGTGTCAGTGAATGAGATGGTTAGATAGCATCACCGACTCCATAGAGATACTGGAGGACAGGGAAGCCTGGTGCACTGCAGTCCATGGAGTCAGAGGGAGTCAGACACAACTTAGCGACTGAACAACAACACGATCACTGGAAAAAAACTTTCTAGAGACTCTACATGAAGGTCACAGTAATTTTCTAAGTTGTCGATCTCAGCTTTTTGTCCTTAAATAAGGACTATTACCCACGGCCCATAGCACTGAAATTCATTCCGCTCTCTCTCTTTTTCTCTTTTGTTCTTTCCTGTTTTCTTGGACAAATAAATAAATAGATTTAAAAAAACCAGCCACTCTATCGTTCTTCTTGGACAAGAAGATGACACTCATTGCCTTACTTTAGGACCTAAATTGCCACCTACCATCATTACCTACAAAGTGTAGGTAATGACTGCTTTTCTTTTTGAGAAATTTCTAACATCAGTTGGTTAATAGCTATAGACTTGTGCATCCTACCCACCCCACCATGCTCCATGACACAACTCTGGTGTCTAATGCATAGTAAATAAAAGACTTTCTATTCCTTGATATCCAAATTGGGAACCAAAGCCTCAGTTGAAATGCTGTTGCACAATGTTAGGTTATAAATGTCACTGACACAATTTCAATTCACCTGGCAACATTCAGCTGCTTCAGTTTCACAATGTCGCCCTGCAGAGGGCCAGAAACCAAGAGCAGATGCCTCAGCCTCTTAGAAAAATGATTGCAAAATGATCATAGAATGAGAAATTTTAAAGTGTGTTTCAAATTTCTAAATAAAGAAAAATCTGACAAACAACAGGGACAGTTTATTGTTCCTGGTGAATTAATAGTAAATTTGATAGCAGGACTCTTTCTGCAACCTCTCACATTCCTGTTCTCACTTTTCCTCAGCTTCCCTCTGCAAATAAAAATTTCAGAGATTTCCAAAGTCCAAGCCAGTCCAGACAACCCAACAAACTTTTAAACTCCTGTAGCATCTGTACTATTTAGCATCTATTTAGTAATCTACTTAGCATCTGTACTATTCATTGACTGCATAAAATGCTTCAGGGTACAGAGAAACTTTAAGATTATCCACCTGTATTCTCATCTGATACTGGCATCTTCCCTGCCTCCCCACTCAGAGACCAACCACCCCTGAGGAAGAGGAATTGATTTCTTCCTTAATGCTTTATTATGATTAATCTCTTTACTATAAAAACATATATACACAGTAGAAGATTAAGGGAGGAAAAAAAGAGAAAGATAATAAAAATAAACTCTTCTCATAATCACCATTTTCAGAAAAAAAAAATTGGTCACTAAAAAGTATTAGTATTATTCCATTATAATAATAAATTACTTATATAAATATATATTATAGGGCTATAATAAATATTTTTCTGGCTAAATCTTTGTGTGTATCCATGAATAGTTTTTAAGATAGAATCTTAGAAATAGAATTAATCAATCAAAATTTTAAGATGTCTAACAATAATAATCACAACAATACCATTAACATAAAAACAAATGTTTCTAGAGCATACTGTGAGGTACTCTGTCACATGCTTCATATTCACAACAATCTTAGGAGGTAAATATTGTAGCACCCCCACTTTTAAAATAAAGAAATTGAGGGTTGGAAATTTGCTTGAGTTATCTCAGAAAGTACACTAAAATAATGACAAATGAGGGTTTCAAACCCAGGTCTATGTCCACAAACCATGCTCTTTCCATTACACACATAAATGAGGAATCCCTCACTGTGCTACAATGAGTAAATGACCAGTGTTTTTACTAAAACAACACAAGTTAAGTGAACCAAAGGACGCCATGTTGGGAAACGCGAACAAGTCCTTAAATTCAATCCTCATCAGATATGTGAGTCATCCCACAAGGAACACTTAATCTTTATTTATTTACCTTTAAAGACAATAGAGTATCTTTCTAGGTATTTCACCTTTAGACTACTCTAAGAATTAGAAAATTCATTTGAATTCTTAACTGAAAATTATTTCCTTTTAGTCACCAATCATCGGGGAAGGCAATGGCACCCCATCCCAGTACTTTTGCCTGGAAAATCCCATGGACGGAGGAGCCTGGTAGGCTCCAGTCCGTGGGGTCGCTAAGAGTCGGACACGACTGAGCGACTTCACTTTCACTTTTCACTTTCATGCATTGGAGAAGGAAATGGCAACCCACTCCAGTGTTCTTGCCTGGAGAATCCCAGGGACAGGGGAGCCTGGTGAGCTTCCGTCTATGGGGTCGCACAGAGTCGGACACGACTGAAGCGACTTAGTAGCAGTAGCAGCAGCAGCAGCAGTCACCAATCATTAGTCTAGATCTAAACCGCAAAGCCACAATGACATTATCCCTCTGCCCTGTGATGTGACAGCCCTTTGCCAGTGCCATTCAATCCCTGTGCTATACTCAGGTCTTTTTCAAGCCCACAGTTTCTTTAACTTTTCTTCCTACCTTAGACCACGAAGTGTTCTCCCCACTGGGAAGACTTCTGCTGACTATGATCCAGGCTGTGTATTTTTCAAGGCCGGGCATCAGCTGAGATACTAAGAGAGCCATCAAGCCACCAGCCATCAGGAATCTGTCTAGCATTATGTAAAGTCCATCAGGGATGTGCCCTGGGGGAACACTGTAGGCCTGATGGGTATGGGCCAGTCCCTGGTGAAGACAGGAACCATCAGCGTCTTTGAGCACGCTTACAACACGCAGGTGATAAAGTTCAGTGTGAACCCCATTGTTAAGAGTTCCCAGAGAAGCCAAGAACTAGCTGACCTGCCCAAGCCAGTGGAGGGGCTGAAGAGGGCGGTTAAGCCAGTCCGCATGGTGCGACTCATCACTGAGGAATCAGGGGATCGCTTCATCAACGGGGTGATGAGCTGCACCCACTGATCTGCCTGAAGCACCGAGAGAAGAACCACACTGGCATTTCCACCAGGACATCCTAGCCAGTCATGTAGCACCGTGAGACCATCAGCGAGGAGTCCCTCCGTGCTGGGCACGTCCAAAGCTCCCAACAAGCAGAGCCGGCTGTACACAAGCGGCGGCTCTTCCCCAACTCCATAGCCAAGGACACTGACAAGAGGTGTCTGTCCTTCAGGAGCCCAAGTAGCAGGTCTCAATCTGGCGAAAAGCGTGAGTGAGACAACACTGAGACCCCCGGTACTTTGGACTCTCAAGCACAAGTCACCCAGCACTACCACCTCATTGACATCCATCGGGACAGCATGGCAGCCAGCTATCAAGTGGTGGAGCTCTGAGGAGCACTCGTGGGGCATTTGCTTCCACATCCCCAGTCTGACGCTGCACACAGATCCATACAGGGCTTCCCATACCCGGTGCTGCCTCAACACTGCGTGCTGACTGCCTGCCCCGGGGTATGGAGCCCATTCACCTGTTGAGATTTGGTGTCCACAACAGGGCCTAGTGGCATCCAACTGTCCTGCACATGAAGCAGGGCCATGTCTTCAAGGAGTCCCAGGTGGCTGGCACCACCGACTGACGAGAAGTCACATCGATAGGTCCTTTGGCTTCACCACCGACCTCAGGGCCCACACAGGCAGCTAAGCCTTCCCCTGCCTGGCACCTCCAGATCCTGCCCGCAGACCCCTTTGACCACACCAGCTGCCCCAGCAGGTCGTGGGAGAGACATGCAGGCACAAAGGCCTGAAGGAAGGCATTCCAGCCCCAGACAACTTCTAGGACAGACGTCAGCAGCCTCCTGTAGCGGCTCAGCCCCAGGGCCAGCCTCAAGCCCTGGGATCTCCTCATGACCGCTCACAAGATTGTCCAGACCTAAGATGCCCCACCTGCAGGGTTTCTGGGGTCCACTTGGTACCATCCTCATCATAAATGCACAAGCTAGTGTGCACAAGCTAGTGTGCTTAGAAACTCAGTCGTGTCTGACTCTTTGCCACCACATGGACTGTAGCCCACCAGGCTCCTCTGTCCATGGAATTCTCCAGGCAAGAATATTGGAATGGGTTGCCAACATCCTACTCCAGGGAATCTTCCTGACCTGGGAATCCTCCATTGGTGAGGAGGATTCTTTACCACTGAGCCACCTGGGAAGCCCACTCATCATAAACATTTGATGCCATTTCTTTCCATATCTGGTTCAAGATTTCAGAGCAACAGAAATGCCTTTGCAGAAAGTACTTATTTGGCCAGTGGAGGTGGGAGAAAGGAGGTGACACCTACTGCAGCCAGCACAATAGGTAGGGATCGAAAGTGGTTGCCGCACAGTTTGGGAAAAAGAAACTAGAGACAGAATTAAAATTTTAAAGATGAGATCAGGAGATTCAAGACCTCTTAGGTCAAGAGCCCTGTTCCTTGGAGCCGCATCACTTTTATTTAGTGTCTAGGCAAGCAGAAAGTATCTTTGTGTTAGTGTCCCTGATCACAATTCCCATTTTATTGATTACTTTAAACTATCTTTGTTATTTTCTTGTACAAGGGCTATCACCTAGCTGGAGGTCATAAACCTGCATGCTGCTGCTGCTGCTGCTGCTGCTAAGTCGCTTCAGTCGTGTCCAACTCTGTGGGACCCCATAGACAGCAGCCCACCAGGCTCCCCGATCCCTGGGCTTCTCCAGGCAAGAACACTGGAGTGGGTTGCCATTTCCTTCAATGCATGGAAAGTCAAGTCGCTCAGTCATGTCCAACTCTTGGCGACCCCATGGACTGCAGCCTACCAGGCTCCTCCGTCCATGAGATTATCCAGGCAAGAGTACTGGAGTGTGTTGCCATTGCCTTCTCCACATAAACCTGCATATGCCTTGAGAAAACATCTTAGTGTGTGCACAAGCAGCGTTCTGAACTTGCGCTAACCTGGCGTTCCAAGGTCCACACTATGTTTTCCCTTAGCTTAGCAGGGCATGACAACCCCAACTGATCAACCCGAGGTACTTTTATGTGGGTTATGCTGTATTGCTATATTTTGCTTTTATTCTTTTCCCCATGGTGATTTTCTCATGGCTTAGCCAGAGCAACAGGCGGCTGACTATTAACTCCTGCAGACACTCAACACTTTTTCTTTCTCATTTCTTCAGAGGGAAACTCAAATTCTCCCACTCCAAGAAATTTTAAATAAACACGTTGAGGTTTATTTGGGTAAGTGGCCTATTATCAATTTTCTCCTAGACGGGAGTAAGGAACAAGTGGTTAGACATTCTCCTTGAAACTAGAAGGCAAGAAATTTTGTACCACGTCTCCACAAGCATCTTCAGCTATGATCGTGTCAATGGAATAATAAATTCAATATGGTGGTGACAAAAAAAAATTTGTGGTTGAAAAATACATAAATATGCAATGTGGCATAAGTGAAACTACTGACAGGTACAGAAAGCTCTGAGATAGTACAGGGAAGGGAGTGGTTAACTCTATGGGGATGAAGGAGTCATTATTTCCTTCATTTCATAAACATTTCCTGAATACATATTACATGCTGCAATGAGCACAAACCTGGATAAATACATTGTCCAGCAAAGGGGAAAAGAAACATTTCAGGCAGGGGATACCATAGACAAGTATAGATGCCTGAGAGATCATGGTGGGTTTGAAGAACTGTAAGACATTCTAAATTGTGGAGAATAAAATTTTGCAGGAGAGAAGCAGCACATGAGGCCGAAGTACGCTATAATTTATACTATGCATTGAGTGCAACACTTCATAATACACGTGCGTGCATACTCAGTGGTGTCCTACTCTTTGCAACCCCATGGGCTATAGTCCACCAGGCTCCTCTGTCCATGGGTTTCTCCAGGCAAGAATACTGGAGCAGGTTGCCATTTCCTCCTCCAGGGAATCTACCCAACCCAGGGATTGAAACTATGTCTCCACATTTCCTGCATTGCAGGCAGATTCTTTACTACTGAGCCACCCTACACCTATAATTTGTGTAGGATGCAGTAATTCATATTATATGCAGTAAACAGCATAAGTAAATTTTGTGAAGGTTCAAATCCCTGACAGAGTTTGTATATATTAAATAAAAGTCTGAAACTGCTAGGAGCCTGTGACCCTCTTGAGAGGGTGGGGCAGCAGTCAAATGAGACAGGAAAATCAGCTCACTCTCCCTCAAGCTGGTTGTGGCCCTTCCCTACCCAGCAATCCATCGTGGGACAGAACAGGTGCCACCAGATGTAGCATGCCTACCTCTCCTACTTTCTCACCTTCCCTGAACTCTGCTGGGAGAAGATTTCAACCATTCTTTTCCTGAAAGGTTCATGTACAACCCAAAGAAGTAGAGAGTTAAGGGCAGATACAGAAATTGTGGCATTAAAAAAAAAAAAGCTAAGATTCTGTTTAATTCTCATAAGAGGAGTAAGTCATCCATGTTTGAGAACTGTTAGAATCCCCACGAAGGCTTCTTACCTTCCTAAGCTTCCTCTGTTTCCTTACCTTCTAGTCATCTCCTCTTCTATTTGGGCCCCACTCTTCCGTATCTCCTCTTCCCCTTTCTATCACTCCCTACAATTCCTGCCAGGATGTAGAGTCCAGCTGTTGAGTGCCAGCCAGCTGTTGAGCCTGGAATATTCTGCAACCTCTGGTTTCAGCTAGATGCCAATGAAGGATTTCTCTGATACCCTTCTGTAAAATCCTTCTATAGGGTGCATTCTCCTGTGAAGGGACATTCGCTGGGGGTGCCTCACCTCTCACAGATCTGCCTCCAGATTGCCTTTTGATGTTCCCTAAAAGTAAACTTCCTTCCAGTTAATGTGGAAAGCCTTTAATGAAAATCAGTCTTGGACAGAGGTCTAGTGTTGCTAATTCAAAAGAAGCAGGGTTAAAACTACATCAACAAGAGAACACACTGATTATATAGACTAGACAAGGTTATCTCTGGAAGGAAGAACTTTCTTCCTTCGGTTTGCCTTTCAAAAGTCACTTTTCATTAAAGGCTTTCCACATTAACTAAAAAATCACTCTACTGGGTCACCTGAGACAACGGAACTGTACTCAAAGACTTTGTTTCTCATTGTTAGGTTTGTTCCTGATAAAAGTCTAGGAGGTGTGTGTGTGTTGAGTAGGGCAGAGTATGATGGGGTATTCACGTTTTCCAGCAGTTATGTAAATGTTGATTTGAAATTTGAAAAATTATTGCATTTTTCTCCTTCTCCATTGAGGACAGAAAAATCAGAAAGAGGATTGCCTTGTCAAGAAATTCAGTAAAGCACTTAGCCTCAGGAAACACACATTCCAATACCTGGAAGCTATCATTATTCTTACAAAAGGTGCATCGCCTTAGGACCTCTAGGTAACTTGCCTCCTCCATGTCTTAGCTGGGGTTTGTGGTCCCTCTTAGGAAAGGGGCATTGAAGCCAGTTATCTCTCAGTGCAGCACAGAACCTAAGATTCTAATGGGAGGACACAGCTTCTGTTTAGTTTTGTTTGTTTTATCCGGTCCTGGACTTTAATGTTTTCTTTTTCTACCTAGATCACCCCATCCCAGATGCAACATCCTTTCAAAGTATTGAAGCTAAAGCAGGAAGGACACACTGTTTATACTCTTTTGCTTCTAGATGAATTAATCATTCATTTCTGTTGTCTTCATCAGAGGAATCACCACAAAGCAGCCCCACTCTCTGATTCTACTGGGGCTCATAGTGACAAGTGGAAACAAGAATACAGATAAGTCTCTGGCTAGAGTGAAATAACTTCTTCAGGTCACTGAGAGACAGGAGAGAGATGGGCCTCAGGTTAGATATTTACAACTGGCCTCCAGGTTTATATTTTTTGGGGCAAGAAAAATATGGGTTTCAGACCAGACACTTAAAATTAGCCTCCTGTTTGCATTTCCTGAAACAGAGGGTAGGTGGGTTCTAGGTTAGATATTTAGAACCAGCACCCTGTTTGCTCTTCGAAATCTAAGTAACAACTGAAATAGCCTAAATAGCCAGGCTTTGTCTCGTGCAGATACCTTAAGATAACAGTCACGACAGGAACAGAGAGGGGCTGAACCTTGAGATCAGGAGGTCATATATTTCCCATCCTTGGGACAAGGGAGACATTTCACATGTACAGAAAGGCTGCTTGGGGGTCAAAGGAGGGGGCACCACCCCATAAGAGGTGATGCTCCTATGTGATCCCATAGGCCTCTGGGCTGAATCCATCTCAGAAAAAGACGCACATGCATGTTGGGGAGGGTCCTAGGGTGGGTTAGGTGTGGGAAAAGAAACCGGGTATTTGGCTAGAGGTAAACAAAGACCTGGAAGAAATCTGCTCTATATAAATGATTTAACTGCCTCTTTACTCCTACTCAGTAGGAGGGCAGCTCACAAGCTTTTTCTCCCAGTATGCATCTCTACCTTGCTTCTATCCTAACCAAACAAACTGTTTCTCTGTGAGCTCTATCACTTGTTCTCCACTGTCTCTAATAATAAACTCTGTACCTGCATTTACAGTTTCTACCTCCAGGAGAAATGCATTTTTTAATGGGGACAAAGGTCCAGGGAAAAATAGCTTCTAGTCTCCATCCCTTGCTGGTCTGGTGGCTAGGATTCCTGGCTTTCATCCAGACTACCCAGGTTCAATTCTTGGGCAGGGAATTAACATCTCGCTTCCTGCCACTGCTCACTGCTTCCTCTCCAAGATCAACTGTTCTTCCTGGCTCACTGCTTCTGTTTTAGTCCCTAAACAGTGGAGCTTAATTTGTTTTTGTTTGTTTTTTAAGTGAAAGAGTTTTCCTTAATCCAACAACCCCACTTTGGGGGATTTGACAGAAATAAAATAATGGTGTGTGTACACTATCTATAGGATCAAATTTTAAAAATACATTTTTCTTATTATTTAGCTGGTGACTATGGGCACATATTTATCCTCTTAGATTAGAAAGGAAAGTTAATGTAGAATATGATTTTTGTTTTAATTGTGAGGATAGCATGGGGTGATCAGCGGAGTAATAAAGCATCTCATGATGACATTACTGATCCAGTGGGTTAGTTATTGTTCCTTGTCTAAGTTGGCCATTCATAACAGGCTAATATGTACAAGAACTGGCATCAGGAAATATTGGATATTATGTAAGTCTTTGTTTCCTTTGGACAAGGAAGAAATTTCTTTGGTTAATAATTCAGAACCTCAGGAAAATGGTTTCAAAACCACCCTGTCATACTGCCAGCTCCCAGCACATTCATGTTCCGAGCACATGCAAGTCAGGCAGGCAGAGATTTATTGAGCAACTATTATGTATCAGGCCGGGTGCTAGTAAGATACGGGGCAACGAAAATAAACAAGACATGGCTCAACTCTCAAGGTACTCAGTCTGCTTAGGTGGGAGAAACATAAATGAGGAGGACAATGTTGCTGATGATGAGTTTTGGTGTGACGCACTTTTATGAAGAGAAGAGCATCACTGGTCACTAGACCTGCAGAAATAAAGGTGTGGGAATAAACGGATGAGCCTGTGAACATTTGGTATTACCAGGGTAGGAAGTCCAAGATGAGGAGAGATGCAACTGGGAAAACTGGTTCTGCTGATCACAGAAGACCTTACATGGTTTCATGGAACTTGGATGGCTTTCCCCGGTCCCCGCCCCTGTAGTTCCAATACTTTGGCCACCTGATGCAAAGAGCCGACTCATTAGAAAAGACTCTGATTCTGGGAAAGATTGAAGGCAGAAGGAGAAGGGGACAACAGAGGATGAGATGGTTGGATGGCATCACTGACTCAGTAGACATGAGTCTGAGCAAGTTCAGGGAGATGGTGAAGGACAGGGAAGCCTGGTGTGCTGCAGTCCATGGGGTCACAATGAGTTGGACACAACTGAGCAACTGAACAACAACAAGGCAATGAGAAGCCATGGAAAGGCTTTCTAAAGGAGAGTGATACATTCAGATTCGCATTTAAATTAGATGACTTCAGTCTCAGATAGGCATATATGCAAAGGCAGAGAGTCCAGGTAGGTGACAGAGGAATAGTCTCTCTGAGAGATGGTGGGCCCTCCATGTGGGCAGTGATACAGACATGGAAAGGAAGGATAACTTGGAGAGAGATTTAGACTAAAATAGATTAGATTAAGTAATTGATTAGATAGGAGAATGAATGAGAACATAAGATGACTCCTATGTCTGAGTGGCTGAAGATAAATCATAGAAGACAACAAGTACATTAGAAGAAGGAAAATAAGTTTAGTTTTAGAAAAGTCTAAAATGACTATAAAGTATATAAATAGAGGTGCCTTGTAAGCAGCTGACTATATAAATCTGGGACTCAAGAGAGAAGTTAGGGCAGGAGCTATCAACTTGGAAATCATGGAATATACTTGTCTGGCTGGATCTAGGAGTCATATTCCTTACAGGCCAGGCACTGTGCTTAACACTGGGTATACAGTAGATGCACAAAGTAATTCTTGGTTCTTGTCCTCACAGAGTTAACTATTTCGTGGTGGAAACAGACATCAAAAAAGTGAAGCTACTACAAAGTAGTATAAGAGAGGGACTTGATTTTCAACGGGGGGTCATGGAAGTCCTAAGGAAATAACATATGGGGTAAAGTCATGACCCAAGGGAAAAGTAATAGACCAAGGAAACCCAAGTAACACCAAAATGTAGAGATTGGGAAGGGAGAACTGAAAAGGAGAAAAAGGCATAAATATAGGTGAAAAAAATAGAAACAACTATTGTCATGGAAGACAAGGAAGGAGAAAATTTCAAGAGAGAATATTCCAACAATGTTAAATTTAGCACAGAAGACAAGCAACATAGGGCTAAAATGACCCCTTGACTACAAGTATGGAGGTCTTAATGATATTGACAAGCAAATCATTGTAGAATTTAGAAGCCAGCTTTTAGTGAGTTGAGGAGTGAATGAGAAGTAAAAAACTGTTAAGGGGAGGAGAGCACAGTAGTCAGAATGGAGCCTAAATCAAGTAAGTGGTTGATTATAAGATCAGAGAAACTGTAACAGTGGGTTGACATCATAAGAAAGAAGAATCAGGATCTGAGAGTAAATGGAAAGGCTGGGATCAAAAGAACAAGCAGAAGGAAGCTTCAATTTGGAGGAAAGCACTCTATCCTTTTGGCTTCCCTGGTGGTAGAGCCAGTAATGAATCTGCATTGTAGGAGACCACCTGCAATGCCAATAGACATGGGTTCAATCCCTGGTTTGGGAAGATCCCCTGGACAATGAAATGGCAACCTGTGCCATTATTCTTGCCTGGAAAATTCCATGGACAGAGGAGCCTGGTGGGCTACAGTCCATGGGGTCACAAGAGTCAGACACAACTTAGCAACTAAACCACCACCACCACTCTATCCTTTTAGATTGGCAGAGAGAGGTGAAAGTGCATATGGATGTGGGTGTGTTTATAGAAGGGGACCTAGAATGTTGAGTAGATCAGTACCAAAGGACTCACTATTGTAGTTTATGAAGGAGTCAGCTTCTCTGCTGAGAATGAGGGACCTGAGAAGAGTATAAGTCAGCAGTCATTTCTGAGGGGAAAGGGAAAGAAGACAGGGGACAAGAAAAAGAATTGAGCTGCTGTGCTAACCCTGACTTTGTAGTGGAGCCAACCCATCTGAAGATGTGATTTTTCTCCAACCTATCACTTGACAATCTGGATACAGAAGGAAAGTGACATTGCAGATTTCAAGATTGAGTTTTGCCTGGTGGCTGTGGCAAAACGGCCAGGCTGCAGAAGAATTAAGAGACTGAATGGAATTGTGGCTTAGGTCATCAACCATGTGGGCCAAGTCAAGGAAGGAAACAAGTGAGGCTAGAGAGGGGATGATTGGAATAAGAGGCTGAGATTTAAGAAGCTGAGGACACTAGGAGTCTGAGAACAAGAGTTTTAAGAAAGGAAATGCATGATATTGGGAAGGATCTGGGATTTGGTCTGAGAGTGGTTACAAAGGATTTCTGAAGTGGAATGGTTCCAAGCCAAAGATGGAGGTAACTCCAGTAAAGTGGGGTTTACTGGAGTTGGGGCTAAAAAACTGAGGCTCAGGTGTTGGATAGTTCATCTACAGGGTCATTTGAACACATGGAATATCAGCAGGTAACAGGAAGGAGTGGAGACAAAAGGAGCCAAAGTGTCAGTGAACCAGTTAAAAGGGGCTGGGAGGCTGGTATTTTTCAGTGATCAGAAGTAGAAGAGGTACAATCTAGTGGCAGGACCCTTAAAAGAGAAGAAATTTTTACTGATTGATGTAGGAGGAGTTTGAAGCAGGCTTCTAGGGCTGCCATAACAAAGTACCACAAACTGGGTAGCTTAAAACAACAAGAATAAAGAAATTTATTCTTACACAGTTCTAGAGGCTAGAAGTCCACAAGTCAGGTGTCAGTGGGGTTGGTTCCTTCTAGAGGCTCTGAAAGAGAATGTCTTCTATACTGCTCTCCTAGTTTCTGGTTGCCACTGGCAATCCTTGATATTTCTTGACTGACAGATGCCTCACTCCAGTCTCTGCCTCCATCATCTGTGGTATTCTCTCCTCTTGTGTCTTCACATCATCTTCTTCTAAGGACATCAGACCAGTTGGATTCAGGGCCCTTCCCACCTCAGTATGACCCCATCTACTCTTAACTAATGCAACAGCCCAGCTGCCAACTAGGGTGGCATTCTGAGGTACTGGGGGTTGGGGCTTGAACATATCTTTTAGAGTGACACAATTCAACACTTGGACAATTGGAAAAGGCCATTCCTATCACAAGAAGAACATGATCAGAGGATAAACAGAACAATGCACATCTGTGTGTGTCTGTTGTGGGGGTGGTGTTTAGCAGGCAGTAGCATCTCAGGTTGGAGCCAACTTTCATTTAAAAAAATGAGAAAGAAGGAAATCAGAGGGGGTTCCACTGAGCATTGCAGAGAAGTGTGGGGCCCAGGCGAGCACCAAGAAGGAGGAGAATAAGGACAACAAAAGAGATGACTGATCAGGGGCTTTATTGATGGGGTAATGACTGAGGAGGCCAGAGATATGCCTAGGGATTGGCTGTCCTGTGGCCCCAGAAGTAACTCCAGAGCTCATGTGTGCACATGGCTGTGTGGAGACAGGCTCTTGCATTAAAGGAGGAAAAGTGTATTAAAGCCAGCTTAGAGATCCCAGAGGAACTTGCTTTAGAAAGGTCTGGGTGATAACGAGCATGCATAATTATAAAAATATACCTCTTATGGAGAGGAGAGTATAGCAGCCAAAACCCCAGGTTTGGCATTGGACAACCCAGGAAGAGACCAGGCCTCTCTCACTTAACAATCATTTTACTTCTCTGGACCCCAGTTTCCACTTCTGTAAAATGGGGCCATCCTATCTCCTAAATCCATTGTGGGAATTACCTGTGCTAATGTCTGTATGGCATCTAGAACATGGTTTCCCCTGAAGTAAATGCTCAATAAATGGCAGCCACTTATTATAACTTTTTATTTTGCAGTAATTGTACAAGGAATTCTTGTATACCTTTTAAATAAATTCACCAAATTCTGGCTTACATTTTCCATTTTTTTCTCTGTTATATATGCATGACTCTCTATATAGACACATTTCTACTTATATCTTTTTCTATTTCTACTTATATCTCTATCTGTAATTTTCCTTCCCTAAATCTTTTGAGAGTAAGTTTGGAGACACTGTGCCCCTTTAGTAAACAATCCAGTGTGTATTTCATAGGTACAAGAGTGTCCTCTTATAATCACACTGTGATTATCAAAACCAGGAAATTTAACCTGATACAATACTATTATCAACAATGTATATTCTTTTTAAGACTTTTATTTCTTTAGTGTAGTTTTAGGTTTACAACAAAATTGAGAGGAAGGTACAAAGATTTCCTATATATCCCCTGCCCCTACACATGCATGAACTTCCCCATTATCAACATCACTTCCAAAACAGTACATCATTTTTATTAAGAATAAATCTACATTGACACATCGTAATAACCCAAAGTCCATATTACTTTAGGGTTCATACTATACATTCTGTGGGTTTGGGAAATGTGCAATGACATATATCCATCATTATAACATCACACAGAATATTTTCATTGCCTTAAAAATCCTCTGTGTTCTGCCTATTCATCTTTCCTTCCCTCCACTCCTGGAAACCAATGATCTTTTTATTCTCTCCATGGTTTTACCTTTTCCAGAATGTCACATAGTTGGAATCATATGGTATATAGCCTTTCTAGATTATCTTCTCTCACTTGGTAATACGCACTTCAAGTTCCTCCATGTTCTTTCATGACTTGATAGCTCATTAGTTTTTAGCACTGAAAAATACTCCATTCCAGCTACTGAAGGACATCTTGGTTGCTTCAAAGTTTTGGCAATTATGAATAAAGCAGCTGTAAACATGAAATTAAAAGACACTTACTCCTTGGAAGGAAAGTTATAACCAACCTAGATAGCATATTGAAAAGCAGAGACATTACTTTGCCAACAAAGTTCTGTCTAGTCAAGGCTATAGTTTTTCCAGTGGTCATGTATGGATGTGAGAGTTGGACTGTGAAGAAAGCTGAGCACCGAAGAATTGATGCTTTTGAACTGTGGTGTTGGAGAAGACTCTTGAGAGTCCCTTGGACTGCAAGGAGATCCAACCAGTCCATTCTAAAAGAGATCAGCCCTGGGTGTTCATTGGAAGGAATGATGCTAAAGCTGAAACTCCAGTACTTTGGCCACCTCACGCAGAGTTGACTCATTGGAAAAGACTCTGATGCTGGGAGGGATTGGGGGCAGGAGGAGAAGGGGACGACAGAGGATGAGATGGCTGGATGGCATCACCAACTCAATGGATGTGAGTTTGAGTGAACTCCGGGAGTTGGTGATGGACAGGGAGGGCTGGAGTGCTGCAATTCACGGGGTCTCAAAGAGTCGGACACGACTGAGTGACTGAACTGAACTGAAATATCATTTTGCAGGTTTTTGTGTAGACATACATTTTTAGCTCTTTTAGGTAAAGATAAAGGAGCATAACTACTGGATCGTACGGTAAGAGCGTGTTTAGTTTTATAAGAAACCACCAATCTGCTTTACACAGTGGCTACACCATCTTGTATCCTCAACAGTGTAGGAGAGTTCCTGTTGTTCCACATACTCCCCAGCACTGATGTTGTCAGTGCTCTGGATTTTGGCCATTGTAATAGGTGTGTGGTGATATCTCGTTCCTTGGAGAAGGGCATGGCAACCCACTCCAGTATTCTTGCTTGGAGAATTCCATTGATAAAGGAGCCTGGCAGATTACAGTCCACAGGGTCTCACACGACTGAAGCAACTTAGCATCCACGCACCATCTCATTGTCTTAATTTACATTTCCCTGATGATACAGAATATGGAATACCTTCCATATTAATTTTTCATCAATTTTCCGAAAACAGTTTCATAACTCTTTGATTTTTCCCAGTCTAGGATCTAATTCTGTATCACACACTGCATTAGTTTTCATGTTTCTTTATTCTTCTTTAATATTAGCTCTCATTTATGTTATTTGGCCTTGGTATTTATGAAAAGCACAAGCTAGTTATTTTGTAGAATGTCTCATGGGTTGAATTTACCTGATGTTCCCTCATGATTAGATTCAGATTATTCATTTTTGTCAGGAAAACCAAGAAGTAATGTTGCATTCTTCTTGATACATCATTATCTCGAGGCACATGATGTTAATTTGTCTTTAGAGATCAACCTGATCACTTAATTAATGGGAAACAGTCTTTTTATCATTCTTGTTGCTGTTAAAAATATAAGAGGGGCTCTGTTTCAATATGATTCTCTTTTTACCGCCAAATAAAACTATCTTTCCTGTGACCTTCATGGGTCAGTACACCTGAATTTGGACTTTTCATCCCACTCACAGAGTAAGCAAAACTGGAACAGAAAATGGTACTTTTGGGTGAATCAGAAGGAATTAGAACTTGGACTTGCTGAACCTGGTTCCATTTAAGGCCCAATTCCAGGATAATTACTCTGCATTAAAAAAAAAAAAAAAAAATCTCCTCCATACTCTGCACTTATTTTTGACTGAATTTATTTCTAAGTTTATTGCGATTGCCTTGGTCTGCTCCTGCTAATAATTCAGGATTCTTCTTAGGGATTACAGAAAGCACAGAACGGTTTGAGAGGGGTTTGGAACATTCATATCTTTCTTTTAGGAGAGCTCAGTTCAGTCGTTGCTGTAGTTGTTTCAGAGCCCCTATGTCAAGGACTAACGGAGTGATCTGGGGTTGTTCAGAGACTTTAGTCTCCCGGGGCATATGGAGTTAGGATTTGGATTTGTTCTTCAAATACTGAAGAATTCTTTATGGTCATAGCCCTTGAACAACAAGCAAAGGAAATCTGTATCCTTCAAGCTTTAGTTTAATGGTACGATGTACCCCTGAATGGGTGGAAGGAAGAAGACTTACCTTTAATTCAGATGAGATATATGTGAAAAACGATCCATATCCATTAAAAAGGTCAGCTCTGCATCTCATGCCAAAGTTTTTCAGAAAAGGTAGCCCACTGCATTCATTTGATTTTCCTGATTTTGTATATTTGACTCTACATTTGTTTTTACAGAGCACAGACTAATGCAAGCACACTACTCATTCCTTACACCACTAATAAGCAAAGATTATAACTCATACAGCTCTCTGTGTGTTACAGCACTAGCAAAACACTGCCAAATATAGCCACGTCTAACTATTATGAGTACCTTTAAGCTTGGGGGCCATCACCACAATAACTAGCACTATAATTAGCTGTTTAATCAGACTGGCTTGGGAAAACACACTAAATACTATTATTGCACTGAATATCCAGTAGATGACTAATTGCCAACTTAAAAATTCAGAACCATGACTCTGTAGAATGTCTATAACAGTGTAAAATGCTTTACAATTATTCGTTAAGAATAAGATAAGCATCTATTGCATGTCTCCAACCTAATAAATGTTAATGTTGAAGGTTTTATGCAGACCATGTTCATAAATTTACAAATTGTGTCCATGAATTTAAATCCTAATAACTCAGTTTATTAAACTCCAATCACATATTCTCCCTTAAAAGGCAGTGTTTTACAAGTAGACTATAAATGTGTTCATTGACTTCCAAAATAAGGTGACTTGCAGATGTAGCTTGATTATTTTGTTGAGGTGCTGAGATGATTCCCTATTTCCCCAAACTCACTCACTATTTTGGTGTGAACATATGCCTGTTACAGAGATTTCAATCTGCTTTTCTTCTTATGCCTCAGGCTCAAAAGGCAGCTTGAAGAAGGTCTGCCACTCACCCAGCTTTGATGCTCTACCCAGAGGGAAAGAATCCCCACACAGCCCATGGGTCACCTGCGTACTGGTGACATTTCTCCTTCTGAAAGGGGCTGAAAGTAAAAGAAACTGTTAGTCACTCAGTCGTGTCTGACTGGTGTGACTCCATGGACTGCCCACCAGGTTCCTCTGTCCATGGGATGTCTCAGACAAGTACATTGGAGTAGGTTGCCATTCCCTTCTTTAGGCAATCTTCCTGACCCAAGGATCAAAGCCAGGTCTCCTACATTGCAGGCAGATTCCATTCCAAACTGGTCCTTTGAGAAGTTTATATGGATACTTTACCAGGGGTTGGTACAACTTCCAAGTAGGCTCTTGCCGCCAGTCTGGCTAAATTCTGGATCAGGTGATGGTCTTCCTATCTAAATTTCCTTACAATTTCAAGTTGGTGAAATAGGATTATCCTTCCTATTGAGAAAAGCATTTGACTCTAGAGGCAGTTAAATTAGTAGCAGATCATCTGCAATAAATAAATATATTTATTCATTCTGCAAACACAGGAACTGTGAGGACATGAAATTGAAAAATATCAAGTCTTGCTCATGTGAGCGTCATCCCCATATATTGTACCTTCACCTCTGCAGAAAATGAAGGTGCTTTGTGATTTAGGGGTGAGGTTTTTGATCATTTAAAACCTTATGGAAGGAAATTTTACAGTTCCTAAGGTACCTATTTCAGTTATTCATACTCCTCATAGCTAGGGAATTTTTATTTATTCTAACTCAGGATTTCTCAACATCTGCACTATTGACATTTAGGACTAGATAATTCTTTGTTGTGGGGGCTGTCCTGTGCATTGTAGGATGGGAGTAGTCCCCAAGGCCTCTACTCACTAGATGTCAGTGCACACCCCTAGTTGAGACAATCAAAACTGTCTCAGACATTGCCAAATATCCCCTGGGGGAGAGAGCTACTGATCTAACTTGAATTTGTTCTTTTACAATCTGACGTCACGTTTTTGTTACTGTTTTTATTTACTGTAGAGATAGAGATTAATTTGCCATTATTTTCTATTGAATAATATCAAGGGAAGTCAGGCAGAGGAACCAGAGATCAAATTGCCAACATCCGATGGATCATAGAAAAAGGAAGAGAGTTCCAGAAAAACATCTATTTCTGCTTTATTGACTACACCAAAGCCTTTGACTGTGTGGATCACAAGAAACTGTGGAAAATTCTGAAAGAGATGGGAATACCAGACCACCTGACCTGCCTCCTGAGAAATCTGTATGCAGGTCAGGAAGCAACAGTTGGAACTGAACATGGAACAACAGACTGGTTCCAAATAGGAAAAGGAGTACGTCAAGGCTGTATATTGTCACCTTGCTTATTTAACTTATATGCAGAGTACATCATGAGAAACGCTGGGCTGGAGGAAGCACAAGTTGGAATCAAGATTGCCGGGAGAAATAGCAATAACCTCAGATATGCAGATGACACCACCCTTATGGCAGAAAGTGAAGAGGAACTAAAAAGCCTCTTGACGAAGGTGAAAGAGGAGAGTGAAAAAGCTGGCTTAAAACTCAACATTCAGAAAACGAAGATCATGGCATCTGGTCCCATCACTTCTTGGGAAATAGATGGGGAAACAGTGGAAACAGTGTCAGACTTTATTTTTCTGGGCTCCAAAATCACTGCAGATGGTGACTGCAGCCATGAAATTAAAAGACGCTTACTCCTTGGAAGAAAAGTTATGATCAACCTAGATGGCATATTCAAAAGCAGAGACATTGCTTTGCCAACAAAGGTCAGTCTAGTCAAGGCTATGGTTTTTCCAGTGGTCACATATGGATGGGAGAGTTGGACTGTGAAGAAGGCTGAGCACCGAAGAATTGATGCTTTTGAACTGTGGTGTTGGAGAATTGAGAGTCCCTTGGACTGCAAGGAGATCCAACCAGTCCATCCTAAGGGAGATCAGTCCTGGGTGTTCTTTGGAAGGAATGATGCTAAAGCTGAAACTCCAGCATTTTGGCCACCTCATGTGAAGAGTTGACTCATTGGAAAAGATTCTGATGCTGGGAGGGTTTGGGAGCAGAAGGAGAAGGGGATGACAGAGGATGAGATGGTTGGATGGCATCAACAACTCAATGCACATGGGTTTGAGTGGACTCCGGGAGTTGGTGATAGACAGGGAGGCCTGGTGTTCTGAGGTTCATGGGGTCGCAAAGAGTTGGACACTACTGAGCGACTGAACTGAACTGAACTGAACTGAAGCACATGCAAAAGTCTTGTCTTCTGACTAGATCTCATATTGTTAAAGAGTATAACAGTGTAACATTGGCATGATTCTTTTAATTTTTATTGACAAGATTCCTAGTTTCCTTTTACTCCCATTTTCTTCATTATGTTCATAGGCAAGAGTGTCATAGATTGCTAGCTGGCTTTCTTTTGAAGTCAGTGATTCTTAACTATTTTTATATGTTCTTTCAATACACAATTTGCTGAAAGCTAGGTAGCTCTCCCTAGAAAGATATGTATATACATACAATTTTTGCACATAATTTTAGGAAATTCAAAGCTACCACCTCTCTAAGCCCTTTCCTGCATCCCAGGTTAAGATTCTGTTTTAAAACTAGGGCTGCTTCCTTGAGTTATGATTTTGTGAGGTTATGAAATAAAGGAGGCCTGAATATGGATATTCATAATAATATATTCATAATAATAAATTCATAAGAGTTGGACACAACTGAGCAACTGAACTGAACTGAATATGGATAATAAAGTTTGAAAAGCATGATGGCTTTGCTCTTTCTAGGTAAACACTGCAGACACTGTTAACCTTTTCCCAAGCATCCTATTTTCATCTCCATTGTTACTATGGGCCTCTGTGTTGTTGCTAACCCATTATTGTTCTTTGCTTTAATTACTGATTTTGACAGCAGCAGAGCCATATTACTCAATAATAGAAGATGGGATGTGTGCCACCCTTTCCCCTGCCTACCCACCATCCAGTAGCTGCTGCAGAACCAAACAGAGCTCTTTGAAGCTAGTGTGACCCTGCTATGAGCTCATCCACCCCTTCAAATGTACTCCCCCTGCAAAGAAATAAAGAAACCATATGCACAGCAGCATTGATGAGAAGTCCAAAGGATTCTTTGAAAGGGAAGAACAAAAATTAGTATATTGTCAAGCAAAGAACTTCTAAATAACTATACAGACACTTCTCTAATGTGGGTCTCTCTCTAGTTCTCCCATTCAATCTCTATCTCCTCTAGCACTCCTGTCCTCCTGTGCAGAGTAATTTACTCTTTGCCCTCAAACCCAGATGCCACACTCATCCTGGTGCACAGATAAAAAAGGGTTGAAGTTCATGGGACCACCCCCCACAACTTTCTGAGAAGGCAGTTTAGGATCATCAATTATTATATGTCCTGGTGAGTCACTTTCCCTCACTCCAAACTCAGTAATTTATCAGAGTATTTTTTTTATAAGCACATACAGTATTCTTCTTCAAAGGAATTCTCATATTACTTACTGAGGCTAATAGTTTTGCCATATCATTACACCAGTTAGAGATAGCATAACAGGTTATTTTCTATATCCTTGCTACTGAAAGTGTCTTCCCAGGATCAGCAGCATTAGTATTACCAGGGAATTTGTTAGAAATTCAAAAATCTTAGGCTCCACCCTGTTTTACTGAATCATTATCTGCATTTAAACAATAGTCCCAAGTGATCCGTGTGCATACTAAGGTCCTCCCCCTCCCCCCACCACCATCTTCGCGTCCTTACCACCTAAGCTGGAGTTCCCCTGGGGTCCTGGAGTAAACTGCCTCCTTAGTCCTCCATTCTGCCCCCAGACTGAAGAGTTGGTTCCGTGTAAGGGATAAGCCAGTAGATTTCCTTTAGTTAAAAGTGGCTCCTCAGCCACTCATCTCCCACTCAACCCTATACCCAGTACCTGAGATTATCTTTGATTACATTCTGTTCTCTACATCACAAATCTTATGCTTTGGGGTGGGGGGAGGGTGCAGAATCTGAAAATTTTATAATAATCCCCATTTACAGATAAGGAAACAAAGGCTCAGGAAGATCAAGTAACCTGTCCAAGTTCTCGTAGATGATCAGGAGACAAAGGCAGGATCAAGTCCCAGTCTGTCCTTTCATCTATATCATGAACCACAATGCCAGGTGTAATTAGTTACTGGACATTCACTGTGTGTATATTGTCAACTACAAATTGGCACTTGTCAAGAGCATTTGACAGGAAATTTGGCCTTGGAATACGGAATGAAGCAGGGCAAAGACTAATAGAGTTTTGCCAAGAAAATGCACTGGTCATAGCAAACACCCTCTTCCAACACACAAGAGAAGACTTTACACATGGACATCACCAAATGGTCAACACCGAAATCAGACTGATTATATTATTTGCAGCCAAAGATGGAGAAGCTCTATACAGTCAACAAAAACAAGACCAGGAGCTGACTGTGGCTCAGACCGTGAACTCCTTATTGCCAAATTCAGACTTAAATTGAAGAAAGTAGGGAAAACCACCAGACCATTCAGGTATGACCTAAATCAAATCCCTTATGATTATAGAGTGGAAGTGAGAAATAGATTTAAGGGCCTAGATCTGATAGATAGAGTGCTTGATGAACTATGGAATGAAGTTTGTGACACTGTACAGGAGACAGGGATCAAGACCATCCCCATGGAAAAGAAATGCAAAAAAGCAAAATGGCTGTCTGGGGAGGCCTTACAAATAGCTGTGAAAAGAAGAGAAGTGAAAAGCAAAGGACAAAAGGAAAGATATAGACATTTGAATGCAGAGTTCCAAAGAATAGCAAGGAGAGATAAGAAGGCCTTCCTCAGCGATCAATGCAAATAAACAGAGGAAAACAACAGAATGGGAAAGACTAGAGATCTCTTCAAGAAAATTAGAGATACCAAGGGAACATTTCATGCAAAGATGGGCACAATAAAGGAAGGAAACAGTATGGACCTAACAGAAGCAGAAGATATTAAGAAGAGGTGGCAAGAATACACAGAATTGTACAAAAAAGATCTTCACGACCAAGATAATCATGATGGTGTGATCACTCACCTTGAGACAGACATCCTGGAATGTGAAGTCAAGTGAGCCTTAGAAAGCATCACAACGAACAAAGCTAGTGGAAGTGATGGAATTTCAGTTGAGCTATTTTAAATCCTGAAAGATGATGCTGTGAAAGTGCTGCATTCAATATGCCAACAAATTTGGAAAACTCAGCAGTGGCCACAGGATTGGAAAAGGTCAGTTTTCATCCCAATCCCAAAGACAGGCAATGCCAAAGAATGCTCAAACTACCGCACAATTGCACTCATCTCACACGCTAGTAAAGTAATGCTCAAAATTCTCCAAGCCAGGCTTCAGCAATATGTGAACCGTGAACTTTCAGATGTTCAAGCTGGTTTTAGAAAAGGCAGAGAAACCAGAGATCAAATTGCCAACATCCGCTGGATCATGGAAAAAGCAAAGAGAGTTCCAGAAAAACATCTATTTCTGCTTTATTGACTATGCCAAAGCCTTTGATTGTGTGGATCACAACAAACTGTGGAAAATTCTTCAAGAGGTGGTCAGACCACCTGACATGCCTCCTGAGAAATCTGTATGCAGGTCAAGAAGCAATAGTTAGAACTGGACATGGAACAACAGACTGGTTCCAAATTGTGAAAGGAGTATGTCAAGGCTGTATATTGTCACCCTGCTTTTTTAACTTATATGCAAAAAAACATCGTAAGAAATCCTGGGCTGGATGAAGCACAAGCTGGAATCAAGATTGCCGGGAGAAATATCAATAACCTCAGATATTCAGATGACACCACCCTTATGGCAGAAAGTGAAGAACGAAAGAGCCTCTTGAAAGTGAAAGAGGAGAATGAAAAAGCTGGCTTAAAACTCAACATTCAGAGAACTAAGATCATGGCATCTGGTCCCATCACTTCATGGCAAATAGATGGGGAAACAGTGGAAACGGTGACAGATTTTATTTTCTTGGTCTCCAAAATCACTGCAGATGGTGACTGTAGCCATGAAATTAAAAGATGCTTGCTCCTTGGAAGAAAAGCTATGACGAACCTAGACAGCATATTAAAAAGCAGAGACATGACTTTGCCAACAAAGGTCTGTCTAGTCAAAGCTACGGTTTTTCCAGTAGTCATGTATAGACGTGAGAGTTGGACTATAAAGAAAGCTGAGCACCCAAGAATTGATGCTTTTGAACTGTGGTGTTAGAGAAGATTCTTGAGAGTCCCTTGGACTGCAAGGAGATCCAACCAGTCCATCCTAAAGGAAATCAGTCCTGAATATTCATTGGAAGAACTGATGCTGAAGCTGAAACTCCAAACCTTTGGCCACCTGATGCGAAGAGCTGACTCATTTGAAAAGACCCTGATGCTGGGAAAGATTGAGGGCAGGGGGAAAAATGGACGAAAGAGGATGAGATGGTTGGATGGCATCACCGACTCAATGTGAAGGAGGAAACAGACAGAGCTGGACTCCATCTTAGGCAAGGCTGTGAACATTAGGCTACACACATGGTCACACTCCCAAGGGACTCTGAATTTTGTGCCTAGTGTCTATAGTAGTGGCATACCAATGGAGAACCAGACCCCTGGATAAAAGAGCCTCAGGACTTGCACTTGGACTCTCCATTACCTAAAAGAATATGCGAATTATCTCTGTAACAGAACAAAGTGGTAAATTCCATTATGTTTATCGGGATATGACCACAGGCCTATTGATAAATATCCACTGTTTATCTAGTCTTGTGACACATGAATCATGGGTTAACTTTGATCGTATCTCTCTTTCACCTTGTCCAGACTAGTTTCAAGGAATTTGGGGAGGTGGGTTTGAGCAAGTACACTTAGGGCATATAAGGTTTTCACAAAAACAGGTCGGAGTCCTTGGCTAAGAGGAGACTCTGCCTTGGGCCCACCGGTATAATAAACTGCACTCCACTATCTGCATTGTCCTTCTGAGAGGATTTGTTTCCCGGAACACGTGGCTACAACAAATGGACATGAGTTTGGGTAAACTCCGGGAGTTGGTGATGGACAGCAAGGCCTAGTGTTCTGCAGTCCATGGGGTTGCAAAGAGTCAGACATGACTGAGTGAGTGACCTGAACTGAACTGAAAACAGAAAAAGAACATCAGCATGTTGTCTTCCATTTTTGCCTTAGGCAGGGGTATAGATATTAGTATTATATATTTGAGTATGTTATAAAAAATATTCCTACAAATTATCTCCTAATTAACATGTGAATGCCACTTTATTTGCTAGTATACTTATGGCCAGATTTGCCCTTGTTATAGTTAAAGGAAGTCTTGTCATTTATTAAAGGTGAACATGCTTACTTGTGCAACTGGATCATTTCAGAGTATACACATTGAGAATTACTGTCACAGCATGATGTCATAAACAAAAACCATTATAGGAAACATTGAAGATTCTAGTCATTTCAACAAAATTATGCTTCTCATGCAAACAGTCCTTTGGTTACTGAATTATTAAACAAACTAAAACAAGAGAGGAACAAATAATAAGCCACAAACTATAGATGTGAAAAAAGGAACTGGTCATAAAACGTAAAGATTGTCAAAGAAAAATAATATTGGACACAGGGAAAGCAAACCTGGAATCTTATATAAGAGCAATGTATTGGCTAGTTCTGTCTTCAGATATGACTACTAAAATCTCCTCCATCCCCAAATGCTTATAAATAATTCTCAGTATCTTTTTTGACAGTACATGTGAAAAAGGGGTAATTTATTGAAAATCCCATGTATTTTAAAGCTTAAGGATTAGGTTATCAATAAATTAAATGTTTATTTTTTCATGTACTAAGAGGAAGCTAGAACAACAGAGAACCAGTTGCTTTTTCTCCCTAGCAGAGAGACAGGGAGAAAAGGCAATTTTTTTTTTTTTTTTTTATTTACAGCTGTAGGCCAAAATGTAAAAGTTAATTGTGAAAATGATACTAGGATTTCAAATTTGTATAAGAAATTTATGCATATATTAAAACTATGGTTGAAAAACATTCATAAGGGTTTTCCACATGATTCACATTAATCAGGTATCATTTTGTTTGAATTAGTTGTATGTTTGCTTTGGTCCACGACAGTCATTCTAATTCTTGTGTATCCTCCTTTGCCTTGCATCAAAAGATGCTATAGAAATACTGGCATTAAACTCACTGTTTTCCTGACAGGAGATGTTGTCAAGGACTAACTGTCCTCTGCTGCATATTACTTTTATAGGTACTCCTAGGGATTTTTGCTTATGTTTAAATGCCTGCAAAACTCCTTCTGAGAAAATGCAGTATTTTTATCTTATAGATAAGATAAGTCTTTAGCTAATCAAGTTTGTTTTTCTTTTAGTTTTGACCAGCAGGAAGGTAACTGCAAACTTTGCAACCCAGCTTTAATTGTTATGCTTAGAAAGCATCACTAATAACAAACCTAGTGGAGGTGATGGAATTCCAGTTGAGCTATTTCAAATCCTAAAAGATGATGCTGTTAAAGTGCTATACTCAATACGCCAGCAAATTTGGAAAACTCAGCAGTGGTCACAGGACTAGAAAAGCTCAGTTTTCATTCCAATCCCAAAGAAAGGCCATGCCAAAGAATGCTCAAACTACTGTACAACTGCACTCATCTCACATGCTAGCAAAGTAAAGCTCAAAATTCTCCAAGTGAGGCTTCAACCACACATGAACTGTGAACTTCCAGATGTTTAAGCTGGGTTTAGAAAAGGCAGAGGAACTAGAGCTCAAACTGCTAACATCCGTTGGACCATAGAAAAAGCAAGAGAGTTCCAGAAAAACACCTACTTCTTCTTTATTGACTATGCTAAAGCCTTTGACTGTGTGGATCACAACAAACTGGAAAATTCTTCAAGAGGTGGGAATACCAGACCATCTGACCTGCTTCCTGAGAAATATCTATGCAGGTCAAAAAGCAACAGTTAGAACTGGACATGGAACAACAGATTGGTTCCATATTGGGAAAGGAGTACATCAAGGCTATATATTGTCACCCTGCTTATTTAACTTATATGCAGAGGAGAAGGTGATGGCACCCCACTCCAGTACTCTTGCCTGGAAGAGTACTCCCCCATGGATGGAGGGGCCTGGTGGGCTGCAGTCCATGGGGTCGTGAGGAGTCGGACACAACTGAGCAACTTCACTTTATTTTTTCACTTTCATGCATTGGAGAAGGAAATGGCAACCCATTCCAGTGTTCTTGCCTGGAGAATCCCAGGGACGGGGGAGCCTGGTGAGCTGCCATCTACAGGGTCGCACAGAGTTGGACACAACTGAAGCGACTTAGCAGCAGCAGCAGCAGAGTACATCATGCAAAAATGCCAGGCTGGATGAAGCACAAGCTGCAATCAAGATTGCCGGGAGAAATATCAATAACCTCAGATATACAGAGGGCATCTCTGGCGGCTCAGAGATTAAAGCATCTGCCTGTAATGCAGGAGACTCGGGTTCGATCCCTGGGTTGGGAAGATCCCCTGGAGAAGGAAATGGCAACCCACTCCAGTATTCTTGCCTGGAGAATCCCATGGAAACAGGAGCCTAGTAGGCTACAGTCCACGGGGTCCCAAAGAGTTGGACACGACTGAGTAACTTCACTTTCACTTTTCACTTTCAGATATGCAGATGACACCACCCTTATGGCAGAAAGTGAAGAACTAAAGCCTCTTGATGAAAGTGAAAGAGAAGAATGAAAAAGTTGGCTTAAAATTCAACATTCAGGTTCCGGTTAAGATGGCGGAGGATTAGGACGGGGAATACACTTTCTCCTCCACAAATTCAAGGGGACATCTAAAGGCCGAGTAAATTCCTCAAACAGCTTCGGAATGCCGGCAGAGAACATCGGACACTGAGAAAAGCAACTCACTCCCCTCTAAAGGAGGTAGGAAAGAATATAGAAGCCAGAGAGGGACAAAGAGGGAGGGGCGGACCTCTGTCCGGGGAAGGGAGCCTGGAAAGGAAAAGAAAAGTTTCCAAACACCGGGAAACTCTCCCTGTAGAGTCTGTGCCCACCTAGAAAGCACGGAGAATAGCATAACAGGGAGGAAAACAATTGAACAATTAAGACCCACAGACTACGAGCCCTGCGGTAGCCTCCGCGGCGGGAAGGCATCATCGCAAACACCCGCTTCCGCCAGTAGCAAGCCGGGGCTGGGCGGGGAGACGCTGCGGGCTGCTCCCACGCCGCCGGCCGCTCCCCCGTGGGAAGCACCCCCGAGGAGCGTCCCCCCCCCCCCCCCCCCCCCCCCGCCAGCCGCTCCTGCGCGGGCGTGCACCCGCCCTCTGCGCCAGGGGCTCCCGAGCGGGTCGACCCCCACCGCCGACCGTTCCGTGCGAACCATCCCCTCACCGCCGCTCCCCCCGCCAGCCGTTGCCGCGCGGGCCGTTTCTGCCGGGAGTGGTTTGGGCCGTCGGACCGGACTGCGGCGCCGACCACAGGAGGGGCCGGCCCTGGCCCAAGACACTGCGGGGCACGCGCACAGAACAAAGGACTATAGCGCGCACCCGCCCCCTGCACCAGGGGCTCCCGCACGGGTCGACCCCCACCGCCAACCATCCCGTTCCCGTGTGAACCATCCCCTCGCCGCCGCTCCCCCGCCAGCCGTGGCCGCGCGGGCCGTTCCCGCCGGGAGTGGGTCGGGCTGGCAGACCATACCGCAGCGCCATCCACAGAAGAGGCCGGCCCAGGCCCAAGACACTGCGGGGCCCGCGCACAGAACAAAGGACTATACAGACCAACTACAGAGAAAGGGGCCTATAGATCTTGAGAAACTTAAGCCGGAACAAGGAACTAGCCGAAAATGAACTGAACCCACAGCAATAAAAGAGAAACTCTTATACATATTGTTACTATTTTTACCAACATTATTTCCTTTTTTTTTCTTTTTTTAATATATGTTTTTTTAAAATTTTATTATTTTTGTGTTGAAAAGAGAAGGGGAAAAAAAAAAATTTTTTTTTTCTTGTTTTTGTTTCTTTTATTTTTATGTTTTTATCCTCTAGTACTTCTTTAATCTCCACTGTTAGATATAACTTTTGCGACCCTGTTTTGGTTTTTTTGTGTGTGTTTTTTTTTTTTTTTTTTCTTGTTTTTGTTTCTTTTATTTTTATGTTTTTATCCTCTAGTACTTCTTTAATCTCCACTGTTAGATATAACTTTTGCAACCCTGTTTTGGTTTTTTTTGTGTGTGTTTTTTTTTCTTTTTTTCTTTTTTCTTTTTGTCCTTTGCTTTTTTTCTTTCCTTTGTTCTTTTCTTTACTGATTACTGACTGGATCTGTCTCTCTCCTTGACACTCCCTCCTTTTACCCTCCTGACCAACTCTATCTCCCTCCTCCCTTTCTCCTCCGTATAACTCCGTGAACATCTCTGAGCAGTCTAGTTGTGGAATGCAATATAGAAGACGAACTTTTTGAGACTACTGCAAAAATAAGACAGATAACAGGAAGCAGGAGGCTTAAGTCCAAACCCTGATCCCACGAAACATTAATTGACAGGAGCTCATCAAATGCCTCCATACCTACACTGAAACCAAGCATCACACAAAGACCAGCAACTTCCACGGCAAGACATATCAAGAAAATCCTCTAGAAAAACAAGAACACAGCCCTGAGCTCCAAGTCACAGGCTACACAAAGCGACCTCAAAACCATAGACATCTCATAACTCACCACTAGACACTCCACCGCACCCCAGAGAAAAGAAATCCAGCCCCACCCACCAGAACATCGATACAAGCTTCCATAAACAAGAAACCTCGACTTGCCACCGGTACAAACCCACATATAGGGCAGAAAAGCCACAATAAAGAGAACTCCACAGACTGCCAGAATACAGTAAGGACTCCCCAAACTCAGCATTTTAAACAAGATGAAGAGACAGAAGAATTCCCAGCAGGTAAAGGAACAGGATAAATGCCCACCAAACCAATCAAAAGAGGAAGAAATAGCAAACCTACCTGATAAAGAATTCCGAATAATGATAGTGAAATTAATCCAAAGCCTGGAAAGCAAAATGGAATCATGGATAAATAGCCTGGAGAAAAGCATTGAGAAGATGCAAGAAAGATTTAACAAGGACCTAGAAGAAATAAAAAAGAGTCAATATATAATGAATAATGCAATAAATGAGATCCAAAACACTCTGGAGGCAACAAATAGTAGAATTACAGAGGCAGAAGATAGAATTAGTGAATTAGAAGATAGAATGGCAGAATTAAATGAATCAGAGGAGAAAAAAGAAAAACGAATTAAAAGGAATAAGGACAATCTCAGAGACCTCCAGGACAATTTTAAACGTTACAATATTCGAATCACAGGAGTTCCAGAAGAAGAAGACAAAAAGAAAGACCATGAGAAGATACTAGAGGAGA
The DNA here is from genome assembly GCA_935064755.1 of Tragelaphus eurycerus. Classification (NCBI taxonomy): domain Eukaryota; kingdom Metazoa; phylum Chordata; class Mammalia; order Artiodactyla; family Bovidae; genus Tragelaphus; species Tragelaphus eurycerus. The sequence goes on along the minus strand of CAKXYN010000015.1, from coordinate 13,934,381 downwards.
TAATTGTTGAAAACTTCCCTAAAATGGGGAAGGAAATAATCACTCAAGTCCAAGAAACCCAGAGAGTCCCATATAGGATAAACCCAAGGCGAAACACCCCAAGACACATATTAATCAAATTAACAAAGATCAAACACAAAGAACAAATATTAAAAGCAGCAAGGGAAAAACAACAAATAACACACAAGGGAATTCCCATAAGGATAACAGCTGATCTTTCAATAGAAACTCTTCAAGCCAGGAGAGAATGGCAAGACATACTTAAAGTGATGAAAGAAAAGAACCTACAGCCCAGATTATTGTACCCAGCAAGGATCTCATTCAAATATGAAGGAGAAATTAAAACCTTCACAGACAAGCAAAAGCTGAGAGAATTCAGCACCACCAAACCAGCTCTCCAACAAATACTAAAGGACCTTCTCTAGACAGGAAACACAAAAAGGATATACAAATTCAAACCCAAAACAACAAAGTAAATGGCAACGGGATCATATTTATCCATAATTACCTTAAATGTAAATGGGTTGACTGCCCCAACCAAAAGGCAGAGACTGGCTGATTGGATACAAAAACAAGACCCATACATATGTTGTCTACAAGAGACCCACCTCAAAACAGGGGACACATACAGACTGAAAGTGAAGGGCTGGAAAAAGATTTTCCATGCAAATAGGGACCAAAAGAAAGCAGGAGTAGCAATACTCATATCAGATAAAATAGACTTTAAAACAAAAGCTGTGAAAAGAGACAAAGAAGCTCACTACATAATGATCAAAGGATCAATCCAAGAAGAAGATATAACAATTATAAATACATATGCACCCAACATAGGAGCACCGCAATATGTAAGACAAATACTAACAAGTATGAAAGGAGAAATAAACAATAACACAATAATAGTGGGAGACTTTAATACCCCACTCACACCAATGGATAGATCAACTAAACAGAAAATTAACAAGGAAACACAAACTTTAAATGATACAATAGACAAGTTAGAACTAATTGATATCTATAGGACATTTCATCCCAAAACAATGAATTTCACCTTTTTCTCAAGTGCACACGGAACCTTCTCCAGGATAGACCACATCCTGGGCCATAAATCTAGCCTTGGTAAGTTCAGAAAAATTGAAACCATTCCAACCATTTTTTCTGACCACAATGCAGTATGAGTAAATCTCAATAACAGGAGAAAAACTATTAAAAATTCCAACATATGGAGGCTGAACAACACACTCCTGAATAACCAACAAATCACAGAAGAAATCAAAAAAGAAATCAAATTCTGCATAGAAACGAATGAAAATGAAAACACAACAACCCAAAACCTGTGGGACACTGTAAAAGCAGTCCTAAGGGGAAAGTTCATAGCAATTCAGGCATACCTTAAGAAACAAGAAAAAAGCCAAATAAATAACCTAACTCTACACCTAAAGCAACTGGAAAAGGAAGAAATGAAGCACCCCAAGGTTAGTAGAAGGAAATAAATCTTAAAAATTAGGGCAGAAATAAATGCAAAAGAAACAAAAGAGACCATAGCAAAAATCAACAAAGCCAAAAGCTGGTTATTTGAAAGGGTAAATAAAATTGACAAACCACTAGCCAGACTCATCAAGAAACAAAGGGAGAAAAATCAAATCAATAAAATTAGAAAAGAAAATGGAGAGATCACAACAGACAGCACAGAAATACAAAGGATCATAAGAGACTACTATCAGCAACTATATGGCAATAAAATGGACAATATGGAAGAAATGGACAAATTCTTAGAAAAGAACAACTTTCCAAAACTGGATCAGGAAGAAATAGAAAATCTTAACAGACCCATCACAAGCACGGAAATTGAAACTGTAATCAGAAATCTCCCAGCAAACAAAAGCCCAGGCCCAGACAGCTTCACAGCTGAATTCTACCAAAAATTTAGAGAAGAGCTAACACCTATCCTACTCAAACTGTTCCAGAAAATGGCAGAGGAAGGCAAACTTCCAAACTCATTCTATGAGGCCACCATCACCCTAATTCCAAAACCTGACAAAGATCCCACAAAAAAAGAAAACTACAGACCAATATCACTGATGAACATAGACGCAAAAATCCTTAACAAAATTCTAGCAATCAGAATCCAACAACACATTAAAAAGATCATACACCATGACCAAGTGGGCTTTATCCCAGGGATGCAAGGATTCTTCAATATTCGCAAATCAATCAACGTAATACACCACATTAACAAACTGAAGAATAAAAACCATATGATTATCTCAATAGATGCAGAGAAAGCCTTTGACAAAGTTCAACATCCATTTATGATAAAAACTCTCCAGAAAGCAGGAATAGAAGGAACATACCTCAACATACTAAAAGCTATATACGACAAACCCACAGCAAACATTATCCTCAATGGTGAAAAACTGAAAGCATTTCCTCTAAAGTCAAGGAAATAAGACAAGGATGCCTTATAAAACTGAAAGCATTTATAAGACAAGGATGTCTTATAAAACTGAAAGCATTTCCTCTAAAGTCAGCAACAAGACAAGGATGCCCACTTTCACCATTATTATTCAACATTGTTCTGGAAGTTTTGGCCACAGCAATCAGAGCAGAAAAAGAAATAAAAGGAATCCAAATTGGAAAAGAAGAAGTAAAACTCTCACTGTTTGCAGATGACATGATCCTCTACATAGAAAACCCTAAAGATTCCACCAGAAAATTACTAGAACTAATCAATGAATACAGTAAAGTTGCAGGATATAAAATTAACACACAGAAATCCCTTGCATTCCTGTACACTAATAAGGAGAAAATAGAAAGAGAAATTAAGAAAACAATTCCATTCACCATTGCAATAAAAACAATAAAATACTTAGGAATATATCTTCCTAAAGAATCTAAAGACCTATATTTAGAAAACTATAAAACACTGCTGAAAGAAATTAAAGAGGACACTAATAGATGGAGAAATATACCATGTTCGTTGATTGGTAGAATCAATATAGTGAAAATGAGTATACTACCCAAAGCAATTTATAGATTCAATGCAATCCCCATCAAGCTACCAACGGTATTCTTCACAGAACTAGAACAAATAATTTCTCAATTTATATGGAAATACAAAAAACCTCGAATAGCCAAAGCTATCTTGAGAAAGAAGAACGGAACTGGAGGAATCAACCTGCCTGACTTCAGGCCCTACTATAAAGCTACAGTCATCAAGACAGTATGGTACTGGCACAAAGACAGAAATATAGATCAATGGAACAAAATAGAAAGTCCAGAGATAAATCCACGCACATATGGCCACCTAATCTTTGACAAAGGCGGCAAGAATATACAATGGATTAAAGACAATCTTTTTAACAAGTGGTGCTGGGAAAACTGGTTGAACACTTGTAAAAGAATGAAACTAGAACACTGTCTAACACCATACACAAAAATAAACTCAAAATGGATTAAAGAGCTAAATATAAGACCAGAAACCATAAAACTCCTAGAGGAAAACATAGGCAAAACACTCTCTGACTTACATCACAGCAGGATCCTCTATGACCCACCTCCCAGAATATCGGAAATAAAATCAAAAATGAACAAATGGGACCTAATCAAACTTAAAAAGCTTCTGCACAACAAAGGAAACTATAGGCAAGCTGAAAAGACAGCCTTCAGAATGGGAGAAAATAATAGCAAATGAAGCAACAGACAAACAACTAATCTGAAAAAATATACAAGCAACTTCTACAGCTCAATTCCAGAAAAATAAACGACCCAATCAAAAAATGGGCCAAAGAATTTAACAGACATTTCTCCACAGAAGACATACAAATGGCTAACAAACACATGAAAAGATGCTCAACATCACTCATTATCAGAGAAATGCAAATCAAAACCACTATGAGGTACCATTACACGCCAGTCAGAATGGCTGCGATCCAAAAATCCACAAGCAATAAATGCTGGAGAGGGTGCGGAGAGAAGGGAACCCTCTTACACTGTTGGTGGGAATGCAAACTAGTACAGCCACTATGGAGAACAGTATGGAGATTCCTCAAAAAACTGGGAATAGAACTGCCTTATGACCCAGCAATCCCACTGCTGGGCATACACACTGAGAAAACCAGAATTGAAAGAGGCACGTGTACCCCAATGTTCATAGCAGCACTGTTTACAATAGCCAGGACGTGGAAGCAACCTAGATGTCCATCCACAGATGAATGGATAAGCAAGCTGTGGTACATATACACGATGGAGTATTACTCAGCCATTAAAAAGAATACATTTGAATCAGTTCTAATGAGGTGGATGGAACTGGAGCCTATTATACAGAGTGAAGTAAGCCAGAAACAAAAACACAAATACAGTATACTAACGCATATATATGGAATTTAGAAAGATGGTAACAATCACCCCGCTTATGAGACAGCAAAAGAGACACTGATGTATAGAACAGACTTTTGGACTCTGGGACTGGGAGAGGGTGGGACGATTGGGGAGAATAGCATTGAAATATGTATAATATCATATCTGAAACGAGTCAGTCCAGGTACGATGCCCTATAACAGATGCCTGGGACTGGAGCACTGGGATGAACTGGAGGGATGGTGTGGGAAGGGGGGAGGGAGGAGGGTTCAGGATGGGGAACACGTGTATTCTGGTGGCGGATCCATCTCGATGTATAGTAAAAGTAATACAATATTGTAAAGTTAAGAAAAATTAAAAAAATAATAATAATAATTAAAAAAAAAATTCAACATTCAGAAAACTAATATCATGGCATCTGGTCCCATCACTTCATGCAAATTGATAGAGAAACAGAGGAAATAGTGAAAGACTTTATTTTCTTGGTCTCAAAAATTACTGCAGATGGTGACTGTAGCCATGAAATTAAAAGATGCTTGCTCCTTGGAAGAAAAACTATGACCAACCTAGACAGCATATTAAAAAGCAGAGACATTACTTTGTCAACAGAGGTTTGTCTAGTCAAAGCTATGGTTTTTCCAGTAGTCATGTATGGATGTGAGAGTTGGACTGTGAAGAAAGCTGAGTGCCAAAGAATTGGTGCTTTTGAACTGTGGTGTTGGAGAAGACTCTTGAGAGTACCTTGGACTGCAAGGAGATCAAACCAGTCCATCCTAAAGGAAATCAGTCCTGAATATTCATTGGAAGGACTGATGCTGAAGCTGAAACTCCAATCCTTTGGCCACCTGATGCGAAGAACTGACTGATTAGAAAAGATCCCAATGCTGGGAAAGATTGAAGTCAAGAGGAGAAGGGGATGGCAGAGGATGAGATAATTGGATGGCATCACTGACTTGATGGACATGAGTTTGAGTAGGCTCTGGGACTTGGTGATAGACAGGGAAGCCTGGCATGCTGCAGTCTATGGGGTCATAAAGAGTCATACACAAATGAGCAACTGTACTGAACTTTAGTTATTATATGGAACATAATTCTCACAAACTCTTGTGTTTTTTTTCCTCAAATTATGTAGGAACCTAAATAAAGTTATAAACTCCTTATATTTATAGCCCTCAGACAATTTTAAGAACCCAGCCAAATAGACAAAATTTAATGCAAATGAAATGATAAAACTAATACAGTTCATTCTAATGGCATTAGTAAGCATGATGGACAAAGTTGTAATGACAAAATTGATCACTACGTATAGGATTCTCTTGAACCCTATGCCTGTTTTTATGGTGTATGGTGTGATAACTCAATTCTTTCATTCCTTCTTTTCATTTAACTTACTGTGAAACTTTCGTCTATATAGTGTGTTGCAGTGACATTTAGGCTTTGTTGGGTGCAAACATATCCTTTAGATTTTAGGCCCCATGTCTTGTTTTTCTCATTTACAGTAAAGACAAACACAATCCCAAGAATGAAAATACCATGGCAATACTGTCGACTAAAAAAAGATATACACCTTGAGAGCTGTGAGTTAAGTTTTATTTGGAGCAAAATGAGGACTTCAGCCCTGGAGGCTACATCTCAGATAGCTGCTCCAAAGAGGCAGTAGGGGAAAATCAATATATGAGGTTTTGCTGAAGCGGGCAGAGAAGGCAATGGCAACCCACTCCAGTACTCTTGCCTGGAAAATCCCATGGATGGAGGAGCCTGGTAGGCTGTAGTCCATGGGTTCGCTAGGAGTTGGACACGACTGAGCGACTTCACTTCCACTTTTCATTTTCATACACTGGAGAAGGAAATGGCAACCCACTCCAGTGTTCTTGTCTGGAGAATCCCAGGGACAGGGGAGCCTGGTGGGTTGCCATCTATGGGGTTGCACAGAGCTGGACACGACTGAAGCGACCTAACAGCAGCAGCAGCTGAAGGGGGAGTTCAATACCATGAATCACTCAATTTACAAAAGGTTTTTTGTTAGTCATGAGGATCTGATGTCACCATGAAGGGATTTAGTGCTTCTCTAGATGCAAGATCATAAAATCTGTTCCTAAAAACATTCAACTATCTAAAGACCTGTCCCACCAGATTCCCTGGAGCACAGAGTGCCTCACTCCACCCTGAACTCCCTCAGGGGTTGCTGAAGGTCAATAGCTATAGCAGTATGGGGTTCAATCTCCCTAGAGACAGATGGCAAAAGCCTTTGTGTTCAGTCCTTGGCAATGCTCTTGGTAAGTACCAGTTTGCAGTTGACAGTACTAAGTGCTCATACAGACCGCTCCAGTACTCTTGCCTGGAAAATCCCCTGGACGGAGGAGCCTGGTGGGCTACAGTCCATGGGGTCGCTAAGAGTCGGATATGACTGAGCGACTTCACTTTCACTTTTCACTTTCATGCACTGGAGAAGGAAATGGCAACCCACTCCAGTGTTCTTGCCTGGAGAATCCAAGGGATGGGGGAGCCTGGTGGGCTGCCGTCTATAGGGTCGCACAGAGTCGGACACGACTGAAGCAACATAGCAGCAGCAGAGTGTTCTTATATATTTTCTAAATTACCATAAAAATCAATATGCAAAAATACTAAATGCTCACAGAAATCTATCATTCCCTAAGAATGTATTGGGTATCTTCCAGTTGAGAACCACTAATTCAAGGATTAGTGATACATCAGTTTTCCCTTTGGTCTCATCCTTCCATTCTATTTTTATTTTCTACTAGTCCTCAGTTTTAGAAAATCCGTATTTTTTTTAAATTTATTGTGCTATATGCTCTAAGGTAAATTACTAAACTCCTCTTTTGAAGTAGAATAATGTTCCCAATGAAATAACCTATAGGCAATTGGCTTCAAACACCATCAGCCACAGATTTGTGCTGAATTTCTTTTTTTCTGCAGTCCTCCTCTCCTGTGAGCTTCTGATATCCATTATCAAAGCCGTAGAAAGCTAATGAAATAATTAATTTTTTTCTGTTAAAAATACCATTTAACATCTTCGCTCATTTATGTCCTAACTATTATAGATAAATTAGCCTAATATCAAATTAGCTTTAAACTTAGAAAACACTTATATGAAGAGACAGTACAAAATCTTAATATGGGTATTAAGAGAGAAGGTTGTCAAGTCCTCTGACAAAATTGTCTAAGTCTTTAATAGCACACTTGTCCTCAGTGACTTTCTGAGAATATCTTGCTCATCCTATCACCTACACAGCTCAATAGCTAGCCTCAAGTTTAGGTGGTGCTCACGTTCCTTCTAAGATGCATGCCTATTTAGGCCTAGGAAAGTGGAATACATATTCAGCTTGATAATGTGAAAATGGTTTGTGGGCAGTAAACAGTGTGCCTTTGGGTTGCCTTAGGGAGCCTACAGATGGATCCCTTTATAATCAAAGTTCTTTTGTTTGTTTTTTCAGATCAGATCAGTTGCTCAGTAACTCTGCGACCCCATGAATCGCAGCACGCCAGGCCTCCCTGCCCATCACCAACTCCCGGAGGTCACCGAGACTCACATCCATCAAGTCAGTGACGCCATCCAGCCATCTCATCCTCTGTCATCCCCTTCTCCTCTTGCCCTCAATCCCTCCCAGCATCAGAGTCTTCTCCAATGTTTGTTTTTAAATAATTTTATTTGTTTAGTTATTTTCGGCTGTGCTGGGTCTTCTTGCTGTAGGCGGGCTTTCTCCAGTTGTGGCCATTGGGGGATACTCAACCTTTTCATTGCAGAGGCTTCAACTGTTTTAGAGCACAGGCTCTAGGATGTGCAGGCTTGAGTAGCTGCAGCTGGGAGAAATATCAATAACCTCAGATATGCAGATGACACGACTCTTATGGCAGAAAGTGAAGAGGGGCTAAAAAGCCTCTTGATGAAAGTGAAAGTGGAGAGTGAAAAGGTTGGCTTAAAGCTCAACATTCAGAAAACGAAGATCATGGCATCTGGTCCCATCACTACATGGGAAATAGATGGGGAAACAGTGGAAACAGTGTCAGACTTTATTTTTCTGGGCTCCAAAATCACTGCAGATGGTGACTGCAGCCATGAAATTAAAAGACGCTTACTCCTTGGAAGGAAAGTTATGACCAACCTAGATAGCATATTCAAAAGCAGAGACATTACTTTACCAACAAAGGTTCGCCTAGTCAAGGCTATGGTCTTTCCTGTGGTCATGTATGGATGTGAGAGCTGGACTGTGAAGAAGGCTGAACACCGAAGAATTGATGCTTTTGAACTGTGGTGTTGGAGAAGACTCTTGAGAGTCCCTTGGACTGCAAGAAGATCCAACCAGTCCATTCTGAAGGAGATCAATCCTGGAATTTCTTTGGAGGGAATGATGCTAAAGCTGAAACTCCAGTATTTTGGCCACCTCATGCGAAGAGTTGACTCATTGGAGAAGACTCTGATGCTGGGAGGGATTGAGGGCAGGAGGAGAAGGGGACGACAGAGGATGAGATGGCTGGATGGCATCACTGACTTGATGGGTGTGAGTCTGGGTGACCTCCGGGAGCTGGTGATGGACAGGGAGGCCTGGCGTGCTGTGGTTCATGGGGTCGCAAAGAGTCGGACACGACTGAGCGACTGATCTGATCTTACTGACATTATTGAAGGAAAAGTATCATAATGCTAAGTGTGCTAATATTTAGTCCTGGGCTTGAGTTCTGGATTTGACACTTTCCAACTCAGAGATGTTGGGTATACATTTAGCACTCTGATCTCAAATCAGGGTTTTTGAGAAGATTAAATGAAATCTCTCATGGCTATACCCTAGCGCAGTGCCTAGCACTTTGAATCACACATGTAGTGTGACTACATGGCTGTGAGAAGTGTAGTCCTCTCCGTTTGACTGACTTCTTCTTGATCTCTTCCAGTCTCATGATCTCACACTTAGTCTCTTTTCTAATTAAAAAAAGAAGTTGCCATCAGACCTGGGCTTGCCTTACGATGTGGCACATTTTGAACTCTGATAATTTGTTCAGCTATGTATTATCTCAAAGGCTATTCAAGTTTCAGAGTCCACCTCTTAAGAAACATATGTTTCCATATGTCCCTCTTGTGGACAATTGTTAGATTGTCAGACTCTTCAATATGCTAACAAAGTTCTATGAAGAACCCTGATTTGACTCTAAGAAGGAACTCTAATGGCATTATGAATGCTGCCACTCAGACTTAGCATGACTATAAATGAGGGAAGGGACACCATGTCCTTGAGTCTTACACCAGGCAGGGAATATTTTCTACTACCCATTTTAACCATTACTTATAACCACTGCCCCCAAAAGAACATGATTTTGTTTTCCAAAGAGCTGACTGAGCCCAGTAAGATTTAATCCAAATGAAAACTTGGATTTTGCTAAATGATGTTTTGGCTATCCAAATATGGCTTAAATTTGCCAGATTATGGAATTCCACCCTACCCAATTCATTATCATTTTCATTTATATATCTGTAGTCAGATGTTTCTTGTTTATAAACAAGGAAGCCTTTGCCAAATCAGTGAAAGCCAGAGAACCACGTTGTCCTTTAAGGGAAAATACTAAGGTTTCTGTACTTTTCCTCTGAACTGATTGGAATGTGAAGTTGGCAAAAGCAGGGTGATCCCCAGCCACAGATGCCATATGAGAGAAACACAAAAGGGCAGAATCCAAGACCGAAAGGCTTGAGTGCCCATAATGGCAAGCACCAGGTCAGCACATTTTTTATTTTAAGATCAGTACAGCTCTGCACAGTATACCAGTGCTAGGTGATTTTAGATTAGATAATCTGGCAGCAAATACCCTCTTCCAACAACACAAGAGATGACTCTACACATGAATATCACTAGATGTTCAATATTGAAATCAGATAGATTATATTCTTTGCAGCCAAAGATGGAGAGGCTCTATAAAGTCAGCAAACATAAGACTGGGAGATGACCGTGGCTCAGATCATGAACTCCTTATTGCCAAATTCAGACTGAAATTGAAGAACGCAGGGAAAACCACTAGACTGTACAGGTATGATCTAATTCAAATCCTTTAGGATTATATAGTGGAAGTGAGAAATGGATTCAAGGGATTAGATCTGATAGGGTGCCTGAAGAACTATGGACAGAGGTTCATGACATTGTACAGGAGGCAGTCCCATTTCAAAGAAAAAGAGATGCAAAAAGGCAAAATGGTTGTTGGAGGAGGCCTTACAAATAGCTGAGAAAAGACGAGAAGCTAAAGACAAAGGAGAAAAGGAAAAATATAATCATCTGAATGCAGAGTTCCAAAGAACAGCAAGGAGAGATAAGAAAGCCTTCCTCAGTAATCAATGCAAAGAAATAGAGGAAAACAACAGAATGGGAAGGACTAGAGATCTCTTCAATAAAATTAGAGATACCAAGGGAACATTTCATGCAAAGATGGGCTCGATAAAGGACAGAAACAATATGGACCTAACAGAAGAAGAAGATATTAAGAAGAGGTGGCAAGAATACACAGAAGAATTATACAAAAAAGATCTTCATGACCCAGATAGCCACAATGGTGTGATCATTCACCTAAGAGCCAGACATCCTGGAGTGCGAAGTCGAGTGGGCCTTAGGAAGCATCACTATGAACAAAGCTAGTGGAGGCAATGGAATTCCATTTGAGCTATTTCAAATCCTAAAAGATGATGCTGTGAAAGTGCTGCACTCAAAATGCCAGCAAATTTGGAAAACTCAGCAGTGGCTACAAGACTGGAAAAGGTCAGTTTTCATTCCAATCCCAAAGAATGTTCAAACTACCACACAATTGCACTCATCTCTCATGCTAGCAAAGTAATGCTCAAAATTCTCCAAGCCAGGCTTCCACAGTACGTGAACTGGGAACTTCCAGATGTTCAAGCTGGATTTAGAAAAGGCAGAGGAACCAGAGATCAAATTGCCAACATCCGTTGGATCATCGAAAAAGCAAGAGAATACCAGAAAAACATCTACATCTTCTTTATTGACTATGTCAAAGCCTTTGACTGTGTGGATCACAACCTACTGTGGAAAATTCTTCAAGAGATGGGAATACCAGACCACCTTACTTGCCTCCTGAGAAATCTGTATGCAGGTCAAGAAGCAACAGTTAGAACTGGACATGGAACAACAGACTGGTTTCAAATTAGGAAAAGAGTACATCAAGGTGTATATTGTCACCTTGCTTATTTAAGTTATGTGCAGTGTACATCATGTGAAATGCCAGGCTGGATGAAGCATAAGCTGGAATCAAGATTGCCAGGAGAAATATCAATAACCTCTGATATTCAGATGACACCACTCTTATGGCAAAAAGTGAAGAGGAAGTAAAGAGCTTCTTGTGCTGAAAGCGAAAGAGAAGAATGAAAAAGCTTACTTACTGAAAGCGAAAGAGAAGAATGAAAAAGTTTACTTAAAACTCAACATTCAGAAAAGTAAGATTATGGCATCCAGTTCCATCACTTTATGGCAAATAGATGGGGAAACAATGGAAACAGTGACAGACTTTATTTTCTTGGGCTCCAAAATCACTGCAGATGGTGACTGCAGCCATGAAATTAAAAGTTGCTTGCTCCTTGGAAGAAAAGTTATGACCAACCTAGACAGCATATTAAAAAGCAGAGACATTACTTTGCTAACAAAAGTCCATATAGTCAAAGCTGTGGTTTTTCTAGTAGTCATGTATGGATGAGAGAGTTGGACCATAAAAGTTGAGTGCCAAAGAATTGATGCTTTTGAACTGTGGTGTTGGAGAAGACTCTTGAGAGTCCCTTGGACTGCAAGGAGATCAAACCAGTCCATCCTAAAGGAAATCAGTCCTGAATATTCATTGGAAAGACTGATGCTGAAGCTGAAACTCCAATCCTTTGGCCTCCTAATGTGAAGAACTGAATCATTAGAAAACACCCTGATGCTGAGAAAGATTGAAGGCAGGAGGAAAAGGAGACAACAGAGAATGAAATGGTTGGATGGCAGCACCGACTCAATGGACATGAGTTTGAGTAAACTCCGGGAGTTGGTGATGGACAGGGAGGCCTTGCGTGCTACAGTCTATGGGGTCGCAAAGAGTTGGACACAACTGAGGGACTGGACTGAACTGAATTGAAGGATCGTTAACTTACTGAGTGCACTGGGCAGGATGTGGGTCTCATGCCACCATTGTTTTATTGTTTGGGGACATGTCTCATGCTTCTGTTGCATGGTTTCAAGCCTGCTTGATTTTGTGATTAAGCAAACCTTTTTTCTTGAGTGATCATTAACAAACAGGGGTTCTCCCAGTGGGGTCGCTAGGAGTCAGCCATGACCGAGCGACTTCACTTTCACTTTTCCCTTTCATGCATTGGAGAAGGAAATGGCAACCCACTCCAGTGTTCTTGCCTGGAGAATCCCAGGGATGGGGGAGCCTTGGTTGGCTGCCGTCTGTGGGGTCGCACAAAGTTGGACATGACTGAGGCGACTTAGCAGCAGCAGCAGCAGCAGTGTAATTAACTATTTAATCATCTACATCGTCCCTTTACTCTGTGTCTATCATTTACAACATCAATGACTGCTTGTTTCTATCTGCTTTCTGTTTGTGCCTAATTGTCCTCTTTCTTTAAGATACTTATTACTTGTTAATTAATTAATAAATATTAATTAAATTAGGAACCACTCTGTTTCTTGAGGGACAAGAAAGCCACCCTCATCACCAAAGAATATTAAAAGAAAACAAAACAGCACAGGTTAAATCTATAACTGAGAATAAAAGATTCAATTAGACCCTAAAATATAAACCATTAAGATTCTGGGCCTAACCAAAAACAAACAAATTAAAGCCTTAAGTAACCCTCTTCCAGATTTAAAAACTGTTTGGGGAAAAATGGTTTAGATCTTCAAAATCACGGCTATAATCTCTTTTAATGATTTTGCTAATGCTTTTTGGTATATTTCTTTTAATTTTCACCTTTTGTAGACTCATGCTCCGATGTTTAACATCTAAGAGAGTAAAAGGATGATGCTGACCAGAGTGACGTTGACTTAAAGTTCTCCCAACATAGAAGGGACAGTCAGCCAGGTGTTTTACTCATTCCCTAGGCAAGTCTGTGCCCCATCTCAGCCTGAAGTAGCTAATGATCAGCTGTTGCCCCTTTTGCCCTCTTTTAAGCATAAAAGGGTAAACACCTGGATGGAGGATGTAGGGACAGAGTGAATGGACAAAGTAGGTGTGATTAAATAGTTAATCCCACCAGGGGATTATAAGTAGAAAAAATCTGGGAGACCCCTGTGTAAATTAATGATTATTCAAGAAAGTACGTTTGCTTAACCACAAAACTAAGCAGGCTTGCTTCACAACAAAATCATTCAAAAGAAGCATGAAGCATGCCCCCAAACAATAAGACAATGATGGCATGAGACCCACATCCCGCCCAGGGAGCTCAGTAAGTTAATGATCCCTAGGACATGCTTGGAGAAGGCAATGACACCCCACTCCAGTACTCCTGCCTGGAAAATCCCATGGATGGAGGAGCCTGGTAGGCTGCAGTCCATGGAGTCACTGAGGGTCGGACATGACTGAGCGACTTAACTTTCACTTTTCACTTTCATGCATTGGAGAAGGAAATGGCAAACCCACTCCAGTGTTCTTGCCTGGAGAATTCCAGGGACGGGGGAGCCTGGTGGGCTGCCGTCTATGGGGTCACACAGAGTCGGACACCACTGTAGTGACTTAGCAGCAGCAGGATATGTTCTCTGCACACATAAAAAACAATAATTTTTATTTTTATGGACCTAGTTTGACCATGTAGAAACAAGAAAACTCCCCTGCCTATGGAGGAGGAGCTGATGATGGAACCGTTGTCTACTCAAGAAAGACAAAAAAGTTCTTCCCCTCCTCCTCACTGTTCCTTGATTATAAAACTGTAGCCCGGTTCTCAGGGCTCAGCATTTCTTACCTGCCCTCGTACAAGCCTTGCAAGCATCCTGTTCTATTAAATCACTTATCTATTACTTTGCCTCTAGCTAAATTCTTTTCTGCACTAAGACATAAAACACTGTGGTACCAGAGCTCTTTGGAGCCCCTGAAACATCACCCAGTGGTTTCACCTCCAGGCCTTGTAAAAACCACATATTTCCAAAGGCCTCTTAGGACTCAACCACCTAGCTAAGAACCACTGGGTGGATATCTCAATCTTCTTGCCAAGACTTAACAATGACTTATAAACCATCCTGAAAAAATGGATTGGATATAGCCAGGCATCCTTCAAATAAGGCACCCTCAACCTTAAGCTATGCTAAATACTCAAGCAATAAGTTCCACAAATATTTATTGTAAGAAAGAAACTTAACTTTAACTATTGAAGTCACTGTACTCAGGTGGGAGAAACAGACATGTGGACTATAGTGAAAGCGAAGTCGCTCAGTCGTGTCCAACTCTTTGCGACCCCATGGACTGTAGCCTACTACGCTCCTCCGTCCATGGGATTTTCCAGGCAAGAGTACTGGAGTAGGTTGCCATTTCCTTCTCCAGGGGATCATCCTGACCCAGGGATCGAACCCAGGTCTCCTGCACTGTAGGCAGATGCTTTACTGTCTGAGCCACCAGGGAAGTCACAACACTGCCCAAATGAGGTTAAAATGAGGATGTTAATAGGATTTGCTTTATCTGTAAAACTTTCTGAAGTAATTATTAGAAAGGACTATATACGAATTTTGAAAAGGCTAAAATACAAATACAAAATGGTATAAAATCACACTGGCAAAAGATGCTGACTTAGGCCTTGAAGAAAGAATGGCCTTCATGGATACGATATGAGTAGGATTTCAAATGGTGGAGATGAGAAGAAGGCATTGCATGTAGAAGTATTAGCCAGGACAAGAGATAGAAACATTCTGGACTTCTTCAGGGGACAGGCTGCTACCCTGTGTGACAGAAAAGTAGAGAGTGGAGCACAGTCAACTCCAGACAAAGCTAGAAAGGGATATGGAGACCCAGTTGATGAAGTCCAGGAGTATTGCTTTCTGACTTCACATATGGGAATCTTTTCTCTCCCCAAAGTTCAATTTTCCTGATTACATGAGAGAAAAAGATTTTATTTGATGCTCAGCTGGTTTGAATAGCTGCTAATGTCTTTTGAACAGTAAAGTGGGGTGAGAGCCATCTATATGACCAGAAGTCATCAAGAGTAGTTGGTGGAAATTTTAGAGCAGTGGTTCTGAACCTTCGATGCAGTCACATGGGGAATTTTTAAAATGTCTGAAATAAGGCCCAGGAACCTGTGGTTATTTTTTTTTTTTTTTTTTTAAGTCACTCCTACGTGATTCTAATGAGCAATGGTTTTTCCAGTATGGAAAATATAACAGATTTGAGAAATCATCAAATAGAAGGCCACTGATCCCACATGGGATCAGGGAAGAAGTAATTTGGGAGTCACAGATCCACAAGTCCACTGCCACAGCTGCAGATAGACCAAGAATTTTATGGAGTTCAAGAAGTTCATTTTCTCCCATTGCCTAATCCATATTCCATTATCTTCACTATCTTATCTGAGAAAGTACATACCTCGCAAACTTAGAGGAAAGATAATTTGATGATTAAATGCTGGACAAGCGTCTCTAGCCCCAAACCATTACTCATAGGGCATTGTGATTCAAGGAGGGTATAATTTGTCACTGCCTGGTATCATGTTGAGCAAGTCATCTGATCTGAAGCTGAGGGTATAATGGGTGGGGAGCATGGAGAACATTTACTATTTGATCTGTGTGATAACATAGAAAGGTAGACTCCACTGTGCAGTTTCAATAAAGTGGATCCATGCACAACATCTGAGCGACTGAACTGAACTGATGCACAACATCTAGTTTTTATAGTCACCTTTCACTGCTGTTTATTTCCCAAACTATTTCTTTTTCCTCTATTAAGAAATAGATCCTTCATTTTTATAACACTTTCATGAATATTCATTTGTCCTTAACTGTCTTAGAAAGCATTCCAAAATTTTTGAGAAGTGTCTGCTACCAAGAGATGCATGCTGGCATGCATGTGATACTGATATATTAGGATTTGGTTTTGAAGCATTGAATAAAGAATTAGATTTCATCTCCACTAGCCCTGAGTTTTCATTAAGTCCTATCAGTGAGACCAGTAATTCAAAGCGCTGATCTTTCCAGCTGATGTAATCTCTGTCACACGATAGAGCCAGATTCCTAGTAAGCCTGCTGGCCTCACGGGCCTTCTCTTCTCGTGAACCAGGAAGAAGGGTCCTTTCAAGATGACTTGCCAAGGGCAGGTGGTGGTAATGGGGCTAGTGCCAACTCAGAGATGCTGTCATAATAATAGGGCTGTAGCCTCAAAAGCTCTGAACTTTTCTGAAAGGGACCCCAAAGAGGGAGGTGATTGGTCTAACAGAAGTTTCAAAGCACTGATCCATCATACCTGATAATTCACAGTGTAATGGTTATCTCAGTCTAAGAGGCACTTTATCATTCAAGTGTGAATTTTGTGTCAGCTATGGGTGAGGCACTCAGTGGGTTTCAGTAATATACGATGGACCTTACCCAGAATATGACTGTTACTGGAACAGGTGAGGAAAGGGGTCCCCTCATTTATTAAGGACTAGCTTTTTAAAGGTAGTGTCCTGCCTGAAGCAGCCATTTTATTTATTAATTTATAGAGCAAGCACTCAGAACAGTGTCAAGACACAAAGAAGAATGCCCTTCCCTCCTTCTTTCTTTTTTTGCATCTTTCTTTCCTTCCTTCTTCTTTTCTTCCTTCCACAAATATGTAAGGAGTACCTATTACTGTGCCTTATGGACTAGGGTTAAAATGGTGAACCAAATTTAATTGATATTTTTTTAGTGCAGAAATTCTTAATTTGGGCTCCATGGATTCCCCTGGAATCTGTGGACAGACTTCAAGGAGTTGGTGAACTTGAATGATAAAAATTACGTCTTTATTTTCACTAATCTCTAACTGCAATTTATCATTTGATTTAATCATGTGCGGAGGCAACAAAACACAGCAGTATTAAAAATACCTATGCCCAGAGCACCAATAGAAATCATAGACATTTTTATCTCACATTAGTTTTTTCAGACATCTCAAAAAAATTAGTGATTATGCTCATCATGACTTAAAAATTATGGTAGGTTTTGTTACTTAATGTGTTAATGAAGAACCATATTTAACAATATCTCAAATTTATATTTTAATATTTTGATGATCTTAATTCAATATTTGGTTTCCTTTGTAATCCTATGTATTTTACTTTATGCATTTTAAAACAGGATTCTGAGTAGGGTCCATAGGCTTCACCAGATAGCAAAATGAATCTTGGCTCAAAATGGTTATAAGTCCTTGCCCTAGTAAGAGAGATAGGCCTTAAAGAAATAAACACACCAATATGTAATTGAAAATAGTGCTAAGAGCTCGTTAAAAAGTTTAGGTGTGAGAGATGCCTTACAGTATAAGGCAGGGCCTCCCCAGTTTCTAATCTAGTGGGACCTACCTGGATTCTACTTCGATCTCTCGTACACCAGGTCCCATATGGGTCCTTGAGATATAACATCTGCACCTGCCAGTCTAGTAGAAGTCAGAGCGAACCACACAGAAGGAAATACGGAACCAAGATGATTTCTGTTAGAGAGCAGAGGCCTGAAGAAAATGAACCAGGGTGATGAGGTCAAGAACAAAAGAGGTGCTCTGGGACATCCAGGAAGACAGGGCAGGTCTCTCTGAGAAGGTAGCATTTGTGCTGAGACCTCTAGGAGGAGATCTAGGGGAGGAATTTTACAGACAGATAGGACAAAGGACCTGAGACAGGAGCAAGTAAGCTCTCAGTTCCCTTGAAGTAATGGTAGCTGTTTCCCTGCCACACTCTGCTTTTGGAGGAAGAAACAAATCACAAGTTGCTGTATTCAGAGGTCCCACCTCATTCCTGAGAACCATGTTTCCCCTGATATCACAGAGCCCATACCCCTGATTTGGAGAGGCCTACAAGAGTGGAAAACAAACCTCTCCACTATAGGGATTGGGGAACAGTGACTATTTTTCTCTAAAATGCATCCCAGTTCCACCTTTCAAGGCCTCCTGGGTTCACATCTTTTCCCAGCTGGGTGCAGGGAAAGCTACTCATTTGCCTCTATGGCTTTGACCTTTAGAATAATCACTCTTTCCTAATTAAAAAAAAGAAAAGACATCAAAGCTCCTGTCTGTCAGCAACCTCTATGACATCATTTGTAGATTATTAAAATCTACAAAAATCCTACCCAGTGGCTATGAAACAAGCTCATATAAAGGACTTATTTTAAAATAACACAATAATTTCAGGGGATGTCACAAAGTCATTGCATGTTCAGCCCAATACCCTATAATAAATGTGAGCTGAATTATTGCACAAATGTCATCAAGGGCACATGTAATCATTTTTATTGGAAAGTGGACCGATTGCTCCTGTCAGATATTGCTAAACCTTCAACTGCATAGCATCCCCTCTACTCTCACATACTTACAATGTCACAAGAAAATCAGTGAAGATTTGACATCTCATAAAAGGTTACAAACCTCCTTCGTATACAGTCCTATTAAGTTTCTACACTTAAGTCTGTGGTCAGATGTGAGACTGAGACCAATGGTCAGATGATAGACTTAACCCACTGCAAAATCATGCATAATTATACTCCAACAAAAAAAATAAAATAAAATGAGGCAGGACTAGAGGCATGTGACTCCATTTGGAGACCAGGAGGGAAAAATGAATGACTGTTAAACCACAGCAGTAAAGGACTGCAGGAAAGAGATGCATACCACCAAGAGGGGTTCAATTAAAAAAAAAAAAAAAAGTAAATGCCAGAAAATCATGTCCATCGGGCTTATTTATCATGACAACTCCAAGACAAGTTTATTTCCTGGGCTTATAATCACCTCTAACTAGGAGAAGTACCCACAGAAAATGAGCTTTGTACCAGCAATACACTCTCCCTAGAATAGAGCTGGTATCTTGATTAATAACATTGATTAAAATCCAGCCTTGTGCAATGAAGGGTTGTCAGCAGCTTAGGAGTACACAGATTAGGAGTTAAAAAAAAAAAAAACAGCTTAGGACTAAAAAAAAAACAAAGGAAGATTTAAAAAAAAATGCACATGTAAAAAAAATGATGAAAAGAATATGTATATATATGTATAACTGAATCACTTTGCTGTACACCAGAAACACAACACTGTAAATCAACTATACCTTGACTTAAATTTTTATTAAATGCAAAAAATATGCATAATTTAAAAATAAATTGCATCTTAAATAAAGACAATAAATGTTAGAAATATTTCCCAAAATCAAGAGTTGAGGTAAAAGGACTTTTGGCAGAAAGTTCAATTAGAATATCCCCAAATCCTTAAATTTCCAGTGAATCATAGTATAAAAGTTTTTCCTTCTAAAGCAATATTTTAAAAGAAACCCGGGGTAGCAGAAAGAGCCTTGAACTTGAAATCAGTTGGTGTAAGTTCCAGAACTAGCTCGGCACCTGGTTCTCTGTGTGAACTTGAGTAGGTTTTACTCTGTACTACGTCGTCTCTCTGGACCTCTGTTTCCTAATGTGTAAAATTACTGGGTTAGAAGAGATTATTTCTGAGATCTTTTGCAGTTCTAAAACTTGGCCTCTCTAATTAAAATAGGTACATGTGTCACTAGGCAATAGATTTCTAACAGGAACATGATCCTAGCAAGTATCTTTAGACTTCCAATATGGCCCCACTAAGGGATGCCTGAGCACTGTGACAATCATATGGGATATTTAGGCAGCTGGTGGATTTTTCTCTTTTTTTAACTGGAAATCCACTGATTAATATATCTGGCATTATGTTTGATCTTTTCTATGCCTCTCTGGGGTGATTTGTACCATTTCTGATGGAGCCTCTACTGTGAATGGAGTTCTCCCCTTCCCAAGAGAAAAGGAAGAGAAAGAGAAGAGTGTTACTTCCCAGTATATTCCAGGCAGCCTCACTGTGTGAAGAGCTCCATTGTTCTCCGCTACATTTTTTCAAAGGATTTCCAAATTAAAGGAATTTGAGGAGCACTCCATATGTTTATGAAGATTTACAATGAATACCAGCACATTAAAGAGTCAGAAATCCTGCCGTAAAAATTTCTGCCTGGCTTTAACTCAGAGTTTCCCAAACTCATTTGTCTGCAGCCCTCTTTTTCACAAGCCCTCTTTTTCACATTACCTACTATCTCAAGGAACCAGTGTTACGTGGAAACACTTTGGGAAGGTTGAAGTGCAGATCAGGGGCCCACTGAGAAAGAGTTCAATCAGGAGACATTCTCACTGGGATACCCACCTGTAATGAGTTCAGTGGTAGCCTCTAAAGCATGGGTCCAAATGTGAACTTCAAAATGTGACCTTCTTTGGAATAGGGCTTTTGCAGGTAAATTAAGTTTAGGATCCTGAGATTAAATCACTCTGGCTTAGTGTGAGCAGTAAATCCAATAATGAACATTCCTATAAGAGACAGAAAGGACACACAAAGAGACAGAGGCCAAGGCCATGTGAAGACAGAGGTCAAGATTGGAGCTGTGCTGCCACAGCCAAGGAAGCCTGGAGCCACTGTGAGCTGGAAGAGGCAAGTAGGGATCGGCTCCTAAAGTCCTGAGAGTGGGCATGGCCCTGTTGACACCTTAATTTCAGGATTCTGGCCCCCAGGATGGCTAGAGGATAAAGTTTTGTTTTAATTCACCCAGTTGGTTGTAACTTGCTACCGCAGTCCTAAGAAAATACTGCTGCTGCTGCTGCTAAGTCACTTCAGCCGTGTCTGACTCTGTGCGACCCCATAGACGGCAACCCACCAGGCTCCCCCGTCCCTGGGATTCTCCAGGCAAGAACACTGGAGTGGGTTGCCATTGCCTTCTCACATGAAAGTGAAAAGTGAAAGTGAAGTGGCTCAGTCGTGTCCAACTCTTCGCGACCCCATGGACACCACCTTTGTCTTCCTTTTTTAATTTTTTAAAAATAATTTTATTTATTTTTGGCTGTGCTGGATTCTTGTTGTTTGTGGGCTTTTCTCTAGTTGAGGCGAGAGGGGGCCACTCTTTAGTTGTGGTATACAGGCTCCCCATTGCTGTGGCTTCTCTTGTGGAGCACAAGCTCTAACGGGCTTCAGTAGTTGTGGCATGTGGGCTCAGCAGCTGTGGTTCTGGAGCTCTAGAGCACAGGCTCAACAGTTGTGATGCATGGGCTCAGTTGCCCCGAGGCACATGGGACCTTCCCAGACCAGGGATCAAACTCAAGTCTCCTGCATTGGCAGGTGGATTCTTCACCACTGAGCCACCAGGGAAGTGCTTCCTTTTTTTTAAATTTATTTTTTAATTGGAGGAAAACTGCTTTACAATGTTGTGTTGGATTCTGCCATACAACACAAATAAGCCATAATTATACATATATGTATATTTACATATATGCATATATGCAAGGGAGAAGGCAATGGCACCCCACTCTAGTACTCTTGCCTGGAAAGTCCCATGGGCAGGAGGAGCCTGGTAGGCTGCAGTCCATGGGGTCACTAAGAGTCGGACACGACTGAGGCACTTCACTTTCACTTTTCACTTTCATGCATTGGAGAAGGAAATGGCAACCCACTCCAGTATTCTTGCCTGGAGAATCCCAGGGACGGGGGAGCCTGGTGCGCTGCCATCTATGGGGTCGCACAGAGTCAGACACAACTGAAGCGACTGAACAGAGCAGATATATGCAAGAGGCTCCTTCTTGAGTCTCCCTCCCTTTCCCCATCCCATGTCCCTAGGTCATCACAGAGTGCCTGGCCAGGCTCCCTGTATTATGCAGAAACTTCTCATCAGCTATCTATTTTACACATGGTAGAGTATATATCCCAGGGGTGGGAGAGCCTGGTGGGCTGCCGTCTATGGGGTCGCACAGAGTCAGACATGACTGAAGTGACTTAGCAGCAGCAGCAGAGTATATATGTCAATGCTACTTTCTCCATTTGCCCCACTCTCTCCTTCCTCTACAGGGCCACAAGTCCATTCTCTATATCTGAGTCTCCATTCTTTCCCTGCAAATAGTTTAATCAATACCATTTTTCTACATTCTAAATATATATATATAATATTGCATTAATATATGATACTTATTTTTCTCTTTTTGACTTATTTTACTTTGTATAACAGGCTATACCTTCCTTTGACATCATCCATTAGTTGAGTTATTTGACACAAGTTAATACCTCTGATTGTATGTAGTATATACTTTTATTAAGCCACATTTTTATAAATATGAGAGATTACTAGAGATTAATTGAAATCTCACAGCTACTAAGTACTGCCTGTGACATCTGGATCTAGTTTTATCTGATGTGAGAGTTGAGCCCTCAACCTAGTGTGGTATCAGAGCAGGTTACTTACTAAACACCCTCATACCAGAAGCTTAAGAGGACAGAAGCTGATTTCTTGTTCATGTAACAGTCCAATGTGGATATAAGGTGAACAGTTTTCCTGGGGCGATTCTGGAGCCCAGGCTCCTTCCGCCTGTGGCTCTGCCATCTGCTACGCCTCAGGGTTCCTTGCTTCCAGAGGCAGATAGGAAAATAGGAGATGGAGAAAGCATACTTGCTTTTTAATCACCTCCTCCCAGAAGGACTTCCCTGGTGGCTCAGGTGGTAAAGCATCCGCCTACAATTCAGGAGACCTGGGTTTGATCCCTGGGTCAGGAAGATCCCCTGGAGAAGGAAATGGCAACCCACTCCAGTACTCTCACCTGGAAAATCCCATGGGCGGAGGAGTGTGGTAGGCTACAGTCTATGGGGTTGCAAAGAGTCGGACACGACTGAGTGACTTCACTTTCTTTTCTTCTTTCTCAGAAGGAATGTGTCTAAGAAGGAATGTGTCTCCTCTGTACACATTCTATTAGAAAAAGAGGCTCATATGGGCCCACCTCCAGGCTAGAGGCTTAGAACTCTAGCCCCAGGCTGGGCAACTTCTTCCCAGGAATAGCTCTATACTTTGGATAGGAAACATAAATGTGGTGAGGAGCTGATCATCTCTGCCACGACAGTACCGATACATGGATGAATGAGTGAGTGAGTGAACGAGTGAGTGAATGAAGAGATCTTACTTCTCACACTTCTGCTGACAAAAATAAAAGATGTTGGTCTGTTTAAAGGTGCCATTCCTGGTAGGAGGAAAACTAACTAAATTACCTAAATAGAGGAGTCTCCAGGCTCACTAAGGTCTCTAGAGTTATCAAAATAGCATCAAAACATTCCCTCTTTTCTGAGGACACTGTGCAGAGATATTTAATTGTCCATATATGTATATATGGACTAGGCCACCCAATATTTCACTGGTCAGTTGGATGCCCATATTGAAGACTACATTCCAACCATCTTCAACATTCGTTTTGGCCCTTTCGTTCTGAACAATGGGATGTAGATAGAAGTTGTAAAGAATCACCTGCCAATGCAGGAGACACGGGAGATGTGGGTAAGATCCCTGGGCAGGGAAGTTCCCCTGTAAGAGGAAATGGTAACCCACTCCAGTATTCTTGCCTGGAAAATGCCATGGACAGAGGAGCCTGGTGGACTACAGTCCACGGGTCACAAAGAGTCAGACTGAGCACACATGCCAAATATCAACTATCCTTAAAAGAAGGGGGCTCCTTTCTTCTCCTCTTTCTCCTTCCTCCAGGCTGGAAGTTGAGGAGCCTAGGAGCTTCCTAGGTTTGAGGAACAAGCTAGAGGGAACCAAGTTCTCTGCTGATCGTGGGAGCTGCCAAACCAGTCCCAGATTGCCCAACTCTAGATTTGGTTTACATGAGACATATCAGTTTCTATCATGTTTAAGTCACTGTTGTCTTCTGTTTTCTATCACCTGCAGACTGCCCTAATCATGACTAATACACACAGGACTCTTGTTTCTCTTTATCAAGGAGTATCATCATGCAAAACACACCATTAATGACCAAACCAGCCTCCACCACAACTATTTCTGCAAACCGAAGGATTTATCTGGACATTTTGTTTTTATCACTGGCATTTCTGACTTCCCACCTTCAGTCACCTCAGCTGGCATCAGTTGATGTCAGGGCTTGCTAGGCAAGGTTACCAACAACTTGACAAATAGGAGGAAATTAAGGGTTTTCTCTTAGGCCTGGCCCACAAGTTGCCTCACTGTCAAGCCTGTCTTACTACTGAGTGACTATGGTGGGTTGGGTTAAGTGTGTAATGGTAGAAATCCTTGCAGACAACTGTCATCTGCCTGGAAGTTACAGCTTCCTATTACCCTTGTAAAC
This sequence comes from Tragelaphus eurycerus, assembly GCA_935064755.1. Classification (NCBI taxonomy): domain Eukaryota; kingdom Metazoa; phylum Chordata; class Mammalia; order Artiodactyla; family Bovidae; genus Tragelaphus; species Tragelaphus eurycerus. The sequence goes on along the minus strand of CAKXYN010000015.1, from coordinate 13,909,743 downwards.
CTTCAGGGACAGAAGCTCAAAAATGACCCAGTTCCTACTGATACTTTTACAGAGAAGTTTGCCTTACCTAATACCTCCCTGGTTAGGACTGCTAGCCAAGGTAACCTTCAATCCTGATGCAGAGGCTGACACAAGGCAGGCCTCTGCTGCTGCATGGCAATGATATTTCTGTGGAAAGTTCTGCTCATCAGTGGGGAATTCAAACTCCCAATTTTGACTTATGCAGAATCTCAAAGTTTCAGGATACACCATAGGACACTGCTTCTAGTTCCTAACTCCAAGAAAGGCTCCACTGAGATCACGGTTGACTTTCTCTCCTTAGACCAGTGGCTTGCAATATTCATTTGACCATGAATGCTTAGAGGAAGTGATGGATCGTATGGCCCACCTCCCTAGAAATACAGTATATATATTCATGCAACATAAAACTTTGTCCCCGATTTCCCAAGGTGCCAGGCCCCCTGAAGCCTATTCATGAGTCCAGAGCCCCTAGGTTAAAAAACTTAAAAAAAATTTTTTTTATTGGAATATAGTTGATTTACAATGTTGGGTTAGTTTCTGCTACACAACAAAAATGAATCAGTTATACATATAGATATATCCACTCTTTTTTTATATTCTATTCCCACATAAGTCATTACAGCTTATTTGAGTAGAGCTCCCTACAGTATACAGTCAATCCTTATTAGTTATCTATTTTATATATAGTAGTGTGTATATGTCATGCCTTTGAACCTCGGAGCAGATTTGAAAACCTCTGGAGTTATCCAATTTTTCTTTTCTCCACTTCTGCTCTTGAATGAAAGTAGACCAAAGTCAGTTTTAGAAGCTTCAGCTGCTCATGGACTTTACTGATATTCCTGACCAACAATGAGAGGAATGCTGCACACCCTTCCCTACTTCCTGCTCTGAAGTCCTTTATCTGAGATTCCGGTCCCATCTAACTCTCCTTTCCTGCTGTATCTCCCACAGACAGCCCATACTTGGACATCTGAAATGTTTGTTTGCTGTTTCCCACACATGCCAAGGTGCTGCCTGCTATCCTCTGTCTTTGCTCAGACAATTTCCTAACCCTATACACCTCTTGGTCCATCACTATCTGTCAAAATACCACTCATCTTCTTCAATACCATGGAAAAACAAACTTTTTTATAAAGCTTTTCTTGAACCCTTTCCTTTATATTCTTAGCCTAAGTTTCAACATCTGTTAAAGTATGAACATGTATCATAGATTAGTTGGGCTGCCATACAGCAGAATATTTGAACTCTTGACGTTTGAAATCAGAATGACTGGGTTTCAATCCTGGCTCAGTCTCTCTCTGCTATGTCACCTTGTATACATTTCTTAACCTATCTGTGCTTCAGTTCCCTCATTGGCAAAATAAAGATAGTAACAGCCTGTTTCATGGTGTTAAATGAGCTAATCCATGAAAAATTCTTACTGCAATGCTTGGCACACTGAAATCATTTAGTAAGGTGTAGTTATTTTTATTTTATTAATAGTATGCCTTTGTCCCCACCCCCTATCATTAAGATATGAAGTAGCTGAGGGAAGAGCCTGGGTCTTAGTCATCACTTTATACCTCATAGAACCTAGAAAGAAAGACAAAGAAACAAACCTTTGCACATAGTAAATACCTAGTATATGATATTTAAGTGAATCATCCATAAAAATGTAACCTAAGAATTCAAGATAGCACTGTTGTCATCTGCATTTTTATGACTAGATAAGAGTACATGGGACCATAAGATAGATGCTATATTGAGACTAGAAACCATTCTTGGCCTTGAAAAAAATCCTGATTATATATCTCTGTCCTAATTCCAGGATTTATATTCCACCACGAAGGCTATGCCAAGAATTCCTATCTTCTCAATTAGTTTCCCTTCTCATTCAATTATACAGACATTTATTCAGCAATTCCTGATGGCATACACTATGTGAGGGATCAGATATAGCCTTCTTGGACTCCTGCAAACTAGCTGCCTTTCAGCACTGGATTTCGAGCTCAGGACCCAGGTCATGCACTCATTTTCATATTCTATGAACTTGAAGCCCAATGCTAGACAGCAACCAGTCTGCAGGATTTTCCTCTCTGGTGACAAGAGATGTATACTTATGGCAAATGGTAGAATAGCATGTCATGCTTCAATATAAAATAATTCTAATAATATGTATAGAAAATTACCTAGATCACATCTGACCACTCCACCTACTGAACTGACCCAAATAGACCCCTGCCAAATAGAAATACTAAGGTAAGGTAACAAAAACATTTTCCACATAACCAAGTTTGATTTAAAAAAAAAAAAAGGAATTTTCAGGTGCCAAAAATGGCATGAAATCAAGTCAGAGGAACAAATATGAGCTGATACCAGGAGGAGGCCACACGGATTTCAGATGCAGTTATGGACCCCGGGGGCAAGGGAGCTAGATTTCCAACACCTATAGGAAAAAAAAAAAAAAATGAGTTCAGGCCCAAAGGAGGCTAAGAATGGAGCTGAACTCCCTGCAAAAGTATATAATCTGCCTGGGGTTTTGAGAGGGACAAAAATAATTACCTGTGAAAATTAAAACTCTGAGCCTACACCACACAGATTTGGGGCCTTAATTTATAAAACATTCATGATGTGGAAGCTCTGGCTGGTAATTTAACATAGCCTAGGGTCATTCATCCCCCTAGTCATCCAGCTAAAGCCAAGGCAAGATATTTCTGTAGAGACACTTTCAAAGTCCAGCTCCTTGTGGTTGTTGCAAAGGCACTTTGAACTCAGAGTGGAATCATCCCTGCTTACCAAAACTGGTCATTTGTCAGTGCAGCCTACTCATGGATGGCACCACTTCCCATTAAGGCACATAGGTCTGTGAGTTGTCCTTGATACCCTACAGTGACCATCACTAAGGCTTACTGATTTTTCCTTCTATATCTATCAGATCTGTCCATTTCTCTTCATTTCCAATAACCCATTCTATTCCAAACCACTATCATCTGTTGCTAGCCTCCTAACTGGTTTACTGTGCATCCACTTTATCAGCTGGAATAATATGAACTTGTCATTTTATAGGACCAATAGTATGGAAGTGGCAATTCCATAGATTCAACCTGATATTCTTCCCATTTGATTTCTACCCTACAAAAAGAGTTACCTTATCATAAATTAATCTGATCATGTTGCACCTGCCCCCTGCTTAAACTGTCCAAGGCTTTCCCACTGCTCTTAAGGTTAAGCTCCTAGGACTTCTCTGGTTGTCTAGTGGTTAAGAATCTTTGCTTCCACTGGAGGAGACATGGGTTCGATCCCTAGCCAGGGAACTAAGATCCCACATGAATAAGTGTGGCCAAAAAAAGGAAAACAAAAACATGGAATGAAGGAATGAAGAGCTTGGATGCAGGGTTACCAAGGTAAAGACTGATACAATGGTTCTGCAGGAAAGGGTGAGTGCCTGAAACTAAGAATGTTTTTTCATGCATTACCTTAGCTAATCTTCAGAACATTCCATCTTTTTCTTCAGGCATTTTTATAAGCAAGGAGACTGGAGATATTAAGTGACTTATTTAGAGTCACATAATGGTAGATCTAAAATGCTTAGCAAGGTTATCTGACTCCAAATCCAGCTGTCTTTCTATTTAAAACAACTGAGATAAGCAGAGGAGACAGCAAGAAACCCTGGAGTGGGAGCCAGGAAGTCCAATGGTGACAGGAACTGGCAAGGTAATGTAAAGGCTGAGGCAGGTCATGATCAAAACAAGAGGCAGGGTTGAGGACCACATCCAGCTGAAAGGTGCATATAATTCCAGCTCTAAATTACTGTTGATATATTGAAATGCAGACCCAGTATTTTAAGCTGTCCTAATTTTAAGAGAAGTTCAAACCTTGACTTTTATGTGCAATCATTCTGGATATAAAACCTTATGCAGAGCAAAGAGAACATGTGTGCAGGATGAATGTGGGCTGTGGATACCAATTTGCAATCCGCAGTCTAAGACGAATGGGAGAGTAGCAGGAAAGATGTATTATTTTCAGTATACACCTATGCTTGTATCTTATATGGAAAATATTTGGGGAGGGCCCTTATGAATAATCTTAGCAATAGTTATCCAACTTGAACTTTGATGGTTCCACAGAACTGAGAAGTTAGGATCGGTTAATCTGTAACTAGCTTTATTGTTCCAAGATCACTATGTTCTGTTAAAGCAAAGAAACAACAACCACAGGAGGATAAACATCTTCATTCTTTGATCCTGAGGCAGGCAATGGGCAAGAAACCCAAATGGCCACTGTTGGAGAATGTGTAGATTACTGACAAGGCTACTCTTGTTAGAAAGAAAATACAGACCAGCGATAAACTGATCAGATCAGATCAGTCGCTCAGTCGTGTCCGACTCTTTGCAACCCCATTAACTGCAGCACGCCAGGCCTCCCTGCCCATCACCAACTCCCGGAGGTCACTCAGACTCACATCCATCGAGTCAGTCATGCCATCCAGCCATCTCATCCTCTGTCGTCCCCTTCTCCTCCTGCCCCCAATCCCTCCCAGCATCAGAGTCTTCTCCAATGAGTCAACTCTTCGCATGAGGTGGCCAAAATACTGGAGTTTCAGCTTGAGCATCATTCCTTCGAAAGAAATTCCAGGGCTGATCTCCTTCAGAATGGACCGGTTGGATCTCCTTGCAGTCCAAGGGACTCTCAAGAGTCTTCTCCAACACCACAGCTCAAAAGCATCAATTCTTCGGCGCTCAGCCTTCTTCACAGTCCAGCTCTCACAACCATACATGACCACAGGAAAGACCATAGCCTCGACTAGGCGAACCTTTGTTGGCAAAGTGATGTCTCTGCTTTTGAATATGCTATCTAGGTTGGTCATAACTTTCCTTCCAAGGAGTAAGCGTCTTTTAATTTCATGGCTGCAGTCACCATCTGCAGTGATTTTGGAGCCCAGAAAAATAAAGTCTGACACTGTTTCCACTGTTTCCCCATCTATTTCCCATGTAGTGATGGGACCAGATGCCATGATCTTCGTTTTCTGAATGTTGAGCTTTAAGCCAACCTTTTCACTCTCCACTTTCACTTTCATCGAGAGGCTTTTGAGTTCCTCTTCACTTTCTGCCATAAGGGTGGTATCATCTGTATATCTGAGGTTATTGATATTTCTCCCAGCAATCTTGATTGCAACTTGTGTTTCTTCTAGTCCAGCATTTCTCACGATGTACTCTGCATATAAGTTAAATAAACATGGTGACAATATACAGCCTTGATGTACTCCTTTTCCTATTTGGAACCAGTCTGTTGTTCCATGACCAGTTCTAACTGTTGCTTCCTGACCTGCATACAGATTTCTCAAGAGGCAGATCAGGTGGTCTGGTATTCCCATCTCTTTCAGAATTTTCCACAGTTTATTGTGATCTACACAGTCAAAGGCTTTGGCATAGTCAATAAAGCAGAAATAGATGTTTTTCTGGAACTCTCTTGCTTTTTCGATGATCCAGCGGATGTTGGCAATTTGATCTCTGGTTCCTCTGCCTTTTCGAAAACCAGCTTGAACATCAGGAAGTTCACAGTTCACAAACTGCTGAAGCCTGGCTTGGAGAATTTTGAGCATTACTTTACTAGCGTGTGAGATGAGTGCAATTGTGCGGTAGTTTGAGCACTCTTTGGCATTGCCTTTCTTTGGGATTGGGATGAAAACTGACCTTTTCCAATCTTGTGGCCACTGCTGAGTTTTCCAAATTTGCTGGCATATTGAGTGTAGCACTTTCACAGCATCATCTTTCAGGATTTGGAATAGCTCCACTGGAATTCCATCACCTCCACTAGCTTTGTTCGTAGTGATGCTTTCTAAGGCCCACTTGACTTCACATTCCAGGATGTCTGGCTCGAGGTCAGTGATCACACTATCATGATTATCTGGGTCATGAAGCTCTTTTTTGTACAGTTCTTCTGTGTATTCTTGCCACCTCTTCTTAATATCTTCTGCTTCCGTTAGGTCCATACCATTTCTGTCCTTTATCGAGCCCATTTTTGCATGAAATGTTCCTTTGGTATCTCTGATTTTCTTGAATAGATTCTTAGTCTTTCCCATTCTGTTGTTTTCCTCTATTTCTTTGCATTGATCGCTAAAGAAGGCTTTCTTATCTCTTCTTGCTATTCTTTGGAACTCTGCATTCAGATGTTTATACTTTCCTTTTCTCCTTTGCTTTTCGCTTCTCTTCTTTTCACAGCTATTTGCAAGGCCTCCCCAGACAGCCATTTTGCTTTTTTGCATTTCTTTTCCATGGGGATGGGCTTGATCCCTGTCTCCTGTACAATGTCACGAACCTCATTCCATAGCTCATCAGGCACTCTATCTATCAGATCTAGGCCCTTAAATCTATTTCTCACTTCCACTGTATAATCATAAGGGATTTGATTTAGGTCATAGGTCTAGTGGTTTTCCCTACTTTCTTCAATTTCAGTCTGAATTTGGCAATAAGGAGTTCATGGTCTGAGCCATAGTCAGCTCCTGGTCTTGTTTTTGCTGATTGTATAGAGCTTTTCCATCTTTGGCTGCAAAGAATATAATCAATCTGATTTCGGTGTTGACCATCTGGTGATGTCCATGTATAGAGTCTTCTCTTGTGTTGTTGGAAGAGGGTATTTGCTATGACCAGTGCATTTTCTTGGCAAAACTCTATTAGTCTTTGCCCTGCTTCATTCCGTATTCCAAGGCCAAATTTGCCTGTTACTCCAGGTGTTTCTTGACTTCCTACTTTTGCATTCCAGTCCCCTATAATGAAAAGGACATCTTTTTTGGGTGTTAGTTCTAAAAGGTCTTGTAGGTCTTCATAGAACCGTTCAACTTCAGCTTCTTCAGCGTTACTGGTTGGGGCATAGACTTGGATTACTGTGACATTGAATGGTTTGCCTTGTAAACGAACAGAGATCATTCTGTCATTTTTGAGATTGCATCCAAGTACTGCATTTTGGACTCTTTTGTTGACCATGATGGCCACTCCATTTCTTCTGAGGGATTCCTGCCCGCAGTAGTAGATATAATGGTCCTCTGAGTTAAATTCACCCATTCCAGTCCATTTTAGTTCGCTAATTCCTAGAATGTCAACATTCACTCTTGCCATCTCTTGTTTGACCACTTCCAATTTGCCTTGATTCATGGACCTGACATTCCAGGCTCCTATGCAATATTATTCTTTACAGCATCGGACTTTGCTTCTATCACCAGACACATCTACAGCTGGGTATTCTTTCTTCTTTGGTTCCATCCCTTCATTCTTTCTGGAGTTATTTCTCCACTGATCTCCAGTAGCATATTGCACCCCTACTGACCTGGGGAGTTTCTCTTTCAGTATCCTATCATTTTGCCTTTTCATACTGTTCATGGGGTTCTCAAGGCAAGAATACTGAAGTGGTTTGCCATTCCCTTCTCCAGCGGACCACACCCTGTCAGATCTCTCCACCATGACCCGCCCATCCTGGGCTTCCCCTCACACCAGGATAAACTGATAGTGGCCCTTAATTCAAACTCCCAATAGGAATTGTAGTCACTTTTAATATGCTAGAGATCATGGAAAAGTTCATCTTTATCTCATTTGTGGTTCCTTTCCTTAGCATTTTTCATTGAAGGAATAAAAAGATGTCACAAACTGCTCTTCCAAGAGATACTATGATCAAATAAATATTTGCTTTTTAGTTTCAGTTCCTCTCACTCTGGCATGTGGAAGACCTTTACAGGTTTTCTGTTTGACCTCACCCTACCCCAAACACCAGCTAAGTACAAGCTGCAGAAATTGTTTGGATCCTTTTTCCTATGGTGTTTTTTTCAAATGTCAATCTGTATTTTATGATTTCCCAAACCAGATATAATGTGACATTTAATTTCCAATCTATTTGAGAACAAACTGTGCTTTTTCTTACAGGATTGATTTATAATAAACAGCACTCATCTCCTATTAAGTAGAAATTGGTCTTAACAGGCTATGAATATACTTAAATTTTCCATTTAAGTGAATTTTATAACATAATATTGTTAATATAGCAATGTAAAATAAATGATATCTTTATCTTATTCCAGTTGAACTGGCCTGTGAACCATTTGAGTACAATAATGGGGAAAATCAGTTCTGAATATTCATTGGAAGGACTGATACCAAAGCAGAAACTCCAATACTTTGGCCACCTAATGTGAAAAACTGAGTCATTTGAAAAGACCCTGATACTGTGAAAGATTGAAGGCGGGAGGACAAGGGGACGACAGAGGATGAGATGGTTGTATGGCATCACCGACTCAATGGCCATGAGTTTGAGTAAGCTCTGGGAGTTGGTGATGGACAGGGCAGCCTGCATGCTGCAGTCCATGGCGTTGCAAAGAGTTGGACATGACTGAGCGGCTGAACTGAATGGGAGAAACACATATCATCCCACCTGTTACTGAACATTATAAGAATTAGATGAGCTCATGGTAGCAAGAAGGTTTTAAAAATTCCCTGCATTGTCTTTGCAATCAGGCTACTTCCTGTGCAGCCATTTCCCAGGTTTGTAGTTTGCCTCTGAAAGACACATTCAGGATGGGTGTGGAGAGCCAGCTTGCCTCTCTGCATGGTCTGCAGGCAGCCTCAATGGAACCACTGGCCATATTCCCCTATGCTGCTTATTTACTCAATTAATTCACTAGCAACTCAGTTGCCATGGCTTTCATGAAAGTTATTTTGTAAAGAATATTCCTAGTTTGAGGTCCTAGAAATTTTCTTATATTCATTTGTAAAGTTTTAAAAGGCATGAGAAGTCAATAGGAGAAATCAACCACAGCCTTCACATAGTCCTGGATCACGGAAAGAAGAAACTGAGACAGATAGCTTTATTTATATCACTCTTGTGTTAGTGAGGCGAGGCTAACTACTAGGTCAAATAACCCAGAAGTTTTGACACAACTGGAATAAAAATGTTTCTTACTTCTATCACAGTTCAATGCAGGTTGGTGAGGCAGGGGAATGAAGAGTTCTGTTCCACGTGTTAACCAGGGGCTTAGGATCTGTCCATCATGTGCTTTTACCATCTCTTAGTCCATAGTTGGCAAACTTTTTCTGTAAAGAGCCATGTAGAAAACATTTTAGGCTTCATGGGCCATATGGTCTCTGTCACTGCAGCACAAAAGCAGCCAGAGGCAATATGTACATAAATAAGCATGGTTGTGTTCCAGTAGAACTTGATTTACATAACCAGGCTTCTGCTGCTGCTGCTGCTGCTAAGTCACTTCAGTCGTGTCCAACTCTGTGCGACCCCATAGATGGCAGCCCACGAGGCTCCCCTGTCCCTGGGATTCTCCAGGCAAGAACACTGGAGTGGGTTGCCATTTCCTTCTCCAATGCAGGAAAGTGAAACGTCAAAGTGAAGTCGCTTAGTCGTGTCCGACTCTTAGTGACCCCATAGACATTAGCCCACCAGGCTCTCCCGCCCCTGGGATTCTCCAGGCAAGGACACTGGAGTGAGGTGCCATTTCCTTCTCCAATGCATGAAAGTGAAAAGTGAAAGTGAAGTCGCTCAATCGTGTCCGACTCTTAGTGACCCCATGGACTTCAGCCTACCAGGTTCCTCTACCCATGGGATTTTCCAGGCAAGAGTATTGCCTTCTCCAGGGGCCGTAATCCATTGACCGCTGCTCTAGGACCTTGTCCCTCTCGGCATTCAGACAGTAGACAGAGTGAGCATCATGGAAGAGGCACATGTAAAATTAATGCCCATCCCCATGTAACTGTTCTGCTGCTGCTGCTGCTGCTAAGTCACTTCAGTCGTGTCCGACTCTGTGCGATCCCATAGACGGCAGCCCACTAGGCTCCTCCGTCCCTGGGATTCTCCAGGCAAGAATACTGGAGTGGGTTGCCATTTCCTTCTCCAATGCATGAAAGTGAAAAGTCAAAGTGAAGTCGTTCAGTCGTGTCCGGCTCTTAGCGACCCCATGGACTGCAGCCTACCAGGCTTCTCCATCCATGGGATTTTCCAGGCAAGAGTACTGGGGTGGGGTGCCATTACCTTGCCTGGTAACTGTTCTGAGGATTATATTAAACAGTTTCTAAAGTGCTTAGTGTAAAGGTCAGTATGTAGGGTTTGCTCCATAAATGGCACCGTCATTTTCTTTTTTTAAGTATAGGAATAAAGTACCTTTGGTATTTACAAGAGGAAATGGTCATACTTAATTGAGAGAGATCAGAAAAGGTTAGAGTTGATTCTCAAAGGTAGGGTAGGCTTTTAACACGCAAGACTCAGGAATAGCTTGAGCAAATAAACAGCAGTTGGAAGCATTGTTAAGTTAGTTAGCACACAGTTTGGTTTGGCTGTAACACAGGGTTATTTGGAGGAATCAAGGGACATAAGTCTGGAAAGGTAAGAAGGTTTTGAACACCAGGTTTAAGGTGTAGACATATAGCGGCAACAGAGAGCCATTGTAAGTTATTGAGAAGTAAACACAAATTTTGTGTGCCAAAAATCTGTAAATTTGTTGTCTGAAACCCAGACTGTTTTCTAACACAGTGCAAGCAATTGGAGTTAAGAGTTCCAGGTTGGTCCACAAAAGCTTGTTTCTCAGGTGTTTATAACCTGTATTTGCAAGGAATAATTATTTTACTCAATCAACATACCCACAAAATTATTCAGCTATAGAGCTATATAAATGTTGCTTTGATTCTCATTGTCTTAATCTAAAATAAGCTTTCCCAGGAAAAGTTCCTCAGTTAACATGTACAGAGATTTATGGCCAACTACTAAAATTCCTGGAAAGGTATGCCATGATAAAATATAGATTCAATTTTTTTGCCAACTCATTTGGATGCTGAGAAGTAATTTGCATGGAGGTGGAACCATGAAGACAGAAGCTTATTTAGTTGGGCCTTCATTTCCAGATCCCTAAAAAGAACTACTTACCCCTAATTGACACAAACCTGTTGGGCTTGTTTTTCAGAACCCATCTGTGTTGAAAGCACTGATTTCAGCTGCCTTCTGTGCAGGAATCCCTGCTTCCACCTGCTGCTGGAGAAATCTGTTCTGGCATTCAGGTAAGTTCTACCTAAACAGCAACTGAAAGGAAGCCTCAAATTTGGGAGCACTCAACACCAGTGCCTCATTCTGACATTTCATGTTAATAGTCATTTATGCACTCACATGCCACAAGTATTTATGAGTATCTGCTATGTGCCACTTCCTGCACTGATACCAGAGGTAGTAGAGACAGCCCATGAGAATCACACTGCAAACAAGTGTTTACACTACAGTATTACAATTTATCTTATGGGTGTACGTAGGAAAAGAGGCATCTAAAATTGTCTATAGGATTGGAAAAAAGTTTTTCTGAAAAGATAGTATCTGAGCTGGGATGTGAAATAGAAGCTTTAGAGAGAACTGGAGGACAGCATCTCGTGTAAAGAAATCAGCAAATAACAAAAGCATTTGATTACAGAGCATTGTGCATATTCAGTGAATATTTGCTAAAGGGGATGAATGGATGAATACACGGATGTGAAGAAATTCTTTGGAAACCCTGTATTATCTTCTACCCAGTGATAAGTCAGTCTTTCTTAGCACACACAGACCTCCAGTGTGCCTTGAGGTTTAATTCCAGCTTAGCTCTCAGAAGACAGTTTTTCTCATTCTGTTAAAAATTTTAAATCTTGACAATGAAAGATCTTCATCCTAATGCACATTTTAAGCACTGAAAACAACCCCATACTTGGTGCTGGGATTTCCCATTCTAGGAGTTCTGAAGCTACCTCTTACCTAGTGCTCCAGACCTCAATCCAGAATACACTCTTAAGGACAGTTCAGAAATATCCTGGGGTGATAACTGGGTTACTACCAATAAACTCACTGAGTCAGCAGGCCACTTGGTTCGGTTGCTGGTCAAACGGTTGAGCCGGAAGTCTCCTTCCTTCCGAATCATGCATGTGATGGGATGTACAGGCTCCAAGAATTAGCTGGTAGCAGTTTTTTTCTCCCTTAAATTTCTTTCAGGAGACATGAGTCCTACTCCAGTACCTGGCTTCAGGTAACAATCCTATGTCCAGTCCTCCAACTCTCCTGACACATTTTCAAGGCTCTGTTACCCAAAAGAGCCATATTCCTAACTGCTACTGCCTGCTTCCAGACCCAAAGGCCAGCAGTCCTGTAACTTCAGCCCCACCCACCACTTATAGTTTGTTCATTTCTGATATGCTGAGACATTTAACCTTATGCTTTTAGTCCACTTATATTTTAAGGTGAACGATATGAAATTTCTAAAAGTCAACAGCTTTTACCTATGAGAACTGCAATCACAGAAGGTCAACTTAATATTTTTTTGTGTTTTTTTTTTTTTTTCATATTTTATCCATTGTGTCTGCATTTTGGAGCAGAGGGTATGTGTCCAAATATAATTTATTTTTCCAATGTTACCAGAAGTCTTGTCTCTTAAAATGAAATTCTCATTCATGACAAGTTAAAAGTTGACTATCAGAAAAATAAATAATGAAGATGCAGCATTCTTATGGTCAAAATGAAAGATCAAAGGAATGAAGTGTAATCCAATTAAGGAGACTAAAATGGAAGGGAATAATGATGGAAGAGGAAATACCAGGGTTTAAAAGGGGGGCAAGGTGGGATTAAAGAATCAAGAGGAAGCTATTACAGAATACACTTGTGAAACATGTTTCTAGAGGCCAGTTCAAGAAAAGTGAGTGTGAGGTCCAGGAATAGGAATAATAGGTTTAAATGTTAAGTGACTGCAAAGAAAGCAGATTTGACCTAAACTCTGGGTTGCCCTAGGAATTCAGTCAGAAAGATCCTTTTTTCCCTGCAAAAAGAAATAGTTTAGCTGGCCTAGATTCAAAGAGGTAGGTTCAAAGAAACTCAAATTACATTGATCCATCTCAGGTCGACATGCTCAATTCTGCTTTGTATATCCCTGTCTCTTGTTTGGCTGTAGAGAGGTTCTATCCACAGTAAAATCAAAGTGACTTGACTCTCTACAGCTAGGTAAGATACTGGTGATTCACCACAGAGGATCAACCCTGGAAAGAATTCAGGGTTAAGACCATGGTGGAAGGAAATCTCTTGATCTGGTGTTTAATCTCTGGAGAGAGAACCAGGAGAAAGTGACAGGAGCTGACTGTTTGAAATGTAATCTTTTAAAATTCACCTTGGGATGCCCTTCCACCAATCAGAATCTCAAACATGCAAAAAAAAAAAAAAAGAGCTCTTCTGCAAAATAATGTATACCATTTAAATGTTAATTCACAAGAGGATCATAATAACTACTCTGCTTCACATACACAAAAATAAAGACACCTAAGCAATGCCTTTCTGTTTCCCCAACAGAAGTGACACATAACCACATGCTAAGTTTCCCCTCACCTTTCTGTCTGAGTTAGCATCATTATCTTAATTATCTTCCAGTTCACACATTTTCTTTTTTTTTTTTTTTTAATAATTATTTATTTATTTATTTTTGGCTGAGCTGGGTCTTTGTTACTGTGCGGGCTTTTCTCCAGCTGTGGTAAGCAAGGGCTCCCCTCCAATGGTGGTGTGCAGACTTCCCATTGCAGTAACTTCTGTCGCACAGCACACAGCTCTCGGGTGTGCGGGTTTCAGCATTTGTGGCACGTGGCCTCCAGAGCACAAGCTCAGTAGTTCTGGTGCATAGGCTTAGTTGCTCCCCAGCATGTGGGATCTTCCTGCATTAGGGATCAAACCCACATTTCCTGCACTGGCCAGGCAGATTCTTTACCACTGAGCCACCAGGGAAGGCCACACACATTTTCTTGAATGAACTGGAGAAAGGAGCTTTTATCTCTGGCCTCTCTTTCATATGTGAATCATTAAGCCTCCTGTAATTCAACTGTGTATTTGTCTCTTTTTTCCAGCAACTTCAAATTCACCTGTATGAAGCAAAACATCTGGTTGCTGGATATGACTTCATAAGTCTGGTATTCTGATTACCTTGTCAGTTATCATGAAGAAAGCAAGCCATTCCATCATTAGAAGTCTGGCTTCCTCTTCTTTTATGTATTTTTTCCCTTGCCTCTCCTACCTCTCTTTTTAGATAAACACATAAGAAAAGCCAAAGCTTCTGGTGTATATGGCACCAGTGACATTTGCATTCCCTGTAGACACACCCTCTCAGCCTCACTAGCCCAGGCTTTTTTTGCATCCAAGGATTGAAACTTGTCTTCAGACTTCATTACAAAATTGCTTCAAAGATGTTATGCTTGAATAAATTGTCTGAAAAGAACTGAGTGAAAACCTTCTTAATGGGCTCAATTTTAGTTCCTTCTTTTCCAAGATGCCAAAACATCTTACAAGAAACATGAGGGTTAAATATATAATTTTTCTTTGTCATATGAAAGCTGTCCCATTGCCTGCAGTTGCACCTCATACATTTGATCTTATGCTAATTGGTTGCATTTTGCTATTTTAATCATTATGCATCAACTATAGGGAATATTAGAAAGAAGGAAATCCAAGCACAGCAGTACAGTATAGTGTTGTGTGAGAAAAAGGGCACAGGATTTATTTTTTAGTCTCTCTGGACCTCAGTCCATTCAATCAGGAATATAGTACTTATCTCACAGGAGCTGTACTTACCTTTGAAAACTACAAAATGCTAGAACATTTTTATCACTATTTTAATTATAATATTAACAAAATCATACAATGATGAAGCAGGAAGAGACCCTGGAAATAAACTAGTTAGGATTTAAGAGATGAGGAAACTGAGGATCAGACAGTATACATCTAGCATGTTGGGGGCAACTCAGACTTTGAATATCTCAGGTACTCTCATTACTACAAGGACTGTGCAGATACAAAGACAGAGGTTGGCTGGCTGCCAGTTGAGGAATCAGTGGTTCTTGGGGTTGTTGGAAACTGGAAGTACATTTGCCCCATTCAGAGAAGACAGCTAATACTGGTTTCTGCATATCATTTTTTACCATATCACCATATAGAGGTCCAGGATTGCCAGATCTAATCTTTTCTAGAAAGACCAGAAATCTAAATTTTTTGATATGTGAAGCCTCCTAATTTTTAAATGATATTTTAGTTTTTAAAATAATGTTGTATAGGTCAAACAATATCTGAGGGTCAGAATTAGCCCATGGTTTACCAATCTCATCTACAGGGACATGTCCAAATTCTTTCTCATGGTATCTAAGGCCTTTAATGATCTCGCCCTGCTTCCTTTTTCAGCTCACTTCTTATCTGTCCTTGCCTGTGCTTACATGCCAGCTTAGTACTGAACAGGTCATAATTCCACAAATACACCTACTGATTCACATGAACATGCCCACTGACCATCCCTCAGTTACCCTTGCTCCTTGCTTGTGCTGTACTTTATGCCTGCAATGAATCTTTCTCCCATATTACTGTGCATCTTATCTTTCTAATGAGAACTAATCTCTGAACAGTCTCCTCATCACAATACCACATAATATGTCCACCCATTATGTTTCTACAATGTCTCAGACATATCCTTGCATTTACCTCACAGTATGGAAAGTACTTGTTTTATGTCTGCTGTTTCAATCAAAATCTCAGCTACTGCTGAGAAATTAAACTCTTCATTCTTACTCCAATGTGACCACTGATCACCTTTCCTGAACTTCACTCTGCTTCTTGACTGGTCTTTGATTCAAGGTACTGCTGATCTGCTTGAACAGATGCTTTTATCTTCTCTCCAATAGATGGCTTCGTGGAGGACACCCTCCTTAAGGACTCAGGTGACCTTATCTCTCCTTTTGATGGAAGGTTGTATAAAGCAATCCACCCCTTGGCATAGTCCTCTCTTCAGCACCTGAGATCAATGTATTCTATGTTCAAGTCCTGTTGTTTTATTTTTTTTTTTTCACTTTTGTTCCTGTCCTATTTGTCCTCCAAAGTAGTGAAGCTTTCCCTAACTGATACTGGCCACTAAAGCTCTTTTGGAGCTCTCATCTAATTCAGCCCAGTTCAGGATTTTGCATAGAACTATGATCCCTCACTGCGACAATGGTGGGTCAATGGAGCAGGGAAGAAAGGGAGAGCTCAACTTTACCTGAATCGTATGGCGTGATGGGGGATGATTGACTGATCAAAGGAAAAGTGCGGTGTTGTTAACTGAAGAAAGGTGAATGAATACCAGACAAACACAGATAAGTACTGCACCAGATCCTCTTAATGCCCAGTCTAAGATTTCTTCCACAGCTCCCTATTGTCCCAATGGGAGTGGCTACTTGTGTGTCTGCCTTCAGATTCCTGGTGTTTAAGCAGAATAAACTCAAGTTTGGCTTATTTATCAAAACAAAGCCTTTGAAGTACAGTTATAAAGATTTCACTTTAAATTGGCAGAACCATGGACAGCACCCAAGTTTGCACAGTAGTCTTATCATTTGAAATAGGAAGAAATCTTTGCAACATGTTAAAAACCTCTAATTTTATAGATTGGAAAAAACAAAGGTTATTATGACTAGCCCAGATTGTAGAGAGCTGAAGGTCAAGTCTAAGTCTTAAAATCCAGGCCCCTTTGCCCTGTATCTGGCTTTCTCAACACATTATGATAACATAGTAGCATGAGGGAAAGAGCAAAGGGACAGATCTAGGGGACAGTAGTGGACACCTGTTATTTCTCCCTTTCTAGCATACATCTCCTCTTATTTTGGTAAATATATCTCCATTTCTGTTTTGGCCTTCCCCTTTGGCAGGGCATATATCCTACTCTCCTCTGGTCAGTGGGTGTAGTATGGCCCAGACTGGGCATATTAGGTTCTCTTTCCCATGCTTTCAATATAAGCAGGGTTACTCAAGAAAAAACATATAGGGACTTCCTTGGTGGTCTGGTGATTAAGAATCTTCTTGTCAACACAGGAGACACGAGTTCAATCCCTGATCCAGGAAGATTCCACATGCTGCAGGACAACTAAACTCATGTGCCACAACTACTGAGCCCATGCTCTAGAGCCTGTGCTCTGCAACAAGAAAAGACACCACAATGAGAACCCTGAGCACCACAATGAAGAGTGGCCCCTGCTTGCTGCAACTAAAGAAAGCCCCCACACAGCAATGAAGACCCAACATAGTCAAGTAAATAAATAACATTTTTTTAAAAGACATATAGTAGGAGGTGACACATTCCCATGCTGGCATCCTAAAGTGGATCTTCCATATTTGAAGAAATTCTGATTTCATATAACCTAAAACTGTGCATGTGTGACAATAAATATTTTTTTATTCTTTTTAATATACTATAGCTCTTTCTTATTTTTATACCATTCACCTCACCAAAACTATCAAGAATTAAGCAGCATTTAGTGTTTTTCCACTTCATTTGGTAATTTATACCTTTTCCCAGAGTCCTGGGCAGATAGTGCAAAGTAGAATTTAGCTCTGAGATAATAATCGATTTCTCAGTCTAAAATAGAAATATTAAAAAGTCTACTCCTTAAATCTGCCTTTGTGACATATTCTAAAGTTATTGTTCTTCCACATGGGTGAGCCCATAAATTGCTGAGTTTTGATTGATTTATATTTCATTCACAGCTTGTGTGACCCCTTCCTACAGTCTTCAGTTACCCTGAGTTCATTTAAAAATCTGTCACCACATTCTTTATAGGCAACTAAATAGCATTAGCCACAATTTGTTGATGGAGAGATTATTAACAGAGTGGGAGTGGAAGGACAAGAGAGAGGAGAAGAATGAGGCACCTTATGTAGTAAGAAAGAGGCTGGTAGAGGGTCAGACTTGGGTTAGTAGTGTCCCGGTTCTAGTTCTGTCACTGAGCAAGTTATCCTGGGTTGATCATACTTTTCTGAATGGGTGAAACTGCCTCTTACATTCTTCCAACCTAACATTGGAGGATTTATCCAGTCATTCATGCAATTAATATTTAAGTCTATTCTTTAACATCATATATCAATCAATTATGGAGCGCTCAAAGATGATGTGTTTGCTTGTACCTTTTCAGATCCTGAAAATGTACATTTATAAGAAAATCGATTGCACTTTCTGTAGGAGAAAATCAGATATTTAGCAAGTTTAGCAGAAAGTCATTCACATTTGACACCCTCTGTGTCCTTGTTTCAAGTGGATTTTGGCACTTACATCTTTGGCCCTGTAATCATGTAAGGGCTTTGAACTGCAGAGATGCCTATATGATGCTGGACTAAAAACCCAAGATCTGGATTCTGGACCTATAGCTCCTTCTATGCATATAACTGTGGCAGACTTGTTAGGACTCTGGTAGATACAGAAACTCAACTCAAAGCCACTTAAACACTAAAGACCATAAATTACATGGGAGAGCTGAACCACCACACTGCAAGAGATCAGAAATGCACCTGAGTGCCTGGAACAATCAGTGACTCAGGCCCAGCCAGGACTCACCTTTCATCTGGTCTCTGCTCCTCCCAGCAAGCTAGGTTCAATTCTTTTTGTTTTTCAGATTGGTTTTCTCTGCCTTTCTCCGATCTAGACTATTAAATTTATCAGATCAGATCAGATCAGATCAGTCGCTCAGTCGTGTCCGACTCTTTGCGACCCCATGAACCGCAGCACGCCAGGCCTCCCTGTCCATCACCAGCTCCCGGAGGTCACCCGGACTCGCACCCATCGAGTCAGTGATGCCATCCAGCCATCTCATCCTCTGTCGTCCCCTTCTCCTCCTGCCCTCAATCCCTCCCAGCATCAGAGTCTTCTCCAATGAGTCAACTCTTCGCATGAGGTGGCCAAAATACTGGAGTTTCAGCTTTAGCATCATTCCTTCCAAAGAAATTCCAGGATTGATCTCCTTCAGAATGGACTGGTTGGATCTTCTTGCAGTCCAAGGGACTCTCAAGAGTCTTCTCCAACACCACAGTTCAAAAGCATCAATTCTTCGGCGTTCAGCCTTCCTCACAGTCCAGCTCTCACAACCATACATGACCACAGGAAAGACCATAGCCTTGACTAGGCGAACCTTTGTTGGTAAAGTAATGTCTCTGCTTTTGAATATGCTATCTAGGTTGGTCATAACTTTCCTTCCAAGGAGTAAGCGTCTTTTAATTTCATGGCTGCAGTCACCATCTGCAGTGATTTTGGAGCCCAGAAAAACAAAGTCTGACACTGTTTCCACTGTTTCCCCATCTATTTCCCATGCAGTGATGGGACCAGATGCCATGATCTTCGTTTTCTGAATGTTGAGCTTTAAGCCAACCCTTTCACTCTCCACTTTCACTTTCATCAAGAGGCTTTTTATATATTCACTCAATAGCTGTTGCCTTTGAGCCCGACTGAGCAGGCATTGTTCTAGGCACTAGCTAAATAGTAGTGACAAGGAAAATGTCTGCCCTCAGGGACTCATGTACTTGTGGAGTGGAGAAAGTCGCAGAACAGACATATGTACAAATAATATACAAGGTAGTATTAACTGTTATAGAGAACAATAATTAGCATAAGAGCTTAGGGACTACTGAGTGTCTGCAGCGGTAGTGGTGTTGTGTTATTTCATAAAAGTGGTCAGCGAAAGTCTTCTACTGTTTGGTTATATTTGAACAAACCATGAAGTTAGGGAGAAAGTAAAAAGAAAATCTGGTGTAACAGCGAATACAAAGACCCCTAAGTGGGAACATACACTTGACATATTCAAGGACAAACAAGGGGCCAGTGTAAGAGTAGAACTGGGAGAAAAGAAGAGTGCCAAGAGACAAAATCGGAAAGGTAACAATAGCCAGATCATATATTAATAGATCCAAGATCACTATGTTTACTCTGGGTGTTTACTCTGAGATGGAAAATCAATGGAAAATACTGAGCTGAGAATTGAAAGGATCTGACTTATGTTTGAGTAGAACCACTCTGACTGCTGCATGGAGATTAAATTGGAGGGGAGGAAAGTGAAGGCAGGGGGCCTATTTAGGAGGCTATTTCAATAATCTAAATAAGAAATAATGTGGTAGAGGTGGTGAGAAGTGGTCATATGCTGAATATATTTTGAAGGCAGTTAGTTAACATTATATGCTAAAGTACTGGATGTGGTGGTAAAGGTGGAGAGAACCAAAGGTAGCCTAAGACAGAGAGTAGAAGAAGCCTGAAGACAAAGCCCCAGACCTCCTCAACGATTAGAGATTGAGAGCTTGGAACAAGCCTGCAAAGAAGGCTCAGAAGGAATAGCTAGCAAGATAAGAGGAGAAGCAAGAGAGAATGGTATCCCATAAGCCATCTGAGAAAATAGAGGAGGAAGAAGTGATCAACCATGCTAAAAGCTGCTGAATGGTGGAGAGAAATGAAGCTTGAGAACTGACCACCTAGCAGGACCACACGGAGAAGGCAATGGCACCCCACTCCAGTACTCCTGCCTGGAAAATCCCATGGACAGAAGAGGCTGGTAGGCTGCAGTCGGTGGAGTCACGAAGAGTCGGACACGACTAAGCGACTTCACTTTCACTTTTCACTTTCATGCATTGGAGAAGGAAATGGCAACCCACTCTAGTGATCTTGCCTGGAGAATCCCAGGGATGGGGGAGCCTGGTGGGCTGCCGTCTATGGGGTCACACAGAGTCGGACACTTAAAGTGACTGAAGCGACTTAGCAGCTGCAGCAACAACAGGACCACAGGGGCTCATAGGTGACTTTGATAAGAGCTATTTTCAGTGAAATGATGGAGACAAATCCTCTGAAAACTTGTGCCACTGAAGAGGTGTTGAATTTTCAGTTCTAGTTTTTAAAATCCTAAAGATGAACTCTGATTAATATGGTTCAGATCCAGCATTCACCTTTAGACCAATAAACTATGACCAAGAGAAAGGATAACATTATAGGTTAGTGGAAGGTTGATCAATGTTGGGGGTTCTCAGGCTGTCATGTAGGAACATGGACACCTAAGATTATGTGTAGATTGAGAAAGGAATCAGGAAGGAGGAAGAAGAGGTCACATAAGGTACCCAATGTTGGATTTGAAACTTAACCTTTAATTATAAAATGGCATTGACATTTCCACTTTATAGAACTGGTGTCAAAATCAGATCAAAAAAACGGACTGTGATGAATGAACTCTGCACATCCTGTAACTTCTATACAGACATGATAGTTTACCACAACAAGCATAATGGTTTACCATCACAATGTCAAAACAGAAGGGCACACCCCGGTGGCACATCTTCAGGCATCAATCCCTGGCCACACTGTGCCCCATGAAGAAGCTAGGCATATATCTTGTAGACTAATATAGCTGGATGTTCTGGCTAGAAGCACAACTCTTTTCCCCAAGTTTAAACATTGGGAGCTCTTAGAAAAAGGTACTCCTAGTAGCTGTCAAAACAAAAAGTTGAAAAAGCCATCCCAAGGGTAGCATAAAGAAAGAAAGAAGAAGGAAGGAAGACAGTAAAAAAGGAAAAGAAGGCTAAAGAAAAGGAAAAGAAAAAAAGAGACATTATTGGCAAGGAGGGAAAGGCAAGAGACAAATAAAGGAGTTTATTTCATTTATGTACAATATATTATTTATGTATATGATATTCTTATATATAAATACATGTATATACATGTACATGTATATATGAACAGATATATGTACAATATATATTCATAAATGTATGCCTAGATAAGGGGGCCATATAGAGAAGTATGTAATATGTTCCACATTGGACTATAAGGAAAAAGGTTAAAATTTACATCCCCATTCCATATCATACAACTGAATAGTAAACTGCTTGTTAAACTGCAAAATACTGCATTTACTAGTAATATAAATCAATAAGAGTGAAAGACAATGAAAGCTAAAAAAAAAAAAAAGAATAATCCTCTACATGCACTGGGGATTTGTCCTTGTTCTTTCTTTCTACTTCTGACAAGGCATTTCCAAAATGAAGTCTTTCAAAAATAAAAAATGGATCTTGAAGAGCACTAGCCCCATGTGAGCCCAATTACTCCCTGGCTGTTTGTTACGTACTTAAGGGGACTTATTAATTCTTTGATATGAAGTGAAACCTATTTTAAGAAAGGTTTAAGGAAATTTTGTTCCGGTCCTCAGAGAATTAATAATTTTTAATAATTCCTAAGACCTGTTTGACTTCTTCTCGGGAATTGTAGATATCCTCTTATTTTACCAAATCAGGAAATTCTCTGACAAGTTTCAATATATGTTACTCTTTTTCGGTGATATTCCCATCTTCTAAAATGAACCACATGAATCAAGATAAAAGACATTGACACTTTGACATTTTGAAACCTCAGATATAAATTGAGTTAGTATCCAGTTAGACTTTATTCTATTTTGTTTTTCCTTTATACTACTACTACTACTACTAAGTCACTTCAGTCGTGTCCGACTCTGTGTGACCCCAGAGACGGCAGCCCACCAGGCTCCCCCGTCCCTGGGATTCTCCAGGCAAGAACACTGGAGTGGGTTGCCATTTCCTCCTCCGATGCATGAAAGTGAAAAGTGAAAGTGAAGTCGCTCAGTCGTGTCCAACCCTCAGCGACCCCATGGACTGCAGCCTTCCAGGCTCCTCCACCCATGGGATTTTCCAGGCAGAAGTACTGGAGTGGGGTGCCATTGCCTTCTCTGTTTTCCTTTATAATCATGCTTATTAATATGCCATCGATGTATACCCCAGAGAGATAAGTTCCCATGATGTTTTTAAAATAAGTCATCTATATTTCTTCCATAGGGGATGTATTTTCTACTTTTGACACTTGAAATAATCACAAGAGAGCCTTTAAGACACAGTAAAATAAATAATTAAATTGTTAAAACGTCCATACTACCCAAAGCCATCCATAGAGTCAGTCAGGGCCTGTGCAGATTTCAATGGCAATTTTTACAGAAATAGAAAAAAAAAATCTTAAAATGTATATGAAATCACAAAACACTCTAAATGGTCAAAACAATTCTGAGAAAAAAGAACGAAGCTAGAAGCATCACACATCCTGATTTCAAACTATATTATAAAAATATAGTACTCAAAAATTATAGTATTGTCATAAAACAGACAAATAAAACAGAACTGAGAGCCCAAAATTGAACCCACACATGTACAACCATCTAATATTTGACAGAGGACCAAGAATACACAATGAGGAAAAGACAGTCTCTTCAATAGACAATGTTGGGAAAACTGAACAGTCACATGTGAAGAATAGAAGTGAACTATCTCATACCATTCACAAAAATTAACTTTAAATCGATAAAAGACTTGTAAGACCTGAAACCATAAAACTCCTAGAAGAAAACGGAAAAAGCTCCTTGACATTGGTCTTGGCAATGATTTTATGGTGTTTTTATGGATATGACACCAAAGCACAAGTAATGAAAGCAAAAATAAACCAGTGGAACTACATCAAACTAAAGGATTTCTTAGTTTGGCTCAGATGGTAAAGAATCTGCCTGCAATGCAGGAGACCTGGGTTCGATCCCTGAGTTGCGAAGATCCCCTGGAGAAGGAAACGGCAACCCCCTCCAGTATTCTTGCCTGGAAAACCCCACGGACAGAGGAGCCTGGCAGGCTACAGTCCATGGCGTCGCAGAGTCAGACACAACTGAGCGACTTCACTTCTCCATGCCTTCTCAACCAACCCTCTCTCCTCTTACACTCCCCTAGTTTTCCAAATACAGCACTCAGCAAAATTATTTCATTCCTTTTCCTTCAATGTAAGTAATTTCAAGTATTAAGGAAATCAGTGAGTTGGATTATTTACAGTAAGGTGTAAATGAGTAATGGTTTCTTCATCCTGCTAGAAGCATCTGTCTTTTTAGAATATGCTTATTTTAATTCTAACCTCAAAGTGAAAGTACAGGGACATGAAAAGACAATGTTTGGGAAAATAGAGAAAACTATTCTAGGTCAAGGAAGCAGGATGACTTTTGTCTGAGTCACTTTCTCCTAATCACTTCCTGCTTTTCACAATTTCCCCCCTTTTTCTATTTCTTACATAGAATTCCTGAGTTTTCTTTTTTTCTTCCATAGTGACTCTCAACACTAAAAATGGAGGCAGATCAGATCAGATCAGATCAGTCGCTCAGTCGTGTCCGACTCTTTGCGACCCCATGAACCGCAGCACAGTCACTGGTAAAAAGCAATCATTTGTACATGAGGTAAGCGGAGACAGTTTGCACAAATGAGAACTGCAGGAGGAAATTCACAAATAGTAGGAAGAGAAGAATTTGGAACACAATAGGTGTTGAAAGCTGAAATCAGAGATCTTAGAGACAATTGAAGCCAGTATATCCCTAAAAGACAGCAAGCCCAGAACTCAGAGTCTTCAATAGGCAATGATCTCTTTTTAGCACTTAATAAAATTGTTTTGTTTTCATTATTTTTTAATTTATACCATAATCTTGGAAAGTGGTATTGATTTTCTTTTTGGGGCGGTATTGATTTTCAATATGCAACAGTGATAATTTTCTTTTAAAATACATTCATTTAGGAAAAAGAAAATTAGTTCAAAGAAAATCTTAGGTAAATAATGTAAGTGGTACAGAGATGTGGATAAGAATTATGAGGTGGTATGGAGAAGGAATGGAGAAGGCAATGGCACCCCACTCCAGTACTCTTGCCTGGAAAATCCCATGGATGGAGGAGCCTGGTAGGCTGCAGTCCATGGGGTCGCTAAGAGTCGGACATGACTGAGGGACTTCACTTTCTCTTTTCACTTTCATGCATTGGAGAAGGAAATGGCAACCCACTCCAGTGTTCTTGCCTGGAGAATCCCAGGGACGGGGAAGCCTGGTGGGCTGCCGTCTATGGGGTCACACAGAGTCGGACACAACTGAAGTGACCTAGCATACCATAGCATAGCATGGAGAAGGAAATGGCAACCCACTCCAGTACTCTTGCCTGGAAAATTCCATGGATGGAGGAGCCTGGTAGGAAATGGCAACCCACTTCAGTGTTTTTGTCTGGAGAATCCCATGGATGGAGGGGCCTGGTAGGCTGCGGTCTATGGGGCTGCAAAGAGTCAGACACGACTAAGCAACACACACACACATGCAGAATCTTGGAGCTGGGGAAACAGAGATCTAGCCTGAATGAACATCACATTTGAATTTAAAACTGTTGAGATATGAATGCATGTTTGGAGGAAGAGGGGCATGGGGGACCTAGAAATGGTTTTAAGGCAATACACAAACCTGTCTTCTGTAGGTGGTATAGTTAAATTCCTCCAAACAACAGCCCCACAGGCAGAAACTGTATACAGGAATGTGATGGCAAGGTAAGAGCTTATAAGCTTTAGTGACACATCACTTAGGAACCTCCTTTATATCTGCACACTCAACCTACAGCATTACTAGAAACTGGGCATCTTGTCACCTCTTCCTCTTATGAGACAACCCTTAGGGATTTCGCTCTACTTATTGATCTTTCAGCACATATTTCTGTTTGTGGCCAGAAAAAGGATAATCCTGTAAGAATAATACAAGAAATTTATACATGATACTGTACACATTTTAGTCTAAATAAGAATAATAAACAATAATTCAGCCAGATCCAGATTAATTCAGGTATTGCCAATAACTATGGGTATACAGTATGAATTTACCAAGTCATGTGAGAATTATAACTATTCATGTAAACAGCTTCGGCTGAGCTCAACAAAGATTCATTAAAAGCCAAAATATGTTCCAGGAACTGTGCCAAGTGTTGAAGAATCATGATCAAAAAGACTCAGTCTCTGCCTCCAAGGCATCCATAGCTATACAAATTAAATATGGGCCATGCTATATTCATGAAATTTTTCATAGTTCATACAACAGTTTAATTTCATATTACTTAATACTTACAGAAGCACTGTGATGTAAGATATTATTGTTATCCCCATGTTACAGACAAGGAAACTAAAACTGTCAATATGATTTGCCCAAGGTTATTAATAGCAGTATCAGTAAGCAATAGAGAAGTCTTGAACCCAAGAATCCTGCTTCCAAATCAGTACTTTTCCTATAATACCAGCCACCTGCAATTATTTCTCTCACAATTCTGCTTCTGGCTATAATGAAGTATTAACATGTACTCCTGGTGAGAACAACTTGAAAAGCCAGAAAAAATACAAAATAAAATCTATTTGAAGGCAGTAAGTCTACTGACATCATTAGAAAATTGCCTTAGCAGCCAGAACTTTAGAGTCTGAGATCAGAGATGAGGGAACC
Source organism: Tragelaphus eurycerus (assembly GCA_935064755.1). Taxonomy (NCBI): domain Eukaryota; kingdom Metazoa; phylum Chordata; class Mammalia; order Artiodactyla; family Bovidae; genus Tragelaphus; species Tragelaphus eurycerus. The sequence continues at coordinate 13,883,635 of CAKXYN010000015.1, read as the reverse complement.
CCAAAAATGTGGCCTACTAACCAGAAAAAGAGTGTAGAAAATCAGGGAACCCAAAAGCTAGTTCTATCGGAGTGGTACTGATAAAATTTGTAAGTTCCTACCCAGACTAATCAAGAAAAATATGAAAACACCAATTACCAATGTGAGGAGTACAACAGAGGACATCAAACAGACCTAAAAGACATTAAGGATATGCTACAGACAACTATTAATGTGACAACACAGATGAAATGGACACATTCATTAAAAGACACATATCAAAAACTGACCCAAAAAGAAATATAAAACTTCAACAGCCCAACATCCATTAAAGAAACTGAATTTGTAGTTAACAATTTATACAAAGAAATTCTAGGTCCAGATGGCTTCACAGGTGAATTCCAACTTTTAAGGGAAAATAATAACATCAGTATAAACGTACTTTTTGAGAACATAGAAAAGGAGAAAACACTAAATCATTTTATAATATAAGGTCAGTATTACCTTGATTTCAAAAACAAAAACATTAAAATAGAATTACAAAACTGTGGCTTTTCCTGTGGTCACGTATAGATGTGAGGGCTGGACTGTGAAGAAGGCTGAGTGCTGAAGAATTGATGCTTTTGAATTGTGGTGTTGGAGAAGACTCTTGAGAGCCTCTTGGACTGCAAGGAGATCCAACCAGTCCATTCTGAAAGAGATCAGCCCTGGGATTTCTTTGGAAGGAATGATGCTAAAGCTGAAACTCCAGTACTTTGGCCACCTCATGCAAAGAGTTGACTCATTGGAAAAGACTCTGATGCTGGGAGGGATTGGGGACAAGAAGAGAAGGGGACGATAGAGGATGAGATGGCTGGATGGCATCACTGACTTGATGGATGTGAGTCTGAGTGACCTGCGGGAGTTGGTGATGGACAGGGAGGCCTGGCGTGCTGCAATTCATGGGGTCGCAAAGAGTCGGACACGACTGAGCGACTGATCTGATCTGATCCCTCCTAACACAGATGTAAAACTTCTTAACAAATTATTAGCAAGTTTAATCTAACAATATGTGTCTATTAAATTAGATAATACATATCCACATATATTGGGAGACCCAGGTTTCATCCCTGGGTCGGGAAGATCCCCTGGAGAAGGAAATGACAGCCCACTCCAGTATCCTTGCCTGGAAAATTCCATGGATGAAGGAGCCTGGCAGGCTACAGTCCATGGGGTCGCAAAAGTCAGACACAACTGAGCGACCTCACTTTAATCCACATATATTATCACATCTTTACCCAGTCATCTGTCAATGGACATTTAGGTTGCTTCCATGTCTTGGTTATTGTAAACAGTGCTGCAGTGAACACTGGGGTGCATGTATCTTTTTGAATTATGGTTTTCTCCAGATATATGCCCAGGAGTGGGACTGCAGGATCATATGGTAGCTCTGTTTCTAGTTTTTTGAGGTATCTTCATATGGTTCACCATAGCAGTTGTAGGAAGTTTGTTAAATAAACTATAGGTTCATTCATACAGTAGCATAGCAGTTCAAAGGAATGAGGAAGATTTCTATATAATAAGAACTACACAAAGGAGTATTGAACAGAAAAAGGAACAAGGAAAATCTGTTGTAACACTGGGTAAGCACCAGGATAAATGAAAAAAAAAAAAAAAAAAAACAGAGAGAGAGAAGCCCAGAACAGGGCTTGTAAAATGTCACCTTTGTGTAATAAAGGGAAGGAGAATGTGACTATAAACATTTCTTTCTATTTCCTACAAAGAAGCAACTAAAGCATAAAGTAAACTGTAGGAGCTATCTGCTAACGGTTATATATGTTGGGAGGCAGTGGAGTAAAGGAGAGGGGAGATGAACATGAGAATTCTCTGACTGTGCTGGTTTACAGTTTGACTGAACTGTGTAAGTGTTTTACATATTTTAAAAAATTACTGAATTTTTAAAATCCAATTTCTAAAATTTGAAAATGGACTTTCCTGGTGGTCTAGTGGTTGGGATTGCAGGTTTCATCCCTGGTTGGGGAGCTAAGATCCTGCATGCTATGCATTGCAGCCAAAAAATTTTTTTAACTGAAAACAAATGGAAACCTATGGTTCTAACTGTATATCAAATTGATGGCATAATTACTTGAAGTGACTTTTTTTAATTCAATTTTTTTATTCAGGTAAAATTCATATACAATTAACCATTTTAAAAATATATAGTTCAGCGGCATTTAGTGTGTTCACAATATTGTGCTGTTTTATTATTTTTGACGCTGAGGCCATTTTCATTGGAATTCTACCCATATATTATTTTTTTCATTCTAGCTTTATTGAGGTATAATTTATACAAAGTGTAAATTTCACATGTATAGCATCCTGATTTAACTTACACACATCATGAAATGATGTCTATAATAACTTCAGTGAACATCCATACAGATACAACATTAAAGAAATAGAAAAAAATTTTCCTTATGATGAGAATTCTTAGGATTTACTCTCTTAACTACTTTCATATATAACATACAACAGTGTTAATTATACTGATCATGATGTACTTACTTATTTTATAACTGGAAGTTTGTACCTTTTGTGTTTCTTCCAGTCCAGCGTTTCTCATGATGTACTCTGCATATAAGTTAAATAAACAGGGTGACAATATACAGCCTTGACTCCTTTTCCTATTTGGAACCAGTCTGTTATTCCATGACCAGTTCTAACTGTTGCTTCCTGACCTGCATACAGATTTCTCAAGAGGCAGATCAGGTGGTCTGGTATTCCCATCTCTTTCAGAATTTTCCACAGTTTATTGTGATCTACATAGTCAAAGGCTTTGGCATAGTCAATAAAGCAGAAATAGATGTTTTTCTGGAACTCTCTTGCTTTTTCCATGATCCAGCGGATGTTGGCAATTTGATCTCTGGTTCCTCTGCCTTTTCTAAAACCAGCTTGAACATCAGGAAGTTCACGGTTCACATATTGCTGAAGCCTGGCTTGGAGAATTTTGAGCATGACTTTACTAGCGTGTGAGATGAGTGCAATTGTGCAGTAGTTGAACTCCAGTACTTTGGCCACCTCATGCGAAGAGTTGACTCATTGGAGAAGACTCTGATGCTGGAGGGATTGGGGGCAAGAGGAGAAGGGGACGACAGATGAGATGGCTGGATGGCATCACTGACTGGATGGATGTGAGTCTGAGTGACCTCCGGGAGTTGGTGATGGACAGGGAGGCCTGGCGTGCTGCGATTCATGGGGAGGCAAAGAGTTGGACATGACCGAGTGACTGATCTGATCTGATCTGTACCTTTTGACTACCTTCATCCAATTCCTTTTCCTCTATCCCCAGTAATCACAAATCTGATCTCTTTTTGCATGAGTTTGTTTGTTTGTTTTCATCATATGACTGACCCATGACACTATGTTAATTCCTAGTACCTAACATAGTAATTTGATATTTCTATACATTTCAAAATGATCCCTATGATAAGAATAGCTGTCGTCAGTCACCAAAGATATTACATAATTATTAACTATATTCCACATACTGTACATTTCATACCTGTGACTGATTTATTTTGTAACTTAAAGTTTGTACCTCTTAATCTCTTTCATCTATTTCTCTCAACCCTCCACCCCCAAAGAACCACCTGTTTATTCTCTGTGTCTATGACTCTGTTTTCTGTTTAGTTATGTTTGTTGAGTGACATTCAAACACGGAAATTTCACCATACATCCCTTGAGGTATATATGAAAAATGTGAACGCAAAAGTGTTAGTCACTAGGTCATGTCTGACTCTTTGCAACCCCATGAACTATAACCCACCACGCTCCTCTGTCCATGGAATTCTCCAGGCAACAATACTGGAGTGGGTAACCATTCTCTTCTCCAAGGGATCCCAATCCAGGGATCTTCCCAACCCAGAGATCAAACCTGGGTCTCCTGCACTGCAGGCAGATTCTTTACTATCTGAGCGATCAGGGAAGATTTTGGTGTCAAAAGAACCACAAAGAAATCTTAAGCTGCATTCAGTGGTTTTATTATTAGAAGTAATACTGACACTTAAAAAAACTATTTTATACATAGTATGATTAGGAAATAAACACTTCAATTCATGTCTTTAGGAACTATGATTTTCAAAGTAAAATCAAGGAAGTTTAATCCAAACTATGTAATCTTAAATTTAAATTGATTCAGATCCATTAGGATACCTACTATTAAGACAACAATTATTGATGAGAATGTAGAGAAACTGGAACCCTTGTCCTTTGCTTGTTGGAATGTAAAATGGTGCGGTCAGTGTTAAAAACACTATGGCAGTTTCTTAAAATATTAAATATAGGATTACCATATAACCCAGCAATTCTACTTCTGGGTACATAACACAGAAGAATTGAAAACAGGGACTCTAACAGGTATTTATACACCCATTTTCATAGTAGGGGCCCAATATGCTACTGGGATGGAGCCACAGCATAAACAATACCCAGCTGTGGATGTGTCTGGTGATAGAAGCAAGGTCCGATGCTGTAAACAGCAATATTGCATAGGAACCTGGAATGTCAGGTCCATGAATCAAGGCAAATTGGAAGTGGTCAAACAAGAGATGGCCAGAGTGAATGTCGACATTCTAGGAATCAGCGAACTGAAATGGGCTGGAATGGGTGAATTTAACTCAGAGGACCATTATATCTACTACTGTGGGCAGGAATCCCTCAGAAGGAATGGAGTGGCCATTATGGTCAAGAAAAGAGTCCGAAATGCAGTACTTGGATGCGATCTCAAAAACAACAGAATGATCTCTGTTCGTTTCCAAGGCAAACCATTCAACGTCACAGTAATCCAAGTCTATGTCCCAACCAGTAACACTGAAGAAGTTGAGTTGAACGGTTCTATGAAGACCTACAAGACCTTTTAGAACTAACACCCAAAAAAGATGTCCTTTTCATTATAGGGGACTGGAATGCAAAAGTAGGAAGTCAAGAAACACCTGGAGTAACAGGCAAATTTGGCCTTGGAATACGGAATGAAACAGGGCAAAGACTAATAGAGTTTTGCCAAGAAAATGCATTGGTCATAACAAACACCCTCTTCCAACAACACAAGAGAAGACTCTATACATGGACATCACCAGATGGTCAACACTGAAATCAGATCGATTATAGTCTTTGCAGCCAAAGATGGAGAAGCTCTATACAGTCAGCAAAAACAAGACCAGGAGCTGACTGTGGCTCAGACCATGAACTCCTTATTGCCAAATTCAGACTGAAATTGCAGAAAGTAGGGAAAACCATGAGATCATTCAGGTATGACCTAAATCAAATCCCTTATGATTATACAGTGGAAGTGAGAAATAGATTTACGGGCCTAGATCTGATAGAGTGCCTGATGAACTATGGAATGAGGTTCGTGACACTGTACAGGAGACAGGGATCAAGACCATCCCCATGGAAAAGAAATGCAAAAAAGCAAAATGGCTGTTTGAGGAGGCCTTACAAATAGCTGTGTAAAGAAGAGAAGCGAAAAGCAAAGGAGAAAAGGAAAGATATAAGCATCTGAATGCAGAGTTCCAAAGAATAGCAAGAAGAGATAAGAAAGCCTTCATCAGCAATCAATGCAAAGAAATAGAGGAAAACAACAGAATGGGAAAGACTAGAGATCTCGTCAAGAAAATTAGAGATACCAAGGGAATATTTCATGTAAATATGGGCAAAATAAAGGACAGAAATGGTATGGACCTAACAGAAGCAGAAGATATTAAGAAGAGGTGGCAAGGATACATAGAAGAACTGTACAAAAAAGATTTTCACGACCCAGATAATCACGATGGTGTGATCACCGGCCTAGAGCCAGACATCCTGGAATGGGAAGTCAAGTGGGCCTTAGAAAGCATTACTACGAATAAATCTAGTGGAGGTGATGGAATTCCAGTTGAGCTATTTCAAATCCTGAAAGACGATGCTGTGCTGCACTCAATATGCCAGCAAATTTGGAAAACTCAGCAGTGGCCACAAGATTGGAAAAGGTCAGTTTTCATCCCAATCCCAAAGAAAGGCAATGCCAAAGAATGCTCAAACTACCGCACAATTGCACTCATCTCACACGCTAGTAAAGTCATGCTCAAAATTCTCCAAGCCAGACTTCAGCAATATGTGAACCATGAACTTCCTGATGTTCAAGCTGGTTTTAGAAAAGTCAAAGGAACCAGAGATCAAATTGCCAACATCCGCTGGATCACGGAAAAAGCAAGAGAGTTCCAGAAAAACATCTATTTCTGCTTTATTGACTATGCCAAAGCCTTTGACTGTGTGGATCACAATAAACTGTGGAAAATTCTGAAAGAGATGGGAATACCAGACCTCCTGACCTGCCTCTTGAGAAATTTATATGCAGGTCAGGAAGCAACAGTTAGAACTGAACATGGAACAACAGACTGGTTCCAAAGAGGAAAAGGAGTTCGTCAAGGCTGTATATTGTCACCATGTTTATTTAACTTATATGCAGAGTACATCATGAGAAACGCTGGACTGGAAGAAACACAAGTTGGAATCAAGATTGCTGGGAGAAATATCAATAACCTCAGATATGCAGATGACACCACCCTTATGGCAGAAAGTGAAGAGGAACTCAAAAGCCTCTTGATGAAATTGAAAGTGGAGGGTGAAAAGGTTGGCTTAAAGCTCAACATTCAGAAAACGAAGATCATGGCATCTGGTCCCATCACTACATGGGAAATAGATGGGGAAACAGTGGAAACAGTGGTTGACTTTATTTTGGGGGGCTCCAAAATCACTGCGGATGGTGATTGCAGCCATGAAATTAAAAGACGCTTACTCCTTGGAAGAAAAGTTATGACCAACCTAGATAGCATATTCAAAAGCAAAGACATCACTTTGCCAACAAAGGTTTGCCTAGTCAAGGCTATGGTTTTTCCTGTGGTCATGTATGGATGTGAGAGCTGGACTGTGAAGAATTGATGCCGAAGAATTGATGCTTTTGAACTGTGGTGTTGGAGAAGATTCTTGAGAGTCCCTTGGAGTGCAAGGAGATTCTGAAGGAGATCAGCCCTGGGATTTCTTTGGAAGGAATGATTCTAAAGCTGAAACTCCAGTACTTTGGCCACCTCATGCAAAGAGCTGACTCATTGGAAAAGACTCTGATGCTGGGAGGGATTGAGGGCAAGAGGAGAAGGGGACGACAGAGGATGAGATGGCTGGATGGCATGACTGACTCGATGGATGTGAGTCTCAGTGACCTCTGGGAGTTGGTGATGGACAGGGAGGCCTGGTGTGCTGCGATTCATGGGGTGGCAAAGAGTTGGACACGACTGATTGACTGATCTGATCTTTCATAGTAGTATTATTCACAATTGCCAGAAGATGGAAACATCCCAAGTGTTCATCAATTAATGGACGAATGGATAAATATGTGGTATATACATACAGGGTGTATATAATTCTCCCTTAAAAAGTAAGAAATTACATACCACAACATGGATGACCCTTGAGGACATTATGATAAGTGAAATAAACCAGTCACAAAAGTAAAAGAATTTCATAGATATAGAAAGCAGAATGGTAGAAGCTGGAGGAAAAAGGAATGGGGAGTCAGTGTTTAATGGGTACAGAGTTTCAATTTAGGAAGATGAGAAAGCCCTGGAGAAGGATGGTGGTGATGTTTGCAGAACAATGGGGATGTACTTAATGTCACAAAGCTATACATTTAAAAATGGTTTATATGGTAAAATTTATTATGAATATTTTGCAATTATAAAAAATTATACAGGAAACATCCGTATGAACTCATTATCTATTTGTATCTTACAATGAAATATGTATTTCTGAGTGCTGTCCACTAAAAAGGGCTAGAAACATCGACAACCTAGTAGCAACAAGCCCTCCCATCATCAAGATCATTGTTTCTAAGTACTATTTACTAAGAGGATCCCAGACTGTCTGGAGAAATGGCTGTGTCTAGTTCCAGGGCTTCCCTGGTGGCTCAGATGGTAAAGAATCTGCCTGCAATTCAGGAGACCCACGTTCAATCCCTGGGTCAGGAAGATCCCCTGGAGAAGGAAATGGCAACCCACTCCAACATTCTTGCCTGGAAAATTCCATGGACCAAGGAGCCTGGCTACAGTCCATGGAATTGCAAAGAGTTGGACACGACTGAGCGATTTGGAAAGAGTTCCAGGGCAAGAAATGTATGGGATGATGGTCTTGAGACATTTTGCTAAGCCAGAAAATAAGGACACTTTTGAAGATAAATAGTTCTGTCAAAAGGACACAGGATTCAAAATGAAGGGGCTTCCACTGACCAAAGATGGGAAAATTTGAACAAGGGAAAGAATCATGACGGTAACTGACTGCAACACATAAAATCATCCACAACATGTAAATCCACATGTTAATAATAATACTAACAAAGAATAAGAAAACAGAACCTCATCAATCACCATTGGATGTTGCTATTATACCAATTTATTACCTAGAAAACCAATAAAGAGGGGGAAATAAAGCATGAATCCTGCCTTTTCCATATAAGCTATTTCAGGGTAACCAAAGAGTTGATGATGTAGAAATCCTTACTATGGAAGAATCTCACCAAATGTGTTCAGAAGGAATGAGAGAATGAATTACCATCAGATGCCAAAATCATATTCGAAAGGTTGCTGGTGAATTTATCACAAATGAATCAGGCTGGCAATATCAGAATCCACTTTTCAACCTTAGCATGGCTAAATATCCAATCTCCAGATCTAACTACCAGCCTAAAGGAAACAGTGGGGGTAGAGAAACGAAATAATTGCCACCATGAATAAACACATATACTAAAATTGGAACAATACAGAGATTAGCATGGCCCCTGTGCAAGGATGACACACAAATTTGTGACATGTTTCATATTTTTTAAAAAAGGAAAAAAAGAAAGAATAAGCCAAATCCAGAATACAAAGAATTTTGTAGGACAAATGACTGCTCAGCAAATGAGATAAGTGGTAATTGTAGAATAAGAGAGACTTTGCAAAGTTAACAACCCAGGGTAATATGTGGACTCATTCAGACACTGGTTTCCGGAGCACTGTCCCCTGTGTTGGAACTTACCCCGTGCACCTTCTTGGTTGAAATCTGCAGCTGTGAAGATGTGTTCTGTCTTTCCCTTGGCTTTGTTAGAGCTGAGGGACATCTCTACCTACAGCCTCTGTCTCACAGCAGCTACTGCTAAGTAACAAATAAGTGAGTCTCTCTACATCAGGCCAGTTCACACGGTGCTCTCCTAGACTTTAAGGAGGGTCTTCTCATTCTGCCATGACCATGCCATCAGCCCCAGCTTCCCTGCTACCAGGAACAGAGTGGCTGAGAAGTGAAATCTCAGAGTCTCTTGCTGCCTGACCACACTGTCCTGCCACACTTGCGTTGATATAGCTATACCCCAGATTGGCAAGGAACAGCTTGGAAGCAGCCTTCTAATAGGGAGTAGGAGACAGAGCTGCACCCCCTTTTCACGACCATGTACCCCCTTACTAGATGCAGTCTGCCTGGAGAGAGAAAACAGGACCAACATCTCTCTTCCCTTCCCTTCCTGCCATTATTCCCTTGACAAGAAAGTGTTTTTTCTTCTAATTCCCTTGTGTCTCAACTGCCTGCTCCACTGGAGTGACAGCCACTATAGATAGAAGGTTCCGTTCCTACTCTACAGGGCAATTCTGTGAGCTGGGATTTTTGATATTCTAGTGAAGAGATAAAGGAATATGGGGACATTCTTTCTCACAATAATAATCTTTCTTGTTAGCTAATCCCACATATCACACAGAAGTCTAATATTAGTACATTTTTTTTTTCTTTAAATTCCTTTGTAACAAATCCTAATCTCCCAAGCATATGAACACCTTGGTTTAGCAGGGCAAAGAACATGTGCTCAGAAATGCAAAAGAAAAAGAGCACATTAATAACTTTCATATCACTACTGTTATACACACACATGCACACACATACAGACTCACTTGGAATTATACATATTTTAAGTTTTATATTTTTAGATAAAAAATAATAAATGACTGCACTCTCATTATAAAAAAAACCCCACCTATTGACTATAATTTTGTCATCTCAAAACATAGTTGTATGTAGGTATTTACCATTTTCCTATGTAATTTAATATTCTGCTAAAATATGCTTTTCAGTCTCTGCATGGTATTTCACTGTCCAGTGTATTTTTACACCCTTTCTCAAACTTTAGCCAATTCACTTTGCTGCTCCTGCTAAGTCACTTCAGTCGTGTCTGACTCTGTGCGACCCCATAGATGGCAACCCACCAGGCTCTGCGGTCTCTGGGATTCTCCAGGCAAGAACACTGGAGCGGGTTGCCATTGCCTTCTCCATTGTGTGAAAGTGAAAAGTGAAAGTGAAGTCGCTCAGTCAAGTCAGACTCATAGCGACCCCATGGACTTAGCCTACCAGGCTCCTCCATCCATGGGATTTTCTAGGCAAGAGTACTGGAGTGGCTTGCCAAAATTCACTTTACTAGACAGTTAATTTTTTCCAACTGGGTTGGGATGAACAGCCCTTTAGTATTTTGTTGGTGTAAGTTTCTAGAGGTAGAATGGTTGAGTTAAAAAATACAAACTCTTTTGATGGAAAGGTTACACATTGCCTAATTATCCTTAGAAAATCATAGCATTTTCTAGGTCCACTGGCACTGTGTGACACTTCCCATTTTCCATTTTCCTCTCCAGGTCTATAATTTAAAATGTTCAAATTATAAATTCATAATTGTGAATTTTAAAATTTTATGTTAAAATATATTTGTTCAGCTAGTAAATATTGGTTCAAATGTTCATTTCTTTCAGTACTAGTGAGACTGAATATTTTCATATGTATTAACCATTTATATTTATTACTGTGAATGATATCTTCCGATGAGGAAACCGAGGTTCAGAGAGATTAAATGACTTGTTCAAGGATACACAGCTTCTACGAAACAGAATTTTTTTTTTTCATATTCTAAAATGAAATAGAATTGCTCTTCAGTTTGTCAAGTGAGTAATAAAGTTATGGGGCAAAGTTCTGTTGGATTCGAGAGTTCAAGGATATCTAACTAACATATAAGTCTATTCAGGCCAAATAATCTTTATAAAATATAGCCTGGAGTATTACTGTGGAGATTTAATGAATTATAGTTTCTTTTACCCCTTAATTTTTAATCCCAAGAGAAATTCAAATCAAAATTGGAAGACAACAAAGAGATTGCTTAAAAAAAAAGAAAAAAAAAAGGTATTAGAATATGCTGACAGCATCCTTCTTACTATCTATCAGTCATGAATCACTGCTGTTGATGCTAAAGGAGACTCCAGTACTCATGACCTCCTTCTCCCCATTATCACAGCATGAGGACAAAGCATCCAGCTGTGTATGTTTTATGGTGGTAGAATGCAACCAGCATACTATTTTAAGAGAAAATCAGAAGCTGATGACTTACGTTTTGTTTCTGAATGCCCCTTTTCATTTCTATGCCAAGTAATCTATAAGGCCAGGTTGTCACCCAGGCTGTCACCCACTGGCTTAACCTTGTGTGGCAATGTCAAAGTCTCCTTTCTTTAATAACTAACAAGAGAGTCCATGAGTTAACAATTTAAGAGAGAGAGACACAGAGAGAAACAATAACAATAAGGGAAATGTCAGAGTTACTTAAATGGTAAAAAGAGAGAGAGGACGAAGAAGGGGGAGGGGGACAGGGAGGATGGAAGGAAGGGGCAAACAGACACACTGGCAAAATGTAATGTAGTAAGAACTGGCCAAAGGTATATTTCAGCAGGATGAAAGAATTTGAGGGACCAGGGAAAAGGGAGATCTATTGGAGGGGTAAAATCCTAACACTTCTTTCTACTTGGCTTTAAGATCTTATCCAAGAAGAGTGGAGATTTTATTTCAGGAGCTGAGTAGTTAAGATCCCCTCAGGTAGTTTACAAGAGAAATGCTTCTCCACTCCTGTCCAATTTGCAATTATTTGTGTCCATGACTAACAGTGGAAATAGTGTCAGACTTTGTTTTTCTGGGCTCCAAAATCACTGCAGATGGTGACTGCAGCCATGAAATTAAAAGATGCTTGCTCCTTGGAAGGAAAGTTATGACCAACCTAGATAGCATATTCAAAAGCAGAGACATTACTTTACCAACAAAGGTTCGCCTAGTCAAGGCTATGGTCTTTCCTGTGGTCATGTATGGATGTGAGAGCTGGACTGTGAAGAAGGCTGAGCGCCGAAGAATTGATGCTTTTGAACTGTGGTGTTGGAGAAGACTCTTGAGAGTCCCTTGGACTGCAAGAAGATCCAACCGGTCCATTCTGAAGGAGATCAATGCTGGAATTTCTTTAGAAGGAATGATGCTAAAGCTGAAACTCCAGTATTTTGGCCACCTCATGCGAAGAGTTGACTCATTGGAGAAGACTCTGATGCTGGGAGGGATTGAGGGCAGGAGGAGAAGGGGACGACAGAGGATGAGATGGCTGGATGGCATCACTGACTCGATGGATGCGAGTCTGAGTGACCTCCGGGAGCTGGTGATGGACAGGGAGGCCTGGCGTGCTGCGGTTCATGGGGTCGCAAAGAGTCGGACACGACTGAGCGACTGATCTGATCTGATCTGATGACTAGCCCAGGCTAAGCAAGTAAAAAAGAACAGAACTTGAGCACCAGGGGGGTCTCCAATCTCCTCCCTCTCCAAAGTGATGCTTCCTATTCCATTTCTTGTCTTAGACAAAGAAATCAGGTAGAATTATTGAGTGCTTGTAGCAGCAATGGAGAGATGATTCAAGAGTTCAACCACTGCCGCATAAAACGCATGCAGTTTCCACTTGAGCACAGCACTGTAGGACACCAAAGCATTTCCTGGATGTGGTTGGAGGGATTCTTGACGATCTTGCGTAGAGTAAAACTCACGTAACTCAAGAGTAATTTTCTCATAACAATTCTGTATTTGTTTCTCATAGTAGAGGTGGTGGTTTAATGCAGAGTTTGTGCACTTAGCTGAGCAAGACCACTGAGTTCAACCCTTGATCCTTCTCTGACGAGTGGAGGGAACTTAAGCAAGTTAGTTACTTAACCTTCTTTTACCTCAAATTCCTCAGCTCTAAAATGAAAATAATGATAATACACAAGATCTCATTTGATTTTTCCAGCAGCCCCATGGGATATAATAGTCCTTACTTCACTAAACTGTCATGAGGACCAAAGTAGTCAGTATGTATAAAGTGGTTAGGAGGGTGCCTGGCAAATGTTAAGTGCACTATTAATTGTTTGCTTATTAATTATCTTTTGTTACCAGCTAAAGTGGAACTCCCATTTAGTAAAGCATAAACACAGTTTATATTTCATCTGGCCTACATGCTTCGAACTTCTGAGATTCTTGACTTTTAATGTAGGAGATGTTAATTATTGCAAAATGAATGTATATGTTCAGACTCTATTCTCCTTTTTATATTACCCTATTTTTAGACTCGGAGAAGGCAATGGCACCCGACTCCGGTACTCTTGCCTGGAAAATCCCATGGATGGAGGAGCCTGGTAGGCTGCAGTCCATGGGGTCGCTAAGAGTCGGACATGACTGAGCGACTTCACTTTCTCTTTTCACTTTCATGCATTGGAGAAGGAAATGGCAACCCACTCCAGTGTTCTTGCCTGGAGAATCCCAGGGACGGGGAAGCCTGGTGGGCTGCCGTCTATGGGGTCACACAGAATCGGACACGACTGAAGTGACTTAGCATAGCATAGCATTTTTAGACTGCATAATTCAAAGAAGCATAAAATGAGTATGTACTATGTGAGCTTTAGGTGTGAAAGTACAGTAGATTCAGGGTCCCTGACAGTAATTTAAAGGAAATTACTATTAATCAATATACAAAGGTTCTTATGTGTGTGAAATGGCTCAGCATATCTTCAGGACAGGCAGGGAACAAAGGAGGAAGTAAGAAAATGCCTGCCTAGGCATTTTACTTGACTCCAAGTAAAAGCCATGATGGCACTTGTTGTGTGCCAGGCACTGTTCTAAGTCTTTTACATACATGCTTGTATTCAATTCTTACAATACCCTCATTAAATAAATACTGTGAATGCCTCCATTTACACACGCAGAAAGCGAGACAAAAAATATAAGTATTAATAACTTGCCCAAGAACACCCAACTGGTAAATGGTGGTGCTGGGATTTAAAACTAAATATATCCTACCCCCAAAACCCAGGTGTAACTGTCTTACTACACCCTAAAAAACTGCAATGTACAAAGTTTGTCTTAGATTCTTCAACTTTTTTCTCTCTTTAGGACCTGTTTATTCCTTAAATACAGCCCTATCTACAACTGTAATGGGCATGGATCTGCTTATGATAAACACTTTGGAAAATACAGAAGGATAGAAAGCAAAAGGATTCAGACATATTATCACCCAAAGAAGAACACTGTTAAAACTGTATGTTCCTTCTAGACTTTTTTCTAAGTACATGGCTTTGTTTTATGTTTGTTTTACATAGTTGTGATCACACTATATAAACAATTTTAATCTTCTTGCTTTCCCTATTATGACATGTGCCATCCTATGCTCTTAGAAATGTCATAAACTTCCTTTATAGAGGCTGAATAATTTACAGCTGCATGGCAGTTCCATAAAATATTTACCATTCCTTTCATGCTGGACATCTGAGTATTTCCAGCCTTTTTACTGTAGGATGGAAATCTTTGTCCCCTCTTTCTTAATAGTTTCCCTTCTTCTGATTTCTTCAGCTCTTCCCCAGGCACACAACGACTTTGGTATTCCTCTATCTTTCCTTTCTCAAAATTTATTTTCTGAAAATGAGCTGATAAGCTCATTCGTACTAAAGTGTACATGGTTCATAAAACTTACTTTCTCTTCCAGGACACTTCTGTCAATTTACCCAAAGGAATGACACTCTAATTGTGAGGAGTTGAGTTAGTTATCAGAAAATTTTTAGTTGGGGAGATTCCCCAATTGGAGGAGACTCTACAACAGCAAAAAGGTGCGGAGCTGCGGTAACCTAAGGAAAGCTGAAGAGAAGGCAAGACTAGAGCTGCGAGGTGGTGGTGTGGTTGAGGGAAGAAAAACGTTTTGTATAAGCTAGGGTGAAAAACTTTTAAAACGGAGTAAAAACAGAAGAGAATTAGAAAATTCACTCCGCGGCACTTACCTAGTTTCTCCAACTCTCCTGCTTTTGCCTTTCCAAAACACTTGGCCTGAGGGATGGGCCCGCCCACCTTTTACTCAGCTCCGCTCGGCTGGGTTCTCAGTCTTAATTACTTTGCCAAGTCTCACAGCTCTGGGGCCTCGGGCGGCCACAGAGCCAGCCGCAAGGAGCGGAAGTAAAGTTCTAAGAGGGTCCATTCCAATCCCTGGGTCCACAGACAGTCCTGTAGGAGCTACACCTCCCTGGACCCAAACTGCAGAGTTAATAATACCTCTGGGGGCGGCGGGTTAGAAACCTCGTGTGAAAGTTCACAAAGTCCCGTTCTTTCACTCCTCCTAGAGGCTTCAGGCTATCTAGGCTGTTGGCAAGTCCGAGAAGCAAAGGGAACCCAAGACAGAACTCAGTTCCCCCCCAACTCTCCCCACTCGGGTGCTGCACTGTGTGGAGAAAGAGGAGGCGTAGGGGCGTGCAGGCTGAAGTCCAAGCCAAAGGGGCCACTGACTCCGCCCCTCCGCCCCGCAAGGATTAGAGGGCAGAGGAAATTGTAAATCCGAAAACCTAGCCTGACCAATTAAAAAAAAAAAAAAAAAACACGAAAGGCTCCAGCCTGAAACTGGGGCGGAGCACACTGCTCTCCTGAGGGCCGACCCCGCTCCAACTACAGCGCGAACGCCCTCCCAGGCTTGCTCCACGGTACCCCGGGCGCACCACGCACGCACCCGCCTCCCGGCCCGGCCGCTCCTCCCTCTTTCCTTGCTGGTTGGCCCGGGTGCCGCAAGCGCGGCGGCTGCAGGCGGAGCCGGGCGCGCCCGCCACGCACAGCACGGGCGGCAGGCGCGGCGCACGAGCTCAGGTGGCGGCTGCGGCGGTGGAGACAGCAGCGGCTGCAGCAGCTAGCGCACACCCTCTCCGCGTCGCGCCCGCAACCCTCCTCCACTGCGCCGCGGAGCTCCCGGCCGTCCCAGGGTTTCCCCGGCCCCCGCGCGCACGGGCGAGCCCCACGCACAATAGCGGCCGTCTCTATTGTGGTTCCGAGCCCCAGCGCCAGCTATGGGGAAGCCGGCGAGGAAGGGATGCGACTGGAAGCGCTTCCTGAGGAATAATTGGCTGCTACTTTCCACCGTGGTCGCGGTGGTGCTAGGTGAGATGCGTGGCGGGTGGGCGACGCGCGCACCCTCACGCGCTCCCAGCACCCAGGCCGCGTGCGGGGCGGGCGCGTGTGAGGATCGGCATGGCGCTGGCGCACCCGGTGCTCGGTTCCTCGGCGCCCCCTCGGCTTCCGACACCGCGTGGGGGCTTACCCTCGAGGGTGCTGATTTCTTCGTGTGAAGAACAAAGCTCCTCCGGGACACCCATTTGCGTGCTCCGTGAGCTTCGGGTTCCTGCTTTACCCAAAATGATCGTAGGGGCTTGGAAGGGGGAAAGGGAAAAATGGTCTCGGTTCTTACCGTTTGGAAGCAAATGTGGTTTAATTGTTTAAATCCTATCTGCTCCCCTCCTTTTTTCCCCCTCTGAACCATGCGGTGTCCGGACAGAGAGAGTGTGGATGATGGTTTGCGGTTGAACTCGAAGAGGCATCTTAACCTCAGAAATGGTCCGGTCCCCGGCGGGAAGGAGACTGTGGATGTTACAGTCGGTCACTCTTCCTAGTCAGTGCTTGTAAAGGTGCCTGCCCACGCGGCGGCGAGCCGCTGCCCGCACCCAGGCACGGAAAACCTGCCAGATTTGTGCTTGAATTCAGGGATGTGCGGTGATGGTCCGCAGGAAGTCTAGGGGAAGGGAGACCTATCAGATTTCTCCATTTCCACTCTGCAAATCTACCGAGGTCGCCTCCTTGAGCTCCCCTGCTCGCCACATTTCTTTTCTATTGAAAGTAATATTTAAGTCATATTTGCTTGTTTTTAAACAAGGTGTATTTAAATGATTTATTCCTGACACATCACTGGATCAGGTGAATGTCTGAGCCATTGCTCAGAGGTATGAGTTATTCCAGTTTCGACTCTGAATTTCTGCCAGGTTGTCTGTTTTACAACTTGGGCCTTGAGATGCTCCTCTTTGGTGTTGGAGCCAAGACTGTCTCCTTTCGTCCAAGACCTAGCCCAGGTGGGGACACCCAGCAGGTGACACCCAGCTCCTTTGAAGTCCTCACCTTCCATTTGGAAACTGGAGCTGGGAGGAGGGGTAGCCTGTGCCTCTCCCAACCCCAAGCACATTTCTCTCCAGCTGCTGCTGCTCAATCTCAGAATATTTGGTGTCACCTGCTTTCTATCTTGATGCCCCGCCCCCAAAAACGTCTGTGGAAGTTAACGGGATCCTCAGGGTCGGATTTGCTCCTGTAGATCCTTGCGCAAAGTCAGGTTTCTAGGAAATAAATAACATCCTGGAATTACTTTAGCAGAGGCTATCTGTGGGAGGAAAAGAGAAAAGCAGAGGAGCAAGTCTTGACTACTTAGCTCTGTTTTCCCCAAGAAGAGTCACGTGGCTCTAAGGAAAGGGCTATCCTGCCCCATCACATTTTAAATAACAGATTTCTCAAAAAGAGTGATGTGATTTTCCTGCAGCCAAATAGATGAGATGGTCTTGTTTTCCTAGTGACAAGAGTCCAGAATTAATTGTGAAATCCCTTCTTCAGGATGGTTTTGGGTAGGCTGGCATTTCCCTTCCAATTCCTTGTGGAAGTGAAATGATCCTGCCTTTTCAGCTGTGGGGTTTTCCAGAAATACTCACCTGTTGACCACGTGTGGCATGCTGGTGTTGAGTTTACTGATTCACTGAAGGCTGGTTTGGCAAAGATTTTGAAAACTGTTCCCTGGCCTCCAGAACCTGTCACGTATATACATCTTCCGGGTCACGGGGGATAACGTGTCTGTTTTGCACATGGGGCCTTTGGGATCAGATGGGCAATTTTTTCCAATTTTAATGTGAGTAAGCCCTGGGAGCGTGATTTCAGATACTTTGCTCCAGAAAGGAAAACACAATATTAAATCTGTAAGTACTCAGCTGAAGTCTTTCAGCACATTTGCTCCTCAAGGAGTAACATCAGGCAGTCCTGAGCATTTCAACTCTGAGAAGTATCAGGCCTACACCACCCTCAGTGCACCCATCACAAGGCTCTTCCCAGGATCCTTCTCTTTTCTTCATTCTTCATTCTTTGGAGCACTTGAGTACAGAAGTCACACCTGTGTCTCTGTCATCTGTGCTAACTCATTCTGGGTTAAACCCACAAGTGAAATTGCTGCTACTGCTGCTAAGTCGCTGCAGTCGTGCCCGACTCTGTGCGACCCCATAGACGGAAGCCCACCAGGCTCCCCCGTCCCTGGGATTCTCCAGGCAAGAATACTGGAGCGGGTTGCCATTTCCTTCTCCAATGCATGAAAATGAAAAGTGAAAGTGAAGTCGCTCAGTCGTGTCCGACTCTTAGCGACCCCATGGACTGGAGCCCACCAGGATCCTCCGTCCATGGGATTCTCCAGGCAAAAGTACTGGGGTGGGGTGCCACTGCCTTCCCCAATACAAGTGAAATTGCAACCAACTTAAAACAGAGATGCTAAGTCCATCCATAAGCCCTTTTGACCATGATAGTTTATTTTTGTAACAGTCTTAATTGATACAGAGATCGCAAACAGTCTCATGTAGCCTCCTTTCTGAACCTTTCAACATGTGGACCTTAAAAAAGAAAAAAGTTTTGATTACCCTGACAGAATATCATCTTCTGATTAAAACTGAAGTATTTTGTCCCTGCTATATTTTAAATATAGCATCAGCCCTGACACTTTAAAATATTTTGATCTTTGAAGTGAAGGGCAAAACTTTTTAGCAGCCAGCTGAAAGCATCTGATTTTTCAAGATAGTATGTGAGGGGAGATGAAATTAAAGGTCATCTTTATTAGGTGTAAATGTTAGTTTATTTTGTGGACAAAGAGATACTAAAAGCTAACTATTTCCTTATATTGCTACTCAAGAAATAAAGAGGCTGAATAGTTACGTGATTTTCTTTGTTAACGTGACTATCTTTCACCATCTGTTAAACCCTACAAGGTCCTGGAGATAACAGATTTTCAGATGAGAGGCCTTTAGTAAAATCTGATTGTATGTGTGTGTGTCAGTCACTCAGTCGTGTCTAACTCTGAGACCCCATGGATTCCTCTGTCCTTGGAATTCTCCAGGCAAGTCCTGGAATGGACTGCCATTCCCTTCTCCAGGATCTTCCCAACCGAGGAATCGAACTTGGGTCTTCTGTATTGCAGAAAGATTCTTTATGGTCTGAGCCACCAGGGATTAGGAACAGTTTTCACTGTATTCATTATGATTCTTGCAGGCCTTTCCCTTGCTTCCGTAGTGTAGTAGTACAAGAACAGAGACTGAAGTCAAGAGTCTTAGATTTGAATTCTGATCCAGTCATGCTCTTTGATTTAGACAAAAACCTCTCATTCTCTGGAATCCTCAATTTCCTCATCTGGAAAATAGGGATATAGATCATTCCCTCCTATGCTATTAGAGTTGATTAAGATAATGTGAAAATACCTGGTTGTATGACTAGCATATAACAGACACACAGTAAATGTCATTTTAAGGTGATTTGAATACCTTGATTCTGAGGAAATTAATATTTGCTTATGAAATAAGGTCTCTCATGGTCTTTCTCTGTCCTTCTTAGTGTCCAGCCTCGAATTCTGAGTCCAGGGTGATTCAAGTATTTTGATGACATGTTCTGTCGAGGTGAACACCAGCCTCCAGAGCACTCACTATTCATTGTTTGAAAAGGATATGGAAAGGAATAATCATTTTGTTTCGTGCCCCATATAGCATGATTCTCATTTCATTTAACAGGCAGAAATTCTGAGGGAAGAATTTTTGTGCTTTCAGTGGGAATTCTGTTCAAGCAGAATCAGTATGTGAGAATTCTGTGCATTGTAATTCAAGTCAGCCGGTAATGATCATAACATATGTAATGTTGGCAAGGCACTCATGGAACCCTCACCCTGCTCACGACATAAAGCCTGATCATTCTGTCCAGACAGGTTGTGCTTTATTTCAGTCGTTTGAAAAATCTGACTTCCAGCTTATGCATTTTCAGGAAAGGATATAGCTATTGTTATTTACAGGACAGAGCCGACTAGCTTTTTCTTCCTGAATAATTTTCTTCAGCACACTAAAGGAAGCAATCATTTATAGATTTAGATTCCATTGTCTAAAACAGAACATTTTCTTCATGTTCTTAGTAATATCCTTGCCCAAGCCAGCCTCATGTCTCCTCCACTGGGGCTCTTGTAGTATATATCTGGCAGTGCTAATTTGAGCTGTGGCATAAGCTCTCTTGCTGTGTTTCTACATGTCTCTGAAGCCCCTGAGTATGGGATGGGGGCAGGGGAATGGCTTAAGCTCAGTGTTCAGAATGTATTTTGTTATCATGAAACTCATGTACTTCAGCCTGTGCTGGTGGGCCTCTAATCAGCTCAGCCTTGGAATATACCAGTACTGTAACTGGCACTTAAATCATTGGCTCATTCAACAAATCTATATCAGGCATCTCCTGTGTGCCAGGGACTTTTCTAGAGGCAGGGCGCACAACAGTGAACAAAATAAAACCCCTGTCCTCATGGAGCGTATGTTGAAGCGGAGACAAGTAGACCGTAAACCGGATAAAGAGGTGAACTACAATATAGAGTACGTTGGATGGTGAGAGTGTTCTAGAGTAACATAAAGCAGGGAGGGGAACTGGGTAGTTATAGTTGGAATAGGGTGAATGGGAAGGCCCTGCTGCTGCTGCTGCTAAGTTGCTAAGTTGTGTCCAACTCCTTTGCGACTCCCATGGACTGTAAGCTGCCAGGCTCCTCTCTCCCTGGGATTTTCCAGGCAAGAATACTAGAGTTACCATTTCCTTCTCCAGGGGACCCTCTCAACCCAGGGATGGAACCTGCATCTCCTGCATTGGCAGGTGAATTCTTTACCAATGAGCCACCAGGCCCTGCTGAGAAGGTGACAGTTGAGATGAGACTGGAAAGAAGTGAGGGAACATGTGCACAGATATCTGGGGCGATCCCAGCATGCTTGAGGAAGAGCATGGGAGTGGAGTGGGAAGGGGAGAGGCAGTAGGATGGTGTGAGCTCTTATAAGGACTTTGATTTTTACTGGAGTTGGGAAAGCATTAAAAGCTGTTGAGCAGAGTAGTGACAGGGTCTGATTGTCTTAATCTGCTCTCCTGGCTGCTCTTAGACCATAGACAGAAGACACAAGGGTGGAAGCCGAGAGACCAGCTTAGGAGGCTAGTGCAATTAGCCACTTTTCTAATCTCATTTCTGACATGGTTAGTGAAATCTTAGGAAATGCTTAAGAAAAGTCAGTGAGAAAAATATTGCAACTGTAAGGTAGGCATTATTGCTTTGCCATTATATGGATGAGGAAACAGACATGGAACAGTGCAGGACTCGCTCAGGATCACTCAGATAACAACTGGCAATTCCCAGCTTTACTGTACTTTCCCTTCCCCTCCTTTGGATGCCGGCCTCTGTCTTTGTCCCCATCTCCCTGGTCCTCACAGAACCTCTTGGGGATCACGGTGGTCTGGCTGTGTGCCATGTCAAAATAGGGAATGAAGACTCTAGTGTTTGATTTGGGCTACAGTTGCCCCTTTCTCCCCTGAGACTGAGAAGGCAGAAACATGCCTCCAGGGACTGTCAGAATTGCAGTGTATACCCTGGAGGAACACTGTTCCTGTGGGGTTTGCCGGACTGATTAGCCAGGTTGGTCTCCACTCTAGGCTCAGGGTCACCTTTATACCTGGGTCCATGAGGCTGCCCTGCTATTCTTTCCACCTTCAAAGTCTGTCCTTCTTACCTTCAAACTCAGTGGCTTGGTGTGACTGGTATAAAGGGTGTGACTGAGGTACATGAGGGAAAAAAAGCAAAGCTGCCACAGAGGTCAGGGGCCAGATCGTAGAGGGACTGGAATGCCACACTGATAAGTTCAGACATGCTCCTGGGGATGAAGCTGGGCAGTGACATGGTCAGGACTGTGCTTAGAAAAGATCCTTGAGGCAGATGGATGTGGTGAATGGATCCAAGGAGGGTAATGTTGCAGGTGGGCAGAACACCCAGGGGATTACTGTCGAGGTGCAGGTAGAGAGGGAGACGGGGGCCTCAGCAGGGCAGCAGCAGTGGGAGTAGAAAGGAAAAGATGGCTCTGTGAGGTGTTCGGCAGGTTGACATGACACTCCTTGACTAGGTTTGGTCGTTGGAACAAGGAGGTGGTGATCTCTAGCAGGAGAGGGAGTCCTGGCGGGGACAGCAGCTTGGAGGAGAACTATCATGCCTTCCCACTGCACAGAACCAATATCAACTTGTTCTTTGTTGCCCTGTACTTGGAAAGAAAGTGAAAGTGAAGTCACTCAGTCATATCTGACTCTTTGTGACCCCATGGACTGTAGCCTCCCAGGCTCCTCTGTCCATGGGATTTTCCAGGCAAGAGTACTGAAGTGGATTACCATTGCCTTCACCAGCAGATCTTCCAAATCCAGGGACGGAACCCAGGTCTCCCGCATTGTAGGCAGATGCTTTACTGTCTGAGCCACAGGGAAGTCCAAGTAGTTAGAGTATTTGCTAATGTTTGCCCTCCCCACTGACCCTTGAACAGCCCTTGAGGGAGGGAATTCTGGCTGCCCCTCACTATATCCACAGCACCTGTCACAATGCCCGGTGTGATCAATATATTTGTTGAATTGTTGAGTCATTTATGACCCAGGGAGATAGTAAGAGGTTATCTTTGTTTATTGAATGAGTAAATTAGCCCAAACCTGAGCTTGAATTCCATCATACATTCTTCTCCACCTGCTTCAGCCTCCTCTGATTTGCATTACTAAGACAGATTAACAGTATTATACATACTTATCAAGTATGTTAAACTTTTCTTCCTCCCAACTAGGTTATAGACCCCTAGAGGGCAGAAGTATTCCTATTATCCTTCTTATCAGAAGGAAGAGAGGTTTGGATTAGCTGGAAGAGAAAAAAGATTTCACTGAGGTGCCAGCTCCCATTTATAGGTAGCCGACTGTCTGAGGTGATATTTTGTTGAGAAAGAATTGGAAACAAAAGTTCTGAAATTGATTACCGATGTCTGCCAAGGGCTTAAGATCAGGGAGCAGTGGCATGTGTGCTGCACGCTTGTTGACCCTAGGTCAGATCACTGAAGTTCCTTCTAGATTTAAGATCCTTTAGCTCTATGCTTGTGTAGTCATTCCTCAGTTCATTGCTCAGACTCAGAGGAACTCTTCTTAGGGAACTTAGGGAGAGTTAAGGTCATTACCGGCTTCCCTGATGGCTCAGCGATAAAGAATCCACCTGCAAGGCAGGAGTTGCAGGAGACGCAGGTTCAGGTTCGATCCCTGGGTGGGGAAGATCCCCTGGATGAGGAAATAGCAACCCACTCCAGTATTCTTGCCAGGAGAATCCCACAGACAGAGGAGCCTGGCAGGCTATGGTCCATAGCGTCACAAAGAGGTTGGACAGAACCAAAGCGATTTAACACACATACACACAAAGTCATTAACAACAAAAAAAAAATACCTCGTCCCCTTCTCCTCCTCCCACAATCCCTCCCACATCAAGTCATACTAGAGGATAAAATGACCTTGATGTTGAATCAGTTGTTCTACATCTGTGACTTGGGATATAATAATGTAAATTGTGTGTGGAACAGTTATGAAGGTAATGTTCTATGTCAGCTTTAAATTATTCATTACAACAGTAATATGAGGTCTAAAAACTTATATTGTTTCTATACAGGAATGTGTATCTTGCACGTATTTGCTTAATTAAGTATATTGGGGAAGCAGTCCTTTAGCTGACTAGATCCCCGTTTCACATACGGAAGAATTAGGGAAACAGTTTTGGGCTTTGAATACCTATGCCTGGTTTGGTTTCAGTTTTGGAACCAAATCAGAATCCAGAGATGTAGAATCAGAACCACAGTTGTAGAATCACTGAAAAGATTGTGATTTTTAGTTGATCAAACTTACCATCTGTCAAAAATTTGAGCAGTGGGCATAAGAAATAAAGGAAGCTTAAAATGATCACACAAGATGTAGAAAGCTGCTGCTGCTACTGCTGCTAAGTCGCTTCAGTCGTGTCCGACTCTGTGTGACCCCATAGACGGCAGCCCACTAGGCTCCCCTGTCCCTGGGATTCTCCAGGCAAGAACACTGGATTGGGTTGCCAGTTCCTTCTCCAATGCATGAAAGTGAAAAGTGAAAATGAAATCGCTCAGTTGTGTCCGATTCCTGGCTACCCCATGGACTGCAGCCCACCAGGCTCCTCCGTCTATGGGATTTTCCAGGCAAGAGTACTGGGGTGGGGTGCCATTGCCTTCTCCGATGTAGAAAGCTATCACATGCCAAATCTGGATTTGGTGGCACTCATATAGTTGCTCAGATGGAAGAAAACCCTGGGTTGCACAGACAAGGTACAAATAAATGGGATTAGGAGTTAGCAATCGGAGAGCATATACACACTCAGATGAGCACTTGCTTATAAAGAGAGAACTCTTTCCACGTTAATTACTTGGGAGGAGCTGTGATTACCTTTAATAGAGCTAAGACTGGAAGTAGCTGGCCTGTAGGGAGTCAGTGACATGCTGGCCTGATGCCAGGCAGCTCTGTCTGCCTGAGGAGCTGCAGGTCTCCCCCGTGTTAATGTCTCTGGAGATCTGGGGTCACAGATACTGTGGGGACTGGAGCACTCTTGAAGAAAATGAACTCATCTTAGACAACATTGAGTGGCCCACTTAGACTCCTCTGCAGCCGCGTGTGTTAAAGTAGCAAGCCTTTCCTATTTTGAATGTTCAACATATATCTAATAGAAGACAATATTGGAGACAGTTACTTCTAAGCCAATAATTCACTTTGGATTGACTTTGGCTATAGTTTAGCCTAGCAGATAGATTTAGAAGGAGCTAATTCATTATACTTGCTGAGGAAACAGACCCAAACGGTGACAAAGAGGGCTCTGTTGTAATTAGTAAGCTCTACAGTAACACCTCTGTTAATGGAAAGGAAGTGTTTCAGTGACTCACTCATTGCCAGAAATGTTACTACCCTGTGTTTGAAAAATATCTGCTGACTGCCTGTTCCATTACCAGAGGTAGAATATTTCCTTTCCAACAAATACTCCTGCACTTTCCGGGATGGGCAGACCTCGTCCCAGCTTGTAGACACTTCATGCTGTGTGTCCTGGGAGATTCCCCTCCCAGGCCCAGCCCCAACTGTGTGAGCTCTGGGCCATGGTCCCCACTCCATAAGGACAGAGAGGAAGTTATGCCTCATTCTCCACCACAAGATCTAGAACCAGCACTGAGGCAGCAAAACCCTCCCACCAGTCCCTCCATGCTTAGGCTGAGGTCTTTGCTCCCAGGGCCCTTCTTGGTCACAGAGTCCATAACTGGGTCCACAGGCAGGACAGTTGTCACAGCAGATCTTCCTGTGTCCAGGAAAGGTCCTGGTACCAGCATCGTGTGCCTCTGCTAGGTCAACCTGTTGAAGCAAAGTGGTGGCTTTTGGGAGTGGAACTTCTGTTCAGGTGTGACCTCAGTGAGGTTCTGCACTGTGTGTTCATTTTTACAGCTACATTGAGATAACAGTTTGAACTCGCTTTTCTCAGGGGGTTACAACTGCATTTACTTGACTGAGGAGGAAACCCTTAGATGAGAATCTTGAATGAGATTATAAAATTATTATTCTACCACTGTTGTATTGCTTAATAATTATCTGGTTACTTATAATTCAATAAAGAATTAAGTCAACAACAACAAAAAAAATGGACCATCATCAAAAATGCCTAACCACGGAAAGCCTAATCTCCAAGCCTTCAAGCATTACTAGAAAATAAACTGATTCTGTGGCTATTTCATATACTTATTTTCTGAGCCACTTAACTACTTTACAAGTTTCATATGAGATTTCCCAAATTATGAAGCAGTGAGGGAGTTTCTCCTTTGACAATTTATTTTTCTTGTCGGTAACCAAGTCTAATTGGTAATACTTATGGAGGGTTTATTATGACTTTTATGCGCATTATTTCCCAATTGACCCTATACTTATTTTATGGATAAGGAGACTGAAATGTACAAGGCTTAAGATACATGACTGAGGTCACACTCAGAACTGGGATTTGCACCCAGAACTGACTCCAAAACTGTGATTATTAACCATTAAGTAAGACTGCTTCCTAGAAAACCTGGATACACCAAAATTATAGTTCAGAGCGTTCTTACAGACTTCACTCTTGTGTAATAGCTAAATAAAGCCTAGTAGCCTCCTTCTTACTCCATCTCTTGTCTGTCTCTTTGCTTTTCTTTATTATGTCTTTGAACCTGAGGCATCCTACAGTATTTAGAACTTTCCCTTATTCCTCTTCCACATAAATTTTCTATTTGAAGTTACTCTAGTTGAGCTTGTCTAAAAGTTACTTTCTCAGGATGTATAGCGCTCTCCTGTTCTACTGCTTCTGCTCATTGTGTTTCACCCACTCTTATTCTACCCGTCCTTGGTGGTGGATCTCATTTTTCACTTTTATCATATAGACTTCTCTGACTGCCAATCAGAGATGATTTCCCTTCTCTGTGCTCTTATGTTGCTTAATTTATATTCCCAAATTGTACTGTATTTGAGCCACTGCTTCCAGTCCTGTCCCATGGCAGGCAGCACTAGGTGATTACAACACTCTTTACCCTGGTGCTTTGTGATGGCCTTGGAATCCCCAAAACTATTCTCTAGGCAACTGCTGTTAATCAAAGGGAACTGGCAGGTCAGACAAAAAGTGTTGTTCGTTGCTGGGAAAATGTCTTCACTTAGCAATTAATTTAAATTGAAGAAGTATTGATGTTAACTGGCAAGAGATGCAGAGTTGAAGTCTGTTTCATTTTAGTCTGTCAGAGGCAGTGCGTGCACGGAAAGCATTGACATGAGCCTAAGTGTGGCAAATGCTGCAAGAAAGCCTCAATGTGCCTTGGGCCTCAAAGAAGAGGTGGAATTGAGAGAGCTCAAGCCTTGATGAACCATTGATCCCCTAGTTTTCCAGTAAGTTGTGTATGAGTTTTTGAGTGGAAACTCTGGGGAACTCATCCAAGCCGTAGTCATCTGAAATATACTTTCCTCCTAGTTTGGGGGCCTCAGAAGAGCACACATGGTGACCAGTGGTTCTGAGACCACTTTAGTGTGAACTCAGCATGACCATGGAACTCTTGGAATGGACAGCACCTTTCTACCCTGAGGAAGTTCTGACCTCAGGAAACCAGAGCCTGCCTCATCTCCAAGAGAGTTCTTTGGGCTAACTAGACTAAATAATAGTTCCATACAATCCTGAAATTGGACAGAATTAGATTGGAAGATCCATCCAGCTTCCTAAAGTTGGGCCATGGCGTGGAGTTGAATCACCCTTGGATGGTAGAGCCTTTTTGAATATTGTATTTAGCACCTCCTATGTCTTTTAATGGACTTATTTTCTAGGTTTCCCCTTTCATGCATCCTTTCACATCATTGTCCAAATTCTGCCCATTCCTGTCCCTGTCTGGAGATTATTTCTATGATAAGAGATTAATTAGCCTGACTGTGCTTCCTGTTCCAGTAGACCTTGAGCTTGAACAGCTTGGACAAATGCTAGACTTGGTTGTTAAAGATTTTGAAGATGAGTTTTTACTTTTTTGTTAGCAAAAGTTAACTGTCAATCAGGAGACAAAAACGATTTGCCCCATTTCTGCTGCTTCCTCATTGATTTCTTTCTTACACCCAGAGAATTTCCTGAAGTTTCATCACATGGGGGAGCTTCTGAGTTCCACATAACAGAGGTGGAGATCCCATTGCCTGTGCAGAGCCCACAGACCTTGACAAAAATGTCCAGATCTCCTCTGTAATTGCATTTGCCACTTGCATTGAATAGAAGTGTTTGCCAGTAACTTCTAACTAGCTTGTTTATTTTGTGGGAAAAAAACAAAAGTTTACATTTATTGTTGTTTTTATGTGGAAATAATTGGGTAAGGTTTGGCTGCTTTTTAAACTGCAAGTGAGTAACCATAGGACACTGGATTTATTGAATCCAAGATCAAGATCTTGAAGTTTCCGGAAGCATTGCTCATCACTTTGTGAATCCTGGTCAGGGCTCTGTGTTCTAGGGAAGAGGGTTGGTAGATGGCTGTAAGTGAGGTTTGCAGCTATGACCTTTTGCTCAGATAGTCTTTCTCCCCTTTTACAGACTCTCCTCATGCCCTGGAACATGTGTTCATGAGGGCAATACTGAGAAAGGAGACTCAAGATCTTCACAAACATAAAACATTCCAAGATTCCAGAAGTAAACAAAGCCCTCTAGGATTACTATGAAAGATCATACTCAACCATGGTTTTCTTTTCTTTTTTTTTTCTTTTGTCTCTTGACAATCGTCTTAAATGCATTTACACCCATGTTTAGGCCTTAAATCTAATATTTTGGTATCAAATGAGCTAATACATGTGAAGTACTTTATAAATGTTTGTTATTGTTTCCCAGAAATAAAAAAGGGAGGCATGCAAACGGTAAAACGTGGGTCCTGGTTACAGTATTATGCCTTGAAAACACTAGAAGACAGTGTTATCTCTATGTGTTTTCTGGGGCCCTACTCTCATCTCCTGGGAAAGGGCATCTGGGCCCCTATTTGTGGCTATATAACATGTTTAATATTCTATACATGAGTAATGTAAAATAATAAACAAGCTGATCTGTCTTTGCCTTTTTTCTACCAGTGAGAATTAAGAGAAGTATCTGAAGTATTTAGAAACAGAGATTCCTGACCAAACTTTCAATACTGGGTACCCCTTTCATTTTAATTTAAGAAATATAGTAAAATTCTTCAAATACACTTTAACTCGTATGAAGATAAAAGTAATTATTTCTGCAGTCCTTCTGGGAGTGGAGAAGGAGAGATGAGAGTTGCGGCTTCACAGGAGTTGGGAGAGAAGGGTAAACTGTTAGCAGGTAGGCGCATGGTGAAAACAGGCAGGTAACACAGATTTTTGAAGCAGAGGTGAGGAATGGGCTGAGAAAGGTGGAGAGCCCCGGTTGCTTAGACTTAGCATTCTGGGTGCAGGATTCATCAAGCTGGTAATTCCAGGATTCTGACAGGTCTAGAAAATCCAGGATGACTGGCCCCCTTCTTTCTCAGGCAGAGGCCCATCTCTTCCTGCTCTCAGGTTGCCCCTACCTAAACCCTGCTGTGGGGTAGACAGTCAGATTTCTTTTACACTTGGAAAGAAGCCTTCTAAGATTGTGTAATGAACCAAGGAGGTGTTTCTGGGAGTTGTAAAACTGGTTATTGTGAAGAGGTAGGGTTCCCAGAAAATCGGACATAAAACCTGAGGAAAAAGGTGTGTCCTTCAAGCAGAGGATCCCAGGGCCTCTCCAAACTGTGTATGTCAGGGTGAGGAAGCTTGTCATTCCTTCAAGGACTTGGAGGCCAGGTATTTGCCCAGGTGCCAAGGAGGGGAAAGAGTCGAGTACGACCACAAGGTAGATCATGATCTTTCACAGAAATGTATAAAATTAGCTGATAGTAGAATCACCCATGAGTTTAGCAGACAAGAACCGTTTTAAGAGGGCAATTGGTGGGGGGAGGGGCAAGGAGGAAGAGAAATAAAGTTGACCACAGGTAGAAAATGGAAGAATAAAGTAGACCAGAACCCACATGTCAAGTCAGGTATATATCTCAGGAAATAACGCCAAAACACATGTGTGGGACTGTCCCACCTTTTGGGGAGAGGGACAGTCTGGTGGTTGTTTGTTTTGCTTGTTCCTAGATGAGAGCAAGCTGGGTCTCTAAGCCGGCTCAATGCTTGCTGTGGAGACTGGACTCTTGTGGACTGGCCCTACAACCAACCTTATGCTCACTTGAACTCAAGGGACTCTTTGGACTCCAGGGCTCCCAGAAGCCTGGGAGAAGTCCTGAGGTGTAGGAAGCAGGCACCTAACTTCTCATGTGTACATTACCATAGCCAATGTCAGTTACTGGAGAGGCCATATTTATGATGCCTCTCTGGGGTCCGTGGTGCTGGGACAATGTGGCAGAATTTGTACCCACATTCTTGTGACCCAGTTTTCATACTCTGCTAATGGTATGGTGTCTCAACTACTTTTTCCTGCCTTTCATAATCAGGTTTAATGAGTAAAAACTATGTAATGCAGTGGCTTCCTGGTCATATGCACTAAATAGCAATTATCATGCACTTATAGTTGTACTCAGCCTCCTGGACACACAAAGCAGGGTGGAAAAAGGACAAGAGGTAAATCTAAAGGACAGAGGGAGAATAACCAGCACAGAGCCACACAGCATTGAATGCTATGCCAAGAGGTTTTCTTGGGACACCGTTATCAAGGTCTATAAATGATGGGAGAGAAGTTAGTCTGATGATGTCTGGTGATCCTGGAGGCCCTGCTGTGGGCATTTGGAAAAGTAAGTGGTATAAGGACTCCTGCATCCTCTGTCACTGTGTACCAGCATCCTGCATCCATGTACCAGTGTCCTACATCTGTGTACCAGCCTGCATCCATGTACCAGCATCCTACATCTGTGTACCAGCCTGCATCCATGTACCAGCATCCTACATCTGTGTACCAGCCTGCTTCCATGTACCAGCATCCTACAAATGTGATTGAGATAGGTCGCACCCAGGATATCAGTGACACATTCTGTCTCCCTACTCTTCTAATTGGAAGTGACAGAAAATCTAGGTTGAACAGGCTTAAGCCAGAAAAGTGGAGAGTGAGGCGTAGAATTTATGGTCCAAAAAATGGAAGAGCTCAGAGATGGTAACTGGTTTCAGGTATAGCGAGAGTCAGGAGTTCGAAAAATATCGTTCTGTCCTGTTCTCTTTTTATGTACCGTCTCTGCACTCTTCTGTTATTTTCACTCTCAGGTGAGATGCTCCCACTGGTGATGAGACAGCTACCAGCACAGTTCAAGGTTTCCATTTCCCTGCTTCACACTCAGCAGAAAAGTTTCTATCTGTTAAGACCAGACTGTGGGGCTTTAGTTGGGTTATAGGACCATTCCATAATCAGCCTTGGGACTAAGGGAACACGATTATCTGATGGACCAGGCCAAAGCCACTCCTTTATCCCACCCTGTTCCCCCAGCTTCTGAATTATTATAGCTTGAACTGGACCTAAAACAGACTGAGAGTGGGGAGGTATGTTGTTAATAGCAGGGACAATGGACATTGAGTGGTAATTACAACAAATGTTTTACCTTTTATCTATTATGCTCCTGAACTATTTCATAAATGTCCTCCATGTGTACTCATAGCTAGGTTTTATTGAATTCATAGCATTACAGAAACATTTGAAGTTGTTTAGATAATAACCACATACTTTGAAAATAATTAAGTCATAAACTACTTTAAGGGCTTCCTAGGTGGCTCAGTGGTAAAGAATCTGCCTGCCATGCAGGGGACGCAGGTTCAGTCCCTGGGTTGGGAAGATCCCCTGGAGGAAGAAATGGCAACCCACTCCAGTATTCTTACCTGGAAAATCCCAGGGACAGAGAAGCCTGGCAGGCTACAGTCCATGGGATCATGAAGAGTCGGACAGAACTGAGCACACACACACAGCACAAACTACTCTAAAGCCTGAGAGATGAGAAAGAAAATTATACAAGGACCACAATTGAATTTTTGCTTTAAATTCTTAAGAATTATTAAAAAAAAAAAAAAAACCCAAAGCCCCAAATCTAACCTATTGCTAGTGTCATATTTAGCAATGAAAGTCTGAATGCTTTCCCCTTAAAAATATCAGAAATAATGAAGGATGTTCACTCTTAAACACTTCTATTCAGTATCTCACTGGAAGCCTGATCCAGTACAATGATACAGTAAGAAAAAGAAGTAATGAACTAGATTGGAGAGAAACAAAACTTACCCTATTCACAATGGCATGATTTTCTACAAAGGAAATCCCAAGGAATCTATAGAATAACTCCTAAAACTAGTAAGTGATTTAGCAAGGTTGCAAGATACAAAATTAATACCCCCGCAAATTTGTTATTTCTGTATACTAATAATGTACAATTGGAGATGGGACTTTTAAAATATTAAAATATTATTTGAAATAGCTTATATATCTAATGAAATGTATGAATGGGATCTACAGTTGAACATTACAGGACACTGATGAAAGAAATTATAGACTTAAAGAAACAGACATACCTGTTCATAGATTGGAAGATGCATCATAATGATTATGTCAATTCTTCTCAAATTGGCTTATAGCTTTAATGTAATTCGAGTTAAAAATCTTAGAAGTACTTTTTTTAGATATATCAGACATCTACACTTACAGGGAAAAGCAAGGGAATAACAAAAACAATTTCAAAAAAGAAGAAAGTTGGAAGAGTTACACTATTTTAAGAAAAGCATCAAGACATTGTAATTTGGTGAAGGCATAGACACAAAGATCAGTAAAATAGAATACCAGAAGTAGACCCATACAAATAAGCCCAATTGATTCTTGACAAAGACGAAAGAAGAGTCTTCAGCAAATGGTATCGGAACAACTAGACATTCATATGCAAAAAAAAAAAAAAAGAACCTCTACCTATGTTTTACAGTGTTATGCAAAATTAACTCAACCATGAAACAGAGATCTAGAAGAAGAACTGTCAAAACTCAATAGTGAGAAAACAATCCAACTTTAAAAAACAGACACTTTACCAAAGAGGCTGTAATGTAAACACACAAAAAGATGTTCCGCATTATTGGCCATTAGGGAAATGAAAATCACAATGAGATAGTGAAAAGAATTTTCTGTTTATTAAATTTTGTATCTGTATGAAATGATGGATGTTCATTAAGCTTATTATCAGATCAGTCGCTCAGTCGTGTCTGACTCTTTGTGACCGCATGAACCGCAGCACGCCAGGCCTCCCTGTCCATCACCAGCTCCCGGAGGTCACTCAGACTCACATCCATCAAGTCAGTGATGCCATCCAGCCATCTCATCCTCTGTCGTCCCCTTCTCCTCTTGCCCCCAATCCCTCCCAGCAAACGAATAATTTTCCAATGAGTCAACTCTTCTCATGAGGTAGCCAAAGTACTGGAGTTGCAGCTTTAGCATCATTCCTTCCAAAGAAATTCCAGGATTGATCTCCTTCAGAATGGACTGGTTGGATCTTCTTGCAGTCCAAGGGACTCTCAAGAGTCTTCTCCAACACCACAGTTCAAAAGCATCAATTCTTCTGCACTCAGCCTTCTTCACAGTCCAGCTCTCACATCCATACATGACCACAGGAAAGACCATAGCCTTGACTAGGCGAACCTTTGTTGGTAAAGTAATGTCTCTGCTTTTGAATATGCTATCTAGGTTGGTCATAACTTTCCTTCCAAGGAGTAAGCGTCTCTTAATTTCATGGCTGCAGTCACCATCTGCAGTGATTTTGGAGCCCAGAAAAATAAAGTCTTGACACTGTTTCCACTGTTTCCCCATCTATTTCCCATGTAGTGATGGGACCAGATGCCATGATCTTCGTTTTCTGAATGTTGAGCTTTAAGCCAACCTTCTCACTCTCCACTTTTATCTCATAATGTGTATATGTCAAATTGGAAATTTAAATACAGTGAGAGGCCACTACATGCCTCGATGCTGATGAAGACACAGAGAAACTTGTCCTCTTAAACATTATTGATGGGAAAATAAAATGGTATAGCCAGTATAAAAAAACAGTTTGGCAGTTTCCTGTGGCTCAAATGGTAAAGAATCTGCCTGCCAAAACAGGAGACCCAGGTTTGATCCCTGGGTTCCCTGGAGAAGGAAATAGTAACCCACTCCGGTATTCTTGCCTGGAGAATTCCAGGGACAGGGGAGCTTGGCAGGCTACAGTCCATGGGGTTACAAAGAGTTGGACATGACTGAGCAACTAACACTAGAAGTTAAATATATACTTACCATATGACCCAGCAATCTCACTCCTGGGCATATATATCCTAGAAAGAGAAAAAACTATGTTCAGGTGAAAACTTGTTCACAATGTTAATAGCAGCTCTTATTCATAATCACCCCAAAACAGGAAGCAACCCAGATATCCTTCAATGAATGAAAAAATACTGTCCACCTATAAAGTGTGATCTATTCAGCAAGAAAAAGGAGCGTATTATTGATAGGCACAAAACATGGATGAATCGCAAAGACATAATCAGAGTAACCAGTATTGAAAGGCTGTGTAGAGTATGACTTTATAAGACATTCTCAAAAAGAAAAAAAACATAGTTATGGAGAATAAATTAGAGATTTCCGGAGGTTAGGCCCAGGCTGTGTGTGTCTGTATTTATGTATCATTATGATCACTGACCTAGAGCCAGACATCCTGGAATGTGAAGTCAAGTGGGCCTTAGAAAGCATCACTACGAACAAAGCTAGTGGAGCTGATGGAATTCCAATGGAGCTATTCCAAAATCTGAAAGATGATGCTGTGAAAGTGCTGCCCTCAATATGCCAGCAAATCTGGAAAACTCAGCAGTGGCCACAAGATTGGAAAAGGTCAGTTTTCATCCCAATCCCAAAGAAAGGAAATGCCAAAGAATGCTCAAACTACCGCACAATTGCACTCATTTCACACGCTAGTAAAGTAATGCTCAAAATTCTCCAAGCCAGGCTTCAGCAGTATGTGAACCGTGAACTTCCTGATGTTCAAGCTGGTTTTAGAAAAGGCAGAGGAACCAGAGATTAAATTGCCAACATCCGCTGGATCATGGAAAAAGCAAGAGAGTTCCAGAAAAACATCTATTTCTGCTTTATTGACTATGCCAAAGCCTTTGACTGTGTAGATCACAATAAACTATGGAAAATTCTGAAACGGATGGGAATACCAGACCACCTGATCTGCCTCTTGAGAAATCTGTATGCAGGTCAGGAAGCAACAGTTAGAACTGGTCATGGAACAACAGACTGGTTCCAAATAGGAAAAGGAGTACGTCAAGGCTGTATATTGTCACCCTGTTTATTTAACTTCTATGCAGAGTACATCATGAGAAATGCTGGACTAGAAGAAACACAAGTTGGAATCAAGATTGCTGGGAGAAATATCAATAACTTCAGATATGCAGATGATACCACCCTTATGGCAGAAAGTGAAGAGGAACTCAAAAGCCTCTTGATGAAAGTGAAAGTGGAGAGTGAAAAGGTTGGCTTAAAGCTCAACATTCAGAAATCGAAGATCATGGCATCTGGTCCCATCACTACATGGGAAATAGATGGAAAAACAGTGGAAACAGTGTCAGACTTTATTTTTCTAGGCTCCAAAATCACTGCAGATGGTGACTGCAACCATGAAATTAAAAGACACTTACTCCTTGGAAGGAAAGTTATGACCAACCTAGATAGCATATTCAAAAGCAGAGACATTACTTTACCAACAAAGGTTCGCCTAGTCAAGGCTATGGTCTTTCCTGTGGTCATGTATGGATGTGAGAGCTGGACTGTGAAGAAGGCTGAGCGCCGAAGAATTGATGCTTTTGAACTGTGGTGTTGGAGAAGACTCCTGAGAGTCCCTTGGACTGCAAGGAGATCCACCCAGTCAAATTTGAAGGAGATCAGCCCTGGGATTTCTTTGGAGGGAATGATGCTAAAGCTGAAACTCCAGTATTTTGGCCACCTCATGCGAAGAGTTGACTCATTGGAGAAGACTCTGATGCTGGGAGCGATTGGGGGCAGGAGGAGAAGGGGACGACAGAGGATGAGATGGCTGGATGACATCACTGACTCGATGGATGTGAGTCTGAGTGACCTCCGGGAGTTGGTGATGGACAGGGAGGCCTGGCGTGCTGAGGTTCATGGAGTCGCAAAGAGTCGGACACGACTGAGCGACTGATCTGATCTGATCTGATAAAGGTATAGCATGAGGGGGTTTTTTGGAGAGCAGGAACTCTTCTATACCCACATCCTAATTTTGATGGTGGTTGTAAGAATTTAAACATGTTAAAAGTCATGGGACTGTACAGTAAAAGTCAACTTTGCTGTATAATAAATACACGCACACACACACACCCTTAAGAGTCTGGCTGGTACATACAGATCCAGTGTTTCAAGAGGTGTTTAACGGTGCACAGAATTCCTTCTTTCTGGTGTCTTCATTCCTATGAAAAGCAAAGCCTCCACTGGACTGTTGCTGCCCTACTTTCCGTGGAGCATATCTGATTTAATTGTTTTTGGTACTTTGGGGTGTAGAAGATAAGAGATCTTTTTTACTTCTCATCTACAAGGCCAGCCAGTTCCTTCTTGGTTTTGTGAACACACATGTCACATAAAGGAGTTTGGGAGGGCTTTCCAGACAGCTTTGAGCTGAGTTTTGAAGTGGCTGTGATGGTCAACCAGTCAAGTAGGAAAACTGAGGGAGTAGTGCGCACGGACTCGGACTCGAGACCGGCAAGGGTAGAACTGAAACAGTGGGTGGGGCTTTAGGTAGGGCGGGACCAAGGAGCTTGGGAGCCAGCCTGTGATGGAAAACCGTGAAAGGGCGTTAAGCAGAAAAGTGACTCAGCCAGATTGCATCTTAGAAAGATCATTCTGGCTTTGGTTTAGAAGGTGAATTTGGAAGAGATAAGACCAGAAGCAGAGAGGTGTTAGAAAGTTGATGTAATAGTCTTGGTGAGAAAGGAGGCTGACTTGAACCAAGTCCGTGTCGGTGCAGATGGAAAGGAGACAGACAGATTTGAGACTTGTTTAGTCTGTAGAATCAACAGAACTTTGTGACCGTTTAGTGTGGGCCTGGGATGGGATGCTAAGTCGTCTAGAACGTCCCCAAAGTGCACCACGTTGGACCCAGGCTGCTTTGGTATCTCAGCTGGGTCCCTTCTTGTGGACCCTGGGCAAGCAACTTCACTTCCTTGTGTCTCAGTCTCGCACCCTCTCCGTGAGTTATGTCACAGAGTTGTGACAATCAGTCAGAGTCAATTACGCTTAGACCAGCACCTGATCCTAGCCTACAGCCCTCCAAAAAACATCTGTGGTGACAACACAGTTTAGGGACATAGGGAACTCTTCCTGGTGTCTATTTCTATGTAACCAGTTACTCCCAAACTTAGTGGATTAAAATAACAATCGTATTATTACCCCGCATGGTTCTGGGAATTAATTGGACTCAAATAAGCAGGTCTCACCTGGGGTCTCTTTTGTGATCACAGGGAGATGATGGCTGGGCTGGAATCAACTAAAGGGCCATCACTCATGTGTCTGCTGCCTGAAAGACTCAAACAGCTGTCTTCTTTCTCTTGCTCTCCGTGCTCGCTCTCTCACCCTCTGCCTCCCCCTGCCCCGTGTGGTCTCTCCAACAGGGCAGCTTCAGGGTAGCTGGACTTTTTATGTGGGATCTCAGGGCTTTAACTGAGTATCCCAAGAAGAAGTATCATCAGAAGCCATCCCTTTTCTAACCTGGTCCCAGGTTCCATGCCGGCTCACTTCTGCTCTATTTTCTTTATTAAGGCCATTACAGAGGCCTACCCAGGCTTAAGGGAAGGGAACAAAGACCCCACCTCCTGATGGGAAGAGTGTCAAATAACCAGTGGACCTACTTTAAAACCACGAGGTAACTAGGAAGAAAAGTGAAGTCTTCTGGGAGAAGGAAAGATAGGTTTCTTTTTACCGTGTTGAGTCTCATGTTGAGGTATATCACTAGGTAGAGGTTCCCTGAAGGCCTGGAACTTGGGAGACAGAGTGAGCCAGGACACAGAGGTGGGAATTGGGTCTGTAAGAGCAGATAGGATCACCTGGGAGAGCAGGCAGCCCACGAAGAGGTCAGAATACAGACTTCTTGGGAAACACCGATAACGGTGTGGAGGGGAACATCCAGAGGTAGGGAGATGGAGAGCTTACTGAGCCTGTCTAAGCTCCTCCAAACATCCATCTGGTTTTATCCCTAGGATGTTGCAGTCTGATAATTCTCTCTCTGAGTCACAGCATCCTCCTGGCAATAGAGGTATCTTTCCAACCAGAATGTACCCTTGGACCACATAGAACATCATCTTCCCCATCCTACCAGGCAGCCACTGTCAGAATCTCTTGCCTTCCCTCCCTGCAAGGTCAGGCAGTGTGTGCAGGGCACCCAGTGTTCTGATTGTTTCTGTGCTGTACATTTTTAGTATGAGGCAAGGAATTAGATCCTCCTCCCTCCTTCCAGTCTGGTGTTTTCCCTGAACTAAGAGTACTTAACCAGGTTGTTAGGAGAGTCACTTCTCTTCAACACTCTAAAAATGTTTCTGAATTCAAGCCACGTCACTGTGTGGCCTTCAGTTCCAGATCCTTTTAGAGAACCACACTGTACTAGGGCTCACCCACTTGCCCTTTTGAGTTGCCACAAGGAAAAAGGGAGTGACTTCAGATTCTACAAAAGAACAAGGTTCCAAATCAGATATATCTGACTTCAGAGCTGAGCCCTTCCTCCAAAAGACACCAGTATACACCAGCCCTGAACAGCCTGAACATCTGGACAGTTGAATACAACAGGTCAACTGATTCCTGCCAGATTGCGCTCCTGTCTGGTTGGTTTAGTTTGAGCAAGCAAGTGAAGTAAGACAGGGCTTGCGATGGGGACGTGGCAGCCAGGATGGCTTCTCTTGACCTCCTTCCTCTGGGAAACAGATGAATTAACAAACTCATTCATACTCTCACCCAAGCTCTGTGAGGAAGCACCATCATCACCCAGCCAAACCTTTCCCTGGCCCACGTCATGGATCTGGGATTCTCATTCTTCTTCAGCCTTCTCTCTTTCCTGCTTGTCATGGAGCTCCTTTTCCATCCCCCAAGTCTGGCACGGCTTCACTTTCCTTTCCAAGAAGAGCCTCCTAACTACTTACCTCCTGTTCTAATCCATCCTACACATCTCAGCCCCTACATACCTCAGCCAGCTTTATCACCAGTCCAGGCCCAGCTTATGCAAACATGTTCAGTGGCTATTCATTGTCTCCACTAATAGCTAATCTTGGTATACTACTTTACAGTGTAACACATGGTCTGTCTCATTTAACCCTCACAGTGACCTGGTTTATATGAAGGGACCTAAGGGTCAGAGAAGTATAAATTCTCCTCCTTGGTAGTCTAGGCCTTTTGTGGTATGCCCCAACTTAGGTTTCTCATCTCAGCTGTCTATAAACTACCTATTGAGCACCAGCCAGACCACTGGCCAAACACATTCTTTTTTTTTTTTTTTTCTGTAGGAAATGTTTGATAGGATGAATTCTGAAATTAATGGATGTCCCTGAAGTTTTTACATTATCCAACATGTATACTAATAAGACATGTTAATTTAATACCTTTAAAAGGATAAAAGGTTTACATTATAAATTGAAATACTGTGTCAAAATGATTTATATCTGTTAAAATAGCATATGGCACTTTCTTGTTAATGGATAAATCATATTATTGGCCTTTATGTAAAACATCCTGTTGATTATCATGAAATTATCATTAATACTGAAAGTTTTACAAAATAGAATCCTTAAGCTACCTACAACTGTGTGCTTCTGTAGTATGAGATTTTTTTCCCCCTAAGGCTTGGATATTCTCATATTTTATAGTGTTTCATATTAAAATTTATAGTTTTTAAAGAAATTATTCTTTATTTCCTTAAAATTTATTAAGGCTTGTCTTTTTCTTTCTTTTTTTTTTTTTTTTTTGCAGGGGAAAATGGACAAAGGAAAGGATCAATGAGGGTGGGAGGGAAATGGGAAGAAAGAAGGGGAGTGATGGTGGGGAGGAGTATATGTAATTTCTTAACCAATGGCTTTCTGTTTTTAATCACAAAGAACACTTAAAAAAAATCATGGTGAATTCATCTTATATTAGGAGGTTTGTTCTCGAAATGAAAAGTTCAGGAAACAAAAAGTCCAGTTTGGGTGTCCTCATCTTTAGGCACATCATGGTATTTTGTATTGGTAAGTCTATCTTTACCACAATATATTATTTAGGACAGGATCACATTTGTCACCTCTTCCTCCCTACTACCCAGAGTGGTACCAAACCCACAAAATAGTCAATAAACCTCCACAGAGTGAACAAATAAGTCTTTTTTTTTTTTTTTTAAACTCTCCTGAGTGAACTGAATTTTTTGAGGCTCATAAGTAAATATATTTTCCTCTTTACTTTGTCTATTACAGCCAGATTATATGAGTGGGGTATTAAAGTCTCCCACTATTATTGTATTGCTCTAGAGAATGTCCTTTAGTTTTTGTTGGAGAAATGGTTTAGTGGTGCAAAATTCTCTCAACTTTTGCTTATCTGTGAAGCTTTTGATTTCTCCTTCATATTTGAATGAGATCCTTGCTGGATACAATAATCTAGGCTGTAAGTTATTTTCCTTCATCACTTTAATTACGTCTTGCCATTCCCTCCTGGCTTGGAGAGTTTCTATTGAAAGATCAGCTGTTATCCTTATGGGAATTCCCTTGTGAGTTATTTGATGTTTTTCCCTTGCTGCTTTTAATATTTGTTCTTTATATTTAATCTTTGTTAATTTGATTAATATGTGTCTTGGGGTGTTTCGCCTTGGGTTTATCCTGTTAGGGACTCTCTGGATTTCTTGAACTTGAGTGGTAATTTCCTTCTCCATTTTAGGGAAGTTTTCAACTATTATCTCCTCAAGTATTTCCTCATGATCTTTCTTTTTATCTTCTTCTTCTGGAACTCCTATGATTCGAATGTTGTAGTGTTTGATGTTATCCTGGAGGTTTCTGAAATTGTCCTCATTTCTTTTGATACGTTTTTCTTTTTTCTCGTCTGATTCATTTATTTCTAGGATTCTATTTTCTAGTTCACTAATCCTATCTTCTGCCTCTGTTATTCTACTATTTGTTGCCTCCAGGGTGTTTTGGATCTCATTTATCGCATTATTCATTATGTGTTGACTCTTTTTTATTTCTTCTAGGTCCTTGTTAAACCTTTCTTGCATCTTCTCAATCCTTGTCTCCAGACACTTTAACTGTGATTCTATTTTGATTTCGAGATTTTGAATTAATTTCGCTATCATTATTCGGAATTCTTTATCAGGTAGATTCCCTATCTCTTCCTCTTTGGTTTGGTTTGG
Organism: Tragelaphus eurycerus; assembly: GCA_935064755.1. Lineage (NCBI taxonomy): Eukaryota > Metazoa > Chordata > Mammalia > Artiodactyla > Bovidae > Tragelaphus > Tragelaphus eurycerus. The sequence goes on along the minus strand of CAKXYN010000015.1, from coordinate 13,842,410 downwards.
TGGGCATCTATCCTGTTCCTTTAGCTGCTGGGTATTCTTTTGTCTCTTCATTTTGTTAAAATTGCCAAATTTAGAGTGTCCTTACTATATTCTGGTAGTTTGTTGAATTCTCTTTCTTGAGGCGGTTTACAGGTCTTTTCAATATCTGATCTCTGCCTTGTTACAGAGGGGCGGAGATGAATACCCAAATCTAAACCGGCCAGCTTCAGGCACTCAGATAATCCTCAGAAGCACAGACTTGGTTGAGTCTGCGTTTTATGCCCTTCCCAGATCCGAGTAGCGCAGGTGATGAAATGTTCAGCGAGCGCAGGTGCTGCGACTTATCGCCTCTCCGCCGCTCAGTTTTCTGGGTATACAAACAGCGCACTTTCTCAGGCAGATGTTGACCATCCAGAGCCCCAAGAAGCGTGAGTCAGCACAGAAACCTACTCACATTTCCGTTAGACAGTGTCTCTCTAGGGCTATAATTGCCCGCCTCTGGCCCTGGCTGCCTGTCACCGGAGTGGGACGGCCTGCAGCCGGCCAACTCTGTGCAGCCCTTTGTTCCGTAGGTAGTCCTGGTGGTGTCTTAAGTTAGGGCTGGCTTTTGATTTAGTAGATAACCGACAGTCTGGTTATTTCACTCAGATAGCGCCCGAGATAGCCAGGCCAAATCCTTTCTCAAAGCAATGCAGGCCTCGCCACTCCTCCTAGCCCAGCCCCCACTTGCCAATAGCAAATGCTGGTGTCTGCGCCAGTTCTCCGCAAAAGGAGTTACTGCAGGGCTCATTTTCTCGTTTTGAAGACAATGAGCTGTCTTTCTAAGTGCCTGATGTCCTCTGCCGGCATTCAGAAGTTGTTTTATCGAGTTTATTCAGCATTCAAATGTTCTTTTAATGGATTTGTGGAGGAGAAAGTATTCTCCCCATCTTACTCGTCCACCATCTTAGCTCCTCCCCCAAACACATTCTTATAACATCTTCATGGAGGGAGCTGTGCGTTGGGGTCAGACAGACGTGGTCTTGGGGCTGGCCATGTGACTGTGGGCAAGGTTTCTGACCTTCCTTGTATGAATTCACTGTGCTACACTGTTTTATATAGGGGACTTAGATTTGGGTATCTGTAGGGCCTTCTGGAGTCACTCCCCTTTAGTTAAACTAATATAAGGACAACTGTAGATTGTCTGTATTTTGAAGGCTTGTTAGAGTAGATGACTGTAAAGGTGATTAGGACAGAGAACTTGATGAGTATTAGTTTCTTTTTCCCCTGATTCTTCTGTCCTTGGGTGTTTCTCCCACTCTCCTTCTTCCTCACTAGTACCTGCCTTTTGAATTCCTCTTCTCATTTGGAAGGTGCATCTGAACCTCTCCCTTTCTTATTCCAGCCTGATGAGCATTTCAAGAAAGCTTTGAATTTCTACAAACTCTGTAGACCATCAGACTCTCCTAGGCTGTCATCACTGTGCATGTCCTGTCCTGCCTACTAGAATGTAGGTTCTCCATGGCAGGGGGCAACCTCCTCACTTTGCCCTCTCTGCCTGTGGTGCAGAGAGAAGCTAGTCAGATAACACTTGCCAGATCCACTCAAGATCATAGGAGGCTGTATTTCCTGGTCCCTGTGGTGTTTGCCTTCCTCTGATCACAGTGGCTCTCCCTCTTGTGTTTTATCCTGTTCCTGTACTGTCTTAAGTGGAAAAACCAGAATGAAAAATGACAACTTCAGAGGAAGTTGGCTTGAAGAGGTATTTGGTGCAACCTCACAGAGTTTATTTTTTTTTTTTTTTTTCTAAATTTAAAAATTAATTTAGATGAGTCCCTCAGCTCTGAAAACCTCACAGAGTTTAATGATTATCTTTAAGCTTTTGTTAACATTTAACTTGAGTGGTTTCACACAATGAACCATATCTCTAAGAAAAATGAAGATGAGGCCACCCTGGACCCTCACTTTTATGTGACAGGGCTTGACTGGACCTGTCAGGAGCCCTGCAGGCTTACTTCTTGCACTTCTTCCCCGACTCTCGTCCTTGGATATTTATAATCTTTGATTTAAACTGTGAAAAATCATTAAAATATATTTACACTCTGAAGAACAGAGTAGGTCCTCTTTTTTATTTTTATAGCGGTGGCAAATTTTCTGTTGTCTCCCAGAGTGGTGAGGTTATTCTTTTATTAAATACGTTTTGTAAGTGTCTTTGTGCTTTCCACCTGCAGACGTCTTCCATTATTTAGAATCTATGGTGGTAGAGACCTCAAGGCCCATTACAACACCAACCACCTGTCAATGCAGTGTGTGGCTTCTTTCAGATGAAAGAGTCATCACCTTCATTCTTTGCAATAGGAAAAAGTGGAAAATATCCGATTCCTCTGCTTTCACAGTCACCTTTTAACAGTGATCCCTCTGCTCCCCAAAGAGAAAGGCAGAAGCAACAGGGAAGGTCCACCCTCCCTGAAGGGAGATGGAGGAAGAAGAAGAGAACTCTCTCACTTTACACTTTATCCCATTTAACCCTTACCTTATGTTTCTGAGTCAACTATCATTCCTTGTCTGATGACAAAACTAAGGCACAAAGAGGCACTCGTTTACCCTCCGTCCCAGAGCCAGGACACAGATGATGAGCAGAGTTTGGGCCCAGTTGTGTCTAACTTATGTCGCATTCTTTCTGTTCTGTCTGCCTTAGGATCTTCACCTTTCTCACCGTGTTTCTCAGAGTGGTATTTGTATAATTTGTTAGTTGGAGGACAGTCAAGAGCTGAGTGAAATAAACAAAACTTGAGCTTCTGCCTGCTTGAAATAAGTTTCTATTCAGCCCTCCACTGGGAGTGTGTCTGTAAGCCTCCTCACTTTCCACCATTAATAGCTCTATAATTTGAGTGGTCTTCAAGGAAATTGGAACAATGAAGAATAATAAGGTAACTACGCTGTGAAATAGGATGCATTTCTTTGGTTGAGATCAAAGTGCTTCCTACATATATTTTCTCCTTTGGTTCTCACAAATTTCTGATGTATCTTTGTTGAAGTATATACTTCAAGCACTTCAATGAAGCAGCCAAAATCAAAAGACATTAAGTGACAGCTAATATGTGGTAGAAGTGGAATTAAAATCTGGATTCGTGACTCCTGTTTCTATTATACTCCTGCTTATACCGGAGAGAGCCTACGCCCATTTTAAAAGCTCTGTTCTCTCTACTTTTGTTGCTGCTATGATCTCTGTTGTTACTCAGTCACAGCTAACACTGAGCCTTCCTGCAGGGGGTGGAGCTAAATCATCTGAATTTATTATTCCACTTAACACTGGGAACCACATAATGTAGCTACTGTTGTTATGTCTGTTTTGTGAAGACACTACATATTAGTGAGGTTAATAGATTCCCTAAGGTCCTCCAACTAGTACCTGTTGGAACAGGCTCAACTGCAGACCTGGACGACACATGGGAGTTTCCAAAGGGACTTGTATCTTCTCCTAGACTATAAACCACGGGAGGACCAGAACCACAAGTGTATCCTCCCTAGAGTTTAGCAAACTGACGTTGTGCAGCAGGGACTCTAGTCAAATGAATGTGACTGCTAACTTTGATTTTTCTTTTCCTACAGAGATTGTCAGGTCATATTGTTCTCAGATTAATCCTGGTTTTCAGTTGGTTGTTTTGATTGATTTTTATGCCCTATAATTAAAAAATAAGCTCTCACACATCTCCTTTGTGGGTTATGAACTACAATCTGTAATCACAACTTTTCTTTCAATTGATCATCTTCTTTCTGAGCTGTTAATAAACATGTCTGGCATCACATGGGTTTTTTAATCGGTCTTTCCAGATGGTAAGGCCTTCAGATCTGATAATCTCATCCATATCATACTAAGTGAAAGCTTGAACAAAATGCCACATCTTTGGCAATCTTTGTTCTGATAGTATGAGAACTAAAAGGAAAAAAGAGTCTCCATGTGTTTTTGTCTTCTCTCCCACCCCAGGCAAAAGTCATCCAATTGTCACCCAATCAAAATGGAAATGAATCACACTTAGTATCATCTGCCTTTCTCTCTTTTTTTTTTTTTTTTTGAAATCAATTCACTTTGAGAATATATATATGCTTTGTCTAATTGAGGTAAAATTCATATAACATAAAAGTTACACTTAAGGTGTACCATGTAGTGGTTTTTAGTATATTCAGTGTGTTGTACAGCCATCACCACTGTCTAATTTCAGAACACTTTCAATCACACCCCCCAGAAATCTCATGCCTATGAGCAGTCAGTCCCTATCACTCACCCCATCCTATGGCAGCCACTAATCTGCTTTCTGTCTCTTGCTTATTCTGGACCTTTCATGTGAATGGAAATCATATAGTATGTGGACTTTTGTGTCTGGATTCTTTCACTGAGCTTAAAGTTTTCAAGGTTCATCCATGATATGGCATGTATTAGTACTTCACACTTTTTTGTAGCTGAGTAATGTTCCAGGGTATGAATCAAATCCCTTATGATTATACAGTGGAAGTGAGAAATTGATTTAAGGGCCTAGATCTGATAGAGTGCCTGATGAACTATGGAATGAGGTTCGTGACATTGTACAGGAGACAGGGATCAAGACCATCCCCATGGAAAAGAAATGCAAAAAAGCAAAATGGCTGTCTGGGGAGGCCTTGCAAATAGCTGTGAAAAGAAGAGAAGCGAAAAGCAAAGGAGAAAAGAAAAGATATAAACATCTGAATGCAGAGTTCCGAAGAATAGCAAGAAGAGACAAGAAAGCTTTCTTCAGTGATCAATGCAAAGAAATAGAGGAAAACAACAGAATGGGAAAGACTAAGGATCTATTCAAGAAAATCAGAGATACCAAAGGAACATTTCATGCAAAAATGGGCTCGATAAAGGACAGAAATGGTATGGACCTAACAGAAGCAGAAGATATTAAGAAGAGGTGGCAAGAATACACAGAAGAACTGTACAAAAAAGAGCTTCACGACCCAGATAATCATGATGGTGTGATCACTGACCTAGAGCCAGACATCCTGGAATGTGAAGTCAAGTGGGCCTTAGAAAGCATCACTAGGAACAAAGCTAGTGGAGCTGATGGAATTCCAGTGGAGCTATTCCAAATCCTGAAAGATGATGCTGTGAAAGTGCTTCACTCAATATGCCAGCAAATTTGGAAAACTCAGCAGTGGCCACAAGATTGGAAAAGGTCAGTTTTCATCCCAATCCCAAAGAAAGACAATGCCAAGGAGTGCTCAAACTACCGCACAATTGCACTCATCTCACACGCTAGTAAAGTAATGCTCAAAATTCTCCAAGCCAGGTTTCAGCAATATGTGAACCGTGAACTTCCTGATGTTCAAGCTGGTTTTAGAAAAGGCAGAGGAACCAGAGATCAAATTGCCAACATCCGCTGGATCATGGAAAAAGCAAGAGAGTTCCAGAAAAACATCTATTTCTGCTTTATTGACTATGCCAAAGCCTTTGACTGTGTGGATCACAATAAACTATGGAAAATTCTGAAAGAGATGGGAATACCAGACCACCTGATCTGCCTCTTGAGAAATCTGTATGCAGGTCAGGAAGCAACAGTTAGAACTGGTCATGGAACAACAGACTGGTTCCAAATAGGAAAAGGAGTACGTCAAGGCTGCATATTGTCACCATGTTTATTTAACTTATATGCAGAGTACATCATGAGAAATGCTGGACTGGAAGAAACACAAGTTGGAATCAAGATTGCCGGGAGAAATATCAATAACCTCAGATATGCAGATGACACCACTCTTATGGCAGAAAGTGAAGAGGGGCTAAAAAGCCTCTTGATGAAAGTGAAAGTGGAGAGTGAAAAGGTTGGCTTAAAGCTCAACATTCAGAAAACGAAGATCATGGCATCTGGTCCCATCACTGCATGGGAAATAGATGGGGAAACAGTGGAAACAGTGTCAGACTTTGTTTTTCTGGGCTCCAAAATCACTGCAGATGGTGAGTGCAGCCATGAAATTAAAAGACGCTTGCTCCTTGGAAGGAAAGTTATGACCAGCCTAGATAGCATATTCAAAAGCAGAGACATTACTTTACCAACAAAGGTTCGCTAGTCAAGGCTATGGTCTTTCCTGTGGTCATGTATGGATGTGAGAGCTGGACTGTGAAGAAGGCTGAGCGCCGAAGAATTGATGCTTTTGAACTGTGGTGTTGGAGAAGACTCTTGAGAGTCCCTTGGACTGCAAGAAGATCCAACCAGTCCATTCTGAAGGAGATCAGCCCTGGGATTTCTTTGGAGGGAATGATGCTAAAGCTGAAACTCCAGTATTTTGGCCACCTCATGCGAAGAGTTGACTCATTGGAGAAGACTCTGATGCTGGGAGGGATTGAGGGCAGGAGGAGAAGGGGACGACAGAGGATGAGATGGCTGGATGGCATCACTGACTCGATGGATGTGAGTCTGGGTGACCTCTGGGAGCTGGTGATGGACAGGGAGGCCTGGCGTGCTGCGGTTCATGGGATCGCAAAGAGTCGGACACGACTGAGTGACTGATCTGATCTGATCTGATCTGATGCCCAGAACTGGGATTGCTGGATCATAAGGCAGTTCTATTCCCAGTTTTTTAAGGAATCGCCATACTGTTCTCCGTAGTGGCTGTACTAGTTTGCATTCCCACCAACAGTGTAAGAGGGTTCCCTTTTCTCCGCACCCTCTCCAGCATTTATTGCTTATAGACTTTTGGATCGCAGCCATTCTGACCGGCGTGAAATGGTACCTCATAGTGGTTTTGATTTGCATTTCTCTGATAATGAGTGATGGTGAGCATCTTTTCATGTGTTTGTTAGCCATCTGTATGTCTTCTTTGGAGAAGTGTCTATTTAGTTCTTTGGCCCATTTTTTGATTGGGTCATTTATTTTTCTGGAATTGAGCTGTAGGACTTGCTTGTATATTTTTGAGATTAGTTGTTTGTCAGTTGCTTCATTTGCTATTATTTTCTCCCATTCTGAAGGCTGTCTTTTCACCTTGCTTATAGTTTCCTTTGTTGTGCAGAAGGTTTTAAGTTTGATTAGGTCCCATTTGTTTATTTTTTATTTTATTTCCAATATTCTGGGAGGTGGATCATAGAGGATCCTGCTATGATTTATGTCAGAGAGTGTTTTGCCTATATTCTCCTCTAGGAGTTTTATAGTTTCTGGTCTTATGTTTAGATCTTTAATCCATTTTGAGTTTATTTTTATGTATGGTGTTAGAAAGTGCTCTAGTTTCATTCTTTTACAAGTGTTTGACCAGTTTTCCCAGCACCACTTGTTAAAGGGATTATCTTTAATCCATTGTATATTCTTGCTTCCTTTGTCAAAGATAAGGTGACCATATGTGTGTGGATTTATCTCTGGGCTTTCTCTTTTGTTCCATTGATCTATATTTCTGTCTTTGTGCCAGTACCATACTGTCTTGATGACTGTGGCTTTGTAGTAGAGCCTGAAGTCAGGCAGATTGATTCCATTCTTCTTTCTCAAGATAGCTTTGGCTATTCGAGGTTTTTTGTATTTGCATACAAATTGTGAAATTATCTGTTCTAGCTCTGTGAAGAATACCGTTGGTAGCTTGATGGGGATTGCATTGAATCTATAAATTGCTTTGGGTAGTATACTCATTTTCACTATATTGATTCTTCCAATCCATGAACATGGTATATTTCTCCATCTATTAGTGTCCTCTTTGATTTCTTTCACCAGTGTTTTATAGTTTTCTATATATAGGTCTTTAGTTCCTTTAGGTAGATATATTCCTAAGTATTTTATTCTTTTCGTTGCAGTGGTAAATGGAATTGTTTCCTTAATTTCTCTTTCTATTTTCTCATTATTAGTGTACAGGAATGCCAAGGATTTCTGTGTGTTGATTTTATATCCTGCAACTTTACTATATTCATTGATTAGTTCTAGTAATTTTCTGGTGGAGTCTTTAGGGTTTTCTGTGTAGAGGATAATGTCATCTGCAAACAGTGAGAGTTTTACTTCTTCTTTTCCAATTTGGATTCCTTTTATTTCTTTTTCTGCTCTGATTGCTGTGGCCAAAACTTCCAAAACTATGTTGAATAGTAATGATGAAAGTGGGCATCCTTGTCTTGTTCCTGACTTTAGAGGAAATGCTTTCAATTTTTCACCATTGAGGATAATGGTTGCTGTGGGTTTGTCATATATAGCTTTTATTATGTTGAGGTATGTTCCTTCTATTCCTGCTTTCTGGAGAGTTTTTATCATAAATGGATGTTGAACTTTGCCAAAGGCTTTCTCTGCATCTATTGAGATAATCATATGGTTTTTATTTTTCAATTTGTTGATGTGGTGTATTACGTTGATTGATTTGCAGATATTGAAGAATCCTTGCATTCCTGGGATAAAGCCCACTTGGTCATGGTGTATGATCTTTTTAATGTGTTGTTGGATTCTGATTGCTAGAATTTTGTTAAGGATTTTTGCGTCTATGTTCATCAGTGATATTGGTCTATAGTTTTCCTTTTTTGTGGCATCTTTGTCAGGTTTTGGTATTAGGGTGATGGTGGCCTCATAGAATGAGTTTGGAAGTTTGCCTTCCTCTGCAATTTTCTGGAAGAGTTTGAGTAGGATAGGTGTTAGCTCTTCTCTAAATTTTTGGTAGAATTCAGCTGTCAAGCTGGACCTGTGCTTTTTGTTTGCTGGAAGATTTCTGATTACAGTTTCAATTTCTGTGCTTGTGATGGGTCTGTTAAAGATTCTCTGTTTCTTCCTGATCCAGTTTTGGAAAGTTGTACTTTTCTAAGAATTTGTCCATTTCTTCCACGTTGTCCATTTTATTGCCATATAATTGCTGATAGTAGTCTCTTATGATCCTTTGTGATCCTGTCAGAAGGAATATTTAAGCTCTATCCTTTAATGCACTTTGGCCAGTTGGCACTTGAGCTAGGTTGAACTTGAGTTGGATTTTTATTTAGGTTTAAGTGATTGGAGAAGGAAATGGCAACCCACTCCAGTGTTCTTGCCTGGAGAATCCCAGGGACGGGGGAGCCTGGTGGGCTTCCGTCTATGGGGTCGCACAGAGTCGGACATGACTGAAGCGACTCAGCAGCAGCAGCATGATCCTTTGTATTTCTGTGTTGTCTCTTGTGATCTCTCCATTTTCATTTCTAATTTTATTGATTTGATTTTTCTGCCTTTGTTTCTTGATGAGTCTGGCTAATGGTTTGTGAATTTTATTTATCCTTTCAAAGAACCAACTTTTGGCTTTGTTGATTTTTTGCTATGGTCTCTTTTGTTTCTTTTGCATTTATTTCTGCCCTACTTTTTAAGATTTCTTTCCTTCTACTAATCCTGGGGTTCTTCATTTCTTCTTTTCTAGTTGCTTTAGGTGTAGAGTTAGATTATTTATATGACTTTTTTCTTGTTTCTTGAGGTATGCCTGTATTGGTATGAACTTTCCCCTTAGGACTGCTTTTACAGTGTCCCATAGGTTTTGGGTTGTTGTGTTTTCATTTTCATTCGTTTCTATGCCGATTTTTATTTCTTTTTTGATTTCTTCTGTGATTTGTTGGTTATTCAGCAGCGTGTTGTTCAGCCTCCATATGTTGGAATTTTTAATAGTTTTTCTCCTGTTATTGAGGTCTAATCGGACTGCATTGTGGTCAGATAAGATGCTTGGAATGATTCCAATTTTTCTGAACTTAACAAGGCTAGATTTATGGCCCAGGATGTGATCTATCCTGGAGAAGGTTCCGTGTGCGCTTGAGAAAAAGGTGAAATTCATTGTTTTGGGACGAAATGTCCTATAGATATCAATTAGGTCTAACTGGTCTATTGTATCATTTAAAGTTTGTGTTTCCTTGTTAATTTTCTGTTTAGTTGATCTGTCCATTGGTGTGAGTGGGGCATTAAAGTCTCCCACTATTATTGTGTTATTGTTAATTTATCCTTTCATACTTGTTATTATTTGTCTTACATATTGCAGTGCTCCTATGTTGGGTGCATATATATATTTATAATTGTTATATCATCTTCTTGGATTGATCCTTTGATCATTATGTAGTGACCTTCTTTGTCTCTTTTCACAGCCTTTGTTTTAAAGTCTATTTTATCTGATATGAGTATTGCTATTCCTGCTTTCTTTTGGTCCCTATTTGCATGGAAAATCTTTTTCCAGCCCTTCACTTTCAGTCTGTATGTGTCCCCTGTTTTGAGGTGGGTCTCTTGTAGACAACATATGTAGGGGTCTTGTTTTTGTATCCATTCGGCCAGTCTCTGTCTTTTGGTTGGGGCATTCAACCCATTTACATTTAAGGTAATTATTGATAAGTATTTCTTTAGAAGGAATGATGCTGAAGCTGAAACTCTAGTATTTTGGCCACCTCATGCGAAGAGTTGACTCATTGGAGAAGACTCTGATGCTGGGAGGGATTGAGGGCAGGAGGAGAAGGGGACGACAGAGGATGAGATGGCTGGATGGCATCACTGACTCGATGGATGCGAGTCTGAGTGACCTCCGGGAGCTGGTGATGGACAGGGAGGCCTGGCGTGCTGCGGTTCATGGGGTCGCAAAGAGTCGGACACGACTGAGCGACTGATCTGATCTGATCTGATCTGATTGACAAGTATGATCCCATTGCCATTTACTTTATTGTTTCGGGTTCGAATTTATATACCCTTTTTGTGTTTCCTGTCTAGAGAATGTCCTTTAGTATTGTTGAAGAGCTGGTTTGGTGGTGCTGAATTCTCTCAGCTTTTGCTTGTCTGTAAAGCTTTTGATTTCTCCTTCACATTTGAATGAGATCCTTGCTGGGTACAATAATCTGGGCTGTAGGTTTTTTTCTTTCATCACTTTAAGTATGTCTTGCCATTCCCTCCTGGCTTGGAGAGTTTCTTTTGAAAGATCAGCTGTTATCCTTATGGGAATTCCCTTGTGTGTTATTTGTTATTTTTCCCTTGCTGCTTTTAATATTTGTTCTTTGTGTTTGATCTTTGTTAATTTGATTAATATGTGTCTTGGGGTGTTTCGCCTTGGTTTTATCCTGTTTGGGACTCTCTGGGTTTCTTGGACTAGAGTGATTATTTCCTTCCCCATTTTAGGGAAGTTCTCAACTATTATCTCCTCTAGTATTTTCTCATGGTCTTTCTTTTTGTCTTCTTCTTCTGGGACTCCTATGATTCGAATGTTGTAGCGTTTAATATTGTCCTGGAGGTCTCTGAGATTGTCCTCATTTCTTTTAATTTGTTTTTCTTTTTTCTCCTCTGATTCATTTATTTCTACCATTCTATCTTCTAATTCACTAATCCTATCTTCTGCCTCTGTTGTTCTACTATTTGTTGCCTCCAGAGTGTTTTTGATCTCATTTATTGCATTATTCATTATATATTGACTCTTTTTTATTTCTTCTAGGTCCTTGTTAAACCTTTCTTGCATCTTCTCAATGATTTTCTCCAGGCTATTTATCTGTGATTCCATTTTGATTTCCAGATTTTTGATTAATTTCATTATCATTATTCAGAATTCTTTATCAGGTAGATTCGCTATCTCTTCCTCTTTTGTTTTGTTTGGTGGGCATTTATCCTGTTCCTTTACCTGCTGGGTATTCCACTGTCTCTTCATCTTGTTTAAATTGCTGAGTTTGGGGTGTCCTTTCTGTATTCTGGCAGTTTGTGGAGTTCTCTTTATTGTAACGTTTCCTCACTGTGTGTGGGTTTGTACAGGTGGCTTGTCAAGGTTTATTGGTTAGGGAAGCTTGTGTTGGTGTCCTGGTGGATGGAGCTGGATTTCTTCTCTCTGGAGTGCGATGAAGTGTCCAGTAATGAATTATGAGATGTCTATGGTTTTGGGGTGACTTTGGGTAGCCTGTATATTGGAGCTCAGGGCTGTGTTCCTGTGTTTCTGGAGAATTTGCTTGGTATGTCTTGCCGTGGAACTTGTTGGCCCTTGTGTGGTGCTTGGTTTCAGTGTAGGTATGGAGGCATTTGATGAGCTCCTGTCAATTAATGTTCCCTGGAGTCAGGGTTTGGACTTAAGCCTCCTGCTTCCAGTTATCGGTCTTATTTTTAAAGTAGTCTCAAAACTTCTCCTTCTATACAGCACCATTGATAAAACATCTAGGTTAAAGATGAAAAGTTTCTCCACCGTGAAGGTCACCCAGAGAGGTTCAAGGAGTTACATGGAGAAGAGAAGAGGGAGGAGGGAGTTAAAGGTGACCCAAATCAGATGTGGTGGAATCAATAGAGGAGAGAGCGGGCTAACTAGTAATCACTTTCTTATGTGCACTCCACAACTGGACCACTCAGAGATGTTCACAGAGTTATACAGAGAAGAGAATAGGGAGGAAGGAGACAGAGGTGGCCAGGAGGATAAAAGGAGGGAGTGAAAAGGAGAGAGACAGATCCAGCCAGTAATCAGTTCCCTAAGTGTTTTCCACCGTCTGGAACACGCAGAAATTCACAGAGTTGGGTAGAGTAGAGAGGGGTTAGGGAGGAGACACAGGCGACCTTGTGGAGAAAAAGGAGAGTATGGAGGTGGAGAGTCCGGAGGTGGAGAGAGCAGTCAAGCCAGTAATCTCGCTCCTTAGTAAAAAATGGGTACTAAAGATTGGGTTCTTAAAGGTACAAAATTGGTAACAAATACCTAAAAGCAAAAATTAAAAATCTAGAGTAGAGTTTGGAGTTTCAAAAATACAATGTTAAAGAAAAGAAGAAGGAAAAGAAAGAGAGAAAAAGAAAAAGAAAAAAAAAAGTGTCACAAAAATTATAAAGAAAATATAGGCACAAAATTGATAACAAATACCAAAAAGCAAAAGTTAAAAATCTAGAGTAGAGTTTGGAATTTCAAAAATACAGTGTTAAAGAAAAGAAGAAGAAAAAGAAAGATAGAAAAGAAAAAGAAAGAAAACAAAAACAAAGTCACAAAAATTATAAAGAAGATATAGGTACAAATTGATAACAAATACCAGAAAGCATAAATTAAAGATCTAGAGTAGAGTTTGGAATTTCAGGAATACAATGTTAAAGAAAAGATGAAGAGAAAGAAAGAGAGAGGGGGAAAAAAGTCATAAAAATTATTTAAGAAATAGGTACAAAATTGATAACAAATACCAAAAGTCTAAAATTAAAAATCTGGAGCAGAGTTTGGAATTTCAAAAATACAATGTTAAAGAAAAGAAGAAAAAGAAAAAAAAAGTCACAAAAGTTATAAAAAATAGATATATGAAGTTTGCTTTTTTTTTAAAAAAAGGGTCTTTTATTTATTTATTTTGGCAAAGTAATAGTAGGTTATAAAAGTCAAAATTACAGGAGTAATAGAGGACTTAAAAAAATTTTTTTTTCTTTATTTTTTAAATTTTATTTTATTATTATTTTTTTAATTTTTCTTATCTTTACAATATTGTATTACTTTTACTATACATCGAGATGGATCCGCCACCAGAATACACGTGCTCCCCATCCTGAACCCTCCTCCCTCCCCCTTCCCACACCATCCCTCCAGGTCATCCCAGTGCTCCAGTCCCAGGCATCTGTTATAGGGCATTGTACCTGGACTGACTCGTTTCAGATATGATATTATACATATTTCAATGCTATTCTCCCCAATCGTCCCACCCTCTCCCAGTCCCAGAGTCCAAAAGTCTGTTCTATACATCAGTGTCTCTTTTGCTGTCTCATAAGCAGGGTGATTGTTACCATCTTTCTAAATTCCATATATATGCGTTAGTATACTGTATTTGTGTTTTTCTTTCTGGCTTACTTCACTCTGTATAATAGGCTCCAGTTCCATCCACCTCATTAGAACTGATTCAAATGTATTCTTTTTAATGGCTGAGTAATACTCCATCGTGTATATGTACCACAGCTTGCTTATCCATTCATCTGTGGATGGACATCTAGGTTGCTTCCACGTCCTGGCTATTGTAAACAGTGCTGCTATGAACATTGGGGTACACGTGCCTCTTTCAATTCTGGTTTTCTCAGTGTGTATGCCCAGCAGTGGGATTGCTGGGTCATAAGGCAGTTCTATTCCCAGTTTTTTGAGGAATCTCCATACTGTTCTCCATAGTGGCTGTACTAGTTTGCATTCCCACCAACAGTGTAAGAGGGTTCCCTTTTCTCCGCACCCTCTCCAGCATTTATTGCTTGTGGATTTTTGGATCGCAGCCATTCTGACTGGCGTGTAATGGTATCTCATAGTGGTTTTGATTTGCATTTCTCTGATAATGAGTGATGGTGAGCATCTTTTCATGTGTTTGTTAGCCATTTGTATGTCTTCTTTGGAGAAATGTCTATTAAGTTCTTTGGCCCATTTTTTGATTGGGTCGTTTATTTTTCTGGAATTGAGCTGTAGAAGTTGCTTGTATATTTTTGAGATTAGTTGTTTGTCTGTTGCTTCATTTGCCATTATTTTCTCCCATTCTGAAGGCTGTCTTTTCAGCTTGCCTATAGTTTCCTTTGTTGTGCAGAAGCTTTTAAGTTTGATTAGGTCCCATTTGTTCATTTTTGATTTTATTTCCGATATTCTGGGAGGTGGGTCATAGAGGATCCTGCTGTGATGTAAGTCAGAGAGTGTTTTGCCTATGTTTTCCTCTAGGAGTTTTATGGTTTCTGGTCTTATATTTAGCTCTTTAATCCATTTTGAGTTTATTTTTGTGTATGGTGTTAGACAGTGTTCTAGTTTCATTCTTTTACAAGTGTTCAACCAGTTTTCCCGCACCACTTGTTAAAAAGATTGTCTTTAATCCATTGTATATTCTTGCCGCCTTTGTCAAAGATTAGGTGACCATATGTGCGTGGATTTATCTCTGGACTTTCTATTTTGTTCCATTGATCTATATTTCTGTCTTTGTGCCAGTACCATACTGTCTTGATGACTGTAGCTTTATAGTAGGGCCTGAAGTCAGGCAGGTTGATTCCTCCAGTTCCGTTCTTCTTTCTCAAGATAGCTTTGGCTATTCGAGGTTTTTTGTATTTCCATACAAATTGAGAAATTATTTGTTCTAGCTCTGTGAAGAATACCGTTGGTAGCTTGATGGGGATTGCATTGAATCTATAAATTGCTTTGGGTAGTATACTCATTTTCACTATATTGATTCTACCAATCCACGAACATGGTATATTTCTCCATCTATTAGTGTCCTCTTTAATTTCTTTCAGCAGTGTTTTATAGTTTTCTAAATATAGGTCTTTAGATTCTTTAGGAAGATATATTCCTAAGTATTTTATTGTTTTCATTGCAATGGTGAATGGAATTGTTTCCTTAATTTCTCTTTCTATTTTCTCGTTATTAGTGTACAGGAATGCAAGGGATTTCTGTGTGTTAATTTTATATCCTGCAACTTTACTGTATTCATTGATTAGTTCTAGTAATTTTCTGGTGGAATCTTTAGGGTTTTCTACGTAGAGGATCATGTCATCTGCAAACAGTGAGAGTTTTACTTCTTCTTTTCCAATTTGGATTCCTTTTATTTCTTTTTCTGCTCTGATTGCTATGGCCAAAACTTCCAGAACAATGTCGAATAATAATGGTGAAAGTGGGCGTCCTTGTCTTGTTCCTGACTTTAGAGGAAATGCTTTCAGTTTTTCACCATTGAGGATAATGTTTGCTGTGGGTTTGTCGTATATGGCTTTTATTATGTTGAGGTATGTTCCTTCTATTCCTGCTTTCTGGAGAGTTTTTATCATAAATGGATGTTGAACTTTGTCAAAGGCTTTCTCTGCATCTATTGAGATAATCATATGGTTTTTATTCTTCAGTTTGTTAATGTGGTGTATTACGTTGATTGATTTGCGGGTATTGAAGAATCCTTGCATCCCTGGGATAAAGCCCACTTGGTCATGGTGTATGATCTTTTTAATGTGTTGTTGGATTCTGATTGCTAGAATTTTGTTAAGGATTTTTGCGTCTATGTTCATCAGTGATATTGGTCTGTAGTTTTCTTTTTTTGTGGGATCTTTGTCAGGTTTTGGAATTAGGGTGATGGTGGCCTCATAGAATGAGTTTGGAAGTTTGCCTTCCTCTGCAATTTTCTGGAACAGTTTGAGTAGGATAGGTGTTAGCTCTTCTCTAAATTTTTGGTAGAATTCAGCTGTGAAGCCGTCTGGGCCTGGGCTTTTGTTTGCTGGGAGATTTCTGATTACAGTTTCAATTTCCGTGCTTGTGATGGGTCTGTTAAGATTTTCTATTTCTTCCTGATCCAGTTTTGGAAAGTTGTACTTTTCTAAGAATTTGTCCATTTGTTCCACGTTGTCCATTTTATTGCCATATAATTGCTGATAGTAGTCTCTTATGATCCTTTGTATTTCTGTGCTGTCTGTTGTGATCTCTCCATTTTCTTTTCTAATTTTATTGATTTGATTTTTCTCCCTTTGTTTCTTGATGAGTCTGGCTAGTGGTTTGTCAATTTTATTTACCCTTTCAAAGAACCAGCTTTTGGCTTTGTTAATTTTTGCTATGGTCTCTTTTGTTTCTTTTGCATTTATTTCTGCCCTAATTTTTAAGATTTATTTCCTTCTACTAATCTTGGGGTGCTTCATTTCTTCCTTTTCCAGTTGCTTTAGGTGTAGAGTTAGGTTATTTATTTGGCTTTTTTCTTGTTTCTTAAGGTATGCCTGAATTGCTATGAACTTTCCCCTTAGGACTGCTTTTACAGTGTCCCACAGGTTTTGGGTTGTTGTGTTTTCATTTTCATTCGTTTCTATGCAGAATTTGATTTCTTTTTTGATTTCTTCTGTGATTTGTTGGTTATTCAGGAGTGTGTTGTTCAGCCTCCATATGTTGGAATTTTTAATAGTTTTTCTCCTGTTATTGAGATTTACTCTTACTGCATTGTGGTCAGAAAAAATGGTTGGAATGATTTCAATTTTTCTGAACTTACCAAGGCTAGATTTATGGCCCAGGATGTGGTCTATCCTGGAGAAGGTTCCGTGTGCACTTGAGAAAAAGGTGAAATTCATTGTTTTGGGATGAAATGTCCTATAGATATCAATTATTCTAACTTGTCTATTGTATCATTTAAAGTTTGTGTTTCCTTGTTAATTTTCTGTTTAGTTGATCTATCCATTGGTGTAAGTGGGGTATTAAAGTCTCCCACTATTATTGTGTTATTGTTTATTTCTCCTTTCATACTTGTTAGTATTTGTCTTACATATTGCGGTGCTCCTATGTTGGGTGCATATATATTTATAATTGTTATATCTTCTTCTTGGATTGATCCTTTGATCATTATGTAGTGACCTTCTTTGTCTCTTTTCACAGCTTTTGTTTTAAAGTCTATTTTATCTGATATGAGTATTGCTACTCCTGCTTTCTTTTGGTCCCTATTTGCATGGAAAATCTTTTTCCAGCCCTTCACTTTCAGTCTGTATGTGTCCCCTGTTTTGAGGTGGGTCTCTTGTAGACAACATATGTATGGGTCTTGTTTTTGTATCCATTCAGCCAGTCTCTGCCTTTTGGTTGGGGCATTCAACCCATTTACATTTAAGGTGATTATGGATAAATATGATCCCGTTGCCATTTACTTTGTTGTCTTGGGTTTGAATTTATATATCCTTTTTGTGTTTCCTGTCTAGAGGAGGTCCTTTAGTATTTGTTGGAGAGCTGGTTTGGTGGTGCTGAATTCTCTCAGCTTCTGCTTGTCTGTAAAGGTTTTGATTTCTCCTTCATATTTGAATGAGATCCTTGCTGGGTACAATAATCTGGGCTGTAGGTTCTTTTCTTTCATCACTTTAAGTATGTCTTGCCATTCCCTCCTGGCTTGAAGAGTTTCTATTGAAAGATCAGCTGTTAGCCTTATGGGAATTCCCTTGTGTGTTATTTGTTGTTTTTCCCTTGCTGCTTTTAATATTTGTTCTTTGTGTTTGATCTTTGTTAATTTGATTAATATGTGTCTTGGGGTGTTTCGCCTTGGGTTTATCCTATATGGGACTCTCTGGGTTTCTTGGACTTGAGTGATTATTTCCTTCCCCATTTTAGGGAAGTTTTCAACTATTATCTCCTCTAGTATCTTCTCATGATCTTTCTTTTTGTCTTCTTCTTCTGGAACTCCTGTGATTCGAATATTGTAACGTTTAATATTGTCCTGGAGGTCTCTGAGATTGTCCTCATTCCTTTTAATTCGTTTTTCTTTTTTCTCCTCTGATTCATTTAATTCTGCCATTCTATCTTCTAATTCACTAATTCTATCTTCTGCCTCTGTAATTCTACTATTTGTTGCCTCCAGAGTGTTTTGGATCTCATTTATTGTATTATTCATTATATATTGACTCTTTTTTATTTCTTCTAGGTCCTTGTTAAATCTTTCTTGCATCTTCTCGATGCTTTTCTCCAGGCTATTTATCCATGATTCCATTTTGCTTTCCAGGCTTTGGATTAATTTCACTATCATTATTCGGAATTCTTTATCAGGTAGGTTCGCTATTTCTTCCTCTTTTGTTTGGTTTGGTGGGCATTCATCCTGTTCCTTTACCTGCTGGGAATTCTTCTGTCTCTTCATCTTGTTTAAAATGCTGAGTTTGGGGGGTCCTTACTGTATTCTGGCAGTCTGTGGAGTTCTCTTTATTGTGGCTTATCTGCCCTATATGTGGGTTTGTACCGGTGGCAAGTCGAGGTTTCTTGTTTATGGAAGCTTGTATCGATGTTCTGGTGGGTGGGGCTGGATTTCTTTTCTCTGGGGTGCGGTGGAGTGTCTAGTGGTGAGTTATGAGATGTCTATGGTTTTGAGGTCGCTTTGTGCAGCCTGTGACTTGGAGCTCAGGGCTGTGTTCTTGTTTTTCTAGAGGTTTTTCTTGGTATGTCTTGCCGTGGAACTTGCTGGTCTTTGTGTGATGCTTGGTTTCAGTGTAGGGGTATGGAGGCATTTGATGAGCTCCTGTCAATTAATGTTTTGTGGGATCAGGGTTTGGACTTAAGCCTCCTGCTTCCTGTTATCTGTCTTATTTTTGCAGTAGTCTCAAAAAGTTCGTCTTCTATATTGCATTCCACAACTAGACTGCTCAGAGATGTTCACGGAGTTATACGGAGACGGAGAGAGGGAGGGAGGGAGATAGAGTTGGTCAGGAGGATAAAAGGAGGGAGTGTCAAGGAGAGAGACAGATCCAGTCAGTAATCAGTAAAGAAAAGAACAAAGGAGAGAAAAAAAAGCCAAGGACAAAAAGAAAAAAGAGAAAGAAAAAAAAAACACACACACACACACACAAAAAAAAAACCAAAACAGGGTCGCAAAAGTTATATCTAACAGTGGAGATTAAAGAAGTACTAGAGGATAAAAACATAAAAATAAAAGAAACAAAAACAAGAAAAAAACACACACACACAAAAAACAAAACAGGGTCGCAAAAGTTATATCTAACAGTGGAGATTAAAGAAGTACTAGAGGATAAAAACATAAAAATAAAAGAAACAAAAACAAAAAAAAAAGAAAAAAAAAAAAAAAAAAAAAAAAAAAAAAAAAAAGGGTCGCAAAAGTTATATCTAACAGTGGAGATTAAAGAAGTACTAGAGGATAAAAACATAAAAATAAAAGAAACAAAAACAAGAAAAAAAAAAAAAAAACACACACACAAAAAAACCAAAACAGGGTCGCAAAAGTTATATCTAACAGTGGAGATTAAAGAAGTACTAGAGGATAAAAACATAAAAATAAAAGAAACAAAAACAAGAAGAAAAAAAAAGAAAAAAATTAAAAGGAAAGGAAAAAAAATTTTTTTTTCCTTTCTTATTCCTCTTCCTTTCAATAAAAAAATAATAAAATTTTAAAAAAACATATATTAAAAAAAGAAAAAAAAAAAAGGAAATAATGTTGGTAAAAATAGTAACAATATGTATAAGAGTTTCTCTTTTATTGCTGTGGGTTCAGTTCATTTTCCGCGAGTTCCTTGTTCCGGCTTAAGTTTCTCAAGATCTATAGGCCCCTTTCTCTGTAGTTGGTCTGTATAGTCCTTTGTTCTGTGCGCGGGCCCCCGCAGTGTCTTGGGCCTGGGTTGGCCTCTTCTGTGAACGGTGCCGCAGTCTGGTCTGCCAGCGCGAACCACTCCCGGCGGGAACGGCCCGCGCGGCCACGGCTGGCGGGGGAGCGGCGGCGAGGGGATGGTTCGCACGGGAAACGGTCGGCGGTGGGGGTCGACCCGCGCGGGAGCCCCCGCGCAGGGGGCGGGCGCGCGCTGTAGTCCCTTGCGCTGTGCGCGGGCCCGCAGTGTCTTGGGCCAGGGCCGGCCCCTCCTGTGGTCAGCGCCGCAGTCCGGTCAGCCGGCCCAAACCACTCCCGGCAGAAACGGCCTGCGCGGCAACGGCTGGCGGGGGAGCGGCGGTGAGGGGATGGAGTGGTTCGCACGGGAACGGTCGGCGGTGGGGGTCGACCCGCTCGGGAGCCCCCAGCGCAGGGGGTGGGTGCGCGCCCGCGCGGGAGCGGCTGGCGGCAGGGGGGAGGGGAGCGCTCCTCGGGGGTGCTTCCCACGGGGGAGCGGCCAGCGGCGTGGGAGCAGCCCGCAGCGTCTCCCCGCCCAGCCCCGGCTTGCTACTGGCGGAAGCGGGTGTTTGCGATGATGCCTTCCCGCCGCGGAAGCTACCGCAGGGCTCGTAGTCTGTGGGTCTTAATTGTTCGATTGCTTTCCTCCCTGTTATGATATTCTCCGTGCTTTCTAGGTTGGCACAGACTCTACAGGGAGAGTTTCCCGGTGTTTGGAAACTTCTTTCCCTTTCCAGGCTCCCTTCCCCGGACAGAGGTCCGCCCCTCCCTCTTTGTCCCTCTCTGGCTTCTATATTCTTTCCTACTTCCTTTAGAGGGGAGTGAGTTGCTTTTCTCAGTGTCCGATGTTCTCTGCCGGCATTCCGAAGCTGTTTGAGGAATTTACTCGGCCTTTAGATGTCCCCTTGATGAATTTGTGGAGGAGAAAGTGTATTCCCCGTCCTAATCCTCCGCCATCTTAACTGCAAAAAATTTTTTTTTAATTAAAAAAGAAGAAAGAAAGATCGTAAAAATAGTAAAAATAAAATATATATAGGACTTTCTCTGATATTGTTGTGGGTATTGTGGGTTCAATTCATTGTCAGCTAGTTCCTTGTTCTGGCTTATATTTCTCAAGATCTATAGGCCCCTTCCTATGTAGTTGGTACTAACCACGGGGTTTTAGTTTATTGCCTGTCGCTTCCAAGGCGGTTCCCTCTTTTACAGCTTCTTCTGTTTGCTGGTGTCTTCAGTGTCTGATTTCCGCCCTGATACAGATGAGGTTGCCTTTTTATTCTTGAGTTGTAACAGTTCTTTATATATCCCAGGTAGTAGATCCTTACCAGATACATAATTTGCATATCTGCCTTTCTCGTTTTAAAATTTTTATTTTATTTTATTTTGTTTAGCTGTGCTGGGTCTTTGTTGCTGCACACACGCTTTCTCTAGTTGCAGTTTGCGGGCCCCAGGATGTGGGCTTCAGTAGTTGTGGCGCATGGGCTTAGTTGCCCCGCAGCATGTGGAAGCTTCCTGGACCAGGGATTGAACCCATGTGCCCTGGTTCGATCCCTTGGCAAGCAGATTCTTAACCACTGGACCACCAGGGAAGTCCACGTATCAACCTTTCTTGACCTGATTATAAACCAAAAGTTTTCAAGAACATTTGTGTTTTGTTTTCATATTGTCAAGTTTGGTGGTCTCTACCAGGCCATACCTCATTTTTACCTGTTAGTATTTGGAAGGCCACCAGAACTTTCCTGAGAAATGAGGATTGGGGTGGGAAGGAAGCACTTTGTTCTCTGTGGGTTTTGCCATTGGGGTCATGGATTAATCCCCCTCCTACCTTGAGGAAAGCCATGGTTGTCATAATGGGAGATTCCCTGGAGCTGAGGATGCATGTAGGGGCAGAAGCTTGAGGATTTAATGGCATTTTTATCCGTAAAAAATGGACATATTGTTTCCGCTTTAGACTCAGGTTGTCTTTTGCTCTCAAAAATTCAAGGGCAGATGAGCCCCCATCCCCCGTCAGCCATCATTAAGGCTCATTTCTTGTAGACAAGATGAGTTTGCCAGTGTGAGCTGGCTTCACAGGAAGCTTTTCCTCCAGAATTGAAGAAGGTGGCTGAGTGAGAGACCGGGAGTCGGCAGGAACAGTTTTGTGTGTTCAGGGCCTTTACACAGAAGCAGCTCCACTTGGCGTGTGTTGTCGGAGCCAGTCCTCACAGTGCTGGGCTTGAGGCCAGCAGCAGGATCCTTCCACTCTGTCAAGTTGGATTCTGCAGGTTACTACCTGCAGATTCTACCCGTTACTGAAGGTGCCGTGGCAGCTCTTGCCAGGCTCACTTAGCTCTGTTACTCGAGGTGTGCAATCTGCCTTCTAACAAAATCCCTGGGTGAGTGTACGCACACTGAAGTTGAAGAAAAGCAGGTCTTCAGTTCCCAGTCTCCCTGTTGGCTGCGCACCTCACATGGTTACGCAGTCTCTGTGTCTGAACAGCCCTCGTCCTCCATTCCATGGCTCCATGGGTTAGCCTGTGGGGTGTTGATGCCAGCTGTACTGGCTGCGGTTTCCTTTCCTTGCTGGATAAATAAAGATAAGTAACATTTAGCATTTCCCTGAAGTGCTCTCAGACTCGTAAACATTTCCACAGAAATCCTGAAACAGTTCTCTATCTCTGTTTACTCTTGACCTTCTTCACTCTTCTCCTCCTTCTGCCCTGCCTTCCTGTGTGTTCCCACAGCTCCAGCTCCCCACCTGGCATCATTAGTCCTTAGGACACCTGGACTTCCCCTCTGCTGAGTTGCATCTGTGATTGGCTCTATTTAGACTGAGAGCTTCTTGAGGGAAAGGGTCTTCAGTTCAGGTCAGTCACTCAGTCGTGTCCGACTCTTTGCGACCCCATGAATCGCAGCACGCCAGGCCTCCCTGTCCCTCACCATCTCCCGGAGTTCACTCAAACTCACGTCCATCGAGTCAGTGATGCCATCCAGCTATCTCATCCTCTGTTGTCCCATTCTCCTCCTGCCCCTAATCCCTCCCAGCATCAGAATCTTTTCCAATGAGTCAACTCTTCGCATGAGGTGGCCAAAGTACTGGAGTTTCAGCTTCAGCACCATTCCTTCCAAAGAAATCCCAGGGCTGATCTCCTTCAGAATGGACTGGTTGGATCTCCTTGCAGTCCAAGGGACTCTCAAGAGTCTTCTCCAACACCACAGTTCAAAAGCATCAATTCTTCGGTGCTCAGCTTTCTTCACAGTCCAACTCTCACATCCATACATGACCACAGGAAAAATCATAACCTTGACTAGATGGACCTTTGTTGGCAAGGTAATGTCTCTGCTTTTGAATATGCTATCTAGGTTGGTCATAACTTTTCTTTCAAGGAGTAAGCGTCTTTTAATTCCATGGCTGCAGTCACCATCTGCAGTGATTTGGGAGCCCAGAAAAATAAAGTCTGACACTGTTTCCACTGTTTCCCCATCTCTTTCCCATGACGTGATGGGACTAGATGCCATGATCTTCGTTTTCTGAATGTTGAGCTTTAAGCCAACTTTTTCACTCTCCTCTTTCACTTTCATCAAGAGGCTTTTTAGTTCCTCTTCACTTTCTGCCATAAGGGTGGTGTCATCTGCATATCTGAGGTTATTGATATTTCTCCCGGCTATCTTGATTCCAGCTCATGCTCTTCTAGCCCAGCGTTTCTCATGATGTACTTTGCATAGAAGTTAAATAAGCAGGGTGACAATATACAGCCTTGACGTACTCCTTTTCGTATTTGGAACCAGTCTGTTGTTCCATGTCCAGTTCTAACTGTTTTTTCCTGACCTGCATACAGATTTCTCAAGAGGCAGGTCAGGTGGTCTGGTATTCCCATCTCTTTCAGAATTTTCCACAGTTTATTGTGATCCACACAGTCAAAGGCTTTGGCATAGTCAATAAAGCAGAAATAGATGTTTTTCTGGAACTCTCTTGCTTTTTCCATGATCCAGCGGATGTTGGCAATTTGATCTCTGGTTCCTCTGCCTTTTCTAAAACCAGCTTGAACATCTGGAAGTTCACAGTTCACGTATTGCTGAACCACCCGCGCTGAATGCACCGATCGCAGCAAAGGATCTTATACTGTCCATTTTTAAATCTTTACTACCACCACTGGACCTAACATCCTTTGGACAGTAAATATTTGCAGAATTTAATTAGGTGATTGAAATCACAATAAAAATTATTTTGGAAGAATCAAGAATTTCAAATGCCTTTTCTTCTGGTGCTACCCAGATCCTGAGCCTTTTATTTCAGTGATGTCCAGTGCTATCCAAATGAACAGACATTACATTCAGTGCATTTCATGGGTTGTTTAGGTGTCATTATTTTAACCCTAATGGTTTTTTTTTTTTTTTTTATAAGATAAAAGGAAATATTTCACTACCAAAATAAGCACTCTAGACTAAGGGAATAACTTTGTAAATTTAGTCACACTAAAAATATGTTATGTGATTCTCTCCCCTCAACTCCTGACCCTACCGCTTTGAGCTCTGTGACCATGACTCACCGATGAGAGCCACAACGATTTTGAGGATTTCATGAGAAAACCTAGGAGTGTATAACCTAGAATAATAGTTAACATTTTTTGAATACTTATTATATGAGCAGAAGCAGAAGATATTAAGAAGAGGTGGCAAGAATACACAGAAGAACTGTACAAAAAACTCAAGACCCAGAAATCATGATGATGTGATCACTGACCAACCAACATCTTGAATGTGAGTCAAATGGCCTTAGAAAGCATCACTACGAACAAAGCTAGTGGAGGTGATGAATTCCAGGAGCACGTCCTGAAGTGACTGAGTGCTACACTCATATCCACAAATTTGAAACTCACAGTGGCAAATGGAAAAGGTCATTTTCATCCCAATCCCAAAAAAGCAATCCAAGGTCTCAAATACGAAATTCACTCAACTCTAGAATCTCAATTCCCCAGGCTTCACAATATGCGTGAACTTCCTGATGTTCAAGCTGGTTTAGAAAACGCAGAGGAACAGAGATCAAGTCCAACATCCGCTGATCACGACAACACTCTTTATGACTACACCTTTGACTGTGGATCAAAATTGAAAACTGGAGGAATACAGACACTATCTCCTCTTAAAAATTGTATGCGGTCAGGAAGCAACAGTTAGAACTGGTCTGGAACAACAGACTGGTTCCAATGGAAAAGGGTACGTCAGGCTGATATGTCACCATGTTATTACTTATATGCAGAGTACATCTGTGCTGGACTGGAGAAACACAGTTGGAATCAAGATTGCCGGGAGAAAATCAATCCTCAGATATGCAGTGATACCACTCTTATGGCAGAAAGTGAGAGGGGCTAAAAGCCTCTTGATGAAAGTGAAGAGGAGGTGAAAAGGTTGGCTAAGCTCAACATTCAGAAAACGAAGATCATGGCATCTGGTCCCATCACTGCTGGGAAATAGATGGGGAAACAGTGGAAACAGTGTCAGACTTTGTTTCTGGCTCCAAAATCACTGCAGATGGTGACTGCAGCCATGAAATTAAGACGCTTGCTCCTTGGAAGGAAAGTTATGACCAACCTAGATAGCATATTCAAGCAGAGACAACTTACAAGGTTCGCCTAGTCAAGGCTGGTCTTTCCTGTGGTCATGTATGGATGTGAGAGCTGGACTGTGAGAAGGCTGAGCGCCGAAGATATGCTTTTGAACTGTGGTGTTGGAGAAGACTCTTGAGAGTCCCTTGGACTGCAGGGAGATCAACCAGTCCATTCTGAGGAGATCAATCCTGGAATTTCTTTAGGAAATGATGCTAAGCTGAAACTCCAGTATTTTGGCCACCTCATGCGAAGAGTTGACTCATTGGAGAAGACTCATGCTGGGAGGAATTGAGGGCAGGAGGAGAAGGGGACGACAGAGGATGAGATGGCTGGATGGCATCACTGACTCGATGGATGCGAGTCTGGGTGACCTCCAGGAGCTGGTGATGGACAGGGAGGCCTGGCGTGCTGCGGTTCATGGGGTCGCAGAGTCTGACACGACTGAGCGACTGATCTGATCTGATCTGATTATATGAGCCAGGCTGTTTACTCTGAGCACTTTTTGTATAGTCTCATTTTTAAATCTCCCAATAACTCTGAGATTGATATTTTACTATGCCAATGGTTACAGGTGGGGAAACAGAGGCACAGGCAGCATGACTGGTATTTTGCCTGAAATTCCACAGCTAATAAAATGGTGACTCCAGGATTTGAACACAGATAGTCTGAGTACAAAGCCTGCCTCCTAAACAGTTGGTGCTGGGTTAGTTTCTTCCCTCAAAACGTTTCATGTGATTTAATATGCCTAATTTCCCCAGTGGCTTAGACAGTAAAGAATCTGTCTTCAATGTTGGAGTCCTGGGTTCGATCCCTGGGTTGAGAAGATCCCCTGGAGAAGGGAATGGCTACCCACTCCACTATTCTTGCTTAGAGAATTCCCTGAACAAAGGAGCCTGGTGGGCTACAGCTCGTGGGGTGCCAAAGAGTCAGACATGACTGAGAGACTACCATGCATTTCATCATGTAAAGGTCCCCTGATTATGCATTACTCTTCTCTCTCTTTTCCCACTGCCCAGTGTGTTGCAGGAATAGGTGGTCTGTAAACGATTTTTGATTAATTGATCGCACAAGATTACATAGGAGTTCTTGAAAGAGCAATAATTGTTTTACTACCACTATATCGGGTCTTTAGTATAGCAAGAACTTTACTGTATATGGTGGGACTTTCAACTTTAATCTCCACTCACTCTTTTATCCATCTTAAAATAGACATGTTGGAAAGGGTAAGGAATAAATAATTGGTGGTGCTATAGCATCTAGTAATATGGTAGCTGAGCTAATGTGGATGAATCCTACCATCCCAAACACACAGAAATATAATACCCTTCTCCAAATTAATGTGTAACCCAAACTTGAAAGAGAGAAAGAAAAATTCCCATGTACCAGAAATAAAAGGGAACACAAAGCCTGAAGTGTAAACGAAACCTGATAGTAAGGTCTAAAGCCAATTATGGCCCTTGGTGATGGGGGATAGGGTTCTAATATCCACAGAGAGAAGAGATAAGATCTTGGCACATACAGGTGAAGGAGCTAGTATCATTCCCTTTCATAGAGCGCAAAACCTCAAAATTTGCTCCTACCCTTGGAAAGAAGGGGCTTCCCTGTGGCTCAGCTGGTAAAGAATCTGCCTGCAATGTGGGAGACTTGGATTTGATCCCTGGGTTGGGAAGATCCACTGGAGAAGGGAAAGGCTACCCACTCCAGTATTCTGGCCTGGAGAATTCCACAGAGTGTATAGTCCATGTGGTTGCAGAGTCGGACACAACCGAGCGACTTTCACTTCACTTCGCTTGGAAAGAAGACCAGAAAAATTTTACCCTGTGACCCAGGGAAACCTCAAGAAAGCTGCCTCTGCCCTTGTCTACGAGTAAAAAGGAAGAGAGGCACCCATGAGAAAATTAAAACTCAGACATATATTTACCTGGTTATGTGATCTAAATTACACCAGCACAGAATATAGGAGGACTTTCCTCATGACCTTAAAACTCCTAAACTCCCAGGAGAAACAGGTGTCCTATTATGCATAGGGACAGTTTCACAACCATGGAAAGCCAACCCCCTTCCCACAAGACAAATCTACAATCAAAAATTACAAATCACACAAGGAAATGACACAAGCAAGAGAATACAAAAACTGGACATGATGTAACAGCCTGAAAGAGTATGTAGTAAAACATGTTTAACATGATTAAAAAACAGATGGAAGAGAAAATAGGAAACAGAAAAATGATACTGTAAAAAGGATACAGTAACTTCCAGAAATGAAACTTAGAGACAATGGAATTGAAAACTCAGTGGGGGAGTTCCCTGGTGTGCAGGGGTTAATAGTCAGCCGCCTGTTGCTCTGGCTAAGCCATGAGAAAATCACCATGGGAAAAGAATAAAAGCAAAATATAGCAATACAGCATAACCCAAGTAAAAATACATTGGGTTGATTAGTTGGGGTTGTCATACCCTGCTAAGCTAAGGAAAAACATAGTGTGCACCTTGGAATGCTGGGTCAGCGCAAGTTCAGAACACTGCTTGTACACACACTAGGATGTTTTCCCAAGGCATATGCAGGTCTATGACCTCCAGCTAGATGATAGCCCTTGTACAAGAAAATAACAAAGATAAAGTAATCAGTAAAATGGGAGACATGACTAGGGACACAGGAGGCTGACTTCAGTGTCGCACAATACTTTCTGCTTGCCAAGACACTAAATTAAAGTGATACGGCTCTGAGGAACAGGGCTCTTGATCCAAGAGGTCTTGAGTCCCCTGATCCCATCTTTAAAACTTTAAAAATTCTGTCTCTAGTTTCTTTTTCCCAAATTGTGCGTCCGCGGCTTTCGATCGCTACCTGCTGCACTGGGAGCAGCACTGGTGGCCTAGTGTTTAGGATTTCAGGCTTTCACTGCTGTGTCCTGAGTTCAGTCCACGGTTGGCGACCTGAGATATAGGACCCCCAAACGAACTGCTTGGCCAACTCAGTAGCATATGAAAAATGAAAACAATTTCACTTTACATATATTTGAGTTGATGAGATTTTTTAAGGCTTAAAAATAAAAGTTTTATAGACACGGGGTATCTGTGTTTTGTGTCAGAGTTCATGTAAAGAGCTTATATTGTTGAAGCTACTCAGCTCCAAAGGAAAAGATAAGAAAAGGGGGCAGGTATATTTCAGTGGAAGTATAGGATAGAGAAACGTCCTCCTATCTATTCAGAGAATGCATGTTGTTGTTGTTTAGTCACTAAGTCCAACTCTTTTGCGACCCTATGGACTGTAGTCTGCCAGTCTCCTCTGTCCATGGGATTTCTCAGGCAAGAATACTGGAGTGGGTTGCCATTTTCTTCTCCAGGAGATCTTTCCAAACCAGGGATAGAATCTGCATCTCCTGCCTTGACAGGCATGTTCCTTACCACTGAGCCACCAGGGAGGCTCAGTGTATGCCAAGCCGCTTGTTAATAACTTTATTCATCCCATACTTTTTATTTTCTGGTTATCAACACTCATTTACCTCCCCAGGGGCTTAATCTAGTGCTTAAAATAGTACATAACATGACAGCATGGCTAGATAACTATTTCAATGGTAATTAAAAATGTATTTTCCTTTGCCAATAGTTCTCATTTAATCAAGACAGATTCAATCTGTGAACCAGAGAACTATTCTGGGGCTTTGATTAAAAACCACAGAAGATTTTAATCTCTTTTCTGCAAATACCCTAAAACAGGAACAGTGCTGTTTTTATAAATCTGAATCAAGTGCAATTCAGCTACTATCCCCAGATTAATTTTTATAACTATAAAGAATACATGTGCATAAGAACAAAGATTGGGTAGTACCCCCTGTGAAACGAGAAGGGAGAGCATGAAGTCCCTGTGAACTCAGGGTGGTATCTTGCAGCTGATGTTTCAGAGGCCACACTGGCTTCCCTAAGGACTCACTCTTGGCTGGGAGTAGATTTCTACAAGTGCCTTTGGCTGTGGACAAATCAGGCTTCACAGCCACTGATTCAGCTGCCAGATCCTGGACTGAGGAGGAAAGGCCCCCTCTCTGCCCCTGCTAGCCACCCAGGCAGTGTATGTTGCTAGAAGAACAGCACGGGACCTGTGCCTCGTGCCCTCAGCCCCCAGCTGCCCCCTGCCCCTCCTTCCTCACCGTACACTGATGCCTGGCAGCTCTAGCAAAGTGCCCCCATTCTTTGCTGAAAGGGCTGTGGTGAGATTTTGCTTTTTGTTTTGTTTGTTTAAAATTAAAATTAGTTATTTTCTTCTGCTGGACAGTATTTAATAGAGCAGGATGTTGAGTTATCTGCTAGATTGCAGTACTTAAAAAAAAAAAAAAAAAAAGTGCATAAGAACAAAGTTTGGGTAGGACCTGGGAAATGGTGAGGGGAAAGGAGTGGATAGGTTGGTGCAATTAATTATTTATGACCTTTTATTTTGATCTCCAGAATTATTTCATAAACAATATTTTTTAAATAAACTTTGCAGGAAGACAAATCATCCCATTACCTCCAAAATAGGGCTACTGGACTGGCAATTGTTTTTGAGACAACATGGGCATGAAGCAATGACGTCCTGTGTATCTTTTCTATTTAAAAAAAAAAACACCTTATTTTTGTCTGTGCTGGGTCTTTGTTGCTGCATGTGGGCTTTCTCTCATTACAGTGCATGGGCTGCTCACTGCGGTGGCTTCTCTTGTTGAAGAGCATGGGTTCTAGGTGTATAGGTTCAGTAGTTGGAGTACATGGGCTTGCTCCGCAGCATGTGGGATCCTCTTGGACAAGGAGTGGAACCTATCACCCCTGCATTGGTAGGCAGATTCTTAACCACTGGACCACCAGAGAAGTCCATATCGTCTCTTTTAAGCTTAAGGTTTTAAACTGGAAGAAGAAATTTCTAGCTATGGTCTTGTTTTCCTCCCTAGCTTCTCCCTTCCTTGTTTTACCAATGTATTTCCATTTCATGTAAAAAACATGGCCAGCTCTCCAGGAGCCAATGAACTGGTTTTATGATCCTATTTTAAAATTGAGAACACTAAGGCTCAGAGATGATCACAGCATCTTGGCCCTCTGAAGGCACCTTTGAGGGCAGTCCTTTTGCCCTACCTCCAATCCCACTAGTCGACAACAGAAGTTAAACTTATGACCCAAGTTATGTACTTTGTAGGTGGTGGAACCAGAACTCGATCGTGCTCTTCTAACACCATATTCTTCCCAACCATCTTAGTACCTGCTTGGGATCTTCCTGCCTGTGTGGGGAAAAGCAGCCCAAGAATGAATTCCTGGTAATGAAAGGGCTACAACCATCTAGGTAACAATTGTACCTTTGGGCTTACTTCCTGGACCTGCTGAAGGCCTCTATATAGATATGCCATTTGGGAAAGTTCTTGAGCTTCATCTTCTCTGGTTCTGGGAGTGGCCCTACCATGTGCATCTGACCTGTGTACCCCCTGGGTGGGCACTTAATCCCAGCAGCCCTTGGCTATGGATAAACCTCTCCATGTTCATTCATCCATTCCAAGATTCTGACTCTGGAAAAGGGTAGGGAAGGATGTACACGATGAAATCCTGGCTTCATCTTGGAACCTGGCAAGTATTCCACTGATTTTTCTCTTATCCTGCATCTCATTTTTCCAAATGTGTTTGAGATCAAGGTGTAACACATCCATTCACAAATGTTAACTCCTGGCTGAGGTCATTCACCAGTATTTTTTGTTCTTGAGGGTCCTTGGATGACATCTCTGGCCCAGAGAGAATCTCCCAACTGCTTTTCCAAGTGTTGCTTGGTGTTTGTATTCTCCTTTCAGTCAACAAATATCAGAATATAATTTGTGATACTCAACTTCAAGAACAAGCTTGATAGAAAGCTTTCATTACTAAATACAATAACTTATTAATTGTGCTTGTCACCTTTGATTGCTTTTAAACGACTCCTTGTGGAGACTCTATTATCTCTACTATTAAAAACCCATATCTGGTTAAAGGCTGACAAATAGGAAGTATATTTCTTTCTAACTGCCTTGCATTCATTTGGGGTGGAGATGATTAGAGGCACAGTTAATCGTTGGTATACAAACCCTAAGATGGGAGCACATGGGTTCTTTTGCTACCCAACAGAGTGCTTTTGTGGCTGGTTTTTAAGCACAGACACATCTCCTTTATTTTTACATACAGAGCTTTCTTTGACATACAAGCCAAAATTTTATTTGAAGCAACCTGAATACTAAGAGAGAGAGTATCTGATTTTTCTGTTTGTTTGTTTAAAGCACTGAACATCACAGAGCATCCTTACAGAACAATATATTTATGTTCCGTATAGAACAGCTGAACATAGCTAATTAACTAGTAAGCACAACATGCTTTTAATATTTGCTTAAAATATTTTGAATCCTTGGTGTTCTTAACCATTCTGGAGTCTCTAACACTTAAGTTTTGAAATATGTATCAAAAAGGATAAAAAATACAGAGGCTTTTTTGTTTGTTTGCTTTAACTGCAATTTCAAAAATGTTTGCATGTATATGTTTGCTCCAAAAAATAATTTAAAATGGCTGATCAGAAATACATTCAATAATGTATGTACAAAATAGAGATCAAGGCAAAGGTGGAATATGTAGGAAAATAAAAGCTAAAGATAAGGTTACTTATCTAATGTAACTTATAATTGTTTCATATAAGGTTACTTATGGACTTCCCTGGTGGCTCAGATGATAAAGAATCTGCCTGCAATGTGGGAGACCTGGGTTCAATCTCTGGGTTGGGAAGACCCCTGGGGAAGGGCATGGCAACCCACTCTAGTATTATTGCCTGGAGAATCCCCATGGACAGAGGAGCCTGGCAGGCTAGTCCATGGGGTCACAAAGAGTCAGACACGACTGGGAGACTAAGCACAGCACAGCACAGTGGGCATGAGAAGTATACCAGAATTTAAATGAAAACTCTACTATTGATTATAATTCACATCTCTTCATTTGCTCTAGTGTTCTTAACTGTACACAAATAACTCTAAATTTTCACATACTAATTGTTTGCACTTGCAAATTAACATATCTAGTTATATCCTTCCTGAATGTTCCTGCCCTCTAGTCATTTTACTTCCAATTAGCATGTCATCCATCAGAGGTTGATGAAGAGAAAAAAGATCTGTGAGTCATCCCAGCCCATTTTCTTTCTTGATTAATAGAAGGTAGTAGGGAGTGGAGTTGATGGGAATAGGGTAGAGTAGGGCAACTGGATGTTCCTGGAACTGTTTGGAAGAAGATAAAGAAGAAATACTTAAAATTTGTGATTTTTAGTTGTCAGAATCATCTCACAAGTGAAAGAGTTCATACTGACATCATATTAAGTCAAGCTTTCAGACAATGCATACTGTTTCTTAATATTGAACATGTCCCTACTATATTTAAAATAGATAACCAACATACCGTATAGCACAGGAAACTATACTCAATGTTTTGTAATAAGCTATAAGGGAAAGTAATCTGAAAAATATGTATAACTGAATAATTTTGCTGTGAAACTAACACATTGTAAATCGACTCTACTTCAATAAAAAGAGTATTACTAAAATTTTATTAAAAGAATAGGAGAAAAATACAAACTGATATGTAAAGTATAAAATATGTAAAATATCTATAGACAGTAAAAGTGGTGTGTAAAACAATTGTTATATTGGGCTGGCTGAGATTGAACTTTTCTTCTTCCTTCTCACGGTATTCTTTGATGTTTTGTCATGATAATATAATTGAAGGGGAAGAAAGGAGATGAAAAAAGCTTTCACACGAATTTTACTTTTTACAGATTTACTCATTACCTTTTAAAATGCAATTTGTTTTTTAAGTCTAATATTTGCCAACTCAAGGAAGATCATCAAAATTATTTTTCTTGCCACTAAAAATTGTATTTGGGGGACATTTTTTTTAAAGAAATTTATACAAAAAAAAATCTAACGTTGTTCCTTTCTTCTTCCCAATCATTGTTTTTCTTAGGGATTGTTATAGGAGTCTTGGTTCGAGAATACAGCAAGCTATCTAACCTGGAGAAATTCTACTTTTCCTTTCCTGGAGAAATTCTGATGAGAATGCTGAAACTCGTCATTTTACCATTAATTGTGTCCAGCATGATTACAGGTACCTTTAGAAAACTGATATTCTCTGTGATTAAGGAGCCATCTAATCACCTGAGTCGTTCTTATTAAGGAAAAAATCAAAATCCATCTAATGTACCATACACACACATACACCTCCCTTGGAAAGAACATATTTGCTTGAGTGAAATATTTCATTATTCAAAGTGGAATTGCTTTGCCTGTAGCACTGTCAACCACAGCTCAGATCTTCGTTTGACCAGCTGTAGAATGTCTCATGAGGAAGGAAAAGAAAAAGGTGTATTTGGTCACTGCCGTGTCAGCCAGTGGGCTTCCCTGGTGGCTCACAGGGTAAAGCATCTGCCTGCAATGCA
Source organism: Tragelaphus eurycerus (assembly GCA_935064755.1). NCBI lineage: Eukaryota > Metazoa > Chordata > Mammalia > Artiodactyla > Bovidae > Tragelaphus > Tragelaphus eurycerus. The sequence continues at coordinate 13,808,485 of CAKXYN010000015.1, read as the reverse complement.
GGAGACCCAGGTTCGATCCCTTGGTCGGGAAGATTCCCCTGGAGAAGGAAATGGCAACCCACTCCAGTATTCTTGCCTGGAGAGTCCCATGGACAGAGGAGCCTGGTGGGCTATAGTCTACCGGGTCACAAAGAGTCGGACATGACTGAGCGACGACTTTTCTTTCCTGTCAGCCAGCATCCTCAGGCAAAATGTGGTTATCAGTTTGGATCATGTTTTCTGTAGTTTACTCATTTGTTTCTCAGCTGCAGCCATCATGCCTCAACCTTTTCAGCCTGCAGGGTCCTCTGTCCCCTCTGCTCACTCACTTCCACTCCTCCACAGAACTCAGAACCTACTACATAACGTGCCCTGGAAATCTGCCCAGGGACCAGTAGTCACATGTTGTGGGAAAGGTTTAATGATGGGTTGGTACCATATTTCAAAAGCCTGGTGTTTTTAAACCTGAACTTGTGACACACTTGAATTTGGAAATGATTTTTCCCTTATGAATTGTTATGTTGCAGGGTATCTTTATAGAGCACATTCCCTTATGTAGGTAGAGATTAATTGGCTTTATAAAAATGTCTGGGTATGGTTAGCTCTTCTGTGGCTTCCATACTTTCTTGGCTTTTTCTCATTCTGGCAGTAGGTAAGATGCAGCAACTGCTAGTGTTGCCAACTTGAAAATCACAGTTTTATATAACCATGCAATTAGGGTTCTTGACATATCCTCTTCTAGAACATTTTTCTCTACTGCCACTAGAGATGTATGTAGGACTGATCTCTGTAGAGTACTGGACACTGGCTGGGGAAGGATGTCAGGGTCTGCTGCTTTCAGCAACTGCATTGCTTCAGCTGTAGATTTAGCCATTGAACTTTTGAAGTGCCAAACTCCAATCAGATCAGAGTCCATTGGAAGCCTAGTTCTTAAGTGGTCTTGACCTAAAGAGAATATAATTATGTTTTGAAATGCCTGGTTTCTTTTAGGGCCTGCAGCCAGAGGGCCAAATCAGCAGACCAGTCATTTGTACCATATGATTATTTGTTTAACTTCAGATTATTGGAGGCATTTAAAATTTGGAAGACTTCATGTAAACATCCATATTTCTGGCTTCTTCTGAAAAAAAAAAAAAAGAAAAAGATCAGGAAACACTGAGGCCAGTTCCCCACACACCAGAGCTGAGAAACAGCGACTGTATTTAGTTGGTGCAAATGCCCGTGAGACGCCACAGTTCCTGTCACTCCCTAGTGCCCGATACCTCGTCCACTTTACTCACGCACATTACCTGCCTTCTCCTGTGGAGATGGCTGTTCCAGAAACCCTCAGAATTTTCTCCATATGCAAGAGTTGTAATCTTTTCTTAGGGTCTTTTGAGAACATGATGAAAGCTTTGGACTCTCTCCCAAGAAAAATGTTCCGAGTCGTACATATGTACTGTATTTTGCATGCAGTTGCACAAAGGCTCATAAACTACTTTGTGATTGATGCTTACATCTATGGAGGAAGGTATGAAAAGTTGATCCAGATTAGGCAGCAAATCCAAAACCCATGCAGTAAGCCAGATTTCATAAGAAAAGGTAACAATATTGTGTGAATATACTAGTTGGATAATATTAGATGTTGAAAATACATACTTGGCATTGATAACAAGTAAGATTTTTGCAGCCTGTTTTGAGTGCTAGCTCAGCCTTGCAAATAGTCTAGGAAAATAATTTGCATTCCACTTGCATAGCCCACCTGCTTTTTGAAGGTGTAGCACATATCTGGAAACTTACACTTTTCCCTCACCAAATCCCACAGGTAAACACTATCCATTCTTTTGACATACAGTGATAAAATGGTCAAAGATTCAAAGGACATGAACAAAGCAGGAATGGGTACAATGATGATAATTGGTGTTTTAAGTTTTCAGATTAAAAGGAAAAAATAATAATAGTACTAAGGCAAGGTTATGGGAAAACAGGCTCAATCACTCTTTCAGTTACTGTATAATTAGAACAAACTTTCTGGGGGGAAGTTTGGAACATGTTCTGATCTTGCCACCTCACATTTCTATTCTGATGAATTTAACATAAATCATCAGAGATAGGTTCAAAGATATAGGTACAAGGGTGTTCATGGTAATATTTGTTTGTATAATGGTGATAAATTATAAGCAATCTGAATGTATGTTATACCCATAAGTTAGGATTCTATGCACCTATTAAAAACTTTGTTTTGGAAACATTTAATGAAGGTGGAAAATGTTCCTGTTATAAAGTAGGAGGATAAAATAGATAAAATATTGTGTACAATACAAATTTTATTAAAATGTATATACATTTTTAAAAGTTAGGACCAAAATCAAATGGCTAACAATGACTAGATTCAGTTAGTAAGAAAAAATGATCACTGAGCTTTCTTTTATGTTTTCAAGGTAAACACACATTATTTTTGAGGGGTTTTTTTGTTTTGTATTTTCTTTCTTCTTTTTTCCTTCCTTCCCTGCCCTCCCTTTCTTTCCTTCCTTCCTTCTTCCCTTCATTCCTTCCAGAACAAGTAGGTGGGATGGATTCTGCCCTGCACCCCGCCAGCCTTGCCTCTGGTAGTCTCCCTGCCCTTCTGCTCCCCAGCTCTGCCCACTGCCCCTGAGCTCAGCACCACCTTTACCTGGTGTGCGGCCCTTTCCCCAAGCCCTGCAGTGATCCTCAGCCTCCCAACCCAGCACAGAGCCAGGAGGGTGGAGCAGAAGATGGCTGTGGAAAATATACAGGAAGAACAGCTTTCAAGTTTCAAAAGCCTTTATAAATCCAGCAGATCAAGAGCTTATTTCATACATTTATTAGGACAAAAGAGAATACATGTTGGAAGCAGGGGAGAGCTGCGTGAGTGCCCTAAGGATACATAAATCAGTGGCAGAAAAACAGTAAAACCTGAGACGAATAATCTGTACTTATGCATAATCTTGCCAAATTAACAAAGTAACAAAACCTTTGCCATCAAAGCCTCTGCTGACATAAAGCTACTTTATAGCTTTTTTTTTTAAAACAGGGAGAATCTCTCTTCATGTGATAAGCTGTCACGTTAATCAAGGAAATTTGAATATAGATTGATTATTAGGCGGTATCAAGAAATTTTTGAGAGACTTCCCCGGCAGTCCGGTGGTTAAGTCTCCATGCTGCCAATGGAGGAGGCTCTGGTACAATCCCTGGTCTGGGAACTAATCTCACGTGCTGTGTGGTGTGTCCAAAAATAAATAAATAAATGAAAGGTTTTAATTTAACAGAGAGCTTGTTATTCATAATACAAATAAATTTTTTTAAAAAAAGAAAATGTTGATAGTGCTGATAGTGGCATTTAATTATATAAGAAACTGATCCTTTTTTTTTAAGTGTATGGGATTATGTAGGGATGGAAATGACATAATGTCTGGAATTTGTACACACACAGAGAAGGCACAATGGACATCATCTCAAGGCATTCTTAGAGGCAGATAGTTTAGGCACTAGCTGAATCCTACCCTTAATTTATATCTTGAAGGATACACCCATGCCACGTGCAGAATATCTGCACTTAGACCCCATGATCATTAAAGTCTATAAGCTGTATTTGTATCCCACCGCCAGCGAAATAGCAGGGGAAATGGCTTATGAACATGCCTGAGAAGTTGGCTCTGGAAATCCTGGCCCAGGTCTTATTCAGCCAGTGAGTTTAAATTTAGGTCACATTTTCTTTAATACCCAGCACAGGAATGAAACGACTCCTTGCCTCCTGTTCCGAGAGATTCCCCAAGCACATCCCCACAGGAAGCTTTCTTAGTCCCCTGATGCAGAAGCTGGAACGACAACAATCTGATCTCACCTTCAGGGGCAGAGGTTTTCCATTTGGGGTTTAACTAAGGCTTAGAAATAAACAGCATTTATTAAGGCTGAAACACAAATGGTATTTATCAGAATATATGTGTGAATAGGTTTCCCTACAAGCAAGAATCTGGAAGTTTTTTTGTAAAGGGCCAGATAAGTGAATATTCAAGACTTTTTGAGCCATATGGTCCCTGTCCAACTTTCCAACTGGGTATCACAGAAAGGCAGCAATAGACAATAGGTCCGTGATTGGGCACTGCCAATAAAACATTTATTTACAAAAAAAATAAAGAATAGGCAAGCTGGCAGGTGAACTCTGGCAAAATAAAAGATAAAACTAGATTCTAACTCTCAAGATACAGTAATTGAGCTGGAATCTGAGTGACAAACCAATATCCGGAGAAAATGCTACTCATACCAAGTGGTGAGTGTAAATGCTCTGAAGAGACACTGAAGAATGGAGGGTGGAGCAGAGAAAGTGAGGTCTCAAGGTATTCCGAGGCCCCCCTATTTTTAAATTCAGATTTTACAGGTGACATCCTTGTGCTATTTAGGCTGGGGAGGGCATTTTTTTTTTAAAGAATATGTATTCATTTACTTGCAAGTGGCTGTGTCCTGGGAAGCCATCCACACCTCCAGTAGAAAGAATCATTCCATGTGCCTCCCTGAAACAGGTTCAGTTTAATTCAGCAAACACTGGTTAACCGTGTGAAAACAAGCTAATCCTGTGAGGGACTGATGTTTCCCCCAGTGACCTGGTCATGGACCTCGGTCTTCTGCTGGTCCATGAGTCCCTTGTTGGCAAGAAGGTATAAGAGGTGAAGATGCACATATCAATTGGCTATACATCTTGCTATTAGGTAGCTAAGAGCATCTACTGTCTACTTCAGCTAAGGGGGAAAAGTATGCTTGCTTTTCTTGAAACATTGATTTTTGTTTGTTGGTTTTTAATATAGTTCAGTCTCTATGAAAACTGCCAATTCAAGATGATTATAAATTTAAAACTTCCTGCTGGAGCTTAAAATCATACAGGTTGAGAATGAACATCTTACCTCATTTGCACCATCTAGAACCACTGCATTCTGCCTGCATTCCAAGAAACACCTCCTTCATTTTTCCCCAACCTTGTTTGGGAACCAAGAAGATAAGATGGCCTAAACAACTTTGCACACACGAATTAAACATTTCTCTAACACCAGAAATTTTTGTTGCGTTAGAACACAGCTGTCAAAGCCAGAAGACTTATTATATTAATTGGTTTTCTACAGTGCCTTTTCTCCAAAGAAGGAAGGGATACATTGTGTACATAAAGGAATGGAGTTCCCATAATGAATGTGCCACTTGTTGCCACAGTAACAAAGAGAAAAATGACAGATAAATATTCCCTGCTTCAGCCTCTGACATAGTAAAGCCCAGAGAATTCACCATGAATGAGCTTTCCCTCTTCCTAAACCAGTACTAGACTGGTTCACAGCTCTGTTCAACTGAGTTAATATGGTTTTGTTTCTTTAAAAAAAAGAAAAGAGTGAGCCTCATATAGTTTAGTCACTTTTCCACAATTGCCTCTCTTTGTCAACCTAATATAAAAGCAAGTACTTTCGCCATTTCTTTGGAACTTAATTCTTTATGATGGCTTCCATGTCATGTAAGACTTGTATTAAATAAATGTGTATATTTTTCTCCTGTTAAGAAAAAATGAGAAATCATGCAGGGATTCTAAGGAATCTCATAAGTTGAATACATGGATCTGGAGGACACTCATTCATTCATTCATATCTTCTTTTTTTTTTTTTTTTCCTGCAGGGGAAAATGGACAAAGGAAACAATCATTGAGGGTGGGAGGGAAATGGGAAGAAAGAAGGGGAATGATGGTGGGGAGGAGTATATGTAATTTCTTATCTAATGGCTTTCTGTTTTTAATCACAAAGAACACTTAAAAAAATCATATTGAATTCATCCTATATTAGGAGGTTTGATCTGGAAATGAAAAGTTCAGGAAACTAAAAGTCCAGTTTGGGTGTCCTCATCTTAGGCACATCTTGGTATTTTGTATTGGTAGGTCTATCTTTACCACAATATATTATTTAGGACAGGATCACATTTGTCACTTCTTCCTCCCTACTACCCAAAGTGGTACCAGTCCCATAAAATAGTCAATAAAGCTTTACAGAGTGAACAAATAAGTCAACTTTTTTTTAACTCTCTTGAGTGAACTGAATTTTTTGAGGCTCATAAGTGAATATGTTTTCCTCTTTACTTTGTCTATTACAGCCAGATTGTATGAGTGGGGTATTAAAGTCTCCCACTATTATTGTATTGTTGCATATTTCTTCCATCATATTAATTAATGTTTGTCTTAGATATATAATACTCCAATGTTGGATGCATATATATCTTTAATTGTTATAACTTCTTTTTGGATTGTTCCTTTAAGTCATTATGTATCACCTTGATTGTCTCCTTTTCAGGATCTTTAAAGTCAATTTTATCTGATATGAGTATTGCTACTCCTGTTTTCTTTTGGTCCATAATTGCATAGAAAATCTTTTTCCAGCCCTTCATTTTCAGTCAGTATATATCCCCTATTTTAAGGTGGTTCTCTTGTAGATAACATATATAGAGGTCTAGTTTTTCCATTTGACCCATTTTAGTCTTTTGGTTATCTCTTGTAGACAGAGTATATAGGGGTCTTGTTTTTGTATCGATTCGGCCAGTCTTTGTCTGTTGATTAGGGCATTCAGCCCATTAACGTTTAAAGCAATTATTGATAAATAGGATTTACTTTATTGTTTTGGGTTCGAATTTATATACCCTTTTAGTGATTCCTATCTAGAGAATGTCCTTTAGTTTTTCTTGGAGAAATGGTTTAGTGCTGCTAAATTCTCTCAGCTTTTGCTTATCTGTGAAGCTTTTGATTTCTCCTTCATATTTGAATGAGATCCTTGCTGGATACAATAATCTAGGCTGTAAGTTATTTTCTTTCATCACTTTAATTATGTCCTGCCATTCCCTCCTGGCTTGGAGAGTTTCTATTGAAAGATCAGCTGTTATCCTTATGGGAATTCCCTTGTGAGTTATTTGATGTTTTTCCCTTGCTGCTTTTAATATTTGTTCTTTATATTTAATCTTTGTTAATTTGATTAATATGTGTCTTGGGGTGTTTCGCCTTGGGTTTATCCTGTTAGGGACTCTCTGGATTTCTTGAACTTGAGTGGTAATTTCCTTCTCCAGTTTAGGGAAGTTTTCAACTATTATCTCCTCAAGTATTTCCTCATGGTCTTTCTTTTTATCTTCTTCTGGAACTCCTATGATTCGAATGTTAATTAAACGATAACGTTTAATGTTATCCTGGAGGTCTCTGAGATTGTCCTCATTTCTTTTGATGCGTTTTTCTTTTTTCTCCTCTGATTCATTTATTTCTAGGATTCTATCTTCTAATTCGCTAATCCTATCTTCTGCCTCTGTTATTCTACTATTTGTTGCCTCCAGGATGTTTTGGATCTCATTTATTACATTATGTGTTGACTCTTTTTTATTTCTTCTAGGTCCTTGTTAAACCTTTCTTGCATCTTCCCAATCCTTGTCTCCAGACTCTTTAACTGTGATTCCATTTTGATTTCGAGATTTTGGATTAATTTCACAATCATTATTCGGAATTCTTTATCAGGTGAATTCCCTATCTCTTCCTCTTTGGTTTGGTTTGGTGGGCATCTATCCTGTTCCTTTAGCTGCTGGGTATTCTTTTGTCTCTTCATTTTGTTAAAATTGCCAAGTTTAAAGTGTCCTTACTATATTCTGGTAGTTTGTTGAATTCTCTTTCTTGAGGCAGTTTACAGGTCTTTTCAATATCTGATCTCTGCCCTGTTACAAAGGGGGCAGAGATGAACACCCAAATCTAAGCCGGCCAGGTTCAGGCACTCGGATAATCCTCAGAAGCACAGACTGGGTAGAGTCTGCATTTTATGCCCTTCCCAGATCCGAGTAGCACAGGTGATGAAATGTTTAGCGAGCGCAGCTGCTGCGACTTATCGCCTCCCCGCCGCTCAGTTTTCTGGGTATACAACTGGCGCACTTTCTCAGGCAGATGTTGACCATCCAGAGCCCCAAGAAGTGTAAGTCAGCACAGAAACCTACCTAGAGTTCTGCAGACAGTGTCTCTCTAGGGCTGTGACTGCCTGCCTCCGGCCCTGGCTGCCTGTCACTGGAGTGGGACGGCCTGCAGCCGGCTATCTCAGTGCAGTCCCCTGTTCCTCTCATAGTCCTGGTGGTGTCCCAAGTTAGGGCTGGTCCTTGATGTAGTAGATAACCAACAGTCTGGTTATTTCGCTCAGATAGCGCTCGAGACAGCCAGGGCAAATCCTTTCTCAAAGCGATGCAGGCCGCGCCGCTCCTCCTAGCCCAGCCGCCACTTGCTAATAGCAAATGCTGGTGTCTGCGCCACTTCTCCGCAAGAGGAGTTACTGCAGGGCTCATTTTCTCCTTTTGAAGACAATGAATTGTCTTTCTAAGTGCCTGATGTCCTCTGCTGGCATTCAGAAGTTGTTTTGTAAAATTTAGTCAGCATTCAAATGTTCTTTTAATGGATTTATGGAGGAGAAAGTATTCTCCCCATCCTACTCGTCCGCCATCTTAGCTCCTGCCTGCCATTCATTCATATCTTCAATGTCCCAGGCTGTATGCTGGGCACACAAGACACAAAAAGATGTCCAGTTCTTCAAGAAAAGGAGACTACATTTACAATGCTCTGTGATGAGTCTTTCTGGGAATGAGGATGCAGGAAGGGACATTGGGTGGAGTTTTGAAGGAGAGAGAGGAATCAGATGAAGTGGCAGGAATTCTAGGCAGAAGAAAATAGAAGGCATAGAATCTTGGGAGGACAGTGAGACTTTGACTGGAAGGCTGCAAACCTGGGGAGGAAGCAAGGGAATGGCAGGTGAGGGCATGGCTTCATGGGGTTTTTGTGCCTTCCTCGGGATTCTGGACATAAGCTTGTAGGCACAGGGAAACAGGTTAGAACAGTGAGTCCCACCTGTGCCATTCTCTCCAAGGAATGCCCTGAACAAGCTTTCAGTGGGCAAGTATTGTTTAAAAGAAAATTCAGTAACACTCAAAGATGGTAAGGCAGACTTTATTCCAGATTGTCACAGTAGGTACAGGGACCACTGCAATGGGACTTTGCAGTGGTGCAAAGATAGTGGGTTCAGGTGCAAATGAATGCAACATAAGCCAATGGGAAATGATGGCCAATGACCTGGGTAGCAGGATCAGTGAATGGAAAGTTACTGTGAAGAAAGGTAAGGGGAATTCTGGCTAAATTGACTTAACAGGATTTTTGGTAAAGACAGCCCAGGGTAATCAGATACCACCTCTGCACTATGACATAGTATTATCATTATTTGTAATATGTCGTGGTGCATGGAGAGTGCTATTTTCTGTTTTCTTTTGGGAAGTAATGAACTTAGTTTTAATCCTCATAGCAATCCAGTGAAAGTAAGTAGGAATTTACCTCTATCTTTAGAGATGAGAAAACAGAAAGTTGAAGAGAGATTAAGCCAGTTTACCAAGATCACACAGATCATAAGGGCAGCACCTAGGACTGCCCTCCAGCACCCAGGGGTGATGGATAATGAGGAGCCTGATTAGATATGGAGAGTGGTCAGATATTCGGGGTTGGGGGCTCTGATCAAACTGACTTGGCAGTGTTTTTGCTAAAACTAGATCTTACTAGTTAGGCCTAGGAGAAAAAATTTTAATTTACTCTTTTGTCTGATACGATAAGAAGTTTCTAGACAGTCCCTACATTGGCATCAGAACCTGCAGGGCCAATATTAGAATCAAGCCAAACCAGGTGAGTTCGCACAGTGGGTTCATTCTGGAAACGAAAACAATAGGAAAAGGCTTGTTCTGCCTCATGCGTTAAGTTCCCCAGCAAACAAGCAGCTTCAACCCAGAGACCCAAGCTACCAATTTTTTGAGATAAGAAGAAGCAAAGAGAGAGCGCAATAATAACTAGGTTGTGGTAGAAAGCTAGAAAAGTCTCCTTGATCTGTTCGCTATCCCTATGTCAAAGCACAGGCTTTGAAGAGAGTAACTGAGCACCTCAGATCCTCTGAGGTTTAATGCTTATTGAACAAGAAGCCTCCTATAAAAGCTCATTGGGTCTTATGAAAAATTGGTTCCAAATACAAATAGCACTCTCCTTTATGATATTAAAAAAAAAAAAAAATTTAAAACAGCTCTTGGGTTGCTGAAGAAACAGGAGACTCGCCCACTGCTCCTTGACAGATGTTTTGAACATCAAATGTGGACCTGCTGACAAAGGCTGCGAGAGCCTTTAGTTCATTTTGCTGGGAACCAGTTTAATTTTATTAACTTCACAGAATAGTCTGGGAGGTGACAGAACCTATTGAAAGGGACTTCTTTGTAATTAATGTCTCTTAAGAAAAACTGATGTCATAGAGGAAGCATGCACAGAAACATATTTTGCAGGCTCTCCTCTGTCTTTTCTTTTTCCCTTTTTAACTTCCCAGGACTGTTAATCCAGGCTGCCCTGGATCAACAGAGTGAGAGCATAGCCTGCCCTCAGCCTTGTTTTTTCTGGGGAAGTAATGACCTTATTTTTTTTTTTATCCTCGTAGCAATCCAGTGAAAGTAAGTAGGAACTTACCTCTTTCTTTAGAGATGAGGGAACAGGAAGTTGAAGGGACATTAAGCCAGTTTTCCAAGATCACACAGATCATAAGGGCAGCACCTGGGACTGACACAAGAGTCCCGAGCTGCATTCTGGAACCTTCTGCTGCCTGAGGACCAGAGCCTGGAAAGAGTTGCCTGGAGCCCGGTAGCCATATGTAGATGATTTGGTTATTCTTTCAGTCAACACATGTTCATGGAGTTCCCCCCATGTGCAGGCACTGGGTGAACACTGGTGACTAGGCAGATATCTGGGTCTCCTGCCCTCGGGGTACTTACAGTCTAATGAGAGAGACAGACATTAAGTAAGGAGCGCATTAGTAATAACTGTGAAACATGGTGTGAATAGGATGCCGAGTGAGGAGAGCCTGATTCAGCCTGGAGACTCAGGGAAGGGCTCTGAGGAAAAAGACTTAAAAGCAGTCAAAAGAAGGGGAGAGTGAGACAGTCCAGCAGAGGGAAGAGCCTAGGCAATGGCCTGGTTGTTGGAGGGAGCTCGGTCAGCTCTAGAAGAGGGCTGGTGGACCCGGCTACAGGGCAGACAGGTGTTCTTCCCTCGGGGCCTTGTTAGCCTGGGTAAGGATTTCCTGTGTTATAGTAAGTGCCATTGGAAGCTTGCACCTGCTTGTGAAATGGCCCGATTGATGTTTTAAAAAGATCTCCTTAGTGGCCACGTGATTATGGAAGGAGTGCAGGACAAACGAGTTAACACTTGCAAAGTGCCTTCCAAGTGCTCAATGACACACTTCATTATCGATCATTTCATTCAGCAGTAATGGAGGCTATTGACTGAGTAAAATTTAAATTCTGCGTTACCGTCCTAGGTGCACTCCAGATATTGTTTCTAACCCTCAGAACAGCTGTTGTGCAAGATGCCATGGTTCACTTTGCTCCTCATAGTTACCCTTTAGGAGGCAGAGACGTTTTAAATCTCCATCTTATAGATGGGGAAACAGTCTGGGAGGAGAAGGCTGGGATTTGAGCCTAGGGTGTCCCACCAAAGTCTGGCTTGTCTTTCTCTATGCCAGTGGCCTCTGCTGGTGACAGACAGGAGTCATCTGGATAAGAGGATGCCTCAGTGCAACAGTGAGTTGCTTGGATGATGTGTCCATTCACAGTTGTGAAACATCATCAAATGCCAGACCAAAAAAAAAAAAAACCTTCCAATAACAATTAATTCTGACAACTTAATGGCAAGATGGAGAGAGATTGTCACGAAATTTTGTTCTCTAGTGGGTGGTAGCTTAATCAGAGAGTTCTCAGAGGAGACTTTTACCCTCGGGTGTTTATTTTTAAAACATGCTATTGTTTAGCCTGTGGCAACTTCTTCCTTTGCAGTGTTTTTATTTTAAAAAAAAAAATTCTAATAGACTGTTACTGCTTTGGTCGGGAGCCAGCACCCCAGCTCATCCAAGCCTCCTCCAGAAGTGAAAAAACAAGTGTGATTCCTTAAAGAGCTAGCAGGTGCCCCTGAGTTCCTGGGACTGCTTTGGAGTGTATCTGTCTCTAGGCCACAGCCCAGCCTCAAAACTATCCCTGGATTTAAAGGACAATCCTGGACCCAGTGGTAACTGGACTTGTTAAAGAAAAGAAATTCAATGATACTTGTCAATTTGGGAAGGCAGACTTTGCCTGGGACCATATAGACAGTTGTAGGGACCACTGCAATGGGATTCTGCAGTGAAGGGGTGAGATTGGGCTCAACTCTGAATAGACCATGAACAAGTGGGAATTTATAGTCAAGGATTAGGTAGAGGTTAGTGGATGGACAAGGGATTCTGGCTAAACCGACCTAACAAGATTCATGTTGAAGACAGGCCACAGTAAATCAGAAATCATCTGGGAGACGGTGGAGAATAAGGAACCTGATCATATATCAAGGGTAAGAGGTTCTTGCTAAAATTATTTTGCAAAGAAGTACACAGATGGGCCTAAGAGAAGACTTGGAAGCCTGACTAAAATGTGGCCAAGTAAAGAATCTTTGTCAGAATCCTGCTCATCTTTTTCTGCTCAGTTCAGATGCTCACTGTTGCAAGTTGCCCCTGGTCACCTCAGCCTGGTGACACCTCTGGCTCCTCTAAAAGCCCAAGGTACCTGTTCTCTGCACCAGTGCTTCACAGAGCATCCAGGTTTTAAAGTGGGTGGGAAAGATCCAGTTTTTTTAATTTCCAATCCATATGGATCAATAATTTTTGTAAACTATAAATGAATTACTAGAAAAAGATACGGAGAAGGCAATGGCACCCCCCTCCAGTACTCTTGCCTGGAAAATCCCATGGGCAGAGGAGCCTGGTGGGCTGCAGTCCATGGGGTTGGGAAGAGTTGGATACAACTGAGCGACTTCACTTTCACACCTTGGAGAAGGAAATGGCAACCCACTCCAGTGTTCTTGCCTGGAGAATCCCAGGGACGGGGAAGCCTGGTGGGCTGCTGTCTATGGGGTCGCACAGAGTCAGACACGACTGAAGCGACTTAGCAGCAGTAGCAGCAGCAGAAAAAGATATATATATAAAAAAAAAGCGCTAGCCCTGTTTTTTGTTATCACACTCAACAGATAAAATTGCTGTTCAGTTGTTATAAACGTCTTTAAACGCCCTTTGATCTCTATGCAGATCCTGCCACACCAGCTTTTGGTGTTTTAGTGGACAGTCCTTTCTCATTTGTAAATTCCTTAAGGGCAGGTGTAAGTGCCCAGAAGAACTGAGTTGTAAGAGTGGGCTGTAAGGAAAGGTGGTCCTCTAGACCTCATCAGGCATAAGGTGTGGCCAGAAAGCAAGGAATCCAGGAGGGTCTTTAGAGTAAAACCCCAAGATAAAGCACAATGAGGTTTCACTTGTTTGGGGCTAAGATAGGCCGGGCATCTGACCTCCCCACAGTAAATGAGGGGGCCATGTGGCTAGGTGTGACTAAGGAATTGCTTTTAAATTTTGTTTAATTTCAATTTAAATAGCCACATGTGGCTAATGGCTACCACACTGGACATCAACACAATCTCTAGGCCTCACCAGAGTGTCCAGCATTTCATGCGTGCTCAACAATGTTGAATGAACAGACTCAAGCTTAACTCCATTACAATAAACCAGATAAACGATGAGGATAAACCAGATAAGCCATCATCTCCTGGTGTGCTTTTCCTTCCCCATGCTGACCATAGTGCTCTGAAGACTGAGGTTTATTCTTTTCTTTCTCACTTTAAAAGATTTTTTAATGTCTAAAATTATTTTTAATTGTGGTCAGATATGTATAACATAAAATTGACCATTAAGCACATTCACATTGTTGCATAACTAGCACCACCACCACCCATCTCCAGAACTCTCCTCATCTTGCCAGCTGAAACTCTGTATCCATTAAATAGCTCCTCATTCTCCTTTGGCAAGGGGGTCATTTTCTTAACCACTGTGTTATACTAACCTCATGCATGTGCTACAGAATTCTAGTCCAGCACAACCCAGGAGCTGTGATGATGGAAATGTTCTCTCTGTATGTTGTCCATTGCAGTAGCCACCAGCTGCGTGTCACAAGTGAGTACTTGACATGTGGCTGGTGTGACAGGAACTGATGGAGAGGAGCTGTCTTCAGAGTCCAAGGTCTGGATTAAGTTACTATTCAGAGAACAATATCCACTGAGCTAGACCACACACTCTAAACTGGAGCAATGTGGCCTTAAGGCAGCAGAAGCAAGTTTTTGGGGGTGGGCAGCAAACTTACTCTTCTCATGTAATGAGCATATGCTATGTGCTAAGTTACTTCAATCATGTCCGACTCTTTGCGACCCCATGGACTGGAGCCCACCAGGCTCCTCTGTCCATGGGATTTTCCAGGCAAGAATACTACAGTGGGTTGCCATTTACTTCTCCAATGTAAAGAGCATATATATATATATATATATATATATATATATATATAACACACATACATACATATATATACACACACACACATTTAGTATATGAACAGATGTACAGTTTGTGCTATTAACATTTCATGGGATGGCAATGAGCAAAAAATATCTAAAACACTCTGGGAGGGGCAAGTCGGTTGGAGCACATAATAATGAGAAAAAAAAAGAGAAATACTAAAATGCTAAATGTGTTCTCACATGGAGGTCTGTTATAAGTGAAAAGCGTTCTTGTTTGCCACTCTGGGAGCCATACCAAACTGCCCTGTGTGAGTGGTTTTTAGGGAGATTACCTGCCAAGTTCCTAAATCTCTAACACAGGAGATCTTTGAAATGGGCTCACTTTGTAAGGAGCCATAAGAAGTGCAGTGGGCTTCCCAGGTGGCAGAGTGGTAAAGAACCCGCCTGCCAGTGCAGGAGGTGCAAGAGATGCAGGTTCGATCCCTGGGTCAGGAAGATCACCTGGAGAGAGAAATGACAACCTACTCCAGTATTCTTACCTGGAAAATTCCATGGACAGAGAAGCCTGGCAGCCTGCAGTCCATGAGATCGCAGAGTCAGACATGACTGAGCACACATACACACATAAGAAGTGTAGCTTTTTCTGTCACATGGAAACATTTAGTACAAAATTCGCAAATGCACAGAGGATTCAGAAAAGAATAAGCCTCAGTCTTCAGAGCGCTATGGTCAGCATGGGGAAGGAAAAGCACACCAGGAGATGATGGCTTATCTGGTTTATCGTCATCATTTACCTGGTTTATTGTAATGGAGTTAAGCTTGACTCTGTTCATTCAACATTGTTGAGCATGCATGAAATTCTGGACACTCTGGTGAGGCCTAGAGATTGTGTCGATGTCCAGTATGGTAGCCATTAGCCACATGTGGCTGTTTAAATTGAAATTAAAATTTCAAAGCAGTTCCCTAGTCACAGTAGCCACACGTCACCTGCTGCCTAGCCCTCGGTAGCTGGTGACTACTCCAGTGGACAGCACAGAGGACGTTTCTGTCACCACAGGAAGGTCTGCTGGACTGGTCTAGAATTCAGTAGCACATGGATAGACCCAGTGTGACATACATAGTAGTTAAGATCTGGCCTTTGGGGGTCAAACCAGCTCCACTGCTCGGCGGCTGTAGGACCCTGGCGTGTTACTTAGCCTTTCCGAGCCACAGTTTTCTCTGTAAAATGGGAGTAATCATGCCGACCTGGTGGGGTTATAGTGAACATCAAAGGAGATGACCCAACCCTCAGTCATTGCTCAATACACAGTGTCTATTGTCATTTTCATTATAATCACCATTATCATTGTTATTACTGGCAACTGGGTGGCTAGACTATCCATCCAGACATTTTATGTTCATGTTAAGTTCAGTAGTGTTCCTGTTACAGAGGTTTTCAAATACTGGAATGTCTCCCTGAATATGTTGCCTCCCTCTATGGCAGCCACACCCCACCCCATCCTCAACATCCTTGAGATGTTGAGAGTCTGGATTTCGGTGCCACCTTTGCCCTCAATCAGTGGTGGCTAGAAAGGTAGAGGGGTAACTCTAGAAATGTGCAGAAGTGTGACTGTTAATTTGAGTGCATTTCTGTACATCCAGGAGATCTGTAGGACCTCAGTAGATTTGAGAAATGGGGAACAAAGTTCTTCCTGAAAGTAACTGCAAGAGAGTTACTATACTGGCAACAGCCAGGAGCTGACTACTTTGGGGGCTGTATTTAAAGTATTTCCACCAAGAATCTATTATGAAGCCTTTTATTGCCATCTGGGACCTGGAATAAAAGCAGAGGCACCAGCCCGTGGCCAAATCATTAAGACAAATTAAGACACATTAATATATGCTGGAAACAATTCCCCACATAGATTTAATTTGTTTCACTGCTGGAAGAAAATCCTGAGATGGCAGGAGATACGAGGACAGTTCAGCAGCCACCCTGCGAATCTGTCACTTGTCGGCACCTTAGGGACTGGGAGATGCTTAAGTTGGATGTCGAGCAAAGGACAATTTATCTGAAAATACATCTTCCGTTAGGTCATGGAGCAGGTGCTTGTACAGGTTACTTAAATATCTAGATTGGTAATTTTCTTTTTTTTTTTTAACTACCATTATTATCATGAATAATCATAATTGTTTATCAAAATAATGTGTAGAGCTCAAAAATAGAATAGGAACATTTTCTAATCAAATAATATACTTAGCAAGCTTATATATTTGCATCATTGTTTGCTCTTTTTTTAAGAGACTGAAACTAAATATGAGCTAGTTCATTGATTTCTGAGTTGTAGCTTTCAATATCTCTTGTTGTCATTTTATTTCGCTTTTTTTTGTCATTATGGTTTCTTACAGAATTATTGTTTTTAATTGTCTGAACATTAGGTAAAGAAAGTCTGCTCAGCACACCACATTCTTTTTGCCAAAGAAATAGAATCTTACCATCCAGGTTATTCTAGGATGTGACTGTCACAGTATGCTCACCATACAGTAATTGTGCAGTCTTACTCTGGAGGTTAATGAATGAACCCTTAACAACATACTGGGGTGATTGCTCGAGGCCAGAGCCTCTTCCCTCAAAATATAACTTGAGAAGAAGCAATCAACAGCCAGAGGAATGGTGTGTTTAGAGTGAGAGATGTCTTTTTCTGTTGTCATCATCATCATCATAGCTTCCTTACAGATTTTTCCCAAAGGTCAACTATGTATGATTATATTTGAGGAGCATAATCCCCTAGTCACTTAAAAAAAAAATGGATAGACCTTTTATAGCATGAGGACTGAATATAAAATCGACTTGTGTTTGCTGACGGCCTGCATGTTTGCTACCTTTTCCTTGGGGTTGCCTTATGGTAACCTCTTCATTTTTCCTGCTACTGTGTACTTCAGGGTAACAGTTATGGAACAACTCATGCGTGTTGAAGACTCAGAAAATCATTTTCTGTGGTAATCACTTGATTCAAAATGTGATTCTCATTTTGTAAATCAGACAGGGTAGTCTGAAACTTCCAAATGACAACTTGCTGAAAGATGATTTCGTTGCTTCTCAACCTGGCTTCGTGTATTACACAGAAGCAGTCCAGTTAGAGAGAGGCATCATTTGACCACATTTATATGAGCATCTTTGATGGAGGGCAAAGGTTTCTAGCAAGCGGGGATGTATGCTTTCTACCTCTGTTATCTATCCTTGGCATTCCATACAACCATTGTAAGTCAAGTAATAATTCAGTCATTTTTCTGACCATTTGAAACGAGCCAAAAGTGGTTCTTTCGCCCATCCAAAGACCTTTTGAAACTAGATCTAAACAATGTGGTCATAAGTTTCTTAGATTATCTGTGCCCTCAGAAATTTTTATTTATATCCCAGCTTATTAAAACAAGGGTTTTAAGGAGTCTCATAATCAAAGCCATGCAGAATATGGTTTTAAACATAAAAGCAATTTGAAAATCATGAAGGAAATCTGCTAGCCAGGAAGGATAATGAAATGACTATGCTTTATTATTGAATTTGATCCTGATATCGTCTAAAAATCCATCACTAAGCAGATGATTAAATACCTTATGGTACAGCCACATGACAGAAGATTATGTTGTCTTTAAAATTATCTGCAGGGTGAATTTGTAACAATAAGAAAAATGCTTATGATATTGTATTTAGAAGAGAGAGGATTATAAACTATAAAACTATCTCAGCCCTGTTGACAAAAAATTGAGAAAAAAATATGGGAATGATATTCACCAGAATATTAACAATAGCTGATGACATGAAGTGATTTTTGTTATCATCTTTATATTTTTTCCTTTCTTTAGAT
The DNA here is from genome assembly GCA_935064755.1 of Tragelaphus eurycerus. Lineage (NCBI taxonomy): Eukaryota > Metazoa > Chordata > Mammalia > Artiodactyla > Bovidae > Tragelaphus > Tragelaphus eurycerus. The sequence continues at coordinate 13,790,263 of CAKXYN010000015.1, read as the reverse complement.
AATTGTAATGAACATATATATTACTTGATAATCACACATAAAAGTTATCTTTTTAGTTGACTCTGAGATTCCTGACAGGAAAGGCAGAAGGGGAAATGATCATGAGTTATTCAGTTTTTATTATGTGATGAAAGAACCTTCTCAGTTCTTTAAGGTAAACTTTTCCCTAATACCGAACCCCAACAGAATGTCAAGTGATACAATAGTGAAGTTCTTAGTGCAGATGCCAAAGGGGGACTCCTTTTACGTGTCTCATGACCACCCCTCTCACGAGACAGAGACACAGCACTCACTAAGAGCTGAGGTGGTAGGGATTGAGCCGGTGGGGACCTTGCCCCCTACTAGCCTTCAGTCTCTTAATTCTGCATTTGGAATACTGAAATGGTTCTTTCGCCCAATGCATTTATTCAAACAAAATGAGTGAGATAGGCCTAGCAGATAAATACATACCGCTCAGCTCTTTCCAAACCTTGAGGATTGAATTGCCACCAGTCCTGGAAATTTTTCTTAGCGTAATATAATTTGACTTCTCACCCTTTCAGGTGTTGCTACATTGGATTCCAACGTATCTGGAAAAATTGGTCTGCGTGCTGTCGTATATTATTTCTGTACCACTCTCATTGCCGTAATTTTAGGTAAGATTTACTTCTGAATCCTTTTTTTTTTTCTGTATAATTGTGACTTTCCATTTAAAAGTAGTTGGTTTTTTTAAACGCACACTTTTTTAAAGATCAGAAAGTACAATTGTTAAACTGCTATGAAGCTGTTAGGCTTGAAGTCAGCACAGAAACTTTTATATGAACAAATATAATATTGGCTGAGTTTCAGCCATGGTACTGCTTATTAATGTCTCTAGTAAATAAACAGAAAGAAAGAGAGGGACAGTTCTGCACCTTATCCGGATCATTGGGTCGAAGAAAGTGAAGCAAAGAGCTAATCTTTAAACTTGATAATTAGTCTAAAATAGTGGGTTTGAGTATAATTATAAAGTATTTCCAGAAAGATAGCATTTTGGTACATTTCAAATTTCACATAGTACCCAGAGCTAACAAAAGTCTTGCCAAGTATAAATTTCACTTGAAAGAGGGAGCCTGTTCTAATAAGGGATTATGGTTGCTCAATATACCTTTGACACTTTTGAGAAAAAAGTATGGTTCATCCTTTGTGACCTAGTATGACATTTTAAGAAGGATGCCCTGAGTGGTAAGAGAGGGGGCAGTGTACTCAAATGTTGCAGCCAGCTTGACCCTTACAGCTCTGCTTTGATGAACTGAGGATGTGGTAAGATTTTAATGGTATTAGGCCAGGCAACCTAGGAGACCCTGAACCCTGCCTTAAACCAAAATCATATTTCATTAGGCTCCTGAGGGAGGCCAACACAAAGAACAAAGCTGGGCTGATATCTTTTCTGCAGCTCTGAGAGGGGAGAGTAGACCACACCCATTCATGGCCCCTGTATTGCCCAGTGACTCCTCCCATCAGCAAAACTAATGCATTCACATCCTTAAGTCCTACCCCTTGGAGGGGCATTTCTCTTTGAGAAGAGTAATAAAGGCATGGAGCCTTTCCTTCACTCCCCTCCAGTCCATCAACCTGGTCTTTCCTAAAACCTCCTATCTCTACTTGGACACCTCAAGAGGAACCCATTAGCTCCAAAACGGTGCTTTCAGATTCTGTTTGTTGTTCTTTTTTGACCACACAACATGCAGGACCTTAGTTCCCCAACCAGGGATTGAACCTGTGTCCCCTGGAATCATGAAGTCTTAATAACTGGACATCCAGGGAAGTCCCAGATGTCCTCTGTTTAGATAGTTTTTCTTTATAGCAAGATCAACTCTCTCTCCTTAGAACTCCTGTTCTCATTGTACCCCCAAAGAGTCACACAGAACCACACTCCCTAACCCAAATCCTTTAGTGGGTTACACACAGCTTTTCAGATATTTGATGGCTGTGGTATGACAGGAAGATAAGGCTTATTCTCTGTGACCCTCAGAAAAATACCAGCATCTATGGGTAAACGTTACAGAAAGATGCTGAGTACCCTGAGTTGGAAAGTAAGTCCTTCTCACCCCAACCCCTGCCGAGGCTGATCTCATAAGCTAAAGAAGAAAAGAACATTCTCATCAGCAAGTGTTTCCAAAAGCAGTTCTGGAATGCAGCCCCTCATTTTAAAAAAAAACACAGGAAAAGTTCCTTCTGCTTCATTTAGATGGGAAGTAATTAAGGCAGTAATTCTGCTGAGGTTCCTGCTGAGGCTTGGTGTTTTGGGTAGACTTCTCAGGGTCCCCATCCCAGTATTGCCTGGTACTCTAAGATGGATGCACAAGAGATATCAGGTGCCCTGGGAGATTCTTAATGCTCTGTGGGTGCTATCTTTGGTTACAGGTATCGTGCTGGTGGTGAGCATCAAGCCTGGTGTCACCCAGAAAGTGAATGAAATTGACAGGACAGGGAACACCCCTGAAGTTAGCACAGTGGATGCCATGTTAGACCTGATCAGGTGGGTGTCCGGCCAGCAGCGTGGCTTCACAGGCATACAGCCTGTGTGGTTGCACAGGGCCCCATGCTTGGTTTAATGCTCTGCTAATGCCATCTTGAAATTTTTTATAATTTTTAAATTATTGTATGTGTTCATTTTGCCCTGGACCCTGCAAGTTACATATCCAGTCCTGCTTGCCAGGTCATGGTTCCACAAAGGAATGGAAGGAACAGGGTCTCTGAAAGGGTTTAGGATGGACAGAGATGTCCAAAGATACTGGTTGCATTAAGATGCTGGGCTGTATTGGGTGGCTGGTTCTGAAGCAACTTGAATAATATATTTTTTAACTGTACAGGAGAAACCCTCTTATCTGAAACAATCAGGGGTACAGATTGGTCAGTTAATTTTAAAAAACAGCATTTAAAGTAGAGAGTCATAAATATACACTACGTATTTTGTTTATGCTTAAAACTTAAATGCATTTATTTGCCATTTTTTTTTTATGTTGGGCCAAGGTCATTTCTTTGTGTCAGTTCATTGTAATTTCGTATTTCTGTTGCCTAGGCTGCCTTTATAAATGCATCACCTACAATTTCCAGGCTCAGTTTTCATGAAGTAGAGCAACAAAACGCTTAGCAATTGCAAGGAAAGCTGAAAGCTGAGTTCTTCCGGCTGTTCTTTTTATTTGAGTTGTCTTCCCTTACCTAACGCAACCACAGAAATTTTACTCGCTTGCCTTGAATGAATTTCCAGGCATTCCAGCTTAGTTTTTATAAAAACTGCTCCTTCCTTTTCATACTCATATTGCATTGATTTACATAATATTTCATTCAATAATACAATGATATTTGCAACTGGCATAAAAAATTTGGGAACAAGTGCAGTCGACTCTCATTGATGAAAGCAGAAATGTGCAAAATATTAAAGAAGTCTCTTTACTGTGCCTGTCTACCTGCTAGTACGTATTTCACCTAGGACAGCAACCATGTTGGCTACTCAAGAATCAGTTAAATGTGATGGTTAGTTAGGAGAGCTTTCTATCCCCTAATTGAAACTCAGTAGTACTCTTGCCTGGAAAATCCCATGGATGGAGGAGCCTGGTAGGCTGCAGTCCATGGGTTCGCTGAGAGTCGGACACGACTGTGCGACTTCACTTTCACTTCTCACTTTCATGCATTGGAGAAGGAAATGGCAACCCACTCCAGTGTTCTTGCCTGGAAAATCCCAGGGATGGGGGAGCCTGGTGGGCTGCCGTCTATGGGGTCCGTCGCACAGAGTCGGACACGACTGAAGCGATTTAGCAGCAGCAGCAGCAGCAGGGAAAAAGAATCCAATACTCTTGCCTGGAAAATCCCATGGATGGAGGAGCCTGGTAGGCTGCAGTCCATGTGGTCGCTACAAGTCAGACATGACTGAGTGACTTCATTTTCACTTTTCACTTTCACACACTGGAGAAGGAAATGGCAACCCACTCCAGTGTTCTTGCCTGGAGAATCCCAGGGACGGGGGAGCCTGGTGGGCTGCCGTCTCTGGGGTCGCACAGAGTTGGACACGACTGAAATGACTTAGCAGAAGCAGGGAAAAATAAATCTTAATACAAGGAAGTATTATGCAAAGGTGAGACCAAAACCAGAGTACTAATTCTATAGCATACTCATTTCCATCAATGTATTAGGTGCAACAAAAACAAACAAACAAAAACCACTTTTGTCTTAATGTGATACTGCTTTTCATGTCTCCAACAGGAATATGTTCCCTGAGAACCTTGTCCAAGCCTGTTTTCAGCAGGTAAGAATAATGATTTTTGCCCTCAAGCTGTTCTACTCTTCCTCCTTACTCATTAAGATTTTTTTTTTCTTCTATGACCTAAGAAATGGAATTAGCCCATCAAAAATGGGCAATGTATTAATACCTGCGAATGGAGGAATTTCAGGTGACCTGTCAACCCCAGTCTTTCCAGCCATAGCAGCATGCCTGTTGTAGCTTAAACTGCTCCCTTTTCTCTTAGGCTTCATTTTTGCCCCAAAAGGTTTCAACTGGAGCAAGTCAGGAACCTGTCAAATGAGTGTTTTCAAATCTGGCTTCTAGTATCTAGTTTCAGAGAACCACTTTATATTTGTGAAGAAGCTCAGACTATCTGCAGATATAATGCAGTTGGGAAAGGTAACCTCCACCCCCATATTGGGAAATCAGCATGTGACCCGTGTGGGTGGTTAGTGTTCCTGGTATCTGGTCTTTTCTTTCATCACTACGTGCCCACTGCTGGCACTCTACAGAGCAGTGTAACAAAGCCACTTTTTTTCCTTTAGGGAAGTTTCACAATCTTAAGCCTTCTTCTCTTGTTTATCTATGTACTTTAAGACAGCTGAGTCTATCTCAAGCTGCTGAATTCATTTACATAAATTACACAAACAAAGACCTCTATGTAGACCAACAAAAATGGCAATTAAATTGCTCCCTGTCAACCTCCAAGAGGCACAGAACCACCTCTATTTAGGGGGTGCATTTGCGGTTCAGCCACAGTGGTCACTTGTAAGGTTCTTGGTGTTGGCAGAGCCTTGTAGGAGTTACATTTATGCCCAGTGTGATGATATACTAGCTCTTTCTTAAACATCTCTGCTGAAGCTCAGCAGTATCAAACAGGTGAAGGAAGGGAATTTAACAGAAATCTCACTCACGTAATAGCCCTAAAGGGACTACTGACTTTGAAACAACCATATAGTTCTTGATGTTTATTAAAGTCATGTTGACTACGTTTAAAGTGATGAGGTGTTTCTTCCCCAGGTTAAAAATAATAAACAAATAAATAATAAATAAATAGAAACAAAAATGATTGACAGGATTTCTGTAGAATCTATTAAAGCACCTAAAGATAAAACCTATGCTTTCTTCTACATTGTTGCTCCATTAATTGGTCCCTTACTACAGAAGTGAGAGAACATTTTGACACCATTGAATGGTGGCTGTGGTGGTCCCGGGGTTGGATTTCTCAATCCCAGCTTTGCTTCCGAAGCCTCAGGGGTAGTACCATCCAGAACTAAGACCGATAGAGACCTCAGAGGTAGAACCTTTCAGTGACACTTATCTGGCCAAAGTAACGTTCCTATGGTTTAACCTTAGGAGCTTGAAAATTCTTTTTTTGTTTATTTCTTTGACCTTTCCCCCTCCAACATGCAGTACAAAACCTCACGTGAAGAAGTGGAGCTTTCTGAGGAGCCAGGGACAAACAGCACTGAAGCGACTGTCACAGCCATCATGACAACTGCTATTTCCAAGGTATCACTTACTTCCTTTTGTTTGCTCCCTTCCCCAGTAGGCAGGGGCCAAGTCATGAGTGAGCAGGAGATGGAAATAAGTAGATCCTCTTTGTTCTCAGATTCCACATTTATGAATTTGCCTATGTACTAAAATGCATTTGTAACCCGAAAATCAGTATGGTGCTGGTCATTCACAGACACACTAGGGGTGGTGAAAAATGTAACTTGCCCATGCACATGTCCCAGCTGAGGTTGAACAAGGCTGTGCTCTGCCCTCTTGGTTCAGCAACTTTTTTCCTTTTTTTATTGGAGTGTAATTGCTTTACAACGTTGTGTTGGTTTCTACTGTACAACAGAGTGCATCAGCTGTATGTATACGCACATCCCCTCCCTGGTTCAGCTCTTATATGGTAAATGTGTGTCCTTTGTGCGTTGTGTCTTGGCCACATTTTTCTGAGTTTTGTGCATTAGCTTGGTTCACTGTTTGAAAGGTCTCCCAAGCATCATACTGCACTGCTGGCGAGTTAGTGTTCCCAAACGCACAAAGGCTGATGTTCCATATGAGAAAATACACATGTTAGAGAAGTCTCGTTCAGGCATGACTTGAAGTGAGTTCAGCGTTAATGATTAAACGATATATATTAAATAAGGTGTCTTTGAACTAAAACACAGAGAAAACAAGGTTTCATATTGATTATTTGACCAAAATGATATGACTGTTGATTCCTAGGAACCTAATCCTCTGTTTCCCCTTAGGAACATTGACTCAGTATTCCCTAAGTCAGTGCTGGCGGCCATTGTATAGAGTATAACTTCTGAGAATACTGAAGAGCAACTGAACCACACAGAGAAAAGAATGAGTCCTGTCACTTCTGTCTCTGCCACCCAGAGTTGAGTTGGGCATCTCTGGGAACATCATTAGATTTGCAAGACCACATAAACGTGGAATGCAGGCCTGCAGTTCCTTATTTAAAACTCTCTGCCCAAATGTGATTCTGAGTTCAGAGTTTTTCACTTTAGAAGGGCCAGGTGGTGTATGTACTATATGTTATACAACATCTTTTAAGTGGAATTGGTAATAATATTCTAGAATCAAGCACATCAACATTTCTGCAACTAACTTACAAATTGGCTACAAAGTAAGAAAAATAGGCTATCTGTAGCCTCATCTCCAGAGAAGGCAGTGGCACCCCCACTCCGGTACTCTTGCCTGGAAAATCCCATGGACAGAGGAGCCTGGTAGGCTGCAGTCCATGGGATCACTACGAGTCAGAAACGACTGAGCAACGTCACTTTCACGCATTGGAGGAGGAAATGGCAACCCACTCCAGTGTTTTTGCCTGAGAATCCCAGAGGTGGGGGAGCCTGGTGGACTGCTGTCTATGGGGTCCACAGAGTCGGACACGAAGTGAAGTGAATTAGCAGCAGCAGCAGCAGCAGCCTCATCTCAGTTCAGGATAGGTTTTGCCACCAGGAGTTTGCCATAAACTTATCAATGAAATCAGTTGGCTCTGAGAACTTTTAGGATTTCATTGTTCAAGATTCTGGTGGTTTAGTCACTAGGTTGTGTCCAACTCTTGTGACCCCATGGACTTTAGCCCACCAGGCTCCTCTGTCCATGGGATTCTCCAGCCAAGAACACTGTAGTGGGTTGCCATTTCTTCCTCCAGTTGGAGATTAGATCAGGTTGGCCTGAAGTAGTACATTTGTAGTCGTGTAGTAGATTTCTCCTGAATGTACTCTGCCTTCACTCAGGAAGGAAAAATTTAAGGGAAAAATAAATACAGTAAATTTAAGGGTTCATATTAAATAGGCCACAGTTAGCTCCCTCTTTTTTCCTACAGAAAGTACTCCATGACCTGGCTCCTCCCTGGTTTCCCAGCTTACTTCTCGGTGAGCCCAATCTATTCTATCCAGATCCAACTTCTCAATGAACTCCTACTCTTGCTTCTTGATATGGTTCCACAGAGATTTTTCTGAGCACGCTCCATGGGCCAATCTCTGATGGACACTGAGATTATGACAGAGAAAAGACACATGTGATATATGCTCTCATGTGAAGAGTGATAAATATTACCATTGGAAAGAATAGACTACTCCCTAATAGAATAGGGAGGCCTAAAGTAGTGTGGCAGCTGTAAAGGATGAGTAGAGTTCAGGGATCTGTTGTCTGATGATGTCTGCCTTTCCTTGCCATTTTTATGGAGTCTGCTTTCTATATCTCTGCTTATCTCCTGGCTGCTTGTTCCTCGGGCCTGTCCTTCACTATCTTCACAGCCCACGTTCATGTCTCCAGTCTCCACATGATGCCTATAACTCATAGCTTGACTGTGCAGTTAGTTACACACCATCTTGCTATCATTGGCTCACGTTTCTCACAGTTAGTCTTGTCCATCCAGCTGCATTTTAAGACCTTACACTGTAGCCAGTGCAGTTAACACACTGCACTGGCTACAGCATAAATATGTGTCTGATCATGTCAGATCATAAGAAATAATTGGTACCCCAGTGGCTCATCCATATAATTCCTTATAAATCTGGTTTGCACCACTCAGAATATGTTATCTTCCTGTGAAATCTCTGTTAAGCTCATGCTGCACAACTAAGATTGAATTATCTCTTGGTATATCTCATGCTCCTCGTGTGTGTGTGTGTGTGTGTGTGTGCTCAGTTGTGTCCTACTCTTTGTGACCCCATGGACTGCAGCCCTCAGAGGCTCCTCTGTCCATGAGATTTCACCAGGCAAGAATACTGGAGTGGGTTGCCATTTACTCCTCCAGGGGATCTTTCCGACCCAGGAATTGTACCCTCATCTCCTATATTGGCAGGCGGATTCTTTACCACTGAGCCACCTTGGAAGTCTCCATGATATTCTTACCCAGGATAAAATGAAGAAATGGTTCATAGTAGTAGATATCTGGTTAATTTTTATCTAAAATAAAATCCTATTGGTTATCTAAGGTTAGAGGTGGTAAAAAAATGTTCCTGTGTTCATTATCAGGATAAAATAGATAGTAAAGTGTCCTAAAAATGTCTGCACTGGTAAATATTTTGAGCTTCCTGCATTATTAATTCGTGTCTTTTTATGCAGATTCCTACTGTAACTACTAGTTAAAATAACTCTGAAAAGTGCCTAAAGTTATTAAAAATTTAAAACACCCCAGAATAAGAAATCTTCAAAAGAAATATTCAAGTATGGATTCATTGAAAGAGAGGGGGAAAAAAAAAAACACTTCAAACTTCAATGCCAGAGGTGGGGGCAGTAAAATTTGATACATGCATAGGTAGTTTTTTTTTTTTTTTTTGCTCCTAAATGCGTTGATCCTAAATTGTTGCTAGGTCACTAGTTTGTTTGGCTATTATATCTTCCTGTTTCAGGGCCTATGCATTCTAACAACATTATAATCATGCATCAATATTATTTTCTTGGTTTTGATCCACAGAACAAAACAAAGGAATACAAAGTCGTAGGCATGTATTCAGATGGCATAAATGTCCTGGGCTTGATTGTCTTTTGCCTCGTCTTTGGAATTGTCATTGGAAAAATGGGAGAAAGGGGACAGATTCTGGTGGATTTCTTCAATGCTCTGAGTGATGCAACCATGAAAATCGTGCAGATCATTATGTGGTGAGCAGACACCGGTTAATGTCATCTTGCTTCCCCCGATGGCTGACCCTTCAAAACTAGAAGGAAAAGGTTTATGTTTCTACTCACCTCACCCTAGAGAGGGCAAGACACTAGAGTATTAAATAATTCCATGTATTACTTAGGACTCAATTCACTAATGAAAGTCTAGAGATCAGCCATTGTCTTTTCTACCAAGGTCCTTAATCATATTGCAACCAAGCAGCATTTATGTAAGAAAGAACTCTTAAAGGAGTGATTTGAAGGAGTTTTCCAGAACACAGATTGCTTTCCTTATCAGGCTCCTTGCAGAAGGGATACAATAGGTACACACGGGCCCTAATACATCCAAATGAAAGCTGCCGTAGGTGAGCATAGCAGCTGCACCACCTGAGCATCCGCCTGGAGATGCTGAAAAGTCCCCCTTGCCTGGGAGACCTCTGCCCCACTTATCTCACAGCAAGTTGGTTCAAAGTATAGACCTTGACAGTGACAGTAAAGGGTTTAGTTATTTCAGTCAATGCTGCTGAACCTCAGCTTCATCATCTGTTAAAAAGGATAAATAAAGTCTACCCCTCGAGTTGGGAGTACATTAAGTGAATGACGCATGTGAAATACCTAACCCAATGCAAAGCATGTGATGATAGCTCCACAAACAGAGGTATCACAACAGAGCTATTACATAACTAGTTCTGTTGCTGATACCACTACCTGGGAAACAAGATGATTGTGTCTAGAAAGAGCCTAGAGGCCATGATCAGAGAGTCAAGCTAGAGAGAGACCTGTGGACATGAGTCAGCAGGGTGTATGTGCACAGGAGCAAGGTGTGGGGTAGGGACCAGAGTGCCCCTTATGGTGGCATAGGTAGGTAGAATTTAAGTGCACAGGGGTGCTTAAACCTGTAGCCAGTGTAGTCCAGCTGGGCTGAAACTGAGACCTTAGCCTCATTAGTGTGCCCCTCCCAGCTAAGGGCACACCTCAAGCCAAGGTATATGCCCTGGCTTGTTTCTTTCCTAGTGTTTCCACCCTGAGAAAATATTTGATAACAGAAGTATGTCCTTTCATGTGCTTACTTTTTAGCTACATGCCGATTGGTATTTTGTTCCTGATTGCCGGGAAGATCATAGAAGTTGAAGACTGGGAAATATTCCGCAAACTGGGCCTTTACATGGCCACCGTCCTGAGTGGGTATGTCAGACTCAAGGGAAGACACTGAAACCTCATTTGAGCCAATGAGTTGCTGTTGACAGGCTGGGTTTCAGTTGGTGAAACTGGCTTCTCTCCCGCGGGCAGGGAAAGATGAGGTTCACAGATAAAAGAGCAGGGGAGAGAAGGGCTGCCCTTTAACAGCTGAACTGGAGGTGGATCACACTGTGCTAATTTCCAGATCTTGGCAGAACAGCCTGGACCATGCTTTGTCACTGCCTTTATTAGTTGTGTTAAAATAATTTCTTAATAGAAAAACCCACTGGTAGCTTCTCTTGGCCCTCTCCTGGCCTTCCCTTCTTCAAGGATGTAAACCAACCAAACAAGTAAGAACAGTCCCCATGTACCCTGAGCCTGAAAGAAATTAGGCAGGGCCTAAATTAAGCTGGATTGGAGCAAGCAGGAGTGGGATGGGTGGTTGGTTCCAACCCTGTTGGGTAAGCACTATCACACCTTAAATCATAAGAGAGGGTGCTGGAGAATCTTCAGGTTGGTAAGAACTGTGCAAACCAGGAGACAGCTGTGTGCATATTTCCTGTAGCACACTTACTGGTTCCTTGAGGGGAGATGCGGTAGGATAGGTTATGAATGGTGCCCCCAGATGTCGGTCCAGGGGCAGGATATGTTATATATGCTAAGAAATATGGACCAGGGGAATGACTAACCATCATCAGTTTGACTCACACAGGTCAGTTCCCCCAAACACTTAACTGGAGGAATCAGCTCACCTGCTGGAACTCAGTTGCACTGGGGAATATCCACTGCATAGGATTTGGTTCTTAATCTGTGTTTACTAAAAGCATAGTCATGGTGGTCAATGGAGAAGAAAGCCACAGTCAAATTCCAGGGCCCCGGTAGTAATGGAGGTGGGACCATCTACCTTACTGGAGGCCAGGGGCTGTGTCCAGGACATGGTATGGCTAAGATTTATTATGCTGAGATATTTAATGAGAGGGTTCTGCTGGTTTCTGCCCCACCAACCTATCTAGGTTCCTAACAGAAAACTAAAAGTCAGTTTCTCATAGTTCTAAGCCGTAGGCTGTCTGTAAGATCCCTTTCTTGACCTCCAGGATGTATTTTTTTCAATGACCATTTCTTATTATTTCAGCTTCACATAACTGATCTGTAAACTCTAAGTTGCCATTTACATGGCATCTACTGAGTCAGTTTCATTTTTAAGCCCTTTGGTTTGTGAAACAAGGAATAGTTTGGAGTGTAGGAATGACAAAGAAAAGAGGGTCAGTCATGAAATATGACTGTAGGAGAGCAGGGATAACTTCCCCCTTACAAACCCTGACTCTTCTCTTAGATGGTGGTGCTATCCAGCTGGATAGTGGCGTGGTCCACGTCGAGTACTGTGATAAGGGCTATGGTACTATTGACCACAGAGTCACTAAGGAGGGGAAGGTCAGCTGGACCTGGGAAGGTGAGGGAAGGCTTCCAGGAGGAGGGGGAGATTTCACTGAGTCTTAGAGGAGGAGTAAGAATTCAACAGCAGAAGGAAGTGAAAGCATGTTAGCATGCATAGCAGGAAAAGCAGGTACAGGGCTTGGCTGCTGCTGCTGCTAAGTTGCTTCAGTCGTGTCCAACTCTGTGCGACCCCATAGACGGCAGCCCACCAGGCTCCCCTGGCCCTGGGATTCTCCAGGCAAGAACTCTGGAGTGGGTTGCCATTTCCTTCTCCAATGCAGGAAAGTGAAAAGTGAAAGAAGTCGCTCAGTCTTAGCGACCCCATGGACTGCAGCCTACCAGGCTCCTCCATCCATGGGATTTTCCAGGCAAGAGTACTGGAGTGGGCTGCCATTGCCTAAGGGCTTGGCAGCATGACATAACTATTGTGTGAGTTCTGAGATGTGGACTCAGCTACTGGCTTAGCCACCAACTTTGACAAGATATTTGATTTGCTGAGTCTCCTCTTCCCCATGTGTTCACTGGAGACATATATTCCTGTCCTCTTTCTCATTGGACCATAAGGAAAGTTGAATGATATAATGAGTAAAAATGCTATTTGAAAAAAAAAAAAATGAAGAGATAATATCATCTGTGAAACTGTTTCTCTCTCCCGTTTACAGGCTTGCAATCCACTCCATTGTTATTCTCCCACTGATATATTTCATAATTGTACGAAAGAACCCTTTCCAGTTCGCCATGGGAATGGCGCAGGCTCTTCTGACAGCTCTCATGATCTCCTCCAGGTAAACAGAAGAGGGTGTCTGGTGGACCACCACTCCCTGGTGGTCCAGTGTCTAAGACTCCATGCTCCCAATCCAGGGGGCCCAGGTTCAATTCCTGGTCAGAGAACTGGATCCCACATGCTGCAACTAAGAGACCTAGCATGCTGCAATGAAAGTTGAAGATCCTGTCAAAAAGACCCCACACAGCCAAATGAATAAACAAATATTAAAAAAAAATTTTTTTTTTAAAGAAGAGGGGTGTCTGGAAGAAGTCTGTGAGCCAAGCCTTATCAACTCTCACCTCACCTGATGAAGTTGGGGGGTTTTGTAGCTGCCTTTGAGAAATGACCTCCCTAGTTTCTGACCTTACACACATTTCTTCACCCTACTAGATATTTCTTGCCCTCTTGGCAGGGCCTGCAACCCAGGAGGGGGTTGTGTCATAGCTGGGGACAGTGACAAGCACAGCAACTTCTGATTCCTGGTCCTACCAAACATGCCATCATGCTTTGAGCTCTCGATTTAGTTTCTGGAGCTGAGGTATCACTTCAGGCAGGGATTGAGGACCAGCATTCCTAGGCCATCATATCTTTTCTCTTTTTATCACACAGTTCAGCAACACTGCCTGTCACTTTCCGCTGCGCTGAAGAGAAGAACCGGGTGGACAAGAGGATCACTAGATTTGTATTACCCGTTGGTGCTACGATCAACATGGATGGGACCGCACTCTATGAAGCAGTGGCGGCCGTGTTTATTGCGCAGTTGAATGATTTTGAGTTGAGCGTTGGGCAGATCATCACTATCAGGTGGGGCATGAAGTCACACTCATTTTCATCCCTATAACTGGAATTGCTCTCAAGTAAAACTCATCTGTGGAGGGAGATCATGGATGGTCCGGCTGTAGACTTATTTTTGTGGTCTACAAAATCTCTTCCCAAGATTAAGTGTATCTGTATTACAAATAGCAGGACTGCAGTACATAATACTGCATCAGGTCTGGAGAGCCAGAGAGTCTCTGTGTTCTCAGCCCAGTGCACCTACAAGGTGCTAGGCACAGAGTAGGCATCAAGGAATCAAGGTTGAATAAGGGGTAGTTCCTGCTTTTAAGGGTTAGATAAGTTGGGTATACAGATGTCTGAATAAGTGGGCTTCCCTGGTTGCTCAGCTGGTAAAGAATCTGCCTGCAATGTGGGAAACCTGGGTTCTATCCCTGGGTTGGGAAGATCCCCTGGAGAAGGGAACGTCTACCCACCCCAGTATTCTGGCCTGGAGAATTCCATGGACTGTATAGTCCATGGGGTCACAAACAGTCAGACATGACTGAGAGACTTTCACTTCACTTCACTTCAAATAAGTGCTGAGTGATATGGTAAAGGCTATAATAAGAGGTTTGAATGTGGAACACAGGGGGCACCAAAGAAGGAAGGGTTGGTCCAACTGGGAAGGTGAGGAAAAGCTTCCTGGAATAGAAGAAAGTTTAGCTGAGTCTTAGAAGAGGAGTAAGTATTTGATAGAGGAAGTGGAGAGCATTTTGGATAAAAGGAATAGGCTGAACAGGGGTCTTGATGTAACCGTGTCCTAGTTACACAGTACAGATTATTTGGTGTGGCTGGCATAAACAGTACAATGTGGAGAACACAGGGAGATAAGAAAGCAGGGATCATATCATGGAAGGGCTTGTGTGAGGAGCTCATGGAAGGGTCTTAGACGGTCTTTCATATTATACAAAGATTTGCATTTCAGAAAGATAACTGGTAATTTAGTGGATGAACGTGAACGGGGGCAGAAGCTGTAAGCTGGAAGGCCAGTTAGGAGGCTAACGCAGGTAATAAGCTGGAAGGCCAGTTAGGAGACTAACGCAGGTGATGAGACTAATGACACGCCTACATTAAGGTGCTGACCCACAGGTGAAGAGCTGATTAATACAAGAGGCATCTACTGGATTCAGAGTGAGGGACAGAGGAAGGCTAAGATGACCCTCAGTATTGGTGGATGGTGCTTATCAGAACAGGGACTAGTGTAAAAGAATGAAGTATGCTGCTGCTGCTGCTGCTAAGTCACTTCAGTCATGTCCGACTCTGTGCAGCCCCATAGACGGCAGCCCACCAGCCTCCCCCGTCCCTGGGGTTCTCCAGGCAAGAACACTGGAGTGGGTTGCCATTGCCTTCTCACATGAAAGTGAAAAGTGAAAGTGAAGTCGCTCAGTCGTGTCCAACTCTTCGCAACCCCATGGCCTGCAGCCTACCAGGCTCCTCCGACCATGGGATTTTCCAGGCAAGAATACTGGAGTGGGGTGCCATCGCCTTCTCCAGAATGAAGTATAGGTGGGAAGATTAAGAGCTTATACTTTTGGATACAATGAGTGTAAAAATCGTTTAAGACATCCAGGTAGAAATATACAATGAAAAATGTGGTCTCGACCGCAGATACAGAAGTCAGAGTCATCAGTTTGATGATGCTCATCAAGCATGTGGGTCGTGAGTCAGTAATCTGTGTTTGGCTCTGCTTCACCAAGATTAGCTGTGACCTTGAATTCTCTAAGCTTGTTTTCTCACCTGTAAAATGAGGGTAATAATAGTACCTATATTTTATGCAAATAGTGATTAAGTCAGATGATGCATATAAAGTACTCAGAATGGTACCTACATACTGAGCGCTCAGCAATTGTTGGGAATGGGAGAGTTTGTAGAGAAGAAACAGAAACTAAGGCATGAGCCCTAGAAAATCCTAGTATTAGAGGCAGGCAGAAAGCGGGGAACCCAAGAGGAGAATGAGAATATAAAGGTGGGAAGAGTCATGAAACCATGGTGTCATAGAAACCCAGAGAAGAGACATTTTCAAGGATGAAATGGTCAACAGAGTCAAATCTTGCAGAGAATTCTAGTCAAGTGAAGCCTGAAATTGCCTGCTCAAGTAGATGGTGAAAATCTCATTAGTGAATTTTGCCAGAGATGTTTCTCTGGAACAGCACTGTTCAATATGGTAGCCATTAGCCACATGCACAAATTGGACAGAGTAGACATGAATGTTCTATAGCTGTAGAAATAAATGCCATCATAGTGGAAAATTCTACTGGACAGTGCTGCTTTGAAGTGACGAATTGGGATTACAGTTAATACTAAGACTAGTTGAGTTTGAAAGTCATGTCCAACTCTTTGCAACCCTTGGACTATATAGCCCACCAGACTCCTCTGTCCAGGGAATTCTTCAGGCTAGAATACTGGAGTGGGTTGCCATGCCCTTCTCCAAGAGGTCTTCCTGACCCAGGGATTGGACCCAGTCTCCTGCATTGCAGGCAGATTCTTAACCATCTGAGCCACCAGGGATGCCCTTAGTTTAGAGTGGAAGTTTAAGACTAACCTGGGTCCCTAGGCCTAAACACTATTGAATCTGAACCTTTCAGGCATTTGACATAGGCATAAATCCTAGGCATAAAGTAAGTTCTTACAGTCTCCTAGTGCAGTAAATTTTTAGATCTTCCCAACCCTAAATCATATTTATTGCAGTTTGCTTGAAATTAACTGAAGACAACTCCAAACTAGACCATTTGGCACATAAGGTAGGAAACTACACCAGTGCCTCGTGATCTGTAAAGAGTATTAGCGGCTAAGGAGGCTGGAGGAGCCGAGGAGCATGGGTGAAGTGCTCTAGTTTGAATAGTGGAGAGTATGTTAAAAGTAAAACACTGAATCATGCCTGAGAAAGTTCCACAGCCACTGTAATTCTAGCAGTTGTTCTTTCACTTCTCCAAGTGCCTTCTCCCACCTCCCTCACCTTGGCCTGTGGCACCGAGTCTGTACTAAACTCATTTCCAGGGAGCAGCTGTATGAGGTGCGAGTTCTTTGCAGTTACTTGCTATTTGGGGGGTGATTTCCCTCCTTCTGCTTCGCTCATAAGTTTCCTAGATCTTTCTAACCCCTTCCTTTTTTTTTTTAACCACACTGCTAGAGGAATAAACTTTGGGCTTAGAGACTAAATAATCACATGAAAACCCTCTGTTTCTGCTCTATTGTGTTTTTAAAACAAACTTGCTGATAACTACTGGCCCAGAGCAAATAACAACAACTGTGAGGCCCAGAGTAATTATTGACTTTAAAAATCCTCTCTGGCTCTACCTGGGGGAGAAGGAAATAAGAAGTCATTTGTTTTTGTTTTTAAATATTTATTTTTGGCTGCCTCGGGTTATGGTTGCAGCATGCAGGATCTTTCCACATGGCGTAAGGGCTCTAGAACTTGGGCTCAGTAGTTGTCCCACAGCATGTGGGATCTTAGTTCCCCGACCAGGGATGGAACCCATGTCCCCTGCATGGGCAGGTGGATTCTTAGTCACTGGACCACCAGGGGAAGTCTCCAGCGCTGTTTTTTTTTTCTTTTTATTTTAAAGTCACAGTTGTAGCTTATGTGGTTTATGGCTATAAGATTTTTGGACCCGTAGTTTATCTCTTTCTATGGTTCTTTTGGACTAGACATCAAAGAAACACAGGCACCATCCATCCAAACCATGACCTTTTGTGGTTTGTCATAATACTCACTTACCAGAGGTTACAATTGATTAGAAATGAGATAAATTTTCTTACAACAAAAGATAATTAGGGGATTTGGGACCTAGAAAGAGCTTAGAGGAAAAAAAGTAGCAGTAGTAGTAACAGTAGTTAATTTTCTAATAGTAGTAATACTAGCAGAAGTAGTTGTAACAGCTCCTGAAGGAGCAAAATGCCCTCAGTTTTAAGCACCTACTATATCTAGGTGCTGTACTTGATATCTTACATGTTTTATCTCATCTAATCTTACCGGCAGCCCTGCAAATTAGACATATTCTCCCCATCTTACAGGCAAGAAACTGAGATTCAGAGAATTAACCTGCCTAAGGACATGCTGTTAAGAGCAGAGCTCGGTCTGTCTGCCTCTAAAATCTGCTGACTCTAGTTCACTACCTAGTCCCTGACCTGTATGGAGAGCTGAGTTAGATCAGATCAGATCAGTCGCTCAGTCATGTCTGACTCTTTGCAACCCCATGAATTGCAGCACGCCAGGCCTCCCTGTCTATCACCAACTCCCGGAGTTCACCCAGATTCACATCCATCGAGTCAGTGATGCCATCCAGCCATCTCATCCTCTGTCGTCCCCTTCTCCTCCTGCCCCCAATCCCTCCCAGCATCAGAGTCTTCTCCAATGAGTCAACTCTTCGCATGAGGTGGCCAAAATACTGGAGTTTCAGCTTTAGCATCATTCCTTCCAAAGAAATCCCAGGGCTGATCTCCTTCAGAATGGACTGGTTGGATCTTCTTGCAGTCCAAGGGACTCTCAAGAGTCTTCTCCAACACCACAGTTCAAAAGCATCAATTCTTTGGCGCTCAGCCTTCTTCACAGTCCAGCTCTCACATCCACACATGACCACAGGAAAGACCATAGCCTTGACTAGGCGAAACTTTGTTGGCAAAGTGATGTCTCTGCTTTTGAATATGCTATCTAGGTTAGTCATAACTTTTCTTCCAAGGAGTAAGCGTCTTTTAATTTCATGGCTGCAGTCACTATCTGCAGTGATTTTGGAGCCCAGAAAAAGAAAGTCTGACACTGTTTCCACTGTTTCCCCATCTATTTCCCATGAAGTGATGCGACCGGATGCCATGATCTTCGTTTTCTGAATGTTGAGCTTTAAGCCAACTTTTTCACCCTCCACTTTCACCTTCATCAAGAGGCTTTTTAGTTCCTCTTCACTTTCTGCCATAAGGGTGGTGTCATCTGCATATCTGAGGTTATTGATATTTCTCCCAGCAATCTTGATTCCAGCTTGTGCTTCTTCCAGTCCAGCGTTTCTCATGATGTACTCTGCATAAAAGTTAAATAAACATGGTAACAATATGCAGCCTTGAGGTACTCCTTTTCCTATTTGGAACCAGTCTGTTGTTCCATGTCCAGTTCTAACTGTTGCTTCCTGACCTGCATACAGATTTCTCAAGAGGCAGATCAGGTGGTCTGGTATTCCCATCTCTTTCAGAATTTTCCACAGTTTATTGTGATCCACACAGTCAAAGGCTTTGGCATAGTCAATAAAGCAGAAATAGATGTTTTTCTGGAACTCTCTTGCTTTTTACATGATCCAGCGGATGTTGGCAATTTTATCTCTGGTTCCTCTGCCTTTTCTAAATCCAGCTTGAACATCAGGAAGTTCACGGTTCATGTATTGCTAAAGCCTGGCTTGGAGAATTTTGAGCATGACTTCACTAGCATGTGAGATGAGTGCAATTGTGCAGTAGTTTGAGCATTCTTTGGCATTGCCTTTCTTTGGGATTGGAATGAAAACTGACCTTTTCCAGTCCTGTGGCCACTGCTGAGTTTTCCAAATTTGCTGGCATATTGAGTGCAGCACTTTCACAGCATCATCTCAGGATTTGGAATAGCTCCACTGGAATTCCATCAGCTCCACTAGCTTTGTTCGTAGTGATGCTTTCTAAGGCCCACTTGACTTCCCATTCCAAGATGTCTGGCTCTAGGTCAGTGATCACACCATCGTGATTATCTGGGTTGTGAAGATCTTTTTTGTACAGTTCTTCTGTGTATTCTTGCCATCTCTTCTTAATATCTTCTGCTTCTGTTAGGTCCATACCATTTCTGTCCTTTATCGAGCCCATCTTTGGATGAAATGTTCCTTTGGTATCTCTGATTTTCTTGAAGAGATCCCTAGTCTTTCCCATTCTATTGTTTTCCTCTATTTCTTTGCATTGATCGCTGAAGAAGGCTTTCTTATCTCTCCTTGCTATTCTTTGGAACTCCGCATTCAGATCTTTATGTCTTTCCTTTTCTCCTTTGCTTTTTGCTTCTCTTCTTTTCACAGCTATTTGTAAGGCCTCCCCAGACAGCCATTTTGCTTTTTTGCATTTCTTTTCAATGGGGATAGTCTTGGTCCCTGACTCCTGTACAATGTCACGAACCTCATTCCATAGTTCATCAGGCACTCTAACTATCAGATCTAGGCCCTTAAATCTATTTCTCACTTCCACTGTATAATCATAAGGGATTTGATTTAGGTCATACCTGAATGGTCTCATGGTTTTCCCTACTTTCTTCAATTTAAGTCTGAATTTGGCAATAAGGTTTTCATGGTCTGAGCCACAGTCAGCTCCTGGTCTTGTTTTTGCTGACTGTTCAGAGCTTCTCCATCTTTGGCTGCAAAGAATATAATAGATCTGATTTCGGTGTTGACCATCTGGTGATGTCCATGTGTAGAGTCTTCTCTTGTGTTATTGGAAGAGGGTGTTTGTTATGACCAGTGCATTTTCTTGGCAAAACTCTATTAGTCTTTGCCCTGCTTCATTCCGTATTCCAAGGCCAACTTTGCCTGTTACTCCAGGTGTTTCTTGACTTCCTACTTTTGCATTCCAGTCCCCTATAATGAAAAGGACATCTTTTTTGGGTGTTAGTTCTAAAAGGTCTTGTAGGTCTTCATAGAACCGTTCAACTTCAGCTTCTTCAGCATTACTGGTTGGGGCATAGACTTGGATTACTGTGACATTGAATGGTTCACCTTGGAAACGAACAGAGATCATTCTGTTGTTTTTGAGATTGCATCCAAGTACTGCATTTCAGACTCTTTTGTTGACCATGATGGCCACTCCATTTCTTCTGAGGGATTCCTGCCCACAGTAGTAGATATAATGGTCATCTGAGCAAATTCACCCATTCCAGTCCATTTCAGTTCGCTGATTCCTAGAATGTCGACATTCACTCTGGCCATCTCTTGTTTGACCATTTTCAATTTGCCTTGATTCATTGACCTGATATTCCAGGTTCCTATGCAATATTGCTCTTTACAGCATTAGACCTTGCTTTTATCACCAGACACATCCACAGCTGGGTATTGTTTTTGCTGTGGCTCCATCCCTTCATTCTCTCTGGAGTTATTTCTCCACTGATCTCCAGTAGCATATTGGGCACCTACTGACCTGGGGAGTTTCTCTTTCAGTATCCTATCATTTTGCCTTTTCATACTGTTCATGGAGTTCTCAAGGCAAGAATACTGAAGTGGTTTGCCATTCCCTTCTCCAGTGGACCACATCCTGTCAGATCTCTCCAACATGACCCGCCCATCTTGGGTTGCCCCACGGGCATGGCTTAGTTTCATTGAGTTAGACAAGGTTGTGGTCCTGGTGTGATTAAATTGACTAGTTTTCTGTGAGTATGGTTTCAGTGTGTTTGCCCTCTGATGCCCTCTTGGAACAACTACCGTCTTACTTGGGTTTCTCTTACCTTGGGTGTGGGGTATCTCTTCACGTCTGCTCCAGCAAAGCACAGCCATTGCTCCTTACCTTGGACGAGGAGTCTCTCCTGAGTTAGATGGCCTGACATAAATCTAGATCTCAGTGCTTAGGAAAGAACTTTCTACCAATGATTATTGTGTCTTCCTCTTTGAAAACCCTCGAAAGTCAAAATAGTATATATTCAAGCAGAACAAGTAGGTGTTTATATTTTTACCCCCATCTGAGGATATACAGTTCCAAGTTTCAGACTTAAGCCAGCCAAATGGCTGAAGTTTAATCAGCAAGGTCAAGGCTAATGGGCAAGGTTTTCTTTGACTAGATGGGTTTTGAGTTTCAAGCCCCACCTCAAGCCGTAGGGATGTGGTTAACCATTATGTGTTGAGGCTTCCAAGAAGGATCAATGGGTAGGGGCACAAATCACTTCTGACAAAGAAAACCCACCAGTGCATTCAGTTTAAATGTTTTCAACCAGCACTGACATGAACTTAGTGTTTCCAAAGACTATTTAAATCAAAACAGATCTAAAGGATTATGCAAAAGCCCAAAACTTTGAGAGGGATTTGTATTGCTCCAGAAATCTCTAATTGCAAAATTGGTGGTCACAGCCACTGAAGGAAACCACATTTGTCAAAGAACTCTGGTCTGTGTTTGACCAGGCCCTCAGATACCATCTGTGACACATCACCAGGCAGATGAATGAGCAGTAAATCAGGTTGGTGAGA
Organism: Tragelaphus eurycerus; assembly: GCA_935064755.1. Taxonomy (NCBI): domain Eukaryota; kingdom Metazoa; phylum Chordata; class Mammalia; order Artiodactyla; family Bovidae; genus Tragelaphus; species Tragelaphus eurycerus. Next base: position 13,768,542 of record CAKXYN010000015.1, on the reverse strand, counting down.
ACTCTGAGGCTTTTCGAGCCCACAGAATATGGATTTGTGGATAGAATCAGGGATTCTTCTAATTTAAATTGACAGTGTCTCCATCTTCAGCTTTCAACCCAGTGGCATCCTTGGCCCAAGGATGAGAACATGTGTCTAGAAAATATAGTGGGTCCCCTCAAAGCTCATTCAAATCCAGAGACTTTTCAGGGCAGGGCAAACTCTGATTTTCTTCAAAATGACCAGATTTAAATCATCTCTAAGATGCTGCTGATGAAAAACTGCTTATTCCAAAGAGAAATATCCCTAGTGCCACATTTTATCTACCTGAGAGGGACCTTTTTAAATACAAGGTATTTAAAATCCTCTTCTGGATTCCAGATCTCTCCTCCTTCTGCACAAAGGGCACCCACTGGCAGAAAGGAGTGGTCAAGAATAAGCAGTTGTACCTTGGACAGGAGTCGTAGCTATTTCTCAACTCAGTGCTCTAAAGGGTAGTTCCCAGAGAGGTCAAGAGTCTTGTGATGTAAAGGAAGTACATGGAACCTGTTTGGCTAGTGCCTCATTCCTTTGCCTTCACCCTGAATATCCTTGCCCACGCACCCCTAACCCAATCCCTCTACCATCCTTCAAAGCAGTACAAATTCCTATCACATATCAGATCCTCAATAAATACTTGGCTGAGTAGACAGATGAAGGGGGTTAGCAAACAGGTGGAGATGTACCTGGCCCTTGTTTAAGATGGAATGATGCAGAGATGGGTGGATAAAGCCCTCCATTAACACCTTTGGTTGGTAAACTCTTGCCTTCCTCATTAATCTCTCTCTAGCTCATTCATCGGGGAAGGCAATGGCACCCCACAACAGGACTTTTTCCTGGAAAATCCCATGGACAGAGGATCCTGGTAGGCTCCAGTCCATGGGGTCACTAAGAGTCGGACACGACTGAGCGACTTCACTTTCACTTTTCACTTTCATGCATTGGAGAAGGAAATGGCAACCCACCCCAGTATTCTTGCCTGGAGAATCCCAGGGATGGGGGAGCCTGGTGAGCTTCTGTCTATGGGGTCGCATGGGGTCGCCAGAGTCGGACACGACTGAAGCGACTTAGCAGCAGCAGCAGCAGCTCATTCATTGGGTGCCACTCATGCAGTTCCTCTCCACTTCCTCGAATTAAAATGATGAGCCACATCTCCCCCTGGAAAAAGCTCACACTCCCCTCTGTCTCCCACAATTCTCTAATGAGGCAAAGCTGGTGCTCAGCAGAGAACAGATTTTGACTGGCCAATTTGGGACACAGCTGTAACTGACTACGGGACTGACCACTGTGGACCAGCGGCCTGGTGGGGAGAAACGGGTGTCTAACTTCTTTTGTGCTGGCGTGTTTTGTCTACAGTGTCACTGCCACCGCCGCCAGCATCGGAGCTGCTGGTGTGCCCCAGGCCGGCCTGGTGACCATGGTGATTGTGCTGAGTGCTGTGGGCCTGCCCGCGGAGGATGTCACCCTCATCATCGCTGTTGACTGGCTCCTGTGAGTTGGAATAAATGTGCTGCCTCTGCCGGATAGGAAGGCACGCTTCCCAACCATGCAAAATCTGCAGTCTGTTATTATCCTCTCCTCAGATTGCCTAATGAGCCATCTGTTGCTGCTTTAATTTCCCTGACCAGGCCATCTGATAATATGCTTAAAAATTAACTCCTCATAACTTCAAGCAGTGATTTTATAAAGGCAGTGATGTTCATTAGCGTATTATGCCTGATAACGCTCAAGGTTAGGATCTGGGTGTGGGATGAGATAAACAACATAAAATAATAAGGTGAAGACACTGGACAAGGCCTCAGCCATTCCAAACTTCATAGGCCACCCTAGCCTATCCCAGCCTTGGGTCAGCACCATAGGTTCAGGACCACTTAGTTCAGTGTCATCCCACCTTCCCAGGATCCTCAGCACCATCAGGACACAAGCAAGGGCTTCGGGATAAGGTTAATTGGGATCTGAATCCTGGTTCCGTGGCTGTTTGACCTTGAGCAAGTTCCTTAAACTCTCTGAGGGCCAGCTGCATTATCTGTGAGATGGGGATGATTCTGTCAAGTTCATGGGATTGGTGTAAGGACTAAGTGAGCTATGTGTGTTCAGAACACACATAGCTATCTGTATGAGAAGTGTGTCCAGGACAGTGTCTGGCTGGCAGTATGTGCTCAGTTAATAGCAAGTTTAATTGTTATGATTAGAATGAGTTGGGACCATTCAAGTCTAGGTTCCTTCCCAACAGTTCTTTCCCTCTCTTTCACACACACACCTCCCTAAGGAACACAGCAGATGATCTGGGTTAAAACATGTCTTTTTTGACCCCCAAGGTTAAAGTTAGAATGAGCCTGGGGCTTTAACCTTGATACCCACTCTGTACAGTGGTCTTTCAGTATCTGGGTCTGGCTCTGTCCCCTAGCCATCAGGGGAAGAGTCTGCTCCATATGGAGCCTTCACTAAGACCCAACGAAGCTTACTGGGCACTACAGTGCCATGTAGTTTGAAATAGCAGCTAAAAATTGTAGAAAGAGAAGCAGAAACATTCCATGTGGCTTTGAAGGTACAGTCACATCCCCAAAGGCAGAAGCTTCTGCGCTTGGGAGGCTGCTTTGGGGCCCTCTCAACAGCTTGCTGGTTATTTAAGGCCCAACTGAAGTAGCCCCTTTCTTGCCAACATACCCTACTATTGAGACAAATGCCTTTTGTCTAGTGGTGATGATGGATTTGCACTCTCCTCTCCCTGGTTCTTCCTGGAACACTGGTGACCTTCACTTCTAAGACACCCAGAAAAGTCAAAGGTGCAACTTGATCTATGGAACAAAAAGACACTAGCTGGTCTACAGTAGGGTCTAGTTCAGTCCATATTCTAAATAGCAGGAGGGCATCCAGAATGGACATGTGGGAGCATTGTTGGCCTTTTCTGTCCTGCTGGTGCAGCTTTCACAGGAACACTCATGTAGACAGTTCCTAGCAACAGTGCTCCAGTATCCAGGATACCTTCTCCACCTCCTCGTCGTCCTGCTGCTGGCCTCTCCGCCAGGCCTTCTGGGAGTTAACACTAGCTGAGGTGCCACAAGGGGCAAGCTGCTCACAGGCTGGCCTGGGTTTTCTGACCCTGTGCTCAGTGGCATTCTTGCTGGCTTCCTCACAGAGTGACCTTGTGTGGGAAAGAAAGGAGCACACAGGGGACACACACATACACACTCCTGCTTGGCACACACACACACACACACACACACACACACACACACACACACACACACACACACACACACACACACACACACACACACACACACCACCCCACAAAACATCCAGGTTCTCTCACCTTAGCCAAGAGAAAGCTCAGAAATGCACACAAGACAGAGGCTAGGGTGAAAGACTAATGAATCCTGACCCTCCCCACAAATATCTGTGGAGATTGTGTTCACATTTCTTTGGGAGGCGAGGAGGGAATTTAGGAGATTGATGCTGGATTCGGGGGCATCGTGACTGACGAGGACCCAGAGCAGCTTGTGCGCTCATTCTGTGCCTTTAGAGACAGCCCTGATCCAGGCCTGTGAAGTAGGGGGCCTCTGGTTAGCCAGCCCTGAGAAGCACCCTCTGTGGTTTGCTGAATTTATAACTGAATTCCTCCGGTCCTTTCCTGTCTCCAACTCAAAGGAAAGTGAAACCCGGGTTTCGTGTCTGACTCACCTTCTGTCCTCCCCAGGGACCGGTTCAGGACCATGGTGAATGTCCTTGGAGATGCCTTTGGGACTGGCATCGTGGAGAAGCTCTCCAAGAAGGAGTTAGAGCAGATGGATGTTTCATCGGAGGTCAACATCATGAACCCCTTCACCTTGGAATCCACAACACTTGACAACGAGGACTCAGACACCAAGAAGTCCTACGTCAACGGAGGCTTTGCCGTCGACAAGTCCGATACCATCTCGTTCACCCAGACCTCACAATTCTAGGGCCTCTGGCTTCAGAAGACTGGGGGTGGTGAAGGACCTCTCCAGGAGAGTCATCTCTTAGCAAATTCAGACATTAAATAAGGAAAACACTAACAGCCAACTGTACATCTGATTTGATATACAGACCTCCAGATTATTTTCTATATTTGGATTCACAGCTTTTGCTCACCAGGTTCTGGGATTTTAGGGTGAGTAAGATGAGAGGAAACTGATTAAAAGGAAAGCTGTATTATCTGGAATTTTTAAACTCTATGAGAGACAGAATTGGGAAGTACATAGAATACACATAACTGTTTTAATTAGGTAATAGATGTGAAAGAGAAATTGCTTTCTCATGCACAGACCAGTGTTTTGGGTTTTCTTTTTTTAAAAAAAAAAATATATATATATATATATATCGTCATCGACTACACATTTTTACTCAGGCTTTCTATTGCCATGGATTTCCTTTGATCTCTCACATTTGTATAGACTACAATGAAGTTAAACAACAGCTCCCCCCCCCCAAAGTTAATGTGCCAAATTGTCCATTTTGACCCCATCTCCAGCCAATTTCAAAGGAACTACTTTGAAATTAAACAGACCAGCACAGTTCTGCAATAACAGTTTTAAGATCAGTGTGAGATTTGGGGATAAGAGAGATTTCTTTTTCTCAATGTACTGTATGGGGATGCTGGTAACTACTGACCCAGTGTTCAGTAGAGCTAGATATATATATATATGTATATATTTATTATTTTCATATAATTTGCCAGACAAAGGTCAGAACTGAACTCTCAATGTGAAATAAAGCACTCTCCTTGTACTTGAATAATAACTATGATTGCAATCCAGATCTGTTTTGGGGCTTAATCAGAATTCCTCTCTCATAAGCACTACTAGAATGAGAAATCATGCTAGTTGTCTCATGTCTGTGTATCAGCCCCAAAGCAGAGACACATTCTGGTAGCACAGCCACTAATTTAGAGCTTCCAAGATGCTACTGCTGGGAGGCAATCCGTATCAGCTCTACATAAGACTATATTCATGAGGTCGCAAAGAGTCGGACATGACTGAGCAACTGAACTGGACTGAACTGAACTGATACACAAAGGTGTCACTCATATAAGGCTGGGTGGGTTTTTATCCAGCTGGATGTGTTTAATATAATAATTATATTATCCAACTATAATTCCTCCAAGGTCAATTATACCCACTTAAAATGACAGTACTTTGCCTTTTTCTACCTTTCAGACCCAAATAACAGTGGCAAAGCTACCAGCTAAGTTGTATTTTAATATAGGTTTGATGGATCGAGTAAGCCACACTGGCCAGAAAAGCACTGTCCCTATCCTGGATTCTTGCAAAGTAAATCTTGTGACATGAGACATTGGTATCAGTGGTTCAGGGAATTCTTGCATTCAATGAAACTTGTCTCCTCTTCCAGGGAAGATGGTTCTAATTAACTAGTAGTCTAGTAATCTCAGCCCCTGCTCATTAAAATCCATTGCCTGTCATTCTTCTGTTCATTTGTGAAGACAGTGTATTAAAGTCTGTACTTGGCTCTCATCTTGTAAATAATGCTTAACATAAACTTGTAGTTACACCAAGATCCAAAATAGTCCTGTTTCTGCAGTACTGCATAGCCAAGTTAAGCCTAGCTAAGAAACCAGAAACTGTGCCAAAGATCATGGAATAGTTTAAAAAAAAAAAAAAAAAGCTCTGTATTGACCACCTGCACCTGAAATCTTTAAGAGAATGATACCAAATGATCATGTAAACATAAAATGGACCTGTGATTAAATGTGAATTTTAAACTGCTAATATTGGTGTTATTTATAGGAAGTAAATGTAAATTCAGCTGAATCAGTAACTTTTCTTGGGCTGAATGGTTCAACCCCCTTGGCAGGCTGCTCCAACTTGAGGTACTAGAGCTGACAGAGCTGTTCGTGAACTGCAGGTCATTCTTATTTTGGAGTGAGTTTGTAACCAGCCTCTTAACACACTGTGCAGTTAACTCATAAAAGAGAACAATGTTCCATTTCTGTCTCAATAAACATTGCTGTCACTCTTTCTTCCCTGCTTTTTCTTCCTTTATCTGTTCTTTTTATCTCATTCCCTCTGATGAGTGTGGGAAGGGAAAGACCTGGTCAGTTGATTCAGACTGTACCCAGATTATTGTTTTCAAAACTGTGTTTGTACCCAAGAATGAAAAAGCACAACTGGAGGAACAGTAAGCTGATTTTTCATGTTAATCAGTGGGGATTATAAGGCTGACATAACAGTGCCATTAGGAACAGTTTGCCCAAATTTATGACTGAGATGAAAGGGAAGGTAGAATTTGGTTCAAAATTACTATAATGGGAGACAGTCTTATCTCAATATGATAGTTAAGGGCCAATCCTGCCCTGTGAAATGTGGCTACAAAGAACACAAGGCTGTATTCAAAGATCTCTTTAAATGTACATCATCAGATCAGATCAGTCGCTCAGTCGTGTCCGACTCTTTGCGACTCCATGAATCGCAGCACGCCAGGCCTCCCTATCTATCACCAACTCCCGGAGGTCACTCAGACTCACATCCATCCAGTCAGTGATGCCATCCAGCCATCTCATCCTGTCGTCCCCTTCTCCTCCTGCCCCCAATCCCTCCCAGCATCAGAGTCTTCTCCAATGAGTCAACTCTTTGCATGAGGTGGCCAAAGTACTGGAGTTTCAGCTTTAGCATCATTCCTTCCAAAGAAATGTACGTCATAGTCTTGCCTAGAACCTGAGTTGTGGCAGCGTTCTGCTGTTGGACTCACTGGTCTGTGACAGAAAACAAAGGAATGGACAGCTCCCTTGGCCCCTCTGAGAGAAAAATATAAAAGTGCTTAGCACTACCTGGCCAAACTAATTCAGAAGTTTTCTCTTTTGGCAACATGAGATAAAATACCCAACTATACAATTCCTTAGTGAGATTGTTATTCTCACCACCTGATGTTAGCTGGGTCATTAAAGCAACAGAACATCCAACCTAATGAGACTTAGTAAACAACTCCCAAATCCCATTTTGAAAATGCGACATTTTCCTTTAAATAGTAAAAGAATACCTTTTCTATAAGGTATCATATAGGGGCTAAGTAAAAATAAGTGTTCACAATCTTTTTTTTATGGCCTGAAACGGGTTTGAGGTACTCAGGATGTGTGTGTGAGGCAGAAATGCACATTCATGTAGCACCCCTTCATGTATCCTGAAACCAGAGTATGACATGAAGTTCTCTTTTGCCATCTCAGCTCGTAAATATGTGACTGTCCCCATCTGCTGGACATTCACTTTGTTCTGGGTCCCACAGGGGCTTTTTAATACACACATGCTAGTAAAGGGCTTCCCTGGTGGCTCAGCAGTAGTGAATCCACCTGCCAATGCTGGAGATGCAGGTTCAATCCCTGCGTCAGGAAGATCCCCTGGAGAAGGAAATGGCAACACCCTCCAACATTCTTGCCTGGATAATCCCATGGGCAGAGGAGCCTGGTGGGGTGGAACACAGTCCATGGGGTGGAACACAACCTAGTGACTAAATAGTGACAACAATGCTAGTAAATGTGCCTCCCTCACCTGCAATCTTAGATTTTTAAGTGAAAACCATGTAATATAAACAACCAGAAGCAGCTCTTGTAAAATTAGCCTTGGGAACAATGTATTGAATTCAGTGACTGCCTCTAAGTGTATGAAATTATTAACCATGGATGGAGATAGTCGACTAGGGACATTTCTCAACGGCCTAGGCTAAATAATGCCACCAAGCTCCTAAGCAAGTAATAAGCTCTAAGCACACAATCAATGTCCCATTTGTTTCCCATTAGGAAAAACCAGTGTCATCTGATTCAGAGGCTCTCTCTCCAGGATTACAGAGATACTTGTGGTTTCATCTACAAATCTCCATTTCATCTGCCAATTTTAAGATATCACAAAGTTCAGAACAGTTATTAGTGAACTTCCACAGCCAAGATGAAATCAATATCACATCTATTATTCTGGTTGGAGAAAAGGAGAAAGGAAAGCAATGGCCTCATTTAGAGGCATTCCACTGATTCCTAGAAGGCCTCACCAGCCTGAAGATAATAAGCTGTTGTCTCAGGAGAAGTAGGATACTACCTGGAGAGGAGCTTGCCCCACAAAAGTACCGTTTATCAACAGATGGGGGCAAATAAAACCTGAAACTAAAATGTGGATTTAACCAAAGTCCTGAGTATGAGTGCGTGAATCCCAACCCCAACCCCACTCCACCCACTACCTCAATTTTCCTGCTGCCATTCCTCCATGACTCATGCCGACAGGAAAGCTATCAGTAGGGATTCAAGGATATCACAGTCTTTTTCCTCATTTTAGGGCATCTGAGGGAATGCAAAGCAGGGCTGCATCATCTGGGTATTTCAGAAACAAAGGTCTGCCTTCCTGGGGAAGCAATGAAAAGCTTGGAGTTTTGGCATCAACCAGGGTCTGCTTTATCTTGTCCAGGCCCTCTAGAAAGGTTTGTTTTCCAAGGTAAAGACAAGACTGATTGAAATGAATGGTCCTGAGAGGGCAGCCCCGGGAGAAAAGGCACAACTCCATCATCACATAGGTTCATTTCATGGACATGCCTTCACAAAATGCTAAAAGCGTTTTAGATTTTAGATATAGGTGTAGATTTAGATTATAGAAAGAATGCACATCAAGGATGACTTTGACCTTCCTCCAAGAATTCCAATGTAACTTTCATTTAAAGAGTCCCTGTGTTGTGTTTCCAAGGTCATCACTTTAGCTTGACAAGAATAATCAGAGGCCAGCAGAAAGGTCTGTCTGAGCTGAGATCTTTTGCGGGGAGAAGGGCCACCCCAAATGAATCCAAAGATAATGAAATATCTGGGTCTCTAGGAAGCCAGTGTGGGGGTGGGGTGGGTGGTCTTGCCAAGTGTCAGAGAAGTGCTAATGGAACTCATCATTATGAGTGAAAGCAGTGTTGATTAGCAACAGAGCACACCGGCTGATCCTTACCAAAACTTCCTTTTGTCTTCCCAGCGGGCCAAACTGGCTTTAATTCCTCAATTTCCTCATTTTGTCAGAAAGGTTAAGACAGACAAGAATGTGTCAACTTCACAATAAGCACACATGAACTGAAGGCTCTTTGCTCAGTCAGGAGAGGCCAGTTAAGTTCGTAAAACATGCCACCTGCAATGAAGTACAAACAGTAAGACAGACTCAGGCTGACAGGACACTGAGCCTGCATTTCTGGCCTCATGGAAGTTTACTCCTGTATCACTCCAGGAAGACACCTACCCTATTCTCAGGTACCGTGACCTTTCACAGAGAGGACACTCTAAGGCAAATAAAGGTCCGGTTTCTTTTAAGATGCTGACCTAATGTCTAACTGCTGGAGGCACTGAGTGAGGAGTTTTCTCTGCCAGGATGAATGCAGCAAAGGATTGGATCCCATGACTCCAGAAACAAATAAGCCACTCACAACACAGAGGAACCTCATTTTTATTTATCTGACAAATGTTTGCCTAACAGTTACTGTGTGGCAAGCACTGCTCTTAGCACTGAAGAAATATTAACTCTTTTAATCTCAACAGCATCATGAAGTAGCTACTATAATTATCTTCTTTATACAGATGAGGAAACTATACAAAAAAGTTGAGTAACTTGCCCAGGATCAAACAACTGTTGGATGGCAGAGCAATTTGGCCCCAGTAGTCAATGTTCTTTACCAGGTATTAAAAGTCAAAGAAGGTCTGGAGTGCTAGAATATTAATTCTAACTCAAAATCTCGAGTGGCCTAAGATTATTAAGAAAAATAACAACCATTGTTAATACTTATCAAGTGTTAACTACATGTATGGCATGCAGTAAATATTTTTAAATGTTTCATCTCATTTATTCTTCTCAATACTTCTCTCAGGCAGGAATATTTTATCCTCCATTTTCCAAATGAGAAAACTATAGCTTAAAGAGGTTAAGTAACCTTTCCAAGATCTCACAGTTGGGACTCAAATCTGCTTCCAAAGACTGTGTAGCTAACCACTGAGAAATGCTGCTTCAAAATGCCTAAGATTCCATGTGAATGGAAACCAAAAGAAAGCAGGGATAACCAAAACCTTCCAACAGCGAAAAGTCCAAGTCCAAATGGCTTCACAGGTGAATTCCTCAAACCATTTAAAGAAGAATTAATACCAATCCTTCTTTAAATTCTCTCAAAATATAGAAGAGGAGGGAAAGACTTTCAGACTCATTTTACAAGGCCAGCATTACCCTGAAACCAAAGCCAGACAAGAACATTAGAAGAAAATTATGGGTAAATATCCCTGATGAAAACAAAAGCAAAAACTGAAAACAGAGGCAATAAAAGATTAGCAAACCAAATTCAAAAGCACATTAGGAGTAACATATACCATAACCAAGAATAATTTATTCTTAGGATGTGAGGAATGGTTCAACATAGGCAATCAATGTGATGCACCATATTAACAAAATGAAGGATAAATATCATATAATGGTTTTAATACATGCATAAAAGCATTTGATAAAATTCCTTTCAAAAAACTCTCAACAAGTTGGGATAGAAGGAACATACTTCAACATAATAAAGGCCATATATGACAAGTCTACAACTGATATTCTCAACAATGAAAAGCTAAAACTTTCCCTCTAAGATCAGGAACAAATTATCTCTGTTTACAGATGAAATGATATTATATATAGGAAATTCTGAAAAGTCCATCAAAAAACTATTAGAACTAATAAATTCAGTAAAGCTGTAGGATACAAAATCAATGTACAAAAATCAGCTGTGTTTCTATACCCTAACAGCAAACTACTGAAAAAGAAATTAATAGAACAATCCATCTACAACAGTACAAAAAGAACAAAATTCCTAGGAATAAATTTAACTAAATAGGTAAAAGATCTATACAGTGAAAACTATAAACATTGAAAAAACTGAAGAAGAGACAAAGGAAAAGATATTCCATGTGCATGAACTGGAATCATTAATACTGTAAAATGTCTTGCAATCCAAAGCTATTCTCAGATTCAATGCACTTCCTATAAAAATTTTAATGGTATTTTTCCATTAAAAAAAGTCTAAAGTCTTAAAAATAAGTCTAAAATTTGTATGGAACCACAAAAAACCTCCAATAGTCAAAGCAACTGTGAAAAAAAAAACAAACAAACAAATAATTTTCAACAAAGGAGCCAAGAACTTATAATGGGAAAGGGTTGTCTCCTCAATAAATGGTGCTGGGATAGCCACATACAAGAGAGAGAAACTGGACCTTTACTTTATAGCATACAAAAATCAACTCAAAATGGATTAGAGACTTGAACATAAGTCCCGAAACATAAAACTCCTAGAAGGAAACATGGGGGGAAAGCTCTTTGAGATCAATCATGGCGATGATTTTTTTGGATCTGACACCAAAAGCAAACACAACAAGAATAAACAAGTAGGGCTACACATCAAACTACAAAGCTTCCATAGAACAAAAGAAACCATCAACAAAATATAAAGCAACCTATGGAATAGGAGAAGATATCTGTAAACCATCTATCTGCAAGGGGTTAACATTCAAAATATACAAGGAATTCAAACAGCTCAATAGCAAAACAAACAAACCGCCCCCCTCCCCCCAAATAACCCAGCTAAAAATGGGCAGAGAACCTGAATCAACATTATTCCAAAGAAGACACTCAATTGGCCAACAGGTACGTGAAAGGGCACTCAACATCACTAATCTTTAGAGAAATGTAAATCAAAACAATGAAAATGGAACCCTTGTATACTGTTGGTAGGAATGTAAACTGGTACATCAAGTATGAAGATTCCTCAGGAAATTAAAAAAGTACAACTACCATATGATTCAGAAATTCCACTCCTGGGTTTTTATCTGAAGGAGCAAAATCACTATCTCAAAGAGATGTCTGTATTTCCTTCTTCATTGCAGCACTATTACAACAGCCAAACTTCAGATCCACATTTCCAACTTTTATTGAACATTTTTCCCTTTGGCCTTTCCAGCATCCTTTAAACTGAACCTACCCCAAAACAACTTTATAAATGTCTTCTGTAGTCTCTGTTTCCTAAATTAGGAATTGTGTCTTAAAAATCACAATTATTTTCACTGTAACCTAGGATCATAGCAACTTCTTCCTTCTTTGATCTCTAGAGGTTTGAGGGCACAAGCAATGTCTAAACAGGTTCATTCACTTATTCTAATCCCTCTGCTTTGGTGAGAGCTTCACATGGGAGTCTGTCCGTGATAATGCTGCCTCTTTGTGAAGTGGGTGGTCCAAGACTTGGCCTCTATTTGGACATGAATAATTGGATATGGTACATTTCTGCATTTTCTCTTCCCATTAATTCTTGAATGAACAATGTGTATCTTGATGATCCTCTAAATTCTATTTACAACAATGAAAAATTCATAATAGGGATAAGATTCAGAGGGAAAAACCAACTACATCCAAGAGAGGTCCCCCATTGCCTCTGAGCATATGCACCCCACCCCCAAGGAATTCTAAGTCTTTCCTATTCTGTCTCTACTGCCAAAAAGGCACCATGAAAAAAGGCCCTCCCCAGAAGGTTTTACCTGCCCACCAATTTTATTCTTAGTCCTGGGTTCATCTTGCCTCACGTTAGGAAGAATGTGAATCTACAAAATGAAGGACACTGTGTCCTCATACTTGTAGATTAATTACTCTTTCAATCAATACTTCACTCCTGATGATTAAATAGTTCTCTTTCACTTTGCAACTCAGCCCTGGTCCAGCTCATTAACTGTTTCTTCCTTAAAGGAGCCAGACTCCCCCTCCTTCCACACACATTAACGCACCATTAAAATAAGGTGCCTGGTCATTTCTGTCCTCAGTGTATAATGAATTTCTTTCATTTCTATTGGAGAAGGGAATGGCAACCCACTCCAGTCTGGAGTGGAGTCTCCTGTCTGGAGAATCCCATAGACAGAGGAGCCTGGCGGGCTACGGTCCATGGTGTTGAAAAGAGTCGGACACGACTGAGTGACTAACATTTTCATCTCTATGACCCTCCCACCCCGTCCAGGCTCATATTCCTATTTTCCAGATTTCTTCAATGGCTTTATTATAGTCTCCCTGCCACCAGCTTCTATGCACTCCCAAACCACCCTGCAAAAGTTCATCAAGTTAATGGTCTGTTTTCTCATCCCCAGACTCTAGAGGCTTCTTACTGTCTTCAGCACAAAGCCTAAAATACCAGGCCTAATATTTAAGACACTTCAGAAGACATCCCTGGAGGATATGTGCTCCATACACACATCCTTCATTAGATTCCAATTTCCTTGCTTCTCTCAAACCTCTTCTTCACCTGGTCTTCCTATTCTTTAATGTCAAAAATAAATTCTTGGACCTCAGTCCCAAGACGTCATCATTTCTTACGTGGAACCTAGAGAAATAGCAACTTCTTAGTACATAATCAGATGTTGCCTTATATTATTAAGTTAATCAACATGAGACTTATTATTACATAATGGAATTGAGTTCTACAAACTTCACTGTAAATCACTGTCACTATCTCATGTTGTTAAATAAGAGACAAAACTGGTGGCCATGGGCAATTTTCAGCTTCAGACTAGCTTCACATGACCATAGAGCCTTTTGTTGTTTTAGATTTGAATGTGAAGAATTTTGGATATTTTGTGGGCGGTCAGGGAGGATGGAGTTACACTCTTCATTCTCCCCAGATGCCACCACTCATCATTATTTCAAACCCCACTCCCTTGACAGTCACAAATCCTGCCTGGTTATGAAGATGTTTGAATTTGCAAAACCTTCTGATAGTCACATGTGAAACATCTCATTGCCCTGTTAAGTCCAGAGACTCTAGGAGGGCAGGGTTGCATCTTACACTCCTTAGCATAACTCGTCCCATACCCTATAGGGCACAGAATATTACTAAATACAGTGATTGCATGCAAGGCTGCAAAATCAGTTAATTGTCAGAGCTAGGTGGGCCCACGAGTCAATGAACAAAGGATGTCATCATTGGCCGTGTTGAACTCCCCTCCTGCAAGGAAAATGAGCTTTCATGATGAGTTCTCACCATGAATCCAACAATGACACCTATTATACACAGTCTGTTCCTGCAAGTCATCCCACTAAAATAGGTGCGATATTTACTTCAGTCCAAGACACCAATCTCAGTAAGTGTCAGTTCCTGGGGGAAAAGAAATAGGGATATTTGTTTATTTTGGGGTGGGATGAGGGGGGTAAAAGTGCTACTTACAAACATAATATTCCAATGACAGGAAATGAGAGCAGAAAGCATCTCTTGCTGGCCTAAACAAGAAGTGGTTAACCTCATTTCAACTTCTGTTGAGAGACCTTAGTTGCCCTCTCACTCTATTGAAGGACTCTTGAGTTCATTTTTGACAAACCCTTTAGGCTGAATTATTCAGCATGCACCAGCCTTGGAGACAAACAGGCGACAATCAAGAGTTGGCAGAACGTAGCAGAAAGAGCATGAGATTTGGAGACAAGACAGACCAGGGTTTGGAAACTGGCTTTGACACTCTGCTTTTCTAAGAATCAGTGTCCTCAGCAAAAAAAAAAAAAAAAAAGTGTGTTGGGGGTTGGGGAGGAAGGGATGCCATCCACAGTAATTACATGAGACGAGAATAGTAACAGCTAACACTTACTGTGTGCTTATTTTGTGCCAGGTACTGATTTGAAGTGTTTTAAATGTGTTTACTCATCTACTTATGACAACATTATGAAACAGATGCTAATATTGCTTGCATTTCCCACAGTTGGACACTGAGGCACACAAAAGGTTAGGTTATTTGCCCAAGTCACTCAGCCAGTAAATGGGCAAATCCAGGATTCATATCCAAGTGCTCTCATTCCAGGACCTTGAATCTTAACATCTACTAAATGCCCTTGGGAGGCACTTGACATAGCACCTGGTAAACTGAGGCACTAAATACAGGAATAAAAGAGAGAGAGAGGGAGCAGGAAGAAGGAAAAAATCTCTACTCCATTTCTCTCCTGGGATTCCAGGTCTCCCAAAGTTAGCTGATAAGGTCTTTAAAAGACTATATCTCCGCCAAGCTCTTCAAGTTGCCATTGCACTGGCCTCCTCTGTGGAAGAACCTAGAATAAATCACTCCACCTCACTCAGGTTAAGCAAGACACGCAGCGACATACCTTGACTGGTTCAAAAGCATCTCCAACCAATCACAAACTAAAGGCCCAAGACCCATCATATGTTTCAGCTCTCTTACCTTAGAGGGAACTCTGCCTTACCAGGGGTCTCCTGCCTTCCTCTTCATTTGACAACCCTAATCCTGGTGCTGCTGCTGCTGCTACATCACTTCAGTCGTCTCCGACTCTGTGCAACCCCATAGACGGCAGCCCACCAGGCTCCTCCGTCCCTGGGATTCTCCAGGCAAGAACTCTGGAGTGGGTCGCCATTTCCTTCTCCAAGGCATGAAAGTGAAAAGTGAAAGTGAAGTCACCCAGTCGTGTCCGACTCTTCACGACCCCATGGACTGCAGTCCACCAGGCTCCTCTGCCCATGGGATTTTCCAGGCAAGAGTACTGGAGTGGGTTGCCACTGCCTTCTCCGCTGGAGCAGCCTGGTAGGCTCCATGTACATACCACCTCTAGGCAGGCACAGTGCCCTCAGGGCTGCCACCTCAGAGCTCCTGGAATTGAGAGGAGCCTTCCACACACAAAAATCAAACCCTACCAGAGAATATGTTGTATTCCTTCTGCCCAAAGGATCTTGGAGAGGCAAAGCTGTGGTCACCACAGAGAGCAAATTAATTAATCCCAGTAGGTGATCCTCTGGAGAAGGCAATGGCAACCCACTCCAGTGTTCTTGCCTGGAGAATCCCAGGAACGGGGGAGCCTGGTGGGCTGCTGTCTATGGGGTCGCACAAAGTCCGACACGACTGAAGCGACTTAGTAGCAGCAACAGCAGCAAGTGATCCTCACAGAAAATGACAAGGAGGGTTGAAACTACACAATGTGCTACAGGGTACTTTTAAAATAAAATTAGGACAAAAGAAAGAGAAATATATAAATGTATATCTATCAATATAAAAATGTACTTACAGGGGTGCTGCAGAATCATTCTAAAGATACAGAGTCCCAAGGGTGAGATTTCAGACTGCTGAAGAAACTCCAACAATCCAGCCATCCATGTGCACCAGAGAAAAGCTCCTGTCCTAGACTTGACCCTGCTTTTGCCAGATTTCCTGGTTTGGAGGGTGAAATAAAGCATAGACTCTCCTTTGATGACCAAACTACTGCTGCCCCGAGACCCTGCGTGGAGGAGTGAGGGGAGCAGACCTGAGGAGCCTGAGGGCTGCAGCTCTGCTCACTGTCTGCAGAGTTCCCAGTCCTTGGGAAGGGGGAGGGAGTTCTCTCCAAGACCTGCATGTCCCCCAGAAGTGCTGGAATGGGCCCCCCATTCAGGAAAGCACAGCAGTACCGTCAGGTGGTATTAGAGGTTCACTGGTCAAACATGGACTGGCGGCCATGTCCTTTCCTCCTGCTGCTCTGAGAGATCAGAGGGCTTCCTTAAGGGAACTGAGAACAGTGTTGATTATTAGTTAAGTATGGCCAGGCATTCAGGGGTTAGGTGAACTTACATATATAATTCATCAGTCCTCCACAGTTATACATTTAAAATTGACTGACTTCTTTTATGTTAGATTACCATGTACACTCTCCATTTTAAAAATCTTTAAAAAATTTTTTTTTATTTTTTTAAACTTTACAATATTGTATTGGTTTTGCCATATATCGAAATGAATCCGCAACAGGTATACATGTGTTCCACATCCTGAACCCTCCTCCCTCCTCCCTCCCCATACCATCCCTCTGGGTTGTCCCAGTGCACCAGCCCCAGGCATCCAGTATCGTGCATCAAACCTGGACTGGCGACTCGTTTCATATATGACATTATACATATTTCAATGCCATTCTCCCAAATCATCCCACCCTCTCCCTCTCCCACAGAGTCCAAAAGACTGTTCTATACATCAGAGTCTCCTTTGCTGTCTCATATACAGGGTTATTGTTACCATCTTTCTAAATTCCATATATATGCATTAGTATATTGCTCAAAATTCTCCAAGCCAGGCTTCAGCAATATGTGAACCGTGAACTTCCTGATGTTCAGGCTGGTTTTAGAAAAGGCAGAGGAACCAGAGATCAAATTGCCAACATCCGCTGGATCATGGAAAAAGCAAGAGAGTTCCAGAAAAACATCTATTTCTGCTTTATTGACTATGCCAAAGCCTTTGACTGTGTAGATCACAATAAACTGTGGAAAATTCTGAAAGAGATGGGAATACCAGACCACCTGATCTGCCTCTTGAGAAATCTGTATGCAGGTCAGGAAGCAACAGTTAGAACTGGTCATGGAACAACAGACTGGTTCCAAATAGGAAAAGGAGAACGTCAAGGCTGTATATTGTCACCATGTTTGTTTAACTTATATGCAGAGTACATCATGAGAAATGCTGGACTGGAAGAAGCACAAGTTGGAATCAAGATTGCTGGGAGAAATATCAATAACCTCAGATATGCGGATGACACCACCCGTATGGCAGAAAGTGAAGAGGAACTAAAAAGCCTCTTGATGAAAGTGAAAGTGGAGAGTGAAAAGGTTGGCTTAAAGCTCAACATTCAGAAAACGAAGATCATGGCATTTGGTCCCATCACTACATGGGAAATAGATGGAGAAACAGTGGAAACAGTGTCAGACTTTATTTTTCTGGGCTCCAAAATCACTGCAGATGGTGACTGCAGCCATGAAATTAAAAGACGCTTACTCCTTGGAAGGAAAGTTATGACCAACCTAGATAGCATTTGAAAAGCAGAGACATCACTTTGCCAACAGAGGTTCGTCTAGTCAAGGCTATGGTCTTTCCTGTGGTCATGTATGGATGTGAGAGTTGGACTGTGAAGAAGGCTGAGCGCCGAAGAATTGATGCTTTTGAACTGTGGTGTTGGAGAAGACTCTTGAGAGTCCCTTGGACTGCAAGGAGATCCAACCAGTCCATTCTGAAGGAGATCAGCCCTGGGATTTCTTTGGAAGGAATGATGCTAAAGCTGAAACTCCAGTATTTTGGCCACCTCATGCGAAGAGTTGACTCATTGGAGAAGACTCTGATGCTGGGAGGGATTGGGGGCAGGAGGAGAAGGGGACGACAGAGGATGAGATGGCTGGATGGCATCACTGACTCGGTGAATATGAGTCTGAGTGACCTCCGGGAGTTGGTGATGGACAGGGAGGCCTGGCGTGCTGCAGTTCATGGGGTCGCAAAGAGTCGGACACGACTGAGCGACTGATCTGATCTGATCTGATACTGTATTGGTGTTTTTCTTTCTGGCTTGCTTCACTCTGTATAATAGGCTCCAGTTTCATCCACCTCATTAGAACTGACTCAAATGTATTATTTTAATGGCTGAGTAATACTCCATTGTGTATATGTACCACAGCTTTCTTATCCATTCATCTGCTAATGGACATCTAGGTTGCTTCCATGTCCTGGCTATTATAAACAGTGCTGCAATGAACATTGGGGTACACGTCTCTTTCAATTCTGGTTTCCTCAGTGTGTATGCCCAGCACTGGGATTGCTGGATCATAAGGCAGTTCTATTTCCAGTTTTTTAAGGAATTTCCACACTGTTCTCCATAGTGGCTGTACCAGTTTGCATTCCCACCAACAGTGTAAGACTGTTCCCTTTTCTCCACACCCTCTCCAGCATTTATTGCTTGTAGATTTTTGTATCACAGCCATTCTGACTGGCGTGAAATGGTACCTCATAGTGGTTTTGGTTTGCATTTCTCTGATAATGAGTGATGTTGAGCATCTTTTCATGTGTTTGTTAGCCATCTGTATGTCTTCTTTGGAGAAATGTCTATTTAGTTCTTTGGCCCATTTTTTGATTGGGTCATTTGTTTTTCTGGAATTGAGCTGTAGGAGTTGCTTGTGTACTTTCGAGATTAGTTGTTTGTCAGTTGCTTCATTTGCTATTATTTTCTCCCATTCTGAAGGCTGTCTTTTCACCTTGCTTATAGTTTCCTTTGTTGTTCAGACGTTTTTAAGTTTAATCAGGTCCCATCTGTTTATTTTTGCTTTTATTTCCAATATTCTGGGAGGTGGGTCATAGAGGATCCTGCTGGGATGTATGTCAGAGAGTGTTTTGCCTATGTTTTCCTCTAGGACTTTTATAGTTTTTGGTCTTACGTTTAGATCTTTAATCCATTTTGAGTTTATTTTTGTGTATGGTGTTAGAAAGTGCTCTAGTTTCATTCTTTTACAAGTGTTTGACCAGTTTTCCCAGCACCACTTGTTAAAGGGATTGTCTTTAATCCATTGTATATTCTTGCCTCCTTTGTCAAAGATAAGGTGTCCATATGTGCGTAGATTTATCTCTGGGCTTTCTATTTTGTTCCATTGATCTATATTTCTGTCTTTGTGCCAGTACCATACTGTCTTGATGACTGTGGCTTTGTAGTAGAGCCTGAAGTCAGGCAGGTTGATTCCTCCAGTTCCATTCTTCTTTCTCAAGACAGCTTTGGCTATTTGAGGTTTTTCGTATTTGCATACAAATTGTGAAATTATTTGTTCTAGCTCTGTGAAGAATACCGTTGGTAGCTTGATGGGGATTGCATTGAATCTATAAATTCTTCCAATCCATGAACATGGTATATTTCTCCATCTATTAGTGTCCTCTTTGATTTCTTTCACCAGTGTTTTATAGTTTTCTATATATAGGTCTTTAGTTTCTTTAGGTAGATATATTCCTAAGTATTTTATTCTTTTCGTTGCAGTGGTGAATGGAATTGTTTCCTTAATTTCTCTATTTTCTCATTATTAGTGTATAGGAATGCAAGGGATATCTGTGTGTTGATTTTATATCCTGCAACTTTACTATAATCATTGATTAGTTCTAGTAATTTTCTGGAGGAGTCTTTAGGGTTTTCTATGTAGAGGATCATGTCATCTGCAAACAGTGAGAGTTTTACTTCTTCTTTTCCAATTTGGATTCCTTTTATTTCTTTTTCTGTTCTGATTGCTGTGGCCAAAACTTCCAAAACTATGCTGAATAGTAATAGTGAAAGTGGGCAGCTTTGTCTTGTTCCTGACTTTAGAGGAAATGCTTTCAGTTTTTCACCATTGAGGATAATGTTTGCTGTGGGTTTGTCATATATAGCTTTTATTATGTTGAGGTATGTTCCTTCTATTCCTGCTTCCTGGAGAGTTTTTATCATAAATGGATGTTGAATTTTGTCAAAGGCTTTCTCTGCATCTACTGAGATAATCATATGGTTTTTATTTTTCAATTTGTTAATGTGGTGTATTACATTGATTGATTTGTGGATATTGAAGAAACCTTGCATCCCTGGGATAAAGCCCACTTGGTCATGGTGTATGATCTTTTTAATGTGTTGTTGGATTCTGACTGCTAGAATTTTGTTGAGGACTTTTGCATCTATGTTCATCAGTGATACTGGCCTGTGGTTTTCTTTTTTTGTGGCATTGTTGTCAGGTTTTGGTATTAGAGTGATGGTGGCCTCATAGAATGAGTTTGGAAGTTTACCTTCCTCTGCAATTTTCTGGAAGAGTTTGAGTAGGATAGGTGTTACTTATAGTTCAGGGTCTATAGGCTTCAGCTAACTCTGGGTCAGTCAGGCGACCATGGGGAGATGGCCTCATTGTACAGCAGCTTCTGCTTGGAGGGCCCAGACTCTGCCAAGGAGATTTTCCCAGGAACCTCTGTAAACCCAGACCCTGTGAAACAAGCTTATAAAATATGGCCCAGGCTTTGACAGATCTGCAACTGTGAAAGTCAAGAAAGGAATAATAACTGAAGTAAGACAGCTGGGAATTTTTATTACATTTAGTGACACAAATCTTCCCAAAGTAATCTGAACCCTAATGTATCACTAAATTGTTCATATTATTATATATTCCAAAAGCAAAATCCTGCTGCAATCCTGGCCTTAACATAACTCCTCAAAACTGAAATAACTCCTTGAGAAACAAAAAGATAAAATAGGAATGACTTAAATGATGGAGTTAGCAGATGAGAAAGTAAGCAAAAGGCAGATTGATTTGTGAAAGGTAACAAAAAGACTCTAAATAAGAATAAGCATTTAAGATCTTACTCCTAAATTGAGTTAAGGAACTATGCTCAAACCATTAAAAAAAAAAAAAAACTGAACAAGTGTTACAGTGTGTACCTAAACAATAACTGCTGCTGCTGCTGCTAAGTCGCTTCAGTCGTGTCCGACTCTGTGCGACCCTATAGACGGAAGCTCACCAGGCTCCCCTGTCCCTGGGATTCTCCAGGCAAGAACACTGGAGTGGGTTGCCATTTCCTTCTCCAATGTATGAAAGTGAAAAGTGAAAGTGAAGTCACTCAGTCGTGTCCAACTCTCAGCGACCTCATGGAATAAAATAGGAATGACTTAAATGATGGAGTTAGCAGATGAGAAAGTAAGCAAAAGGCAGATTGATTTGTGAAAGGTAACAAAAAGACTCTAAATAAGAATAAGCATTTAAGATCTTACTCCTAAATTGAGTTAAGGAACTATGCTCAAACCATTAAAAAAAAAAAACAAAAAAAACTGAACAAGTGTTACAGTGTGTACCTAAACAATAACTGCTAAGGAATACCAATTCATTAGAACTGATTTCCTTCAGCTGCTTATGGCCTTCCCAAGTGGCCCTTTTCTGAGAACTGTACCATAGTCTTAATGTAATATAGTATTTTTTTTAATTATTGACTAACTAAACCTCAATGGCACCCCACTCCAGTACTCTTGCCTGGAAAATCCCATGGATGGAGGAGCCTGGAGGGCTGCAGTCCATGGGGTCGCTGAGAGTCAGACATGACTGAACGACTTCACTTTCACTTTTCATGCATTGGAGAAGGAAATGGCAACCCACTCCAGTGTTCTTGCCTGGAGAATCCCAGGGACAGGGGAGCCTGGTGGGCTGCCGTCCATGGGGTCACACAGAGTCGGACACGACTGAAGTGACTTAACAGCAGCAGCAGCAACTAGACCTCAAAATAATAAATTGACAACTATAGTTTCAGACACACTGAGAACATACAAGCAGGTGTAATTTAAGCACATCTTCTCTTTTCCAAGGTTGAAATGTTTGTTGTTGCTTCCCAGGTGGCTCAGTGGGTAAAGAATACATCTGCAATACAGTAGATGCAAGAGGCGTGGGTTCAATCCCTGGGTCAGAAAGATCCCATAGAGGAAGGCATAGAAACCCATTTCAGTATTCTTACCTAGAGAATCCCATGGACAGAGGAGCCTGGCAGGCTATAGTCCATAGGGTCGCAAAGAGTCAGACACGACTTAAGCGACTGAGCATGCATGCATACTTTTACTAGGCTGAAATTCTGAGAAGGGGATAAATGAATTTAGTTTTATTTCTGCTTTTGGACTTTTTTCTCCTTTAATTTTTAATTTCATTTTCCTAATTTTTGTAATGAACAAATTCCTGTGGTCCTAATGAGAGAAGAAAACTTGATTTTCACTGAATCTTGTAAAAGTTGAAAGAGTTTTTGGACATGGTAGAGGAAAACACTCAGATTACAGTATAATGGGAAGACAAAGCTTTCCGCTTTCAGGCCCTCTCTTCTCTGGGTTTGCAGACCCACAAAGATAAACCTCTACTTCAGTTCATCTCCATCCTCTTCTTGCTCCTCAAATTGGGTAAGCATTTCATAAAGGCACCTTTCTACCAATTTTAAATCTGGTTTTGCAGTCATTTCTGCCAAAGCAGAAATGTAATTTAGTGTAGCTCTTTCAAAGAAATATTTGAAGGAGGTTATTTTCCTCTTATAAATTTACTAAGAATTGCTAGAAAAAAAGGAGGGGTAGGTGACAGAAAAGTGAAAGTGAAGTCACTCAGTCATGTCCAACTGTTTGTGACTCCATGGACTATAGCCTACCAGGCTCCTCTGTCCATGGAATTTTCCAAGAGTACTGGAGTGGGTTGCCATTTCCTTCTCCAGGGTCCTTCCCAACCCAAGGATTGAATCGGGGTCTCCTGTATTGCAGGCAGCCCCTTTACCATCTGAGCTACCAGGGAAGCCAGGTAACAGAAGGAGTAGTTTAAAATACAATCTAAAGAAAGTAGGCTCCTCTTATAAATGTATCCTAGAAACTAAACCTTTAAAGCAAGACCTGAATTCTCCAAAAACAGTGCTCCCTCTTCCTAGGTTTTCAGGATCTTATGTTAATAATGAAGCCTAATGCTAAAAAGCAAACAACCACACACACATACACAGAGAATGAATTTACCAAACATGGACAATCAGAATGATAGTCTTTTTTTCTGGAGGATATATCAGACTATTCCTCTAAATAGCAGCTTCCTCGAGCTCATGGAAAATTTAAGAGGAAAGGGAAGGAATGGGGAAAGGACAGGACAGGAAGTCAAGAGAAGGGAAATAGAGGTGGGGGAGAGCTGAGGGCAAGAGGGGAAGAGGGAAAAAGGAGGAAGGAGGGGGGCGGGGGGGGAAGAACATTTCAAGAATATATCCACTGCCAAAAATAAGGAACATCTGAAAAGGCATCTTGACATTTTCATCAGAATTTTAAGAAGTGCTTTCCAAATGGAGAAGAACCTGCCACCCAACTATTGCTACTTTCTATTTCAAGCTCAAAACAAACATACAGACTGAAACACAAATAGTCCAGCTTGACAAGAAAACATGAGCCCAAAACACTTTAATCAGTGACTCTTACCTGGTTACAAGTGACTGGGTACAGGTTTGATTTAAAGGGGGTCAGACACTGGTGATTTGATACACAGAACAAAAACGGTTGTTCAGTTGACTCATTCAGTGAGCTCTTCATGATACTCCTGCAGCTTTCATTCAGTCTCCCCTGTGAAATGTGAAGACACTTGACACACTCTATGTGGCACTAAGAAGAAGGCAATCAACCAACACAAGCAAGGAGAAGAAAATGACTTCACTCAATCCCAACCTTGGTGTGCAGCCCCTTCTCCCACACTCCCAGAATGAGGTGATATTAGGTTAGCAAGATAAATACCTGTATGACCTTGGGCAAGTTACCTGGGCTCTTTTTAGAATATCAAGATGATGACAAGCAGAGTATTTAATTCTTCTTGTTATTCTGAATAATATAGTCCTTAGTAGTGTAGTGAAGTTGCTCAGTTGTGTCCAACTCTTTGCGACCTCATGGACTGTAGCCTACCAGACTCCTCCGTCCATGGGATTTTCCAAGCAAGAGTACTGGAGTGGGCTGCCATTTCCTTCTCCAAGTATAGTAGTCCTTGGCATATAGTGGATGTGTAGAAACTGATAGATGTTACTGAGCTGAACTGTTAAATATGCCCAAATTAATTCTATTCCATGGAACAATTATTTTTGAGCATGGAGGGGGCCAGTATAAAATCTGAGGGTGTTCCAAATCCCCCCATCCCCAAAGCACTTGCAGCCTACTGTGGAGATTCTTAGTCCTAAAATATGTATTAAAATCCCCTGAAGAACCTTATAAAGAAATCTGATGCCAGGATCCACCCATAGAGATTCCAGCTAAGTTGGTCTGGAGTGGGGCCTGGGCATCAGCATTTTTCAAAGCCCCCAGATGACTCTCTTGCTCACTAAGAACTGCCAACCCAGAAATCTGCCATGTGATTTGTGTGCAAGGCCATTGCCTGTGTGGTCTGTTAGACTCTGACAGGACCAGGAGCCCCTGGAATGAAGGGAAGCGTGTCGTTTTCTGTTGTGTGAATCCCCACAAGCCATCAAATGAAAAATCCCTTTGAAGTTGGTGACCAAATCAGAGAGGGAGGGCCCCCAAGGTTGTAGCCTGGCATCTGTAGGCTGGTTTGCTTTGTTGCTTTGTTTGTAACAGAGGTGAAAGGACCCCTGTGGGAGGAAGTAAAGTGGGTCTTGCCTGCCAGCAGAGAGGGTGAGGTTAGAAGCCATTCCAGCCATACCATTTAGAGCTGGAGGCCTAACAAACCATGACAGAATCAGAAAGCAGCATTTTAATTCACTGTTGTCCCTTCCCCACCCACCTTTCTTGGTTAATTTCCTTTTTGCTCTGTAATTTTAGAGAGCCCTTTGTGCTGCAATTCTTATCTGTGTCTGAGGACTCCAGGGCCTGAGTTCCTTGCCCTCCCTTGAGTTGGGATGACTGTAAGTAGACTGGCTCCTGCTGCAGGCTGGCCATAGTGGTGGCAGCTGGGATCATGGGACCGGCTCACAGGGATGGGACACTCGGCAGGCACAGTTGGTACCATTGCTCGGTCTCCCCTCCAGCCCTCTGCCTCCTTCTTGGGAGAGTTTTCGTAAGGAAAACAAACCAATAAACCACAATACAAGGCTGAAGGAAACCTATTTCCTAAGACAGAATTTACTAATTTTTTTCTTACCCTCTCTCTATCCCCTCACATCAGGGTCCACATACTAGCTAGTTCAGGGCTTTAGGTAACTTGATGTTAGCATGATGAAATTCAACACAATTTGACATTTGGTAATTATGTGGGCCATGCTTCCTAAGTGGTAATTATGTGGGCTGTCTTCCATATAAATGCCTAGATGACTATTTTAGAAATGGGAGATTTAGTGGACCAGAAGCCATCTTTAATCTACCAAGCAGAACGTTCTAAGGCAGAAGCCTACAAAAATGGGAAATTACCAAGCTGTCCTCACATTCCTCTGTGCCGAAGGCGGGGAGTCCTGGACAGCTCTAGGCAAGGCAACATGTGCCTTCAAATATGAATGACCATAAATCAGAATTTTAGGAGCCTGATGACAGTGATCTACACAGTCAAAGGCTTTGGCATAGTCAATAAAGCAGAAATAGATGTTTTTCTGGAACTCTCTTGCTTTTTCCATGATCCAGTGGATGTTGGCAATTTGATCTCTGGTTCCTCTGCCTTTTCTAAAACCAGCTTGAACATCAGGAAGTTCACGCTTCACATATTGCTGAAGCCTGGCTTGGAGAATTTTGACCATTACTTTACTAGCGTGTGAGATGAGTGCAATTGTGCGGTAGTTTGAGCATTCTTTGGCATTGCCTTTCTTTGGGATTGGGATGAAAACTGACCTTTTCCTCTGAGTGACCTCCGGGAGTTGGTGATGGACAGGGAGGCCTGGCATGCTGCGATTCATGGGGTCGCAAAGAGTCGGACACGACTGAGCAACTGATATGATCTGATCTGATCTGATGACAGTGAAACCCTAGCATGTCATCCCACACATCTTTATTTTTTAAAAAGATCTGTAATTATCTTGATGTTGCTAAAGACTGAAGGACTACATGATACAACACCATAGGACCCTCTGGGGGATGCTCAAAGGCAATGTCCACCAACTCTGCTTGGGTTCCACTATCTTTTTCTCCAGGTTCTCCTATCACAAGCTCCAGGTCTGGAGGACAATGGAATTTAATGGGTAAAAGCATGGTCACTGAAGCCATATCCCTTGGGTTCAGATCACAGCTAAGGCCATTCACTAGCCATGCTACCTTGAGCAAGGCATTTAACGTCTCCTTGCCCCAGTTTCCCTACCTGTAAAATGGTACTGGTGATAGTACCTACTTCTTAAGAGCTGTTGTGATCATTAAATAGCAACTGAAGTATTTAGGTCAGTTCCTGGAACTTGCTGCTGCTGCTACTAAGTCGCTTCAGTCGTGTCCTACTCTGTGCGACCCCATAGACAGCAGCCCACCAGGCTCTGCCGTCCCTGAGATTCTCCAGGCAAGAACACTGGAGTGGGTTGCCATTGCCTTCTCCATTGTGTGAAAGTGAAAAGTGAAAGTGAAGTCACTTAGTCGCGTCCGACTTGTAGCAACCCCATGGACTTCAGCCTACCAGGCTCCTCCATCCATGGGATTTTCTAGGCAAGAGTACTGGAGTGGCTTGCCATTGCCTTCTCCGTCCTGGCACTTAGGAAGCCCTTAATAAAGAAAAACTATTCTTATGCTGGGCCTGGGTAGGAAGGGAAAGAAGAAAAAAACGTTAAAAATGATGACAGCCCACAAAAATGACCAACTTCTTACCACACAACTGACTTTGAGAACTGCCTCATCACTTGAATTTCAACAGTCACTCACAGAAAATATTTACTGAGCGCCAACCACAGAGGAAGGTCATCTAATGCAAGGGTGGTGACAGAGTGGTAGAGGAAGGCAGGCTCCTACTCAGGGCACACACCTGGCAGGTGCAGTTGAGTTCACCCAAGTTATATGGGACCCCACTGTAACTCTGGCTATAAAATAGTGGGTCAGAAAACAAGAGTCCCTGGCCCAAGGAAGGTGTCATTCAAGTAGAAGGGGCAGACTTTTAAGCAATCGGGCCACAGAGAAATAGAACAACAATGAAAGAAAACTGCAGGAGGCTTCAAAAGTGTCCCTCAGAGGAGGAGGGGGTGCCATGGAAAGCCATGAGGCCTGAAAGGCAAACAGAAGTGACCCAAACAAAGTCAGGAAGAAGTAGTCTAGACAGAGAGTGTGTGCAAAGGGCCCATAGCAGAAAAGAGCTCATGTCTGAGGAGCTGGAAGAGGGACCATTAGGTAAGGAGTGGGGAGGGAAAATACAAGAGGAGGTAAGACTGCTGGTGGACCCGCACACGTGCTGTCTCACTACACTGTGAAGGGAGAATGTAGTTCTTGTCTCCTCCTGGACTCTTGTTCACCACATTTTCTAGGTGCTTTGTACTGAAAGCAGGAAACTGAAATTGTTTTAGCAAATCAAGAAGAAGCACTTAAGCTGCTTACTTACATAGGACAGCATCTTAAAAATATTTCTGTTCATGTGCACGGTATTTCTTCAGAGGGTAGCCTGGTCTGTCGAGGATATTCTTTACTTCAGAGATGGATTCTTCCTATAACACAAACAAATCCAGCAACTGCATTATTCATAATGTAATATAGGTCAATGATATTGCATGTGTAGTTTTGCATTTAGGAGATCTATGAATCCCATGTATGCCATATATATTGTGTTCATGATATATGTATATATGTAGATACTATTTTTTTCCAACTCTCCCTTTCTTTTTCTTCCCTCTTCCCTCCCTTTTTCCCTCCCTCCTCCCTTTTTCCTTCCTTTTTTACATTTTAAAGGGATTCCCCTACTTGAAAAGATTTGGAATTAACAAAGCAAAACAAATGACTCTGCAGACAGGCAATAAAACAATTCACCACCCAGGTAATTAGGGTAATAAATATTCATTTATAAGTATGATCCTATAAATCTAGGATATGTCAGCATTTAAATAAGTCAAGATGACCAATTCAACTACATGTTATAATTAAACCCAACTAAGGGGTGCACTGTCAACCTTCCATCTGAATTGGTTTGAACTGGTGACAGGCCACAGCTAATGGCTGTACACCTGCCATACAGGAGTACTGAGTATATCTGTCTATGGATCGGAAACACTCCCCTCAACCCCAGAAAAGTCCAATAGTCAAAAACACCTGATTAACTTTGAGAAAAACTTTCTTCCATGTTGTGGGCTCATATAGACCACACATGTTCCCAGATTCTTCCCTGCACTGGGATTCCTGCCCAGAGTGGAAGTGAATGTGCTTCAGGCGAACACACTGCCTTCTCTAAGTCCTCTCACATGACCATGCTCCCCCTCACTGTAGGACCTCTGCCTGATGCACCCTGTGCTCTGAAGTATTGATAGCTGCTACTCATCGCTCAGATTGCAGCTCCACTGTCTCTTCCTCAGGAACGCCTGCCCTGAGCGCCAACCAAGTCAAGCATTCCCTTTCATACGCTATCAGGATACCATGTACCTCCTTGGTGAGCATCACAATTTTACACTTGTTTCTGCAGTTACCTGATTAATGTCTATCTCCCCTGCTAGACTGTGAGACCCAGTTCCCATATTATTTTGTCAGCAAAGATGTCATTTCATCAGAAGTCCTGACCTTGTTTAGGTGTTGCTGAGCTCTGTGGGATGTCAGAAGACTGCAGACCCTTTCATGGATCTTCTTCCATGTGGACTGGGACCCGGGGTGGGGCCTGCTCAACAGAGTAAACAGGGTGGAGTTTCATGTAGCTGATAAAAGGATACTTATAACTTAGAAGTGAGAAAAAAGCAGCAATATACAAAACAGTGTGCACAGTGTAGTTTCAATGTCTATATTAAACCTACACCTAAGAAAAGCACTGGGAACAAAAACAGCCAGATGTTAAAAATGGTCTGTGTCTGGGTGTGTATTCCTTTTCTTCTCTGTACTTTACTATTTTGGATATTTCTCCAAAGACCAAACCCTGCTTTTATATTTTAAAAATGTAATCCAAAAATTTTTAATACAAAATTTAATCCCTACTGTTTCCACCAAAAGGATCTTATTTTATGTTATTTCCTTTAGGCCCTCCAGACATAAATTTAACCACAGGTCTTAACAGTGTCTTCTGGTTCCTCAAACATGAAGCATTTTCTTCCTTTCATAGGCACTTTCCAGGAATTTTCCCTTGGATAGAATGCTGCCACCCACAACCCCCACCTCACTTACCACCCATCAGAGCTCAGTTCAATTATTGATTTCTCAGGAAAAGTCCCTTCCTGTAGGGGAGGTCAGCTTCCCTGTTTCATTCACTTAGAGCCAACTGATCCCTCATTCATAGCACTTCCCCCAGTGGATATTTTGTCATTATTTGGTTAATGTCTGTCTTTCTTCCTAGGATGAAATAGGGAGTGAGACTCCTAGGCTAATAGCTCATCTCAGGGCTCTGTGGGTCCCATATGAACACCATATGGGAATTTACTACAGATTACTTGAATGATGAATTCATTCATTCATTTTTGGGAGGAAAATGAGTGCCAATTCTTAAACTGAGGCAGAATTTGCAATTTGATTATGAAAAGCACACCGAAAAAATATTGTCTTTAAGTGCCAAAAATTTTTTAGCAATTGAATAAAATCATTCTCTTTAATTAATGTATAATGAACACTGGAAATGACAGAGACATGTGGGAATCAATCCAGTTGTTACACTACCACACTAATGATTCCCTCTGCAATTGCCCCTCCGCTCTGTCTGGGATCCATACTCAGGCCACCCATCTGGGCTCCATGTAATGAGCACAGACGCTCTGGTTTCCAGGAAGACAAGACCAAGAGAATGACTGAAGTACACAAATCCATTACCAACCCAGGAAAATGACTCACAGCAAATGAAAGCACCACCTATAGCACTGACCATATTTAAAGGCAAGGCGCATCATTCCTATACTCCTCTAAGAATTTTTAAGATGAAGGAATAGAAATATTTTGAAGCTATAAATGAAGCTACCATTTAAAAATAAGCACCAGCTGGACACTGTAAATGCTTTTTCATTGGTCTTGAGTAACCAGTGCCAGAATGATCCCTATACTTGTTACTATATGCATTCAGCACTAAATTTGAAGATCTCTGAGAATGATGAGTCAATAGGCAAGGGTAGTGCTATGTCTTGATTATAGCCTTCCCCTAGTACAGTGGGAAGAGTGAGGATAGGGGTTGAAGGGATGTGACACTATCCAGTCCCTGGAGCTAGGAAACAGGCTCAAGAGTGTTCCATGTTTAGGACTACCATTTCCCCTGCAGCTAGTTAAAAGGGTTTTCCATTTCCTCCCTTAAAACCCTGGGCTGATTCTCATTCCAAAACTCACCTTCCAACTCATCCCTGCAAACTTGGCCCTTGCTGATTTCAGTATTGTCAGCAGAAACTCAAAAGATATTTCTTGTGTGCTTCTATGGTCTGAGCAGGAGGAGACTGGCCCCAGTGGCTCACACGAAAAGAATAGTGAAGGAGGCAGAGTCTAAGCACTGGGAGCAAAACCAAGACCCATATGGTTGACTACCAGGAATCCCTGAGCATGTCTTACAGAACAGAAGATAAGGAAATTGCTTGTTAAAAATCCCTGTTTCCAACCTTCCTTTATCAATTAAGCTTGCTTTAGTGTTTTTTGTTGTTGTTGTTCTTTTTCCCTTTCTTAATTGCATACCCTCCAAGCTTCATATAGCCTAGAAAATATATCACAAGACTCCTTAACATGCCTACAGATAAAGCCTCCGACATTATGGGTCACTATAGTAATCACTGAAGATGGTGACTGCAGCCATGAAATTAAAAGACGCTTACTCCTTAGAAGAAAAGTTATGACCAACCTAGACAGCATATTCAAAAGCAGAGACATCACTTTGCCAACAAAGGTTCGCCTAGTCAAGGCTATGGTTTTTCCTGTGGTCATTTATGGATGTCAGAGTTCGACTGTGACGAAAGCTGAGAGCCGAAGAATTGATGCTTTTGAACTGTGGTGTTGGAGAAGACTCTTGAGAGTCCCTTGGACTGCAAGGACATCCAACCAGTCCAATTTGAAGGAGATCAGCCCTGGGATTTCTTTGGAAGGAATGATGCTGAAGCTGAAACTCCAGTACTTTGGCCACCTTGTGCGAAGAGTTGACTCATTGGAAAAGACTCTGATGCTGGGAGGGATTGAGGGCAGGATGAGAAGGGGACGACAAAGGATGAGATGGCTGGATGGCATCACTGACTCGATGGACGTGAGTTTGAGGGAACTCCGGGAGTTGGTGATGGACAGGGAGGCCTGGTGTGCTGCGATTCATGGAGTCGCAAAGAGTCGGACACGACTGAGCAACTGAACTAATAGTAATAATGGGCTTAAGTTATTCTCCAAGAACGTGGAGTTGGATCCTGTTTGATTCAAGCTGGCTAAGACTGGTTGGGATCACTGATCCTAAAACCATGTCCGCACAGATATCTGATGAATAATTCTTTTACATCAGAGGGCCAAAAACTCCACCCTCAGATCGTGCCAGGCACCTCCACTTTTGAACACACATCCCATGAAGAAGCATGTAACCTAGATATGCCTGGGTAAAGCACTGATTACTTCACCTTTTCTCAACCGCCAATGGCATTTCTTTGATCTCCAACCAACTTTCCTCATGCCTAAGACCTCATTGCTTCTTTATCCCATAAATACCTCTGCCCCATGCCTTTAGGGAAACAGATATGAGACTTGTTCTCCCATCTCCTTATTTGACTGCCTTGTGAATAAATACTTTCTCTGCTACAAACCTCAGCATCCCTGCGCTGGGCTTGCTGTACACAGAACAAACGAATCTGGAACAAAACCCAGTGTTCAGGGCTACCTCTGGGATCACATTAAGGTCAATGGGGAATGGATTCTTCCCCAAGAATACAAAGGGATATGCTTTACTCAGAACAGCTGTCTTAAAAATATTATTTTCAGTGCCACTTCCCTGGAGGTTAAGGTTACAAACTATCCTGGTTGACCCAGAACCGAGAGGTTTCTCAGAATGCAGGACTTTCAGGGCTAAAGCCAGGATGGTCTTAGGCAAACCAGATGACCTTTGTGTGACTATGCTATGCTTTTCCTGATCAAGGCCTTATTTACAAATTCACAGTCTGATTAGATCCAAATTTATTTAGTTTAGAGTGACTTGGACACACAGAATTTGCTGACTCATCAGTGATAAGTGATTGATAAGAGATAAGTGATTGTCATCATTCTACAGTTCAACTGTGCTAATTCCTGTCAGTTCAGTTCAGTTGCATCCGACTCTTTGCAACCCCATGAATCGCAGCACGCCAGGCCTCCCTGTCCATCACCAACTCCCGGAGTTCACTTAGACTCATGTCCATCGAGTTAGTAATGCCATCCAGCCATCTCATCCTCTGTCGTCCCCTTCTCCTCCTGCCCCCAATCCCTCCCAGCATCAGAGTCTTCTCCAATGAGTCAACTCTTCGCACAAGGTGGCCAAAGTACTGGAGTTTCAGCTTCAGCATCATTCCTTCCAAAGAAATCCCAGGGCTGATCTCCTTCAGAATGGACTGGTTGGATCTCCTTGCAGTCCAAGGGACTCTCAAGAGTCTTCTCCAACACCACAGTTCAAAAGCATCAATTCTTCGGCAATCGGCCTTCTTCACAGTCCAACTCTCACATCCATACATGGCCACAGGAAAAACCATAGCCTTGACTAGACGAACCTTTGTTGGCCAAGTAATGTCTCTGCTTTTGAATATGCTATCTAGGTTAGTCATAACTTTTCTTCTAAGGAGTAAGCGTCTTTTAATCTCATGGCTGCAGTCACCATCTGCAGTGATTTTGGAGCCCAGAAAAATAAAGTCTGACACTGTTTCCACTGTTTCCCCATCTATTTCCCATGAAATAATGGGACCGGATGCCATGATCTTCGTTTT
This sequence comes from Tragelaphus eurycerus, assembly GCA_935064755.1. Classification (NCBI taxonomy): domain Eukaryota; kingdom Metazoa; phylum Chordata; class Mammalia; order Artiodactyla; family Bovidae; genus Tragelaphus; species Tragelaphus eurycerus. Next base: position 13,735,322 of record CAKXYN010000015.1, on the reverse strand, counting down.
CTGAATGTTGAGCTTTAAGCCAACTTTTTCACTCTCCACCTTCGCTTTCATCAAGAGGCTTTTTAGTTCCTCTTTACTTTCTGCCATAAGGGTGGTGTCATCTGCATATCTGAGGTTATTGATATTTCTCCTGGCAATCTTGATTCCAGCTTGTGCTTCTTCCAGTCCAGTGTTTCTCATGATGTACTCTGCATATAACTTAAATAAACAGGGTGACAATATACAGCCTTGACGTACTCCTTTTCCTATTTGGAACCAGTCTGTTGGTCCATGACCAGTTCTAACTGTTGCTTCCTGACCAAATTTCTCAAGAGGCAGATCAGGTGGTCTGGTATTCCCATCTCTTTCAGAATTTGCCACAGTTTATTGTGATCCACACAGTCAAAGGCTTTGGCATAGTCAATAAAGCAGAAATAGATGTTTTTCTGGAACTCTCTTGCTTTTTCCATGATCCAGCGGATGTTGGCAATTTGATCTCTGGTTCCTCTGCCTTTCTAAAACCAGCTTGAACATCAGGAAGTTCACGGTTCACATATTGCTGAAGCCTGGCTTGGAGAATTTTAAGCATTACTTTACTAGTGTGTGAGATGAGTGCAATTGTGTGGTAGTTTGAGCATTCTTTGGCATTGCCTTTCTTTGGGATTGGAATGAAAACTGACCTTTTCCAGTCCTGTGGCCACTGCTGAGTTTTCCAAATTTGCTGGCATATTGAGTGCAGCACTTTCACGGCATCATCTTTCAGGATTTGGAATAGCTCAACTGGAATTCCATCACTTCCACTAGCTTTGTTCATAGTGATGCTTTCTAAGGCCCACTTGACTTCCCATTCCAGGATGTCTAGCTCTAGGTCAGTGATCACACCATTGTGATTATCTGGGTCGTGAAAATCTTTTTTGTACAGTTCTTCTATGTATCCTTGCCACCTCTTCTTAATATCTTCTGCTTCTGTTAGGTCCATACCATTTCTGTCCTTTATCAAGCCCATATTTGCATGAAATATTCCCTTGGTATCTCTAATTTTCTTGACGAGATCTCTAGTCTTTCCCATTCTGTTATTTTCCTCTATTTCTTTGCACTGATCGCTGAAGAAGGCTTTTCTTATCTCTCCTTGCTATTCTTTGGAACTCTGCATTCAGATGTCTATATCTTTCCTTTTCTTCTTTGCTTTTCGCTTCTCTTCTTTTCACAGCTATTTGTAAGGCCTCCCCAGACAGCCATTTTCCTTTTTTGCATTTCTTTTCCATGGGGATGGTCTTGATCCCTGTCTCCTGCACAATGTCACGAACCTCATTTCATAGTTCATCAGACACTCTATCTATCAGATCTAGGCCCTTAAATCTATTTCTCACTTCCACCGTATAATCATAAGGGATTTGATTTAGGTCATACCTGAATGGTCTAGTGGTTTTCCCTACTTTCTTCAATTTAAGTCTGACTTGCAAAAGCTGCCACTTGCCATTTCTTCCTACAGGGCAACTTCCCAACCCAGGGATCCAATTCGTGTCTCTTATGTCTCCTGCATTTGCAGGTGGGTTCTTTACCACTAGCACTACCTGGGAGCCCCACTGTCTTCTAACTGAGCCCCAATTCCTTAGCTTGGTTTCCAGAGCCCCCCTCTATCAACCTTGGCACCCACTCATCCCCCAGGCTGCTCTAACTTCTAGAAGCTGATAGCACTCCTTGCCTTCTCACCTTCCATTCCTCCCCTCCATTAACTATCATAGTCTCATCCCCTTTCCTCCAGGCCCCCATGAAAATGCAACCTCCTCCATGAAACATTCCAGAATACCATCCTTCTCCTTTATACTCTGATAGCATTTTGTCGGAGAAGGCAATGGCACCCCACTCCAGTACTTTTGCCTGGAAAATCCCACGGACGGAGGAGCCTGGTAGGCTGCAGTCCATGGGGTCACTAAGAGTCGGACATGACTGAGCAACTTCACTTTCTCTTTTCACTTTCATGCATTGGGGAAGGAAACGGCAACCCACTCCAGTGTTCTTGCCTGGAGAATCCCAGGGACAGGGAAGCCTGGTGGGCTGCCGTCTATGGGATCACACAGAGTCGGACACGACTGAAGTGACTTAGCATAGCAGAGCAGAGCAGAGCGTTTTGTCTGTACTGTTCTCAAAGTTCTGCCCTGTAGAAAGTTCTCTGTGTACATTTAAAAAAAAAAAAACAAACCCTCTGCTAGGTTGGAAGTTCTCAGAGATGAGAAGAAATGTCTTAAATGTTAACATTTCCATCTGAGGCCTAACAGGTCGACTATCTGTTTTCCTTCTTAGGCATTATATTTTTCCCGTGTCAGCAAATATTTATTAAATGTCTACTAAGTACCATGAATTAGTAACTGATTCTTCATGTGTCTTTTTTTTTTTTTTTGCCACATCACACAACATGCAGGATCTTAAATTTCCCAACCAGGGACTGGGATTGAACCCATGCCCGCAGCAGTGGAAACTCAAAGTCTTAAGCCCTGGACCACCAGGAATATCTCCAACTGTATTATTTAGATGGAAATTATCCTCAAAACTTAATGCAGAGTAAAGCAGACTGGCCTATCCTTCATTCAAACCAACTATCTTGAAAATATTATCTGTGGTGCTAGTTCCTTGGAGCTATGACCAACTGTCCTGGTTTGCCTGGGACCAACAAGTTTCCCAGAATGCGTGACTGTCATGGTTAAAATCAGGACAGTCTAGGGCAAAACTGGATGGTTAATCACATTAGTAGGGAATGCAGATTGGAAAATAAAGGTTCCTGCTCTCAATCTCTGGTCTGCCCTCCAACACATGCGATCAAGGTTTGGTGTGTGTGTGATGATGATATAAATAAGCCAACAAACCATGTCTAGAAAAATAGAAAGAAATTATACCCACATATTAATCATGCTTGTCTTTGGGTGGTAGGACTGATAGGTGATTTTTTTCACTCCTTTCATTTTTCTATAATTTCCAAACTTTCTATAGTGAGTTCTTTTATACTAGCGAAATTAAAAGCTGGGGTTCTAATATTCAGTTCAGTTCAGTCGCTCAGTCGTGTTCGACTCTTTGCAACCCCATGAACCGCAGCACGCCAGGCCTCCCTGTCTATCACCAACCCCCAGAGTTTACCCAAACTCATGTTCATTGAGTTGGTGATGCCATCTAACCATCTCGTCCTATGTCGTCCCCTTCTCTTCCTGCCTTCAATCTTTCCCAACATCAAGGTCTTTTCAAATGAGTCAGCTCTTCGCATCAGGTGGCCAAAGTATTCGAGTTTCAGCTTCAACATCAGTCCTTCCAATGAACACCCAGGACTGATCTCCTTTAGAATGGACTGGTTGGATCTCCTTGTAGTCCAAGGGACTCTCAAGAGTCTTCTCTAACACCACAGTTCAAAAGCATCAATTCTTCTGTGCTCAGCTTTCCTTATAGTCCAACTCTCACATCCATACACGACCACTGGAAAAACCATAGCCTTAACTAGACGGACCTTTGTTGACAAAGTAATGTCTCTGCTTTTTAATATGTAATCTAGGTTGGTCATTGGAGAAAGCAATGGCAACCCACTCCAGTACTCTTGCCTGGAAAATCCCATGGATGGAGGAGCCTGGTAGGCTGCAGTCCATGGGGTCGCTAAGAGTCGGACATGACTGAGCGACTTCACTCTCACTTTTCACTTTCCTGCATTGGAGGAGGAAATGGCAACCCACTCCAGTGTTTTTGCCTGGAGAATCCCAGGGGCGGGGAAGTCTGGTGGGCTGCCGTCTATGGGGTCGCACAGAGTCGAACATGACTGAAGTGACTTAACAGCAGGTTGGTCATAACTTTCCTTTCAAGCAGTAAGCATCTTTTAATTTCATGGCTGCAATCACCATCCACAGTTATTTTGGAGCCCCCAAAAATAAAGTCAGCCACTGTTTCCACTGTTTCCCTATCCATTTGCCATGAAGTGATGGGACTGGATGCCATGATCTTAGTTTTCTGAATGCTGAGCTTTAAGCCAACTTTTAATGACAGATAATAATGGAGAAATAAATAGTATCTATGCCAACTGAGCTGCCTATCCCATTTTCAACAAACATTCTGAGATATGCTTTCCAGAGGTAAGAGAAAAATCTGAATTCTTACTTCTGGGATTATTTTTCAAGGAATAATAATCTTTCATGTCAAGCTGCCCCAGCTGAACATTCCTAAGGAAGCAAACTGATAAAATGACCTGACTTTTACTCCTGTCAGACCACAAGTCACTCTTCTAGCAAAGAGATGGGTGCTGGCTGCTGACCTTTCTCGGAGAAGGGGCTGATCCAGAAGAGGGCTGGGAGATCTGGAGTTCTGGGAGGTGTCAAATGAAGTTTCCTGGTGAAAATCAGCATCCCCTTGGTTACTGTAACTGGGCGAGGGCTTTCCAAACTTACTTGAATCTAAAGATGATGGTGATTCATTCCTTAAAACAATCCGTTCATCTGGCTCTTTGATAACCTGAGTGACAATGTGCATTCATCTTTAGTTATAGCTTTTGCTTTTGTTTGCTTAATTTAGAGCTGGGGGTTGGGTGGGACAAGGAAGGGAACTGGGGGCAAGAAGACACAATACCTGCCCCCAGGATCTCCTGCAAATACAAGAGGAGTGGGAACAGAGAAGACCAGAGACAAAATGCTCAGGAATCAAGGGAAAGGAAAGATAACCAAATTCATTTGGTATATATTAACGAGCCAAAATAAACTCCTGCTCTGAATTTTGATTTGTGAGGACTAGGGATTAGTGCGCTGGGAAAGAAAAAATTTTTAGACAAAATATTTAAAGGCTATGTCAAGGAAGCTGAGAGTACTCCATTTTCTTTGTGTATATCCACTGTCATGTTGTAACATGGAAGCTTGCACCTTCACCTGAACAAGCCAATCAGACTTTAAGAACCAGTGATTGACCACCTCTCTATATTCAATTCAAGAAAAAGTAATGAAAATTATTACTGATAAAGTAGGTATTGAACCTACATACACTTTCACTGGTGACTCATCTACAAACGAAAGGAGTTTATATGAGGGGTTAAAACCAACTAAAGCAAAGCAGCTCAAGTTAAACTACAGCAATTCCATAAGCAACATGAGCTAGAAATGTATTTTCAACTGCTCATGGGAGAAAGCACAATAATTGACATTATATAGCTGGTGATAAATCATTTTACAAATGCTGCTTCTAAAATTACCTTCACGTTAGCTCCAAGGCTGTCAAGAGAAGACGCTAGAAGAAAGAGGAACAGGTGTTTCAATGACTCATTATTACCAGTTACTCCTAAAGCTATTACATTTATTGCACAGCAGTACAAAAACATTACACAATGAATGAATTATTAGAGAACTTAAATGATCCCTTATAAATCATACCATCACTTTAAATTCTCCCTGAAGTCACAGAAATTCTATGAGTTTTTTTCTGTCCTCTTGAGGTAAACAATAATGTTATATTAATGGCAGCACATATGGACACAAGAAGGGTAAAAGTGAGTCTAACGTGAAGCAAAAAGTTCAGTAGCCCTTGGGCAGCTTGGAAAACACATTTGCCCAGGTGTCCACAGCCTAAAAGAAAACCATGTAGCTCAATATAAAATTCAAAGCCTCTGCCACTCTGGCATTCCCTTTATATTAGGTTTACATAAAACCCTACTTACACAGAAACTCTGAGTATACTTGTCCAAGACAGACAAAAACGAATACATGAGAGCTTGAAAAAAACAACACAGCAAAAGTGAAAATCATTATGATTACATTAAGTAGATCTAATACCAGAGAATGATAAGAATTACTAGAAGTAATAAATACACAGACAAAACCAAGACTAAATGAGATTGTTCCAGATTGAAAATAAAATGCTTTTGAAATGAATATTTGCAAGGCTATGCTAAGACCATCATGGCTTCCCCCAGCTGACTGGGACTGAGACAGTGACAAGGGACTGCTGATTCCCTTATGCCACTGGCAACACGAAGGAAGATATAAAAAGGGATTTTTTTAAACATGTGAATTGTCATATTCTTTGGGCACGCATGTATGTGTGTGGCCATCTTGTCCCAAAAGCTCTCTTTTACCACACTCCCAGCTGAGCAGGGAATCAGTAGTGCTAAAAAGGCCCTTTTTAGCTATAGCCACAAGCCTGCCCTTTGCCTAGGAACCCCCTTGCTACTGATCCCAGGGGGCTTGCCCTTGTTCCCTTGCTTCTCAAAGTGTTGTCCATGGACCAGCAGCATCGGTATCACCTGGAAGCTTGTTGGAAAAGAAGGATTCCAGGTCCCACCTCAGCCCTACGGAATCAGAATCTGCAGTTTAACAAGACACCCAGGTGATTCAAATGCACATTGAAGTTTGAGAAGCACTGCTTTATTCTACCTTAGGCCCGGATGAATGAGCTGACAGGTGACCTAAGGAAAGGTCTGGCTTGGAAGCTACAGGGATTCCAAGGATCTGAGCCCAGAGGTCTGAACGTCTTCTCTAAATGTAGGTGTGCCAAAAACTTGATGTGTGACCTGTACACACTCTGTAACCTCTCTGGAACCTTAGTTCTCCACCTGCCAGGATTAAGAAGAGACAAAGGCCGAGACCAATGTGATACATGACCCCATTGTTATTTAGCTAGTATTAAGCCCAGCTGTCCTCCCCAGGAAAGGACATTTTCTGTTGCTTCATTTCAAGGTAATGGGGAAGACAGTGTTGTTTTTATGGGCTACATGGGTGATTTTCAATATAAATATCAGAGAAGATGAAGCATTTTCTGCCTCAAATTCTGTCACCTGTCTTTGACTTGTTGCTATAGAACAGTCACCATCATCCAAGAGAATACTGGCTTGAGTTATCACAAGAGACTGTGCAGCCCCTTACAAGTAGAAACCTTTCAGGCTAAGATAGGAAACTTGTTGTCAGGGATGATATAAGTCCAGGTCAGGAGAATGGGCCATGACCATCCCTTTCTAGCCTAAGAATTAATTCAGGAATGGTTGAAATTCACTGCCATGACATTCAGTACTGACACAGGTTCATGTATTTCACTCATAAAGTTCAGTTAAATTTCAGTTCAGTCACTTAGTCGTGTCCGACACTTTGCAACCACAAGGACTACAGCATGCCAGGCTTCCCTGTCCATTATCAATACCAGGAGCTTGCTCAAACTCATGTCCAATGCGTCGGTGATGCCATCCAACCATCTTACCCTCTGTCATCCTCTTGTCCTCCTGCCTTCAATCCTTCTCATCATCGCGGTCTTTTCCAATGAGTCAGTTCTTCACATCAGGTGGCAAAAGGATTGGAGCTTCAGCATCAGTCCTTCCAATGAATATCCAGGGCTGATTTCCTTTAGGATTGATTGATTTGATCTCCCTGCTGTCCAAGGGACTCTCAAAAGTCTTCTCCAACACCACAGTTCAAAAGCATCAATTCTTTGATGCTCAGCTTTCCTTATGGTCCAACTCTCACATCCATACATGACTACTGGAAAAACCATAGCTTTGACTAGACAATCTTTGTCAGCAAAGTATGTCTCTATTTTTTAATATGCTGTCTAGGTTTGTCATAGCTTTTCTTCCAAGGAACAAGTGTCTTTTAACTTTATGGCTGCAATCACCATCTGCAGTGATTTTGGAGCCCAGAAAAGAAAGTATGTCACTGTTTCCATTGTTTCCCCATCTATTTGCCATCAAGTGATGGGACTGGATGCCATGATCTTAGTTTTCTGAATGTTGAGCTTTAAGCCAACTTTTTCATTCTCCTCTTTCACTTTCATCAAGAGGCTTTTTAGTTCCTCTTCACTTTCTGCCGTAAGGGTGGTATCATCTGCATATCTGAGGTTATTGATATTTCTCCCAGCAATCTTGATTCCAGCTTGTGCTTCTTCCAGACCAGCATTTCACATGATGTACTCTGCATATAAACTAACAAGTAGAGTGACAATATACAGCCTCGATGTACTCCTTTCCCAATTTGGAACCAGTCCATTGTTTCATGTACAGTTCTAACAGTTGCTTCTTGATAGATATACAGATTTCTCAGGAGGCAGGTCAGGTGGTCTGGTATTCTCATCTCTTGAAGAATTTTCCACAGTTTGTTGTAATCCACACAAAGGCTCTGGCATAGTCAATGAAGCAGAGATAGATGTTTTTCTGGAATTCTCTTGCTTTTTCTATGATCCAACAGATGCTGGCAATTTAATCTCTGGTTCCTCTGCCTTTTATAAATCCTGCTTGAATATCTGGAAGTTCTCAATTCATATACTGTTGAATCCTGGCTTGGAGAATTTTAAGCATTACTTTGCTAGCGTGTGAGATGAGTGCAATTATGTGGTAGTTTAAATATTCTTTGGTACTGCCTTTCTTGGGATTGGAATGAAAAATGACATTTTCCAGTCCTGTGGCCACTGCTGAGTTTTCCAAATTTGCTAGCTATTGAGTGCAGCACTTTCAAAGCATCATCTTTTAGGATTTGAAATAGCTCAGTCTATGGGATCACACAGGGTCAGACATGACTGAAGCGACTTAGCAGCAGTAGCAGCAGCTGGAATTCCATCACCTCCACCAGCTTTGTTCATAGTGATGTTTCCTAAGACCAACTAGACTTTGCACTCTAGGATGTCTGGCTCTAGGTGAGTGATTACACCACTCTGGTTATCTGGGTCATTAAGATCTTTTTGCTTAGTTCTTCTGTGTATTTGCCACCTCTTCTTAATATCTTCTGCTTCTGTTAAATCCATACCCTTTCTGTCCTTTATTGTGCTCATCTTTGCATGAAATGCTCCCTTGGTATCTCTGATTTTCTTGAAGAGATCTTTAGTCTTTCCCATTCTATTGTTTTCCTCTGTTTCTTTGCATTGATCACTGAGGAAGGCTTTCTTATCTCTCCTTACTATTCTTTGGAACTCTGCATTCAGATAGGTATATCTTTCCTTTTTCCTTTGCCTTTAGCTTCTCTTCTTTTCATAGCTATCTGTAAGGCCTCCTCAGACAACCATTTTGTCTTTTTGTAATTCTTCTTCTTGGGGATGGTTTTGATCACCGTTTCCTGTACAATATTACAAACCTCCATCCATAGTGCTTCAGGCACTCTATCAGATCTAATCTTTTGAATCTATTTGTCACTTCCACTGTATAATCCTAAGGGATTTGATTTAGGTCATACTGAGTGGTCTAGTGGTTTTCCCTACTTTCTTCAATTTAAGTCTGAATTTGGCAATAAGGAGTTCATGATCGGAGCCTTAGTCAGCTCCTGGTCTTGTTTTTGATGACTGTATAGAGCTGCTCCATCTTCAGCTGCAAAGAATATAATAAATCTGATTTATGTATTGACCATCTGGTGATGACCATGTATAGAGTCGTCTCTTGTGTTGTTGGAAGAGAGTGTTTGCTATGACCAGTGCGTTATCTATTAGCCTTTGCCTTGCTTCATTTTCTACTCCAAAACCAAACTTGCTTGCTACTTGCCTGCTTACAGGTATCTTCCTGCTTTTGCATTCCAGTCCCCTATGATGAAAAGGATATCTGTTTTTGGTGTTAGTCTAGAAGGTCTTGTAGGTCATCACAGAACCGTTCAACTCTAGCTTCTTTGGCATCAGTGGTTGGGGCATAGGCATGGATTACTGTGATACTGAATGGTTTGCCTTGGAAATGAACAGACCACCAAGGGGATGTCTTAACCCAGCAATTCTTGATGTATGATCCAGGGCCTCCCCATGGGTCCCCAAGACCTTTTAGGAACTCTGCAAGGTCAAAACTATTCTCCTAATAGTAAGACATACTCTGTCTTTTTCATTTTCATTCTCTTATGACTATATAACAGAGTTCTCCAAAAGCTATATGATATGTCATGATGATACCACTCTGATGGCTAATGTTTGCTTATATATTCTTGTGTTTTTAAATTCCTCAAGTTTAATGTCTAATGCTAATTGTTGATAGATATCATTCACATACAGAAAAGCTCAGTGTGGCTCTCAATAATACTTAGCACAAAAGGGTCCTGAAATCTAAATGTCTGAGATCCCCTGCCTTAACCTCACTGTTTCAGAGAGAACTGGCTCTCCTCCTTGCTGACTTGCAATCTTGTAAAGGAAGTGTTTCCTCTCCTGATCTCCATCAATTCCCTGCTGCATACTATCCTGAAAAATGGCGAGTCTTATTTGTGAGCTATCTGTGGTGCCTTTTCAAGCAGATCCCACCAAGACAAGATATTCTCTGCTTTTCTAACAGCCACAACCAGAACACATTCAGTGGTGACACTCCTTAGGGGAAGTCTCCCCAGTTCCTCCTAGGGAAACTCTGAAACAGAAGGCATCTCTGCTAATGACTCTGCTCATGGGAACCCCCTCCCTGGAAACTCCTAGTGACAGGCTACCTAAGAATTAGGCCCTGAGTTTCCAGACAAATATGTGATTCCTCAGAACGAAAGAAGACTTAGAGGTAGGATGCATTCATTCCCATGGGTAAACTACACAGGAGTAACAAGAAAATCGAATACCTCTTCTCACTGGAAATGGAAAGTTTGAAAAGTTAGGTTTTCTTCTAGACTTCTGGGAATGATGCTGTGAACTGTTCTCACCAAAGGGCTTTGCACTGTCCACCTGAAAGGAAAGGAATGAGACCTGAACCCACTGTAGCTTGTCTTACCCTCTCCTCATTCCCTGTAATACCTTTCTCCCCTTCAATCACAGTCATGCAGGTGAGAAAAGAGAAGGTTGGGAAAAGATTAAATCACAGCCTGTGAGTATATAAAATGTTATAACCAACAGGGAAACCTGTTTGTCCCTATTTTCACTGAGGTTAGAACACAAAGATATGGGCTAATATGACACAGATCATATTCTAACCACTGGTAAGGCCAGTAAAGAGCAAGTGGAGTTTGTTTAATCTTCTTTTAAAACAGGATAGCTTCACATTCCTAAACACAGAGCAGTACTGGCCTAGGTGGGGTCCTCCCTGAAGACAAGGAATTTTCATAAGGTAATCTTTCAGCCTTTCACATCTCCTTTCAGTCTGAGTGTCTATATCCTTGAAAAAAAGAACAGTGGTGACTGTATTATTTTAGTTAAGGTGACCACATTTTCCTACATTCAACAACATGATCTGCCAACAGGTCAAAATACTTGAAATAGAGACTCTTCCAGAATGTCTATGACATACAGTTGCTTAATTTTCTTTTTAAAAAACCTTGTTTTTTATTTTTTTAATGTCAAGAAGTCATGTTATACTATTATTCTTCATTCTACTTCAAGAAATAATTTTATTAGAATTTACAATCTTGACAACATCAGGTCCTCTACATTTTAATTTTTCTATTTAAACATCAGATATCATCAGGAAATCTGGCTAAATAAAAGAGTTAATATCTATAAGCCCTTAGGAAAGAGCTTGGCACACAGTAAAGACTGTATATGAATTTGTTAAATAAAAGTATCATGTAAATTTTAATTCCCAAAGAAAACTTCCAACATTTTAAGGTTATTTAGTTCATAATGGCATACACTAAAGTTGTGTATTTTATTAAAATATATATCAAATGGAATAAATCAGACCCAATATACTCAATTTAACAATATTTGTATGAAACTATGTTTAGAGTGCTAGATTTTGCCAGACATTTTTTACAGGTTACCTGAAGAAAACAGCTATCCTGTATTTTCCAGCCAAACAACATCTCTGTTCTACCTGCAAACCAATGCTATAACCAGTCATCTGAAAAGCACCTTGACTTTGGGATTTACCATGCTTCATTTCTTGTGTCTAATATACAAACATCACACAGGTAATTCTGAGTCAAATTATCAACTTGACAATAATATCAATTGTTAACATTCTGGAGAATAAGTCATGAACTACAATATGGAACAGAGTTCATGAAAAACAGGAACTATATTCATGGAAAAGTTGCAGGATATAAAATCAACACACAGAAATGCCTTGCATTCCTATACACTAACAATGAAAGAACAGAAAGAGAAATTAAGGAAACAATTCCATTTGCCATTGTAATGAAAAGAATAAAATATGTAGGAATAGATCTACCTAAAGAAACAAAAGACCTATATATAGAAAACTATAAAACAGTGATGAAAGAAATCAAAGATGACACAAATAGATATAGAAATATACCATGTTCATAGATCGGAAGAATCAATATAGTAAAAATGAGTACACTACCCAAAGCAACCTATAAATTCAATTCAATCCCTATCACGCTACCAACAGTATTTTTCAGAGAACTAGAACAAATAATTTTACAATTTGTATGGAAATACAAAAAACCTCATATAGCCAAAGCAATAAGAATGGAACTGGAGGAATCAACCTGCCTGACTTCAGATTATACTGCCTGCCTGCAGATTATACTACAAAGCTACAGTCATCAAGACGGTATGGTACTGGCACAAAGACAGAAATATAGATCAATGGAACAAAATAGAACGCCCAGAGATAAATCCATGCACCTATGGACACCTTATCTTTGACAAAGGAGGCAAGAATATACAATAGAGAAAAGACAATCTCTTTAACAAGTGGTGCTGGGAAAACTGGTCAACCACCTGTAAAAGAATGAAACTAGAACACTTTATAATACTATACACAAAAATAAACTCAAAATGGATTAAAGATCTAAATGTAAGACCAGAAACTATAAAACTCATAGAAGAAAACATAGGCAAAACACTCTCTGACATAAATCACAGCAGGATCCTCTATGACCCACCTCCCAGAGTAACAGAAATAAAAGCAAAAATAAACAAATGAGACCTAATTAAACTTAAAGGCTTTTGCACAATGAAGGAAACTATAAGCAAGGTGAAAAGACAGCCTTCAGAATGGGAGAAAATAATAGCAAACGAAGCAACTGACAAAGAATTAATCTCAAATATATACAAGTAGCTGCTGCTGCTGCTGCTAAGTTGCTTCAGTCGTGTCCGACTCTGTGTGAACCCATAGACGGAAGCTCACCAGGCTTCCCCGTCCCTGGGATTCTCCAGGCAAGAACACTGGAGTGGGTTGCCATTTCCTTCTCCAGTGCATGAAAGTGAAAAGTGAAAGTGAAGTCGCTCAGTCATGTCTGACTCTTAGCGACCCCATGGACTGCAGCCTACCAGGCTGCAGCTCAATTCCACAAAAATAAACAACCCAATCAAAAAATGGGCCAAAGAACTAAACAGACATTTCTCCAGAGAAGACATACAGATGGTTAACAAACATGAAAAAATGCTCAACATCACTCATTATCAGAGAAATGCAAATCAAAACCACAATGAGGTACTACCTCACGCCAGTCAGAATGGCTGCTATCAAAAAGTCTGCAAATAATAAATGTTGCAGAGAATGAAGAGAAAAGAAAACTCTCTTACACTGTTGGTGGGAATGCAAACTAGTACAGCCACTATGGAGAAGAGTGTGGAGATTCCTTAAAAAACTGGAAATAGAACTGCCTTATGACCCAGGAATCCCACTGCTGGGCATACACACTGAGGAAACCAGAACTGAAAGAGACAAGTATACCCCAATGTTCATCACAGCACTGTTTATAATAGCCAGGACTTGGAAGCAACCTAGATGTCCACTGGCAGATGAATGGATAAGAAAGCTGTGGTACATATACACAATGGAATATTACTCAGCCATTAGAAAGAATGCATTTGAGTCAGTTCTAATGAGGTGGATGAAACTGGAGCCTATTATACAGAGTGAAGTAAGCCAGAAAGAAAAACACCAATACAGTATACTAACGCATATATATGGAATTTAGAAAGAGGGTAACAATAACCCTATATGCAAGACAGCAAAAGAGACACAGATGTATTGAACAGTCTTTTGGACTCTGTGGGAGAGGGCGAGGGAGGTATGATATGGGAGAATGGCATTGAAACATGTAAAATATCATATGTGAAATGAATCGCCAGTTCGGGTTTGATGCATGATACAGGGTGCTCGGGGCTGGTGCACTGGGATGACCCTGAGGGATGGGATGGGGAGGGAGGTGGGAGTGGGGTTCAGGATGGGGAACACATGTACACTCATGGCGGATTCAAGTCAATGTATGGCAAAACCAATACAATATTGTAAAGTAAAATAAATAAATTAATTTTAAAAAAGAAAAACGCTAGTACAGTATATTAACACATATATGTGGAATTTAGAAAGATGGTAACAATGACCCTATATGCAAGACAGCAAACAAGACACAGATGTAAAGAACAGACTTTTGGACTCTGTGGGAGAAGGCAAGGGTGGGATGATTTGAGAGAATAGTATTGAAACATGTAAAATAGTCAGTCCAGGTTTGATGCATGATACAGGGTACTCAGGGCTGGTGCACTGGGATGACGCTGAGGGATGGGATGGGGAGGGAGGTGGGAGGGGGGCTCAGGATGGGGAACACATGTACACCTACAGCTGATTCATGTCAATGTATGGCAAAAACTACTATAATATTGTAAAGTAATTAGCCTCCAATTAAAATAAATAAAATTAAAAAAGAAAAACTCGTGTTTTTAACATAATAAAAACATATTTAACTGTAAAGAAATGAATCTGCATATACAGTATAATTACAACTTTGTGGGAAAAAATAAGGCCTTAGGAATATCAAAAAAAGTCAAAAGAAAATGTATCAAATAAAACAATGATTTTATTATTCTAGTGAACCTATGGGTAATTTTTTTCTTCAACTTTTCTGTATTTTCCTTTATTTTTATAGTAGTTGAAAACAAATTAAGACTATGAAAACAAGTGTGATTAAATTTGCCCACTACTTCCTGATGGCTAAATCTAATATAACTTTAATTAAGGACTTTGACTATGGCATATCATTACTTCTTCCTGCAGCCACATGTTTCCTACTCTTAAACTGTGGCCTGGTGAATTCCCTAATGGTCCAGTGGTAAAGAATCCACCTTGCAGTGCAGGGAACATGGGTTTGATCCCTGGTCAGGGAATAAGATCCCACATGCCATGGAGCAACTAAGACTGTGCACTGCAGCAAGAGAGTCCATGCACCACAATGAAAAGATCCCTCATGACTCAACAAAGAGCTCGCATGCCACAACCAAGACTGGAGGCAGCCAAATAAATAAATATATATTTTAAAAAGCTGGCCACTGAACAATGATCTTACTATGAAAACTCAAACAGTTTTCTTGAAACTGATGAGGCTTTAGTTTCAGATTTGTACAGAGTATGTGCCAGCCTTTGATATGAATCTTCTACTACTGTCAGTTCATTGATCTTCCTGGATAGAGGCAGGTTGTCCTATGCAGGTAACACAATTAATAATTAAATTTATTTTTAATTCTAAAATTAAAAATAGGGATAGCAGACATTTACTCAGTAAGTCCTCTGTACAAGACATCTTTATAGCAGTTTCTTGACAATAACTCTAAGAAATGAACATAATTAAATCATAATTACTGTTAAATTTGAATTTCCTCTATTTATTTACTTACACATCTGTTATCATGGTCCAACCTTCCTTTATTCCACCCTCATCACACCCTCACCATTTCAAAAGACTCTGAAAAATAATTTTAGGCTCACATGTCTTACTACAAATGGAGGTTTGCTTTCTCCAGGTATTTTGAAAGTATATCCAAGGTTCAGCTGAGCTGGCTGGTCCTGAAAGAAACGCCTGGTGCAATATGGAGAGAGTGGCCGGGACTGCATGCCTGGGGGCACTCTGTCGAGATTACTCTCCCTTAGTTTCATCTTTACACAACTCAAAGGGAATTTTGGTCCATTTGGTGTAGATAAAGGCCTTCGTGACTTACATCTTTCTTCCTGAAACCCAAAGAAGAGACAATATTTTTGAAGAATAAAGGTCAATCAGAATATAACTGTATTTAACTGAACTAAGGTAGAAGATTTAACATCTCAGATTTATAAAATGTGAACTCAGGGAAGGGCATTTTAAAATTTTTCTTCAGGTCAGCTTAGTATCACTGCTGCTGCTGCTGCTGCTAAGTCGCTTCAGTCGTGTCCGACTCTGTGCGACCCCACAGACAGAAGCCCACCAGGCTCCCCTGTCTCTGGGATTCTCCAGGCAAGAACACTGGAGTGGGTTGCCATTTCCTTCTCCAATGCACGAAAGTGAAAAGTGAAAGTGAAGTCGCTCAGTCGTGTCCGACTCTTAGCGACCCCATGGACTGGAGCCTACCAGGCTCCTCCGTCCATGGGATTTTCCAGGCAAAAGTACTGGGGTGGGGTGCCATTGCCTTCCCCGTTAGTATCACTAGTAGATTTAAACTATTAACAGTGAGATCTGTGACTTCCCTGGCGGTCCAGTGGTTGAGAATCCAGCTGCCAATGCAGGGAACACGGGTTTGACCCCTGGTCCAGGAAGATCCCACATGTAATGGAACAACTAAACCCATGCACAACTACTGAGCCGAAATGCCCCAGAGCCCATGCTCTGCAGCAAAAGAAGCCACCACAATGAGAATCCGACAGGTACCAACCAAGACTCGGTGCAGCCAAAATGTTTTTAAAAATTAATGAAATTTAAACAGTTAGTTTTATTTGTATTATGAGAAAGCTGGAAAGTATCAGACACCTCCATGCCCCATCAGATGATTGACAGATACACAAATACAGTGAGAGAGGGAGACAGAGAGAATTTGGCATATACTCGGGTTCAGCGATTTCACCTCAAGCAATTTATTTTAAGGAAAAAGTATGGCTATATGTATAGCTATGGAAATTTTTATAACAATTAAAAAATTATAAGCCAACTATACTGGTGAGTAAGTACTTTTTTCTCAGCTCCAAACCCACCTTTCTATACTTAATTTTATGATACTGAACCTGCCACTGGAAATCCCCTTCTGCTTTCCTAGCTGTTCTGTTAGGCTCCACCACTAGACGGCGCTAGAGGAAGACTGCAAGACGAGAAGGAGGAAGGGACGGGGAAGTTCACACAGATAAATCTCTACATTACGATATTAAAACAAGATTAACAAAATGGAATGGAAGAAAAAGAGCAATAAACTGAAAAGTCACTGTGCACATTTAAACAGACTAGAGAAAACAGTGAGTAAATAAGGAGAGACTAAAAAGCAGCTATTGCCTTTCTGAAAATTAATCACTGCTTTTCCATTGATTAGTTACAGTGCCCAGGGGATTGATGGATTTGCACAGATTAGTGACCCTGCTTCTTCAGTACCCCTAAATCCAAAGCCCACATTTTCAAGATTTATTCTAGGATCCATGTGAGGTCTACAAACTATATTCATTAATTCTCTGTATCATTTTAGAAAGGATTTTGGATGCTTGCAAAATTATGGGCAATGGGGTAAAATAAAAACAGAAAGAAATGAGTGTGAAGGGGAAATCAGGGCTGAACAAGCAAAATGAAGGTAGTGCTCAAGAATGCCCCAAGACCCTCACTGTTACCAAAAAAAAAAAAAAAAGAACCTTCACTGTTAACAAAGTGGGGGAGACCCAAATACAACTCTGACCTTCAGCCTCAGCACAAGAAAGAAGGAAACACTACTGTTGATAAAATCAAGAGTAAATGTCATGAAACAACAACAACAAAAACTAACTAGACTACACGTCAAGCTTGTGATTGTAGCTTCTGGATCACGCTGTTCTACCAACTATGCCATGATGAATACATGCCAGATATCATCACTCTAATGCGACAGGCTGAATGAGAAATTTGACTATGTAAATTCAAACCTAAGCAATAAATCTCCAGGTTTCTGTCTGTCCAGTTGCATCTAAACTTGGTAAACCAAGCTGAGGCTGAAATTCTTTAAATTTGTAGAGAAATCCCTGACATTTCTATCTCTGGATTCTTTATTATACTTACAAAAAATCTGTTTCTATGCATAAACACACGTTCTCTGATGGCTGTCCTTGTAGAAAACTCTATTTTAGGAGCAATGCCCTGAAAACAAAAGAAACAAATAAAATTATTGGAAAGAAGGTCTTTACTCATCCTATCCTAATGTGAAATTATCCAAGAACTTAAATGCTCTTTTGTGTAGCCAGCATAATCTACACACATTGTCTAAAATATATACATAACAAATATAAATATATATATATATATAATGGAATATTATTCAGCCTTTAAAGAGAAGGAAATCCTGCCATTCATGACAACACAGAAGAAACTAGAGGACACTATACTAAATGAAATAAGCCAGACACAAAAGGATAAACCTGCATATTTCACTTGTATGTGGAATCTGAAATAGTTAAACTCAAAGAAACAGCTAATAGAATGCTGGTTGCCAAGAGCTGGAGGATGAGGGGAAAAGGGAAAAGTTAAGTCAAAGTATATAAAATTTCAGTTAGGCAAAATGAATATGTTCTAGAAATGGAATGTACAACAATGTGACATAGTTAACAATACTAGTTTTAAAACACTTGTATTGGGGTATAGTTGCTTTGGGTTTCCCTGGTTGCTCAGTGGTAAAGAATCCATCTGTGATGCCAAAGATGCAGGACACTGGGTTCAATCTCTGGGTGGGGAAGATCCCCTAGAGAAGGAATTTGCAACCTACTCCAGTATTCTTGCCTTGAGAATCCTATGGACAGAGGAACCCAGAGGGCTACAGTCCATGGGGTTGCAAAGAGTCAGAGACCACTGAGTGACTAACACACACACATACATATATTACCTCATTCAACCCTCATAATAAGCCTATAAAGGAAGAACTATTATCAGTCCCATTTTACAGAGGAGGAAACTAAGGTACATGGAGATAAGTAATTTACCCAAAATCACACAGCCATTGAGTGACAAAACTGGGCCTGAACCCAGATAACCTGAGTCTATACTCAGTCACTCTACATGAAGCTCCACTTAGCCCAGAGACGAGGAGGAGGGTCAGAATACTGCCTGGTCAGTATTCTCCAGGCAAGAACACTGGAGTAGGTTACAAATTCCTTCTCTAGGGGATCTTCCCCACCCAGAGATTGAACCCAGTGTCCTGCATCTTTGGCATCACCGATAGATTCTTTACCACTGAGCAACCAGGGAACCCCAAAGCAACAGCCTGTAATGCAATCTTGTTCACCTATTTAACCTCAACTGCTGGCAGTGACTTACAGACAATAAGGAGGAATGTATTTTCTTTTTCATGTAAGTACTCATTTTAGCATAATGGTTTAGAGCTGAAATTTACAGGCTATATCCTGTGCAACCCCCTTAGCAATGGGACAATGGTAATGATGGTTAAGATCAATAATTGGACTTAACAGTAGGATTTTTTTAGAATCACTAAGGAAAAGTTTATAAAGGGTACTCAGAGTACCTAATCACTAAGGAAAAATTAAAATTATTAACTAAAAATTAATAATTAAAAACAATACTTTCTGCCTAATTTACAAATTCAGTCTTTACCTAACAACAACAACCAAAAAACACAGATTATAATCTCCCCTCAATATTCTTGACCTCAGAAGGAAAAGGAGGAAAAAAAGGCTGTTAGGGTAACAAGTGAAATGAAAAAAAATATGAAAGTACAAAGAAAAAGTCACATTGTACTGGAGAAAATAAATCCAATTCTTAATGAACAAATAACAGAAAATAAATGAAGTGAATAATTTGTCTGACCTTCGTGTGTCATTTATTCTCATGTCCTATAACATTAATGAAAAGAAATTGGACCCCGGGCTGAAATAAAAATGAGAGAATTATCATAATGCAGTGACTGAGTGCAAACTTCAAAGCACAAAAGACCAGTGTGAGAATCCTAGATCCACTGCTCACCAGTTCTGTGATTCTGAGTACCCTTTATAAATTCTCCATAACAGCTTCCCCATGCCTAAAATGAGGAAACTAATAGCAGCCAGCTTGCAGGGTTAAAAAGGATTGAATAAGACAATACATGTAAGGAACTCAACACAGGGCCTGGCATCTAGTGAGAATGCAATGAATATCAGCCATTAGTAAAACTTGAGCAATTTGTTTTTCCTTATAGAATATTTGAGAGAAATTGAGCTTTCTATCTCTTCACTTATTGTTTAAAATATAATTTAACTTCATTGAAAGAACTGATACTTTACCTCTAATGCATGAAGATCTTCCTCGACAGTGTTAAAGCTCTTTCTCTTATGATTACCTACATTTATGAATAACTACAAATAAAACTTCCTGTAGGTTCTTCTTCCTAATTATGCCTATAAAGTTAAACAGAGATAACATCTGGGAAACTATGAGAAAGTGTCTTTCTTCTTGTCTTGATACTTAGCTGGATACCAGCCCAATGTTTGCAAATGCAATTTATTTAATAGAAAACTTGGGCAAGTCAAAGTTAATGTAAAGAGTATCTCCCACCTAATTCTCACCAGTTTTTAATCCCCTTTCTGCTTCTGAAGAGCAAAATCTCAAAAATTCAAAATAATAAAGGCAAACATCTCACAAGTACCATGGATATAAGTGTTACACAAAGAACATCTCTGAGAAAAAAAAAATGATGTCAGTCATATTCACCAGATCTTCAAAGATTATGGAGGGCTTAAAGTTATGGCCATCAGGAATTCTGATTAGGAGAACTTTTTTTTGACCTTGCAGCACAGCTTGCAAGATCTTAGTTTCCAGGGAGAACTTTTGATGAATGCTTGGTGTTTGAAGTATCAGAACTAGAAGTCCTGTCATCATAAACATCATAGAAACAGGGGTTCTGCATGCCATCTATTCTTCACAGAATTCTCAAATGGAGACAATAACACCTCACTAAATTAAAATAAGAGCCACTCATGGAGTAGTAACAGAAAAGTTGAGTATTAAATATGCTTTTTATAATTTACAAAGATGTAGCCCTTAAAACAGAGGTTATTCAAGTGACTTAAAAGTAGAGAACACTTTCAGAGTTTCTGCAGTGTTAAAAATCATCCCAGATAATAACAAAATTAATATTTTGAACTTGGGTTCATATAATGCCCCCAAAACAGTAACTGCTGTATGTACTAGTAACTGCCATATCTTTTAAGATCCCTCAATAATATCAGTCTGTCACATGTACCACAATGTTCACTGCAGCATTGTCCACAATAGCCAGGACATGGAGGCAACCTAGATGTCCAACAACAGATGAATGGATAAAGCAGCTGTGGTACATTTATACAATGGAATATTACTCGGCCATAGAAAGAAATGAACTTGAGTCAGTTCTTGAGGTGGATGAACCTAGAGCCTGTTATACAGAATGAAGTAAATCAGAAAGAGAAAAACAAATATCATATATCAATGAATATATACAGAATCTGGAAAAATGGTACTGATGAACCTATTTGCAGGGCAGAAATAGAGACACAGACATAGATAAGAGATTTGTGGACACAGCAGGGGAAAGAAAGGGTGGGACGAACTGAGAAAGTAGCATTGAAACATATACTTTACCATATATAAAATAGATAGCCAGTGGGAATTTGCTGTATGACATAGGAGCTCAACCTAGTGTTCCATGACAGTCTAGAAGGGCGGAATGGAGTGGAAGGTGGGACAGAGGTTCAAGAGGGAGGGGACAAATGTTTACGTATGGCTGATTCATGCTGATGTATGGCAGAAACCAACACAACACTGTAAAGCAATTATCCTTCAATTAAAAATAAATAAATTTTAAAAATATCAGCCTATGAACCTCTTGTCAGTTTCCCCACCATTAAGTGGAGACCATTTAACACCTGCCTTGGCTGACTTAAGAACTGTTATGAAGAAAATAAGATATCACATGAAAAAAAATAAAGCAAGTTCACCTGCCAATGCAGGAGATGCAGATTTGATCCCTGAGTTGAGAAGATCCCCCAGAGAAGGAAATGGCAACTCACTCTAGTATTCTTGCCTGAATAATCTCATGGACAGAGGAGCCCTACAGTCCACAGCATCACACAGAGCTGGACACAACTGCGCAACTGAGCACACACACAGGCAGCACTACTCTATTTTACTGTTATTGTTACTAAAACAATAGCTATGATTAAATAAACTGATGCTACATCTTTCAGTTAGTCTGCATTAAGAGCAAATGATAAAACAGATATATGGTTGCCAAACTTATGATTACCATAGGGAAAGAGAGGTGGGGGGGGGGATAAATTAACAGTTTGGCATTCGCAGATACAAACTACTATATATAAAATAAACAACAAGGTCCTAGTATAGCACAGGGAACTATATTCAATATTCTGTAATAAACCATAATGGAAAAGAATGTGAAAAAGAATATATATAATAATAGTGTATATTATTACATATAATATATATGACGGAATAATAATATATGTCATATATATGTAACTGAATCACTTTGCTGTACACCAGAAACTAAAACATTATAAAGCAACTATACCACAATAAACTATGGAAAATTCTGAAAGAAATGGGAATACCAGACCACCTCATCTGCCTCTTAAGAAATCTGTATGCAGGTCAGGAAGCAACAGTTAGAACTGGTCATGGAACAACAGACTGGTTCCAAATAGGAAAAGGAGTACGTCAAGGCTGCATGTTGTCACCATGTTTATTTAACTTATATGCAGAGTACATCATGAGAAATGCTGGACTGGAAGAAACACAAGTTGGAATCAAGATTGCTGGGAGAAATATCAGTAACCTCAGATATGTAGATGACACCACCCTTATGGCAGAAAGTAAAGAGGGGCTAAAAAGCCTCTTGATGAAAGTGAAAGTGGAGAGTGAAAAGGTTGGCTTAAAGCTCAACATTCAGAAAACAAAGTTCATGGCATCTGGTCCCATCACTACATGGGAAATAGATGGGGAAACAGTGGAAACAGTGTCAGACTTTGTTTTTCTGGGCTCCAAAATCACTGCAGATGGTGACTGCAGCCATGAAATTAAAAGACGCTTACTCCTTGGAAGGAAAGTTATGACCAACCTAGATAGCATATTCAAAAGCAGAGATATTACTTTGCCAACAAAGGTTCGCCTAGTCAAGGCTATGGTCTTTCCTGTGGTCATGTATGGATGTGAGAGCTGGACTGTGAAGAAGGCTGAGCACCGAAGAATTGATGCTTTTGAACTGTGGTGTTGGAGAAGACTCTTGAGAGTCCCTTGGACTGCAAGGAGGTCCAACAAGTCCATTCTAAAGGAGTTCAGTCCCGAGTGTTCTTTGGAAGGACTGATGCTAAAGCTGAAACTCCAGTACTTTGGCAACCTCATGCGAAGAGCTGACTCACTGGAAAAGACTCTGATGCTGGGAGGAATTGGGGGCAGGAGGAGACAACAGAGGATGAGATGGCTGGATGGCATCACTGAGTCGATGGACATGAGTTTGAGTAAACTCAGGGAGTTGGTGATGGACAGGGAGGCCTGGCGTGCTGCAATTCATGGGGTCGCGAAGAGTCAGATGTGACTGAGCAACGGAACTGAAATGAACTGAACTGAACCAAGATGAAGTGATCTGCCCACAAACAGGCCCTATTAGCAATAAAACATTCAGGTTCCAAGAATCCCTTTCCCAACAGAAGCCCAGCTAGGCACCAGTCACTTACTGGAAAGCCTTCAACTGTTTTCATGAGCACCTCCCTACACATCCCAGGGTGCGAAGGTGTCAGCCGTGGCTCAGGGAAGAGAAAGTCCCGTGTGTTTTCTTCATAGTAGGCCAACTCTTGCCACACTACAAATAAAGGAGAAAATGCATGAACAGATATATATTCTGAAAATGATGTATTTACATAATTTAAACTAAATAAAAGGTGGACCTTTGATGGCAGAGACGACACTCAAGATAAAAACAGATGTTTGATCACAGCACCTGGTATTCAAGAGGCGATGTCTTCTACTACTTTCATCTCATGCATGATTTTCAAAAGCCTTCCCAAGCATTGATCTAAAGGGTTGCTCCCCAAAATAAAATAAAAAAGAACATCTCTTTCCATCCATCCATCCTTCCATTCTTCACTTTGACAAATGTTTTCTAAGGACATACCATAAGCCAGGTCCTAGGGATAGAACAGGAACAAGGTAGACAATGCTCTGTTCACCCAAAGACTACAGTGTAGACTAGGGTTCAATAGATTCTGTGGTGCAGGAATGTCAGTGTCCCAGTGGCCTAGAGAAGAGCCAGAGCTGTGGCTCTCAGCAGTACTGACACCAACCCCAGGAACATTTCGTAAATCTGTGGGGAAATTTCAAGGGCAGGAACCAGAGGTCAGGGTGTCTTGCAATGCCCAAGACACTCCTGGATAACTTTCTAACATCCTACAGACATTCTTTCAGGCAAAAAACCTTTTTACAATTATTTGAGCCTGGAACCTAACTGTTACATACAAACACAAAGCTTTTTTTTTTTTTTTTTGCACAATTTAAAAATACACTGAATTTTCATGAATGCAGGTACCATGAAAACTAAGGAACAACTGTATTTTGCTTTGTCTAAATCTTTACCAAGATCCTTTCGGCCCTGTGAATACTACAAATACTACAAATTTGAATATTATAAATGAGATCAGATCAGTCACTCAGTCGTGTCTGACTCTTTGCGACCCCATGTATTGCAGCACGCCAGGCCTCCCTGTCCATCACCAACTACCAGAGTTCACTGAGACTCACGTGCATCGAGTCAGTGATGCCATCCAGCCATCTCATCCTCTGTTGTCCCCTTTTCCTCTTGCCCCTAATCCCTCCCAGCATCAGAGTCTTTTCCAATGAGTCAACTCTTCGCAGGAGGTGGCCAAAGTACTGGAGTTTCAGCTTTAGTATCATTCCTTCCAAAGAAATCCCAGGGCTGATCTCCTTCAGAATGGACTGGTTGGATCTCCTTGCAGTCCAAGGGACTCTCAAGAGTCTTCTTCAACACTACAGCTCAAAAGCATCAATTCTTCGGCGCTCAGCCTTCTTCACAGTCCAGTTCTCACATCCATACATGACCACAGGAAAGACCATAGCCTTGACTAGACGGACCTTTGTTGGCAGAGTAATGTCTCTGCTTTTGAATATGTTATCTAGGTTGGTCATAACTTTCCTTCCAAGGAGTAAGCATCTTTTAATTTCATGGCTGCAGTCACCATCTGCAGTGATTTTGGAGCCCAGAAAAATAAAGTCTGACACTGTTTTCACTGTTTCCCCATCTATTTCCCATGTAGTGATGGGACCAGATGCCATGAACTTCGTTTTCTGAATGTTGAGCTTTAAGCCAACTTTTTCACTCTGCACTTTCACTTTCATCAAGAGGCTTTTTAGTTCCTCTTCACTTTCTGCCATAAGGGTGGTGTCATCTGCATATCTGAGGTTAGTGATATTTCTCCCCGCAATCTTGATTTCAACTTGTGCTTCTTCCAGTCCAGCGTTTCTCATGATGTACTCTGCATATAACTTAAATAAACAGGGTGACAATATACAGCCTTACCTATTTGGAACCAGTCTGTTGTTCTATGTCCAGTTCTAACTGTTGCTTCCTGACCTGCATACAAATTTCTCAAGAGGCAGATCAGGTGGTCTGGTATTCCCATCTCTTTCAGAACTTCCCACAGTTTATTGTGATCCACACAGTCAAAGGCTTAATATTATAAATATTATAAATATTATAAATACTATATACCAAATACTATACCTTGCTCAACATTTGCATGTTAGTCTACATCTCATTTTATTTTAAATCACTTTTCTTTGTACTTTTCCTTTATATTATGGCTGAATATTACACAAATTGTTTGCAGTGAGCTATATAAAGTTGGTTATATTATCTGTGGGGCTTCCCAGGTGGTGAAGAACCTGCCTGCCAATGCAGGAGACATAAGAGATGCAGATTTGATCCCTGGGTGGGAAGATCCCCTGGAGGAAGCAATATACTCCAGTATTCTTGCCTAGAAAATCCCAAGAACAGAGGACCCTGTTGGGCTACAGTCTATGGGATTGCAGTAAAACACAACTGAAGAGACTTAGCATAGCACATATTACCTATGAATATTATTTCAATATGGTCAAAAGGATAATACAAAATACTCATCACCAAAAGATCATTTCAGGTGCAATATGATTAAGAATCACTGAGCTAAAGGACAGAAAAGCTACCATCTTAGATCCCCTTGCCTACAAAGAAGGTGCTACACAGTGGTTTGGACCAAGAACACCATCAAAAAAGTAATTGTAGTCAGTGAGGAAGCTTTACTGTTTAGTGACTCTTACTTTACTTGTGAAATGAATGAGGGTACTTTTTGTTATCTCAAATGTACAAAATAATCACACTTACATCAAATAATCTGATGGCTTAATGTCTTCCTACTTATTCTATTTAATATGAATGTTACATTCTAACAAGGATCTAAGTGCAAAAAGAATGTATTCTACATTTTTCATATTTTTCTACTCCTCCCTTCAAAAACATGCTCCAGCCACAATGAACTGATATGTCTTTCCCTCCTCTGCTATGTACTTCCTCAGCTTATGCTATTTCTTATAAAACATTCTTTCTTCCTTCCCATCCTGTTGAGATATTATTTATCTTTCAAGTTAGTGTCTTACAGTATCTCTAACATACTACAGACTATATAGCCCACCAGGCTTCTTTGTCCATGGGATTCTCCAGGGAAGAACACTGGAGTGGGTGGCCTTTGTCTCTTCCAGGGGATATTCCTGATTCAGGAACGAACTTGCGTCTGTCTTCTGCATTGGCAGGTTCTTTACCACTAGCGCCACCTGGGGAAGTCCATCTCCAACAAAACAGGTCCAAAAGAGAACTTGTTTTTCCACAAATAAGCTCTCCCCTGCCTTCCTATTAGAGAAACCAGGTCTAGTTAATCAAGCCAATACTCCAGGCTCTATCCTTTGTTCCACTCTTTCACTCCTTATAGTCATCCATTAGCAAGTCCTGTTGACTACATCTTCAAAATTAATCTAAATTCTACTACCTATTTTTACAGCTACCACCATGGTCTAAACCCTGACCTCCTCCTCGTATCTCCTGGACTGCCACCATGACCTCTTAGCTAGCTAGTCTCCCTGCTTTCATTCTTCCTGTACTCAAATTTATTCTCCACATACCATGACATCATTTCAGATTTCGACTCTGACCTACTTAAAATCTTCCAACAGGCTTGCTACCATATTAGAATAAAATAAAAGTATCTCATCCTAGCCTTTAAGACTCTTTATAATAAGACTCTAATAACCTCTCCTACTTCATTACCACTCTCCTTAATTACTCCATAGCATCCCTTTAAAGCCCTTCTTGCTGTCCCTCAAACACATACCTCTACCTTGGATGTTTGTCCTGTTGTTTTCCCTAGATGTATGGCCTGCTCCCTCCTAAGGAAAGACAATTGTTGCTGTTCAGTCACCCAGTCAGGTCTGACTCTTTGCAACCCCAAGGACTGTAGCACGGCAGGCCTCCTTGTCCCTCACCATCTCCCAAAGTTCGCCCAAGTTCATGTTCATTGCATCAGTGATGCCATCCAGCCATCTCATCCTCTGATGCCCTCTTTTCTTTCTACTATCAATCTTTCCCAGCATTAGGGACTTTTCCAATGAGGCAGCCATTTGCATTAGTTAGTTCAGTCCCATCTGACTGTGACCCCATGGACTGCAGCATGCCAGGCCTCCCTGTCCATCACCAACTCCTGGAATTTACTCAAACTCATTTCCATTGAGTCGGTGATGGCATCCAATCATCTCATCCTCTGTTGTCCCCTTCTCCTCTCACCTTCAGTCTTTCCCAGCATCAGGGTCTTTTCCAATGAGTCAGCTCTTTGAATCAGGTGGCCAAAGTATTGGAGTTTCAGCTTCTACATCAGTCCTACAAACGAATATTCAGGGCTGATTTCCTTCAGGATGGACTGGGTGGATTTCCTTGCTGTCCAAGAGACTCTCAAGAGTCCACTCCAACACCACAGTTCAAAAGCATCAATTCTTTAGTGCTCAGTTTTCTTTATAGTCCAACTCTCACACCCATACATGACTACTGGAAAAACCACACTTTTGACTATATGGACCTAGGTTGGCAAAGTAATGTCTCACTTTTTAATATGCTGTTTAGGTTGGTCATAACTTTGCTTAGAAGGAGCAAGCCTCTTTTAATTTCATGGCTGCAGGCACCATTTGCAGTGATTTTGGAGCCCCCAAAAATAGTCTGAGACTGTTGCCACTGTTTCCCCATCTATTTGCCATGAAGTGATGGGACAAGACGCTATGATCTTAGTTTTCTGAATGCTGAGCTTTAAGCCAACTTTTTCACTCTCCTCTTTCACTTTCATCAAAAAGTTCTTTAATTCTTCTTCACTTTCTGCCATAAGGGTGATATCATCTGCATATCTGAGGTTAGTGATATTTCTCCCAGCAATCTTGATTCTAGTATGTGCTTCATCCAGCCCAGCATTTCTCAAGATGTACTCTACATATAAGTTAAATAAGCAGGGTGACAACATACAGCCTTGATATACTTCTCTTCCGATTTCAAAAGTCTGTTGTTCCATGTCCAGTTCTAACTATTGCTTCCTAACCTATATACAGATTTCTCAAGAGGCAGGTCAGGTGGTCTGGTATTTCCATCTCTTTAAGAATTTTCCACAGTTTGTGGTGATCCACACAGTTAAAGGCTTTGGAATAGTCAATAAGGCAGAAGTCTTTCTGGAACTCTCTTGTTCTTTCAATGATACAACGGATGTTGGCAATTTGATCTCTAGTTCCTCTACCTTTTATAAGTCCAGCTTGAACATCTGGAAGTTCACAGTTCACGTACTGTTGAAGCCTGACTTGGAAAATTTTGAGCATTACTTTGCTAGCGTGTGAGATGAGTGCAATTGTGCGGTAGTTTGAGCATTCTCTTGGAGAAGGCAATGGCACCCCACTCCAGTACTCTTGCCTGGAAAATCCCACGGATGGAGGAGCCTGGTGGGCTGCAGTCCATGGGGCCGCTAAGAGTCGGACATGACTGAGTGACTTCATTTTCTCTTTTCACTTTCATGCATTAGACAAGGAAATGGCAACCCACTCCAGTGTTCTCGCCTGGAGAATCCCAGGGACAGGGAAGCCTGGTGGGCTGCCGTCTATGGGGTCACATAGAGTCGGACACGACTGAAGTGACTTAGCATAGCATAGCATTGAGCATTCTCTGGCATTGCCTTTCTTTGAGATTGGAATGAAAACTGACCTTTTCCAGTCCTGTGGCCACTGCTGAGTTTTCCAAATTTGCTGGCATATTGAGTGTAGCACTTTCACACCATCATCCTTTAGGATTTGAAATTCCATCACCTCCATTAGTTTTGTTCATAGTGATGCTACTGAAGGCCCACTTGACTTCCCATTCCAGGATGTCTGGCTCTAGGTGAGTGATCATACCACCATGATTATCTGGATCATGAAGATCTTTTTTGTATAGTTCTTCTGTGTATTCTTGCCACCTCTTCTTAATATTTTCTGCTTCTGTTAGGTCCATACCATTTCTGTCCTTTATTGAGCCCAGTTTTGCATGAAATGTTCCCAGTATCTCTAATTTTCTTGAAGAGATCTCTAGTCTTTCCCATTCTATTGTTTTCCTCTATTTTTCCTCCACCATAGTTTGGTCTCAGGTCAAACAGGGAGGGCACATAGCCCTGCCTTTCAACAGAAAAATTGGATTAAAGATTTACTGAGCATGGACCCACTCATCAGAATAAGACCCAGTTTCCCCCTCAGTCAGTCTCTCCCATCAGGAAGCTTCCATAAACCTCTTATCCTTCTCCATCAGAGGGCTGAAAACCACAATCACAGAAAACTAACCAATCTGATCACATGGACCACAGCCTTGTCTAATTCAATGAAACTATGAACCATGCCATGTAAGGCCACCCAAGATGGATGGGTCATGGTGGAGAGTTCTGACAAAATGTGGTCTACTGAAGAAGGGAATGGCAAACCACTTAGTATTCTTGCCTTGAGAACCCCATGAACAGTATGAAAAGGCAAAAAGATACAACACTGAAAGATGAACTCCCCAGGTCAGTAGGTGCCCAATATGCTACTAGAGATCAGTGGAGAAATAACTCCAGAAAGAATCAAAAGAGAGAGCCAAAGGAAAAACACCACCCAGTTGTGGAAGTGACTGGTGATGGAAGTAAAGTCTGATGCTGTAAAGAGCAATATTGTATAGGAACCTGGAATGTTAGGTCCATGAATCAAGGCAAATTGGAAATGGTCAAACAGGAGATGGCAAGAGTGAACACTGACATTTTATGAATCAGCGAACTAAGATGGACTGGAACGGGTGAATTTAACTCAGATGACCATTATATTTACTACTGTGGGCAAGAATCCCTTAGAAGAACTGGAGTACCCCTCATAGTCAACAAAAGAGCCCGAAATGCAGTACTTGGATGCAATCTCAAAAACAAAAGAATGATCTCTGTTCTTTTCCAAGACAAAACCATTCAATATCACAATAATCCAAGTCCATGCTCTGACCAAAGGCTGAAATTAAATGGTTCTATGTAGACCTACCGGAGAAGGGAATGGCACCCCACTCCAGTACTCTTGCCTGGAAAATTCCATGGATGGAGGAGCCTGGTAGGCTGCAGTCCATTGGGTCCCTAGGAGTCGGACATGACTGAGCGACTTCACTTTCACTTTTCACTTTCATGCATTGGAGAAGGAAATGGCAACCCACTCCAGTGTTCTTGCCTGGAGAATCCCAGGGACGGCAGAGCCTGGTGGGCTGCCGTCTCTGGGGTCGCACAGAGTCAGACACGACTATAGAGACTTAGCAGCAGCAGCATGAAGACCTACAAGACCTTTTAGAACTAACATCCAAAAAAGATGTCCTTTTCATTATAGGGGATGGGAATGTAAAAGTAGGAAGTCAAGAAATACCTGCAGTAACAGGCAAATTTGGCCTAAGAGTACAGAATGAAGCAGGACAAAGGCTAATAGAGTTTTGCCAAGAGAACACACTGGTCATAGAAAACACCCTCTTCCAACAACACAAGAGACAACTCTACACATGAACATCACCAGATGGTCAGTACTGAAATCAGACTGATTATATTCTTTGCAGCCAAAGATGGAGAAGCTCTATACAGTCAGCAAAAACAAGACCAGAAGATGACTGGCTCAGATAATGAACTCCTTATTGCCAAATTCAGACTTAAATTGAGTAGGGAAAACCACTAGACCATTCAGGTATGACCTAAATAAAATCCCTTAGGATTATACAGTGGAAGTGACAAATAGATTCAAGGGATTAGATCTGATAGACAGAGTGCCTGAAGAACTATGGGCAGAGGTTCGTGACATTGTACAAGAGGCAGTGATCAAGACCATCCCGAGGGGAAAGAAATGCAAAAAGGCAAAATGGTTGTCTGAGGAGACCTTACAAATAGCTGTGAAAAGAAGAGAAGAGCAAAGAAGAAAAGGAAAGATATACCCATCTGAATGCAGAGTTCCAAAGAATAGCAAAGAGAGATAAGATAGCCTTCCTCAGTGAACAATGCAAAGAAATAGAGGAAAACAATAGAACAGGAAAGACTAAAGATTTCTTCAAGAAAATTAGAGATACTGGGAACATTTCATGCAAAAATGGGCTCAATAAAGGACAGTAATGGTATAGACCTAGCAGAAGCAGAAGAGGTGGCAAGAATACACAGAAGATACACAGAAGAACTAACAAAAAAGATCTTCATGATCCAGATAATCACGATGGTATGATCACTCACCTAGAGCCAGACATCCTGGAATGGGAAGTCAAGTGGGCCTTCAGTAGCATCACTATGAACAAAACTAATGGAGGTGATGGAATTCCAGTTGAGCTATTTCAAATCCTAAAGGATGATGGTGTGAAAGTGCTGCACTCAATATGCCAGCAAATTTGGAAAACTCAGCAGTGGCCACAGGACTGGAAAAGGTCAGTTTTCATTCCAATCTCAAAGAAAGGCAATGCCAAAGAGTGCTCAAACTACCACACAATTGCACTCATCTCACACGCTAGCAAAGTAATGCTCAAAATTCTCCAAGCCAGGCTTCAACAGTACATGAACTGTGAACTTCCAGATGTTCAAGCTGGACTTATAAAAGACAGAGGAACTAGAGATCAAATTGCTAACATCTGTTGTATCAATGAAAAAGCAAGAGAGTTCCTGAAAAACTTTCTACTTCTGCTTTATTGACTATGCCAAAACCTTTTGACTATGTGGATCACAAGAAACTGTTCACATTAGATGCCCAAAATACTGGAGTTTCAACTTCAGCATCAGTCCTTCCAGTGAGGATTCAGGGTTGATTTCCCTTAAGGCCTGGAGAATTCCAGGGACAGAGGAGCCTAATGGGCTGTCGTCTATGGGGTCGCACAGAGTCGGACACGACTGAAGCGACTTAGCAGCAGCAGCAGCAGCAAGACTGACTTAAGGTTGACTTAAGATTAATCTCCCTGTTGTCCAAGGGACTCTGAGGAGTCTTTTCCAGCACCACAGTCTGAAGGCATCAATTCTTCTGCGCTCTGCCTTCTTTACGGTCCAGCTCTCATAATCATATTTGACCACTAGGAAGACCATAGTCTTGACTATACAGACTTTTGTTGGCAGAGTAATGTCTCTACTTTTCAACACACTGTCTAGGTTTATCAGTGAATGACAGATCTTGGTTTAAATGTCACCTCATTAGAAAGGGAGCAACCCAACCTACAGGAGCCTGTCACTCCCTACCACATCCCCCTATATTACTTTCAACCTAATAGTTATCACTAACTGCTATTTTTGTTCAGGCATTCATTCATTATCTGCTACCATGAATGCTCCATGAAAGCAGTAACTCTTCCATTCATCATTAAATTCCTGCCAAGATTGTCCCTAGAAAGGTGTGAACTTAGGTGTCAGTTACTAGTGACACCTAAAGGTGTTAGTTATTGGTACAGGGCTCAGCCAAGACAATCTTGCCTGAAAAGGAATCATACTGTCAGCATCTTTTATAGGTCCTTTGAGATATCATTAAAGATAGACATATCAAAACTAAATCACAACATCCAGAAATGAGTGGAAACCTAGATGAGTGGGATGGGGGGAAGAGTGGGAGGGAGGTTCAAGAGGGAGGGGATATATATATATACTCTTAGCTGATTCATGTTCTTGTGCAGCAGAAAACAATACAACACTGTAAAGCAATTATCCTTCAATTAAAAATAAAATTTACCAAAAAAAGAAAGGAGTGGTAAAGTGCAGCAACCCTGTCCCAAGCCTGTGAAACATGCCTGAGCATAGTGAGTACTATTTTATAACTGCTTCTTGAATGAATGAACATGATTAGTACCACTCAGTAGGTACTAGTTCTGCTCTGTAAGACTGAGTTTCCACAACTGTAAAAAAAAAAAAAAAAAAAGAGGGAGACACAGACTAAATATTCTCTAAAATCTTTGCCAATCTTATCATTCATTCATTTTTTAATAATTTCTTTTCATTCATACATTCAAGAAATATGCACTGAGAACACACTATGTGCCAGGAGTTCTAGACACTGGATGGATGTTACTGAACAAGATGGATACAAGACCTATCCTCCTGACACTTACAGTCTGTAATTATTAAACAATTATTCAAATAAGCAAACAATTTAAAATGATGATAAAGGGAATTCTGTGGCAGTCCAGTGGTTAGGACTCAGCATTTCCACTGCAGGGGGGCACGGGTTCAATCCCTGGTCAGAGAACTAAGTTCCCACATTCTATATGCCATGCAACTTGGCCAAAATAAATAAAATAAAATGATGATTCAGAGGAAGATAGGGAGAGAGGTGGGAAAGTGGATGGAATTCTAAAATCAATCTTCTAATTCACTAATTTCATCCAGGCCTTGTTTTGTCAATGTGCCTTTTAAAACACTTTCTGTGATGGGTATGACCTCCTACCTTTGTTGGCCAGAAATAGACTTCCTCGTATCAGGGCTCAAAAGTGCCACCTGAAAACGGGAAGTGAAATAACAATTTCCTCACCCATTATTAGCAACAAAACACAACTTTTTAATGAAATTCAGACCACAGTGGTAAAAAACTATTTCTAGGTTCAGACAGAGCTGGTTCAAATCGTTGTTTCACCAATTACCAGCTATGTGACTTTGAGTAAATCAGGTATATTTCTTAACTTCCTTTTCCTCTTCAGGGAAATGCAGAATTCATAACAGCACTTGTCCCTTAGGTCTACTGTGAGGACAAATGACAAACATGTGAAGCAGAGCACAGAGAGCGGCTTTACTTCCCATGATCACAAATGCTCTGTGACACCAGCCCAGCAGTGTTCCAGCACTACTGGCCTCCATGAACATCGTGTGTTTTCAGCCATATGTTCCTACCAAGAATATGTGGATGCATGGTGTGATGCTCTATCACGGGCTTTTCCTTTTTTCTTTCGTATGTTTTGGCTAGTTCTTATCACTGTATCCAAAGTGATAGTTACTGCTTATTATTCCTACATTTAGCAGGAGCAATGGCACCCCACCCCAGTACTTTTGCCTGGAAAATCCCATGGACGGAGGAGCCTGGTAGGCTCCAGTCCGTGGGTCGCTAAAAGTCAGACACGACTGAGCGACTTCACTTTGACTTTTCACTTTCATGCATTGGAGAAGGAAATGGCAACCCACTCCAGTGTTCTTGCCTGGAGAATCCCAGGGACAGGGGAGCCTGATGAGCTTCCGTCTATGGGGTCGCACAGAGTCGGACACGACTGAAGTGACTTAGCAGTAGCAGCAAGATAAAAATGGGAGGTCCAAGAATTGAAAGTGAGTTCTGCTATCTTTGGAATCACAGAATAAAAAGAAACTGAAAAAAAAAAAAAAAAAGTGAGACTGAAATAGAGTTAGAAAAACAGAAGGCGGTGAAGCTTTTCAATTCTGTCTCTGGTTTGCTCATCTTCTAAAGATCCAAACTGCCACCCAGTGTGAAAATGTCAGAACACCAAGGGGATATTACAGCAAGAGCCAAGGTTATAAGTAATAAATAAACATATGTACAGGCTGAGCAAGTCTCATAGGCCAAGTGAAATGTCTGAAAGAGCTCAGTGTTCTTAATAATCTAATGGCACAGATAGGGAGGTCATCAATGCCATCAGTGAGAAAGATCTCCCCAGAAAATGAACCAAATGAGACTTCAAGAGAAATAATAACTTTAATAACAATACTGGTTCTAGAAATAGCTAACATTTATAGAGCACATCAGAACTGACAGCTTGTTTCCCAGTATGGAGTCTCATTTGATTACCTCTTTACAGGTAACTGAGGCTCTGAGAGTTGAAGACACTTGTCCTAATGCCACATGGCAAAGTAAGAATTCAAAACCAGATCACTGGACTTTGCTGGTGGCACAGTGGATGAGAATCCACCTGCCAAAACAGGAGACACAGGTTCAATCCCTGGTCCAGGAAGATTCCACATGCTGTGGAGCAACTAAGCCTGTACACGCACACAACTACTGAGCCCGCCTGTGTGCTACAGCTGCTGAAACCCACGTGCCTAGAGCCAACGCTCTGCAGCAAGAGAAACCACTGCAATGAGAAGCCCATGCAACACAACGAAGACCAAAATATATATATATGCTGCTAAGTCACTTCAGTCGTGTCCGACTCTGTGCGACCCCAGAGACGGCAGCCCACCAGGCTCCCCCATCCCTGGGATTCTCCAGGCAAGAACACTGGAGTGGGTTGCCACTGCCTTCTCCAATGCATGAAAGTGGAAAGTGAAAGAGAAGTCGCTCAGCCGTGTCCGACTCTTGGTGACCCCATGGACTGCAGCCTACCAGGCTCCTCCATCCATGGGATTCTCCAGGCAAGAATACTGGAGTGGGTTGCCATTTCCTTCTCCAATGCATGAAAGTGAAAAGTGAAAGTGAAGTTGCTCAGTCATGTTTGACTCTTAGTGACCCCATGGACTGCAGCCTACCAGGCTCCTCCGTCCATGGGATTTTCCAGGCAAGAGGACTGGAGTGAGGTGCCATTGCCTTCTCCAGTGCATGAAAGTGAAAAGTGAAAGTGAAGTCGCTCAGTCATGTCTGACTTTTAAGTATAACGGATTTAAAACTTTGGTGAAAATATCAGGAATTTACACCAAAATGCAATGTTAATATCCAGACATTGCTCCACAGGTAATCAAAGGACACTGACTATCATGTTATACAGAAGGAAACAAAACAAACTATAATATAGGAAAGTGGAAACTTTTAAGAAATAAATTTAAAATGTTAAGGTTGTCACAAATCATATCTAAAAAGAAGGGACCAAAAATATGGTAAAATATATTTTAAAGAAATTATTACATACTTTTTAAACACAAAAAAATCCAAAAGATTGTATCCAGCATTAGCCAGGGTATGGGGAGCAAGCACACTATATAATGTTAAATGCAGTGAAAATAATGGAAACTTGCAGGGATCAGTTTACTCCCAGGTTTTGATAAGATATGGTTCAATCTAGCAATTCTATTCTTTACAAATATATCGAGAAAGAATAATTGTTATAAAGACGAACAAAGACAAAGAAATCCTAATGTTCAACAATATGAATTTAAGGTTCATAGTAATGCTATGGAAAGTACATAGCTATTGAAAACGACAAATAAGTTACCTATACCTAACAATTTAGAGTGAAAAAGTAAAACAAAAAATATTATTTACATACTTCTTATAGACCTATAAAAGCACAAATAAATTCATGAAATTATTTTATGATATAAAAAATAATGCTTTTTGGCCTGTTTTTAAAAATTGCAATATAAGGACTTTCCTGGTCAGATTCAATGGTAAAGAATCTGCCTGCCAGTACAGGAGACACGGGTTTGATCCCTGATCTGGGAAGTTTCCACATGCCACGGGAGCAACTAAGTCCATGCACCACAGCTATTGAGCCTGCGCTCTAGAGCCTGGGAGCCGCAACTACTAAACCCATGTGCTGCAACTACTGAAGCCTGTGCAACCTGGATCCTGCGCTCAGCAACAAGAGAAGTCAGCACAATGAGAAGCCCACACACTGCAATGAAGAGTAGCCACCACTCGTCACAATTAGAGAACGGCCACACAGCTTCAAAGACCCAGCACAGCCAAAAACAAAATAAATAAATAAATAAAAGTTAGTTTTAAAAATTTACAGTATAACAGTGACATATAATTGGCGAAGCTAGTAAAAGACAACATATATGACCTTATTTACTTAAAAAATCCATATCCATATGTTCTTCTAACCACAGAAAAATATCAAGAAACGTGACCACCAAGAATCACCAAAATATAAATAAAGGTTCCTTCATAATTTGGGAGTGCTTTTTACAACTCAAAACTGTGAAGTTGGTAAGGGAAAAGGTAAAATGTATGGTAGCAAAGATTAGAAGAGTATGTGAAATGTTTCTGAGTTTTAGGTATCCTCTCTCTTTCTCTTTCTCACACACAAACACAGACTTTAAAATCACCAGATAATCAGCCACATTGAGAAACTCTGAGAACTGGTGTCACCAGGTGGCAGTTACTACTTGCTCTCATTAGCTCAGGTCTCTTGTATAACACAAAACAAAGGCATTACAGAATGCTTTCCTCCTCAAGTCCCATGATTCCTGCACAGAGGTCACAAACTTTTTCTGCAAAGGGCCAGAGAGTAAAGTATTTTAAGCTTTGAAAGCCATATAGTCACAACTAGTCAACTCTCATTGTAACTAACACAAAAGCAGCCATAAACACTTCTATGAATGAGTGTGGATAAAAACATCACAGATGATGAAATTAGAATTTCATATAATTTCCATTGATCAATAAATCTCTTTCTTTAAAAAAAAATTTTTCCAGCCATTTAAAAATGTAAAAACCACAGACAGTTTGGCTGGCAGTTCCCTAAAAAGCTAAACATGGAATTACCATATGATCTATCAATTCCACTCCTAGGTATATAACCAAATATAAGAGAATTAAAAACACATACTTACACAACTTGTACAGGAATGTTCACAGAAGTGCTACTCATAATATCCAAACAGTGGAAACAACTCTAATGTCCACGATTGATGAGTGAATAAACAAAATATGGCATATTCATATAAAAGATCATTAGTCATAAAAAGGAATGAAGTACTGATATATGCTACAACAAGGATGAACTTTGAAAACATTTTGCTAACTGAAAGAAGTCAGACATAAAGGGCACAGATTGCCTAATTCCACTCACATGAAAAGTCCAGTATGAGCAAATCAATTAGAGACAGAAATTAGATTAGTGGTGGCCAGGGGTTGGGAGAAAGAAAGAATGAAGAGTGAGTGCTAATGAGTACAAGGTTTCTTTGGAGGGAATAAAAATTCTAAAACTAGATAAGTGGTGATAGCTACACAATCTTGTGAACATACTAAAAATAACTGAATTGTATACTTGAAAATGGCGAATTTTATAGTATATGGGTAAATCTCAGTTCTTTAAAATGTGGAAGCCAATCTTAGCTCATGGGTCATACAAAAACAGACCACAGCTGGATGTGGCCTGGGGGCTGTAGTTTGTCAAACCTGTTCTAGCATCAACAGAGAAGATGGCTTTCAGCTAAACTCAGACACACACACACACACACACTCCACAAATTACAACACCGTCAAAAGCAAACACTTGAAAGAAGCTGAGTCGGGACTAAAAAAATTATTTGATGATTATTACATAAAACTGCGAAAACGTGGAAAGTCAAAGAACCTGTTCAAATTATGCTTACTACTATATCAAAGCCATAAAGTTTACTCTTCTGAAAGTGGGAAAAATTCAATAGACCAGTTGGGGAGAGGGAGCATGTGTTACAGAGCACAACTTTTAAATGCAAGTCACAATTGTGTAATGTCAAAATCCTTTTAAAATTGTTAGATAGCATCACCAATTCAATGGGTATGAATTTGAGTAAACTCTGGGAGACAGTGGAGGACAGAGGAGCCTGGTGTGCTACAATCCATAGGGTCACAAAAAGTCGGACATGACTTAGCGACTCAACAACAAAAACAACAACAAAACTAATTTGGAAATTCATTTATTGGCACATTACCTGGAGACACTAGCTGTATTAACTCAAATCTGGTTAGAAAGCCTAAAAAGAAAAAATTAGATTTTAATATTTCAGAATATTGTTAGAGTTTTTCATTAATTAGTAAGTGTAAAACTGCCATAACACCCTATTTATATTACTAAAATAATAATAAGTGGCATACCACCAATGAATCAGGTATTTCTAGACCCAATATATTGGGACATGTGGTGAGAATGACTGAGTTATAAAAATAGATTTTGTCCCCTGAAAAGTATTGACAAAATGTGATATTTTCTCTCTCAAAAATGTATTCATAAATCACCAAAATAATATTTTTCATTTTAAAAATTCAAAATACTGTTATCCATTAACCTATAAAAACTTACCTTGCTTAAAAGACTATGCTATATGACTATATAAATTAGACATAAAACAACAACTTTTTATCTTTTCTGAGTTCAAAATATATTTAGAAATAGTGTCTATACTCAATATGTTAGCAAACTTGGAAAACCCAGGAGTAGCCACAGGACTGGAAAAGATCAACCTTCACCCCAATTCCCAAGAAGGGGAATACTAAAGAATATTCAAACTACTGGACAATTGTGCTCACTTTCCATGCTAGTAAGGTTATACTCAAAATCCATCAAGCTAGGTTCAGCAGTATTTGAATTGAGAACTTCCAGATGTAAAAGTTGGGTTTAGAAAAGGCAGAGGAACCAGAGATTAAATTGCCAACATTCGCTGGATCATAGAGAAAACAAGGGCCAGAAAAACAACTACTGCTGTTTCATTGACTATGCTAAAG
The DNA here is from genome assembly GCA_935064755.1 of Tragelaphus eurycerus. NCBI lineage: Eukaryota > Metazoa > Chordata > Mammalia > Artiodactyla > Bovidae > Tragelaphus > Tragelaphus eurycerus. The sequence goes on along the minus strand of CAKXYN010000015.1, from coordinate 13,695,636 downwards.
CCTGTGACTGTGTGAACCATAACAAACTGTGGAAAACTCTTGAAGATATGAGAATACCAGACCATTTTACTGTCTCCTCAGAAACCTGTATGCAGGTCAAGAAGCAACAGTTAGAACCTTATACGGAACAACTGGGTGGTTCAAAATTGAGAAAGGAGTATGAAAAGGCTGTTTATTATTGTCACCGTGTTTATTTAACTTATATGCAGAGCACATCATGCAAAATGCCAGGCTGGATGAGTTACAAGCTGGAATCAAGACTGCCGAGAGAAGTATCAACAACCTCAGATATGCAGATGCTACCACTTTTAATGGCAGAAACTTAAGAGAAACTAAAGAGCCTCTTGATGAGGGTGAAAGAGGAGTGTGAAAAGGCTGCCTTAAAATTCAATATTAAAAAAACTAAGACCATGGCATCCAGTCCTATTGCTTCATGGCAAGTAGAATGGGAAAAGGTAGAAGCAGTGAGAGATTTCCTCTTCTTGTGCCCAAAATCACTGCCGATGGTGACTATAGCCATGAAATTGGAAGACGCTTGGTTCTTGGAAGGAAAACTATGACAAACCTAGATAGTATATTAAAAAGCAAAGACATCATTTTTCCAACAAAGGTCCATACAGTCAAAGTTATGGTCTTTCCAGTAGTCATACACAGATGTGTGAGTCAGACCATAAAGAAGGCAGAGCGCCAAAGAATTGATGCTTTCAAATTGTGGTGCTGGAAAAGACTCTTGAGAGTCCCTTGGACTGAAAGGAGATCAAACCAGTCACTCCTAAAGGAAATCAATCCTAAATACTCTTTGGAAGGACTGATGCTGAAGCTACAATACTTTGGCCACCTGATGCCAACAGCTGACTCATTGGAAAAGACCCTGATGCTGGAAAGATTGAAGGCAGAAGGAGAAGAGGGCAACAGAAGATGAGATGGTTGGATGGCATCACCAATTGAATGAACATGAACTTGGACAAACTCCAGTGATGGACAGGGAGGCCTGGCTTGCTCTGGTTCATTGGGTTGCAAAGAGTCAGACACAACTTGGCAACTGAACAACAAGGATATGTTTTATAAGGATAAGGTCTATAAGGAAAAGAATAAAATTCAAATATTAAAAGTAATTTAAAATACAAATGATATAACAATAAAAATCAGTAAAAATAATTCCCACAAAATATTAGAAGTGAAAACATTTTAATATAGACAATAATGGTGATTATAGTTAATAATACTGTATTATATACCTGAAAGTTACTGAGAGTAGATCTTAAATGTTCTCACCACACACACAAAAAAAGGTAATTATGTGATGTGATAGAGGTATAACCTAACACTACTGTAGTAATCATTTTGCAAAATACCTGAGTATCAAATCCACATGTTGTACACCTTAAACTTACACAATGTTGTATATCAGTTACATCTCAAAAAAGCTAAAAAATACATACCATAAAAGTAAAATTCTTCCTTTGTAGACTTAAGAAAAACATGAATATGTAAGAACAAAAATTTAAATGCCAAGAAAATTAAAAGCTAAGACAGCCCATAATTTTAAGTTTTCCAAACAGGAGGGAGGATTATATTCTTTTCAACCATCACCCCAAAGGTAATGTGTTGCACTTCATCTATCTCAGTTTCTAAATTCCTTATATTCAGTTAATTATCACCACAAGCCATGCCATGAATTGGAAGACTTAATATTGTTAAGATGCCAATATTCTCCAAGATAATCTACAGGTTCAATGCAGTCTATCAATGCCTATCAACTTCCTAGTTGGCTTCTTTGCAAACTGACAAGCTGATCCTAAAGTTCATATGGCAAACTAAGGGAACCCAAAGAGGAAAAACAATCTTGAAAAAGAACTTCCTGGTTTTAAAACTAACCATAAAGCTATAATAAACAAAATAGTGTGGCACCAGCATAATGACAGATACATCAATCAATGAAATAGAATTGAGACCCTCAAAAAAAACCCTCACACTTATAGTCAGTTGATTTTCAACAAGAGTGTCAAGACTATTCAATGGGGAAAAAATACTCTTAGTAATAATGGTGTGAAGACACCTGGATATCCATATGGGAAAGACTGAAGTTGGACCCTTCAGTTCAGTTCAGTCGCTCAGTCGTGTCCTACTCCTTGTGACCCCATGAATTGCAGCACGCCAGGCCTCCCTGTCCATCACCAACTCCTGGAGTTCACCCAAACTCATGTCCATCGAGTTGGTGATGCCATCCAGCCATCTCATCCTCCGTCGTCCCCTTCTCCTCCTGCCCCAAATCCCTCCCAGCATCAGAGTCTTTTCCAATGAGTCAACTCTTCACGTGAGGTGGCCAAAGTACTGGAGTTTCAGCCTTAGCATCATTCCTTTCAAAGAACTTGCCATTTACAAAGATCAACTCAATATTTACTATAGATCTAAATGTAAGAGCTAAAATGATAAAACTCTTAGGAAAAACCAAAGATCTTTGAGTTAGCGCTTCCCTGGTGGCACAGTGGTAAAGAATCCACCTGCCAATGCAGGAGACACATATTTGATCCCCGATCCATGAAGATACAAAAAGAAGTCAAATATTGACACATGTTGTAGCAGGAAGAATCTTAGAAATGTTATGCTAAGTTAAAGAAGCCAATTACAAATGACCAAATATTACATAATGCCATTTATATGAAAAATATTCAGAATAAGCAAATCTATAGAGGCATATAGTTTAGTTAGTAGTTGTCTAGGGCTGGAAGGGATGAGGAAGAATGGGTATATAGCTTCTTTCTGTGGTGATGAAAATGTAAAATTGATTATGGTGATGGTTACATAACTATGTTAAGATATAAAAATCATTTAGTTGCAATAAAATAAAAAACAGAATCATACCATCTAGTAAATCCCATCTATATCTAGAAAATGGTTTGCAATTCAATTAACATGATTCAAATTTTACAGACTATCATGAACATAAATATGGGTTAAATATGGAAGTATCATAACTTAGAATACAGCAGAATTTTATATCTATGAATTACATATACACAATAATCTCTCACTCTCTTTTGGGGCAGGGGGTGCAGAGGGGAGTACCTACTTTCTAAAATGTCTGCTACAGCTCCAGGATCTATTGCATTTTCAAATACCTATAGGGGAAAAAAATGGGGGAAATAAATCTTCCAAGTTTTATTAATATATACTTATAAAAAATTTAGATCATTTTCTTCCAAATTATTAACACACATCAAATCCAGCCTTATGACACTTTAGGATTCAAAAGGAGTGCCTTTAACAGCTATGTGGTTAAAAGTTCAACAAGTGACTACAGAGGAAATAAATAAGAATGAACACAATACAAAGAACAAGGAAAATCTGAGTTGGCTGAAACTACCACATGTTCAAAATGTCATCCACTTGACCTGGCCCCACAGTCTATTCCTAAAAGCACATCTGATATCAACCTCAAACAGTCTTGTTTGAGTACCTAGAAAAACATCCTGAATACAACAGATATTCACTATATGTTAACTGAATGAATGACTTCTCTTCCCAAACAACTGGTTGTGCTAAAAAGGAAAATACATAAAAATTATATGTGTAACACAAAAGAAAAGCTAAATACTCATAGCTAGACTCCCACAGAATCCAAAAATAACAAAAGAGAGAGAGCCTCATGAGTTTTAGGTATATCATGAACCACAAGAAAAACACTGTGATACCTGTCTCAGTTCAGTTCAGTTCAGTCGCTCAGTCGTGTCCGAGTCTTTGCGGCCCCAAATTGCAGCACTCCAGGCCTCCCTGTCCATTACCAACTCCCGGAGTACACTCAAACTCACCTCCATTGAGTCAGTGATGCCATCCAGCCATCTCATCCTCTGTCGTCCCCTTCTCCTCCTGCCCCCAATCCCTCCCAGCATCAGTCTTTTCCAGTGAGTTAGCTCTTCGCATCAGGTGGCCAAAGTACTGGAGTTTCAGCTTTAGCATCATTCCTTCCAAAGAACACCCAGGCCTGATCTCCTTTAAAATGGACTGGTTGGATCTCCTTGCAGTCCAAGGGACTCTCAAGAGTCTTCTCCAACACCACAGTTCAAAAGCATCAATTCTTTGGCGCTCAGCCTTCTTCACAGTCCAACTCTCACATCCATACATGACTACTAGAAAAACCATAGCTTTGACTAGATGGACCTTTGTTGGCAAAGTAATGTCTCTGCTTTTGAATATGCTATCTAGGTTGGTCATAACTTTCCTTCCAAGGAGTAAGCATCTTTTAATTTCATGGCTGCAATCACCATCTGCAGTGATTTTGGAGCCCCCCAAAATAAAGTCTGACACTGTTTCTACTGTTTCCCCATCTATTTCCCATGACGTGAGGGGACCAGATACCTGTCTAGACATAGCCAAATATGTTCATTCTGTCCTTCATATAAAAGAGCCTAGCACTGAAATAAAAGCATACCATGCCCCTCTTTCTGAACTTTAGACTCTTGTTTTAAAAAAAAGTTTTCAGTAGACTTTGATTTCAGGTATCAAATTTCTGATTTAAATGGTGCTTAACCTTAACCATGATTAAAATCTGCTCTTGACCCAAAACCAGGTCTGCTTTAATGACAAAAGTAGAAGCTGTCCCCTGTAATCCATTTTTGTCTCACTGACTTGGATATAACAAGTAAACGTGGGTGAGCTGTGATTTTTTTCCAAAACTGTTTCAGTAATTTTTCATCCTTTCTCTTCATTTATGTTAAGAATTATTCAAGGATGATTATGGGAAATAAAAGATCAACATGAGCTGCTTAAACACAATGGCTCTTACATTCTTTATGAATAATTTCTTATTTACCTGGCTGCTTTAGAACACTGAATTCTGAATTACTCAGAAGGTCCAGTGTTTTCGTTACTCGCTGCCAAGTATTTGCAGCTAAAGAATGGAACAGATACAAGAAAGCTGGAGTAAACTAGTAGAAAGTCTGAATATGAACCCAAAGAGCTCACACAAGAGGGCAATTTTTCAAAATTTAAAATAAAGCATTTATGGATAACCAACAAGGATAACCAACCCTTCTCAATGTTGAGGCAGCCTGGATGGGAGGACAGTTTGGGGGAATATGGATACATGTACATGGGCTAAGTCCCTTCACTGTTCACCTAAAACTATCACAGTATTGTTAATTGGCTATACCCCAATATAAAATAAAAAGTTTTTTAAAAAATTAAGCATCTCATGTAATTGCACCTTATAAAATGAAAAATGGTCCATAATGTTTTTACTAGTAATCTCAAATACACAGTTTTGTGACATCAGTAATGGCATCTACAGTGACTCTGAGACGCATTCTCCTCTTTTGCAAGTCAGGGAGGTGGGACTGGATGACCTCCAAGGTCATTTATAGATTGATTTACAGCTTTTACAATTTTACATTCTCGAGTTTCTTATAAAAATATTTTTAAAGTCTTCTAAATAAGCACATTTAAAGTTGATTTCCTCCAAGGAAATTCTTGGAGGAAAAAATACACTGAATTTTCTCTACCCACTTTTTACCATGACCAATATCAAAACGGCAGTAGATTCCTTTGTATACTAACTGTATATTCTAAGATAATATCCATTTATTCCTTTCTTACCCAGCCAGTTAGGAAGACTCTATTTAAATTAACAGACTGTGATTTATAAAAGTATTACAAACAGCCCTAGACCTTTCAAAAACATCAACAGTCATCTTCTCTGTTGTTGTTTTTCTGGCTATGCCACACAACTTGGAGGATCTTAGTTTCCCGATTAGGGATTGAACTTGGGCCTCCTGCAGTAGAAGCCTAACCACTGGACTGTGAAGGAACTCCGTCCTTTCCTACTCTCAGTTTGAAACACAGATGTCATTTTCTGGGCACCACCAACCAGACCTTTTAAAGTGATAGGCCCTATCCTGGAGCCTTCCCACATTCATACCCTTCCCCAAAGAAGCACCTCAGTGATACTGTTTGGGACAAAATCATAGACTTATCATAAAACCGATTCAATCTCTAAATTCCAAATAAAAACCTTAAGAGACTGTCAGTGATTGGATGGTAACAGAATTAATATTTCATGAAAGTGGGAAGAGGGTTAGTAACATTTGGCTATTTATATATTTGACATTCACTGGAATGGAATCTAGTCTTTATCACTGTAGCTAAATAAACCAGATATGACCTAAGGAAGCTCAGAAAATGTAAAGAGCCTTCTTGTTTTGTTACAGGATTTCAGATTCAGGGTTTAACTAATTTGGTTAGTTTGGGATATTTTTCTGGGCCTAAAAAGTTTGTTTTTGAGGTCTGCTAGTTTACTGATAATCTCTATAAGAAATTTATCTCAGTTGCCTCTAACATCTCCAAAAACATTCACAAAATGCTCTCTGCTCCAGTTAGAAAATGCCATGGGAGTTCCAAGAATAGAAAACAACCACGAGGGTATTTAGCACTAGTTTGACAGAACTTGGCTCAGATCTGGGATTCAAAACAAGTCCTCTAACTATGATTCTGCGTGCTGAGGTGCCTTCATGTAATTTTTTAAAACAAAATTTACACAATAACTCTATAAAAGCTGTGTTCTTTACAAAAACCAGTAAATGATCTTCAAACAACAGAATTTGAATTTCTCTATTTAGCAATGAGAAAGTCAAGATCACCTTTTCAAATCTCATGCTTCGCTGAATCATAATAGGGAACATAGAAGGAAAGCAGTCTGTCTCCAGGTACTGATTCAGGAGGTAAACTCCAAGGAACACATCATGCTTATCAGGAAGGAACACCCCTGGGCAAGAAATCTTTTTAAAAAAAAGAGAGAGAGAGAGTGAAAAGGGATTTGTTTTGTTTTGTTCTGTAAAGGCTCTATTTTCCCTAACCTCCCACGTCAAATCCGCCCCCCCCCCCCCCCCAACCTCCCCACCACCACCAGCTCTCAACTTCTCTCATAGCACCACCCTCCCCTCTCCTCCCCTAGCGCAAACTGGAAAATCCACTTTCCTCCCACGTCTCCGCCAGGTGTCACAATCGTTCTCTCCCTGGCTCCTCTCCCCGCCCCTCCAGGATGGCAGTGCGGAAGCGGAAGAGGCTGCAAGGCTGGGAATCTTCTTAGGCCGGCCAGGTACTGTGGTTCGGGCCGCTCGCCGAGATGCAGAGCCCACGAAGGAACGCCGAGGGACGCCCGCTGGGCACCTGCGACCCCAGCAGCAGCGGCAGTTCGGCCCATGGCGGCGGCAGCAGGTTCGAGTTCCAGTCCCTGCTCAGCAGCCGAGTGCCGGGCGCCGACCCCACCAGCGCCCGTCTCCGCGCGTCTGAGAGCCCAGTGCACCGCCGCGGTTCGTTCCCCTTGGCTGGGGCGGGCTCCTCGCAGGCGCTCCCGCCCCAGCTGCCCGAGGAGGACCGCATAGATCTGAACCCGTCCTTCCTGGGCATCGCCCTGCGCTCCCTGCTGGCCATCGACCTGTGGCTGTCCAAGAAGCTGGGGGTGTGCGCGGGGGAGAGCTCATCCTGGGGCAGCATGAGGCCCCTTATGATATTGCTGGAGATCTCGGGACACGGCATCCCCTGGCTGCTCGGCACCCTCTACTGCCTGTCCAGGAGCGACAGCTGGGCCGGGCGCGAGGTGCTGATGAACCTGCTCTTCGCCCTGCTGTTGGACCTGCTACTGGTATCCCTGATCAAGGGGCTGGTCCGCAGGCGCCGCCCAGCCCACAACCAGATGGACATGTTTTTCACTATTTCGGTGGATAAGTACTCCTTCCCTTCAGGCCATACCACCAGGGCCGCCCTTGTGTCGCGCTTCATCCTGAACCACCTGGTGCTGGCCATCCCACTGAGGGTGCTGGTGGTACTCTGGGCCTTCATCTTGGGTCTCTCCAGGGTCATGCTGGGGCGGCACAATGTCACCGACGTGGCTTTTGGCTTTTTTCTGGGCTACATGCAGTACAGCATCGTGGACTATTGCTGGCTTTCACCGCACACTGCTCCAGTCCTCTTTGTACTGTGGAACCAACCGTGACACCATCTCTTTCACTGTGGCACCAGGACATCTGAAGGTTTCCACCCGTGACGATACTGACATAAACCAGCAGTCATCATGCTTGCCCCTCTAAGGACATTTCAGGTTTCCTTTTGGGATTTCAAGTGACCTATCATCTTAATTGGAGAAGGCAATGGCAATGAGTTGCTAGGCTAGAGCACAGTCCTGACCATTACTGATCACAGCCATATTACAGAAAGCAAAAAAAAATCCCTCTATTATATACTTATTAAATAACTCTTTATCGCTCCAGGAAAACTTTAAAGAAACCAAGTTGGAGTGATTATAATGTTGCTGCTTCTTAAAAGTTGACATCAGAAAATTTTGTAATCCTGTAAGTCAAGATATCACCTGTAAATTGAACTTTGAAAAAAGGAAAGCAACTTCATTCTGTAAATATATACATGCAAATGAGCCACATCCTTATCCTTTTCCTGAGGTAGATTTTAAACAGTATTTTAAGAGTCTATGACATAGCATTAATCACTCAGCTGAGTCTGACTCTTTGTGACCCCATGGGCTGTAGCTCACCAGGCTCCTTGGTCCATGAGATTCTTCAGTCAAGAATACTGGAGTGGGTTGCCTTTTCCTACTCCAGGGTATCTTCCTGACACAGGGATCGAACCTATGTCTCCTACATGGATAGGCGGATTCTTTACCACTGCACCACATGGGAAGCAGAGGTAGAGTTTAAGAGCCTATGACATAGGTTTTTCTAATTTATTCTCTGACAATATGTTACTATAGTTGGGGAGATTTCTTCTTAATCCTGATTTTCTTGGCAAGCTTTTTTAGTTTTGTGTCTTCCATCTTCACAGATTGAGTAGTGGAAATGAGAGATTACAGTACATATATTTCTCTCCTTTTCCTCTACCTCCTCGAAGATCTTTAAATAGGTATTTCCCACTACCCTAATATTATCCTTCCGCATTCAGAGAACAAGCCAAGAACTTACCTGAAGAAGAAACACTTAAAAGTTGGCATATCAACAGTGCTCATAGAAAGTAAAGATGGGCTTACTGCCTCAGGCTTAATTCTGTTGACAGCAAATAGCATGACAGGACAAGACAGAAAAGTGAAGTCACTGAGGAGGTCAGAGGAACTGAGTCTTGGAGGCAGGATCACCACATACTTTATCAGTGGACCAACATGGAAGGAGATGGGCCCTGCTGCCTACCATCTCTACTGAATAAAGAATAATGCTTCTTTATTGAGGTAATAAAATGGAGAAATAACTTCTTTGCAACGTAAGAGCATAAGCTTTCAAATATATACCACAAGGATGATCCTGTATATTAAAGCTTTTCATGTGGAATTCCATTTCTCTATATAAGCAAACTTTAAGTAACAGTATTTAACTTGAAATTCATCAAACGGAGCATACTGCTATACCAGGCACAAATTGTAACTCCAAGATTTTCTGTTTATATTGACTCTCACAATTAAAGTAGTTTATCCATGGTGCCTCCCCAATTCACAAAACCAAAGACCACCAAACACAGGGTGGACTCTGCTTACTATTCCTTGACTGGGAAAGACTGACGAGGATGTGCTTTACATGCTGCTATGCCTGAAAATGTGAACCTTTAAATTACCTATGGAATTGATGTCTTTAGATAATCTTAATAACCAATTATTTCATATTTAAAAATAGGATGATGGCATTTGATCTATCATATAGACATACATATAGGAATCTGGGGAATGGCTGTGACAGGTAGGTTCTGACTGGGTGGAAGTGTGAATTTTCCAGTGTTTGAGGAACACTGAAAAAGGAATAGCTACTCTTCACTATAGAAATTATTTGTATTCTCACAACATCCTGAACACAGACTACCTCTTCACTTCTTGAATCAGCCAAACTCTGACACTCTAGGTGGTTCCCTTTATTTTTAGCCTTAACAGAGATACTTTAACTGCAGCAATCTTCAGCCCAGATATTTGGAAAAAAATATTTCCTCTTGCAGGATCCACAGGTCTGAATAATGGGAGGTCAAAGTTAGGCTCACCTTATTCCTGATTATTTTTTTGTAATTCCCTATCTTGATTGCCAAGGCCTGAGTTTGCTGGTTTTTAAAGCGCAGATCAATTCATCTGATTTTTTTTTTTTTTTGGGGGGGGGGGCGTGGCGAGTATACTAAGTGCTGCAGAGGAAAAAAAAAACTGATTTTACTGTTAATTAATTGTACATTGATGAATTCCTTTTAAAAGTCAAAATAAAATTAACCAGTAATGTTGAATGAAGTGAGATGAAAACTTAATTTTTTTGCCTTGATGAGGAGCAAGACATTTACCACTCAGCTTCTCATGAATTCCTTCATCTTACTGAACAATTGTGAGAATTCACAACTGATACAGCACACTTGATATAGTCAGTCCTATCTGCTGTCAGCAAAGTGGGTCAAATCCAGGAAATTTCCATCTTTGTTTCAGAGCGGCACATAAGGGGAAATCACAGCACTTGTCACTTATATGGAGATCAGTCCTGGGTGTTCATTGGTAGGACTGATTTTGAAGCTGAAACTCCAATACTTTGGCCACCTGATTCGAAAAGCGGACTCATTTGAAAAGACCCTGATGTTGGGAAAGATTGAGGGAAGGAGGAGAAGGGGAGACAGAGGATGAGATGGTTGGATGGCATCACTGACTCAATGGATATGGGTTTGGGTGAACTCCGGGAGTTGGTGATGGACAGAGAGGTCTGGCATGCTGTGGTTCATGGGGTTTCAAAGAGTCAGACACAACTGAGCAACTGAACTGAACTGAACCAGATTTTCCATGGTTGTAAACTGTTGATCTTGGGCTTATAGAATAGGCCCTTATAACTTTCAGGGAAAACCACATGACAGTTTGTCACCAACTACAGGATTGGAAAATGGAAGCTGAAATAAAGAATCAGTTCAGTTCAGTCATTTAGTCACATCTGACTCTTTTCAACCCCATGGACAGCAGCATGCCAGGCTTCCCTGTCCATCACCAACTCCCGGAACCTGCTCAAACTCATGTATATCGAGTTGGTGATGACATCTAACCATCTCATCCTCTGTCGTACCCTTCTCCTGCTTTCAATCTTTCCCAACATCAAGTTCTTTTCTGATGAGTCAATTCTTCGCATTAGGTGGCCAAAGTATTGGAGTTTCAGCTTCAGCATCAGTCCTTCTAATGAATATTCAGGACTTATTTCCTTTCAGATTAGATCAGATCAGTCGCTCAGTCATGTCCGACTCTTTGTGACCCCATGAACTGCAGCACGCCAGGCCTCCCTATCCATCACCAGCTCTTGGAGGTCACTCAGGACTGACTGATTGGATCTCCAAGGGACTCTCTCAAGAGTCTTCTCCAACACCACAATTCAAAAGCATCAATTCTTCGGTGCTCAGCTTTCTTTATAGTCCAACTCTCACATCCACACATGACTACTAGAAAAAGCATAACTTTGAGTATATGGACCTTTATCAGCAAAGTAATGTCTCTGCTTTTTAATATGCTGTCTAGGTTGACCATAGCTTTTCTTCCAAGGAGCAAGCATCTTTTAATTTCATAGCTGCAGTCACCATCTGCAGTGATTTTGGAGCCCAAGAAAAGAAAGTCTCTCACTGTTTCCATTGTTTTTCCATCTATTTGTCATGGAATGATGGGATGGATGCCATGATCTTAGTTTTTTGAATGTTGAGTTTTAAGCCAAGTTTTTCACTCTCCTCTATCACTTTCATCAAAAGACTTTTTAGTTCCTCTTCACTTTCTGCCATAAGGGTGGTGTCATCTGCATATCTGAGGTTATTGATATTTCTCCCCTCAATCTTGATTCCAGCTTGTGTTTCATCCAGCCCGGCATTTCTCAAGATGTACTCTGCATAGAAGTTAAATAAGCAGGGTGACAGTATACACTCTTGATGTACTCCTTTCCCAATTTGGAACCAGTCTATTGTTCCATGTCCGGTTCTAACTGTTGCTTCTTGACCTGCATACAGATTTCTCAGGAGGCAGGTAAAGTGGTCTGGTATTTCCACCTCTTGAAGAATTTTCCACTGTTTGTTGTCATCTACACAGTCAAAGGCTTTGGCGTAATCAATAGCAGTAGATGTTTTTCTGGAACTCGCTTGCTTTTTCTATGATCCAATGGATGTTGGCAATTTGATAATAAGGAATGACTTATTTGATAGTAAGGAATGATAATAAGGCAGTAAGGAATGACTGGCCCCAAAGAGGAAAAATGAAGTCACTGCCAGAGCACCTCACTTAAGCAGAATTCAGTGGATAATTATTAAACAATTATTGATTTATTTCCTTTTTGGAATTAGCAAGCCAGAACCATCTGTAGGGGAAGTACCTTAGAAAAATTTTGACTGGTTTATGCTGCTGCTGCTGCTGCTGCTGCTGCTGCTGCTGCTAAGTCGCTTCAGTCGTGTCCGACTCTGTGCGACCCCACAGACAGAAGCCCACCAGGCTCCCCTGTCCCTGGGATTCTCCAGGCAAGAATACTGGAGTGGGTTGCCATTTCCTTCTCCAACGTATGAAAGTGAAAAGCGAAAGTGAAGTCGCTCAGTCGTGTCCGACTCTTAGCGACCCCATGGACTGGAGCCTACCAGGCTCCTCCGTCCATGGGATTTTCCAGGCAAAAGTACTGGGGTGGGGTGCCATTGCCTTCCCCGGACTGGTTTATAGAGGTGGCAAATTATCAGGACGTGATGGGGCTTTTTGAGAGTAAAATTTTCCCTGGTTATTTAAAGGAGGGGCTTTTTAATCTTCTCAGAAATCTGTATCCCAGAAAATAAAACCTTTCTTGGGACTTAATGCAAGGTTGTTTTAAATGAACAGAAAAATTTCACATAAAGCTAAGACAGAAGTTAGCTTGTAGTGCGGAAGGGAGGGCAGTGGAAAGAGGCTGATCCGAATTAAAGGTTAGAAAGCCAGAAAGACCAATGTAAAAAATCTTACGGACAGAGATTCAGTTAATGATGTGTGGGGGGCGAGGAGTGGTGAAAAAGACCGGGAAAAAGAACCCCGAGGAAAGAGTGTGATTTGGGGCAAAGAGGGGACGTTCGTCGATCTCTCTTACCGCCCGGATCTGAAGTTCCACCACCACCTCCAAAGGCATAGTTCCCTACGTGGGTGAAAGGGCAGGAATGAAAAGATCCTTTTGTGCTGAGCCTTGGAGCGATTTTCTTAGTTTAACTCAATCCCTGGAGCAAATGTTCCCAGTAGTTTCCACAAACCCCCACCCCTTGTAACCCCATCAGTCCCCCGCCCCCAGCCCAGGTCCCTCCCACCAGGACAGGTCTCACACGGCAGGAGCTGGAGCCTAGGCTTCCAGAAGGCAGAAGCGTCGCGTTGCCATGGACACTCAAACGCGCACCCTTCCGCCCTGGAATGCTCCAGAGGTCCCTGCGCAAGAGCGCGCGAGGCTCCAGCGCTCTACGTGGAAGTCCGAGTCCCAACATCAGCTTCCCAGATTGCACGCTGACGGGAGGGCACGTCCCTGTGTACTGCCCCGGTCGCCTGATCAAGAGATGCCAAGAGTCCTAGTTTCCTTTCATCAACTCTTTAGGGCCCCAATCACTAGGTTAAAATATTTACAGTGTCCATTCTAAAAGTTGAATGTGATCATAGTTCCCTTATGATTTAAAGCGCTGCCTGTTTTTAGTAGCTACACGACTGAGCGACTTCACTTTCACTTTTCACTTTCATGCATTGGAGAAGAAAATGGCAACCCACTCCAGTGTTCTTGCCTGGAGAATCCCAGGGACGAGGGAGCCTGGTGGGCTGCCGTCTATGGGATCGTATAGAGTTGGACACGATTGAAGCAACTAGAAGCAACAGCAGCAGCATGACCCCCAAGCCCTGGAAATTCTGTAACAATTCCAATACAGATGGGGCTTCCCTGGTGGCTCAGTGGTAAAGAATCTACCTGCAGTGCGAGAGAGGCAAGAGACGCGGGTTCAGTCCCTAGGTTAGAACTATCCCCTGGCAAAGGAAAAGCAACCCACTCCAATATTCTTGTCTAGAGAATCCCACAGACAGAGGAGCCCGGTGGGCTACAGTTCATGGGGTCACAAAGAGTCTGACACAACTAAGCACAGCATACAGCACAGCAGAGGTACTCTCTTGCTTATGAAATGTTACCTCCTCATGTTTGGTTCAGAAAACATGGCCACCCACTGTCAATAAGAAATGAAACCCATGTTAACTGAAAATGCAAGGACAATTCTTAGAGAAGTTTAAAAGTTAAGTATTCTGTTTTAGTCACAATAGAAATATTTTTTCAGTCTCTCCACTGTGGTTTAGTTAACTTAAAGCAAGCACTGAATTACATTATCTCCCAGTCAGTAGTTACCATAGTTGCCAAAGCCAGGGTTACACTGTAAAAACCATCAAAGGGAGAAGGCAAGGCAAAATTCTTAACCAGAAGAGGAAAAAGCATTTTTTTTCCTATTCACTGCATTTAAGACAAAAAAAAAAAAAGGAAAGAGGAGGGAGTGGCTGCTTCTAGCCAATCAAAAAAAAATCTGGGAGGCTCAATACTCTCTCTAAAAAGCAAACAACAAAATGTATTGGAATTAGTCATTTATTACTAATGTCTTACATTAGAGATTTATACAAATAGTAGAAATTTGAGTGTATAAAGATAACCTCAGACAAGAATTCAGTATTCATTTTGGTAACCAGAATGCCTTTCCCTAGGGAAAAACTCATTATGATGAACGAAGATGTATTGTGTCGGTATCCAGTCCTCAATGATCTCTCTGTCTGCATATGGAGAGGCACACCAGGGGGTACTTACAATATCTAGACCACTGATTTGTCAGCTCACAAGAGCTTGCTAGCACCCTTACTAATGCAGTTATATACAGGGGACAGGACCTGCCCTGACCCTCACAAGTACATCATCGACACCAATGCTAAGATATCGAGACGGACAAACAAAACCTGAATATTAAATACATACATGGCTAGATATAATAGAAGGGAGGAATCAATCTTTCTTTCTTGAGAAAAATGCTAGGGTTGTGTGTGGTAATTAAATTCACCCCCACAATAACTTTTTGAAGGAGGTATTATCCTTATTTACAGATGCAGAATCTGAGGCCAGACAACCATTTGTCCAACATCACACAGTTGAAGGGAGGGAGGCACCCTTGAACCCAGGCGTGCCCTACCATGTCACTGCCCTTGCAACAATCTATTGATCCCAAGACACAATGTCCCATTCTATGCTCTTCCTAGCCCTTAACTGGACTCTTTTCGCTTAACTGAACTCTCCTTGATAAAACTGAAACCTCCTTGCTTGGCTCCTCCTTGCACAGCCCTTTTCTGGTTTCCCTCCAACTCTGTGGCCATTTTTCCTGTGTCTCTATTCATCCTTCTCTCCCTGGCTAAGCAGTGTTTCTGGTTCTTTCTTTTCCTCACTCTGTATTCTTTACCAAGGGTATCATCCGATGTAGGTATGGATTACCAAATGTACACAGATTTATATATCCCACCCAAGCTTCTCTTATGTTCTCCCAGACAAGGTAGAATCTATTACATATATATATATGTGTGTGTGTAATACATATTACACATACTACATGTAACACATATTACATATATATGTATGTGTATGTATGTGTATATATATGTATGTTTTTGTTTCGCAGTTGCTAGATCGTCTCCGACTCTGCAATCCCATGGACTGCAGCACACTAGGCTACCCTGTCCTTCACAATCTTTTGGACTTTGCTCTTCCTTTTTGTGTGTGTATGTGTGTATATATAAGGAAATGGCAACCCACTCCAGTATTCTTGCCTGGAGAATCCCATGGACAGAGGAGCCTGGCAGGCTACGGTCCAGAGGGTCTCAAGAGTTGGATATAATTTATCACCAAACCACCTTTTTGGCAACTGCACCAATAGCAGTTTTCATCTGTTCCTGTGATTGTTGATTACTATTTGTCTCTGTGAACTGTCAGCTCTGCATGGCTAAGAGTTTATATCCTAAATACCTAACATAGTATATGCTCAATAATGATCCTGATCAGATGTTAAGTACAGAGATGGTCAAGCCAGTCTATAGGGTTGAAAGTACATACATAACAGGAGGGCCCACCACTACAGTGCAAACTAAATACGCAAAATGGGAAAGGACTGAGCACAGCTTCTTGTGCTAATCTGCCACAGGGGTATTTAATGAACTGACAGGAAATATTTATACTTTGTTTATTTTCCTCACCACAGTTACTTGAGGCACTCAGCTGCCAGAGAGACGCGTAAGTTGCTACATACACAATGCCTCTGGCACATATGGCCACCTCCACTTGGAGACCAAGCAAAACCATTGGACTGTCACCACTTACAGAGACTGGCTTTTACTAGCTGCATAGGCACCTGTGTAGGTGGCAGAACTGAACAACTCTTATTCCCAGAATGTTTCTGCAGTGCATTCTGGTCAGCAGTGAAAACAGCATTGCAGAAATGACACATCAGTAATACATCCTACTCATATTGTGGCCACTGCCAAGAAAATGGTGCATGCCCCAGAGGGGAATTTTCCAAAGAGTTCATTTCAATGAGCAAGGAATAAAAGTATGAGAGAGAATTATAGCTGAGATTTTCCCTTTATCTAAAATAATTTAACTACAGGACACTAAATTGTAAATATTTCTTTTCAAATAAGGTAGGAAGGAGAATTAATATGAGGGAAGGAAACCGTTTTTTAAAAAGGGAAGTACTAATGGCAGGAATGTCTGAAAATACATTCATACATTGCTGCTGCTGCTGCTGCTGTAGGAGTGTAAATACATATAGTGTATTAATTTCCTATGACTACTAAAACAAACCACCACAATTTCATGACTTACAACAAGAAAAATGTATACTTTTTCATTTCATGTGTCAGAAATCCAACACAGAGCTTTAAAAGCAAAATGTGAGAGCTTCATTCCTTGCCTTTTCAAGGCTGCTGCCTTCATTCCTTGACTCATAGCTCCCTTCCTTCATCTTCAAAGTGAGCAACATTGAACCAAGTCCTTTTCATCCTACCATCTTTCTGGTTCTACTTTTAAGGACCTTTGCAACAATACAGGACCCACTATATAATCAAGGTCAATTTCCCAATTTTGAGGTCAGCATATTAGAAATCTTAATTCCATCTGCAAGTTGATCTGTCATGGAAGGTAACAATATTCCCAGGTTTCAGGGATTAGGACATGGATATCTTTGGGGCCATTATTCTATCACATATAACTTCTCTGGAAAGCAATTTGTTAATATCTATCAAAATTTTTTACTTGACTCAGGAATCCTACTGCTATTAATAGGAATACATATATATGGGTATACATTCACAAGTATACAAAACATATGCTGCAACACTATTTGTAGTTAAAAAATACTGGAAACCATATAGAGGTTCATTAAGTATGGTCAATTAAATCAACTGTGGTTAAGCCTCAGTGGCGGCGGCACAGCACAGGAGCAGCCGAAAGGAGATACCCCACGTCCAAATTCAGGAGCGGAGGCCATCAGGAGATACCCCATGTCCAAGGTCAGGAGCAGCGGCTTGCTGGAGCAGCCATGAAGAGAAACCCCACATCCAAGGTAAGAGAAACCCAAGTAAGATGGTAGACGCTGAGAGAGGGCATCAGAGGGCAGACAGACCGAAACCACAATCACAGCCAACTAGCCATCTGATCACACGGACCACAGCCTTGTCTAATTCAATGAAACTAAGCCATGCCACGTGGGGCCACCCAAGACCGACGGGTCATGGTAGAGAGGTCTGACAGAATGTGGTCCACTGGACAAGGGAATGGCAAATCACTTCAGTATTCTTGCCTTGAGAACCCCATGAACAGTATGAAAAGGCAAAAAGATACAACACTGAAAGATGAACTCCCCAGGTCAGTAGGTGCCCAATATGCTACTGGAGAAGAGTGGAGAAATAACTCCAGAAAGAAAGAAGGGATGGAGCCAAAGCAAAAACAGCACCCAGTTGTGGATGTGACTGGTGATAGAAGTAAGGTCCGATGCTGTAAACAGCAATATTGCATAGGAACCTGGAATGTTAGGTCCATGAATCAAGGCAAATTGAAAGTGGTCAAACAGGAGATGGCAAGAGTGAACATCAACATTCCAGGAATCAGCGAACTAAGATGGACTGGAATGGGTAAATTTAGCTCAGATGACCATTATATCTACTACTGTGGGCAAGAATCCCTTAGAAGAAATGGAATAGCCATCATAGTCAACAAAATGTAATACTTGGATGCAATCTCAAAAACGACAGAATGATCTCTGTTCATTTTCAAGGAAAACCATTCAATATCACAGTAATCCAAGTCTATGCCCCCACCAGTAATGCTGAAGAAGCTGAAGTTGAACAGTTCTATGAAGACCTACAAGACCTTTTAGAACACCCAAAAAAGATATCCTTTTCATTACAGGGGCTGCTGCTGCTGTTAAGTCATTTCAGTCATGTCCGACTCTGTGCGACCCCACAGTCGGCAGCCCACCAGGCTCCGCCATCCCTGGGATTCTCCAGGCAAGAACACTGGAGTGGGTTGCCATTTCCTTCTCCAATGCATGAAAGTGAAAAGTGAAAGCGAAGTAGCTCAGTAAGTGTCTGACTCTTCATGACCCCATGGACTACAGCCTACCAGGCTTCTCCATCCATGGGATTTTCCAGGCAAGAGTACTGGAGTGGGTTACCATTGCCTTCTCCATCATTATAGGGGATTGGAATGCAAAAGTAGGAAGTCAAGAAACACCTGGAGTAACAGGCAAATTGGGCCTTGGAGTATGGAATGAAGCAGGACAAAGGCTAATAGAGTTTGGCCAAGAGAACGCACTGGTTATAGCAAACATCCTCTTCCAACAACACAAGAGAAGACTCTACACATGGACATCACCAGATGGCCAACACCGAAATCAGACTGATTATATTATTTGCAGCCAAAATGGAAAGCTCTATACAGTCAGCGGGAGAAGGCAATGGCACCCTACTCTGGTACTCTTGCCTGGAAAATCCCATGGACAGAGGAGCCTGGTAGGCTGTGGTCCATGGGGTTGCTAGAGTTGGACATGACTGAGCGACTTCACTTTCACTTTTCACTTTCATGCATTGGAGAAGGAAATGGCAACCCACTCCAGTGTTCTTGCCTGGAGAACCCCAGGGATGGGGGAGCCTGGTGGGCTGCCGTCTATGGGGTTGCACGGGGTCGGACATGACTGAAATGACTTAACAGCAGCAGCAGCACACAGTCAGCAAAAACAAGACTGGGGACTGACTGTGGCTCAGATCATGAACTTCTTATTGCCAAATTCAGACTGAAATTGAAGAAAGTAGGGAAAACCACTAGACCATACAGGTATGACCTAAATCAAATCCCTTATGATTATACAGTGAAGTGAGACATAGATTTAAGGGACTAGATCTGATAGAGTGCCTGATGAACTATGGACAGAGGTTCGTGACATAGTACAGGAGACAAGGATCAAGACCTTCCCCAAGAAAAAGAAATGCAGAAAAGCAAAATGGCTGTCTGGGGAGGCCTTACAAATAGCTGTGAAAAGAAGAGAAGCGAAAAGCAAAGAAGAAAAGGAAAGATATACCCATCTGAATGCAGAGTTCCAAAGAATAGCAAGGAGAGATAAGAAAGCCTTCCTCAGTGATCAATGCAAAGAAACAGAGGAAAACAAAAGAATGGGAAAGACTAGAGATCTCTTCAAGAAAATTAGAGATACCAAGCGAATATTTCATGCAAATATGGGCAAAATAAAGGACACAAATGATATGGACCTAACAGAAGCAGAAGATATTAAGAAGAGGTGGCAAGGATACATAGAAGAACTATACAAAAAAGATCTTCACGACCAAGATAATCACGGTGGTATGATCACTCACTTAGGGCCAGACATCCCGGAGTGGGAAGTCAAGTGGGCCTTAGGAAGCATCACTATGAACAAAGCTAGTGGAGGTGATGGAATTCCAGTGGAGCTATTTCAAATCTTAAAAGATGATGCTGTGAAAGTGCTGCACTCAATATGCCAGCAAATTTGGAAAACTCAGCAGTGGTCACAGGACTAGAAAAGGTCAGTTTTCATTCCAATCCCAAAGAAAGGCAATGCCAAAGAATGCTCAAACTACGGCACAATTGCACTCATCTCACACACTAGTGAAGTAATGCTCAAAATTCTCTAAGCCAGGCTTCAGCAATATGTGAGCCGTGAACTTCCTGATGTTCAAGCTGGTTTTAGAAAAGGCAGAGGAACCAGAGATCAAATTGCCAACATCCGCTGGATCATCGAAAAAGCAAGAGAGTTCCAGAAAAACATCTATTTCTGCTTTATTGACTATCCCAAAGCCTTTGACTGTGTGGATCACAATAAACTGTGGAAAATTCTGAAAGAGATGGGAATACCAGACCACCTGACCTGTCTCTTGAAAAACCTGTATGCAGGTCAGGAAGCAACAGTTAGAACTGGACATGGAACAACAGACTGGTTCCAAATAGGAAAAGGAGTACATCAAGGCTGTATATTGTCATCCTGCTTATTTAACTTATATGCAGAGTACATCATGAGAAACACTGGGCTGGAAGAAGCACAAACTGGAATCAAGTCTGCTGGGAGAAATATCAATAACCTCAGATATGCAGATGACACCACCCTTATGGCAGAAAGTGAAGAAATACTAAAGAGCTCTTGATGAGAGTGAAACAGGAGAGTGAAAAAGTTGGCTTAAAGCTCAACATTCAGAAAATGAAGATCATGGCATCTGGTCTCATCAGTACATGGGAAATAGATGGGCAAACAGTGGAAACAGTGGCTGACTTTATTTTTCTAGGCTCCAAAATCACTGCAGATGATGATTGAAGCCTTGAAATTAAAAGACACTTACTCCTTGGAAGGAAAGTTATGACCAATCTAAACAGCATATTCAAAAACAGAGACATTACTTTGTCAACAAAGGTCTGTCTAGTCAAGGCTATGGTTTTTCCAGTGGTCATGTATAGATGTGAGAGTTGGACTATAAAGAAAGCTGAGTGCAGAAGAATTGATGCTTTTAACTGTGGTGTTGGAGAAGACTCTTGAGAGTCCCTTGGACTGCAAGGAGATCCAACCAGTCCATCCTAAAGGAGATAAGTCCTGGGTGTTCATTGGAAGGACTTATGTTGAAGCTGAATCCAATACTTTGGCCACTTGATGCAAAGAGCTAACTCATTAGAAAAGACCCTAATGCTGGGAAAGATTGAGGGCAGGAGGAGAAGGCGACAACAGAGGATAAGATGGTTTGATGGCATCACCGACTCAATGGACATGAGTTTGGGTAAACTCCGGGAGTTGGTGATGGACAGGGAGGCCTGGCATGATGCGGTTCATGGGGTTGCAAAGAGTTGGACACAACTGTGCGACTGAACTGACTGATGGTTAAACGTCAAGATGGAACAGTATGCAACAGTGAAAATAATAAAGCAAACCTGGAAGTCCCAGCAGTAAAAACTCTAACATATAAGACTAAGAGGGAAAAAAAAAAAGCATGGAGCAAAAATGTGTAAAGTGTGCTCCCATTTGGAAGACTTAGAGAATATGATGTGTACATATGTACTAAGAATATTTCTGAAAGGAAAATCTAGAAACTACTAATGGTGACTGTCTCTGGGAAAGAACCTAGAGTAGAGGGATAGAAAATTCACTTTTCATTGAATAGCCTAAGGTACTTTTCAAATAATTTTGCAAAATATTTGCATTATCTAGTCTGAAAAGGAAAACAAAGAAAAACAAGTAGAGGGCCCTCTCTGGTGGATGAATGGTAAAGAATCCACCTGCCAAAGCAGGAGACAGGGGTTGAACCCCTGGTCGGGGAAGATCCCGCATGCCATGCAGCCACTAATACGCCCGTGTGCCACAATTACTGAGCCTGTGCTCTAGAGCCCGGGAGCTGCAACTACTGAAGCCTGCGTACTCCAGAGCTTGTGCTCTGCAACAAGAGAAGCTACTGAAGGGAGAAGCCCGCACCCTGAAACAGAATAGCCCCTACTTACCACAACTAGAGAAAAGCCCACACAGCAACAAAGACCCAGCACAGCCATAATAAATAAATAAACAAGTAGAAAATATAAAACAACAGAAAGGATAAATATGGGATAATAGGAAGGACCAGGAGCTGGCTTCTTCAGCACTGGGGCTCCATCTTGTATACTGCATGCTGTGAGAATACACAAGCAAGTATGTCTGCTTTTGCTTCCAAGGTATCTTACCCTATGATCCCTGGCTGTCTCAGGGATTCTAAAGCCCTTGAAATGATAAGCAACTTTTTATATACATGCATAGTTGCATTTTCTGGGAAAAGACCCTGTAATTGTCACTGGGCCACCCATGTTATCTGAGAAGCAGCAGATAAGGAAAGTGGAACTCTTCTCTCCATCACATTCATGCCCATTATTAGAGCCAGTTGTCTCTACAAGGGCAGTGTATTCAATAAAAAGTGAGAAAGATCTTCAGTGTCCTGTCCTAGGCCATTAGTTTATGTCTGGACTCAGACACATTTGTTAGACTCTAGAATCTTTTATGCCAGTGAATTCTTCATTAGCCAATGTGAGTAATACCAGCAAATTGAGTTTCCAAAGTGAGTTGTTTATTAGGATTTGTGAGAAATGCCTTCAAGGCAGGGGGTGGAGGAGGGGAGGAACCTCAGGTACCTAAAACAATCTGGATTATTTCAGCAAAAACACAGTGCCAGATTACTGATTTAAGTGCAGGCCCAGCTTCAAGATTCAGGAACTAATTTTTGTTTTAATGTTTCTCCTTCAAGGAATTTCTCTGAAATGTTTTTAACAGTTTCTTACAGTCTGATATTTACATGAGAAAAGTTTACTTTTCTGGCTTTTACTATAAATATATAAAAGAGCTCAATGAGCTATGTTGGGCTCTTTCCTTGGTTCTCATAAACTGCATAAAGATGAAGCTTATATATACATATATTATAAAAATCTTAAAATCACATCCTTTGGGGGAACTTCATATTAGAGGGATCAGGCTGTCACCATATGAACCCAATGATCAATCTTAACCTCACTAAAGGTGACATCACATGTCTTCTTCCTATGTGATTCATAGGAAGCACTTTTGACAAGAAAGGTGAAGTTGAATACAATTAAGACTCCAGAGCTGCAGGATATAGTAAGGTAGCCACATATGGCTATTTAAATTTAAATTAACTAAAACTAAATAAATATTAAAATTCAGTTCCTTACTCACACTAGTCCCCTCTAAAGTGCTCAATAGCCACAATAGCAAGTGGCTACTATATTGGATAGTGCAAGTAGAATATTCCTATAATCACAGAAACTTCTATTGAGCAGTATTGCTCTAGAGCTAACTTCACTTCACAGAGGATAGAGAATCATGTTAATGACATCACAAGAAAGCAAACACATGTATCTAGAATGTGAAACATCCCGAAAGACAACTAACCCAGTTAACCTGCAACAAGTCAACAATATTAAAAAATAAAAAAACAAGTGGGGAGGAGAAATGCTCTAGATTAAAAGATACAAGCTCTGGCAACCAAATGCAATATATGGACTCTGTTGGAACACTGTTTAGACAAATCAACTTAAATAAAATATTTAACACTTTTGGGGAAATTTAACTATGGTTAGAATACCAAGAAATTAATTAATTAATCAAAATTAATTTTTATAGGTATGATAATGTCCCTTTGTTTATGGAAGCCAAATATCAACACTGTTTAGAGATGAATATTAAAGTATGTAGCAGAAAAGATCTCATGTCTAAGGCTTTGTTTCCAAACACTCCCACAAATGAATAAAATGAATAAAGGAAATGTAGCAAAATACTGATAATTGTAGGCAGTGGCACCTCACTCCAGTACTCTTGCCTGGAAAATCCCATGGGCGGAGGAGCCTGCTAGGCTGCAGTCCATGGGGTCGCTAAGAGTCAGACACGACTGAGCGACTTCACTTTCACTTTTCACTTTCATGCATTGGAGAAGGAAATGGCAACCCACTCCAGTGTTCTTGCCTGGAGAATCCCAGGGACAGGGGAGTCTGGTGGGCTGTTGTCTATGCGGTCACACAGGGTTGGACACAACTGAAGTGACTTAGCAGCAGCAGCAGCAACCCCATGATGGATGATATAAGGAATATACTATAATTCGATACTTTTGTGTAGTTAAAAATATGCATAGTAACAATTTAAAAATCTTTAACACATAATTAAATAGGAAAAGTAATCATATCTTTATGTAACCTTGTCTTAATATAGCCCATTAAAAGAGGATTCTTGGTGGCATCACTATGAATTCCCTTCAACAGAAGTCTTGCTGTTGGTCACTAAATCTGTCTGACTCTTTTGCAACCCCATGGACTGTAGCCTACCAGGTTCCTCTGTCCATGACATTTCTCAGGCTATAATACTGGGGAGTGGGTTGCCATTTCCTTCTCCAGGGAGATCTTCCCAATTCAGGGATCAAACCTGTGTCTCCTGCACTGCCAGGCAGATTCTTTACTAATGAGCCACCAGGGAAGCCCAACAGAAGTCTTACATAAACTCAAAGAAAAAAC
Source organism: Tragelaphus eurycerus (assembly GCA_935064755.1). Lineage (NCBI taxonomy): Eukaryota > Metazoa > Chordata > Mammalia > Artiodactyla > Bovidae > Tragelaphus > Tragelaphus eurycerus. The sequence continues at coordinate 13,671,061 of CAKXYN010000015.1, read as the reverse complement.
ATGGTGGATCTATTTACCTTAATTTCAGATAACATAAGAAAATTATTTTGGTGTGTAGTACTTTATAAGTAATTTAAAACAGAAGTAATGCGTTAAAAAGAACCACAGTCTCTGTATGAATAGCCAAAAGAGAGGGTGGCAATTTGAGTATTTCTTTAAGCATACATACTTCTTAAGAATTTCTCCCAAGAATCAGGAATGCTTCTAGGGAAGGAACTAAATTGCAGTTGAACAGCTTTTAACAATCTTGAAGTCATTTGGGATCTGGACTTACACAAGCTCTACTTCACAAACTTTTATCAGAGTTCATGAGTCAAACTCATATTACTCTCGGCTTCTGCTGTGACTGACTGGCATTTGTAGGCTCAATACTTACTTAATGATACCGTACAAAACCTTCCACAAGGACTGCCCTTGGGCATTCTGGACTACATACATAATCTATATTTTTCCATCGTAAAGTAATTTCTATTCAGGAAAAATTAATTTGCTCCTTTGAGTTTCATCTGGCTAGTTCTATGTCCATGGAGGTAACAGGCTAATTATGACCAAAAGCAATTTCCAAGGAATTATATTATCCAATATAAGAAAGCAGAAAAGAGTCTGGTTTAGTTCTAAGAGTTGTAAAAAGTATCCGCTGTACTTGGGCACAAGATTTAGGCCCCAAAGTCAGCCATGGCTAAGATGAGGCTACTTATATCCACCCTATCTTCTCCTATCAAAACATAATTCTTCCCATTCTACCCTCTTTTATCTGTGTGTAATCCTACACCTTTCTTTTCATACTTGTTTCCATTCATTTGTTCCCTATTCATCCATCTCGCACACATTATTGAGTACCTATTATGTGCTAGGTACCATTCTGGACAATGGAGGTACAAGAGTAAACAAGAAATAATCTATGCCCTTGTGGACCTTACTTTCTAGTCAGGTACAAAGTGAAAGTGAAAGTCACTCAGTCATGTTCAACTCTTTTTGACCCCATGGACTATACAGTCCATGGAATTCTACAGGCCAGAATACTGGAGTGGGTAGCCTTTCCCGTCTCCAGGGGATCTTCCCAAATAAGAGATTGAACCCAGGTCTCCCATATTGCAGGCAGATTCTTTATCAGTTGAGCCACCAGGGGAGCCCAAGAATACTGGAGTAGGTAGCCTATCCCTTCTCCAGCAGATCTTTCCAATCCAGGAATGGAACCAGGGTCTCCTGCATTGCAGGCAGATTCTTTACCAGCTGAGCTACTAGTTGGGTAAGAAATAAAATAAATACGTGAATACAGATAAGATAATAACAGTGTGATAAATACTAGGGAGGAAATGCCAAGTTAGGGGTAAGATAAAAAGTTACAGGTTAGAGGGACTAAGAACCTAACTGCAACTCAGTGGACAAGTCAGCCTATGGGTATGACAGTTGATCTAAGATCTAAAAAGAAAAGCACATTAACAAGACTTTTAAAGAGCAAAGATACTCCAGCAAAAGGAACACCACATGTGGAAGGCCAGGAGTCAGGAAAGAAATTGATATATTTGAGGAACTGAAAGGCCAGTGAGCATACTAAGAGAAACTTAGACAAGGGGTTCAGTTCAGTTGCTCAATCGTATCGGACTCTTTGCCACCCCATGACGCAAGCCAGGCCTCCCTGTCCATCACCAACTCCCAGAGTTCACCCAAACTCATGTCCATCAAGTCGGTGATGCCATCCAGCCAACTCATCCTCTGTCATCCCCTTCTCCTCCTGCCCCCAATCCCTCCCAGCATCAGAGTCTTTTCCAATGAGTCAACTCTTCGCATGAGGTGGCCAAAGTACTGGAGTTTCAGCTAGGCAGGGGATAGAGGAAGTTAAGAAATGACACTCAAGAGTTAGGCTAGCACAGAAGACTCTTGAGAGTCCCTTGGACTGCAAGGAGACCCAACCAGTCCATTCTGAAGGAGATCAGCCCTGGGATTTCTTTGAAAGGAATGATGCTAAAGCTGAAACTCCAGTATTTTGGCCACCTCATGTGAAGAGTTGACTCATTGGAGAAGACTCTGATGCTGGGAGGGATTGGGGGCAGGAGGAGAAGGGGACGACAGAGGATGAGATGGCTGGATAGCATCACTGACTCGATGGATGTGAGTCTGAGTGACCTCCGGGAGTTGGTGATGGACAGGGAGGCCTGGCGTGCTGCAGTTCATGGGGTTGCAAAGAGTCGGACACGACTGAGCGACTGATCTGATATGATCTGAGACAGGGTTAGTGTTGTGGAAGACAATGTGATTGCCTCCCTAAGAGCCATAAGCTCTTTCTCTTTGCCAATGGAACCCCAGTTTTGCATGGGCTCCAGGGATGCATCTAGCTCCAGGGAATGAATCACAATTTATTTAAGCCAGTTCTGGCCAATGATATATAAGGGTAAGTCACTGAAAGTTTTTCAAGTAATAAAAAGTCACAAGTGAGTGAAGCTGTTTTCTTCTCTCCCTTTGTACTTTAAGTGCTATAATGTTTTTTCCTAGGCGTTCACTCCTAAACTCAAAAGGTTTAGTCACAGTGCTCCTCAACTTTCATTCATAATTAATTATTAAGGTATAACATATATTCATTGGAAAATACTGGAGCAGTATAGTACAGGAAAGCTAAAAGTAGAAAGTAAAGATGCTCAGTGACTTCCTTGGCAGTCCAGTGGATAAAACTCCTAAGGCAAGTTTCCCCAGGTGAGATCCTTGGTCTGAGAACTAAGATCCCACATATTGCTGAAGCAATATTTTGGCCCTGCCAAAATTTTTTAACTTTTTTTAAAAAGTAAAGATTCTCAGAAACTTTACTCCCCACCCTACCCACCAGGAGTAATCATTAATAATTCTTGTTTATCTTCTAGGAACTTTCTATCACACGTGTACACACAAATTGTTTTTACACAAACTGAATTATTGTGTCTTGACAGATACGTATAGCTATATAAATATACATCTAAGAAAGTTGCCTTTGTACTCACATTTTGGAGATATTTCTATACCAGCACATTTATATATACTTCCTTTTGTTCCTTGCCACCAAAAAAAGAAAAAAGCTATAATAAACACCTTTGTGGATATATCACTGGTTCAGACAAACTGGTACAAAAATAATTGTTGGATAGTTTCCCTTTACACATTAAACTGCCAAATCCCAACAAAACAAACAAAAGCATTTAAACCTCTGATACTGTCACTCTAATTACCCTCTCGGGGTCTGGAGCGGGGACAAAGGCTACACCCAAAGGAGAACTATGTGATAGATATTCTAAGACAAGCATTTCCTCACATCTTGTCTACATCCGAGTGTTAACAAACTTCATAAGATTTAAAACATGGTGTCATATGGTTATTTTTATTTGGATCTTTAATTATTTGGGGGGTCTCTAATTATTATAGTAGGACAGCAATGATGTTTCTGTCTCGGTGCTGCTTTTCTAAAACCAGCTGAACAAGAAGTTATTCAGAGTCAGATTTTGAGCTTACTCGAGGATACGACCCCATCTTCCCACTTAAATTTAATTGTGACCTTTTAGGCATACAGGGCGCGGTCTCTAAGGGGACCCATGCCTCAAAAAAAGCCCCCCCTCCCATAAAGGAAGGGAACAAGCCTCAAAAAGGGGATAATGGGAGCACAAAGCTTTACGATTAAACGGAATATCTAGAAATAAAACGAATCCCTCCCTACACATTCGTTATTAGTGGTACTCATTATTAGCGGTATTTTTTAAGCCCCTCAGTATTTTATCTTTGGCATACTCCTCCTCCCTGCCAAGCTTCGCAGAATCCTCGTTGCTTGTAACTCGAAATGAGAGGAACATTGGCTGGTTTTCAAAATTCTCTTCCCTTCAACCGCCCCTTACGGCCACCCCCGCTTCAGACACTTGTTTACATATCCTTAATGAGTATAGGAATGAGTTGCAGTTTTTAAACAATACTCTCTCTGGACTTGTAGGACCCACTGTTTACTGCGTAAGAAACTCCAGATAACCAGTATTTAATACGACATGATCCTCAGAGCCAGGGAGAGTAAATCAGCAACGCTGAAAGCATTCATAAAAAGAAGTTTTAAACAAGTGAGCAGTCCAAACCCAACCCCTACTTCTAAGCCCCGGGACCCACCTCCCGGGGCCCCGCCTTCCAATCCGGAAGTGATGTACAAAGTGGAGTCCGTCTTTTTCCGCCGTCCGCCAGCTGCGCGGCCGGGACTAACGCGGCGCGTACGTCGGCGTCGGGGCTAGCAGAGGGATTCTGGGTAACGGCCCCAGCCGGCTGGGGCGGCTGGCTCTGCGCAGCGGGTTCTACTCGCGCCAGGTCCGTTGGCTGTGGGGGTTATAGAGCCGCGGGCAGCCGGACATGGAGCAGCCGTGGCCGCCGCCAGGACCTTGGAGCCTCCCTCGGGCAGAGGGTGAGGCTGAGGAAGAGAGTGACTTGGACTTGTTCCCCGGTTCTCCCCGCTGCCCGCAGCTGCCGGGAGGCGGCACCCAGGTGAGAAGGGAGCCCGTGTTCTGCGAGGTGGGGGGTGGGGGGGATGGGGGGGATGGGGGAGGTGTCGTCACCAGGCCCCCAGAGGTCTCTGTCTCTGCGACCCTGTTTTGAGCCCCCACCTCCCCCTTTTACCAACCCCCGACCCCGGGCGTCGGGGGCCTGATGTCATCCCATCGCTTTGTAACATCTACTGAGCTCTTCGAAGAGGGGCTGGCCATATATTCCCAACCTCCACCTCCACACACACCTTTTTCACCTTGGCTAATTTCTCACCCTTGAAGAAGTTCCTCTCCCCCATCCCTCTTCTGATGGCACCCAGATTTAGGACCCCTCAGTCTATAATGTTGACCCTTTGTCCTCTTGTGCCTGCTCTTATCGGAGCACTTTATTCTCTTGAAGGTTCTAATTTTTGTGCACAGTTGATGGGAACAGTGAATGGTTGTTATTTCAATAATTCTCTGAGCCCCTGACTAAAGACTTCAGGTCCAATTTATTTTACTGACTTTTGACGCCTGAGCAAATTCTGTAAACCTTGCTTTTGATGCTGGCGTAAATCTCGGCCATTCCGCGTGACCATTTCCCCCTTAGGTTTATGATTTTAGTTTTGCTTCATACCATTCTTCAGTTAAAAACATAGGCACGGGTTTGCCTTTTCCTTCAGACTTTTTCCTCAGATTCCTGCCGCTTCCCGTGGTTTTCAGCCAAGCCTTTTTCCCTCTGAAACTTATCCAGATGTGATATACTACCACTTAGGATTTTCTGTGTCCCACCTTAGGGAGTGCTTATATAGTGCTCATATCACTTAGTCCTGGTTTTTCTCGTAACCTGTTTTCGGAGTATATTTCAGGATCACTGACTAAACACTAACAAGTAAAATAAAATGGAGTTTAGGTATCTGCCTTCTAGCCTTCTTACAAAATGGGATCCCTGAAGGCTTAACTGAGTTAATAGTTTTTCTCTAGACTTATCTTGCTGTTAATGAGAATGAGTGATTTAAATTGTTTTCCAGTAAGTGTAGGGTCGTTGATCTTAAGCCCAGCTCACAGGGTTAGTTGGCTGCAAAGAGAAAAATGCTGTTTCATAACCACAGACTGTTCTTCATCCAGCCAGTCACCGGGAAAGTACAAGACATTTTTAGGAGGACAGAATGACAGTTGATAAGTCGATAGTCACTCACTAATTATGGATCGCTGGTGTCATCTTTATATACAAAATATGTTATATAAGCATGTAATGAATGTGGTACAGAGCTAGAGACAAAGAATGAACAGCAGCTGCCATTGTCAATTTTGAAGGCTTAAAGAGAGAATAGAAAGGTCTCAAGAATTTCACTGCATAGTGGTTGAATCTAAAGAGTAACCTAAAAGAAACCGAATTCTAAAAATAGCTGTGTGTTAATTTATAACCTTATTTAGCTGACAGGAATTTTAGAAATGATTAGGCTTATCTCCTTCGTTAAAAGTGATTTCCTTGAGACCATGTAGCTAGTCAGTGGCAGAATTAGATCCTGCCACATCCTGGTTTAGAACCCACTTCTGGAACCTGGTACAGTGTTTTTTCCCACCTACTGCACTGCCCATCCTGTGATGTAAAACTTCATTTGGCTGAAACTAACTTTGGTGCTAAAATTTACAGAATGGTTTCTAATCTAAATTAGTTCATGTGTTTACAACAAACCTACTTATTTGTTGCTGGCTTTAAGTTTTACGACTTAAGTTTTTCTTTTTGGAATATTTAGAATAAAATGTTTAATTTCATTTATAAACATTTTATAATCTCTATAAAAACAGCCTTGGTGTAATTTTACCTAATATAGGGAACCTAGACATCTTTATGTCATATGTATAGTTCTGAGATCCAATTAAATGCAATTTGGAACTTAGAGATCCTGTTTGGAAATTTTTTTATGTCAAGTTATATTAGTAGACCTTAATGCTAACAGTTCCTTTTTCAAATCTGTGTTTATTAAATATAATCAGTCATCTCAATACATGTGGGATAGTTAACTCAAATGCCCAAACATAGTCTTTGGAGAAGAATTTAAACATTAATCAGTTTTAGAATTTGGAAATAAGATTTCTATGTTTGACTTGAGAAATGATTTGAGAATTTGCTCCTGCATAATTTGACCATGTGAGATATTTCCGTTTGTCCTCATCTTTGTTAGCATTTGTCTTTTTTTACAAAATAAATTTGACAGGTTTCGTTTGTCTCCTCTTCCTAGTTCCTTCTTAAGCATAGCTAATCTATAATTATTCTTAATCCTATTTTAGAATAACAAAAAGTAAAAATAAATACTTGGTTGACTAGGACCATGTGGTAAATGAGTAACTAAAACATTTGAATACCAAGTGTCCACATTTGTCCAATAAGTCTAAGTTTGCCTGAAGACTCAGCCAGGAAGGAGGAACCTTGCATGCTACTTGCCTTAGAATTCCTTACCACCACTAGTCTGTTCCAAGAAGTCAGGAGTCATTTATTCATCTAAAATGTATTGAATTCTAACCCCTCAAGAAGCTTATAGTTGAGTAAATAAGCACAATATTGTGTGAAAGCACTCAAATGCATAAAGAAGTATGCATAACTTTGGTGGAGAGGGACAGGATAAGAGGGAAGGGAAATGATGCTAGAATCTAGGATAGAGATGGGAGTTTAGGGATGGGGGAGTGCCACATTGAAGTGGTGGGGGTGAGAAGGAAAGAAAAAGCAAAGGAGTAGAAGAGTAACTACAGCTGAGTTGAGAGATAATAGGAAGTGAGATCATGAGGCACCATGCCTTGCTACGAAGTTTGCACTTTAAAAGTTCTCAAGACTCTGTGAATAAATAAAATTATCATTTTTATTGGAGAGATCACGCCAAGTCTAGTAGAGAATGGCTTGAGATTAGAAAGGCTATACTTATACAATTAAAGTGAAAAATTATAAGGGCTTGAATAGTGATGCAGGTAAGGGAATAGATTGGAGTATTATTCTGAATACCTACCTTGAAATTGGTCTACATTTTGGCTAAGAAATCACAAAGAATGTGCCTTTAGCTTTTGTTCTATGGAGCCGAGGATTAGAAGGAATTAAGTATCCATCTTGGTGCTTTACACGTGGAGGTTGAATAATTGTTAAAACTAAGTACTTTTGCGTCTGAGCAGAACAGAATCACCAGGGTGGACCTAGTGACTTTTTTTCTTTTTAATTAAAAAAATAGCCTATTTTTATTAGGATTAAGTTAAAGGTTATGTATCTGATGTAGTCAGTTATAAATAGAAATTTCCAATAAGAACTTCTCAGATTACCAAGGATTGGGGTAATACAGAAAGAAAATAAAAACCAAGAAGAACTTGCAGAGCAAACCTCTAAAGGTCTGGTTTTCAGTATGTTGAATGATAAGATGATGAGCTATATTTAAGCTTTTGTTCTCATTATTTTGTTCCAGGATTATAAAGGCTATGAATCAAATGTTTGTTGAGGCCCTGCTGTATGCAGGACACTGTGCTAGTTGCCAGGCTTTTTGTTGCTGTTGTCCAGGGAGAGACGCAAATTAACGAAGAAGCTTAGAGTCTAGGTGATGAAACAAGACCTGTAATATAAAATTGTAAGTGCAGACACAGAAGGCTGGATACCTATATGCCAAAAACATTGTTCAGAAATCCTTGACTGATGGAAAATTGAACTGTTCTTCATAAGCATACCTATTCTGTTGCCTTCTTCATTTCTTAAAAATACTGTTTTTTATCCAGATGTATAGCCATGGAATCGAAATGGCTTGCCAGAAGCAGAAAGAGTTTGTGAAGAGCTCTGTGGCGTGTAAATGGAATCTCGCTGAAGCTCAGCAGAAACTTGGTAGCTTAGCACTGCATAACTCTGAGTCCTTGGATCAGGAACATGCCAAAGCACAAACAGCAATATCAGAACTGAGGCAACGGGAAGAAGAATGGCGGCAGAAAGAAGAGGCTCTAGTACAAAGAGAGAGAATGTGTCTGTGGAACATGGATGCCATTAGCAAGGATGTTTTTAATAAGGTATTATCTTTTTTGGGCCTACTGAAATAAGGAAAGACAAATGTTTTTGCAAACCAGTTGTGCATATCTGATAACAAGCAACAGAATCCTGTAAACAGTATTCAATTTTGACAGTTTAGGAAAAGTGATCATTATAGAAACATGTATTCCAAGTAGTGTCTAATCTTGGTAGTCCTTAATCCAATTATGTTGCTGCAGCATAGCACACTGAATATAAATGTGGGTTCTAGAGTCAGACTGCCTCAAATGTCAACTTTGTCACAGCCTGGCATTGTACCCTTGGGCAGATCACTTCCCTAAGCCTCAGTTTCCTCAAATATAAAGAGCAGGTATAAAGATTAAGCAAGGTAACATCATAGAAGCAGGTAGCATGGGGCCTGGCATGTGGTAAAGCTCAGATGTTACCAGAGATCTCTGATGTTGCTGTGCTTATCAGCTTGCTTTCAATTTTTTTGTTGTTTAGTCGCTAAGTTGTGTCCAGCTCTTTTGCAGTCCCATGGACTGTAACTCGCCAGGCTCCTCTGTCCATGGGTTTTTCCAGGCAAGAATACTGGAGTGGGTTACCATTTCCTTCTCCAGGGGTTCTTCCTGACCAAAGGATAAAACCCATGTCTCTTTCTTGGCAGGCAGATTCTTTACCACTGAGCCACCTGAGAAACCCAACTCTAATGTAGTTACTGGTTTTATCAAGAAAAACAAAGTTTCTCACTGTTATTTACCAGTACGTATTTAGTAACCCTCAGATAGTAATTTGGACTTAGTGTTACAGGCGTTACTACTGAAAGGAGTAGTAAAATATTTATGCCAAGTTAGTAGTTTATTAAGAGCAGTCTTATGTTTCTCACTGGATTACATAGACCTTACTCTTTGACTTTTGTATCTGAAAAAGAAGTGGGCAATGAAATAAAGTCATTTTCATCTAAATGTGTAAAGTAGTACTTCTTTCTGTTTGTACTAAACTCTCAAGCCTCAGGTGTAGACTGCTCATTCTTGTCTAAGTCCACATTCATTTTATCTTTAACCTTCATTATTCTCTAGACGTAGTGTGTAACACTACCTGTTTCTGCTCTGGCATCCACTCTAAAAGCCCCTTCTTCCCCAGGCTTCTTTAATTTCTTTCCTCTGGACTAGCTCTAGTCCTGCTGCAGCAATAAGTAATACACATAGGTAAATGTCCTGTACTATGAGCCTTATCAATATTTTACTCTGTAGTGAAGGTAAATTATAAGAGTATAACATGCTTTCGGAGAAGGCAATGGCACCCCACTCCAGTACTTCTGCCTGGAAAATCCCATGGGTGGAGGAGCCTGGAAGGCTGCAGTCCATGGGGGTTGCTGAGGGTCGGACACGACTGAGCTACTTCACTTTCACTTTTCACTTTTATGCATTGGAGAAGGAAATGGCAACCCACTCCAGTGTTCTGGCTTGGAGAATCCCAGGGACGGGTGAGCCTGGTGGGCTGCCGTCTATGGGGTCACACAGAGTCGGACACGACTAAAGTGACTTAGCAGCAGCAGCAACATGCTTTTTGTAAAAAAAAAAAAAAAAAGGCCTGTCAAATAGAGTTGAAAGGCTTCCTTCATTTCCCATTTTCCAGAGATAACCACTGTTAACAATGAGTCATATCTTTCTAGACTTTCTGTGCTTGTACCAAATTATATATTTTTCTTTCCCCTCAATAGAATCATTCTTTAACAGAATGATTCACTATTTCTGTGTATATTGTTCTAAGGGATGTGCCTTCTTAAGTGTTACTTTATGTTTTGCATTTATACCCCAAAACTATTTAAAATGATCTTTTTATAATAGAGGGAATGGTCAAAACTGTTCTTTTGTTTTTACAGTTATTGTCTCTTAACACAGTGGTCACAAAGAAAATATCTTTGTCTCTGTTTTATTTTTTTCTTAAGTTAGATTCTAATATAGCCTACATTTATACCAAAATTAATTAGGACTGTGATTATGTTCCAGTCATTTGCTGAAAATCATGCATTCATTTTGTTGGGGAGCTTGAGATTTGAGAGGACAGGTCTAGATCCGCGCTGTCTGACAACTTGATAGCTGCTAGCCATATGTGCTGTTGAACACTTGAAATGTAGCTAGTCCAAACTGAGATGTGCTGTAAGTGTAAAATACACACCAGATTCCGATGACTTAGTACCAAAAAAGTAAAATATTTCATTAATAATTTTTATATTGCTTACATGTTGAAATAATAGTATGTTGGATATGTTGGGTTAAATAGATACCTTATTTCATCTGTTTCTTTTTTTAATATGGCTGATAGAAAACTTTACAGTTGTGACTTGGATTGTATTTCTGTTGGACAGTGCTGGTCTAGATGGCAGGATATACAAAGAGGAAAAAAAATGCTTCTATTTTGAAATATATAAACTTAATGTGTTTCCTGACTATAAACTAGCAGAGAGCTAGTTTTTGATTTCCATTTTTGGCAGTGATGATCTCAAGGTTTAAATGTGATCACATAATGTTCTCAGAAACTTTTTGCCAGTTTTTGTGGCCAAATAAAAACTTCATCTTGGTCTGTTTTATGACTTTAACTGGAAATAAGCACTTCCTTAATAGAAATTTATACGTGATTTCAGAATCAAACTGTTTACCTCTCCTAAGAAAAGTTTACAACAAAGGTCTATTTTAGGTTTATGTCTTATCAGAAATTTTGTGGTAAATATAATCTCTAATCTTTGAATTTATGAGTTTGTTTCCAGCAAGAAAATTAGACTAGTCCGAAGATTAGACTAGAGTTGCAAATATTTAATGGAAATGAATAATGCAAAAATAAATTATGCATGTAAAGGATCTTTCTATACCTGCCTTTGATAGGCATATTTGGTTTTACAAAAAAGTTAATTCATTTGTTTTTCTCTGTGATTTATAAAGTAGTTTTACAGATGAATTTAGTGAAACTATCATTTTATTGTATCACCTTTTTATAATGTCTATAAGAAGGATTGCTGGGCATTCAATACCTGAGAAAGAAGATCCAATTAGAATATATTAGATTTTAAAATATATTCAATTTTAACTTCAAAATTTTTTTTTCTTAGAGTTTTATTAATCAAGATAAGAGAAAAGAAACAGAAGATGAAGATAAATCAAAATCATTTATGCAGAAACATGAGCAGAAAATTAGACATTTTGGTAAGTCTACTTGAGTTTCCTTCTTTTGTAATGTTTGGTATTCTAAATATATGTACAGAAAGCGAATTTATAAAATAGAGACAAACTCCAGTAGTATAGCTACTTCTAAGCACAGTTCTATGGCTTGTTTTAGAGCTATACATAAAAAAATAGAGTGCCAAGGTAAACTGAATTGTGAAAAAAAGCAAAATTCAACCTGTTTATATAATGCTACCCTCTAAGACCTGGTTGTCGTTTTTGTTTTTTGTTTTTACTACCTAGACTTTGCATGTCCCAACTAGCCCCTGCTTTTGTCTTTTTTTATCTTTGCTTTCTTGGTATCTTATCTTACGGTTGTAAGATTAGCATTTTTCAGATTTTGGATATGGTGCTGTACAATTCATGCAGATCTTTCAACTGTTATTCAGATAAATAACAAGTAAAAGAATACAGTCTATAATTAGAGAAATACATATACAAAGAACTGAAAAATAGTTTTCTCTATTGGAGAAAAACGATAGGATTGGGATTGATGAAAGTGAAGACTTCTCAGAGGAGGGACTATCTGAGTTAGATTTTGAGGACCGTATAGGAGCTTTCCTGTAGATAAAGGGAGGCGAGGCAGCAGCCACAGCATGTACGAAGCCAGAGTCGGAAAGTAGTGTGGTATGTCCTAAGAATTATAAGCAGTGACAATACTGCTGGAGTGAAAATGCTACTGGGGAGTATAATGTGTCAATTTAGTAAATATATGTTAATAAGCTTTTTAATTGACATTTTGAGACTTTTTTCTATTGGTGTTTTTCTCCCAAAGTATTTAGAATATCATTCATCCTTATGTCAGTATAATGGATACTACTTTAGTTTTTGTTTTTCTTTTTTGTAGTTTATTCATATATTAATTTTTCTCATACTTTTCATTTTAAAAAATGAAATAAGCTTGTATTCTGTTTAACTTAAGAATAGTTTCTGAAGAAGTAAGTAAAGTTTATTTTTGCACATATTATCATTCCAGCATTATTTATTATAGAAACAAATAGAAAAACTATGGGCATCCTCAAGAGTTGATTTTGTCTCCATTATTAAATAGGTAGTTTAAAATCTTTAACATTTAGTGACACCCTTTTTCACGGCCCTTACAAGTGTCATTTACCCTTTCATGTATTCTCTTTCCTTCAAAAGAGACCAAAATGGATAGGAATTTTGTGCCTGAGTAAGTCACAGGGCTGCCATGGAGAAGTAAACAGGAGAAGCAGTGATCTCTGTGAATAGTTGATAGAGTTGAAAATATTCCCTCTTCAGAAGTGTAACAAAGCTAAGGCAAAACTGCTGTATAGAATTTATTTTATGGCATCAGGTATAAGAAATAAGGATTATACTTTCTTTAGATCTGACCCCTAGAAGTTATTACTTAAATTCTTTAACTGTAGTTTGAGAAGAAGTTTAAAGTCACTTAAATAATCATTATGTTTCTCAGAATTTAAAATGACCTAGTCACTGTATCCAAAGTGTTGGGGAAATAACTATGAAGCTTGTAAAACTCTATGAGAAAATGCTAAAATGCTATTTTCCAATTTTTTTAATGAGGAAAAAATCATTTATTTTTAATTGATTTCCTTGTGTTACTGTGTATTTCTCAGTAAGACATTTGTCCTCAGTTTTGTTTTTACTTATGTTCTGATGTGGAACTTTAATATATAGAAGTTCATTTTGTGTCTAGAGAAAGGATTTATTGCTGAACTATTGAGGTAGCCTTGTAAAATTTCTATAATGATTCTCGGATAACTTTCTTGGTTGGATGAGTCTAAATAAAGCTCAGCACTTTGCTGATTCTGTGATTACTTGGGTGGTATCAACTTTTTGACCAAATTTCTTACTAATTTGGGTAAAGATGACAGTACACCTTTAGTAGCATTTGGAGTAGTTCGGTATTTTGAAGCAAAATGGCAGCATTTCCAAATATACTTAACCAACTTTAAAAAGAGTTTATTTTCTGTGTCTAAACAGTGATCATGATTAGATGGTTAACATAACTAAAATGGTTAAACTATATTTACTTTTATAACACTGACTGGATTGGTTTTGCATGCAGTATTTTACTATATCAGACATATTTTAGTAAATTAGAGAAAATGTAATTTTTTTGAATCTAAGTCTTTGTTGGCTCAGTGTAGTTTATTTTTGAAAAGTAAAGGTTTGAAAAGAAAGGTTTTGTTTTCTTTTCCATCTTTCCAATAGAAAAATTTATATTCTATGAATGAATAATACTGAATCTCCTGAAATTATCTGTACTTAACTTGAGCCTAGAATGATCGACCAGCCATGTCTATTTGCCTGGGACTTTGGGCTTTCCCTAGATACAGGGCTTTTATAGCTTTAAACCAATCACTCTACTTTATCCTGACAAATTATTTGCAATAAAATTTGCTGTGAATTTTAAAAGCTATTTCCAATGTGCTGGTATTGCCTTATTATCTATCTTCATTTGCTCTTTTACTATAACATTTCTATGGTAATACGAGCTGTCTTTAAAGAGAATCATTTTAAAATACCATTTCTTTGCTTACAGGAGTAAAGTATTTAACATTCATGGCTTAATTCTTGTTTTACAGGTATGTTAAGTCGATGGGATGATAGTCAGAGATTTTTGTCTGACCATCCATACCTTGTATGTGAAGAAACGGCTAAATATCTTATTTTATGGTGTTTTCATCTAGAAGCTGAACAGGTATCATGTGAAACTTGAATTTCTGAGAACCTTAGTGGAATGCTGATTTGCTTTTTGTTTTTGTTTTTCCCATTACTTTAAACGTAAGCAGGAAGGTCATTAAATGGAATTCCAATTTTGTTTTGTTTTCAAGGTCTGCTTGAGCTTACTGTTGGCATCTTTTTTTAGTTATTTCAGTTAGCATAGGGAAACTTTTTTCCAATGTGCTTTCGCTACCTTCCTCTCCCCTCATCTCTCTTGTTCCCATATACTATAAACCTTTTTCTTTTTTAACCTATTAAAAACTCACGTTTTAAAAATCCAAATAGTAATCACAATATTAAGTATATTTCTTATAATTTTAATATGTTTATTTTCAGAAAGGGGCTCTAATGGAACAAATAGCACATCAAGCAGTTGTAATGCAGTTTATTATGGAAATGGCCAAAAACTGTAATGTGGATCCAAGAGGATGTTTTCGCTTATTTTTCCAGAAAGCCAAAGTAAGTAGCTATTTGGTATTATTATTTTAATTTTTTATTGAAGGATAATTGCTGTTTGGTATTATTAAATGGGAAAGTTAGGGTTTAGCTGAAACCTCTTTTTGTCCATACACATCAAAGGAGGCCATCCAACCAGCGTGCCACAGGCTAGATTCTGTAGATTTTATAATGAAAAGAAAAATTATATTGTTGTTTTTATGCTAATTTAGATTTTAAGAGGCTGTACTATATAGCATTATGTGAACTTGAGACCCATTTACATGAGTGTATATATTCAGGAAAATTAGAGGAACGGTTTGAGAAAATAAAAAACCTGTAGTTCACAGAATATTATGCAGCTTTCAAGATTATGTGAAAATTACATGAAGTATTTTTAATCTGAGAAAATGCTTTGCTATAAAGTGAAAAGACACAACACATTTATAGATATAGGATGTCAGCTATATTAAAGAAAAATAGATACGTTTAGAAAGATCGACATTTCATACTCACTAAATTAGTAATGATTTAAAAGTTGTACAAGAAGTAGAGCAATAGTAATCATATTAATTGCCTGCTGCTGCTAAGTCACTTCAGTCGTGTCTGACTCTGTGAGACCCCATAGACGGCAGCCCACCAGGCTCCCCCGTCCCTGGGATTCTCCAGGCAAGAACAATGGAGTGGGTTACCATTTCCTTCTCCAGTGCATGAAAGTGAAGTTGCTCAGATCAGATCAGATCAGTCGCTCAGTCGTGTCCGACTCTTTGCGACCCCATAAACTGCAGCACGCCAGGCCTCCCTATCCATCACCAGCTCTCGGAGGTCACCCAGACTCACATTCATCGAGTCAGTGATGCCATCCAGCCATCTCATCCTCTGTCGTCCTGTTCTCCTCCTGCCCTCAATCCCTCCCAGCATCAGAGTCTTCTCCAATGAGTCAACTCTTCGCATGAGGTGGCCAAAATACTGGAGTTTCAGCTTTAGCATCATTCCTTCCAAAGAAATCTCAGGGCTGATCTCCTTCAGAATGGACTGGTTGGATCTCCTTGCAGTCCAAGGGACTCTCAGGAGTCTTCTCCAACACCACAGTTCAAAAGCATCAATTCTTCGGCGCTCAGCCTTCTTCACAGTCCAGCTCTCACATCCATACATGACCACAGGAAAGACCATAGCCTTGACTAGGCGAACCTTTGTTGGCAAAGTGATGTCTCTGCTTTTGAACATGCTATCTAGGTTGGTCATAACTTTCCTTCCAAGGAGTAAGCATCTTTTAATTTCATGGCTGCAGTCACCATCTGCAGTGATTTTCGAGCCCAGAAAAATAAAGTCTGACACTGTTTGCACTGTTGCTCCATCTATTTCCCATGTAGTGATGGGACCAGATGCCATGATCTTCGTTTTCTGAATGTTGAGCTTTAAGCCAACCTTTTCACTCTCCACTTTCACTTTCATCAAGAGGCTTTTGAGTTCCTCTTCACTTTCTGCCATAAGGGTGGTATCATCTGCATATCTGAGGTTATTGATATTTCTCCCGGCAATCTTGATTCCAACTTGTGTTTCTTCCAGTCCAGCATTTCTCATGATGTACTCTGCATATAAGTTAAATAAGCATGGTGACAATATACAGCCTTGACGTACTCCTTTTCCTATTTGGAACCAGTCTGTTGTTCCATGACCAGTTCTAACTGTTGCTTCCTGACCTGCATACAGATTTCTCAAGAGGCAGATCAGGTGGTCTGGTATTCCCATCTCTCTTAGAATTTTCCACAGTTTATTGTGATCTACACAGTCAAAGGCTTTGGCATAGTCAATAAAGCAGAAATAGATGTTTTTCTGGAACTCTCTTGCTTTTTCGATGATCCAGCAGATGTTGGCAATTTGATCTCTGGTTCCTCTGCCTTTTCTAAATCCAGCTTGAACATCAGGAAGTTCACGGTTCACATATTGCTGAAGCCTGGCTTGGAGAATGTTGAGCATTACTTTACTAGCGTGTGAGATGAGTGCAATTCTGTGGTAGTTTGAGCACTCTTTGGCATTGCCTTTCTTTGGGATTGGGATGAAAACTGACCTTTTCCAATCTTGTGGCCACTGCTGAGTTTTCTAAATTTGCTGGCATATTGAGTGCAGCACTTTCACAGCATCATCTTTCAGGATTTGGAATAGCTCCACTGGAATTCCATCACCTCCACTAGCTTTGTTCCTAGTGATGCTTTCTAAGGCCCACTTGACTTCACATTCCAGGATGTCTGGCTCTAGGTCAGTGATCACACCATCATGATTATCTGGGTCGTGAAGCTCTTTTTTGTACAGCTCTTCTGTGTATTCTTGCCACCTCTTCTTAATATCTTCTGCTTCTGTTAGGTCCATACCATTTCTGTCCTTTATCGAGCCCATTTTTGCATGAAATGTTCCTTTGGTATCTCTGATTTTCTTGAATAGATCCTTAGTCTTTCCCATTCTGTTGTTTTCCTCTATTTCTTTGCATTGATTGCTGAGGAAGACTTTCTTATCTCTTCTTGCTATTCTTTGGACCACTGCATTCAGATGTTTATATCTTTCCTTTTCGCTTCTCTTCTTTTCACAGCTATCTGCAAGGCCTCCCCAGACAGCCATTTTGCTTTTTTGCATTTCTTTTCCATGGGGATGGTCTTGATCCCTGTCTCCTGTACAATGTCACGAACCTCATTCCATAGTTCATCAGGCACTCTATCTATCAGATCTAGGCCCTTAAATCTATTTCTCACTTCCACTGTATAATCATAAGGGATTTGATTTAGGTCATACCTGAATGGTCTAGTGGTTTTCCCTACTTTCTTCAATTTCAGTCTGAATTTGGCAATAAGGAGTTCATGGTCTGAGCCACAGTCAGCTCCTGGTCTTGTTTTTGCTGATTGTATAGAGCTTCTCCATCTTTGGCTGCAAAGAATATAATCGATCTGATTTCGGTGTTGACCATCTGGTGATGTCCATGTATAGAGTCTTCTCTTGTGTTGTTGGAAGAGGGTATTTGCTATGACCAGTGCATTTTCTTGGCAAAACTCTGTTAGTCTTTGCCCTGCTTCGTTCCATATTCCAAGGCCAAATTTGCCTGTTACTCCAGGTGTTTCTTGACTTCCTACTTTTGCATTCCAGTCCCCTATAATGAAAAGGACATCTTTTTTGGGTGTTAGTTCTAAAAGGTCTTGTAGGTCTTCATAGAACCGTTCAACTTCAGCTTCTTCAGCGTTACTGGTTGGGGCATAGACTTGGATTACTGTGACATTGAATGGTTTGCCTTCGAAACAAACAGAGATCATTCTGTCGTTTTTGAGATTGCATCCAAGTACTGCATTTCAGACTCTTCTGTTGACCATGATGGCCACTCCGTTTCTTCTGAGGGATTCCTGTCCACAGTAGTAGATATAATGGTCCTCTGAGTTAAATTCACCCACTCCAGTCCATTTTAGTTCGCTAATTCCTAGAATGTCAACATTCACTCTTGCCATCTCTTGTTTGACCACTTCCAATTTGCCTTGATTCATGGACCTGACATTCCAGGTTCCTATGCAATATTGTTCTTTACAGCATCGGACTTTACTTCTATCATCAGACACATCTACAGCTGGGTATTCTTTTTGCTTTGGTTCCATCCCTTCATTCTTTCTGGAGTTATTTCTCCACTGATCTCCAGTAGCATATTGGGCCCCTACTGACCTGGGGAGTTTCTCTTTCAGTATCCTATCATTTTGCCTTTTCATACTGTTCATGGGGTTCTCAAGGCAAGAATACTGAAGTGGTTTGCCATTCCCTTCTCCAGCGGACCACACCCTGTCAGATCTCTCCACCATGACCCGCCCATCCTGGGTTGCCCCACGGGCATGGCTTAATTTCATTGAGTTAGACAAGGCTGTGGTCCTGGTGTGATTAGATTGACTAGTTTTCTGTTAGTATGGTTTCAGTGTGTTTGCCCTCTGATGCCCTCTTGTAAGACCTACCGTCTTACTTGGGTTTCTCTTACCTTGGGCGTGGGGTATCTCTTCCTGGCTGCTCCAGCAAAGCACAGCCATCGCACCTTACCTTGGATGAGGGGGATCTCCTCACCACCGCCCTTCCTGACCTTGGGGGAGGGGTATCTCCTCACCACCGCCCTTCCTGACCTCGGTCGTGGGGTAGCTCCTCTTGGCCTTGCTTAGTGCGCCAGTCCTCACCGCCATCCTTCCCTGGTCATTGGGTAGCTTCTCTTGGGCGTGCTCTCAGTGCGCCGCGCAGCCGGCGAGGGGCTCTCAGTGCGCCGCTCTCAGGTTGGCCGGGGGCTCTCAGTGCGTTGTACTCAACTCTTAGTGACGCCATGGACTGCAGCCTACCAGGCTCCTCCATCTATGGGATTTTCCAGGCAAGAGTACTGCAGTGGGGTGCCATTGCCTTCTCCACTATAGGAGTGTAAATTGGTGTAACCACTTTGGAAGATTTTCTTGTACAATTGAACAAGGCAAGTACCAACAGCCAGAAATTCTCCTAGATATATACCCTCAAAAAAAATTTCTCAACATGTGGTCCAAGGATAGTCAAGGGTCTTCAAGACCCTTTCCAGAGGCCCTGAGTCAAAATTATTTTTATAATAATACTAAGATATTATTTGTCATTTTCACTCTCCTTCTTGCATGAGTGTACAGCTTGGATTGATACAGAAGCAGATGTATGAGTACAGCTATCTTCTTTTAAGCCCAGACTTCTCACTAAATTGTTTGTTTTGGAAATATAGTTTAAAGATATATATATATGTCACATGTTTAAAATGTTAACATGTAGTGAGTTTATTATATTTCAGTTAATATTTAATTCCTCAGTTTAATTTCTAACATGTAATTATTGATAGATACAGCCCACATAAACAGGAGCTCCTTAGGTTCCTCAACAATTTTCAGGAGCATGAAGCAGTCCTGAGACCATAAAGTTTGAGAATTGATGGCCTAGAAAAACTCCTGTGTATGTGCTTCATAGAAGTGTTCATAGTAGCAAGAAGTCTGGGAACAACCCAAGTATCTGTTAACAGTAGAATGAATAAATTGTGGTATATTCATTTAGTAATATACTAATCAGCATTGGCATGGATAAAAAAACAAGAAACTGAAAAAAACAAGTCTCAGAATGAAATATCTGCTATTATTTTTAAAGTATTTTATATTTTAACAAGCAGAACTAAGTATATTGTTGAGGGATATATAAATAAGCAGTAAAATTGAAGAGACAAAGGAGTGATTGACAAGTCACAGTTGTAACCTCAGAGAGATGAAATGCTCATTATTGAAACTGATTTCTAAAATACTAGTATTCATGTGTTTCCTAATTTTTGTGGGTATGTCGTAGGATTTTTGCCCTGTAAGTTGTACATACATATTTTACGTGATTTTTTGCATATTTGATACATTTTAGCATACACAATCTGAGAAGGCAGTGGCACCCCACTCCAGTACTCTTGCCTGGAAAATCCCATGGACAGAGGAGCCTGGTAGGCTGCAGTCCATGGGGTCGTTAGGAATCAGAGATGACTGAGCGACTTCACTTTCACTTTGCACTTTCATGCATTGGAGAAGGAAATGGAAACCCACTCCAGTGTTCTTGCCTGGAGAATCCCAGGAACAGGGAAGTCTGGTGGGCTGCCGTCTATGGGGTCGCACACAGGGTCAGACACCACTGAAGCGACTTAGCTGCAGCAGCAGCATACACAATTAGAAGTTAGAAGAAAATGTACCAGAAGTTTAATTTTGATTAGACCTGAGTGGTAAAATTACAAATGGTTTCCATTTTCTTTTTCATATACTACAATGAACATATTTCCTTTTATAAATAGAGAAAAACATTGTATTTTTAAATTATAAAAATTTTTTAGTGCGGCAGAAGTTGTACCTTCCACTTCTGTTAAAATAGGAAAATTTCCCAAAACAATAGTTTTAATGAGTAAATGATTGAGTTGGTATTTTAGGCTTCTGATGACGGTTTTAAATTTTGACACACAGGCAGTAAAAAAAAAAAAAGTTTCTTTTTCATCTTAAAGGATATGTTTGAACTAGTGTTTAATAGCATAATGGAACATAGTCATACAATATGTATTTTTTGACATTTATAATACTTTTGACAAAATAGAACTGAACAACTCTGAAGCCACAGATGTTAACATTTTGTTCTTAATATTTTTTTTAATTAAGGAATAACTTTCATGAACTATTTGCTTTGTGAAGGTATTCTAAGCACTTCACATGGATTAACTCATTAAACATTCATACCATTTTATAAGGATAATTACTTTTTTTTTTTTTTACAAATGAGGAAGTTAGCATAGAGAAATTGAGCAAGTAACCCATAGGTTGCTTAATAAAACGAAAATCAATCCAGTCTCTCTAGATCTAAATACCTAGGGTTTAGGCATGCAGTAAGGTCAGCAGTTGTGTCACTTGATTCGTTTAATGGTTTGTTACATAACCATTTCAGAAGGATCACTTTTGGATATGAAGGCTAACATTGTATGTGTCTCCCTAAGTTCCATTTATTGACTATAAAGAGAAGTGTTATAAAGAAATGACTCCTAAATTCATTTAAAAAAATACAGAATAGCAGCACGGAATATTGTGTGTATTACTTGTATAGATGTTAAACAACCTAAACTACATTAAAGAGAAAAATCACACTGCAGACAAATGGACCGTGATAATTCAGGAATGAGACTTTGACAAAGTCTTTTCCACCACTTGAACTTAAAACCTGTGTTCTATTGTGTAGGATGTGCTCTGTATCATTTTTTTAATCTGCAAAGGAAATATTTATAAATGGAGGCTATTGCCAAAAGGATATTTTGCATTAAGAATTTTCTTTATATTATATACATATGGAGAGAATTCCCCTCCCTCAACATAACTCACTGTACTTTTTTTCCCATAATCTTGAAAAGAAGGTACTTGCGTAACTAAAACAGTAAGATATTTTCATACCAAAGTTAAATGTTGACTTTAGTTGGTTTTCAGCTTTTAACAAATAGGGATTTTAGGGTCAGAGAATTACTAACAACAGGTAGTAAGTGTTTCTGCATTAACTGACAGAGAATTAGAAGGTTTAAAGAATATCCCTTGGCTGTTGCTTGGCAGTGGGACGAGAAGAGAAGAATGTGAGTGATTAAATGAGGACTGTTTTGGATCCTATCATGAATACAGATAAATCAAGAGAAATACAGAGGAAGCCTACTTTCTTTCATTACATTTGTGTGTATGTGTAAAGAAGGGTTGTTTCTTATTTGTTTTATTTTGCTGAAGCAGAGGGAAATGAAACAGACCAATCTATAATATTCATATAAAACAGGCAGTTTTCAGAAATCTGACAAAGATCTTGGTGGTTTCTACATTTAAACTGTTCACCTCATCTTTACTTCTTCCACTTCAGGCTTGGTATATGCTTTGTTAGAGTTTACTGTGTGGTCTGGAAATCTTGAAAATCAGTTTGTTTGTTTGTTTTTTCAAGGCAGAGGAGGAAGGTTATTTTGAAGCATTCAAAAATGAACTTGAAGCTTTCAAGTCAAGAGTCAGACTTTATTCTCAATCACCAAATTTTCAGCCTGTGACAGTTCAGAATCATGTTCCCCATTCTGGTGTTGGATCTATAGGTTTATTAGAGTCCTTACCACAGGTAAGTTGAAAAAGTAAATATTTTATAAATGTATTCACATAATATTTGTTCTTTTGGACTTCTCTTTCTTCTTGTATGTGTGGTCATTTTAAATATTCTTGCCTCAAAAGATAACTCCGAATTTCATCTCATGCTGTGTTTTAGCATTACGTTTCATCCATATCTTAGGTATTTTAGAGAGACACCAAATTCTACTCCTTTAAACATAGAAAAGATGAGGACTATCTAAGCATTCTTAAGGGCACATGTTACCTATTGAACAACTAAGTCATAAACTTCTTAAGATGGCTCCAACATCCCATCCTGAGTAGAACTATACTGTTAAGAATTGAAGATGGATTAGCTCCAACCATATACCCAAGTAGCAACTGAGGTGATTTATTGCATGAGTTTATTAGTATTATCTTTTTAAATGTTGGTGTTGCCTACCAGATAAATTTTAGTACAAATTAATGTAACTTACACTGAACTGGTCTTTCTGGTAATATTGGTCAGCTGTTTAAACATCTTAGAAGTCTGCAATTAGATTAACATAAAATTATCTCACTAGCATGAAAGAATTTATGTTAAAAAGAGGAAGTTGGACCACTGGGTCTGCTTGATTCTACTTAGAATTACAATTTTAAGTTATTACTAGGAAGTTGCTGCCCATTTTGGTTTTAGTAGCATTTAAATGGAACCAGTCATCTCTCATTTTCAGACCAGCTTTAGCATTTAGCCTGTTGCCTACATAGTGAAAGGGAAGTCTCACTCAGAATACAGTATGAAGAGAGACCTGTATTTATTTTTAATTCTCAAAGAGTTGTAGGAATTGAGATTTTCAATGCCTTGACTTTATAGCTTTAATTTCACTAGTCCAGTTATTTGTAGGCCAAAGGGACAATTTAAGGAAAGCACTTGATCATATTTAACTCAGCCAAAAATATAATTCTCAAGAATAAGAAAGAAAATCTGATTTTTAAATAATTAGTCATGTTACCCCTTAGACATGTAAGCGACATTCTCCCTCAGTTTGTCCCCAGATTAGCTCTTGATGCTGTTTTAATAAAGTGATGATTTTCTCTGCAGTTCTGTGAGAAATAGCCCAACAGGAACATGGTCTTTAAGAAATTTTATGACTAAGTCACTGTCAAGTCCAACATATAAACCTCCTAAAACTAAGGTGTCACATAATGAATGCAGAGGAAAAAAAGAGACTTTTGAGGATGCTGCTGATTCTAAACATAAGAGGGGAAAGAGAACATTTCAGCTAGAGCCACAGAAACACAGTCACCTGCTTGAGGGAAGGGTAAGATGGAAAACAACCGGAGGGATCAAGTTGTCAACTGAAAGGAGATTTGGAAGAAGAGCTTAAAGTAACAACTTATTTTTATTAATATCAATTTATAGATTACAAAACACTTGTATGTGGTATCTCATTTAATCTTCTCAAAAAAACTGATAAAGTGAAGCTCCTGTAGGTTAAGTAGCTTGCTTGAAGTCAATACAGTAAGTGATGGAGCTATTATTCTAATCCTGGATTTCTGTCCTACTCCACTGCTCTTTCACCTACATCATAAACTGTTGTTGAAGCATATACTAGAAATATGACAAGATGCTCAGTTGTGTGCTCTTGGGAAGAACTGGTCTCTGAGACAATAAATGTGTTGAGAATGTTACTGGATGAGAATATGGGGTAATCAGTGGGATTTACAGAGAAGGCAATGGCACCCCACTCCAGTACTCTTCTTGCCTGGAAAATCCCATGGACAGAGGAGCCTGGTAGGCTCCAGTCCATGGGGTCCAGGCTCCAGTCCATGGGGTCGCTGAGAGTCAGACACGACTGAGCGATTTCACTTTCACTTTTCACTTTCATGTACTGGAGAAGGAAATGGCAACCCACTCCAGCGTTCTTGCCTGGAGAATCCCAGGGACGGGGGAGCCTGGTGGGCTGGCATCTGTGGGGTCGCACAGAGTCGGACATAACTGAAATGATTTAGCAGCAGTGGGATTTAAGTGTACATTAGGTTAGGTATATTGAGTGCTTTTTGTTTTTTTAAGTCCCTTCAGTTCTTAGGGCTTCACTAGTGGCTCAGGAGTATAGAACCCACCTGGAATTCAGAAGATGCAGGTTCGATCCCTGGGTTGGGAAGATCCCCTGGAGAAGGGAATGGCAATCTGCTCCAGTATTCTTGCCTAGGAAATCCCATGGACAGAGGAGCCTGGCAGGCTACGGTCCATGGGGTCACAAGAGTCGGACATGAAACCACCATCACTGCCACCTTCAGTTCTTAAGGAGATGGGTAGATGAATTTTAAAGAACCTTTTTAGCTACTTCTAATAGTCAAAATTCTCTCATAAAAAAACTGGAACCTAGTCTTAATAGAGAGTAACTGTAAGCTCTGTTGGACCTGGATGGTCAGAAAAGGTCTTAGCAGCCTATCTCTTTGGAGAATGGGATAATGTAACAATCTATTAATAATTTTTTATAAAACTTAAATTTGGATAACAGTTTAGCTTTTAATCTCTTTTTTTAAATGGACAACAATCTTATGAGATAGACCAAATACCAGTATCCTTAATTTTGAGAGAACTGAACCAAGGCCCCTGAACAGAGATGTAAGAGTTACCTTAGGCTTATCCTATATACTAGCTGTTACTGTTACTAAATTTTGATGAATTATTTTCTCTGAGGATGGCATTATACTAAGTGGAAGAGTCAAGGTTAGAACTTAGGTCTAAGGTTTCTTTAATGTACCAGACTTCAGTCAGTTATTTGTGCCAGTCCCTTCATAAAAAACCTTATTGACAATAATCCAACTAACTTCTTGTTCATTTTTTTACTATTACAATAAAAGAATCAAAAAGATTCTTTAAAAAAGAAGAAAGATTAAAAAGATTTTTGAGAACACTTCCTTTGGGATGGAGAGATCTGATATCTATGCCCTGTATGGACTGTTTTCCTCACTGATGTATATTAAATAACAGATGAAAGTAGGTGATTCATGATAAAACTAAATAGCTAGGAGATATTCAGAACAATTTGAGTAGACAAAATTGAATTATTGGAAGAATTTCCTTAAAGTCCTGGGTCTTAAGGGCTTATGTCTCTATTTATGGTGCTTTAATAATAGTGGTTTTATTTTTCAATTTATTGAATAAGGTTTTCTGTTCCTAGTTTTAGAAATGTTCAAAATTAGAACATTTTTGAGTTTTTCTGTTTAAAAAAATAAAACCTAAATTACACTGTTCTTTTGTTTTCAACTTTTTAAATACAAGTCTCTTTCAAAAGATTTCTCACTTGAGTTTAACATTTGAGAAACCAAAATAGATTCTGAAGGTAGCTATAACTTTCACTTAGTAAATAGTTTTTTACCTTATTCTAGTGTTTTTGTAATTTTAATATTTACTATTATAATTAGATAGTAATCATCATAATACCTTGCTGGCTTAAAGCCATTTATCTTTTAAATTATCAATAGCTGTATACATATAATCACAGAGATACAGCCTTATGATTATAGTTTTCTTAAATGGAGGGAAGAGGTAGTGTTTATTACATTTCTTTTTTATATATATCATTCTGTCTTTGCCACATCTCTTTGGATTAAGTGGTAGTAATCTATTATTTTTTTCTTTATCATCTTGGGTTTCAACCAAAGTCTGACTTCAATGTTCATCTTTTTTTCTGTTCTGCTATACTGCAGAGAGAGAGAATGTGAAACTGAATATGCAGTTTCATGTACTGACATATAACTGATGATCATCTATTCTTTCCTCTCTATACTTTTCAGAATCCAGATTATCTTCAGTATTCTATCAACACAGCTCTCTGCAGTTTAAACTCAGTGGTACATAAAGAAGATGATGAACCGAAAATGATGGACACTGTATAATTTGGTTAAGACTGCTGAAGCCAAGTACTATTTTGTTACAAGAAAGGAAGAACTTGGCTATTTTCTTGACACTTTTATGGGTGCTGCACTTTATTTTTGTTCGGTTTTTGATGGGAGGGAAAACAGAGTACTGAAATGTTTTGTAAAGTTTTTTTTATGTGCTGCTAGCTTTTTTTTTGTTTTATTTTTTCCTGAAGAGAGGAGTGGTACCATATGTTGCAAGAAGTCAAACTGGACTTTTTTTGGGTTTTTTGGCTACTAAATTTGCCTTTAATCTTACTGTTCTCAATTTTGGAATCAAAGTATGAAAATCTGCACAAATGCAATGTTTACAAGAACTGGTTGATTCTAGGAGGCATCTGCTACAGTCTTTTTATATGGATATGTACATGTCCTACTCTACAAAAAATGATTAAAAATTAAAATGTATCCTGTTGCTAATTTAGCTGTCAAATCTGGTGTTTCATCATATTAAAAGCAATAAATCAGTAGTTGATAATCTGCTTTACTAAATAAGCTGGGTAGTACAAATTAAAAGTCTTTCCCCTTAAAATAATATTACATTTGTTTCTTCAGCACCATCAGTTAAATCCTTAACTACAGTATCAATGTTATATGGATACTAAAGTAACCCCCAAGTATTCTCAGATGTATTTCCCTTAGAAGTTGATTTTACCCCATTGACATTTTAATATTAGGGTTATATAGTGATATAAAAAGTGATAAAGCTCAAAACATTTTTTTTTTCTTAGTAAGATCCAATTTAAAGTTCACTCTTAATTTCTTGACATAGTCTGGGATCTCTCAGGGAGCAAGTTTTAAAAGAACTAAAGGCCTGTAAGAACAAATAGGAAAAATAATCTGATTTTTTAAGTTACAGTTATTGTTTTACTCTGATGTGGCCCAAAGACTTTTTTAAAAGGCAAGAGAAATCTCTTGACACGAACTACTTATTTCTAAGAATTTGGTGATCCTTACTGGTAATGATGGCTTTTACTACATTTGTCATTCCTCTCTTTAGCTCAGTTACCATAGAATGCTTCTGAGCTTTAATACTTACCTATATGATTCACTTTAAATATGCCAGGATATTTGATGGTTCATTTTACTAGGAATGAGATGACAATGTTAATTATGCTATCCTTATTATTTGAGGATTAACCTTCTGACTTACAGGAACATGAGCTTTGATTTGCATCAGATGTAGTCTTTGGTGGCTCAGTCCCATTGGGACTAGTAGTAAACATGTAGATGTCTAAATGGGATTTGGACTACATGTCTCAATTTGAGAAGCCACCCACATGGTGATGGTGGCTTCATTTGCACCTTGTTTTAAACTAACCTGAAGTGATAAGGCAGTGAGTACTCATAGAAACAGATTGGAGTTATTGAATCATACATATGTAACATCACAATCTTCCTGGTTTTCAGAATAAAACTTGTTTTTGTGCTTTTAATATATACTCTATATAATAAAGTGTTTGACTAATTTATGTGGTAGCATTCATCAGCCTGTATTTTTTTTTTTTTTTTAAAGCAGTGACCTAGTTATAGAAGTTTTCTGCCTTTTTTTCCCCCTATTTTGGAGCAAGCTCTTGTTTTTTTCTGTCCTATCAAATGGAGAATGAATATAGGAATAAAATTGCCAGCTTCATAGAAAAGTAACTTGAACCATTACTTTCTATTTCTCAACCTCCCTTTTCCCCAGGATTTGCCTGTAAGCTCTAAATCATTTTTAATTTCATTTTGCTTTAGAGATATTTAAAACTGAAGATTGGAAGGAGAGAAATTATCAACAAACTGAGTACACTGTTCCTGGAGGATATTTTTGGTTTCTCTTTTATAAAGTATGAATTAAAGAACTATTTAAAATTTGGTTATGTATATGCTTTTACTTAGGAAAGTGTTGTATGTTTTCAGTGTGAAAGTGATTGGATTTATTTTGGGAACTACTGACTGATGCCATAATTTGCACCTAAAGACTATAACTTACAGTTTAGCAGTACTTAGTACTCAGAACAATAAATTGACATCCTTTTTATTTTTCTTTATTTTGCTAAGAACAAATTCCTATTAGAAATGTCTTCTGTTTCTTAAGTAATAAGGGTATACTAAGCAAAGGAATAATTTATTTTTCAGGTTGCATAATTTTCTCCAAATTATACAAACCATGGAAAATCTAAAGTGAAGCATCTTTGATATCAGAGTGTCTATTAGAGATTCTTACTTCATTTGATAAATTAATCTTCTAATGAAAGATATTTTTAAAATAGCTATCACTACATTCCTTGTTAGTTAAGTTTTATCAGTGGTGGTAGATATAACACTGATTTAAATCAAAGATTCTTCTCTAGGAGAGAGAGATGAGTAATATTCTCATCCAGTTATACTGTGGGTTCTTGCAAATTTTGTAGAGTGAGCTTACATTCTCCTGTAATTTCTCTCTAGGAAAATTGGGACTTCTGTCAGACTGGCATTCCTATTATCCTTTTAAAAGTAAACTGAAATGGTGCCCAAAGAACATAAATATAGTTTAGTAGTGGCTTTACAAGATTAAAATACTGATTGTGAGTTTAGGCAAAGCGATTCTGAAGTTAATCTTGGGATATTTTCAGAGACAAATAAAAGGATGTCAGTTTACTGTTCTCAAAGTTGGTCATGTATTTCAGTTCTTAAACTGATACAGGACAGAAATGTACTTATCTCAACTGAGGGTCAGGCTTTTCATTTCAGTTTTGCTTCTATATCCTATGCATTTTAAAAGTCTGCACATTCATTTCCCATCTGTAATGGACATGTATGTGCTATTTCACAGGTCTTCTGAGAAGCTGACTCATCTAATAAGTATGTGCTTGCTTACTATGTAAGCCGATGGCGGGGAGAGGTACAATGATGAATAAAAGTTGATTATGAATTGCTTAAAATCTAATATTGAAGTTGAAACCATTGTCATAAACCTCAAAGAATAAGACTTAAAGTTTTCATCTTTTCTAAGTATGAAATTGATTTTTAAAAAATTCCCACATATTTCACTTTGTTAAATGACATGTGTCACGCTACTTACTCTTCAAACACTTTTATAGAGTCCTTTGGTAAAATATGACACATCACCAAACTGATTCACACTTTGGTGACATTCTCCCACCATGCAATTTTACATGAATAGCAATTTTAACTTTTTACTCAGTGCTAAATGTAGTTATTAGTGAGCTGAAAGGAAAAAAAAAACCTATAGCTGGATGTGGACTCTAAGTATATTGGCTTTTACCAGAAGCTTTAAACACAGATTATTTTGTGTTTAAAAATTTTAAACTATAACTTCTAAAATCAGAATCTTGAATTGCAAAGATAGGAAGGGTATTTTTGCAGTTGACCAGTGTCTTTTTTTTCTTTTGTCAATGAAAAGACAACTTATAAACATGTTTTAAAATTTATTGCTGTTGAATATTATAGCAGTTTAATATAATGAGGTCTTCAATTACTATGATTTGTTAGGTAAGTTTTGTCACAAATTATGAATGTCCAAAATATTTTGCTCAAGTGCCATTGAAAATAGCTGGAGGGAAGTAGTTGTCGGGCAGAGTTTAGAAATCTAAACTATTTCAATAAGAAATAGAAATAAATAGAAAAATAAATGGAATTAATAAAATTTCTGGATGGTACTAACTGCCAATTTGCATCTCCCACAACACACTCTGCTTATGAAAGGTGTACCGAAATAACTGTGGTGCTGTAGAAAACAGGGTAATGGTTTGAAGCCTTACTAGCTTTTAACTAAGTGGCTTCTGGCCATGGCAGTCAGCTCTGGACACATTTCCATGTGACACACAGATCATGATGATAGGTATTACAGCAGAAAACAAGTTCTAATAGCACAGGTTTTTCCCAAGATCATGGTTGTATGCAAAACTTTAGTTTTGGGAGTGGAGAGGAAATGATCACAGGAAGGACAGGTCTTGATTTTCATAGCCATGTTCTTCTATCCCTCTTTTTGATTCCCAAATCTGACAGTGTCAAGAAGGCCAGTATGGCTGCAGTACCGCAGCAGGAAATAAAGGGTAAAATGAAACCAACCTACATATGTAAAAGTGTTCTAGGACAATTATTAGAAAGCAGAGACTAACTCAGAAGCCAATGAGACATGAGGGCAATAAAGGGAAGGTGAGTTAGAGTGGGTCCTGTGTGTTACCAAAGACCAAGTAATATTCACAGTTCTGAATTTTCATTTAATGCTAATTCATTGATAAACTGGATAATTAGTACCCAACATTTTTAGAATGTACATACTAACATTGAAATAAGGCAGTTATGTGAATGTTTACCATAATCCTTTTTAAAAGCCTCACTACATTTTTGAAAGATCAATACTGAACTTTTAAAAATCAAAGAAAAGTCAGCTTTTTTCCCCACAAGATACATAAGAATCACTTGCTAGCATTTGTATTTTCAGTGCCTGGAATAAAATGGGCCAAATTTTCAAAGGCAGTTAATAACAGCTTATACAGTGACTTGTTTCATTTAATCTAGCACCAAGTAAGAGAATTGAAGATAATGTCAGATTTCTCCTTCACCTCTCATATTGCCCCACTCTTCCTACCAAGCTACCACTGTAGATAAGCATGTATCCTGTTGCCCCTCTAAGGAATCAAATCATTTTCATTTTAAAATGGCTGCACAGATTACATTCACTGGCAGAGTTCTTCCCCATAAGGAAGGATAGCAGTGAACATGAGCAGGTGTGAACTTCTTTGATTAGGAATAAAGAACTCTTCTAAGCCAAATCAATGAGTTTCCTGGTTTCTTTTTAATATGTTGTGTAAATCCTTTTAATTTCTACACCTGTTTACTAATCATGATTGTTATTTATGTCAAGGGAGTTTCCCCCAGGCAAACCTGATCTATTTCCTAATGACAAAGTATTCTTACTTAACCTAATGCATGAGTCTCCTTTCCTTCTTCCCTCCTGTCTTCCTTCCTTCCTTCAAATTGCTACTCATCAAGGCAGATCATACATTGGGATCAAAAAAGAAACTGGCAAGTAGGTCCTAAAGTGCACATTTTTCAACCTGAGTAACTTCTGAAAACATGAGAGTTTAATTACATATTCTGTTAGAAATTCAACTTTGGTGCTTTTACAAGAATTTACGATGTCAATTTCTAACAAGTCATATCCCTCAATACACAGGATTTTCAAAAGAAAATAAGTGATAGGAAAATACATTTTGCTATGTGCTAACTGATACATTTTTATTGCAAAATGAAAATGTGGAGTAAAGTGAAAGTTGTGTTTTAAAACAACAAAATATAGGATATATGGTTATTGAAAGGTTGCTAGTTGTAAAGTGTAAAAAAACCCCAGAAACCTCAATAGTCAGGAGACCACGAGGGGGAGTTCTCATGCCTTGTGAAGAGAGCATAGCCCAAAAGGAAGAAGGCAAGACTTCTGGCAAGGACTCAGCCCACGCAAAGCCATGGATTGTTACTACAGCCCTCCCAACTCCGTGTCGTCCTCTGTGAAAGTACTGTCATTCCCCTGCTGTAGGGGGGACTTGCGCCTGGCTCACCATGGGTGAGACTCCAAATTGCAATTATCTGCTGATTCTGAATAAGCCCATTTTGCTGGAGAAATATCTGGCAATCTGTTTGAGGTCAATAAAAGGCAGCAGTGAATCTGCATCCTGCAACTAATCTATAAATTTGGTTGCTCACCCCCCCCCCAGGAATTCCATAGACAGTGTCCCACAGTTTGTGTGTATCACAGTGCTAGAGGTCTCCTTTTTTTCTCATCAGTATCCACAAAAGCCTCTGATGAGATACTTTCCACAAGTGACAGGGAAGTTTTTTCTTGTTTTACTTCTCCAGAAAAATAAGGAACTTTATCCACCACTTCTTTTCTGAACAAAGATTACCAATTGCCCTTTCAATTACACTCAACAATTTTCAAAAGTCTAGTTAGACATTTATAATGTTTTATAATTGTGCTAAATAAATTCTAATTTTATCTAATTAGAAGGTAACTAGATAAAACACACTAAACATTTCAGAAGATGAATCTTCATAACTGATTCTTTTGGCACATCCTTAATTTCCAGGTTAAAATCAGCAGAAATGAAACTAACATAATTTTAAAAGAATTTATACAGGCCAGAGTCTTAGGACAAGGAACCTGTAAATGCACAAGATAAGGAGCTTCTGCTCATCTTCCTAGTTACATGCACCTTTCCTCATGGAGTAACTGATGTTTCCTGGCTTCTTTGTGGAAGTTTTGTTTGTAGGAAAGCATATACGTGTGGCCAGATCTTGTTGGTTTCTGTTCCAGAGAATGTTTCCAATACCCCTTTTTTCCTAAGGATAAAAAACAAGACAGGTCTGACAATAAAAGAAGATCACAGGCCAGTATCATGAATGAACATAGATGCAAAAGTCCTCAGCAAAATACTAACAAACCAAATTCAACAGTTAAGGATCATACACACCATGATCAAGTTGCATTTGTCCCAGTCAGTCAGTCAGTTCAGTCACTCAGTCATGTCCAACTCTTTGCAATGCCATGAATCACAGCACGCCAGGCCTCCCTGTCCATCATGAACTCCCAGAGGTCGCTCAGACTCACGTCCATCGAGTCAGTGATGCCATCCAGCCATCTCATCCTCTGTCATCCCCTTCTCCTCCTGCCCCCAATCCCTCCCAGCATCTGGGTCTTAAGGATGATTCAATACATTCAAATCAACGTGATACACCACATTAACAAATTGAATATATGATCATCTCAAAAGATATAGAATAATAGCTTTTGATAAAATTTGACATCCATTTTTTATAAAACTCTCAACAAAGTGGGTATAGAGGTAACATACCTCAGTGTAATAAAAGTCATATATGACAAACCTAGAGCCAATATAATAGTGAAAAGCTGAAGGCATTTCCTCTAAGATCAGAAACAAGACAAAGATTCCACTCTCAGCACTTTTGTTTTGGAATTCTTAGCCATAGCAATCAGAAGGGAGTGTGGGGGGAGGTGGAAGGCAGTCCAAATAGGAAAGGAAGAACTAAAACTGTCGCTTCAGCAGATGACATGATACTGTATATAGAAAAGCCTAATGCTATGCTATGCTAAGTCACTTTAGTCATGTCCAACTCTGTGTGACCCCATAGACGGCAGCCAGCAGGCTCCCCCGTCCCTGGGATTCTCCAGGCAAGAACACTGGAGTGGGTTGCCATTTCCTTCTCCAATGCATGAAAGTGAAAAGTGAAAGTGAAGTTGCTCAGTCGTGTCCGACTCTTAGCGACCCCATGGACTGCAGCCTACCAGGCTCCTCCATCCATGGGATTTTCCAGGCAAGAGTACTGGAGTGGGGTGCCATTGCCTTCTCTGAGAAAAGCCTAAAGATGCCACTAAAAAACTATTAGAACTAATAAATGAATTTAGTAAAGCTGCAGGATACAAAATTATAGAAATCTGTTGCATTTTTATACACTAATAACACACTATCAGAGAAATTAAAACAATCCCACTTACAACTGCATTAAAAAAAAAAAACAAGAAATCTAATCAAGCAGGTAAAGAACCTATACTTGGAAAACTATAAGGCACTGATGAAAGAAACTGAAAAAGACATTAAAAAAT
Organism: Tragelaphus eurycerus; assembly: GCA_935064755.1. NCBI lineage: Eukaryota > Metazoa > Chordata > Mammalia > Artiodactyla > Bovidae > Tragelaphus > Tragelaphus eurycerus. The sequence goes on along the minus strand of CAKXYN010000015.1, from coordinate 13,637,084 downwards.
GGAAAGATATCCTGTTCATGGATTGGAACAATTAGTGTTGTTAAAATGACCATACTATGCAAGACAATCTACGGATTCAATGCAATTCCTAACAAAATACCAAGAGCATTTTTTTAAATGTTTGTTTATTGTTGGCTGTGTTGGGTCTTCATTGCTATGCGAGCTTTCTCTAGGTGCAGCAAATGAGGGCTACTCGTGGTGCAAGGGCTCCTCACTGCAGTGTTTCTCCTGTTGAGAGCACAGGCTCTAAGGCACGTGGACTCAGTGGTTGCAGCTCACAGGCTCATTGGTTGTGGCACGTGAGCTCAGCTGCCCCGTGTCATATGGGATCTTCCTGGTCCAGGGATCAAACCAGCAGCATCCTTTGCATTGCAAAGTGGATTCCTAACCACTGGACCACCAGGGAAGTGCCCAATGGCATTTTTCATGGCACTAGAACAAAAATTCTAACATCTGGATACACAAAAGACCCCAGATGGCCAAAACAATCTTGAGAAACAACAGAGCTGGAGACATCATGCTCCCTGACTTCAGACTGTACTACATTACATAGCTACAGTACCCAAAATAGTAATGACACTAGCAAAAACCAGATACACAGACCAATGGAACTGAACAGGCAGCTCAGAAATAACCTGCAGTATGGTCAGGTGAATCTGTGACAAAAAAGGCAAGAATATACAAGGGAGAAAATGCAGCCTCTTCGATAAATGGTGTTGGAAAAACTGGACAGCTACACACAAAAGAATAAAACTAGATTACTTTCTCACACAATATAAAGAAAATCAAGAAGGATTAAAGACCTAAATATAAGATCTAAAGTCATAAAACTTCTAGAAGAAAATGCAGGCAGTACACTCTTTGAAATCAGCCTTAATATATATATAACATGTATATACATTGTATATATATATGATATATATTGTGTGTGTATATGTATATTATATATATATGATCTGTCTCCTCAGCCAAGGGAAACAAAAGCAAAAATAAACAAATGGGACTACATCAAACTTAAAAGATTTTGTATAGCCAAGGAAGATCAACAAAATGAAAAGGCAGCCTACTGAATGGAAGAAGATATTTGCAAATGATATATGTGATGAGAGGTTAATATCCAAAATATACAAAATAAACAACCTGATTTAAAAATGGGCAGAGGACCTTAGCATGTCTTTTTCCAAAGACATACAGATGGCAAACAGACACTTGAAAAGATGTTCACCATCACTAGTCATCAAGGAAATACAAATCAAAACCAGTCAGATCAACTCACACCCGTCAAAATGGCTTTTATCATAAAAATTTTTTTTTAAATGGTTGGGTTGAGGACTTTCCAATTTGGGTTCAATCCCTGAAGAGAGAATTAAGATTCCACATGCCACTTGGCATAGCCAAAAATAAATAAATAATTTTTCTTTTTTTTTTTTTTTTTTTTAAAGATAATAGTGTGGATTTAATGGTCTCAGTAAGTACAGATCTGTGTGATCAAGAATGAAAGGCGCTTGGCTGGGTGCTGGAAAACCTAGACTTTGGTTTCAGTTGTGCCCTCTGGCTAACAGAAATGGTCACTTAAGATGCATCTATCATTTTCTGAGCACTGCTAAATGCTTTACATATAATAATTTAATCATATTTAAAACTCAAGTTTCATTATTTTACTGATGAAACTGTTAGGGATGTAAAGTAAGAACCTGAATCACCAAAATGGTAGCAGGCTTCAAAACACGGGTCCTGTCAGACACTAGAACACCCCTGACTTTCTTTTGTCTGCTTACCTCTTTGCAAGACAGCTTCCTAATACTTGATAAGCCTTCCTTCTTTCACCTAGGTTTTTTTTTTCCTGTGCCCTCCTTCTGATTTTTAAAGGAAAGGGGAATTCTACAATGTTGTTTTTATCATGTTTCCTACTGGGTTTGTCCATTCTTCCCAGGCAGATTTGTCTGGCTTTTTGCCAGCAATCAAAGTCTGTATTCACTAGTTCCTTGAGGTTCGATGGTGAGAAGGATCAAAATCCAGGGACTGTTTTTCAAAACAGAAAAATTCCTGCCAGAGATTCTGGCATTCCTATTATTTATCCTCCTCCTCCAACTACTCATATACGCACTGGCTTTAAGGCTGCAGAAGAGCAAGAACTCTGGTTTATCACTTTCTAAAAACAGGATCAGTCATACCTCTGCAAGTTTTTAAGATGTTTCACTGGGAACAAAAACATTCCTTTATGCATTCCTCATAAGATTTGCCACAGTTAAAGACTAACTTAAATAATTCCCACTGTTCTCTGGGTTAAGAAACATCTGCTAAAGCCCTCCTGCTTCTAAGTTCACAAGCATCTTATAAAGTTTTCAATAGAACAAGCTTCTTAACTGTTGTAAGCCTCTTGAAGAGCCACCTTAAAATCAAGCCTGTGTCACAAGTGGGTTAACAGGTTGCTTCCAAGGGAACAACTATACACACCTATTCAGTCCTAAGGCTGAACCTTGGACGAACATTTGTCACCTTCATTTCTATGTAATAAAATGGAACTGGCTTAAGCTATTGGTCCTCTAAAAAGAGCATCATGTTGCTTGTAAACAGAGACCTAGTTATACTATCAAATGTCCCACAGCTGAGAAGAGTTTTAAAAGCAACAATGTAACTGTCAGTATTTTAAAATAACAATGCTGATTCTCACTAAGGTTACTGCAAATACCACTTTAAACTGTTGGTTAAGTCCAGTCCTAAATCTATGTACAGGAGCTAAGAGGTTAAAGTTTCAATTAAGGGCAAGAAGTAGCAAAAGCCAGAAGCTCAGAAAGACTAGGGTATCTCCTGAGATAGGGACCCAGAACATACACTTCATCTCTACAGCCTTTCCCAACTTCCCCTCCCACATTTTACAGAACTAATGCTTAAAGCCATTGTACTTCCACTGCATTCAGTCATGACTTCTGTTAATAGCCTCACAGTGTTGTACCAGCTCAGCAATAATGTGCTCTCCCTTCTTCTGGTTACTTTTGAATGAATAACAACCCCCTTTTGGGAAACAACCTTTTCACTAAATTCAGTCCATGAGACTCAGATGGGATAGTCCCCACCTCCCAGCTTCAAGGATGGACATGATCAGAGCTAGTTAGTGACTTTTGAGACCAAAGAGACTCTCTTTTTCTGGGGTAGATGAACTGGAAGGAGGAGAGCTGGAATGCTGAGGGGCTCACACAGGTAGAGCCCACCTGAGACTGATGCCAACACAGGAAAACAAAGCTAAGAGTGATAGAGGCCTGATGACTGTTTGAACACCTGGACCCAAACCATCTACCTTTGGACTCTTCAGTTACATGACCAATAAATTTCCCTTTTGCTAAAGCTTGTATGAATTGGGTTCCTGATTGATATAAGCACCTATCACACTGTATGATAAATACTGTTTACCCAGCACTTTGCCTCAAAAAGAAAGCTATTTCTTTGGGGCTTGGCAAAGACTGGGTCTAATTATCTGTGTGGATCACTGGCCTAGCATAGTGTCCACAGGGTAAACAACATTCATCAATACTGAGTGATTCGACAGTGCCAGGACTGTTTTTAAGTCTTTGTAGGGATTCTCTCTGGAGAGGGCGATGGCACCCCACTCCAGTACTTTTGCCTGGAAAATCCCACGGACGGAGGAGCCTGGTAGGCTGCAGTCCGTGGGGTCGCTAGGAGTCGGACATGACTGAGCGACTTCACTTTCTCTTTTTACTTTCATGCATTGGAGAAGGAAATGGCAACCCGCTCCAGTGTTCTTGCCTGGAGAATCCCAGGGACGGGGAGGCCTGGTGGGCTCCCGTCTGTGGGGTCACACAGAGTCGGACACGACTGAAGTGACTTAGCATAGCATAGCATAGGGATTCTCTCCGGGGAAGGCAATGGCACCCCACCCCAGTACTTTTGCCTGGAAAGTCCCATGGATGGAAGATCCTGGTAGGCTCCAGTCCATGGGGTCGCTAAGAGTCGGACACGACTGAGCGACTTCACTTTCACCTTTCACTTTCATGCATTGGAGAAGGAAATGGCAACCCACTCCAGTGTTCTTGCCTGGAGAATCCCAGGGACGGGGGAGCCTGGTGAGCTTCGGTCTATGGGGTCGCACAGAGTTGGACACGACTGAAGCGACTTAGCAGCAGCAGCAGCAGCAGGGATTCTCTCATTTAATTCCCTCGTCGCTGCTGCTGCTGCTGCTAAGTCGCTTCAGTCGTGTCCGACTCTGTGCGACCCCATGGACGGCAGCCCACCAGGCTCCCCCGTCCCTGGGATTCTCCAGGCAAGAACACTGGAGTGGGTTGCCATTTCCTTCTCCAATGCATGAAAGTGAAAGGTGAAAGTGAAGTCACTCAGTCGTGTCTGACTCTTAGCGACCCCATGGACTGCAGCCTACCAGACTCCTCTGCCCATGGGATTTTCCAGGCAAGAGTACTGGAGTGGGGTGCCATTTAATTCCCTTAACAATCCTATAAAGAAGGTACTATATAATAATTGCTCTGATTTTACAAATGAAGAATTCATGGCACAGATGTTCAAACACATTGCTCAGGGCCACCCAGCTGGTAATCTGCAGGAGCCAGGCTCATTATATAATCACAAAATTATGAATCACAAAATATTCAACAGTTAGTGAAGAAAGTGAATTGCCAACTTCCTTGTAATTTCATCCTCCAGAAATAACTCTTAAAATAATTTGGAGACTGCTACTTCAGAATTCACTGAGTAGTTACACAATTACAACAACAATAGTAATAGCTAATAATCTAATAGCTAATAATAATAGTAATAGCTAATAATAGCTAATATAGTATAGCACTATATTAAGTATAGTCCTTAATGTGTGTCAGACACAATTCTAAGAATTTCACATGTTAACTCCACCTTTCAACCCTCCAGTCTCAATCCCATTTTGCATGGAAAAAAACAGAGGTTAAGCAAGAAGTTAAGGCCAAGTTAATAATGGTGAGCTGGGATTTGAGCTTAGGCACTCTGGCTCCAGAGTCAGCGCTCTAACCACAGCACTGTCCTGTCTTAATGCTGAGTCATTATTCAGTAAGTAAACGAATACAGGAAACTGAATGTAATCAACCCTCTGTTAGGAGAGGGGAAGGCTGAATAAAGAAACGGAATTGTTTCTCCGCCCGAGCCCAACATTAATTCACTAGAGTTCCTGCATTCACGGTGGGATGTGAATTCCTTGAGGAGTCAACAAAACTATGTAAAAATGAAAACTTTTAAACACTATTTGCCAAATAAATGATCTGAGGATTAGCTGCCCTTTGAGAAGCTTTTGTGCTACAGTGTCCCCTACTGTCACAGGGAGTGGGCACCATTAGCTTTGCCTTCCTGGCATTCACGCCAGCCCTCCCTCCACCAGACAGCAGAGTTTGGGTGAGACTGACCCACTGCCTGCTCTGGGTGTGGACCAATTGGTATAATCTCTCCCATCCCAGTGACTGGCTGGGACTAGCCAGTCCCAGCACTGGCTAGCACTTCTGTTCACTGGGGAAAAGGTGGCCCCTCACCCTTTCATAAATAGGATGCTATGCCTGCCCCTAGCAACCGTCAGCAACTATGCAGGAAGTATAAGGACAGAGCCAATACAAACCGGAGATGGGCAAAACTCTGATCAAACCTGGGGGCACCTGCCCAAACTGCCTTCTGGATTTGTTTCGCAAATAAATTTCCTTTTATTATTTAAACTAATTCAGGTTGGATCATCTGGTATTTTAGCATTTTGGCTGGAAAGCATGAAAGATCAGAAAATGATTTAGTTATTCATCATATAAGAGAAGTTCTGAAAAGCAACCAACTCACCGGTAGTACTCCAGGACGGGCTCTGTTTGGGCTTCATAAGCTTTCAGTCTCTTGACAACTGTCTCTGGTCTATCATCCTCACGCTGAACAAGAGGCTCCCCAGTCAGATCATCAATTCCCTAAATGGGAGTTAGAAGGGCTGGCATCAAGTATCATAGTTTTGAAGGATATTTTTATAGGTAGCTAACTGATTTGTAAACAGACATCTATGTAAGCACCAAACACAAAAATGTGCTTTTTAAATAAATGGAATCAAATTCAAATCCAGGTCACTGCAACATAGAGCCATGAGACCCCAGAAACGTTTCCACGGTGGCAATCACCTTCTCTTTACAGCAAAAGGGTCTTTAAGTAGCCTCTAAATAATTTGGTATTATATATTACATGTATATTATATGTATTATATTATGAAAAAAAGTGAAAGTGTTAGTTGCTCAGTTGTGTCCAGCTCTTTGCAACTGTAGCCTTCCAGGCTCCTCTGTCCATGGAATTCTCCAGGCAAGAATACTGGAGTGGGTAGCTATTCCCTTCTCCAGGGGATCTTCCTGACGCAAGAATCAAACCCGGGTCTCCTGCATTGCAGGCAGATTCTTTATCATCTGAACCACCAGGAAGCCTGTGATATTATACATATACGAAAAGGATTCAGCTACAGATTGAGAATCTGAACTGTAAACCCTAAATAACCCAAGGTGTCATTAATCCCTACTGCCCCAATTCTTAACACACCACCTGGCAGAGTAGAAAATCAACACATGCTTTTGAAGGAACAACAAACCCCTGTTGCCTCTGGGGATGTCTTTACCACCAAGTTGACTGGACTAAACCATCAGACTACACAAGTAATCTGAGAACATGCCCTCTGGAGTTCTGGTCATCCAGGACTATCAATGTAATCTTTGAAGGCAACTGTCTCCAGATGACAGAGGTCATCTGTCATCTGGAGACAGCTGGCCACGCAGAAGGCAGAGTCAGTTCTACCCCAACTACTCACCATAGTTTTGGGAGGGTTGAACTCGATGTTGTAGACACGGCCGCTGCCTGGATGGATCCAGCGAGCAGTAAGGCGCTGCTTGATGACCTCAAAAGGCACATTCAGGTTAATCACTGTGTCTATCTGATAGGCTCTATCCAGGGCTTCTGCCTGCGGAAGTGTCCTTGGAAAGCCTTTACAAATTAAGTTAAAAATGAAGAAAGAAAGAAAGGACAGAGGGGAGAAGGAAGAAATTAATGTTGAGCAACTTGAACACCAGGAAGGCTGATGACACTTGTAGGGCAACCCTGATTGTTAATATTTTATGTTACCTTGTCCAGACCACAGGTTGCTCAAATATTTGGTCAAACAATATTTTGGATATGTCTGTGAGGGTGTCTTTGTGGGGGCTGGGGGTGGGGGGATTTACATTTAAATCAGTTGACTGCGTAAAGCAGACTATTATCCCTAATGTGGGTGGGCCCCATCTAATCCTATGAGGGCTTGGATAGAACAAAGGGCTGGCCCTCTCCAGAAGATAAGGGGGAATTCCTCCTACCTGACTGCCTTGGAGTGAGATATGGCTTTTTCCTGCCTTTGGACTCAAACTCAAAACATCGGGTCTTCCTAGGTTTCACAAGCCTTCAGACTCGAACTACACTATCACACTACCAGCTCTCCTGGGTCCCCAGCTTCCCACTTTTATTTTGAGACTTGTCTGCCTCATAACTGCGTGAGCAAATTCCTTGTAATAAAGACCTCCCTCTAAAAACTAAAAATCAACCTATCCTCAAGGATCCCACGGCACCCCTGGCTGGGGAAAGCTTACATCTTACTGTAAGTTACCCTCCGGCCTTCCTTCTTCCTTCTGGGATCCTCCCTCATCCTAAATATTCTCAAAAAGGAGAGCAGGAACAAAAGTCATATCTGAAGGAGCTTAGAAATAATGCAGTGCATTTCCCTCTTTGCATTAAAAAAAAGCAGCAGGACAGAGAAGACGACTGGCCCCGGAGTCCCCAAGGTCGGGAATGACGGCACACAATCCTCCCGCCCACCATCTGTTTCTGTAGCACATGCAATGCTCACTCTCCAGTCTGCATGCATCCTTTAGGGCAGCTGAAATATTCTCAATGCTCCACCTACCATCCAACAGCCAGTTATATTGGGTGAGATTTTTCAGCTCATGAAGGACCAACCGAGTCATGACGTCGTCTGGGATGAGCTTCCCTTGGTCAATGAAAGTCTTCGCTAAAACACCAATTTCTACATTAGAGGCAGGAAAAAAAGGCAAGTCAGCAAGTGCCTTTATTCTACCTCATTCTAAGCCTCTAGGAAACTGGCTGCCTAAAGAAGCCCCCTGGATAACACACTCATTTGAAAATGTGCACCATCAACTTTTGTGATAAAGAGATTGTAAAATAATCAATGCCTATTTCAAAATTTCCATCATATAAAATAGATAAATGTAAAAATAATGAAAAGATATAAAGCAATATGTTAGCAGTAGTCATCTCTGTGATGAATTATGTGATTTAACATATTTGTACTTTTCTGTAATTTTTATAAATTTTCTATCAGAAAAATATATACACTAAAATTATTTTCTTTTTAATAAGAAACTGAAATAGTCATTATTTTTAAGTGGCTCAGTTTAAGTACCTGAGATCTTGTTACTGTACACATTTTTCTAATCCTCTAAAGTAGACGCTGTTGTCACAATTCAGGTTTTGACCAGATCAACACTGTGATTGTTACATTTTTATAAATAAAATACACTGAAAAGCATTTATGAACACTTTAAAATATTACCTACAATTATATGTTATTCTTGTGCAATGGTATTTTAATTTTCTCATCATCTGTTAGCAAATTATTTACACCCATACAGAATTTGTAATGCCACTGTAATAATCTGTGCACTTACAATTTTGTGTTTGTTCACTTAACCATCATTTTGTAGATACTTTTCAGTGATTTTATATAGCCATTCAGTCATCCTTGGAAAATATATCTATGCTGCTACTGCTGCTAAGTCGCTTCAGTCGTGTCCGACTCTGTGCGACCCCATAGACGGAGGCTCACCAGGCTCCCCTGTCCCTGGGATTCTCCAGGCAAGAACACTGGAGTGGGTTGCCATTTCCTTCTCCAATGCATGAAAGTGAAAAGTGAAAGTGAAGTTGCTCAGTCGTGTCTGACTCTTAGCGACCCCATGGACTGGAGCTTACCAGGCTCCTCCGTCCATGGGATTCTCCAGGCAAAAGTACTGGGGTGGGGTGCCATTGCCTTCCCCGAAATATATCTATATGTGATAAAAAATACACTCTATCATGGCAGTATATACTATTGGACATTTAAATTTTTAAATTAGTCTTGATTTTTCCCTACCACTTCTGCTTTTAAAGATCTTAACATTCTTTTTCCTTTTTCTTTTTTTTGGGGGGGGGGGGGGAGGGTTCTGAGTTATTTCCGATGGATAAATTCTCGGAATCAGAGATTAAAGAGTCAATGCTTATGACTGTTTTCATGATTCTTGGTATGAACTGACATACTGACTTCAGAAAAGATCCTAAATTGTCAAATTCATGAAACTTCAGATTTCTAACTAAGCATATTAACTACATGGAAATTGGCTGCCACTTGACAGGTGCACTGCTTGGATTTACAAACAACATCTGAAACTGGGCCTGAGAGCACCCTGGACTCACTAAAACACCCTATTGGAAAGGTCCACATACTTAATATGTGTGCACCACAATGAGACATCACTTCACATTCACCAGGATGGCTGTAATCAAAAAGAGCTAACGAGCATTGCCAAGAATGTTGAGAAACTGAAACCCTCATATATTGCTGGTGTGCAACATCTCTGTTGTCAGGCTTCTGACCACCGTGCTGGGGGACATAAAGCTCAAACTCACCAAGAGTACTGAGGAAAATCACAATTCTCCAGGGCTGAGTCCCTAACACTGATGTAGGCAATTTAGAAAACAGTCTGGCAGTTTTTCAAGAGTTTAAATAGAGTTACCATATGACGCAGCAATTCAACTCTTAGGTATATTTTCTCAAAAGAAATAAAAACATTAGCTCATAGAAAAACTTATATATGAATGTCCGTAGCAACATTATTCACAATAGCCAACAACTGGAAACAACCCAAATGTTCATCAAGTGACAAGTGGGTAAATAAAATGTGGAAAATCCATACAAAATTCTATTATTTAGCCATAAAAAGAAGTACTGATACATGTTACATAGTATATGAAATTTTAAAACATGCTAAGTGGAAGAAGCCACACACAAAAGACCACATCTTACTTCACTCCATTTATATGAAATGTTCAGAGCAGGCAAGTTTAGAGAGAGAGAAGAAAAATCAGTGGTTGTCCAGGGCTGGCAATACTGGGGGAAAATGGAAAGTGACTGCTAATGGGAACAGGGTGGCTTTTAGGGCGTGATAAAAAATGTTTTAAAATTGACTGTGGTGATGGTTGCACAACTCTGAATGTAATTAAAACAACAACAACAACAACAACACTGATTCAGAAATATAGACCAATGGAACAAGATAGAAAGCCCAGAAATAAACCCATGCACCTATGGGTACTTTATTTTTGACAAATGAGGCAAGAATGGGGCAAAGACAGCCTCTTCAATAAATGGTGCTGGAAAAACTGGACAGCCACATGTAAAAGAATGAAATTAAAACACTTCCTAGCACCCTACACAAAGATAAACTCAAAATGGATTAAAGACCTAAATGTAAGACCAAAAACTATAAAACTCTTAGAGAAAAACATAGGCAGAACACTCAATCACATAAATCAAGCAAGATCCTGTATGACTCACCTCCTAGAATAACAGAAATAAAAACAAAAGTAAACAAGTGGGACCTGATTAAACTTAAAACCTTTTGCACAGCAAAGGAAACTGTAAGTAATGTGAAAAGACAACCCTCAGAATGGGAGAAAATAATAGCAATTACTACAACTAAGGATTAATTTCCAAAATATACAAGCAGCTCATACAACTCAATGCCAGAAAAATAAAAGACCCAATCAAAAAGTGGAAAAAAGACCTAAACAGACACTTCTCCATAGAATACAAATGGCTAACACATGAAAAGATGCTCAACATTGCTCATTATCAGAGAAATGCAAATCAAAACTACAATAAGATATCACCTCACACCGGTCAGAATGGCCATCATCAAAAAATCTACAAACAATAAATGCTGGAGAGGGTGTGGAGAAAAGGGAATGCTCTTGCACTGTTGGTGGGAATGTAAATTTCAAGACAGTATGGAGATTCCTTAAAAAACTAGGAATAAAACCACCATATGACCCAGTAATCCCACTCCTAGGCATATACCCTGAGGAAACCAAAATTGAAAAAGACATATATATCCCATTGTTCATTGCAGCACTATTTACAATAGCTAGAACATGGAAGCAATCTAAATGTCCATCGACAGATGATTGGATAAAGAAGTTGTGATACATGTACACAGTGAAATATTACTCAGCCATAAAAAGGAATGCATTGAATTAGTTCTGATGAGGTGGATGAACCTAGAACCTATTATACAGAGTGAGATGAGTCAGAAAGAGAAAGATAAATATTGTATTCTAACACATATATACGGGGAAGGCAATGGCACCCCACCCCAGTACTTTTGCCTGGAAAATCCCATGGACAGAGGAGCCTGGTAGGCTCCAGTCCATGGGGTCGCTAAGAGTCGACACGACTGAGCGACTTCACTTTCACTTTTCACCTTCGTGCATTGGAGAAGGAGATGGCAGCCCACTCCAGTGTTCTTGCCTGGAGAATCCCAGGGACGGGGGAGCCTGGTGGGCTTCCGTCTATGGGGTCGCACAGAGTCAGACACGACTGAAGAGACTTAGCAGCAGCAGCAGCAACACACATATATGGAATCTAGAAGAATGGTACTGAAGAACTTATTTACAGGGCAGCAATGGAGAAACAGAGAGAATGGACTTATAGACACGGGGAGAGGGGAGGAGAGGGTGAGATTTATGGAAAGAGTAACGTGGAAACATACATTACCATATGCAAAATAGAAAGCTAATGGGAATTTGCTGTATGGCTCAGGAAACGCAAACAGGGGCTCTGTATCAATCTAGACAGGTGGGATGGGGAGAAAGATGGGAGGGAGGTTCAAAAGGGAGGGGACATATGTATACCTATGGCTGATTCATGTTGAGGTTTGACAGAAAACAACAAAATTCTGTAAAGCAATTATCCTTCAACAAAAAAATAAATTAAAAAAAATACTGATTCATAACTTAAGAGTTAATTTTATGGTACGTGAATTATATCTTTAAAAAGATTTTTTTAAAAAAAGAAAGTAAAGACAAAAAATACCTGGTAAGCAAAACAAGAGGGGAAAAAAGCCTCTCATATAACCTATATAACTCAGCACTACTTAGATAATTATCATCAAAACTGTTAACATTAAAACCTACAGACACTTTATTTTGTGAACAGATAGTTCCATGCGTAGTCTAACAATCTTTTTCACTATTACTAACAACTTTCTATAACACTAAACACTTAAAATAGTTTTTAAAATCTGAAGTCTATAATGCTTTCATGTAAAAGAAGAATAAAAATGATTCAACTCTCTATATCAAAATGTAAGCAGTTTGTTTATTACATTTCAGGTTTTCATCCCCTGTTAAAATTATGCAAGGACTCTTGTCCAGCATATTCTTTGGACAGTCAGTAAATTTTTAGTCCCCTGATTGCCTATAATTTAATGCTATATCTAAATAGACTCCTCATTAAAAAGACTATTTTTTTATTCCAAAAATTAACAAATATGTGAGCTTCCACACCTACAAAACCCAAAAGGTAGTTTAAAAGTAAATCATTTAAAATAAGCTAATTTTCTATAAAGTTGTATACAAAAATAGAAAAGGAAGGTTATAGGAAAATAGGAAGGGTTAAAATCAGCTTTTGATTTTTAAGGATAATAATGAGAAATTCTAAAACACAGAAACATTAATCTGAGAGATGATATTTGTATTATACAAAAAAAAATTGTTAATTCTATGTCTCCTTTTAACATCTGGTCATTCTTATAACACTCCTCAAGCCAACCATACCTCATATCTGAATGATCTAGAAACAACTTATGTTTGAGCATTTATGAAGTATAAAAGAGGGCCTGGCCAACCTGTAAATACAGTTCTCTTTTACATATGCCAAGAGGAGTTAGAGAATTAATCTAGTTTCTGACAAAACTGCTTTTAGCTTTTTTATGATGTATATACATCTTTACTTTAAAAACATGTTGGAACAAAACAAAACTAGAACAAGTGGGAATGCATCAAATGATGGCTTTACACCCAATCAAGGGTTTAGAAAAAAAGACTTTCTCAAATAATAAAGACTCTGAGTCAACCTGGTGGTTACCTCTGGCAGGGTGGGAAGATGTGATGGGTTGGCACATGTGGTGACCCTAAAGGTACTGGTTCTCTGCCTGATGGTGGGCAATATCCATGCGAGTATCAGTACTTCTTTTTATGGCTAAATAATAGAATTCTGCATGGATATTCCACATTTTGGTATTCATTTTGTTCTTCTAACCATCATAGAAATTGTAATACCCTCATGCATGGGATACCTCACAAGAATAATACTGAAAATCGAAACATCCCTTGACAGTTGTTCTCCCTCCAACCATCACTCAAGCTGAAACCTCTTCAGTGCACTTAGAAGAAACTCCCATTCCAGGTCTATATTTCTCCCTGCTTCAGGACAGAATCTCAACTCAAGGCCCAAGTAGGTCTGGCCTCATCTCTTTCCTCTACTTACCTCCCCACCATTCCCACACAACCCTCAAACCATGGCCCCAACAAGGAGTTGCACGTACTTTATGTCCCCCGAGCCTTTGCACAAGCCTCCTTCTCCTCTCTGTTACCTGATAAGCTCTTGCTCATCTTTCAAGACATATCTTAAAAGGTTAAGAGGTCCCTTAACCTCTGAGGCAATCAAAAGTTCCTGCTCTGGACTTCCCTAATGTTACAGACTTATCTCTGTTGGAGCACTTATCACACTGTTGAAATTACCTGTTTACATGTTGGTATGAACAGAAGTGTGCCCCTTAAAATCTGTATGTTGAAGCCCTGTCCCCCAATGTGGCTGTATTTAGAAATGGAGCCTTTAAGTAGGTAATCAAGGCTAAATGAGGTCATAAAGGTGGACTTTAATCCAGTATGACTGGTGTCCTTACACGAAAAGGAAGAGACATCAAGAATGTACACAACAGAGGAAAGCCCACATGAGGATCCAGTGAGAAGGAGGCCATTTGTATGCCAGCAAGAGAAGCCACACCAGAAAACCAACCCTGCTGGCACTTTGATCTTGAACTTCTAGCTTATAGAACTATGAGAAAATAAACTTCTTGTTTAAGCTACCTGGTCTGTGCTATTCTATATGGCAGCCCAAGCAGACTAATGGCCACCTGCCTGCCCATGTTCTGACTTGAGCACCTCCAGTGAAATATATTTGTCTCTGTTGTTGCCAGTACCCAGCTTGATAAACCCATAGACGAATGACTGGATAGATGAAGAGATGAGCTGCCTGGATTATCCTGGATTCCAGCCATGGAATTTTAAAAAGGCCAACCTTACTTTGTTAGAAAAAAAGAAATGGAGCAATCCTCATGGAAAGCAATATTGTTAAAGGTAGAAAACTGCATGTACAGTTTATTGTGATTTGTGTAAAAAAGAAAAAAAAGGAAGAGATAAACAATGGATTGCATGTGAATGAAACAGCTCTGGAAGAATCTTTTCACTAAATGTCCTTTTATATTTTTTAGAGTTCAAAACCAAGTAAATGTATTGCCTATTACAAATAAAAAATTTTGCCATTACAAAAATAATTTGCTCTCCCGTCAATACCATTCCGATGAGGCACATCTATGCTGTCTGGGTGTACAAACTAGAAGTCTTGTTAGATATACGGAAACTTGGGAGTGACAAATGCTTTGAGGATTACCTATTGAGTTCAATTTTCCCAATTTACAAATGAGAACAAATGAGATTCAAAAGGGGTTCATTTAGTCCAGGATTATGTTTTTGAGAATCACCAAGCTGCAGTGCAGTTTCTCAAATTTTGGACAATCACATGGCAACCGTACCATTTCTGCCATAGCAGATCTATCATTTACTATGTAATTTCTTTAAAATGACTCAGTTTTTTTTAGGAATAAAACTGCCATATCACCCAGGAATCCCACTACTGAGAGTATATCCTGGGCTTCCCTGGTGGCTCAGAGGTTAAAGCGTCTGCTTGCAATGCGGGAGACCCAGCTTCGATCTCTGGGTTGGGAAGATCCCCTGGAGAAGGAAATGGCAACCCATGCCAATATTCTTGCCTGGAGAATCCCATGGAGGGAAAAGTCTGGTAGGCTACAGTCCACAGAGTTGCAAAGATTTGGACATGACTGAGCTAATAGCCTAAGAACACCATAATTCAAAAAGACATATGTACCCAAATGTTCACTGCAGCACTATTTACAATGGCTGGGACATGGAAATCAACCTACATGTCCACTGACAGATGAATGGATAAAGAAGATATGGGGCATATAAACAATGGAATATTACTTAGCCATGAAAATGGCTAAATTCCAGTGAGGTGAATTAACCTAAAGCCTGTTACACAGAATGATGTAAGTCAGAAAGAGAAAAACAAATATCATACATTAACACACACATATATATGGAATCTAGAAAAATGGTACTGACGAACCTACTTGAAGGGCAGGAATAGAGACACAACCATAGAGAATTTGGACACAGCGGGAAGAAGACGGTAGGACAAATTGAGATAGTAGTGATGAAACATATACATTACCATATGTAAAACAGATAGCCAGTGGAAATTTGCTATATAATACAGGCTCTTGTAGCTCAGTTGGTAAAGAATCCGCCTGCAATGCAGGAGACCCATGTTCGATTCCTGGGTCGGGAAGATCCACTTCCCAAGAAGGAAATGGCAACCCACTCCAATATTCTTGCCTGGAGAATCCCATGGACAGAGAGGAGCCTGGCAGGCTACAGTCCATGGGGTCAGAAGAGTCAAACACAACTTAGCAACTAAACCACCACCACAGGGTACTCAACACAGTACTGTGTGAGACAGTCTGGAGGAACAAGATGGAGTAGGGATGGGAGCGAGTTTCAAGACGGAGGGGACATATGTATCATTATGGCTGATTCAGATTGTTGTATGGAAGAAGCCAACACAACACTGTAAAACAATTATCCTCCAATTAAAAATAAATTTAAAAAAACAATGGGAAAAGAGATTTTTTTAAAAGCCTCTTTTAATTTAATAAGCTATATTGTTCAAGAAATTAAAGGGTTGGTGTGCTAGTTATCATTTTTTCAAATACAAGCTGAAATAAAATTTTTTATTGATTTTATTAATTTGAATTTGAATTTTAGAGAAAATTTTTTGTCTACCTAAAATTATCTCATGAATCTCAATTTGGGAAATACTGCATAATGTAAAGAGTAATTTAATTGGCATATAAGAGACCTGGGTGTTCACACTTGTCTCCCAGTGACTGCTTTTTATTATTGAGCAAGGTCTTTAACCTCTCCTGAACTCTGTTTCCTCATCTCTAAATGAGAAGGCTGGACTGACGACAAAGGGGCAGACACTGAAGTTTTCTGACTCCAGGGTTCAGTGGTGTCTACAGTTACTCAAGGTTTGCTTCTGTCAACAGGTTGCCTTTTATTTCCAGGGTCCTTATCACATCTGCTGGGATGATTTTAAACTTTAGCTATAAAATACAGACATGGATTAATCATTGTGAAATGGTGGTTGGAAGGTAAATCGGCACCATCCTCCCTTAGCACAATTTGATTATACAGTATTTATAGAAATTCCACAGTATGGAATTTATTTGAAGGAAGTAAGTGGCTGCTGTTGCTGCTGCTAAGTCGCTTCAGTCGTGTCCGACTCTGTGCGGAGATGCTGCCAAATATTCATGTACCAGCATAACCATAACAATATTAATTATAGCAAAGAATGGTTAACCACATAAGGGTATAATAATAGGAAAATGTTTCAATTAATAGTTGTGCAATCTTGATGAAATTAAATATCATTTTAAATACTACTTAGTGAGGTGTGAACATAATCACAATAAGTGTAAAAGAAGGTATCCAAGCAATTATTTAGACTATAACAATTTTTCAAACACATGTAAATACAATAGAGAAAAAAAGAGAAAAAACAGAATAGAAGGAAAGGCACCAAAGAGTTAATTATAGTTGTGTCTGGATGGTAGAATTATAAAGGACTTTAATTTTCTTTATACTCTCATGTTTTTCTTACTTTATAATAAATATGTTTTTCTTAGCATCAAAAAAACATTAAACAGTATTTTTTAAATAAAAGATTATACCTCTCCTTTGTTGCTGATCCTGTGTGAAATATCCAATCCGTTCACAAATATTTATTGAGGATGTATTCACAGACCTGAGATACAGACCATCTGTAATAACAATCTCATGACACCTCCCTCAACTCCATCTTCTGCTTTTTTTGTTAAAGAACTGCCTGTAGAGACTCCAGAAAGAGCAGGTGTCTGAGGCAGACTGAACATCTTTCCCAGAGATCCTCTCCTGCCTCCCTCTAGTCTCTCTTTTCACCTTGTGGAGTCAGAAAGAGGATGATGGGTTTGTCAAAGGATATTATAGATAAACAAAGAGGTTTGTTTCTTAATTTTAAAAGCTCAGTTAATTTTCTTTAAATTTAATTTGTTTAAGTTTTCTGCTTTCACAAGTTAACGTATCTTTAACTCCACTGAAGGTGGTCTCTAACCACGCAGCTATGCCTCACTACTGAGTTATTTTTCAGACATTTACTTTGGGATCCCTTACTCCTCTCCAGTTTGGATAATCTTACCCCAACAGGTTGCAGTACTGGGGACTATACAGTGTTACCTAATGACATCAATACATAACATCAAGAACACTTAGCAAGTGAGCTAAACAGTTTAATCTTCTGAAGCTTAATTAACTACAAAATACTATATGATTATTTTTTTTTTGAAGATCAATGTTAGAAGAGACAGATAAAACTAGTAATTCACCAGATTAGGTGATGAACCACAGAACTCCAAGAAACAAAAAACAGTGCTGTGATTCTTTTCATTTAAATGTCAGTGTTTTAAAACAAAGGGAAACTCACCTGAAAATAACCTACATGACTCATCAGTAGGGGATTAGTTAAACAAATCATAGGAGATCCAGCAAATAGACACCTACACAAACATTAAATAATGCAATGGATTTCTGTGTTTTCAGATGGAAAGATATCCCAGATATAAGGTGAAAACACACTGGTGCAGAACACATTTTTAGTAGGATTATATATTGCATAAAACAAAGGAGACAGATATATATGCTTGAACATAAATACAGATTTCTAAAACACATGACACTGCTCCCCTCTGAAGAATGAGACTGAGGTAGGGAATGAGAGCACTTTCCTTTTACTATTATTACTTCCATCCAAAATTGTTTCCAATTCTTTTTTAACTTGTGTAAGGGATTAGTTCTACTTTCTAAAAGGAGCGTCAAAATGACTTTGTTTTGGAAAATAAAGGTCAACGCTTTTGAGAGGAAAAAAAAAAACTCACCTTGCTGTTGACTTTGAAAACAGCTTTCTTACGATAGAATTTACATAAGATAAAGTCCACCCACTGTACAGTGTACAGTTTGTTGACTAGATTTTGTGCTGAGTTATAAGAGTTTATTTGGAAGGAGAAACAAAACAATCTTTCAGATAACAAGGCACAAGAATAGCTTTCGTGTCTAAAGATTTAAGCCAATTTTGCGACAGCAATGAGGATAAGTAATACTCGGTCATCAGAGTATGGGGGGGAAGGTCAGAACCAGAAAGTTCCATAGTGTTTAACAAACAAAAAGTAAAAAGATAAAGAGCTAACAGTTCTCCAAGCGCAAAGGCACGAGCAGAATAAGCCATACACAGCTCGGTGGCCCCTTAGGAGCAGCTGCGACTGGAGCTGGACAAACTTCTCAAAGCCATGTGGTTTCCTCTCATCTTTGAACTTGGAACGTGTCCTAACTTTCTCGTGCCTTCCCTCGGTAACCCTCCTGAAGGTGTGCACTGACGTCAGAGGTTTCGGGGAGCAGTCGCTCAGCTCCGAAAGACTCCTCACTGGGCGGCAATTGGGATAGGTTGCGCCCGTACCCCTAAACTTGCATTCGCTGGATCTACTTCCCGCGCCCCGGCACCTCCGCCCACAGAGCCCCACCCGGTGACAGAACGCGGCCACCCCTCCCGTCCGGGCTCCCAACCTGTGTCCCGAAGCATATTATCTCTGAGCAGATCCCCGCTGGAGAGGTGCTTCAGCTCGAAGTGTTTGGTGATGCGCGAGGACACGGTGCCCTTGCCAGAGCCCGGCGCCCCCATGATCGCTGCGCGCAGTAGCCGCGCAGACGCCCCCATAGCTGCAGAAAAAGGCTGGGCCCGCGCGGACAGTGGAGCTTCGGACTGACTCGGCTCGTAACTGCGCGCTCACCCACTTCGTCGCCCGGGCCGGCCGGCTGGCTGCGTGGTGAGCAGGGGGCGGTCTCGTCGCCCAGGCGTTCCCGGAAGTGAGGAGACAGCCACTGGGCAACCGCGCCCGCGCCCCGCCGCTGCAGCGCCCGCCCCCCGCGACCCGCGCACCCCGGCTCCTGGCCCCACCCCACCCCGCCCCCTCGGCGCAAGCCGCGCACGCTCGGCGCTCCCGCGGCGACCCCTGCGAGCGCGACGCCTTCCCCGCGCGACCTGCAGCCCTACGCGCTTCGTCCCCATCCGCCCGCTCCCCTCCGTACAGCCTTGTTTTTCTCCGCCTCCGGGGGCCCTCCTCGGTGACCCCCGAATGCCCGCCACTTCCCTCAGGCCCGCACCTCACACCTGTCAGGGCCCCGCCCTGTCCTGCCCAGTCCCAGCAGGAGAGACCTCGCCCGATTCCTTGACACTTGGCCACTCCTGCCGCGCCCTCTACTGACCTCTGACCGCTGCCTGCGCCTCTGGATTACAGGATATCACCCTTCCCCCCAACCCTCCTTCACCCTTCTCCGCTCGTGCACTCCAGGACCTATCTTGCTCAGTCCCGGAGGATTGACCGCGCTAGCTCTCGCTTCCCCAGACCCTGGCGCGCTCCTCTGCGCGTCCCCCACTTGCTGCCCCCTCACTCTTGCCCCTTGATCCCCAGGGTTAACAGAAGTTCCCCCTCCCTCCTCCTAAACTCCCAGTCCCTTCCACTCCCTTTTCTGCTGCTGAGACTCTTCCTCCTCCTTAGCTTTCTAACGGCGGTTTTTGAGGTACGTTTATCTGAGTAGAGTCACAGTGGGTGGCAGTGAACCCAAGGACTCCTCCTCATTTCACAGAAGAGGAATCCCAGTCGAAATTGAGCACAGGGTTCTAAGTCGCAAGTCTGTGGAGGGCTGTCTCTTAATTCCCAGGATCACACTTTCAGATTCAAAAGTAACTGTTGCTTTTACTCGGCAGAGCCTAAAAATACTGACTCCTCCTCCGGTTCTATTGTTTGCCTTCGGCCCGCCCAAGCATATAGTCTCACTTACTGATTCTATAAATACTTAGTTAAATTCCCACTCCTGCAGTTGAAAGTCTAGTGGAGGCAGATGAATGTGCAAGGTAATTTAAGATAAGTACTATGAACAAAATAGGGGGCTTCCCAGGTGGCTCAGATGGTAAAGAATCTTCCCGCAATGCGGGAGACCTGGGTTCTATCCCCAGTTGGGGAAGATTCCCCTGGAGAAGGAAATGGCAACCCAGTCCAGTATTCTTGCCTGGGAAATCCCATGGACATAGGTGCCTGGCGGGCTACAGTCCATAGGGTCGCACAGAGTCGGACAGGACTGAGCAACTAAAACAAACCTGAACAGAATAGAATGCGTGGAGGAAGACTGTTTTATATCTAGTGGTCAGTCAAGCTTTGAAGAAATGGCGTTTGTTTGCTCTGAGTACTGAATGGGAAGGTGGAGGGAGAGGGACAAAGTCAAGGAGAAAAGGCCCTAAAATGGCATGTTTTTCATGTTCCAGGAATAGAAACACAAGACAAAAAGAGCTATTTCCTCTGTAAAATGGGCATGGAATATTAGTTTGGAGTTGTTCAAATTATGGGTATCAAGTACAATGCCAGCCACAGGGTAAGTGTTGAGTATTACATTAGAGTCATCGATTATTGTTAACAATTTTTGTAGGTCACTGTGCTAAGGCAGAGAGAAGGTTTTGTGAAAATAAACAGTGCCATCCTTCACAGAAGTTGCCAAATGAGTGGCCCCAAACTGCTTTCAATTTAAAAGATAGAAATTATATCAGAGAGAAATGGTAAGAGAAAGCTTGCTCCCCAGTGAATCTGAGCTGGGAGAATGGGTGGGAGAATTCAATATGTAGACAGCTCTGTACATGGAAAGAAATTTAGTAGCTCATTCATATTTCTTACTAAGAAAGCAAGAATAAAAATAATTAAATATTCAGTTCATGTAGTTAGAAAAAAACATCAAAATAATCCATTGAAAGGATTATATAAAGAATGCAAATAAAAGGATCAGAAAACTTAAGAACTAACAAAAAAATTAAAAAGTTTGGACAAGTACAAGTTACAGAACACTGGAGAACCTGGTACATAGAGACTCCTGATCTCCAAAGCTGGTAACATTTGAGAGTTTAAATGCAAGAGAGACCTCAAAGAAAATCCTGGGGTTATTTGGCTTAGAAAGAAAACAAACAAAATAGCTGAGGAACTATCCTATCAGTGGGGAGGGAAAGCTGAGTGTTGTGTTCACATCACCAGGACCCACAAAACACCAACTAACTGCAGCTTTGCAAAAGTTTGTTGATTATGAATGAGGAATGAATAAGTAACTGTCAAACTGAGAAATCTCCTGGCATCTGGTCTTAGCACAGTCATTTGTCCATGGGCACACACATTTGTATGGGTTGGTTCTTCTCCCTTGAACTTGCCCCAGTAGTAAAAACACTGAGCTCAAATAATACATTAAGACACCAAGAAAGTCAAAAAG
The DNA here is from genome assembly GCA_935064755.1 of Tragelaphus eurycerus. NCBI lineage: Eukaryota > Metazoa > Chordata > Mammalia > Artiodactyla > Bovidae > Tragelaphus > Tragelaphus eurycerus. The sequence goes on along the minus strand of CAKXYN010000015.1, from coordinate 13,615,190 downwards.
AGATTTAAGAAGTACTTCTATATCAGGGCTTGCTCTCTAGGATTCTTGAAGAGGCCCGATCTGAAGAAGTTTGAGTGAAGGTTATCCACATAAGCCCAGCAATCTGAGTGGGGTCAGTCATTCCATCTGAGATCCTAGTTGTAGCCACAGGATTGAACTTGTGGATAGGTGGATTAGAAAGTGGAAGAATTTCTCCCTGAGCTACTAGAAAAATAGAACTGTCATTAACTGAGATTGGAAAGACTATAGGAGAAACAGGTTTGAAGAAAATATTAATGCTGTTTTGGGTAAGTGAATTTGGAGATGCCTTTGGGACATCTACAGAAATTGATAAAGTAGCAGTTAGATGTACAAATTTTGGGTGCATAATAGAGGTCCAGGCTGGAGGTATAAAACTGGGGAGTTGTTGATACATTTAAATCCGTGAGCCAATACAAAGTCACTTAGGGGATGGGTTTAGATGAGAGGAGAAGAGGTTTGAAATCTGAGTTTTAGGGTTCTCCAGCATTTAGGGGATGAGGAGGAAACACTGAAGGAGCCCGAGGGGAACAGCAAGTTAATTAGGAAGAAAACAGGTGTGTGTGGTATCTTGGAAGTTGATGGAATGTGTTTCAAGAAGGAGTGACAGCCATAAAAAAGAACAAAATTGAATCATTAGTAGAAGCATGGGTGGACCTAAAGACTGCCATACAGAGTGAAGTAAATCAGAAAGAGAAAAACAAATACTTCCTTAAGGTATATATGTGGTATCTGAAAAATTTGGTATAGACAATCTTATTTACAAAGCATAAATAGAGACACAGATACAGAGAACAACAGTATGGATACCAAGAGGGAAAGAGAAATGAGATGAAATGGGAGATTGGAATTGACATGTATACACTATTGATATTATGTATAAAATAGATAACTAATGAGAACCTACTGTATAGCACAGGGATCTACTTAATGGTCTGTAGTGACCTAAATGGGAAGGAAATCAAAAAAAGAGGGGATATATGTATGCTGCTGCTGCTGCTGCTAAGTTGCTTCAGTCGTGTCAGACTCTGTGCAACCCCATAGACAGCAGCCCACCAGGCTCCGCCGTCCCTTGGATTCTCCAGGCAAGAACACTGGAGTGGGCCGCCATTTCCTTCTTCAATGCATGAAAGTGAAAAGTGAAAGTTATACACATAGCTGATTCACTTTGCTGTACAGTAGAAAATAACACAATATTGTAAAGCAACTACAATAAAAATTTTTTTAAAAAAGGAGGGAGAGATTAAATGAGTCAGAGTCTGTTGATAGAACTGAGAACCAACTGAAATTATTTCTAACTGTAAAAAAAAAAATTATTTTTCATTTGCAATGCATCGGTAAAAATAGCAAAGGATAGTGTTGCCCAAAATCCCATAGCTAATCAACGACTGAATTAGTAATTTCAAAAAATGCTGGATGAAATATAGAAAATGCTTTCTCTGTGAGGGAACTTCTGAGAATAGAAGTCAAACTAACAAGGATGTTAGAGGAAAAAGGAAGAGAAAATCTAGACAAAAGTAGAAGAGAACAGAGGAAACAGAAGTCAGAAAATACAAGGAAATATTTTTTAACACTGCAAAAGCAACAGAAGAGGGAGCCTCAGCTCTAAGACAGTTTTATAACATTCATTCAAAAGCATAAATAAGCAAGAATATATGAGAAAACCTTGAAAAGGAAGAAAATGAGAGTCGAGCCTTAACAGTTATTAAACCATTATGAAACCTGTATAATAAGGTGGTATTGAAACATGAATACATAGATTAATAAAACAGAATTAAAAATCCAAAAATAAACCTAAATTCATCTGTAAGCTTAATATATAATAAAGGAGGCATCTCAAATCTTGGAGAAAAAGATCTTCAGAACTACCTGGTGGTCCAGTGGTTAAGAATTTGCCTTCCAATGCAGGGAGTACAGATTTGATCCCTGGTCAGGGAACTAAGATCCCAGATGCCTCATGGCCAGAGAAAAACCCAAAACATAAAAGCAACATTGTAACAAATTCAATAAAGACTATGGTACATACCAAAAAATCTTTAAAAAAAAAGAAAAAGATCTTCTTCATAAATAGTGTGAGAGTGAAGAGACAGCCAGTGGGAAAAACACAAACCTATCTCTTTCTTCATCAAGGTGAATGCCAAACAGATCAAAAATTTAAAATTTTTTTAAAGAAATAAAACTATATTAATACTAGTAGAAAGTATGGGTGAATTTCTGTATAATCAAGAAGTTGGGGACATTTTTTTCATTTATTTTTAATTGAAGGATAATTGCTTTACAGTATTGTGTTGGTTTCTACCAGACATCAACATGAATCAGCCATATGTCCCCTCCTACTTGAACAGCCTTCCCACTTCCCCCAATCCCACCTCTCTAGGTTGTTACTGAGTCCTGGTTTGAGTTCCCTGATTTATACAGCAAATTCCCATTGGCTCTCTATTTTTACATATGGTAATGTATGTTTCCATGTTACTCTAACTGGCAAAATCTGGAGGCAATAAAGAAAAAGACTGAAATTTGGACTGTACAAAACAACAACAGTGTAGCAAAATACATCATACATCATAAGCAAGATAAAAAAAGACAAATTGCAAACCAGGAAAAATATTTCCAACTTACAGACAAAGGAATAATGTCCAGTGGTGTGTTCCAGAGGGGAGGGCTAGAAGGAGCTCTGACTTGTGGCATTTGCACATGGCATAAATACTTCCACCATAGCAGATTTTTAAGTTGCCAAGATGACATCAGCTGTACCAACATGATGTCAACTGACTAACCAAATTCCTGAAAATTAAACCATCTGCACTTATAGGGCAACACCCATCAGCTCCTGCATGCCATTGTAAATATCCCTACTACAGAAAGGATTTCAACAAATAGAGAAAAGAAAAACCACTCTGTGGAAAATACGCAAGTGATATAAACACACAGTACACAGTACACACACACACACAAACACAAAGAAGTGAAAATAAAAGTTCTATTTAACAGCCCTTATATGAGCCATATGAAAAGATGTTTAATCATACCTATGATAATGAAATGCAAATTAAAACTATAGTGGGATACTATTTCTCAACTATCAGATCAGCAAAAATCTAAGTTTGGCAATGTAACGTGTTGACAAAGTAGTGAGGAAACAGGCATTCATATTTTGCTAGTGGGAATGCAAAAATGGTACAATCCATGGAAAGAGAAATTTGGCAGTCTCTAGCAAAATTTCACGGGGAAGGCGATGGCACCCCACCCCAGTACTCTTGCCTGAAAAATCCCATGGACAGAGGAGCCTGGTAGGCTGCAGTCCATGGGGTCGCTAAGAGTCGGACACGACTGAGCGACTTCACTTTCACTTTTCACTTTTATGCATTGGAGAAGGAAATGGCAACCCACTCCAGTGTTCTTGCCTGGAGAATCCCGGGGACGGGGGAGCCTGGTGGGCTGCCGTCTATGGGGTCGCACAGAGTCGGACACGACTGAGGTGACTTGGCAGCAGCAGCAGCAGCAAAATTTCATGTATGTGCACTTGTCAATCCAAAAATTCCACATCTAGGAACCTAACCTAAAGATACACTGGCATGGGGACTTCCCTGGTAACCCAGTGATAAAGAATCTGCCTTGCAGTGCAGGGGACTTGGGTTTGACTCTGGTCAGGGACCTAAGATCCCACATGCTGTGGAGCAGCTAAGCCTGAGCACCACAACAGGCATAGCCTGTTTGCCGAAACTAGAGAGTCCATACACTGTGTCAAAAGATCCCGAGTGACACAATGGAGATTACATCCCGCAACTAAGGCCTGACAAAGCCAAATAAATAAAAGAAAAGCTCTGGGTTCTCAGAGCCTATTTAGAGTTTCATAAATATGTATGTTTTTAAGATACACTGACTTTAATACAAAAAGATGTATACGTGGAGTTGTTCACTAAACACTATTTATATTAGCAAAAGAGTGGAAATAATCCCAGTGTCCAGCAGAATGGTCAAATAGACAAGGATCTGCTCACATACTGGAATACTACACAACTGTAAAAACATGAGAAATATTCCACAGAGCTATGGCATGATTACTAGTGAAAAATGGACAAGGAGGCAAAGCAGAACCATTTAACAGGGTGAGGGCGGGAGTGGGAGGGATATAAATATATCTTTATGTTTTAGAAAAATAGGATAGAATAAAAATAAAATTAAAAAACATAAATTAAAATTTTTGTTTTATTTAAACAAACGAAGACTTATTACCTCCAGGGAAAGGAAGGAATGGAACAAAAGAACAGGGAAGCATGTCAAATCTCTCTTTGTACTTTGGTTTATACAAATGACTTTGCTAAGTATGTAACAAGGTCTAATTTTTTTTAATGTTTCCAAAAGCAAATCTTAAAAGTCAAAAGCAAAATGAAACAAATGAACTTGGTTGTGTAATGACCTGGTTCTGTCTATTTTTATAAATTGCTTCTGCTCTTTGAATAGCTTGTAGAAATCTGAGTTGTTTCCTTTGCTACTTAGGTAACGCATGTTCTGAAGTTTTGCTTTGGAATTTTCCATACCATCTCACATATCTCGCTTTGGCATTCCTGCCAGGTGACAAATACCGTAACCATGGCTGTGGAACATACTTCCTCACCAATTTTGTTCTAGCCTGAGGAATTGTTTGTAATTTGAGACAAAACTCCTTCTATCAGAGCACTGACTTCTGTCCAGAGAGGAGACACCGTTATTCCCCTAATAATGCTTCATCAGTTGTATCCATCCAGGACATTTCTGTCCCAGGACCCAGGGTAAGACAGTCATATATCCATGAGGGTAATCCCCCTCCCTGAAATTCAAGAATTTGCTGGGTCACAGGATTTGGTATTGCACCTTAGCTAAATTTGACTCTCACAAACTGACCTTGAGCAAAATAATTACATCTCTGCTTCAGTCGCCTCATTTATGAAATAGGGGGAGGGCGATAGCATGGAGTGGCTGTGAAATTTAAATAGGATCCCATATGTAAAATGCCAGGCATATGCTGGGTGCTGCTTCTCTTCCCCTTGCTCTGCTTCCCCCATCTTTTCTTTCCAACCTTCTTTTCATTAAGTCTTCCCGCTACCCGCTTTCTTCATTGAACAAAATGAGTTAGACCAGGGAACTTTTAAGGGTCTTCTCAAACCCTGAGGGCCTTAGAAATATTGATAAAGTGCAGTGCATTCAAATGGAGGCTTGGCCCCTAGAATTTGAAATTCAAAGATAAATATAGTGGAAACGTGGGTGTAGAGGTCAATGATGATTTTAAGTGAAGAGGTGTTTAGGGGTTAAAAGCCCAGAGGAATGGGTTTCTTGGTTAGTTTTAATAATATTCTGCCAATTTGTTCAAGGGAGGTGAAGTAGGGAAATGAGAGAAGGACAGAAGGAAAGAGAAAAATTAGAAAGAAAGGAGGAGATTAAAATTTAAAAGATAACAAGTGTGGGTGAAAATATGGAAAAATATAGAGTTTTCATTCACTGTCAGTAGAAATGGAAAATGATACAATCACTTTGGAATTATGACTGACAGTTTCTCAAACAACTAAATGTAGAGTTATCATATAATCCAATTTCACTCCTAGGTATACACTCAAGAAAGTGGAAAACATCAGGTCAGATCAATTGCTCAGTCATGTCCGACTTTTTGCGACCCCATGAATCTCAGCATGCCAGGCCTCCCTGTCCATCACCAACTCCCGGAGTTCACTCAGACTCATGTCCATTGAGTCAATGATGCCATCCAGCCATATGTCCACGCAAAAACTTGTACATGAATGTTCATAGCAGCATTGTGCATAATAACCAAAAGGTGGAAACAACTCATATGTCTGTCAATAGATGAATGGATAAATGAAATTAATATATTCATATAAGGAAACTTTATTTGGCCACAAAAAGGAGTAAAGTACCAATACATGCTATAACATAGATGAAACTTGAAAACATTATGCTAAGTGAAAGAAGTCACATATTATGTGATTCTATTTATATGTAAGTCTAGAATAGGGAAATCTATAGAAACAAACAGTAGATTAATGGTTGTTTGGGGCTGGGGAATGTGGAGAACAAGGAGGATAGGGTGGTAATGACTAAAAGGTACAGAGTTTCTTTTTGAGGTATGAAAATATTATAGAGTGGACTGTAGTGATGATTGCACACATTTGGGACGCACCTAAAAACCGCTGAATTGTACACTTTAAATGAGGGAATTATATGATGTGTGAAATATATCTTAATAAAGCCATTTTAAAAATCAATCAATACAATTCACCATATTAACAGATTAGTAAGAAAAAAGCTTGCTGCTAAGTTACTTCAGTCGTGTCCGACTCTGTGCAACCCCAAAGACGGCAGCCCACCAGGATGCCCCGTCCCTGGGATTCTCCAGGCAAGAACACTGAAGTGGGTTGCCATTTCCTTCTCCAAAGCATGAAAGTGAAAAGTGAAAGTGAAGTTGCTCAGTCATGCCCAACCCTCAGCGATCCCATGGACAGCAGCCTTCCAGGCTCCTCCATCCATGGGATTTTCCAGGCAAGAGTACTAGAGTGGGGTGCTATTGCCTTCTCTAAGAAAAAAGCTTATGATTATCTTAATAGATGTAAAAGATCATTTTATAAAATGATTTTTAACATTTTCAACACCCATTTATGATTAAAAGCTCAGAAAACTAAGAATAGATAGAAAAAACCATCTGTAAAAAACCTAAGTCAACATCATACTTAATGGTGAATATATTGCCCCAAATGTGGGGGACAAGACAAAGATACAATGGTGAATATATTGCCCCAAATGTGGAGGACAAGACAAAGATATCAATTCTCTTGGTATTTCTTTAATAGTGTGCTGGAGGGCCTAGACCACGCAGTAAAGGAAGGAAGATTGGAAAGAAAACTGTCTTATTCATAAGTGAGCATGTATGTAGAAAGTCCTAAAGAATCTATTCAAAAGCAACTAGAATTAATGAGTTCTAGATTCAAAGTCAGATAGAAAGTAACATGGGTATCTCCTCACACTGGAAACAGACAGTTGCAAAACAAAGTTTTAAAGATGCCATTTGTAATAATGTAAAAAATATTTGGGGGTATCTAACAAATTTAATACAAGAACTTGATATATTTTTAAGATCTCAATATTGAAAGCTACTCATTTCAGAGAGAAATAATAGAAGATCTAAATAAATGGAAAGAAACACTATGTTTATACATCAAAGCTATCAGTTTTGTTACAATCTCAGTTCTCTCCCAAATCATCTATAAATACAACATAGTCTCAATCACAAATCTCAGCAGTATTTTTTTTAATAAAAATTGACAAGTTGATTTAAAAATTTTTAGAAATAAAAGGAACCTAGATTAGCCAAAACAATTTTGAGAAAGAACAAAAATGGAGAACTTTACTTGAGAACTTTCAAGACTTACTATAAGACTGCAGTATTTAAGACAGTGTGGTGTTGATGTAAAAACAGGTATATGGATCAGTGGAACAGAATAGAGTCCAGAAATAGAATCATACATAAGGTCAATTCATTTTTGACAAAAGAGAAAAAGATAGTCTTTTTAACAGTCTTGCTGGAATAATAGGATATCCATGTGGGAAAACATAATCTCAGTTCTTACCTCTTGCCATATGCTATAATTAACTCACAATGGATCTACAGACCTCCATGTAAAAGTGTAAATAGATAAAAGTTCTATAAGAAACCTCACAGAAAATCTTTGTGACTTTTGTTCAGGCAAAGATTTCTTAGGCCGCAAAAAGCACGAATCATAAAAGAAAAACATTATAAATTGAAATTTACCAAAATTAAAAATGTATACTCTTTGAAAAACCAATGTTTAGAGAATGTAAAGACAAAGCATACACTGGGAGAAACTCTTTGAAAAATATATATCTAATAAAAGGTTTTATTCAATAATAACAAAATACACAACCTGGTAACGAAACAGGCAAAAAAAAATGGATAAATATTTCATCAAAGAAGATATATAATTAAAAAACAGGCACATGAAAAGATCCTTAGTATCACTGCTCACCAGGAAAATGTAAAATAAATATAAAAAACTAGGAATAAAAATATCATATGACCCAGCAATCCCATAACTGGACATACATTCTGAGGAAACCAGAATTTAAAAAATACATATACCCCAGTGTTCACTGCAGCACTATTTAAAATAGCTAGGACGTGGAAGCAACCTAGATGTCCATTGGCAGATGAATGGATAAGGAAGTTGTGGTACATATATGCAATGGAATATTACTGAGCTATAAAAAGGAACACATTTGAGTCAGATGTAATGAAGTGGATGAACCTAGAGCCTGTTACACAGGATGAAGTAAGTCAGAAAAAGAAAAAAATATCATCCATTAACACATATATATGGAATCTAGAAAGATGATATTGATGATCCTACATGCAGGGGAGCAAAGGAGACATGTAAAGAGAAGGCTTTTGAACTTAATGGGAAAAAGAGAGGGTGGGATGATTTGAGAAAATAGCATTGAAACATATATACTACCATAGGTAACAAGTAAGAGTTTGCTGTATGACACAGGACACATAAAGCTGGTGCTTTGTGACAGCTTGGAGGGATAAGGTGGGGAGGGAGGTGGGAAGGGGGTTCAGGATGGAGGGGACACATGTATGCCTATGGCTGACTCATACTGATGTATGGCAAAAACCATCACAATATTGTAAAGAAATTATCCTCTAATTAAAATTAATTAATTAAATAACTATAATGAGAAATTGGAAGTGGTCAAACAGGAGATGGCAAGAGTGAATATTGACATTTAAGGAATCAGTAAACTAAAGTGGACAGGAATGGGCGAATTTAATCCAGATGAGCATTATATCTACTACTGTGGGCAACAATCTCTTAGAATAAATGGAGTAACCCTCATAGTCAAAAGAGTACAACATGCAGCATTTGGGTGCAATCTCAAAAACGACAGAATGATCTCAATTCGTTTCCAAGGCAAACCATTCAATATCAGATCAGATCAGATCAGTCGCTCAGTCGTGTCCAACTCTTTGCGACCCCATGAACTGCAGCATGCCAGGCCTCCCTGTCCATCACCAACTCCCGGAGGTCACTCAGACTCACATCCATCGAGTCAGTGATGCCATCCAGCCATCTCATCCTCTGTCGTCCCCTTCTCCTCCTGCCCCCAATCCCTCCCACCATCAGAGTCTTCTCCAATGAGTCAACTCTTCGCATGAGGTGGCCAAAATACTGGAGTTTCAGCTTTAGCATCATTCCTTCCAAAGAAATCCCAGGGCTGATCTCCTTCAGAATGGACTGGTTGGATCTCCTTGCAGTCCAAGGGACTCTCAAGAGTCTTCTCCAACACCACAGTTCAAAAGCATCAATTCTTCGGCGCTCAGCCTTCTTCACAGTCCAGCTCTCACATCCATACATGACCACAGGAAAGACCATAGCCTTGACTAGATGAATCTTTGTTGGCAAAGTAATGTCTTCATTCAATATCACAGTAATCCAAATCTGTGCCCCAACCACTAATGCCAAAGAAGGTGAGGTCGAACGGTTCTATGAAGACCTACAAGACCTTATAGAACTAACACCAAAATAAGATGTCCTTTTCATCATAGGGGATTGGAATTCAAAAGTAGGAAGTCAAGAGATACCTGGAGTAACAGGCAGGTTTGGCTTTGGAGTACAAAATGAAGCAGGGCAAAGGCTAATAGATTTTTGCCAAGAGAATGCACTGGGCATAGCAAACACCCTCTTCAAACAGCCCAAGAGATGACTTTACACATGGACATCATCAGATGGTCAATACCAAAATAAGATTGATTATATTCTTTGTGGCCAAAGATGGAGAAGCTCTATACAGTCAGCAAAAATAAGACCAGAAGCTGACTGTGGCTCAGATCATGAACTCCTTATTGCAAAATTCAGACTTAAATTGAAGAACATAGGGAAAACCACTAGACCATTCAGGTATGACCTAAATGAAGTGACAAATAGATTCAAGAGATTAGATCTGAAAGACAGAGTGCCTGAAGAACTATGAATGGAGGTTCAAAACATTGTACAGGAGGTGGTGATCAAAACCATCCCCCAAAAAAAGAAATGCAAAAAGGCAAAATGATTGTCTGGGGAGGTCTTACAAAAGCTGAGAAAAGAAGAGAAGTGAAAAGCAAGGGAAAAAAGGAAAGATTATACCCATCTGAATGCAGAGTTACGAAGAATGGTAAGGGGAGGTAAGAAAGCCTTTTTAAGTGAACAATGCAAAGAAATAGAGGAAAACAGTAGAAGGAGAAACAAAAGAAGAGATACCAAGGGAACATGTCATGCAAAGATGAGCACAGTAAAGGGTAGAAATGGTATGGACCTAACAGAAGCAGAAGATATTAAGAAACGGTGGCAAGAATACGCAGAGGAACTATACAAAACAGATCTTAATGACCTGGATAACAATGATGGTGTGATCACTCACTTAGAGCCAGACATACTGGAGTGGGAAGTCAAGTGGGTCTTAGGAAGCATCACTATGAACAAAGCTAGTGGAAGTGATGGAATTCCAGCTGAGCTATTTCAAATCCTAAAAGTTAATGCATTTAAGTACTGCACTCAATATGCCAGCAAATATGAAAAACTCAGCAGTGGCCACTGAACTGGAAAAAGTCAGTTTTCATTCCAATCACAAAGAAGGGCAATGCCAAAGAATGTTCAAACTACCACACAATTGTACTCATTTCACATACTAGCAAGGTCATGCTCAAAATCTTTCAAGTTAGGCTTCAACAGTATGTGAATCAAGAACTTCCAGATGTACACGCTGGATTTAGAAAAAGCAGAGGAACCAGAGATCAAATTGCCAACATCCATTGATCATAGAAAAAGCAAGAGGATTCCAGAAAAACATCTACTTCTGCTTCATTGACTATGTCAAAGCCTTTGATTGTGTGGATCACAACAAACTGTGGAGAATTCTTAAAGAGATGGGGATACCAGACCACTTTACCTGCCTTCTGTGAAACCTGTATGCAAATCAAGAAGGAACAGTTAGAACTGGACATGGAACAATGGACTGGTTCCAAATTGGGAAAGGAGTATGTCAAGGCTATATATTGTCACTCTGCTTATTTAACTTTTATGCAGAGTACATTGTGAAAATGCCAGACTGGATGAAGCACAAACCTGAATCAAGTTTGCTGGGAGAAATATCAATAACCTCAGATATGCAGATGACACCACTGTAATGACAGAAAGCAAAGAGGAATAAACAGGCTCTTGATGAAAGTGAAAGAGGAAAGTGAAAAAGCTGGCTTAATACTCAACATTCAAAAACCGAAGATCATGTCATCCGGTCCCATCACTTCATAGCAAATAGATGGAGAAACAATGGAAACAGTGACAGACTTTTTTTTCTTGGGCTCCAAAAGCATTGCGAATAGTGACTGCAGCCATGAAGTTAAAAGATGCTTGCTCCTTGGAATAAAAGCTATGACAAAGCTATGACAAACCTAGACAGCATATTAAAAAAACAGAAATATTATTTGCTGAGAAAGGGCCGCACAGTCAAGAGTATGGTTTTTCTAGAAGTCATATATAGATATGAGAGCTGGACAATGAAAAAGGCTGAGCGCCGAAGGATTTATACTTTTGGACTGTGGTTCTGGAGAAGACTCTTGAGAGTCCTTTGGGCAGCAAAATCAAAGCATTCAGTCCTAAAGGAAATCAACCCTGAATATTCATTGGAAGGACTGAGGCTAAAGCTGAAGCTCCAGTACTTTGGCCACCTGATGTGAAGAGCTGACTGATTGGAAAGGACCCTGTTCCTAGGCAAGATTGAAGACAGAAGGAGAAGGGGACGACAGAGGACAAGATGGTTGAACGGCATCACAGACTCAAGGGACATGAGTCTAAGCAAACTCCAGGAAATAGTGAAGGACAGGGAAGCCTGGCATGCTGCAGATCATGGGGTGGCAAAAAGTTGAACACAAATGTGTGACTGAACAACAAATAATGAGATACCAGTGTATACTACCAGAACAGCTAAAATTTAAAGCCAGATCATACCAAATATTGAAGAGGATATAGGATGACTACAACTCTTATACATTGCTGATGTGAATACAAAATGATACAGTCACTTTGGAAAAGGTTGGCAGTTTATTGTGAAGTTAAATGCCCACCTACTAAAAAAACAAGCAGTCTGTCTCCTAGGTTTTTACTCAAGAGACATGTAAATGTATTTCCAGTATTAACCTGCCTGGGTATTGTAACAAATACCATAGACTGAGTGGCTTAAACATTTACTTTCTTACAGCTCTGAAGGCTGAAAGTCCAAGATTAAGGTGTCATCAGGATTGGTATCTGGTGATAGCCCTCTCCCTGGCTTGCAGATGGCTAATTTCTCACTGTGCCCTCACATGTCCTCTTTTCTGTGTGTACCTGTCCTCATAATGGGTGTAACATGTTGATTTTTTTTTTCTTTTACTTTTCTGTTTCATTTGAAAAAATGCTTAATGAGCTCATATAATTTTTACCCCAAAAATCACCTTAAAAAGAACCAATTCTCATTTAATACAACATCACCTTTCCAAAAAAAGGTGAATTTTCTTCAGCCTTTTTTAGCTTTATCAAAGTATAGTTAATAACATCACCTTTTTATTATTCATGTTGATTGATTCATTTTGATTCAATTAACATTTACTAATGTTCCAGGAGTATAGCAGTGAGTGCGACAAAGCCCCTATTCTCACAGTTTCCCTTCTATTACGTGGAAGGGAGAGAGGATAGTAATGATTACTGTGGGAGAAAAAAGAAGAAGAAGAAGAAAGGAAAGGAGAATTTAAATCTGCAGGCAATTCTTATCAAAATAACTGTCTTTTCAGTGAATATTTGCAGTATCTGCCTCATCAAATACTCTCTACCACAGAATGAAGTGACAAAGTCTGAAGAGCTGGGTCCTAGTCCTGCTGCTGCTGCTAAGTCGCTTCAGTCGTATCCGACTCTGCGCGATCCCATAGACGGCAGCCCACCAGGCTTCCCCGTCCCTGGGATTCTCCAGGCAAGAACACTGGAGTGGGTTGCCATTTCCTTCTCCAATGCATGAAAGTGAAAAGTGAAAGTGAAGTTGCTCAGTCGTGTCCGACTCTTAGCGACCCCATGGACTGCAGCCCACCAGGCTCCTCCATCCATGGGATTTTCCAGGCAAGAGTACTGGGGTGGGGTGCGTCCTGCCTCATTTATTAATTAGCTCTGGAAACTTGGTCAAGTATTTCACCATTCTGAGCCTTGCTCTGTGCGTGTGTGCTCAGTTGCTCAGTCGTGTGCAACTCTTTGCAACCCTATGACTGTAGCCCACCAGGCTCCTCTGTCCATGGGATTTTCCCAGCAAGAATACTGAAGTGGGTTTCCATTTCCTCCTCCAAGGGATTTTCCCAACTCAGGGATTGAACCCAAATTGGGTCTCTAGCATTGACAAGCAGATTCTTTACCACTGAGCCACTTTGCTCTCTCAACAGTAAAATGGAAATCACGCCCATCCCAGAGGGTGGTGAGACTCTAAAGGATGTGGCACGCTTTATTACTATGTAAATGAAGGCTCTGTCTTCAAATAATCTTATTAGTCAAAGCTTGTGATTTGAAATTGAAATTCTCTTTTTCATTATTCCCTCCATTTTTGACTCAAGGTTTTAAAGATTGCTACTAAAAGACAAACATCTGTTAAGAAAGCACATTAAGATACTATCACCTAAAACATATTTATTTAAAAATACCTTTTCCAAAGTTATTCAAGTTAGTCTAAGTCGCAGAACCGTGATGCCTTGGGGCACAGTGAAATTGGGGTTCAGATATGGTGGAAAGTCTTCAAGAACAACCTGGTTCCTGGCTCTTGGTGCTTTTAAAGAAGACCACTAGACAGAAAAGTGAATGAAAGGACCCTCAAACCTTGCCCATCTTTGCAGTTTTGCCTTGGGCTTGTGGTTCACTTGTCTGGAGAACAACACAGAGTAGGTGGATAAGCAGATGAAGAGTATTTCTCAGCAAGCACTAATTGACAAATCTTATAAAAAGATATAAGATTAACTGTTAGAATTGAAGCTGTGCTGTACATCTCACAAGTTTCTTCCAGGAAAGGTCCCCAGTGATACACAGAACCCTGTGGTTGAGTAAGGAATTATCACAGGGCAGTTAGAGAATTCTAACTGCTAAGTCACTTCAGTCGTGTCCGACTCTATGAGACCCCATAGATGGCAGCCCACCAGACTCCCCCGTCCCTGGGATTCTCCAGGCAAGAACATTGGAGTGGGTTGCCTTTTCCTTCTCCAATGCATGAAAGTGAAATGTGAAAGTGAAGTAGCTCAGTCATGTTTGACTCTTAGCGACCCCATGGACTGCAGCCTACCAGGCTCCTCCGTCCGTGGGATTTTCCAGGCAAGAGTACTGGAGTGGGGTACCATTGCCTTCTCCAGAGAATTCTAAACTGCTCGGAAAAGTTGATGCCCAGACTGAAGCCAAACTGAGGAATGAGAGAGTGGTACCAAGGAAACCAGGAGGAAAGTTGTAAAGCAACTGATGATGGGAACCTGAGATAAGGGAAACCTGTAATGCCTGAGGCTAGGAATCCCCACTCTGGATGAAGACTGCCGCCTCAGTGATGTGTTGAAGTTCCTGAGATGCACAGAAGGAGGCAACATTCGTCCTGCTCCAACCCCTCGTAGTATTGAAACTCCTATCGATAGGACTTGTCCCTTGTATTTCACTTTACAGTTTTGAGAGCACTTTCTTATTTGGTTCTTACAACTAGGTGATGAACCTAGTTAGGGGCTGCTCCTATTATCCCCATTTTACAGATAGAAAGCTGAGAGAGGCCAGTTTAACTGAATATTCAGTGTCAGACAATGAGGAGGCAGAGCTGGTCTTCCAACTTCTGACACAGTGCCCTTCCCACTCTCCTGTCTAGAATAAAACAGGATTGTCAAGTACAGCTGAGAAATGAACAAAGACCCAAAAGTTCCTGACAGAGGGAAAGAAGACCCATTCCAGTAGCCATTCTATGCAGAGAATTAACTTTGGAAACAGCACTGCTGTTAGAGGAAGGTCGGAGGTCAAGTTGTGCTCACTCCCAGGTTTCAAATAAACAATTAAATTTAGCTTTGTTGGGTCATTCTGTGGTTAGGGCCATGAGTTGAGCTTGGTCAGAGGGAAGGAAGGGAATAAGCTGAAGTGGGTTGGGCACCTGATACTTTTCTGACTCAGTGCCTCTCTTCTCATAGACATGAAGACACTCAGCAAACTCTTTGGTAGCTACAACTTGGGAAGCCTCTAAAATGATTACTTTTGGGAATTCCCTGGCAGTCCTGTGGTTAAGACTCCATGCTTTCACTACCAAGTGCCCGGGTTCAGTTCCTGGTCAGGGAATTAAGATCAAATACGTTGTATGGCAAAAAAATAAATTTCACCCTAAAAAAAAGAAAAGATTATTCCTGACAAAGGCTGAGAAAGCCTGGTATATTATCAGAGATCTAGGATGCGTAGGCAGCCTCTACTTTTGAGGAACCTAATGTAGAGATACAAGAATCCCTGAAACAGTGTAAAAATTTGGTCAGAGAATATTTTCCCATATCAGCATATTAGTTCACAATTGTTACAGTAATGCTCTGTAACAATACTTGTATCTCAGTGACACACAACCGCAAACATTTATTTTCTTGCTCACAAGTCTATGGTTCGGCTTGGTCCCTTGGGATTGAGGCTGCTCCTTGGTCTTCATCACTTCAGGCCCAGTGGCTAACAAGGTCATGGCTGGTGAATAGCATAAGCTCAAAAGAACAAGCCAAACCTCACGAGCACATTTAAAGACTCTCTTTGTGTCACAGTGTCACTACTCCTCCACTGGCCATAGCAAGTCACGGATGTCAAACGGGGATGTACTTTATCCTAGTGCCAAGTCCTTTAGCAAAGGACATGGATGTAAAATTCTAAAACATGGAGTGAGTGAAACATTGGGGGCAATGATTCAATGTTACCACAGTTAATAAATCTGGCAATGAACATTATTATGAATAATATATAAAGATAATAGTTATCTACTGGGCTTCCCTGGTGGCTCAGACAGTAAAGAATCTGCTGCAGTGCAGGAGACCCAGGTTCAATCCCTGGGTCGAGAAGATCCTCTGGAGTAGAGAATGGCTACCCACTCCAATATTCTTGGGCAGAGAACCCCATGGACAGAGGAGCCTGGCAGGCTATAGTCTATAGGATCACAAAGGGTCAGACACGACTGAGAGACTAACACAACACTAAGTCTTATTAAGTGTTAGTCACTTTTGTTAAGTATCTTGCATGTATTAACTCATTTAATCCTCACAACAACCCTATGAGGTAGATACTAATATGATATATATTTTACAGATGAACAGCCAAGGCACAGTAGGATGAAGGAAGAGTTAAGATCACATAGTAAATGTCAGAGTAGGGTAGTGACATTTATATTAGAAAAGAACACTGCCCATTACCTCTCTCCCTTTTGTGCCTCTCCTACTCTTCTTTGCCCCTCCCCAACCCTGTCCCTCCCTTTGTGTGCCTTGTCTTGTAAAAGACAACCCCAAGCAGGTTGTCTGATTCCTGATAACCCAAACCAGAACCCTTAAGGTCATCCTTGGACCCCTCACACTTGCCCCCTGCCTCGTGTGTGTCAGCCATTAGTGTCTCCTGTCCGTACGTTCTTAATTCCTCCCAGTCTGCTCCCTCCTCTTCATCTTCTGCCCATTGCCTCCACTCAGAGCCCTGCCACTTCTTTACCAAAGGATGCTCTGCTTTTCATCCTGCACACTTGTTGAGCTGCCAGAGAGATTTTTATAAAATACAGATCTGGCCAAGTCAATCTCCTATTTAAAAAGTTTCTGCATTCTCTGGACCTTTTAGGATAAAGTTATCCTAGTATTCCACACCTTTTGTTTTCTGACACTCTGTCACACTTTAAACTAGCTTCCAAAATTAAAAGATGCTTGCTCCTTGGAAGAAAAGTTATGACCAACCTAAACAGCATATTAAAAAGCAGAGACATTTCTTTGCCAACAAAGGTCTGCCTAGTCAAAGCTATGGTTTTTCTAGTAGTTATGTATGGATGTGAGAGTTGGACTATAAAGAAAGCTGAGCACCAAAGAATTGATGCTTTTGAACTGTGGTGTTGGAGAAGACTCTTAAGAGTCCCTTGGCCTGCAAGGAGATCCAACCAGTCCATCCTAAAGGAAATCAGTTCGGAATATCCATTGGAAGAACTGATGCTGAAGCTGAAACTCCAACACTTTGGCCACCTGATAGGAAGAACTGACTCATTGGAAAAGACCCTGATGCTGGGAAAGATTGAAGGCGGGAGGAGAAGGGGAAAACAGAGGATCAGATGGTTGGCTGGCATCACTGACTCAAAGGGCATGAGTTTGAGTAGACCCCGGGAATTGGTGATGGACAGGGAGGCCTGGTGTGCTGCAGTCCATGGGGTCACAAAGAGTCGGACACGACTGAGTGACTAAACTGAACTCAACTGAACACTACCTGCAGGTCACATGAAATTTCGTGACCTCTTGCCTTTTCATATAATGCACCCTCTGCCTGGATCCTCTGTTCCACTTCTTCACCTCATCTAGAGTCTTACCTTTGGGGAAGCCCTCTCCAATCTATTCCCTATTCTGATTAGACATCTTTTCTCTGTGTCTTCAGTAGACTCTGCCATAGGATGTGGCATTTACCGGGCTATATTTCAATATTATTCCACTGTCTACTTCTCTGTCATTAGTTTTCCTCAAAATATGATTTGTGGGCCCCCCTGCTTCAGAATCACCTGGGAATTTTGTTGAAAATCAAGTTCCTGGGACATGTCTCAGTCCCATCAACTCAAAATCTTTGCAGGATGGAGCCCAGGAGTGTGCATTTTATAAATTTCCTGAGATGATTCCGACTTATACCAAGATTCTGACCGTCCTAGACAAAACAAAACTGCACCATGCTTTCTCATACTTCTAACATCTAGCATAGTGCTTAACACAAAGTAAGCACACAATGAATGTGTTCCTGAATGAATGAGTTAAGTGAGCTGCACTAGTCAGATCAGATCAGTCGCTCAGTCGTGTCCAACTCTTTGCGACCCCATGAACTGCAGCACGCCAGGCCTCCCTGTCCATCACCAGCTCCCGGAGGTCACTCAGACTCGCATCCATCGAGTCAGTGATGCCATCCAGCCATCTCATCCTCTGTCGTCCCCTTCTCCTCCTGCCCTCAATCCCTCCCAGCATCAGAGTCTTCTCCAATGAGTCAGCTCTTCGCATGAGGTGGCCAAAATACTGGAGTTTCAGCTTTAGCATCATTCCTTCTAAAGAAATTCCAGGATTGATCTCCTTCAGAATGGACTGGTTGGATCTTCTTGCAGTCCAAGGGACTCTCAAGAGTCTTCTCCAACACCACAGTTCAAAAGCATCAATTCTTCGGCGCTCAGCCTTCTTCACAGTCCAGCTCTCACATCCATACATGACCACAGGAAAGACCATAGCCTTGACTAGGCGAACCTTTGTTGGTAAAGTAATGTCTCTGCTTTTGAATATGCTATCTAGGTTGGTCATAACTTTCCTTCCAAGGAGCAAGCGTCTTTTAATTTCATGGCTGTAGTCACCATCTGCAGTGATTTTGGAGCCCAGAAAAACAAAGTCTGACACTGTTTCCACTGTTTCCCCATCTATTTCCCATGCAGTGATGGGACCAGATGCCATGATCTTCGTTTTCTGAATGTTGAGCTTTAAGCCAACCTTTTCACTCTCCACTTTCACTTTCATCAAGAGGCTTTTTAGCCCCTCTTCACTTTCTGCCATAAGAGTGGTGTCATCTGCATATCTGAGGTTATTGATATTTCTCCCGGCAATCTTGATTCCAACTTGTGTTTCTTCCAGTCCAGCATTTCTCATGATGTACTCTGCATATAAGTTAAATAAACATGGTGACAATATGCAGCCTTGACATACTCCTTTTCCTATTTGGAACCAGTCTGTTGTTCCATGACCAGTTCTAACTGTTGCTTTCTGACCTGCATACAGATTTCTTAAGAGGCAGATCAGGTGGTCTGGTATTCCCATCTCTTTCAGAATTTTCCATAGTTTATTGTGATCCACACAGTCAAAGGCTTTGGCATAGTCAATAAAGCAGAAATAGATGTTTTTCTGGAACTCTCTTGCTTTTTCCATGATCCAGCGGATGTTGGCAATTTGATCTCTGGTTCCTCTGCCTTTTCTAAAACCAGCTTGAACATCAGGAAGTTCATGGTTCACATATTGCTGAAGCCTGGCTTGGAGAATTTTGAGCATTACTTTACTAGCGTGTGAGATGAGTGCAATTGTTCGGTAGTTTGAGCACTCCTTGGCATTGCCTTTCTTTGGGATTGGGATGAAAACTGACCTTTTCCAATCTTGTGGCCACTGCTGAGTTTTCCAAATTTGCTGGCATATTGAGTGTAGCACTTTCACAGCATCATCATTCAGGACTTGGAATAGCTCCACTGGAATTCCATCACCTCCACTAGCTTTGTTTGTAGTGATGCTTTCTAAGGCCCATTTGACTTCACATTCCAAGATGTCTGGCTCTAGGTCAGTGATCACATCATCATGATTGTCTAGGTCTTGAAGCTCTTTTTTGTACAGTTCTTCTGTGTATTCTTGCCACCTCTTCTTAATATCTTCTGCTTCTGTTGCACTAGTCAAGGCAACACAAATATAAAGCGAGTATTCAGCGACTGCAATACCAGATTCCAACAGATGGCGCTGTGTCAACATCTGTGTTTTAACCCGATGGGGAGGAGGAAGACGGGAAATTTTGTTTTACAGGAATTCAAGACTAGACTGCTGCGTAATTGAATTTATTTTTTCCTACCCAGTTTGTCTACCATTGTCCCACTTGAATGATTAAATTGATTTCTGAAGGCATGAAGACTTAGACAAGAAAAACAAGTGGAAAAAGTCTGGTCGCAGAAAGAGCTGAGCAGATAATGAAAGAGAAGGCAAGGTTATGCTAATTACCCCTATTTCCATCCTGTTGATGGAAAGCTGCTCCCAGCCCGCACTAAGTGTTGTGAAATTACCCAGAAAGTTCAAAAGAATAAGCCATTTCTGCAAGAGGGCGGAGTCATCCTGTAATTCTGTTAGTCATCCACGTTTCCTTTACAGACTGTCAAATGACTACATGACTAACCTTTTAAAATCCTTTCCCTAGTAGTACAAAGTCTGAAAGCCTGAGTATTCCTCCTGGGCTGAATACTTTATTCTGAGGTGTTGGAAGCGAGCCTCACAGTCTAGGAGCCAGGGCCCCATAGACCACTCTTCCTCCCGCTTCCAGCCTGCCCTCTCGACCCCCAGGGGCATCCGTGTGCAAATAACTGATAGGGCTGGCATAGGGCACTGGGAAGACTATCAGCAGGGCCAGAACGAGAAGCTGAACTGTTTTCCTCCCAGCACAGAGCTTTCTGCCAGAGGCCCTCCGGGGGGAAGGGGTGGGGGAGGAGCTTCCCAGCGCCCTGCACGCGGAGGGGAGCAGTTATACACAAAGATAGACACGAAAGAGAAGCAAAACCCCTGTTCTCTGCACAGCCTCCCAGCCTTACTGGGAAGGCGCAATTGAGATGCATCACACAAATTTCGACCTGGTAGAAAATAACTTTCAAGTTCTGAATGATTCAGTATAAACTAGATGGAAGTGCTTAAAAGAAAAGAGAGACAATACAGTTTCCCTTTTGCTTTCTTTTTACTCCTTGAACTGTCAAGTTCAAAAGTCACTAAACGTCATTTGGTGTGGGGCTAGGAAGTTGGGACTTCCTGGATGGCTCCTGGTCACAGCCGCAGGCAAGAAGCATCCTCCCAGATCCCCCACATGGCTCTGGTTGTCCTCAAGATGAGGGGTAGATGAGGACAGTGGCAGGGTGGTTGGAGAGCACCAAGCAGGAGAGTGCCGGGTGGCAGATATTCCTGTCTTTCTCCAGTGTCCCCTCCCCCAACCCAGGAGCAGGGGCAAGTCTGGGCCCAAGGAGCTGTCCCCTGGAAGCAGGAGGCCCAAGTCTGCCACAGCTGCAGGTAGCACCCAGTGTCTCTGACCAAACTGAGCATTGGGCCTCAGAGAACAAACGTGTTTTACAGAATCTGAGCAGCTTGAGGGATAAAAGCAGAAGCACTACCAGTAATCTTTCCAGTGGCTGAGGTGAGAGTAACCAGCTGCGGGTAGGTTCCAGGGGCCACACAACGCAACACGTGTTACAGCAAGGGAAGCAGATCTGGCTCATGTGGTCTGGGAAGGGCAGCCTGGAGGAGAGCAGAAGGCCAGCCAGCCAGAGGCCCTATCCCTGTGGGGAATGCTCGGGCCAACAGGAGTGACCTGAGCAGGGGGCCAGGACTCAGCCTCAGGGTGGCCGTGGACCAGTGTGGGGCTCACACTGTCTCTCTCTGCTGGTTGCAGGGAGGGCAAATCGTCTAGACCAGAGACAGGGAGATAAACTTCCTCCTGACCCACAGGGGATTGTGGAGGGCAGTGCTTCCTTCTGGAAGGGATCCTGCCTGTGGCAGGATGGGCAAGAGGAGGGTGGCCCTGCTGGATGAGGGAGTCTTTGGGAGGAATCCCCCTCCCTTAAGTCAGGGGAGGGTTAGGAGCAGGTGCTCCTAGGGAAGAACTCTGACCAGACTCTTCCTGCCCTGGAGGCTGTAGAAGATAAACTTGGCCTGATAAAAACCGGGCCAAGGTCAAAGTTGCTCTGGGCTGGGTCTCCAGCTGGGATAGGGATCAGCCACTGGCTGCCCAGAGGATTGGGTTCTCTCTGTAAGAGCTGGGTTTAAGGGATGGGGTCATGGGAGTCCGTTCTCTGGTGGGTGTTAACTATTGTAATTGCAGGGCTGGTTCCTCCATCTTCTTAGATGGTTGATTAGGTGCAACATGGAATTCCTGATTTCAGTCCTCAAACCCATTCTTCTCTCATATTCCTCATCTCGACTGGTACCACCATCTACCAGATTGTTTAAACCAGAGAGCTAGACATGATATTTGGTTTGGCTCTTCCCCTTCATATCAAATCCATTAGCAAGTCCTATCATTTCTACTTCTTAAATATATCTCTAATGTGCCCACTTCCTTCTCTCTCCACGATAATCAAAACCATCTGTCATCTGTTGCCCAGACAATGGAGGACCCACTTTGTTGGTCTCCCCACTTCCTCTTTCAGCAACCCCCTCCCCCAGTTTGCATATCACCCACCAACCAGTAGACCCTCTCTGTGATTCTTGGACAACTTGGTTATTTATTTCCTTCAGAGCACTTGTCACAAGTTGTATGTTTATTTTTGTCTTGCACTTTGTTGTACATCTCCTTCACTAGCTCATGGCACCATGGGGCGGGGGATCTCGCCTGTTAACTTCGTTGCATTCTTGTATCCTTTCTGCCTAGCACAGTGCCTGGCACAGACTAGATAGTTTTTAAATGAATGACATTAGGTCTAAGAGTTTAGATTTTAGTTAGTAAACAATGAGGACCTATGACACGTTTCAGAAAAAGGACTAATAAAACATAAGGACGTGTTAGGGGGAATAATGAAGAAGCAACTGGATGGACATGAATTTGAGTCCTCCTTATTAACATCTTTCCAGTTGATGAAGCCTAAAGTGGTTGGTGTTGTGAAATTCAAGACGGAATTCTGGAGACAGTTTAAAGGAGAAATCTTTTTCCCCCAGTTTTAATGAGAAATAATTGATACACGTCACTATATAATTAAGGTGCACAGAAAGATGGTTTCATTTACGTATGTTGTAAAGTGATAGCTACAATAGGATTGGCTCATACCCGTCTTCCCATAAAGATGCAACTTAAAAAAGAAGAAAATAATAAAGGAAAAAAATTTTCTCCCCTTTATGAGATAAAAGGAGAATTTCTGTCTTTGTAAATATGTGGAGAACAAAAGAGAGAGGCATCGATGTTGTAAGTCTGGTGAACCAGAAAACTATCATTACTTCCTCTCTTAAAAAGAAAAGGGATGACATGAGTGGAAAAAACCTCAGATTTGAGCAGAAGATGAGTTCAGCTTTTAGACATGTTGAGTTTGAGATGATTATAAATATTTCTTATGGGCCACTGAAAACAGCCTAACTGGGAAATTTCCTTGACAATTTAGTCAGCCATGAAGTAGTCGTTGAGTTTATTAAAGTTAAGGAATTACAATAAATTTTTCAATTCTAGCAGAAAGGAGAGAGTTAAAACTTTAACATTCTGAATCCTGTGTTTAAGGAGACAAATAATTTTGTGCCATGATTTTGTTACATAAAACACGACCATTAATAGATCTGCCATTGTCTGTTGAATACAGAAAGATTTTATTGTATGAGTACCAGTCATATATGATTTAATTTCTACTTATGACAATATATAATGTTTTATAAATAAGAGGGAAAGAGGAAAACTTTTTTTAACTAAAAAATAAAGACTCATTATGTCTATTGCTGACTATCTTTGGGGTGAGCACTTGCCTTTATACACCAAACATATGTAAGCACAGAACTCACTAAATGTTCCCAGAAATCACTAGAAATTTCCCTCCAAGAAGTACACACATGTTGATGTTTCTTGGAATTCCCTGCAGCTGGTTTCCCCTCTCTGGTTTCCCTTCTCTGGTTTTAGACAGCCTTGGTCCGCAAAATCACTGGGCTAGAATTATACAATAAGTCCATTGTTCCAGTACTTCTCCCTGAAGGCAAAATTCAGGGGTTTGTCCCTTTTGTAAAAAATAATAATAATAATAAATTATAGTCCCAGGCCTAACTAACTATGAGCTATTCTCTGTGTGGTTTTGATCTCTTAGAGGATTGTCCCAGCAAAAGTGTCTTTTTTGGTTTTAACTTGGGAAGGTGGTGGTGGGGAGGAGAGGGCAGGGAAGGGAGTAGAGACTGAGTTCAGTTCAGTTCAGTTGCTCAGTCGTGTCCAACTCTTTGCGACCCCATGAACTGCAGCACGCCAGGCTTCCCTGTCCATCACCAGCTCCCGGAGGTCACTCAGACTCACATCCATTGAGTCAGTGATGCCATCCAGCCATCTCATCCTCTGTCGTCCCCTTCTCCTCCTGCCCCCAATCCCTCCCAGCATCAGAGTCTTCTCCAATGAGTCAACTCTTCGCATGAGGTGGCCAAAGTACTGGAGTTTCAGCTTTAGCATCATTCCTTCCAAAGAAATCCCAGGGCTGATCTCCTTCAGAATGGACCGGTTGGATCTCCTTGCAGTCCAAGGGACTCTCAAGAGTCTTCTCCAACACCACAGTTCAAAAGCATCAATTCTTCAGCGCTCAGCCTTCTTCACAGTCCAGCTCTCACACCCATTACATGACCACAGGAAAGACCATAGCCTTGACTAGGCGAACCTTTGTTGGCAAAGTAATGTCTCTGCTTTTGAATATGCTGTCTAGGTTGGTCATAACTTTCCTTCCAAGGAGTAAGCGTCTTTTAATTTCATGGCTGCAGTCACCATCTGCAGTGATTTTGGAGCCCAGAAAAACAAAGTCTGATACTGTTTCCACTGTTTCCCCATCTATTTCCCATGTAGTGATGGAGCCGGATGCCATGATCTTCATTTTCTGAATGTTGAGCTTTAAGCCAACTTTTTCACTCTCCACTTTCACTTTCATCAAGGGGCTTTTTAGTTCCTCTTCACTTTCTGCCATAAGGGTGGTGTCATCTGCATATCTGAGGTGATTGATATTTCTCCCAGCAATCTTGATTCCAGCTTGTGCTTCTTCCAGCCCAGCGTTTCTCATGATGTACTCTGCATATAAATTAAAGAAACAGGGTGACAATATACAGCCTTGACAAACTCCTTTTCCTATTTGGAACCAGTCTGTGGTTCCATGTCCAGTTCTAACTTTTGCTTCCTGACCTGCATACAAATTCTCAAGAGGCAGGTCAGGTGGTCTGGTATTCCCATCTCTTTCAGAATTTTCCACAGTTTATTGTGAACCACACAGTCAGAGGCTTTGGCGTAGTCAATAAAGCAGAAATAGATGTTTTTCTGGAAATCTCTTGCTGTTTTGATGATCCAGCAGATGTTGGCAATTTAATCTCTGGTTCCTCTGCCTTTTCTAAAACCAACTTGAACATCAGGAAGTTCACGGTTCATATATTGCTGAAGCCTGGCTTGGAGAATTTTGAGCATTACTTTACTAGCATGTGAGATGAGTGCAATTGTGCAGTAGTTTCAGCATTCTTTGGCATTGTCCAACTTTTTGCGACCCTAGGGATTGCAGCAAACCAGGCTTCTCTAACCATCACGAACTCCCAGAGCTTGCTCAAACTTATGTGCATTGAGTCGGTGATGCAATCCAACCATCTTATCTTCTGTTGTCCACTTCTCCTCCTGCCTTCAATCTTTTTCAGCATCAGGGTCTTTTCAAATGAGTCAGTTCTTCACATCAGGTGGCCAAAGTATTGGAGTTTCAGCTTCAGCATCAGTCCATCCAATGAATATTTGGGACTGATTTCCTTTAGGATGGGCTGGTTGGATCTCCTTGCAGTCCAAGGGACTCTCAAGAGTCTTCTCCAACACAACAGTTCAAAAGTATCAGTTCTTTGGTGCTCAGCTTTCTTTATAGTCCAACTCTCACATCCATACATGACTACTGGAAAAACCATGCCTCTGACTAGATGGACCTTTGTCGACAAAGTAATGTCTCTGCTTTTTAATTGCTGCCCAAGTTTGTCCCAGCTTTTCTTCCAAGGAACAGGTGTCTTTTAATTTCATGGCTGCAGTCACTATCTGCAGTGATTTTGGAGCTCCCCAAAATAAAGTCTGTCACTGTTTCCATTGTTTTCCCATCTATTTTCCATGAAGTATGGGACTGGATGCCATGATCTTCGTTTTTTGAATGTTGAGTTTTAAGCCAATTTTTTCACTCTCCTCTTTTACTTTCATCAATAGACTTCTTAGTTCTTCACTTTCTGCCATAAGGGTGGTGTTATCTGCATATATGAGGTTATTGATATTTCTCCTGGCAGTCTTGATTCCAGCCTGTGCTTCATCCAGCCTGGCATTTCGCATGATGTACTCTGCATATAACTTAAATAAACAGGGTGACACTATACAGCCTTGACATACACCTTTCCCAATTTGGAACCAGTCTGTTGTTCCATGTCCAGTTCTAACTGTTGCTTCTTGACCTGCGTACACATTTCTCAGGAGGCAGGTCAGGTGATCTGGTATTCCCATCTCTTTAGAATTTTCCACAGTTTATTGTGATCCACACAGTCAAAGACTTTGGCATAGTCAATAAAGCAGAAGTAGATGTTTTTCTGGAACTCTCTTGCTTTTTCTGTGATCTAAGGGATGTTGGCAATTTGATCTCTGGTTCCTCTGCCTTTTCTAAATCCAGTGTGTACATCTGGAAGTTCTCAGTTCACATACTGTTTAAGACTCACTTGGAGAATTTT
Organism: Tragelaphus eurycerus; assembly: GCA_935064755.1. Classification (NCBI taxonomy): domain Eukaryota; kingdom Metazoa; phylum Chordata; class Mammalia; order Artiodactyla; family Bovidae; genus Tragelaphus; species Tragelaphus eurycerus. The sequence continues at coordinate 13,588,711 of CAKXYN010000015.1, read as the reverse complement.
GAGCATTACTTTGCTAGCACGTGAGATGATTGCAATTGTGTGGTAGTTTGAGCATTCTTTGCCATTGCCCTTCTTTGTGATTGGAGTGAAAACTGATGTTACCCAGTTCTGTGACCACTGCTGAGTTTTCCAAATTTGCTGGCATATTGAGTACAACATTGTCACAGTATCATCTTTTAGGATATGAAATAGCTCAGCTGGAATTCCATCACCTCTACTAGCTTTATTTTTAGTGATGCTTCCTAAGACCCACTTGACTTCACACTCTGATGTCTGGCTCTAGATGAGTGATCACACCATCATGATTATCTGGGTCATTAAGATCTTTTTTGTATACTTCTTCTATGTATTCTTGCCACCATTTCTTAATATTTACTGCTTCTGTTAGGTCCATACTCTCTGTCCTTTATTGTGCCCTTTTTTGCATGAAATGTCCCTTTGGTATCTCTAATTTTCTTGAAGAGATCTCTGGTCTCTTCCATTCTGTTGTTTTCCTCTATTTCTTTGCATTGATCACTGAGAAAGCCTTTCTTATCTCTCCTTGTTATTCTTTGGAACTCTGCATCCAGATGGGTATATCTTTCCTTTTCTCATTTGCCTTTTGCTTCTCTTTTCTGAGCTATTTGTAAGGCCTCCTCAGACAACCATTTTGCCTTTTTGCATTTCTTTTTCTTGGGGATGGTCTCAATCACTGCCTCCTGTACAATGTCATGAACTTCTGTCCATAGTTCTTCAGACACTTTGTCTATCAGATCTAATCCCTTGAATCTATGTCTCACTTCCTCTGTATAATCATAAAGGATTTGATTTAGGTCATACCTGAATGGTCTAGTGGTTTTCCCTATTTTCTTCAATTTAAATCTGAATTTTGCAATAAGGAGTTCATGATCTGAGCCACAGTCAACTCTCGATCTTATTTTTGCTGATTGTATAGAGCTTCTCCATCTTTGGCTGCAAAGAATATAATCATTCTGATTTTGATATTAACCATCTGAAGATGTCCATGTGTAGAGTCATCTCTTGGGTTTTTGGAAGAGGGTGTTTGCTATGAGTAGTGTGTTCTCTAGTTCTAACTCTGTTAGCCTTTGCCCTGCTTCACTTTGTACTCCAAGGCCAAACTTGCCTGTTACTTCAGATATCTCTTGACTTCCTACCTTTGCATTCCAGTCCTCTCTGATGAAAAGGACATCTTTTTTTGGTGTTAGTTCTAGAAGGTCTTATAGGTCCTTACAAAGCCCTTCAACTTCAGCTTCTTTGGCATTAGTGGTTGGGGCATAGACTTTGATTACTGTGATACTGAATCCTTTGCCTTGGAAATGAACAGAGATCATTCTGTCATTTTTGAGATTGCACCCAAGTACTGCAAGAATTGATGCTTTTGAACTGTGGTGTTGGAGAAGACTCTTAAGAGTCCCTTGGACTGCAAGGAGATCCAACCAGTCCATTCTGAAGGAGATCAGCCCTGAGATTTCTTTGGAAGGAATGATGCTAACGCTGAAACTCCAGTACTTTGGCCACCTCATGCCAAGAGTTGACTCATTGGAGAAGACTCTGATGCTGAGAGGGATTGGGGGCAGGAGGAGAAGGGGACGACAGAGGATGAGATGGCTGGATGGCATCACTGACTCGATGGATGTGAGTCTGAGTGACCTCCGGGAGTTGGTGATGGACAGGGAGGCCTGGCGTGCTGTGATTCATGGGGTCCCAAAGAGTCAGACACAACTGAGCGACTGAACTGAACTGCATTTCAGACTCTTGTTGACTATGAGGGCTATCCCATTTCTTATAAGCGATTCTTGCCCACAGTAGTAGATATAATGGTCATCTGAGTTAAATTCACCCATTGCAATCCATTTTAGTTCACTGAATTCTAAAATGTCAATGTTCACTCTTGCCGTCTCCTGTTTGACCATTTCCAGCTTACCTTGAGTCAGGGACCTAACATTCCAGGTTCCTATGTAAATTTGTTCTTGACAGCATCGGACTTTACTTCCATCACCAGTCACATCCACAACTGGGTGTTGTTTTTGCCTTGACTCTGTCTCTTCATTCTTTCTGGAGTTATTTCTCCACTCTTCTCCAATAGCATATTGGGCACCTACTGACCTGTGGAGTTCATCTTTCAGTGTCATATATTTTTGCCTTTTTATACTGTTCATGGGGTTCTCAAGGCAAAAATACTGAAATTGTTTCATTCTTTTACGCAGTGGGCCCTGTAAAAGTGCTAGTGTTGTCATAGCAAAACACTGGAAATTGTTGTGGATTGTTGAATAAAATGGTCCATCCACACAAAAGAAGCTGTAAAGAGAAATGAGAAAGAACTGTGTGTTCTTCTGTGGAGTGATTTCTAACACACATTTATCAGTTGAAAACTGACATGAAGAAAATTCTATATAATATGATACTGCTTACCTAAGAAAGCTGAAAGGAGAGAGAATAAAACTATATTTTATAAAATAAGGATAAACTAAAAACTTAAAAAAATCTGTCATTTATATGGGGGAGGGAAGCGATAAGATAGAAAGGATGGAAACAATAGCTACATTTTTCTACATATATTTGTGTTTTGTAAATTTTACCCAATTGTGAAACAAGGTTAAACATTTTTATGTCCCTAAAACTGGAAACAAATGAAACAAATAAGCCTTAAGTCTATAATGAGTAGATGGCATAACTACAGAAAGTGGAACTATTTTAAGACTTTTAAAACATAGGAAATTTTCTATACATCCCTTCTGGTGTATACTCTGGGGACAAAAACAAATGGTGTAAGTTCTTTTTTATAATTGTATTGTTGATGTTAGAATTATTGTTCTGACACTAGTTTTGTGTTTTGTGGGATAAAGCAAATGAGTAATTATGTTGGGTCCTTGGGAATCAGGTTTTTGGTAGGGGGAGGGGGCAATGGAAGCAGAGATACAAATGTAAGAATAATGGAATTAACTTAAATACATTGAATCCTGAATGGAAGTACCACTACAAATTCACAGTATATTTTTATTTTAAAAAGAAAATTGCTTTGCCTCCTGAAAAAGACTAGAAACAGGGACAATGCAGTAGATTACCCAGATATACTTAGTGGCCTCCAGTTCCCACTAAAAGAAGTCAGAACTTGTTAGGAAAATGATTGCTTCTAGATGAGAGACAGAAAAGATACTGGTTGATTCTGGAACACCATCTCATCCAAGAAAGCAAGGATATTATTAGGATACACTTGAATAAGGCAAAAAGGTTCAGCAACCAAGTAAAGAGTCACTTCTTGGGACTTGCCTGGTGGTCCAGTGGCTAAGACTCTGCTCCCAATGCAGGGGGCCCAGGTTCAATCCCTGGTCAGGGGAGTAAATCCCACATGATCTACTTCTAAGAATAGAATTCTTAGAAGAACAACTAAGAATTCACATGCCACAGCTAAAGATCCTGCATGCTGCAACTAAGACCCAGTGCAGTTTAATAAAATAAATAAATATTTAAAAGAAGAAAAGAGAGTCACTTCTTAGCGAGAAGGGATAATTTGATTATTATTAAGAATATTAACTGCAGTGATTTGAGTCATATCAAATATGTTTAAATTAATGAGCTTATAAAGGTTCACATACTCCCAAATCCCCAAAGGACACCTTTGCAGAACTCATTATTTTGAAAATTGGTAGATAAATGAAAAGGAACAAATGCAGATCTTACATTTCCTCTGTGAACTGCACCTCAGGTAACCAGATACTAGATTAGAAGAAGTTTCTCTTCGTGCAGATATTTGACTTAATAAATGAAAAAGAAATAATTGAGTTTGAAAATTACCATTGTGCAACCCCTCCTGATAAATTAATGGAGGTAGGCCATGCTCATCCCTGGCTGCCAACATGAAAAAGAAGAGCCGTCTAGATATTTTATGCCTCATGACAGAGGTGCACATCTTACCTATAGAGTATGCCTTCTGCTCCCCAGTGCCCCATTACCCCAGATTTGATCCTGAACCTTATGAGTCCTCTAATATCAGTTACTCTCAATGTTTTTGTTCCTAGGATACATTTGTCAATATCTGGAGACTGTTTTTGGTTGTGTTAGTTGGGAGAGGTAGTGTTCCTAGTATCTTGCAGTTAAAAACCAGAATTTCTGGAACTCTCTTGCTTTTTCCATGATCCAGTGGATGTTGGCAACTTGATCTCTATTTCCTCTGCCTTTTCTAAATCTAGCTTATACATCTGGAAGTTCTGCATTCACGTACTGTTGAAGCCTCACTTGAAGGATTTTGAGCATTACTTTGCTAGCATGTGAAATGAGTGCAATTGCATGATAGTTTGAGCACTCTTTGGCATTGCCTTTCTTTGGGATTGGAATGAAAACTGACCTTTCCCAGTCATGTGGCCACTGCTGAGTTCTCCAAATTTGTTGACATATTGAGTGCATCATTTTAATAGCATCATCTTTTAGGATTTGAAATATATCAGCTGGAATTCCATCACTTCCACTAACTTTGTTCATAGTAATTCTTCCTAATGCCCACTTGTCTTCACACTCCTGGATGCCTGGTTCTAAGTGAGTGACCACACCATTGTAGTTATCTGGGTCATTAAAACCTTTTTTGTGTAGTTCTTCTGTGTATTTTTACCACCTCTTCTTAATCTCTTCTGCTTCTGTTAGATCCTTGTCGTTCTGCCTTTATTGTGCCCATCTTTGCATGGAGTGTTCCCTAGGTATCTCCAGTATTCTTGAAGATATCTCTAGTCTTTTTCATTCTATTGTTTCCCTCTATTTCTTTGCATTGTTCACTTAATAAGGCTTTCTTATCTCTCCTTAGTCTTCTCTGGAACTCTGCATTCAGTTGGATATATATTTCCCATTTTCCTTTGCTTTTTGCTTCTCTTTTTTCTCAGCTGTTTATAAAGCCTCCTCAGAAAACCACTTTGCCTTCTGGCATTTCTTTTTCTTTGGGATGGTTTTGGTCACCACCTCCTGTACAATGTTATGGACCTCCGTCCATAGTTCCTTAGGCACTCCGTCTACCAAATCTAATCTAATAATGCTCAAAATCCTTAGACTAGGCTTCAACTTCATGTGAACCAAGAACTTCCATATGTACAAGCTGGATATAGAAAAAGCAGAGGAACCAGAAATCAAATTGGCAACATCTGTTGGATTAAAGAGAAAGCCAGGGAGCTCTAGAAAAACATCTACTTCTGTTTCATCAACTATGCTAAAACCTTTGACTGTGTGGATCACAACAAATGGGAAAATTTCTAAAGAAATGCAAATCCCAGACCATCTTACCTGCCTCCTGAGAAACCTTTATGCAGGTCAAGAAGCAACAGTTAGAACCTTATACAGAACAACTAACTGGTTCAAAATTAAGAAAGGAATATGTTAAGGCTGTATATTGTCACCCTGCTTATTTAAATTATATGCAGAGTACATCATGTGAAATGCTGGGCTGGATGAATCACAAGCTGGAATCAAGATTGCCAAGAGAAATATCACCAACCACAGATATGCAGATGGCTGCAAAGCAAAGAAGAACTAAAGAGCCTCTTAAGGAGAGTGAAACAGGAGAGTAAAAAAGCTGTCTTAAAATTCAACATTCACAAAAGCAAGATCATGGCATCCGGTCCCAACACCTCATGGCAAATAGATGGGGAAAAAGTGTAAACAGTGACAGATTTTGTATTCTTGGGATCCCAGATCACTGTGGACAGTGACTGCAGCCATGAAATTAAAAGACCCTTGCTCCTTGGAAGAAAAGCTATGATAAACCTGCTGCTGCTGCTGCTAAGTCGCTTCAGTCGTGTCCGACTCTGTGCGACCCCATAGACGGCAGCCCAACAGGCTCCTCCGTCCCTGGGATTCTCCAGGCAGGAGGAGAAGGGGACGACAGAGGATAAGATGGCTGGATGGCATCACTGACTGCATAGAGATAAGTTTGAGCAAGCTCAGGAATTTGGTGATGGTCAGGGAAGCCTGGTGTGCTGCAGTTCATGGGGTTGCAAAGAGTTGTACATGACTGAGCGACTGAACTGAACTGACTAGGTGGAGGCTTTCAATATTGGCTTGTGTACCAGTCAGGTTTTAAGTAGAAAATCAAAAGAGGTTAATTGTCGGGATCTGACCTTAACAAGTGTGGGGGCTAGTTTCATAGTCCATATGAGGCTCTTGTCTTTGTACTTGGTGATAGAGCTCAAAATCAACAGGGATGAGCTGGAAGCTGCATCAGTGGCTCACTGACTCCAAGTCTCTAACTTTAGTGACCAGCAGAAGATGCTGTCCTTTATCATGGAGCCCATGACAGTTGGGGCTGGTAGGATCAGGTAGTAGCTAGAGTGTCAGGGAGTGTTTAACAGTAGGATTCCTGTGTGCTGTTTCCTATCTCTCTTGAGTCCTCTGTTCCTTATCAGTTCCTGATAGGAGCGAGCAGAGTGGCAAGCTACTCCCAGGACTCAGATAAAAGAGATGGGATTCTTGCATAAGATTTCCTTCATTAGATCAGATCAGATCAATCAGTTGCTCAGTCGTGTCCGACTCTTTGAGACCCCATGAACCGCAGCACGCCAGGCCTCCCTGTCCATCACCAACTCCCGGAGGTCACTCAGACTCACATTCATCGAGTCAGTGATGCCATCCTGCCATCTCATCCACTGTCGTCCCCTTCTCCTCTTGCCCCCAATCCCTCCCAGCATCAGAGTCTTCTCCAATGAGTCAACTCTTCGCATGAGGTGGCCAAAATACTGGAGTTTCAGCTTTAGCATCATTCCTTCCAAAGAAATCCCAGGGCTGATCTCCTTGAGAATGGACTGGTTGGATCTCCTTGCAGTCCAAGGGACTCTCAAGAGTCTTCTCCAACACCACAGTTCAAAAGCATCAATTCTTTGGTGCTCAGCCTTCTTCACAGTCCAGCTCTCACATCCATACATGACCACAGGAAAGACCATAGCCTTGACTAGACGAACCGTTGTTGGCAAAGTGATGTCTCTGCTTTTGAATATGCTATCCAGGTTGGTCATAACTTTCCTTCCAAGGAGTAAGCGTCTTCTAATTTCATGGCTGCAGTCACCATCTGCAGTGATTTTGGAGCCCAGAAAAATAAAGTCTGACACTGTTTCCACTGTTTCTCCATCTATTTCCCATGTAGTGATGGGACCAGATGCCATGATCTTCGTTTTCTGAATGTTGAGCTTTAAGCCAACCTTTTCACTCTCCACTTTCACTTTCATGAAGAGGCTTTTTAATTCCTCTTCACTTTCTGCCATAAGGGTGGTTTCATCTGCATATCTGAGGTTATTGATATTTCTCCCAGCAATCTTGATTCCCACTTCTGTTTCTTCCAGTCCAGCATTTCTCATGATGTACTCTGCATATAAGTTAAATAAACATGGTGACAATATACAGCCTTGACGTACTCCTTTTCCTATTTGGAACCAGTCTGTTGTTCCATGACCAGTTCTAACTGTTGCTTCCTGACCTGCATACAGATTTCTCAAGAGGCAGATCAGGTGGTCTGGTATTCCCATCTCTTTCAAAATTTTCCACAGTTTATTGTGATCCACACAGTCAAAGGCTTTGGCATAGTCAATAAAGCAGAAATAGATGTTTTTCTGGAACTCTCTTGCTTTTTCCATGATCCAGCGGATGTTGGCAATTTGATCTCTGGTTCCTCTGACTTTTCTAAAACCAGCTTGAACATCAGGAAGTTCACGGTTCACATATTGCTGAAGCCTGGCTTGGAGAATTTTGAGCGTTACTTTACTAGCGTGTGAGATGAGTGCAATTGTGCGGTAGTTTGAGCATTCTTTGGCATTGCCTTTCTTTGGGATTGGGATGAAAACTGACCTTTTCCAATCTTGTGGCCACTGCTGAGTTTTCCAAATTTGCTGGCATATTGAGTGTAGCACTTTCACAGCATCATCTTTCAGGATTTGGAATAGCTCCACTGGAATTCCATCACCTCCACTAGCTTTGTTCCTAGTGATGCTTTCTAAGGACCACTTGACTTCACATTCCAGGATGTCTGGCTCTAGGTCAGTGATCACACCATCATGATTATCTGGGTCGTGAAGCTCTTTTTTGTACAGTTCTTCTGTGTATTCTTGCCACCTCTTCTTAATATCTTCTGCTTCTGTTAGGTCCATACCATTTCTGTTCTTTATCGAGCCCATTTTTGCATGAAATATTCCTTTGGTATCTCTGATTTTCTTGAATAGATCCCTAGTCTTTCCCATTCTGTTGTTTTCCTCTTATTTCTTTGCATTGATTGTTGAAGAATGCTTTCTTATCTCTTCTTGCTATTCTTTGGAACTCTGCATTCAGATGTTTATATCTTTCCTTTTCTCCTTTGCTTTTCGCTTCTCTTCTTTTCACAGCTATTTGTAAGGCCTCCCCAGACAGCCATTTTGCTTTTTTGCATTTCTTTTCCATGGGGATGGTCTTGATCCCTGTCTCCTGTACAATGTCACGAACCTCATTCCATAGTTCATCAGGCACTCTATCTATCAGATCTAGGCCCTTAAATCTATTTCTCACTTCCACTGTATAATCATAAGGGATTTGATTTAGGTCATACCTGAATGGTCTAGTGGTTTTTCCTACTTTCTTCAGTTTCAGTCTAAGCACTAAGCACGGCCAAGAGGAGCTACCCCACGAACGAGGTCAGGAAGGGCGGCGGTGAGGAGAGGCCCCTCGTCCAAGGTAAGGTGCAATGGCTGTGCTTTGCTGTAGCAGCCGGGAAGAGATAGCCCACGCCCAAGGTAAGAGAAACCCAAGTAAGAAGGTAGGGCTTGCAAGAGGGCATCAGAGGGAAAATACACTGAAACCATACTCACAGAAAACTAATCAATCTAATCACACCAGGACCACACCCTTGTCTAACTCAATGAAATTAAGCCATGCCCCTGGGGCAACCCAGGATGGGCGGGTCATGGTGGAAAGATCTGACAGGGTGTGGTCCGCTGGAGAAGGGAATGGCAAACCACTTTCCTTCATTAGCTTTTCCATATGGTGAAAGGGATTATCTACAACCCTCTTTTGATATGGATTGTCTTTTGGCTTTATAACCTCTAGTACTCCTTGTTTCCTTGGTAATTTGTAAAGTCTGGTCTTTCGATCTTTATCTGAAGAAGCTACCTTGTAATATGGTATATATATCCACACAGAATTCAATAAAGCACCCTTGTTCCACCAGAGACTTGGGTCCCCATGTCCTTCTCTCTCTCTGGCTGACTCCCTGGAGCATGGAGGCCTTCCGAGTTCATTTTCCTGCCTTGGCTTCCAAGACCTCTCAAGACTTCTTTAGAGGGTGCCCTGCGCCTACATGAGCAGTACAAGCTCTGTCCAAGGGCTTTATTGGTTTTCAGCATAACCCAGGGAATATTAGCCTCTTTCTTTCTTTCTTTCACTTTCTTATCATCGACTACAGAGCACCAGGTTCTGGTCCATTAAAGGACCCCAACACTAGAGGACCGGTGAGCCTGGCTGCTGCTACATGCCAACAAGGTAAGTATGCGAGCTGCAAGGGAGCCTGGTACCTTGTAGTGACCTTTGAAACATAAAAAGTGTGGCTGTGACTTCACTTTTGCCTTTTTAATCTCATGTAAGGTGTTCCTTGCACTTTGTTTGGGAACCCACTCCAGTATTCTTGCCTGGAGAATTCCGTGGACAGAGAAGCCTGGTAGGCTACAGTCCATGGGGTCGAAGACTCAGACGCAACTGAGCACACATACACACAACTGAGAATTATGCACAGAAGGGGATTCAGGGACATGTAGTTTTGGTTATTGATTACTATGTAACAAACTACCCCCAGAGCCATAGCTTAAAATAGTAACAATCATTTATTTAGCTCAGAAATACACAATTTGGGCAGGCTTCACTGAGGACAGCTCATCTGTGCTCCATATGGTGTCAGCTAGAGTGGCTCCAAAGACTTGTCAGAGGCTGGCTGGGGACTGGAATCATCTGAAGGCTCCCTCACTCCCATGTCTGGCAGTTGATGCTGGCAGCTGGAACAGCTGGTGCTCTGTCTGTGTGGTCTCTCTAGCATGGCAGCTTCATGGTAGCCAGACTTCTTATTAGAGTTCAGAGTTCTAGAGACATGAGATGAGAGAGGCAGACAGACAGTGACAGGCAGACAAAGTTCTTGTTCTGGTTCTGCCATTTATTAGCAGTGTCACTTTAAGCAAGTGTCATTTTAAGCATTTATTCTCTCTGATCCTCAGTTCTCAAATATTAAAAATAAAAACTTATATTGGAGTTGCTGAGAAGAAGACCGTTAGGCAAAAATTTGAATGAAAGTAGTTCATTTGGAAGTTAATCCCAGGAAATATCAGAAGGGAGCTGGGAAGCTTGCAAGGAAGCCAGTAAAAGGTACTTAAGCAAGTAACCCCTTAGGCAATGGAAGCTTAAAACCTCTGGGGAACCCTGGGGAACCACTGTAGAACTTATGTCTCAGAACTAGGGTATCAACTCAAACCAGCCAATGGGTGAGGACTGGGGGGAGGTGGAGGGTGAGGGGGTGGGGTGGGGAGTGGGAGGTGGCTGAGGGAGAATTAATTCCCAGCACTTTTGCCCTGTTAAGTTACACAGGTGAGAAAAACCCTCAGACAAAGAGATAAAGGTGCTGTTGGAGGAAAATTAAGCAGGTTTGCACTGAAAATAGTAATAGCTGAAGGGATATGAACAGGGCACCAACAGGGGTTGATACAAAGGATATTAGGTTGTTTTTTTAAGGTTGTTGAATAACTAAAATGCAATAATACACAAAACATCCTCTACTGGTGTGATGGTTCTAGTTTTTGCTTTGGGATCCTTCACATCAGGATTCAGGGGTGGCATTCAGCGGTCCTGGAACTTTGAATACTGTCAACTTCCTAAAAGTAAGTCTCAACAAATGACATTAATGTATATGGATTACCACTTCCCCAATGAACTTCACGACTGATCATGTTAAACTCTGCATTGTTGTTGTTGTTCAGTAGCTAAGTTGGTTCTGACTCTTTGTGACCCCATGGATTGCAGTGGGTCAGGCTTCCTTGTCTCTCACTTCCCTGTCCCTCTTGTGGAGTTTGCTCAAACTCATGTCCAGTGAGTCGGTGATGCTATCCAACCATCTCATCCTCTGTTGCTTCCTTCTCCTGCCTTCAGTCTTTCCCAGCATCAGGGTCTTTTCCAGTGAGTTGGCTCTTCGCATCAGGTGGCCAGAGTGTTGGAGCTTCAGCTTCAGCAGGTCCTTCCAATGAGTATTCAGGATTGATTTCCTTCAGGACTGATTGGTTTGATTTTCTTGCAGTCCAAGGGAATCACAAAAATCTTTTCCAGCACCATAATTCAAAATCATCAGTTCTTCAGTGCTCAGTTTTCTTTATGGTCCAACTCTCACATCCATACATGACTACTGGAAAAACCACAGCTTTAACTATAATAGGGATCTTTGTTAGCTAAATGATATCTCTGCTTTTTAATGTTTTCTAGGTTTGTGATAGCCTTCCTTCCAAGGAGCAAGCATCTTTAACTTCATTGCTGCAGTCACTGTCTGCAGTGATTTCAAGCCCAAGAAGATAAAAGCTGTCACTGTTTCCACTTTTTCCCCTTCTATTTGCCATGAAGTGATGAGACTGGATCCCATGATTTTCTTTTTTAAATGTTGAGTTTTAAGCCAGCTTTTTCACTGTCCTCTTTCACCCTCATCAAGAAACTTTTTATTTCCTCTTTGCTTTCTGCTATTAGAGTGGTATCATCTGCATATATTAGGTTGTTGGTGTTTCTCCTGACAGTCTTGATTTCAGCTTATGTTTCATCCAGCTTGGCATTTTGCACAGAAATGTAATGTAATATGCACAGAAGTTAAATAAGCAGGGTGACAATTAACAGTCTTGATTTATTCCTTTCTCAATTTTGAAACAGTTCATTGTTTCATGTCTTGTTCTAACTGCTGCTTCTTGACCTGCATACAGATTTCTCTGGAAACAGGTAAGATGGTCTGGTATTCCCATCTCTTAAAGAATTTTCCACAGTTTGTGGGATCCACACAGTCAAAGGATTTAGCACAGACAATAAAGCAAAGTAGATATTTTTCTGGAATTCCCTTGCTTTCTCCATGACCTAATGAATGTTGGCAATTTGATCACTGGCTCCTCTGCTTTTCTAAATCCAGCTTGTATATCTGGAAGTTCTCAGTTCACATACAGCTGAAGCCTAGATTGAAGGATTTTGAGCATTACTTTGCTAGATTGTGAAATGAGTGCAAATTGGGTGGTAGTTTGAACATTCTTTGGCATTGCTCTTCTTTGAGATTGAAATAAAAACTGACTTTTTCCAGTCCTGTGACCACTGCTGAGTTTTCCAAATTTCCTGGCATATTACATGTAGTACTTTAATAGCATCATCTTTTAGAATTTGTAATAGCTCAGCCGGAATTCCTCACCTCCACTAGCTTTGTTCACAGTAATGCTTCCTAAGACCCACTTGACTTCACTCTCCAGGATGTCTGGCTCTAGGTGAGTGGCCACACCATCATGGTTATCTGGGTCATTAATGCCTTTTTCATACAGTTCTGTGTATTCTTGCTACCGCTTCTTAATCTCTTCTTCTTCAGTTAGGTCCTTATGGTTTCTGTGCTTTATTGTGCCCATTATTGCATAAAATATTCCCTTGGTATCTCCAATTTTCTTGAAGAGATCTCTAGTCTTTCTCATTCTATTGTTTTCCGCTGTTTCTTTACATTGTTCATTTAAAAGAGGTTCTGTTTGCTATGCTCTGGAACTTTGCATTCGGTTGGGTAAATCTTTCCCTTTTTCTGTTGCCTTTCACTTCTCTTCTTTTCCTGGCTATTTGTAAAGACTTTGCCATCAGACAACCACTTTGCCGTCTTGCATTTCTTTTTCTCTGGGACGGTTTGGTCACTGCCTCCTATACAATGTTATGAACCTCTGTCCGTAGTTCTTCAGGCACTCTGTCTACCAGTTCTAACCCCTTGACTCTGTTTGTCACCTCCACTGTATAATCATAAGGGATTTGATTTAGGTCATCCATGAATGTGCTAGTGGTTTTCCCTACTTTCTTCATCTTAAGCCTGAATTTTGCAACAAGGAATTCATGATCTGAGCCACAGTCAGCTCTTAATCTTGTTTTTGCTGACTGTATACAACTTCTCCATCTTCACCTGCAAAGAATAAAATCAATCTGATTTCAGTGTTGACCATCCGGTGATGTCCATATGTAGAACTGTCTCTTGTGTTGTTTGAAGAGGGTGTTTCCTCTGACCAGTGTGTTCTCTTGACAAAACTCTGTTAGCCTTTGCCCTGCTTCATTTTGTACTGCAAGGGTAAACTTGCCGGTTATTCCAGATATCTCTTAGCTTGAGCCTCTACTTTTACATTCTAATCCCCTATGATGAAAAGGACGTCTTTTTTGGTGTTAGTTCTAGAAGGTTTTGTAGGTCTTCATAGACTCTGCAGATGACCATTATATCTACTACTGTGGGCAAAAATCCCTTAGAAGAAATGGAGTAGCCCTCATAGTCAACAGAAGAGTCTGAACTGAAATCTCAAAAATGACAGAATGATCTTTGTTCATTTCCAAGGCAAACCATTCAATATCACAGTAATCCAAGTCTATGGCCCAATCAGTAATGCTTAAGAAGCTGAAGTTGAATGGTTCCATGAAGACCTACGAGACCTTATAGAACTAGCACCAAAAAAAAGATATCCTTTTCATCATAGGGGACTGGAATGCAAAAGTAGGAAGTCAAGAGATACCTGGAATAACAGACAAATTTGGCCTTGGAGTACAAAATGAAGCAGTGCAAAGGGTAACAGAGTTTTGCCAAAAGAATTCACTGGTCATGGCAAACACTTTTCTTCCAACAAGAGAAGACTCTACTCATGTACATCACCAGATGGTCAATACTGAAATCAGATTGATTATATTCTTGCACAACAGACTGGTTCCAAATAGGAAAAGGAGTACATCAAGGCTGTATATTGTCACCCTGCTTATTTAACTTATATGCAGAGTACATCATGAGAAACGTTGGGCTGGAAGAAGCACAAGCTGGAATCAAGATTATCGGGAGAAATATCAATAACCTCAGATATGCAGATGACACCACCCTTATGGCAGAAAGTGAAGAAGGACTAAAGAGCTTCTTGATGAAAGTGAAAGAGGAAAGTGAAAAAGATGGCTTAAAGCTCAACATTCAGAAAACGAAGATCATGGCATCTGGTCCCATCACTACATGGGAAATAGATGGAGAAACAGTGGAAACAGTGTCAGATTTTATTTTTCTGGGCTCCAAAATCACTGCAGATGGTGATTGCAGCCATGAAATTAAAAGACGCTTACTCCTTGGAAGGAAAGTTATGACCAACCTAGATAGTATATTGAAAAGCAGAGATATTACTTTGCCAACAAAGGTCTGTCTAGTCAAGGCTATGGTTTTTCCAGCGGTCATGTATGGATGTGAGAATTGGACTGTGAAGAAATCTGAGTGCTGAAGAATTGATGTTTTTGAACTGTGGTGTTGGAGAAGACTCTTGAGAGTCCCTTGGACTGCAAGGAGATCCAACCAGTCCATCTGAAAGGAGATCATTCCTGGGTGTTCTTTGGAAGGACTGATGCTGAAACTGAAACTGCAATACTTCGGCCATCTCCTGCGAAGAGCTGACTCACTGGAAAAGACTCTGATGCTGGGAGGGATTAGGGGCAAGAGGAGAAGGGAACGACAGAGGATGAAATGGCTGGATGGCATCACTGACTTGATGGACATGAGTTGAGTGAATTCCAGGAGTTGGTGAAGGACAGGGAGCTCTGGTGTGCTGTGATTCATGGAGTCCCAAAGAGTCAGACACGACTGAGTGACTGAACTGAGCTGATATTCTTGCAGCCAAACATGGAGAAGCTGTATCAGATCAGATCAGTCGCTCAGTCGTGTCCAACTCTTTGCAACCCCATGAACCGCAGCACGCCAAGCCTCCCTGTCCATCACCAGCTCCCGGAGGTCACCCAGACTCACCCATTGAGTCAGTGATGCCATCCAGCCATCTCATCCTCTGTTGTCCCCTTCTCCTCCTGCCCTCAATCCCTCCCAGCATCAGAGTCTTCTCCAATGAGTCAACTCTTCGCATGAGGTGGCCAAAATACTGGAGTTTCAGCTTTAGCATCATTCCTTCCAAAGAAATCCCAGGGGTGATCTCCTTCAGAATGGACTGGTTGGATCTCCTTGCAGTCCAAGGGACTCTCAAGAGTCTTCTCCAACACCACAGTTCACAAGCATCAATTCTTCAGCGCTCAGCCTTCTTCACAGTCCAGCTCTCACATCCATACATGACCACAGGAAAGACCATAGCCTTGACTAGGCGAACCTTTGTTGGCAAAGTAATGTCTCTGCTTTTGAATATGCTATCTAGGTTGGTCATAACTTTCCTTCCAAGGAGTAAGCGTCTTTTAATTTCATGGCTGTAGTCACCATCTGCAGTGATTTTGGAGCCCAGAAAAATAAAGTCTGACACTGTTTCCACTGTTTCCCCATCTATTTTCCATGCAGTGATGGGACCAGATGCCATGATCTTCGTTTTCTGAATGTTGAGCTTTAAGCCAACCTTTTCACTCTCCACTTTCACTTTCATCAAGAGGCTTTTTAGCCCCTCTTCACTTTCTGCCATAAGAGTGGTGTCATCTGCATATCTGAGGTTATTGATATTTCTCCCGATAATCTTGATTCCAGCTTGTGTTTCTTCCAGTCCAGCATTTCTCATGATGTACTCTGCATATAAGTTAAATAAACATGGTGACAATATACAGCCTTGACGTACTCCTTTTCCTATTTGGAACCAGTCTGTTGTTCCATGACCAGTTCTAACTGTTGCTTCCTGACCTGCATACAGATTTCTCAACAGGCAGATCAGGTGGTCTGGTATTCCCATCTCTTTCAGAATTTTCCATAGTTTATACAATCAGCAAGAACAAGACTGGGAGCTGACTGTGGCTCAGATCATGAACTCCTTATTGCCAAGTGAAAAGTGAAAGTGAAAGTCGCTCAGTTGTGTCCGACTCTTTGTGAGCCCATTGACTACACATTCCAAGGAATTTTCCAGTCCAGAATACTGGAATGGGTAGGGTAACCTCTCCTTTCTCCAGGGGATCTTCCCAACCCAAGGATGAAACTGAGGTCTCCCACATTGCAGGCGGATTCTTTACCAGCTAAGCCACAAGGGAAGCCCAAGGGTACTGGAGTGGGTAGCCTATCCCTTCTGCAGCAGATCTTCTCAACCCAGGAATTGAACCAGGGTCTCCTGCATTACAGGCGCATTCTTTTACCAACTATTCTGTCAGAGAAGTAGATCACAGTAAACTGTGGAAAACTCTTCAAGAGATGGGAATACCAGACCACCTTATCTGCCTCCTGAGAAATCTGTATGCTGTCAAGAAGCAACAGTTAGAACTGGACATGGAACAACAGACAGGGAAAGTAGTACGTCAAGGCTGTATATTGTCACCTTGCTTATTTAAGTTATATGCAGAGTACATCATGCGAAGTGCTGGGCTGGATGAAGCACAAGTTGGAATCAAGGTTGCAGGGAGAAATATCAATAACCTCAGATATGTAGATGACACCACCCTTATGGCAGAAAGTGAAGAGGAACTAAAGAGCCTTTTGATGAAAGTGAAAGAGGAGAGTGAAAAACCTGGCTTAAAACTCAACATTCAAAAAACTAAGATCATGGCATCCGGTCCCATTACTTCATGGCAATAGATGGGGAAACGATGGAAACAGAGAGCTTATTTTCTTGGGCTCCAAAATCACTGCAGATGGTGATTGCAGCCATGAAATTAAAAGACACTTGCTGCTTGGAAGAAAAGCTATGAGAAACCTAAACACCATATTAAAAAGCAGAGACATTGCTGACAAAGATCCAACTTGTCAAAGCTATGGTTTTCCAGTAGTCATGTATGGATGTGAGAGTTGGACTATGAAGAATGGTGAACACTGAAGAATTGATGCTTTTGAACTCTGGTGTTGGAGAAGACTCTGGAAAGTCTCTTGGACAGCAAGGAGATCAAATCAGTCAATCCTAGAGGAAATCAGTTCTGAATATTCATCTGAAGGTCTGATGCTGAAGCTGAGACTCCAATATTTTGGCCACCTAATGCAAAGAACTGACTCACTGGAAAAGACACTGATGCTCGGAAAGACTGAAGGCAGGAGGAGAAGGGGACGACAGAGGATGAGATGGCTGGATGGCATCACTGACTGCATAGACATAAGTTTGAGCAAGCTCAGGAATTTGGTGATGGTCAGGGAAGCCTGGCGCGCTATAATCCATGGAGTCACAAAGAGTCAGACTCGACTGAGGGACTGAATTTAACACCTCTAATAGCATATAGGAGTTCAGACCTTCCAGTGGTTCCTCATAACTCTTAACCCACATTAAGGCTGCTGCTGCTGCTGCTAAGTCGCTTCAGTCGTGTCCGACTCTATGCTACCCCATACACGGAAGCTCACCAGGCTCCCCCGTCCCTGGGATTCTCCAGGCAAGAACACTGGAGTGGGTTGCCATTTCCTTCTCCAATGCATGAAAGTGAAAAGTGAAAGTGAAGTCGCTCAGTTGTGTCCGACTCTTAGCGACCCCATGGACTGGAGCATACCAGGATCCTCCGTCCATGGGATTTTCCAGGCAAAAGTACTGGGGTGGGGGTGCCATTGCCTTCCCCGACTTCTTTAATCTTACTCAAACTCTGACCCCTTCCAGAAGCCCTCTTTTCTCATATGTTCTGGAACTCATGATCTGGTAATATTTCCCCAGAATAGCTGCAAGCCAACCGTATTATGGTATTTAACTCCTTAGTCTGCAGTTATTTTATAGTTAACTATGTTATCTTTGAAGATTTTTCGACAGAGTGACAATCCAATCTTTGCAAAGATTTTGGTGTGCAAGATTAGAAGATGACAGGAAAGAGGGAAAAGCTGTGTGTGTGTCTAAGGTATTACAGTACCCGTTTTGAAGCATGAGAGGCCGGAGGACCTGACTTGGCATGAAGCACAGTGACAGTAAAGGAAGCCACTGAGGTTAAAGTGTCAAAGCTTCATGTCTAGTAAACAATGGCCTGGTATCTGAAGACTTCGGTTCCTGGGCATGGTGCTACTGCCACTCTCGCAGTGTTGCTGGTTTCTTCCCCAAGCGTAGGGAAAGAATGACACTACCTCGCAGGGTCACAGAGGGGAGCGAGGGGATAAAACTGGCTGCGTGCTCAGCACTGTGTCTGCAACAGGGTAAAGCGCGCCAATCCTGTTTTCTTTCCTATTAAGAAAAAGCGGGGGGAGATTATACCATCCACATCCCAGAGATTGCCGTTAGTGGTGAGCCTAAGTACCAAGCCTGCTGTTCACTCCCCTTACCCATACAGGGGAAAGACCCAAAGAAACTGGCAGGGAGGGTGTGTTACAGAGCGTCGGCTCCCAGGCCTCTCCGCAATCCACTCCCCGCCCCAAAACTCCTCCAGCCGAGAGCTGTTGCCGGGGCCCGGGCACCGCCCAACTCCAGCGCAGGCCAATGGTAGCGCGGCCTGGGCACCGCCCAGCCTCAGTGAAGGCCTATAGAGGCGCGGCACGGGCACCGCCCTGATTCTCCTCCGGCCAATAGCGGCGTGGCCCGGTGCGGGGGACTGCCTCCAGCCGGGCGGGTAGGTGGAGAGGCGGACACCGGCTCCGCCTCACTCCCCTCTGACCCGGTGTCTCGTCTCTCTCTCTTCCTGTTCCAAACCACGTGGACGCGTCGGGGGCTGCGGGAGGGAACCCAGGCCGCCCCTGCCGCTGTCGCCGCTACTGCCAGTACCGCGACCCCCTCTCCCATCCGAAGTCGCCTCGTCCCTGCTGCCCGCGGCTTTGCGGAGGGCGTGCACATGGCGACCCAGGCGCACTCCCTCAGCTACTCAGGCTGCAACTTCTTGCGCCAGCGTCTGGTCCTGTCCACTCTGAGCGGGCGACCAGTCAAAATCCGAAAGATTCGGGCCAGAGATGACAACCCCGGCCTCCGAGGTAACTCCGGGGCGCGCAGCTCTCAGGGTGGGCGCAGGGCCCGAGGGGAGACCGCGCTCTTGCCCTGGGGTCCGGGAGGCAGGGAGCCTCCGGGTTCCGTGGGCGCATAGGGGGCTCGCAGCGCGTCGCCCTCACACCAGAACGCGCCTGAGGTTGTGGGGAGGCGGGGTCGCGCCCCGAGGACTGAGCTCTGGTGCGCGTGGCGCTCCGCGTCTCCCAGGCGCTGGTAGTAAACAGCTACACGTTTTCCAGCACTACGTATTGCAACATATCCCAGGCATCGCTCCCTCGTTTGTCTTGAGTCTCTCTTGCTCTCGCTATTAACCTCTCAAAAGAGAGAAGCAGTTTGTTGGACCGACATGTGGTGAATGGGCAGATGAAAAGACGGAGAGAGATGTGGAGAGAGCGAAGTACCACTGGTTGGTATTGTCCCCTGTCCCAAAACAGGTCTCAGAAGCAGATGTCCCCTTGGTCGCCACCGGCTGTCCCTGTCGCCATGATTTCTCGGCCGCGCTCACACATCTCCTTGCGTGTGGATTAAAGAATTTTTAAAAATTCTATATTTATATTCAGCCGTGACTGTGATTGGTTTGTGCAGGACAGAAGCTTTGAGATAAATTTTTAACAGTCATGGGCCTAATTGCCTTGACTTTAGTAAAGGGTTGGTGACAAGTGCTAAACTATAGGCTTCAGAGCTCTCTTTTTGCCCTACAAGGTGAATAGGTGAAAAATAAGGCCCCATTTAAACCCATGTCAGGTTAATTGTGTCCAAATTTCAACTGGTCCCCCGGAATAAGACTCATATATTTAGAAGCTTCTGTCTGGTTATTCCGAATTGGAAAAATCACTTCAGGAAAAAAAGAAAACCTCTCTGCATGTTGAAGGAGAAGAGGGTTTGTGGTTGGTCATGGGAGCTTTCTGGGCCCTGGTGGTGTGTTTGATTTTGCACTGGCTCCTATACTCGGTGGCCAGCCCATTTCATCATCTGTCTGAATGCATTTTCTGGATGTTTCTGCCTTGAAGGGTGATTGGTTGCACGTAAGGGGAAATGTCATGTCATTGATGGAGATAGAAGGTTTGTAAGGAAAGAACCAGATGAACCCCTGTACCATGGAGGGGAACCTGGCGACAGTGAGAAGGGCTTCTGTTGGTACATGATTGTTAGTGCCCTCACTGTCCTGAAGAAGTTGAGGGACCGCTAGCATGGTTTTTGCCAGGTACTCTTCCTCTCAACATTTCTTAACCTTAATTTTGAGTCTGACTCTTGGGTGAAGCAATTGCTTGATTGCTCTACTCTGGCATTCCCTATCAACTCTCCCATTAGCCCCCTATATTAGCCTGCTGCTGCTAAGCTGCTAAGTCACGTCAGTTGTGTTCGACTCTGTGCGACCCCATAGACAGCAGCCCACCAGGCTCCCCTGTCCCTGGGATTCTACAGGCAAGAACACTGGAGTGGGTTGCCATTTCCTTCTCCAATGCAGGAAAGTGAAAAGTAAAAGTGAAGTCGCTCAGTCGTGTCGGACTCTTAGCGACCCCATGGACTGCAGCCTACCAGGCCCCTTCGTCCATGGGATTTTCCAGGCAAGAGTACTGGAGTAGGGTGCCATTGCCTTCTCTATATATTAGCCTAGAGAACTCATAGCTACCTGGATGTGATGCGAAGACAGGGTTCTAGGAACACTGGGGATAGCATTTTTAAATAGAAGTACTTTAGCTTCTATTTAAAGTACTTGGAGAAGGCAATGGCACCCCACTCCAGTACTCTTGCCTGGAAAATCACATGGATGGAGGACCCTGGTAGGCTGCAGTCCATGGGGTCGCTAAGAGTCAGACACGACTGAGTGACTTCACTTTCACTTTTCATGCATTGGAGAAGGAAATGGCAACCCACTCCAGTGTTCTTGCCTGGAGAATCCCAGGGACAGGGGAACCTGGTGGGCTGCCGTCTATGGGGTCGCACAGAGTCAGACACGACTGAAGTGACTTAGCAAAAAAATAACAATAAAGTACTCAGTGGTAAAGAATGGTGGCTCAGTGGTAAATCTGCCTGCCAATTCAGGAGATGTGGGTTCAGTCCTTGGGTGGGGAAGATTCTCTGGAGGAGAAAATGGCAACCGACTCCAGTATTCTTACCTGGAGAATCCCACAGACAGAGGAGCCAGGCAGGCTACAGTCCATAGGGTCACAAAGAGTCAGGCAAGACTGAGTAACTGAGCATGCATTCATACATTAGCCTGTAGACCTGGGATTTCTAATGGAAATATCGTGCCCATGAGATATAATTTAGTGATGTTTCCCTTTCTCCCTCCTGCACTGTTTGTGTCTTTTCACTGCCACACACATGAATGGAGCTTGGGCACTTGGCATTTTCCTGAAAAGATACCAGACTCTGGTACCTGGGGATAGTAGTACTGGTTAGCAGAAGTGCTGGTATTATATGAGGAGCACTCTGTATAGCCTTATTTGCCTTACCTTATTAGTATACTAGGGGGTAAAAAGAGACCCTTAATTTAGACCTTCTTGGTTAGATTCAAGGCCTCAGAAATTCTGTAGACATGTACTTAATTTCTAAAGAGAGAACTAAGATATACGTATATACATGCATTCATAGACATACATATATATGTGTCATACATACATATGTAAGTGTATATACATACACTCATATAAATACATGTAGCCCGTGACACATGATGTGATCATAGTTAAATGAGTCTGTAGTAGCTTCAATGGAGATGTAGCCAACGAATGTCTTATCTGTCATCTGTCCCTTTCTGACTCTTCCTGACTTAGATTCTGAGAGTTAGAAAAAACTCAGCATCTCCAATAAAATTTTTCAGCTCAGGTGCAAGAATTATATCTCCTGAAGGTGCTTAGTTAGATATCTCCTCTGGTGTGAGCTTTGGAGAGTGAAGGTGGCATCTCTGGAATGGTCATTCATAAAAGGTTCATTGAGCCCCAGGTCAAGCATAGCTTTGTGGAGGTGTAAGCATGAGAAGCTCATTGCTCCATTCTCAAGGAGCTTTCTGAGGAAGAGCTGAGAGAGTGAGTATCCTGAGTAACTTGAGGTAGGAAGTTGTAATGGGGCTCCGCAGAATTAGAGCAGTGGCTTGCCTAGAGGTTATGATGAAGACTCTCTGGATCTTCTGATCTGACTGGATAGGTCTGAGATGGTGACTTTGGGAATTATTGCTGAAAGAAACAGCTTTTAAGTCAAAAAAGTTCTTCATTTTCTTTATTTTGTGGAGGTGTATACCCTCCTACGGAGAAGGCAATGGCACCCCACTCCAGTACTCTTGCCTGGAAAATCCCACGGACGGAAGGAGCCTGGTAGGCTACAGTCCATGGGGTCGCTAAGAGTCGGACATGACTGAGCGACTTCACTTTCTCTTTTCACTTTCATGCATTGGAGAAGGAAATGGCAACCCACTCCAGTGTTCTTGCCTGGAGAATCCCAGGGACGGGGAAGCCTGGTGGGCTGCCGTCTATGGGGTCACACAGTGTTGGACATGACTGAAGTGACTTAGCATAGCATAGCATAGCATACCCTCCGAGGTGGCACAGTGGTAAAGAATCTGCCTGCCAGTGTAAGAGACGGAAGAGATGTGGGTTCTCTCCCTGGGTTGGGATGATCCTCTGGAGTAGGAAATGACAACCCACTCTAGTGGGAAATTACATGAACAGAGAAGTGTGGCAGACTACAATACATGGGGTTGCAAAGAGTCAGACATGACTGAGCACACAAAGATGATGAATAAACTGTTCGTTTGTCATAGTCATGGTGGGTTGGGAGTTGAGAGCTTGGGCTCAGTTAGATCTCTGTTTGAAATAGGGTTCTGCTTTTGCTATTAGCTATTGGAGCTCCTGAGCCTCAGTTTTTTTCATCGGTAAAGTGAGGCCATTACTACAACTTCAGAGGGTCATGTGAAAATTAAATGAAATAGTGCTTGAAAGTGCGCTCAGCAGAGCCTGGTGTGTAAGAAGAATAAATATTAGCTGGTTTTATTTTTTGTAACTTCTGTTCACTGGTATAGTTCCCTTGTCTGGCATTCAAAATCTGTTCCTGCTTCTATATGGAAATTTTTCAAATATTTAATTGTACCTTCTCTGTTTTCTTTTCAGTCTAAAGATTTCCTTTTTGGTGATGGCTTCCGATTATTTGTGTGTTATATGTATAATGTAGTGGTTCTTAGGCAGGAGCAGTTTTGCTCCCTGGGGATATTTGGCAGTGTTTGGAGACATTTTTGGTTGTCACAGCTGAGAGCCTGCTCCTGGCACCTAGTGGGTGGAACCCAGGGATACTCCTAAACATCCTACAGTGCACTGGACAGCTCCCCACACAAAGAACTATTCTTTGCAAAATATCAGTGCTGCGGCTGCTGCTAAGTTGCTTCAGTCGTGTCCGACTCTGTGCGACCCCGTAGACGGCAGCCCACCAGGCTTCCCTGTCCCTGGGATTCTCCAGGCAAGAACACTGGAGTGGGTTGCCATTTCCTTCTCCAATGCATGAAAGTGAAAAGTGAAAGTGAAGTCGCTCAGTCGTACCCAACTCTTAGCGACCCCATGGACTACAGCCTACCAGGCTCCTCCGTCCATGGGATTTTCCAGGCAAGAGTACTGGAGCGGGGTGCCATTGCCTTGTCCAAATATCAGTGCTGCTGTTGGAAAACCCTGGTCTACCAGACTTAATTGGGCTTTCCTGGTGGCTCAGTGGTAAATAATCTACCTGCCAATGCAGGAGATGTGGGTTCAGTCCCTGGGTAAGGAAGATCTGAAGAAAGGAATGGCAACCCACTCTAGTGTTCTTGCCTGGGAAATTCCATGGACAGAGAAGCTTGGCAGACTACAGTTCGTGGGGTCCCAGAAGAATCAGACACACTTAGTGACTAAACAACAGCAAGAAAAATATAATTGTTAAGCTTTTTCTTTTCTTCATATCTGTAATGACTGGGAATAGCAGCATGAGGTACCAAGAAAACTGCAAACAGATTCAGAAGGGGATGAGACACAGCTGAAATTGTGATTTCAGCTGGATCTGTTAATCTCTTAAATAGAATATTTTTGTCTCCTCTGAACGAGGAATTGTAAACGATGAGAAGAATTTGAATCCCAAAGAAAGCAGATCCTGGAATAGTTTTTATTAATTATGCAGCTACAATGTATAATATTTACTTCACTTTTGAGGAACATGAACGATTATATTGCCTCATTAGATTCTTTCCATCAGTGAGGAGGAAATAAATATTCTTCTGTTGCTGTTTTACTAAAGGTAAAAAAGGCAAACATGGTTAAGTAAGATCGCTGGTGAAGTTAAATATCCAGTCAGTAACAGAGCCAGAAGCAGACGGCAGCCAGCTCCAGTCGGCAAGGCCTATTCTCCCAACCAACTGCTTGGTGGACTTGAGTGTTCCTCAGATTATAAAGCAACTATCCAAAGTGCTTCGGTTTCTGGATTTCACAAGGGCTGTATCCTGCAGGGTTCAGTTGAATTAACATTTTCTGGGTAAAGGTGAGGTCCGTATGGAAAGAATTCACAAGAATGGTGATTTTTTAAAAGTGGGAATACAGAAATGATGGACTTGGGTAAGAGTCCTGATTTAGCACTTAGGACATGGGATTGCTGCTACCCATGTCCCTGAGTAGGTCACATGTTTGCTGTGAAACTGGAGAGAGGAGTTATTTGGTCCTCGGGGAGTGCTGCACGTGGCTTAACCAGATGAGTTTCTGAAAAAGGAGGGGTAAGTGAAATTTTAATAAAAAGAATCCTTTAAAATATGCTGAGAAAACATGCCACATGGAGGTCCTTAAAGGTAAAATGTCTTTTGGCAAACTGATACATTGTTTTGGGGATAAATCTGAGCGTTCATGAATTGAATTTTGTAAAAGGATTGTAAGGGCAAATTATTTTTATTCTCTGCTCTCAATACTTCTGACACCAGATGTGTGGGGTTTCCTTTCCATACCAGGTAGTTGTCCAGTTCCCAGTGGACATTCACTGCTGCTGGTGCTAAGTTGCTTCAGTCGTGTCCGACTCTGTGTGATCCCATGGGCTGCAGCCTACCAGGCTCCTCCGTCCATGGGATTTTCCAGGCAAGAGTATCGGAGTGGGTTGCCATTGCCTTCTCCGGGACATCCACGGGGTGTGCTACAAATTTAACTCAATTGTGAACTACCTCAGTGGTGATAGCATCAAATCCCACAGGTTAAGGACTTAATCTCAAATCTTAGTCACAAGCCCAGACCATTTATACTTCATAGCAACCAATTATAATTCGAGGGTTCCCAAACTCCCTCCTGAGGTCTAATAATTTGCTAAAATTATGTCTTATGAAGCTCAGGGAAATATTTATTTGCATTTGCCAGTTTATAATAAAGGATATAAAAGATAAAGATGAGTAGTCAGATGAAGAAATACATAGGGTAGGTCCAGAAGAGTCCTGAAGTAGAGGCTTCCAACCCTGTGGAACGGTGGGGGTTTGTTATTCTCCCAGAATGTGGATTTTTTTGTTTTGTTTTAAACTAACCTGAAGTTCTCTCCTTGTTCAAGAATTTTTACCAGGGCTTGATCTCCAGGCCCACCTCCATACCACACCACCCCCTATAGAAGTCGGTAGGATTGAAAGTTCTAACCATCTAATCTTTTGGTTTTTCTGGTGACCAGCCCCATCCTGAGGCTGTCTTGGGGCTCTACCCTAAGTCACCTCAGCAGCATAAACTCAGGTGTGCTCAAAAGGTACTCTGTATGAATAGCTTTTAAAGTAGACCCCTATCACTCTGGAACATCCAAGGCCTTTTTTTTTTTTTTTTTTTTAGGAGGTCTGTGCTGGGAACAAAGACTAACTATATTTCTTATTATAACCACAGGATGTACCTATACTGTATTTCAGTATGGTCTAACTGGAATCGGGGGAGGCCCGGCCACTATACTAATGATAAGCATAGATTTCGTATTCCTACCAGTATTGAAGGAATGATTTAGTTTCTTTACATTCTTGCCAGCATTTGGTGTCACTATTTTTAACTGTAGCCATTCTGATTAATGTGTAGTGCTGTCTTGTAGTTTAATTTGCACATTCCTAATGAATAATGACCCTGATGCTGGGAGGGGTTGGGGACAGGAGGAGAAAGGGACGACAGAGGATGAGATGGCTGGAGAGCATTACCGACTCGATGCACTTGGTGCACCGACTCGATGCACATGAGTTTGGGTAACTCTGGGAGTTGGTGATGGACAGGGAGGCCTGGTGTGCTGCGATTCATGGGGTCGCAAAGAGTCGGACGTGACTGAGTGACTGAACTGAACTGAACTGAATGGCTAATGATATTGAACAACATTTCATGTCTTTTGCCATTTTCTAGTAGGATTTTTTTTTTCCTGTTAAGTTTGAGAGTTCTTTACATATTCTAGTCCTTTGTCAAATATGTGGTTTCCTAGTTCCTAGTATTTTATCTCACTCTACAGCTTGCCTTTTTATACTGTAACATGGTCTTTTGCAGAGGGAAAGTTTTAATGAAATAGAATTTATCAAATTTTTCTTTCACTGCGTGTACCTTTGGTGAAAAGTTTAAGAACTGTTTGCCTAGCCCTAGACATGAAGATTTTCTTTTTTTTTTTTTTTCCTGTAAGTTTTATAGTTTTACATTTTATATTTAAGTTAATTTTTGTATGAAGTTTAAAACTTAGGTCAGTGTTCATTTTTTTGCCTATGAATGTCCAACTGCTCTAGCACCATTTGTACAAGTGGCTATCTTCCATTTTAATCCCTTTTTAACAAATCACTTTGTTAAAAAAATATCAGGCATATTTGTGTGGGTCTCTTCTGGGTTCTCTGTTCTGTTCCACTGACCTTTATGTCTGTCCCTTTGTCAGTACCACACTCTCATGATTTTTGTTGTTCAGTCCCTCAGTCGTGTCTGACTCCTTGTGACCCCATGGACGGCAGCACACCAGGCTCCCCTGTCCTTCACTATCTCCTGAATTTTGCTCAGATTCATGTTCATTGAGTCAGTGATGCCATCCAACCATCTCATCCTCTGTTGCTTCCTTCTCCTTCTGCCCTCAGTCTTTCCCAGCATCAGGGTCTTTTGCAGTGAGTTGGCTCTTCGTATCAGGTGGCCAAAGTAGTGGAGCTTGAGTTTCAGCATCAGTCCTTCTAGTGAATATTCAGGGTTGATTTCCTTTAGAATTGACTGGTTTAATTTCCTTGAAGTCCAAGGGACTCTCAAGAATCTTCGCCAGCACCATAATTTGAAAGCATCCATTCTTCTGAGCTCAGTCTTCTTTATGGTCAAACTCTCACATCCATACATGACTACTGGAAAAACCATAGCTTTGACTCTACAGACCTCTGTCAGCAAGGTAGTGTCTCTGCTTTTTAATACACTGTCTAGGTTTGACATAGCTTTTCTTCCAGGTAACAAGTGCCTTTTATTTTCATGGCTGCAGTCACCATCCACAATGATTTTGGATCCCAAGAAAATAAAATCTGTCACCATTTCCACTTTCCCCCCGGTCTGTTTGCCATGAAGTGATGGGACTGGATGCCATGATATTTGTTTTTTGAATGCTGAGTATTAAGTGAGCTTTTTTACACTCCTGATTCACATTTGTCAAGAGGCTCTTTAGTTCCTCTTCGCTTTCAGCCATTAGGGTGCTGTCATCTTCCTATCTGAGGTTATAGATATTTCTCCTGAAAATCTTGATTCTAGCTTGTGATTCATCCAGTCTTAATTTTCATAAGTATTTTAGCTATTCTAGTTCTTTGCCTTTTCATATAAAGTTTAGAATAGTTTTGTCTTTATAAAAAAAATCATATTAGGATTTTCACAAGAACTGTGTTAAACCTATATGATAGTTTAGGGAGAGTTATCATCTTTACTGTATTGAGTCTCCTAATCCATAAACATAATGTATCTTTCCATTTATTTAGATCTTTGTTTTCTTTCATCAGCATCTGTAGTTTTTAGCATTTAAGTCCTGTACATGATTTGTTGACTTACACCTAAATGTCTCACTTTTTTGAGCAGTTGTAAATGATATCTGATTTTAAATTTTGGCCTCTATGTGTTCATCAATAGTATATAAAAATACAATTTTTTTTTCATGTTTGTCTTGTGTCCTGCAACTTTGAGCTTTCCTTGTGGCTAAGCTGGTAAAGAATCTGCCTGCAATGCAGGAGGCCTGGGTTTGATCCCTGGGTTGAGAAGATTCCCTGGAGAAAGGGAGGGCTACCCACTCTAGTATTCTGGCCTGGAGAATTCCATGGACTGTATAGTCCATGGGGTTGCAAAGTGCCAGACACTACTGAGTAACTCAATTCCTAGCCCTGCAACCTTGCTGAATTCATTTATAAGTTCTAAATATGTAGTGGTTTTTCTTTTTTTGGTAGATTATTTGGGATTTTTTATGTGGACAGTTATGTCATCTATAACTTGGAACAGTGTTATTTCTTCTTTTCTGAAATTTATACCTTTTATTACCCCCTTATTACACTGAGTAGGACTTCTAGCACTATGTTAAATAAGAGTAATGAGACCAAACTTCGTTACCTTGTTCCCTGTCTTAGGGAAGAAGTGTTTTGCCACAAAGTATAATGTTAGCTGTATATTTTTTTTTAGATTTTTTTTAATTAAGTTGAGAAAGTTCTCTTCTGTTTTTCTAAGATTTGTATGTGTGTATGAATGAGTGTTGTATTTTATCAAAGGCACTTTTGTACCAATGATGTGATCATGTGGTTTCTCTTGTTTAGTCTGTTAATATGGTTTATTTTATTGAATGATTTTCAAATATTGAAGTATCCTTGCATTACGGGAATAAACCCTACTGGTCATGTGTAATTCTTTTTTATATTACTGGATTTTATTTTCTAACATTTTGTTACAGATTTTTTCATATATATTAATAAATGATACTCATTTGTGGACTTCCCTGGTGGCTCAGATGGTAAAGAATCTCCCTGCAATTCAGGAGACCCGGGTTCGATCCCTGGGTCAGGAAGGTCCCCTGGAGAAGGAAATGGCAACCCACTCCAGTATTCTTGTCTTGAGAATTCCATGGACAGAGGAACCTGGTGAGCTACAGTCCATGTAGTTTCCTATTTTTGTACTCTTAGTCTGATTTTGATATTTTAAATAAGAATATACTAGTTTAACGGAGAAGGCAATGGCACCCTACCCCAGTACTCTTGCCTGGAAAACCCCATGGACAGAAGAGCCTGGTAGGCTGCAGTCCACGGGGTCGCTAAGAGTCCAACATGACTGAGAGACTTCACTTTTACTTTTCACTTTCCTGCATTGAAGAAGGAAATGGCAGCCCACTCCAGTGTTCTTGCCTGGAGAATCCCAGGGACGGGGGAGCCTGGTGGGCTACCGTCTGTGGGGTCACACAGAGTCGGACACAACTGAAGTGACTTAGCAGCAGCATACTAGTTTAAATTGGAAACTGTTTCCTCTTTGTTTTCTAGAAGAGATTGTGTAGAATTGACTTTAGTTCTTTAAACATTTGGTAGAATTCTCCAATGAAACCATAAAGGCCTAGAGATTTCTTTTGGGGGAATTTTAAAGAATATAATTTCAATTTAATGAATGGTTATAGGGTCATTTAAATTACCCATTTTGTATGATGAGTTGTGGTAGTTTGTGTTTTTTGGAGAAATGGTCCATTTCATCTAAATTGTTTTATATATGTAGAGTTCATCAGATCAGATCAGATCAGTCGCTCAGTCGTGTCCGACTCTTTGCGACCCCATGAACCGCAGCACGCCAGGCCTCCCTGTCCATCACCAGCTCCCGGAGGTCACTCAGACTCGCATCCATCGAGTCAGTGATGCCATCCAGCCATCTCATCCTCTGTCGTCCCCTTCTCCTCCTGCCCTCAATCCCTCCCAGCATCAGAGTCTTCTCCAATGAGTCAACTCTTCGCATGAGGTGGCCAAAATACTGGAGTTTCAGCTTTAGCATCATTCCTTCTAAAGAAATTCCAGGATTGATCTCCTTCAGAATGGACTGGTTGGATCTTCTTGCAGTCCAAGGGACTCTCAAGAGTCTTCTCCAACACCACAGTTCAAAAGCATCAATTCTTCGGCGCTCAGCCTTCTTCACAGTCCAGCTCTCACATCCATACATGACCACAGGAAAGACCATAGCCTTAACTAGGCGAACCTTTGTTGGTAAAGTAATG
Source organism: Tragelaphus eurycerus (assembly GCA_935064755.1). Taxonomy (NCBI): domain Eukaryota; kingdom Metazoa; phylum Chordata; class Mammalia; order Artiodactyla; family Bovidae; genus Tragelaphus; species Tragelaphus eurycerus. The sequence goes on along the minus strand of CAKXYN010000015.1, from coordinate 13,558,520 downwards.
TCTCTGCTTTTGAATATGCTATCTAGGTTGGTCATAACTTTCCTTCCAAGGAGCAAGCGTCTTTTAATTTCATGGCTGCAGTCACCATCTGCAGTGATTTTGGAGCCCAGAAAAACAAAGTCTGACACTGTTTCCACTGTTTCCCCATCTATTTCCCATGCAGTGATGGGACCAGATGCCATGATCTTCGTTTCCCAAAGAAAGGCAATGCCAAGGAGTGCTCAAACTACCGAACAATTGCACTCATCTCACACGCTAGTAAAGTAATGCTCAAAATTCTCCAAGCCAGGCTTCAGCAATATGTGAACCGTGAACTTCCTGATGTTCAAGCTGGTTTTAGAAAAGGCAGAGGAACCAGAGATCAAATTGCCAACATCCGCTGGATCATGGAAAAAGCAAGAGAGTTCCAGAAAAACATCTATTTCTGCTTTATTGACTATGCCAAAGCCTTTGACTGTGTAGAGTTCATAGTTCTTTCTTATTCTGCTTTTGATGCCTGGAGGTTCTGCATTGATATTCCCTGTTTCCTGATAAACTATTGATTTGTGTCTTTTTTTTTTTTTTTTTCTGTGTTGCTAGAGATTTGGGGTTATTTTCTTAAATAACCAGCTAGTTCACTGATTTTTTTCCCCCCATTTTTCTTGTTTTCAATTTCCTCTGTCTCTGCTATTTTTATTATTTTCTTCATTTGCTTTGGATTTATTTTGTTCTTTTTCTAAATTGAGGTGAGACAGATTATTGGAAACCTTTTCTCTTTTGTAATATAGGCATTTAGTACAGTAAACTTCCCTCTCAACACAGCTTTAGCTGAGTCCCATGAATTTTCAATGTGTCATATTTTAATTTTCATTTAGTTCAATATGTTTTTTCTTGCCTGTAAGACTTTCTCTTTGATCCATGGATTATTTACAAGTGTGTTGTTTAACTTCCAAGTGTTGAGTATTTTCCTGTTATCATTTTGTTATTGATATAAGTTTGATTCCATTATGTTTAGGGAACGTGCTCTGTATATTTCAGTTACTTTAAATTTCTTGAGGTTTCTTATTATAATGCTGTCTAGTTTGGTCATAGCTTTTCTTCTAGGCAGTTGAGCATCTTTTACTTTGATGGCTGCAGTCACCATCTGCATTGCTTTTGCTGCTGCTGCTAAGTCGCTTCAGTCATGTCTGACTCTGTGCGACCCCACAGACAGCAGCCCAACAGGCTCCTCTGTCCCTGGGATTCTCCAGGCAAGAATATAGTAGTGGGTTGCCATTTCCTTTTCCAATGCAGGAAAGTGAAAAGTGAAAGTGAAGTCTCTCAGTCGTGTCCGACTCTTAGTGACCCCATGGACTACAGCCTACCAGGCTCCTCTGTCCATGGGATTCTCCAGGCAAGAGTACTGGAGTGGAATGCCATTGCCTTCTCAGCCCCCCAAAATAAAATCTGTCACTGTTTCCATTGTTTCCCCATCTATGTGCCATCAAGTGATGGGGCCAGATGCCATGATCTTTGTTTTTGAATGTTGAGTTTTAAGCCAGCTTTTTCACTCTTCTCTTTCACTTTCATCAAGAGGCTCTTTAGTTCTTCTTCACTTCCTGCCAAAAGGGTGGTGTCATCTGCATATCTGAGGTGATTGATATTTCTCCCAGCAGTCTTGATTCCAGCTTGTGCTTCATCCAGCCTGCCATTTTGCATGATGTACTCTGCATAGAAGTTAAATAAGCAGGGTGACAATATACAGCCTTGCTGTACTCCTTTTCCGATTTTGTACCAGTCTGTTGTTCCTTGTCCAGTTCTAAATGTTACTTCTTGACCTGCATACAGATTTCTCAGGAGGCAGCTAAGGTGGTCTGGTATTCCCATCTCTTTCAGAATTTTCCACAGAAAATTTTCCTTTGATCCACACAGTCAAAGGCTTTGGCATAGTCAGTAAAGCAGAAATAGATGTTTTTCTGAAACTCTTGCTTTTTCTATGATCCAGCAGATGTTGGCAATTTGATTTCTGGTTCCTCTGCCTTTTCTAAAACCAGCTTGAACATCTGGAAATTCACGGTTCATGTACTATTGAAGCCTGGCTTGGAGAATTTTGAGCATTACTTTGCTAGCATGTGAGATGAGTGCAATTGTGTGGTAGTTTCAGCATTCTTTGGCATTGCCTTGCTTTGGGATTGGAATGAAAACTGACCTTTTCTAGTCCTGTGACCACTGCTGAGTTTCCCAAATTTGCTGGCATATTGAGTGCAGCACTTTCAAAGTATCATCTTTTAGTACTTGAAATAGCTCAACTGGAATTCCATCACCTCCACTAGCTTTGTTTGTAGTGATGCTTCTGAAGGCCCACTTGACTTCACATTCCAGGATGTCTGGCTCTAGATGAGTGATCACACCATTGTGATTATCTGGGTCATGAAGATCTTTTTTTGTATAGTTCTTCTGTGTATTCTTACCACCTCTTCTTAATATCTTCTGCTTCTGTTAGGTCACTATCATTTCTGTCCTTTATTGAGCCCATCTTTGCATGAAAAGTTCCCTTGGTATCTCTAATTTTCTTGAAGAGATCCTCTAGTCTTTCCTATTCTGTTGTTTTCCTCTATTTCTTTGTACTGATCCCTTAGGAAGGTTTTCTTATCTCTCCTTGCTATTCTTTAAAACTCTGCATTCAGATAGATATATCTTTCCTTTCCTCATTTTGCCTTTTGCTTCCCGTCTTTTCTCAGCTATGTGGAAGGCCTCCTCAGACAACCATTTTGCCTTTTTGCATTTCTTCTTCTTGGGGATGGTTTTGATCACTGCCTCCTGTACAATGCCATGAACCTCTGTCCATAGTTCTTCAGGCACTCTATCAGACTTAATCCCTTGAATCTATTTGTCACTTCCACTGTATAATTGTAAGCGATCTGATTTATGTCATACCTGAATGGTCTAGTGGTTTTCCCTATTTTCTTCAATTTTAGTCTGAATTTTGCAATAAGGAGTTCATGATCTGAGCTACAGTCAGTTCCTCGACTTGTTTTTGCTAAGTGTATAGAGATTCTCCACCTTTGGCTGCAAAGAATATAACCAATCTGATTTCAGTATTGACCATCTGGTTATGTCAGTGTGTAGAGTTGTCTCTTGTGTTGTTGGAAGAAGAACATTTAGAGAGGTAACAATTTTATCAAAATATATGGGAGCCTACCAAAGAAAAATTTACCACTCTAAACACTTTGGTACTTAAGAAGAAAAACAACAGAACAATAAACTGAGATATTTAGAAATGGAACAAATTTACAAGCCAGAAACAAAATGAAAATATTTTAAAGGAAGAGATAAACAAAATGGAAAATAGCAAAAGACATCAAGTTAATTCATTTAAAAAAATACAAATCAATAGACTCATTCATTTGTAAAAGGAAAGAAAGTATGAATTAATAAAATAAAAATGTAATTAATGTAAAAGATCAAGAACATTTATGGTAGACTATTCTCTATTATTTACTGATACATTTGAAATTGACATAGTTATGTAAAAAGATAACAAATCAAAATAGATAAAATGAAATTTTTAAAGACATCCAAAGATAAAACCAAAACAAAAGGAATGCAAAAATTCACCAAGTAATAAATAGAAAAGAGCCCTGAAGTTGCTAGAAAATTCCCCCACAATATTCAATGAAAAATAATTCTTATTATTTTACACATTCCAAAGAACAAAAAAGAATGTATAGAGATGACTTCAGTTGTAGGGTACTTAACCAAAAAATTAAATTACAAAATAACCTCATTTAATCAGGCCAAATGAAAACCCCTAAATAAATCTTTAAAAAATAGATCATAACAAATTTTTAAACTATCCAGTGTGATTAGGAAGGGTACATCCCAAGAATTGATTACAGATAAAACACATGGAAAAGTATAACATAATTAAGTGTAAGATTAAGCACAAAAATGAGAAAAAAAAATCACATAGCCAACTTCACTGCTACTGAAAAGATACCTGACAAAATTGAACATCCGTCTCTCAGTAAACTGTTTCAAAAACCATGAAGACTAAATTTATCAAATGTAGCAGTTTCCACATGAAAATAGAAGTTCAAGGAGAACATCTTCAAGAGCTTGGTGAAGGCAAAGATTTCCTTAGAAGGCCACAGAAAGATTTATAAATTGGGTTCTCACACACTAGCAAAGTAATGCTCAAAATTCCCCAAGCCAGGCTTCAACAGTACGTGAACCGTGAACTTCCAGATGTTCAAGCTGGTTTTAGAAAAGGCAGAGGAACCAGAAATCAAATTGCCAACATCCAGTGGATCATAGTAAAAGCGAGAGAGTTTTAGAAAAACATCTATTTCTGCTTTACTGACTCTGCCAAAGCCTTTGACTGTGTGGATCAAAGGAAAATTTTCTGTGGAAAATTCTGAAAGAGATGGGAATACCAGACCACCTTAGCTGCCTCCTGAGAAATCTGTATGCAGGTCAAGAAGTAACATTTAGAACTGGACATGGAACAACAGACTGGTACAAAATCGGAAAAGGAGTACAGCAAGGCTGTATATTGTCACCCTGCTTATTTAACTTCTATGCAGAGTACATCATGCAAAATGGCAGGCTGGATGAAGCACAAGCTGGAATCAAGACTGCTGGGAGAAATATCAATCACCTCAGATATGCAGATGACACCACCCTTTTGGCAGGAAGTGAAGAAGAACTAAAGAGCCTCTTGATGAAAGTGAAAGAGGAGAGTGAAAAAGCTGGCTTAAAACTCAACATTCAAAAACAAAGATCATGGCATCTGGCCCCATCACTTGATGGCACATAGATGGGGAAACAATGGAAACAGTGACAGATTTTATTTTGGGGGGCTCCAAAAACACTGCAGATGGTGACTGTGACCATGAAATTACAAGATGCTTGCTCCATGGAAGAAAAGTTATGACCAACCTAGACAGCTTATTAAAAAGCTGAGACATTACTTTGCCAACAAATGTCCATCTAGTCAAAGCTACGGAGAAGGCAATGGCACCCCATTCCAGTACTCTTGCCTGGAAAATCTCATGGACGGAGGAGCCTGGTAGGCTGTAGTCCATGGGGTCACTAAGAGTTGGACACGACTGAGCGACTTCACTTTCACTTTTCACTTTCCTGCATTGGAGAAGGAAATGGCAACCCACTCCAGTGTTCTTGCCTGGAGAATCCCAGGGACGGGGGAGCCTGGTGGGCTGCTGTGTATGCGATCGCACAGAGTCGGACACGACCGAAGTGACTTAGCAGCAGCAGCAGTCAAAGCTATGGTTTTTCCAGTGGTCATGTATGGTTGTGAGAGTTGGACTATAAAGAAAGCTGAGCACTGAAGTATTGATGCTTTTGAACTGTGGTGTTGGAGAAGACTCTTGAGAGTCCCTTGGACTGCAAGGATATCGAACCAGTCCATCCTGAAGGAAATCAGTCCTGAATATTCAATGGAAGGACTGATGCTGAAGCTGAAACTCCAATACTTTGGCCACCTGATGCAAAGACCTGATTCATTTGAAAAGACCGTGCTGCTGGGAAAGATTGAAGGCAGGAGGAGAAGGGGATGACAGAAGATGAGATGGTTGGATGTCATCACCAACCTGATGAACATGAGTTTGAGCAAGCTCTGGGTGTTGATGATGGACAGCGAAGCCTGGCGTGCTGCAGTCCACGGGACTGCAAAGAGTCAGATATGACTGAGCCACTGAACTGAACTGACGTGATTTATAATTTAGGAAAGATGGGATGTATTTAAGTTCAAATAACTTATTATTTGTTACATTCTGCATAATTATATAAAATATGTAAATGCTTTATATATATTTTATTTCCAAGTGAGTGAACATCCTTTAATTTATTCTGAGTCTTAGGTATGTATTTGTAATTTCTACCTTTTTTGGATTAAATGTTGAAAATAGTAACTCCTAATTTCATGTGTTAGTAGATTGCTGTCTTTTCTTTTAGTTCTGTCTCTGACGGAATTGTAATCACATCGTATATATTACTTAAAATTTGTTTTCCTCAAAATAGTGTGAACATTTTCTTTTGTAATTAAGCAGTTATTTAAAAAATGATGGCTACATTGTATTATAAATACCTTTCTTAGGCTATTTAATGAGAGCAGTGTTTACTGGTTCTTTAAATTGTGTTCAGATCAGATCAGATCAGATCAGTCGCTCATCCGCTTTGCGACCCCTGCCGCGCCGCCGGCCTCCCTGTCCTCCCACTCCCGGAGGTCCTCACCTCCTCCTCGTCAGTGATGCCATCCGCCATCTCATCCTCTGTCGTCCCCTTCTCCTCCTGCCCTCAATCCCTCCCAGCATCAGAGTCTTCTCCATGGTCAACTCTTCCAGGGTGGCCAAGTACTGGAGTTTCAGCTTAGCATCATTCCTTCTAAAGAATTCCAGGATTGATCTCCTTCAGAATACCTTTATTTGTATTTTTTCAATTTAATTTTTATGCATTTTTAAAAAATGTGTACACATGACATGAAATTCAAAACAAACAAAGCGGTTTACAAGGTCTGTCTGTTTATTTCTCAATCTTCCTTCCGTGTGAAGCAACCAGTGTTGTTGGTTTGTTGTGTTTCTTTTCAGGACTCTTTTTTTTCCATAAATAAGCAAATAGGTACTGTTTCCTTTCTCAGACAAAGGCCATTTGCATCTTACTTTTTTCCCAGTTAATATACTACAGAGATGATTCATATCAGTGTATGAAAAATCTCACTAATTTGATAGTTGCTGAGTGTTCTGGTATATGGATGTGTCATTTATTTGAGTCATTACAATACTTTTAAGTTGAATCTGTTTCTTGAGATTTGCTCCTTGGTTTTTTTAAAGGGTAGATCTTTGGATTGTATTCCTTTTTTCAGTCCCCTCCTTTAAGAAATGTCTTTTTGCCTTTCTTTGGTAAGGAATAGGTCAGGCTTAGTACCAATATTGAATGCCACTAAGTCTTCTAGAAGTTATCAGTCCTTTTAAAGAAAGGATGAACTTCCTTCTTTGGGGGTCTAGGGAAGGGAGGTCATTATGTATGGGAGGTAGTATTTAAGGAATCCTGAAATCAAAGGTCTTAAATGGGACAATTTTGTTGAAAGTATGAAGTATAATATCATGAAAAATTCATGAAACGTAAAAGTAGTTCTTATAGGATTATAAAGTGAACATCCGTGTGATCCCATCCGGGTCAAGAAATAGAACATTGTGCACACCTTCATTGACCTGTTCTATTTACCTCTCCCTTCCATGCCCCTAGTGGTAGCCAGTCTCCTGACCCATTGTGGTGTTCATGTTGATTCTCCTTATAGCTGTGTAACCTAATTATGTATTCTTAAACCATCTAGTAACATTGTGCTTTTGGGGGAGCTTCCTCCCTAATGCTAGATACCTGAAATTCTGTACTCCTAGGTGCAGTCTTGAATAAATGAGGTGGCAGGGAATCCTACACATCTTGTTTTAACAAAGTGTGAGGCTTCAGTCTGACTATTATTAGGCGAACTTGAGATCTTTTTCGTACCAGGTGATGGAGCTGTATCTTCACTGTTACTAGGATTCAGGAACTAGCTCTGCGTTGGTTCTTTGAGGTACTGCTTCTAAAGCACCTGTTAACTGTGACCTGGGGATGGTTTTGTCTGGAGGTCTTCATAAGTGCTCATTTTCTTCCTACTTGTGTTCCTCTGCTGGACATTTTAAACTGTGTTCATGCTCAAGAGCCCCTGTGGATTGCAAAAAAATCTCTACTTTCAAAGTACTTTTTTGTTTTCTTTTCTTTACTAATTTATAAAAGCTATGGGGTTTATAATCTTGGACTTTATTCATAAATGCTTGTTTGTCTCACGCATTTAGGCAGCCTGTAAGCTTGAGTAGGTCAAGTTTTCTTTTTTTGTGCAGAATACCTTGCATTTTCTATAAACATAGGTAGACAGTGGCATGGCATTAATACATCCTGCCTACATTAAAACATACAATATTCTATATAAAAGACCATAGAAATAATATGTAGTTCAATTTTGTAGCTGACTTAACCTTTGAACTTTCATGGTGCTACTTCTATGTAACCCAATACATATACAAGTATATATTGAACTGAGACTAAAATTTCATGAACAACACCCTATGTGACTGATAATGTTTATTCTCTTCTAATTTCATTAAAGATAAATGTTGACTGGGGACTCATTAAGTCATCTGCAGGACCTTCAGTAAATCAACTGAAAGGTAGTATGATTTTCTAGAGGAGGAGGTTAGCTTTGAGAGATTAAACTGAGTGAGACAAACCCAGCCCTTATTTGGTTTGGAGCATGGACTCTAGAGAAGGGCAGACTTGGGTTCAAGTCTTCACTCTGCCAGTTGGGCCTTAGCCTTCTGTAAAACTGGAAGCACTTCCTGCTTAGTGGTTATGAGGATTATATAAGGTAAGCATTAATACACAGCTTCTGTTATTAGCCATTATGCCTTATTTCAGGACTTAAGGAAGCTTCTCTGACTTCTAGCCTAGTGCTCTTTGTACAGATTGCAGAATCTGCTGTGACAGGAGTTATGGGACAGCGTTAAGTAACAACAGGTGGATGGGAATTGCTTCGTTGATCTGCTCACCCTTTGGGATCAGTTTAGGTTACTGTTAAGGTCTGTGCTCTCAAACTCTGCTAGTTTATTAGAGTAGGAACTGCCTGACGAAGAAGGCACTGGCAGCCCGCTGCAGTACTCTTGCCTGGAAAATCCTATGGACGGAGGAGCCTGGTGGGCTGCAGTCCATGGGGTCACTAAGTGTCGGACACGGAGCGACTTCACTTTCACTTTTCACTTTCCTGCATTGGAGAAGGAAATGGCAACCCACTCCAGTGTTCTTGCCTGGAGAATCCCAGGGACGGGGGAGCCTGGTGGGTTGGCGTCTGTGGGGTCACACAGTGTCGGATGTGACTTAGCAGCAGCAGCAGGAACTGCCTGAAAGCATCAGGCAGTCACTATGCCTTCAGTATAGAAGACTTGGTCTTCCTGTTTCCGTTTATGGGAGGGATGTTGAAGCTAAAGCTCCGTGTGTGTGTGTGTATGTGAAAGAAAGAAGAAGTGAAGTCACTCAGTCACTCTTTGTGACCCCATGGACTGTAGCCCACCAGGCTCCTCCGTCTGTGGGATTTTCCAGGCAAGAATACTGCAGTGGGTTGTATGTATATAATATCAGTTCAGGAGAACAGAGAACATATACTTTTGATTCTTCTCTCTGTCTTTTCATATTTCACATTTACCATCTGCTGCTGCTGCTAAGTCGCTTCAGTCATGTCCAACTCTGTGCGACCTCATAGACGGAAGCCCACCAGGCTTCCCTGTCCCTGGGATTCTCCAGGCAAGAACACTGGAGTGGGCTGCCATTTCCTTCTCCAACGCATGAAAGTAAAAAGTGAAAGTGAAGTCGCTCAGTCGTGTCCGACTCTTAGCGACCCCATGGACTGGAGCCTACCAGGCTCCTCCATCCATGGGATTTTCCAGGCAAAAGTACTGGGGTGGGGTGCCATTGCCTTCCCCGTTACCATCTACCCCCTCACATTTTAGAGAATAACCAGCTTTTGTATTTTTTTTTTTAATTAATTTTTTTATTGAAGGATAATTGCTTTACAGAATTTTGTTTTCTGCCAAACTCAACAGCTTTGATAACAATTTATTCATAAAAGTAACTGAAGCAAATTTAAACATTAAAATTTAAACAAGAAAAATTCATATAAAATGCTACTGTGAAGAGAAACCTATTTATTAACATTTGGTGTTTTCTTCTTCTACTCTTTTTCATGCATTAAAAAAGTAACAATAATACTGTATATTCAGGCACCTTATAATAAAATTAAAAACTGAACCGATTAGAAAGTTCTAGATCAATAAGATGATAGAGGAAGGGAGAAGGGGCACTTTGTTGAATGAGAGAGGGAGTGACCTTTGTCTGAGATTGAAGGGTATTCTGCAGCAAGTAAGAGTTTGACTTTAAAACTCTTTCCTGCTTTCTGTTCTTTCTCTCATTTGGCACACACTCCTGAGATCAGAACAAATGGGTGTTATGCTGCTGAAATTAACACCCCATTAGATTGCTGGTAGGGTTCCTATTTTTTGGTGGAAAACAAAAACTGAATTGTTTTTAATAGTTCTACTAAACGTACATATGGGCTTCCTAGGTGGCTCAGTGGTAAAGAATCTGCCTGTCAGTGCAGGAGATGCAAGGGACACGAGTTTGATTCCTGGGTTGGGAAGATTCCCCTGGAAAGGGAAATGACAGCTCACTCTAGTACTCTTGCCTGGGATATCCCATGGACAGAGGAGCCCAGTGGGCCAAGTCCATAGGGTTGCAAAAGAGTTGGACACTACTTAGCGACTGAACAACAGCAACAGCCAAACATACAAATGCTACTCAGTGCTTCTCAACTGCCTCAGATTCCTTAGCCAGTGTGCTCACCCAGGTCCTGTGAAGAACCCAGTGTGATACAGGAAGTAACCTACCCTGCACTGCAGCACTTGGATGGGATCTGCTGTCTGGAAATGACCTAATTGGAGGCCAATCAGTTTTCTTTTCTCCTCACAGATTTTGAAGCCAGCTTAATAAGACTGTTGGACAAAGTAACTAATGGTTCTCGAATTGAAATAAACCAAACAGGTAAGCTCCTTTTCTTCCCATTCCTGAAAGCACTTACATGTACTACTTAAATATTCCTCTGTTACTCACCTTTTTTGAAGATAAAAATATTGTATTTGAATGGAAAGACAGTTACCTGTCTGTGATATGACTGTCTGAAGATGGTATGTGAAATTGCCAATTTAAGGGACATATACTTGACTTAAGGAAGTGAGAAGAGTGAAAATTTCAGATAAACAGACAAGCACCTCCTCTCTTTTAAACAATAGAAGTGTTTTATACCTAACTTTATTTACAGCTTTTCAATATCCGTGTAGCTTATGTTGTCACAATAAACTCTGAGGTAGCTGTATGTGATGAATTTTAATTTGTTTATTTTGTCTTTTAAAATAAGTTTATACAAGTATGTGCAAAAACTGTGAAAATCCCTTTACCTGTTTCCCCTTCCATTCACCCTCTCGGGGGCAGCCATGGGGACTTTGTCCTGGTCTCCTTTGTATGTATTTGCTTCCATGAACACTTTTGTATCTCAAACCATCAACAGGATCAGGCTGTTCATACTGTTCTGCAGCCAGCTGTTTTTTATCAGCACAGATGTCTCAGGGAATTTGCTTGCCAGGCAGGTCCATCTCAATTTTTCAGTGGCGTTACATTGTATTCTGTTGTATGGATACATGATAACTTATTTGACTGTTCCCTGCTGATAAATATTTAGGTTGTTTCTAGCTTTTTGTCTAGTTTTTTTTTTTCTTTTTTTTTTTTTTTTTTTGCTATTAGAAACTGTTATCTACATTGTATAGGTGATCATGGCAAACATGTTTTGATTGTCTCCATGAGCTATGTGCCTTTGCACATGTATTCAACAGAGGAAACTGAACTCTTCTGTGTGTTGGCTCTGTTAAGGGAGAAGACAAGCTTGGCTTTATAAGTGGCCATGGGACTTGATCTGTAGCTGCATACAGCCATACCTCACAGAGAACAGGTTTCAGGAGTAAAACATCAGATGCCCTTTGCAAGCTATGATTCCTTTAGTCTTCCTTGACTCCTTTACTTTGAAATTGCTGGGGATGTTTTCAGCAGTTTTTATTGGTGATTCAGAGGACAAGAAATTCTGTTATTTTGGGGTCATATCTGTTGTTTTATGGTCATATCCATAAAACCCGAGACTGCGAGCCACGCGGCAGAGCAGTTCTCCTGGGTTCTCTTACCCTGCTGCTCTCCACCCAGGTGTCCTTTCCCAATAAAATCTCTTGCTTTGTCAGCACATGTGTCTCCTCGGAGAATTCATTTCCGAGTGTTAGATAAGAGCCTAGTTTCGGGCCCTGGAAGGGGGTCTGTCTTCTTGCAACAAATGGCGACTCTGGTGGGACTCTTCTTCACTGAGACTGACATCCTGACCACTTGGGGTACTCAGGGGCCAGCTTGCCTGCCAATGGACCAGACCCAGCGGCTGCAACTGGGACCCTTTTGTCCCTGGTCTCCTCCTGACGTGGACAACTAGCCAGAGTGCCCCAAACTGGTAAGGAACAAGAGACTTTATTGACCTCTCTCCCCTTCCCTCTCTCTTTCCGCTACTAAACCCTTCCTATCCTTCCCCATTTTTCTAGTCTCCTGGTACTGGATGCAGGAATCTGGTCGAAGGGCCCTCAGCGTGAGCTTAGGATTGGAGACTGATCACCTCCTCTTGGCAGAGAATTCGAATTCTGGTTCTGGTCTGGTCTGATTTCTGGTAGGGCCGAGTTCCAGTCCTCCCTTCTCTGGAGGCCCAGGGAAAAGTCCCATAATGCCTGAGTATCTGTAGGTGGCAGAAGACGTCTGTAAGGCCACCCTTTCTCCCCCTTCTCCCACCTCCTCCCCCTTCTTTCAACCTGGCTTCCTTTCCTCCCTTTGAAATCTTTGATGTTAGTACTTGGATCTGAAGTTCTATGTCTCTATAGGAGGTTTTCTGAGAGACTGTATTCTTGTATTTAAGGGCTTCCCTTGTGGCACAGAGGTTAAAGCATCTGCCTGCAGTGTGGGAGACCTGGGTTCGATCCCTGGGTCAGCAAGATCTCCTGGAGAAGGAAATGGCAACCCACTCCAGTATTCTTGCATGGAGAATCCCATGGATGGAGGAGCTTGGTGGGCTATAGTCCACATGTCGCAGAGTCGGACACGACTAAGCAACTTCACTTTCACTTTCTACAGCTTAGTTGAGATGATCCTGCTTCCTTCCACTTCTTGTGTCTACCTGCCCGCCTTCCCCCCACCCCCCCACCCCCCAGCCTTCATTTTGATGATCTGGTTAGTTTCTTGTTTGGTTAATTTGCCGGCATAGACAGATTTTAGTGCAGAGTTCAGTGGTTATAGTCTTTGGGAGTTGGGGGCTTTTGGGCCTAAAAGATTGTTTTGAGTCATAAATAGTATTTAGAATAACTAAAGTAGGGTTTTCTAACTTTGATTAGAATATGATTCTGATAGTGATTATTGTGATTTTGATTTTTTAATATGGTGAAACCTGTATTTCTTGTGTCAAACTCCCAAGCACTGCTTTCCTTTTGGTGACTGAACCTAGTTCCTTCCTCTAATGTTAGATTTATTTATTGGTAAATTGTGCCAGGAGAACTTGGCCAGGGATTATTAGTATCAAGAATATATTGTATCCATTTCTTCATATCCTCTGAATCATCTAGCATATTTTATTTGGTTTTTCCTCTAATATGTAAACCTAGTATGAAACCTTTTGGATGATATGCATATTTGAAAGAATAAAGAAAGATAAAGTGTTTCCACTAAAACAGTTCAATAATTTTAGACATTTCCATTTGTTACTATTAAATTAAAATAGTTACTATTAATGGAAATGAGTGCCATAAGTACTTGCCTTCTCTAGGTACCTAGTTTGGTGACTGTGGTATTGGGAAATCTGATTTCCTGGGCCTAGAAGAAGCTGATTGCTGGCACGATGATTTCAGAACATCATTTGTAAACCCCAGCATTGGCACAATCTGAGAGCATGCTGTTGGGAGACTAGGGTGCCTGTTAGGATATATCTCCTCTGTGCCCTGCTGTGACTCTGGCAATTCAGATGACTTAGGGAGGGGTTTAATTTATTACTGTTTATTAAATTACACTCACAGTTTATTATTGTTACAAGGACTTGACAGTAATGAGTCAGCTTTTGGAGTGAAGTATGTGGGCTCTCAGGAATGGCATTTGAACTCTTGGATGCCCTTGCCAGACTTTCCCCTTGGGACTGACTGTTTCGTTGCCTTTGTGACACTTTTTTTTTTTCTTCTGCTGACTTTCTTTCCTCTATTATAAGGAACGACCTTATATTATCAGCCTGGCATCTTGTATGGTGGGTCCATGGAGCATGACTGCAGCGTTCTTCGTGGCATTGGGTATTATCTGGAAAGTCTGCTCTGCCTGGCTCCATTTATGAAGCACCCGCTGAGAATAGTTCTGCGAGGAGTGACCAATGACCAGATTGACCCTTCGGTGAGTAGTGAGGCCACACTACACTGTGATTTTTGTCTCCTGTCACACCTAACTTCTGAGAAACTAGTTCCTGATAAAACACAGTTTATTGTTGAGTGTATTTGTTTTGTTATTTACCTTGAAGTTTAGAGATTAATCACTCCAGAAGGCAGATGAGCCAAGACTCATAATCATCAGATTCAGTGACGATTGTTAATCTTCTTCAAGGTGCCTTTCATTGTTATGTCTAAGAACCTTCCGAACAGATGCTTGCAGTCTCATCATGTTTGACATGAAATATGGCTCTGTTGACTGAAGTGTGTGAGAGTGGAGTTTTCATAAGGTCATGTGATGGTTGAGGCTGAAAGGCAGCAGATCAAAATTTTAGGCAGAGAATAATATCTTCTTGGCATGCTGCAGCATAATCTTGACTTAGGCTTCAACTGTACAGTTTAGGACTTTCTTCTTCTGAGAAGAGTTTGCAGATTTAGAGGAAGGGCATAGGGCAGGGAAGGTATATATGAGCTTTGCCAGTGTGTGAGCATCAGCAAGCTTCTTATTAAGCATGCTGCGTTTGTGGGAAGGATAGTTTAATGTATAACTAAAATATTCATTGTGGCTACCACAGCTGTCTTAATGACAGTCTGGGATGGGTTTTATTGTGTGAGAGAGAGAGAGAGACAGAAAGACAGACAGACTGGGGAGAGGGAGATTGATGGATTGGAGCAGGCCTGCCTTAGACCTTTCATAGTGAGGCAACAGTCCCTACCTTTGGATGCTCTGCTGTCCAGAGAAGGTATCTTCAAGCTGAGGGTCATGATGTGAAGTTTTAACCGAGGATGCTTGTCTTCATCTCGGCAGACATTAGAATAAGACCACTGAAGGGATGGCTTCAGAGGCAGATGTGTGTGGCTTCCCTAACCAGGGAAGACCAGTTAGGTGGGGCAGTGAGCCCCAAAGCAGAGACTGCTGGTATTCACCAGGATGCTGATGAGGTTATAAACATGATTAATGATGTTCTTGGGCAATAAAAGGTTTATTCCTGAATTCTTAGGATTCAGATACATAAACTCTTCCCAGGATCCAAAGTAGAGTGCAAGATCTGATATTCTTAACTGTATACGTATGCTGCATAAACTGTTTAGAATTTCAAAGTAATTCAAGTGGTTGCTTATGTCTCGCATTTTTCTGGAAGATTCTAGGAAATGGGTTCTTCAATTAAAAGTAAGGGAGGAGACCTCTACTATTTCTGATTGGGAGGGGTAGGGGTAGGTGCCTTGACTCTTGGGAAAAGTCCCTGAAGCAGACAGGAGATGTTGGCACCCATGTATCCCAGTTTGGTACTCTCTTTCTATAATTGCCAGTGATCTTAAAAGCTGTTATCACTGACAGTACTAAAAATTTACATATTTACAGATTAACAATGACAAAGAATAATTGACAGATTCCCTAGAAATAGTGTTTTATTCTTTCTAGCAGCATATTAAAAGGCTTTCTTGTTGTTTTCACATGCTACAGGACTAAAATGACCTTGGTTAGTACCTGGCTCCAGCCCAGGATAAAATAAATATACCTAATCCTGGATAAAGAGTAACTTCTTCAGCCTGTGGCTTCTTCGTTTTGAACTTTCTCTTTAATGTGTAGTTTCCCCATCAATTTATGTCCACACCTACTGTCTGCACACAGGGATGAATACGATGAGTTCTGCCCGTAGGGAATGTGGTTTCATGGGGTGAACAGCTGTGAACACAGTCAGGGATACCACAAGGCTGGATACCTCTGGGCTCTGGCAGACGTACAAGTCGAGTGCTGAGGGCTGGGGAGGGCTTTCAAGAGGAAGGGAAGCCCCAGAGTCAGTCATGGTTTTAGGAAGATAATTGTAGAGCTGAGAGAAGGGTTAATTGCCAAGGTGTCAACCAGTATGAACTTGATGCAGAGGGAAGTGGAAGGGTAGACAGATATGAAGGGCAGTGTGGAGGGAGGGGCTTCATAACTCTATAACTAATTGGAGATGGGATAGGAGGAACGGGTCACAGGTAACTCCATGATTTCTGTCACGGTTGACTTGAAAGGATAGTGATCAGAAAGAGTTTGACGCAGGGAAGAGGAAAATTGTGATGGGGTGATAGTTGATGTGTCTGATTTTGGTCCTGTTCTCTGGGATATTGATGGGATATCCATGGGGGATGTCCAGTTGGGAATTACTGTTTGGAGCCTCAGATCATCAGGATCTTACCTACTGATATTTCACTCTGTAGGAGAATGAGGTTGACTAGTACCGAGGTTGATCACTGGTGGCTTTTTGGCTCAGTAAGTCTGACAGGTGTTTTTCTCTCGGTCTGCACAGTGTGCCAGTGGTGTTGGTATTGGTGTGTGTATCTGAATTGATTGTTCTTGTTTGAAACCCCAGAGTTTTTCATTGCAGTAGGTTGGTGTGGCTTCTCCACAACAGCAATCCATCAGAGCTGAGTAGCACCTGCCCTCTTGGGAAGAGGCGTGAGAGCTCCATTTGGACACAGGTCTTAACCGACCTCATCATTCATTTAACGTCCCTTTCTAGCCTCAGTGGGCCAGTAGAGTTTTGGCTTCATGGTTCCAGGGACTGAGAATAGATGAAGAAGAGGAATAAGTGTGTAAGGAGTGAGTTGGGGAAGAGGAGCTGGAGACAGTGACTGTGGAAATAAAAGGATTTGGAGGAGCCAAGGAGTTGAGTTCTGAAAAGCTAGGGATGATCCAAGAGTCAGTCCTTGCAGGAGTTGAGTTGGGATTGGGTAGGGAGATGCAGCAGTGAGAAGTTCTGTTGAGCTTTAAGAGAACAGTATCATTAGGGTGCAAGATCACGCACAGGTTCAGGATGAGTAAGAAATAGAACCATAGAAGGTTGGGAAATTCTTCCAGAACGCTAGATGGGATGTCTCCTTAAGAGCTGAGGTTGGGAATTTTTAAGTGAGAGAAACTTGCACTTGTTTGTAGGCTGTAATGGAGAAGGAAAAAGTTAAAATGAGAAGGGTAGAAGGGCTTAATAAGGCCACTTACAGATATCCAGAGGATAGAAGCAGCAGTGATGAGATGAGCCTTGTAAAGGGGTAGGGACATTTTGCAGACAAAAACATAGGAAATGGGGGGAAATTTTGAGAAGAAAAATTCTAGGAGGTCTCCTTTGAGTCTCAGTGATTTGATACTGGTGCCCCCAGTTGATATTTACTGGTGCCAGCAGTTGGCCAGATGGTGAGTGAAGAGTCTGTCCTCTTTCAGGGCTATCCTAGCAGGGAAAGGAAGTAGAGTGAAGTGTGCTGTGTCCTGGCCACTTGTTTAGGTGGACCTCTGTCAGTATCCGTATTTATTTGATTCATGAGGGTTAGGTAGATGTTCTTATCACTGTTTCAGACAAGGGAACTGAAGGGAACAGGTTTCTTCTCTTTTTCTGTTTGTTGTGGTGTATGCCAAGTTGCTTCAGCCATGTTTGACTCTCTGCGACCCTATGGATTGTAGCCTGCCAGCCTCCTCTGTCCATGGGATTCTCCAGGAAAGAATACTGGAGAATACTCAATTGCCATTTCCTTCTCTGGGGGATCTTCCTGACCCATAGATTGAACCTGAGTCTCTTATGTCTCTTGCATTGGCAGACAAGTTCCTTACCACTAGGGCCACCTGGGAAGCTATGGATCTGATCATATTTCTATTTGTTGACTGATTGGACTGTAAGGGTGGTGCCTTTGCCCTGAGGTTCCACTTGGGTCAGACTTTTGCCTTCCCTCTCTGACTGCAGAGTAACAGATAGGTTTCCTTGAAGCAGAACCCACAGACCACCCCCACTTTGCTAGATCCAGTGTGTGGAGCTTGAGGAGGTTATGGAACTTTCCACTCGGGCCCCTCTTTCTACAGCAGGCAGCCAAAGCCCTGAGGAGAGAGCGTCCGGGCCTCAGACGCTGTAAGAGGCAGAGTGGGGCTCCAGGCCACAGCTGCCTTTCCAGCCCTTGTCCCACCACAGCGAGGGGCCTGCCCTTCGTGTCAGATGGAGAGTGACCCAGGAGACAGGACCCCACCTGGAGTTATATTTGGGCTCCTGACTGGCCCTCAGTCAATTTGATTTCCTCCTATTTGACTCCAGGTGTGGGTGGGATGAACCAGCAGGGGTGTTCTGTTCTCTTCCCTTTCTCTTACCCGGGAGAGCTGGAGGCTGCCTAGCCCTAGGAGTCATGTTCACGGAGTAATCGGCATCCTTGCAGCCACCTTTTCCAGAATCTGGCTTAGTCTTCTCCCCAGCTGCCCTTCGTACTAGCCTTGACTGAATTCTTCTTGGTTTCAGCAATTCCAAATGCCTATTTTAAGTTTCTGAGTTGTGTGTAGCTTTAATATTTAATTGAAATTAGCTAATCTTTAATGGATTTTCCCAGTAACTGCTTCTGCCCCACCTGATCCATGCTGAACATGTTCCTGGGATACACAGGTCATTTCTACCTCTAGTTAATTTCTGATATATGAATATTTAGTTGGGGACTGTTCTCTGCCATAAAGCCCTGTTGGAGTATTGTTCTGTTGAATGTTAGCATGTAAGAGTTGGTAGCAACTTGGAGACAGGCAGGCTGAGCTCCTTACCTTAGAGACAAGGGAATTTAGAAGTTGAGATTTTCTTGTTTGAGGCCACACAGCAAACTAGAGCCTGGACTGGGACCAGGGCTTTTTCCCAGAGCCTCTGCTTATGCTGCTTGCCCTCAATGCTTCCTGTTGTAGGATCAGTCCCTGCAGGGCTGAGAAACATCTCTTGTTCCATTGGGAGCAAGCAAGGGATTGCTCTTGTTTCCCTAGTTGCCGCTGAGACAGCAGTCACTGACTTCTTCAATAACGTGATTTGAATATCACCTTATCCTCTGTGAGGAATCTGCAAATGAATAAGGAAGGATCGAAGGCCTCCTAGGAGTTTCGAATGAGGAGATGATAACAGTTGTACTTGACAGTGTCTTACCATTGACTGGATGTCTTCCTTGCACTTAGGAGTTTTCGTTGTTTGCTGCAGTTTGAGGCTGTCTTTCCTCTGAGGCCCCCCGGCGCCTTGTAGAATCACCACCACCTTTAACTGCCTATGTGTGGGTGTCAGCAGGATTCTTAGGTAGAACTGTTAGGCTGAATAGCTGATTCACTTTAGCCTGGAGTGCTAAAGAAAGAATACTTAGAGAGGCCATGTCTTTGCTTAGTGTTTATACCTATAAGAATGATCAGAGGTCTCAGTTTGTTTTCTGCATGAGCCCAGCAGTTTCTTGGTGCTTTTGGCATGATAGCATGTGATGCTCATGATGACTCATAAGATAGGTGTGTACTACTATAAATGTGGAAAAGGGGCTCAGAGAAGCCAGTGGCTTATAAAATCATAGTCTTTAGTCGAGAGCAGAACCAACCCATGCCCTCAGTTGTAAGCTAGCCTCTTTTCTCTTTACCAGACTGCTTCATCTACCTAGATGCTAAGCCTTAACCTGCTTTGTGGATTCTTTCTTCTTTCCATCTCAAGGTTTAACTAAACTTTTTTTTTTTCTGAAATTATTCTGCAGGTTGATGTTCTGAAGGCAACAGCACTCCCTCTACTGAAACAGTTTGGGATTGATGGTGAATCTTTTGAGTTAAAGGTATGAATGTCCAGATTGTTGGTGGCATAAAGCAGTGTGAAATATTTTCTTACCAACTCACTGGAAGAGCTGTATGGCTCAGTGTGTGTGTGTGGCACATTTGGAGTCACCATTATAAGAATTCTTGAACATAGCATTGCAGACTTTGAGCTGAAAGGGTCCCTTTAGTACTGACAAGAGTACTTGATATATTGCACTTACTTAGTGGTAGTAGATGTTGTCAACATTCTATATACATTAACTCCTTGACTCATAACAACTCAGCCAATAAGTCATGGAGCTGGGATTCTGACCATGCTACCTCTCTGATCTGGATCATTTATTGTTATTTGTGTCTAGAGCCTACCAATCTGAATGTCCCTGAGACTTTGTAGTACTTTACTTTCAAAACCTAGTTGAAGTAATTTAAGCATCTGTTTGTTTGCTATTTAAGGGAATTATATCAATCCAGTGTGATAACACTGGATATCTTAAGCTGTTTAGCATCTCTGCTTTTTGAAGGGGCATTACTTCATTTTTATTTAATAACTCAAAACTATTGAGTTTTGATAGACCATTTAATTCCAGAAGAGGAGAAAAGGGTTCTTGGTGGTTAAGAAGTGGGTAAGCTGATGAGCTAGTCCAGTCCCTCATTTTAAGGTTGAGGAAACAAGTTCTGGTGGTGAAGTGACCTGTCTGGCTTTGGCTGGAACATGCAGGCTCTGTGTCTACTGCTTTTTCTGACACACCACATAGTCCCCTTGCTCAGCATGTGCCCCTGTGGAGCTGACACTAGATTCTGTTGATCTTGAAGAGATGGACAAGTTGGGTTCGAAAGCCTTCTGCATTCTAATGTTGGTTTTCATTCTTGGTGTACACCAGCCTGGCTGGGTGTCATCCACTCTGTTGAATCCTGACCTCTTCTTTTTCACTATGCCTGCAGGTTGTACGACGGGGAATGCCGCCTGGAGGAGGAGGTGAAGTGTTTTTTTCATGTCCTGTGAGGAAGGTCCTGAAGCCTATTCAACTCATAGATCCAGGAAAGATCAAACGTATCAGAGGAATGGCGTATCCTTTGCATTCGCTTCAAATTTCTTACTTTTTTTTTTCTTTGCCTAGGTAAGATAAGAATGACTCATAACAGTTTACTTCTTCCCAGGGTTATTTACGTTTCAGACAACAGTTCAGTCGCTCAGTTATGTCTCCCTGTCACCAACTCCTGGAGCTTGCTCAAACTCTTGTCCCTCAAGTGGGTGATGCCATCCAACCATCTCATCCTCTGTTGTCCTCTTCTCCTCCTGCCTTCAATCTTTCCCAGCATCAGGGTCTTTTCAAATGAGTCAGTTCTTCACATCAGGTGGCCAAAGGATTGGAGTATCAGCTTCAGCATCAGTCCTTCCAGTGAATATCCAGGACTGATTTTCTTCAGGATTGACTGGTTGGATCTTCTTGATGTCCAGGGGACTCTCAAGAGACTCCTCCAACACCACAGTTCAAAAGCATCAATTCTTCAGCACTCAGCTTTCTTTATAGTCCAACTCTCACATCCATATATGACTGCTGGAAAAACCATAGCTTTGACTAGATGGACCTTTGTCGGCAAAGTAATGTCTCTGCTTTTTAATATGTTGTCTAGGTTGGTCATAGCTTTCCTTACAAGGAACAAGCGTCTTTTAATTTCATGGCTGTAGTCACCATCTGCAGTGATTTTGGAGCCCAAGAAAGTGAAGTCTGTCACTGTTTCCATTGTTTCCCCATCTGTTTGCCATGAAGTGGTGGGACCAGATGACGTGATCTACATTTTTTAAATGTTGAGTTTTAAACCAGCTTTTTCACTCTCCTCTTTCACTTTCATCAAGAGGCTTTTCACTTCCTTTTCACTTTCTGCCATAAGGGTGGTATCATCTGCATATCTGAGGTTATTGGTATTTCTCCCTGCAACCTTGATTCCAGCTTGTGTTTCATCCTGCCTGGCATTTCACATGATGTACTCTGCATACAACTTAAATAAGCAGGGTGACAATATATAGCCTTGACATACTTCTTTCCCAATTTGGAACCAGTCTGTTGTTCCATGTCCAGTTAACTGTTCCTTCTTGACCTGCATACAGATTTCTCAGGAGACAGGTAAGGTGGTCTGGTATTCCCAGCTCTTTTTAAATTTTCTGCAGTTTTTTGTGATTTATGCAAAGTCTTTGGCGTAATCAATAGAGCAGAAGTAGATAGTTTTTCTGGAATTCTCTTGCTTTTTCTATGATCCAACGGATGTTGGCAATTTGACCTCTGGTTCCTCAGCCTTTTATAAATCCAGCTTGAACATCTGGAAGTTCTCGGTTCACATACTCCTGAAGCCTGGCTTGGAGAATTTTGAGTATTACTTCACTAGTGTGTGAGATGAGTGCAATTGTGTGGTAGTTTGAACATTCTTTGGCATTGTCCTTCTTTGGGATTGGAAGGAAAACTGACCTTTTTCCAGTTCTGTGGCCACTGCTGGCATATTGAGTGCAGCTTTAACAGCATCATCTTTTAAGATTTGGAATAGCTCAACTGGAATACTGTCACCTCCACTAGCTTTGTTTGTAGTGATGCTCCCTAAGGCCCACTTGGCTTCACATTCCAGACAACAATCTTGGAAAAATCTTAACAGTGAACTTGTAATTATTGGCTGAGATAGGGTATTTTATTATCTACCTCATCATAACTAGACTGACTAATTGATTCATTTATTTTTTTTTGATTAACACTTAAGCAAACAGTTCCACTGTTTGTTACACTCTCTTGAGGGCTTTGATTTGGGGGCTACCAATGCACTGTAGTCCCTGCTTTAGAAGAGCTCATCGTCTGGTGAAGGAAATGAATGTACAGATACATAATTCTGCTATAATGTATCAAGTGATGTAGATAATGTTCAGTGGGTTGGAGGAAATAAGAGTAGAGTGGCATATTTGTCTGGAAGATGTGAGAGAGCTGAGTAATAATGAATAATATCTACCATTTAGTAATTGCTTATTCTGAACTATGATAATTTATATACTTAATTTATTTTTTATTGTTTAAACTATTGAGATGTGTACAAAAAACTGTATATATTTAATGTGTACAACTTGAGGAGTTTGGAGATATATATATATATATATATAACCTGTGAAACCATCAACCCAATCAATGCCATAAACATTTCTATCACCTCCAAAAGTTTCTTTTCATCCTCTTTATTATTTTAATTTTTTGTGATAAGAATACTTTTAACATAAGATTTACCCTCTTAGCAAATTTTAAGTATGCAATATAGGCATTACAGTGTATAGTAAGTGTCTAGGAGAAGGAAATGGCAACCCACTCCAGTGTTCTTGCCTGGAGAATCCCAGGGATGGGGGAGCCTGGTGGGCTGCCATCTATGGGGTTGCACAGAGTTAGACACGACTGAAGTGACTTAGCAGTAACAGCAGCAGGACTTATTTAGATTCCTCATATAAATGGGATCATATAGTATTTGTTCTTATATATCTGGTTTATTTCACATAGCATAATATCCTCCAGGTTCACCCATGTTGCCACAAATGATAACATTTCCCTTTTTGAGGATGAATAACATTATTAAATCCATATACCACATTTTCTTTACCCATTTGTCTGTTGATAGACATTTAGGTTGCTTTTATACCTTGGCTATTGTAAATAATACTGAAAAGAATATAGGAATCCATGTGTATTTCTTTGAGATCCTAAGTTAAGTTTCTTTAGATATATATCCAGAAGTGGGATTGCTGGATCAGATGGTAGTTCTACTTTTAATTTCTCAAGGAATCACCACACTGTTTTCTATAGTGGCTTCACCAGTGCATGTTCCCACTAGCAGTGTACAAGGACTCCCTTTTCTCCATACCCTCACCAACACTTCTTATTTATTTATTTATTTTTTGATAATCACTATCCAAATGGGGTGAGGTGATATCTCAGTGTGGTTTTAATTTGTAGTTCCTTGGTGATTCGTGATTATTGAGTGCCTTTCCATGTTTTAGTTTGCCATTTGTATGTCTTTTTTGGGAGAAGTGTCTATTCAAGCCCTTTGCCCATTTTTTAAGGAGAGTTGTTTTTTTGTTCATTTTGCTACTGAATTGTAAGATAAGGTGTCCTGTATCTTTTGAGTGTTAATCATATATATGAATTTCAGACATTTTCTCTCATTTACATAGGTTGCCTTTTCACGCTGTTGTTTATTTTGCCTCTTTTTTTTTTTTCTTTTTGGTATTCAAGAAATCATTGCTGAAGCTAAAAGTCTTCCTCACTGTTTTCTTCTCAGAATTTTACAGTTTAAAGTCTTACATTTGTCTTTAATTCATTTTGAGTTTATTTTTGTACCTGGTGTGAAATAAAAATCCTGTTTCATTCTCTTGCATATAGGTATTGTTTTCCCAACAGTGTTTATTGAAGAGGATATCCTTTCCCCATTGTATATTCTTGGCAACCTAGTTGAAGGTCAAGTGACTAGATATGTGTAGGTTTATTTCTGGGCTCTCTGTTCTGTTGTCTTTTTTTTTTATAATGTTAGTACTATACCGTTTTGATTTTGGTAGCTTTGTAACATATTTTGGTATCAGGACCTGTGATACCTTCAGCTTTGTTCTGCTTGCTCAGAATTCTTTGGCTATTTGGAGTCCTTTGTTCATATAAATCTTAGGTTTATTTTTTTCCTATTTTTATTAAAAATAAATGTGAGATTTTGATAGTGATTGCCTTGAATCTGCAGATTGCTTTGGAAAGTATGGACATTTTAACAATATTAATTTTTTCCAGTCTTTGAACATGGACTGTCTTTTTCTCTAAAGTCTTTTAAAATGTCTTTTATCAGTGTTTTGTAGTTTTTAGTGTGTAGGTCTTTCACTTCCTTGGTAAAGTTTATTTCTAAGATTTTAGATTGTTTTAAATGCTATTGTAAATAGGATTGTTTCTTTGATTTTTTTTTTTTTTTTTGTGGGTAGTTTGTTGTTGTTAGCGTATAGAAACTCAACTGATTTTTGTATGGTCATGCAACTATATTGAATTCATTTATTCTAACAGTTTTTTGGGGGGGATGCTGTTCTTTAGGATTTCTACATATAAGATCGTCTTCTGCAAAAAGAGATAATTTTACTTTTTCCATTCCAATTTGAATGCATTTTCTTTTTCTTACTTAATTACTCTGGCTAGGACTTCTAGTACTATGCTGAACAGAAATGTCAAGAGTGGGCATCTTTGCTTTGTTATGAATTTTATAGGAAAAGCCTTTCAGTTTTTTCACCATTAAAGATAATGTTAGCTTTGGGCTTTTCATATATGGCCTTTATTGTGTTGAGGTAAGTTGCTTTCTTGCTTAATTTGTTGAGAGTTTTTTTTTTTTATCATGAAAGAGTGTTTTTTGTCAAATGCTTTTTCTGCAGCTATTGAGACAATGATATGATTCTTATCCTTCATTCTGTTAATGTGAAGTATCACATTGTTTGATTTGCATATGTTGAACCGTTCTTGCATCTCAGGGATAAATACCACCGTGTCATGTTGTGTGACCCTTTTAATATGCTGTCAAACTCAGTTTGTTAATTTTTTTGAGGTTTTTTGCATCCGGGTTTGTCAGATATATTGGCCTGCAGTTTTCTTGTATTATCTTTGGCTTTGATGATCCTAATCTTATAAAATGAGTTGGAAAGTGTTTCCTCTTATATTTTTTTTAGAAGTTTAAGCATTGGTGTTCATTCTTCTTTGAACATTTGATAGAATTCACCATTGGAGTCATCTGCTGAAGCCACCTGGTTGTGGGCTTTTCTTTGTTGGGAACTTTCTGATTACTGGTTTAATCTCTTTGCATGCAACTGATCTGTTCAAGCTCTCTGTTCTTGATTCAGACTTGAAAATTTTTATGTGTATAGGAGTTTATTTATTTCTTTTAAGTTGTCCAGTTTATTGATATATAGTCATTTATAATAGTCCCTCATGATCTTTTCCAATTTCTGTGATGTCAATTGTAATGTTTCCTTTCATTTCTGATTTTACTTACTTGAGTCTTGTCTTTTCTTAGTCAAGCTAAAGGTTTGTCAGTTTTTATCTTCAAAAAATCAGCTATTTCATGAAGTTTCTTCTATTGTTTTTCTGTTTTATTTATGTCTAATCTGCCAACTTTGAATTTGGTTTCTTTTTCTAGTGTAAAGTTAGGCTGTTTGAGATCTTCCTTTCATAGAAAGAATGTTAGCACTTATCAGGCAGTCCTAAGATGGCAGAAGAATAGGACAGGGAGACCACTTTCTCCCCCACAAATTCATCAAAAGAACACGTGAACGCTGAGTAAATTCCACAGAACAACTTCTGAATGCCGGCAGAGGACATCAGGCAACCAGAAAAGCACTTATCAATATAAAATTTCTTAGTACTCCTTTTGTTGCATTTGTAAATTTTGGTATGTTCTGTTTTCATTTTCATTTGTCTCGTTGGATCTTCTTTTATCGATTCAGCCACTCTGTGTCTTTTGATTGTGGAGTTTATTACATTTATATTTTATATACTTTATTTTTAACCTCAAAGTGAGTCTGAATTCACTTCCATCCTATTTTGTGGATATAGAAACTGAGGCTTCAAACGCTTAAGGAATTTGCTCCCATATAACATTGCTAGTAATGGTAGAGCTGCGATTTGAGCCCTGTCTCTGTGGCCCATGCCTTTAACCTCTGCTTTTTCCTGTAGAGAGGACAGGGCATTTGGACTGAGCTTGAAGAATAGAGGCTTGTAAAGCGGGACAAAGAAGGAGGAGTGCCGTGGACGAAAATGTGGGCCTGTGGAGGGAACAGTGCCCAGCCGTTCTGGGGAGCGGCAGGCTATGTGGTGTGGCCTGAATGCAGGTCACTCAAGGATGTCTGGTAGTGGAAGATGGGACGAAAAGTGAGAGCAGGAGCCTGTGGAGACTGGAGGCTGTGCTGAGGAGTTGACCTTCATTCAGAATCAGTAATTTTCTTTTGGAGAGAGAATTTAGAATTTGCACATTAACCAAATAACTCCAGTGGTACAGAAAGAACTTTTGGCTGTTTTTGGCTCATTGTAGAAATTTTGGTAGGTATGAGTTGGAAAACAAAACAAAACAAAAGCACCTCTTCACTGCACTCACTTAGAGGCAGAGATAGTAAGGAATTATGCCCTAAAGAGAGCTGGTGAGGGTTGTGGCTTGGGGACAGGTGAGGGCTGCTAGTTTATGAAGGTCTCCTAGAGGCAGGATGGATAGGATGCAGTGATCACCTGGGTCTGTGCTAGAGGAATAAGGAGTCCTTGAGGGGTATAAGTCCTTCTCACTTATACCCCTGAATAGACATATTTGTTCAGATAGAAGCTGCAAATGTTTGGGGTGGGGTGTGGCCATGTGGTTGGCAGTGGAAATAAGTTTAGTTTTATTCATGTTGGGTTTTATGATTCCAGGTAAGTACATGGATAAGTCCAGAAAGGACTTAGAAATTGGGAATGTAGAACTTCCTAGGAAATGTAGGACTCAGGGACAAGGAAAGCTAGAAATGTATGGTTGTGGCATTAGCAGAGAAGAGGGTGGGACCCTGAAAGGTCACTAAGATTTGAAAGCAGAAAGCAAAGTTCTTCCAGGAAGGGAGACTAGAGAAAATCAGAGTTGAATGGGGAATAAAGAAATCAGTGATACTTCATTAAAAATAAATAAAACTACACTGAGATGCCATCTCTCACTAGTTAGATTGGTAAAGAAACTAAAGCTTGACATCATATTCTGATGAAAGGTTGGTGAGAAGGTGAGACAATGTAATTACTATGATTAAGAATTTGTGCAGTCCATGGGGTCGCTAAGAGTCGGACACGACTGAGCGACTTCACTTTCACTTTTTCACTTTCATGCATTGGAGAAGGAAATGGCAACCCACTCCAGTGTTCTTGCCTGGAGAATCCCAGGGGCAGGAGAGCCTGGTGGGCTGACGTCTATGGGGTCACGCGGAGTCGGACACGACTGAAGTGACTTAGCAGCAGCAGCAGCAGCAGTAAAATTCCCAGACATCAAGGAAGCTGTCAAAAGCTACTAGAGTCATGTCAAATGGACATAGAAGCCAACTTGAAGTCGCTCCTACTAGCCAAAGATGAGACAGTCTAACTACCAATAAAAATAACTACAGATCAATTGATTACACATTAAATAAGGTTACAGCCACAAATTTATTATGATACTTAAAAAAAAAACAAACTGTATTGATCATCCTTGGAAATTGACCCATTCTTTTGAAAATCAGTAATAAGAGTCAACCATTTATTCTGCTTTTCCTATACAAACTGATAAAGGGAAGTTGATGAGGCAAAGTCTCTGTGTATCAAGGTATTGACTCTTTGTTTATGAATAAATTGCAAATAGTTTTTTTCTTAAAAAAATAAAGAGAAAAGAAAATGCAGCTAATTAGAAGCCAAGTCAGTACCTTAAAGGGCCCAGAGGAGTAAGCATTAGGCCAAGACCAGGGACTCACAGGAGGCTGCCACTGATAACCCTGAGGGCTCTTTCCAGCGAGTGTTGGAGTCAGAGGCCAGATAACCAGTTCTGGGCTGCAGAGTGATGGGGGGAAATGGTGGCAAGCAGAAGCTACTCTTTCAAGAACTTTGACAGGAAAGAGACTGGAAAGAAAAATACGGTGATAACTTGAGGAAAAGAATTGAGAACATCCTGTCTCTTTAACAAAAAGATTGATGATTTGAGTATTTTTGTAGGTTAAGTAGATTTATGCATGAGAGAGGGAGACTGACAAAGCAAGGTAACAAGACGATTAAAGCTAAAGCACAGGTGCTAGAGTCAGACAGATGTGGGTTCTAATTTTGGCTTTGCCATTCACTGATGTTGGGATTTTGGCCCCAAACTTTGGTTGACACATTTATCATTGGGCTGGTTTATGACTACCGTGTGGGGCTGCTGGTGCTGTGCTGTGCTCAGTCTTGTCTGATTCTATGTGACCCCATTAGTCTGCCAGGCTCTAATGAAGTTTAAATGGAGTAATAGATGTATAGTATGAGACACTGGGCTGGTATAAGTAAGTATTTGGTAAATGGTGGCTGCTCTTGTTTTTATTATTATTTAAGAGGAGGTGGATTGAAAATGCAGGTGTATGGTAAGAATGGCTCTAGATGGAGCTTTTTGATGATGATTGGAAAGGGGTAGGAGGCATTTTCAATTTTTACTGAGTTAGGATGGGTTCCAAGGTGAGGGGACTGGCAGGGGTGTGATAAGGGAATGTGACAAGGGTGGCGAAGATGTGGGCCACTTAGGCATTGTGAGGGATGTGTCCAGTGGGGCATAGTGACTCAGGATAAGGAAAAGGCTGTGGCACTGCAGTAAGGGCTCAGCTGAAGTGAGGTGTTTTCATGGTGCTAGCTGTGTGGTGTGTGGCTAGTCCAGCAGCAATTGGCAGCCTAGAAGGAGGAGTGGAGGAGGCAGGAGGCCATCTTCATGCAGGACTGGGTGTGGATCGACCAGGTGAGTGAGATGTGCAGGAGTGTGGATTACAGGGCGTATTAGTGAGAGTGTCATTGGAGCGATGGCCGGTGCACTCCTTACTGAGGAATGCAGCAGAGGCTGCCAGCCTGGAGAAAGCACATGGTCATGGGGTTGGAAACCTTCACAGTTGTTTTTTTTTTTCTTCACAGTTTTAATGGAAATAGACATGTGTGTTGTGTAGAAGAACTTGACATTGTGTTTAGGGAGTTGTATTTGGGGGTTTCCAATGTTAAGAGTGGTAGAATTCTAGGTGCCAACAAGATCATGGTAAGGGCAAGTGTTGGTGGTGGGGGGCCGGATGGGGTTGGGTGATGGCTTTCCTGGTGGGGATTTGATATGAGTAGAAAGGATGTGTGCTTCTAGGGGTGATAGGGGCTTAAAGTCAAGTTTTGTATTTTTCAGGAGGTTTAAGGGTGGTCTTACTTGGAGGAAAGGAACTGTGGAGTGGATTGCCTTTTCAGAGGTCTTGACTGGATTGCATGGTGAGTAGTGAGGGCACGATGTAGGGTGGATGCAGAGCCACAGGACAGAGAGAGCTGTTGCTGAGATAAAAGATCAAACTTGGGGTGCTGCCTGAAGTTCTTTTTAGGAATTACCAAGAACAGAAGAACTTGTAAGAGAGCTTCCCTGGATTAATGTCTGTTCTCTGCAGGGCTATCCTTGGGCCCAACCATGGGCCAAGACTTGTGCGTGTAGGGGGGAAAATGGCTGGTGGAGGAGAAATGGTACCTTTCCCAGGGAACCCCCAGGTTGATGGATGCTAACATTGATGTCTGAAGGCGATGGTCAACTCTCATATTCTCCGACTCTTAGGAGATAGAAACAGGTTATAGAGGAATGGAAATGTGATGCAAATGCGTATTAAGTCGCTTCAGTTCTGTCCGTCTCCTTGCAGCCCTGTGGATTGTAGCCAATCAGGCTCCTCTGTCCATAGGCTTCTCCAGGCAAGAATACTGGAGTGGGCTGCCACTTCCTCCTCACAGAGAATCTACCTGACCCAGGGATTGAACTTATGTTTCCTGCATTGGCAAATAGGTTCTTTACCACAGGTGTCACCTAGGAAGCCTGGTGATGCTAGTAGGTGGGTTTTCTTTTTAAAAACTGGAGATACCTGTTTTGCTTGATGCACGTTAGTTACTTGTGTGCATGTTTAGTCGTTTAGTCGTGTCCAACTCTTTGTGACCCCGTGGGTTGTAGCCAGCCAGGCTTCTCTGTCCATGGGATTCTGCAGGCAAGAATATTGGAGTGGGTTGCCATTCCCTTCTCCAGGGGATCTTCCCAACC
This sequence comes from Tragelaphus eurycerus, assembly GCA_935064755.1. Classification (NCBI taxonomy): domain Eukaryota; kingdom Metazoa; phylum Chordata; class Mammalia; order Artiodactyla; family Bovidae; genus Tragelaphus; species Tragelaphus eurycerus. Next base: position 13,528,082 of record CAKXYN010000015.1, on the reverse strand, counting down.
CAGGAACTGAACCGGGGTCTACTACATTGCAGGTGGATACTTTCCTGCCTGAGCCACCAGGGAAGCCCCCCTAGTTACTAATAGCTCGACCTCATTCTCCTTAACATTGAATTTCACTGTGTACAAATTCCAAGTTAAACCCTGTTGATGGCCATTGGGATGTCTTCTGTTCTTCACTGTTGCCAAAAATGTTGTGGTTAATGGCCTTGTACACAGAGTCCTACACACTTTCAGAACTATTTCAGTTTGTTTTTTCTATTTAGAGATTTGTTTCTTCAGTGCTGTGTCATGGCAGTGAACTCTGCTTGGAGTCCATTCTCTCTAGTTTGGAAATGTGATTTCCATGGTGTGCTCTCTTTGTTTACCACAGTCCTGTGGTAACAATGTGGGTTGCATGGAGGCTGTTACACTGGGGTCTCACATGTACTCTGTACCAGGTATACAAAAGCCTCATGAGTTTTTTGATGCCTTTGATAAAGATACCAGGAAACAGGGAAAGCTCTGGGATTGTACAGGGTTTTACATAAAAGCTGAAGCAGCTGTTGTACCCTAGGCATCTGGGACGTAACCTTGTTCCTCCCCTGCTTTTTTCTGGTGTTCTTCGAACATTCCCTGTGTAGGCTCTGAGCCAGAAGGATGCTGGTGAGGTCCCAGGCAGTTCCCCTTCCTTGAGGCTGGGGATATGACACCTGTGCCTTCCCCCATCTAGCCCTAACTCTAGTCCTTCCTCTAAACTCCCCACGCAAGTCGACACAGCGCCCTTGCCCAGATCCCTGTCTGCAAACCAGACATTCCAGCTGCTGATCTGCAAAGCTGCCCGTTTCACAGATACCCCAAAGGAATGTGGGTTTGAATTGAGATCACTTTCTTGGCCAGCTTTGGAGCCTGGGAGAAAAGAAGCTGCTTTTGGAAAAAGCTTTAGCAGGGGTATTTTACTTGCAAGGCTGGTTAACAGTCGGGCTGAGCTTGGAGGTTATATTCCCCGTAGGAGGGCTCGAGCTGGGAGAAATAGCCCCATTCTCTTGTGTGTGTCTGTGGTTTTAACTGTTCCCCCTCCCCCGCCACCCCCGTCCCTGCAGAGTGCGTCTCTCTGACTGACTGGCCAGGGCCTGGGAGGGAGCTGGTGGCGTTCCTGCCAGCAGCTGTGACTGGACAGTGTGGTTGCCTTTTATTTACTGCCACCCACTCTCATTCTCCCCACTGCCTGAGAGAGAAAGAAACACTGTCTTTCAGTTTTGTGATGCTGTCCCAGTAGTTCATGATCGGATGTATAGGAGTCAAGAGAAGAAGCTGGGGTGAAGGCAGGAGAGGGGCATGGGCATGAGGTGGAGTTTGTTGGACCATCTGGTTTCCTTTCTCTTAATTGTAGGGAGGGTACTTAGAGAGTGAGTCTCTTGCTTTGTGTTCACACATATCCTCACTCCTTAGCCTTCTTTGACTTGTAACACCAGGGAGGGTGAAGGATAGGAGTTCCATATGCCCTGTAGCCATGAACTTGTCTTTCACGGATATGAATTCTTAGTATGGTACTCATAAAAGGCCCCTGGAATTGTCTGCAAAATTGTGTGTTCACGTGTTTCTTGAGACAGGGTTCATGGCTTTTACCAGATTCTCAGAGAGGTCTCTTATTCCTGAGACCTCTGCTTTGGGGTTTGAACCTTGGACTACCAGTGGGAAAAGCAGTAGCGGACATTCATTGGGCTCCGACTACACACAAAGCATGGCTGAGCACCTGACATGCATTGTTTCAATTGAGCTTCCAGATCTTGTGAAGGAGAGTATTATGATTGTTATTTTTGTAACAATGAGGATGCGGAGGTACCACGTTTTCAAGTAGCAATAATCATACCTTGGATAAAGCTTGTTGGCTATGATACCACCACTGTGCAAAGCTGGAAGCACCAGGAATAGCACATTGGTTCCAGAATGATGCAGTTTGCTGGAGCTGGGACTTAACACAGATAGTCCGATTCTAGAACTCTTAGCCAGTCTTGGCAGGACCTCCATACCAAGCCAGAGAGCCCCATAATGACTCTGGGATGCAGCTGGCTTTAAAGTTCCTTTCCTTCATTACTACAGTGCCTGAATTCTAGTATACGCTTCCATTGGCCCCAATTAGCACTTTTACCTACCGAGTTTCCACATCCCTGGAGGGATCAGGGAAGAAGATTGCCTTCGGGAAGTCGCATCTGTTTAATTTTGAATCTTGGTTCTGTGATTCAGTTGTCCTCAGTGAGAGCCCTGAAGCAGAAATCCATGGCCTTACTTCAAGGTTACTGTGAGCATAAAATAAGATGGTCATGTACCTGAAAGAACTTTGGAAGCCACGAGCACCATGGGATTATGTATCAGGATAGTGACATCTGTATTTTCCTGCAGAATGCGGGCACTTCAGGCCTCAGAGGGACAGCATCCTCCTGGTCCAAAGGGTATGAGACCTGGGACTGTTGATCGAAGCTGCCTGTGGTCAAAAGTACGTTCTGGACAGAAGAGGTGGTGATGTAACTGGGCTCTGTGTGTGTGTGTATTGAAAAATCCCTCTTTACTCTTTCCTCATTTTGGGTTTGTCCTTTGAGTCAAGTCAAATATTTATCGAGTATTTCTGAGTACAAAAGTAGTGTATGAGAGACTTGTGAGGGATATGGAGGTAGAGCCCCTTTCGTTATGAAGCGTGCAGTGTTATTGGAGAGCAAGGACGGCCTGAGTATACGTATATGAAGGGAGATGTGTGGTAAGTTCAAGTGCAGACCACAGTTGGGGCGTCCTGGAGGGTTTCAGGAGAGAGGGAGAACTCCAGGTTGGAAGAATGGAGGCAGGTAGATCAGGCTGAGGGATTTGGACACTTTGGTTCATGGAGCTGAGGATGATGGTGTTAGGTTGGGGATGGACCAGGCAGACTAGGGGTCTGATTGCAAGATCTGGGAGGGCCTGGAGTTACTGGGAGCTTCTCCCTCACACGTGGGAGCTGGATCTTTTGGTTAATGTCCAGGATGGGTCAGAAAGGGGAGCTTGATGCCAGTCAGGTTCTTTGGTTTTTGTTTCTGCAGCCCAAATGAAAATTAAATGTGTTATTGACAGTAATTTTCGAACAGTTGGGCTGGGCTGGGGAGACCACACACCTGGTTTTCCCTGTTGGACTTTGTGCCTGGGGTTTGGATCAGAGTAATGGAAAGATCGTGTGTTATTACTTCTTCGTTTCTTTAGCCCCTCGTTCCACATGCACAGCCAGCCCCTAACCATACATCGGACATTGGAAGTGCTTAGTACATACTTACTTTTTATTTGGTTGGTTGATTTGGGGAGAGCCAGTCTCTGTAATAAAGTTTAATTTGAGGCAGTAGTTTCCAGTTCCTCAAGCAGCACTCTTTTAATTTGAGTTGATTTGAGTTGCCAATATCTTTCCTTTCCTTTCTGAGGCTGTCCTGTTGTAAAAGTGCTAATTATCACTAATTGGACCATTAGGTAGAAGTTATAAGGAGCCTGTATCAGCCATAAATAGCATTGTCAACACTTACATAATTGAAAATAGGCTTAAGCTAAAAACCTGTTTAGACCTATATAGACAGCCCCACTACGTTCTTTTACTAATGTTTTTTCTGCTTCTTTTGTCAGCATACCATGGGGTGGATTGGGTCACCCAGGGGCCCAGGTCAGTCCCAGTGGGGTATCTGTCCTGGTCTTAGATTTCTAAGAGAAAGACTTAATGGTAACAGCAGTGGAGATGTTCAGAGAATACTTCAAAGGGAGTCTGGCTCATGCCATACAGGGGGGCAGTTGCCTTTACTTGTTCCAAAATTGAGGTGAACCATTTCTAGGGGAGAGGGAATGGGTAGGCAATCTAGAGCAGAGTTGGCAGCTGCTTTTATTTTATACTTTCCAAGTGTCTATATTGTTTGGATATTTTTCATCAAGGACTTTTATAACAATACAAAAATTATATAATAATGAAAATAATAATGTAAAAATTGAGTTATGATACCACAAAGTTAAGTAATTAAATACAGATGGAGAATAGAATGAAATTAGAAACATCATTTTGTTATGGCAGTACCACAAAAATTTGCTAGCTTTGTGACTGACTTTTCTCCTCTATGGAGTCCAAGCAGAATGACACCCTTAACTCCAAGTTGCAGGTATTCGGTACGTGTATCACCTCAGATGGCAAACCGGATTGTGGATTCTGCAAGGAGCATCCTCAACAAGTTTATACCTGATATCTATATTTACACAGACCACATGAAGGGCATCAACTCTGGGAAGTAAGTGTCTGTGCATTCTGGAAGCCTAATTCTGCAGCCTCCCTAAGCATTTTTCGTACTCCTGGTCTCTGATTGAAGCTTAAGCTGCCAGCTCTGAGGTTGGGCAGCCAGAGGAAGAATGATGCACATTTTTTTTCCTTCTGACTTACTGCCATTGTCACCACCAAGTATATTCTGAGCACCTATCACATGGAAAGCATCACTGTGCCCAGTGCTGGGTGATGAGGGTTTGAGATACCAGCCTCAGGGAATTAAAACCCAGCTATTAATAAAAGTGCCTCCAGTTTTAAATCCCATCTGCACTCTGTTCCCACTAAAAAGTAAAGTAAACAAAGTTCTCCCACCCTGGGTAAATAACAATTTAGGGAAAAAAATCCTTTGTTGGTCTAAGTGCCAGTTGGCATCTCTCTCCATCAAGGGGAACAACACCCTTAGAGCCAGAGAAACTTGTTATTGCAGATTTTAATTTGTTTTAGTTAGAGCCTTTGTGGAAAATCTCATGTTAGGACATAAAAAGTTAATAATGATGATCTATGTAATGAAAATATCTGTTTTAGGCTTTTGCTATATATTTAGAAACCACTAATTTTTTATTATGAAAATGTTAAGCATACAGAAAAGTTGGATAATACAGTGTATGCTTGTATATTTTTCTTCCTTGTAGGTAGAGATTATTTTGCCACATTTGCTTTCCTTGTATGTGAGTTTTCTCTGTTTTTGCTGAGCCATTTTAGTGTGAATGACAGTATCTTTACACTCTGGGCCTGAACTTTTCAGATTGTGTCTTATAAAAGTAAGAACATTAGAGACTGACAATTGTGAGATAAGAAATCAGTTTTTTTCCTCAGTTGTACCACAGCTCATCCTTTCATAGTCCTTCCTCTGAGCTTTCTTTAACCTCAGCAAAAGAAGGAAAGAGAGGGGAAAGAAGGGGGCGAGTGTGTTATGGGATCTCTGACCTTCATGAGGCCTAAGGAAAAGATAAAGGAGATTTCACAAATGCAGTGGTGACTCTTTGTCCAAAGCAACAGAGGAGGTGGTATCAGAGCTTAGAGTTGGGAAAGGATTTGTGTGCAAAGCTGGCCTTTTCCCTGGGAATTGCAAAGGTCAGTGATGGTCCCAAACTTTTGGTGTATTGCTCAAATACCATTGGTGGTGTCCTCATTCCTGACATGTGAGTGATAATGCCTACATTACTGTTACTGTAAAGATGAAAAGATCCCATATGTAAGCCCCTAATGCAATGCCGGGCACATAGTAGGTGCTGCAGAAATGGTAGCTGCTAATGCCGTTCTTGCCTTTTTCCTCCCTTCTTGGCTGCAGGTCTGGGATTATGTGTCAGCTGTTTCCTGGGGAGAGGGAATTACAAGGGATGGGGGAGGATAGGTGGTGCCAGCAACTGTCTGAGTGGCCTGATCTCTGTTGTGCCTTGTCATCTGGCCTGTCGCTCTACAAAGAAGCAGGGCAGACCAAAAGGCTGTGCTCCCAGCTAGAATGTGGCTTTTCATAATGCCATCATTGACCAGCCGACCCTAGTGCTGCTCAAGGCCCATACTTGCGAATAGTGAGTAGGAAGCTCACATGTGTATGGAGATGTAGGCATAATGTAGCCTTGTTTTACAGGTAAAATTTACCTATAAAACCAATGCATGATGTTAAATTTGCATTCTGCTTTCTAAATAACAAGTTACGGTTGACAAACAGTGATCTTCCTTCTCCCTTATGAAATTATAGTCATGAGTAGGTATTTTCCTTTTCTAATTCAGTGAAGTGTCCTCGTAAGTTAAGCTTGCTGAGCTCTGGGAGTGAGAGTCCTGTGTGGCCATGCCCTGGGACTTTGGGAGCCAGTAGTTCTTGGGGGCCTGTGTCAGTTGTTTGTCCAGTGCACATTTGTCCAGCATGGTCCCATTTTGATTCCCAAAGTCATGACTTTTTTGAAAAATCTAACCCTTTATCAATTAGAAAGTTTTGGAGCCCATTATCTATAAACTGTACGAATGCCATCTTCAGTGAGGTCACTTGGTGATCAGCTGCTTTGTCAGCATAACTTAAAATAGGCCTGATAATATACATAGCCCAAATTGGGGGATGGGAGATGTTGGCATAACATACATAGAGCATAATATGTTAATCGTGTTGTTTTTTGTAAAACAAATATGATATCAAATGAAACAGTCTTGATTAAATGTGAAGTTCATTGTAATAAGTACACATACCTCAAAAATTTCACATGGATGGAAAATTTGAAAGTGCTTAGGAACTGCAAGTTAAGTGGGTTTGAGCGTGATGATGGCTTGTCTCCTGGCCGTTCCTCCCTCCATTTTCTCCTTGTCATTTTGTGCCACAGCCTCTGCTGATGAGCTGGGTGCCCCCTCCCTTCTCCTGGTCAAGTGAGTCATAGGCAACTTGAGATTGTGCTTTAAATGTCCCACGATGATGGTGGGAAGTACAGTGTTAGATTGTTGAGTGTGACTCAGAGTGCCCTGGAACCTGTGTTCTCACTGCTCCCTCTCCCTTTGGCAGGTGTTATTAACCTTTGGCTACATAGACAATCAGTTTTGTTTTTTTTTTTTTTTAAGAAATTAAGGACCAACCAGTATAGTTAGCCCCTGTCGTGAGCTCATATAGTACATTTTTAATTTTACATGTAGTTTTTCTGAAACAAATATTTTGGCTAGTTTTGTGCTAGATGCATATAAGGTGCTTCATGAACATGTATGTTGAATTGTGTTAAAGGAGACAGGGCTGTATCATGCTTGCATGTGGAGTGTACTGCTTGGAGCTGGACATAGCTAACCCTGGAACAACACTTGGATTAGAAGTGCTGAACTTCCCTGTACTTGAAACCAGCGGTCAGCTCTCCATCTTTGGTTCCTCTGTATCCGGGGTTCGTATTTAGTGAAAAAAGATCTGTGTCACTGGACCTGAGCAGTTCAAACCTGTGTTATTTAATCAGTTATATTTGTTTCAAAGGCACTGAGCAAGGTAGACATGAGGTGTCACGTCTAGAAGTTTTGTGGGGAGATGTTTGTGTTTATTATTGTCAACTGATTTTGTTTTACATCAAACTGGTTGTCACTAAGCCTCATGAGAGCAGGGGCCCGTGTGTGCCCCAGTTCCTGGGTATGTAGAAACTTTCTCCTAAATATTTTTTGTGTACATAAGTGCACGAGGCATTTGTGGTCCTAGACTGGTAAGGGTGTTAGGTTCTGGCTGCTGGTGGTCAAAACACCTGGGCGAGAACATGATACTGGCTTCTGGATTCTATTCATTGAATTCTGAGTTTGCAATGTCCCGTGGGGACAAAAGCATAAAGCTGTACCTTCTCTAGGCCCTTTCTCCTTGGGTGGTCTTTGAAATTATGGGGCAACAACTTGCTGTTTCTCAGGAAGAGCTGTAGTCAGGTGGTCTCCAGGCTGCTTACATTTCTGGGGTGGTTGAGTGAGGGCCAAGGAAGTGGAGGACTTGTGTGGTCTTTGGCTTTTGGAAGACCTATGTTTGAAATGCGTATCAGTCTTTCTGGCCATGTGGACTTGATGCTGTTTGCTTGATTTGTCCATTTCCTCAGTTGTAAGGTGGGATGGTAATATTTACTCTGCAGAGTCATGTCAAGCCCCTAGCTCAGAAACTGGCTGAGAGTAGAACTCAATATCTTGTAGCTGTTAGGGTGGCTGTACACGTGGAGTGTTACAAACTCTCACAGTGTATGGTGTGGGCAAAGGGAGGGCTGAAAGGGAAAGCAGTGCAAATTCTCATCACCTTTGGTTTTCCCGTGTGTGTGCCCTCACTGAGTCATGTGTATTTCCAGTGTGAGCTGGTAGGATCTCTAATAAGGCCTGATATAACCAGACAGAGTGCCGTCAAAAGGATGTTTGTCTTCTCTTTTGACTGGTGAATGCAAACCCTGCTTCATACGCTACTCAGTGTCTGTGCCTTTGAACCTCCAGGTCTCCGGGCTTTGGGCTGTCCCTGGTTGCTGAGACCACCAATGGCACTTTTCTCAGTGCTGAGCTGGCTTCCAACCCCCAGGGCCAGGGCGCAGCGATGCTGCCCGAAGACCTCGGCAGGAACTGCGCCAGGCTGCTGCTCGAAGAGATCTACCGGGTATGTCCTCAGCTTCTGCAGGTCTGGGAGAGGAGCACCTGGAAGCAGTTTCCATTTATCTTTATTAGCAACTTTCTTTCTCTTTCAAGGGCTTCAGTCAAGGAGTTAACCTCTTCCTACCCTTTAGACAGTTCAGCATTAACTACCTTAGTGGGTTAGCTAACTAGTTAGTGAGCAGAGACTCAGCCCCATTGGTTTGATACAAACAGCAGGTAAGTTTTAATGATTGAGAGGGCAGAAAACTAGAACAGAGTCATGCATGAGGGAGGATATGAAAAATGAAGCAGGTTAGGTAGGGCACACACTGCCCTACCCAGAACAGGGACCTTCTCTCAGCCCCCAGTCGTTGCCACGGCATGGGTGAGGGCTCGTTCTTCTCAGATTTTTCAAGAGAAACTGGAAAGCTGGATTTGTATGTGACAGTTAATTCAGATAAAAAATAGTGTAGTAGGGTCAACTTTGCACAGCGTTCAGGAGCATTGACAACTGTCTAAGGAAGGCAGGCCTGTGTCAGAGCACAGTAGGGGCTTGGGAAGGTGAGACAAAGAAAAGGTGACGACAGGATGCTGAAGACAAGCCTGCACCACCGGTCGTTTTGCTTAGACATTCATCTGCGCTCCTCTCTCTTTCCAGTGGACCTGGGGGAAGTGGATGTATCTCATTATGGAACAGCCCAGTGGGAGCCCACAGGCACAGCTGGAATGTGGGTTTTATATTTCCATAAATGGCAGATTATAAGCCTCAGGGTGAAAGCACAGTCTACCAGTCCCCAAGACAGAAAACATGCAATCTGGATTAGGTTATTATTTTTTTTTTCTTTACTCTAGTTAAATTCTACTTTAAACCATTTAATTGTGGCTGGACTGCATTTTTTTGTTTGGTTTAAATCATTAAGAAAACTTCTTTTGTGTGGGTCTGTGATCTTTAATTGCTAAAAAGGATGAAGATGCTTCTTGTGTTTATAATAATTCTTTGTAAGTCTGTGATGTGACATGGTTTAAATAAGTAATAAAAATCCATCTCCTTTGGTACCATTTATTTTTACCAAAGTTTTAATCCTCTGATCTAATTCCTCTTGTTCCATTTATGTCTCATTAGTTACCAAGCCCTCTTGATTTCATTCCAGACTTTCTGGAACTATCCTAGCCTATCCATCTCTCTGGCACCATCTACTACCCTTTTCCCTTCCACACCAACCTCCTCTGATTATACGTACTGGCTTTCCCTTCTTGCAGAGAGGAAATCCTTTCCACATTCTCTCCAACATCCTCTTCAGTCTAAATCTCCCCCTAAAACAGTGATCTGATCTTGTTACTCCTGTGCTCAGAGACCTTCACCAACTTCTCACTTTCCCAGGATAAAATCAAAACCCTTGACCCAGTGAGAAAAGCCCTGCCTCAGCCTCCCTGCTCTGCCTTGTCCCTGCAGTTTCACATAGTTCTCCTCAGAGGGCACTCAGCCACTTTCAGGCTGGCCTCCTGGCTGTTCCTCACTGGCCCTGGGTCATATTTTCCCCCATCCTCCTGTTCTTCTTCCCTCTCCAGATCCTGCTCATCACTCCAGGGCCAGCTCAAATCCCCACCTCCACAAAGCCTCTCTCTGGTGCTGGGCGAGTGACTAACCTCTACCCTTGGCAGTCCTGGTGCCCTCAACAGCATAGCTTCATCTTCACCTTGAACTGTTACTGGTTCCTGCTCATATCTCATCTTTATAGTGAGATTGAAGCTACTTGGCACAAGGATTGTATCTTCTGCTTTTGGAGTGACCCCACCACTCCCCCCATAGTGTCCTATACACAGACCCTAATATATTTATTGCAGTAAAGTATTGGTTCAGCACATAATAAAAATCAGTTGAGGGACTTCCCTAGTGCTCTAGTGGATAAGAATCTGCTTGCCAATGCAGGGGACACGGGTTCGATCCCTGGTCCAGGAAGAACCCACATGCCTCGGAATAACTAAGCCCATATGCCACAACTACTGAGCCTGTGCTTTAGAAACTGTGCGCCTCAACAAGAGAAGCCACTCCAATGAGAAGCCCTCACACCGCAAGGAAGAGAAGCCCCTGCTAGCTGTAACTACAGAAAGCCTGCACAAACGCCAATGAAGACACAGTGCCACCAAAAATAAATTAATTAATAAAATAAATAAAAATCAGTTGAGAATGGCAGAATAGCACTACAGTGATAGGAAGCAGAGACTAAAGAGAACAGTTTTAATTTTATGAAACAGAGTGAATTCTGTAAAACAGAAATAGTGTTGTTGGTCCATATATTCTCCATGGGGTCAGGTTTTCCTTTTAGATGGAAATATATGTGCTATATAACTCTTGTTATATACCATTTATTTTTTATTTTAAAATTTGCTAAAGAAGATAAATATTGTCCTTTATCAACTCAGGTAGATTTAAGAAGAGCAGATTTTCATAAAGCCTGGCTGGAGGATCCACTTCCTGATTTTCTTATTCCATTGTAGGAAGTTTTAACGGCAGAGAATGAGTGTCTGCATCTGGGAATTGACTTACTTCCTACCCTGCACACATTGAAAAAGGAGAGATATGTGCTCACATAAGTAGCAGTAGGCGACCACCTAACCTGTTCAAAGGCTGGGAGATTCTAGCCTTGAACGATGATGTGTCATGGTTAAAAACTAGATTTCTTGTGATGTGTGCAAAATATGTTGATGTCATTCCTGCTTTCGCTGTTTACAATGCAAGTTTAAATTGTTTTAGGAACTTCCCTGCCTAAGGGAAGTGGTCCAGTGGCTAAGACTCCATCCTCCAAACACAAGGGGCCCAGGTTCAATCCCTGGTCAGAGAACTAGAGCCCATGTGCTGCAACTAAGAGTCTGCATGCGGCAACTAAGAGTTTGCATGCCGCAACTAAGGATCCCGCATGCTGCAACTAAGACCCAGTGCAGCCAAATAAATGAGTAAATATAGCTATCTAACTGACTAAATAGTTTTAAATAAAGTTATCCCAGAAAGAATGATCTGAAATAAAGACATTGTTTAAAGCACAAATGGAAACAGCAGGAATGCACACATCAAGTGTAAAAAGTGGTTGAGAAATTCAAGAATGAAAAAAGAAAGGCAACCACAGCAGTTATACTTCAGGAGAAATTTTTGAAAAGAATTCTGTTCTGCTTCTTGATTTGGAGAAACAGGGAAAATGAAAGATAATGCATAAATAGTAAGAGTGGAGGGACTGGATTTGGGGGGTTCTCCAGTTCTAAGGCACACAGGAAATGCTGAAGAGGGGAATCTAATGGGACATGGCATGGAGTTTCTGAATGTAATTAAATAAGTGTTTCAGGTAAGACCCTTGAAAGGGAAGGGTCCTTTCATGTCAGATTAGCTGTGGTGTTTTCTCTGAAAGATATTAATAAGTAAAAATGTCATTCACTTAACCCATGTTAATTACCTGTGCAAAAATGATTATGCCTTTTTGCTTCTATGTCCTGCTATGTGTTTAATTACGAAGGGAAAGTTTCATTTTTCCTTAGATATACCTCAGTAAACTTCAATGTCTGTTGATTCTGATAGTCTCAACTCATACAATTATTTTGATTAACTGTTAGTTTAACCCCCTACAGTTGTTAATATGAGGATAACCCTTTAAAAAACCCTTACTCAGTTTTATTATTGCTTGAACTTTGCAGTCTGCTCTTCTGTGTGTCTGCTCTGGGCATCTGTGTCTTTTTTTTTCCTCCCTCTATTTGATTGGTTTTCCATTATCTGATTGGTACAATATTAATCTTTAAAGTGTTTTTATTTACAGGGTGGATGTGTGGACTCGACCAACCAGAGCCTGGCTCTGTTACTCATGACCCTTGGACAGCAGGATGTTTCCAAAGTCCTGCTCGGACCACTCTCTCCCTACACGTGAGCTGTTTTCTTTCAGCTTCCTTATATTGTCCACTTCTGTTCCCTGATAGCTCAGTTCAGAAAGAATCTGTCTGCAATGTGGGAGACCCTGGTTCTATTCCTGGGTCAGGAAGATCCCCCTGGAGAAGGGATAGGCTACCCACTCCAGTATTCTTAGGCTTCCCTTGTGGCTCAGCTGGTAAAGAATCCTCCTGCAATGCGGGAGATCTGGATTCAATCCCTGGGTTGGGAAGATCCCCTGGAGAAGGGAAAGGCTACCCACTCCAGTATTCTGGTCTGGAGAATTCCATGGACAGTCCATGGGGTCACAAAGAATCAGACATGACTGAGCGACTTTCACTTCACTTTGTCCTCCAGTTGCACGAAACCATGAAAGTGTTATACTGAACACTGTCCTGTGGACTCCTGATTGTACTAATTCATAAATGAGCTGGAGGTTGTCGTTTTCATCTGGTGTCTCAAGGATTCGGCCTTTTCTTTCCTGCAGTTTCTTCCTGTCCATCTGTCACTCTCATGTCCTTAAGGCTGTGTGATATGTATTTGACAGTTCTGTCTGTGCTTTAGACCTTATTTCCGTTTTGGAGGTACACTATTATATATATAGCTTGGGTGTTATTGTTAGTTTTTAAAAATTCCTCTTTTCTCTAGCCATAGGAAAAAGGACTGCCTTTTTGTCCAAAAGACAAAGTTCATAGTAACACCACTAGACTAGGAGGGAAATGCAGAAGTGAGTTTGAGGCCAAGGGGTTGTTATCAGAAGTTGACTGCTGGGTTTAGGCATTCTCCAAAAAGAGCAGCAGATCCTCAGACTTGAATTTTAAACAGCACAGTGAAAAAGCATTACTGAAAGTAAGTGAGGTTGTTGTGAACAGCCCCTTTGAGCACTGATATCTCTGTACATGTGTCTGTGTGCTTAAAGATTGTTCTGTAGCCACCTATGGGTGGGTAGCTTGGGAGGAGTGGGCCTTGGGTGCAAGGGAATATTCAGGTAGATATGAGACTGAACTGTCCTTTTTCGGTTATCATGGTACCGATGCTGTATATCTGAAAGGTACAGTACTGTGATAACTGAAGAATGGTGGTGCCATCACATTGAGAAAGGGTGGGCACTGCAGAGGGGCTGGTGCGCCACTGACCATGGTGTTGTGGGCAGAGACCACGGGATTCTTCTGGAGGCTTTTTTTTTTTCCTATAAGTAGATGGTGGAAGGCTCTCTGAAACAAGGAAATGGAAGAGAATACATTCTGTTAGCAGTGTGGAAAGACATATAAGCAGGAAACTGATGAGGACCACATTATCTCCTGATAACTTGTGTAAAGTAAATGTTTCACAGGACAGGAAATCTGAAATTGACTAATCCTAAATGACATGCTGACATGAGGAATCAACATAGCTGAGAGAGACTTTACAGTTAGCACAGCACCCTAAGTGCAGAGATTGGCTTTCCGGTGAGGGTTTGCTGGAAGTGACTGGCAGCTGTGTGACCACCACAGCCCACTCCAGCTTCTTAGCCAGTCTCATCGCTGCTGCTTTCCCAGCCTTGGTTTCAGGGCCTGGCCGCTCACCCAGCCTCAGGCAGTGTCTAGAAATGTGTGTGGTCGTGGGGCATGGGGTTTGGCAGAACATTATGTGAAAAATGGAACGTATATTTTTATTTTTCCTTGACACTTTTTTTTTCTCTCTCTTTTAAAGAGTTTTGTTTTTTTTCCAGTTTGCTACAGAGCCTTGTATAGTCTTTTTAAGTCAGCAAACTCTGTGGAGATGGTGAAGATGTGACTGGACATTTTTTAAAGTTCCTGTGTCCTTGACACACTCCCTCACTAAACATTAATTGCAGTGTCTTGTCTTCCAGAAACCTTGCCTAAAATTACACATCTCCTGGAAAACAAAGTAGTCTGCTCTGAATGGAGCTTTACAGAAGTGGGACAAATTGCAAAATTTTGTGTTTTGAGCCTTGGGGCTGGAGCTTGCAGGACATGTTCCTCTGGGTTACCCACCTCCCAGGGCTTCCTGCAAGAGGGGTGGCCAGGGGCTTGGAAAGGGCAGCCTCTCATTTTTCAGTAAACTAGCATGAGGTCGTGGTGGGAGGGGGTGTCTTTTTGAAAACTGTATTTGGGACCCTTCTTCCCTTAATCATCATGAAAAGCTCCAGAAGCCCAAAGTGATACAGGGCAAAGGTGGGAAGAAATACATGAGCTGCAGGGCAGACAAAGTTATCATCACCTGTTTACATATAGGCATTACATACATTACGTTAATGGTGAATCCATTCACCATTAGGACAGAATCCACTGTCAGGTAGATGGCGGTGAGGGGACAGCTTATCCCAGTTGGATTCAGGAACTTTGGAGACCAAACTATCACACTTATTTTTATGTGCGGTTAAAATAATAAAAATCTGCTTTCTGTAACCTCAGATTTCTAAAGAAAACCAGAAGCAAGATCCTCCTTGGTTTAAAGAAATGTATTTCTTCTGGCAGTTTGCACATTTTGATTTGTATAAATAACTTTAAAAATGTATTTACAGAGCACTGGGATCAGGCAGGATAGTTTTTTTCCAGCAGTGTTGCTTTCAAAAACCCTTTCTGGAAAATAAGGGTCCCTTGTTTTTCTCCTTTCATCTTCTCTCTTATTGCAGGATGTGACTGGTAATGATTTTCTGTGTTACTTGAGAAAGTAAGTCAATATGTGTGAAATTCTCTGGGAAAGCCAGAGATTTACCGCCGCGCCCCCCACCCCCCCCCCCGCCCCGCCCCAGTAGAATGAAATAGTATTGGATGACATGGTGGTAATGTGGAGAATCTTATTTCTTTTCAGTTTGTGGAGTTCTGGGTGATTTACAATTGGTAATGATGATTCTACGTTCCCTTCAAAAAGCTTAGTTTTACAGTTTAGGAACAGTTTGTACTTCATTTAAAATTATGGTTACATATCAATGAGTGTCTTAATTAGCGCTTGCAGAAACCATTTATGATCGGAAACTGCAGTGACCACAGCTCTCTGTGTTCTTCCAGTGCACTGGTGCTGGAGCCCAGCCTATCTGGATTTCAGTTCTGGCTATACCTTGCAGCACTGGGAGACCATGGACAAGGTCCTTGGCATCTCTGAGCCTCAGTCTCATCCATAGAGAAAGTCATTGGTCCTGAAGTCATGGGCTTGTGGAGGTGGAGTGAGGCTTTTAGACGAGATTGGGCACTTAGCGCTCCAAACAGCATGCCTGGTGAAGCTCCATCAGTGCTCGATGCACAGGGAAGTCCTGTATCCTGTTTAGGTTATTTTGAACACAAGGAGGAGTTGCTTTGGGTGATCTCAGGCCTGAAGTCAGCTGTAAATTGTCTATCTCTAGATCTGTGTCCACTGATTTTTTAAAATTTATGACTTAGCTTCCTTCAGTCACATTAATAAACAGATTACACATATTTTACTTACTGTTCCCAAGAATTCTGTAAGTTTATTTAACAACATTTACAGTGTTCACTGTTGGCCAGGTGTTGTTTTAAGTGCTTTACAAATACGAACTCATTCAGGTTTCATGATAATCCCACAAGCGTTTAGATAAAGACAGGTACTGTTGCACACTCTATTTTACAAGTGAGGGGATTGAGACACAGGTTGAGTCACATGCCCAGGGTCACTCACACAGTCAGCAACTGAGGTTTTTGAACTCTGACGTCCTGTCCCTGACCCACTGTGCTCTTCAGTTGAGCACATAACATACATGTTATTGAACTCCAGGTACCTCCCTGCCTGAGCAAGTGTGCCATGCTGTATCTTCTCAGAGTCCTTGTTTCAAATTGTCATAAAATAATTTCCTTCTGTCTTTCTTTGGAAGTCTAAAGTAAACCATGTCACTTTGTTTTATTCCAGTTTTAATAATTGACATCTTTATACTATTTTTGAAGTGCTGGGGAGTGAGAGCCCAGTGTCCTTGTCAGACGCTGACTGATGGGGGTCATTGGCTCATCCAGCATGTAGCACAGCAATGTGAGGATCAAGGCAAGTGATGCGCAAGAGTACTGAGAGCTGCTGGTTGAGCCTGCTGCTCTTTGGGTTCGCTGCCTAACTGCTCTCTAGGAGCCAGCACAACATGTGCCGCTGTATGTACATCTGGGGAGTGGTTTAAATGCTGCAAAGCCCTGCCAGCTTACTATACTCTTTGAGCCGCAGAACACATTTGGAATATGGTAAAAACAAGTGATATCCTTTCTTTTCAGATGAAAAAGAGGTCAATCACCTGCTCATAGTTAATTCTTGGCTGAACTTGGCCTGGGGCCCCCTTCTCAGGAGAGTGCAGCCTGCCTGGCTCTCTTGTTTCCTGTTGCCTTATAATGGAGTTTAATAACTTCATTCCTGGAGCAGAGGTCAGTGGGGGCTTTGGGAAAGTTGCTCTTTGGCAGAAGTACCACTAATACATTTAAAAGCTGCCGTGTAGTGACTTCAGGGGGCCTCATTGAGCAGATTCTCTTCACACCCCCAGATCTTCATCCCCTCAGCTTGCAGATCAACTCCTAAGACCCCAAAGGTAGGTGATTCCAGTGTCTGAGTGGCTTGGTGGAGCAGGAGGCAGGACCCTCTGGCATGGTTTGGCCTGTGGAGCTGCCAGAGGGAGCTCACTGTGACTCCTCTCACTGCCATGCTCTAGCAGGCTCTAGAGGGGGACCTGCTAAGAGGGGCTGTATTTTAAGGGGCAGTGCCAGGCAACATGGCAAGTTCCAGGCAATTGGGATCAAATGGGCAGATGACCGTGAGCCCAGTGGCCTTCACCTGTTGACCAGTAGTGGTGGTGGGAACAACCTGCTCTTGGAAAATACCCAGGAAAAATTACCTCTGTGCCCTATGAGTCTCTGAAGTCTAGGCTGCTTGTCAGATGGACTGGAGACATTCACAAAAAGTCTGTTTTTTATATATATATAAGTATATATGCTATGCTATGCTATGCTAAGTCACTTCAGTCGTGTCCGACTCTGTGTGACCCCACAGATGGCAGCCCACCAGGCTTCCCCGTCCCTGGGATTCTCCAGGCAAGAATACTGGAGTGGGTTGCCATTTCCTTCTCCAATGCATGAAAGGGAAAAGAGAAAGTGAAGTCACTCAGTCATGTCCGACTCTTAGTGACCCCATGGACTGCAGCCTACCAGGCTCCTCTGTCCATGGGATTTTCCAGGCAAGAGTACTGGAGTGGGGTGCCATTGCCTTCTCCATATATGTGTGTGTATATATATATATATATATATAAAATCACTTTGTTCTGGGGTGGGGGAAGCTCACTCCGGATACTTCTCTGAGTCAGGATTTAAATTCTCTTCCTAGGAGTTGCATAGTCCCAGTTGCCTAACATGGTTAATCTGAGAAGCTGCCAGTCACATCATGTGGGGCTTATCTGTAGAGGAGCAGGGCTGTCCTCCGTATCCCCTGGGTGCCTCTTCTGCCTGGCTCTGCAGCTGGGGTGTGTGTTTAGGAGGTGTGGGTCTATTGTGTGGTGTTTGGAAGAGAAGGAAAGGGGAGCGGTGCCTTAAGGGCCAACATGTAGCTGTGGCCGTGCTGAGCTGTGGGGCTATGGAGGAGGATGTGGACTGGCCCTGAACGTGACTTTGTTCAACTGCATGTAGAGGTGGGTGAATTTATTCTGTTTGATTTTCTTAAGGAGATTGTTAGGATTCCATATCGTCTGAGGTTATTTCTCATAGCAAAAAAAGCTATATTTGCTTTTTGCTATCCCAAGCAGCAAGAGACTTAGGGATAATGAGGCTGGAGGGGAAGGGGATCATAAGACATACTTTAATCCAGCCTTTACACAGTCTTCTTCAGACTGGCTGGAGGCTTGGCAGAACATTATGTAAGAAGTGGAACCGACTTTGCTTCTTCTAACACTTCCAAAGGCTACAAATACCCCATGCAACTATGCAGGCCTGCACACTCAAGCCTGTGTTTCTGCCCTCCTTCTCCAAGAGATCAGAAGCAGGCTGTGGCCTCTTAGGAATTCTGCCAGATGAGGAGGGTGTCTGGTTTTTCTAGCACAGTTGAGCAATTCAGGTGGAAGAATGAAGTAGCCTGGGGAGGCTTTCGGGCCTGTGTTCGAACCGAGGCAGTAGCAAGAGAGAACAGGCTTTTTGCTGCTTAGAATGCAGACGAGTGGCTGAGATGGCTGGCTTTTTCTTCATTACTGCCAGCTGGAAGCTTTGCCCACAGATGTGGACTATTTATCTGTGGCTTTTATGTGTTTGTTTTCTTTTTCTCCTAGGGCAGGGTTGAGGAGGTTGTAAGGCTGGGACAGAGAGCAAAAATCTGAAAATTTCAATTGGTCAGTAAAATGGGAAAGCCAGCAGGGGAAGAATAGACTCCCCTTAATTGCTCAGAATGTTGAAGTCATTTCTCAAAAGTATCCCTGAACCCTAACTCCCGGTTTCTGTTGGTTACCCCATTCCTGAGTGCCTTATATAGTGCCTGGCAGGTGTAATGGGTTAAGGTCATTGCCATGGAGATGCTTATATAATTTGCCAAGAGGGGACAAGGGGCAATTGTGAGACAGCTATACATGAACATTTCATGCGATTCCATAAGCAGAGCCAAGAATGCTGTGGAAACCTGGAGGGGTCATAGGCTAGAGAAGGCTTTGTAGATTAGGCAGCAAATAGGATGTTACTTTAAAGATGGAAATGAAATAGCACGATTCAAGGTGGGAGAGAAAACAAAAGAGTGAGGAGTTATTCTATGAGTGTGCACTCATCACCCTGCTCTCCAGGGTGGTTACTGTTCTATCTCATAACCCCTGTCTCAAGCAGAGAGGATGTGCAGTTGTTCAGGCTTTCTTTTCCCCTTTTAGCCTTTCCTTCTTTTGTCTGGATTAATGAGGACAGAGGGGTGGGAGACGGTGGAAAATACAATAGACTTTAGATTTAGCTTGGAATACCATGTGAGGATGGGAGCCAAGGATCAGTTCTTTTTTTTTTCTTAACTTCACAAAATTTTAACCAGCTTTCAGTTCAGTTCAGTTTAGTCACTCAGTCGTGTCCGACTCTATGCGACCCCATGAACCGCGGCATGCCATGCCTCCCTGTCCATCACCAACTCCCAGAATCCACCCAAACCCATATCCATTGAGTCAATGATGCCATCCAACCATCTCGTCCTCTGTGGTCCCTGTCTCCTCTTGCCTTCAATCTTTCCCAGTATCAGGGTCTTTTCCAGAGTCACCTCTTCGCATCAGGTGGCCAAAGTATCAGTTTCAGCTTCAACATCCATCCTTCCAGTGAATACCCAGGACTGATCTCCTTTAGGATGGACTGGTAGTATCTCCTTGCTATCCAAGGGACTCTCAAAAGTCTTCTCCAACACCACAGTTCAAAAGCATCAATTCTTTGGCGCTCAGCTTTCTTTATAGTCCAACTCTCCCATTCATACATGACCACTGAAAAAACCATAGCCTTGACTAGATGGACCTTTGTTGACAAAGTAATGTTTCTGCTTTTTAATATGCTGTCTAGGTTGGTCATAACTTTCCTTCCAAGGAGTAAGCGTCTTTTAATTTCATGGCTGCAATCACCATCTGCAGTGATTTTGGAGCCCAGAAAAATAAAGTCAGCCACTGTTTCCACTGTTTCCCTATCTATTTGCCATGAAGTGATGGGATCGGATGCCATGATCTTCATTTTGTGAATGTTGAGCTTTAAGCCAACTTTTTCACTCTTTCACTTTCATCAAGAGGCCTTTTAGTTCCTCTTCACTTTCTACCATAAGGGTGGTATCATCTGCACATCTGAGGTTTTTGATATTTCTCCCGGCAATCTTGATTCCAGCTTGTGCTTCCTCCAGCCCATCGTTTCTCATGATGTATTCTGCATATAAGTTAAAAAAGTAGGGTGACAATATACAGCCTTGATGTACTCCTTTTCCTATTTGGAACCAGTCTGTTGTTCCATGTCCAGTTCTAACTGTTGCTTCCTGACCTGCATACAGATTTCTCAAGAGGCAGGTCAGGTGGTCTGGTATGCCCTTCTCTTTCAGAATTTTCCACAGTTTATTGTGATCCCCACAGTCAAAGGCTTTGGCATAGTCAATAAAGCAGAAATAGATGTTTTTCTGGAACTCTTTAGCTTTTTTGATGATCCAGTGGATGTTGGTGATTTGGCCTTTTCTAAAACCAGCTTGAACATCTTGATTTATGGTTCACGTGTTGCTGAAGCCTGGCTTGGAGAATTTTGAGCATTACTTTACTAGCGTGTGAGATGAGTGCAATTGTGCAGTAGTTTGAGCATTCTTTGGCATTGCCTTTCTTTGGGATTGGAATGAAAATTGACCTTTTCCAGTCCTGTAACCAGCTTTATTGAGATATAATTTGCATACCACACAGCTTATTTAAAATGTACAATTTAGTGGGGTTTTAGTTTATTCACAGAGACATATAAATGTAACTGCAGTCTAATTTTAGAACATTTTCACCACCCCAGAAAGAAACTCTTGCCTATTTACAGTTATTCCCAATTCCTCTCATCCCACCTCTGTAGCCCCAGGCAACTCCTAATCTGCTTTCTGCTGCTGTAATAGATTTGCTTGTTCTGTCCAGTTCATATAGACATAAACAATATGTGATTCTTTGTGACTGGCTTGTTTCACTGGAGAAAATGTTTTCAAGGTTCATCCATATTATCACATATATCAATACTTCATTCCTTTTTATGGCTGAGTAAGGAGAAGGCAGTGGCAACCTACTCCAGTACTCTTCCCTGGAAAATCCCATGGACGGAGGAGCCTGGTAGGCTGCAGTCCATGGGGTCGCTAGGAGTCAGACACGACTGAGCGACTTCATTTTCACTTTTCACTTTCATGCATTGGAGAAGGAAATGATAACCCATTCGAGTGTTCTTGCATGGAGAATTCCAGGGATGGGGGAGCCTGGTGGGCTCCCGTCTGTGGGGTCGTACAGAGTTGGACACGACTAAAGTAACTTAGCATTGCATAGCAATATTCCATAAACCACAGTTTGTTTGTCTATTCATCAGTTGATAGGCATTTAGGTTGTTTGTACTTTTTGACTGTTATGAATTAATGCTGTGTACAAGTTTTTGTCTGGATATATGTTTTCATTTTTCTTTGTATATACCTGAGTGGAACTGCAGGATCCTATGGTAACTGACTTGTTGTTTCACATTTTGAGAAACTGCCAGACTGTTTTCCACAGTGGTGGTACCATTTTACATATCTACTAGCAGTGTTTGAGGGTTCAGTTTCTTCATATCCTCACCCATACTTTTGTTATTACCTTATTTTTTTCAGCCTTTCTGTTGGTTTGTAAAGTGGTATGTCATAGTGATTTTTATTTGTGTTTCTGTAATAACTAATGATGTTGAGTTTCACATGCTTAATGCTGTATGCATATCTTCTTTATAGAAATTTTTATTCAGATCCTTTGCTCATTTGAAAATTATGTTATTTGGTTTTTTATTATTGAGTTGTAAGAGTTCTTTATATGTTCTAGACACCAGACCCTTATGAAGTAAATGATTTGCAAATATTTTCTCCCTTTCTGGACATTGTCTTTCTACTTTCTTAATAATGTCCAGACAAGATTTTAATGTTGATGAAGTTCAGTATATATCTAGTTTTTCTTTTATCACTCTGCTTTTGATTCTGTATCTAAGAAATCATCGCTTAACCCAAGATTATAAAGATATTCACCTATGTTTTATTCTGTGAGTTTCATAGCTTTAGCTCTTGCATGCAGGTCTTTGATCTGTTTTGAGTGAATTTTTGTGTGTGATATGAGGAAAGGGCCTAGCTTCATTTTTCTGTGTGTGAAGTTGTTACAACACCATTTGTTGAGGTTATTCTTTCCTCATTGAATTACCTTGGCACCTTTTAGAAAATTAGTTGACCATAAATGCGTGGGCTCATTTCCTGACTCTCAGTTCTGTTCCATTGGTCCTACATGTCAGGATCAGTATTTTGAAAGCTCCTGGAATAAGTCCATGTACGTTCTGGGTGGCGAGCGTTTGGACAGTTTGATTAGGAGGCAGCACAATGCAAGGTTGCTGAAGTACTTCATGAAAGACATGCAGATTGTGTGTTCTTAACTAAACCAGTGTTTCCCAAATTGGGCTGGTAAGAGTCACCAGGAATGAGGAATTACCTGGGGAGACAAGGCCTGGTAAAGGGTGGAGGGGGACATGTGGCCTGTATTTCTGGGCTCTCCAACATGGACATTTTCTCTTCACCAATTGCCAGTTGATTGAAACCTTCAGGAAATGCTTGTTTAGTGAACTGTGGTCAGTCCTATGATCAGTCGGCTAGAGTGATGCCAGTTCTGCTAGGCCAGACCAGTAGAAGACTGCATACCTGAATCATGGTCCTTCCACAGAATTGTTGTTCCCACAGTATTCTTGGGGTGAAGCCATCACTCTGTCTTAAGGGAGATGACAAGAGAGAGCTCCTTGGAACTCCTCTCCATGTTTACTGTGAGCCCTTCCCTGGTCACCTTATTTATTGCCTTCTGCCAATGGCACCCCACCCCAGTACTTTTGCCTGGAGAATCCCATGGATGGAGGAGCCTGGTGGGCTCCAGTCCATGGGGTCGCTGAGAGTTGGACATGACTGAGTGACTTCACTTTCACTTTTCACTTTCATACACTGGAGAAGGAAATGGCAACCCACTCCAGTGTTCTTGCCTGGAGAATCCCAGGGACAGGGGAGCCTGGTGAGCTTCCGTCTATGGGGTCGCACAGAGTCGGACACGACTGAAGCGACTTAGCAGCAGCAGCAGCCATATATAAAGCTTCCTTGGTGGCTCAGAGGGTAAAGAATCTGCCCACAATGGGTGAGACCCGGGTTTGATCCCTGGGTTGGGAAGGTCCCCTGGAGAAGGGAATAGCTACCCATTCCAGTATTCTTGCTGAGAGAATTCCATGGGCAGAGGAGCCTGGCAGGCTACAGGCCATGAAGTTGCAAAGGGTTGGACATGATTGAGAGACTAACATTTTCACTTTTTCTGCCATATACACACAAATATTTTATACCTATATTTCCTTCTCATCTGCCTTGTTTACTTAAATTTCTGATTATGGATAAAGTATATATATATTTCAAGGATATTTATGTTGTCTGCTCCACTAGCCTGAAAGCTTCATGAGAGAAGGGAGTTTTGGTCGACAGCAATGTCTCCAGTACCAAGGACAGTGCCTGGCACATAGTAGGCACTCTGTAAATATTTGTTGAATGAATGAAGGGCCTGTTGAGATCAAACAGTGGAGAGGGCAGCTTCTCTCTTTCAGTATCAGCAGCAGTCACTCTGCTTGGTTTTAGCTTCATGATACTGTGAATCATCAAAGCATGTGTTTCTCTGTATGAACCACTTGAAGATTAATGCCATATTCATGTCCACTCTAATGTGCTTGTAGGACTAACCTCCATAATTTTCATTTATTTACTGAGTTTGTCTAGTGTGCATCTCTGCAAGCTGTCTAAAGTCATCTTTGGAATTTAGCAGGCTGTAAATAAATGCTATTTAATTGGCTTTGATGAGAATTTCTTAATTTCAGTCTTTCCTCCTGATCCAGTAAATTCAGTTCTGGGTTGGCAGAGGAGGAGAATTTTTGTAAAATCAAATTCCTCTTTCATTTCTCCCTCCTTTTTTTACCCCCTCCCTTTTTTTTAATTTTAATTTTTATTTTTTAGGATAGAATTTTTGCGGCATTTGAAGAGCTTTTTCCAGATTATGTTTAAAATCGAAACCAAACCATGTGGTGAAGAACTCAAGGGAGGGGATAAAGTGCTGATGACTTGTGTTGGCATTGGCTTCTCCAACCTTAGCAAGACCCTCAAGTGACATTGTCAGAAGATGAACGGCCCAAAGGTTTCTAGACAACGCAGAAGCTGCCAAGGAACCAAAGGGACCAGATTCATCCAGGACTTTCCAACTTCCCGTTTGAAAACAATCAGGATATCCGAACAAAAAGTGTCTCTCTACCTTGTAGTTTTCAGCCATTTCTCTGGGGCAGACATTGCTCAGGAGGCCCAGTGACAACGGGAGCTCCCTCGGCTTACCTGGATGAAGAGTGTGCCTTCGGGACACAGTTGTACTGCTGCTGCAGCCTCACAGCTGCGTTTTAGCACTGCTTCCTAAGCCCACATCCTCGGGCTTCCGCCGTATGGCTATTTTCTAGACCTTTGGAATTTGTTACAGTTCCTTCTGCAAGGACTGACCCCCCTGAATCTTGGTTTCTGTGTAGAGATTAAATGAGATACTATAAGTGGAAGCCCTTTATGAATAATGTCATGTAATGCAAATGTCAGAAATTGGTGTGTTAGACTATTTTATCCCTTGTCTTCTGAATGGACTACTATCTTGAAGATGCACTGCTCCCCGTCTGGTTCATTGCATGTGGATTTTGGGGGAATGAATGCCTGGGGACTGCAAGGATCCAACTAAAGTTATTGAATATTTTCCATATCTCGGGTGTGCTATGCATGTTCTCATTTAATTCTCCCAATAGCCCAGTGATGTAGATTTGATTATCCCCACAAGAGAAATTCAAAAAGGATATTTTGTTCCTTTTGAAATTTGATAATATAGAGATATTAGCTCTCCTGATTTCAAGATCTAAGTATCAGAGTCTAGAGTTTTATGCTACTTCCAAGCTAGTAAATTAGATTATTACTGTTTTATGGATGCTAGTAGAAAACATGAAAATCTCGTGTCATAGACAAAAGGCTTTATTACTCAGAGCACAGGAAGCAGCATGAGCTTCACTGATTTCTTTCTCCAAGTCCCACAAGATGTGGAGGGTCTGCAGGTATGCCATGCGCACCAGTGGTTTGCATCACAGGCAAGGAACATGCACATGTGGGAACTCCACCTCTTACAAGCTTGCTCTTTGTTCCAGATAGGGACATTACTTTACCCCTCAAGACTGCTTGCTGTGAACACATGATAAGAAAGGGCCAGCATAAAAGCCTCCCCAGCGGGGATGTGCAGGAACATTCAGGACTTGTGGCGATTGTACCTGCTGCTAGTAGAGGCTACAAGTGGTGTGTATAGGGGGTTCAGAGTTATCGGTGGTAGGGGAAATATCTGATTTTTCTATTAGGATTCCAAATGATATTGTCTACCTAGGGTGGACTTTTGAAGTAAGGCATGGTCTTTACTTCCCCAGGTCTCTCAGTACCCTTTTCTTTTTTTCAGTAAAAGGGGTCCCGAGGAAGTTTGTGCTCTTGTGTCTGGGGGTGTGGGAGGATGTGGAATGGGGAGCTAACACTGACAGGTCAGGCCATTGTGAACTGTGGTTGTCGACTTACTGAGAGCTCTACATGCTGTATTAGATTTCTCTTGCTGCATAACTAGTTACCACAAACTTAGGAG
The DNA here is from genome assembly GCA_935064755.1 of Tragelaphus eurycerus. Taxonomy (NCBI): domain Eukaryota; kingdom Metazoa; phylum Chordata; class Mammalia; order Artiodactyla; family Bovidae; genus Tragelaphus; species Tragelaphus eurycerus. The sequence goes on along the minus strand of CAKXYN010000015.1, from coordinate 13,502,483 downwards.
CTTAAAGTAGTACCATTTATCATCCACAATTCTGTAGGTCAGAGGTCCTGGTCTGTGCTTGGATTCTCTGGTTATGGCTTCACAAGGCTAATGTCAAGGTGCTGGGCTCCGGGCAGGAATACATTTCCAACTATATTTGGATTGTTGGCAGAATTGTTGGACTGGAGTTCCTGTTTCTGGCTGGCTGTCAGCTTCAGGCAACTCTCAGCTTATATGCAGGGAATGCAGGCTGCCTGCATTCCCTGTAACTTGGCTCCCTCCATCTTCAAGCCAGCGATGATGCATTGAATCCTTCTCATGCTTTGAATCTGACTTCTTGTGATAACTTATCTTAAGGTCATCTAGTCACAGCAGTACCTAGGTTAGTGTTTGAATAGCCAGGGCCAGGACTCTTAGACATCTGAAAATTTTGCCTACCACACATCAGTTCAGTCGCTCAGTCATGTCTGACTCTTTGCAACCCATGGACTGCAGCATGCCAGGCTTCCCTGTCATGCTCCTTCCTGGAGCTTGCTCAAATTTATGTCCATCGAGTCAGTGATGCCATCCAACCATCTCATCCTCTGTTATCTCCTTCTCCTCCTGCCTTCAATCTTTCCCAGCGTTAGGGTCTTTTCCAGTGAGTTAGTTCTTCACATCAGATGGCCAAAGTATTGGAGTTTCAGCTTCAGCATCAGTCCTTTCAATGAATATTCAGTACTGATTTCCTTTCGGATGGACTGGTTGGATCTTCTTGCAATCCAAAGGGCTCGCAAGAGTCTTCTCCAACACTGAAATTCAAAAGCATCAATTCTTTGGTGTTCAGCTTTCATTATAGTCCAACTCTCACATCCATACGTGACTACTGGCAAAACCATAGCTTTGATTAGATGGACCTTTGTTGGCAAAGTAATTTTATTTAATGCTGCTGACGTTCGAACCCAGATCCACCCATGCTCAGATATAGAACTAAGGAACCAAATAGCCTAGGCTGTGTCCAGCAGGAACTTTCTGTCCCTTGCAACAAGATTGGGAAATGGGTCCTGTTGGTCAGTTTAGGGTGACATGTAGACACCAGGCAGATCATTACACCTAGTATAAGGGATGTGAGCCTCCATCTGCTGTCAACACGAAAGTGTCTGGTGGTCTCCAGCCCTCTGACTGGTACAGCTGCTTCTGGAGTGGTAGTAGTGATGCTGTAGGCAATAGGAAGACACATTAAATATTAATATTTACTTAAGCAGCCTGCTGCCAGCTCCTTCTCAGGTGCCTGAGAGAAGCAACAGCTCTCCTTGGGCAGAGGTTACTGGTACTTCTTAGTGACATTCCACTCCTGCAGTCTCTGCCTTGTTCTTACCTTAGCTCCTGGTTGGTGCAGCTACCCCTAGTATAGTTTGATGGGAGATTCCAGCACTTTGAGCTTAGCTTTCTATCTTGACCCCTTTACTTCCCTCTATTGACAGAAACAGACCAGTCTGAATTCAATAAGACTAGTAATTTTTTTTTTTTTAAGGCATATACACGTTTTAGGGATTGTGACAGAATCATGGCCTTGCCTTCCTATCATGTTCCAAGCCCTGCTTCTGTCTTCTACCATCCTTCTCTGTTACATTCTGGGTGAACACCAGCCAGCCTCCTTCCATCATGATTATTTACCATATTCAACAAGACAGATGAGGGGGAAGCTAGGGTGTTGCAACATGATGTGTGGATGGGGAAAGAGCAGGAGGCACTGCTGAAATCCAGATTGCCCTCAGAGGGCAGCCGAACCTTGTGGTTTGTTTGTTTGTCTTTATCTTTTCTGATAAAAAGTGGTGAAGGACATCGTTGACTCAGACCCAACCAAAAAGCCCCCAAGCTTAGGTTGCTCTGTGGTGCCTGTCCTCTCATTGTCATTCTACAGTGAAAAATGGTGAAGTTGCCATCTTGCTGGGTCTTCTGTGCTGGGAGGCTCCTGGGTAAGGCCAGTGCTGACACTTAGTTTCGAGGTGGCCAAGTGGAAGAGATAAGGGTGTGAAAAGGCAGGGAAGAAAGTAGACAATTGGAGTAGAGGAGGCCTAAGGAAGTGGACAAAATCGTAGGTAGATGGAGAAAAGGAAACACCAGGGAACTAAGGGATTACTTTAATTTTGGCTGTGCCTGAGGTGGGGGTGGGATTCAACTGGTGAGGTGAGGGGACCAAAGCAGGGTGCAGAAGTGGATTTTTCCAGGGTATTGGTTACGGTGGGTGGATTAGAATGTGGGGCCTCATTGACTTTATCTGTTGGTGCTTTTTTGGAGACATGAATGTGCTGGTAGGTGATTATAACAGTCTGTGATGGATAAAAAAGCAGCATCACAGGCCTTGCACCCAGCCTGGACCTCTGCCGTTCCTCATCTGACTACAGAGTGGAGAAGTAACTTGCATTCGATCAGAGTTTCCATGTTTAGACCACCCTGGCCTGTTCTTTAGAAGTGACCAGTAGTTACGAGGAATGTCAATTAGGCAAGTGCAGTTTTTCTGTACTCTAGTTGACTAGATCTAGGAAGCCATTTGAGTGGGAGGCCAAGCCACGTCACTCCTTTACTCAAGCAAATAGGGCTGTCATATTTGTCAGGAGCAGCCTAGGTCCAGGGCTTCTCTAATCCATGTCTTTCATTTGGCCCTTAATAGTTAGGTAGCCTGACTCCATGCCTGAGGCACTGGCCTTTGGTCAGCATCTGTAGATGGACTGGGGCAGAGCTTTTGGCACATGGGCCACTTCCTGTCTTCCTGGTTCTTCTGATACTGGTGGTTCTAGATGTGGATCCTGCTCTGCTGATGCCCTTGTGTTAAGTCTACAGGGGTGGGGATGCTGATCTTGGGAGGTAAGAGGCCCAGCTTGCTTTCTGCCCCATTTCAGCTACTGACCAGCTGTTACGGCACAAGTATTTCACTTCTGCACATTTGGATTGCTTTTGGGAAATCAGGGTAGATATATGAGGCCTTGTACCCAGCCTGGACCTCTGCTCTTCCTCACCTGACTCCAGAGTAGAGGAGAAGTAATTTGCACTCCATCAGAGTTTCCTGGTTTGGGTGCCCCCAAAACCAGAAAGATGACCTTCATTGCCTCCTCCATGCCACTCCCATCCTCATAACATCAAGATGTTTTACCCTCTTTATTCCTGTGTTTTCCCCCCATTCCCAACCCTCTTAAAGAGCTTTACATCTAAAAATTTCAGGTTGATTAGTTTGCTAATAATTTCTACTGTGATTTGTGAAATCATGTATTCAAACTGATGAAGGTAGGTGAATTTCTAGAAATCAGAGACTGACTTAAATGAAGTAGCCCAACAATGATGCATTTGGCAGCTTCATGTGTCTATTCTGTGAATACCCTGTCACCACACGGTCCTGAGGGTGGTGTACCTGCTGTTGGACTCACTGGGGGCCATTTGGATAACTGATCTCCTCTTGGGAGTGGATGCTACCTCAAAGGAAGAGGAATGTTCGAGGCAGGTGCCTATTCCTGGTGCATCTTGGATGGTAGGACTCCTGAAGATATCACTTTAGTCTTTAAGGGAAGATATTGGTGGGACCATATATTTTGAAATGGTGCCTGGCTTGTTGCTCAGAGGGATCCAATTTCAGGTCATGACAAAACTGACCTCAGGTTGTTTTAAATGCTGAGTACACTTGGCTCCCCATACTTCTCAAATTCTCCTCTCTCTGTCAATGCTCTGTTTCCACCTCTCTGCTGTTTTACCTGTTAGGCAATTAAAGGCATTGTGTCTAATATCTATAAGCTTTGAAGAACCAATGGGAAGGCTTACAAAAAAAAAAAAAAAATACTGCCTTCAAGTTAGGCAAAGAAAAAGAGCAAAAATAAATATCCACAAAATGAAACATTTTCAAATTTAAAATGTTGAAAACAATATAAATGACTTTGTTTCTTCACATATATTTCCAGGCACACACAGTAATTGCAAGGAATTAGTGCCAGTCATATATTAAATGGCCAATTGTTTGGCCAACCAAACAGTTTAAAAGGCAAAATTATAAGGAGCCTTTCAGAAATTTGCCACATGGCTGTATTTTAACATGTGTGGTTTGGTGACACTGTCATAAGAGGCCTAGAAAGTAAAACCATGTAAGTCCTCCCCCTCACTGAGCCACCCCTATAATGTCAGAGCCTCAGCATCTCCGGAGGGACTCCCCCAGCCTATGGGGCGTCCCCGACTACAGGTTCTCGTACACCCCTGGGTGCCTTCTTCACACCCTCAGTTATTGGTTAATTCTCTGTGTTAACCTGTTTTGATGTGAAGTAGGTTGATCTTTTATAATTTGGTGTGGTTGTGGTTTTAAAGTGTTTTTTTGAAAGACTATAAAAAAAAAAAGATGAATTCAATCGTTTGTGAGGAAAGCTTTTGGCTTCTTGAGTTTCAATAGAGCACTGTGGAAGTAACAGGCTTAGGAATGAGACTGTGTTTGCATCTTATTAAACAGCCAAGTCTGTAGCCACATGGCATCAGGCAGATCTTCTACCTCATCTGTAAAATGGGAAATAGCTGCTGTCTACCCTCGTACTGACAGGACTTATTAAATGGTTATGTGTTAAATGCTTAGGGTTCTTTTTAGCTGTTAAACCCCTGATGAGGATTCAAAGCAGACTTTTACCTAACAGGTTCATGTCTCCCTGGGTCATAGGGTTTATCTTTATATCTGATACTTGAATGGACTCAGCCAGAAGACCAGAGGCAAGATGTGGCACCTGTGCATGAGTTGGGGTCACACTGCCCCATGACATGCTATAGAGTTAAAAGAGTGCCTACAGGCATCTCTGTGAAGTTCGCCTTGTTCTAGCAGGACCAACCTGGTCAGGGTGAAGTAAGCAGGCAGGCTGCCTCAGGGCTCAGCACTGCTCAGCTACTGTTTGCACCAAACCAAATGAAGAGCTCCAGTGTCATTGTGCCAAAGTGTTACAAGACTACCATGTAAGCAACTGCATGTCATCAGAACTCCGCTATCTCCCTTCTCCCAGTATTGCTTTGTGTTTCTTCTCCATCAGGCATTCTCTTTAACATTCAGTTCTTAGCAATCTTGTGGTCAGAGAGATTCTACCCATTAAAAAAAAAAAATCCTCCAGAATTGTGTCTCCCTCTGGTTGACTCCAAAATGACCAGATCTGGGTCCTGTTCTCAACCCTGGAGTGGTAGGGATGTCAGCCGAACTACCAAACTGTGTAGTTTGAGAGGAACAGGTAAAGTGGTTCCTGAAGGAAAATCTGAACGCTTTTACAAAGAGAAAAGACACTAGGAAGGCAGAAATAACAGTTGTCTACTATAGACTGCATTACCTAGTTCCCTAGTTCCCTACCGCCATCTTTCACCATCCAAAATCTTCCAGGATCATGGTATAGAATAGGGTGGACAGAACTTCCCTGGTGGTCCAGTGGTTAAGAATCTGCCTGCCAATGCAGAGGTCACAAGTTTGATTCCTGGTCTGGGAAGATTCCACATCCCACGGGACAACTAAGCCCATGCTTCGCAACTACTGAGCCCATGCACCCTAGAGCCTATGCTCTGCAACAGGAGAACCCACCACAATGAGAAGCCCGTGCACTGCAACTAGAGAGTAGCCCCCACAACTAGAGAAAGCCCTCGCACAGCAATGCAGACTCAGCACAGCCATAAATAAATAAAAAGAATTGAGCGGGCAAGAATGAATTCACTTCAACAGGTGTTTCCTGACAAAAGGCAAGACTTTTGTACCTGGAAGGCCAAAGTTAATATGAACACTGGGCAAAAGTTTATCATTTTAGCTAGTGGTATTCTTGGGCTGGAAGGAGGAGTATACCAGGATGATAACACAGAGGGAGGAGAACTGGCTGTGGGAACACCATGTGGGCTGTGGACAGGAGGAAGGGTAGGGGGCCAGCTTGAAGAAAGGAGGATATGCAATGTCCATTGGTGCTTTCCATCGTGGTTCTGTCTTTTTCCACCTCTGGAAAGACAAATTCAGAAGTGGGGAGGAAAACCAGGGCTTTTTCCACTGCCAGGAATGCAAGAATTAAAATGATAATGACAGTGACATAAAAAGCTATCCCTAGAAGAGCACTGAAGACATATAAGTGATGACAGGAATTAGGGTGGGGACATGATGGGTATTCCTCTTATTTCCAGATAACTTGCACGATTTTGCTTCTATAGTTATATACCTGTTTCTGTGTGTGTATACGTTGACTTATATTAAGAATCTCAGGTGCAACTCCCATCATTTTTCATGAGCTGCAAGGCAATTAAAAGATCAAGCATCCCCTTTGTCCTACTCCTCTGCACCTTCCCTTAAAACACACAGACACACCCAAGCAACTTACTTATGATGTGGTTGGGGCCTGTGGAAGGAAGTGCCACAGATGAAGAGGAATCCAAGGCCTGCTCATAATACTGCCTAAGTGGCTTCCCTCTACCCTTGCCTCTCTTCAGGATTCTGGGTCAGAGCAGTGCTTCACCTCTTAATTAGATTACGTTAGGTCTGCTGTAATGTTTCCCAGAGCATGTTCTGTTGTACACTAGCGTCATAGAATGCTTTCCCTGAAAAAGTGAAAAGAAAGTGTTAGTCGCTCAGTTGTGTCCCTCTCTTTGCAATCCTATGGACTGTAGCCTGCCTGGCTCCTCTGGGCAAGAATACTGGGGTGGGTTGCCACTCCCTTCTCCAGAGGCTCTTCGTGATCCAGGGATCAAACCTGGGTCTTCCACACTGCTGGCAAATTCTTTACTGTCTGAGCCACCAGGGAAGCCCTTTTCCCTAAAAAGCCAACTTAATACAGGTGTAGACAGTGTTGCAGCCTCCAGCAGGTTTGGAGGCCACAGTGTGTACTAACATAGCAGAAGCTCTGAGGAGTCCTGTAACTGAAACTGTCTTTGTTTTACTTACTGCTTTTCAAACTGACTTGGACATTGAACTTTCCATACCACCCACCCCCAAAAAAGTATTGCATGCAGTGCTCTTATTCTGCAAATCATATTTGGCAGGTACTTGGTCTAGTAGGATTCTTTTTTTAGGAAAGATAAACTCTGCCATTTGTGATTGGAATATTTGTAAGAAGTCAAGCGGTTGGAATTTAGTGACTAACCCTTGCCCGACCTTACAGCATTGACACCCACGCCCATGAGCTTCAGATTATGGGCCCCACCTAGTCCCATACCATCTTACCTTCTTATCTGGGCTTCTGGGCATTACAAGGGTCAGAAATGGGACTAAGCTGGGATTTTGTGTGTGTGTTTGATAAACGTCCCTAGTCTCTTGAGGGGGCTTCTTAAGTAGCTCAGTTGTAAAGAATCCATCTGCCAATGCAGGAGATGTGGACTCGACCCCTGGGTCGGGAAGATCCCCTGGAAGACAAAATGGCAACCTACTCCAGTATTCTTCCCTGGAAAATCCCATGGACAGAGTAGCCTGGTGGGCTACCGTTTATGGGGTCACAAAGAGTCAGACACGACTTAGCAACTGAGCACAATCTCTTTGAGAATCACATTGACTATTCTTTCCTTCTCGGCTCAGAACCTTAACATGGCAGTGAAACCCACCTGAGCTCTCAACAGGAGGGGGTCAGAAGATGTTCTCCTGACTTGGGAGCCCAGGGAGAGTGCCAGAACCCTGTGAGGGCTTAGCCCAAATCTTGGTAATAGGTCAAGGAGAAACCCTTGGAGAAGGAGCACCATAAAATGACTGGCCATATTTTTAGATTTCAAGCCACATTCAAGCCTGAGGCCCCAAATACCTGGATTTTCAGAACTCTGACCTGGGCACCACTTGCCAGCAGCTATCACCAAGATGTGAAGACAGGGCCCTCAAGGCAGTAGGTCTGGGAATGTGGAGAGGCCTTGGGCTTTTTAAACGGCAATTTAAAAGATGGTGGTTTAGTTGTTGTGTCCGACTCTTGTGACCCAAGGACTGTGGCCCACCAGGTTTCTCTGTCCATGAGGTTTCCCAGCAAAAATACTGGAGTGTGTTGCCATTTGAATTGCACTTGCAACAAGCCCCCTCTGTTAATAAGCTGTCCAGAAAAGAGCCTGCCTGGGTACTCTCTGAGTGTCTTCTTCAAAATGTACAACTTAAATAGGAGCTTTCTTTCTTTTTTTTTCCTCCAGCGTGTTTTTTTATTTCAAGGAAGGTAAAAATGCAACTGAAACATAGTAAAAGATTTGTGTAGTGTACAGAGAAGGTGTTGTGACTGATCAAATGTGTCAAAAGTGGTTGTGAAGTTTTATGCTGGTGATTTCTCACTGGACAGTGCTCCATGGTCAGGTAGACCAGTTGAAGTTGATAGTGATCAAATAGAGACATTAATTGAGAAAAATCAGTGTGATACCCAAGTGGATGCTTTTTAAAGCTGTTGATGCTGTACATCAAGGAAAAGCTTTTGCATCTCTTGACAACCTGAGTGGGTACTATTTGCAGTTCTGAGTTTTGTCTTCTGGGAGTTCAGAAGGTGAAATCACAAAGCTTTAATCATAGACCTGAATGTGACCCAGGTTAGGAAATAACAAAACAAACTTGAACTCCTGTTCACCCACCTGAGGAAGAAAAATGCAAAACAACAACAAAAAGAAGTGGAAAACAACCAAATCTCAGATGGAGGGAGCAAGTGGCAAGTGCCCTTCTTAAGAATACCAAGAAAACAACATTGGCACAGAAACCAGACAGTGGCAGGGGGAGCTGCCAGGGGAACAGCAAGGAGTCAGACCCTCAGGGGCTGTCCTGGTTGTCTCATCTGTTTGCCCCTGACCTGAGGGGACTGAATAAGCACCTCATGTGACTTGCATATTCTTGTGTGACTCCAAGCGTTAGGAACTGCCACGGTTATGAATAATATACAAATTCACTTTAAAGTAGCACTGAATTCATAATTCATAAAGTATTTTCTCAATGAACAGATGCCTTCATGTGGAAAGAGGTCTGTGAAAATTTTAGATGTTTAAAAGAGGTTCTCATGCTTTCTTGAAAAGATTAGAATGACTGTTATATTGAATGTAATTATTTTCTCCCCAGTGGTAGTCTCCTGTTGGTTACCCATCTGGAATGTTTGAACTTCTTCGTGCAAATCTTGACTGTCTGCTTGTGTCTGGGGAAGGGGTAGGTTAGGAGAGAGAAGCAATGGGAATATAATAAAGAGTGGCCCTTAGCAAACTGTGGATGCTGTGCGCCATTACCACCATCCTCCTTCCAGCCCGCCCACCCTGCTACTAGGCAACAATTAGCACAGGACCTTTAGTGGTCCTGCTCAGCCATTGGTTGTCTCCTCAGTGGGCCCCTCCCCCAAGCAGCCATCAGTGAGTGACCGTTAATGACCCTGCTCAGTCATTGGTCGGTGCCACAGTGGGCCCCTCCCACAAGCGACCACCTTAGTGAGCAACCTTAGTAAGGCCATTCAGCCAACCTTCAGTGGAGTGGTTGGTTGTCAGGCAGAGAATAAGGTAAGAGGCGGATCCTGGCCTTCTCCCCCGTGGCCCTCCAGCTTACCTGGCTTCAGGCCAGTAAGTGAGTGGAGGGGCCCAGAGAACAGGCTGGGGGCTGTGTCCTGGAGGGCTCTAGAGCTCTCGCCAAAGCCACTCGCTGGCTGGACCCAGGCCTTGAGGCTACAGTGAACCTCTCCCCTATCCCCACCCCTGTGACCTAATGGCAGCAGCCATTTGCCTAGAATGTCATCTGCGGGACCTGGCCCCCACCATTTGGGCGGCCTGAGGAGCTGAAGACAAGAGGTCCCGGGCACCTGGCTCCCTCAGGGATGACAGCTGGGCAGGGTCTGGGGACCTGGCTCTGAAGGAATCATCAACTGAGAGCTTTTCAGCCAGGACCTGGACCTCACAGGGGAAAAATTGAGCCTTGGGACCTCGCCATTTCTTGTCAGAACTGAGAATAACCTTTGTTTGGTGGATATTTACAGGAACATTGTTATCTAACCATAACCTGGCCTCAAGAACAAAGGCTCTGACACCAAGAAGTCTGCAACAACTAACCATACTCCTTCACCTTTCCTAGAAAAGGACTTTTCTGAGAGCTCTTGTTGCGGGGGAGATTTGGGAGTTTTAAGGCATGAGCACCATCTCCTTGCACACCCCTCCAATAAACTCTTCTCTGTTTCAAACTCCCACGTTTTGGTATTGTTTGGCCTCACTGTACATTGGACACATAAACTTACTTTCTGGTAACAGGAAGACTGGAGGTCATATCAGTTATTGAGCTGTTCTCAATCCTTATTCAAAGAGATGAAGTTCCATTTGGCATCATGATCTGCTGATACTAAAATGTGTCCCAGCTCAGCCTCCTTGCTTTGAGATAAAGTGCTGCTTTCTTCCCTCAGGATGTTTTCTTCTGTAATGTAGCATCCTTGCAAGGTGGTAAGTGTTCAGATTTCCGTGACTCACAACTCCTTTATGGATTTCAAAACACTTCCATGAACATTATCTCCTTTCATCCTCACAGACACATATATTTAGGCTAAAAGAGGCTGTGAGACTACATCAAGTTCACACAGTTAGTGGAGAAACTGGAACATGAACACAAAGTGTTTGATTCCATGATGTCTAAACCATGGTATACATGAGTCTCTAGCCAGTCATACCTCTGTGTCCTTTTAAATGGGTATTCTTAAATAATTGTCCAGTACTTAGAGTTGAAGAAATAACTGAAGTAATTCCTGTGAGGAAAGGGTGGAAAAAGAGAATGCTAGAGGTAACATCCCAGCTTTTGTACATCTCAGCAAAACAAAAGCCCTGCTTTATCATCTTTGTTGCCCAAGCATTCCCCTTGGAAGTTGTGTTAGTCAGGATTTTGTGTGTGTGTATGTAAGTGTAACTAAGTGAAAAAAAAAAAAAAAAAAAAAAACAGGCTTAAGCAAAATTGGTAATGTATCAATCGTTGAACTCTAGGGAATTAACTTACTTTTGGCACAGCTGGATCCATGGACTTGAATAATGTCATCAAAATGCATCATGTTTGTTCCATATGTCTGTTCTTCTATTTCATTCTCTCTAGGATCTTCTCACTGATGGTGGCAAGGGGCTGTCAATTCTTGGCTTACATCCTATCCTTTGAGCAGCTGGAACAGAGTCTTCCTAACAGTTCCCAACGATGTTCCCAAAGAATCGAGCATCATGGTTGGGTCATTTGGCCAACCAGAAATCAATGATTATAACCAGAGGAATTTGCTGCTCTGATTGTCCTTGCCTGGGTCACATGCCAGTTCTTACAGCCTGAAGGAGTCCAGCTCCCAAACCATTTTCACTGAGGGTGGGGGAAGTTGTACGTCACAGAAAATGTTGCTTATGATGCCAAAAGACAAGAAGATAGATACTAGGCAGGCCAGAGCAACAAATATGGACTATAGAAATGTTCTTCTGTCCACCTTAATGGGCTTCCCTGATAGTTCAGTTGGTAAAGAATCTGCCTGCAATGCAGGAGACCCCAGTTTGATTCCTGGGTCAGGAAAATCTGCTGGAGAAGGGATAAGCTGCCCACTCCAGTATTCTTGGGCTTCCCTTGTAGCTCAGCTGGTAAAGAATCCACCTGCAATGTGGGAGACCTGGGTTCAATCCCTGTTGGGAAGATCCCCTGGAGAAGGAAAAATCTACCCACTCCAGTATTTTGGCCTGGAGAATTCCATGGATTATATAGTCTATGGGTTTGCAACAAGTCAGACATGACTGAGTGACTTTCACTTTCACTTTTGACCTGAATACCTGGCAGCTTATCAATATATTCCTTTAAACCAGACTCAGGATGCTCCCTGAGCAGAGTGCTAATTAATACCATTTTCTCTATTCCATTACATTACAGATTAGTTCCCTGGGCATCTTAACAACTGGCTCCCTCTCATTCCACCTCTGTCTTTAGCAGGTGAGGTAGCTGGAGAGCAGAGGGACTCATCCAGGACAGGGCAGAGTTCAGATCAAATCCTGGCCCTAGACCTTTGGCTGCTGGACCAGAAGTTACCACTGACTTTGTCACTTGAGCAGTCCAGTGGAACAGCCTGTCTTGTCCCACAGCCTACCTGGGATCTGCTAGGACCTGAGATTGGTATAGGTTGTAGCTGCACTGAGAGATCTATAGACTTAGAAATTAAGCCATCCTGGCCCGAGATAATCATAGCCTACTTAAGCCTCTGCAGAGGGTGGTGGGTCACTGTGCTCACTGCAGGGTATTCTTCCTGTCATTCAAAATATGTGCATTGATTTAGTTAAAAGAGCATGCTTGAGTCCCCAAAAAGAAACCATGTGGGAAGAAACATACTAGGTATCATTAGGAGTAGCCTAGGCTTGTGAGATTGGGGAGGGGACTTTCATTTTTTGCTTTATCTTTCCAAGTGATTTGGAAGGAGGCACCAAGCTACAGTAGGATATCTGGGGGAATCACTTTTAGCCCTGAACACAGGGTTGAAGAAAACTGGCAGAATACCACTGATGGGGAACTGGGTGAGATCTGGGGATTAGAGAGACAATTAAGGACCCAAATGTGAGTCTGCTACAGACCCAGAAAAGTGAAGGTGTTCCAAGGATAAAAACTTTCTCTTGCAGTGACGCTGACCCTGCTGGGCAATGTACTTGGTCCATTGGACCTGACAGTGTCAAGACCCTATTGGCTGGTGAGCAATGGTGATCATGGTCCAGCTAGCCCAGCTTCCTCACTTCTGGGAAATTTACAAATAAGAGAAAGATAATTGTTAAACCAACCTCACCTAGATTTTGACCTAAAAGGGACTTGCCCAGCTTCTTAGTAAGGCTTTACTCTATATGACTCACTCCTGTCATCAAATGTGTCTTGAAATGGTAAGGATTTGCCATTGCTAAGGATATCCAGCATAATAAAGTATAGTGAAAGTGAAGTCACTCAGTCGTCTCCAACTCTTTGCGACCCCATGGACTGTAGCCTGCCAGGCTCCTTCATCCATGGGATTTTCCAGGCAAGAGTACTGGAGTAGCTTGCCATTTCCTTCTCCAAGGGATCTTCCCAACCCAGGGATAGAACCCATATCCCCTGCATTGCAGGCAGAGGCTTTTACTGTCTAAACCACCCGGGAAACTTTTATAATAAAGTATCAGTTCAGCTCAGTTCAGTCGCTCATCATGTCTGACTCTTCGCAGTCCCATAAATTGCAGCACGCCAGGCCAAAATTAAAAGACGCTTACTCCTTGGAAGGAAAGTTATGACCAACCTAGATAGCATATTCAAAGGCAGAGACATTACTTTGCCAACAAAGGTTCGCCTACTCAAGGCTATGGTCTTTCCTGTGGTCATGTATGGATGTGAGAGCTGGACTGTGAAGAAGGCTGAGCGCTGAAGAATTGATGCTTGTGAACTGTGGTGTTGGAGAAGACTCTTGAGAGTCCCTTGGACTGCAAGGAGATCCAACCAGTCCATTCTGAAGGAGATCAGCCCTGGGATTTCTTTGGAAGGAATGATGCTAAAGCTGAAACTCCAGTATTTTGGCCACCTCATGCGAAGAGTTGACTCATTGGAGAAGACTCTGATGGTGGGAGGGATTGGGGGCAGGAGGAGAAGGGGACGACAGAGGATGAGACGGCTGGATGGCATCACTGACTCGATGAATGTGAGTCTGAGTGACCTCCGGGAGTTGGTGATGGACAGGGAGGCCTGGTGTACTGCGATTCATGGGGTCACGAAGAGTCTGACACGACTGAGCGACTGAACTGAACTGAGGCCTCCCTGTCCATCACCAACTCCCGGAGTTCACTCAAACTCACGTCCATCGAGTCGGTAATGCCATCCAGCCATCTCATCCTCTGTCATCCCCTTCTCCTCCTGCCCACAATCCCTCCCACCATCAGAGTCTTCTCCAATGAGTCAACTCTTCGCATGAGGTGGCCAAAGTACTGGAGTTTCAGTTTTAGCATCATTCCTTCCAAAGAAATCCCAGGGCTGAGCTCCTTCAGAATGGACTGGTTGGATCTCCTTGCAGTCCAAGGGACTCTCAAGAGTCTTCTCCAACACCACAGTTCAAAAGCATCAATTCTTCGGTGCTCAGCCTTCTTCAGTCCAACTCTCACATCCATACATGACCACTGGAAAAGCCATAGCCTTGACTAGACAGACCTTTGTTGGCAAAGTAATGTCTCTGCTTTTCAATATGCTGTCTAGGTTGGTCATAACTTTTCTTCCAAGGAGTAAGTGTCTTTTAATTTCATGGCTGCATTCACCATCTGCAGTGATTTTGGAGCCCAGAAAAATAAAGTCTCTCACTGTTTCCACTGTTTCCCCATCTATTTCCCATGAAATGATGGGACCGGATGCCATGATCTTTGTTTTCTGAATGTTGAGCTTTAAGCCAACTTTTTCACTCTCTTCTTTTACTTTCATCAAGAGGCTTTTTAGTTCCTCTTCACTTTCTGCCATAAGGGTGATGTTATCTGCATATCTGAGGTTATTGATATTTCTCCTGGCAATCTTGATTCCAGCTTGTGCTTCTTCCAGCCCAGCGTTCGTCATGATGTACTCTGCATATAAGTTAAAAAGCAGGGTGACAATATACAGCCTTGACGTACTCCTTTTCCTATTTGGAACCAGTCTGTTGTTCCATGTCCAGTTCTAACTGTTGCTTCCTGACCTGCATATAGGTTTCTCAAGAGGCAGGTGAGGTGGTCTGGTATGCCCATCTCTTTCAGAATTTTCCACAGTTTCTTGTGATCCACACAGTCAAAGGCTTTGACATAGTCAATAAAGTATAAATCTGTGTAAATCCTATAGGCAGCAGAGGGTAAGTATTTATTACACAGGACTTTTCTGTGGAAATAAAGATCTCACCTTCCCAGGTGATTACTTTGGGAAGATCCTGTTCATTTACACAAGCAGGGGAGCACTTTACACCATTGCCTGAGAATGGCTGGTGGCCCCAGCAATACTTGGAACTTTCCTTCTTACTCTTCTCTCCCTCTGCTGATTGCTTCTCAGAATGGGCCTGTGACTATCCCCACCTTTACTTTGTCTTTCTTCTCTTGTACCAAGTGAAATCTGCAGAGACTAGACTGGCAGTGGCCATGGATGTATCCTTTTGAAGCACTGGTACATCTAAGCATGCTGGTAGTTCTGGACCACTGAAATTTTTCTTGTTTTACAAGAAAGGAACAAATGGTAAAGTTGGATAAAATTGAGTCATTTTTTTCCTTTCCTATTTTTCTGACCAACCATAAGCAAACCCTTCAGAAAACCACAGAAGAGATGTACCTGGAATAAGATGAAACTCTAAACACCCATGGAGGAGGTGAGGTAGAGGGGAGGTGGGCAGAGGCCCAGATGGGTGGGCACAAAAGTTTGAAAGCAAGCTCGGGATGGGGCAGCTGGCCAAATCTCTACCGTGCCCCCGCTGGAGCCTTTTGATTAAATTTTCACAGGTCTGCAGCAGTGCTGGTACATGGCATGGTGTGAGAGTGGGTTATCTTTAAAGATAATACCACCTTCAAAATTTTATACACTTGAAAGAACTAGTGGACAGCTGATGTATATAGCACAGGGAGCTCAGCTGTTATAACCTAGAGAGGTGGGATGAAAGCTGGGAGGAAGGGCGGTTCAGGAGGGAGGGGATATGTCTATGCTTATAGCTGATTCATGTTGTACGGCAGAAACTAACACAAAACTGTAAAGCAGCTATACTCCATTTAAGAAAGAAAAAAGATTTGACACACTTTCAAGTGGTATATCCAAGACTGAAAGCAATGCTAAAAAAAAAAAAAAATCCCAGACCCAGGATTTTATTTCTCCTCCCCAAGACAGTCTCCATTGAAGAACCATCTTTGGTGACTATGGAGACAGCAGCCTTCGTCAAGCTGAAGAACTTGGTGTGATGTGATCCTCTCCTATAGCACCCTCATCCCTATAGCCAGGTGCCCAGAGATTTCTACAAGCTGAGGGCTCAGGTTGGGCTCACAGGTGAGTGAGGGAAAAGTTGGGGCTGGACAAGCCCTGAGGCATGGGCGGGCTTGGATTGGGGTGAGGGAAGGAGAGACGAGGCTGCTGGCCCCTGGCAGTGCCTAGGGGAGACTTGCATTGTGCAGAGAAGCTTGACCTGGATTCACTTTCTTCCTGTGGGATCTCGATCACCGAAACCACCTGGACTGAAGGACAAGAACAGCTTGATCTAATCCTTAGAGCTGACCTCATTTGAACACTAAATCAATAAATGATGATTTAATGGAGCTGTTGCTGGGAATTAAGTATCTGACATCTCAAATAGAAGATTTTTTTTTTTTTCTAAAGCCACAACTTGTTCCTTGTTGCCCTTTGGGTTATTCTCTTTCAGTGGGAAAGTGGCTTCCCACCGTCTTCCCTCCATGCTCTCACCCTTGAGGAGGCTTGAAAACACACTGAATAGCTGCTCCCACAATTATCTGGAAGGGCCCACAGAGTCCAGATCAGGAGATTCTCCCAACATGTAGAATGAGGAGTTAGAGAATGAAAGAGGAGATTACAGTCTTTTCCAAAGAAAACCTATAGAGGAGAAATATCTGAGTAACAAATACCAGTTCATATTCTGAGCATCTCCCCAGTCCTCTGAGACTCCACTTTCAAGGAAACTGTGTGGCTCTCGGCATGGTGCCTTTCGTCCAGTACTGGTGATGTGCCACCCATCTCCATCTTCTATTAGTTTGCCATGGAGAACAGGCAGTCAAGCTATGTCTCTCTCTCTGTCTTATCCTAGAGACAAAGATGTCAGTTTCTTACTTTACTTCTTGTCTGTCTCTCTGTTCCTCTCCCTTTCTTGTGCCCTGAGAGATAGTGTTGGAATGTGGGGTTGGCTGTTGGGAATAGTGAAGGATGAGTCCCATGTTCTCCAGGATGGTTACCAGACAAACTGCCCAGACAAGGGCTGGGAATGGGGCCTTGGGTGCCAGATGTTGGGTGCCTGGCATGCTCCCTGCTCTGCCAAGGCACATGGTTCTCATGGTCTGTTTTCCCACCTTGCAGCCAGTCTGTGAATGCCCTCTTCTTCAAATACTTGAACCTCTTGGAAACTGGACTCTGAACCCAATTCCACTGGAGTTATTTAACATATATGCAGAGTATATCATGAGAAATGCTGGACTGGAAGAAACACAAGTTGGAATCAAGATTGCTGGGAGAAATATCAATAACCTCAGATATGCAGATGACACCACCCTTATGGCACAAAGTGAAGAAGGGCTAAAAAGCCTCTTGATGAAAGTGAAAGTGGAGAGTGAAAAAGTTGGCTTAAAGCTCAACATTCAGAAAACGAAGATCATGGCATCTGGTCCCATCACTACATGGGAAATAGATGGAGAAACAGTGGAAACAGTGTCAGACTTTATTTTTCTGGGCTCCAAAATCACTGCAGATGGTGACTGCAGCCATGAAATTAAAAGACGCTTACTCCTTGGAAGGAACGTTATGATCAACCTAGATAGCATATTCAAAAGCAGAGACATCGCTTTGCCAACAAAGGTTCGCCTAGTCAAGGCTATGGTCTTTCCTGAGGTCATGTATGGATGTGAGAGCTGGACTGTGAAGAAGGCTGAGCACTGAAGAATCGATGCTTGTGAACTGTGGTGTTGGAGAAGACTCTTGAGAGTCCCTTGGACTGCAAGGAGATCCAACCAGTCCATTCTGAAGGAGATCAGCCCTGGGATTTCTTTGGAAGGAATGATGCTAAAGCTGAAACTCCAGTATTTTGGCCACCTCATGCGAAGAGTTGACTCATTGGAGAAGACTCTGATGGTGGGAGGGATTGAGGGCAGGAGGAGAAGGGGACGACAGAGGATGAGATGGCTGGATGGCATCACTGACTCGATGGATGTGAGTCTGAGTGACCTCTGGGAGCTGGTGATGGACAGGGAGGCCTGGCGTGCTGCGGTTCATGGGGTCGCAGAGAGTCAGACACGACTGAGCGACTGATCTGATCTGACGCTATCAGAATTTCCATCTAGGCTTTCAGTTATTTTTAGAGAAAAAACTGTGAGAGGGGAGTAGTGGAATAGGAAAGTAGTCTAAGGACAGTTATTCTGTTGGTGTTCAGTAGCTAAGTCATGTCTGACTCATTGCCATCTCATGGACTGCAGCATGTGAGGCTCCTCTGTCCTCCACTGACTCCTGGAGTTTGCTCAGATTCATATACATTGAGTCGGTAATGCTATCTAACCATCTCATCCTCTGGCACCCCCTTCTCCTTTTACCTTCAATCTTTCCCTAGTATCAGCATCTTTTCCAGTGAGTCTGCTCTTTGAATTAGGTGGTCAAATTATTGGAGCTTCAGCTTCAGCATCAGTCCTTCTAATGAACATTCAGAATTGATTCCCTTTACAATTGACTGATTTGATCTCCTTGCTGCCCAAGCAACTCAAGATTCTTCCCGAGTAACACAGTTTGAAGGCATCATTTCTTCAGCATTCAGCCTTCTTTATGGTCCAACTTTGACATCTGTACATAACTACTGGAAAAGCCATAGCTTTGACTATATGGATCTCTGTTGGCAAAGTGTTGTCTGCCTTTTAATATGCTATCTAGCTTTGTCATAACTTTCCTTCCAAGGAGCAAGTGTCTTTTGTTTTCATGACTGGAGTCACCATCTGCAGTGATTTTGGAACCCAAGGAAATAACATCTGTCACTGCTTCCACTTTTCCCCTTCTATTTGCCATGAAGTGATGGGACTGGATGCCATGATTTATTTTTTCAATGTTGAGTTTCAAGCCAGCTTTTTCACTCTCCTCTTTCACTCTCATCAAGAAGCTCTTTAGTTCCTCACTTTCTGCCATTAGTGTGAAATCAAATGCATATCTCAAGTTGTTGATATTTCTCCTGGAAATCTTGCTTCTAGCTTGTGATTCATGCAGCCTGGCATTTTGCATGATTTACTCTGCATAGAAGTTAAATGAGAAGGGTGACAACATACAGCCTTGTCTTATTCCTTTCCCGATTTTGAACCAATCACTTGCTTCATGTCCGGTTCTAGCTGTTGCTTCTTGACCTACATACAGGTTTCTCAGGAGACAGGTAAAGTGGTCTGGTATTCCCATCTCTTTAAGAATTTTCCACAGTTTTTTTGTGATCCACACACTCAAGAGCTTTCACATCGTCAATGAAGCAAAAGTAGGTATTTTTCTGGAACTAACTTACTTTCTCCATGATCCAACAAATGTTGGCAATTTGATCTCTGGTTCCTCTGCCTTTTCTAAACCCAGTTTGTCCATCTGGAAGTTCTTGTTTCACATACTACTGAATCTTGGCTTGAAAGATTTTGAGCATAACCTTGCTAGCATGTGAAATGAATGCAGCATTGCTCTTCTTTGGTGTTGGAATGAAAGCTGACCTTTTCTAGTCCTATAGCCACTGCTGAGTTTTCCAGATTTGCTGACATAATAAATGCAGCACTTCACCAGCATTATCTTTTAGGGTTTTCAATAGCCCAGCCAGAATTCCATTACCTCCACTAGCTTTGTTCGTAGTGATGCTTCCTAAGTCTCACTGGACTTTATGCTGTAGGATGTCTGAATCTAGGTGAGTGACCATACTATCATGGTTATCTGGGTGATTAAGACCTTTCTTGTATAGTTCTTCTTTGTATTCTTGTCACCTCTTTTTAATCTCTTCTGCTTCTGTTGCTGCTGCTGCTAAGTCACTTCGTCGTGTCCAACTCTGTGCGACCCCATAGACGGCAGCCCACCAAGCTCCCCTGTCCCTGGGGTTCTCCAGGCAAGAACACTGGAATGGGTTGCCATTTCCTTCTCCAATCCCTGAAAGTGGAAAGTGAAAATTGACAGTGAAGTTGCTCAGTTGTGTCTGACTCTTAGCGACCCCACAGACTGTAGCCTACCAGGCTCCTCCATCCATGGGATTTTCCAGGCAAGAGTACTGGAGTGGGGTGCTGTTGCCTTCTCCATCTGCTTCTGTTAGTTACTTACAATTTTTTGTCCTTGATTGTGCCATCCTTGCATGAACTGTTCCCTTGATATATCCATTTTTCTTGAAGAGATCTCTAGTATTTCCCATTCTTTTGTTTTCTTCTGTTTTTTTTTTTTTTTTTTCCATTGTTCATTTAAGAAGGCCTTCTTATCTCTTCTTGCTAGTCTCTGTAACTGTGCATTCATTTGGGTATATCTTTCCCTTTCTCCCTTGCCTTTCACTTCTCTTCCTTCCTCAGCTATTTGTAAAGCCGTCTCAGACAACCACTTTGCCTTCTTGCATTCCTTTATCTTTAGAATGGTTTTGATCACTGCCTCCTATACAGTGTTATGAACTTTTATCCTCTGTCTACCAGGTCTGATCCCTTGAATCTATTTGTCACCTCCACTGTATAATCATAAGGAATTTGATTTAGGTCATACTTGAATGGCCTAGTTATTTTCCCTACTTTCTTCAATTTCAGCCTGGATTTTGCAATAATGAGCTCTTGATCTGAGCCACAGTCAGTTCCAGGCCTTATTCTGGCTGACTGTATAGAGCTTCTCCATCTTTGGCTGCAAAGAGCATAATCATAGCTAGAACATGCAAGCAACCTAGATATCCATTGACAGATGAATGGATAAAGAAGTTGTGGTACATATACAGAATGGAATATTACTCAACCATAAAAAGGAATGACTTTGAGTCAGTTTTAATGAAGTGGATGAACCTAAAACCTCTTATACAGAGTGAAGTAAGGCAGAAAGATAAATACCGCATTCTAACACATAAATACGAAATCTAGAAAAATAGTACTGAAGAATTTATTTATAGGGCAGCAATAGAGAAACAGACATAGAGAATAGACTTATGAACATGGGGAGGAGAGGGTGAGATGTATGGAAAGAATAACATGGAAACTTACATTACCATATGTAAAATAGATAGCCAATAGGAATTTGCTGTATGGCTCAGGAAACCTAATCAGGGGCTCTTTATCAATCTAGAGGGGTGAGATGGGGAGGGAAATGGGAGGGAGGTTCAAAAGAGAGGGGATAGTTGTATACCTATGGTTGATTCGTGTTTGACAGAGAACAACAAAATTCTATAAAATAATTATCCTTCAATTAAGAAATTAATTTATATATATATAAAAAGAACATAATCTATCTGATTTCAGTGTTGACTATCTGGTCAAGTCCGTTGTACAGTCTTCTCTTGTGTTGTTGGAAAAGGGTTTTTGCTATGACTAGTGTGTTCTCTTGACAAAAATGTTAGCCTTTGCCCTGGTATATTCCAAGGTGAAACTTGCCTGTTATTCCAGGTATCTCTTGACTTTACTTTTGCATTCCAATCCCCTATGATGAAAAGGACATCTTGTGTGTGTGTGTGTGTGTGTGTGTGTGTGTGTGTGTGCTTTTGAACTGTGGTGTTGGAGAAGATTCTTGAGAGTCCCTTGGACTACAAGGAGATCCAACCAGTCCATTCTGAAGGAGATCAGCCCTGGGATTTCTTTGGAAGGAATGATGCTAAAGCTGAAACTCCAGTACTTTGGCCACCTCATGCAAAGAGTTGACTCATTGGAGAAGACTCTGATGCTGGGAGGGATTGGGGGCAGGAGGAGAAGGGGATGACAGAGGATGAGATGGCTGGATGGCATCACTGATTCGATGGACGTGAGTCTCAGTGAACTCCTGGAGTTAGTGGTGGACGGGGAGGCCTGGTGTGCTGCAATTCATGGGGTCGCAAAGAGTTGGACACGACTGAGCAACTGAACTGACTGAACTGTGTGTTAATTCTATAAGGTGTTATAAATCTTCATAGAATTCGTCAGTTTCAGCTTCTTCAGCATCAGTAGTTGAGGCATAGACTTGGATTACTATGATGTTGAATTGTTTGCCTTGGAAATGAACCAAGATCATTCTGTCATTTTTGAGATTGCACCCAAGTACTGCATTTCAGACTCTTTTGTTGACTTTGAGGGCCACTCCATTTCTTCTAAGGCATTCTTGCCCACAGTAGTAGATATAATAGTCATCTGAATTTACTTAGCCCCTTCTCATCCATTTTAGTTCATTGATTCCTACGACATTGATGTTCATTCTTACCCTCTCCTGTTTGACCATGTCCAATTTACCTTGACTCATGGACCTTACATTCTAAGTTCCTATGCTATGTTCTTCTTTACATCATTGGACTTTACTTTCACCACCAGACACATCCACAGCTGTGTGTTATTCCCACTGTGGCCCAGCCACTTCATTCTTTTTGGAGCTGTTAGTAATTGCCTTCTGCTCTTCCCCAGTAGCGTATTGGATACCTTCCAACCTGGGGGTGCTCATCTTCTGGTGTCATATCTTTTTGCCTTTTCATACTGTTCATGGGGTTCTCTTGGAAAGAATCCTGGAGTGGTTTGCCATTCTGTCCTCCAGTGGACCATGTTTCCTGAGAACTCTTCACTATGACCCAGTCTGTCTTGGCTGGCCATGCAAGGCATGACTCATAGCTTCATTGAGTTATGCAAGCCCCTCTGCCATGAAAAGACTTCCCAGTTGGCTCAGTGGTAAAGAATCTGCCTGCCATTGCAGGAGATGCAAGTTCAATCCCTTTGTCAGGAAGATCCCCTGGAGATGAAAATATAAACCCACTCCAGTATTCTTGCCTGGAAAATCCCATGGACAGAGGAGCCTAGGGGGCTGTAGTCCATGTGTCGCAAAGAGTTGGACACGACTTTGCAGCTGAGCACACATGCAAGTTATTCTGACCTACATAAAATTAGAACCTTGATGGAAGGCAGTGAGTGCAGCACTTTTTTTTTTTTTCACCTGCAGCTGTCTTCCAAATAGCATGTCATTATTTGGAGACTGTGTTAGTTTCTAGAGCTGCCACAATCAGGTACCACAAATTAGGTGGCTTAAAATAACAGAAACTCATTGCCAACCAAATTGGCAGATTTGGTTCCTTCTGATGGCTCTTAGAGGAGAATCTGTTCCATGCCTCTCTGCTAGCTAGGTGGCCCTAGGCGTTTCTTAGCATGTAAATTCATCACTCTAATCCTCCATCTTCATATGATATTCTCTCTTGGTTTCTGTCTTCATATGGCCATCTTATAAGGACACTAGTCATAATGGATTCAGGGCACACCCTACTGCAATTTAACCACATCTTAATCAATTATATCCTCTGTGACTGTAATTCCAAATAAGGTCACATTCTGGGATACTTTGGAATAGGACTTCAACATATCTTTTTTTGGAGGGGGACAGTGGTGGGGGAGGACACAGTTCAACCCATAATGGAGACCAAAAATGGGCTGGAAGGAGTTATAGGGTTGGGAGCCCTTGCCAAAATAGTGGTCTTTCTAATTCTTTACAAACAATTGTCTTCATCCAAGACTTCCTAAAGTCTTGTGTTTTCTTATACTGCTCCTTTAGTTAGGATTTTGGAGGCAAGTTAATAAAAGTGAATTTACATGAGTCATGGCTGTTTGACTGCAAGTGATGGAAATCCAATTCTAGTTGGCTTAAACAAAGCAATAATTGACTAACATAACTGGAAAATCTAGGAGTGGATCTGGCTTTAGACAGGGTAGAATCTAAGGTTCAATGTTTCAGAGGTCTTTCTCTCTTGCTCTCCTGCCATCTCTTGGGTTTTGCTTGTCTCTGCTCAGTGTGTCCTTCTGCAGACAGGGCCTCTTCACAAAGAAATAGAAATGGTGGCTGAGTCCCTAATGCACATCATCTCAGTTTACCCACCTAAGTGGAAAGAACTTTCCAACTTCCTGTATCAATCTCAGGGAAGACATTAGCCTTCCCTGGGTCATATGCCCGCATACCAGCAATCATTGTGCCATGCAGATAGAATGCCCTGATTGGCTACCCTATTATCATGGACTCACCCTTGAAGGGAGTATTCACGATGCTTTATCCTACTCATGAAAATTAGAGGAGGAATTCCCTAGGAAATCCAAAGAGTGCATGGGGAAACACGTTGTTAGACAAACATAATACCTGCAATGATCCACTGTATAATTCAAGCTAGCTTATGAGAAAAAAGGAATTTATTAAAAGGATATAGAGGTGTCATGTGTAATATAAGGACAGATATATAGCTGGCCTTAGGGCGAGTGCCCAGACAGCTTCTTTCTGCCAATGTTTCATTCTTTTCTTTCTGAAATCCTCCTTTCTGCTTAGTCTACCCTGAGGGAAGAAAGTGGTTTCCCTACAGCTTCCCAGTTTTTATCTCCTTCATTCCAGGAAATAGACTCATTTAAAATTCCCCAGTGATAAAATCTGCTTGGCCCAATTGAGTAAGTTCACACCCTCAAACCAATCAATTATGCTCATGAGGGCTGGGGGAGGTCATACCCTAGAAACACAATATACCCAAGAGAGGAAGGTCTAGTAAATACCCAGTATATTTCTGTTGATTTCCCTGGTGGCTCAGATGGTAAAGCATCTCTGTTAATCCCCTAAGAGTGTACAAGGTTCCTAGAATCTTCCTAAAAATCATTTATTCTAAGGCCTTCATTTTGCATGTGAAGAAATGGAAGCCCCCAAATGTTAAAGACTTAAGATGTCATATATACACATAGAAGTGATAGTAACTTGCCTAGATAATGACTAGTGCCCAGAATTTCCATTCCAATTTCTTCTGTAACATCATGTTTAGACTTAATAAGTCTCATGATTTTAGTCCATAAAAAAAGTAAAAACAACAAATAAAACCAAAGATGCACACAAGCACTGGCAAACAGTAAACTTGCCTTGCTTCACAGTCCCTGCTCCTACTGTTCCCTTTGCTTGCAGTGGTGCGTCAACCTCTCCCTAAGTCTTGGCTTAGTTAATTCTTACCCATGTTTCAAAATTCTGCTTAACCATGACTTGCTTAAGGATATTCTCTTGACCTGTCAAACTGGCTCAGCTCCTACCCTGTTTTGTGTTTTCATAGTGCTATGGTTAAGCCCTTCTTTTGTCATTGAATTATTAGTAAAGCTTGTGTAATTTGTTCAGTAGGTTCCCTACCCTTGAGTCACAGGTGCTACAGGAACCAAGACTATGTAATATTCTGTGTTCAGCATAATGTCTCACAGTGGTAGTACGTGATGAATTGTTCGGTTGCTCAGTCATGTGATGAATATTTTTCAGGAAAACCATAAAGAGTGGGAAGAGAAAAACAAACTGTGAGCCTCTACTGCCACCTTTTCTTTAGAAGGAAAGAAAAGTTTCCTTGAGAACCAGTTTATTTGCTTATTATTCCTGTGGATTCTAAGAAATTAGAAATAAAGCTTCTGAGATGAAGGTTACATCAAAAATGATTTCAGAGATAAGGTTCCAAAATTTCCAACCTCTGTAATGATGATAATGGCTAACATTTTGGAGCAGCTGTCATCTCCCAGGCTCTGGACTAAGTGCATTTTTTCTTCTAATCCTCACAGGGAGTTGGTACTATAGGCTCTGAACCTATTAATCCAGAGCAGTAAATATCCTGTCAAGTGACTGGTCTCTTGGAGAGAGCGTTGGGTCTCATTCTTCTTTGCACCCATCTAGACACTGGCTAGAAACTCAGCATGCTCAGAAAAGGGAGTCGTGTGTAAGTAGCTCCCACAGAAAGCAAGAGCCTTACTTAGTTCCTCTGGCTTCAGAACAGGAGTATGTAGAATTTGCAGGAAGGTACTGACCAGTGTCTTCACTGGAGATGAGATTCTACTATCTAAGAAACTTCAGAAGGGCCAAGGGAATTTTCTAGGATGCTCTAAGCTGTCGTAAGAACTGACTTTGCTTTGGGTAGAAAATGTGGGTGCTGCTATTTCCTTGTAAATGAAAATCTTTTGAAATTCCCAGTCACACAAAAGTTACAGTTTATTTTATTTTTCTGAATCTGTTCTTGATAAATGTGTACTTGTAATAACAAACTAAGCCCAAATTGAAATTCTCCAGGCAAGAGTACTGGGGTAGGTAGCTGTTCCCGTCTCCAGGGGATCTTCTCAACCCAGGGATTGAACCCAGGTCTCCTGTATTGCAGGCAGATTCTTTACCAAGCATGCCACCAGAAACTGGTTAATTTTTTTTCAGACCTTTTGGTGTGCCCAGTGTCTCACACAGTCCTTGTAGCAGCAGCCACCTGAGGTTCAGGTGAAAAGTACCAGATAGGATACCTGCAAGAATGGACAAGGAAGCTTGAGAACCAGTAGGACTTGTTTTTTGCCTTACTTTGAATGTGAAGTCGTTGAGTCGTGTCCGACTCTTTGTGACCCCATGGACTATAGCCTACCAGGCTCCTCCGTCCATGGGATTTTCCAGCAAGAGTACTGGAGTGGGTTGCCATTGCCTTCTCCTAACAGATTAAGTCCTATCATAATTACAGAGGGCAATTGTCTTCTAGCTGATTAATTTCTATTTCCCACTGTACTTTTTTCCAAATTAGTTTAGGCAACCTTAAATAGCTTTTTCCTTTCCTTGAGTATACAAAATTATTTCTAAAATCTTCAGTCCTGGGAATTTATATTAAAACATTTTGATCCTTTTTAACATAAGAAATGTGGCTTTAAATTTACAACTTGTCAGTAAAGTATTCATGATGAAACTTCTCACAAATGTGAACGAGAAGGCTCTATTGTAAGGTTATCAGTTGTCAGGTCACGATACCTCTGGTTGTTATGCATAGTAAAGTAGGTTTAGAAATATTTCTAAATTTGAGGGTTTTTTCTCTTCCTTTCCCAGGTTTTCATAATTGGTTCTCTAGGATATAGCTCATACTATTGCCCAAGATGTTTCACATTTAGTCTTTACTGAGATAAAGTTTAGATTGTTCCAAAACAATGATCAACTTATGCCTTTGGTCTAATTTACCAAATGATTATATATTTTATACGAACATAACAGTGGGGATGATATGTGCAAAAAACATTGTGAAAATAACATGTATAGTATTACTTTGGGGGTAAGACAAAAACTGCACCTAAATCTAATCTCTCAGCCCAGTGGCCCCAGGACCTCTAGAATCTCCTGTCTGCCCATCACAAGTGCCAGGATCTTACTTTTTTTTTTTTTTTTTTAATCTTGAACTTTGTCAACCTGCAGGTTAAATAGGTAAATTAGTTCTGAGCTGAATGTGCCACCACAAAGACCTAAGATTGCCCTGGTTGATGCTTTTCCAAGGAGCCACCATGCTTAGCAATGATGTTATGAGCTTGTATTGGTTAGTTTGCTCATTTATAAAAATTCACTGAGCACCTTCTATGTACCAGGCACTGAACTAGACACCAGAGATAGAGTGATGAACAATATATACAAATGTCAGCTCTCACTGAGCTTACATCTAGTGTGGGAGAGAAGTATTAATTAATTATAAAATTCAATTGCAATTGTGAGAGTGGTTCCAAGGAAAAAGCACAAGGGGAGTAAGGAACCCAACTTAATCTGAAGCATGGTTGTGAGACTTCAAAGCCCTTTGGAGATGGGACTATACTAGACAGAAAGCTGATGTGAGAGACCATGTCAGAAGGCTGTTGGGCAGAGTTGGCTGAGATCCAACCAAACTGTTCTAGGGCAACTTCCATTCTGCTCAGCCTTAGTCTGGTGCCCTTTGGCACTTTCACCAGTCTCTGGTCCAAAGAGCAATGGCTAAGGCAGCACATTTGGCTTCATCTGATGGCAGTAGCTCAAGCCATGACAATTTAGGCAGGGAAGAATGAGTTTGGTTGACCTGTTTCAAAAAGAAGTATGTGTTTGCACCACACACCTAGGCTTTCATTTATTCTTAGATTTTTTTCTTGCCCAGTAAGGAGACCTGGGTTTGATCCCTGGGTTGGGAAGATCCCCTGGAGAAGGAAAAGGCTACCCACTGTGGTATTCTGGCCTGGAGAATTCCATGAACTATACACTCCATGGGGTTGCAAAGAGTTGGACACGACTGAGTGACTTTCACTCACTTAAACAATCTCAATAATTTAACTCAGTAACCCTAATAATTAGTTGCTACTTGACTTTCTGAGCATATACTCTGTCACATGCCTTCTTTTAAACTATAAGATCTCATGTGAGCCTCAGTCACTCCCTGTGATAGAATCACTAGGTTCCAT
This sequence comes from Tragelaphus eurycerus, assembly GCA_935064755.1. Lineage (NCBI taxonomy): Eukaryota > Metazoa > Chordata > Mammalia > Artiodactyla > Bovidae > Tragelaphus > Tragelaphus eurycerus. The sequence goes on along the minus strand of CAKXYN010000015.1, from coordinate 13,474,553 downwards.
CATTACTTCATTAGGTCTGCATTGTGGAGGGCTCTGTAGTAGGGTTCAGTGTGTTACTGACCAGGGTTCTTGGCTGCCTTAATAGAATCAGAGGCCAGACAAGAAATTCAGGCCAGGCTTTTCTGGGGCCCTAAGAAATTCAGGCCAGACTTTATTGGGGCCCTAAGAAATTCAGGTCAGGCTTTATTGGGGCCCCTTCTGGGGCAGGGGAAATAAGAACAAACAGGTTCCCTTGTTTGCTCTCTCCCTGAGTCAGGGCAAGCTTGGAGCTTATTCCTTGTTTGGGTTGAAGGTAGAGATGTGTCCAGGAGTCAGGCCAGAGAGGTGGCTTAGGTGGTTTGCCCACCCATTAGGTAATGTGTATAGGGGGTATCCGCAGTATCCTGCTTTTGTTCCCTGCTCTTCAAAAGTAGCAGTTGGTTTGTTTGTTTGTTTTTTTTAGTCTCTTTGTATCTTTTATCCAGAATTTGCCCCAACTGCATGCAGGTATTTTTAGTCCCATGTAGTTGCTTTGTATTTTGTTGCTGAGGAAGGTTTGTCCAGGTACAAGCATTGCAGCACTGCAACAAAGGGTCCCAGGCCCTAGCCTGTCTCAAGTGCAGGAAGCAAACACTCCTCCAGGTATATCAAGCAGAAGGAGATTTAGGATAAGGAAGGAAGACTTTACAAAATCACTGAAAGGGCTGGAGAAGAGGAAGCCACTTGGCTTTTGGTCTCAAGGTCATTCCAGTGTAGCTGAGATCTTGAGGTCTGCTGGGCTGTCAGTCTGCCCCTGTTGGTTAGGCTGACACTGCTGTCCTTAACACTGCCCGCTCCACCAGCCACAGTAGAGTGTGGAGTCTGGCCCCTGCCAGCATTTGTCGGAGCCCACTTACTGGCGGGAGGCTCTGTGGAAAGATGGCAAAATAGAGTTACCTTCTTACCACTTCCCAAATCTCTCATGAATATACCTAACTGACAGAACTAATTCACACCCAGAAGCCTGACTTTGAGGCTACCAGGGAAATATATTCTCAGCTTTCCAACTTCTCCATAGAAGAGATGAAATAAGTTTGAGAAAGCCATTTAAATATTCATCCAATAGTGCAAGTGAAAATCCCTCAGTTGTGTCCATCTTTTTTCGACCCCATGGACTGTAGCCAGCCAGGCTCCACTATCTGTGGAATTCTCTAGGCAAGAGTACTGGAGTGGGCTGCCATTCTCTTCTCCAGGGGATCTTCCCGACTCAGGGATCGAACCCAGGTCTCCTGCATTGGAGGCAGATTCATTACTATTGAAGCCACCAGGGAAGCCCATTCAGCCCATAAAGCAGGCCCAAATCTGCATGATTTCTGCAATCCATTTTTTAAATTGAGGTCTAATTTTCATATGAAAATGCAGAGGTTTTAAGTGTACAGTTTAATATTTTGACAGATGCCTGAATTTTTGTTACCTACACCCAAATCAAGATACAGATTTCCATCATGACATCCTGTCCCCTTGTTCCTCTTTGCAGTCAGTCCTTCCCACCTCCTAGTCAGAGATGATCACTACTCTGATTTCATTAGTTTATTTCATCTGATAATCACAAATCAGTATTACCTGTTCTGAGACTTAAAATAGGTATTACTAGAACTGTGTAATTTATATTCTTCTGTGTCTGGCTTCTTTTGCTCAAAATTATATTTGAGAGATTCAATCATGTTAATGTGTCAGTAGTTCTGTCCTTTTTTGTGCTGAGGAGTATTCCATTATATGAATATATCATAGGCTTTCACCAGTTAATATATGTTGACATTGTTTCCAGTTATAAACAGTTGTTCCAGCTGTTTTAATAGCCATTGTTCCAGATATTATAAAAGTAGCTGCTTAAGACTATTTTTTAAAAAAATAACTATTTATTTTCTCTATTTGACTGTGCCAGGTCTTAGTTGGGGAATGTGGAGTTGCCTGACCAGGGATCGAACCTGGGCCCCCTGCAGTGGGAACATGGTCTTTGCCACTGGACCACCAGGGAAGTCCCAAGACTTTTTTAAATAAAAGCGCCTAGTATTTCTGATGCAAGTAGACTACATTTTAAGACACACTGCTCTAATGCAGAAAAACTGATGCTTAGAAAGGTTAAGTAAATTGTCCAAAGCCCCATAGCCAAGAAACACTTGATGCCAGAGCCCAGGCTCTTCCTTCTTGCAGAATAGACTTTAGTATAGCAGCTTGGAAAGTTGGCTGGAGACCTTTAGGACTGAAATGGAATTCTTCCATGACAGAGTCAGAGAACAGCCTTGAAAATAAGGCATATATTTCAATTACCAATTGCTGCATAATAAAACAACCAAATCTTTGGCTTAAACAATAGTTATTTTTTATGATTTTGTGGCAAGGCTGGGAGGTTCTTCTGTTGATCTTGCCTGGGCTCTCTTATGGCTCCATTCTCCTGGGAGGACCACTAGATGCTAGGCTCAGCTGGACTTCTCTCTCCAGGAGCTTTCATCCTTAAGGAGTCTGGACCAGACTTCCCCATGTGGCAGTGTTCCAAAAGACTATTGAAATGCACAAGCACTTATCAAGTCTGTGTTTGCTTTGTGTTCGATAATGTCCACTGGCTAAAACTAAGTCGCATGGCCAAACTCAGAATCAGTGTGGGAGGGGGCTATCCTAGTAATAGTGTGATTCTTCAGGGACTGTTAGTGTAACAGTCTATCATAGCCTGGAAGTTTATATTTCAGAGGCATTGGGGAGCTAGAGAGGGTAGAACTAGGGATTTAATAACAGGAGATTAAAGAAATTTCAATAAAGTCAGAATAGGTTAAAAGAAATACTCTATGAAGGAAGGGCCAGCATTCTTCCTGGTCATCTTTGTGGCCCCTACAGCACTCAAGGAAGAGTTTTACACAAGGTAGGTGCTCAGGAATATTTTCTAAATTGAATCAAAGTATCTCTGATACTCTAAAGTGTTAGAACCTAGAGGAAGGATGGCTAAATGATAATGCACTAAAGGAAGCCAGATTTCTTTTTTTAATTGAAGTATAGTTGGTGTAAAATATTATATAAGTTACAGGTGTATAGTATAGTGATTCACAATTTTAAAAGTTATACCCCATTTATAGTTATTATAAAATATTCACTATATTCCCCGCTGTAAGTATATCCTTGTAGCTTAATTAATTAATTTTAAAAAATATTTTTTTCCATACCACATGGAATGTGGGATGTGGGATCTTAGTTCCCTGACCAGGAATCAAACCTATGCCCCCTACAGTGGAAGTGCAGAGCCTTAACCACTGGACTGCCAGGGAAGTCCCTTTTGTAGCTTACTTTATACCTAATAGTTTTTGCCTCTTAGTCACATCCCTATTTTTCCACTCCCATCTTCCCCCTTCCTACTGGTATCCACTGGTTTGTTCACTAATCTCTGAGTCTGAGAAGCCAGACTTTTTAAAGTGTGAAATGAAGACAGACATGATAGAGAACATGAAAATAAACTTGTTACATAAACAAACTGTATGTCTACCATTTAAATCAATGTTTATAGTTTGTTTATTTCAACCAGTGCTATGCAAAGGACTGGAGATGTGTTTCTCAAAATGTGGGTCCCCAGATCATGTGATATACACCCAGACAGTTGATTAGAAATGGCTGAGAGAGGTGTCTAAGTGGACAAAGCTAAGACAATGTTCTTGGTTCCGTGATCTTCCCAGAACTTGTAGGGGGAATCTCAAAGTCATTGCCTCCCCCAATAGAGGACACTAGATATGTGTGCCCTAACCATGCCATCTTACCCTTATCACTTCAATGCAGGATAGAACTTTCAACGGCCAGCACCTGAATGTTCTGCCTGAGGGCTCTCTTTGTCCATTCCTCAGCCAAAGATTAGCAGATGTTGGTGTAGAATATTAAAACCAAACCAGTTATAAACCTACAAAGAGTCAAAGAGTGCCCATTACTCCACTAATCAAAATACAAGTTCTGCTGAAAATGCAAAAGAACAACAACAAAAAGTCTTTCTAATGCCCTTCCACTCAGAAATGTTCAGTGAAGATGACAGACCTCCTCCTTCCTTACATTTCTGAAATTGCTTCCAAGATGATCTTCTGGCTCCAATGTTGTTTTTCTCCAACCCACTTTCTGCACATGAATGACCTTTGAAATATAAACATGATGATTAAGCTTTGTGAAAACAGAGATGCAGTCTCTCAGTCTTCACTGTAACTTCAGAACCTAGCAATACCTGCTCATAGGAGGTACCCAGTAAATATTTATTGACTAGATATTACTGGAAACTTCCAAGTCATGAACAAGCTATATCCCAAACAGTTTGTCTTGTAAGGAGGCCCTATCTAATAACATATAAAAAACAAATTCACCTATGATATAGTTTAACAGTAGTCTCAGCTTTCCTAGTTCCTTTGAGCAGGAGAGCATACAGCAAAGGAAGAAAAAAAGAAATGGAAGGATAGGCCTTAAGAATCATTTGGAATTCAATAAGTTATCATTAACATTTTCTATTTTCATACTTCCACTTTTTCACTTCTCTGCCATTTATGAATGCTTTCTCTGTGCCTGCTCCCCACCAGGCCCTCCCCCAAGTACAGTAACCCCCTTGCCACCCGGATCCTCTTAATGCCAATCACAGTCCTGTTCCCTGAGTGCAAGTAACTTCAGGTGTTAAGAGGAAAGTGGCCTGATTGAGGAAATTCACACCCCAGATGAATGCTTCTTGGTTCTTAAACCCTCCTAAAGGTATTTCCAATTTTCTAAAGTCAACGTACATTAAATCAGTCTCTAATTAGTGGAATTCACTGTAACAAGATACAAATGAAAAAAAAAAATGGTGAAAGATGTTTTGGAGCACGTATTCTCACCAAAACTCTTCAGTCTTTTTTCAGACTACACCCCCTGCCCCCTGGAGTTAATCATTTGGATTATTCTGCATTTTTATAACTTCATATTCTTTAAAGAGCCCTCCCTGCCTCTTTCCACTCAATTGTTACTATAGGCCTGGGTGGGGAAGGAACATTTGAATAAACGCGGCCATAAGTGGGAAGGCCTACAAAGTGGACACATCACTGACATCCATGATGGCCTTGCCCAGCAATGTGCACCTTTGAAATCACTCTGCCTGTGGGGACACTGGAGCCAAGCCTAACATCAAGCTGTGGTCACTACTCAGAGAACAAAAACGGGGATAAATTGGAGGGAATTTCTAACTGGACAATCTGGGGTTTTCCATCCTGACATTTGTATCCTCTTTAATTCTGTGTTACTCAAATACATTTATATTTGGCTACTGGAAAGTCCTCTCTGACGAGGGGATTTCTGCTTTTATAGCTATAGGAGAGAAATTGGATTAGAAAGGATTAAAGTGATAGTTAACCCAAGGTCACACAGTTGTTTATAAAAGAGCACATTTTCAACCTCCTAATCGTTCTTTTGTTCCAAAGTAGATGCTTCATATCCCTTAAAATATAATTCAGTCACTCGATCGTGTCTGACTCTTTGCAGCCCCATGGACTGCAGCATGCCAGGCTTCCCTGTCCATCACCAACTCCCGGAGCTTGCTCAGACTTTTGTCCATTGAGTCAGTGATGCCATCCAACCACCTCATCCTCTGTCATCTACAACAAGGAGAAATAAAAATATGCTCATTATAGAAGAACAAATAGAAAATCTCAATAGAAAAATAGAAATTACAAAACAAAATGGAACTGCTAGAACTAAAAAATGTAATATCTTAAATAAAAATTTACTGGAAATATTAACAGCAGAATACAGATGGCAGAACAGTCAGTTAACTTGAAGATATAGCAAATATCAGTCAATCATGTACTCATGCCTGAACCAATCACTGATTGGCTTATACTAATTAGTTCACCTCTGGGGTCACAAGTTATTCATGAGGAAGCGATACAAACCTGAACAAAATTGGAATTCACTTCGAAATGATGAAGGGGAGAATGGATTCTGGCAAGACAATCTACAGTATTCACTTTCCTGTGCTTTGTTTTTCTTATTCATGAAAGGGTGAAAACAATCATACATACTTCACAGGATTGATTTGAGGATTCAGTTCAGTTCAGTCGCTCAGTCATGTCCGACTCTTTGCAACCCCATGAATTGCAGCACACCAGGCCTCCCTGTCCATCACCAACTCCCGGAGTTCACTCAAACTCCTGTCCATCGAGTCGGTGATGCCATCCAGCTATCTCATCCTCTGTCGTCCCCTTCTCCTCCTGCCCCCAATCCCTCCCAGCATCACAGTCTTTTCCAATGAGTCAACTCTTCTCATGAGGTAGCCAAAGTACTGGAGTTTCAGCTTTAGCATCAGTCCTTCCAAAGAACAACCAGGACTGATCTCCTTTAGAATGGACTGGTTGGATCTCCTTGCAGTCCAGGGGACTCTCAAGAGTCTTCTCCAACACCACAGTTCAAAAGCATCAATTCTTCGGTGCTCAGCTTTCTTCACAGTCCAACTCTCACATCCATACATGACCACAGGAAAAACCATAGCCTTGACTAGACGGACATTTGTTGGCAAAGTAATGTCTCTGCTTTTGAATATGCTATCTAGGTTGGTCAAAACTTTCCTTCCAAGAAGTAAGCATCTTTTAATTTCATGGCTGCAATCACCATCTGCAGTGATTTTGGAGCCCCCCAAAATAAAGTCTGACACTGTTTCCACTGTTTCCCCATCTATTTCCCATGAAGTGATGGGACCGGATGCCATGATCTTAGTTTTCTGAATGTTGAGTTTTAAGCCAACTTTTTCACTCTCCTCTTTTACTTTTATCAAGAGGCTTTTTAGTTCCTCTTCACTTTCTGCCATAAGGGTGGTGTCATCTGCACATCTCAGGTTTTTGATATTTCTCCTGGCAATCTTGATTCCAGCTTGTGCTTCATCCAGCCCAGTGTTTCTCTTGATGTACTCTACATATAAGTTAAATAAGCAGGGTGACAATATACAGCCTTGACGTACTCCTTTTCCTATTTGGAACCAATCTGTTGTTCCATGTCCATTTCTAACTGTGGCTTCCTGACCTGCATTTAGGTTTCTCAAGAGGCAGATCAAGTGGTCTGGTATTCCCATCTCTTTAAGAATTTTCCACAGTTTATTGTGATCCACACAGTCCAAGGCTTTGGCATAGTCAATAAAGCAGAAATAGATGTTTTTCTGGAACTCTCTTTCTTTTACTATGATCCAAAGGATGTTGGCGATTTGATCTCTGGTTCTTCTGCCTTCTCTAAAACCAGCTTGAACTGTAGCTAAAGGATTAAAGGTTGAGGAGTAAATAAGATAATTCAAGTCCTCAGTACATGGCCAGCACATAGTAAAACCTCAATAGATGTTAGCTCTGGCTCGTAATGTTTGTATGGTTTCCGTCTTTGCTATCATGCCTAGGAAGTTGTTTCCCTCCCTAAGATGATATATTCACTCTTATTTGCTTTAACAGTATTATGTTGTACATTTTCATCTTTCTCAAAGTTTATTTTATTGTGGTAAGAACATTTAGCATGAGATCCACCCTCTTAAAGTTTTAATATTATGATACAGTTTGTTACTTTAGATAAAATGTTGTATAGCAGATCTGTAGGATTTATTCATCTTGTTTAACTGAAACTTTATACCCACTGATTATCATCTTCCCATTTCCTCCTCTCCTTAGCCTCTGGCAACCACCAGTTGATTCTATGGTTCTATGAAATTGACTATTTTCAATACCTCACACAACTAATCATGCAGTATTTGTCCTACTGTGGCTGGCATTATATTTCACTTCACATAACTTAGAGTCACACAGCCAGAAAATGACTGAATTAATATTTGAATCTCAGTAGTTCAACCTAAAGCCTGGAAATTTAATGGAGTATGATATAAAATAGTATTTACTATGTATACTGGCCATTTCTAAACCACAGGAGTATTAAGAAAGCCAGATGAGTTATTGTATATAGAAGCTCTTGGTAAACTGTAGAGGACTACATAGTGTTGGTGAGCATGGATTCAGCCTCACTGCTTGCCAGAATGTAACAAGAAAAAACAGCCAACATCCAGCCCACGACTGCCCAGCAGCCTCCTCTCACCCTTCTTCCTCTATTTCTTTCAGTCCCTGTCATTTAGACCGTGCTGATTGATTGCCCACGTGGAACCCCCTCAGCTAATCCAACAGTACAAGACACCTCCCCAGTCCTGCCAAAGAACTCAGCAAAAAGCCTGCTTCCTATTCTCTGGGGATGAAATAGGATGGATTTCATACCTGAAAGATGAAAGAGAGTTGAACCCAAACACAAATAGCAGCTCTCAGTCACTTGGTAATTAATTGGCCATTTCTTCTTTCTCTTTTTCCAGCAAGTAGACAGATATGGTTAACCTTACAGATTGAGTAGAGTTGGATGTAGAGATAGAAGTTTAGATAATTGCTAACGTAAGCCAGCTAATTTTAGTTTAAAATTTTATGGGAAGGAAATGTTTTGAAGTACAATACTGCTATTGCTGAAGAGTTCAGAACATCTCATTAGGTAATACTAAAAGGCATCCCACTCCTTTGTCATCTTCTGATGATAGTCATTCTTCAAAATATTTGACTTATTGCTCCTGAAATGTGAAAGAAATAGAAAACTTTCCCACTTCTAAACACAGACTTCTGTGGTTAAGAAGACTTGGCATGGTGAAAAAATGGATCCCTGACAGGAATGGCAGTTGGGAATTTCCAAATCTGATACATTCCAGTGAATGAATGAATACTCAGGAGTGGCTCCCCAATTGGAAGAAAGCTGTTGGGATTACTGACCACAAAAAGGAAAATTTCAAAATTTCCAATTATTTGTGTCTTTAGATTGCTTTCTATCTTTGGGAAATCCACTCTTACCAGCACTAAGGGCAATTTCTAAGTAGAAAAGGGGGGAAAAAAGGAGATGCCACTTTGGAGGATGTCATTACTTCATAGTCAATTTGGAGGATGTCATTGCTTCATCCTTCAAATAGCCACATGGCAGAATGTGCAGCAATTTCCTTGTTAGGAAATTCTGTTCCAAGCACCCTATGCTTCTCTACATGCAGACTGGAACTCTGCTGAGAGCTAGACTGGCAAACCCATCACCTAACAAAGTTCACTCATATGGGCTCCAGGGAAAAGCTGGAGCCTAACATCAACTTTTGGAGTTGGAGTTGCCTAATTGGAGTTGGAGTTGCCTAATTGGAGTTGGAGTTGCCTAACTCAGAAGTCAGAAGATCTCATGGGTGTTTCTGACTGAGCTCCAGACCCTGAGGCAAAGCAAGTAAGTGCTGGAATCATAAGCTCTTTATTTTCTAGTTCTTAACAAACTTCTCCACAGGTGATTTCATAATATAATGGGGTTATCTAATTAATAACTATGTACATCTCTTGGGGAAAAAGTCTATTCATATAATTCATAAAAATAGTCTATTCATATAATTCAAATAGTCTATTCATATATTATAATTCAATAATAATAATGGTGTTGGGATTAAGACTCATTACTTGATAAATATTAGTAAATTAAGGAAAAGTATGCAGTTTATACCATCAGCATAATGTAACACTCATTTGAAAATGAATACTCTTTTTAATTTGAATAACTGCCTAAAAAGGCTACTAATTTAAGATTAGATTCACTTTACTATTGTGAGGTAGAAAACTGAGAGGAGTTATATCAGTTTTCATAACCTAAGAATCACATGGCATCTCTGAATGATCACATATTTTAAATAGCTTATTAAAAGCAAAGTGTCATCTTGCTGCCTCTGCTAAGTCGCTTCAGTCATGTCTGACTCTGCGACCCCATAGATGGAAGCCCATCAGGCTCCCCCGTCCCTGGGATTCTCCAGGCAAGAACACTGGAGTGGGTTGCTATTTCCTTCTCCAATGCATGAAAGTGAAAAGTGAAAGTGAAGTCGCTCAGTCGTGTCTGACTCCTAGTGACCCCATGGACTACAGCCTACCAGGCTCCTCCGCCCATGGGATTTTCCAGGCAAGAGTACTGGAGTGGGGTGCCATTGCCTTCTCTGAAAGTGTCATTATGAATTATTAAAGATCACTAGCCAGTTCCAAAGGTAGATGCTTTCCCAGACTATGTCTAACTTCTAGGCTTTTGAAGGGGAAGCTGTTGGGTTTATTCATTTCATTAAAAATGGTATTTATTCTGTTTTCTAATTAAAAAGCAATGCATAAAAGATTAAAACAATTTTAAAAAAGGAATACATGTTCATTTTTAAAAAATATTCCTAGCAAAGCTGCAGTTGACATCTTTGTACATTTGTGATTGGGTTCATGTATTAATACATCTGTAAGAATAATCCTTGGATTAGAGTTACTGGGTCAAAGAGCACATGCATTTAAAATTTGAAAGCTGTTGGTCAAATTGCCTTCTACAAAGGGTTAACCAGTTTCCAGTCCTATTGACATATATGAGACTCTGTTTTCCCTTTAGGCCCTTTCTTTTCCTATTTATAGGTATGAGCATATGGATCTACATAGATAGGTAATTAGACCTATTGTTAAGAAAAAACACTATAATGTTAGTATTGTTTTGAAATCGCCCTCTTGTATTTGAGTCATAAGCTTGTTTAGTCATCGTTTTCAATTTTTATGTATAGAATCATTCATTTGTGGGAGCTGTAGCCTACATCAACCACAATTGTTGCCAATGCTGGGTATTGGAACTATGGATTTGGACTACCCTAAACCTACCTTTGAAAACTTTGTCTCTTGGATGATGACAGAAATGAAATGCTTTTTCCCTGGATATAAGTAAACAAATGCTTTGAAATAGTCGGCTAAGTTATCCTTCTGAAAGTTCACTTTCAGTTATCTTTTAGAACCTAATTAAATTATTAAAATGACATTCAAACCCTATAGGCTTGGGCTGCTATAATGAAATGCCACAAAAATGGGTGGCTTAAACAGCAGGAATTTCTTTTCTCACAGTTCTGTTGACTGGAAGTTTGAGATCAGGGTGCCAGCATGGTCACCGTCTTGTGAGAACTCTCCCCCCAGACCCAGCAATTTCATTTCTATATATTAATATTTACTTAACAGAAATGTGGGCTTCCCTGGTGGCTCAGACTATAAAGAATCTGCCTGCAATGTGGGATACCCAGGTTTGATCCCTGGATTGGGAAGATCGTCTGGGGAAGGGAATGGCTACCCACTCCAGGAGAATTCCATGGACAGAGGAGTGTGGCGGGCTACAGTCCATGGAATTACTGAGAATCAGACACGACTGAGTGAAAGCATACTTTCAAGGACACAGCAGAAATGCATATACATGTGTACCAACAGATATATAAGAATTCATTGCAGCGCTGTTTGTAACAGCCCTTAATTGGAAAGAATGAACAAACCAAAATATAGTGCCAAAATAAATTTCACAAACAGGATGTTGAGCAAAGAAAGCCAGATACATAATAGTATATGTTGTATAGTTTCATTGATATAAAGTTAAAAAAAATCTATATTGTTGATGGACAGGGAGGCCTGGCGTGCTGCAGTTCATGGGGTCGCAAAGAGTCGGACACGACTGAACGACTGATCTGATCTGATCTGATATTGTTGAGTGTCAAAATATTGGCTCACCTGTGGGAAAGAGGTAGTCTGGGAAAAACATGAAAGGGATTCTAGTACGTTAGCTTGTTCTATTTCCTGATAGGATTGGTTACCTAGTTATCATAAGTTCACTATGTGAAAACTCCTGAAGCTATATACTTAATGATTTTTACAGTTTTTATATGTATACGCTTCTGTGCGTGTGTGCTCAGTTGTGTCTGACTCTTTGCAACCCCATGAACTGCAGTCCATCAGGTTTCTCTGTCTGTGGGATTTTCTAGGCAAGGATACTGGAGTGGGTTGTCATTTTCTACTCTAATCCTTAGGATCTTTCCAACCTAAGGATTGAACCTGAGTGTCTGGCCTCTCCTGCACTGGCAGGCAGATTCTTTACCACTCTACCACCTAGGAAGCTCTTGTATGTACACTGTTCATCATTAATTATATACAGATTTCTAAGCCCTATCTGACACCTGCCAAATTAGAATTTTTAAAAGCTCCCCAGGGATTCTGGCACATTAGGATTTTTTGGAAACAATTGTCCTTCTCAAGATCTAATATTTCCTTTGTGCTGGGAAGGAATCATTGTGGAGAACACTAATGCACTAGGGGTTTGTTGTGGAGATGCTCAGAGAAAGCCATTGGAAATCTACCAGACTGACTGCCACAGTCTAATCTCCTTCCTGCTCAAATAGACTTTTTCTCAGAGAAGCATAAAGAAATAGGTGGGTAAAGAGGTAGATGTGACAGGTTTTATTTAGGTGACTAAATGGTTATGTTTTTACACTAAATTGTCATATTGAAGCAAACAAGAGAGGTGTAGCTTCAAAGCAGATGAGATCAGAAGAATATACCAAGTATCTCATAAGGATTTTGCCTCAGTATTGACAAATTATGATATGCAGAGCTGATATCATGAGACTAGTTGTGTTACTTTGGTTTCTTATCATTCACGGAATCATGTGAAACAGGAAGGGAACAAATATCACTTTTGGAAATACGTTAAAAGAGAAAATATGATAGTCCTGAATCCAAGAGGGAAAACATTATTTGACAATCAGAGTACATTTAACTTCTTAGTTACCAGGGAAAGAATTTGGGATATTAAAGAGACACTAAACATTATTAGATTTTATCTGACTCTCTTTTTCTTTTCTTTCTTTCTCTTTCTCTCTCTCTCTCTCTTTTTTTTTTTTTTTTTGTTGTTGAGTTTTGCCAGTGATATGGCCACTAACAAAGTATAGTTACTTATAATCTGCAAATTTGAGTGTGACTAAAGTATAACTGACCTCCCTGGTGGCTCAGATGGTAAAGCGTCTGTCTACGATGCGGGAGACCCGGGTTCAATCTCTGGGTTGGGAAGATCCCTTGGAGAAGGAAATGGCAATCCACTCCAGTACTATTGCCTGGAAAATCCCATGGACAGAGGAGCCTAGTAGGCTACAGTCCATGGGGTCGCAAAGAGTCGGACACAACTGAGCGACTTCACGTTCACGTTAAAGTATAACTATTGGATGGAGTCCTTCAATTTGAGGTAGAGAAAACCATAGTCAATTGTTATTCAAACTTTTTTTGAATAACAAAGTTATTCAAACTCCATAAGAAATATATTTTACATTGTGTTCTAACACACACACATATACCCCGCCATGTGCTTGCAACAAAAGATTGATCAAAAATACTTACCTTACTACATGTGAGTAACTTTTTTATTTTCCACAATTTTAATACTGTAAATATATTAATGCTCTACTCTTCTATCTTGTTTGATTTCCTAAAATATAATGATTGTGGTTCACTAAATTGATTTCATATTCCACTAATGGCTTGTAAGATGCAGTTTAAAAAACACTGCCTTAAACGTATCCAGTCCAACTCTAGAAACAGAGTGCAGAGAAGCTAAGTGACTTAACTAATGGCACAGAAAAGAATAAAACAGGAGAGACCTATATTTCCTCACACCAACTGCTTTCCCTTACAAAGCAGCTCAGTTTTTCCTGAAACTGATTTAGACAGTTGCTTAGTCACAACATTCAGGTCATTATCATTCACTTTAGACTAAATTTATGTTCTTATAATTTGATGAATGAACTGTAACCTGCCCAAAGAGAGAGACATTCATTGGGCCACCATTTTAGGGAAACTGGTAGAAATGAAGTTTTTTTTTTTTTTCAGGTCCTAGTCAGAGAGAAGTGTAAATATGGAGCTCTTGAGGGCTCAGAATTTAGAGTCACACAGACATGGGTGTAGATTCCAGCTGCAACCCTCTCTAGTTTCGTGATCTGTGGGCAAGAAGCTTCTCTATGACTCAACTTCCTCAACTGTGAAATGGAAATAATAATGATAATAACTATAGAATTGAGTGAGATCATTCATGTGAAGTATAGATGTGTTATTGATAGTTACACAATATCTCAAGCATCAGATCAGATCAGATCAGTCGCTCAGACGTGTCCGACTCTTTGCGACCTCATGAACTGCAGCACGTGAGGCCTCCCTGTCCATCACCAACTCCCGGAGGTCACTCAGACTCACATCCATCGAGTCAGTGATGCCATCCAGCCATCTCATCCTCTGTCGTCCCCTTCTCCTCCCGCCCCCAATCCCTCCCAGCATCAGAGTCTTCTCCAATGAGTCAACTCTTCACATGAGGTGGCCAAAATACTGGAGTTTCAGCTTTAGCATCATTCCTTCCAAAGAAATCCCAGGGCTGATCTCCTTCAGAATGGACCGGTTGGATCTCCTTGCAGTCCAAGGGACTCTCAAGAGTCTTCTCCAACACCACAGTTCAAAAGCATCAATTCTTCGGTGCTCAGCCTTCTTCACAGTCCAGCTCTCACATCCATACATGACCACAGGAAAGACCATAGCCTTGACTAGGCGAACCTTTGTTGGCAGAGTGATGTCTCTGCTTTTGAATATGCTATCTAGGTTGGTCATAACTTTCCTTCCAAGGAGTAAGCGTCTTTTAATTTCATGGCTGCAGTCACCATCTGCAGTGATTTTGGAGCCCAGAAAAATAAAGTCTGACACTGTTTCCACTGTCTCTCCGTCTATTTCCCATGTAGTGATGGGACCAGATGCCATGATCTTCGCTTTCTGAATGCTGAGCTTTAAGCCAACTTTTTCACTCTCCTCTTTCACTTTCATCAAGAGGCTTTTTAGTTCCTCTTCACTTTCTGCCATAAGGGTGGTGTCATCTGCATATCTGAGGTTATTGATATTTCTCCCAGCAATCTTGATTCCAACTTGTGTTTCTTCAGTCCAGCATTTCTCATGATGTACTCTGCATCTCAAGCATGGAAAGTTCTCAATGTATGTTGACATTGTGATGATGATACTCAGCAGAGAAGTCTAGTCTAAGGGAAAATGAGGAAGTCCTGTGAGCAGAACCCTGAAAATCCAGCAGAGACCAGTGGAAACTGCCTACAGTTAAAAGAGGGGACACTGGTTGGTGTCCATTGATCTCCAGTTCCACGAACGATGAATAAGATAATAACAAACCCATATATGGAAATTATTTGATGTTGATTTACAGTAGACATGATTATCAGTTCAGTCACCCAGTCGTGTCTGATCTTTGCAACCCCATGGACTGAAGCACACCAGGCTTCCCTGTCCATCACCAGCTCTCGGAGCTTGCTCAGATTCATGTCCATCAAGTCAGTGATGCCATCCAATCATCTCATCCTCTGTCATCCTCTTTTCCTTGATAATAGCAATCAGTTAACAAATGATGGATTTAAATATTAACTGGCATACAGGGACTCAGTGATAAATATTCAGTTAAGTGATCAACCCAGAATGGACTAGATATATAGAGAGAATGGGCTTTCTTAAACAGGCAGACTATAGCAGATAGCTCTCTTCTGTTGCAGTCACCTTTCAGGGCAAATGATAACAAAATATCAGCTAGTTGAAATCCTCAGTCCTTTGACTAAGAGTTCAACCTGTTTCCCTCTTCCTTTTACCTTATTTACACTTCATCATAAGCCCAAAGGTCCAGCAGTGGCTACCTGCAGTAAGTCTGTGTCCAGCTGCCATATACATGGAGAACCTAATAACAAACTTGCAACTGAAACAATTTCATACTGAAGAGAGAATAGGTAAGCAGTTCATAGACTAGCAGTATTGTTATTATTCAAAGGGAAATCCAAGCCTTAGAAGAGTTTCCCAGATACGCAATGGCCTCTGAGCTTTTGTATTCTGAGACACTGTGATAAGAAGCATGAGAGCATCTGTAGAAAATAATCAGCTTTAGTAATTGAGACAATTTTCATGACAATGAAAGAAGCAAATAATCCCTGTGTTCCCAACTTGACCAGTTTTGGACAAAGGCAAAAATAGTCTGCTGCTGCAGCTAAGTCGCTTCAGTCATGTCCAACTCTGTGTGACCCCATAGACGGCAGCCCACCAGGCTCCCCTGTCCCTGGGATTCTCCAGGCAACAACACTGGAGTGGGTTGCCATTTCCTTTTCCAATGCATGAAAGTGAAAAGTGAAAATGAAGTCGCTCAGTTGTGTCCAACTCTTAGCGACCCCATGGACTGCAGCCCACCAGGCTCCTCTGTCCATGGGATTTTCCAGGCAAGAGTACTGGAGTGGGAAGTATTAAAAAAGTCCAATGTGTCTGAACTTCCTTGTCAGAAGTCACTGACGGTCTGAGGTCAGGAGTGTGACTGAAGTGCGAACACTCTTTTCAGGCCTCAAATCACATCATCACTATACCTGGTAACAGCGTTGCCCCTCTTCAAATGTGCCTGGACATTACTGCTGGTGCCACAGAGCTCAGTTCTGCCACAGAAGGGTCCTCTGACTCTCTTATCCTTCTTATCAGGGATGAACTCTGCCCTCTCATGTAATGATAATCTTGCATTGGGGTCTTTGCAAATGTTAGCTCAGAGAATCCTCATTCTTCCATTTTATAGACAAGGTAGTGAGGTTTAGTGACTCTTTAGGAGCAGAAATGGGGTTAGAAGCCATATTTGGCAGCCAAACCCATGATTAAGTCTGTGGGAAGCAGGGAACCTAGAGGTGTCAGAATCAGAGGCCCAGTGTTCATGTCTCAGTTCCATGTCTCAATAGCTCAGAATATTGGGACATTTTCTTAATCTTGGCTTTCGTATCTGTAGGGTGAAGATGATAATAGTAGCTACCTCAAAGCATTGTTTAATAATGTAAGACAATGCATGTAAATTACTTTAAGACAATGCTTGGCATATAGTAACTGCTCAGTAAACATTACCAATCAAGTCCTCTATCTTTCTGTGGCTTTGAAAACTAAAATATGATCAAATTGCTGTACTCAGTCTCTGCTGCTGCTGCTACTAAGTTGCTTCAGTCGTGTCCGACTCTGTGCAACCTCAGAGATGGCAGCCCACCAGGCTCCCCCGTCCCTTGGATTCTCCAGGCAAGAACACTGGAGTGGGTTGCCATTTCCTTCTCCAATGCATGAAAGGAAAAGTGAAAGTGAAGTCGCTCAGTCGTGTCCAACTCTTAGTGACTCCATGGACTGCAGCCTACTAGGCTCCTCCGTCCATGGGATTTTCCAGGCAAGAGTACTGGAGTGGGTTGCCATTGCCTTCTCCTACTCAATCTCTAAAGTCCCCTAAACAGATAGGTAAATTGCTGCTTGCTTGCTGATTCTGGGCACATAATATTCTGAAATAAAATATTTTAAACTATTGAGAAAGGTAAGATCAGATCAGATCAGTTGCTCAGTCGTGTCTGACTCTTTGCGACCCCATGAATCGCAGCATGCCAGGCCTCCCTGTCCATCACCAACTCCCGGAGGTCACTCAGACTCACGTCTATTGAGTCAGTGATGCCATCCAGCCATCTCATCCTCTGTCGTCTCCTTCTCCTCTTGCCCCCAATCCCTCCCAGCATCAGAGTCTTTTCCAATGAGTCAACTCTTCGCATGAGGTGGCCAAAATACTGGAGTTTCAGCTTTAGCATCATTCCTTCCAAAGAAATCCCAGGGCTAATCTCCTTCAGAATGGACTGGTTGGATCTCCTTGCAGTCCAAGCTGTATGTAAAATCTTAATTCTTATAGATTTATTATGAATTTCTACTGCTTAAATAGGCTGCTTACTTTAAATAGCCATCTAATCACATACGACCACTTCTGCCCCCTTAAACTGAGTAACTGATAGGTAAAAATAACATTTTGCACCAAGAAGGCTTTTACATTTCACTGTGCTTACCAAATTACATTGACACATCGTTTATGATCACTCACCTAGTAGTGGAATTCCCAGTGTTGGTGTAACAGAGCTGCTTGGCTAGGTCAGAGTTGAGGCTCAGGTGATTGTGATAAGAAAGTCCAGCACTGATTTGCAAAAAGGCCAAGAAGTGTCCTGGAACACAAGACTTGAATCTTGATACCACTGGCTTCAGACACTATGCCTGATCGACTGGAATAGCTCTCACAGAGGCCAGACAACAGGGAAAAATGGCTGAGGTGATCCCCTATGTGACCTGTCAGTGCTGGGGCTCTTGAGAGCTAAGTCACCATAAGGGAAGAACTGTCATAACAAAACCAAAACCAAAACCAGCAGCAAGGCCATAGTGTCTTAAGGAGTGGTTGCTCCTGGTGTACAGTAGGGGTTGCTACCAAAACCCATCCTGACTTTACCATCTGGGTGAGTAAGGGCCTAAGGAAAATACCTGTTTCTAACTTGTGAGTGAGTTGTCCAGAGAAAATTGGGCACTGAAAAACTTTATTATGGACCACCCTTAAACTCCTTCTCATTTTTCAA
Source organism: Tragelaphus eurycerus (assembly GCA_935064755.1). Classification (NCBI taxonomy): domain Eukaryota; kingdom Metazoa; phylum Chordata; class Mammalia; order Artiodactyla; family Bovidae; genus Tragelaphus; species Tragelaphus eurycerus. The sequence continues at coordinate 13,456,252 of CAKXYN010000015.1, read as the reverse complement.
GGTCAGTTTTAGGTGACAAGATGTCCAGCATTGGCAGGATGGTGTGATCCCCTGGATGGCCTGTCGGTGCCTAAACTGCTAGTAAGGTGACAAATGAAAGAGTTTGCTGAGCTAACCACTTAACATTGTGAGGTTCAAGGAACTTTAACTGAGGCCTCTTTCCCTTCTGAGTTCCCTAGCTCAGTGTTTATGGATATTTGTGTGTGTGTGTAGGCACCTTGGCAGGCTCTGGGAAATGGCTTTAAAAGGGAGATTCTGAGAAATTGAACTTCCCAAGGTCAAATTGATGAGAGGCTTAGAGCTGTGAAATTTGGATGTTAATGTTATTATTATCCTTGTTCTAATGGTGAATGAAGGCTGAACTCTCTGGATTGCCAAACATCAGAGGATTCAAAAAGAGTGCTGATTTCTTACAAAGAAAATTTCGCTAGATCATGGAAAAAGCAAGAGAGTTCCAGAAAAGCATCTATTTCTGCTTTATTGACTATGCCAAAGCCTTTGACCGTGTGGATCACAAGAAACTATGGATAATTCTGAAAGAGATGGGAATACCAGACCACGTGATCTGTCTCTTGAGAAATTTGTATGCAGATCAGGAAGCAATAGTTAGAACTGGACATGGAACAACAGACTGGTTCCAAATAGGAAAAGGAGTTCGTCAAGGCTGTATATTGTCACCCTGTTTATTTAACTTATATGCAGAGTACATCATGAGAAACGCTGGACTGGAAGAAATACAAACTGGGATCAAGACTGCCAGGAGAAATATCAATCACCTCAGATATGCAGATGACACCACCCTTATGGCAGAAAGTGAAGAGGAACTAAAAGCCTCTTGATGAAAGTGAAAGTGGAGAGTGAAAAGGTTGGCTTAAAGCAATATTCAGAAAACCAAGATCATGGCATCTGGTCCCATCACTTCATGGGAAATAGATGGGGAAACAGTGGAAACAGTGTCAGACTTTATTTTGGGGGGCTCCAAAATCACTGCAGATGGTGATTGCAGCCATGAAATTAAAAGATGCTTACTCCTTGGAAGGAAAGTTATGACCAACCTAGATAGCATATTCAAAAGCAGAGACATCACTCTGCCAACAAAGGTTCGCCTAGTCAAGGCTATGGTCTTTCCTGTGGTCATGTATGGATGTGAGAGCTGGACTGTGAAGAAGGCTGAGTGCCGAAGAATTGATGCTTTTGAACTCTGGTGTTGGAGGAGACTCTTGAGAGTCCCTTGGACTGCAAGGAGATCCAACCAGTCCATTCTGAAGGAGATCAGCCCTGGGATTTCTTTGGAAGGAATGATGCTAAAGCTGAAACTCCAATACTTTGGCCACCTCATGCAAAGAGTTGACTCACTGGAAAAGACTCTGATGGTAGGAAGGATTGGGGGCAGAAGGAGAAGGGGACGACAGAGGATGAGATGGCTGGATGGCATCACTGACTCGATGGACATGAGTCTGAGTGAACTCCAGGAGTTGGTGATGGACAGGGAGGCCTGGCGTGCTGCGATTCATGAGGTTGCAAAGAGTCGGATACGACTGAGCGACTGATCTGATCTGATCTGATCTGATTCCTTAATGTCAGACACTATATCCCGTATTTTTAAAGAGTGTTCACAAATCCTAGAAGAGTGCTAGTATTATACATAGTAGGTGCTCAAAGAAAAATTTAGAGTAAAATTTGTTGCCAATCCATTCTTTTGTGGCCTGAAGACTTGGAGTACTTTAGTGGACTGTGGTTTCTTCTTGCAGATCGTCAAACTCTTCTCTGCTATGACTCATATTAACAGGAAGACTGATGAAATTTCTTTTCAGCAATAACCGGAATGTGTTCTTTACTTTATTACTTAAAAGTGTAGTAGATTTACTAACATGATGACAGAGAGAAGTGAAACATTTTCTTAGGGGACTTTGGTGAAACTTCCTTCCCCCCTTTTTTCTTTATCAATGGAGTAATTATAAATGTAGCAGTAATTATACAGTGAACTGGTGTATTGAAAAAACTTGTCTGCCTACTTTGAAGATACTTTCCAAATGAATTACAGTTACATACCACCAGGAATAAGTAATCGACAACAGACATTCATATTTTTTATGCAGAACAAATATTAAATATCTGAAAAATTTACTAATTAGATAAAATTGCCTCCTCCCCCTCAACTACGGTACCTCCATGAGTTTTGGGGAGTTTGCTTTGTTACTTATTGTGTGAAAGATAAGAACTTTTATTACGCTCTGAAAATTTGCAACTGTATTGATGTTGGAGTGGGCAAAGGCGAGAATGACATCACCAAATTTCTTTTTCTCTTGAGAAGTCAGTGAGTAACTGGGGTGTGTCAGTTTCGCTGTAATTTTTGTCTAAGAGTATTTTCCTCTTTGAGATTTGTATTCCAAATATAATGTTGTTGCTTAGATAAATTCTCTGGAATAAATTATAAATCTTGTATATGAAATTAAATCTGTCATCTTAGTATCTTTGATTTTGCTTCAGCAGCTAAGTTAGGGATTGAGATTTAGGATTTAGTATTGCTTTGCCCATATTCTTGCCTCCCAGCCTTCTTTCCTCTTTCCACTCCTGTGATTTTAGGCTAGAGGAGAGGAAAGTGGGAGAAAGAAAATATTGGAGTATGACCTTTATATTCCCTTCCTTGTTTTTCAACCATAGTTCACTAACAGATATTATTATATCTTATTTTATTCATCCAACAACTCTCTGTGGGAGCTGCTTGTATTGTCTTTCTTTCCCTGATGAGAACACCAAGGCACAGAGATTGTTAACCTATGTGGAACTTGATTTCAACTCTATTTAATTCCCCAAAGCTCACTCTTCCCAAGCATGAGATACAGTAAATATTTGACCATTTCTGCCCATTCCTACGAGTTAGATGCAAAACCTGTGGCCTCCTCAGCCCTCTTTGACACCAGGTTTAACAGAAAAAAGGGGAGGACCACCTAGATTTAGAAGAGAAGAAAGGCAAGAAGACAGGAAAACAGAAGGGAATAAAAGCAAAATAGAAATGAGGCCAAGGAGAGAGAAAGGGATACTTGGGAGAATTTGTGGAGAATGGGAAAATGAGAATGGGAGAATGGGAAGGATTAAATTCAAGTCCTTGAAAAATGAAAAATGCCCTCCATACTTGGACTATTTTGTATGGACAGTATTTCCTAATATTTTCACCAGAAGTTCCCCAAATACTGACTACTCTCATCTAAAATTTTTATCTTTTTGAAATGTAAGGAATTCAGATAATAATGATTTACTCATGGAAAGGAATACATAATAGAGGCTCAAATGGCTTGTCTCTACCAATCTGTTCTGACCACTTATTATTCCACTCCTTTTTGATTGTTCTCCATTTCCTTTTATCTTATCCATATCCTCTGACTATATTCAAGTTGATGATCATGGTATGCCTACTGCCCCCAAAATATTATGGGGATGGAATACAAAGAGAGAAAGTTACTAATCATCTAGGAATGGAAGCTTCCATTTCAAATCTTAGTTTTCATAAAGCATACATTTCTCTATATTTTGTTCTGGTGGTCAATCCTGAGTCTTGAGAATTGACTTTATATTCTTACTGGTTATTGCTAATATAGGAAAAATAATGCTTTTTGTATTATCTGTCTTGAATCTTACTATGTTGTTTCATTATTTTATCAGTGCAACTTGTTTTTTTAGGTAATTTTCTTAGATTTTTAAAAGTTAGATATTTGCAATTAATGACAGTTTTTTTTTTTTTCCTTCCAAGATATTTACCTTTTCTGGTCTTATACATTGACTATGAAGTCTAGTACAGTGTTCAAAGACAGTGGTGACAGAGTTCATCCTCTTGTTTCTCTAACAGAAATGCTGCTAATGATTTATCACTAAATATGGTGTTTAGTTTCCTGATTCTTTTTACCAAATTAAGGAAGTGTCATTCTCAGGACACTTAGTCATCGGATTGGACCTAAGTTCCAAATAGGGCCAATCAGAATCTTCTCCTGGATTGATACAAGACATCAGAGTTTGGGGATTTTCCTTTTTCTACTTTGGTTTTTAAACTAGGGAGATGAAATTTTGTGGCTGTAGATGTCCATTTTCTCTGATACATGGAGAGAACCTACATGAGTTAAGAGATAAGCTGAGCTGGGGAAAACAGTGGGAAGAAAGATAGTCTTATGACAGTAAGCTGTTGAACCCAGTCATGTTGGAAGCTGCTGCTGCTAAGTCGCTTCAGTCGTGTCCAACTCTGTGCGACCCCATAGATGGCAGCCCACCAGGCTTCCCCGTCCCTGGGATTCTCCAGGCAAGAACACTGGAGTGGGTTGCCATTTCCTTCTCCAATGCATGAAAGTGAAAAGTGAAAGTGAAGTCGCTTGGTCGTGTCCGACTCTTCGCGACCCCATGGACTGCAGCCCACCAGACTCCTCTGTCCATGGGATTTTCCAGGCAAGAGTACTGGAGTGGGTTGCCGACTTCTCAGGTATATGAATCAATACAGTATCTGTTTTGCTGCAGATAGATTTTTGTTTGTTTTTTGGCTGCACTGGGTCTTTGTTGCTTTTGTGTGAGCTTTCTCTAGTTGTGCTGAGCAGGGTCCACTCTTTGTTGCGGTACACAGGCTTCTCACTGTGGTGGCTTCTCTTGTGGAGCACAGACTCTGGGTGCACAGGCCTCAGTAGTTGTGGCACACTGGCTTAGTTGGTCCATGGCATGTGGAATCTACCGGGACCAGGGGTTGAACTTACATCCCCAGCATTGGGAAGTAAATTCTTATCTATTGCACCACGAGGGAAGTCCTATTGCAACTAATTGGAAATGGGTGCCTGACATTTGCATTTGAAGTAGTCTTGACTAATAAACCTCCTAATTTTTTCAAATTTATGGATAGAAATAATACAGTTATCTTATATATCTTATAATTCCAAAAATCTCTCCTATCCCTGTAGTTAAGTTCTCATCCCTAAATGGTATTTTTTAATAATTCCTTTTAAAAAAATTATAGTTTCCTATAATTACTGGTTTTTAGGAACATGGTTTTATTGATCAAAACCCTAATGACCTTATAAATTTAATAAAAATTTAATTTTTCTATCCTTCTATTTATATTCCTTATATTACTTTTAAATTATATATTATTTAATGTTACTGTTTTTCTTCAATTTTGTTCTATTTATTTAAAAATTTATTATTTTCTAAAAGATGCATTTAAGGCTATAAATTTTAATCTTCTCTGCATACTGCTTTATCTGTATTGTACAACTTCTCAGGTATAATGCACTTATGTTATATCAGATCAGATCAGATCAGATCAGTCGCTCAGTCGTGTCCGACTCTTTGCAACCCCCTGAACTGTAGCACGCCAGGCCTCAGAGGATGAGATGGCTGGATGGCATCACTGACTCGATGAATGTGAGTCTGAGTGACCTCCGAGAGCTGGTGATGGATAGGGAGGCCTGGCATGCTGCAGTTCATGGGGTCACAAAGAGTTGGACACGACTGAGCGACTGATCTGATCTGATCTGATCTGATGAATAGAGATCTTATACATATTTATATGCAGGTTTTGTGTAAACGTAAGTTTTCAAGTCAATTGTGTAATTAATTTGGAGCATGATAGCTGAATTTTATGATAAAGCTATGTTTACCTTTGTAAGATAATACCAAACTGTCTTCCAAAATATCATTTTGTAAAAGTGTTCCTGTTACCTTTTACATCCTCATTAGCATTTGCTATTGCCAGTTTTTGTTTGTTTGTTTGTTTGGTTTTGGATTGTAGCCATTCTAATAGGTGTAGTCTACCTCATTATTCTTTAAACTTGCTATTCTCTAATGATAAGTAATGTTGAATGCATGCATTTTTGCCATCTGTATATATTTTTTGGTGAGACACCTGTGCAGATCTTTTGCCCATTATTAATCAGGCTGTGTTCACACTGTTGCATTTAAGAGTTCCTTGTATATATATATATTTTTTTTGATGAGAAGGCATTTATAAAGAAAAAACATCAGGTACAAAACCCAGAGTCAGAAGCTGAATGCAGATGAAGAATATACACAAGACAAAAATCCGAATCCTCACATCTGATGATGCTACTTGACAGACACCACAATTAGCTTACAGCCCTTTATGTATCTTAAAAAGTAACTTTGTTCAGATCAGATCAGATCAGTCGCTCAGTCGTGTCCGACTCTCTGCGACCCCATGAACCGCAGCATGCCAGGCCTCCCTGTTCATCACCAGCTCCCGGAGATCACCCAGACTCATACCCATCAAGTCAGTGATGCCATCCAGCCATCTCATCCTCTGTCGTCCCCTTCTCCTCCTGCCCCCAATCCCTCCCAGCATCAGAGTCTTCTCCAATGAGTCAACTCTTTGCATGAGGTGGCCAAAATACTGGAGTTTCAGCTTTAGCATCATTCGTTCCAAAGAAAGTCCAGGATTGATCTCCTTCAGAATGGACTGGTTGGATCTTCTTGCAGTCCAAGGGACTCTCAAGAGTCTTCTCCAACACCACAGTTCAAAAGCATCAATTCTTCGGCGCTCAGCCTTCTTCACAGTCCAGCTCTCACATCCATACACGACCACAGGAAAGACCATAGCCTTGACTAGGCGAACCTTTGTTGGTAAAGTAATGTCTCTGCTTTTGAATATGCTATCTAGGTTGGTCATAACTTTCCTTCCAAGGAGTAAGCGTCTTTTAATTTCATGACTGCAGTCACCATCTGCAGTGATTTTGGAGCCCAGAAAAACAAAGTCTGACACTGTTTCCACTGTTTCTCCATCTATTTCCCATGTAGTGATGGGACCAGATGCCATGATCTTTGTTTTCTGAATGTTGAGCTTTAAGCCAACCTTTTCACTCTCCACTTTCACTTTCATCAAGAGGCTTTTTAGCCCCTCTTCACTTTCTGCCAGAAGAGTGGTGTCATCTGCATATCTGAGGTTATTGTTACTTATGTACAAACTTTTAAAAAGATTATGAGACAAGCAAAAGTTGATTAACAGTGGCACTAAAATTGATGAAGCATAGCATTTTGTGTGCTTTCGTATTCTTCTATGTATAGGAGTTTTCAAAATTCCCCCACAAAAAAAATCTAGTTTACAATCATCCCGGGGATAGAAGGGGAAAAAAATCCCAAGCTGGAAAATAAAAAAGGTCAAGATCTCAAAGTAACTGAAAATCCATGAAAATGTAAAAGACATTCATACATTTCCTTAACACTCATTCACTACTACATAAGGTAACCGCAGTGTTATCTTGAAACCAATCACATTTACGAAGATACAGTAATTTCCGTTCTAATTCTAGAATTAAAAGCACTTAGTCCACACAGTGTGCATTTCAGCGAAGTTGACATCCACTTGGCTGTACCTGATAGTGTCTCCTTAAAGCTTCAGCAAAGACTGGGGCAGACCTGAACTTTATATAAAGGTGTGGAATGAACAATACCACAGGTAGTCATTCATTCGCATTTCTGGCAGAGAGTGAAGTATACTTCCACTGTTCTGTGGTCGCCTCAGCCTGGAATAGTGTTCCTTGGAAACTTCGGTAAGTTTCCTTGCCAAAAAAAAAAAAAAAAAATCTCCATAATCTGTCTGGGACTTGCCGGGTTAAATAAGCATGTGCTATGAACACACAGTCTATCCCTTCAGGAGGGGTGTACAGACATGGCTTTTCCCAAACTCACTGGGTCTTGCCAGAGAACACCAGGACCACTACTGGATCCTGGGACACTGGTTTCCTGTGGAACATGGTTTGAGAAATGCTAATCTAAATAAATTTTCTACAGTAGTGGTTCTCAGACAGTACACAGCATTGAAACACACGGAAGGCATGTCAAGGCAGAGATAACAAGACCTCACTTCAGAGGCTGGGGTTGGGGAGGGACCTGGGAACCTATGATTCTAAGAGACTCCAAGTGGAGCGAATGGAGTGAGGTCCACACTGAGTGACATCCTTCTAGACAAGGACCCGTGCAAGCCTCAACTGCAGAAAGCTGCCCACGCCCTGAGAAGCCTGGGGACAGCGTTTGCTACGACCAATCAGCAGGAGTTCAAACCAGGCCAGTGACGATGGAGCCTCTGGATCTGGCCGTTCTCGTCAGATGACCAGGCACGGAGACTGTACCTTAGAAAAAGAAGAACAGCTGCCTCCTTTCAGGGGATCTGTGAGGCTTACAGGAAATGTGTGAACGAAAGTACAACCTGACAAAAAGCATCACACAATGGTAGCTAATCAGAACACAGCAGGAACATCCCAGGTGAGTTCTCGGCCTCCTGCAACGGCTGTGCGTTTACCGAAGTACATTCTGGTAGCTAACGAAGAGCAAAGGGGCTAAAAGTGCAGAAAACTGTAATGAGTGGAATATATAGATGAGTGGATTACCTAATCAAAATATGTAATTACTTAAAAAAAAAAGATCGACCCACAATTGAAGTAGTTAATTATGCTGGCTCTGAGATAGTGTTTAAGTTACAGTATGTTGATCTTTGAACCCCCTCACTCATATACTCTGCCATGTTAATAATGCTTGTTACATTTTAACCTTGAGAATGAGAAAAAAAAATCCTTTGGTGAAACTCAAAACTTTTAGCTGCGATAGTTCCAATCTTGTATGCTACCACGGTGGGAAAATTTCAAAAGTGATTTTTTAAAAAGGGCCTTTAATTTTGGTTCATAGAAACACCCATAGAATGAGAAAGAACACACACTCACACGGTCACATATGTGCGTCTAGATGTTGCCCGGTAACATCTTAGCCAATGAACTTCATCTTGCAATTCAAAAGTGAACCTGGTAAAAATTCATACACATCCACGATGGGATGACAGTCAAGCATACATCTTTGTTGCCAAGTCCTGGTTTCCACCAATCTAAATGTCTGATATGAAAGGCAGGCCGTTTCCTGATAAGTTGCATGATTCACTCTATATATGCTCCGGATGGCTCTGGAGACAAGACAGCATCTCTTGAACGGGCCGGCCTTCATAGCAGATCTGGTACACTGCAGTGAACAACGCAAACTTGTCGAGCAGCCCCTTCTGTTTGAGGATGCGGTACACCTCGGCTGAAGTCTGAGGTCCTTGCAGCTTCTGTCCATTCAGCATCTCCTTCTCCAGTTCTTCGATGGTCTTGCCGGTCGCGGTTCCGGCCCCCGTAGCAGGTGGTGATGAGATCGGCCACACCGCAGCTCTCCAGGAACGTGGCCCTGGACACCTGGCCTTTGCACAAGATCCGGGCCAAGGCGATCATCTCCATGAGCCCCAGGCGGATAATGGCGGCTTTCGTGTTGTCGCCACAGAGGAGGCCGTCACAGAACCCGGCGCCTACGGCCACGATGTTCTTCAGGGCACCACACAGTTCAACCGTGTCTGCGTCATCCACCACTGTAATTCGAAAATTTGGAGTCTGCAGAAGTTCTTTGAAGAGAAGGCCATTCTCCATTATCTTGCTGCCGATGGTGGTCTCGCAGAACTTGCCGGCGGCCACCTCGTTGGCAATGTTAGCTCCCATCAGCACGCTGATGTCAATGCCTATCTTCTCTCGGATGATGTCAGAAATGAGCTTCAGCCCCTCAGGACCCTCGTCTATGCCCTTGATGAGGGTGATGTCCAGAGCATCCTTCGGCACCCTCCCCGTGATCTCGTCGCAGATCCGGTGGATGAACTGGTGGGGGATGACAAACACCAGCAGGTCTGCGTCCTGCACAGCCTCCCCGAGGTTCGCAACAGCAAGCACATTTTCTGGCAGCTTGTGCCCAGGGAGATATTTCACATTTTCATGGTCGTTATTTATGATGTCTGTCAGTTTTCTCCCATTAACTGTTTCTTCAAAGACCCACATCTTAACTGTAGAGGCAAACTTCTGAAGTTTCTTGACATTGTTACCAATTATTTTTGCAACAGCTGAACCCCAGTTCCCCGAGCCCACGATGCACACTTTCAGGCGCGCCGCTGCCATGGTTCAGGCCGAACGCTGCAGACCGGCGCGCCCCTCCCAGGTTGGCTGCCCGCCTCCACCCGCTGGGCGTGAACCCTCCTTGTATATTTTGGATAACTGGCCTTTATCAATTATGCCTTTTGCAAATATATTTTCCCAATGCGACATGACAACTCATTCTCTTGACAGTGTCTTTCACGTGCAGAAGTCTTTAACTTAATGAAGACCAGTTATCAATTATTTCTTTCATTAATTGTACATTTTGTGTCATAACCAAATTCATCCTCGTTTTCTTGTAAGTTATTCTAGGAGTTATATAGTTTTGCATATTTATGTTTAGGTCTGTGATACATTTTGAGTTAATTTTTGTTAAGGGTATAAGTCTGTGTCTAGATTCATCTTTCTGCATGTGGATGTTTAATTGTTCCAAGCACCATTTGTTGAAATGACTGTCTTTTCTCCATTGTATTGCCTCGCTCCTTTGTCAAAAATTAGTTGACTTTATTTTTGTGGGTCTATTTCTGGGTTCTCTATCCTATCTCATTGATATATTTGTCCATTTTTTCACTAATACCGCACTGTCTTGATTACTGTAGTTTTATAGCAAGTCTTTTTTGATTTTGAGTGAATCAACATTTAGCAATCAACCATATAGCAATGTAAATGGGCTTCGCAGATGGCACAGTGGTAAAGAATCTGTCTGCCAATGCAGGAGATGCAGAAGATGCAAGAGATGTGGGTTTGATTCCTGGGTCAGGAAGATCCCCTGGACTAGGAAATGGCAACACATTTCCTAGAGAGATGGGAGTAGCTGCCTGTGGGGCTAAGATCACTAAAGATCTGGTCTAACACATTCACTACATGGGAAACCTTATGTAGATGAGCCATGTGCAGATGAACAGCATGCAGATACCACGTGGCAACCCAGTGCTGTGGAATTAAGGAAACTCCCTACCAACCACTGTGGCCACAACTACTGTTGTAATTACTATATTACTACTGTATTACCGGGATGACTTCTACTTCCTAACAGGTGTGTGTGTGTGTGTGTGTGTGTGTGTGTGTGTGTGTGTGTGTGTGTGTGTTCAGTCGCATCTGACCCTTTGTGACCTCTCCTCTGTCCATGGGATTTCCCAGGTAAGGATACTGGAACAGGTTGCCATTTCCTACTCCAGGGGATCTTCCTGACCCAGGGATCAAACCTGCCTTTCTTACATCTCCTGCATTGGCAGGCAGATTCTTTACCACTGTACCACCTGGGAAGCCCCTGTACATGGCTATATGATACAGTCATGTAATACTCTCCTAAGTTGTCTTCTTGCTTCTTCTACGCCCCTTATGCCCATTCTCCCAATCCGTTGCCCACACAACAATCAGAGTGCCTCATTTAAAACATGGGGGCATATCATGTGATTCGGCAATTCTAAACTTAAATAGCTTCCCATTTCACTCAGAATAAAAGCCAGTATTTTTTATGATTCAACAGCCCATGTGATCTTGGCCTCTGTCCTCTTTTTTACCTCATCTACTACTCTCATCCTACCCACTCTACTCTGACCATCCTGCTCATGCCTCTTCTTTCTCTTTGCACATGTGGCTGCACTGTGGACCAGTCTTTCCCAGATGGTCTCATTGTTCCTGCCCTTACTTCATTCTGGGCTCTGCTCAGATGTCATATACACTGAGAGTCTTCCTCTGACCCCCTACTCAAACTCACAAGTGCTCTGTTTCTTCCTATTCTGTTATCAGGTTGAGTTCTCTGGAAAGAAGCAGACAGACATGGAGTTTGGGATGCAAGATGTTTAAGAGGGATCAATGCCAGTGCAGAGAAGAGGGTGGAAGCAGGGTTAAGGGAAGAAATGGAACTGTGATTTGGGGAGCTTGGGAACCAGTATTGCCCATCAGAGATGGCCTGGGGGCCAAAATAGCAAGGCTTTTACAGCTCATCTTGCTTAGTTCTATGTGGAGGCTGTCCCAGGAACACTGGGAGGCATCTCTCTGCAGCTGAGGCAGGTCCTAAGGGGTCCACAGCTGGAGCCCATCAGCTGACCACACTCCCATCTGAAGGTGAACCTCACCTCCATCACACTTGACTTGTTTTTCTTCATTATACTTAGTACTCTTTAGGTATTCACTTGTTTATGTGATTACTGTCTTTCTCCAAAAGGGTAGGAACTTGTTCATCTTGCTACATTCCTTGAGACTGGAAAGTTCCTCAGTAAATAATTGTGGAATAAAAGACTGCCTGCTAAATATCTTCATATCTAGTGCCTCATACTATCCACACAATAGTCCTTAAAGATCAGTTTTATTATTTATATTTTACACATGAGGAAACAGAGGTTTAGAGAGTCAGTAAGACCTTAGATTCAGGGGCTGTACAGCATCTGATTCAAGATTTTTTTTTTCTTTCTTATGATGAGAACTTTTAAGATTTACTTTATTAGCAACTTTCAAATTTGCAGTAAATATTATTGACTAAGTTATAGAACTAATGCTTAGTAAAGCCAATCTACTAACACTGTGTTGTGATGAAGGGATGTATGGCATTTATTGCAAAGCCAAGCAAAGAGGATGGGCTGCTCTGCTTAAAAGACTCTTTGATGCATTCAGGAAGGGGCTTTTTAAAGGCAGTGTGAGGGAGAGGATCAGAGTGTGTGAACAGCTCAGGTATATCCTTCTGATTGGTTGGTAGTGAGGTCACAGGGTGGTATATTGGGAATCTCAGTTATCAGTTTTCTGGCTCCAATTGTCTGTGGTCTATGGAGTAATGGTCAACAGTTAACTCCTTTCACCATATGGGGATTTTATATATGCACAATAACTCAAGGGTGTCAGATCAGATCAGATCAGTCGCTCAGACGTGTCCGACTCTTTGCGACCCCATGAATCGCAGCACGCCAGGCCTCCCTGTCCATCACCAACTCCCGGAGGTCACTCAGACTCACATCCATTGAGTCAGTGATGCCATCCAGCCATCTCATCCTCCGCCGTCCCCTTCTCCTCCTGCCCCCAATCCCTCCCAGCATCAGAGTCTTCTACAATGAGTTAACTCTTCACATGAGGTGGCCAAAATACTGGAGTTTCAGCTTTAGCATCATTCCTTCCAAAGAAATCCCAGGGCTGATCTCCTTCAGAATGGACTGGTTGGATCTCCTTGCAGTCCAAGGGACTCTCAAGAGTCTTCTCCAACACCACAGTTCAAAAGCATCAATTCTTCAGTGCTCAGCCTTCTTCACAGTCCAGCTCTCACATCCATACATGACCACAGGAAAGACCATAGCCTTGACTAGGAGAACCTTTGTTGGCAAAGTGATGTCTCTGCTTTTGAATATGCTGTCTAGGTTGGTCATAACTTTCCTTCCAAGGGTGTAGCTCAGGATATTATCTATAGTCCTTGAAGAGGAATTAAGGTTTTGGACTTTGTTTTATTGCTAACCTGTTAATATTATTTTGTCTTGCTTAGCTGTTTTCCTTTGTTTCTACATTTTCACACTTCTTTGGTTAAATTTGCTCTTTTAAACTTGGGAAAGGCTTAGGAGGCTAAAGCTTTTCTACATACAAGAGGCAGATTGACACAGGGGATCTATCCCTGGGAAGGCCCTGCAGTATCTGCTCAGTTTCAACCAAAGTCCCCACACTGTATATTACATCCCTGTGCATATTTATTTTATGATTGGAAGTTCGTAGCTCCTGATCCCCTTCCCCTATTTCATTCATTTCCCAAAATTCAAGTAAATTAGAAATTTTAAATTTATTAATACTTTTCACTGCTAAATACAGAAATAAATTGAATTTTTTACATTACCTTTGTAGCCTGCAGAATTGATGATAGCACTATAATAGTTGCTTGTTCCAGGAGTTTTGTTGTTATTGTTGATTCTTTCTGATTTTCTACACAGACAATTATTTCATCTGCCAACAGAGACAGCTTCCCCCCACTTCCCTACCAGTGTGTATACTTTTATTTCCTTTTCTTGCCTTATCCCAATAGCTAGGACTTCCAGAACTACCTTGAATAGGATTGATTGTAGAGGACATCCTTGCCTTGTTCTTAAGCTTTGGGGAAAAGAATATATTAATAGTTTCTTGTCACTAAGTATGGTGTTAGATATAGATTTTTTAAAGATGTTGTTTATCAAGTTGAGGAAGTTTTCTTAGTTCTACTTTGTTGTGGCATTTTTGTTTTGTTGTTGTTTGTTTGTTTTTAATTGAAAACGAATTTTGGATTCCAAAAAGTGTTCTTTTGTGCATTAATTGATATGATCATGTGCTTTTTTTTCTTTAGCTTATTTATATAGTGGATTAATTTAATTTTGTGAATTTTTAAAAATATTTTTTCACTCAGGTAAAATTTATAAACAGTGAAACACCCAGGTGTTAAGTTTGCAATTAGTTGAGTTTTATAATTAGATACAGTTATAAACTGACACTCCAATCAAGCTACAGGTCGTTTCCTTCATCCTAGAATCATTCCACTGTGTTCCAGTTAAACATCCCTCTGTTCTGATTTCTGTCACTTGAACTTTATAGGAGTAATTTTATGTTTGATGTCCAGCTTTTATTATTTGACATAAAAGTTTTTTGGATTCAATCATGTTGTTGTATGTATCAGTGGTTTGTTTTTTTTGGCAACCCACTCCAGTGTTCTTGCCTGGAGAATCCCAGGGACAGAGGAGCCTGGTGGGCTGCCGTCTGTGGGGTCACACAGAGTCGGACACGACTGAAGTGACTTAGCAGCAGCAGCAGCAGTATCCTATTATATAAATATGCTATAATTGTTGATCATTTTAGTTATTTCTAGTCTTTAGTTATTTTCATTTAAGCTGCTATTAGAATTTTCTGCAAGTCTTTTGGTAGACATGCTTTCATTCCTCTTGAATATATAGTTAGGAGTTAAACTGGATATATACTTATTTAGTTTTACAAAGATATCTATTTTTAAATGTTTCTATTTTAATGCAACTATTGGCTTTATAGCTATGTCTCTGTATATCACTCTTTTAAATGTTTGCTGTAGTCATTCCAATCCCAAAGAAAGGTAATGCCAAAGAATGCTCAAACTATCTCTCAATTGCACTCATCTCACACACAAGTAAAGTAATGCTTAAAATTCTCCAAGCCAGGTTTTAGCAATATGTGAACCGTGAACTTCCAGATGTTCAAGCTGGTTTTAGATAAACAGAGGAACCAGAGATCAAATAGCCAACATCTGTTGGATCACTGAAAAAGCAAGAGAGTTCCAGAAAGACATCTATTTCTGCTTTATTGACTATGCCAACACCTTTGACTATGTGAATCACAATAAACTGTGGAAAATTCTGAAAGAGATGGGAATACCAGACCACCTGACCTGCCTCTTGAGAAACTTGTATGCAGGTCAGGAAGCAACAGTTAGAACTGGACATGGAACAACAGACTAGTTCCAAATAGGAAAAGGAGTAAGTCAAAGCTGTATATTATCACCCTGCTTATTTAACTTATATGCAGAATATGTCATGAAGAACGCTGGGCTGGATGAAGCACAAGCTGGAATCAAGATTTCCAGGAGACATATCAATAAACTCAGATAGGCACTCTTATGGCAGAAAGTGAAGAACTAAAGAGCCTCTTGATGAAAGTGAAAGAGGAGAGTGAAAAAGTTGGCTTAAAGTTCAACATTCAGAAAACGAAGATCATGGCATCTGGTCCCATCACTTCATGGGAAATAGATGGGGAAACAGTGAGAGACTTTATTTTTCTGGGCTCCAAAATCACTGCAGATGGTGATTGCAGCCATGAAATTAAAAGACGCTTACTACTTGGAGGGAAAATTATGACCAACCAGCATATTAAAAAGCAGAGACATTACTTTGCCAACAAAGGTCCATCTAGTCCAAGCTATGGTTTTTCCAGTGGTTATGTATGGATGTGAGAGTTGGACTGTAAAGAAAGCTGAGTGCCGAAGAATTGATGCTTTGAACTGTGGTGTTGGAAAAGACTCTTGAGAGTCTCTTGGACTGCAAGGAGATCCAACCAGTCCATCCTAAAGGAGATTAGTCCTGGATGTTCATTGGAAGGACTGATGTTGAAGCTGAAACTCCAATACTTTGGCCACCTGATGCTAAGAGCTGACTCATTTGAAAAGACCCTGATGCTGGCAAAGATCGAGGGCAAGAGAAGAAGGGGATGACAGACGATGAGATGGTTGGATGGCATCACCAACGCAATGGACATAGGTTTGGGTGGACTCCGGGAGTTGGTGTTGGACAGGGAGGCCTGGCGTGCTGTGGTTCATGGGGTCACAAAGAGTCAGACACAACTGAGTGACTGAACTGAACTAGTCATTAAAATATGTATTCTTAATTTATAAGTCTATTAAAAATAATATAGTACCATTTCACATAAAAAGCAAGACTCTTAGAACAATAATTTCTCCATCCTTTGACCTATTGTTATCATTCTTTTTACATCTACTTATTTAATAATTTCTGCAATAACATTATTGTTTTTCCTTTAAAGTGTCCATTTTCTTTCACAAAAATTAAAAGAAGGAATAATTCACCTGTTTTATGTTTCTACATATTCACCATTTCAAGCACTGTTCATTCCTCCTATTGATCCATACTTCCATCTGATACCATCTTCTTCTGGTCTGAAAAACTTCTTCTAGCTGCTCTTGTTGTGCCAGTTCTTTGATAATGGGATTTTTAAGCTTTTCTTATCTGAAAATAATTTTATTTCATCCTCAATTTCAAAGCCTATTTCACTAGATATAGAATGTACTGAGAGTGTTTTGTTTTTTTTCCTGCAGCACTTGCAAAATGTTATCACACTGTTTTCTAGTTTCCTTTCTTTCTGATGAGAAGTCACCCATTGTTTGTATCATTGCTTCTCTGCATGTAAATATGTCTTATTTTTCTATCTGTTAGTATGTTTATTTTAATTTTCAGTGTTTGATTTAGATATGCCACAGAGTTTTTATTTTTATATTTAATCCTGCTTGAATTTACTGCTGTTCTTAGTTGTATAAGTCAATGTTTTTCATTGAATTGGGAAAATAACTACTGTTATTACTTTACATATTTTTTTTTGTCCCATTTTTTCTTAATCCCTCTGGTACTTTAATTTTATATATATTTATTCTGCTAAACATTGCCCTACATGTAACTGAGACTCTATTATTATTATTATTTAGTCTTTCTGCTTTCTTCAAATGGGGTAATTTCCATTGATTTATCTTCATGGTTGTTAACTCTTCTGGAAACTCTCATGTCTGTCTAGTGAACTTTTCCTTTCAGATATTGTACTTTTCTGATTTGAAATTTCAACTTGATTAGTTTTTTATAGTTCATAGTTCTGAGAATCTCCATCTGTTCACTCATTACATCCATGTTTCCCATTATATTCTTTTTTTTTTCCCCTGTAATAGGTTTTCTTTTCTTTTTTTTTTAAATTTTATTTTATTTTCTAACTTTACAATATTATATTGGTTTTGCCATATATCAAAATGAATCCACCACAGGTATACATGTGTTCCCCATCCTGAACCCTCCTCCCTCCTCCCTCCCCATACCATCCCTCTGGGTCATCCCAGTGCATCAGCCACAAGCATCTAGTATAGTGATCAAACCTGGACTGGTAACTCGTTTCATATATGATATTATACATGTTTCAATGCCATTCTCCCAAATCATCCCACCCTATCCCTCTCTCACAGAGTCCAAAAGACTGTTCTATACGTCTGTGTCTCTTTTGCTGTCTCATATACAGGGTTATTGTTACCATCTTTCTAAATTCCATATATATGCGTTAGTATACTATATTGGTGTTTTTCTTTCTGGCTTACTTCACTCTGTATAATAGGCTCCAGTTCCATCCACCTCATTAGAACTGATTCAAATGCATTCTTTTTAATGACTGAGTAATACTCCATTGTGTATATGTACCACGGCTTTCTTATCCATTCATTTGATGATGGGCATCTAGGCTGCTTCCATGTCCTGGCTTTTGTAAACAGTGCTGCAATAAACATTGGGGTACATGTGTCTCTTTCAATTCTGGTTTCCTCGGTCTGTATGCCCAGCAGTGGGACTGCTGGATCATAAAGCAGTTCTATTCCCAGTTTTTAAAGGAATCTCCACACTGTTCTCCATAGTGGCTGTACTAGTTTGCATTCCCACCAACAGTGTAAGAGGGTTCCCTTTTCTCCACACCCTCTCCAGCATTTATTGCTTGTAGACTTTTGGATAGCAGCCATTCTGACTGGCATGAAATCGTACCTCATAGTGGTTTTGATTTGCATTTCTCTGATAATGAATGATTCTTGAATATATGATTGTTGTTGTTCAGTTGCTAAGTCATGTCCGACTCTTTGTAACCATGTGGACTGAAGCATGCCAGGCTTCCCTGTCCTTCACTATCTCCCAGAGTCTGCTCAAATTCATGTCCATTGAGTTGGTGATGCTATCTAACCATCTCATCCTCTGCTGCCTTCTTCTCCTTTTGCCTTCAATCTTTCCCAGCATTAGAGTCTTTTCCAAAGAGTTAGCTCTTTGCATCTGATAGCCAAAGTTTTGGAGCTTCAGCTAAATATATGATAGCCTCTTTGAAACCACCATCTGATCATTTCAACATCTGTGTCATCTCAGTGTCTTTTTCTATTAACATTTCTCTTTCTTAATCGTATTTATATTTTCCTGCTTATTTACATGTTCAGCAATTTTAAAAAACTCTGTGCTGGCTTTGTGGACCATATGTTGAATAGTATACATTATCTCATCATCTTCTTAAGAATGTTGAATTTTGTTGTGTTGGGTATTTAACTTACAGAACTTTTTAGTCTTGTCAAGGTTGATTTTATTCTCATTTTGGGTAGGTCTATTTCTGTTCTGAAGTAAGTCTTGGGGCCTGAATCTTATTCTAGGTTCTTTTCCTTACTTCTAAGGCATGACCTTTCTGGGTTCCAAACTGAATAACATAGTTACTAAATGAGGTCTCTCAGCATTGAATGGACTAGAAACCACGTATCTCCTAGCACTTCAGCTCTCAAACCCACACCAGATTATCTCTACTAGACTTTGTGGTCTCTCCTTGTGTATGTGTATCCAAGTCTTGTTTAAATTTCTGTCTTCCTTCATGCCCCAGGCATATGTTTCTTCTCTAGTATACCTGCTGAATATTCCAATTCCTCAGCAATCTGAAACTCCGACGTCTGTCGTCAGTTCACTGACAGAACTGACATTACTGCCATGCCTGGGATCCCCGTTTCCTCATTCCAATAAATTCCAATAAAACCAGTGAACATCTCGTGTATGCTCCTTGTCTCAAGGATCACAGTGATATGCTCCATGTTGTTCGATATCTGAAAGAGTTGCCTCTTATTTTTTCTACTTTTTGGTCAAAAGTCAAATCTGGTACCACATACTCTGTTATGACTTTCTAAAAGTTATTGTTTGCCATAAGTTCTATTGTTTATGTGTATTTGTCAGAAAGTGGTCTATAAGATTTTTTATTTTTCCAATTTTAGACTTTGTGTATGTGACTATGAGTGTGTTTATAAGGTGTCCTGTGTGATAAATTCCTGTTAATATTCCATGGATATTTGAAAAGTATTTGTATTTTCTGTATATGAGATTAAAGGTTCTAAATTTGTCTATTCAATCTTTTAAATTTTGTTATCCATTTACTTTGCATTCTTATTTATTATGTTATAATGTCTTTTTTGAACTATATTTCACATGCCTTACAACTCACCCCTTTAAAGTGGGATTTTAGTGTATTCAGTTATGCAACCATCACAACAATCAATTTTAAACTATTTTAATCACTCCCAAAATAAATCTCATACTTCTTGGCCATCATTCCCCAAGCCTCCCAGCTTGGGGACCTACAGGGATTGCTGTAGGCAACCACTAATATGCTTTCCATCTCTATCAGTTCAGTTCAGTTCAGTCACTCAGTTGTGTCCGACTCTTTGCGACCCCATGAATCACAGCACGCCAGGCCTCCCTGTCCATCACCAACTCCTGGAGTTCACCCAGACTCATGCCCATCAAGTCAGTGATTTGCCTATTTTGACATTTTATATAAATGTAACTATGTATGTTGCATAATATAGGATTATATAATATGTGTCTTTTATGGCTGACTTCTTCAGTCAGCATAAACTTTATAAGATTTTTACATTTTGTCGTATATATATTCATTTATTTTTATGGCCAAATAATTCCATTGTATGGATATACCACATTTCATTTATCCACTTATCAGTTGATGGATATTGGGGTTCTTTCTACTTTTTGGCTTATGAATACTGCTGTTCTGAGCATTCATGTATACATTTTGTGTGGACATATGTTTCTATTTCTCTTGGGTACATTCTGAAAGTGAAATTGCCAGATCATGTGATATTTCTGTATTTAATGTCTTGAAGAACTGCTAGACTTCCACAGTGGCTGCACCATTTTACATTCCCACTGGCAGTGTGTATGGGTTCCAATTTCTGCACATCTTATACCAACACTTATCATCTGTCTTTTTAATTATAGCCATCCCAGTGTGTTGTTAAGTGATCTTACTTATTTTTGATTGCTTGAATTGTTAATTTGTAACTGAGACCACTTAAATTCTTCCATTTTGATTCAATAGGTTACAGTTCTTTATCAAAGAGATATACTCCAGGCATTAAACTAAGTGTTGCGTGGTAAACCTGTTTCCCTTCTACATAGTACTGACAATAAATGTCATCAAAAATTTGTGATTTAATATTAAAAAGAGAACAATGGTGTTAAAGTGATAGAAGATAATAAATTGAGTAGGTTCTCAAAGGTATCCTTGGTACTACCAGAATTAGCATTGTTTGGGAAATCTTACAAATGCAAAATTTCAGGCCCTAGCTCAGATGTGCTAAATCAAAATCTCTGGAGGTGGGACTTAGGGATGTGTCTTGCAAGCCGTTATATGAGTCTAATAAATATTAAAGTTTGAGAATTACTCTTTAACAATTCTGCTGCTGCTGCTAAGTCACTTCAGTTGTGTCTGACTCTGTGCGATCCCATAGACGGCAGCCCACCAGGCTCCCCTGTCCCTGGGATTCTCCAGGCAAGAACACTGGAGTGGGTTGCCATTTCCTTCTCCTATGCATGAAAGTGAAAAGTGAAAGTGAAGTTGCTGTCATGTCTGACTCAGCGATCCCATGGACTGCAGCCTACCAGGCTCCTCCGTCCATGGAATTTTCCAGGCAAAGTACTGGAGTGGGTTGCCAGTGCCTTCTCCATAACAATTCGAATGTCTTTAAAAATTCTAAATTCTGATTTAGTTGGTCAGGAGTGAGGTTGAATAAACTATTTTATTAAAGTAACCCTGATGATTCTAATATACAGGTAGGGTTCAGAAACATTGGGGTACACTGGGCAGAGAATGAAATGAGTTTGGAGTTATTAGCAAGTCCAGATAAGACAAGACTTTGAAAACTATGGTCAAGAGTTTAGATTTAATTCTAAATGCAGTGGTAAACCTTTAAAAAGGTTTAAGCAGATAAATCTCATGGTATGATTTTATGTTTTAAAACAAATCTTTCTTGACCATGCAGTTGTACAAATGAAAATGAGAAGGATTTTTGTACATTATATTGACTTATCTCTAGAATGTATTTTAAAGAAAGAAAGATGTAGACCACTGTTTATAGTAGTGAAAAAGAATCTGCCTACCAATGCAGGAGACGTGGGTCCCTGGGTTGGAAGATCTCCTGGAGAAGGAAATGGCACTCATGCCAGTATTCTTGCCTGGAAAATCCCATGGATAGAGGAGCCTGAAGGGCTACAGACTGTGGGGTTGCAAAGAGTCAGCAGGACTTAGTGACTAAACAACAGTAACAGCTACAATCTTTGTGGAAGGGGAGAATAAGTATGTGTATCTTATATTTTAAAAGCAGTTAGTTAGAGATTAAAAATTAATAAAATGTGTTGCCTATGTAGAGAAATAAGGTTTAGCGGGGCAGGCAAGCATAATGCAAGACTTTTGTCAAGTCACTTTGTTATAGTTTTAACTTTGGAACCATGTAAACGTTTTACATACAGAAATTGAATTACTAAAGAATAAAAAGAAATTCCTAAAAATTGAAAACAAATGGCTGCAACTGTAGATCACATTGATGCTAAGCTCACATAAAGAACATAATTACTAGAAGTGACTTTAAAGTGCAGTATTTCGAGTTTGCGGCCCTAGTAGGCTATATGCTAAGAACAAAAACCCCATAAAAATATTAAATTGTGTTCAGTAGTCTTATTGTTTTAAATAATACTGGTCATGCTAGTCTAAAACTATTGTAGATCTGTCATAGTATAAAGAAAGTAAATAATTATGTTAATATTGGAAACCAAGATTTTCAACTTAGAAGAAAAAAGACACATATAAAACCAGAGAAGTAAGTAAACACTCTGTAAGCATGTAATCATTTCACGTAATACATGAAATGCATGTATCAGTTTATGATTTATGAGTTTTTAATTCCAAAAATCAATACATACTTCCTAACTCTGTCTTAGCCTTCCTAATTCTACAAAGACATAAAAGCAATAATGATGCAATAACAATGAGTACCCTTAATTTCCTAAATTGTTGGTTTTCAACTAAAAAGAAACTGGGCTTCTTAGAAAAATAGCTGATTGCATGTTTATGGTAATAAATATATTAAGATAAACCTGTATTATCTTATTGTACCTGAGAATAAGTAAGCTATCAAAAATTAATGGGAAAAATTTAGACTTCAGCAAGAGAACAATAATTGCAATTCACTGAATCATATGAGATATATAAAATTCCATAAAAATGTAAAACATAAACTTTACTGATTGCCATTGAAGGTTAATAGGGCACTAACTTATCTGTAAATTGATACATAAAAATAAAGAATCAGCATTTATTCTGCCTTTCAAACTTTATTTAAGAATAACCAAGCCATTCATAAAAATTCTTTATGGAAGAAGTCCCACTAATAAATGTAGAAAGAATGATAGAAAATCACTATTTTGTAACCCTATGGACCTAAGCAACATGTTTGTCAGTGAATGTTAAGGCCATAAAATGAAAAATTATTTTAAATTTTTATTTACTTATTTGGCTGCATGCAGAATCTTCTATCTTCATTGAAGCATGCAGGATATTTAGCTGTAGCATGTAGGATCTAGTTCCCTGACCAGAGATCCAGCTAGGCCCCCCTGCATTGGGAGTGTGGAGTCAGCCAGTGGACCACCAGAGAAGTCTCATAAAATGAAAATTTAATGAGGGATTTTGTAATAGAGTGCTCAGGATGTTGCCACCTAAACCCTCTTGATTGCTTTGACACTTACGAAGGCAATAACCAGACATTATATGTCTCATGATGTGATGTGATAGGAAATATTTAGCATTAACTGAAGTATTCTTGTCTATGATATTAATCCTTAGTCTAGTCAAACCCCATAATCGATTTACCACTCCCTCCCCCAACACATATTAGCTGAGACCAAGAGAAAGTGATAGCCGAATCCAAAATGTCAGAGAATCTACAGGACAAATCTAGGAAACACATGGCTCAATTTTATAAAAAATTCATGACATGAACTATAATATATCCATTAATTGAATATTGTTTGTCAGTACAAAGGAAATCTGCTAAAACATGGATGAGTCTTGAAAATATTATGCTAAGTGGAAGAAGCCAGTCACAAAGAACTAAATGTTATATGATTCCATTTATATGAAATGTCCAGAAGGGACAAGTCTATAGGGACTGAAAATGATTTATGGTTGCCTGGAGAAGATGGTAGGATTGGGAGATGGTGATTAAGGGGTACCAAATTTATTCTTTAGGGGTAATGAAAATATTTTAGAATGGATTATGGTGATAATTGCACATCTTTGAGAATCTACTAAAAACCATTGATTTATATACTTTAGGTTGGTGAACTGTATGGTATATGAATTGTATGTCAGTAAAGTTGTTGAAAAACCTAAGATATGAAAAAATAATGGCAGAGGGACTGTTACAGAAACAATTTGACACATGATCAAATTTAATGTGAGAATCTTATTTAGAGCTTAAGTCAAATAAATTGACATTTGAGGCTATCTGGGAAGTTTAATTATGGGCGTTAGATATTGTTATGGTCTTAATGTTTGTATCACCCCGAATTCATATGTTGAAGCTAAACATCATGCTGATGGTTTTAGGAGGTGGGGCCTTTGGGTGGTGATTAGGATGGTGGAGCCTTTATTAATGTGAATAGTGCTTTTACAAAAGAAGTGTTAGAAAGCTCCCATTGCTCTTTGCCTTGTCGAGATTATAGTGAAAAGGCTGGCTATTAAAGAAGGAAGGGACTCTCACCAGGCACCAAATCTGCCAGTGGCATGATCTTGGACTTCTGAGCCTTTAGAACTGTGAGAAATAAATTCCTGTTGTTTATAATCTACCCAGTCTATGGTATATTTATTATTGCAGTCCAAATGAACTCAGAGATGTTAAGAAATAATTACTGATTTTGTTAGATATGGTGATGTTATGTTGCTTATAAAAAAAATGTTACCAGATAATGTGCATACTGAAGTGTTTGTAGGTGAAATAATATGACATTTTGGATTTGCTTTAAAATACTAAGAAAAAATTGAGGATTAGATGAAATAATAATGGTTATTTAAACTGGGTAATGGGCATATAGGGACTCATTATTCTATTTTCTTCACTTTTATAGGATTTTAACTTCTATATGAAGGCAATTTAAAACCACTTATTTGTGCATTAAAAAGATCACACTGAGTGTTGTTATGATAATTTATGCTTTGCATTGGTATTTTGATAGTAGGTTTCAGTTCAGTTCAGTCGCTCAGTCATGTCTGACTCTTTGCAACCCCATGAATCACCGCACACCAGGCCTCCTTGTCCATCACCAACTCCCGGAGTTCACTCAAACTCATGTCCATCGAGTTGGTGATGGCATCCAGCCATCTCATCCTCTGTCGTCCCCTTCTTCTCCTGCCCCCAATCCCTCCCAGCATCAGGGTCTTTTCCAATGAGTCAACTTTTTGCATGAGGTGGACAAAGTATTGGAGTTTCAGCTTCAGCATCAGTCCCTCCATTGAACACCCAGGACTGATCTCCTTTGGGATGGACTGGTTGGATCTCCTTGCAGTCCAAGGGACTCACAAGAGTCTTCTCCAAGGTAGGTTTACATTTATTTTAATTCCACACAATAAGGTACATTAAAGTTTTATACATGTTTTAACTTTTTGCTAGATAAGTTTATCAGTGTGAAACATACTCCTTTTTTCTCATTTAAAGATTTTTGCCTGACATTCTATTCATTCTATTAATACTGCCATTCTTGTTCTCTTCTCACCATCTGCCTAGGTATCTTTGTCTCTGCCTTTATTTTCAACCTTCTGTGTCATTTTATTTTAGTTTTAACTCTTATAAACAATTTTATGGCTGAGTTTAGTTTTTAATCAAAGTCAATATACTTTCTAACTTGTGGATTCAACCCATTCACACACTTTCTTTTTTTTAATTAATTAACTTTTTATTGAAGGATAATTGCTTTATAGAATTTTGCTGTTTTCTGTCAGACCTCAACATGAATCAGCCATAGGCATACATGTATTCCCTTCCTTTTGAACCTCCCTCCCATCTCCCTCCCCATCCCACCCCTCTAGGTTGATACAGAACCCCTGTTTGAGTTTTCTGAGCCATACAGCAAATTCCCGTTGGCTCTCTATTTTACATATGGTAATGAAAGTTTCCATGTTACTCTTTCCATACATCTCACCCTCTCCTCCCCTCTCCCTGTGTCCATAAGTCTATTCTCTATGTCTGTTTCTCCATTGCTGCCCTGTAAATAAATTATTCAGTACCATTTTTCTAGATTCCATATATATGCGTTAGAATATGGTATTTCTCTTTCTGACTTACTTCACTCTTGTATAATAGGTTCTAGGTTCACCCACCTCATCAGAACTGACTCAGTGCATCCCTTTTTATGGCTGAGTAACATTCCATTGTGCACAGGCACCACAACCTCTTTAGCCTTTCCTCTGTCAGTGGACATCCAGGTTCCATGTTCTAGCTATTGTAAACAGTGCTGCAATGAACAATGGGATACATGTGTCTTTTTCAGTTTTGGTTTCCTCAGGGTATATGCCTAGGAGTGGGATTGCTGGATCATATGGTGGTTTTAGTCCTAGTTTTTTAACTAATCTCCATACTGTCTTCCATAGTGGCTGTATCAATTTACATTCCCACCAACAGTGCCAGAGCATTCCCTTTTCTCCACACCCTCTCCAAGATTTGTTTGTTGACTTTTTGATGATGGCCATCCTGACTGGTGTGAGGTGATACCTCATTGTAGTTTTGATTTGCATTTCTCTGATAATAAGCAATGTTGAGCATCTTTTCATGTGTTTGTTAGCCATCTGTATGTCTTCTTTGGAGAAATGTCTGTTTAGGTCTTTCTCCCATATTTTGATTGGGTTGTTTGTTTTTCTGGTATTGAGTTATATTTCCAAATATATTTTGGAAATTAATCCTTTGTTAGTTGTTTCATTTGCTTTTATTTTCTCCCATTCTGAGGGTGGTCTTTTCACTTTGTTTATAGTTTCCTTTGCTGTGCAAAAGCTTTTAAGTTTAATCAGGTCCCACTTGTTTACTTTTGTTTTTATTTCCATTGCTCTAGGAGGTGGTTCATACAGGATCTTGCTTTGATTTATGTCACTGAGTCTTCTGCCTATGTTTTCCTCTAAGAATTTTATAGTTTCTAGTCTCATATTTAGGTCTTTGATCCATTTTGAGTTTATCTTTGTGTATGGTGTTAGGAAGTGTTCTAATTTCATTCTTTTACATGTAGCTGTACAGTTTTCCCAACACCATTTATTGAAGAGGCTGTCTTTGCCCCATTGTATATTCTTGCATCCTTTGTCAAAAATAAGGTACCTATAGGTGCATGGGTTTATTTCTGGGCTTTCTATCTTGTTCCATTGGTCTATATTTCTGTTTTTGTGCCAGTACCATACTGTCTGGATGGCTGCAGAATTGTAGTATAAACTGAAATCAGGAAGGTTGATTTCTCCAGCTCCATTCTTCTTTCTCAAGATTACTTTGGCTATTCAGGATCTGTTTTTTTTCCAAATGAATTGTGAAATTTTTTGTTCTACTTCTATGAAAAATGCTGTTAGTAATTTGATAGGGATCACATTGAATATCTTGATTGTGTTTGGTAGTATAGTCATTTTCACAATACTGATTCTTCCTACTCAGGAACATGGAATATTTCTCCATATGTTTATGTCATCTTTTGATTTCTTTCATTAGTGTCTTATAATTTTCTGTGTACAGTTATTTTGTCTTCTTAGGTAAGTTTATTCCTAGGTATTTAATTCTTTGTGTTGCAGTGGTGAATGGGTTGATTCCTTAATTTCTTTCTCATTTTTCGTTGTTAGTATATAGAAATGCAAATGACTTCTGTGTATTGATTTTGTATCCTGCAACTTTGCTAAACTCACTGATTAGCTCTAGTAATTTTCTTATACTATCTTTAGGGTTTTCTAAGTACAGTATCATGTCATCTGCAAACAGTGAGAGCTTTACTTCTTTTCTATCTAGATTCCTTTTATTTCTTTTCTTCTCTGATTGCTATAGCTAGGACTTCCAGAACTATGTTGAATTATAGTGGTGAAAGTGGACACCCTTATCTTGTTCTTGATCTTAGGGAGAATGCTTTCAGTTTTTCACTATTGAGAATAATGTTTGCTGTGGGCTTATCATATATGGTCTTTACTATGTTGAGATAGGTTCCTTCTATGCCCATTTTTTAATCATAAATGGGTGCTGAATTTTGTCAAAGGCTTTTTCTGTATCTATTGAGATGATCATATGGTTTTTATCTTTCAATTTGTTAATATGGTGTATCACATAGATTGATTTGTATATATTGAAGAATTCTTGCATCTCTGGAATAAACTCAACTTGATCATGGTGTATGAGCTTTTCGATGTGTTGATGAATCCTGTTTGCTAGAACTTTGTTGAGGATTTTTGCATCTATGTTCAACAGTGATATTGGCCTGTAGTTTTCTTTTTTTGTGTTGTCTTTGTCTGGTCTTGGTACAGGGTGATGGTGGCCTCATACAATGAATTTGGAAGTGTTCCTTCCTCTACAATTTTTTGAAAGAGTTTTAGAAGGATATGCATTAGCTCTTCTCTAAATGTTTGAAATAATTCTCCTGTGAAGCCATCTGGTCCCGGGCTTTTGTTTTTTGGGAGATTTTTGATAACAGCTTCAATATCAGTGCTTCTAATTGGGTTGTTCATAATTTCTCTTTCTCCCTGGTTCAGTCTTGGAAGATTGAACTTTTCTAAGAATCTGCCCATTTGTTCCAGGTTATCTATTTTATTGCCATATAGTTGTTCATAATAGTCTCTTATAATCCTTTGTATTTCTACACTGTCTGTTGTAAACTCTCCTTTTTCATTTCTAATTTTGTTGATTTGATTCTTCTGTCTTTGTTTCTTGATGAGTCTGGCTAAAGGTTTGTCAATTTTGTTTATCTTCTTAAAGAACCAGCTTTTAGTTTTATTAATCTTTACTATTGTTTCTTTAATTATTTTTTTCATTTATTTCTGCTTGGATCTTTCTGACTTCTTTCCTTCTACTAATTTTGGTCTTTTTTTTTTTTTTTTTTTGCTCTTCTTTTTCCAGTTGTTTTAGGTGTAAAGTTAGGTTGCCTATTCGATGTTTGGTATCATCTGCATATCTGAGGTTATTGATATTTCTCCTGGCAATCTTGATTCCAGCTTGTGCTTCCAGTCCAGCGTTTCTCATGATGTACTCTGCATATAAGTTAAATGAGCAGGGTGACAATATACAGCCTTGATGTACTCCTTTTCCTATTTGGAACCAGTCTGTTGTTCCATGTCCAGTTCTAACTGTTGCTTCCTGACCTGCATACAGGTTTCTCAAGAGGCAGATCAGGTGGTCTGGTATTCCCATCTCTTTCAGAATTTCCCACAGTTTATTGTGATCCACACAGTCAAAGGCTTTGGCATAGTCAATAAAGCAGAAATAGATGTTTCCCTGGAACTCTCTTGCTTTTTCCATGATCCATCGGACATTGGCAATTTGATCTCTGGTTCCTCTGCCTTTTCTAAAACCAGCTTGAACATCAGGAAGTTCACAGTTCACATATTGCTGAAGCCTGGCTTGGAGAATTTTGAGCATTACTTTACTAGTGTGTGAGAAGAGTGCAATTCTGTGGTAGTTTGAGCATTCTTTGACATTGCTTTTCTATGGGATTGGAATGAAAACTGACCTTTTCCAGTCCTGTGGCCACTGCTGAGTTTTCCAAATTTGCTGGCATATTGAGTGCATCACTTTCACAGCATCATCTTTCAGGATTTGGAATAGCTCAACTAGAATTCCATCCTCCACTAGCTTTGTTCATAGTGATGCTTTCTAAGGCCTACTTGACTTCCCATTCCAGGATGTCTGGCTCTAGGTCAGTGATCACACCATCGTGATTATCTGGGTCATGAAGATCATTTTTGTACAGTTCTTCTGTGTATTCTTGCCACCTCTTCTTAATATCTTCTGCTTCTGTTAGGTCCATACCATTTCTGTCCTTTCTTGTGCCCATCTTTGCATGAAATGTTCCTTTGGTATCTCTGATTTTCCTGAAGAGATCTCTAGTCTTTCCCATTCTGTTGTTCTCCTCTATTTCTTTGCACTGATCGCCGAAGAAGGCTTTCTTATCTCTTCTTGCTATTCTTTGGAACTCTGCATTCAGATATCCCTTATGGCAGAAAGTGAAGAGGAACTAAAAAGCCTCTTGATGAAAGTGAAAGTGGATAGTGCACATGGAACTCTCCATGAATATCTCCAAAAAGTTGGCTTAAAGCTCAACATTCAGAAAATGAAGATCATGGCATCTGGTCCCATCACTTCATGGGAAAATAGATGGGGAAACAGTGGAAACAGTGTCAGATGTTATTTTTCTGGGCTCCAAAATCACTGCAGGTGGTGACTGCAGCCATGAAATTAAAAGACGCTTACTCCTTGGAAGGAAAGTTATGACCAACCTAGATAGCATATTCAAAAGCAGAGACATTACTTTGCCAACAAAGGTTCGTCTAGTCAAGGCTATGGTTTTTCCTGTGGTCATGTATGAATGTGAGAGCTGGACTGTGAAGAAGGCTGAGCGCCGAAGAATTGATGCTTTTGAACTGTGGTGTTGGAGAAGACTCTTGAGAGTCCCTTGGACTGCAAAGAGATCCAACCAGTGCATTCTGAAGGAGATCAGCCCTGCTTGTTCTTAGGAAGGAATAATGCTAAAGCTGAAACTCCAGTACTTTGGCCACCTCATGCGAAGAGTTGACTCATTGGAAAAGACTCTGATGCTGGCAGAGACTGGGGGCAAGAGGAGAAAGGGACGGCAGAGGATGAGATGGCTGGATGGCATCACTGACTTGATGGACGTGAGTCTGAGTGAACTCCGGGAGTTGGTGGTGGATAGGGAGGCCTGGCGTGCTGCGATTCATGGGGTCGCAAACAGTTGGACACGACTGAGCGACTGACTGGTCTGATCTGATCTGATCTGATTTGATGTTTTTCTTGTTTCTTGAGGTAGGATTGTGTTGCTATGAACTTCCCTCTTAGGACTGCTTTTGCTGCATCACATAGATTTTGAGTTGTTGTGTTTTCATGGTCATTTGTTTTTAGAAATGTTTTGATTTCCCTTTTGATTTCTTCAGTAACCTGTTGGTTATTTAGAAGCATATTGTTTAATCACCATGTGTTTGTGTTTCTTATAGTTTTTTTCTTGTAATTGATATCTACTCTCATAGCCTTGTGGTCAGAGAAGATGCTTGATATGATTTCAATTTTCTCAAATTTACTGAGGTTCAATTTGTGACCCAAGATGTGGTCTATCCTGGAGAATGTTCCATGTGCACTTGAGAAGAAGGTGTATTCTCCTGAATTTGGATGGAATGTCCTGAAGATATCAATGAGATCCATCCCATCTAATGTATCATTTAAGAATTGTGTTTCCTTATTACTTTCCTGTTTGGGGGATCTGTCCATTGGTGTGAGTGGGGTGTTAAAGTCTCCTACTATTATTGTATTACCGTCAATTTCTCCTTTTGTGTGTGTTAGTATTTGTTTTATGTATGAGGTGCTTCTATGTTGGGTGCATAGATATTTACAATTGTGTCTTCCTCTTGGACTGATCCCTTTATCATTATGTAGTGTCCTTCCTTATTTCTTGTAATCTTTATTTTAAGGTTTATTTTGTCTGTTATGAGGATTACTACTTCAGTTTTCTTTTGCTTCCCATTTGCATGGAATATATTTTTCCATCCTCTCACTTTCAGTCTATGTGTCTTGAGGTTTGAAGTGGGTCTCTTGTAGACAGCATATATATGGGTTTTGTTTTTGTGTACATGCAGCCAGTCTGTGTCTCTTGGTTGGAGCATTTAATCCATTTACATTTAAAGTCATTATTGATATATATGTTCCTATTGCCATTTTCTTAATTGTTTTGGGTTGATTTTGTAGATCTTTTTTCTTCTCTTGTATTTCTTGACTATGTAAGTCCCTTTAACATTTGTTCTTAATTAACAAATTAAGATCAAATTAAGATCAAATTAACAAATTAAGATTGGTTTGATCGTACTTGATTCTCTTAAGACAAACTTCTGTTTGTCTGAAAAGCTTTTTATTTCTCCATCAATTTTGAATGAGATCCTTGCCAAGTACAGTAATCTTGATTGTAGATTTTTCCCTTTCAGTACTTTAAATATATCCTGCCATTCCCTTCTGTTCTGCAGAGTTTCTGCTGAAAGATCAGCTGTTAAGGGTATGGTGTTTCCCTTATATGTTACTTGTTGCTTCTCCCTTGCTGCTTTTAATATTCTTTCTTTGTGTTTAGTCTTCCTTAGTTTGATTAGTATGTGTCTTGGTGTGTTTTCCTTGGGTTTATCCTGTATGGGACTCTTTGTGCCTCTTGGACTTGATTGACTATTTCCTTTTCCATGTTGTGGAAATTTTCAACTATAATCTCTTCAAAAATTTTCTCTTACACTTTCTTTTTCTCTTCTTTGGTGACCCCTATAATTTGAATGTTGGTGCATTTGATATGGTCCCAGAGGTCTCTGAGATGGTCCTCAGTTCTTTTTATTCTCTTTACTTTATTTTGCTCTTCAGAAGTTATTTTTATCTTCCAGCTTATTGATTTGTTCCTTTGCTTCAGATATTCCGCTATTAATTCCTTCTGGAGTATTTTTAATTTAAGTAATTATGTTGTTTGCCTCTGTATGTTTATTTTTTAATTCTTCTAGATCTTTGTTCATTGATTTTTGTATTTTCTCCATTTTGTTTTCAAGATTTTTGATCATTTTTACTATCATTATTCTGAATTCTTTTTCAGGTAGTTTGCCTATTTCCTCTTCATTTATTTGGACTTCTGTGTTTCTAGTTTGTTCCTTCATTTGTGCAGTATTTCTTGCCTTTTCATTATTTTTCTTTTAACATATTGTGTTTGAGGTCTCCTTTTCCCAGGCTACAAGTAAAGTCGAATTCTTGCCTTGAAGAAGGTTGAATTCTTTCTTCTTTTTGGTTTCTGCCCTCCTAAGGTTGGTCCAGTGGTTTATGTGAGTTTTGTGAGATTTGTGCTGAGTTTTTGTTTGTTTGTTTGTTTTTCGTCTAACGGGCAAGGCTGAGTGAGGTGGTAATCCTGTCTGCTGATGACTGGGTTTGTATTTTTGTTTTCTTTGTTGTGTATATGAGGCATCCTGCACAGGGTACTGCTGGTGCTTGGGTGATGCCCAGTCTTATATTCAAGTGGTATCCTTTGTGTGAGTTCTCACTATTTGATACCTTGCCTGGAAAATTCCATGGACAGAGGAGCCTGGTAGGCTGCAGTTCATGGGGTCACTAAGAGTCGGACACGACTGAGCGACTCCACTTTCACTTTTCACTTTCATGCATTAGAGAAGGAAATGGCAACCCACTCCAGTGTTCTTGCCTGGAGAATCCCAGGGACTGGGGAGCCTGGTGGGTTGCCGTCTATGGGGTCCACAGAGTTGGACATGACTGAAGTGACTTAGCAGCAGCAGCAGCTCTGATAGTCTAGGCTCTTGGAGTCAGTGCTCCCACTCCAAAGGCTTAGGGCTTGATCTCTGCCATTTGTCATGGAGAGTCACTGTTGCTCAGAGGCAGTGGTTGAATTCTGCCTGGGATTCCCATTTGCTGGGGCCTGCCTCTGTCACTTCTCTGGGTGAGCCTCATCTTAGGTAAATTCAGTAATGTCCAGAACTATCCTAACAGATCCCATTGACACACATTCTGATTAATGATATGATTGTTCTTGTTCCTGACATCTTGTTTTATATTTCTTTTGTTTCTTTTTAATTTTTAAAAATTAACTAAATAAATTTTTATTGCACTGGGTCTTCTTCCTACATGTGGGCTTTCCCTAGTGGTAAAGATTGGGGGCTGCTCTTTGTTATGGTGCAGTTCAGTTCAGTTCAGCTGATCAGTCGTGTCCGACTCTTTGTGACCCCCATGAACCACAGCACGCCAGGCCTCCTTGTCCATCACCAACTCCTGGAGCCCACCCAAACTCATGTCCATTGAGTCGGTGATGCAATCCAACCATCTCATCCTCTGTCGTCCCCTTTTCCTCCTGCCCTCATTCTTTCCCAGCATCAGGGTCTTTTCAAATGAGTCAGCTCTTCGCATCAGGTGGCCAAAGTATTGGAGTTTCAGCTTCAACATCAGTCCTTTCAATGAATATCCAGGACTGATCTCCTTTAGGATGTACTGGTTGGATCTCCTTGAGGTCCAAGAGACTCTCAAGAGTCTTCTCCAACACCACAGTTCAAAAGCATCAATTCTTCACCACTCAGCTTTCTTTATAGTCCAACTCTCACATCCATACATAAACACTGGAAAAATCATAGCTTTGACTAGATGGCCTTTGTCAACAAAGTGCTCTCTGCTTTTTAATATGCTATCTAGGTTGGTCATAACTTTCCTTCCAAGGAGTAAGCGTCTTTTAATTTCATAGATGCAATTACCATCTGCAGTGATTTTGGAGCGCAAAAAAAATCTCTCACTGTTTCCACTGTTTCCCCATCTATCTGCCATGAAGTGATGGGACCAGATGCCATGATCTTAGTTTTCTGAATGTGGAGCTTTAAGCCAACTTTTTCACTCTCCTCTTTCACTTTCATCAAGAGGCTCTTTAGTTCTTCTTCACTTTCTGCCATAAGGGTTGTGTCATCTGCATATCTGAGGTCATTGATATTTCTCCCAGCAATCTTGATTCCAGCTTGTGCTTCTTCCAGTCCAGTGTTTCTCATGATGTACTCTGCATATAAGTTAAATAAGCAGGGTGACAATATATAGCCTTGATGTACTCCTTTTCCTATTTGGAACCAGTCTGTTGTTCCATGTCCAGTTCTAACTGTTGCTAAATGCTTTGGCATAGTCAATAAAGCAGAAATGTTTTTCTGGAACTCTCTTGCTTTTTTAATGATCCATCGGACGTTGGTGATTTGATCTCTGGTTCCTCTGCCTTTTCTAAAACCAGCTTGAACATCTGGAAGTTCATGGTTCATGTATTGCTGAAGCTTGGCTTGGAGAATTTTGAGCATTACTTTACTAGCATGTGAGATGAGTGTAATTGTGTGGTAATTTGAGCATTCTTTGGCATTGCCTTTCTTTGGAATTGGAATGAAAACTGACCCTTTCCAGTCCCGTGGCCACTGCTGAGTTTTCCAAATTTGCTGACATAATGAGTGCAGCACTTTCACAGCATCATCTTTTAGGATTTGAAATAGCTCAATTGGAATTCCATTACCTCCACTAGCTTTGTTTGTAGTGATACTTTCTAAGGCCCACTTGACTTCCCATTCCAGGATGTCTGGCTCTAGGTGAGTAATCACAGCATCGTGATTAACTGGGTTATGAAGATCTTTTTGTACAGTTCTTCTGTGTATTCTTGCCACCTCTTCTTAATATCTTCTGCTTCTGTCACATCCATACCATATCTGTCCTTTATTGAGCCCATATTTGCATGGAATATTCCCTTGGTATCTCTAATTTTCTTGAAGAGATCGCTAGTCTTTCCCATTCTTTTGTTTTCCTCTATTTCTTTGCATTGATGGCTGAGGAAGGCTTTCTTATCTCTCCTTGCTATTCTTTGGACTGCATTCAAATGAGCATATCTTTCCTTTTCTCCTTTGCTTTTCACTTCTCTTCTTTCCATAGCTATTTATAAGGCCTCCTCAGACCATATTGCTTTTTTGCATTTCTTTTTCCTGGGGATGGTCTTGATCCCTGTCTCCTGTACAGTGTCATTAACCTCTGTCCATAGTTCATCAGACACTCTGTCTATCAGATCTAGTCCCTTAAATCTATTTCTCACTTCTACTGTATAATCATAAGGGATTTGATATATGTCATACCTGAATGGTTTAGTGGTTTTTCCCACTTTTTTCAATTTAAGTCTGAATTTATCAATAAGGAGTTCATGATCTGAACCACAGTTGGTTCCCAGTTTTGTTTTTGCTGACTGTATAGAGTTTCTCCATCTTCGGCTGCAAAGAATATAATCAGTCTGATTTCGGTGTTGGCCATCTAGTGATGTCCATGTGTAGAGTCTTCTCTTGTGTTGTTGGAAGAGGGTGTTTGCTATGACCAGTGTGTTTTCTTGGCAAAACTCTATTAACCTTTGCCCTGCTTCATTCTGTACTCCAAGGCCAAATTTGCCTGTTACTCCAGGTGTTTCCTGACTTCCTACTTTTGCCTTCCAGTCCCCTATAATGAAAAGGACATCTTTTTTGAGTGTTGGTTCTAAAAGGTCTTGTAGGTCTTCATGGAACCATTCAACTTCAGCTTCTTCAGCGTTACTGGTTGGGGCATAGACTTAGATTACTGTGATATTGAATGGTTTGCCTTGGAATTGAACAGAAATCATTCTGTCATTTTTGAGATTGCATCCAAGTACTGCATTTTGGGCTCTTTGTTGACCACGATGGCCACTCCATTTCTTCTGAGGGATTCCTGCCCACAGTAGTAGATAAAATGGTCATCTGAATTAAATTTACCCATTCCAGTCCATTTTAGCTCACTGATTCCTACAATGTCGACATTCACTCTGGCCATCTCCTGTTTGACCATTTCCAATTTGCATTGATTCGTGGACCTAACATTCTGGGTTCCTATGCAATATTGCTCTTTACAGCATCAGACCTTGCTTCTACACCAGTCATATCCACAACCGGGTATTGTTTTTGCTTTGGCACCATCCCTTCATTCTTTCTTGAGTTATTTCTCCACTGATCTCCAGTATCATATTGGGCACCTACCGACCTAGGGAGTTCATCTTTCAGTGTCCTATCTTTTTACATTTTCATACTGTTCATGGAGAAGGCAATGGCACCCCACTCCAGTACTCTTGCCTGGAAAATCCCATGGACGGAGGGGCCTGGTAGGCTACAGTCCATGGGGTTGCTAAGAGTCGGACATGACTGAATGACTTCACTTTCTCTTTTCACTTTCATGCATTGGAGAAGGAAATGGCAACGCACTCCAGTGTTCTTGCCTGGAGAATCCCAGGGACTGTCAAGCCTGGTGGGCTGCCATCTGTGGGGTCACACAGAGTCGGACATGACTGAAGTGACTTAGCATAGTATAACATACTGTTCATGGGGTTCCCAAGGCAAGAATATTGAAGTGCTGGACTGGAAGAAACACAAGTTGGAATCAAGATTGCCGGGAGAAATATCAATAACCTCAGATATGCAGATGACACCACTCTTATGGCAGAAAGTGAAGAGGGGCTAAAAAGCCTCTTGATGAAAGTGAAAGTGGAGAGTGAAAAGGTTGGCTTAAAGCTCAACATTCAGAAAACGAAGATCATGGCATCTGGTCCCATCACTGCATGGGAAATAGATGGGGAAACAGTGGAAACAGTGTCAGACTTTGTTTTTCTGGGCTCCAAAATCACTGCAGATGGTGACTGCAGCCATGAAATTAAAAGACGCTTACTCCTTGGAAGGAAAGTTATGACCAACCTAGATAGCATATTCAAAAACAGAGACATTACTTTACCTACAAAGGTTCCCCTAGTCAAGGCTATGGTCTTTCCTGTGGTCATGTATGGATGTGAGAGCTGGACTGTGAGGAAGGCTGAGCGCCGAAGAATTGATGCTTTTGAACTGTGGTGTTGGAGAAGACTCTTGAGAGTCCCTTGGACTGCAAGAAGATCCAACCAGTCCATTCTGAAGGAGATCAATCCTGGGATTTCTTTGGAAGGAATGATGCTAAAGCTGAAACTCCAGTATTTTGGCCACCTCATGCGAAGAGTTGACTCATTGGAGAAGACTCTGATGCTGGGAGGGATTGGGGGCAGGAGGAGAAGGGGACGACAGAGGATGAGATGGCTGGATGGCATCACTGACTCGATGGATGCGAGTCTGAGTGACCTCCGGGAGCTGGTGATGGACAGGGAGGCCTGGTGTGCTGCGGTTCATGGGGTCGCAAAGAGTCGGACACGACTGAGCGACTGATCTGATCTGATCTGATCTTGCCATTCCTTTCTCCAGTGGACCTTATTCTGTCAGACCTCTCCACTGTGACCTGTCTGTCTTGGGTGGCCCCACACAGCATGGCCTAGTTTCATTGAGTTAGACAGGGCTGTGGTCCATGTTATCAGGTTGACTAGTTTTCTGTGATTGTGCTTTCAGTCTGTCTGCCCTCTGATACCCTCTCTCAGTGCCTGGTGTCTTACTTGGGTTTCTCTTACCTTGGATGTGGGGTGTCCTCACCGCCACCATTCCTGACCTTGAACGTGCGGTATCTCCTCTCTGCCACTCACTGCTCCCGCGCTGCCCAACTGCCACTAGCTGCTCCTGTGCAGCAGCCACTGCTGGCCTCTCTGCTGCTCGCGGCTCCTGTACCACCCAACTGGCTCTAGCTGCTCCTGCGCCTTGCCCTCTCTCCGCACCTACCATCTTACTTGGGTTTCTCTTACCTTGGACGTGGTGTATCTCCTCTCTGCCCCTCGCTGCAGCTCGTGTGCCTGCACAGCCCCTGATCTCCGCTCCTGAGCCACGCAGCTGCCGCTCGCTGCTCCTATTGTGGTGCTGTTGCCGCTGCTGCTGCTAAGTCGCTTTAGTCGTGTCCGACTCTGTGCCACCCCTTAGACAGCAGCCCACCAGGCTCCGCCATCCCTGGGATTCTCCAGGCAAGAACACTGGAGTGGGTTGCCATTTCCTTCTCCACCTGTTGTGGTGCCTGGGCTTTTACTTACAGTGGCTTCTCTGGTGTGGCGCATAGGCTCTAGGCACATGGGCTTCAGTAGTTGCAGTGGGGCTTAGTAGTTATGGTGCCTGGGCTTTAGTTGCTCTGCAGTATATGGAATCATCTTGGCCCAGGGATTGAACCTGTGTCCACTGCATTGACAGGTGGACTCTTATCTACTGAACCACTAGAAAAGTCCTCCTCTTAATTTTTTTCTAAAAAGAATCTCCCCTTACATTTGTAATTGGATTGGTTGAATTTTTTAAAAATATTTATATTTTTTTGGCTGCAGTGAATCTTATTTGTGGCAGGTGGGATCTCTGATCTTCGTTGGGAAGGTGGGATCTTTAATTACAGCTTTCAAACTCTTAGTTGTCACATGTGGGATCTAGTTCCCTGACCAGGGATTAAACCTGGGGCTGCTGCATTAGGAACATGGAGTTTTAGCCACTGGACCCCCCACCCCCCCACCCCAGGCTGAATATTATTAATTCCTTTTTGTTCTCTAGCACAGTGTTTCTCAAAGAGTGTCCTCGTACCAGCTGCATCAGGGCTACCAAGCAGCTTGTTTGTTAAACTGCAAGTTCCTGCCTTAGGCAACATGCCCATGAAATCAGAACTTTTGGAAATTAAGGTCTGGGAAACTACATTTTAAAATAAGCCAACCAGATTATACAAATGCAAGTTAAAGTTTAAGAGACCTACTGCTGCAGTACTTTGAAAGCTTATCTTTGCATTTCTGAAAAGACTAAACATAGATTTAGATGGATATTGAGGATTAATTAGTAAATGTAAAGTACAGTATTAGTCACTCAGTCATCTGACTTTTTGTGACCCCGTTGGCTGTTCACCTCCCAGGTTCTTCTGTCCATGGCAGTATTCCAGGCAAGAATACTGGAGTGGGGTGGAGTCAGGAACCATTCCCTTCTTCAGGGGATCTTCCCAACCCAGGGATAGAACCCAGGTCTTGCTCGTTGTAGGCAGATTTTTTTACTTTCTGAGACACCAGGGAAGCCCAGTAAATGTAAACATTTCCCTTTTGAAGAAGGCCAGACTCTTGGAATGCTTTCACTTCTTTGACCTTGAGGCTCCCTTCATTCTCTACTCCTGCTGCCTCCTATACAGTATTTTGTTAAATTCATTTGGAGTATTACCTATTTTATTTATTTGATTTCTATTTCTTGCAGTAATAATAATTTCTAATTATTTGATATGGGTCAGGCTCCCCAGGAGGTAGTCATTGAAACAGAGAAGTTTATTAGGGAGTGCTCTTGGGATCAAGAAGTGGGGAAAAGAGAAGGGAAAAGGAGGAGGACAAGGCAGAGGAAAAAGTCTGTGATGCAGGCCTGGGGAAACCTTAGCCTGACCTGGGGGACTATGAAGGTGGATGACTTTTCAGAGTTGTTTGAATTGCTGAGAAAAGACTGGGCTTTATACCTTTGGGTAGATCAGTCATCAGGTAAGGGCCACCCAGGGAGGAGATGTGACTTCAGGTGAGGCCTGACCAATGAGGACTGCCCCCTGGAGGGACTCCCAGCAGGTGAAGCCATAAGTCCTATTTCCCTGAAGGGCCATCTGACAACACAGCACAGCATCAACCACAGGTCTCAGGAGCATTCTATGAACAACCATTTTGAAGTAACTATAACTTCAAATCAGTAACTATAACTTAAAACTATAATCAGGGTTTTTTTGTAGCCTTTTTTGGTGTTCATTTTTTCATTGGTCTTCAGATAATTATTTTGATCAAAGTTCATGGACTGTAAACTTTATGAGTTCCTTCATATATAAAAACGCCTTTATTTTGCCTGTTATATATGAGTGACTGTTTGGCTAAGTATATAATTTGGGGTTCAAAAGTTTTTTCCTCTCAGAATTTAGAAGAAAGTGTGCCATTGTCTTCTGGCATCTGCTATGGCAAATAAGAGTTCTGGTGTAAATTTGTTTTCAGTCCTTCATAGGCATCCTTTTCCTTTCCTGTCTCTAACAGGAGGCTTTTCGATTTCTCTTTTTCTTAGAACTCATACATCTTTCCAAAATAGTCTAAATGCGTTTTTCTCCTCCTGATTGGTACTTGGTATACCCTTCTTTCAAACTGAGCACTCAAGTATCCACTAAGGGAAATTTCCTCCTCTAAGTTCTTTGATTATTTCTCTACTTTCTTCAATCTCTCCTCATTTTATCAAACTTGTATTATTATACTGACAACGGGACTTGTGGGTGTATCTCTCATGTCTTTAACTTTTCTATTATATTTTTTCTCTTTACCTCATTGCAGTGCATTCTGGGAAAATCGCTCTGCTTTATCTGCCAGTTCACCCATTCACTCCTTGGCTGACTCCATTCAGCTATTCAGCCCAATGTGAAGTTTTTAATTTTGGCAGTGATATATTTAATTTCTATGTATTCTTTTTTATTTTTTATAGCATTGTATTCTTTGTGTCACCCAATTTCTGGGGATATGAATTACAGTTAATGTTCTCCCTGTTTAATCTACATTGGTAACTAGTGTGTTTTTCCTTATTCCTTTTTTAGCCAACAGTAACTTCAAATTCTTTAACAGGAACCCTGGATCCATGGTTTGTTTGCTTGTTGTTTGAATTGTGGTAAAATAAGCATAAAGTAAAATTTATCATTTTAATCATTTTGAAGTGTACAATCAAGTGATATTAAGTATATTCACTATATTGTGGAACCATCACCACTATTCATTTCCAGAACTTTAAAAAATATCCCCTATAGAAACTCTGTACCCATTAAATAACTTGTTAGTCTCTTCTTCCTGAGACCTTGGTAACCTCTGTGATGCTTTATTTCTGTATGAATTTGCCTCTTCTAGGTACTTAATATAAATTGGATCATATAATATTTGTCCTTTTCTATCTGGCTTATTTCATTTAGCATAATGTTTGGGGCTTCCCTGGTAGCTCATCTGGTAAAGAATCCGCTTGTAATGCAGGAGACCCTGGTTCCATTCCTGGGTTGGGAAGATCCCCTGGAGAAGAGAACAGCTCCCCATTCCAGTATTTTTGCCTGGAGAATTCCATGGACAGAGGAGCCTGGCAGGCTACAGTCCATGGGGTCACAAAGAGTCAGACATGACTGAGTGACTTTCACTCTCAATATTCATCCATGTTATAGCATATATCATAATTTCCTTTCCTTTTTAATTTAAGGCT
Source organism: Tragelaphus eurycerus (assembly GCA_935064755.1). Lineage (NCBI taxonomy): Eukaryota > Metazoa > Chordata > Mammalia > Artiodactyla > Bovidae > Tragelaphus > Tragelaphus eurycerus. The sequence goes on along the minus strand of CAKXYN010000015.1, from coordinate 13,414,832 downwards.
GAATCATCTTCCATTGTGTGTATATAACACATTTTGTTTATTCAGTTATCTGTTGACTGACATTTCGGTTGAGTTTCCGCCTTGGCTATTGTAAATAATATTGCTGTGAACATTGGTGTGTAAATATTTGTTCAAATGTTTGTTTTCACTTATTTTTAAAATTTTTATTGGAATATAGTTGATTTACAATGTTGTGTTAGTTTCAGGTGTATAGCAAAGTGAATCAGCTATACAGATATGTACATATATCCACTCCTTTTTTTTTTTTTTTTGAGCCTTTTCTCATATAGGCCATTACAGAGTATTGGAGTTCCCTGTGCTATACAGCAGGTTCTTATTAGTTATCTAATTGCTTTCTCTTCTTTTGAGTATATACCCAGAAGTGGAATTACTAGACTGTATGGTAACTCTGTGTTAAATTTTTGAGGAACAGCTGTAGTTTTCCACGGTGGCTGCACCTGTGTTTTACATTTCTACTGACAGTGCACCAGGGTTCCAGTATCTTCACATCCTCACTAACACTTGTTATTTTCCATTTTATTATTTTCTTTATTATAGTCATCCTCATGTGTGTGAAGTAGTATTTCACTGTGATTTTAATTTGCATTTCTCTAATGACTAGTATTGGAAGAAAAGTTATGACCAACCTAAATAGCATATTGAAAAGCAGAGACATTACTTTGCCAACAAAGGTCCATCTAGTCAAGGCTATGGTTTTTCCAGTGGTCATGTATGGATGTGAGAGTTGGACTGTGAAGAAAGCTGAGCGCCGAAGAATTGATGCCTTTGAACTGTGGTTGTGGAGAAGACTCTTGAGAGTCCCTTGGACTGCAAGGAGATCCAACCAGTCCATTCTGAAGGAGATCAGCCCTGGGATTTCTTTGGAAGGAATAATGCTGAGGCTGAAACTCCAGTACTTTGGCCATCTCATGCGAAGAGTTGACTCATTGGAAAAGACTCTGATGCTGGGAGGGATTGGGGGCAGGAGGAGAAGAGGATGACAGAGGATGAGACGGCTGGATGGCATCACTGACTCAATGGACGTGAGTCTGAGTGAACTCCGGGAGTTGGTGATGGATAGGGAGGCCTGGCGTGCTGCGATTCATGGGGTCACAAAGAGTTGGACATGACTGAGCGACTGAACTGAACTGAACTGAACTGAACTGAATGACTAGTAATTTTGAGTGTTTTTCTTGTGCCTTTTGGCTATTTGTATATCTTCTTTGGAGAAATATGTATTCAAGTCCTTTGCCCAGTTTTGAGTTGGGTTGCTTATTTTTTGTTGTTGTTGAATTGTAGAAGTTCTTTATATACTCTGCATATTAATCCCTTATGAGATATGTGATTTGCAAACATTTTCTCCAGATCCAGTGGTTTTGGAGGTATGAGGTAGGAATATCTATTGGAATTTGCAATATCTTCTCTTCTAAGTACAGAAACACAAGCCATTACTTTGCTGGATCACTGTTGCATTTCTCAGGGACTAACTTTTATGGGAGTCTCTATATTTGAGAACTACTCTTGAGCAAAGGCCATAGTCACTTACTCTGAGAAAAAAAGAATTGGATAGCTATTATCATTCATATAATATGAGAATGCTTTCAGCTGCAAATATAGAACACTCAAATGAAACTGGCTTAAACAGTAAGGAAGTATACTGTCTCTCAGAGCAGACCCAGCCAGAGGTTGGGCTTCAGAACTGGTTGATTGAGAAGTTCAACAGTGTCATCAAAGGCCCAGATTCTGTTGGTTTCTCAGTTTTTTTCTATATACAATGTTAATCTCATCCTAACCTTTTGTTGTAGGTTGTGTATTTTTGATAGTCAGGTCTGCATACTTTTCAGTCTGTCAAATATCCACTTGTCTTAATGGCCATATCTTAGTCACATGCTTATTCCTAAACCTGAGACATGAGACTGCACTTAGACCAAAGTCTCCCACCCTTGAAACTGAAAGGGTTGGTCTTCCCAGAGGTATATGCCCTGTTTGGAGGAGGAGTGAAACAAAATGGGGATTCCATAAGGAAGAAAGAGAAAATGAGTGCTGCAGGTAATCAATACTATTCACTAACCACTATTAGTAAATTACCAAGTTCAAACCTCACTCATTCCCCCTCATCCTATTTTCTCTAATCTTGAGGCATTCCAAGGTTCTGTTGGGAAACTAATTTGGGGTGGGGGTGTCTTTTCTGTTGTCTTTTAGACTTAGTTGGTTTCACTATCAATCTGCTTTATATTTTCCAATAATTTCTCACTTTGGGGAGGTCTAACAATATACCCTTTTCCTTTCCATGTTTGCCTTGAAATCATCTTTATGTTTGTATTTCTTCTATCATTCTTGCTTGATGTTGGGAGTAAGATGGAACACAAGCATTTGGCTAGCCCTCTTGAACTGGAGGTCAACATACCTCAAAATTCAGGATTTTCCTACCTCTTATGCTTGACCCAATTATTTGGCTTAAAACTCTCCAGAATAGATCTCCAAGTGTTGGTCTAAAGACTGGTGTCAATTTGTATACTATCAGTCTACAACTAGTCTAAAATTTAGAAATTTTTTTATAAAGTGACATTTCTGGGACATCAAGCATATGATCAGTGGACTCTATTTTTTGAACAGAGGAGAGACAACTTTAGGAGATACTGAATTCACTTGGTGAGTTGCATGTGTTATGAGCTGCATACTACTCATGCTGCTGTTGCTGCTGCTGCTAAGTCACTTCAATCATGTCCGACTCTGTGCGACTCCATAGACGGCAGCCCACCAGGCTCCCCCGTCCCTGGGATTCTCCAGGCAAGAATACTGGAGTGGGTTGTCATTTTCTTCTCCAATGCATGAAAGTGAAAAGTGAAAGTGAAGTTGCTCAGTCATGTCCGACTCTTAGCAGCTCCATGGACTGCAGCCTACCAGGTTCCTCCGTCCATGGGATTTTCCAGGCAAGAGTACTGGAGTGGGGTGCCATTGCCTTCTCCGGTATACTACTCATAGCACATACCTAACACCTATAGTTATGTGGCCTGACACATATAATTAGGCTATATAATGTTCCAGAATTGACTGGGAAAACAAAGCATCAAACAAAATCTGGCCTTTCGTCACAGAAAATTTGAGAAGCCTGATCTATATACAATTTGAATATTCTTAGTTTGGTAAATAAATTTATTTACCCACTCAAATATAACACCATGGCTGGATTTTTGTATTTAATATGCAGATTGAAGATTTCTAATCCCTTTTCTATGAAAAAAATTTTTCCCTAAATGTTTTCTAACTCAATTACGTTACCTAAGTGAAATGAAATGCCTTGATGTAGCAATTGTTACGGACTCCAAGCTACTGGAGTTTGGTGCCTTCAACAGCAATAAATCTTGAACTACCTCAGAGGAATTATTATTTTTATTTTTTGTGCAGGGAAGCTGTTAATGCACCTTCTCCTGGATTTCTGAGTCCTAATCCTAAAACCTCACTTGCTGTTATCTTACCATCACCCTTGGTTTTTCATTTTGGTTTCCAACTTGGTCTTCAGCTCATCCATTTCTAGAATTGCTTTTTCTACTCTGCTTTCCTGATTTTCTTCCAAGGTAGCCTGGAACTGACTCAGGTTTTTCATTTTGTTTCCGTCTCTTCCCTTGCAGCCTTCAACTCATTCCTTTTTCTCTCTGGGCACACCTCTTCATTGTCTTCTTCTGAACCACAAGTATAGTGCCTTGTTCTCTCACCTAGTTACAGGCAGTTATAAAATAATATTTGTTAATATTTATTACCAGCTTTCTATGTGCAAAGCTTTATGCTAGTTACTTAACATGTGTTATATCACTCAAAGGTAGGTTTTTTACCTTTACAAAAGTCATACAGGGTAATACAGCTTGTAAGAAGCAGAACCAGGAGTTGAACCTAGATAGATAAACTCAAGCCCGGCTAGCATTAGAGTCCAGCTGAGGAGTGCTTTCCATTCAGGTTTGGCAAATGCATCACGTTTTTGTGGGAAAATAAAGTTATGTTCTCTTTCAAGGTGAAAAGTAAAAGTATTAGTTACTCAGTCATGTCTGACTCTTTGTGACCCCATGGACCATAGCCCACCAGCCTCCTCTGTCCATGGGATTCTCCAGGCAAGAATATTGGAGTGGGTTGCCATTTGCTTCTCCAGGGGATCTTCCTGACCCAGAGATTGAACCCGCATCTCCTGCATTGCAGACAGATTCTTTATCATCTGAACCACCAGGGAAGTACTTGTTTTCAATACCTTTATAAAAACATCAAATAATAGTATTTATTATTATTGTATTTTTTTCCTCTCTGGCCTCAAAGCAAAATGACTGCAAACTTGCAGCTGATTTTTTTTCAAGTATTAAAGATGCCGATTCTTTTCTTTTTAGGAGCTTATAATTTATTTCTTTGAGGCCACCATCCTAAATAAATATATTTTGAGTAAAAGCCTGAGACTACTTTCTTTATTCCCATCTAGTTGCATTTCATCAAGTAGAAGAGTTATATATAACTAACATATATATATAAAATAAGTAATCTTGGTGTTGATCCCTAAGATACAACTAGTGTTAAAACTTCCTCCATTTCTATAATTAGAGGATCATTTAACTTACTTATTTCATGTTTAATTGTTTTTTTTATCCTTGCTCTAATTGCTTGAGAATCCCAAGTGCTGTTTTTAAAAAATGTCTCTGGTAGAAGAATTGAAAGAGACACATGTATCCCAGTGTTCATTGCAGCACTGTTTTCAATAGCTAGGACATGGAAGCAACCTAGATGTCTATCAGCAGACAAATGATTAAGAAAGTTGTGGTACATATACACAATGAAATATTACTCAGCTATTAAAAAGAACACATTTAAATCAGTTCTAATGAGGTGGATGAAACTGGAGCCTATTATACAGAGTGAAGTAAGTCATAAAGAAAAACATCAATACAGTATATTGACACATATATATGGAATTTAGAAAGATGGTAACGATGACCCTATATGCAAGACAGTAAAAGAGACACAGATATAAAGAACAGACTTTTGGACTCTGTTCAAAAGGAGGCGAGGGTGGGATAATTTGAGAGAATAGCATTGAAACGTATATGTGAAATACATCACCTAGTCCAAGTTTGATGCATGAAACAGCACTCAAAGCCAGTGCACTGGGACAACCCAGAGGAATGGGATGAGGAAGGAGGTGGGAGGAGGGTTTGGGATAGGGAACACATATACACCCGTGGTTGATTCATGTCATTGTATGGCAAAAACCACCACAATATTGTAAAGTAATTAGCCTCCAATTAAAATAAATTAAAAAAAAGTGTCTCTGGTAGACAATGTTATTAAAAAGCTTCCAAAAATGTAAACAAATGTTTATTTGTTCTCTTTAATGTGCATTCTGTTTGATAAGATGACTTTTCCTGTTTTGCTTTGGAAGACAATTGATGATATTAGATATTTATCCCTTTTTAACATTTATTTCTTTGAGTTATCATAGGCTTTAAATTTTTCAAGTTCTTTCATCTGGGAAAAGAGTATATTGACTATTTCTTTGTGTATTACTACCCTTCTCCAACATGACACACAATTCTTGACATATCTATTAAATAGTGTAAAGGTAGAATTCTAAGGAAGAAAAAAATATCAAGGAAAAGAACAAAAGATATTCATGATTAATTTTTCACTAGATTACCATCAGACTGTATGTGCTCCTCAGCTTCATCTAACACCCTGTGATTTCTCTGTTGCAAAAGGGAGAGTTAAGGTAATTTTGGATCCAGTTAGCCAAAGGAATTAGCTAGTTCCTAATATATGTATGAGCCAGACTTCTGAACTCCTCTCTTGCACCAAGTTGGTAACTCAAAGAGAAAACTATGTAAGATGACTTAGCAGCAGCATAGGGGGAAAAAACCTTAAAAGACTAGTTAAGTATGGGCAATACTTTAGTCTGGGAAGAACAATTAGTTCCAAATTAACTTGGACTTGAGAAATTAAGCTAGGAACAATAAAATGATCTGCAGGTATGTCGTTCTATAAAGTATAGCCATCTAGAATTTTTTTTTTTTTTAACTAAAACTCTCAGAGAAAAATACAAAGGAGAGGTACATTTAATTTAGATTCAGAGAAAATGGGCACAGACTTTCTCAATTTAAGAGATATGTAAGAAGGAGAGTAAAAAGGAAAATGTCAAACTCTTGGATACTTAAAACCATACTTAGTTGGTATAGCGATGAAGTCAGAGAAAGAATTACAGTCCAGTGAAGGATGACTGTTATAAATTGCTCTCACGATGCTAGTCCACAAAACTCCAGGCCAGGGTAAGACAGGAAATTTGAAAACACTTCTGTTTTCTACAATTAATGCAATCAGCTCTTTCTCTGAGTTTGTAGCAATATTTGTCTTTAAGTTAAATAAAAATATGTAGGGCAGTGCCTGGTACAGAATCAGTATTCAAATTCCTTCCCCTTTTCAGGGACAAATGAATAATTGGCCACTTTTCTATTAAAAGCTATTAAACTTACAAAATGCAGTGAACGGAGTCTCTCCAGATAGTGTAGTATCCCTCTTTTCTCTGGCGGGGCCAGATGATGACCAGGGTACCAAGAGTGACTCTTTGATAGAGTCTATAAATATTTTCCAGCCAGCTCTCACACAGGGACCCTGACCTCTGATCTGTGGTAGTATGCCTGTGCAGATCCCTACTATACTACCGGAGGAGGGTAAAAAAATTAGTTGTTTCTGAACTATTTAATCAGATCAAGAGGTTTTAGTTGGTCTTTCATAGATTTTGTGGTTTCGGCCATGTGTATGCTCTGGGCCTAATAATTATTCCTGTCATGTCTTTCCTCTTCCACAAACCAGTTCAATATCTGTAGTGTACCTGCTTTATACCAGGTTCTGTGCATAGCACTAGGATTCAGATCAGTTGCTCAGTTGTGTCCGACTCTTTGTGACCCCATGAATTGCAGCACGCCAGGCCTCCCTGTCCATCACCAACTCCCGGAGTTCACCCAGACTCACGTCCATCGAGTCAGTGATGCCATCCAGCCATCTCATCCTCCGTCGTCCCCTTCTCCTCTTGCCCCCAATCCCTCCCAGCATCAGAGTCTTCTCCAATGAGTCAACACTTCACATGAGGTGGCCAAAGTACTGGAGTTTCAGCTTTAGCATCATTCCTTCCAAAGAAATCCCAGGGCTGATCTCTTTCAAAATGGACTAGGATTACACTAGGATTACAAAGATGAATATTACGTAGTTTGTGCCCTCTAGGAGGTTAGAGTCTTGGAAGAGCCATAGGGACACAGAAAGACATCACCCTGGTTTTACAATGTGATGAGTGTAATAATCAAGATGCAGAAGTTACCATAGGAATATAGAGATACCACCACCAAACTCAAATTGGAGATCAATGACAGCTTCCTAGAGGAAGTGATTTCTGAGGCAAAACTTAAGGGGAGAATTGGAGTTGGTGACATTAGAGGAGGGAAATTGAGCTTCAATTTTCTTATGTATAAAATGAGAATTATATTGCGTGCCTCTTAAGACTTTTGTAAGGACTAATTAAAATACATGTGTAAAACATTTAGCAGAAGCCTGTTACATACTGAACGCTTAGAGAAATTGTGGTAATGGTGGTGGTGATGATGATGATCAAGATAATGACTGAATCGAGTTAGGGGCAACAACTTAAACAGAGAAGTTCTTTTAATACCTTGCATTTCACACTCATTCCCACATCATCTTTAGTTGCAGTGTGAGAATTTCTCGCTGCAGTGGCTTCTCTTGTTGCAGAGCACAGGCTCTAGAGTGTGGGCTCAGTAGTTGTGGCACATGGACTTAGTGGCTCTGCAGCATGTGGAATCTTCCCAGAACAGGGATCGAACCCCACATCCCTTGCATCAGCAGGCAGATCCTTATCCACTGTACCATCAGGAAAGTCAGAATTGTTTTTTAACTAGACCCTGGTTCTGCTACCTGGAAATGGCTTGCAAGTCATTTCCTCCACAGTTCCTGGCTCTGCTCTCTGGTAGGCATCCACAGTTTCCATGCCTTGACCTCTTCTGGAAAGGATGTTAGAGAGTGTGTTCTCTGAACAATTGTTTTCTGCCTGCTTTCTGTCTAGTGAAGGAGGTCAAGAGGCCTTTTCATATTTTGAACAGTCTCTATCATATTTAGTTTTACCTGGTGGCTACTTTTTCCATTACAACCATCTCAGTAATTTGTGTTTTATATAACTTGACTTAACTCTATGTTTTGAAAAACATACTGTAGATTCTTTTGGGGACATACCACTCTTTTGGACTGAATCAGTGCTAATTTGGGAATGTCATATCAGGCTGCTGGGAGGCCCAGGTACCTTTTTGTCCCACTGAGGGATCTACTCTGTATTACCTCGCATCTTTCTGAGGTCCCAACAAAAATTTCACAGCCCCATCCTTGACTTGACCTGTGTCCTGAGGCTATTTCTTAATTTGAAACCCATTTACTGCCTTGAAAAGCTACACATGAAAAACAATTTCACTTTGCAACTTAGCAAATTCTGGCCCTACTAGATTCTATATAAATTCTTCCTGAAAACTGGCCAGTTCTTTTCCGAATTCTTCTCTTTCTTGAGGTGGCTTATTTATCTGCAGCAGCTAGTAAGAACCATTTGATACTTTCAATATTCTTCCTAAAAATCTCTTTGCTCAAATCCCAATGTTCATTGGGTACATCTTCTGTCTTCTAAGTTATCATAGCTGTGCTTTTACCAAATATTTTTCCACCGCAAAACATGGGTCACATTTCTGAAGCTAAGTGCCACATTTTTAGTTTTCGTTATAGTAGTACCACTCTTCTAGGTATCTATTTTCTATTGACACAAGTATGTTTCAGGACAAAGAATGACAGATCTCATAAGCATTCAAAATAAGCATTCATCTAGCTGTAGGTGAGTACATAGTTACCTGATTCAGGTTAAGCTTAGATGATCTTGGCTGTGCTTACTCATATTTGTTAGAGGTCACCAGCCTCCTCTAGAATATTCTTGGCTGGGATGACTGGTGTAATTTAAATGTACTTCATGTGCCTTTTATCCTCCAGAAATGTGGGAATGTTTTCATGGGAGTCATAAGGATGCATGAGCCAGAGCAGTCTTCCTGTAAACATAGACTAGGATGGATAACTTGTATGGATATAAATAGATGAATAAGTTATAGACCTAAATATGAAATCAGAACTAGAAAGCCTCTAAAAGAACATGGAAAGACTTTTCAAATCATAAAATTTAAAATATTGATAAATTTCACTTTATTAAAATAAAAAAAATTCTGATTATCAAAAGATAGCATTAACAGGAATTCATTGGTGGTCCGTGCTTTCACTGCTGGGGCCCAAGTTCCATCACTCATAGGTGAACTAAGATCCTACAAGCTTCACTGTGCAGCCAAAATAAGATACCATTAAGAAAATAAATATATATGCGTTAGTATACTGGAGCCTATTATACAGAGTGAAGTAAGCCAGAAACAAAAACACAAATACAGTATACTAACGCATATATATGTAATTTAGAAAGATGGTAAAAATAACCCTATTTACGAGACAGCAAAAAAGACACTGATGTATAGAACAGACTTTTGGACTCTGGGACCGGGAGAGGGTGGGATGATTGGGGAGAATAGCATTGAAATATGTATAATATCATATCTTAAACAAGTCGTCAGTCCAGGTACGATGCCCGATAACAAATGCCTGGGGCTGGAGCACTGGGACGACCTGGAGGGATGGTGTGGGGAGGGGAGAGGGAGGAGGGTTCAGGATGGGGAACACGTGTATACTGGCGGCGGATCCATCTTGATGTATTGTAAAAGCAATACAATATTGTAAAGTTAAGCAAAATAAAATAAATTAATTAATTAAAAAAAAAAAAAAAGAAAATAAATAAACCACAGACTGGGGAAAATATTTCAGGTGCGTGTATTCGACAAGATTTGTATCCAGAATAAGTAAAGAACTAGAAATCCACAATAGAAACAAAAAGCCCATTTTAAAATAGGCAAAACACTTGGTAAGACTTTCAAGGAGATATAGGAATGATCAGGTGAAAAGATACTCAAATATCATTGGTTGTCAGAGTAAAATTAATGAGAAAACCAATCAGAACAGCTTAAATAAAAACAACTCAAAATGGTGCAACCATTTCAGGGATTTGTTCATCCGTTTCTTATAAGGTTTAACCTACTATTAAAGCAGCTCAGTTTGAAAAAAAAAAAAGATATTCTCTATTACACTGGAGGCCTCTAGACTAAATCTGAAGAAGTTAATTCACCTTGCATTAGATGGGTATTTCCAAAAGAATTTTTATCTAGTGTGTGATTTTTCTGTGAAGATGGTTTGGGCTGGAATTTTCAGCAGCTGTGTCTTAAAGAGAAGTGGTCATATGTCTGTGTGGTTACTCCTTTTTCTACAATACACCTTAGGGCTTGAAGGGGAAGCTAGATGCTTCAAGAACACGGAAACTACTACTTCCTCTGCCTTAACTTATTTTTTTAACTACAAAAGTAACATTCTTTAAATGTTGAAATAATACGGAAGTGTATAAAAATTAAATGGCAAGTCTCCTTCTCCTTTTTCTTTAACTATCTCAGTCTCAGAGGCAACACTGTCACAGTGTGGTGTGATTCCCTCCATAGCTTTTATCTTATTTCTAAGTATATATAATCGTATATGCATATCACAGTTTTGTTGTATTTTTTCCACACAAATGGGAACAACCATGTATCCAATTATGCAACTTGATTCACACCTTCTTCCAGTGAACATCATCTTGATTTTTTTCAGAAATTTGGGAGAATTTATTGAGATTTGGATGTCCCCCCCAAAAAATCTGAGTAAAGGACATGGGCGTAAGTAGTTGTGTCTTTTCCTTTTTCCTCCCTCTTCCCTTTCTATCTCTCTCCCTTTCTTTCTTTTCTTTTTTCTTCCTCCCTCCCTTTCTCTTTCTTTCTTTTAATTCCAAGGAGCCAGAATGAAATATTAGGAAGAATAGTATAGAGGAGGGCAAACCAATAAAAACCAGGATCTTTGGACTGACTAGTTCAATGGACCCGGGGACCAGTTTCATGGAGACTGTATCTTAGAGTCTCCATGTAGAACACACTTCAGAATTGTCCCTCTAAAATACAGAAGGCAACCCCATTTGCTAAGGGTTACCTCAAGAGGTTAGTTCCCCTGATCTTCTGGTCTGCTCTGGGAGGGCTGAGAAAGTTTCTCAGCTTGACAAAAGCTCTGGAAGAGAGCTTGAAAGAGAGCTGCAGCTGTTACTTGAGTTGGGTAGCCTTCAGCATGCATGGAAACTGTCCCCATAGATGTAGCTGAGGTTAGGACAGAAAGGAGTGGCCCTAGACCCCAGAACATTTATTACTGATGTCTTTCCATAGTAGCACAGATAGATCTATGTTATTCTTTTAAGGGCTGCATGACATTCCCTGGATGTACTCTAATTAAATTAGCTGTAATTAACCAAGTGTGGACATTGAGTGTGTGTTCTCTTTCTTTGCTGTTATAGTGATGTCCCTATACCACATTATGACCAACTAGGCCAGCTGAAAGTTGTAGTTGAGGTGCCACGAAGCTACTGAAAATAGTGTGTTGAAATATCTGGCATTCTTCCCAGAGAAAGAATAAGATATCGTCTGACTGGCCCAGGTCTCTGCACAGCAAATGGAAAAATATACTGAAATGGAGCCCAAAGACAAATCTTTCCAATATTGCAATGTTTGTACCAGGAAAGCCTCCTATTTGATCAGTCTATCCGGAGAAGGCAATGGCACCCCACTCCAGTACTCTTGCCTGGAAAATCCCATGGACGGAGGAGCCTGGTAGGCTGCAGTCCATGGGGTCGCTAAGAGTCGGACATGACTCAGCGACTTCACTTTCTCTTTTCACTTTCATGCATTGGAAAAGGACATGGCAACCCACTCCAGTGTTCTTGCCTGGAGAATCCCAGGGACGGGGAGGCCTGGTGGGCTGCCGTCTATGGGGTCACACAGAGTCGGACACGACTGAAGTGACTTAGCATAGCATAGCACAGCATTCATTTGAGTGTAAGACACTCAAAGTGTGTTATAACTTCTAAATAAATGATAATCTATATCCCTCCCAAATTATATAATCATTCATTTGGACTGTCCTTTAATGTCTATCCCCAGCTTTTGTCTCAAAAGTGTTAATATTTTCTCTCCAGTGTCTTTTAGATTTTAAGCATAAACAATCTACTCTTGGGCATATTTATATTCTGCTCTATTCTTACTAAAAAATATGAATAAGGAAAGCCCAATACTATTCATAATATTAATTTGTGTTCTACCAACCAATATTAATCATTGACTGTATGCTGGTACTAGGCTCAACCCAAGGCCACAGTTATCTTTTACTTTAAGAGGCAGAATCAACATTCAAACCTGGGCCCAACTGACCTCAAAGCTTCTAGTTTATAATTTACCAAGATTTGTCATCTGTGAAACAAATGATGTTATTAAATTGGGATGAACTACATTCAGAATAAGAAGTTGGCTTAAGAATGGATTCAGAACCAAATTTCCAATATTTTCTTTAAAGAATAGAAGTTCTCCCAGCCCTGAGATCAGCTGTACCTTCTTGGGTCCAGCCCTTAATGTCTCTGGAATTAACTTTATTAATCTATAAAATAGGATATTGGACCACTTTAATATTTTATTACTCTTTTCAGGGACATTTATACTGAACTGAATATATGTTGAAACTGACAAATAAACATACTTCAGAGATCATAATGGTCATGAAGAATTTAAGGTTTTTAAAACCCAGTGTATGTTTGCTGCTGCTGCTGCTGCTTCTGCTAAGTCACTTTAGTCGTGTCCGAATCTGTGCAACCCCATAGACGGCAGCCCACTAGGCTCCCCCGTCCCTGGGATTCTCCAGGCGAGAACACTGGAATGTATGTTTAAAAGACATTATTACAAGGTTCTTAGATACAGGAATCACAAACGCATACTATGTGACCCAGAGTGTTTCCTAAGGAGTTTATATGCATTACCTCATTTAACCCTCACAAAATAACTGAGTTAAATTACATTATTATGATCCCCATTTTTTAGTGATGGCAACTGACACCTGAAGATATTAAATAGTATACTGAAGGTCACATAGCTGGTAGGTTCCAGGACCAGTGCTCACCCCTAGCCTGCTGGATTCCAGAGCCCAAGTTCTTAATCTGTATTTTAAACTCTATTCCAAAGAATAATTTAGATTAAAGTTTAATATCTGTTGCTTCCAAAGATAATTATATTCAAATAGAGAGAGACTCTTAAAGATGCTTCTTTCACATAGTAATATACATCTAAGTTTCCTTTGCATATGCATTATTTAAATTTTTTCTTGACAAATAAAAAAGGACATTCCCTTAGGTGGCTCTTGTCTCTGTAAGATGAGTACCCTCTGATTTTGCCCAAAGATAGAGAGGTGTCAGGCTAGAACTATTTGAGCCATTTGAGTTCTAGCCAGGCTAGAACTATTGAGAGGAGGCCAAGCCTCCTCTGAAAGGAGTTTACAAAGTTGTTGTCAGAAAAAAGCAAGCCAGAGGGAACATCAAGCCTGCTGGTAAATGAGATGGGGTGTGTAATCAAAGCTGGCTTTAGAAGACCTATTTTTAAAAGAGTTCATAGCTCACAAGAAGACTGAGTGAATGAGCAAAGCTAGTGAGACAGGAGTCTGGAGAGAGGACCTTATGGAACCTTTAGACCCTCCAGAAAACCAGGTGGTATTCCCTGAGTGGAATTTTTTATAGCACTTTTAAATTGTGATACATGGTGGCAGCTCCAACATAATACCTTGGGCTCTCTCGCAAGGTCGCAGGTAGGAAGAAGAGGTCCGTGCTTTCCTCACTTGCTCCTTTTCAAGGGCAGCTGGGTTAGTCTAGGCAGAAAGAGGAAGGCATTTAGGTGTTTTCCATACCCTCTTCAGTCCTTTCCAGGAAACTGAAAGTGACTTCAGCTCTCTACGAAGCTGGAAACCTTTTTAATTTCTGGAATGCATTTCCAGTTCAGTGGCCCGCATCTGACTGCTTGGCCTGCCAACTCCCTGGCTCTCTTGTATTATCTTTTCTCTCCTCAGATTTTTCTTCAGTCCTCAGCCCTGTCTCCCTCCGTATCCTTCTCTTGTCCCACAAACAGGGCCTGTGGGGCCAGGCTGTCTGCTTGTGCCTTTATCTTACCACTCACCCACAGGAGCTCAGAAGAAATGAGAAGTATCAGTCAATCTTTCGAGGTGCCCTCTGCTGGTTGTTGGCAATGCAACATCAAAATTAACATCTGGAAATAGAGGTTCTTCGTTTAATAAAAAATTGAGTTGAAGACACTAGTAGATAGGTTAAAACACGGAGGAGAATGTTGCTATGAATTATAAAAGCTTTTAAATGCTACTGAATTGTGTTTGATTTACTGGGGCGTGCAGTAGAGCAGTGGTTAACTGCTGGTGATTTTGCCCCCAGGGAACATTTTGCATCGCCTAAAAACATTTTTGGTTGTCACAGCATAAGGTGGGCGTGTGCTACTTGCGTGGGGTGGGTAGAAGCAAGGGTTGAACAGGAGAGCCCTCACCCACCCCACCCCAACAGAGAATTATCTGACTCCAGTAGAGGGGGCCGAACTCAGATATGCCTGAGAATGCTCAAATTAGACTATTGGCATTTCGGGATTTGAAAAAATGTAAAGATTACTTGAGCAGTTCCCAACCTTGGTTGCCCATAGGATCACTTAAGAAGCTTTAAAATACTGACATTTGGGTCCCATCCCCGGAGATTCTGATACAGTTTAATTTCTGGTTTGGGTGTGGTATGGGCATCAGGATTTTTTAATCTTTCCAGGTGGTTTTAATATTCAGGCTAAGTTGAGAACTGTTGATGTCATCCAAACCCCCATTGTTTTGGATAAAGCATCAGACCTTGGGAGATGAGATTTCAGTGTAACAAAGTGGCAGAACTGGAACAATATCTTGAGGAAAATACAATATCTTGAGGAAAAGATAATATGGCACTAGGGCTTCCCTGGTGGCTCAGATGGTAAGGAGTCCATCTGCAATGCAGGAGACCTGGGTTTGATCCTTGGGTCTGGAAGATCCCCTGGAGAAGGAAATGGCAACCCACTCCAGTATTCTTGCCTGGAGAATCCCCATGGACAGAGGGAGGGGCTTGGCAGGCTACAGTCTGTAGTGTTGCAAAGAATTGGACACGACTGAGCTACTAAGCACAGCTTGACTACACACCACACTGCAAAGCAAACACTGTGATAATATCTTATCACTTTTTTGGGGGAAAACTCTAAATCTTTTTTAATGATCTATTCATTCTTTAATAGTATCAATAATTATTTTAAAATGACACTTAAAAAAATTCAGGCTCAGCAAAATGCAAATTGAAACCATGAGATGCCACTATGCACTTATTTTAGAGTATAGCTAAAAATTAAACACACACACAAACACATAACTAACAGTACTAAATGATGATAAGAACACAGAACAAACAGAACTCTCATATGTAGCTAATGGGAATAAAAATGGTACAGCCACTTTGGAAAGAGCTGCAGAGAGTTGGAAACAACTGAGCGACTTAACACCACCACCACTTTGGAAAACAGTTTGTAAATTCCTTATAAGATGAAACACTTTTACCGTGTGAACAAGCATTCTTATTCTTAGGTATTTATTCAAGGGAAAAGAAAACTTACAGTCACACAATAACCTGTACATTAATGTTTACAGTGTTTTAATTCCTGATCACAGAAATAGGAGCAAACCAAATGTTCTTGAACTGGTAAATGAATTAACAAACTGTGGAATGTCCATACAATGAAAATCAGCACTAAAAGTGAACAAACTACTAATACAACAGTGTGTTTGAATCTCAAATAGATTATGGTAAGTGAAAGAAGTCAGATTCAAAAGACACATTCTGAATTACATCTATTTCTGCTTTATTGACTGTGCCAAAGCCTTTGACTGTGTGGATCACAATAAACTGTGGAAAATTCTGAAAGAGATGGGCATACCAGATCACCTGACCTGCCTCTTGAGAAACCTATATGCAGGTCAGGAAGCAACAGTTAGAACTGGACATGGAACAACAGACTGGTTCCAAATAGGAAAAGGAGTACGTCAAGGCTGGATATTGTCACCCTGCTTATTTAACTTATATGCAGAATACATCATGAGAAACACTGGGCTGGAAGAAGCACAAGCTGGAATCAAGATTGCCAGGAGAAATATCAATAACCTCAGATAGTCAGATGACACCACCCTTATGGCAGAAAGTGAAGAGAAACTAAAAAGCCTCTTGATGAAAGTAAAAGAGGAGAGTGAAAAAGTTGACTTAAAGTTCAACATTCAGAAAACAAAGATCATGGCATCTGGTCCCATCACTTCATGGGAAATAGATGGGGAAACAGTGGAAACAGTGTCAGACTTTATTTTTTTGGGCTCCAAAATCACTGCAGACGGTGACTGCAGCCATGAAATTAAAAGACGCTTACTCCTTGGAAGGAAAGTTATGACCAACCTAGACAGCATATTCAAAAGCAGAGACATTACTTTGCCAACAAAGGTTCGTCTAGTCAAGGCTATTGTTTTCCCAGTGGTCATATATGGATGTGAGAGTTGGACTGTGAAGAAAGCTGAGCACCGAAGAATTGATGCTTTTGAACTGTGGTGTTGGAGAAGACTCTTGAGAGTCCCTTGGACTGCAAGGAGATCCAACCCCAGCCCATTCTGAAGGAGATCAGCCCTGGGATTTCTTCGGAAGGAATGATGCTAAAGCTGAAACTCCAGTACTTTGGCCACCTCCTGCGAAGAGTTGACTCATTGGAAAAGACTCTGATGCTGGGAGGGATTAGGGACAGGAGGAGAAGGGGACGGCAGAGGATGAGATGGCTGGATGGCATCACTGACTTGATGAACGTGAGTCTGGGTGAACTCCAGGAGTTGGTGATGGACAGGGAGGCCTGGTGTGCTGCGGTTCATGGGGTTGCAAAGAGTTGGACACGACTGAGTGACTGAACTGAACTGAAGAAATTATGGAAAAGCCAAAATGATAGGAAGAGAAAATGGGTTAGTGGTTTGAGGGCCAGAGGGTAGGAAGAGGGGTTGAATGCAGGGGAGGCTCAAGAGGGAAGTTTGTGGGATGATGAAACTCTTCCATGTCTTGATTTTGATGGCAGTTACATGAGTATGCATTTTTTTGAACTCATAGAATGGTATAACAGAAAGGGTCAATTTTACTGTATGTAAATTTTAAAAGTGACTAAAACAATGCATAAAAGGTGAGAAACATAGAAATATAAGACGAAACAAAAACAATAATTCACTCTTATCCCAAATGGGGTGGCATTTGGTTAACTTATTTTCAAATCTCTCTCTGCATGTGGTTGAGAAACAGAGAAGGACAGACAGAAATAAATACATGTTATTCTGTGGAGTTTAACTATGCATATATTTGTGTTGTAAATAGTATTACTGTTTAATTTTACTTGAATGATGCATAAAATCACACTATAAATTATGCTTTAATTTAAAAAAAATAACAAAAGCAATAGAAACGAAAGCAGAAGTTGCTCAGTCCTGTCTGAGCAACAGTGGGACTGTAGCCCACTGGGCTCCTCTGTCCTTGGAATTCTCCAGGCAAAAATGCTGGAGTGGGTAGCTGTTCCCTTCTCCAGGGGATCTTACCAAGACAGGATCAAACCCAGGTCTCCCACATTGCTGGAGGATTCTTTACCATCTGAGCCACCAGGGAAATCCAGTAGAAACTAAGGAGTTGGTAAACTTTAGATAATGATTTTTTTCACTACAAGGAATATTTTCTAGAATCCCTCTAGGGTTAAGAAAAGAAATTATGAAGAAATTACTGAATTGATAACTTGTAAAATAAAACATGCCTAAGTGTAGACAGTACAGATGTATTCTTTGTTAAGGAAAGGAGGTAATATGAATGCTTACATTTGCTCCCACCTCCCTTTGCATTTAGCTTCTGATTTTTGTTGCTCATGTGTTTAAAAAATTTACTTATTTTTAATTGACAGATGATTGCTTTACAGTATTGTGTCAGTTTCTGCCATACGTCAATGTGAGTCAGCCATATGTCCCCTTCCTCTTGAACTTCCCTCCCGCATCCTACCCTATCCCACCGCTCTAGGTTGTCACAGTTGCTCCTGTATTTTAACTTTGTTAAGAATTATAACATTTGCCTTCTGGCTTACAATTATAATTCCCCCAGTTGTTTAGTCTTCTCTGTTTGTTTTTTGTTTTCCTAAGAATTTAAAAAAGTTTATTAATTTAAAAATTCTGTTGAAGTATCATTAACTCACAATATTAGTTTCAGGTGTATGATTTCCATTCAGGTGTACAGCGACTTGATTTTTTTATATGTTACAGAATGATAACCACTGTTTAGTCTTCACATGTAAAAGACTTCTAAGATCACCATTTACCCTTTTACTAGGACTTTTAAAAAATTAATTAATTAATTAATTTGGGTGCCTTGGGTGGGTCTTATTATAGCACGTGGGATGCTCATTGCATCATGTGTGATCTTTCATTGCAACGCACAGGCTCTCTAGTCACCCTATGGCATGTGGTATCTTAGTTCCCCCACCAGGGATTGAACCCATGTCCCCTGCATTGGAAGGCAAGTTCTTAACCACTGGACCACCAGGGTAGTCCCTAGCATGACTTTTCCATTCCTAAATTTAGTTTGATTCAACTTTTATTTGCTGGACTACATAGTTAAGTAGTTTTTTCAAGAAGAGTTTTATGGATTTGATGTGATCTGAGTTCTCTAAACTTTTGAGAAATAATATCTGCCTGTTTAAACAACACCTTTGCAGCCTGTGATATTTCTGGGTTATCCTGTCCTTAGAATTTTATCAGTTTTGTTCTCTTCATATTGCTGAAGAGTTTTTTGAAACTAAATTGTGTTCCCCAAAGTTGACAGTCATTTTTATCTTGATCTATCATCTTTAGTCTTAATTTTCTTAATTTCTTTGTTATTTTTCTTTGGCACTAACTCTGATGATCTCTTCCTTCATGTCATCAATTCAAATTGTCAGTGTTTCCACCTTCACTAGGAATAGATTATCTTTCTCATTTTACCCCTTTTAGGAGCAACATATTGCCGTCTATTCACTTCTCTGAAAACTAGGAGTGTGGATATGGATATGAGGAAGGCATGGGCTAGTCTGGACTGAGTACTATCTTTATTTGGGTTCTTATATGTCCTCTGAAATTTTGTAGAACTTCAGAAGAGTAAGACCAAATAGCTCACTTCATTTGGCCTGTGGTATATCCTATTTCCAAGGGCTCTTACTCATTCCTCTGACTCAGCACAGCACCCTGGAAAATGGGAAGGCCCAACAAGACCTTCCTGTCCTTGCAAACTGTGACTTGGACTTTTCCTAGGACTGTTTGTTCATTGCTCACTTTATTTACAAATTGAGGATGATTAATGAGTTCTTATGATGCTGTTGACTTACTTTTCCTCAGTGCTATGCTTCTGTTTTTCCCTTGGTTACCAACCAAGGTTTGAAGTCTATGGCATAAGATCAATCTCCCATAAGACTGGAAGTATCCACAGTGCTGTCTGATATTTGGTTACATGTTTGGTAAATTTATGGGTTTTCCTTTATTTTTATTGATTTCAATAATGTTGCCAGTGAAGAATCTACAGTCCTCCTTTGTTGTGCCATCTTTTCTGGAAATCTGTTTTTTCCACCACTTAGTATCTGAGATTCATTTTCTCATCTATACAAATAGGAGGAATGCCACCATTAAATGGTAAAACATTAAATGAAACTTAAGAAAATTCTGCTGCTGCTGCTGCTAAGTCACTCCAGTCGTGTCTGACTCTGTGTGACCCCATAGACGGCAGCCCACCAGGCTCCCCCGTCCCTGGGATTCTCCAGGCAAGAACACTGGAGTGGGTTACCATTTCCTTCTCCAATGCATGAAAGTGAAAAGTGAAAGTGAAGTCGCTCAGTCGTGTCTGACTCCTAGCGACCCCATGGACTGCAGCCCACCAGGCTCCTCCATCCATGGGACTTTCCAGGCAAGAGTATTGGAGTGGGGTGCCATTGCCTTCTCCGAAAATTCTAGTTCTGTCTAAATTGTTTTGGGCCTAGTTATCCAACAATGGCTCCCACTAGCAAATCCTATCCTTTACTGTCTGATCTCAAGAACTTAGAGGTTTGTCATCAATCAGAAGTATATCCCAGATGTTGGCAAAATTTTTCTGTGAAGGGCCATGTAGTAAATATTTTAAAAATTTCAGGCCACATAGTCTCTGTAGCAACTACTTCATGTTGCATATGAAGCAAGTTGTTTGTTGTTCAGCTGCTAAGTCGTGTCCAGCTCTTTGTGATGCCGTGGACTGCAGCACACCAGGCTCCTTTTTCATTCACTATCTCCCAGAGTTTGCTCAAATTCATGTCCATTGAGTCAGTGATGCTATCTAACCATCTCCTCCTCTGCCACCCCCTTTTCCATTTGCCTTCAGTCTTTCCCAGCATCGGGGTCTTTTTCAATGAATTAACTCTTTGTATAAGATGGCCAAAGAATTGGAGCTTCAGGATAAGTCCTTCCAATGAATATCCAGGATTGATTTCCTTTAAGATTGACTGGTTTGATCTCCTTGCAATCCACGAAGCTCTCAAAAGTCTTCGCCAGCACCACAATTCAAAAGCATCAATTCTTCAGGGCTCTGCCTTCTTTATGGTCCAACTCTCACAACTGTACATGACCACTGGAAAAACCACAGCTTTGACTATATGGGTCTTTGTTGGCAAAGAGATGTCTCTGCTTTTTAATATACTGTCTTGGTTTGTCATAGCACTCCTTCTAAGACAAAATGTAAATGTATCAGTGGCTGTGTTTCGATAAAATTTTACTTACAGAAACTTAAATTTGAATTTCATATTATTCTCACATGTCACAAAATATTTTTCTTTTGATTTTTTTTCCCAGCTATTATAAATATGGAAAAAACTTATTTCCTCATGGGCCATACAAAAATGGTTAGTGGGCTATATTAGGGTCATAGAAGCTCACAGGATATAATTTTCTAATCCTGGTATACCTTCAGCACTCCAGAATTTTGCTAGAGAGAATAATCTGGATCTTCACAGCTTTTATCAAAACCCCTTTGAGAGAAATGGATTTGGAAAATAGAACTCAAAGGACATACTGTCTATCCATTTTTCTATATTAACTTTAAATTCTGTCTTTGAGGCAAGTTCAACTCCTGAAAGACTATTAACTTGGTCCAACTCAGCTCAACTCCAAAGAGAATCTCTTTCATTGAACTAAATTTGAATATTATGCTTTCTACTTTAATCAGTGGTTACTACAAGATAAAACAGTTTTATTTCAGCTTTTGAACTTGCAAAACAACTCCAATAAATCACTCAGTGTCCCTGTGTAGGGCATCCTGCAAAGAATTTGTCTCAGAATTCAGTACTAGGAAAAACTCTTTCAGACATTTCCCAGTTCTTTCTCTCAGCTGCTGCTGCTGCTGCTAAGTCACTTCAGTCGTGTCCGACTCTGTGCAACCCCATAGACGGAAGCTCACGAGGCCCCCCTGTCCCTGGGATTCTCCAGGCTAACTACATACAATTCTTACCAAACTTTCCTCTTTACATTGGCTTCTGGAAAGCTTAGAGTCAGCTTTTATTCTCAGTCATAGCAACAGCATCCTTCCAAGGCCCCTATATAGTACAACTCCAGGGACCCTAAATTAGTAGTGTAGTACAGACATTTAGGTGAGAAAACTGATATCTGGAAAAGTGACGGCCTTCTTTCTGAATGAGTCTGGACCTACTTTGAAGGCCGTCCTACATCTACCCCTTCTTCAGCTGTCTTTTCTGTTTTCCTGAAATACATTAATATGTTCTCTTAGAAAAAGTTGGCGAAAGATAGTTTCTTAGAGGAAAATGGCAAAGGTATCTCTAGAAACTCATCTTGAAAGGATTCACTTTCTGTGTTGGGTTAATTGCACAGAAAAGTGCTAGGGAAAAAAAAAAAAACTTGAGGAAGGAACACTGGTCCAAACCTGGCAGGCCATTAATTTCCTTGTGTCAAACCTAACACAGAAAGCACCTGTTATTTGCTCTAGACTCTGAGAAGCCATAGATCATAGAGTTCTTTACTAGCCCATGGACCCATGACTAAGCCTGTTCAAGGTCTGGTAGTTTACAGAGAGGCACTCTATAAATTTTCTAGGAAATAGCACTCATTGACTCATCAAGCATTTCAATAATCTGAATCTTTTAGTGACTAAGGAATAATTTTCAATGGTGTTTGGACTAATGTCTCCAGAGTTCAGAAGGTAGTAGGATTAAAAAACAACAACAACAACCATACTTCTCTATCCACATCTACTTTGAATTAACACCGTCTCCACATCTGGGTGCAAGGCTACCTTTTTTTTTTTTCTTCCCTTAAGAAACACCCCACTGTCTGTCCTGAGCCCTTTCCCAGTGGGACTCTGATTGGGTGCTCCGAATTAGATACCAGGCTTTCTTTACTTCCAGCTACCTAAGTCTGCTGTCAGGAGGTCAAAAATAGAAATGTGATTGGTTTTTCCACTTCTGGGACTTGTCAAATGCCTCTAGGAACTGAACATTTTTATTTATACTCCAGATAGTTTTACTACACAAATCAAATGCATTGGGACAGTTTAAATTGAGAGTTATGAAGGCCTTTCCCTATATGGGAGTTAGGAGCATGTTCATTCTCTCTATAATATTCCCATTCCTTTGAGTCCAACAGTTTTTCTTGAACTGTTGGCATTAGTTTGCTTCATGCAGCCTATTTGTGGTGCACTAATCTACTTTGGCTTGTCTCTTGGTCATCTAGTTCCCTACATGCTGCTGCGCTGAGAGGGGCCCAAAGCCTCTATTTGAGGAAGAAGTGTATCCTATAGTGACCCTTAGACAACCAAGTAAGAACTAAAGAAATGAAGGTCTACGTACTGTAACTCCAAGGTGGCCAGAGAATCCCTCTTTTTCTGTTTTCTTTTTGGATTATCATACCTCCTTTCCATGAGTGGTGGGTCCAGGAGAACTGGGCCAAGAAGATGATTTTACCAAAATTTTCTCCAGGCCACTTGACTTGCTTCCAGCCTAGGCAAATGGAATCATTTAGGTCTTCAGGCATAAAGGTGTAGGGTCAGTAACCAGCTGACTCTAACAAGAATAGGCAGGTGTATGTTTGGAGCCATCTTCGTTTTTCCCTGTAGCTGCTGTGGTCAGTAGTGATGTCACTAACCTGGGGTCATCAGTCTTCAGTTTTTCTACCTTTCCCCTTTTCCTTACCCCTTCTTCTCCCTCCCTCTGCTCTCTCCTCTACCATGTAGAAACACAGCTCACTCAATGTTTCATAATCCCTCCTCATTGTGCTCTTCCTATATTGCCTGTCACAGTGAAAGGCACCAACCTCTGTCAGAACCAAACCCTGCCTCCTCCCTGCCCACACCTTACTGTGTAGTCATCAAATCTCATCAGTTTTACCTCATCTTTAACTCTCACACCTGTCTTCTTTTCATCTCTGTTGCTGTTGTTACTGTTTAGTTGGTAAGTTATGTCTGACTCTTTTGAGACCCCGTGGATTATAGCCTGCCAGGTTCCTCTGTCCATGGGATTTCCCAAGCTAGAATACTGGAGAGGGTTGCCATTTCCTTCTCCAGGGGATCTTCCTGATCCATTGATCAAACTTGCATCTCCTGCTTGGCAGGCAGATCCTTTACCACTGAGCCACTTAGGAAGCCCCTCTCTCATCTCTATCAGCTCCCATTTCTAGTTCATTACCTCTCCTGCCCACAACAGCTTCTGTTGTGCCCTTAATCATTGACTTCAGGTCTCCCTTACTCAGGAAATTCATCCCATTCCTACCAGACAGAGTACTCTTTGTCTGTGCTTCTACAACATCCTCTATTTATTAATTTTGTAAGTAGAATTGCCTCCTCCACTAAACAGTAAGCTCTTTTTTTCTCCTTCAACCTTGTATCCCCAGGCCCAGACAAGATCTGACACATAACAAATGCTCAATAACTCTTTGATAACTGAATTAATGAGATATACAAAAGAAATTTGGAAAGTTATGCTTTTAACTGGGGATAGATATTGAGGCTAAGATAGTCTGTAATTTTTTTATTTGCACAGATTTTTGAGACATTAGTAGCATTTCTGTCTTTTTTTTTTTTTTTTTTTTAGTTATATACCACTTCAGAGAACTATTACGTTTTTATAATTATGAAGTGCTTTTTTATAATCCACATTGTATTGAAAGAGACACTTGGGAAGAAAGTTTGCTTTTTGAATTTCCTTTATTCCCCTGTGACTTTAATTCTGACCCCTGAGGTATCAGAACCCAGGCTGGCTTGATCAAATCTTGGCAGTGAAAGGAGAGTAGGCCCTTAGAGGAATTATCCAGCTTGCTGGATTCTCTAGGTGAGAATGGTTCTTAATAAGGATTCTAGTAAATATTGGAAAAAGATCGGTGCTGTATAGTCAAAGTGCAGATACTAAGCCAGGAACGGGGAGGAAGATGGACCACTGCATGCACACAAGGCCTGTCAGAGATTTGGATTCAAACCAGAGCAGCAGGGATTATATGACAAGGTCAGTGAAGGGATCTCACATCTGACCCAGGACTGGGCTGTCTCTTTGATACTGGTTTATGCAGACGATGAGGAGTCTTTTAAGAGCATCAGCCGCAGGGATGCCTTTCTGGTTCTGCCCAGTCTTAAAAGAGCCCATTCTGAGGATGGCCAGGGATTTAAAACAGGTCTGTACAATTTGTTCTATTTTTTTTAGATGCTGTGTTCAGATCTGCATTTATAGTAATTTATTTCATACAATATACTTTGAAAAAGGTGGCACAGTGGTAAAGAATCTGCTTGCCAATGCAGGAAGTACAGAGAAGCAGCTTTGGTCCCTAAGTTGGAAAAATCCTCTAGAGTAGGAAATGGCTACTCCAGTATATACAACCTGCTCCAGTATTCTTGCCTGGAAAATTCCATGGACAGAGAAGCCTGGCAGGCTACAGTCCCAAGGTATCGCAAAGAGTAGGATATGACTGAGCAACAGAGAACACATACGATTTCAAAAAAGAATGTGAGGTGGCCTAAGATAAAAGGACAGATGCACTGTTATTAACAAACAGTAATACAGGTTAAAAGGCAGAAATTCAAGTGAGAAGGAGAAAATTAATATTATATTAAAAAGTTGTGGCTGAAGAAAATGATGCTATCAAGATCAAAGTCTAGCCCTGAGCTTTCTAGTGGCCTCAACAAAACAGGAACTACATGGATTTTGTTTTTAAAATCTTTCTGAAATAGTTCCAAATTTTGGTATAGATGACAAAGAGTATCTGTTCACCAGGAGAAGAAATTTAGTCTTGGGTGTGAACTCTGAAAGGAATTTGCCATACAAACCTTTATTTAAGAGGCACTGAGCAATATAATAAAGTATTCATATGTAGTATCCTTATTAATGCTCTATCTTTTTTGTAATGTTTGAAAACAGATGATTAAAATCTTGGTTGAATCTTAGTTATGGTTACATTTCTACATTTCTTATTTAGGTATTTATTACTATATTGGAACTTGCATTCAGAATTTTTGCATAATTTTTTATAGCTTCTATTAATATTATATTTTATTGCTCTAAATGCTTGTCTGTCAACGCTTTTTGCTATAAAATTGACATCATATACGATAATTAAGCCCTTAAATTGTCATCATGAGTTTTGCTTTAAGTTAGCCATTATTTTGAGTAATTCTTATCACAAATCTTTGCTCAATTGGTTTAATTCTCTTCTGTTCCTCCCATCAGTGTTTTTAAATGTTTATACCATCTTTACAAGTTCATTGCTATCATTCATTCCTGCTGTACGTTGCAGGTTTATGACCTTTTTGTGACTCTCAAACTGTATTTTCTAGATGAACTCTGCCAGTTAAACTGGGAATGTATGTACCGGTTTCAGGCAAAAGTAATTTAATTTAATTTACAGTGAAACTCTGAAATTCCTCTTCTGTTCTCCTTGGTTTATATATATTCTGACCAGGTGATACTAACAGTGAATTGTGTTTTATCATCACACTCATTTGCCACCTCTTTTACAAATGCTTCATCAATGAGTTTTTCAAACCTCTGGCTGCTAATATTTAAATTCCTAATTGTAATCATTACTGGAGACCTCATTTATTTTGTTTAAAATGCCTTGGAAACAGGTCTCTGAATCTTCTCTGTCAACAAAATGGTGTGATGAAATAATTTTATTTATAGATAGTTGATATCATTTTAAAATTCATTTCCTTGCAAATCTTAAATATACTTTTTCAACTTTATTACTGCTTGATTTTGGGAAAGGGAACAGTTGTGACATCAGTAGCAAAGCTGTCAAAATCTTATATAATTTATTCTTGAATTATTAGGCACAAGTCTCACTGAAGTGTTGTATATTTTATACTCTGCAACCAAAACGTGGAATTAATGTTAGCTCATTAATGGATATTTCTGGATCCATACTCAGATCCACAGGAACATGAGAACTCAGACAAAAGTGGAAGTAATAATAAGAAATAGTCAATAATTCAAAGTAGCTGATGATAACATCTGGCCCTTTGGAGGAAGGCCATGGAGCAATGTTTAATTAGGCTGAAGAAATATGGGTAATGAAAATGTGATTGGATATAAAGACCTTCCTAATAATGAAGGCTGTTAAGTGATAGAATCACTAATATTCTTTGTTGAAAGGATAGATACATAACTGGCCGGGCTGAGTTAAGACTCCTTAAGGGGTGTTGCTACTCAAAATGTGGTCCACAGACCAGCAACAACAGTGATACCTGTGAGCTTGTTAGAACTGTAGGCTCCACCACAAATCTCCTCAGAATCTGCATTTTAACAAGATATCCAGATTAAGATGCACATTAACATTTTGAGAAGCAGATTGCCTTATAGCACTCTTCTAAAACTTGGGTGAATATAGGAATCAACTGGGGAATTTTTAGAAATGCCAACCTCAGAGACTTTGATTGAATAGGTCTGAGATGTGGTCCTGAGAGTGGGAACTCATCCCCAGGTAATTTTAATGTGCAGCGGTTTCCACTGCTTCAGAACTGTTTTAGTAGCCTATGGAAATCCACTGAAGTCCTGGACTCAGACATCCTGATCGTTTTTTTAATTGTGGTTAAAAAATACATAACACAAAATTTACCATTTTAAATAATTTCAGTGTAAAATTCGTAGTAGGAAGTCAAGAGATACCTGGAGTAATAGGCAAGTTGGGCCATGGAGTGCAAAATTAAGCAGGGCGAAGGCTAAGAGACTTTGCCAAGAGAATGCACTGTCATAGCAAACACCCTCTTCCAACAATATGAGAAAACTCTATACATGGACATCACCAGATGGTCAATACTAAAATCAGATTGATTATATTCTTTGCAGCTGAAGATGGAGAAGCTCTATACAGTCAGCGAAAACAAGACCGGGAGCTGGGAGCTGACTGTGGCTCAGATCATGAACTCCCTAACTCAAAATTTAGACTTAAATTGAAGAATGTAGGGAAAACCACTAAACCATTCGGGTATGACCAAAATCAACTTCCTTACAATTATACAGTGGGAGTGGCAAATAGATTCAAGGGATTAGATCTGATAGACAGAGTGCTTGAAGAACTATGGACGGAGGTTCATGACATTGTACAGGAGGCAGGGATCAAGACCATCCCCAAGAAAAAGAAATGCAAAAAAAGGCAAAATGGTTGTCTGAGGAGGTCTTACAGATAGCTGAAAAAAGAAGAGAAGCAAAAGGCAAAGGAGAAAAGGAAAAATGTACCCATCTGAGTGCAGAGTTCCAAAGAATAGCAAGGAGAGGTAAGAAAGTCTTCCTTGGTGATCAGTGCAAAGAAATAGAGGAAAGCAATAGAATGGGAAAGACTGAGATTTCAAGAAAATTAGAGATATCAAGGGAACATTACATGCAAAGATGGGCTCAATAAAGAACAGAAATGGTATGGACCTAACAGAAGCAGAAGATATTAAGAAGATGTGGCAAGAATAAATCTATACAAAAAGATCTTAATGACTCAGATAACCATGATAGTGTGATCACTCACCTAGAGCCAGACATCCTAGATTGCGAAGTCAAGTGGGCCTTACGAAACATCACTACAAACAAAGCTAGTGGAGGTGATGGAATTCCAGTTGCAGTATTTCAACTGGAAGTGCTGCACTCAGTATGCCAGCAAATTTGGAAAACTGAGCAGTGGCCACAGGACTGGAAAAGGTCAGTTTTCATTCCAATCCCAAAGAAGGGCAATGCCAAAGAATGTTCAAACTATCGCACAATTGCACTCACCTCACATGCCAGCAAAATAATGCTCAAAATTCTCCAAGCCAGGCTTCAACATGAACCATGAACTTCCAGACATTCAAGCTAGTTTTAGAAAAGGCAAAGGAACCAGAGATCAAGTTGTCAACATCTGTTGGATCATCAAAAAAGCAAGAGAGTTCCAGAAAAACATCTGCTTTATTGACTATGCCAAAGCCTCTGACTATGTGGTTCACAACAAACTGGAAAATTCTTCAAGAAATGGGAATACCATACCACCTTACCTGCCTCCTGAGAAATCTGGATGCAGGTCAAGAAGCAACAGTTAGAACTGGACATGGAACAACAGACTGGTTCCAAGTTGGGAAAGGAGTACGTCAAAACTGTATATTGTCACCCTGTTTATTTAATTTATATACAGAGTACTTCATACGAAATGCTGGGCTGGATGAAGCACAAGCCAGAATCAAGATTGCTGGGAGAAATATCAGTAACCTCAGATATGCAGATGACACCA
The DNA here is from genome assembly GCA_935064755.1 of Tragelaphus eurycerus. Lineage (NCBI taxonomy): Eukaryota > Metazoa > Chordata > Mammalia > Artiodactyla > Bovidae > Tragelaphus > Tragelaphus eurycerus. Next base: position 13,385,939 of record CAKXYN010000015.1, on the reverse strand, counting down.
CCTTTATGGCAGAAAACAAAGAAATTAAAGAGCCTCTTGATAAAAGTGAAAGAGGAGAGTGAAAAGCTGGCTTAAAACTCAACATTCAGAAAATTAAGATCATGGCATCCTGTCCCATCACTTCATGGCAAGTAGGTGGGGAAACAATATTTTGGGGGCTCCAAAATCACTGCAGATGGTGACTGTATCCAAGAAATTAAAAGATGCATGCTCCTTGGAAGGAAAGCTATGACCAACCTAGACAGCATATTGCCAACAACAGTCCGTATAGTCAAAAGCTGTGGTGTTTCCAGTAGTCATGTATGGATTGAGAGTTGGACCATAAAGAAAGCTGAGCATTGAAGAATTGATGCTTTTGAACTGTGGTGTTGGAGAAGACTCTTGAGAGTTCCTTGAACTGCAAGGAGATCATACCAGTCTGTCCTCTTTAGGACTGAATATTCAGTCAATTCTGAATATTCATTGGAAGGACTGATGCTGAAGCTGAAACTGCAATACTTTGGCCACCTGATGGGAAGAACTGACTCACTGGAAAAGACCCTGATGGTGGGAAAGATTGAAGGCAGGAGGAGAAGGGGACAAAAGAGAATGAGATGGTTGGATGGCATCACTAACTCAATGGACATGAGTATGAGCAAGCTCTGGGAGATGTATAGGAAAGCCTGGCATGCTGCAGCTCATGGGGTTGCAAACAGTTGGACCGGACTAAATGACTGAACTGAACTGAAGTACTTTCCAATGGTGTATAATTATCACCACTATCCATTTCCAAAAATTTTTCATCATCTCAAAGAGAAATTCTCTACCAATTCAGGAATTATTCCCCATTCTCATCAACCCTTATAAATCTTCTGTCTCTCTGTATTTATTATTCTGAAATATTTCACATCAGTGGAATCACACATTGTGTGATCTTTTGTGTGTGACATTTCTCTTAGCATAATGTTTTCAAAGTTAATCCATGATATAGCATCTATTGAATTTTATTCTTTTTTATGGCTGCAGGCCACTCTCCCTTCTTCCTGATAGCAGGGCTGAGCCTCCACAAGTTTGAGGCTGCATGGGAATTTCTTCAGGGTTGGAGACTGCCTCACCTGTAGCAGTAGCCCAGTAGCTTGTGGTGCAGGTACGGGGTGACTGGGATTTTGTTTGCAAGGAGACTCACCTGACTTTATCACAAGTAAGAAGGAGGGCATTTTAAGGATACAAGAGAGGTTGCATCCTTCACCATCAGGAGAAAACAGGACACCTGGACCCTTGGGAAGATAAGAACCTTGGGTTGGTTCTGTGTCCCGTAAGGCTTTGGAGAACTCTCTCTTTAGTGAATGGAGCTTTCTTCTCACACTCCATCATCAGTGGATCTTAGCTACTTTTTATGTCAGCTTCTTTCTGTTACGCACATGTATTCTTTCACTTTTTGATGACTTTATTTCCTCTGGGCTTCCCAAGTGGCTCGGTGGTAAAGAATCCACCTACCAATGCAGGAGGCCCAAGAGATGCAGATTCTATCCTTGGGTCAGGAAGATCTCTGGAAGAGGAAACAGCAAACCACTCCAGGATTCTTGCCAGGGTAATCCCATGGACAGAAGAGCCTGGCAGGCTATAGTCCATGGATTCGCAAAGAGTTGGACATGTCTGAGTACCTGAGGATGCATGCATATTTCCTCTACCCCAACTTCTGCTTCTTACAGATTCATTTTGCATTAAGACTTAATAAGGCTTCTTTTAGCTCCTATGGCTGCCATTGCTAACTGCCTCATTTTCTCCAGCAAAATTCTCTAGAAATAACAAAAATGTAATTGGTCCAGCTCATCTTTCAATACCAGGTAATGTCCATCACTCTCAGGCAGTGATCCATCTCCTGGTCCAGTTGACTGTTGTTTTATAGTCTCCTTGGGTGGGGCTGGAGTGGAGTGTATAAGGTGTTGTTCTTGGGAGTTGCTGGAGGGAAAGGCAGACACATTGGTGTGTCTATAACAGCATGTGATTCAGAGTTCACTTCTCTCAACTTATCACTTGTGTACTCAGGTTGATAGTGAGCATATTTTTACATGGGAAAATACTGGTTAATCATGAAGCCTGACTTTCCCACCCAGTTGTAAAGGCAAATGTGTTCTTTTGTTTTAATTTTATTTTTTTTAACTTTACAATATTGTATTGGTTTTGCCATATATCGAAATGAATCCGCCACAGGTGTACGTGTGTTCCCCATCCTGAACCCTCCTCCCTCCTCCCTCTCCATACCATCCCTCTGGGTCGTCCCAGTGCACCAGCCCCAAGGGCAAATGTGTTCTTAAATACATATTTAAGAAACAGTGAAAATAAAACACAGGGCACTTAAGTTTGAACTTCAGCTGATCAATGAATATATTTCCGATGAGCAACATCTGTGTTTGTGACATACGGTAAAAAGTTATTCTTTGTTTTTGTTGTTACTGTTTTCTAAATCAGGCAACCCTAGAGACAAGAGATTTTTCAAAGGGGAAGCTATTCCTTAGGAATGTTATAAAAAAGTCTGAGAATTAGGAACTGGTTTGTTTCTCAGATATTCCAGCTGCCTTCTTCAAGTGAGGGAATCTGTTTACATTGCTGCTGCTGCTGCTAAGTCGCTTCAGTCGTGTCTGACTCTGTGCGACCCCATAGACAGCAGCCCACCAGGCTCCTCTGTCCCTGGGATTCTCCAGGCAAGAACACTGGAGTGGGTTGCCATTTCCTTCTCCACTTCTTTTGCAGTGTCTGTAAAATTCACTTGGTTCTTTGCTTCATACTCCAGACAATCACAACTATGTTTGCTGCTGCTGGGGTTGCTACTGTGCTTCACTGGCTACTTTACCATGTGATGCACACCAGTTGAGCAGTGTAATGAGAGTTTAACAAAGGAACTATTGACAGTCTGGTGGGAAAAATGTAGGAAATCATGAGAGAGAATGCAGTGATGCCAGGCAGGCAGGTAACCTCATCTAGGCCTGATGATTTTGTAGACAAGACCACTTCACAGGCTTTGTGGCCTCTTGTCAAGGGGCCCCCAACTGCCCCCATGGCAGCCCTGCAGGTAGGCAGCTGGAGAAATACACATTTTACCTTCACCCCCTTCCTTCCTTCCTCCCTCTGTTCTCCTGCCAGGGCTCTCAGGTGACCAAATCCAGGCAGAAAGCATACGGGCCAGCCTCTAGAGCACACAGAGGGTGAAGAGTAGCAGAGTGTACAAAAGGGCAAATAGAAGACTTAAGCTCAAATCCCTCCTCTGCACAGACTCTCTTAATCATTTTATGTAGTCACCTCACTTGATCTCACAACAGTTTTATAGTGAAAGTACTCTTAATGCCCCCATTTTACTGATGTGGTTGAAGGATTAGTTGTATTGAATAACTTGCTCAGGATCACATAGCTAGTAAACAGTGCAAGAATATAAAACTATCTATTCACCTCCATATCACTGTACAAGACTTCTTGGTGACCTCTTTTCATTGTGTTTTTGGTTTTTTTTTTAACTTTCATGTTGTTGAAGATTTTTCATTGTTCACGCGTCTTGTTGACAACTACTGAAAAATCCCTCCAAGAACTAGTTTAGCAGTTTATATATAAAATATGCTCGCTCAGTGTTTGTCCATTTTCTGTTTGACTTCTGGTTTGAGATGGCAGCAGAGGCAGGGAGCCCAGGTTTGAGAGTTGGGTCGGTGAGTTCTTTCCTTGCAGGAAAGCTGGTAAAAGAAGGCTCCTGACTCAAAATCTATGCTTCATCCTGCACAGGGGAAGGCCTGTGCACAAGGCCTGAAGACAAGACTCTCAGACACCCCAACGAGTAATTTTACAGAATTGTAGGCTTAGAAATGCCCTTAGGGGTCCCCTACAACCTCTACCTAACGTGTGGTTCCTCTTCAAGATTCAGTCCTCCTCCTTGTCCCTAGGGTTGTCTTCTGGGTAAACACATCAGGAGAGTGACTGACCAAGAGATTTAAGGAAGGGTTCATAGCTCCCTTGACTGATTCTTTTTTTATTATTATTAATTAATTTATTTGGCTGTGCCTGGTCTTAGTTGCTGTGCACAATGTGATCTTTGATCTTCATTGCAGCATGGGGGATCTTTAGTTGTGACAAGTGGGATCTTTTTTTTAGTTGTTGGATGTGGGATCTAGTTCACTGACCAGGGATCAAACTCAGGCCCCATTCACTGGGAGTGGGGAGTCTTAGCCACTGGACTACTGGGGAAACCCCTTGAGTGATTCTTGTTTACCACCTAAGAATTCCTTTTCACTGCCGAACTTTGACAAACCTTGGTTTTGCCCACTGATCACATGGAGGTGGGTAATGCAACATATAATAATCTCTATAATCTCCTTGAAAATGTATAAGGCTTCCTGAAGAAAGTATCAAGGTGTGCTGTTGAAATAAGTAGGAACAAATGTAGACTCCCTTGGTTAACTTGGCTAAATCCCTGATATGTAAAAGTCAGGACAAGGAAATGTAGGTTGGAATCTTTAATTATGAGACAAAACATGAAAGATGATTCAGTTAGTGTATAATGTAATTTGAAAAGTGGAAATAGTGGGCTGCTGCTGCTACTGCTGCTAAGTCACTTCAGTCGTGTCCGACTCTGTATGACCCCATAGACGGAAGCTCACCAGGCTCCCCTGTCCCTGGGATTCTCCAGGCAAGAACACTGGAGTGGGTTGCCATTTCCTTCTCCAATGCATGAAAGTGAAAAGTGAAAGTGAAGCCGCTCAGTCGTGTCCGACTCTTAGCCACCCCATGGACTGGAGCCTACCAGGATCTTCCATCCATGGGATTTTCCAGGCAAAAGTACTGGGGTGGGGTGCCATTGCCTTCCCCGGAAATAGTGGACTAGAGACAAATATTTCAGAGAAGGCGATGGCACCCCAGTCCAGTACTCTTGCCTGGAAAATCCCATGGACGGAGGAGCCTGGTGGGCTGCCGTCTATGGGGTCGCACAGAGTCGGACATGACTGAAGCGACTTAGCAGTAGCCGCAACAGAGACAAGTATTTACTTCTGGAAAGTGAAACAAAGAGATAAAAGCCAAATGACTTAAAAAAAAAAAAAAGTCAAGCTCATTACTCACAAAAGTTGAAATCTTCCTTTTTAATTGGATTTTTAAATCATTACTCCCCCAGAAAAACAGTTTCTCAGTTTGCAGTTCTCATAAAACTGCATAAGATATTTACACTATTAAATTTAATTTTATGTATTTTAATATCATTTATGTATCTATTTTTCTTCCAACTTCTATGTTTATGCTATGCTATGCTAAGTCACTTCAGTCGTGTCCGACTCTGTGTGACCCCATAGACGGCAGCCCACCAGGCTCCACCGTCCCTGGGATTCTCCAGGCAAGAACACTGGAGTGGGTTGCCATTTCCTTCTCCAATGCATGAAAGTGAAAAGAGAAAGTGAAGTCGCTCAGTCATGTCTGACTCTTAGCGACCCCATGGACTGCAGCCTACCAGGCTCCTCCGTCCATGGGATTTTCCAGGCAAGAGTACTGGAGTGGGGTGCCATTGCCTTCTCCCAACTTCTATGTTTAGGGGTTTTTTAAAATAGTCAAAGAGGACAGTTTGAGTTTAAAACTTGGTTTCAGAGGGAGATTAGGTAAAGTAGAGGGAGTTTTGATGTTTGGATGTGGCTTTGTTGCTCAGCCCTATTATAGCAACACAGGTGTTGTGGGCCTAGATTGTGTGTTTGCTGCGCCTTTCTGTGGCCCCTGACTTCCCCTCAGCTACTTTCACCCAGGGTTCCCCCTTTCTGCTTCCTTGGCACCTTAGACATGCATCTGTATGGTGCTTGTGTAGGTCCTTGTACACATACAGAACTTATAGAGGGTACTGTCGGGTAGAAAGCACATCTCATTGATCTCAGTAGCTGAATATGCCCGACATATGTTAATAGTGAATGCCAACAGATGCTTGTCGAAAGAATGAATGGATTCTCTCATCTCCCTAATGAATCCTTCCTACGTACAGAAGCTCCACAGTACCCTCTGCATGACTCAGGGGTGGAGGAGGTAGTTTCTTCAGTGAATCTGGGCCACTGCAAATTTTCTGCTACCTGTACCTATGCCTGAAATTTCTCCCTTTGTTTCTGTTTTCTTTGACTTAAGACAACAGAAGCTTTAGTCCCACTTAAAATGCATATGTCCTTGGACAAGGTAACTCTTTAAACTTGATGATAGTGTAAACCTCATTCTAAACCCTATAATTTAGTGCAAGTCCATTGTGTTCCTCAGTTCTGGGAGAAGGTTTGTTTTGGAGACACGAGAGATAGAATGAAGATACTGAACAACACGAAGGAGGCAGCTGCAATATAGAGGGAAACGTCTAAATATTGGGTTGGCCAAAAAGTTTGTTTCAGTTTTTCCGTGTTATGGAACTTTTGGCCAACCCAATAATTTTGTGTCACCCTCACCAAACTGGTTTTTTATGTTTTTTCAAAGGGTTCTTTGGGTTTTGAGATAAGAAGAAAGTCCTAAAAGCATCTTCCTGTCCAGGTTTGGGCTTTGTAACAAAGGCCTTCTAAAGATAATGCCAGGGCCTTTGATGTCTAATTTTAGTTAAAAAGGAAAATAACGTAAGGAATGACTCTAACTGTTGAAATTGCAGGTTAGTCAAGCGGGCAGTGGTATTAGAGTCTGCCAGTAATTTGAGAGACAGAAAGGCCTTTCTGGTAGCCCTTAAATTGTACAAAGTCAATGACAGTTACTTAATCTGCCTGCTTATAAGATCAGTGCTGGATAATGCCGTGACTTTTTGGTGGGAAATATGTAGAATTGTCTTGGTTTGTCTGGGACTGTCCCCATTTTAGCACTGAAAGTTCCGTGTCTTGGGAAACCCCCACTCTAGGGCTAACCACAGCATTCTGTCACCTTAAAGGACCCAAGTGTGAAGGTGCATTATGCTCAAATATGAAGGTGCATAATTAATTTTAACATTAATACAGCTGCTAACTTGCTATCCAGTAACTGTGGGGAAAAGAAACATTTTAAAATAAGTAAACAAGTCACCCAATTTTGGAGGATGTTAGCTCTCCTATCTCATTTTGATAAGGTAATCTTATATCAGCAGAGAACTCCCAAACTCGGCTTTAAAAATAACAGTTACATAATTATACTTCCCTGGTTTAAACCACTAATAAGACATTGCCAAATTTTAGCTGTGTGAAGATAAATGTTTTTCATCTGTGATGATGTTGCGTTACACACACAAAAAAAGGAGTTTTATTTTTCTGGTTTAGCATACTTTCGTTTTAATTACAGGTACATCGTTTTTCACCTCATTAACAGACCACAGTTTATTGTCACAGGATATCATTCCTATGGATACCCGTTGCTGTTGTTTACTGAGAGCACTATACTGTGTTATTTACTTTTAAAATAGCTTTAATCAGGCATCCTTTCATTTATAGCTCACCTGTACTTAAATATCAACTTTTAAGAGTTGGTTTCACATATAGAGAATTAAATCTAAATGTAGAGAGAAGATAGAGAGGGGGGAAGAGAGCCTCAGATGGCTGCTGCCTTCTAATGCCTAAAGTGCTACATTTGTTATTATATGAATACAGTGACAGTAAGACTCTTCAGGAACCAAGCAATAATATCCACCAAAGCTATACATTAAAAAAAATTAAAACACATCGCTAAACATCTCTTAAGAAGAAAATGAAAATTACAGAATGTGTAAAGATGAATGGACGCAGAAGCATTACTTTATAAAGTCTGTGGTTTATATTAATCGTCAAATTGCTACCCAGAATGAAATGTGTAGCCTTACATATATAGAAAATAAGGATGTTGAAAATAAGCACATTTTTGAATCAAAATTTAACCCCCCAGTCCAGCAATCAATCAAACAAAAATAGGAAAATGAACATGAAAGAGAATGGAAAAATATACAGTGTAATGGTAGGAAATAATGCAATAGAAAATGATAGAAGCAGTGAACTTGAGAAAGTTCTCCTTTTACATTGGGATCTCAACTGCCTATTCTCTGATTTGGATACTTATTTTCCAACCCAAGGAGTTAGTGTTATGGACATTGAATTAACAGACAGAAGGAAGAGCAGGAAATCTGTGATTACTTCTGTCTGGGATACTGCAAAGGGGAGAAGAAGAAATAACATTTACAAAGATATATGTCAAAAGTTATGGTAGGCAGGTTATGTACATTTTGTGTTTTAATAATATATCTTCCTCATTTACAGATAAGAATATGAAGCACAGAGTGGCTTAATAATTTCTTAATTATTGCCCAGACAGTAAGTCCTGGTGCTTAAGTTTGAATTCTGGAAGGGTTATTTTTTGACATTTAATTTACCATGTGTTGTCAGTTAAAGACATCACTGGTTTTAGAAACATGTTGTTTTGAAAACTCATATCTGCTTAGGAAGGCCATGGAGGTATCATTCACATTTTAGAGTGAAATGGTTTTAACAAATTACTTTCTTTTCAACATTTAGCTGTGGTTAGCTGTATTAAAAGAATGGGACGTCTAAAATGGTTGGAGATGGAGGAGCGATGCAGTAGAAGTGGTCCTGCTTGGAGGCTGAGGTCTGAATGAGACTGGAAGCCAAAGTGCAGAAAGGGAAGTGGGAAATTGCCAATGATAAAGTCTGACTATTTCAAAATTCTGGCTAGGGTCAGCCCCACCCACAAGAAGACCAAGACAGGTTCTTCCTCTTTCCTTCTCTTGTACAAATCAGTCCCTATTCCTGAGACCAAGAGGTCCAGGTCCAAGGGCTGCTCTATAGAAAACAGAGTCACAATGAGCTTTAGAAGCTATGCATGCTACTCCCCAACAGGCCTCCCCTATACCTATACAGTCGGAGAAGGTAATGGCACCCCACTCCAGTACTCTTGCCTGGAAAATCCCACGGACGGAGGAGCCTGGTAGGCTGCAGTCCATGGGGTCGCTAAGAGTCAGACATGACTGAGCAACTTCACTTTCTCTTTTCACTTTCATGCATTGGAGAAGGAAATGGCAACCCACTCCATTGTTCTTGCCTGGAGAATCCCAGGGGTGGGGAAGCCTGGTGGGCTGCCGTCTATGGGGTCACACAGAGTCGGACATGACTGAAGTGACTTAGCATAGCATAGCATAGCATACCTATACAGTACCCCAAACTATTCCTGACCTCCTTGCTGGAAGAGAGTGATAGAAATTTGCTCCTCGGAGGACAGCTCATAACCACTTTGAACTTGAGCTAATTGTTAGAAAAGCCTTCCTAGCACCAGCAAAAGTCTTGTCTCCCTTCAGCTTCCCCTTATTGGTCCTACTTCTCTCCTCTGAAATTGCCCAGTCTGTGTGATATTTTGTTCAGATGGAATTTGATCTGTCATGCAGTGTTGTTTTTGGCTGATTTGCTAAGTTGATTAGATTCTTCTATAAACTCAAAGCTTTTGGATCAAGGTAAATCTGGTAAAAATGTTCTAGCAATTATTTTTCAGAAAGACTGCCACAGTTTTCTTAAAATAAGGATGCTCCCAATTTACAGATTCATAATGTGAAGCAGTCTTATGTGCAAATCCATAGACAAACCCACATAAAGCATTCACATAAAAAAGAAGCAATCAGTATATTTTTCCTGTTGATTGGCACTATGTGAAAACTACTTCTGTTCATTTGTGGTAAAAGTAACTGGGTATCAACTTGGGAAAATGTTCCACTTTTAAGTGAACAATTAAAATGATAATGAAGTACCTTTTTACTTCTGTTTGTTTAGCTACAAAACAAAGCAACACTCTTAATAATATTTAACATTTGCTGCTCCAGTACTCTTGCCTGGAAAATCCCATGGATGGAGGAGCCTGGTGGGCTGCAGTCCATGGGGTCGCTAAGAGTCGGACACGACTGAGTAACTTCACTTTGACTTTTCATTTTCATGCATTGGAGAAGGAAATGGCAACCCATTCCAGTGTTCTTGCCTGGAGAATCCCAGGGACGGGGGAGCCTGGTGGGCTGCCGTCTATGGGGTCGCACAGAGTCAGACACAACTGAAGTGACGCAGCAGCAGCAGCAGCAGGAAAGAGTAAAACTAGTACTCTCATTAATTACCTTTGGTTTCATAGAAGTCTTCTAGAAATCAATTGATTTAAAAATATCATATCCTTTGTCCCAGTAGGATCTTCTGGAAAATTATGCTAAGGAAATAATCAAAAGATTTACAAATATGTGATAAAAATTTGCAATTTATTAAAAATTGTTTGTAATGGTGAAAAATTGTTTACAGCATAAAAATCCAACAGTAGGAAATGGTTAATTTGATTAGGGCACATCCCCTGGGTGGGAGATTAGGCAGCCATTTCATATAATGATTATGAAAAAAACAACACTGTGTGTAATCCAGATGGTCTTAGAGGAAAAATCTTAGGTAAGTCACTGGGGTGGAAGCAGAAACACGGTGCAACAAAAAACATCTACCTCTACTTCATCGACTATGCTAAAGCCTTTGACTGTGTGGATCACAACAAACTGTGGAAAATTTTTCAAGAGATGGTAATATCAGACCACCTCACCTGCCTCCTGAGAAACCTGCAGGCCAGTCAAGAAGCAACAGGTAGAACCAAACATGGAACAATGGACTGGGAATTGGGAAGGGAGTACGTCAAGACTGTGTATCGTCACCCTGCTTATTTGACTTATATGTAAAGTACATCAAACAAATGCCAGGCTGGATGAAGCACAAGCTGGAATCAAAATTGCAGGAAGAAATATCAGTAACCTCAGATGTGCAGATGACACCACCCTTATGGCAGAAAGCAAAGAGCCTCTTGAAAGTAAAAGAGGAGAGTGAAAAAGCTGGCTTAAAACTCAACATTCAAGAAATGAAGATCATGGCCTCTGGTCCTATCACTTCATGGCAAATAGATGGGGAAACAATGGAAACAGTGAGAGAGTTTATTTTCTTGGGCTCCAAAATCACTGCAGATGGTGACTGCAGCCATGAAATTAAAAGATGCTTGCTCCTTGAAAGAAAAGCTATGACCAGCCTAGACAGAGTATTAAAAAGCAGAGCCATTACTTTGCTAATGAAGGTCTGTCTAGTCAAAGCTATTTCTGTTTCCAGGAGTCATGTATGGATGTGAAAGTTGGACCGTAAAGAAGGCTGAGTGCCGAAGAATTAGTGCTTTTGTACTGTGGTGTTGGAGAAAACTCTTGAGAGTCTCTTGGACTGCAAGGAGATCACACCAGTCAATCCTAAAGGAAATCAACCCCGAATATTCATTGAAAGGTCTCATGCTGAAGCTGAAGCTCCAATACCCCAATACTTGGCCACCTGATGCAAAAAGCAGACTTATCACAAAAGACCCTGATGCTGGTAAAGATTGAAGGCAGGAGAAAGGGACAACAGAGGATGAGATGGTTGGATGGCATCACCAACTCAATGGACATGTTTGAGCAAGCTCCAGGAGATGGTGAAGGACAGGGAAGCCTGGCATGTTGCAGTCCATGGGGTGGCAAGGAGTTGGACATGACTGAGTGACTGAACAACACTAGCCATATAAAAAAATTCTTTTGTAGCCATATAAAAAATTCTTGCAGTATATATAATAAAAATCCTGTATACAAAGAAATACACTGAAATTATGATAGAAAGATGAGAGGAGGATTTTATAGTTAATCAAGATAATAACAAAATGCTTTATTTTTAAACCAAAAAAGTACTATATAAATTAATTTTTATATGACTGTTGCCAAGAATTGCATCACTAACTGCAACTAGCAGAAATGTGTAACTATTATTATGATCTTTGGGGGAATGTGTCAAGAATGTACATGTAAAAGTGTTTCTCTGAAAATAAACATCTCAGGTATATACCCTACCCTTTATTCCTTCCCGTGCCGCTCCTCTAACAAAACCGGAGAGAGACCACAGATAAACCCCCTCCCCTGTCTCCAAGATTCCCTGTTACTGCACTGTGCTGTGGGTGAAAAACATACTAATGTGGCTAGTTACAAATGAAAGAGGAGAAGGGAGGAAATGCTGGTGGAGTAAAACACTCCAGGTCCTCTGAAACCCCGAGGAAAAGTCACAGTTTGGACTACGTTGCTGGTTCTTTGGCCAGTGGAGTGGAAGGCAGATTGCAATCTTGGTTAGATATAAACCTTCTTTCTGCTCTTATTATTTCTGTTGGACTCTTACAGAAGCTAAGATTTTTGCACATTTTGGTTGACTGTTCTGTTTCTCTTCTCCAATTTTCTTATGGAAGTTTATCTAGTGTTTCTAGCTTGTCTGGGATCCCCATTGGTAGTAGCAAGAAACAGTAGCTATTGGGATGTGCTTGATTATTTGAGTCTCCAAAACTCCTGGTCATTGCAGATTGTGGGACTAAGAGTTAATGTAAGGATTGATTCTGTCGGTCAGTTTTCAAATAGGTGTATGCCACTGAGCACACCAAAATATGGCATATTGTTATCAGCTGTTGTTACACTAAAGCTGAGTAACATCTTCACAACTCAGTGGCTCATAAAAAACAAGAATTAGTTTTCCTTGATCATGGTTCATGGATGAGCTAGCACTGCCTTGTTTTTGCAGGTCACCTAGACCGGCCAAGGTCAACTGTGCTCCATGTGTTCTCAAAATCCTGTTAGCTACACAAGGTATCAATACATTCTTTTCCTGTTGGATCACCAAGCAGAAGAGGCCAAGTCAAACCACTCATTTAATGTTTGTACTCATATTTGCTGTTATTCAGTTGGCCAAAGCAAGTCACATACATGACTATACCCAATGTCAGTGGTTTGGGGAATTAATTCTCATTAGACTTTTATGAGGCAGAGGGAGGGGGTGAAGAATCCAGAACAATGATCTAATTTGCTATAAGGAATAGCATGTAAACATATTAATTCAAATGCTTCAAAAGAGAAAGCTACTGACTTCTAGAATAAACAGTATTATTTGCATGTGTGAAAAATATTCCATTTTTCTAATTAGACTAATGAAAACAATAAAATATCTCAGTTACATGTCATATTTCTTTTAAAGAGCATACAGTATCACTAATGATAGTTCCTGATTATGACTTTGTTGGGTGTCTGGCTAAGGAAGAATTGATTGCATTGTAGGTCAGTTTCTGATTTTGGATTTTACACACACACGCTCACATGAACACACCACTTGTTTCTAGGAGCTTGTAATCAGTGAGTAAAATGTGCCCTGAAAGGAAATCAGTTAGTAAGAACTGCTATTTGGTAAGAAAAGGTGACTCAAGAAAAGAAGTTCCTTGTGGTTTTGAACTGTACTATGTTGTCGATCTCCACAAAAATAAGCCTTCGTTTAAAAAAGAAACTGATTTAAGGCAAAAGTTTCGAACCAGAGGTTTCTATTTTTTCCAAATGAAAAAACTTCTCAGGAAATTTTGTATTTGTTTTAATGTAAAAAGCAAAGGCAAGGGATAAATAAAATCTGAGTTCAAGCTAGACAGATTTACAAAACCTTTAAGCTGTAGGAAAGAAGAGCCGATAGCTCAGAAAACAAGCAAGTAATAGATTTAAAGAAAACTGGTTAGGAAAATTTTTTAAATTTTTACATTAATAGGGGCCTTTCTCCATATTTTTCCTGTTTTTAAGATTCAGGTTAAGAGATGTATAGAAATGAGGTATTAGAGAGTTAGTCAATAACAGAGAAAGATGGAGTAATTTCAATTACAGAAATTTTAACTAGCTTTGTCTGGATGGATAAAAGGGACGCTACAGCACAAGTTTGACGTTTCTTGTCCTAGCTTAGTGGACTTCTTCCTGAAAATGGAATTGTTTCTTCAAAACACATCTAGTTGCTTTTTTCCAAAGAAAAAGAAAATTACACATTCTGATTAATCATCAATTATTCTTTCTTAATGAAGAAAGCACAATTTTCAACACTCTCACTACTTGACTCTCTGGAAGCAATCAAGTGAGGCAAGATCACTGTAGCCTTAAGGACTTCTTTTTCCTGAACAGACAAAACTAATTTAGTGAATAATCGCAATCACTTTTTATAATCAGAAGGACTGCAAGATTTAATTAATTCTTTGACTAATGCAGAAAAGTAATATTTATGCTTTTCTAAAGGCCAGTAACTTGCCTGGAAAATCCCATGGACGGAGGAGCCTGGTAGGCTGCAGTCCATGGGGTCACTAAGAGTCAGACATGACTGAATAAATTTCACTTTCACTTTTCACTTGCATGCATTGGAGAAGGAAATGGCAACCCACTCCAGTGTTCTTGCCTGGAGAATCCCAGGAACGGGAGAACCTGGTGGGCTGCCGTCTATGGGGTCGCACAGAGTCAGACAGGACTGAAGCACCTTAGCAGCAGCAGCAAAGGCCAGTAAAAAGGTCAGTTTTCATTCCAGTCCCAAAGAAAGGCAATGCCAAAGAGTGCTCAAACTACCGCACAATTGCACTCATCTTACAGGCTAGTAAAGTAGTGCTCAAAATTCTCCAAGCCAGGCTTCAGCAATACATGAACCATGAACTTCCAGATGTTCAAGCTGGTTTTAGAAAAGGCAGAGGAACCAGAGATCAAATTGCCAACATCCAGTGGATCATGGAAAAAGCAAGAGAGTTCCAGAAAAACATCTATTTCTGCTTTATTGACTATGCCAAAGCCTTTGACTGTGTGGATCACAAGAAACAATGGAAAATTCTGAAAGAGATGGGAATACCAGACCACCTGACCTGCCTCTTGAGAAACCTATATGCAGGTCAGGAAGCAACAGTTAGAACTGGACATGGAACAACAGACTGGTTCCAAATAGGAAAAGGAGTACGTCAAGGCTATATATTGTCACCCTGCTTATTTAACTTATATGCAGAGTACATCATGAGAAATGCTGGGCTAGAAGAAGCACAAGCTGGAATCAAGATTGCTGGGAGAAATATCAATAACCTCAGATATGCAGATGACACCACCCTTATGGCAGAAAGTGAAGAGGAACTCAAAAGCCTCTTGATGAAAGTGAAAGAGGAGAGTGAAAAAGTTGGCTTAAAACTCAACATTCAGAAAACGAAGATCATGGCATCTGGTCCCATCACTTCATGGCAGATAGATGGGGAAACAGTGGAAACAGTGTCATACTTTATTTGGGGGAGTTCCAAAATCACTGCAGAGGATGATTGCAGCCATGAAATTAAAAGACACTTACTCCTTGGAAGAAAAGTTATGACCAACCTAGATAGCATATTGAAAAGCAGAGACATTACTTGGCCAACAAAGGTCTGTCTAGTCAAGGCTATGGTTTTTCCAGTGGTCATGTATGGATGTGAAAGTTGGACTGTGAAGAAAGCTGAGCACCGAAGAATTGATGCTTTTGAACTGTGGTGTTGGAGAAGACTCTTGAGAGTCCCTTGGACTGCAAGGAGATCCAACCAGTCTATCCTAAAGGAGATCAGCCCTGGATGTTCTTGGGAAGGACTGATGCTGAAGCTGAAATTCCAATACTTTTGCCACCTGATGTGAAGAGTTGACTCATTGGAAAAAACTCTGATGCTGGGAAGAATTGAGGGCAGGAGGAGAAGGGAACTACAGAGGATGAGATGGCTGGATGGCATCACCGATTCGATGAGTTTGGGTGAATTCCGGGAGTTGGTAATGGATAGGGAGGCCTGCTGCTGCTACTGCTGCTGCTGCTAAGTCGCTTCAGTCATGTCCAACTCTGTGCGACCCCATAGACGGAAGCTCACCAGGCTCCCCCATCCTTGGGATTCTCCAGGCAAGAATACTGGAGTGGGTTGCCATTTCCTTCTCCAATGCATGGAAGTGAAAAGTGAAAGTGAAGTCGCTCAGTCATGTCCGACTCTTAGCGACCCCATGGACGGGAGCCTACCAGGATCCTCCGTCCATGGGATTTTCCAGGCAAAAGTACTGGGGTGGGGTGCCATTGCCTTCCCCTGGTGTACTGCAATTCATGGGGTCGCAAGAGTTGGACACTACTGAGCGACTGAACTGAAACTGAAAGGCCAGTATTCAACATGAACCAAGAGAGGAAAATGTTTTAATAACATCTCAGCAGAATTGTATAACTTTATTTTTTCAAAGTGTCTTTATATCCATCATTTTATTTCATAATATATTGTAAAGTGAGTCAGGCATTTTAATAGCCATTTTAAAGATATCTCTAATAGCTTATAAAGTGGTAACCACCTAGTAGTACCCAAGCTATAATTAGAATGTGAAGCTCTTGAGGACATCTCAACTCTGAGTTCTGAAATTCATATAATGCCCTATGATTGCTCAAAGAAAATGTGCTTCAAGTAATTTATCCTTATTAAAATGATTTAACCATGTGACAACAAAGTTCATCCTCTCATGTCTTTAACATTTAAAATGGATTAATTTTTTAACTAGAAAGCTGTATTTCACTGATTAGTATAAGATGAAAAAAGTACCTATTTGATTCTGCCTCATTGAAATGTAGGAAGTTTTAAAAAATAAAAAGTGTACTTTTTGTTTAAGATTAATATGCAGCATTTTAAATAACTTGAAAAGTCTTCTAAGATTTCAACATCTGAATTCAATATGTTTTCTATCAGGCTTTTTTATGCAAAGCTTTATTCCAACATTTTATTAGGAAAATTGTTAAATATACTGAAAAATGGAAACATCTACACAGTGAATTATATATATTCATCAACTAAATTCTACAATTATCAATTAATTTACTTTGTTGCATATTTACCCAACCATTTATTGATATTTACCCAACCATTTATTTATTGACTCCTCCATCTATCAATCCATCTATTTTTTGATGCATTTCAAAGTTGTAAACATCATTGTACTTCATCTAGTATTTAAGCATATATATTATTATATAGAGTTCAGTATTTATTATGCTGTTTTTTGCATATAGGGAATGAATAATCTTAAGTGTACCAGTCAATGAATTTTGACAAATGCATATACTTGGATAACCTAAACTCCTACCAAAATATAAAATGTTCCCATCTCCCCAGCCAGTTTACTTATGCTTCTTCCCAGTTCCCTGTACCCATCTCTCAGAAGGTCACCACTAGTATGGTTTTCACCTCAGCTTAGTTTAGTAGCAGCATGTAACTATTTCAATTATAACACATGTTCACTAATATTTGGTGTTAACAGTCTTTTTATTTTAGCCACTCTTATGCATTTATGGCAGTATTTCATTGACTAATGATTTTGAGCACTTATTCATGTATTTATGCTATTCCTATATCTTCCTTTGTGAAATCTCAGTTTAAATATTTTGCTTTTTTTTTTTTTTTTTTTGGGCGGGGGAGGTAAACAGTCTTTATTTCACCAGCAAATGAATTTAGGTCATCTCAGGTTTAGTAATGAAACGGATTATAAGAAAACATATTTGCCCTCAGATTTTTTTTAATTGTAAAATTTAAAAAAAGGGATTGTGGACACACACACACATATATATACACATAGGCCTTAGAAATCTATGTAAGTATAAATAGATATCTTTGTTGTTGTTATTTAGTCACTAAGTCGTGTCTGTTTGTGACCCCATGGACTGTAGCCTGCTAGACTTGTCTGTCCATAGGATTTCCCAGGCAAGAATACTGGAGTGGGTTGCCATTTCCTTCTCCATCTTTTGCTCATTTTTAATTGGATTGTTTTCCCTTTTAAAAATGAGTAGTGTATGTACCCCAGGGTTCATTGCAGTACTATTTATAATAGCTAGGACATGGAAGGGAGAAGGAAATGGCAACCCACTGCAGTGTTCTTGTCTGGAGAATCCCATGGACAGAGAAGCCTGGTAGGCTGCAGTCCATGGGGTCGCACAGAGTTGGACACGACTGAAGTGACTTAGCAGCAGCAGCAGCAGGACATGGAAGCAACCTAGATGCCCATCAAAAGATGAATGAATAAAGAAGTGGTGGTACATATACACAATGGACTATTACTCAGCCGTAAAAGGAACAAATTTGAGTCTGTTCTAGTGAGGTGGATGACCCTAGAACCTGTTATGCAGAGTGAAGTAAGAAAGAGAAAAACAAATGTTGTATGTTAATGCATATATATGAAATCTAGAAAAGTGGTACTGGTACCTATTTGCAGGGTGGAAATAGAGACATAGAGAATAGATTTGTGGCCATAGTGGGGAAAGGAGAATGTGGGACAAATTGAGAGAGTGCCATTGAAATATATACACTCACATCAGATCAGATCAGATCAGTCGCTCAGTCGTGTCTCTTTGCAACCCCATGGATCGCAGTATGCCAGGCCTCCCTGTCCATCACCAACTCTCAGAGTTCACTCAGACTCATGTCCATCGAGTCAGTGATGCCATCCAGCCATCTCATCCTCTGTTGTCCCCTTCTTCTCCTGCCCCCAATCCCTCCCAGCATCAGAGTCTTCTCCAATGAGTCAACTCTTGGCATGAGGTGGCCAAAGTACTGGAGTTTCAGCTTTAGCATCATTCCTTCCAAAGAAATCCCAGGGCTGATCTCCTTCAGAATGGACTGGTTGGGTCTCCTTGCAGTCCAAGGGACTCTCAAGAGTCTTCTCCAACACCACAGTTCAGAAGCATCAATTCTTCGGCGCTCAGCCTTCTTCACAGTCCAACTCTCACATCCATATGTGACCACAGGAAAAACCATAGCCTAGACGAACCTTTGTTGCCAAAGTAATGTCTCTGCTTTTGAATATGCTATCTAGGTTGGTCATATAATACGGTATAAAGTAACAAATAAAATTTGTGTTAATCACGCAATCGTGTCTGACTTTGTGCAACCCCCTGGACTGTGGCCCACAAGACTCCTCTGTCCATGGAATTCTCCAGGCAACAATACTGGAATGGGTAGCCATTATCTTCTCCAGGGGATTTTCCCAACCCAGGGGTTGAACTCATGTCTCCTGTACTGGCAGGCAGATTCTTTACTGTCTGTGTCACCAAGGAAATCCAATATTTGTAAACACTATTACAAATTCAAAATAATGATTAGGTCTGACAGGGTTTTAAAAATATGATCCAGGAAGATTAGTGAAAGGTTCTCTGATTGAATTATTTCATATTTTAAGCTTGGCTATGAGTATATTGTATACTTCCTTTCAGTATCTAATTCTCTTGGTCTCTTTCTCTATGTCTGTCCATCTCTTTCTCAGTCTCTCTTCTTTTTGAAATCACTTCATGATTAAAAAGTAAAATGTATAAATATATATATATGAAATGGTTATCAAATCAATAACCTAGCCTTATGACTTAAGCATTTTTTAAAAAATGGAGCAAGCTGAATTCAAACCTTGTGGAAGGATGATAATAATGAAGGTTAGAATTGATGTAAGTCAAATAGAAAAACAATAGAAAGAATTAATAAAACCAAAACTTGGTTCTTTGAAAACATTGTAAAAATTGACAAACATTCAGCAAGACTGACCAAGAAAACAGCTACCTGAAAATACTATGTACTACCTGAAAACACTACCTGCAAAGCATATGCAAAGGCAGGCAGAAGACGAGTCTACAGGTGGAAATAAGCAATGTCATTGGGAGAGTTTCCTGGTTTTGCAACTCTTTGCCTGAGGGCAAGTCTCAGTCAGTGCCAAATTGGGAAGTCAACACCCCAGTACAAAACCTGCAGTCTTACTAGTCAAATGAGATAGTTTTGGGTGAACACAACAGCTGGAAAGGGAGAGGTTAAATCCCAGTAAAGACCATATAAATTTTGCCCAAATCACTGCCTGCCCTCTGAATTACACATGCACAGACTCTAAACAGCTCAACTAAGTTGAGTTAAAACATGCAGAATTAAGCTATTGCCCACTACAGGAAAAAAAATTTTGAGTTCAGCCAAGTTAACAGCTTGATAAAAGAGTAAAAGAAAATTAAGAACTTTTCACAGGAACATACAGGATTTGTATTTTCAATGTGTTTATAATGTCCACCATAAATTTCAAGCTGTTAGACATAAAAAGAAATAGGAAGAATGTTACCCATCCCCAAGAGAAAGGTAATCAATGGAGACCAGCCCCAAGATGACTTAGCTATAGAAATAAACACAGTAGGATTTAAAGCAGCCAGCACAATAATACTCAAGGATGTGAAAGAGAATATTCTCAGAGTGAATGGAGAGGATATCTCAATAAAGAAATAAAAACTATAGAAAGGAACCAAGTTTTCTATTTTAGAGGTAAAATAATCTTCACTAGGTTACTGTTTCCTGTTTATAAGTAAAAATACAATAGCTGGAAAAACAAAAAGTTCCCTAAGAAAGCCTAAAAGCATATTAAACATGACAGATGAAAGAGTCCTTAAACTGAAAGATGGTAAGTATTGTAGAAATTATTGAAGCTGAAGAAGAAAAGAAAAAGACTGGGAAAAAATAAAACAGAACCTCAAGGACATGTGTGCGCGTGCTCAGTCACGTCTGACTCTTTGGGACCCCATGGACTGCACGTCACCAGGCTCTTCTGTCCATGGGATTTTCCAGGCAAGAATACTAGAGTGGGTTGCCATTTCCTACTCCAAAGGATCTTCCCAACCCAGGGATTGAACCCATCTCTCTGGCATCTCCTCCATTGGCAGGCAAATTCTCTACCACTAGCATCATTGTGGGACAATGTCAAATATTTTAACATTTACCTAATTAAGTTTTATAAGAACAAAGTTGAGTCTCAAAAAATGTGTCTGATAAACTTAAAATGGCTGAAATTTCCCCATATTTAGTGAAAACATAAGCTTATGGATTCAAGAATGCCAACAAATTCCAAACAGATAAACATGAAGAAAATGACACTCAAAAACATCAAAATCCAATAGTCCTCGAAGGATGAGCCATGGACCTCTAGGGATCTCTGAAATCCTTTTGTGGACACTTACAAGGTCACAACTATTTTCAGAATAATAAGATAATATTCATCATTTTCACTGGTTGACATTTACACTAATGGGGCAAAAGTAATAGTAGATCAAACTGCTGGCATATTACCATGAGTCAAGCAGTGGTATCATCTGAGACACCAGGGGAAGCTCTATCAAACTACAGCTGTGGTCATTGTCTTCTACACCATGGGAAATTCAAAAAAATTTTTTAAGGCCAGTTATATTTAAGAATGTCATGAATTAATAAAAATATTTATCTTATTAAATCTTGACCTTTGAGCATATATATATATATATATATATATAGATACATAATTAATTAAAGACTTCATTTTTAGAGTAATATTAGGTTTAGAAAAACTTTGTTTTTAGAGCAATATTAGATTTAGAAAAACTGAGCGGATCGTAGAGAGTTCCCACATACTCTTTTTCCTACTCACAGTTTCCCCTATTATTAGGATCTTGCATTTGTGTGGTACATTTGTTACAACTGAAGAGCCAAAACCAGATATATTACTGTTAACTGGAGTCTGTAGTTTACATTATGGTTGTTTGTGTTGT
Source organism: Tragelaphus eurycerus (assembly GCA_935064755.1). Taxonomy (NCBI): domain Eukaryota; kingdom Metazoa; phylum Chordata; class Mammalia; order Artiodactyla; family Bovidae; genus Tragelaphus; species Tragelaphus eurycerus. Next base: position 13,364,580 of record CAKXYN010000015.1, on the reverse strand, counting down.
AACTTCTATGGGTTTTATATAATGACATATATCTACTGTTATAGTCTCACAGAGAATACTTCCACTGATTAAAAATCCACTGTGCTCCACCTTTTCATTCTTTTTCTCTTCTCCTTCAGTCCCTGGAAATCACTGATCTTTTCATCATCTCCAAAGTTTTGCCCTTTCCCGAATGTCATTTAGTTGGAATCATCCAGTATGTAGCCTTTTCAGATAGGCTTCTTTATCAATATGCATTTAATGTTTTTTCCAGGTCTTTCCAGATTTGATTCTTTCCTTTCATTGCTGAACAATATCTCATTGTATGGATGTAACACAATCCGTATAGTCAAAGCTATGGTTTTCCCAGTAGTCATGTATGGATGTGAGAAAAGAAGGTTGAGCACCGAAGAATTGATGCTTTTGAATTGTGGTGCTGGAAAAGACTCTTGAGAATCGTTTTGACTGCAAGATCAAACCAGTCAATCCTAAAGGAAATCAACACTGAATATTCATTGGAAGGATTGATGCTGCAGCTGAAGCTCCAATACTTTGACAACCTGATGTAAAAAACCCTGATGCTGGCAAAGATTGAGGACAGGAGGAGAAAGAGGCAACAGAGAATGGGATGGTTGAATGGTATCACTGACTTAATGGACGTGAGTTAGTGCAAACTCTGGGAGACAGTAAAAACAGGGAAGCCTGGCATGCTGCAGTCCGTGGGGTCATAAAGAGTGGGATGTGATGTGGCAACAGAACAACACAATTTGTTTATCCATTCACTTAGTGAAGGACATCTTGGTCGCATCCAAGTTTTGACAATTATGAATAAGGTACCATAAACATTTGTGTGCAGATTTGCACATGGAAATAAGTTCAATTTATTTATGTAAATATCAAGGGGTGTGATTACTGGACTGAATGTATACTATGTTGAGATGTGTGAGAAAATGCCATACTGTATTCCAAAGTGGCTTTAACATTTTGGATTACTCCAGCAAGGAATGAGCGTTCCTGTTGCTTCATAGCTTTACCAACACTTGATGTTGTTAGCATTTTGGATTAGTCATTATAATAGGTGTGTGGTGATATTTCATATTTTCCCAATGACAGATGATGTTTAATGTATTTTTATATAACTTACTTACCATCTGTACGTCTTTAGTGAGGTATTTCTATTCAGGTCTTATACTCACTTTTTAATTGAGATGTTTAGTATACATCTTTGTAATGTGATGAAATCAGAAGTAAACATAAAGTATTTCTGCTGCATACTTAAGTATAATGGTTTTCTTGAGAAAAAACACTTGAGTGATTGAGTTGTAAGCTGAACAAGCCAATGTTTTCACAGAGCACCATTTTTACTTGTAAGAATGACTGATAAACTACTGTTATTCATAACTGGGTAATGGTAGACATTTTCTTGAATTTTGGAACCCTTGTATCTTCCAGCATCATTAGCTTGATAGCTTTTTAATACTTACAACCTTTTCTGATAAAATCGATAATGTTATTAATAAGGGTCATTTAAAAATATTGTATAACCAAATGTGTCACTATTTTAGAGATCTGCATAAATTGGTAAACCAATATTCTGCATCAAAAGCCACTGCTAAGAAAATGAATAGGCATACACAGGAGAAAAAAATTTGCAAATCATACATTTGACAAAAGACTGTTATCCAAAACAAATAAAATCCTACAAGTGAGTATTTTATTTTAAATGGAGAATAATTTCTTTACACTATTGTGTTGGTTTCTGCCATACAACAACATGAATAAGCCATAGTATACACATATGTTCTTTTCCTCTTGAATCTCCCTCCCAACCCCACCCCCTGCTTCCCCTCTAGGTTGTCACAGAGTACCAGGTTGAGCTCCCGGTGTTACACAGCAACTACCCACTGGCTATCTATTTTACTTATGGTAGTGTAATAAACTGTGGAAAATTCTGAAAGAGATGGGAATACTAGACCACCTGACCTGCCTCTTGAGAAATCTGTATGCAGGTCAGGAAGCAACAGTTAGAACTGGACATGGAACAACACACTGGTTCCAAATAGGAAAAAGAGTACGTAAAGGCTGGATATTGTCACCCTGCTTATTTAACTTATATGCAGAGGACATCATGAGAAACGCTGGACTGGAAGAAGCAAAGGCTGGAATCAAGATTGCTGGGAGAAATATCAATAACCTCAGATATGCAGATGACACCACCCTTATGGCAGAAAGTGAAGAGGAACTCAAAAGCCTCTTGATGAAAGTGAAAGTGGAGAGTGAAAAAGTTGGCTTAAAGCTCAACATTCAGAAAATGAAACGAAGATCATGGCATCTAGTCCCATCACTTCATGGGAAATAGATGGGGAAACAGTGGAAACAGTGTCAGAGTTTATTTGGGGGGGCTTCAAAATCACTGCAGATGGTGACTGCAGCCATGAAATTAAAAGACGCTTACTCCTTGGAAGGAAAGTTATGACCAACCTAGATAGCATATTCAAAAGCAGAAACATTACTTTGCCAACAAAGGTTCACCTAGTCAAGGCTATGGTCTTTCCTGTGGTCATGTATGGATGTGAGAGTTGGACTGTGAAGAAGGCTGAGCGCCGAAGAATTGATGCTTTTGAACTGTGGTGTTGGAGAAGACTCTTGAGAGTCCCTTGGACTGCAAGGAGATCCAACCAGTCCATTCTGAAGGAGATCAGCCCTGGGATTTCTTTGGAAGGAATGATGCTAAAGCTGAAACTCCAGTACTTTGGCCACCTCATGCGAAGAGTTGACTCATTGGAGAAGACTCTGATGCTGGGAGGGATTGGAGGCAAGAGGAGAAGGGGACGAGAGAGGATGAGATGGCTGGATGGCATCACTGACTCGATGGACGTGAGTCTCAGTGAACTCTGGGAGTTGGTGATGGACAGGGAGGCCTGGTGTGCTGCGATTCGTGGGGTTGCAAAGAGTCGGACACGACTGAGCCACTGAACTAAACTGACCTTCTTATATATGTGGCTGAGATGGTAAATGATCAGCCTACAATACAGAACTGAGTTTGATCCCTGGGTTGGGAAGATCCCCTGGAGAAGGGAATGACTGAGCAACTAACACTTACCATACAAATTAAAGCAATATATAGTATTATTTTGTGTTTTAATATTTAAATTGTATCATTGTGATGATGAGTGATTCCACTCTATAATTCATTTACAGAGCTGTAGAATTCCCTAGTGTATGCATATACTAAAATTTATCATCTTTTCTTTTGCCAGTGGACATTTTAATTATTTATAAATCCTTGTGATTTCAAATATTGCTCCTTTGAGCATTCTTGTACATGTCTGCAAAAGAAAATATTCAAGCATTTCTCCAGGGCATAAGCCTATAGTTGAATATAGCTAACATAGCTCTTCAACTTTATTTGGTCCTCACCAACTTGATTTCTTTTTTACTATAAGTGCTTACAGGTATAAATTTCCCCAATGAGCACTGCTTTCACTGTATCCTATAGGTTTGGGTGTTTTGTGTTTTCATTTTCTTTCATCTCAAAATATTTTTCTCATTTCACACGTGATTAATCTTTGACCAGTTAGTTGTTTGAATGTAGTTTAATTTATATGTATCTATGAATTTTTCACTGTTCTTTCTGTTATTGATTTCTAGTTTCATTCCACTGTGGTCAGAAGAGATACTTTGGATGATTTCAATCTTTATAAATTTGTTGAGACTTTGGTTTGTGACTTGACTTATGCTCTACCTGGAGAATGTTCCATGTATACTTAAGAAGAATGAATATTCTGTTGCTTTTGAATGTGATGTTCTCCATATGTCTGTCAGGTGTAGTTAGCGTATAGCGTTTTTAAGTCCTCTGTTTTCTTATTTGTCTTCTATTTGTTCTATCCAGTATTGAACATGGGTATTAAATCTCCAAATATTGTTGTTGAATTCTGTATTTCTTCCTTCAATTCTGTCAATTTGTGAGCTCTGTTTTTATGTGTGTATATGTTTATAATTTTTATAACTTCTTGTTCAGTTACGTACTTTTTAAAAATCAATTTGCCAATCTCTTCTTTTTAACTGGAGAGTTTAATGCATTCACATTTTAAAGTAACTACTGATAAGGAAGCACTTACTTCTGCCATTTTCCTATTTGTTTTCTCTAAGCCTTATAATTTTTTGTTCCTTAATCATTCCATTACTGTAATTTCTGTGTTTTATTGAATTTTTTTGTATTTTGTTGTTTGATTTCCTTATATCTTTCTCTGTATAATTTTTAGTTTTTTCCTTAGTGGTTACCCAGGAGATTATATTTAACATCTTAATTTTATAACAATCAGGTTTGAATTAATTCCAACTTAATTTCAATAACATATACAAATTATTCTCCTTTACTGCTCCATCCCTTTCCTCTATGTTGGTAATGTTACAATTACATCTTTATATATTGAGTACCCATTAACATAGCATTGTAATCATTGATTTATGCATTCGTTGTATGGAAAAGGAAGAGGACAAACCAAACATATGATGCTGCTACATTGTACATTTACCTGTGTGGCTACCTTTATCATTGCTCTTTGCTCTTTATTTCTTTGTATGCTGTCTAGTGTTCTTTCATTATAACTTGGAGAAGTCCTTTCACCATTTTTGTAGAACAGGTGTACAGTTGACAAACTCCCCGCAGTTTTTTTATCTGAGTATATCTTAATTTTGCATTCATGTTTCTAAAAATAAATTTTATTTTTTACAACTGTTTTAGATTGACAGCAAAATTGACTGGAAGGTACAGAAAATTTTCATGCACTGTCCCCATGTAGGCACACACAGCTACCCTGTTATCAACATCCCACACCAGAGAGGTACGTTTGTTCACAATCAGTGGAAATACATTGACACATCATCACCTAAAACCTGTTGTTCACCTTAGAGATCACTCTTGGTGTTGTACATTCATTTCAGTTCAGTCAATCAGTTGTGTCCGACTCTTTGCAACCCCATGAATCATAGCACGTCAGGCCTCCCTGTCCATCACCATCTCCCAGAGTTCACTCAAATTCATGTCCATCGAGTCGGTGATGCCATCCACCCATCTCATCCTCTGTTGTCCCCTTCTCCTCCTGTCCCCAATCCCTCCCAGCATCAGACTCTTCTCCAATGAGTCAACTCTTCGCATGAGGTGGCCAAAGTACTGGAGTTTCAGCTTTAGCATCATTCCTTCCGAAGAAATCCCAGGGCTGATCTCCTTCAGAATGGACTGATTGGATCTCCTTGCAGTCCAAGGGACTCTCAAGACACCACAGTTCAATAGCATCAATTCTTCGACACTTAGCTTTCTTCACAGTCCAACTCTCGCATCCATACATGACCACTGGAAAAACCATAGCCTTGACTAGATGGACCTTTGTTGGCAAAGTAATGTCTCTGCTTTTGAATATGCTATCTAGCTTGGTCATAACTTTCCTTCCAAGGAGTAAGCGTCTTTTAATTTCATGGCTGCAGTCACCATCTGCAGTGATTTTGGAGCCCCCAAAAGAAAGTCTGACACTGTTTCCACTGTTTCCCCATCTATTTCCCATGAAGTGATAGGACCAGATGCCATGATCTTCGTTTTCTGAATGTTGAGCTTTAAGCCAACTTTTTCACTCTCCACTTTCACTTTCATCAAGAGGCTTTTTAGTTCCTCTTCACTTTCTGCCGTAAGGGTGGTGTCATCTGCATATCTGCTGCTGCTGCTAAGTCGCTTCAGTCGTGTCTGACTCTGTGCGACCCCAGAGACAGCAGCCCACCAGGCTCCCCCGTCCCTAGGATTCTCCAGGCAAGAACACTGGAGTGGGTTGCCACTTCCTTCTCCAATGCAGGAAAGTGAAAAGTGAAAGTGAAATCGCTCAGTCATGTCCAACTTTTAGCGACCCCCATGGACTGCAGCCTACCAGGCTCCTCCATCCATGGGATTTTCCAGGCAAGAGTATTGGAGTGGGCTGCCATGCATATCTGAGGTTATTGATATTTCTCCCGGCAATCTTGGTTCCAGCTTGTGCTTCTTCCAGCCCAGCATTTCTCATGATGTACTCTGCATATAAGTTAAATAAGCAGGATGACAATATACAGCCTTGATGTAGTCCTTTTCCTATTTGGAACCAGTCTGTTGTTCCATATCCAGTTCTAACTGTTGCTTCCTGACCTACATTCAGTGGGTTTGTACAAATATACAGTGACATATATCCACCAGTATAGTATCATGCAGATTAATTTCACTGCCCTAAAAAAATACTCTGTGCTCCATATCTATTCATCCCTCCCCCACCTTCCCCAGGCAAACACTGATCCTTTTATTGTTTTGTCTTTTCCAAAATGTCATATTTTTGGAATCATACAGTATGTAGCCTTTAGGGACTGGTTTGTTTTTTTTTCATTTAGTAATATGAATTTGTTTCCTCCATGTCTTTTCAAAGCTTAATAGCTCATTTCTTTTTATCACTGAATAATATCCCATTGTCCCTATGTACCACAGTTTGTTGATTCATTCACCTACTACAGGACATTTTGATTGCTTCCAGGTTTCAACCAGTATGAATAAAGCTGCTGTTAACATTCTTGTGTAGGTTTTGGTGTAAATTTTCCATTCATTGGAGGTGGTACCAAGGATCATGATCTCTAGATTATTCATTACGGGTATGTTTAGTTTTGTAGGAAAATGCCAAACTATCTTCCAAAGTGGCTGTTCCATTTTGCGTTCCCACCAGAGGTGAACCAGAATTGCTATTGCTCTCCACCCTTGTCAGTATTGCGTGTTGGTAGTTTTTTGAGGTTTGGCTATTCTAATAGGTGTGGAATGGTATCTTGTTCTAATTTGCCATACCCTAGTAAATCTATATGTCTTTAGACTTAAGGCAGGTTTCTCGTAGACAGCATATAGTTAGATCTTGCTTTTTGGTCCACTTTGACAATTTCTATCTTTTAATTGGTGTATTTAGACCATTAATGTTTAAAGTGATTTTTTTATATAGATAGATTAATATCTACAATATTTGTTCCTATTTTCTATTTGTTGCCTTTGTTCTTTGCCCCTATTTTTTGTTTTCCATTTTTTTCTGCCATTTTTTATTTTAATTTAGCATTTTATGTGATTCTATTTTCTCCTCTTTTTTAGCATATAGGTGGTTCCTTTTTAAAAAAATAAAACAAACTTTTTTAGTGTTTTCTCTTTAGAGTTTGCAGTACACATTTACAAGTAATCCAAGTCACTTTCCTATAGGATACTTCTTCATACATAGTACAAGTACTTTCTAATAACAAAATAATCCTGATTCCTCCCTTTCATCCCTTGTATCGATGTTAGCTAGCATTCATAACACATATATATATAAATATGCATAAAGATATGTATTATATGTTATGTATTACATGTATAGACTTATGTATTCATATACACTGTTGCTATTTTTATTTTAAACAAATTGTGTTAGATCACTTAAGATAGAAAGTAAAAGTTTGTATTTTACATTCATTTATTCCTTCTCCAGTGCTCTTCCTCTCCTTATGTAGGTATGATTTTCTGACGGATATCATTTTCCTTCTCTCTGGAGAATTTCTTTTGACACTTCTTACAAGACAATGCTACTGATGACAAAGTCTCTCAATTTCAAGTATTAAGTATTAAATTTAAATTTTTTATTTATTTGTTTTTGCCTGTGCTGAGTCTTGGTTGCTACATGTGGGCTTTCTCTAATTGCAGAGAGCAGGGGCTACTCTTCGTTGCAGTGTGCTGGCTTCTTATCACGGTGACTTTCCCTCTTGTGGAGCACTGGCCCCTAGGCACACAGGGCTTCTGCGACGGTGGTGCATGGGCTTAGCTGCCTCACAACATGTAGGGTCTTAAATCACAGACCAGGGGTCGAACTTTTGTCCCCTGTATTGGCAGGCCAATTCTTAACCACTGGGCCACCAGGGAACTCTTAAATTCCCTCAATTTTGGTTTGTCTGAGAAAGTTTTTATTTCTTCACTTTTGAAGGATAATTTCACAAAATTCTTGGTTGATTTTTTTTTTCTTTGCATACGTTTAATATTTAATTCTCCTCTCTTCTTGTTTCAGTGATTTCTTTGGTGAAGTTGTATAATGGTTTTCATCTTTGCTCCTCTGTATATAAGGCACTTTTTCTTCTGACTTCTTTGAAGATTTTGTCTTTATCTGTGATCTCCTTCAGTTTGAATATGATATGCCTATGTGTAGGGTTTTTGTCTGTTTGTTTGCTTTGGCGTTTACCCTGCTTAGTGTTCTCTGAGCTTCCTGGATATGTGGTTTGGTATCTGCCATTAACTTGGGGAAATTCTCAACAATGATTGTCTCAAATAATTCTCTTTGTTTTTCCTCTTTATTCTTTTTTCACATATACCTTTTTTAGTTGTTCTTAAGTTTAGGGATATTCTGTTCTATTTTTTCCAAGTGTTTTTTTTTTTTTTCCTTTGTTTTTTCACTTTGGAAGTTATACTGACATCTCCTCAAGGTCAGAGATTTTTATTCAGCTATGTCCATCACACTAATGAGCCCATCAAAGTTATTCTTCTATTGTTACAGTGTTTTTGATCTCTAAAATTTATTTTTGATTCTTACATTGCCCATGTGTTCGTGCGTGCTATCTGCTTTATCCATTGGAGACCTTAATGTATTAATAATAATTCTTTTAAATTCCCAGTCTGGTAATCCCAACATCCCCACCATGTCTGAGTTTGGTTCTGATGCTTACTTTATCTCTTCAAACTGTGTTTTCTGTCTTATGTCTTCTAACTTTTTGTTCTTGTTGTTGAAAGCCAGACGTGATGTATTGGATAAAAGGATCTCTGGTAAAGAGGCCTTTAGTGGTGTGGTGGTAAGGTCGGGAGGAGGGGAAGCCTCCTATAGTTCCGTGGTTGGGACTTAGTCTTTTTGTGAACCTGTGTGTGTACTGTGAACTGTGAACCTCTATCTCCCTCCCTACTTCCTGCTGTATTAGGTGAGACAGGATGGCTAGAATGATCTGGAACTGGGTATTTCCCTTCTCCCCCATGGAAGACTGCAATGGATTGGAATCAGGTATTTCCCTTCCTAAGGTCAGTTAGGCTAAAACTAAACCCCATTAGTCTAGTTTAGGGTAAAATAGTTTCTCTTGAGGGTAGGCCTTGTTAAGAACCAGTAGAAGGCTGTACCATATTTGAAAATGGTTACTTTCCACCTGCTAGAGCTAGAGGGGACTTTTCTCCAATATTTACTGTGAGAACCAAGTGAAGCTCTTGGAGGTAAAACTTAACAAAAATGTGGTGACTCTCTGACTGATTTTTTTATCTCTCAGGCTTGTTCACACCAAACCTCCAGCAATTTGTCAGTTATAGTTTAGGTTCTAACCTGACAGTAGTTCCCTTGAAAGTTTCTATTTGAGAGTTTCCACTCTAGGATGCTTTTATTGTCTTTATCTGCCTCTCCAGTTTTTTGGGTGACAGTTTGCTTTGTGATTCACTAGTCCGAGGGATCAAAGAAGAGTTGTTGGTCTTTTGTTTGTTCAGCTTTCTACTTGTTAAGAAGGAATGATGATTTCCTAGCTCCTGGAAGTTTCTTTTTCACTTTTGGAGAATAGTATTGCTAAATAGAGAATTCTTGGTTTGTTTGTTTGTTTGTTTGTTTCCTTTCAACACTTTTAGTATCTCATCCACTGCCTCATGGCTTCATGATTTTTGATGGAAATGGGATGTTAAACTTATGGAGTCCTTGTACATAATAAGTTGCTTCTCCTTGCTGTTTGCAAGATTCTCCCTTTATTTTTTGCTTTCAACAGTTTGACTCTAATATGTTTCTCTATTGATCTCTGTAAGTTTATCTCACTTGCAGTCACTGAGCTTCTTGCATATGTAGATTCACATCTTTTGTTAAGTTTATAAGGCTTTCAGCCGTTATATTCAGCTACTACAGCCGTTAAGAATATTTTTCAAATATTCTTTTTGCACTTTTATCTCACTCTGGGGCTCCTGATTTGTGTACATTTGAGGTCCACACAGGTCCCTTAGGTTTCTGTACTTTTCTTCCATCCTTTCTCTTTCTGTTCCTGCTGCTGCTGCTGCTAAGTCGCTTCAGTCGTGTCCGACTCTGTGCGACCCCATAGATGGCAGCCCATCAGGCTCCCCTGTCCCTGGGATTCTCCAGGCCAGAATACTGGAGTGGGTTGCCAGTTCCTTCTCCAATGCATGAAAGTGAAAAGTGAAAGTGAAGTCACTCACTAAGAATGGATAATTTCAAATGACCTATTCAAAGTCACTAATTCTCTCTTCTGCCAGTTCAACTCTGCTGTTGAAACTTCTAATGAATTTTTCATTACTGTTTTTAGTTCCAGAATTTTAATTTCTACTTCTGCTATGAATTGAATATTTATATTCTTCTAAAATTCATATGTTTTAATGGAATACTCAATGTGATGGTATTTAGAAGAGGGGCCTTTCTGGTAAGTAATTATGTCATGGGAGTGGAGCCCTGTGAATGGGATTAGTGCCCTTTTTAGAAGAGGCCAGACAGCTTACTCACTGTCTTTCTGCCATGTTGAGGATAGAGTGAGAAGCTGGCAGTCTGAAACCTGGAAGAGATTTCTAACCAGAACCTGATCATTCTGGCACCCTGATTTCAGACTTCTAACCTCCAGAACATTGAGAAATAAATTTCTGTTGTTTATAAGCCACTCAGTCTATGATACTTTGTATAGCAGCCCAAACTAACTAACAGAGTTTCTCTTTTAGGTTTCTACCTTTTTATTGATAGTCTCTATTTGGTGAGAAACCTTTCTTCCAGTTTCTTTTTATCAACTTCAATTTAGCGTATTAAGATGTTGATTTAAAATCTTTGTCTAGTAAGAACAATGCCTTGACTGTTTCTGGACAGTTTTTTATTAATTTCTTTGTTTCCTTAACTGAACCACACAGACTTGTTTCTTTCATGCCTGATTTTTTTTTTTTTTTAATGAGACCTTCTGAATTTTATAATGTGGCAATTATAGAAATACAATTCTACCCCCTCTTCAGGGTTTGCTGTTGTTCTTTGTCATGGGTTGTTATTTGCTTATTAAGTGACTTTTATAAAACTTTTTCTAAAGTGTGTATTCTTTGTCAAGTATGGCCAAAGAAATCTGTGTTCTGTTACCTAGTCATTGGTTGTGTTTTGATAGAATTATTTTAAGTGCCTGGAATCAACAACAACAACAAAAAAAAAAAAAGGAGAAAGGCTTCTTCCAGTCTTTATAGATTGGCTCTGTGTTGGGACACTCCTACAATGCCTTGTCAAGCAGTTTATAATCTTGCCTTAGCCTTTAATTTTTGCTTGCACAGAATTTTCAGGCAGGCTAAATGTGAAATCTTTGGATCTTCTTGGGCTTTTTCTGAGCATGTGTCTTGCCCTGTGTGTGTTCATGGCCTTCTTGATTCTCTGGTGCACTTGGGGGCCTTTAGTCCTTATTCGTGCATGTACCTCCTTTCCTGGTCTCTTTCTTTTATTGGCTCTCAGTCTATTTCTTGTCCTAAGTGTTGCCTCTTTCTCAAAGCTGCTGTACCTAACACCTTTGCCTTTAAATGCTTTCAGCAAAAGCTGCCCAGGAAGTGGCCCCAGCCCTGAGAGTGCTCTGAGTAGGATGAAACAAAGGGAAACCTTTGTGTAGGTCCTTAATGGAGCCACGAGAGAGGTCAAGACCCAAAACCACAATGTTTTGAGAATAAGGTTTGTGTTGCTCCCTCTGACTATAGAAACCTGTACCAGGATTGCAGGCTGCCGTCCTCACTACTAGTTTTTGTTTGTTTTCCTTGTGGAAAGTTTCTTAAACTCCAGGTTAAATTTCATATAGACATGGGAATATTCAGTTTATTTACTCCTTATTGAGTGATGTTTGGTAGTTAGTGCCTTTCAAGGAATTTCTGTTTCACCTAAGTTACCAAAATATTGGCATTCTACTATTCATAATATTCTCTTTTAAATATGTGATATGTAGTGATCTCTCATTTTTGATGAAAATATTGGTAGTTTTTGTCTTATGTTACTTCTTTTTTCTCCAGTTTATCTACAGGTCTATAAGCTTTATTGATTTTTTAAAATAACCAACATTTGTGTTTATTTATTTTCTCTTATTGTTTTTCTTTTTTTAATTTCATTGTTTGCAAGTCTTATCTTTTTTACTTTTCACCTTCTATTTGCTGTGACTTTAATTTGCTCTTTTTCTCTTTTTTCATGAAGTAAAAAGCATCTATTATTGATTTGAGATCTTTTCCCCCTAATATAAGCAGTTGATGGCTTAAATTTCTTTCTAATCACTGCATTCACTGTACCCCACAAATTTTGATATCTAATTTCAATTTTCAGTCATTAAGGTATTTTATAATGTCCCTTGTAATATTTTTCTTTGATCTATAGAAGTTCTTAAAATTGTCTTGATTAATTTCCAGATCATCAGTGGTTTTCAAAATAATTTTCTATTACTTTGCTAGCATGTGAAATGAATGCAATTGTGCAGTAGTTTGAATGTTCTTTGGCATTGCCTTTCTTTGGGATTGGAATGAAAACCGACCTTTTCCAGTCCTGTAGCCACTGCTGAGTTTTTCAAGTTTGCTGGCATATTGAGTGCAGCATTTTCACAGCATCATCTTTTATGATTTGAAAGAGCTCACCTGGAATTCCATCACCTCCACTAACTTTGTAGTGATGCTTCCTAAGGCCTACTTGTTTTTCCTATTCCAGGTGTATGGCTCTAGGTGAGTGATCACACCATCGTGGTTATCTGGGTCATGAAGATCTTTTTTGTATAGTTCTTCTGTGTATTCTTGTCATCTCATCTTAATACTTTCTGCTTCTGTTAGGTCCATACCATTTCGGTCCTTTCTTGTGCCCATCTTTGCATGAAATATTCCCTTGGTATCTCTCATTTTCTCAAAGAGAGCTCTCCTCTTTTCCATTCTATTATTTCCCTCTGTTTCTTTGCATTGATCATTGAGGAAAGCTTTCTTTGTCTCTCCTTGCTATTCTTTGGAACTCTGCATTCAAATGGGTATATCTTTCCTTTTCTCCTTTGCCTTTCACTTCCCTTATTTACTCAGCTGTTTGTAAGACTTCCTCAGACAACCATTTTGCCTTTTTGCATTTCTTTTTCCTGGGGATGATCTTTATCCCTGCCTCCTGTACAATGTCATGAACCTCTGTCCATAGTTCTTCAGGCACTCTATCAGATCTAATCCCTTGAATCTATTTGTCACATCCACTGTATAATCAAAAGGGATTTAATTTTGGTCATACCTGAATGGTCTAGTAGCTTTCCCTACTTCCTTCAATTAAAGTCTGAATTTGGCAATAAGGAGTTCATGATCTGAGCCATAGTCAGATACTGGTCTTGTTTTTGCTGACTGTATAGAGCTTCTCCATCTTTGGCTGCAAAGAATATAAACAATCTGATTTCGGTATTGACCATCTGGTGATGTCCATGTGTAGAGTCTTCTCTTGTGTGTTGGAAGAGGGTTGCATTCTCTCAGCAAAACTCTGTTAGCCTTTGCCCTGCTTCATTTTTCACTCCAAGGCCAAATTTGCTGTTACTCCAGATATCTCTTGACTTCCTACTTTTGCATTTCAGTGCCCTATGATGAAAAGGATACCTTTTTTGGGTGTTAGTTCTAGAAGGTCCTGTAGGTCTTCATAGAACTGTTCATCTTCTTCAGCATTAGTGGTTGGGTTATAGATGGATTACTGTGATACTAAATGGTTTGCCTTGGAAATGAACAGAGATCATTCTGTTGTTTTTGAGGCTGTACCCAAGTACTGTATTTAGGACTCTTTTGTTGACTATGAGGGCTTCAGTTCAGTTCAGTTCAGTTGCTCAGTTGTGTCTGACTCTTTGTGACCTAATTGACTGCCACATGCCAGGCTTCCCTGTCCATCACCAACTCCCAGGCTTGTTCAAACTCATGTCCGTCGTGTCAGTGATGCTATCCAACCATCTCATCCTCTGCCATCCCCTTCTCCTCCTGCCTTCAATCTTTCCCACTATCAGGGTCTTTTCCATTGAGTCAGTTTTTCACATCAGGTGGTCAGAATACTGGAGTTTCAACTTCAGTATCAGTCTTTCCAAAAATATTCAGTTGGTTTCTTTTAGGATTGACTGGCTGGATCTCCTTGCAGTCCAAGACACTCTCAAGCATCTTCTCCAACATCACGGTTCAACAGCATCAATTGTTCAGTGCTCAGCTTTCTTTATAATCCCACTCTTACATCCATACATGACTACTGGAAAAACCATAACATTGACTAGAAGGGCCTTCGTTGGCAAAGTAATGTCTCTGATTTTTAACATGCCGTCTAGAGCAAGAAAAGCTCCTTGGTCATAGCTTTTCTTCCAAGGAGCAAACGTCTTTTAATTTCATGGCTGCAGTCACCATCTGCAGTGATTTTGGAGTCCAAGAAAATAAAGTCTCTCACTATTTCCATTGTTTCCCCATCTAGGTGTCCTTTTCATCATAGGAGACTGAAATGCAAAAGGAGGAAATTGAGAGATACCTGGACTATAGCAAATTTGGCCTTGGAGTGAAAAATGAAGCAGGGCAAAGGTAACAGAGTTTAGCTAAGAGAATGCACTGGTCATAGCAAACACCCTCTTCCAACAACACAAGAGAAGCCTCTACACATGGACATCACCAGATGGTCAATACCAAAATCAGATTGTTTATATTCTTTGTAGCCAAAGATGGAGAAGCTCTCAGTTCAGTTGAGTTCAATCGCTCAGTAGTGTCCGACTCTTTGCAACCCCATGAATCACAGCACGCCAGGCCTGCCTGTCCATCACCAACTCCCAGAGTTCAATCAGACTCACGTCCATCGAGTCAGTGATGCCATCCAGCCATCTCATCCTCTGTCATCCCCTTCTCCTCTTGCCCCCAATCCCTCCCAGCATCAGAGTCTTCTCCAATGAGTCAACTCTTCACGTGAGGTGGCCAAAGTACTGGAGTTTCAGCTTTAGCATCATTCCTTCCAAAGAAATCCCAGGGCTGATCTCCTTCAGAATGGACTGGTTGGATTTCCTTGTAGTCCAGGGGACTCTCAAGACTCTCAGGAGTCTTCTCCAAGACCACAGTTTAAAAGTATCAATTCTTTGGCACTCAGCTTTCTTCACAGTCCAACTCACACATCCATACATGACTACTGGAAAAACCATAGTCTGGACTAGATGGACCTTTGTTGGCAAAGTAATGTCTCTGCTTTTCAATATGCTATCTAGGTTTGTCATAACTTTTCTTCCAAGGAGTAAGTGTCTTTTAATTTCATGGCTGCAGTCACCATCTGCAGTGATTTTGGAGCCCAAAAAATAAAGTCTGACACTGTTTCCACTGTTTCCCCATCTATTTCCTATGAAGTGATGGGACTGGATGCCATGATCTTTGTTTTCTGAATGTTGAGGTTTAAGCCAACTTTTTCACTCTCCACTTTCACCTTCATCAAGAGGCTTTTTAGTTCCTCTCCACTTTCTGCCATAAGGGTGGTATCATCTGCATATCTGAGGTTATTGATATTTCTCCCGGCAATCTTGATTCCAGCTTGTGTTTCTTCCAGCCCAGCATTTCTCATGATGTACTCTGCATATAAGTTAAAGAAGCAGGATGACAATATACAGCCCTGACATACTCCTTTTCTTATTTGGAACCAGTCTGTTATTCCATGTCCAGTTCTAACTGTTGCTTCCTGACCTGCATACAGATTTCTCAAGAGGCAGGTCAGGTGGCCTGGTATTCCCATCTCTTTTAGAATTTTCCACAGTTTCTTGTGATCCACACAGTCAAAGGCTTTGGCATAGTCAATAAAGCAGAAATAGATGTTTTTCTGGAACTCTCTTGCTTTTTCCATGATCCAGCAGATGTTTGTAATTTGGTCTCTGGTTCCTCTGCCTTTTCTAAAACCAGCTTGAACAACTGGAAGTTCATGGTTCACGTATTGCTAAAGCCTGGCTTGGAGAATTTTAAGCACTACGTTAATAGCGTGTGAGATGAGTGCAATTGTGTGGTAGTTTGAGCATTCTTTGGCTTTACCTTTCTTTGGGATTCGAATGAAAACTGACTTTTCCAGTCCTGTGGCCACTGCTGAGTTTTCCAAATTTGCTGGCATATTGAGTGCAGCACTTTCACAGCATCATCTTTTAGGAGAAGCTCTATACAGTCCGCAAAAATAAGACCAGGAGCTGACTATGGCTCAGATCATGAATTCCTTATTGCCAAATTCAGACTTGAATGTAGGGAAAACCACTAGACCATTCAGGTATGACCTAAATCAAATCCCTTATGATTATACAGTAGAGGTGACAAATAGACTCAAGGGATTAGATCTGATAGAGTGCCTGAAGAACTATGGATGGAGGTTTGTGACATTGTATAGCAGGCAGTGATGAAGACCATCCCCAAGAAAAAGAAATGCAAAAAGGCAAAATGGTTGTCTGAAGAGGTCTTACAAATAGCTGAAAAAAGAAGAAAAGTGAAATGCAAAGGAGAAAAGGAAAGATATACCCATCTGAATGCAGAGTTCCAAAGAATAGCAAGGAGAGATAAGAAAGCCTTCCTCAGTGATCAGTGCAAAGAAACAGAGGAAAATAATAGAACGGGGAAGATTAGAGCTCTCTTCAAGAAAATTACAGATACCAAGGGAACATTTCATGCAAAGATGGGCACAAGAAAGGATAGAAATGGTATGGACCTAACAGAAGCAGAAGATATTAAGAAACGGTGGCAAGAATACACAGAATTATACAAAAAAGATCTTTATGACCCAGATAACCATGATGGTGTGATCACTCACCTAGAGCCAGACATCCTGGAATGCAAAGTCAAGTGGGCCTTAGGAAGCATCACTACAAACAAAGCTAGTGGAGGTGTTGGAATTCCAGTTGAGCTATGTCAAATCCTGAAAGATGATGCTGTTAAAGTATAGCACTCAATATTCCAGCAAATTTGGAAAACTGAGCAGTGGCCACAGGACTGGAAAAGGTCAGTTTTTATTCCAAGCCCAAAGAAAGGCAAGGCCAAAGAATGTTCAAACTACCGCACAATTGCACTCATCTCACACACCAGCAAAGTAATGCTGAAAATTCTCCAGTCTGCTCATCAACAGTATGTGAACCATGAACTTCTAGATTTTCAAGCTGGATTTAGAAAAGGCAGAGGAACCAGAGATCAAATTGCCAACATCCACTTGATCATCAAACAGGCAAGAGAGTTCCAGAAAAATATCTATTTCTGCTTTATTGAATATGCCAGTGCCTTTTACTGTGTGGATCACAACAAACTGTGGAAAATTCTTTAAGAGATGGGAATATCAGCCCATCTTACCTGCCTTCTAAGAAATCTGTATGCAGGTCAAGAAGCAACAGTTAGAAATGTACATGGAATAACAGACTGGTTCAATTGGGAAAGGAATACATCAAGGCTGTATATTGTCATCCTGCTTATTTAGCTTATATGCAGAGTACATCATGAGAAACGCTGGGCTGGAAGAAGCACAAGCTGGAATCAAGATTGCCAGGAGAAATATCAGTAACCTCAGATACACAAGTGATACCACCCTGGTGGCAGAAAGTGAAGAACTAAAGAGCCTCTTGATGAAAGTGAAAGAGGAGAGTGAAAATGTTGGCTTAAAACTCAACATTCAGAAAACTAAGATCATGCCATCTGGTCCCATCACTTCATTGCAAATAGATGGGGAAGCTATGCAGGCTACTCCATTTCTTCTACTCCATTTTTGCCCACAGTAGTAGATATAATGGTCACCTGAATTAAGTTCACCCATTCCAGTCCATTTTAGTTCACTGATTCCTGAAATGTTGATGTTCACTCCTATCTTCTGTTTGACCACTTCCAAGGGAGGCTCTCTCAATTTCCTATTTATCCTCAATCATTTATCTCTGTTAATCTGGGGCATATGGATGGTTGATGGGAAATTTAAAACACTGCAACACTCTCTTAGAAAAAAGCAGCAGCTTCTTCTTTCTTTTTAAAATTTATTTATTTATTTATGTGGCTATGTTGGATCTTAGTTTTGGCTCACAGAACTTTAATTGCTTCATGTGGAATCTTTCACTATGGCACATGGACACGCTAGTTGTGGCACCTGGACTTCAGAAGCTGTGGTGTGCAGACTTAGGTACTTCAGGGCATGTGTGATCTTAGTTCCCTGACCAGGGATTGAACCCATTTCCTCTGCATTTCACAGCAGTTTCTTAACCACTGGAAAACCAAGGAAATCTCCAGCAGTTTCTTTTTTTTACTACATTTCCTCCTGGTTGTTGTAAGTTTTTGACCAGGTTACAGAGTTCTTCAGAAGTGAATTATAACTGTTTTTTTAAAGAGTCATTTTTTACTAGGGTATAACATGTGTTTCATGTGTACATTATATTCTACTTCTATATACACTATAGCATGCTAACCACCAAAAAGTTAGATTCTTTTTTTTAAATTTTATTTTAGTTAACTTTACAATATTGTATTGGTTTTGCCATACATCAAAATGAATCCGCCACAGGTATACATGTGTTCCCCATCCTGAACCCTCCTCCCTCCTCCCTCCCCATACCATCCCTCTGGGTCATCCCAGTGCACCAGCCCCAGGCATCCAGTATCAGGCATCAAACCTGGACTGGCGACTCGTTTCAAATATGATACTACACATATTTCAATGCCATTCTCCCAAATCATCCCACCCTCTCCCTCTCCCAGAGTCCAAAAGACTGTTCTATACATCAGTGTCTCTTTTGCTATCTCGTACACAGGATTATTGTTACCATCTTTCTAAATTCCATATATATGTGTTAGTATACTGTATTTGTGTTTTTCTTTCTGGCTTACTTCACTCTGTATAATAGGCTCCAGTTCCATCCACCTCATTAGAACTGATTCAAATGTATTCTTTTTAATGGCTGAGTAATACTCCATTGAGTATATGTACCACTGCTTTCTTATCCATTCATCTGTGGATGGACATCTAGGTTGCTTCCAAGTCCTGGCTATTATAAACAGTGCTGCAATGAACATTGGGGTACACGTGTCTCTTTCATTTCTGGTTTTCTCAGTGTGTATGCCAAGCAGTGGGATTGCTGGATCATAAGGCAGTTCTATTCCCAGTTTTTTGAGGAATCTCCATACTGTTCTCCATAGTGGCTGTACTAGTTTGCATTCCCACCAACAGTGTAAGAGGGTTCCCTTTTCTCCACACCCTCTCCAGCATTGCTTGTGGACTTTTGGATCGCAGCCATTCTGACTGGCGTGAAATGGAACCTCATAGTGGTTTTGATTTGCATTTCTCTGATAATGAGTGATGTTGAGCATCTTTTCATGTGTTTGTTAGCCATCTGTATGTCTTCTTTGGAGAAATGTCTATTTAGTTAGTTTCTATTCATTACCATACAGTTAGTCCACCTTACCTGTTTCAATCTATCGCCTCCACTGCTCCTTCTCTTCTGTGCTCTGTATCTGTGTGTTTATTTTTGTTTTAGTTTGGTTACTTAATATATTGTTTGCTTGTTTTTATATTCCACATATAAGTAAAATTGTATGATATTTATCTTACTTCATCTGACTTGTTTCATCTTAGCATAATACCCTCAAGGTCTGTTCATGTTGCTGCTGATGGCAAGAATTTACCCTTTTTATGGATGAGTAGTGTTCCATTGTATATATAAATGTATATGGTTATTATATATGGATATCTTATTTATCCATTCATTCAATGATGGAACTTAAATTGTTTCTATACCTTGGCTACTGTAAATAATATTGTGATGAACATATAGGAATGCAAATATCTTTTCAAGTTAGTATTTTGTGTTCTTTGAATAAATACCCAATAGATAGTCATCTAGTTTCTTTCTGTCTCTCTTTTTCTCCTTCCCTCCCTCTTTCTCTTTGCATGTGGCTATCAAGTTTTTTGATACTATTTATTGAAGAGACTGTCCTTTCTCCATTGCATTTTCTTTGCTCTTTTGTTGTAAATTAACTGTTCATATATGTGTGGGTTCATGTTAGAGGTCTCAATCTGTTTTGTTGATCTGTGTATATGTTTTTCTGCCAATACCATTGTTTTGATGATTGTTTTGATTGCTATAGCTTTGTAAACTAGTTGAATTCAGGAAATGTGACACCTCCAGTTTTGTTTCTTTTTCTCAGGATTGCTTTAGCTGTTCTTTTTTGATTCCATGTAAACTTTAGAATTTTTTGATTCCATATAAACTTTAGAATCTTTTTTGATTCCATATAAACTTTAGAATTTTTTTGTTCTATTTCTGTTAAAAATGTTCTTGGAATTTTGATAGAGATTGCATCAAATCTGTAGATTACTTTAGGTAATATAGACATTTTAGCAATGTTAATTCTTCTAATCCATGAGTGCAGAATATCTTTCCATTTATTTGTATCTTTTTCAGATTTCAACAGTACCTTATCATTTTAAATATACAGGTGTTCCAATCACTGCAGATGGTGATTGCAGCCATGAAATTAAAAGACGCTTACTCCTTGGAAGGAAAGTTATGACCAACCTAGATAGCATATTTCAAAAGCAGCGACATTACTTTGCCAACAAAGGTTCATTTAGTCAAGGCTGTGATTTTTCCAGTAGTCATGTATGGATGTGAGAGTTGGACTGTGAAGAAAGCTGAGCACCGAAAAATTGGTGCTTTTGAAGTGTGGTGTTAGAGAAGACTCTTGAGAGTCCCTTGGACTGCAAGGAGATCCAACCAGTCCATTCTAATGGAGATCAGTCCTGGTTGTTCTTTGGAAGGACTGATGCTGAAGCTGAAACTCCAATATTTTTGCCACCTCATGTGAAGAGTTGACTCATTGGAAAAGACTCTGATGCTGGGAGGGATTGGGGTCAGGAGGAGAAGGGGACGACAGAGGATGAGATGGCTGGATGGTATCACTGACTCGATGGACGTGAGTTTGAGCGAACTCCGGGAGTTGGTGATGAACAGGGAGGCCTGGCGTGCTGCAGTTCATGGCGTCGCTAAGAGTCGGACATGACTGAGCAACTGAACCGAACTGAACTGAACTACCTCCTTGGTTAAATGTATTTCTAGATATTTTAGTGAGTACGTCAAGGCTGTATATTGTCACCATGTTTATTTAACTTATATGCAGGGTACATCATGAGAAATGCTGGACTGGAAGAAACACAAGTTGGAATCAAGATTGCTAGGAGAAATATCAATAACCTCAGATATGCAGATGACACCACCCTTATGGCAGAAAGTGAAGAGGGGCTAAAAAGCCTCTTGATGAAAGTGAAGGTGGAGAGTGAAAAGGTTGGCTTAAAGCTCAACATTCAGAAAACGAAGATCATGGCATCTGGTCCCATCACTACATGGGAAATAGATGGAGAAACAGTGGAAACAGTGTCAGACTTTCTTTTGGGGGCTCCAAAATCACTGCAGATGGTGACTGCAGCCATGAAATTAAAAGACGCTTACTCCTTGGAAGGAAAGTTATGACCAACCTAGATAGCATATTGAAAAGCAGAGACATTACTTTGCCAACAAAGGTTCACCTAGTCAAGGCTATGGTCTTTCCTGTGGTCATGTATGGATGTGAGAGCTGGACTGTGAAGAAGGCTGAGCGCCGAAGAATTGATGCTTTTGAACTGTGGTGTTGGAGAAGACTCTTGAGAGTCCCTTGGACTGCAAGGAGATCCAACCAGTCCATCCTGAAGGAGATCAGCCCTGGGATTTCTTTGGAAGGAATGATGCTAAAACTGAAACTCCAGTATTTTGGCCACCTCATGCGAAGAGTTGACTCATTGGAGAAGACTCTGATGCTGGGAGGGATTGGGGGCAGGAGGAGAAGGGGACGACAGAGGATGAGATGGCTGGATGGCATCACTGACTCGATGGATGTGAGTCTGAGTGACCTCCGGGAGTTGGTGATGGACAGGGAGGCCTGGCGTCCTGCAGTTCATGGGGTCTCAAAGAGTCGGACACGACTGAGCGACTGATCCCAGGGCTGATCTCCTTCAGAATGGACTGGTTAGATCTCCTTGCAGTCCAAGGGACTCTCAAGAGTCTTCTCCAACACCACAGTTCAAAAGCATCAATTCTTCGGCGCTCAGCCTTCTTCACAGTCCAGCTCTCACATCCATACATGACCAGAGGAAAAACCATAGCCTTGACTAGGCGAACCTTTGTTGGCAAAGTAATGTCTCTGCTTTTGAATATGCTATCTAGGTTGGTCATAACTTTCCTTACAAGGAGTAAGTGTCTTTTAATTTCATGGCTGCAGTCACCATCTGCTGTGATTTTGGAGCCCAAAAACATAAAGTCTGACACTGTTTCCACTGTTTCCCCATCTATTTCCCATGTAGTGATGGGACCAGATGCCATGATCTTCGTTTCATTTTCTGAATGTTGAGCTTTAAGCCAACTTTTTCACTCTTCACTTTCACTTTCATCAAGGGGCTTTTTAGTTCCTCTTCACTTTCTGCCAACTCTAGTCCAATACTATGAATTTCACCTTAACTTGAGAATGGGTTTATCAGGAACATGTAGAGTTGTGTCTCAACTCTAGCTGTCCATTGGAACCAACTGGGAAACTTTCAAAAACACCAATGCCTGGGCTTCTACCTAGCCAAACTGAATCAGAGCTCCTGGGGTTATAGTTCTCAGCACTGGTATTTTTTCAAAACTCCTGAAGGGACTGTCACATGTAACCACAAATTAGAAACCTTTAACTTAGAGAAATGATTTTCAAACTCACCTGCACATTAGAGTCACCAGGGGAATTTAAAAATAACACTTGTAAAAGAATGAAACTAGAGCACTTTCTAACACCATACACAAAAATAAACTCAAAATGGATTAAAGATCTAAATGTAAGACCAGAAATCATAAAACTCCTAGAGGAAAACGTACGCAAAACACTCTCTGACATACATCACAGCAGGATCCTCTATGACCCACCTCCCAGAATATTGGAAATAAAATAAAAAATAAACAAATGGGACCTAATTAAACTTAAAGGCTTCTGCACAACAAAGGAAACTATAAGCAAGGTGAAAAGACAGCCTTCAGAATGGGAGAAAATAATAGCAAATGAAGCAACAGACAAACAACTAATCTCAAAAATATACAAGCAACTCCTACAGCTCAATTCCAGAAAAACAAATGACCCAATCAAAAAAATGGGCCAAAGAACTAAATAGACATTTCTCCAAAGAAGACATACAGATGGCTAACAAACACATGAAAACATGCTCAACATCACTGATTATCAGAGAAATGCAAATCAAAATCACCATGAAGTACTATTTCAAGCCAGTCAGAATGGCTGGGATCCAAAAGTCTACACGCAATAAATGCTGGAGAGGGTGTGGAGAAAAGGGAACCCTCTTACACTGTTGGTGGGAATGCAAACTAGTACAGCCACTATGGAGAACAGTATGGAGATTCCTCAAAAAACTGGGAATAGAACTGCCTTATGATCCAGCAATCCCACTGCTTGGCATACACACTGAGAAAACCAGAAATGAAAGAGACACGTGTACCCCAATGTTCATTGCAGCACTGTTTATAATAGCCAGGACTTGGAAGCAACCTAGATGTCCATCCACAGATGAATGGATAAGAAAGCAGTGGTACATATACTCAATGGAGTATTACTCAGCCATTAAAAAGAATACATTTGAATCAGTTCTAATGAGGTGGATGGAACTGGAGCCTATTATACAGAGTGAAGTAAGCCAGAAAGAAAAACACAAATACAGTATACTAACGCATATATATGGAATTTAGAAGGATGGTAACAATAACCCTGTATACGAGACAGCAAAAGAAACACTGATGTATAGAACAGTCTTTTGGACTCTGGGAGAGGGAGAGGGTGGGATGATTTGGGAGAATGGCATTGAAATATGTGTAGTATCATATTTGAAACGAGTCGCCAGTCCAGGTTTGATGCCTGATACTGGATGCCTGGGGCTGGTGCACTGGGATGACCCAGAGGGATGGTATGGGGAGGGAGGAGGGAGGAGGGTTCAGGATGGGGAACACATGTATACCTGTGGTGGATTCATTTTGATGTATGGCAAAAGCAATACAATATTGTAAAGTTAAGCAAAATAAAATTTAAAAAATAAATAAATAAAAATATCCAGATACCCAGTCTTCACCCTGAACCAATTAAGTCAGAATATGTGGGAGTAAGATCCATGCATCAGTATTTTTTTTTCAGCTACCCAGATGATTAATATGTGACCAAGTTTGGGAACCTTTTAAAAACATTCTCTTCCTCTCTATGTAAACTAGTTCATGCCTAATCCAGATATGCTCTTTGCTCTGAGTTAATTATATCACTGCTTCTCAAATATATATGTTCATATGATTACGTTGGGGCTTGTTAAAATGCATATTCTGAATCAGCAGAGGTAGCACTGAGATTCTGCATTCCCAGCAAGATCCCAGATGATACCAATGTTACTGGTTAAGTGGACCACGCTTTGAGTAGCAATGAATCTTGCCATTGTATGGTCATCTGGATGAATCTTCAATTGAGAAAATAAAAAGACATAATATAGATTTTAATATACAGGCTCATACTTTAAGATAGTTAATTATAATTAATTAGCCTGTACTTAAATTCTGGCAGAATATTATAGTTAATTTGGGAAACTTAATTAAACAATTAGGGCAAAATAGTTGTCCTAGATAATGTTGGAATGTTTAGATAGAACCACTTGTTAGATAAGTTTTAAAAAAGATTCAAGCACTGGATAGTTTACAATACTAGAGCAGTGGCAGAATTCCTTAAAAATTTATCTGCAAAACCCAAAGCAGACATAATAACTATACAAACTTTACTATGATTTAAAATTTTTTGTATTTTATGGGAAGTTATGCAGATGTTCCTGGACACCCTGAACCATTTTCATACAACTTCTGATCCCTCTGAGCATGGACTGAAATCCTTTGATTTAATGTACAGAGAATACAAGAAATCTATTCTGAGGAAATCAGTTAGATTTAAGTTGAGCGTCCATTTGAAATCTTTGTTTATGTAATAGCTTGTAGTCACTAGAGTAATTTAGTTATTCATTATTTATTTGAAAAAACTTTCATTGTCGACTTTTTATGAATCAGACATAATTCTAGGAAATGGAAATACCAGTGGGAAGATCTATTCAAAAATAACAGAGGAGATAATTTTTATTCAGTTCAGTCACTCAGTCGTGTCCGACTCTTTGC
Organism: Tragelaphus eurycerus; assembly: GCA_935064755.1. Classification (NCBI taxonomy): domain Eukaryota; kingdom Metazoa; phylum Chordata; class Mammalia; order Artiodactyla; family Bovidae; genus Tragelaphus; species Tragelaphus eurycerus. Next base: position 13,339,368 of record CAKXYN010000015.1, on the reverse strand, counting down.
AACCCCATAGACCGCAGCACACCAGGCTTTCCTATCCATCACCAATTCCCAGAGCTTGCTCAAACTCAAGTCCATCGAGTTGGTGATACCATCCAACCATTTTATCCTCTGTCATCCCCTTCTCCTCCTGTCTTCAATCTTTCCAAGCATCAGGGTCTTTTCCAATGAGTCAGTTCTTTGCATCAGGTGGTTAAAGTATTGAAGTTTCAGCTTTAGCTCAGTCCTCCCAATGAATGTTCAGGATTGATTTCCTTTAGGATTGACAGGTGTGATCTCCTTGCAGTCCAAGGGACTCTCAAGAGTCTTCTCCAACACCACAGTTCAAAAGCATCAATTCCTTAGTGCTCAGCTTTTTTATGGTCCAACTCTCACATGCATACATGAGTACTGGAAAAACTTTGACTAGACAGACTTTTGTCAACAAAATAACGTCTCTGCTTTTTAATATGCTGTCTAGGTTGGTCATAGCTTTTCTTCCAAAGAGCAAGCGTCTTTTAATTTCATGGCTGCAGTCACTATCTGCAGTGATTTTGGAACCTAAGAAAATAAAGTCTGTCACTGTTTCCATTGTTTCTCCATCTATTTGCCATGAAGTGACGGGACCAGATACCATGATCTTAGTTTTTTGAATGTTGAGTTTTAAGCCAACATTTTCATTCTGTTCTTTCACTTTCATCAACAGACTCCTTAGTTCTCTTCGCTTTCTGCACATCTGAGGTTATTGATATTTCTCCTGGCAATCTTGATTCCAGCTTCTGCTTCATTCAGCCTGGCATTTCACATGATGTACTCTGCATATAAGTTAAATAAGTAGGGTGACAATATACAACCTTGACGTACTCCTTTCCCAATTTGGAACCAATCTATTGTTCCATGTCCAGTTCTAACTGTTGCTTCTTGAGACCTGCATACAGATTTCTCAGGAGGCAGGTAAAGTGGTATGGTATTCCCATTTCTTGAAGAATTTTCCATGGTTAGCTGTGATCCACACAGTCAAAGGCTTTGGCGTACTCAATAAAGCAGAAGTAGATGTTTTTCTGGAACTCTCTTGCCTTTTTGATGATCCATTGGATGTTGGCAATTTGATCTCTGGTTCCTCTGCCTTTTCTAAATCCAGTTTGAACATCTGGAAGTTCATGGTTCACATACTGTTGAAGACTAGACTAGAGAATTTTGAGCATTACTTTGCTGGCATGTGAGATGAGTGCAATTGTGCAGTAGTTTGAACATTCTTTGGCCTTGCCTTTCTTTGGGATTGAAATGAGCACTGACCTTTTCCAGTCCTGTGGCCACTGCTCAGTTTTCCAAATTTGCTGGAATATTGAGTGGAGCACCTTAACAGCATCATCTTTTAGGATGTGAAATAGCTCAATTGGAATTCCAACACCTCCACTAGCTTTGTTTGTAGTGATGCTTCCTAAGGCCCACTTGACTTTGCATTCCAGGATGTCTGGCTCTAGGTGAGTGATCACACCATCATGGTTATCTGGGTCATGAAGATTTTTTTTGTAAAGTTTATTTTTATTATGTATTTATTTATGCTAAATATTTATTTATATACATAAAATTTTGTATTTTATTTAATTTTTATTATCAAATTGAAACATATTCAGAAATTCAGAGGAAAAAAGTTGTGCTAAAGTGCAAGGTGAAGCAGCAAGTGTTGATGCAGCTGCAGCAAGTTATCCAAATCTAGCTAAGATGAAGTTGACTACACTAAACAACAGATTTTCAATGTAGATGAAACAGCCTTACATTAGAAGAAGATGGCACCTAGGATTTTCATCGCTGGAGAGGGGAAGTCAATGCCTGCTTCAAAGCTTAGGATAGGCTGATTCTGTTTTTAGGGATTAATGTAATTGTGACTTTAATTTGGAGTCAGTGATCATTTCAGAAATCCTAGGACCCATAAACACTACTAAATCTACCCTGTGCTGTATAAACGGAACTACAGTCTAAATGACAGCATATCTGTTTACAACATGGGTTACTGAATACTTTAAGTCCTCTGTGGAGACCTACTGCTCAGAAAAAAAAAAAAAAAAGATTCCTTTCAAGATATTACTGCTGGTCACACCAGGAGCTCTGATGTGCAGTGAATTTAATGTTGTTTTCATGCCTGTTACCACAGCATCAATTCTGAAACCCATGGATCAAAGAGTCATTTTGACCTCAAGCCATATTATTTAAGAAATACATTTTTTAAGGCTATAGCTTGTCCTTGATGGATCTGTGCCAAGTCACTTGAACACCTTCTAGGAACTGACAATTCTAAATGTCATTAAGAACGTTCAAGTTTCATGGGAAGAGATCAAAATATCAACATTAATAGGAGTTTGGAAGAAGTGATTCCAATGCTCATGGATGATTTTGAAGGTTTCAAGACTTCAGTGGAGGAAGAACTGCTGATGTGGTGGAAGAAGCCAGGGAACTAGAATCAGAAGTGGAGCCTGAGGATGTGACTGAACTACTGCAATCTCATGATAAAAATGTTATGGATGAGGGATGGTTTCTTGTGGGTGAGCAAGAAAAGTGGTTTCTTGAGATGGAAGCTACTCCTGGTGAAGATGCTATGGAGATTGTTGAAATGACAGCAAAGGATTTAGAATACTATATAAACTTTGTTGATGAAGCACCAACAGGATTTGAGAGGATCAACTCCAATGTTGAAAGAAGTTCTACTGTGGGTAAAATGCTATCAAACATCATTGCAGGCTACAGAGAAATCATCTGTGAAATGAAGAGTCAGTTAATGTGGCAAGCTTCATTATTGCCTGTGTTAATAAATTGAAATAGCCATGCCAACCTTCAGCAACCATCACCCTGATCAGTCAGCAGCCATCAACATCGAGGCAAGACCCTCAACTAGCAAAAATATTATGATTTGCTGAAGGTTAAGATGGTGCTTAGCATTTTTTAAGTAATAAAGTATTTTTAATATTAATTTATTTGGCTGTACTGGGTCTTAGCTGCAGCACATGGGATCTTTGATCTTCACTGTGGCATGAGGGATCTTCAGTTGCAGCATGTGAACTCTTAGTTGCGGCATGTGTGATCTAGTTCCCTGACCAGGGATTAAACCCTTGTTCCCTGCATTGGGAATACAGAGTCTTAGCCACTGGACCACCAGGAAGTCCCAATAAAGTATTTTTAAATTAATATATGTATACTTTTTTTAGACATAATGCTATTGCACTTAGTAGACTACTGTATGCTGCTGCTGCTGCTGCTAAGTCGCTTCAGTCGTGTCCGACTCTGTGCGACCCCACAGACGGAAGCTCACCAGGCTCCCCCGTCCCTGGGATTCTCCAGGCAAGAACACTGGAGTGGGTTGCCATTTCCTTCTGTATAGTTTAAGCATAACTTTTATATATGTGGGGAAGTCAAAAAATTCATGTGACTTGCTTTATTGCTGTGATCCAGAACCAAACCCTCAATATTTCAGAGATATTCCTCTAATCGTGAAGCACAGAATACAAGGAGGGACCGTGTGAGAGAAGAATCCTTGTGGCTGCCTAACTCAGACTAAGTCAGCAGAAGATAGTTCTCCAAAGCATGAGGGCCACCTTGATTTAATAGGCAAAACCTGTTTGGAGTACAGTTGTCCCTCCATATCCTTTGGTTCTGAATCCATGGATTCGACCAACTTTGGATTAATAATATTAGGAAAAAAATTGCAGAAAGTTCCAAGATGCAAAATTTGAATTTGTCATATGCAGGCAACTATTTACATAGTATTTACATTTAAACTTTTTGTTGTTGTTCAGTCACAAAGTTGTGTCTGACTCTTTGTGACCCCATGAACTGCAGCTTGCCAGGCTTTAGATGGTATTAAGTATTATAAGTAACTCTGGTGACTTAAAGTAGGTGGGAAGATGTGCATAGGTTATATCCAAATACTGTGCCATTTTATATAAGAGACTTGAGCATCCACAGATTTTGGTGTCCTGGGGGTGTCCTGGAACCAGTCATCCTTGGTTACTGAGGGATAACTATAATACAAGTGAAGCTGGCAAGCTGACAGCAGAAACTTCTCTACAACTCTGCTGCCTTTGATAGTTCTACCTCCTCTATTTCTAGATCACTCTCTCAAGTACCCTAACTCCAAGCATCCTTCAAACAGTCCCTTACTGGACAAACCATTATTTTTTTTTTCTGTTGTCCCCACCTACCTCATATCTTCATTCTCTTGCTTACTGAATTAAAATTCAACTGTTATAATCAGTGATTTGCATACACCCTCAGCTCCCTTGTCTCTTTTTCACTTCCTCTTACTCATCCAGGAAAACTGCAATATTGCTTTAATTAAGCTTTCTCTATTCTGAGCTTTGTCTTGCGCAGCTGAATGTGGGTGGGAAAAAACCCACAGCTGTGCTGCAGGGCCCGATTTCACATTCTCGATGTCTAGTGGGCTCTTTGACTGCCTGGTTATCAAACTACATCTCCTTGGTCTTTTCACTTTCTGTTATTCTAGATGACTTCTTCGTGCCTTCTCTGTTATCTTCAAACCTCAACGTCTTTACCCCCTCCCACCCAAATTCACTGTCAGTTGATGATGATCTTGCATCCTATACACAGGAAAAAAAAAAAAAAAAATAGAATCAGTTCATGAACAGAACACTCATCTGTCAGGGTTATTGCCATGTAACCTGCTTTCTTTTACTGTTTGGAGGTGTTTTACTGAAGGGAATCTCCTGGGAGGTATGTAGTTGGCTTATGGCCTCTGGTTGATTTACTTTAGTTTCACTGCAGTTTACACCGAGGGCCCTCCCCATTGCCCCTTGGGCTTCCCCCAGCCAGTGACTGAGCATGGTGTGAAGACCAGAAATGGGTCATTTTTCCTCCATGTACAGTTCCTCTAATAGGCAGTCCTGCTTGAAGACTCTCTATTGAACCAGTTAAGACTTTTTGAGTGGTACTGCAGTTTTGAGTCTTCCTACCTAATGTTCTGTTTTTCTTTCTCATTTAAAAAATATTTATGGAGATATACTTCACATACCATACACTTCACCTATTTACAGTGTATAATTCATTCCTTTTCATTATATTCACAGATATACAACCATCACTTCAATCAATGTTAGAACATTTTCATTACTCCCTAAAAAAAAAAACCCATACCCTTTAGCTGTCACTCTCCAAATCTCCCAAGCCTTTGATAACCATTAATTGATTTCTTGTCTTTATAGATTTGGGTCTCCTGGAAAATTCATGTAAGAGCTATTATATACTTTGTGGTCATTTGTGACTGACTTAGCATGTTTTCAAGGCTCATCTATATTGTAGCATGTATCAGTACTTCCTTTTTTATTGCTAAAAATATTTCATTGTCTAGGCACACCACATTTTATTTATTCACCACATTTTATTTATTCATCAGCTAATAGAGATTCAGGTTCTTTCAACTTTTTGTCAATTATAAATAGTATTTCTGTGAGCATTCTGTACAAGTTTTTGAAAGGATGTTTGTCTTCATTTCTCTGGTGTTTATATCTAGGAGTAGAATTGTTGGTCCATATGATAACTCTGTGTTTAACCCTTTGAGGAACTATCCAATCCTCTTTTACTTCTTCTGTTTTTCCCCAAGTCTCAGGCTTGCAGAATGGTCTGAAGGCACTTTGTACCTACTCCTGATCTCTTTTGTCTTAACCCTTCACAGATTTTCTCCTGGTAAACCTCTGGCACATCTAATGTTATCCTGGCACATACTTCTCATAAGACCTACACTTATACATCCTGGATGAATGCTCTGTGCTCTCATGTAAGGCCATACTTTTCATTTATGATCTAGATTCTGTCTTCTCTTGCTATTCAAGAACATTGCTCTAGCAATTCCCCTTTTCCTTCCTTCAACATAAATTGCTACCTTTCATCTGGACCATTCCATTGGATTACATACACACTGTTATTTCTCACAATTGTTCAATTAATTAAACAATTATTCTCTTTGCCCTACTTCCCTTTCCAGCACTTTCCATCTTTCTCTCTTCTACTTTAACACAACTGCTTATCTGATTTCTCCTCTTACATACCTAATAAGCTTCCCATGCTTAACATATCAAAAAAATTTAAGTGGATAGGAAATAAAAAGAAAACATTTTGAACATGCTCTAATTAGAGACTAGTTCTCCTGAGCCCTTCTAGAAGAAACTAATAAAGGATGAACTGGGAGATAAAGAAATTATAGCAGAATGACTGAAGAATATTGACTCTCTTATTGTCAGATTAAGAATATAGATTATAGCTACAGAACATAGTGCAAATTTTTAAAAGACATAAGTTATTAAAGTTGTTCCAATCAATACTACCCATTTGTAAAGCTCAAATGACGTCTTTAAGAGAACATCTTTGTGGAGAGTCAGAGCTAATTTCAAATAGCAACTTTAATACTTAGCAGCTATGTTACTTTGGACCAGTTAATTTTGCTGAGTTTCATTTCTTGTGTGCAAAATAGAAAGAATTCTTTCCTAATAGAATGTAGAACAAAAATCATGAAGAATTCATTCACTGAATATTTATTAGCACATACCATTTACCATGCACTGTCCAAGGTGCTAGGCATACAGTATGAATAAAACAAAGAACTCACTTTATAACTGAGGGAAGACAAACAAACGAATAAATGAAATATATGTGAAATGGTCATGAGTGTCATGTGTGCATGTGTGCTAAGTCCACTGTAGCCCTCCAGGCTCCTCTATTAATGGGATTCTCCAGGCAAGAATACTGGAGTGGGTTGCCATGCCCTCCTCCAGGGATCTTTGCAACCCAGGGATTCAATCTGCATCTTCTGTGACTCCTGCATTGTAGGCTGAATTCTTTACCACTGAGCCACCAGGGAAGCCCAATGAGTGTCATGGAGAAAAACAAATCACGGTATTGATGTAGGGAGTGCTGGAGGCTGGGATACATTGGGATTTCAATTACATCTCATCTGAAGGATGTGAAATGGAGCATGTTATGTGGATATAGGAAGGTGGGGAAGGGGTCTAGTAAAAGTCACTGCCCTGATTCCTGGCTGCAGCTGCAGTTACTGTTATAGCTCTTGTAATTATACATTTTGACTTCCCTGAAGCAGTAACTCTGACTTCTGCAACTTCAGACCAAAGGCTTCCAGTGGGATACCTCCATGGTTGTGCTCTATAACTGAGCCACAAAAAGCTCTATCTTGAGCTCTCAGTTTCTTACAGAGGCCCTGGATATATCAGTATTTTATTTGATGTTCTCGATTAAATTCTTTCTCTCCATTCTCTTCCTGACTGTGACACAGGTGCTGGATGTCTGGGCTGGAAGGCAATCTTGAACACCACCATCCTATGCTTAACTCAGTTATCACTCATCTCATCTCCTTATACTTAGTCATTTTCTCCAGGCTACACTTCTACACCTCATCTTCTCCCCTTAAGGTTAGGGAATTAATTCCATATCCAGAATTCTACCCAGGCAATTGAAGTGGTAACTTTTTTCCTGATAGCCTAGCATATTATTAATACAGAACCCCCATTTTTTACCTACTTTTGTTCTTTTTCATTAACCACTTATATGACAGTATTTATTCAGCACCTATTTCATGTCGGAGAAGGCAATGGCACCCTACTCCACTACTCTTGCCTGGAAAATCCCACGGACGGAGGAGCCTGGTAGGCTGCAGTCCATGGGGTCGCTAAGAGTCAGACATGACTGAGCAACTACTTTCTCTTTTCACTTTCATGCATTGGAGAAGGAAATGGCAACCCACTCCAGTGTTCTTGCCTGGAGAATGCCAGGGTCGGGGGAACCTGGTGGGCTGCCGTCTATGGGGTCACACAGAGTCGGACACGACTGAAGTGACTTAGCATAGCATAGCATAGCATAATATTTCATGTCAAACTTTGATTGATACTGGATGTGTGGTGGGGAAAGAAACAGATTTGTCTTCTGCCTTTATAGTCTGCAGGGGGTGACTTTGAATGCTTATTCCATTGATTCTTCCTACACCTACCCTACCAGCCAAAGAATAGGTACATTGCTTGGACTGCATTGTCTTTTTTTGCAACCTTTGTAGAATATAGTATCTATGCTTGATGATTGTATCTCATCAATGATCTTTATGGTAATTATGGTAAGGTTCTTTAGCATCAACCCTTTCTGATTCTAGAATTTGATTTCTGTTGTATATTCTATGCTATTCAATTTAAATTCATTGCATTATAACAATGTAATCTTAATAAAATCAGGGGTTCCTATATGGTTTAGGCATTATAAAGTAACTGTATTCAAACAAATCAAGTTGATCAGATCAGATCAGATCAGATCAGTCGCTCAGTCGTGTCTGACTCTTTGCGACCCCATGAACTGCAGCACGCCAGGCCTCCCTGTCCATCACCAACTCCCGGAGGTCACTCAGACTCACATGCATCGAGTCGGTGATGCCATCCAGCCATCTCATCCTCTGTCGTCCCCTTCTCCTCCTGCCCCCAATCCCTCCCAGCATCAGAGTCTTCTCCAATGAGTCAACTCTTCACGTGAGGTGGCCAAAGTACTGGAGTTTCAGCTTTAGCATCATTCCTTCCAAAGAAATCCCAGGGCTGATCTCCTTCAGAATGGACTGGTTGGATCTCCTTGCAGTCCAAGGGACTCTCAAGAGTCTTCTCCAACACCACAGTTCAAAAGCATCAATTCTTCGGCGCTCAGCCTTCTTCACAGTCCAGCTCTCACATCCATACATGACCACAGGAAAGACCATAGCCTTGACTAGGCGAACCTTTGTTGGCAAAGTAATGTCTCTGCTTTTGAATATGCCATCTAGGTTGGTCATAACTTTCCTTCCAAGGAGTAAGCGTCTTTTAATTTCATGGCTGCAGTCACCATCTGCAGTGATTTTGGAGCCCAGAAAAATAAAGTCTGACACTGTTTCCACTGTTTCTCCATCTATTTCCCATGTAGTGATGGGACCAGATGCCATGATCTTCGTTTTCTGAATGTTGAGCTTTAAGCCAACCTTTTCACTCTCCACTTTCACTTTCATCAAGAGGCTTTTTAGCCCCTCTTCACTTTCTGCCATAAGGGTGGTGTCATCTAAATATCTGAGGTTATTGATATTTCTCCCAGCAATCTTGATTCCAACTTGTGTTTCTTCCAGTCCAGCATTTCTCATGATGTACTCTGCATATAAGTTAAACAAACAGGGTGACAATATACAGCCTTGACGTACTCCTTTTCCTATTTGAAACCAGTCTGTTGTTCCATGACCAGTTCTAACTGTTGCTTCCTGACCTGCATACAGATTTCTCAAGAGGCAGATCAGGTGGTCTGGTATTCCCATCTCTTTCAGAATTTTCCATAGTTTATTGTGATCTACACAGTCAAAGGCTTTGGCATAGTCAATAAAGCAGAAATAGATGTTTTTCTGGAACTCTCTTGCTTTTTCCATGATCCAGCAGATGTTGGCAATTTGATCTCTGGTTCCTCTGCCTTTTCTAAAACCAGCTTGAACATCAGGAAGTTCACGGTTCACATATTGCTGAAGCCTGGCTTGGAGAATTTTGAGCATTACTTTACTAGCATGTGAGATGAGTGTAATTGTGCAGTAGTTTGGGCATTCTTTGGCATTGCCTTTCTTTGGGATTGGGATGAAAACTGACCTTTTCCAATCTTGTGGCCACTGCTGAGTTTTCCAGATTTGCTGGCATATTGAGTGCAGCACTTTCACATCATCATCTTTCAGGATTTGGAATAGCTCCACTGGAATTCCATCACCTCCACTAGCTTTGTTAGTAGTGATGCTTTCTAAGGCCCACTTGACTTCCCATTCCAGGATGTCTGGCTCTAGGTCATTGATCACACCATCATGATTATCTGGGTCGTGAAGCTCTTTTTTGTACAGTTCTTCTGTGTATTCTTGCCACCTCTTCTTAATATCTTCTGCTTCTGTTAGGTCCATACCATTTCTGTCTGATAACCAAGAATAATTAGAGAGAAAATATGAATTTTTTTTTAAGGGAATGAAATTGTAACCAATATATAACATAAAGCAAAATGTTTGACATTCTCTTGGCCATCTATCTCTTATTTCCTTCCACATACTACATAAACTTGAAATAAAGATTTCTTCTTTTCATTCATCCCTCAAGTCAGGTACTGTACCTGGGCCTCACACATCTTTTGTCTTTCCCGCCTTCTGTGCATGACTTGTTTGTTATTATTGTCAGCCTAAGCTCTCTGGCTTACTTTTTTATTTTTCACTTAACCCACTACTTGGATTCTATGCAATTGTGGTTTGTTTGGTATTTTGTTTTGTTTTGTTGAGTGGAGAAAACTTTATTGTAGGGCTAAGCAAGGAGACAGAGAAGGCAATGGCACCCCACTCCAGTACTCTTACCTGGGAAATCCCATGGGCGGAGAAGCCTGTTAGGCTGCAGTCCATGGGGTTGCAAAGAGTCAGACACGACTGAGTGACTTCACTTTCACTTTTCACTTTCATGCACTGGAGAAGGAAATGGCAACGCACTCCAGTGTTCTTGCCTGGAGAATCCCAGGGACGGAGGAGCCTGGTGGGCTGCCGTCTATAGGGTCACACAGAGTTGGACACGACTGGAGCAACTTGGCAGCAGCAGCAGCAGCAGCAAGCAAGGAGAATGTGGTGGCTTACGTTCAAAAACCTAAACTCATGTAATAGTCGTTATTAAACTTTAGTGTGCCTCAGAATCATGGAATTCTTGTTCAGAACACAAGTGACTCACCTCCAGAGTTTGATACATGAGATCTGGATTGGGGCTCAAGAATGTACATTTCTAACAAATTCCCAGTTAGTACTGTTACTGCTGGTCCAAAACATTTTGAGAACTACTGCTGCTGCTGCTGCTGCTAAGTCGCTTCAGTTGTGTCCGACTCTGTGCGACCCCATAGACGGAAGCTCACCAGGCTCCCCCGTCCCTGGGATTCTCCAGGCAAGAATACTGGAGTGGATTGCCATTTCCTTCTCCAATGCATGAAAGTGAAAAGTGAAAGTAAAGTCGCTCAGTCGTGTCTCTACAATATAGGAATATCTGGCAGCTGTTCCAGCAAATAATGTATCCCTGGGTAAGAAGCCTTTGTTATACACTGTATATAAATAACATTAGATGATTTCCTTATATGGTAATACAAAGCTTAAGAATTTATGAGTCATCTTCTGTCAGCATATTTAATATCCAGTAGGTAGGGATATGTGTCTGATAGACCCTGATATAATGCACAAAGAATAAAGGAAATGTTATTTTTTGCTTGATTACATATAAAGGAGACAGAAGAGTGGGGTTGGTATGAAGTTCTGAAGCCAGGTTCTCTGAGAGTTCGTCCTGCCTCTGCAGAATTTCTGGAAGACCCTGGGAAAGTTAGTCTCTTGTGTCTCAATTTCTTTCTTTTGAAATGAAGATAACAGAAGTAGCCATCTGTGGTTGTTGTGAGGCTCAAATGATTTACCATGTATAAAGCTTTTGAAGAATGACTGGTGTGTTGCACACACTCTGACATTACTTATTACCATCAGGAATCTGTTGTCTTCTCTATTTTACCTCATGGGCTTCCCTGGTGGCTCAGATGGTAAAGAATCTGCACTGCAGGAGACCTGGGTTCGATCACTGGATAGGGAAGATACCCTGGAGAAGGGAGTGGCAACTTTATCCAGTAGTCTTGCCTGGAGATTTCCATGGACAAAGGTGCCTGGTGAGCTATAGTCCATGGGGTCACAAAGAATCAGACATGACTAAGTGACTAACACTATGTTATCTCATTCAAACTTAAAGCTAATTCTTTTAAAAGGTAGGCACCCCTGTTATTCTCTTTGAGGAGACTAGGAAACAGAAGTTCAGAAAGGTTAAATAAAGAACCCCCAGCTGGTAAAATCTCTGGCCTTGTGTTATTTCACCAATGTTTTCCCAAAGGAATCATTTTCTCCCATAAGAAGGATGATACAAGGAAGTTAATTTCAAAAGTACATCTGAATGTAATTGAAAAATTATTGGGTTGGCCGAAAAGTTCATTCAGATTTTCCTGTAACATCATATGGAAAAACGCGAATGAACTTTTTTGGCTAAGCCAATACTTGCTTGATCAGGATGGTTGGTGGAAAAGTAGAACAAAAAGTTCATAATTCACATGAAAACACAAAAGATGCTGAATAGCCAAAGCAATCTTGAGAAAAAAGAATGGATCTGGAGAAATCAACCTTCCTGACTTCAGACTATACTACAAAGCTTCAGTCATCAAGACAGTATGGTACTGGCACAAAAACAGAAATATAGAACAATGGAACAAGGTAGAAAGCCCAGAGATAAACCCACACACCTATGGGCAACTTATCTTTGATAAAGAAAGCAAGAATATACTATGGGGAAAATATAGTCTCTTCAATAAGTGGTGCTGGGAAAACTGGACAGCTGTGTGTAAAGAATGAAATTAGAACACTTCCTAACACCATACACAAAGATAAACTCAAAATGAATTAAAGACCTAAATGCAAAATGAGAAACTATAAAACTCTTAGAGGAAAACATAGATATTGAGGTTCTTTAATGGACTGGAACCTGGTGGTTTGGAGTCAACAATGAGAAAGTGAAAGGAGAGAGGCTAATATTTCCTGGGTTATGCAGCTGGCTTTTGAGTTCCAGGAAATCAGCCAGAAATAGAGAGATAGAGAGAGAAAGAAAAATACGGGGACCCAAGCTCTGATGGAGCAAAGGTGTTTTAAAACAACATGGTGTGGGCATATATACTGTAGTTATTCTCAGCAAAGATAAAAATTAAAATTCCAGACTTACAAAACATAGGCGATCCATATTAAAGAGAGAGAGAGAGAGAGTTGTAAACAATCACTTTTGCCGTATGGTTCACAAGAAGGAAGAGGGTATTTATCACCATATTGAAAAACTAATGAAGGAAATGCTTGGATCCCTCAGCCCCAGAAGAGGCTTGCCTCTCCTCTTAATTCCTGAATATTCAGGAATTAATAAGGAACAGAGGATTCCTGATAGATCCAAGACAGCACACAGGAAGCCTCCTGTTAAATGCTTCCTGACACATAGATAGAACAGTCTATGACAAATCACAGCAAGATCCTCTATGATCCACCTCCTAGAGTAATGGAAATAAAAACAACAATGAACAGGTGGAACCTAATTAAACTTAAAAGATTTTTCACAGCAAAGGAAACTATAAACAAGGTGAAAAGAAAACCCTCAGAATGGGAGAAATAATAGCAAATGAAACAACTGACAAAGGAGTAATTTTAAAAATATATAAGCAGCTTATGGAACTCACTACCAGAAAAACAAACAACCCAGTCAAAAAGTAGGCAAAAGGCCTAAACAGACATTTATCCAAAGAAGACATACAGATGACTAACAAACAAATGACAAGATGCTCAACATCGCTCATTATTAGAGGAATGCAAATGAAAACTACAATGAGATATCACCTCACACTGGTCAGAATGGCCATCACCAAGAAATCTATAAACAATACACGTTGGAGTGGATGTGGAGAAAAGGGAATCCTCTTACACTGTTGGTGGGAATGTAAATTGATATAGCCACTATGAAGACAGTATGATTCCATAAAAAACTAGGATTCCATAAAAAACTAGGAATAAAAGTACCATATGGCACAACAATTCCACTACTGTTTATCCTGAGAAAATCATAATTGAAAAACACACATGTATTTCAATGTTCATTGCAGCACTATTCAATTGCACTCATCTCACACGCTAGTAAAGTAATGCTCAAAATTCTCCAAGCCAGGCTTCAGCAATATGTGAACCGTGAACTTCCTGATGTTCAAGCTGGTTTTAGAAAAGGCAGAGGAACCAGAGATCAAATTGCCAACATCCGCTGGATCATGGAAAAAGCAAGAGAATTCCAGAAAAACATCTATTTCTGCTTTATTGACTACGCCAAAGCCTTTGACTGTGTAGATCACAATAAACTATGGAAAATTCTGAAAGAGATGGGAATACCAGACCACCTGATCTGCCTCTTGAGAAATCTGTATGCAGGTCAGGAAGCAACAGTTAGAACTGGTCATGGAACAGACTGGTTCCAAATAGGAAAAGGAGTACGTCAAGGCTGCATATTGTCACCATGTTTATTTAACTTATATGCAGAGTACACCATGAGAAATGCTGGACTGGAAGAAACACAAGTTGGAATCAAGATTGCTAGGAGAAATATCAATAACCTCAGATATTTAGATGACACCACCCTTATGGCAGAAAGTGAAGAGGGGCTAAAAAGCCTCTTGATGAAAGTGAAAGTGGAGAGTGAAAAGGTTGGCTTAAAGCTCAACATTCAGAAAACGAAGATCATGGCATCTGGTCCCATCACTACATGGGAAATAGATGGAGAAACAGTGGAAACAGTGTCAGACTTTATTTTTCTGGGCTCCAAAATCACTGCAGATGGTGACTGCAGCCATGAAATTAAAAGACGCTTACTCCTTGGAAGGAAAGTTATGACCAACCTAGATAGCATATTCAAAAGCAGAGACATTACTTTACCAACTAAGGTTTGCCTAGTCAAGGCTATGGTCTTTCCTGTGGTCATGTATGGATGTGAGAGCTGGACTGTGAAGAAGGCTGAGCGCCGAAGAATTGATGCTTTTGAACTGTGGTGTTGGAGAAGACTCTTGAGAGTCCCTTGGACTGCAAGGAGATCTAACCAGTCCATTCTGAAGGAAATCAGCCCTGGGATTTCTTTAGAAGGAATGATGCTGAAGCTGAAACTCCAGTACTTTGGCCACCTCATGCGAAGAGTTGACTCATTGGAGAAGACTCTGATGCTGGGAGGGATTGAGGGCAGGAGGAGAAGGGGACGACAGAGGATGAGATGGCTGGATGGCATCACTGACTCGATGGATGCGAGTCTGAGTGACCTCCGGGAGCTGGTGATGGACAGGGAGGCCTGGCGTGCTGCGATTCATGGGGTCGCAAAGAGTCGGACACGACTGAGCAACTGATCTGATCTGATCTGAGGACTTGGAAGTGACCTAGATGTCCTTCAACAGCTGAATGGATAAAGAAGCGGTGGTAGGTATATACAGTGGAATATGCTGCTGCTGCTGCTAAGTCGCTTCAGTCGTGTCTGACTCTGTGCGACCCCATAGACAGCAGCCCACCAGACTTCCCTGCCCCTGGGATTCTCCAGGGAAGAACACTGGAGTGGGTTGCCATTTCCATCTCCAATGCATGAAAGTGAAAAGTGAAAGTGAAATCACTCAGTCGTGCCCAACTCTTAGCGACCCTATGGACTGCAGCCTACCAGGCTCCTCTGTCCATGGGATTTTCCAGGCAAGAGTACTGGAGTGGGGTGCCATTGCTTTCTCCTTACAGTGGAATATACTCAGCCATAAAAGGAAAACATTTGAGTCAGTGCTAATGAGATGAATGAACCTAGAGCTTATTGTACAGAGTGAAGTAAGTCAGAAAGAGAAAAACAAATGTCATAGTTTAACACATATATATGGAATCCAGAAGGATGGTACTGATAAACCTATTTGCAGGGCAGCAATGGAGACTCAGGTATAGAGAACAGACTTATGGACACAGGAGACGGGGAAGGAGAGGGTGGGACAAATTAAGAGAGTAGCATGTAAACAAACACTATCATATGTAAAGTGGATTGCCAGTGGAAATTTGCTGTATGACTCAGGGAACTCAAACTGGGGCTCTTTGACAATCTAGAGAGGTGGGATAAGGTGAGAGGTGGGAGGGAGGTTCAAGAAGGAGGGGACATATACCTGTGGCTGATTCATGTTGATGAATGGCAGAAACCAACACAATATTGTAAAGCAATTATCTTTCAATAAAAAATAAATTAAAAAAGGATGGTTGGCAAATTTTATAATCTAATGTTGTTATTTCTACTTTAAAATAGATTAAAGACAAATCATGGAGGCAAAGATAAAATAGTAGGTGTGTAACACACTAGTGAGTGTCTAACATTTGCAGACTACCTGTCATATAATAGGTTTTTATAAATATTTGTTGATCTATTGGAATGAATGTTGTTTGGAATTAAAATGACCTAAAATTAAAGATTCATAATATCCAGAGTAGGTGATATTATAGAGAAAAGGGCATTGATATAGTACTGTGAGGTTTTTGAAGTCAATTTGGCAAAAGCCACCAAATTTTAAATATGTATTTCCTTTGACCCAGAGAGTCTAATAGTCTATCTGCAGGAATACTTTTGTGCCCATGGAGTATGTACAAAGATTCTTAAATTTAGCACTGTTTGTAATTGTGAAAATTACAAATCAAAATGTTTGTAACTGGGAGAACTATTTAGTAAGTTATGATTACCTATTTTATTGGACACTGTATAAAAGTTAAAAAGAATGATGGAAAGCAATAAATATTGAAAGATTTCCAGGAAATGTTAAGTAAAAAGAACTATAACAGAAAAAAGTACAGAATTGTCCATCTTGTTTCTAGAGTTCAAAACTAAATCTATAGGAAATAAGTAGGAAAATGCTTAGATAAAATTCTGAAAAGTTATACCACAAATAGTTATCAGTGTTTACCTCTGAGAAGTGAAAAGGGCTAGAAACAGGATCAAGAAGAACTTCCATAATCATATGTTTGATATGATGATCCACATTAGTTGGATTTACCACAAGTAGTATGTATTAATGTTTACTTTGGGATCAAAAAAGAAAAAAGTAGCTTGCTTAAGAAATATAAACACTTAAATGAGGGCAACAGATGCTGAAATACACAAGATAAGCTTTCACAAGCTTTAAAACATGTCTGTTCCAGTAATTAGCAGTTATTTTTAAAAAGTTCCAAAATTATCATTCCAACTAAAAACTTGATCACTTGTACTGCTGTTGATTCCCAGAACATTTCCTGTGAGAAGTAAAGAGCTGAATTGGCAGCTGAGTGGAAAGCACACAGTACTAAAATTCTTATAGCCTTAGAGTACCTAGCCAAGAGAGTTTGCCTGAGGACTATTACATCATTTCATGCTTGATTTATAGCAGATTAAGGTGACAGTCGGGGAAGGCAATGACACCTCACCCCAGTACTTTTGCCTGGAAAATCCCATGGACTGACGATCCTGGTAGGCTCTAGTCCATGGGGTCGCTAAGACTCGGACATGACTGAGCGACTTCACTTTCACGCATTGGAGAAGGAAATGGCAACTCACTCCAGTATTCTTGCCTGGAGAATCCCAGGGACGGGGGAGCCTGGTGAGCGTCCATCTATGGGGTTGCACAGAGTCGGACACGACTGAAGCGACTTAGCAGCTTAGCAGCAAGGTGACAGTGGAAAAAAAACCCAAATGAAACCAAAACAAAACTCCAACAAACAAAAACAGCATTATACAGAAAGAGAAACCAAAGACATAGCATTTGTTTTTTTCTCCAAATGAATGGTTATATCAGTGTTCAGTGGGAGACAGTATTAGGTGTGGATGAAAGAAGCAAGTTATTTTCCTGGTTTTCCTCAGTTTCAGTTTGAGAAATGTAGCATGGTATATTAGTTTCTTTGACTGCTGAAACAAAATGTCATAAACCGGAGGCCTAAAACAAACAGAAATTTATTATTTCACAGTTTTGGAGGCTAGAAGCCCAAAATCAAGGTATTGGGAGTGCCATCCTCTCTCCAAAGCCTGTAAGGAAGATTTCCTTGCCTCTTTTAGTTTCTGGTAGCCCTGAGTGTTCCTTGGCTGTAAAGGTATCACTCCAGTCTCTGCCTCCCTTTCTCATGGTTGTTCTTTCTGTGTTGTCTCTGTCTTCTATACTCTTTAGGACTCTGGTCTGTTGGATTAGGGTCCACCCTAATGACTTCATTTTAACCTAATTACAAACAAAGACCCCATTTCCATATGTCACAGGTACAGGAGATTAGGACTTAAACATAACTTTTGGGGGAACAGAATTCAACCTGTAACAATGGATTCAAGTGCGATCAATTATTAATAACAGTCATTTAAAAGATATGGCATTTGCCTAAGTCTGATAAGACTGATTCAGTAGACTTTAAAGCACCTTATAGTCATTCAATTAGAATAATCTCAACAATAGTCAAAAAAGACATAGGTGACTTAAAAGCATTTTTTTTTCAGGTAAAAAATTTTAGACATAGGTCACTGTGATAGATCTTAGGTCTCAAAGAGAACTGAGAGGACAGAAACATCGATAAAGCAAGACTACCTGAAAGAAGGTGCTCTCTTAGCACCAGGTGCCCCTGTGAGGAGGGAAACATGGGTTTTCCCTGTGGCTAATTCTCATGATGTAGAGATAAAGGAGCACAGGCTCAAAACCTTAGGAAGAGAAGGCATCAAAGGAAAGAAAAAGGAAAAAAAGATGTAGTTAAAGATGAATTATAGATGTTGGAGGTATGTAACCAGTTAGGAGTGTAAGTTAAAATGGAGAACTATGTCACTTATCATTTTCTGGTTCGTTTATATATTTCATAGGTAAAACTGAAATTCAGAGTATTTAACCACATTATTAAGATGCTTTAATATCAAATCAAATTTTCCTTTGGTCAGTAGTGTAGGCAGAATGGAGTGACCACAGCATTACTGTGGCTGCGGCCCAGAGAACTCACAGAGTTATTAAGTTACAGAGACAGTGGAGTGAAGCGATTGAGAAAATAGAACTAAACAGTAGTGATAGGAGGTATCTTTATTTTCTGCTAACCCATGGATTCTGTGTAATGTCTTAGATTGTGACTAATACTTACATAGTTATACTTGACTTTATGACTGAAGATAGAATTCCAAAATTGCTTGGTAAATTTGATTTTTAAATGACATGCAGTTCAGCACAGGGAATATAGCCAATGCTTTATAATAACTATAAATGGAGTATTATCTACAAAAATTTTGAATCACAAAGAAATAAATGAAAGGTATCATATGACCAAAAAAAAAAAAAAATAACATTTTCCCTGTTGTATTGGTTTTTTGTTTTTTTTTTTTTTAAATATTTTCTTCTTATCAGTCTACTATAATCCAGGTTATTTCATGGTGAATACTCTGACTCTACCAGATCTGGTAAAAGTTAAAAGGAGAAATTTGTCATAAGGAAGTTTCAAGATACCAAGTACAGGAAGTTTCTTTGGGCCGTGGAAGGAAGAGGAAGCCGAAAACCTAAGAGAATTCATTCTTGGTACACTGTCTTTTTTCCTCCCAAAGCAAGTCAGCTTTCTGTGCAACTCCACGTACATGAATACAGATAGAAATCTTACAACTTTAGAGCATGGGTAACTTACTCTAAAAGAACAAATAAGTGTGAGCAACTGTCTTTGAATCCTAGTTCCAAATTCCTCAGGAGGGAGACCATGAATGATTCAGTTTGACTCATGATGTAATCAAGTTATGGGGGACAGGGTAACAAACCATAAAACAGGGGCTACAGGCTGACTACTCTGGGTGTAGAGGACATTTCTCAATGAAAGACAGCAAAATCCTTAATCTAAATAAGGACACAGGAATTAGCACTCTATAAACGAATAATTTTCCAATGAGTCAACTCTTCGCATGAGGTCCAAAGTATTGGAGTTTCAGCTTTAGCATCATTCCTTCCAAAGAAATCCCAGGGCTGATCTCCTTCAGAATGGAGTGGTTGGATCTCCTTGGAGTCCAAGGTACTCTCAAGAGTCTTCTCTAACACCACAGTTCAAGCTGGGAGGGTTTGGGAGCAGGAGGAGAAGGGGACGACAGAGGATGAGATGGCTGGATGGCATCACTGACTCGATGGACGTCAGTCTGAGTGAACTCCGGGAGTTGGTGATGGACAGTGAGGCCTGGCGTGCTGTGATTCATGAGGTCGCAAAGAGTCGGACACGACTGAGCAACTGAACTGAACTGAACTGAAACTAATAATTGCTTCCCAGGTGGCTCAGTGGTAAAGAATCCGCCTGCTAAGCAGGACATATGGGTTCAGTCTCTGGATGATAAAAATCTCCTGGAGAAGGAAATGGCAGCCCAGGTATTCTTGCTTGGGGAATTACATGGACAGGAGAGCCTTGCAGGCTACAGTCCATGGGGTTGCAATAGAGGCAGACACAATTTAGCGACTAAACAACAACAAACTAATAATTAGGCCGGGGATTTCTATTCTTAAGGGTGAATGATGGTATGGATCTTTTTACAAAGAAACATATTTTTAGTGAATTGGTAATACAAATGTTTTAAGTTAAAATTTTATTGTAAAGTAGAGCATAATTCGGAGAAGGAAATGGCAACCCACTCCAGTATTCTTGTCTAGAGAGTCCTGTAGACAGAAGAGCTTGGTAGGCTGCCGTCTATGGGGTTACACAAAGTCAGACACAACTGAAGTGACTTAGCAGCAGCAGCAGAATTATATAATAAATGCTTTGCATATTTTGCCAAATAATCATCTTTACCTGAAGGAGGTTATTTATTCCTGGCTTACAGATGGGGAAATTAGTTTTTATGCACCAATATTAAACTTATCCAGTTATCTCAAGGGAAAGAGGGACCTGCTTGCCAGGAGCACCTTTTTCTTTGAGACTATAATGAAGGATGAAAGGACTGATTTAGAGATAAAGATATAATTAAATGCAGAGGAAATTCTGAAAGAAAAAAAAAATTGCCATATCCAGCCAGACTTTGAAATGAATTGTCCTAAAATATGTGAATAATTCAAAGTAAAACAACATTGCTTGCTTGTCTGTCTACCTGATTCACACTTCTGACTTTGTCTTTTGGCATAGATTACTAGACCTGGGGCAAATCAGCCTCTCTCCATAGCTCTTTTCTTGATACCTTCAGAAGAATAAATCTCTATCCTGGAAGGAAACAAACTAATTTGTGGATTTATCCCCAGTCTTTTGCTTGGGCCTGTTTCTGGTTCCAAGGGGAATAACTTTCCTATATCTTTTTCTGCTTTTAAGAGTGTTTTCATTATTTCATCAGCTAATGGCATAATCTATTTTTATACAAATGCAGATCTTTGCGTTTATCTCTATTACGACTCAGCCCTTATCATTCTTGCCCACACAGTTCCATGTCATGCAATAAACTGTGACAAATGCTTCAGGATTACTGAGAAAATCCAACATTTTGGTTATATATATAAGTTGTCCCTATCAAAACCTTAATAGGCATTTAATAACTGTGCTAAGGGTTTAAAATATTTTTTCATCTAATCTTCAAAACAACTCTTCAAGGAAGATATTCTTATCCTCATTATACTGATGAGGAAATAGAAGCTTGGAAAATTTAAATGACTTCCTTGGTGAAAAGAATAGTTCAAACCTGGGTCAGCCAGATTCGCTGAAACATGGATTTCTAACCTTTGCATCAAAACCACTTAAGGACTTTGTTGTTCAGTTTCTCAGTTGTGTCTGACTCCTTGCAATCCCTTGAACTGCAGCACGCCAGGCTTCCTGTCCTTCACTATCTCCCAGAATTTGCTCAAACTCATGTCCATTTAGTCGGTGATGCCATCCAACCATTTCATCCTCTGTCGCCCCCTTCTACTTTTGCCCTCAATCTTTCCCAGCATCAGGGTCTTTTCCAATGAGTTAACTCCTCACATCAGATGGCCATAGAACCTTTCAACTTCAGCTTCTTCGGCGTTACTGGTTGGGGCATAGATTTGGATTACTGTGACATTGAATGGTTTGCCTTGGAAACGAACAGAAATCATTCTGTCATTTTTGAGATTGCATCCAAGTACTGCATTTTGGACTCTTTTGTTGACCATGATGGCCACTCCATTTCTTCTGAGGGATTCCTGCCCACAGTAGTAGATATAATGGTCATCCGAGTTAAATTCACCCATTCCAGTCCATTTTAGTCCTTTTCATTATAGGGGACTGGAATGCAAAAGTAGGAAGTCAAGAAACACCTGGAGTAACAGGCAAATTTGGCCTTGGAATACGGAATGAAGCAGGGCAAAGACTAATAGAGTTTTGCCAAGAAAATGCACTGGTCATAGCAAATACCCTCTTCCAACAACACAAGAGAAGACTCTATACATGGACATCACCAGATGGTCAACACCGAAATCAGATTGATTATATTCTTTGCAGCCAAAGATGGAGAAGCTCTATACAATCAGCAAAAACAAGACCAGGAGCTGACTGTGGCTCGGACCATGAACTCCTTATTGCCAAATTCAGACTGAAATTGAAGAAAGTAGAGAAAACTACTAGA
This sequence comes from Tragelaphus eurycerus, assembly GCA_935064755.1. Classification (NCBI taxonomy): domain Eukaryota; kingdom Metazoa; phylum Chordata; class Mammalia; order Artiodactyla; family Bovidae; genus Tragelaphus; species Tragelaphus eurycerus. The sequence goes on along the minus strand of CAKXYN010000015.1, from coordinate 13,317,214 downwards.
CCATTCAGGTATGACCTAAATCAAATCCCTTATGATTATACAGTGGAAGTGAGAAATAGATTTAAGGGCCTAGATCTGATAGATAGAGTGCCTGATGAACTATGGAATAAGGTTCGTGACATTGTACAGGAGACAGGGATCAAGACCATCCCCATGGAAAAGAAATGCAAAAAAGCAAAATGGCTGTCTGGGGAGGCCTTACAAATAGCTGTGAAAAGAAGAGAAGCGAAAAGCAAAGGAGAAAAGGAAAGATATAAACATCTAAATGCAGAGTTCCAAAGAATAGCAAGAAGAGATAAGAAAGCCTTCTTCAGTGATCAATGCAAAGAAATAGAGGAAAACAACAGAATGGGAAAGACTAGGGATCTCTTCAAGAAAATCAGAGATACCAAAGGAACATTTCATGCAAAGATGGGCACGATAAAGGACAGAGATGGTGTGGACCTAACAGAAGCAGAAGATATTAAGAAGAGGTGGCAAGAATACACAGAAGAACTGTACAAAAAAGAGCTTCAAGACCTAGATAATCATGATGATGTGATCACTGACCTAGAGCCAGACATCTTGGAATGTGAAGTCAAATGGGCCTTAGAAAGCATCACTACGAACAAAGCTAGTGGAGGTGATGGAATTCCAGTGGAGCTATTCCAAATCCTGAATGATGATGCTGTGAAAGTGCTACACTCAATATGCCAGCAAATTTGGAAAACTCAGCAGTGGCCACAAGATTGGAAAAGGTCAGTTTTCATCCCAATCCCAAAGAAAGGCAATGCCAAGGAGTGCTCAAACTACCGCACAATTGCACTCATCTCACACGCTAGTAAAGTAATGCTCAAAATTCTCCAAGCCAGGCTTCAGCAATATGTGAACCGTGAACTTCCTGATGTTCAAGCTGGTTTTAGAAAAGGCAGAGGAACCAGAGATCAAATTGCCAACATCCGCTGGATCATGGAAAAAGCAAGAGAGTTCCAGAAAAACATCTATTTCTGCTTTATTGACTATGCCAAAGCCTTTGACTGTGTGGATCACAATAAACTATGGAAAATTCTGAAAGAGATGGGAATACCAGACCACCTGATCTGCCTCTTAAGAAATCTGTATGCAGGTCAGGAAGCAACAGTTAGAACTGGTCATGGAACAACAGACTGGTTCCAAATAGGAAAAGGAGTACGTCAAGGCTGCATATTGTCACCATGTTTATTTAACTTATATGCAGAGTACATCATGAGAAATGCTGGACTGGAAGAAACAGAAGTTGGAATCAAGGTTGCCGGGAGAAATATCAATAACCTCAGATATGCAGATGACACCACTCTTATGGCAGAAAGTGAAGAGGGGCTAAAAAGCCTCCTGATGAAAGTGAAAGTGGAGAGTGAAAAGGTTGGCTTAAAGCTCAACATTCAGAAAACGAAGATCATGGCATCTGGTCCCATCACTACATGGGAAATAGATGGGGAAACAGTGGAAACAGTGTCAGACTTTCTTTTGGGGGGCTCCAAAATCACTGCAGATGGTGACTGCAGCCATGAAATTAAAAGACGCTTGCTCCTTGGAAGGAAAGTTATGACCAACCTAGATAGCATATTCAAAAGCAGAGACATTACTTTGCCAACAAAGGTTCGCCTAGTCAAGGCTATGGTCTTTCCTGTGGTCATGTATGGATGTGAGAGCTGGACTGTGAAGAAGGCTGAGCGCCGAAGAATTGATGCTTTTGAACTGTGGTGTTGGAGAAGACTCTTGAGAGTCCCTTGGACTGCAAGAAGATCCAACCAGTCCATTCTGAAGGAGATCAATCCTGGAATTTCTTTAGAAGGAATGATGCTAAAGCTGAAACTCCAGTATTTTGGCCACCTCATGCGAAGAGTTGACTCATTGGAGAAGACTCTGATGCTGGGAGGGATTGAGGGCAGGAGGAGAAGGGGACGACAGAGGATGAGATGGCTGGATGGCATCACTGACTCGATGGATGCGAGTCTGAGTGACCTCCGGGAGCTGGTGATGGACAGGGAGGCCTGGCGTGCTGCGGTTGATGGGGTCGCAAAGAGTCGGACACGACTGAGCGACTGATCTGATCTGATGACCTATAATCAGTTTTGAATCTAAATGTATTACCATCTAACCGAATTCACACTTTTTGTTTTTCCATATTGTGTGAAAGAATGTCTTGAAAGACTTAGATGTCTTGGAATTTTCTTTTATCATATCAAAGAAGAGAGGAAATTTTCTGAAATATTTGCCCTGGGAGCAAATTTCCAGCTATGTCACTACCAGAGATCACATAAAAGCATTAAAAAGTTGCTACAGAGTGAAAAGAGCTAAACATCCTAGGGTAATATTGGCTTAAAATCGTAGTATCTTGGTGAGGAGAGAGGCTTTCACTATCGGAATGACAGTAAGTAAGTCACTTTATCTCTCTGTGTGGGTAGATTGATTTCTCAAGTTTATAAGCCTATGACTAATATAGTTCCCTTGTCAACCCTCTCTTCCCTATCCAAATCACTAATATAAAAAAGAATGCTTTCCTCCACAAGACACCCTCAATATCCACTAGTCCTAAATGGCTTTTCCCTGCAAATAGGCAGTGGACAGTAACAGATACCATGCCTGGCTGAATAAACATATCATTGCAAAATTCAGAAATGTTATTTACTACAATGACTGTATCTGTACTGTTTAGAGTTCTTAAACAGATTTTGTTTTTTCCCCTCTTAAAGAGAATGCTTCCACTTCCACAGTTCAGATACTTTTTATTTTAACTCTAATGTTAAGATCACCCTCAGCACTTTATGTTCTTTGTGTGGGTCTGTGTTCTGGTTTCTAATCTAGTTAACAGTTTTGTTTGCTGGGGGAACTCTCATGATGGTTCCTGCTTGTAATTTCAGCCTTAATATTCTAAGCAGATTTTAGATTTGCTGTTGTGTCACAACTACTATTTCCAATGTCTTTTAGAAACTAAACAGCAACAACAAAGCACTCTCTGGCATATTTTGCTTGTAAGACAGGAGCCATAGGAATGCAATTCCCCAGTATATCCCTTCTTAGGCGAAAACAGGGCTCCAGTTCATTATTTAAAGAAGCCAGTGTGGATTCAAGTTGTTTCCTAGCCTGCTATCATTTGCTCAAAGACCTTTTGCAATGGGTCTTATGTAAGAAGAAATGCAGGAGTTGCTTTGGTGAGATTTAAAGGAACAATTAAGTACAAGCTAGACCTGAATTGCAGCATCATTTGTATGGTGAAACAGGGGCTATAAATATATCTGTTTGTTCAGATTGATAGAAGGCTAATGATGAGTGAAAAAGGCCCGACATAGTTGGATTACAGGCTCCTTCTTTGACCTTACCTCTTATTGCCCCTTCCTTTACTGTTCTTCAGCCACACTGACCTCTTTCCTGGTCCTTGAACTTGCCAAGCACATTCCCTTCTTAGGGTCTTTGTCTTTGCTACTGTTTCTGCATGAAACTGTCTTCACAGATAGCCACAGGACTGGCTCATTCTCCTTCAGATCTCCACTCAAATGTTACTCTGGGAGGTCTTTCCTGGCCATTCTAACTAAAATAGCACACTGCCTCCCCACTTCCTGCTCCTTTACTTTTCCTAGTGGCAATTATACTCTGGCACGTTATAAATTTAAGGCTTTTTTTTTTTTTTTTTAGTCGCTTTATCAGAATACAAGCTCCAGTAGGGCAAGGGGTATGTGGGTTGTGTTCACATAGCATCTTTGGGGTCCTACCAAGAATGGCAAACAGTAGGTGCTCAGTAAATATTTGTTGACCCAATGAATGAGGCTCTTCGGGCATCTGGGCACCTCATCCCACCCTCATTTCTTTCCAGCAGAAGTGACTGATTGGAATCAGATTCCCAGAACTGCACTGGCGCGAAACGCTGCGTTAGGAACGCGTTGCACCAAACCCTCGGCCCGACTTCCCTCGGCCTAGCGACCAGGGCAAGTCTTTCTGCGGTGCCAGGTTGTGCGCTGGGGAGCCCCTACCCGGTCAGGCTGACTCACTCCCAGCCGCCTCCACGGCGGGCGGCGGCCACGCACACGCCCATCTGCGGAGAGCCCAGCCCAGCTCAAGTTCTCCTCCCGCTCACGCCCAGCGGCCACCGCGGGAATCTCCGCGCACGCCAGTTCGTTTCCCGAGAAGCACAGGTTCTGTTCAGCCAGTCGTCGGCCGCCCCCGGCGCGCGTCGGTGAAAGCGCAGCCTGGGTGGAGCGGCGCACGCGCAGTCCGGGGGTGCGCGCCAGGCGCCGGCCCCGCACCAAGGCGGTCTCTGCAGTGAACTAGACGCCAGACCCGAGGCCAACTGGGAAGCTGAATCGGACGTAAATAGGACGTCCCAGCCAGTGTCGCCTGCGGCGCTGAGAAGACGGTGTGACTCCGGAGAGGGTGGAGACGACGACTGTGACGGGCTTCCCGGTTCCCCAAAGTGGGAGTGGTGTGGGTTGCAGGAAGGAGAGAGGAAGAGGAGCAGGAGCGGGCCGCAGCGGCCGACGCTAACGGCCTTCCTGAGCGCTGACAGGCTGGGCCCGCGTCCTGCTCGCTCCACAGTGCGCGCCGCCGCCTCGGGCCCTCGGCCCCTGGGTCCGGACTTGGTGGCAGAGCGTCGGGGCGGAGGGCTTCTATTGCAGCGCAGGGAAAGGCCATATCTTCGCCGCCGAGGGATGTGAGTGAGAGCCGAACCCGCACGGGAGGGCCCCCGAGGTCTCAGCCTGGCGGACACTCGGACCTTTGCCTGCTCCAGGGGCTTCGCAGACTGTGGCCAGCCGGAGGCACCGGGTAAGAGCAGTCCCCTCGGGCTTGGGGGCGCGTCCTCGTCGCCACATCCGTGCGGCGGGTGAGTGTTATTGCTGCCCGGGCTCCAGGTGGAGGGCACCAGTTGTCTCTCTCCTTTCCACCCGGATCTCCCCTTCCCCCCTGCTAGTGTCAGTAAACTCGGCAAAAAGTCCTCGTTTTTAGAAGGAAACCTCGGACGGAGTGTCTTGCTGTTGATATTTGCATCCTTATGTGCCTGATACTCCTCCTCCCCTTTACTTATCTCTCTTTAAAATTTTCTAGACATCTGAACAGCTTAGAAAAGAGCATCTATTTCCCCTGGATTTCTGCGGTAGTAACTGCCGCTTTTTTTTTTTTTTTTTTTAGGTTTCGGAAGCAGGCAAGGCAACAAGATGTGATCTGTTTCTCTTCTGCAGAAGAGGCCCTTCCATCCCCTTTCCCCGAAAGTGGGTAAGCGATCCTGACTGCAGTCCTTTTTCTCTGCAGTAAAGACGAGGGTATCTTGAGGTGTGAGTCCGTGCGTAGGAAGGTTGGAAGCGTGTGTGGACAGGCAGGGCTCATTGTTGCTTACTTACTTCTTTGAAAATGGCAGTGCTGAACTTTGAATGTTGCCCTAGGAGGGTAATTTTGGGCTTTATTGTTGTTCTTTAAGAAACAGTCGTTGTTTCTCTGCTGACTGTACATTGTTTTTCTTTGCAGAGAAAACGTCATCCAATACCATTTCTCCTCAAGCAACCAAAGATTCTTAATCTTTGAGGGAGGAACATTTTCAAATAATAAGAGATACTTATTGAGAGGACACGTTAGCTGCCCTTGCTGGGGTTTCTGCTACTGCATAGAATGCTTCCTGGACAGTTTTATCTGCTTAAGTTTACTTTGTCGGTTGAATATACCCACTTTGCTTTCCGGTGGTTATTAATCTGTCCGGAGGAACTCTCTTTTCTCTGAATGAAAGGATAGAGGCAGCTGAGTATATCATAGAGGGAAGGAGAAATGTGGAGGAGGAAACTGCAAGTGGGAATAAGTGATGACGATTGGTTTTGGTTTCATAATAGGTTTGTTGAGCTACTGCAGGTATTCTGATATAGCAACCAACGGATATTAAGATGAATAATCAACCTTTTTCCTCCCTTTCCCTTCCCCCTTTACCACTCTGGGTATGAGAATCCCTTGCTCCTGTGTGCGCATATCTTTTAATATGTAACATATCTGCAAACTGGATGTGTCCAGCATTTGCCTTAACATGTATTTACCTGTACAGGAAAACTACAGTACTTGCTGACTAGATAAGCATACAGTGCTTGTTTCTTTCTCTGAGTGTCCTACTTTTGAAGTATTTAGCATGTTTTAGGAACCCATTAAAGAAGAGTTTGCTTCATTTGCTGGTTTTTCCTAGTGATTTGAGACAGGTGTCTCAGGTATAGGAAGGAAACATGCTTTTCTTCTCTACTTCAACTGGCTGTTGCTGAAAGATGAGATGCTTTTTAGACCAAATAGGGAAGGACCTTGACTTTGGGGTCAGATCTGGGTTTGAATTCTGGTGTTTCTGCCTTTTAATAGTTTGGTATTTAAAATCTCTTTGCGCCTCACTTTCTTATAAGATTGTTGTGGAGGTTGAATAAAATTATGCATGCAAAGTAGTACATTGCTTGGCTATGAAAGTCATGGCTATTCTCTTGACTGGGTAGGCAAAGAAAGGATGTTAAAGAAGGGCAGGATGACTGCATAAGGTGATCTGCCAGTGACCAGTGTTTCTTCCTTTTTAGTCTAAGGAGAAAAAGGACTTTTATATCTTGAACTGGATAAGGGGTCTTAGAGCCTTTTTATGGGAAGATTTGACCCTTATCATCTCTCCTCAGCCCCACCGCCCCTTGCATTTGTGCTGCCCCACCTACTGTTGTGCTGCCCTCTTGTGGTTAACCACGCTAATAAGAATTTTCTTTTGCTCCGCTCCCATTTTTTTTTTTCTTTCTTTTCTTTTCAGGCCCCTTCCCTTTGCTCCCAGTTTCTCAAACTGTGTGCTGGGGTGCCCCAGGGTGCCATTGAACTCAGGCTTGAACTGATAATTTGAGGTAGTTCGCAGTTTCAACATTAGATTGACACATTCCTTTCTACAAAGTCAGTTTTTGCAAAGCTGTATTTTTAAAGGTTGCTCTGATAAAAAGCAACTACTGTATGAAACAGAATACTGGAATGTGATGTTGTCAAGTTTGATTCCAAGTTTGAGAATTTGTACAGTGCCCAAAAAACACTAAATTATAAGGCCATTAACACTTACGTGGTTTGAAACCACCCCCACTTAAGTATTTCTTTTGGTCTGGGGGTGCTATGAAAAAATTACTAAGTCTAAGGATTCAGTGTTCTTGTCTGGAGAATCCCAGGGACAGGGGAGCCTGGTGGGCTGCTGTCTATGGGGTCGCACAGAGTCGGACACGACTGAAGCGACTTAGCAGCAGCAGCAGCAGCAAGGATTCCCTAAATGGAGAAAGTTTGGAAGCCTTTGCCTTAGTTTTTGGTTGGCTTTCTGATAAAAAAAAATTTAATGGAAAAACTGCATTTTTAAATGTTGGTCACTAATTGATTACCTTCCTCACTGAAGTTATCAGTACAGTTATTGATAAAAAGTTAGTACCAGCTGATCACAGCTTTGTACGTTTACTCTCCTATTTAATATCTTTATAGCTACTATCTAGTTCCTTTATTTTACACTGATCCTATTGCTTGTCATTGTGATTACTTTCTAGTTTCTCCAGTACTGGTTTTCTACTAGTATTTTTGACCATCTCCTTAAACTTAACTTTGCCCGAAATGAAAATCATCTTTTTATACCCCTTTGTAATTTCCTTCTCTCTGTTGACCATAATGGCTTTAAATTAGACATAATTTTTAAACTGCCTCTTTCGTTTATCTCACATACTAATCCATTCACCATGTCCTATTCATATTTATCATCCATACCTTTGCTTCTCCCACTTTTACTACCTAAATCCCAGGACTCATCCTCAGCTAAGAATATTGGAACTCATATCAACCCCTTTGAATCCAGCATCTCTTCCTTCTATAAATACCACTCTGATACTCCTTTTTGTGGCACTCTCTTGCTCCCAAATCCTCAGTGGCCTTCCACATTCCACTTATTAAGTTGAACTTCTTTTTCCTGGCTTTCAAAATATTCTCTCATCAGTCCCTGCTCTGTTTATTCAGTTTTGTCTAAGAACCTTCGGCAAGCCTCCTCTGCTCTAGTTTTGCAAGCTGTGTCTCATCAGATCAGATCAGTCGCTCAGTCGTGTCCGACTCTCCGCGACCCCATGAACCGCAGCACGCCAGGCCTCCCTGTCCATCACCAGCTCCCGGAGGTCACCCAGACTCACATTCATTGAGTCAGTGATGCCATCCAGCCATCCCATCCTCCGTCGTCCCCTTCTCCTCCTGCCCTCAATCCCTCCCAGCATCAGAGTCTTTTCCAATGAGTCTACTCTTCGCATGAGGTGGCCAAAATACTGGAGTTTCAGCTTTAGCATCATTCCTTCCAAAGAAATCCCAGGGCTGATCTCCTTCAGAATGGACTGGTTGGGTCTCCTTGCAGTCCAAGGGACTCTCAAGAGTCTTCTCCAACACCACAGTTCAAAAGCATCAATTCTTCGGCGCTCAGCCTTCTTCACAGTCCAGCTCTCACATCCATACATGACCACAGGAAAGACCATAGCCTTGACTAGGCGAACCTTTGTTGGCAAAGTAATGTCTCTGCTTTTGAATATGCTATCTAGGTTGGTCATAACTTTCCTTCCAAGGAGCAAGCGTCTTTTAATTTCATGGCTGCAGTCACCATCTGCAGTGATTTTGGAGCCCAGAAAAATAAAGTCTGATACTGTTTCCACTGTTTCTCCATCTATTTCCCATGTAGTGATGGGACCAGATGCCATGATCTTCGTTTTCTGTGTCTCATACTTTCTAGTAATAGCTAAGCTTATTCTGTGTTTTAACTTTCACACATTTTCCATCCTTCTCCCAGTAGGTCCAGTTCTGTACCCTACTGCACGGGTCACTAGGTGTGAAATAACTGAGCAGAGCCTCAGTCTCCTTATCTGAAAACTGAGAATTGTACTTTCTCTGTAAGCTTGTAGTGAGAATTAAGAGAGTTGATACATGAAAAACCCTCAGGAATAGGGCCTGGCACATTAAGGACTTGCAGACATAAAGTAAACTCCTTTAACAATAAACTATTGTCATAATTATACAATGCTCTGAATATAATAAGCTATTATTATTACAACAATTTATTACCACTGCTGCTGCTGCTACTGCTGCTAAGTTGCTTCAGTCGTGTCCGACTCTGTGCGACCCCATAGACGGCAGCCCACCAGGCTCCCTGTCCCCGGGATTCTCTAGGCAAGAACGCTGGAATGGGTTGCCATTTCCTTCTCCAATGTGTGAAAGTGAAATGTGAAAGTGAAGTCGCTCAGTCATGTCCTACTCTTAGCGACCTCATGGACTGCAGCCTACTGGGCTCCTCTGTCCATGGGATTTTCCAGGCAATTACCACTGCTGCTAAGTTAAAAGTTCCACTTCATTCGTGAAACTGTTTCTCACTAACTATTGCTTTTTTCCTCTCTTACAGTTCTATAGTTCTTTTAGTCTTAGCATATCATCACATAGTTTAATTAGATATCATATTTTGGTTGTTTGATAATTATTTCTCTGTTAGCCACATCTTTTCAAGTTGATTGTGTATGCATTGAGAAACAGAAGTTAGATTAAACTCACACACATACAAACCTGCAATGCTGAGTACATGCAGAACATTCAAGAAATGCTGTGTATTAAAAAGGAATTTTAGGCCATTACTAGACAAATATTTATTCATATCTACAATGTAAAGGTACTTTGCTATATATCCAAAAGAGATGCAGAAAAATGTAAAGCAGGTTCTTTTCCTTGAGGACTTATAATGTAACAGGGGAGATAGGAAAATAATAAAAATTATATATCTCTGATACCATATAAATTTGAAGTGAGCAGACAAAGATCCAGAGAAGAGGTAGAATCAAAACTGGGCAGAACTTGATTTTACAAAAGAGGAAGGAACTTGTAAAGGAAGTAAAGGCAAAATAAGCAGGACAGGATCAGAGAACAGTACATAACAAGTTGACTGAAATGAAGGTTCTGTGGGAGAGTAGAAAGAAATCAGGTGAAAATGTTTGGGATTAGATGGATGGATGTCTTTAAGTGCAGGGTTAGAAGAATGTACTTTGATTCATAGGTAATAGACAACCTTTAAAGGTTTCACAATGATAAAGAACTTGCTTTAAAAAAGTATTTTAAGAAAATCACAGTGGCACCAGAGCTGGGTAGAGTATGAGTTGGAAAGAGATGTCATAGATGTAGGAAAATCACCTAGGCCTCAGGTATTGAGGATTTGAATGTAGTAAAAATAAGACTGAAGAGATGTCACGCAAGACTTCGTTCTGGACTGGATAAGAAAGGAAGATGTAGTGGGGGGAAGGAGAGGAGTAATCAGAGATAACTGAAGTTTTGATCCGCAGTGACAAGAAATTAGAGTGTTGAAACTCTTAAGCTATATGAGAACATGTGCATTAGGAAACCTAGAGAAGTTTAAAAATATGGCCAAAGTTACTCAATTAGTTGGTGACAAAAAAAAGAACAAGTGTTTAATTAATGACTGTACTGACGAAATAGGTATGAAATATTAGCTAGTTGAAGGGGTACAGACATCTGGGCTTGTAGTTTGGATTTGTTGAGTTTGAGGTAACAGTGAGATAAGCAAGTACAAACATATCACCAGACTGTGGGACAATGTGAATAGAACTTAGTAAAGAAATTTAAGGCTGAAATTGTTGTGCTTAGAGAGAAAAACAGGGGATCTGAGATTGAGCCTTGGGAACTGCACATAATTGGAGAGTGAGTGAAAGAAGAGGAATTGGCAAAGGTGACAAGGAGTTAATATGAGAGGCAAGTGAGCGGGAAGGTTAGGAAGGTGGGAGTGGTTGTCGAGTTGATCATGGCTGATCACTGCCAAAAAGCGAGAAGAATCAGAATTGAAAAAGGTCTTATAAATGTTTACTGGTGTTTTTCCTAATATAAAACCTAGAAAAGCAGAAGAAAGAATAAAATTGCTTATGGTTTTCCCATGCATAATTAACCACTGCTATTATTTTGTTCTCTCTAGTATAATAACCTTTGAATTTGATTTTTGGTTGATTGAAGGAGACTTTTTTCCCAAAGCTCTCCATCCCTGGGACTAATGATGAGAATTTTAGACATAATAAAGACCAGAAGGTATTTTTTGAAAGGGTGTTTGTCATTTATCTGTGTCCTCTCATATCGTACTACATAGGCACCCATATTTCTTATGGGTATTAGCCCTGCATTTGTATTATTTGAATGAGTGGACATTAAGTGGTTAGCGTTAAGGTATTTAGTGGTCTGTCAGGGTAGACAAATGACTGTTGGTGCAGTTGTATTGGTAAGATCTGAATAAAATGATAAGGGTATTAATTGGTGAAAGGAAAGAGAAACTCTTATAGATAACTTAGAATACTGAAGGTAGCAAATTTTAGGAGTATTCAGATTAGAAGAGTTGGAAAGGGTGAAAGGAAGTGTTAGCTGTTTTTGAAACCTGCATGATGTAGCTACTCTGGAGGTGACTGCAGTAGAGATGGTCCATGGGCTATTTGTTTTGCTTGAATGCATATTTTTATCTTCCCAAGAACATTCTTCTGCCTTCTTTGTTGATATCAGTCCTCGAGAATAGGGTATTCATTAATGATTACTAAATTATTTTAGTTTAATAAATTCTGATTATGAAATATAATTCCATTAGGTCATATTTTTATAATATAAAAGGTAGTATAATGTGAGAAAGTATACTGTTTTGGAAATCGGGATCAAAGACTGAGTGTTGTTAATATGGCGTGTGACTTTGAGCAAATCACATAATCTGTGAGTCTTGTTTTTTTCCTCATTTAGAAAATGAGGGAGTTTTTAAAAAATTTAAGAGATAAATGGCTTAAATGTTTGTAATAGAAAAACAGCAGCCTTTTGCCTCTACCCGCTTCTCCCCCCATCTCTTATTCATGTTTGTCAGGAAACCACTTACGAGTCTTACAAGAGTGTCTTCTGGTACTTACCTCTATTTTCTAAATAACACGACCTACCATCAGTAGATCCTCTCCTCCAGTTCTGTATCTGTGTCTGTACTCTGCCCTTTCCCCCCCTTTACAATGTCTGTGCTGTTCAGTGTCCCATCTGAGGTTTCTTCATCTCTTGGGTAGAAGAACCCATCCCCTTTTACCTTCAAGGACTTTACCATTGTGTTTCTTTCTCTTTCTCTTGCATTCTCCATTTTTTCATCTACTGGTTCATTTCCATTAGTATGTATTTTTGCTGCTATTGCTATGACAAACCCATCTGAAAACTTTGTGAAATAAAATAGCTGGTTTATTAGACTCAGATGTTTTGAGTCAGTACTTAAGATCAGGCACATCAGGGATGGCTTGTTTCTACTCTTCAGTGTCCAGGACATCAGTTGGGAAGACTTGCTGGTGGGGGTAATGTGAAGGCAGAGGACTAGAATCATCTGGAGATACCGTCACTCACATGACTGGAAGCTGACACTGGCTGTTTGACTTGAGATCTCATCTCAGACTCTTCACTGGAGCACATATCAATAAATGTGGCTTGGACTTCCTTAAAACATTGGGGACTCAGGATACTTGGCTGATTTACATGATGAGTCAGGGTTTAAAAGTGAGTGTTTCAGTGAACATGGTGAAGGTAGGGTGAGGAATAGACTCTGTTAATCATGTTACTGAATGAGTTCATTTGCGTGATGTGCAGCAAGACACATGCTGAGATGGTAAGTTTGCAGCAGAGAAAATGTTTACTCACAGGGCACAGCTAAGTGAGAAAACTGGAGAACAAATCTCAAATTTGTCTCCCTAAAGGTGAAGGTTTTGAGATATTTAAGGGATAAAGGAACAGGCATGGGGAAGGGTGATTGGATGCAGGAAAAAGGTATAGTGACTGAAGTTCTCCAAGGAACTGAACTACATGCTTCTTCATGGAGTGCATATTGAGAAATTGGTAGCATTGGCCTTCTGACATAAAAAGGTGATCCATTGGATACTCAGGTAGGCCTAGTTGAATAAGATTGGTGGTCTCAGCTGGTTTGAGCTGGTCAAGATCTAGCTCTGATACATCAAAGGTGTTATCTATGAGAAAGCTATTGGGAGTTTAGATATATTGCTTGGCTAGTGACTTTTAGCTATATTGAGTCTTAAAAAAATTTACTTAGTTATTTTTGACTGTGCTGGGTCTTGGTTGCTTTATGCAGGCTTTCTCTAGTTTCATTGAGTGGGCTACTCTCCAGTTGCAGTGTACGGGCTTCTCATTGCAGTGGCTTCTTTTGTTGCAGAGCATGGGCTCTACTGCACATAGGCTTCAGTAATTGTGGAATGTGGGCTCAGTAGTTGTGGCCTATGGGCTCTGGAGCATGGGCTCAGTAGCTGTGATGCACAGGCTTAGCTGCCCCACTGCTTGTGGAATTTTCCCAAATGAGGGATTGAACCAGTGTTCCTTACACAGAAAGGCGGATTCTTAACCACTGGACCACCAGGGAAGTCCTTGAGTTTATTTTTGTGTATGGTATTATGATGTGTTATAATTTCATCATTTTACATGTAGCTGTCCAGTTTTCCCAGACCACTTATTGAGGAAACTGTCTTTTCTCCATTGTGTATTCTTGCCGCCTTTGTCATAGATTAGGTGACAGTAAGTGTGTGTCACCTGGTAGATATTTTGTCAGTGTCCATTTTATGCTGTGCACTGCATATATTCCTGGAGAAGGAAATGGCAACCCACTCCAGTATTCTTGCCTGTAAAATCCCATGGACAGAGGAGCCTGGCAGGCTACAGTCCATGGAGTCACAAAGAGTTGGACACGACTGAGTGACTAAACCACTGCATATATTATTAAGGATAAGTCAGTGGACATCATCTTTAATATCATGGTATTCTCTTGACTAAATATACTAAGGATCCAGATGTAAAGAGAAGTGTAACATGACAGTGAAATAAATGTATATACTCATTGCAGAGATTGTTACAGTAACTTTAAAGTAATTTTTAGATTTTGTAACCTCAGATATGTAGATAACACCACCCTTATGGCAGAAAGTGAAGAGGAACTCAAAAGCCTCTTGATGAAGGTGAAAGTGGAGAGTGAAAAGGTTGGCTTAAAGCTCAACATTCAGAAAACGAAGATCATGGCATCCGGTCCCATCATTTCATGGGAAATAGATGGGGAAACAGTGGAAACAGTGTGAGACTTTCTTTTGCTGGGCTCCAAAATCACTGCAGATGGTGACTGCAGCCATGAAATTAAAAGATGCTTACTCCTTGGAAGGAAAGTTATGACCAAGCTAGATAGCATATTCAAAAGCAGAGACATTACTTTGCCAACAAGGGTTCGCCTAGTCAAGGCTATGGTTTTTCTAGTAGTCATGTATGGATGTGAGAGCTGGACTGTGAAGAAGGTTGAGCGCCGAAGAATTGATGCTTTTGAACTGTGGTGTTGGAGAAGACTCTTGAGAGTCCCTTGGACTGCAAGGAGACCCAACCAGTCCATTCTGAAGGAGATCAGCCCTGAAATTTCTTTAGAAGGAATGATGCTAAAGCTGAAACTCCAGTATTTTGGCCACCTCCTGCGAAGAGTTGACTCATTGGAGAAGACTCTGATGCTGGGAGGGATTGGGGGCAGGAGGAGAAGGGGACGACAGAGGATGAGATGGCTGGATGGCATCACTGACTCGATGGGTATGAGTCTGAGTGACCTCCGGGAGTTGGTGATGGACAGGGAGGCCTGGCGTGCTGCAGTTCATGGGGTCTCAAAGAGTTGGACACGACTGAGCGACTGATCTGATCTGATCTGATGCCTTTTAAGAGTTTCCTTTTAAAAAAAAAAAAATTTTTTTTTCCAAGCATGCTTCATTGTGGTCAGTTTTTATAAATATTCCATATGTGCTCAAAAAATATGTTTTAGGTGGAAAGTTGTAATATATTTGTCATTTTTCTTGTGGATTGTTTGTCTTTTATCAGTTTATGGAGCTCATGGCACCCCACTCCAGTACTCTTGCTTGGAAAATCCCATGGAGCGAGGAGCCTGGTAGGCTGCAGTCCATGGGGTCGCTGAGTCGGGCACAACTGAGCGACTTCACTTTAACTTTTCACTTTCATGCATTGGAGAAGGCAATGGCAGCCCACTCCAGTGTTCTTGCCTGGAGAATCCCAGGGACAAGAGGAGCCTAGTGGGCTGCTATCTGTGGGGTTGCACAGAGTTGGACACGACTGAAGAGACTTAGCTTAGCTTGTGTATTAGAGATATTCTTTGATAAATGAATTGCAAATATTTCCCTCAGTCCGTTTGTCTTTTGATTTTGTTTATGGTCCCCTTTCTCTAGAGAAATCGAAAATTTAATATAATGGATCTTTTTCTTTATTGTGAAGGTAGAAAACTTATATGACTAAAGTGTCATTAATGAATATAAAGGGGCTTGTTATGGAATATAGTAGGGAGAAGTGGAGATTATGGGGAACTGCCTGTCCTGCCTAAGGGATTGAAATTGAAGTGAGAATAAGAAAAGTATTAGTCAAGGAAAACAGGGACTCAGACACTCAATTTGTGTGACTTTTGTAAAATGGATTTTGAGTTTCCCATTTTGTGTAAGAAAGTTTTTCCATTCCAGGTAAAAGTTTTCTCATAGATTCTTCCAGTATTTTTATTGTTTTGTTTTTTGCATTAAAAATTTAATTCATGTATAATTTATTATTTATTTATTTTTGGTTGCACTGGATTTCCATTGCTATGCATGGACTTTCTCTAGTTCCAGTGAACAGGGAAATCCTATGGACAGAGAAGCCTGGCAGGTTATTGTCACAGGGTCACAAAGAGTTGGACACAACTTAGTGACTAAACAACAGCAATATAGTTATAGCATATTTTCTCCACTTGTACTGTCAGTTATGCCAGTGCTTTTTATAAAAACTAAATATCCTTTTCTATTGCATAACAATGTCATCAGATTACACTATATACTTAGATTTATTTCTGGATGCTCTTTTGGTTCAGTGATCTGTCTAGTGTATACCAGTACTATTTTGGCTAGAGTTGTTTTATATGTTCTTTTCCATTATGGTTTATCACACTGTATTCAGTATAATTCCTTGTTTTTTTATCCATTCTAAATGTGATATTTTACATCTACCATCCCCAAACTCTGAGTCCATCACTCTCTCTTCACTCCTCCCTGTTGGCAGCCACACGTCTGTTCTGTATATCTGGTAGTTGGTTCACTTGAGCCATATTTTAGATTCAACATGTGATACCATTTGCTGTTGATATTTGTCTTTCTCTTTCTGGCTTACTTCACTTAGCATGATAATCTCTAGTTTTATCTGTGTTAGTGCAAATGGCATTATTTAGTTCTTTTTTATGGCTGAGTAGTATTCCATTGAATATATGTACTGAATCTTCTTTATCCATTCATCTTTTGATGGACATTTAGGTTTCCATGTTTTAGCTGTTGTGAACAGTGCTGCTATGAATATAGGGGTACATGTACTTTTAAAAAATAAATATGGAACATTTAATCATTTTTTAATTATTTAGTTGTTTTTTACTGTTCTGGGTCTTTGTTGCAGTATACAGGTTTTCTCTAGTTGCAGCGAGCAGTGGCTACTCTCTAGTTGTGTGCAAGCTTCTCATTGCAGTGGCTTCTCTCGTTGTGGAGCATGGACTGTGAAGTGCTCAGGCTTCGGGAGTTGTGGCTTGTGGGCCCTAGAGAGAGGGCTTGGTAATTGTGGCACGTAGGCTTAGTTGCTCCACAGCATTTGGGATCCTCCTGGACTAGGAGTTGAAGCACAGTCCCCTGCTTTGCTAGGCAGACTTGTGACCACTGGAGCACCACAGAGGCCTCTGCATTTATTTTTTTTGAATTATAGTTTTGTCCAGGTATAATGCCAGGAGTGGAATTGCTGGGTTATATGATAATACTGTTTTTAGTTTTCTCAGGAACTGTCATACTGTTTTTCATCGTGGCTGTGCCAGCTTACTTTCCCACCAACAGTGTAGGATTCCCTTTCCTCCAGCTCCTCTCCAGCATTTGTTATTTGTGACTTGGCAGCAGCAGCAGCAGACTTTTTAATGATGGCCATTCTGACTGGTGTGAGGTGGTACCTCATTGTAGTTTTGATTTGCATTTCTGTAATAATTAGTGATGTTGAGCATCTTTCCATGTGCCTACTGGCCATCTATGGGACATACACATTTTTATAAGGTGGGATTCTTGTTACTGTTAAGATACTGTTAAGATACTGTTCCTCTTCTTTAATCCAGAGAAAGGGTTATTTTATACTATTAGAGCATTTATAAGTGTATTTCAAATAAAGAGTCTATAAATGCACAAGTAAAGAAATATCAGTAAATAGCCAGTGACTTTTTGTGTACCATCTTGATTTAATGTATCAGCTTCATGGGCTTCCCTGGTGACTCAGTGGTAAAGAACCCACCTGCAATGCAGGAGATATGGGTTTGATCCCTGGTCCTGGAAAATCTCCTGGAGAAGAGAATGGCAATCCACTTAAGTATTCTTGCCTGGGAAATCCCATGGACAGAGAAGCCTGGCAGGCTACCATCCATGAGTTCCCCCCCAAAGAATTAGACATTATTTAGCGACTGAATGACAACGTCAGTTTCACAGAGGATCTTTCTCTCTAGCAAACACTTGCAAGTTTTGGATAATATAAGTATATAGCAGTTTCCCTCTCTCAACCAAATTACTTTGGTTTTAAAGCATTAAAACTCCTTCTGTTTACAAAATTTAGCCTGAGACTTTAGACTAAATGTGCCACTACATGTGGAGATCCTTACTCTTGATCAGTGATGCTTTTAAGGAAAAATTTTGATTAAAAGGGGAAAATGTGAAATAAAATAGAAACCTCAGCTAAAATTGGGACAGGTCTGTATGGGGAACTCTTAGGCCCTGCTATGCATCTACCCAGGTAAATTGAAAATTGTATGCTTCCATTATGGACACGAAGGAAGTTTCCCAAGTGATGCAGTTGGTAAAGAATCCACCTTCTAAGTGAAGGAGATGCAAGAGACATGGGCTTGATTCCTGGGTTGGGAAGATCCTCTGGAGAAGGAAATGACAACCCACTCCAGTATTCTTGCCTGGAAAATTCCATGGACAGAGAAGCTTGGCAAGCTATAGTCCATGAGGTTGCTGAGAGCTGGACATGACTAAGCATGCACACATGCTGTTATTTATACCATTATAACTCCAAAGACATAACCTATTTTAATGTAACCAATGACCTTAAACTAGCTTTCATTTACCAAAATTTAATCCTGTTGAATAGATCACGTGAACTTGAAAAGCATTTTGGGTTATGTTCTATGATATTTCTTTAATTAATGTAAGTGGTTATTTGTTTTTAAGCAAATTAAATAGAACTCTTTTACAAACAAATTTTAGCAATACCATCACAAAACCCACATGTCTACAACACCTATATATACACATGAACACTCAGATAGATGCAAACAGGAACTGTTCGATTTAAAATTTTAACCATATGCTGATACAAACCCAGAATAATAGATTCAGAATGTATTTGTGTCCTGTAAGGGTCTTTTTAGAGCTGTTTTTGGAATCAGTTTATTTTTTAGAAGCTTCTGCATGCCAATTAAAAAATGCTTTTTATTGTCTCACAAGAGGTTTGGAATCCTCTCTTTAGGTGGACTTATTTAAAACAAATGTTTCCCCTTTGAATGTGAAGGGTCCCTTACCTAACAAAAGGAAACAGAAAGCAAGTTTTCTCCTAGAGGTTTGGAGTGTATGTCTGCTACCAGAAACCTAGGGCAGCTGTTATTTAACACTTTTCTTCTAAATATTTACTTGCTCAAGTTAACTTTGAAACAGTAATTAGGATTATAGCATTTGAATCTTCAGAGGGTCCAATTTTAAAGGGGTAGGTTTTTGCAGAGGAATAAAGAGTCATGGAGGTGGGGCCTGAGCACAGAATGGCTGCTGGGATGCAGTCTGAGACAAATGGGTGAGCAGGGAGGGCACACACGATGGCTCCTGAGACAAAAAAGTTGGGGGAGGGTGAGGTACAGGGAGCCTCAGAAGCCATTTTGTTCTTTTCTAGTTTTTTTTCTTGTTGATTCATCCAATTTAGAAATGTTATCTTACAAAATGGAAATTTTAGAGTTTTGTGTACATTTGAATTTGTTTTGTTTAATTATAGAATTGTAGTCCTCCACTTTAATCTTAAGCAAAACAACTTTGGGGAGATTGAAAATTCCCCATACAGCTCATTGTAATTCTGATTACTTGTAGTTTGTTCAGGTCACTTAGTTAAAAGTGCACATGCTGGGGTCCATGGTTCTTAAACATGAAACTGTCCAGAGTCCTGAAAGGCGGGCTCTGCTTAGAGCATTTAGATGACCAAGAATCTGCCCCCCTCCAAAACCCTGCACCACTACACACTATAGAAAGAAACTGAGTACTCTCCAAAGTCAGAGCCTCAAACCTGAAAGGACCAAGCCTTTGCAGATACTGAGTTAAGTCAGAAAGCTCAAAATGCAAAAAGAGCAGAGCTTGGAACCTGAGAGGACACTTACTTACCAAACTTCGATGTGTGAAACAGGGCTCTCAAAGCGGATGCACTGGGACAACCCAGAGGGATCGGATGGGGAGGGAGGTGGGATGGGGGATTTGGGACAGGGGGACACATGTATACCAGTGGCTGATTCATGTCAATGTATGACAAAAACCACCACAGTGTTGTAAAGTAGTTAGCCTCCAATTAAAACAAAAACAAAAACAAAAAAAAACTGGCAATAGCTCATGCACGTGATGAGCACAAGGGGCTTGGTGTTGGTACCTTGCTTGATTCCAGGATTCATTGTCTCAGGGTTCACCTGCTTTGGGTCCCACTTCTGACACCAAAAATGTCAGCTTTAATTATACAATTGCAATTTATTTTACCAGCAAAGTTGGTTTATTTGGAAAGAGCCAAAGGAATTGCAGTTTTTGAAATGCAAGCTATGGTGAACCATGGGCAAATTTAGATAACAAAGAAGGGGAACTTACTTTTATAAGGTAAAAGGGGAACTTTTTGGAGGGACTCTGTTAACCAAAGAGTCTATTGGCAGAAGCTGGGAATTCAGAGTATGGTGGATTCTCATTGGTGGGCATCTGTAGTCTGATTGGCTGAGCTGTCATGGAGCAGAGAGAAGTTTTCTTCTTCCCGCTGGTTAGTAAAGTAGAGGCACCTTTCTGTCAGAAATGTAGGCATGTCTTTTCCTGCTTGGAGCAATGGATGAAGCATGGTAGTGCCTGAGAGCTCCCTCTACAGGCTGTCCCTACTCCAAATTTAGCTGAGATTTCTTTAGTTAATTACACACTTTATATGTAATAGTCTTTGCCCCTTCATGGATCACAGCCTTATCCTGGCAAAGGGGTTTGCTTAGCTCAGTGAAGCTGTGAGCCATGCCATGCAGAGCTGCCCAAGGTGGGGAGGTCATAGTGAAGAGTTCTGACAAAACATGTGCCTCCTCCCACTGGAGTAGGGAACAGCCAACCACTCCAGTATTCTTGCCGTGAGAACCTCATGAACAGTGTGAAAAGGCAAAAGAAGACACAACACCGGAAGATGAGCCTCCCAGGTCGGAAGGTGTCCAGGGAGAAGAGTGGAGGGCAATTACTGATAGCTACAAAAAAAAAAAAAAAAGAAAGAAAGTGAAAGAGGAGAGTGAAAAGGTTGGCTTAAAGCTCAACATTCAGAAAACTAAGACCATGGCATCCAGTCCCATCACTTCATGGGAAGTAGATGGGGAAACAGTGGAAACAGTGTCAGGCTTTATTTTGGGGGGCTCCAAAATCACTGCAGATGGTAACTGCAGCCATGAAATTAAAAGACGCTTACTTCTTGGAAGGAAAGTTATGACCAACCTAGACAGCATATTCAAAAGCAGAGACATTACTTTGCCAACAAAGGTCTGTCTAGTCAAGGCTATGGTTTTTCCAGTGGTCATGTATGCATATGAGAGTTGGACTGTGAAGATAGCTGAGTGCCAAAGAATTGATGCTTTTGAACTGTGGTGTTGGAGAAGACTCTTGAGAGCCCCTTGGACTGCAAGGAGATCCAACCAGTCCATTCTAAAGAAGATCATTCCTGGGTGTTCATTGGAAGGACTGATGCTAAAGCTGAAACTCCAATACTTTGGCCACCTCATGTGAAGAGTTGACTCATTGGAAAAGACTGATGCTGGGAGGGATTGGGGGCAGGAAGAGAAGGGGATGGCAGAGGATAAGATGGCTGGATGGTATCACTGACTAGATGGACAAGAGTTTAAGTGAACTCTGGGAGTTGGTGATGGACAGGGAGGCCTGGCGTGCTGCAATTCATGGGGTTGCAAAGAGTCGGACACAACTGAGTGACTGAACTGAACTGACCAAAAAATGAAGTGACGGGGCGCCAAAGCAGAAATGACACTTAGTTGTGGATGTGTCTGGTGGTAAGAGTAAAGTGCGATGCTATAAAGAACAATATTACATAGGACCTGGAAGGTTAGGTCCATGAATCAAGGTAAATTAGATGTGATCAAGCAAGAGATGGCAAGAGTGAACATCAACCTCTTAGGAATCAGTGAACTAAAATGAATGGGGATGGGCGAATTTAATTCAGCTAGCCATTATATCTACTACTGTGGGCAAGAATTCCTTAGAAGAAATGGAGTATCCCTCATAGTGAACAAAGTAGTCCAAAATGCCATATTTGGATACAGTCTCAAAAATGACAGAATGACCTTGGTTCATTTCCAGACAAACCATTCAACTTCACAGTAATCCAAGTCTGTGTTCTAACCATCAGTGCCAGAAAAGCTGAAGTTGAACAATTTTGTGAAGACCTACAACACCTTCTAGAACTAATACCAAAAAAGATGTCCTTTTCATCATAGGGGACTGGAATGCAAAAGTCAAGAGATACCTGGAGTAACGGCAAGTTTGGCCTAAGGGTACAAAATGAAGCAGGGCAAAGGCTAACAGAGTTTTGCCGAGAGAATGCACTGGTCATAGCAAATGCTCTCTTCCAACAACACAAGAGAAGACTACACGTGGACTTTACCAAATGGTCAACACTAAAATCCAGTTGATTATATTCTTTATAACTGAAGATGAAAAACCACTATACATTCAGCAAAAACAAGACCTGGAGCTGACTATGGGTCAGATCATGAGTTCCCTACTGTAAAATTCAGGCTTAAAATTGAAGAAAGTAGGGAAAACCACTAGGCCATTCAGGTATGACCTAAGTCAAATCCCTTTTAATTATACAGTAGAAGTAATGAACAGATTCAAGGGATTAGACCTGGTAGACAGAGTACCTTATTGACTAGGTTTGTAACATTGTACAGGAGGCAGTGACCAAAACCATCCCGAAGAAAAAGAAATGCAAGAAGGCAAAATGGTTGTCTGAGGAGGCCTTACAGATAACCTGAGGAAAGAAGAGAAATGAAAGGCACGGGTGAAAGGGAAAGATACACCCAACTGAATGTAGAGTTCCAGAGAATAGCAAGGAGAGATAAGAAAGCCTTCTTAAGTGAACAATGCAAAAAAGTAGAGGATAACAATAGAATGGGACAGATTAGAGATCTCTTCAAGGAAATTGGAGCTATCATAGGACTGTTTCATGCAAGGTTGGTCACGATAAAGGACAGAAACGGTAAGGACTTAATGAAGCAGAAGAGATTAAGAAGACATGGCAAGAATACATAAAAGAGCTGTACAAAAAGATCATTATGGCCTGGATAACCACAATGGTGTGGCCACTCACCTAGAGCCAGACATCCTGGAATGTGAGGTCAAGTGGGCCTTAGGTAGCATTACTGCAAACAAAGCTAGTGGAGGTGACGGAATTCCAGATGAGCTATATAAAATCCTAAAAGACGATGCTGTTAAAATGTCAGCAAATTTGGAAAACTCCGCAGTGGCCACAGGACTGGAAAAGGTCAGTTTCCTTCCAGTCCCAGTGAAAGGCAATGCCAAAGAATGTTCACACTATTGTACAGTTATGCTTATTTTACACGCTACTAAGGTTATGCTCAAAATCCTTCAAGCTAGGCTTCAGCAGTATGTGAACTGAGAACTTCCAGATGTGCAAGCTGGGTTTAGAAAAGGCAGAGAAGCAAGTGATCAAATGCCAACATTCGTTGGATCATGGAGAAAGCCAGGGAAATCCAGAAAAACAACTACTTTGCTCCATTGACCACACTTAAGCCTTTGACTGTGTGGATCACAACAAACTCTGAAAAATTCTTAAAGAGATGGAAATACAAGACCCCTGTACCTGTCTCCTGAGAAATCTGTCTGTGGGTCAAAAGCAACATTTAGAACTGGACATGGAACAACTGATAGGTTCAAAATTGGAAAAGGAGTATGACAAAGCTGTATATTGTCACCTTGCTTATACTTCTGTGCAGAGTACGTTATGTGAAATGTCAGGCTGGATGTGTCACAAGCTGGAATTAATATTGCTGGGAGGAATATCAACAATCCTAGATACACAGATAATTCCACTTTAATGGCAGAAAGTGAAGAGGAACTAAAGAGCCTCTTGATGAAGGTGAAAGAGGAGAGTGAAAAAGCTGGCTTAAAACTCAGCATACAAAAAACTAAGATCATGGCATTCAGTCCCATAACTTCACAGCAAATAGAAGGGCAAAAAGTGACAGATTTTATTTTCTTAGATTCCAAAATCACTGCAGATGGTGACTGCAGCCATGAAATTTAAAGTCACTCTTTGGAAGGGAAGCTATGACAAACTTATTAAAAAGCAGAGACATTATTTTTCTGACAAAGGCTTATATAGTCAAAGCTATGGTTTTTCCAGTAGTCATGTACGGATGTGAGAGTTGGACCACAAAGAAGGCTGAGCTCCAAAGAATTGATGCTTTCAAATTGCTGGAGAAGAGTTCTTGAGAGTCCCTTGGACAACAATGAGATCAGTCAATCATAAGGGAAATCAGCCATGAATAATCATTGGAGTGACTGATGCTGAAGCTCCAATACTTTGGCCACCTAATGCGAAAAGAGGACTTATTGAAAAGACCCTGATGCTAGGAAAGATTGAAGGCAATTGAAGAAGGGGATGGCAGACAATGAGATGGTTAGATAGCATCACAGACTCTGTACAGAATCTAACCAAACTCTGGGGCCTGGTGTGCTTTAGTTCATGAGGTTGCAAAGAGTCCAATGTGACTTAGCAACAACAAATGTCTTTTTTGGCTAAAAGAATTTCAGTGTTTTTATTCAACTCTTCTTTTAGCTAACTGCATACACCTTTTGTTCAGTTTACTGTGATATAAGAGCAGTGGCTTTTCAGACACATTGGGTCATTCCACAGTAAGAAAGATACTGTATGTTATGGCCCAACACAGCTACTCATACAAACTATGTAAGTAACTGTAGTAAAAATTTAATAAACTGAAACACATTTCCTATTTTAAGTAGAAATCTTGGATGTACTCTATTTTATACTTTGTGAAACTAGTTTTTTCTATTTATATTTAGATAATAAATGTTTATTTACCTATCTACAAAGTATAAAGCTGTAGATTTATATTATCCATTTATCTATGTAAACTATAGATAACCTGTGTACTTTTCAAATAAATGTTAGTCATAACTCACCAATATTCTATGACTACAGTTTGAAAAAGTTACATCAAAACTATAGAAGTTACAGCACATCCTTCCACAGTTAGGAGATGGTCCTCATGGGTGCTTCACTGCTTCTCACTTTTCAGAGAGGGTGTGTACATTCTTGCAGCACCAATATACACATTTGTATAGAGTTAGTTTATACTTATTACTCTGTTCTGACATTTTTTCTCTTTGGTTCACTGTTGTCTTAGCTCTTCTTCCAGCCTTTTAAACTGTGATCTTTGCTTTCCAGTGAAAACTAGGAAGCTGGCAATTGTGAACTATCATATATTAACAAACATTGTGTTAATATATTACATTCTGTAATAGTTTAGACTAGCAAAGTTATAAATTTCCAAAATTTTAGAAGTATATTCTTTCTTATAATAATTTTTTTTTCATTGTGGCCTAAAACAGATTTATTAATAGGCCCAAGTATCCTTTGTCTCTGAAAAAATTCCAAAGTCAAAACTAAACAGACTATTTTTAGCAATCTGTATCTCAGTATACCATCCTGTCTGGAAATGATTTAGATATTCAATATATATCCATTATTTAGTTTACCTTGGTATAAACTATTGTTTTATTTAAATTTATTTAAAACATTTGTTTGTAATAATTATGCTTTCATTAGACATGAAATAATTAACGATCAACTTAAGGTATTTTTCTTGAGTTTTGAAGACATGCTTGTTTTTATTAAAGCAATAAACTTAAGCAAGCTTTTATTATCAGAGATTCTCCCAGATCATGCTAACTCGCTTTAGTCGTGTCCGACTCTGTGCGACCCCATAGACGGAAGCTCACCAGGCTCCCCCGTCCCTGGGATTCTCCAGGCAAGAATACTGGAGTGGGTTGCCATTTCCTTCTCCAATGCATGAAAGTGAAAAGTGAAAGTGAAGTCGCTCAGTCATGTCCGACTCTTGGTGACCCCATGGACTGGAGCCTACCAGGATCCTCCATCCATGGGATTTTCCAGGCAAAAGTACTGGGGTGGGGTGCCATTGCTTTTCCCCTCTCCCAGATCATATAAACATGAAAAACATTTGGATTATCTTCTATGTATATGAGACTGTACTTGGTTTGAGGCTTCTCAGGTGACCCTAGTGGTAAAGAACCCGCCTGCCAGTGCAGGTTAGATATAACAGACACGGGTTTGATCCCTGGGTTGGGACGATCCCCTGAAGGAGGGCACGGCAGCCCACTCTAGTTTTCTTGCCTGGAGAGTCTCATGGTCAGAGGAGCCTGGTAAATTGCTGTCCATGGAGTTGCACAGTCGGACATGACCGAAGTGACTTAGCATGCACGCAAATGCTTGGTTTACATAAATGCTTACTTTTCTTTAAGTCAACTGCATAGAGCTCTTTACCAATTAATTTTAGCAATACTGTCTGGAGGTGGAAAAATAAATCTATAATGTACATACATAGATAAAATATGCAGGCAGACACAGAGATCTTGGACCTCTATTCCAGAACTTTGGCCATGAATCAAGTACAATGCAAAACTCACTAATTTATACATAATTGTGTCTTTTGTGGAACAAGTTAAAGATACATACCTTTAAAGCTTTTTGTTAATGTTTATGAAGAATACTTTAAAGATGTGTGTTTGTCTTTGACAAGTAACCTTAAGAAGGCTGTGTTCTACAGTTTGGGCACGAGAACGCTTTTAGCAGTTTATATTTTTAAAAAAGCCTCTTTCTATCTTTAGTCTCAGGTGAGCCTGGGCATTTTTTTTATACACACCTTCTGGGATGTTTACATTCAAAGATACAGTAAAGTTTACATCTTTAAGGGACAGAGAAAGAATGCAGGTTTTCTCATGGTAGTTTTGGAGTACATTTGCCTATTACCAGAACTTTAGGGCAATTACTATTTATAGGGCATGATATGACCTCAGTCCAATTCACTGTAGGGGAGAAAGCCTCTAATTTCATTCCTGTCATGCCTTGAATATTGGCCTGTAGCTGAGTCATTACCTGATTATTTGCAGGAGGTCCTAGGACAGGTTCTGGCCATCTCTGTGAGGGGTAGTGTTTAGTGCAGGGCCCCCTACATCCAGATGATCTTCTGGTGGGTCAGGGATAGAGAGCTGGGGACAAGAGGTGTGTAAGAGGGAGGAGAAAGGGGGTTTATGTCAGATTTGATTTTTAATTTTGTTCTGAGTTTAATTTCTGTTCTTTTATCTTGTTAAAGAAATACCTAAGGCTAATCATTATATTTCTTCATATCCACTTTTAACTTTGGTCTTCCCATATGTACCAAATACAGTTGTTTAAGATGAGAAAATTAGAAGGTTTTCCAGTTTGAAGGATCCACTGTCTGAGCATTGAGGAATAGGATCTTCTTAATAGTGACTTAAACCATAAATAAGCATTTTTATGACTTAACTATGGATGCAAGAGATGTTCTCAAAGAGAGTACAAAGAATCAGCTCTCACAGTATCCAAAAAGATATCACAAAGATAGTCGAAGAAAGGAAAGTCCTTTGTTGCATAGGTGGTAAGAATTGTGTGCTGAATACTGTGTTTCTGATTTTCCCAAGAATATAAGACATCTCTGGTTACAGATCTGCTGATCTGTGACAGTAGGCAGGTATTACTGGAATGGGACTTTCCCAGCACTAATAAAACAACAGAGGTTGAGATGACACAGTCCCCTATGGACTGGGACCCCTTGTGACCAATTACCCTGAGGGCTTACACTGCTGGACAGATTGCTGCTTGTGACTTCATGTCTCAGCACCCCAGTCTATTTGACTGGTCACTGAGTATACCCTGGCAAGTATACATTTTAGATGGTAGTGATCAGAGAGAATAGTTTCACTGGACACAAATCCAAGCTCTCAGGATGTAGAACAAGGTGAAATGAAAATCCTCATACTCATCTGATGAGAACTGAACTCACTAGTCTGTGAAAGCTGGTGCAAACAGCATGCTTATAGGGCTTAGGCCTGTGTTCTACCCTGTGGATTTTCCTCCTTAGTACAAATGATACAACAGAGCCAAAAAAAAAAAAAAAAAAACAAAACGGTGCTCATCTCTGGGAGGAAAAGGAACACGAAAAACCAGGACTGCTCAAATTAAATTTACAGTAGTTGCTATGCCAAAGAAACTTGTTACACAAATAGTTTCTTCTGTTAGTGTCAATTTAGAAAGAGAAAAAGGGCTGTCATCACTTTTGCTTTCGCTGGAGCCCTATAGATGAAGATCCAGAAGGCTGACAGAATCCTTCCCTGCTGCCAGCGCTTGTCAGAGGTTCTAGGATTTTTCAGCAGCAGCAGTCCTGGAAACAGGCAGTTTTCCAGCAAAGGAAGATCCTGCTGATTATACCAAAACTGTTGAGGAAGGTAAATTTCCCCTCTTCGTCACTTGGTTCTTTTGGCTGGCCTAATAATCAAATTGACTCAAGACAGATTAACAGAAGAAAAACAAATTTCAGTTCATACATACAGAAGTCCCATAGATAAAAGACCTACTACTACTACTACTAAGTCACTTGAGTCGTGTCCGACTCTGTGCGACCCCAGAGACCGCAGCCCACCAGGCTCCCCCGTCCCTGGGATTCTCCAGGAAGTGACCAAATCAGGCTGTTGATATACCCTTTTAAACAAAGAAACATTTGTGAAGTTTTGATACAACAAAGGGCTTTGGGCTTGGGGTAGCAAATTAATGAAGTAACTAAATTTATATAGCTTTCTCAACCTTGAATTCTCTGTTTCTGGTGATAAGGATTCCTTCTAGCCTCCCAGTATAGGGACTGTACTTTCACATGGGAGATTTATTTCACACTTTCAAGAAACATGGGTGGGTCAGAAAGGCATATTTTGAGGTGGCATATTTTGCCCCAAATCCAGTTATAGGTATAGCCCTCTTTTCTTGTGCTTACTAATGTTTCAGATTCACATATTTCTTGAGGTGTTTTTTTTTTTTTTTCTCGCTTAAAAACACCTGGCAGTATCTATTACCATTTACCAATAACTTATCAATTTTGATGCTTACTGCTGTATCTTAAGTACTTTCTGTCAGAATTATCTTCTCATTAAAATATATCTTTTAATAGTTCTTTTAGTCAAAATATGTGTGTAGTTTATCTTCATATAGCTTTGGAATGTCTGAGAATACCTTTTTTCACTCTTGAAAAATAGTTTTCTTGATTGTTTTCCAGGCCTCTTAACTGTCTTTTCAGCTTTTTTTGTCTTTATTATGCTGCTTTCTGGTTGAATGTCTTAGTATTACCTTCCAGTTTACTACTTTCTTCATATTTCTGAGTAATCATTGTCTGACATATTCTGCTGAAATTATTTTCTTTTATAGCTGTTTTTTCTTTTCATGAATGTTAATCTTGCCTTTGTTTCTTTGATCATGACTAATAATTATTGTAAAGTTTCTATCAGACCATATCATTCCTTTCTTTGGTCTCAGGCACTGGTATTAATAGAATTCCCTGTTACTGTAACTTGCAGCCAGGGTGAGAACCATTGTTTTAAATTATTTCAAGATGATGTACAGTGATTGTATCATTATTTTAAAGATGAAGGAAGTCAAAGAAGAATCAAGGTGAACCATGTGATAAGACTAGATAAGGGGGAGGAATTGGGATTAGTAATTCTTAAAGTAGATTATAAATTAAATATTTAAGCATCTATATTCAATGAAAAGTTTATAAAGGTATCTTTCATAAGTTCTTACAAGGCTTTTTTTTTTCCTTGCAGATTAATTCAAACTGAGTTTGTATAGTTAATGCTAGTACTGAATACCTTAAAAATATCCTATTTGGGATTTTGTATGATTTATTTATTTCTGGTTGTGTTAGGTCTTCATTGCTGCCTGTGGGCTTTCTCTATGGAGAGTGAGGCTACTCTAGTTGCAGATGTGAGCTTCTCATTGTGGAGCAGAGGCTCTAGGCACATGGGCTTCAGTACTTGAAGCCCTCTAGCTCAATAGTCTTAAGCCTGTGGGCTCTTGAGCAGGGGCTTGGTATTTGTGATGCATGGCTTGGTTGCCCTGTGGCATTTTTCCAGATCAGGGATCAAACTGCATTCCCAGGTGGATTCTTAACTGCTGGACCACCAGGGAAGCCCAGCAGCTATCCTTTTTCTTTTTTGCTCTTCACCTTTAAGAGTATCTGTGCCACCGTGGTTTTCTTATTACTCTCATAATTTTTTTTCCCATAGATGTTTCATTTATATTGGTTTAAAAAATCAGATCACACAGAAGTGTTAATAATGTAGGACAGTCCAGTTACAATGAAAACCTCTGTGCTTCCGACTTTAATCCTTTTCTCCAGTGGGAGACGGTTTTAACTCTGTTAACTTCTGGTAGTTCAGTCTCTGTTTTACCTATACCACCGTGTTCCTCCTGTTTTCTTCAGATTACAGATTTCACTATTTTATTTCTTATATTGGCTATCATGGTAACCTACAGTAATTTATTTGTGACTTTATTTCTTGTTCCAGCAACCATTGGCATTATTTATTGATTTCTCAATTTCTAAGGTTAGTACTTCTTTCCCAAGCTTTAGTTGAGCTTCCCTCCATGCTTTCACCTCTTAGCCTCTGGTATTTTATGTTAAGACTAACATTTATGTTCTGTTCAGTAACCATAGTTAACACAACAATATTTATATTATACTGAGGATTGTTTATTATAGAGCCTAGGTGTATGCTATAATTTCATCTCCTTTCTTATAACGTTTTCTCCCACAAGAATTGCCTTTTTTTCCTTTCACTGTTTTCCTTTATCATGGCCACTCTGGGTGTTTTGTTTTGTTTTGAACTAATCATAGCAAGCGGTCTAACACTTTTTTTCTGAAATCTTCCTTCTAGAGCTCCCCTGCTCCTATCTGCTCTGAGTGTGCCTAAGGCCTCAAACCAGAAGTTTACTGGTGCTGTTCAACTTTCCTCATAACTTAACTTTATTACTTTCCAGGATTAGATCTATTTTCTGGACCTGATATCATCTTCTTTTTGGATTTACTCTTCTGGTGTGGTTTATTACATCTTAAGAAAATAACTTTTTCAATGCTGCTTTTGAGGTAAACTTTGAATTTTTGAATGTTTGGGAACGCCTGTGTTCTTCTGGGTAATAGTCCTAAATTGAAAACCATGCTTGAGATTAAAGAACTCAAAATAATGAAACCAAATGAAAAGAAAAAGCCATCCTTAACCCTTCAGATGGAGAAGGCAATGGCACCCCCTCCAGTACTCTTGCCTGGAAAATCCCATAGACGGAGGAGCCTGGTGGGCTGCAGTCCATGGGGTTGCTGAGGGTCGGACACGACTGAGCAACTTCACTTTCACTTTTCACTTTCATGCTTTGGAGAAGGAAATGGCAACCCACTCCAGTGTTCTTGCCTGGAGAATCCCAGGGACGGGGGAGCCTGGTGGGCTGCCGTCTATGGCGTCGCACAGAGACGGACACGACTGAAGCGACTTAGCAGCAGCAGCAACCCTTCAGATTCTTTCCCTATAGGTGGTCTTTACTTCTTAATTACTAAATTCAGCAGATTTTTTTCCTTCTGTTTCTTATTTAACCTCTTCATGATGTTTGATAATTCTTCTCATAGATAATTCTCTTCTGTTTTTTTCCTAAAGGGAACCATATTTTTAGTAAAATAAATACATAGAAAAATGCACTCATCAATTTTTATACAGTTAATTCTAGTTTTCTTCTATTTCTGGCCATTTATTTTCAAGATCTTTGCTACATTCTTCTTTATGCCCTCCATCCATGACGTTTCTGGATAATGTTACATGTTGTGAGCTCAAGGATTTGATCTGTCATCTTCTCTTCCTACCTCATACCTTATATCTGGACGTCATATATGTCTATGGCTATAGCTACCTTTATGTATATTGACTATGAAATCTGTCACAAAAGCACATCATGCTGGACTGGAAGAAACACAAGCTGGAATCAAGATTGCTGGGAGAAGTATCAATAATCTCAGATATGCAGATGACACCACCCTTATGGCAGAAAGTGAAGAGGAACTAAAAAGCCTCTTGATGAAGATGAAAGTGGAGAGTGAAAAAGTTGGCTTAAAGCTCAACATTCAGAAAATGAAGATCATGGCATCCGGTCCCATCACTTCATGGGAAATAGATGTGGAAACAGTGTCAAACTTTATTTTTCTGGGCTCTAAAATGACTGCAGATGGTGATTGCAGCCATGAAATTAAAAGACGCTTACTCCTTGGAAGGAAAGTTATGTCCAACCTAGATTACATACTCAAAAGCAGAAACATTACTTTGCCAAAAAAGGTCCGTCTAGTCAAGGCTATGGTTTTTCCTGTGGTCATGTATGGATGTGAGAGCTGGACTGTGAAGAAGGCTGAGCACCGAAGAATTGATGCTTTTGAACTGTGGTGTTGGAGAAGACTCTTGAGAGTCCCCTGGACTGCAAGGAGATCCAACCAGTCCATTCTGAAGGAGATCAGCCCTGGGATTTCTTTGGAAGGAATGATGCTAAAGCTGAAACTCCAGTACTTTGGCCACCTCATGCGAAGAGTTGACTCACTGGAAAAGACTCTTTGACGCTGGGAGGGATTGGGGGCAGGAGGAGAAGGGGACGACAGAGGATGAGATGGCTGGATGGCATCACTGACTCAATGGACATGAGTATGAGTGAACTCTGGGAGTTGGTGATGGACAGGGAGGCCTGGCGTGCTGTGATTCCTGGGGTCGCAAAGAGTCAGACATGACTGAGTGACTGATTTGATCTGATCTGATCTAGCCTGCATAAATCTAGCTGCCTTTAGGATATCTCAGTCTGTATATATCATAGGTAACCCAGTTCATTTTATGCTAAATTGAATCATTCCTCCCAAATTATCCTTGTGTTCCATATATTCTATTCTGTGAATTATAGTACTGGATACCAGTCTCTCAAACCCCAAATTAAGAAATCATTTTTAACTACTCATATATCAAGCCAGTTACTACAAATATTCCTTTTAATTGTCTTATAGGTGCTTCTGACTGTAAATATCTAAAATTCATTTCTTTTTTCTTACTCTTTTTATCTATTTTGGTGCTTTGTATATACCTAGTCACTCAATCAGCTCAGATTGGGGATGGATTCCTCCCTTTCCCTTATGTGTGTTTGGTGGCTGAACTAGGTTTATGCATAGACCAGTCATTTCACTGTATATATTCTGTTAAATGTTTTGAAACATTTAACATTGTTTCATATCTGAGAACTTTTTAGAACAATAATTACTGAGAATTAGATCCAAATTCGTATTCACTGATCATTTCTGTTGAAAACATGATGTTCCTATTACCATTTCTGACATTTCTGACAAGTTCAGGCTGCACTGTCTCTGCCCTTGTGCAGTTTATGTTATGTAATTGTCTTGGCTGTCCCCACACTTGGATGTTTGGTTATTGTTTAGGGAGGCATTGCTGCTGCTGCTGCTGCTAAGTCGCTTCAGTCATGTCCGACTCTGTGCAACCCCATAGATGGCAGCCCACCAGGCTCCCCCGTCCCTGGGATTCTCCAGGCAAGAATACTGGAGTGGGTTGCCATTTCCTTCTCCAGTGCATGAAAGTGAAAAGTGAAAGTGAAGTCGCTTGGTCATGTCTGACTCTTAGCGACCCCATGGACTGCAGCCTACCAGGCTCCTCCATCCGTGGGATTTTCCAGGCAAAAGTACTGGGATGGGGTGCCATTGCCTTCGCCGAGGGAGGCATTGGATTAGACATAATTGATCAAATGTGAAGTGAAAAGTATGTTTGGATAGCCAAATATATGGTAGAAATGGACAAACTAGTAGAAATATGAAGACATAAAGACAACAGAAGTTTACTTGTTTTGATGCTAAACAGGTGTCTGGGGTAATTGTTTTAACATTTCTATTTTTCCTAAAAATACATATATTTAAAAAATATTTTATTGGTACATAATTCAAATACCATATGATTCACTCCTAGCCATACAGTTTCATTTTAAATTAAAGAGGTAAAATGACAATCTGTATGAGCATGAATAGTGAGAAGTTGTATTTGGATATTATTCCCAGCACCTTTAATAATAATTTTTGTACTTTTCTCAAACTATTCTCAATGAGCTTTTTAGGTTTAGTAGTTGAGGGTGAAGGATTATGGAAAAAATAGCCGTTTGTCTTCTGGAATGGTGTTACAGACAAAGTACACGAGGGAACAGAAGGAAGGGATTTTCTGTGTTACAGATTTTCTGATCATAACTTTTTGCTTACGAGTTTCTGTGATTTTGAGCTAAGAAACTACATGAGATCCAACAGGCTTTCTATGCTGTGCTTCTGCAATTTCTTTTGCTTCTGTTAAAGCAAAAGAAATTCTTTTGCTTCTTTTGAAACTGCTAAAATCAGAGCTCAGATTTGAAGCTGGTGAGAGGATGCCTTTTTGAACATATTTCTTTTAAAAAATAAGCATATTTTTCTGTGAAATCCTTTTGACTTAATCCTTTATAATCTTGAGGATAACATATCTTCTTGACTTGGTTTGAAAGCAAATAGCATTTATTGTAAATGCAAGATAGGAGAGCCCTGGAAGGGCAGAAATTCAAAGAAAAGATTAACTTATTTACTAAAATGTTTTAGGTTGTACAAGAGTTGAAATCTGGGGAAGGACATCAGTTTCGATTTGACTTGGCTGCAGATAACTGGAATATACAAATAATCTCTTTTGCGACCCCATGGACTGTAGCCTGCCAGGCTTCTCTGTCCATGGAATTTCCCAGGTAATAATACTAGAGTGGGTTGCCATTTCCTACTCCAGGGGATCTTCCTGACACAGGGCTTGAACCTGCATTTCCTGCATTGGCAGGAGGATTCTTCACCACTGAACCACCAGGGAAGCCTTGCAAATAATATTGGATTTATTGTTTCTCTCTGTTGGACTTGGTGACTCCCTGGTTGTCAAGAAACTAGTTATCTGCTATCTTTCTGTTCTTCCAACCTTTGCATTGATTTCCACCCTCATGGTTACCTTGTGGTTGCAAGAGAGTCATTGTATAGCTTCAGCTACTGTGTCTTCATTCCAGGTAGCCTGAAGGGGGAAGTAGCAAGGAAAAAAGCTTGCACTTTATAGCTAAATTACCAAGGAGTGGACTTGTTGGATCATGGTTTGAATGTATGTATAACTTTGTGAGGAAGTGCTGAACATTTTTGCAAAGTGTTTGTTGAATTTAACATTCCCACCAGCAATGAGAGTTCCAATTTCTCTACAAATCTTTAAACATTTGGTATTAAGTTTTCGTTTTTAATGGGTGTGTGAAAGTATCTTATGGTTTTAATTTGTATTTCCCTAGTTATTAGTGATACTCAGTAGTTATTCATAAGTGCTTTTGGACAATTTTGTATCTCCTTTTGTTGTTGTTCAGTCACAAAGTCATGTCCGACTCCTTGAGACCCCATTCACTGCAGCATGCCAGGCTTCCCTGTCCTTCACTATCTCCTGGAGTTTGCTCAAACTCATGTCCATTGAGTCGATGATGCCATCCAACCATCTCATTCTGTCATACCCTTTTTCTCCTGCCCTTAGACTTTCCCAGCATCAGGATCTTTTCCAGTGATTTGACTCTTAACATCACATGGCCAAAGTACTGGAGCTTCAGCATCAGTTCTTCAAAAGCATATTCAGGGTTAATTTCCTTTAGGATTGACTGGTTTGATCTCCTGGCCATCCAAGGGACTCTCAAGAATCTTCTCCAGCAGCATAGTTCAATAGCATCCATTCTTAGACAGTCAGCCTTCCTTATAGTCCAGCTCTCCCGTGCATACATGATGACTGGAAAAACCGTAGCTTTGACGCTACAGACCTTTGTTGGCAAAGTGATGTTTCTGCTTTTTAATACACTGTCTAGGTTTGTCATAGCTTTTCTTCCAAGGAGCAAGTGTCTTAATTTCATGACTGCAGTGACTGTCTGCAGTGATTTTTTTTAAGTGTGTTTAAATGTTGTAGTGAAAGTGGAGAGTGAAAAGGTTGGCTTAAAGCTCAACATTCAGAAAACGAAGATCATGGCATCTGGTCCCATCACTGCATGGGAAATAGATGGGGAAACAGTGGAAACAGTGTCAGACTTTGTTTTTCTGGGCTCCAAAATCACTGCAGATGGTGACTGCAGCCATGAAATTAAAAGACGCTTGCTCCTTGGAAGGAAAGTTATGACCAACCTAGATAGCATATTCAAAAGCAGAGACATTACTTTACCAACAAAGGTTCGCCTAGTCAAGGCTATGGTCTTTCCTGTGGTCATGTATGGATGTGAGAGCTGGACTGTGAAGAAGGCTGAGCGCCGAAGAATTGATGCTTTTGAACTGTGGTGTTGGAGAAGACTCTTGAGAGTCCCTTGGACTGCAAGAAGATCCAACCAGTCCATTCTGAAGGAGATCAATCCTGGAATTTCTTTAGAAGGAATGATGCTAAAGCTGAAACTCCAGTATTTTGGCCATCTCATGCGAAGAGTTGACTCATTGGAGAAGACTCTGATGCTGGGAGGGATTGAGGGCAGGAGGAGAAGGGGACGACAGAGGATGAGATGGCTGGATGGCATCACTGACTCGATGGATGCGAGTCTGGGTGACCTCCGGGAGCTGGTGATGGACAGGGAGGCCTGGCGTGCTGCGGTTCATGGGGTCGCAAAGAGTCGGACACGACTGAGCGACTGATCTGATCTGAAATGTTGTTCCCTTCTTATTTTATTATTGAAAGATAAGTTTCTATTGTCATGAAGATGGTCTCCATTTCTCTGAAATGTTTGTTCCAGAAAAAGTTTATTCCTTATGCATATTGGTCAATTATTCATCTCAAATTAGTAGTTATGTATGGTATAAAGTTGAGGTCAAAATTCTTTTCTTTTTTCACCTCCCATATGAATAACCAATTGACTGAGAAACATTTTTTGAAAAAAATAATCATTTCTTCTCCACTGAAATGTAATGAGGCATTTTTTTCTGATTAGGTGACCCTGTGTGAGTTTGTTTTTTTTTTGTATTCTGTTTCATTTGCCTATTTATTTGTAGTTATTCCAATACCAACCTGACTTAATTACTCTGACTTTATAATAAATCTTGGTGTCTGGTAGTATAAATTCTCCATTTTGCTCTTCAAGATTATCTTGGCTATTGTAAGTCCTTTTTGTTTTTCATATAGATTTTAGCTTGTAAATTTCCATAGAGTAAGCTGCTAAAATTTTAATTGGGATTGTGTGGAATCTATAGATCAATTTGGAGAAGAATCAATATCTGGACAACATTGACTTTCCTATCATTGTCTATCACCATGTTCTGTTCTTGGCTTTTATTTTTTGTATTTTTCATAAAATATAGTTGATTAACAATATTAGTTCCAGATGTACAGCATAGTGAGTCAGTACTTTTACAGACTGTACTCCATGGAAAGTTGTTACAAGATAATGGTTATAGTTACCTGTGCTGTACAGTATATCCACGTTATTTTATACAGGGTAGTGTGTATGTCTTAGAAACTAAAGAGCCACTTGATGAGGGTGAAAGAGAGTAAAAAAGCTGGATTAAAACTCAGCATTCAAAAAATTAAGGTCATGGCATCTAGTCCCATCACTTCATGGCAAATAGAAGAAGAAAAACTAGAAACAGGGCTGCTGTAAATGTAGGGGTGCTTGTAGCTTTTCAAATTAGTGTTGTTGCTTTTTCTGAATCTGTACCCAGGAGTGGAATTGCTGGATCATATGGTTATTCTATTTTTAGTTTTTTGAGGAAACTCCACACTTTTTTTCCATAGAGACTGCACCAATGTATATGCCCACCACCATTGTAGTAGAGTTCTTTTTTCCTCCATCTTCTCCAGCATTTATTATTAGTAGACTTTGTGATGATGGCAGTTCTGACAGGTGTGAGGTGATGCTTCATTGTTTTGATATATATTTCTCTAATAATTAGTGATGTTGAGTATCTTTTCATGTCTCTATTGGCAATCTGTATGTCTTCTTTAGAAAAATATCTATTCAAATTTTTTGGCCTTTTTTTCTTTTTTCTTCTAACAATGTTTTAATTTCAGAGTTCCTACAGACAAATTCAATAAATTTGTCCCTATATATTTGACTTTTTGATTCCTGTTATAAATTATATCAGGGCTTCCTTGGTAGCTCAGAGGTTAAAGCATCTACCTGCAATGCAGGAGACCTGGGTTCGATTTTTGGGTCGGGAAGATCCCCTGGAGAAGGAAACGGCAACCTACTCCAGTTTTCTTGCCTGGAGAATCCCATGGACGGAGGAGCCTGGTGGGCTACAGTCCACGGGGTCGCAAAGAGTCGGATACAACTGAGCGACTTCACTATCAGTTTAAAATGTTCATTTTTTAATTGGTTCTGGCATATGGGAATTGCAATAGATTTTTATATATTGGCTTTGTATCTTGTGATCTTATAAGCTCACTTTAGTAAGTTTTAGATTCTTTTAAGTTTTCTATGTAGTTTTACCTTTTCCATTATACCTTGTATTTCTTTTTTTTGCCATATTGCACTGTCTAGGACCGCACTACAATATTGATTAGAAGACATGATTTTAGACATGCATATTAAGTTTTTGAATTTAGGAAAAAAAATTTGATATTTTGCCATTAAGTTATTAATTTTAGGTCTTTTGTAGTTACTCTTAATCACACGTTTGCTTTTAAACCTAGTTTGCTGAGTTTTTCAGAGAAGACAATGGCACCCCACTCCAGAACTCTTGCCTGGAGAATCCCATGGACGGAGGAGCCTGGAAGGCTGCCGTGTATGGGGTCGCACAGAGTCAGACACGACTAAAGTAACTTAGCAGCAGCAGCAGCAGCTGAGTTTTTATCACAAATTATTGTAGAATTTTAATTCAGTTTTGGCATTTAGTGAAATGATCATATGTTACTTTTCTCATTTATTCTAATAATTAGTAAATTTTATTGATTGAATTTTGATTATTCAGTTAACCTTGCATTTCTGGTATAACTCAGTCAAGATTTTTTTTTTGGCTGAACCACATGGGTTGTGATCTTAGTTCCCTGACCAGGAATCAAACCTGGGCCACAGCACTGACAGCAAATGCCAGGTCCTAACCACTGGACCACAAGGGAATTCCCAAACTCAGTCAAGATTTATTATTCTTTTAAAAATTACTGGATTCAGTTTGCCAGTTTTTTTTTTCTTCAGTATGCATCTTATATCCTTATGAGAGTTACTATTGTGGAAAGATTACAAATTGCTCAAGTTTCATGTGATGGTTAACAATAATAATGCATTTTCAGTTAAGGTATGTATAGTGGATTTTTTTTAAGATATAATGTTATTGTACACCTAATAGAGTACAGTATAGTGTAAATATAACCTTTATATGTACTGGGAAACTAAAAAGTTGGTGTGACTTATTTTATTGCACTGATCTGGAACAAAACCTTCAGTATCTCTGAGAAATGCTTGTGCATGATACTTATTCAATAGTGGATTTGACAGAGTCGATGCTATCAGTGAAGACTTCTTTATATATGAAGGATAACTTATCAGGATCACTTTCATTTGTAACTTTGGTTTCTCTTATAGGCAAATGTTCTGAAAACGACTCTGCATGGGAATGGCTTGC
This sequence comes from Tragelaphus eurycerus, assembly GCA_935064755.1. Lineage (NCBI taxonomy): Eukaryota > Metazoa > Chordata > Mammalia > Artiodactyla > Bovidae > Tragelaphus > Tragelaphus eurycerus. Next base: position 13,278,072 of record CAKXYN010000015.1, on the reverse strand, counting down.
CTTACAATGACAGAAATGGAAGGAACATCCACATCCCCTGTACATCAGAATGGTGATATTTCTGGAAATGCTAACTCTGTGAAGCAAATAGATCCAGTCCTACAGGTCTATCTTTATCATTCCCTTGGGAAAGCTGAGGGGGATTATCTGAAGTTTCCAACTGGAGAGTATGTTGCTGAAGAGATCTGTATTGCTGCTTCTAAAGCTTGTGGTAAGTATTAAAAAACACTGTTTTTCTTCTTATTAATATATGCTTGGTTTATTATACTCTAACACAATGTACTTGTGTAATATATTTTTTATGCTTCTGTGACTGACAACTGTTTTCATATGCATATAAAATGAGAAAATTACTAAAGTAGAATACAAGGTAAATTCTGTGTTGAGGTAGTGGTATAGAATGAATGTGTTCCCCCCAAATTTGTGTTGTGACCTACTCCTCCAGTATGATGACTTTGGAAGTGGGGTTTTCCAGAGATAAATCAGTCATGAGAGTGGACCCCTCATCAGTGGGACTAGTACCTTTATTAAAGAGATCGCTGAGAGTTCCTTTGCCCCTCCTGCCATGTGTGGACATAGCAAGAAGATGAATAAGAAAATGAATCATCTATGAACCAGGAATAGGGTACTCATTAGACACTGCATATGCTAGCACCTTGATTTTGTACTTCCCAACCTCCAGAAATGTGAGAAATCTGTTTCTGTGTTTTATAAGCCACTTTATGTATGATAATTTGCTTATAGCATCCTGAATGAGCTAAAACAGCAATTGGTACTGAGAAGTGGAACGGCGGTAACAAATTTCTAAAAATCTAAAAGTGGCTTTGGGACTGGGTAATTGGTAATGGAAGAGTTTTGAGGTGCATGCTAGAAAAAGTCTACATTTTTGGGAACAGATCTTTAAAGGAGATTTTGGCGAGGACTTGGAAAGAAAGCAGAGTTGTAAGAAAACAATTTTCTTAGAGGATACCTGTGCAATCCTGCGGAGAATATTGGTAGAATTGTGTTCCATTAAAGACCATTCTGATAAGATCTAAGATGGAAATAAGGACCATGTTATTAGAAACTGAAAGAAAAGTGATCCCTCAAAGAACTTGCTTGAGTTGTGTTCATGTTTCAGTGCTTTGTAGAATGTAGAACTTAAGAACAATAAAATTGGGTGTTTACTTCAAGTCATTTCTAAGCAAAGGGTTGAAGGTGTGGCTTGAGTCCTCATAACTGCTTATAGTTGTGAAAAATTAATGCTGTTGCTGAGCTCCTTGGCTGCCCTGGATATGGTTCTGGCTGCCCCTAGTGTGGCAGTTATCCCTCAGCGGGGTGCAGGCAGTGAACTTTGGTGGAATAAGTATCTCCACTAGCGGAGAATGCAAAGGCCCTGGAGGCATGTCTGACTCCACCTATATTTCAAAGAAGGGAAGCATGGGGCAGGGCTGCCAGGAGTCTTTGGTGCCCAGCAAAGCTGGAGGGACAGGAATGTTGCCCTGGTGTGCTCTGCAGGTGGGATCTCTGCTTCAGTGAGTCTGGAAGGCAGAGTATCAAGTTAGAGGGTTATTCATCAGCCTTAAGGTCTAATGGAATTTGCCTTACTAGGTTTTAGATTTATTTGAGACTTGTCACTCATTTCTTCTTTTCTCTTGGAATGGAAATATTTGTCCTATGCCTGTTGGAATGGAAACATCTGTCCTATGCCTTTTCCACCATTACATTTTAGAAACACATAATTTGTTTGATTTTATAGGTTTACAACTGGAGAACCTCAGGATGAATTGTACCTTTTTGTTCAGTCGCTAAGTCATGTCTGACTCTTTGCAACTCCATGGACTGCAACACGCCAGGCTTCCCTATTCTTCATCATCTTCCGGAGCATGCTCAAACTCATGTCCTTTGAGTCAGTGATGCCATCCAACCTCTGTTGTTTCCTTCTCCTCCTGCCTTCAATCTTTCCCAGCATCAGGGTCTTTTCTAATGAGTTGGCTCTTCTCATGAGATGGCCAAAATATTGGAGCTTCAGCATCAGTCCTTCCAATGAATATTCAGGATTGATTTCCTTTGGGATTGACTGGTTTGATCTCTTTGCTGTTCAAGGGACTCTCATGAGTCTTCTCCAGAACCACAATTCGAAAACATCAGTTCTTTGCCACTCAGCCTTCTTTATAGTCCAGCTCTCACATCTGTACACGACTGCTGGAAGAACCATAGCTTTTACTATACAGAGCTTTGTTGGCAAAGGGATGTCTCTGCTTTTTAATATGATGTCTGAAGTGAAGTGAAGTGAAGTCGCTCAGTCGTGTCCGACTCTGCGACCCCGTGGACCGTAGCCTATCAAGCTTATCCATCCATGGGATTCTCCAAGCAAGAATACTGGAGTGGGTTGCCATTTCCTTCTCCAGGGGATCTTCCCAACCCAGGGATCGAACCTGGGTCTCCCACATTGGAGGCAGACGCTTTAACCTCTGAGCCACCTAGGTTTGTCATAGCTTATGACACCAAAGATGCTTTCGTGGAGATGCTTATTCCACCAGAGTTTAAGTCTCTTTTTTCCAAAGAGCAAGCATCTTTTAATTTCATGGCTGGGGTCACCATTTGCAGTGATTTTTGAGCCCAAGAAAATAAAATCTATCAGTGCTTTCACTTTTTCCCTTCTATTTGCCATGAGGCGATGGAACTGGATGCCATGATCTTTGTTTTTTGAATGTTGAGTTCTAAGCCAGCTTTTTTCACTCTCCTCTTTCACTCTCATCAAGAGGCTGTTCAGCTCCTTGTCCCTCTGCCATTAGAGTAGTGTTATCTGCATACTGAGGTTGTTAATATTACTTCTTGGCAGTCTTGATTCCAGCTTGTGATTCATCCAGTCTGGCATATCTCATGATGTATTCAGCATAAAAGGTAAAGAAGCAGGGTGACAGTGTACAGCCCTGTTGTACTCCTTTTCCGATTTTAAAGTATTCTGTTGTTTGATGTCTTGTTATAACTATTGCTTCTTGACCTGCATACAGATTTCTTGGAAGGCAAGTAAGGTGGTCTGGTATGCCCATCTCTTTAAGAATTGTCCACAGTTTGTTGTGATCCACAATCAAAGGTGTTAGCGTAGTCAGTGAAGCAGAAGTAGATGCTTTTCTGGAATTTCTTGCTTTCTCCATGATCCAACATATACTGGCAATTTGATCTCTGGCTAATCTGCCTTTTTTAAACCCAGCTTATGCATCTGGATGTTCTCAGTTCACATACTGCTGAAGCCTTGCTTGAGTCTCATCCACATCTGATTTAGATGATATTTAGATGAGACTTTGAACTCAGACTTTGAGTTGATGCTAGAATGAGTTAAGGCTTCTGGGGCTATTGTGATGGAATGAATATATTTTGAATGTGAAAGGATATTGTTTTTGGAGGGCCAGGAATAGAATGCTATAGGTTGAGGGAGAAGGACACAAACATTCAGATTCGTATGTTGAAACATATTCTCCCAATGTGATTGTATTTGACAGTGTTACCAGGTCATAAGGTTAAATATCACCTTACCCCAGTTGCTTTTCTACCCTTATGTGGCTTAGTTATAGATAGCTAAGTTATCTGTGTCTCTTCGAATTACAGATATTTGTGTCTGTTTTTTCAAGATGTAGTTAGTTATGTTATGGTGTGAAATATGTGTTCCTAAAAGACACTGTGTTCTGCAGAATTGTGCAGCAAAAAGCACAGGGCTTATAGGAAAAATAAGGTTAGGGGTATGACAGTCTAAACTTGGTGATATTAAAAAAAACTTAGTAAAAACAGCACATGCTAAGTGGTAAGAAAATATATATAGTGCAATATATTTGGCACTTTACCTTAAAAAAGTCATGAAGCTTGCTTGTGGAAGTGGATGTTGAAAAGGTTGCATCCTGTGAGTTAGTGTGAAGTTATAGAAGGAAGGTTATCTGAAATCACATGAGAAGTTGTAACACCACATATTGATGGCTGTGACTTATAACACATATGGTAAACTGAGAGAGCTGGTGGGTGTTCCATGTATAGCCTCAATTTGGATTCCAGGCTGAAGGAATAACCCCTAAATGAGACATAGTGTTCTGGTAAAAGGCAAAAAAAACATGAGGGCTGCTGGAAATGAAATACCTCCTACTGCCTCTTTTTGGAACTAACACACTACCACTCCTGCTCAGATTCCATTGGTCAAACTGAGTCATATGGCCAAGCCAGTGTTGGGTCAGATGAGGTGGTCCTCTAAGGGAGTGGGAGGAAAAGATGGAGTATTTATGAGCAATAATGTAGTCTGCTACACTTTTCCCTCTTGGCCACAAATAATTTTCTTTTTTCAGTATTTAAAATAAATTTTTCCTTCCTCAGTGAGGGTACCCAAAGCTGTCATTCAATCAGGTTTAAAATCTAGGTTCTCCGTATATTCTCTCAGTCATGTCTAGATGGTCTTCTTGATTCAGAAATCTGTGAAATGAGAAGACAGTTATTCTGATATCATATCTACAGCCTTGACAAGTTTTATGTTAAAGATATGAGATAATTAGCTCTAGTGTAGAAACAGCATGGTTTAGACAAAAGAGGCCATCAGATCAGATCAGATCAGTAGCTCAGTCGTGTCCGACTCTTCGCGACCCCATGAATCGCAGCACGCCAGGCCTCCCTGTCCATCACCAACTCCTGGAGGTCACTCATACTCACATCCATCGAGTCAGTGATGCCATCCAGCCATCTCATCCTCTGTCGTCCCCTTCTCCTCCTGCCCCCAATCCCTCCCAGCATCAGAGTCTTCTGCAATAAGTCAACTCTTCGCATGAGGTGGCCAAAGTACTGGAGTTTCAGCTTCAGCATCATTCCTTCCAAAGAAATCCCAGGGCTGATCTCCTTCAGAATGGACTGGTTGGATCTCCTTGCAGTCCAAGGGACTCTCAAGAGTCTTCTCCAACACCACAGTTCAAAAGCATCAATTCTTCGGTGCTCAGCCTTCTTCACAGTCCAGCTCTCACATCCATACGTGACCACAAGAATGACCATAGCCTATACTAGGCGAACCTTTGTTGGCAAAGTAACGTCTCTGCTTTTGAATATGTGATCTAGGCAGGTCATAACTTTCCTTCCAAGGAGCAAGCGTCTTTTAATTTCATGGCTGCAGTCACCATCTGCAGTGATTTTGGAGCCCAGAAAAATAAAGTCTGACACTGTTTCCACTGTTTCCCCATCTATTTCCCATGTAGTGATGGGACCAGATGCCATGATATTCGTTTTCTGAATGTTGAGCTTTAAGCCAACCTTTTCACTCTCCACTTTCACTTTCATCAAGAGGCTTTTGAGTTCCTCTTCACTTTCTGCCATAAGGGTGGTGTCATCTGCATATCTGAGGTTATTGACATTTCTCCCAGCAATCTTGATTCCAACTTGTGTTTCTTCCAGTCCAGCGTTTCTCATGATGTACTCTGCATATAAGTTAAATAAACAGGGTGACAACATACAGCCTTGACGTACTCCTTTTCCTATTTGGAACCAGTCTGTTGTTCCATGTCTAGTTCTAACTGTTGCTTCCTGACCTGCATACAGATTTCTCAAGAGGCAGATCAGGTGGTCTGGTATTCCCATCTCTTTCAGAATTTCCCACAGTTTATTGTGATCCACACAGTCAAAGGCTTTGGCATAGTCAATAAAGCAGAAATAGATGTTTTTCTGGAACTCTCTTGCTTTTTCCATGATCCAGTGGATGTTGGCAATTTGATCTCTGGTTCCTCTGCCTTTTCTAAAACCAGCTTGAACATCAGGAAGTTCACTGTTCACATATTGCTGAAGCCTGGCTTGGAGAATGTTGAGCATTACTTTACTAGCGTGTGAGATGAGTACAATTGTGCAGTAGTTTGAGCACTCTTTGGCATTGCCTTTCTTTGGGATTGGGATGAAAACTGACCTTTTCCAATCTTGTGGCCACTGCTGAGTTTTCCAAATTTGCTGGCATATTGAGTGCAGCACTTTCATAGCATCATCTTTCAGGATTTGGAATAGCTCCACTGGAATTCTATCACCTCCACTAGCTTTGTTCGTAGTGATGCTTTGTAAGGCCCACTTGACTTTCCATTCCAGGATGTCTGGCTCTAGGTCATTGATCACACCATCATGATTATCTGGGTTGTGAAGCTCTTTTTTGTACAGTTCTTCTGTGTATTCTTGCCACCTCTTCTTAATATCTTCTGCTTCTGTTAGGTCCATACCATTTCTGTCCTTTATCGAGCCCATCTTTGCATGAAATGTTCCTTTGGTATCTCTGATTTTCTTGAAGAGATCCCTAGTCTTTCCCATTCTGTTGTTTTCCTCTATTTCTTTGCATTGATCGCTGAAGAAGGCTTTCTTATCTCTCCTTGCTATTCTTTGGAACTCTGCATTCAGATGCTTATATCTTTCCTTTTCTCCTTTGCTTTTCGCTTCTCTTCTTTTCATAGCTATTTGTAAGGCCTCCCCAGACAGCCATTTTGCTTTTTTTGCATTTCTTTTCCATGGGGATGGTCTTGATCCCTGTCTCCTGTACAGTGTCACGAACCTCATTCCATAGTTCATCAGGCACTCTATCTATCAGATCTAAGCCCTTAAATCTATTTCTCACTTCCACTGTATAATCATAAGGGATTTGATTTAGGTCATACCTGAATGGTCTAGTGGTTTTCCCTACTTTCTTCAATTTCAGTCTGAATTTGGCAATAAGGAGGTCATGGTCCAAGCCACAGTCAGCTCCTGGTCTTGTTTTTGCTGATTGTATAGAGCTTCTCCATCTTTGGCTGCAAAGAATATAATCAATCTGATTTCGGTGTTGACCATCTGGTGATGTCCATGTATAGAGTCTTCTCCTGTGTTGTTGGAAGAGGGTATTTGCTATGACCAGTGCATTTTCTTGGCAAAACTCTATTAGTCTTTGCCCTGCTTCATTCCGTGTTCCAAGGCCAAATTTGCCTGTTACTCCAGGTGTTTCTTGACTTCCTACTTTTGCATTCCAGTCCCCTATAATGAAAAGGACATCTTTTTTGGGTGTTAGTTCTAAAAGGTCTTGTAGGTCTTCATAGAACCATTCAACTTCAGCTTCTTCAGCGTTACTGGTTGGGGCATAGACTTGGATTTCTGTGACATTGAATGGTTTGCCTTCGAAACAAACAGAGATCATTCTGTCGTTTTTGAGATTGCATCCAAGTACTGCATTTCGTACTCTTTTGTTGACCATGATGGCCACTCCATTTCTTCTGAGGGATTCCTGCCCACAGTAGTAGATATAATGGTCCTCTGAGTTAAATTCACCCATTCCAGTCCATTTTAGTTCGCTGATTCCTAGAAGGTCGACATTCACTCTTGCCATCTCTTGTTTGACCACTTCCAGTTTGCCTTGATTCATGGACCTGACATTCCAGGTTCCTATGCAATATTGCTCTTTACAGCATCAGACTTTGCTTTATCACCAGACACATCCACAGGTGGGTATTCTTTTTGCTTTGGCTCCATCCCTTCATTCTTTCTGGAGTTATTTCTCCACTGATCTCCTGTAGCATATTGGGCCCCTACTGACCTGGGGAGTTTCTCTTTCAGTATCCTATCATTTTGCCTTTTCATACTGTTCATGGCGTTCTCAAGGCAAGAATACTGAAGTGGTTTGCCATTCCCTTCTCCAGCGGACCACATCCTGTCAGATCTCTCCACCGTGACCCGCCCATCCTGGGTTGCCCCACGGGCATGGCTTAGTTTCATTGAGTTAGACAAGGCTGTGGTCCTAGTGTGATTAGATTGACTAGTTTTCTGTGAGTATGGTTTCAGTGTGTTTGCCCTCTGATGCCCTCTTGCAACACCTACGTCTTACTTGGGCTTCTATTACCTTGGGCATGGGGTATCTCTTCCCGGCTGCTCCAGCAAAGCACAGCCATTGCACCTTACCTTGGACGAGGGGTCTCTCCTCACGGCCGCGCTTCTTGACCTTGGAGGAGGGGTATCTCCTCACTGCCACCCTTCCTGACCTTGGTCGTGAGGTAGCTTCTCTCGGCCGCGCTTAGTGCGCCGGTCCTCACCGCCGCCCTTCCTGACCTTGGAGGAGAGGTCTCTCCTCACCGCCGCCCTTCCTGACCTTGGAGGAGGGGTATCTCTTAACTGCCGACCTTCCTGACCTCGGTCGTGAGGTAGCTTCTCTCGGCCGCGCTTAGTGCGCCGGTCCTCACCGCCGCCCTTCCTGACCTTGGAGGAGGGGTCTCTCCTCACCGCCGCCCTTCCTGACCTTGGAGGAGGGGTATCTCCTCACCGCCGCCCTTCCTGACCTCGGTCCTTGGGTAGCTCCTCTCGGCCAGCTCCTCTCAGCCGCGCTTAGTGTGTTGGTCGCAGCCGCCGAGGCGCTTAACAGCAAGGTTTAGACAAAAGAGGCCATAGAGTTATTTTTTGGAATCCTCCACCTCTCTGAGTCCTTTACTAGTTAGACTTTCTTGACTACCTACTCACATACCTATTATCTTCAAATTCCTTTCCATTCCCATCCCCAAATGCCCTTTATTGAATGACCTTTTGTTAGGTATAGCTTTGATGATAAAATAATTTATATTAAGTTATAAATAACAGTTTTAATATTAAGATATTTGTATTTAATGAAGAATCTTGATCTGTTTTAACTTCTAATTGTAAAAAAATGCTTAAAGGAAATGTATTTCTTAAAGTGACTTTTATTCTTTTCTCATTTGAAATGAGTATATGAAGTTAATGTTACAGTTGTATCCCATTCACCTCTTTCAGCTGGCTAAAATTTATTCTCATTGTTTACATAAAACACATAATTGTTTTATATGTGTTACTTAGTTCTTACAATAGCACTAGGGTGTATGTGTGTATTAATAAGCATCTGACAGCTTTTAAAAAAATTTTTTTAATTTTATATTGAAATATAGTTGATTAACAATGTTGTGTTAGTTTCAGGTGTATAGCAAAATGATTCGGTTTGACATTTATATGTATCTATTCTTTTTCAAATTATTTTTCCATTTAGGTTATTAAGCAGAGTCTTGAGTCTGAGTCTTGAGCAGTTTCCTGAAGTATACAGTAGGTCCTTGTTGGTTATCTATGTACATGTAAATCCCAAACTCCGATTCTATCCCTCTTCCCTACCCTTTCCCTAGGTTTCTCTAAGTTCTCTGAGTCTGAGTCTCTTTCTGTTTTGTAAATAAGTTCATTTGCATTATTTCTTTAAATTCCACATATCAGATCAGATCAGATCAGATCAGTCGCTCAGTCGTGTCCGACTCTTTGCGACCCCATGAACCGCAGCACGCCAGGCCTCCCTGTCCATCACAAGCTCCCGGAGGTCACTCAGACTCGCATCCATCGAGTCAGTGATGCCATCCAGCCATCTCATCCTCTGTCGTCCCCTTCTCCTCCTGCCCTCAATCCCTCCCAGCATCAGAGTCTTCTCCAATGAGTCAACTCTTCGCATGAGGTGGCCAAAATACTGGAGTTTCAGCTTTAGCATCATTCCTTCCAAAGAAATTCCAGGATTGATCTCCTTCAGAATGGACTGGTTGGATCTTCTTGCAGTCCAAGGGACTCTCAAGAGTCTTCTCCAACACCACAGTTCAAGAGCATCAATTCTTCGGCACTCAGCCTTCTTCACAGTCCAGCTCTCACATCCATACATGACCACAGGAAAGACCATAGCCTTGACTAGGCGAACCTTTGTTGGTAAAGTAATGTCTCTGCTTTTGAATATGCTATCTAGGTTGGTCATAACTTTCCTTCCAAGGAGCAAGCGTCTTAAACAATATCATATGATAATTGTCTTTCTGTGACTTACTTAGTATGGTAATTTCTGCTTCTGTCCATGTTGTTGCAAATGGCATTGTTTCATTCTTTTTAAATTGCTGAGTAATATTCTAGTGTATATATGTATGGCATCTTTTTTATCCATTCCTGTGCTGATGGCCCTTTAGCTTGCTTCCGTGTCTTGGCTATTGTAACCAGTGCTGCAGTGAACATTGAAGTGCATGTATCCTTTGAAACTATCCAGTTTTTCTCTGGATAGGTATATGCTCAGGAATGGTATTGCTGGATTACATGATAGCCCTACTTCAATTTTCTTAAGGACCCTCCATATGGCTCTCCATAGTGGCTGTACCAATGTACAGTCCCACCAACAATATAAGAGGGTTCTCTTTTCTCCACACTCTTTTCATCATTTATTGTGTGTAGATTTTTTGATGATGGCCATTCTGACTGGTGTGAGGTGATCTCTCATATTTTTGATTTGTATTTCTCTAGTAACTGAGGGAGATTGAGGGCAGGAGGAGAAGGGGACGACAGAGGATGAGATGGTTGGATGGCATCACCGACTCAATGAACATAAGTTTGGGTGAACTCCGGGAGTTGGTGATGGACAGGGAGGCCTGGCATGCTGTGGTTCATGGGATCGCAAAGAGTCAGACATGACTAAGCAACTGAACTGAATAATTAGTGATGTTGAGTATTTTTTCATGTGCCTCTTGGTCTTCTTTGGAGAAATGTCTATTTAGGTTTCTGCCCATTTTTTATTGTATTTTTTTGTCGTTGTTGTTATGCATGAGGTATTTGTAGGTTTTTGGAGACCAATCACTATCCTTCAGATAGTTCGTAAGTATTTTCTTCCATTCTATGGGTTGTCTTTTCGTTTTGTTTATGGTTTCCTTTGCTGTGCAAAAGCTTTTGAGTTTGATTAGGTCCCATTTGCTTATTTCCATTTTTATAACCTTAGGAGCTGTGTTGAAAAGGATATTGCTGTGTTTCATGTCAGAGAGTGTTTTGCCTATGTTTTTCTCTTAGAGTTTTATAATATCTGGTCTTACATTTAGGTCTTTAGTTCATTTTATGTTTGTGTATGGTGTTAAGGAATATTCTATTTCATTTTTTTATATACAGCTGTCCAGTTTTCCCAGCACCATGTATTGAAGAGACTGTCTTTTCTTCATTGTATAATCTTGCCTCCTTTGTCATAGATTAATTGATTATAGATGCGTGGGTTTATTTCTGGGCTTTCTATTGATTTATCTTTCTGTTTTTGTGCCAGTGCCATACTGTTTTGATGATTGTAGCTTTATTCAGTAATCTGAGGTCAGGGAGTCTGATTCCTTCAACTCTATTTTTCTTTCACAGATTGCTTTGACTCTTCGGGGTCTTCTGTGTCTCCATACAGATTTTAAGATTTTTTATTCTAGTTCTAAAAAAATTTGATAGGGAATTGCATTGAGTCCGTGTTTTGCCTTGGACAGTATAGTCATTTTGACATTATTAATTCTTGCAATCCAAGAACATGGTATATCTTTCCTGTTGTGTCATTTTCAGTTGTTTTCATCAGCTTCTTAATAGTTTTTGGAGTACGGGTCTTATGTCTCTTTAGATAGGTTTATTCTTAGGTATATATTATTTTTGATGTGATGATAAATGGCATTGTTTCTTGAATTTCTCTTTCTGATCTTTCATTGTTAGTGTATACAAATGGAATAGATTTCTGTGTATTAATTTTATATCCTGCAACTTTACCTAATTCTTTAATAAGCTCTAGAAATTTTGTAGTAGTGTTTTAGGCGCTTTCTATGTATAGTATCATGGCATCTGCAAATAGTGACAGTCTTACTTTTTCTTTTCCAATTTGGATTCCCTTTATTTCTTTTTCTTCTCTAATTGCTGTGCTGAGGACTTAAAAACTGTGTTGAATAAAAGTAGTGAGAGTGGACATCCTTGTCTTGTTCCTGAACTTAGAGGAAATGCTTTCAGCTTTTCACTGTTTAATATGATGTTAGCTATAGGTTTGTCATATATGGACTTTATTATGTTGAAGTATGTTCCCTCTGTCCCACTTCCTGGAGAGTTTTTGTTATGAATTCATGTTGAATTTTGTCAGATTTTTCTGCATTTATTGAGATGATCATATGGTTTTTATTATTCCGTTTGTTGATGTGATGATTCACACTGATTGATCTGTGGATATTGAAAAATCCTTGCATCCCTGGGATAATCCCACTTGATCATGGTGTATGATCCTTTTAATGTATTGTTAGATTTGAACTGCTAGTATTTTGTTGAGGATTTTTGCATCTATGTACATCAGTGATATTAGCCAGTAATTTTCTTGTGATATTTGTTTTTTGTTGGTATTGGGATGATGGTGGCCTCATAGAATGAGTGTGGGAGTGTGTTTTACTCTGCAGTTTTTGAAATAGTTTCAGAAGTAAAAGTGTTAACTCTTTTCTAGGTGTTTGATAGAATACACTTATAAAGCCATGTGGTCCTGGACATTTGTTAATTCAGATCAGATCAGATCAGTCGCTCAGTCGTGTCCGACTCTTTGCAACCCCATGAATCACAGCACGCCAGGCCTCCCTGTCCATCACCAACTCCCGAAGGTCACTCAGACTCACATCCATCGAGTCAGTGATGCCATCCAGCCATCTCATCCTCTGTCGTCCCCTTCTCCTCCTGCCCCCAATCCCTCCCAGCATCAGAGTCTTCTGCAATAAGTCAACTCTTCGCATGAGGTGGCCAAAGTACTGGAGTTTCAGCTTTAGCATCATTCCTTCCAAAGAAATCCCAGGGCTGATCTCCTTCAGAATGGACTGGTTGGATCTCCTTGCAGTCCAAGGGACTCTCAAGAGTCTTCTCCAACACCACAGTTCAGAAGCATCAATTTTTAGGCGCTCAGCCTTCTTCACAGTCCAACTCTCACATCCATACATGACCACAGGAAAAACCATAGCCTTGACTAGAAGGACCTTTGTTGGCAAAGTAATGTCTCTGCTTTTGAATATGCTATCTAGCTTGGTCATAACTTTTCTTCCAAGGAGTAAGCGTCTTTTAATTTCATGGCTGCAGTCACCATCTGCAGTGATTTTGGAGCCCAGAAAAAGAAAGTCTCACACTGTTTCCACTGTTTGCCCATCTATTTCCCATGTAGTGATGGGACCAGATGCCATGATCTTCGTTTTCTGAATGTTGAGCTTTAAGCCAACTTTTTAACTCTCCACTTTCACCTTCATCAAGAGGCTTTTTAGTTCCTCTTCACTTTCTACCATAAGGGTGATGTTATCTGCATATCTGAGGTTATTGATATTTCTCCCAACAATCTTGATTCCAACTTGTGTTTCTTCCAGTCCAGAGTTTCTCGCAATGTACTAATAGTTGGGAGTTTTTAAATCATGGTTTCAATTTCATTACTTGTGATTCATCTATTCATATTTTCTATTTTTTCCTGCCTCAGTTTCAGGAGTTGTACCTTTCTAAGAATTAGTCCATTTCTTCCAAATAATCCATTTTATTGTCATATAGTTGCTTGTAGCAATCTCTTATGATTCTTTGTATTTCTGTGATATGTGTAGTAAACTCTTTTTCATTTGCAGTTTTATTGATTTGAGCCCTCTCCTTTCTCTTGATGAATTAGCTAGAGGTGTATCAGTTTTGTTTATCTTTCAAGTAGCTTACTTTCAGTTTCATTAATCTTTTTTCATTTCTATTTCATTTATTTCTCTGATCTTTATGATGATGCTTTTCTTCTAATAACTTTGGATTTTTTTCTTCAGTTGGTTTCGGTGTAAGATTAGCTCATTTGTTTGAATTTTTTCTTATTTCTTGAGGTAAGGTTATATTGCTGTAAACTTCCATCTTAGAACTCCTTTGCCGCATCCCAAGGGTTTTGAATTATGCTTTTTTTTTTATTTGTCTTTAGGCATTTAAAAATTTCCTCTTTTATTTATTCAGTAATTCATTGGATGCTTAGTAGCAAATTGTTTAGTCCACATGTTTGCGTGTTTTTTTGTATTTTTGTTGTTTTTTTTTTTAATAGTTTTTCTTATAGTTGATTTGTAATCTGATAATGTTGTGGTTGGAAAAGATGCTTGATATGGTTTTAATGTTCTTAGGTTTACTGAGGCTCTCTTTGTGGGCCGGGCTGTGGTCAGTCCTGGAGAATGTTCCATGTGCACTTGAGAAGAATATGTATTCTGTTGCTTTGGGGTGGAGTACTCTTTAAATATCAGTTAAGTCCATGTGCTTTAAGGTGTTAAGACATGTGTTTACATATTGATTTTCTGTCTGAGTGATCTGTCCATTGATGAAAGTGAAGTGTTAAACTTCTCCTTTTTTATCTTTTGTTATTATTGATTTCTCCTTGTATGGCTCTTAGTATTTGTCTTACTTGTTGAGGTGCTCCTATGTTGGGTACATATATATTTACAATTGTTTTGTATTCTTTTTGGATTTATCCCTTAATCATCATGTAGTGTTCTTCTTTGTCTCCCGTGACAGTCTTTATTTTAAAATCTGTTTTGTCTGATAAGAGTATTGCTACTTCAGTTTTCTTTTGATTTCCATTTGCATGGAATATCTTTTTTTATTCCCTCACTTTCAGTCTGTATTGTCTCTAGATCTGAAGTGGGTCTCTTGTAGACAGCATATGTATGAGCCTGTTTTTTTTGTGTCTGTGTCTTTTGTTTGGAGGATTTAATATGTTAATGTTAAAGGTAATTATTGATATGTGTTTCTTATTGTGATTTCATTAATTGTTTTGGATTTATTTTTGTAGGTGTTTTTTCTTCCCCTCTTCATTTGTTCTCTTGAGATTTGATGGCTAACTTTAGTATTTTGTTTGGATTCTTTTTTCTTTTATGTGTGTGTATCTATTGTAGATTTTTGGTTTGTGGTTACCATGAGGTTTTGTAATAGCAGTCTGTATATAAACAAGATTGTTTTAAGTTGCTGATCTTTTAATATTAAATGCATTTCTAATATCCTGCATTTGTGCTCTCCTCACAATTGCTGGTTTTGATATTATATTTCTGTGTAGATGATTTCTTGCCTATACTGTATATTTGCCTTTACTAGTGAGCTTTTCCATTTGCAATGTTGTTGCTAGTTGTGGGCTTTCTTTTCTACTTTGAAAAGTTCCCTGATGATTTTTGCCGAAATGCACCTTGTAATCATAATAAGATCAACAAGAGCTGGTCCTGCCACAGCATTAACTCTGGAAGGGGAAATGTCTGTGGAGACTCACCTCAGTCCTGGGTGGGTCTTTAGGTACTTCTGGTTCCTAGCAATATTATTGATAAGCTGAAACTGACACACAAGTTAGTATGTTTATCTCTCTTTTAAAGTAAGGAAATTAACCAAATGACTCTTTTTCTTTGATTTGATCTGACAGTTCCTTTTGCAGTTTTTGAGGTAGAGTTGTTAGCATCCTACTCATTAATACTGACAATTCTGGCCAATCCAGAGATAGTTCAGACATTTACTCATCCAAGGTGCCATCTAATAGTGAATCATACCCAGTGAGTATGAAGTAATGTCTCATGTTTGTTTTTTGTAAATACTTTATTGATATATAATTCAGTTCCATGCATTTAAAGTCATATGTTTCACCCTTAACAATGTACAGTTCAGTATTTTGTATTATCCTCACAGAGGTGTCCAGCCATCACTACCCTCAAGAAACCCCTGTGCTTATTGGATATCACTTCCTAACTCTCTATTCTTCCCTAGTTTCTTAGACAACCACCAGTCTAGTTTCTGTCTCAATAAATTTACCTTTTTGTCTCAGTAAATTTGAATCATACAATATTTGGTCTTTTGTTACTGACTTCTTAAGCTCATATAATGTTTATAAGGTTCATTAATGTTGTATCACTTCAGTTCAGTTCAGTCACTCAGTTGTGTCTGATTCTTTGTGACCCCATGGACTGCAGCACATGAGGCCTCCCTGTCCATCCTTACCAATTCCCAGAGTTTACTCAAACTCACATCCATTGAGTTGGTGATGCCGTCCAACCATCTCATCCTCTGTCATCCCCTTCTCCTCCTGCCCCCAATCCCTCCCAGCATCAGAGTCTTCTCCAGTGAGTCAGTTCTTTGCATCAGGTAGTCAAAGGATTGGAGTTTCAGCTTCAACATCAGTCCTTCCAATGAATATTCAGGACTGGTTTCCTTTAGGATGGACTGGTTTGATCTCCTTGCTGTCTAAGGGACTCTCAAGAGTCTTTTCCAATACCATAGTTCAAAAGCATCAGTTCTTTGGTGCTCAGCTTTCTTTATAGTCCAACTCTCACATCCATACATGACCACTGGAAAAACCATACCTTTGACTAGACAGACCTTTGTTGGCAAAGTGATATCTCTGGTTTTTAATGTGCTGTCTAGGTTGGTCATAACTTTTCTTCCAAGGAGCAAGTGTCTTTTAATTTGATGGCTGCAGTCACAATCTGCAGTGTTTTTGGAGCCCCCCAAAATAAAGTCTGTCACTGTTTCCCTTGTTTCCCCATCTATTTGCCATTAAGTGATGGGACCAACCTAGATAGCATGGGACCAACCTAGATAGCATATTCAAAAGCAGAGACATCACTTTGCCAACAAAGGTTCGCCTAGTCAAGGCTATGGTCTTTCCTGTGGTCATGTATGGATGTGAGAGCTGGACTGTGAAGAAGGCTGAGCGCCGAAGAATTGATGCTTTTGAACTGTGGTGTTGGAGAAGACTCTTGAGAGTCCCTTGGACTGCAAGAAGATCCAACCAGTCCATTCTGAAGGAGATCAATCCTGGAATTTCTTTGGAAGGAATGATGCTAAAGCTGAAACTCCAGTACTTTGGCCACCTCATGCGAAGAGTTGACTCATTGGAGAAGACTCTGATGCTGGGAGGGATTGAGGGCAGGAGGAGAAGGGGACGACAGAGGATGAGATGGCTGGATGGCATCACTGACTCGATGGATGTGAGTCTGAGTGACCTCCGGGAGTTGGTGATGGACAGGGAGGCCTGGCGTGCTGCGGTTCATGGGGTCACAAGGAGTCGGACACGACTGAGCGACTGATCTGATCTGATCTGATCTGATGGGACCAGATGTCATGATCTTCATTTTCTGAATGTTGAGTTTTAAGCCAACTTTTTCACTCTCCTCTTTCACTTTCATCAAGAGGCTCTTTAGTTCTTCTTTGCTTTCTTCCATAAGGATGGTGTCATCTGCATATCTGAGGTTATTGATATTTCTCCTGGCAATCTTGATTCAGCTTGTGCTTCCTCCAGCCCAGCATTTCGCATGATGTACTCTGCATATAACTTAAATAAGCAGGGTGACAGTATACAGCCTCAACATACTCCTTTTCCTATTTGGAACCAGTCTGTTGTTCCATGTCCAGTTCTAACTGTTGCTTCCTGACCTGCATACAGATTTCTCAGGAGGCAGGTTAGGTGGTCTGGTATTCCCATCTCTTGAATAATTTTCCACAGTTTATTGTGATCCACATGGTCAGAGGCTTTGGCATAGTCAATAAACCAGAAGTAGATCAGTACTATTTGGCATAGTCAATAAAGCAGAAGTTGTATCACTTATCAGTACTTAATTCTTTCATGACTGAATAGTATTCCATTGCATTGATATACTACATCTTCTATAACCACTGATCAGTTGATGGACATTTGGGCAGTTCCCAACTTTTAGATATCATGAATAATGTTTCTGTGAACATTTGTATACAGGTTTTTGTGTGGATGTATGACATCATTTCTGTTGTGTATAAACCCAGCATTGCTGAGTCAAATGGTAATTCTATGTTTAGCTATTTGAGGCACCCCAAGACTGTTTTTCAAAGTGGCTGCATTGTTTAACATTTATGCCTGTAGTGTATAGGTATCTTCATCATAGTTTAAAAATTTCTTCTCATGACTTTGAGTTACTGTCTAATGTCTTATCATTTCTACCTGTAGAATACTTTTTAGCATTTCTTGTGGATCTGGCCGTTTAACAGTGAGATCTTTAAGCTTTTGTTTATTTTAGAATGTCTTAATTTCGACTTCATCTTTAAAGAATTATTTTGTCAGATATAAAATTCTCATTTGACTTTTTTCTCTTTGAGCTCTTTAATTATGTCATCCAATTTCTTCATGACCATATTGGTTTCTGATGAGAAATTGGTATGAGTCTTACTGAGAATGCCTAATTGAGGATTCTTTGTATGTAATGAATCATTTCTCTCTTGCTGTTTTTGATGTTCTCTTCATATTTGTCTTTTGGTGGTTTGATTTTTAATGTGTCTCGGTGTGCATCAATTTGCATTTATCATTGTGCAGTTCATTCAGCTTCTTGGATTTGTGTGGTTCATGGTTTTCATCAAATTTGGGGAGTTTGGGGCCATTATTTTTCAAATATTCTTTCCTTTTCTCTACTTTCTCTTCAAATCTCTGAAACTGTCATAATGTAATGTTGGCAGACTTGAATGTATCCTACAGGTGTATTAGTTTTGTCCATCTTTTTCTTTTTTTCCCCTGCTCTTCAGACTAGATAATCTAATTGACTTACCTTTAAGTTAGCTGATTATTTTATTTAAACCTGTTTTTGAAACAGTCCAGTGAATTTTTCATTTCAGGTGTTGTACTTCTTTGCTCCAGATTTTCACTTTTTATACTGTTCATCTTTGTTTACACATATTTCTCCTGGTTCCCTTAGTTTTTTGTCCATGGCTTCCTTTAGCTCTCTGAGCACATTGAAGGCAGCAAATTAAAATTATTTGATGGTTTTGATTGATTAAATCACTTTATGACTTAATCAATCATTAAGTTTGTCTCTATTAACTCTAGAGCCATGGACCAGAGTTTCACATTGGGAATACCAGCTGCCATTGCTAAACCCTTCCTGAGCAGAGAGCAAAGTAGAAGTGCTGCTAATTTTTCCCACCATTTAAAAATTTTCTTTTTCCTGACTCAGCAATTGCTTGGTTGTTGCATATCTTTGACTGTTTTCCAGAGTTCTCATGCAGTTGATTTCGACAGTTTTTTACTGTTTTTTGTTGTCGATTTTGTATAGGAATATACTGTTTTCACTGATGTCACTCTGCCTTTACATCTGTAATCATGGTTTATTCTAGTTCTTCAAACATATTTATAATGACTGCTTTGAAATTTTTGTTAAATCTTACATCTGGGTCTTCTTATAGACGTTGTCTGTTACCTTCCTTTTTTCTTGCCCAAGGATTACACTTTCCTGTTTCTTTGCATATCTCATAATTCTTTTGTTAAAAACTGGACATTTTAGGTAATATAGCACATCCAGATTCTGATTCCTTTGAGGGATTTTAAAATTATCCTTCTGTTACTGGTTTTTTTAAAAAAATTTTCTGTGGTCATAGGGTGTACTCTATATATTTTCAATCCTCTGAAATTTTTTGAGACTTTCTTTGTTACTTAGGTTATCTACTCTCTTATTTAATGTTTCACAAGCATTTGAAAATAGTGTATAGTCTGACTTGCTAGGTGTAGTGTTCGCTAAATGTAAAATAAATTTGGTTAATTTTAAATTTTATATCCTTTGTTTATTTATTTTGTCTTCTCCCAATTTCTGAGAAATTTTGAATGTATGTTTCTCCTTCTGGCCCTATGTGTTTTTGCTTCATGTATTCTATTGAGCCTTGAAATTAGTGGGGCTTCCCTGGTGGCTCAGACGGTAAAGCTTCTGTTCTGCTATGCAGGAGACCGTGGTTTGATCCCTGAGTTGGAAAGATGCCCTGGAGAATGGCTACCCACTCCAACATTCTCACGTGGACAGTTCCTTGGACCAAGGAGCCTTGTAGGATACAGTCCATGGATTGCAAAGAGTCAGACAAGACTTTGTCTGTCACTTTCACTTTATTAGTGAAACACACATTTAATATTATTGTGTCTTCCGGTTGAGATGGCCCTCTTATTACTGTGTTCTTATTACTTATGAAGTGTTCCTTTTTATCTCAACTATTTTTAAGTTTACTTAGTTTAATGCTAATGTTGACTCATCAGGGTTTTTTTTTTTTTTTGCCTTGTGTTTTCATGGTGTATCATTTTCCTACTTTTTAGCATCAACCTATCTATATCCTTTTGTTTAAATTAGTGTTAGTCACTCAATCATGCCCGACTCTTTGCAACCCTATAGACTATAGCACACCAGACTCCTCTGTCCATGGGATTCTCCAAGCAAGAATTCTGGAGTGGGTTGCCATTTCCTCCTCCAGGGGATTGTCCCAACCCAGGGATAGAACCTGGGTTGTTTAAAGTTTGTCCCTTGTAAATAACATAGTTTTCTTTTTAATATCCAGACTGATATAATATGTATATTAATTGGCTTATTTACATTTATGTATAATAGAATTACTGATGTGTTTGTGTTTGTAACCTTATTTGTTTTGTATTTCATGTATCTTTAGGTTTCCTTCTTTTCTGCCTTTTTTAGGTTGATGAAGTATTTTTCTTTCTTTCTTTCTTTCTTTCTTTTTTTATTTTATCTCTTCTGTTGGATTTTTTTTTTGAACTAGTTTTTGTATTTTTCTTTTGGCAGCTACCCTAGATATTATAGTGTACATTTTTTGCTTATTACAGTCTTAAGCTAGCATGTTATTTTTCAAACAATTTGAGAATTTTATAACAATTTAACTGTGTTTACTTCTTTTCATGTTTGGTGTTACTGATCTATTTTACTTTTGTACACATCACAAACACACAGGTATACAAGTTATTATTGGTTTAAATGGTTATTGTTCTTTTACTCTTTCCTGTTCGTTTGTCATACAGTTCCATGCTTTCATCTGTCATCATTTTCCTTCAGCGTAAAGAACTCCTTTTAGTATTTCTTGTATTGCAGATCTGCTGGTGACAGATTCCTTCAACTGTTGTTTATCTTTACTTCACTTGAACCTCTTGATACATTTTTTACCTTTGCTCAAGAAAACCAGAGCCAGACAAAAGTTAATGTGTAAAGATGTACTTTTTTAAACAGTAGTAAGGAAAGCTACTCCAGTGTAGAAGTGGGCTTAATTCTGAAAACAGTCTGAAAAAGTGGAAATTTATAGCCAAGGAACAAGTAGGATGGGGACACTGGGGAATCACAAATTACTGGAGGAGACATCAGGTCTGGGGGGATTCTTGCTGAGCAGACCATGGTGATCAGATACCGGCTGGGGGATTAAAGGAGTGCAGAATTTGATCAGATATGTCAAAGGTGGCAAAATCTTGCTAAATGGATTGGATTCTTCAAGGAAATAAACTTTTAGGGTTACGTAGGGGAGGCTTCAGAGAAGCCTGACTAAAAGTTGGTCTAGGAAAGAATCTTTGTCAGCACTATACTTTTGTGTTTTCTTGTGGTCTTTACTATCATGCACTTAATTTCTTGTTTTGTAATTCTCTAATGGCTTCTCTGGGTCATCTACGATGAGATCCTTAAAGTTAGGCAATGTTTTCATTTTTGTATTTTCCATACCCATCTTGTGCATGTTATAGAATAGAGACTGTTACTGTTAGTGGAATGACTGTTCTTGGTCTAAAATGATATGGGATTGAATCAGTTTTGGTAGTGGCTTAGAAAAGAAGAAACATTTTGAATTAATATTTTTGTTAAATAAAAATGAGAATAAATTTGGACTTAGTGTATAGGGAAAGAAAAGAAGTTAAAAGTGACTTTGAGGTTTCTTTGAATCTATTCAGTATAATGTATATCTCAGACACAGTGTCACTGCCTATTCTTTCTTCCTGCTGCTGCTAAGTCGCTTCAGTCATGTCCAACTCTGCGACCCCATTGATGGCAGCCCACCAGGCTCCCCCGTCCCTGGGATCCTCCAGGGCAGAATACTGGAGTGGGTTGCCATTTCCTTCTCCAATGCATGAAAGTGAAAAGTGAAAGTGAAGTCACTCAGTCACGTCCGACTCGTAGTGGCCCCATGGACTGCAGCCTACCAGGCTCCTCTGTCCCTGGGATTTTCCAGGCAAGAGTACTGGAGTGGGGTGCCATCGCTTTCTCTGTTCTTTCTTCCTAGAACAGCCCAGTTAACATGAACTAGTTAGGAAAAATGTGAATTAAGTATTAATATATAATTGCCATTTTGGAATAAGATGGTGTGACTAAACATGACGTAAGCACTATCTTTTGCTTTTGTTTGCTGTGTGACCTAACCATTTTCCTTTAGGGGTGTATCCCCTTGTTCTGACCCTTTTGTGCCAATTTATATGGATACATTTGTTTTCCTATTTTAATACATATAAGTAAGGTTTGGAGTCTTCTGTTAAGAAATTATTATTCAGCATTTAAAAAAATCCTGATGTTTCATCAATATGAGTTCACTTTTTCTGCTTTGTATAATCATAATCACACTATTGTTTGAAAATCATGACATTATCTTGTTTAGAAAAATATCCCTATCATCATATGCTAAGAATAATGGTTCCATATGCAGTTTTATTTGCATGATTACATTTAAACTAAGTGACTTTTTTTGCTAAAGTTCTTTTTTCCAAGATAATCTCAAATCAGGTCTTTTACGTTCCCTTCCTGGGTAATTTTACCTCCTACTGCGTTTTGTGTTTTTTTTTTTTTGTAATTGGAGTATAATTGCTTTATAATGTTGTATTAGTTTCTGCTGTACAACAAAGTGAATCAGCTGTGTAGGACTGAGATGTATACATTTCCACTGTGTCTCATATGTGTACCTGAAACACTGGCAATGTGACTTATTTTGTGGAAAGAGGTAAGGTGCCTTGTACCTTCTAGATAGAAGAAATGTCAAGTTTAAAGCATTTTTTCAGTGCAGAATTAGACTAGATTCAGATGCTACTCAGAGAAAATAATTACGTCTCAAATTATTTGAATAGTGTTCTTTCCTGTCATTTTATGATTATTTTAAAGTTTAGAGACTAACAAGCCATTATTCTCTAGTTTCAAAGTGGCATATGTGGTGGACTCTTACTTTGTATTCATTAGTGGCTTTTATCTGTTTTCTCCTTTCCCTTTCTTTTTAACATGAGGCTTGCTGTTTTTATTTAATGAATTCTTTAAAAAAAAAAAAAAAAAAAAGTTTATTCTCCATTGTACTGTTAGCCTCCTTTTACTTTAGTCCCATCCTGGTAACTAGGACCATAATCTGTGGTGAATCCTCCACGTTTTCCCCGTAGTCGTATAACCCTGTGTGCTCAGTTGCTCGTTCATGTCTGCCTCTTTGCTACCCCGTGAACTATAGCCCACCTGGCTCCTCTGACCATTACATTCTCCAGCAAGAAGACTGGAGTGGGTAGCTATTCTCTTCTCCAGAGGATCTTCCTGACCCGGGAATTGAACCTGGGTCTCCTGCATTGCAGATTCTTTACTGTCTGAGCCACCAGGGAAGCTCCCATATAATCATACGGTGATGCACAACCCCCTCCCTGTCATACAGAGTCATTAGGATTTTGAGATCATTATTTTATAGCACGGAATCATATTATACACTCTTTATATGCTTCTTGCTTTTTTCATGAAAACATACATTGTAAAAAATCTGTTCAAACCAACTGCTTTTGTACTAACTGGTTCTTTTTATTAAATTTCATAAAGGTCCATGGAATGGATTATACCACCTCAGTTTTTTCATATTTCCTGTTCTTGAATTTACATTTTATTTCTTTTTAATTTCTTACTACTATACTACATTTTTAGGAGTGCCCAGGAGAGATTGCTGGCTTAAAAACACATTTTAAATTTTTACTGACATTGATTTCTCGTGACTACTATATAGGTACTACTTTCTCAGAAGTTGTGCTAGTTTACGTTTCTAGCAATTATGTAGTATAGTTCCCTTTTCACTATAGTTCAATCAGCACTAGATGCTATCCCTCTTAGGTGAATGGGGATAAAGTGATATTACTTAATTTAAATTTACATTTTCTTCAATACTAATATTTCCATTCTTTCTCTTGCTTTTTAGTCTTGTGGATTTGCTCCACTGTGAATAACTTTTTTCCATTTTTTTTCCATTTTCACTTTTAATATTTTTGTTTTGCCTTTCGAATCTTGATTTTTATTATAACATATTTCAAGTAATTCTTTGTGTAAAAAGATAAAATACATATCAGTGTGCTCACTACTTCTCAAATTTATCATTTTGTCTTTTAACTACAGACTTTTTTCTAACATGTTATCATGATGTCGAAAGTGTCACTTAGTCGTGTTTGACTGTTTGTGACCCAGTGAACTGTAACCTACCAGCCTCCTCTGTCCATGAAATTCTCCAGGCTAGAATACTGGAGTGGGTTGCCATTTCCTTTTCTAGGGGATCTTCCTGACCCAGAGATCAAACTTGGGTCTCCTGCATTGCAGGCAGATTCTCTACTCTCTGAGCCACCATCCTGATGAGTTATATTAATAGATTTTCTTAATTTAGCCATCTCTCCAATCTTCAAATAAATGAACTTTGTCATATTGTTTTCTAAGTAACATTGCTAGATTTTGTTTGCAAATGTTTAATTTAGGATTTTTGAATTTATTTTGGTAAGTGAGATTTATCCTTTTATAATGTCTTTGGTTTTGATATCGTGGTCAAACTGAATTTAAAATGTGTCAGTTTTCCTATTCTCTTTTTTCTTACTATTTGTTTCTGATTTAATTGCAATGTGAAAAGAAAACATGGTATGTATGACCAGTCTCTGGCATTTTTGGAGACTTGTTTTTAGCCTCCACATGATTGGTATGTACTTGTGTGGGTTCTCTCTGTGTTTGGAAATAATATACATTATTTAATTCTGTGGTTTAAGTGTTCTATATGATTTTTAAAGTTCACTGGCCTTCAGCCTTTTGTTAATGTACCTTCTAAAATATTTTTGAAAAAAAATCACATATCCTTGCATTTTAAGTTGATGTTTAAAAGTTTTCATTGTAACTTTAAATAGTTCAGAGAATATAATAACAAGTGTATTGTGTAAAACTTGATATTTAAAAATAAAACTGTTTCATTGTTCTTTTTAAAGCACCTGCTGACTCAAATATTTTCATTATTTGGTACCCTCATTATTATTTAAAACAATATTGTTGGGTTAACCCAGTATTATTGGGTCAACTTTACTGTACAAGACAACTAAAAAAACTAGGTAAACTGTTTTTTATAATGTATTTGAAAGAATCCTAGCAATCAAATGTTACAATATAGGAGGAAAATATATTTAGTTAAGAACTTACTTGTAAGTGTTGAACCAGAAGATTTTGACTGCTGCTGCATTTTGCACAGATTTTAAGAGTTATTGCTTCAGCCCCACTGCAGATTATAGATGTTATTGTAAATGTACTTTAATATCTGTAATAATTTGTTTCTGTTTCTTTCTTAGGAATCACACCTGTATATCATAGTATGTTTGCTTTAATGAGCGAAACAGAAAGGATCTGGTATCCACCCAACCATGTCTTCCATATAGATGAATCAACCAGGCAAAATGTACTCTACAGAATCAGGTACTTTCTCCAGTAAAGTAATCACTTTTAACTTAATGGTAAAAGGCAAAGTGGGAGAAATTATCAACCGTACTTTTTAATTGCAAGGTCTTTAGTATCGGAGACCAGAACCAGTTAGCATCTCATCTTCATTTGGGCTTCCCAGGTGGTACTAGTGGAAAAGAACCCACCTGCCAATGCAGGAGATGTAAGAGACATGGCTTTGATCCCTGGGTTGGGAAAATCTCCTGGAGGAGGGTGTGGCAACCCACTGCTATATTCTAGCCTGGAGAAATCTCATGGACAGAGGAGCCTGGTGGGCTACAGTCCATAGGGTGGTAGAGTCTGACACTACTAAAGCAACTTAGTATGCACGCACACATTTCTTCTTTTAAGAGTCTCTTTCCCCACTAGATAAAGTGTTCATATATGCTCTTTTACTAGAATTCTCTGAGAATAAAGTTGTTTTGGTAGGGTCTTACTTTTCCACTTACGACTATAAGTAAAATTTGAAAAGGATAAGAATGACCTTTACTTGAAAAATCCTAAATGTTTGGAATACTGACAATTTCTCAGAAAACTTGATGTTTTATATAATAATCTGTGATCTCACATCCATTCTTTTTAAAAACTTTTTTCAGTTGAAGTGAAGGAAGGATAAGATTTTGCCAGTGATTATTTACAACCTCAAATTACAAATTGTGTAATAATTTTTGGTAATAGGTACTACCAATTTAGAGAAATCCAGAGGTATTTTATGATTTAAAAGGATGAAACAAAGAAGTAAGTCCAGTCTGTTCTTACTTCTGAAATAGATCAGTTCTATAGAGAGTTAGTGTTGCATAGTAAAACATGACCATGGACTCATTCATGATTATAAAAAGGAAAGAAAACCTTAGTAAACTAAAAGTCAAGAGAGACATTCATACCATGATTAAAGGATATCTGCAAAAACTATGTGGCAAATAATATTCTTAAATGATAAAATATTAGCATCATTCTCTTCTAAAGTCAGGAATAAGATAAAAAGCAAAGATAACATGTATATAGTTATCTACTTGTATATAGGATTTTGGTGGAGTTCCTAACCAATACAGTAAAACAGGAACAATATTTCATAATTGAGAACAAAGAAGGAAAAAGTCATTATTTGAAAATGATAGGATTATTAACAACAAAAAAAATGAGCAAATCTACAGCCATCCGTAATAACCATTCAGCCGAAGGCTATATTTATGGGATCAGTATGTTAAGTACCATAAACAAACAGAAAAGAGGTCACTTAAAATAAAGACTAATAAAAGCAAAAAAACATAAGGTACTTAGAATTAAACCTATTCAAATTTATTAAGACTTTTATGCAGGTTTTAAGGCTTTTCAAATTTGTGTTATTTAAAGAAGCAGAGTAATATGCAACATATGTTTCACAGAATATCAGTATCTTATTGAGAATATTTTCTTTATCAATTTCTATAATTTCTTTCTGTAATCAGCAAGTAGTGTATCTTTTTATTTTAAAATGTCTGTAGAGCAGTAATCTGCAGTCTTTTTCTGTAAGAAGTCAGATAGTAAATATTTTAAGTGTTGTGGGGAATAGTTTGCTGATCTCTTCTAAAGAATTAAAAAATGTTTCCCTTGTCAAATTCATGACTTCCTCCTACTTTTTAACTAAGGGGGCACATATGCACTGCTACCTATAATCACAAGTACTAAGAATAATGTAACCAGAAACTGTCCCAAAGAGATTTTATATAATTTTTAAAAATTCTGCCTGTCTGTGGTTTAGAGGCTCTTCTTCATTTCCTTTATTACGTATTTATGGGTTATTTCAGAATCAACATAAAATAGCAACTACTAAACTGTGTTGGAGAACTTATAATGTATAAAGATGTGATTTATATTACAAATATAGAATAAAGGGAATGAAAGAGAGTTTTTGTATTGTATTAAAATTAAGTTGATATTAATAAGAACTAGATTGTTTAAGTAACAATGTCTTTTGTAATTCTCTGAGAAGCTCATATGCCAAAACTCAAAAATATATAGTAAAAGATAAAATAAGAGACTTAATGTATTAATAATACACTAGAAATGTAATATATTAATAATATACTAGAAAATATCTATAGCAATAATGAAACAAATGAACAAAAAGACAAAAAAATCCTAGTAGAAGCAAGATGACAGACATAGTACTTTATTAACAGTAATAGCCTTAAGTGCAAATGAATTAAACTCTCAAAAGGCAGAGACTGAAGAACTAAATTTTTTTAAAATATATAAATTACATCCTGTCTATAAGAGGCACACTTTGCACTCAAAAACACAAATAACTTGAAAGTAAAGGATTGAAGAAGATATAGCAGGCATTGAGCAACCAAAAGAGTTGAGAAACTATATTATCAAGCAAAGTTGATTATAAGATATATGTTGTTGCTAGAGATAGGTGAGGGACATTTTATAATGATCAAGGAGTTTATCCATTAGGAAGCATAATATTTGCTTGTAATTACTATAAGTTGGATCCAACTACAGAGCTCCAAAATAAATGAAGCAACAATGAAAAAATTAAAAGGAAAACTGGACAGTTCAACAATAATAGTTGGAGACTTCAGTGCCTCACTTTCAGTAATGGACAGAACAACCAGTCTGAAGATCAGCACGGAAATAGAAAACTTGAATAACACTGTAAACCAGCTAGACATACAAACATAGAACACTGTACCTAATGACAGGACAACGCATATTCTTTTCAAGTGCATAGGGAATATTCTCCAGGTTAGACCATATGTTAGTCCATCAAATGAATCTCAGTAAATTTACAAATACTGAAATCATACAAAGTGTGTTCTCTGACCACTGTGGAAGTAAATTAGAAATCATTAACAGAAGGAAAACTGGACAGTTCACAAATATGTGGTAATTGACAACACTGTTCTAAATAAATAATGGGTCAAAGAAGAAATCACAAAGGAAAATAGAAAATATTTTGATACAACTGGAAATGAAAACGGATCATGTGAAAACTTAGAGTGAGTGAGTGAAGTCGCTCAGTCGTGTCCAACTCTTTGCAACCCCATGGACTGTAGCCTAGCACGCTCCTCCATCCATGGAATTTTCCAGGCAAGAGTACTGGAGTGGGTTGCCATTTCCTTCGCCAGAGGATCTTCCTGACCCAGGGATTGAACTTGAGTCTCCCGCATTGTAGGCAGATGCTTTACCATCTGAGCCTTAGGGTATGCAGCTAAAAACCATGCTTTAAAGTAAATTCATAGTTATAAAAACTATATTAATAAAGTTCTCAAATCAATAACATTCCATTTTAACAAAATGTAAAAAGAAGAGTAAATTAAACTGAAAGCAAGTTAAAGAAAGGAAATAATAAAGATCAGAGTAGAGATAAATGAAATAGAGGATAGAAAAACAAGAGAAAATGAGGAAACCAAAAGTTGGTTGGTTCCTTGAAAAGATCAACAGTATCAATAAAGCTTTCACTAGATAAAGAGAGAAGCTTAAATTATTAAAATCAGAAATAAAAGAGGTAACATTACTGTGACCGTAAAGAAATAAAAAGGATTATAAGAAACAGCTGTATGCCAACAAACTATATAACCGAGATGAAATAGAGAAATGCTTAGAAAGACACAAACTATAGAACTGACAAAGAAATAGAACATGTGAATTGACCTTAACAAGTAAAGAAATAGAATTAAATTAGTAATTAAAAAACAACAAATAAAAGGCTTTGCACAAGAAGAGCCCGGATCCAAGTGGCTTTACTGGTGAATTCTATTAAGCTTTTAAGGATATGTTGATACTTTGTTGTTGTTCAGTTGGTAAATCTTGTCCAACTTTGTGACCTCATGGACTGTAGCTTGCCAGGCTCCTCTGCTCCTCCTCTATTTCCCAGTGTTGGCTCAGGTTCATATCCATTGAGTCAGTGATGCTATCTAACCATCTTATCCTCTACTGTCCATTTCTCCTTTTGCCTTCAGTCTTTCCCAAAATCAAGGTCTTTTCCAGTGAGTCGGCTTTTCACATCACGTGGCCAAAGTATTAAGTTTCAGCTTCAGCAGCATTCCTTCCAGTGAATATTTAGGGTTGATTTCCTTTAGGATTTACTAGTTTGATCTTCTTGCAGTCCAGGGGACTCTCAAGAGTCTTCTCCAGCACCACAACTCAAAGGCATCAATTCTTCTGTACTCAGCCTTCTTTATGGTCTGCCTTTCACATCCTTACATGACTACTGGAAAAACCATAGCTTTGACATGCGGACCTTTGTTGGCAAAGTGATGTCTTTGCTTTTTAATGTGCTCTCTAGGTTTGTCGTAGCTTTCATTTCAAGGAGCAAGCGTCTTTTAATTTCATGGCAGCAGTCACCGTTCACAGTGATTTTGGAGCCCAAGAAAATAAAATCTGTCACTGTTTATACTTTTTCTTCTTCTATTTGCCATGAAGTAATGGGACCGGATGCCATGACCTTAGTATTTTGAATGTTGAGTTTCAAGTCAGTTTTTTCACTCTTTTCTTTCACCTTCATCAAGAGGCTCTTTATTTCCTCTTCACTTTCTGCCATTAGAGTGGTATTATGTGCGTATCTGAGGTTGTTGATATTTCTCCCAGCAATCTTGATTCCAGCTGTGATTCATCCAGCCCAGCATTTCACATAATGTACTCTGCATAGAAGTTAAATAAGCAGGGTGACAATATTCAGCCTTGTCATACTCCTTTTCTGGTTTTGAACCAGTCACTTGTTCCATGTCCAGATCTGACTGTTGCTTCTTGACCCGCAGATAGAATTCTCGGGAAACAAATAAGATGGTCTGCTACTCCCTTCTGTTTAAGCACTTTCCACAGTTGTGATCCACACAGTCAAAGGCTTTAGCATAGTCAATGCAGCAGAAGTAGATGCTTTTCTGAAATTCCCTTGCTTTCTTGATAGTCCAGTGAATGTTGGCAATTTGATCTCTGGTTTCTCTGCCTTTTCTAAACCCAACTTGTACAGCTGGAAATTCTCCGCTCATGTACTCCTAAAGCCTAGCTTGAAGGATTTTGAGCATAATCTTGCTAGCATGTGAAATGAATGGAATTGTATGATAGTTGGAACTTCCTTTGGCATTGCCCTTCTTTGTCATTAGAATGAAAACTGAACTTTTTCAGTGCAGCAGCTACGGCTGAGTTTTCCAAATTTGTTGACATGTTGAGTATAGCACTTTAATAGCATCATCTTTTAGAATTTTAAATAGCTTAGCTGGAATTTTGTCACCTCCACTAACTTTGTTCGTGGTAATGCTTCCTAAGGCCCACTTGACTTCCCACTGGTCCAGCTCTAAGTGAGTGACCGCACCATCATGGTTTTCTGGCTCATTAAGACCCTTGTTGTATAGTTCTTCTCTGTATTCTTGCCATTTCTTCTTAATCTCTTCTGCTTCTGTTAGGTCCTTATTGTTTCTGTTCTTTATTGTGCCCATTCTCACATGAAATGTTCCCTTTATGGTTTTGGTCACTGCCTCCCATACAGTGTTACAAACCTCTGCTTGTAGTTCTTCACATACTCTACCAGATCTACTCCCTTGAATCTATTCATCACCTCCATTGTATAATCATAACAGATGTGATTTAGGTCATACTTGAATGGCCTAGTAATTTTACGTACTTTTTTCAATTTAAGCCTAAGTTTTACAATAAGAAGTTCATGATCTGATCCATAGTCAGCTCCAGGTCTTTTTTTTTTTTTAACTGACTGTATAGAGCTTCTCCATCTCTAACTGTGAAGAACATAATCCATCCAATTTCGATAGTGACACTCTGGTGATGTCCATGTGTAGAGTCATCTCTTGGGTTGTTGAAACAGGGTGTTTGCTAATGATCACTGTGTTCTCTTGACAAAACTCTGGTAGCCTTTGTCCTGGTTCATTTTGTACATAAGGCCAAACTTGCCTGTTATTTCACATATCTCTTGACTTCCTGCTTTTGCATTCCAATATCCTGTGATGAAAAGGACATCTTTTTTGTGTGTTAGTTCTAGAAGGTGTTGTAGGTCTTCATAGAAATGATCAGTTTCCACTTCTTTGGCATCAGTGGTTAAGACATACACTTGGATTATAGTGATGTTGAATGGGTTGCTTTGGAAACAAAAATCATTCTGTTGTTTTGAAGATTGCATCTAGGTACTGCATTTTGGACTCTCGTTGATTATGAGCACTACTTCATTTCTTCTAAGGAATTCTTTCCCACAATAGATATAATGGTCATCTGAGTTAAATTCACCCATGACTGTCCATTTTAAGTCACTGATTTTGATTCCTAAGATGTACTTGTTCAGTCTTGCCATCTCCTGTTTTATTATGTCTAATTCATCTTGATTCATGAACCTAACATTCCAGATTCATATACAGTGTTGTTCTTTACAGCATCGGATTTTACTTTCACCACTAGACACATCCGCAGCTGTGTGCCATTTCTTGTATGGCCCAGCTACTTCATTCTTACTGGAACTGATAGTAATTGCCCTCTACTCTTTCCAAGTAATATACTGGGCACCTCCTGACCTGGGTAGAGGTTGGCTCATATACTGTTGGTATATATTTTTGCTTTTTCATACTGTCCATGGGGCTTTCCAGGCAAGAATACTTGAGTAGGTTGCCATTACCTCTTTCAGTGGACCATGACATGTCAGAACTCTCCACTATGACCCCTCCTTCTTGGGTTGCCATGCATGCCATGGCTCATAGCTTCATTGAGTTATACAAGTCCCCTCACTGTGACAAGACTGTGATCCATGAAGGAAAGTGTTAGTCGTTCAGTTGTGTCCAACTCTTTGCCCCCCGTGGATTGTAGCCTTGCCAGGCTCCTCTGTCCATGGGGTTCCCCAGGCAGGAATATTAGAGTGGGTTGCCTTTTCCTTCTCCAGGGGATCTTTCCTGACCCAAGGATCAAACCCAGGTCTCTTGCATTGTAGTCACATTCTTTACCATCTGAGCCACCAGGGAAACCCCTAGTAGTTATTCCCAAAAAGTGAAAAGGAGGAAACACTTCCCAACTCATTCCGTAAGTTCACCATTACCCTGATACCAAATCCAGACAAAGAGGTCCAAAAAATAAGAAAGCTGCAGACCAGTCCTTTATAAACATAGGTGTAAAAATCATCAAGAAAATACTAGCAAACCAAATCCACCTATGTATAAAAAGGATTAAATATTGACCAGGTAGAGATTATCCTAGGATATTGCTTTAACATCTCAAAATCAGTATAATGTACCATATTAGAATAAAGAGCCAAAGCATATGATCATCTTAATAAACATGGAAGAAAACTTTTGACAGAATCCAATATTCTGTTGTAATCAAAATACTAAACACAACAGGAATGGACTGGAATTTCCTCAGTATGATAAAGGATCTGTGAAAAACTCCAAAGCTAATCTAATACTTGATAGTGAAAAGCTTAATGCTTTCTTCCAAAGATCAAAAACAAGACAAGAATATCTGCTTTCACCACTTCTGTTGAACACTGTAGAATAGATTCTAGACAGGGAAATATGTCAAGGAAAAGAAATACAGGGCATCTATATTGGAAAAGATAAAACTTTCTATTCCCAGATATTAGGATCTAGTATATATGAAATCCTAAGAAATTAATAAACTATTAGAACTAATAAATGAGCTCAGCCTGGTTGTAAGATAGAAATTCGAAGTGTTGTATTTCTGTATGCTAGGAATTATAGTACAAATGTGAAATTAATAAAATTCCACTTACAATAGCATAAAAGAATACTTTGATTTAAACCTAACAAAAGAATTGCAGAATTTGTATACTGAGAAATATAAAATATCATTGAAAGAAATTAGAGAAACACCTAAATAAATGGAAAACTGTCTCATGTTTGTGTATAGGAAGAGTTAATACGGCAATATTCCCATCATTAAGCTTTATTTTCAATGTGATCTCCACTGAAATTCTGTCTTTATTCCAGAAATTGACAGATAATCATAAAATTTGTGAAAAATCAGAGTCTTAAAAAAGAGCAAAGTAGGAAGATTCACATTTCTTATTTCAAAACTTAGTCCACAATCATAGTTATTAAGACTGTGGTACTGACTTCAGGTTAGATATATACATTAATGGAATAAATTGAAAGTCCAAAAATAATCTCTCATATTATGGTAGTAGACTTTAGGCAAGGGTGCCATGACAATTCATGGGGAAAGAATAGTCTTTCAACAAATGATGCTGGGACAACTGAATATCCACATGTAGAATAATAAACTTAGACCACCAACTCACACCATTGACCAAAAAGCAACTTAAAATGGATCATAGACCTTAATTTAGTGGCTAAAACTATAAAATTCTTAGGAGAAAACATAGGACTGTATCTTTGTGTACTTAAAGTAGGCAGTGATTTCAATATGGCACCAAAAGCCTAAGCAACAACAACAAAATAGGTTGGTTGGGATTCATCAAAGTATGTTTGTGCATCAAAGGATACTGACAAGAATGTGAAAAGACAACCCACAGAATGGAAGAAAATGTTTGTAAATCATGTATCTGACAGATACCTTATATCTATAATATATAAAGAACTCTAAGAGCTCAGTATAATGACAAATAACCCAGTTAAAATAAATGGGCAAAGTTTTGAATAGCCGTTTCTCTAAAGAAAACATTCAAAGGATCAAAAAGCATGTGAAAAGATACTCAACATCATTATTCATTAGAGAAATGTAAATCAGAACCACAATGGGATATCATTTACCCACTAGAATGGCAAGCATTAAAAAGATGGACAGTAATTATCAGTTTTTCAAATTAACTCTAACTAAGTGGGACACAGGGTACCAGATGATGAGCCACATTTCAGCAATAAACTGCAAAAGGAATTGAAGCAGAAAAGTTTTTTCCTCACTGGTCCTTGAGGACATACCAACATGCCTTAAGGTGTCACGTGGAAAAGTTAAGGCACACTGCATATAGAGTCAGCCCTGGAGTACATGCCTTTATTAGGGTTTGTGGGTGAGTGCTTTGGGGTTCCTGGACTAAGGCTAGACTCGTTTCAAAAGAGCTGGATTTTGGTAAGCCATGTGGGCGTCCACTGAAGAGGCACATAGGGATGGGCATGGAGAGGCAGGGATGACTATGGATCACAAAGGCTCTTGGGGAAATCGTATCAGGAACTTGTAATTGCTTGTGACTCTGCAAATTTCTGTCTGGAGCATGCATTTGTGTGGGGATTAATGTCAGTTTAAGGTCCATATAGGAGTCTTGAGCAAACGAAATGAATGCTGAGTCAGCAGTACCATAGAAAAATTCACCTTAAACTCTTCCACCCAAGTGTTGGCAAGGATGTGACCTATTGGGGCACTCATACATTTTTGTTAGAAGTATAAAATAATCCAGATGCTTTGAAAGAGAGTTTGGCTACTCCTTAAAAAGATAAACATAAAATTTCATATGATTCAGCACTGCCATCCAGGTATATATGCAAGAGAAATGAAAATATACATCCTCAGGAAAAAAACTTGTATATGATTATTAATAGCAACATTATTCACAAAAGCAAAAAGGTGGAAACAAACCAAATGTCCATAAAGTGATGAATGGTTAATCAAAAT
Organism: Tragelaphus eurycerus; assembly: GCA_935064755.1. Classification (NCBI taxonomy): domain Eukaryota; kingdom Metazoa; phylum Chordata; class Mammalia; order Artiodactyla; family Bovidae; genus Tragelaphus; species Tragelaphus eurycerus. The sequence continues at coordinate 13,243,264 of CAKXYN010000015.1, read as the reverse complement.
GTGATACATCCATACAATGAAAATCTAACTGGGCAATAAAAAGAAATGAAGTACTGATATATGCTATAAATATGGGTGATCCTTGAAAACATTGTGCTAAGTGAAAGAAGGTAGAAAAATCCACATTATATGATTCCATTTATATAAAATGTCTAGAACAGATAAATTTATAGAGACAGTAATAGTAACTTAGGGCTGGGGAGTAGATATGAGTAGATATGGGTGGCTTGGGTGTGACTGCAAGTGAGAATGGGATTTCTTTTATGAAGATAAATATGTTCTAAAGTTAGGTTGTGGTGATATTTGTACAATGCCTTGAATATATGAAAAACATTAAACTTTTAATGAAGTATGTCTCGATAGAGCTGTGAAAGCAGTATAGAATTTTTTTTTGTTTCTTTGAAGGGCAAATTTGTCACATCCCTTTTTTAAAAAAATTGAAGTATAGTTGATTTACAATGTTGTGCTAGTTTCTGGTGTTCAGCAAAGTGATTCAAGTTATACATATTTATGTATATTGTTTTTCATATTCTTTTCCATTATGGCTTATTACAGGATATTGAATATCCCTGTGCTATACAGTAGGACCTGGTTGTTTATCCATTCTATATGTAATAGTTTGTATCTGCTAACTGCAAACTCTTGATCCAACCACAAGTCTGTTATCTATGTCTGTGAGTCTGTTTCTATTTCATGGATAAGTTCATTTGTGTCATATTTTAGAGTCCACATGTAAGTGATATCATATGGTATTTGTCTTTCTCTTTCTTTATGACTTTGCTTAATAAGATAATCTCCAGGTGCATCCATGTAGCTGCCAGTAGTATTATTTCATTCTTTTTAATGTAATCTCCATTTTTAAAAAGAAGACACAATTGTTTTCACACCAAATTTAACATTTTCACATTCTTCCATTGATGTTTCTAGAATTACATTAAAATTTTTTTTGTTAACGTTTTATTTCTACATTCCTCTATTTTCTATTATTGTTTCTATGTTCTGTGCATTGAAGAAGGCAGATTATGAATTTTAAACTTACATTTCTTATATTTTCTGCCTATATTATTACTGTGGTTTTATCCGTATTTCCTTTTATCCTCACTTTATATTTAACACTCTTAGTTGTGTTTTCTGATTATGGGATAATACCTTTTGGTAGACTTGAACTGGTTATATATACACAGTATATCTGTTTTAGAACTGTTTGGAAGCTGACTGAATATTTTAACTGTCTCGTAGATTTTACTTTCCTTACTGGTATTGTAATGGCAGCAACAGAACCTATCGACATGGAATAGCTCGAGGTGCTGAAGCTCCTCTTCTTGATGACTTTGTCATGTCTTACCTTTTTGCTCAGGTATGATTATATTATCTTCATTGTACATGGGTTAAATTATAAATATCTTGCTGTATAGTATATTTCTCAATCAGGAAATTATTTGCGTATGGGAAAATTGATGCTTTGTATGCATAGCAGGTGCAGAGAGGTAATAAAATTAAGTCTTTTATCACTAGTTTTTAAATCCCATAGCTTTGGCTGTATGTGCATTTGTGCCAAGTCGTAAAGACACCGGGATTCTTGGCCCCCAGAGGAGAAGAATTCAATCCGGGGCCAGAGACGAGGCTTGATCGCTCAGAGCTTTTGTGTAATAAAGTTTTATTAAAGTATAAAGAAGATAGAGAAAGCTTCTGACATAGGCGTCAGAAGAGGGTAGAAAGAGTACCCCCTTGCTAGTGTTAGCAATGAAGTTATATACTCTAAAGAATGTCTCAGGTTCTAAAGACCTAATTTACATTTGAAGATTTTTTTAGGCAGGATGCATCCTGGAAAAGACCAGGTCTACCCCCCTAATTAAGTGGAGAGTGAAAAGGTTGGCTTAAAGCTCAACATTCAGAAAACAAAGATCATGGCATCTGGTCCCATCACTGCATGGGAAATAGATGGGGAAACAGTGGAAACAGTGTCAGACTTTGTTTTTCTGGGCTCCAAAATCACTGCAGATGGTGACTGCAGCCATGAAATTAAAAGACGCTTGCTCCTTGGAAGGAAAGTTATGACCAACCTAGATAGCATATTCAAAAGCAGAGACATTACTTTACCAACAAAGGTTCGCCTAGTCAAGGCTATAGTCTTTCCTGTGGTCATGTATGGATGTGAGAGCTGGACTGTGAGGAAGGCTGAGCGCCGAAGAATTGATGCTTTTGAACTGTGGTGTTGGAGAAGACTCTTGAGAGTCCCTTGGACTGCAAGAAGATCCAACCAGTCCATTCTGAAGGAGATCAATCCTGGAATTTCTTTAGAAGGAGTGATGCTAAAGCTGAAACTCCAGTATTTTGGCCACCTCATGCGAAGAGTTGACTCATTGGAGAAGACTCTGATGCTGGGAGGGATTGAGGGCAGGAGGAGAAGGGGACGACAGAGGATGAGATGGCTGGATGGCATCACTGACTCGATGGATGCGAGTCTGAGTGACCTCCGGGAGCTGGTGATGGACAGGGAGGCCTGGCGTGCTGCGGTTCATGGGGTCGCAAAGAGTCGGACACGACTGAGCGACTGATCTGATCTGATCTGATCTGACCCCCCTAATTTACATTTTAAGATAGCACTGTCTTCAGGCAGGATACATCCTGGAAAAGACCAGGTCTACCCCCCTAATTTACATTAACACTGTCCTCAGGCCAGATACATTATTGTTGTATAATCCTAAGGAATGTGGAGAAAGAAAAAAAAGTTTGTCCTTTCTTCCTCCTTGAGAATTCCAGACCCCTCTCTCCTTGGGGATCCCTAGACTCTTTATCAATCTGCCTAGGACATGACTCTCTCAGTATCTGACTCTTCGCTGCGACCCCATGGACTGTAGCCTGCCAGGCTCTTCTGTCAGTGGAGTTTCCTAGGCAAGAATACTGGATGGGGCTGCCATTTCCTATTCCAGGGGATCTTCCCGACTCAGGGATCGAACCGGCCTCTCTTGTGTCTCCTGCATTGGCAAGCAGGTTCTTTACCACTGATGCCACCTAGGAAGCCCACGGCTTATGGATAATAGACTCTAATTTATAAAGATTCCTAGAATTCGCCCTTTTGAATTTTCTTTTTATTTTAGTGCTTTAAATCATTTTAAGAATTTCACCAAATTTATACTGAGTTTTACAGCGTGATTCATGTAGACCTAAGAGGCTGGAATATAGGACAGTGAAATTTCTTTAGAGGGATTTTTAAGAAATTCCTAAACAGTTTCAGACTTTTATTAGTGGGTAGCGAAATGTAAAGAAAGTAAGTAACTGCATAAAAAGTGAACTATCAATATATAGCGGTATGTGTAGCCCCTCCCAGGAGGGGAGCTAGTTGTTGATACTTAGCCTGAAAACTGTGTTCTAGTTACTTGCTTATTAATACTGTTTGATTTTTGTGGTGTTTTGGAACATTTTAAAATGCTTTCTTGTTTATAACCTTGATTTAAACAGTAATTGAAATGTTTTATCATTAAATTACTTTTGAGTCTGTGTGCTGCAAGAATGAGGAGTAGTTAATAAAGAAAGAAATTAGTACTTTTATGTAAAGATATGCTCTTGATATTCCCAAGGTATCCAGTCAAGTTCTAAATCAGATTTGCTAGTATCATGGGAAGTAATCTCACAGATCCTCATAGCTCACATTTCTAAGGTGTGTAGTAGATACAGTTCAGTTTGTAAGCAACAAATTAAAGAATATTTCTTTTTTGCTGTATAGAGCAACTGACACTTTTATGTGTGAAGGGATATAATGTACTTAATAAAGTTTATTTTTTTAGCCATTTTTTAGTGATTAAAACAGTGCATTAGTTCAGGGAATTCATATTGTTGTACAGCCTTTACCGCAATCCATCTCCAGAACATTTTTCATATACCCAAATTGAAACTTTTTACCCATTAAAAAGTACCTCTTTGCTTCCTTCTCCTCCTGACCTCTGGCAACCACCTTTCTACTCTGTCTTTATTCATTTGCTTATTCCAGGTTAGCTCAGTTAAGTGGAATTGTACAGCATTTACTCTTTTGTGACAGGCTCATTTCTTTTATCATAATGTCTTCAAGACTCATCTGTGTTGTGGAATGTGTCAGAATTTCCTTCCTTTTTAAGGCTGAGTAATATTCTGTTGTATAAATACCACATTTTGTTTACTCATGTCTCTTCTTGGAGAGTTGCTTTGCTTCTACTTTTTGGTACTTATGAGTAATGCTGTAATGAACAAGAGTGTACAGATATCTCTGAGACCTTTTAATTCTTTTGGATATATATCCAGAAGTGAGACTACTAGATCATATGGTAATTCTATTTTTAATGTTTTTAGAAACTACTGTACTGTTTTCCATAGCCGCTGCACTATTTTACATTATTGCCAGTGGCACACACGTGTTCCTCACCAACACCTTTTGATAATGGCCATTCTGATAGGTGTAAAGTGGTATCATGTTGTGATTTTGATTTGCATTTCTTTAATGATTAATTATGTAGAGCATTTTTGTAAGCTTATTGGCCTCTTGTGTATTTTCTTTGGGGAAATTTCTGTTCAAGTCCTTTGCCCATTTCTTTAATCAGGTTATTTAGTTTTTGTTGTTGTTGTTGTTGTTGTTGTTGTCTGGTTCTGGCTAATAACCCCTTATTAGATATGTGATTTGCAGTTATTTTCTCACGTTCCATGAGGTGCCTTTTCACTGTTGATTATGTCCTGTGATGCATGGACATTTTAAATTTTGATGTAGTGCAATTTATCTATTTTTTCCTTCTGTTATCTATACTTTTAGTGTCAAATGCAAGAAATCATTGCCAAATCCATCATTGTGAAGCTTTCCCTCTTTATTTTTTATAAATATTTTATGGTTTTAGCTCTTATATTTAGATCTTTGATCTGTTTTCAGGTTTTTCTTTTATTAAATTATAGTTAATTTACAGTGTTGTGCTAATTTCTGCTATACAGCAAAGTGATTCATATATCCATATATATACTCTTTCGTAGCTTCCCAGATGGTGCTAGTGATAAAGAACCCACCTGCTTTACCATGTAGGAGACACAAGAGATGCAGGTTTGACTCCTGGGTTGGGAAGATCCCTTGGAGGAGGGCACAGTAACCCCCTCCAGTATTCTTGCCTGGAGAATCCCATGGATGGGGGAGCCTGGTGGGCTACTCCATCGGGTCACAAAGCGTCGGACATGACTGAAGAGACCTAGCATACACACACACACACTTTTTATATTCTTTTCAATTACAGATTATCATAAGATATTGAATACAGTTCCTGTGCTATACAGTAGGACCTTGTTATTTATGCATTCTTTAGTTTACATCTACTAACCTGAAATTCTCAGTCCGTCCCCACCCCCGGCAATCCCATGTCTGTTCTACATGCCCAAGTCTGTTTCTGTTTCATAGGTAAGTTTGTATTTTAGATTCCACATATAAGGGATATCACATGGCGTTTTTCTTTCTCTTTTTGACTTACTTCACTTCTGTGATAATCTCTAGATCTATTCATGTTGCTGCAAATGGCATTGTTGCATTCCTTTTTATGGCTGAGTAGTATTCCATTGTATATATGTACCATATCTTCTTTATCCATTCATCTGTCAGGGGAGATTTAGGTTGTCTCTGTGTCTTGACTCTTGTGAATAGGTTGCTGTGAACATTAGGGTACCTTTATCTTTCTGAATTACAGTTTTTTTTTCAGATATATGCCCAGGGGTGAGATTGCTGGATCATATGGTAACTCTGTTTTTAGTTTTTTTGAGGAACCCCCATACTGTTTTCCATAGTAGCTGTACCAACTTACATTCCCTTCAACAGTGTAGGAGGGTTCCCTTTTCTCCATACTCTCTAGCATTTGTTATTTGTAGCATTTGTTATTACTTTTTAATGATAGCCATTCTCAGCAATGTGAAGTGAGACCTCAGTGTATTTTTGTTTTGCATTGTTCCTCTGTCCATGGAGTTTTCCAGGCGAGAATACTGGAGTGGGTAGCCATTTCCTTCTCCAGGAAGTCTTCCCGACCAAGGGATCAAACCTGAGTCTCCTGCATTGCAGGTGGATTCTTTACCATCTGAGCCACCAGATGAATGATGTGGAGCTTCTGTTCATGTGCCTGATGCCCATCTGTATGTCTCCTTTGGGAAATGTCTAACTCTTCTGCCCATTTTTCAATTGGCTTATGTGTTGTTTTGTTATTGAATTGTATGAGCTATGTGTATATTTTGGAAATTAAGCCTGTTAGTCACATCATTTGCAGGTACTTTCTCCCATTCTATAGGTTGTCTTTTTGTTTTGTTTACATTTTGCTGTACTATGTAAAAGCTTGTAAGTTTGATTAGGTCCCATTTATTTATTTTTACTTTTTACTTCTATTGCCTTGACAGACTGACCATAGGTAGGATTTATGTCAGAATGTTTTGCTTATGTTTTCTTCTAGGAGTTTTATGGTGTCATGTCTTATATTGAAGTTGTTAAACCATTTTGAATTTGTATTTGTGTATGGTATGAGCGTGTGCTCTGATATTGATTTACATGTGGCTATTCAACTTTCCCAGTACTACTTGGCTGAGGAGACTTTTTCCCAATGTATATTCTTATCTCCTTTGTTGAAGATCAGTTGCCCATAGGTGTGTAGGTTTATTTCTGGGCTCTTCATTCTGTTCCATTGATTTGTATGTCTGTTTTTGTACCAGTACCATGCCATTTTTATTAGCGTAGCTTTGTAGTAATGTCTGAAGTCTGGGAGGGTTATGCCTCTTTGTTCTTTTTCCTTAGGATCACTTGCTTTGTTCTTTTTCCTTAGGATTACTTTGGTAATTCTGGGTCTTTTATGATTTCATATAAATTTGAATATTATCTGGGAATTCTTGGCAGTCCAGTGGTTAGAACTTGGTGCTTTCACTGCCAGGTCCTTGGATTAATCCCCAATTGGGAAACAAAGATCCTGAAAGTTGCATGGCATGGCCAAAAGAATTAGGATGATTCCTTTTAGTTTGTGAAAAATGTCATGGGTAATTTGAAGGGATTGTGCTAAATAAATCTGTAGATTTCTTTGGGTAGTATGACCATTTTAACAACATTAATTCTTCCAATCTAAGTACATAGGATATCTTTCTGTGTCTTTGAATAATCTTTAATTTTCTTTATTCATGTTTTATAGTTTTCAGCATATAATGCTTTTACCTCCTTGGTCAGATTTATTCCTAAGTATTTTTTTTTTTTTAATAAAATTTTGTTTAAAAAACAATTTTGTTTTATCATTCTCTTTGATATATCATTGTTAGTGTAAAAATGCAACCAAATTCTGTATGTTAATCTTATATCCTACTACCTTGCTGAATTCTTTTATCAGTTCTAGTAGTTTTTGTGTGGAGTCTTCAGAGTTTTCTATATGTAATGTCATGTCACCTGCATGTAAGGACAGTCTTATGTTTTGAGGTAATTTTTATATGGTGTAAGATAAGAGTCCATCTTTATTATTTTGCATGTGGATATCCAGTTTTTTCAGCACCATTTGTTAAAAAGGCTATTCTTTTTCTGTTGAATGGTCTTGGCACTCTTGTCAAAACCATTTGACTGTTAACCAAATTTTACATAGCTTCCTTTGTTTCAATAGTCATTAAGGAAAGAGAGAAACAAGCTTCTGAGAAGAAGGTACTATGAAATTATGACTTTCTGCTGCTTTTATATTGTATTATTTCATCTGTTATGCATATATGGTTTATTTTGTGGCATGCTAGTTAAGTCCCATTGATAGGCCAGGTTTTCTGAAACTATTCATTGAGTTGCTGCTGCTGTTGCGGCTAAGTCGCTTCAGTTATGTCCGACTCTGTGCAACCCCATAGACGGCAGCCCACCAGGCACCCCCATCCTGGGATTCTCCAGGCAAGAACACTGGAGTGGGTTGCCATTTCCTTCTCCAATGCATTAAAGTGAAAAGTGAAAGTGAAGTCGCTCAGTCCTGTCCGACCCTCAGCGACCCCATGGACCGCAGCCTTCTAGGCTCCTCCATCCTTCGGATTTTCCAGACAAGAGTACTGGAGTGGGGTGCCTTCTCTGATTCATTGAGCTACTTTACCATAATATTAGTATCATGACATCTCATACTTTTGATCTAGAAAAATGATGGGTGATTTCCAATTTTATCTTTCTAGAAGGGAATTTTCTTATCTAGGATGGCAAAATAATTTCATAATAGAGTCCTAAATTGTGTCTGGACACTACCACATGCAGTTTTCTATTACTGAGTATTTCTACTTCTCTAAATCCATGCCCAGAAAATAAATAAGGTAATAGTTAACTTATTCTTAGATTGTATTGATACCAGATTAGACTTTATGCATGTTTTAGACTAAATATAACTAATTTTTTACTATAACTGTTTTCTTTCTTTCTTTCCTTTTCCTGGCTGAATCTAGATAAAATTTCTTGGTTCAAATGTCAGCTGCCTAGATGAGAAACTACTTTTCTACAGTTTTAATTAAATGAGTCAATTAAATGAATCAGTTTTATTGATGGTTAAGAAGGCAAGTTTAAAATTATATGCTTTGGCATTTGGGACTCTTTCATTTGTAACTTTTTTCTAATGGTTATTTGGTTGATTCTGTTGTTAGCACTGTCATTAGAACTGCACTAATTTTTTTCATATGTTTATTGCCTTTTGGGCATGAGTTCCACAGGATATTCTCATAGACAGAATTTATTATATTCTGGTCCCATATAGTATATGAAAAAGAAGCAAGCTATTAAAAATAATCTACCTAGCCTTTGGTTATCTGTGGCTTTTTAAATCAAGAATTATTTACTTGCCTATTTTCAGAAGTGGGATGAAACTAGTATTTGAAATTGAGCAAAAGAAATATCCTTCTGTGAGTCAGTTTTGCCTTATCAATATTGATGCCTTTGTTTTGGGTGTGTGTGTGTGTGTGTGTGCTCACTGGTTATTTCATGGTTTGTGCCTTTTAAGTAGCATATATCTTTTCTTATACAAAAATGTTTTCTAATTTGAAAGTTAGCTACCAAATATACTTTTCAGTTCAGTTCAGTCGCTCAGTTGTGTCTGACTCTTTGTGACCCCCACGCCAGGCCTCCCTGTCTGTCACCAACTCCCGGAGTTCATTCAGACTCACGTCCATAGAGTCAGTGATGCCATTCAGCCATCTCATCCTCTGTCATCCCCTTTTCCTCCTGAACCTAATCCCTCCCAGCATCAGAATCTTTTCCAGTGAGCCAACTCTTAGCATGAGGTGGCCAAAGTACTGGAGTTTCAGCTTTAGCATCATTCCTTCCAAAGAACACCCAGGGCTGCTCTCCTTTAGGATGGACTGGTTGGATCTCCTTGCAGTCCAAGGGACTCTTAGAGTCTTCTCCAACACCACAGTTCAAAAGCATCAATTCTTCGGTGCTCAGCTTTCTTCACAGTCCAACTCTCACATCCATACACGACTACTGGAAAAACCATAGCCTTGACTAGACGGACCTTTGTTGGCAAAGTAATATCTTTGCTTTTCAGTATGCTATCTAGGTTGGTCATAACTTCCCTTCCAAGGAGTAAGCGTCTTTTAATTTCATGGCTGCAATCACCACCTGCAGTGATTTTGGAGCCCCCAAAAAGAAAGTCTGACACTGTTTCCACTGTTTCCCCATCTATTTCCCATGAAGTGATGGGACCAGATGCCATGATCTTTGTTTTCTGAATGTTGAGCTTTAAGCCAACTTTTTCACTCTCCTCTTGCACTTTCATCAAGAGGCTTTTTAATTCCTCTTCACTTTCTGCCATAAGGGTGGTGTCATCTGCATATCTGAGGTTATTGACATTTCTTCCGGGAGTCTTGATTCCAGCCTGTGCTTCTTCCAGTCCAGTGTTTCTCATGATGTACTCTGCATTTAAGTTAAATAAGCGGGGTGACAATATACAGCCTTGATGTACTCCTTTTCCTATTTGGAACCAGTCTGTTGTTCCATGTCCAGTTTTAACTGTTGCTTCCTGACCTGCATACAAATTTCTCAAGAGGCAGATCAGGTGGTCTGGTATTCCCATCTCTTTCAGAATTTCCCACAGTTTATTGTGATCTACACAGTCAAAGCCTTTGGCATAGTCAATAAAGCAGAAATAGATGTTTTTCTGGAATTCTGTTGCTTTTTCCATGATCCAGCAGATGTTGGCAATTTGATCTCTGGTTCCTCTGCCTTTTCTAAAACCAGCTTGAACATCTAGAGGTTCATGGTTCACGTACTGCTGAAGCCTGGCTTGGAGAATTTTGAGCATTACTTTACTACCGTGCGAGATGAGTGCAATTGTGCAGTAGTTTGAGCATTCTTTGGCATTGCCGTTTTTGGGATTGAAATGAAAACTGACCTTTTCCAGTCCTGTGGCCTCTGCTGAGTTTTCCAAATTTGCTGGCATATTGAGTGCAGCACTTTCACAGCATCATCTTTCAGGATTTGAAATAGCTTAACTGGAATTCCATCACCTCCACTAGCTTTGTTCATAGTGATGCTTTCTAAGGCCCACTTGACTTCACATTCCAGGATGTCTGGCTCTAGGTCAGTGATCACATCATCGTGATTATCTTGGTAGTGAAGATCTTTTTTGTACAGTTCTTCTGTGTATTCTTGCCACCTCTTCTTAATATCATCTGCTTCTATTAGGTCCATACCGTTTCTGTCCTTTATTGAGCCCATCTTTGCATGAAAATTTCCCTTGGTATCTCTAATTTTCTTGAAGAGATCTCTAGTCTTTCCCATTCTGTTGTTTTCCTCTATTTTTCTGCATTGATTGCTGAGGAAGGCTTTCTTATCTCTCCTTGCTATTCTTTGGAACTCTTCATTCAGATGCTTATGTCTTTCCTTTTCTCCTTTTCTTTTCGCTTCCCTTCTTCACAGCTATTTGTAAGGCCTCCCCAGACAGCCATTTTGCTTTTTTGCATTTCTTTTCCATAGGGATGGTCTTGATCCCTGTCTCCTGTACAATGTCAGGAACCTCATTCCATAGTTCATCAGGCACTCTATCAGATCTAGTCCCTTAAATCTGTTTCTCACTTCCACTGTATAATCATTAGAGATTTGATTTAGGTCATACCTGAATGGTCTAGTGGTTTTCCCTATTTTCTCCTACTTTTAAGTGCATATTAATTTTTTAAAATAAAATTATTTTTAAAATTTATGTAAAACTTAATTTCATGAGATGTTATCATATGCAAGAAGGGAGGTATGTGTATAAAATATGGTTGATCTTTTCTAAAAAGCCTCTTGATGAAAGTGAAAGTGGAGAGTGAAAAGGTTGGCTTAAAGCTCAACATTCAGAAAACGAAGATCATGGCATCTGGTCCCATCACTACATGGGAAATAGATGGAGGAACAGTGGAAACAGTGTCAGAATTTATTTTTCTGGGCTCCAAAATCACTGCAGATGGTGATTGCAGCCATGAAATTAAAAGACACTTACTCCTTGGAAGGAAAGTTATAACCAACCTAGATAGCATATTCAATAGCAGAGACATCACTTTACCAACTAAGGTTCGCCTAGTCAAGGCTATGGTCTTTCCTGTGGTCATGTATGGATGTGAGAGCTGGACTGTGAAGAAGGCTGAGTGCCGAAGAATTGATGCTTTTGAACTGTGGTGTTGGAGAAGACTCTTGAGAGTCCCTTGGACTGCAAGAAGATCCAACCGGTCCATTCTGAAGGAGATCAGCCCTGGGATTTCTTTGGGAGGAATGATGCCAAAGCTGAAACTCCAGTTCTTTGGCCACCTCATGCGAAGAGTTGACTCATTGGAGAAGACTGATGCTGGGAGGGATTGAGGGCAAGAGGAGAAGGGGACGACAGAGGATGAGATGGCTGGATGGCATCACTGACTCGATGGATGTGAGTCTGAGTGACCTCCGGGAGCTGGTGATGGACAGGGAGGCCTGGCGTGCTGCGGTTCATGGGGTCGCGAAGAGTCGGACACGACTGAGCGACTGATCTGATCTGATCTGAAGCCTTGGTTGGTATTTCAGCCATCATTATGGCTTTTACATTTCTTATAAAGAAAATTATTATTTTTAGAATATTGGTGCTTTTAACCTTGCTCCCATTACGTATTTAGTCTGATTTTATCTGTGTCCCTAAATTGCCTAGATCAGAATCTTAGAATTTCTGTTTTTCCATTTTCTTCATTCTTTTACATATAATTATAAAGTTAATGGGTTTTCAGACTCTTGTAGTGTCTTTTCTTCTGTACTGCAAAGCCTTACTCTCTCATTTGAACCATTACTGCAGCCTCTTCAAGAGTCTCCTTGAATACACTTTATGTCCTTGTATCATTGCTACTTCTACCAGTGAAATAGGCATGATGCTTTAAGAAAAGATACTTTATGAAATGGATACATTTAAGAAAATGGTTCTCTATTATTGCTTCTGGAATCCAAGTGTTGAAGAGTACCTGCAGTTTGACCCCAACTTGCTTTTCCAAGTCTTAATTCACGCTGTTCACTTTACATGAATTATCTGCTCCAACCAAACTACTTTGCATCTCTGAGCATGCCTTGTGCTTTCTTTTTGTGTCATATCTTCTATTTCTGCATCCTGTTTTGTGTTAATCAAAAATTTCTTCCGGGACTTCTCTAGAGATCCAGTGGTTAAAAGTCCACCTTCTGTGGTGCAGGAGACGTGGGTTCAATCCCTGGTCAGGAATAAGATCCCTCATGCCCTGCAGCAGCTGAGCCACAGATCCTGTGTGACACAACAGAGACCCAGTGTAGCCAAATAAATAAATACATTTTTTAAAATTTCTCCATATTCAAAGAATACATCAAATTTCAACTTTTCTGGAAAACTTTTCCTAATTACTGCTACTGGATATACTCTCAACTTCTTTTAAGTTCCTGAATCTCTGTTGTGTGGTACTCACTATACAGTGTCTGGCATTATAATTTTTTTTTTCACTTGTTTCACTTCCTGGCTACATTTTAGTCTCCTTGGAGGCTGAGGTTACATCTTATATTTCTTTGTAGCCAAAACAGTCCTTAGTACAATGCTTTGAGCATATTTGGAACTCAGTACATATTTAATTGATTAATACCTATTTTAATTTAGGTAATTTTGATGTTGAAGATACAATTTGAAGATAGAATCAGTGAAATAGGCTGATAATTGGGAACCTAATTTAAATCTTTGCAAAAGAACTTATACTAAAACTTTATGGCAAAGTGTTTGAAAATCAAGGGAGAAGTTGACCTTGTTGAATGTATATATTCTGGAAATTATGTTATAGATTAAAATAGAATAATAGATTAAAATGTGATAGTGAAACTTAAGAAATATTTTCTTCTATATTTTGTTTTTACTTTAGTGGCGGCATGATTTTTTACATGGATGGATAAAAGTACCTGTGACTCATGAAACACAGGAAGAATGTCTTGGGATGGCAGTGTTAGATATGATGAGAATAGCCAAAGAGAAGAATCAAACGCCACTGGACATCTATAGCTCTATCAGGTAATTTTCTTATGCAAATCCATATAAGTATGACTAGTTATAGTTTTTATATAACTTATTTGTTTTTTCCAGTTTGCCTGTATTTATTTTTTGGTGTTTTTAAAAAATTAAATGAAAAAAATTTTAAATTCCATAGATGATTTAGGATTTTCAGAAGTTTCAAACAAATGGTTTTGTATGTTATCATAATGATCCTTTTTCCCTTCTACCTCTATAGAATTCCTCCTCCTTTCCCTCACCCCACCTGAAACCACTAGTTCATTTTCTATATTTGTGAGTCTACTTCTTTTTTGTTAGGTTTAGTAGTTTGTTGTATTTTTAGATTCTACATATAAGTGATACTCTACACTATTTGTCTTTGTCTGGCATACTTCATTTAACATAATTCACTGGCAGTCCATCCATTTTGCTGCAAATGCAAAATTTCATTCTTGTTTATGGCTGAGTTGTATCCCATTGTGTGTATATATACCACATCTTGTTAATCCATTCATTTGTTAATGGACACTTAGGGTTGCTTCTATACCTTGGCAATTGTAAACAGTGCTGCTTGAACATTGGGGTGCATGTATCTTTTCAAATCAGTAATTTTGTTTCTTTTGCATTTATACCCAAGAGTAGAATTGCTGTGTCATATGTTAATTTTAATTTCTTGAGAAGCCTCCATATTATTTTTCACAATGTTGTACCAGTCTACATTCCTCCCTCACCAACATTTGATATTTGTATGATATTTTTTTAAATAATAGCCATTCTGGTGGGTACAAAGTGACATCTCATTTTTTGCATTTCCCTGATGATTAGCAATATTGAGCATCTTTTCATGTGCCTAATGGCCATCTGCATTTCCTCTTTGGGAAAATGTCTATTGAGTTCTTATGCCCATTTCTTAATTGGGTTGTTAAGTTTTTTGATGTTGAGTTATATGAGTTAAGAACTGGCTCATTGGAAAAGACCCTGATGCTGGGAAAGATTGAAGGCAAGAGGAGAAGGGGACAACAGAGGATGAAATGGTTGGATGGCATCACCAACTCGATGGACATGAGTTTGAGCAAGCTCCGGGAGTTGGTGATGGACAGGGAAGCTTGGTGTGCTACAGTCCATGGGGTTGCAAAGAGTCGGACATGACTGAGTGAACTGAACTGAATCCTTTATCATTCATTTCATCTGCAAATATTTTATCCCATTCAGTAGGTTGTCTTTTCATCTTGTTGATGGTTTCCTTTGCTCTGCAAAAACTTTTAAGTTTAATTAGGTCCCATTTATTTATTTTTTTCTTTTATTTTCTTCACTTTAAGAGATGAATACCAAAAAATATATACTGTTATGATTTATGTCAGGGTGTGTTCTGCCTGTGTTTTCCTTGAGGAATTTTATAGTATGCAGTCTTACATTTAGACTTCTAATTCATTTAGACTTGTAATTCAGAATCCATTTTGAGTTTATTTTTGTACGCTTGACATATAAAATTATAAGATATTTTAAGTGTACATCTACCTATATATTGTAAAATGTTCCCTCTTTATTAACATATCTATCACTTCACATAAATATTTCTTTATTCATTTATTGTGAGAACTTGCATTCTACTCCTTTAGCAAGTTTCTGTTATATAATACAGTGTTATCAGTTATTGTCAGGTTTTACATTAGATCCTTAGGCCTTATTCATCTTATAACACATCCAGCAGATTCTTATACATGTGATCCACAGACTCCAAATTATTCTTCTATATCTTGAAATCTGACGGTCATGCCTAATATGATTTTTTGAAATGCTACTCCTATTGCCCAGTTTTAATGGCTATAAGACTTCTACTCCTTTTGAAGCTATATATGACTACTGTAAGGATGCTTTGATTTTTTTTTTTGAAGTTTGAAGACTAAACATTTGTTTTACATATCGTATATACCTACCTGATTATAAGTTTGAGGATGTCATGAATCTGGTTAAAATTCTCTTTATTCCTAGAAATCCTTCTTTCATTAACTGGCTTTTGTCCCTCTTTTTATGACTGCCCTCATGTTAAATACCTAGTTTGCAGGTTATCAGTTTCTATGTTTCTCTCTTTGGTTTTAGGTATTCTTGTTTTGTTTTCAAATGTGTATTAGTCCTTGGTCCTATTAGTCCTTAGCTTATTAGTCCTTAATATCTACTACATCTAAGGGTGTAGGCCGGCCATAGGGAATGATTTCAGGAACTCACTGAAGTTATCTTAAAGATTCCAACATCTAAAGAAAAAACAAAAATGTTTCTATTTTCCAGTAAGGCCTTGATCTTTATTAAAATACAGACAAACACTTCTTAGGTTAATAACTTACTCATTCATTTGTTCGTTCATCTATTCATTTAACTACTATTTGTTGAATATCTGCTGTAGCAAGACCATAGTAGAACATAGTGAGTGTCTTAGATGTTGTCAGTAGAAACTGAATGAATTGAAAGGGACATAGTTGAAGAACAGAGAAGCTTTGAGCCATTGAAAATGAATTTTTAAGTATGAAGCCAACTCTAGGCTTAAGCTATGGTGAAACATTTCTGCTATGGAGACATGATATTGTCCAAACTCTTGGCACATTATAGATTGTGGTTTCTTTGAGGTCAGGAATTGCGTCATCTATTTATTCTTTTTCCTGCCTATTTAATCTAGTGTCCTAAAACCAGTGAATGTGTAGTAATTGTATTTCTTTGATTATCTTTACCATAATATAAATGAAATTCTGCATCATTTTTCATTCACTTTTAAAACTGTATAGATACTAAACATTCATTATAAGATTCCATGATATTTTAAAACAGCTTTGCTGCTAAGTCGCTTCAGTCATGACCGACTCTGTGCAACCCCAGAGTCAGCAGCCCACCAGGCTCCCTCGTCCCTGTGATTCTTCAGGCAAGAACACTGGAGTGGGTTGCCATTTCCTTCTCCAGTGCATGAAAGTGAAAAGGGAAAGTGAAGTCGCTCAGTCATGTCTGACTCTTAGCGACCCCATGCACTGCAGCCTACCAGGCTCCTCCGTCCATGGGATTTTCCAGGCAAGAGTACTGGAGTGGGGTGCCATTATTGAGATATAATTCATATAACA
The DNA here is from genome assembly GCA_935064755.1 of Tragelaphus eurycerus. NCBI lineage: Eukaryota > Metazoa > Chordata > Mammalia > Artiodactyla > Bovidae > Tragelaphus > Tragelaphus eurycerus. The sequence goes on along the minus strand of CAKXYN010000015.1, from coordinate 13,226,700 downwards.
TAAAATTTCAGTTCAGTTCAGTCGCTCAGTTGTGTCCGACTCTTTGAGACCCCATGATTGCAGCACGCCAGGCCTCCCTGTCCATCACCAACTCCTGGAGTTCACTCAGACTCACGTCCATTGAGTTGGTGATGCCATCCAGGCATCTCATCCTCTGTCGTCCCCTTCTCCTCCTGCCCCCAATCCCTCCCAGTATCAGAGTCTTTTCCAATGAGTCAACTCTTTGCATGATGTGGCCAAAGTGCTGGAGTTTCAGCTTTAGCATCATTCCTTCCAAAGAAATCCCAGGGCTGATCTACTTCAGAATGGACTGGTTGGATCTCCTTGCAGTCCAAGGGACTCTCAAGAGTCTCCAACACCACAGTTCAAAGTTTACTTGTTTTAATTATATAATTTAGTATTAATTATTGAGTTATAAAGGTTCTTTATATATTATGAATACAAGTCTCCAAATGAAGGTTCTCATATATATGATTTGCAAATATTTTTCCTATTCTGTGGAGTTTTTTTTTATGTTCTTGAAAGTATTATTTGCAGCACAAGAATTTAAATTTTGAAGTAATCTAATTTATCTATTTTTTCATTTGTCTTTGGTACCATGACCCTTTTTTTTTTAATTTTATTTTATTTAACTTTACAATATTGTATTGGTTTTGCCATATATCGAAATGAATCTGCCACAAGTATACATGTGTTCCCCATCCTGAACCCTCCTCCCTCCTCCCTCCCCATACCATCCCTCTGGGTTGTCTCAGTGCACCAGCCCCAAGCATCCAGTATCGTTCATCAAACCTGGACTGGTAACTCATTTCATATATGCTATTATACATATTTCAATGCTATTCTCCCAAATCATCCCATCCTCTCCCTCTCCCAGAGTCCAAAAGACTGTTCTATACATCAGTGTCTCTTTTGCTATCTTGTATACAGGGTTATTGTTACCATCTTTCTAAATTCCATATATATGCGTTAGTATACTGTATTTGTGTTTTTCTTTCTGGCTTACTTCACTCTGTATAATAGGCTCCAGTTTCATCCACCTCATTAGAACTGATTCAAATGTATTCTTTTTAATGGCTGAGTAATACTCCATTGTGTATATGTACCACAACTTTCTTATCCATTCATCTGCTGATGGACATCTAGGTTGCTTCCATGTCCTGGCTGTTATAAACAGTGCTGTGATGAACATTGGGGTACACGTGTCTCTTTCAATTCTGATTTCCTCAGTGTATATGCCCAGCACTGGGATTGCTGGATCATAAGGCAGTTGTATTTCCAGTTTTTTAAGGAATCTCCACACTGTTCTCCATAGTGGCTGTACTAGTTTGCATTCCCACCAACAGTGTAAGAGGGTTCCCTTTTCTCAATACTCTCTCCAGCATTTATTGCTTGTAGACTTGGATCGCAGCCATTCTGACTGGCATGAAATGGTACCTCATAGTGGTTTTGATTTGCATTTCTCTGATAATGAGTGAGGTTGAGCATCTTTTCATGTGTTTGTTAGCCATCTGTATGTCTTCTTTGGAGAAATGTCTATTTAGTTCTTTGGCCCATTTTTTGATTGGGTCATTTATTTTTCTGGAACTGAGTTGTAGGAGTTGCTTGTGTATTTTTGAGATTAGTTATTTGTCTGTTGCTTCATTTGCTATTATTTTCTCCCATTCTGAAGGCTGTCTTTTCACCTTGCTTATAGTTTCTTTTGTTGTGAAGAAGCTTTTAAGTTTAATTAGGTCCCATTTGTTTATTTTTGCTTTTATTTTCAATAAAAGTGGGTGGGTCATAGAGGATCCTGCTGTGATGTATGTCGGAGAGTGCTTTGCCTATGTTCTCCTGTAGGAGTTTTATAGTTTCCGGTCTTACATTTAGATCTTTAATCCATTTTGAGTCCATGACTTTTTAATATTAGGTAAATAATTTATCACTGTACTGAAGCAAATCACGCCTGGTTTGCTTGCCTTCTTAATGTAATTTAATTCCCTCATGTTTTCCAAATTTTCACTTGTTGCTTATTTCTGAAAAATAATCAAGGAACTCTATTTTCGTTAAAATTTTCAGGATTGATGGAAGAACAGGTGAATAATTTGTTCTTCACAGAATGAGATAAGCTGCTTTGTTCCTAGAAATATCCAGTAGAGTATGCTTCTCTGACTAGTATAATACATAAAATAATACATATTCTTTCCCAGACTTAAAAAAAATACATGTAAAATACATCTCTGTGTGTCTGTACCTGTGTATGAGATGCATCTGTGTCTGTGAGAACAAGCCTTTGTGTCTACATGTGTACCCATATCTGTGTGTTTGTGCATCTCCTTGTGCGTGTGTATGTATTTGATACCTAGCATTTGTTATGCCAGATCCTGACTGGGCATTGTGGTTTTGGTGTTGGAATACAGAAAGTAAAGGAAATGGATGAGAATTTTCTGTTTCATTCTTAATCTGCTCCTTGAAATCCTAGGTCTGCAAAAGGAAGAGAGCTAGAGAATGAAAAGTATTTAAAGGAGACCCTAGTTAATTTGCGAACGCTAGACCAGGGCTAAGGACACTTACATAGCAACAGAGGTATATACCTCATATCACTAGACTCCTGCACAGCTAAGCAGATACTAGAGTTTACAGTGGTCTATTCCAATTGTAATAATAAGATGCAGATTTCATGTTATGGTACAAAATTAGTATGTAACACAAGAGTTAACTTCAGAAGCTTTTAGAGCCTGAATTTTAGGCTACCTTAAAGGTTCAGGGCTTCTCTGGTGACTCACATAGTAAAGAATATGCCTGCAATACAGGAGACCTGGGTTCAATCCAGATCATGTGGAAGATCCCCTGGAGAAGGGAATGGCTTCCCACTCCAGTATTCTTGCCTGGAGAATTCCATGGACAGAGGAGCCTGGTGGGCTACAGTTCATGGGGTCGCAAAGAGCTGGACGTGACTGAGCGACTAACACTTAAAGTTTCAATATAACAAAAGCATCAAGAATAATGTTTTCATGCTTCAGGAGTTAATAACTTTGTGACTTATGAAAAAATTATAGTGTTTCTAACAGAATCTAGCTAGTTCCCATTGCAGATGACACCAAAGTAGATTCATCATATTCAAGAAACTATACATCTTATAGTATAGCAAAGGATGTATGTCTGTCCTTTATTCTAGGAATCAAAATGGAAAAACTTTTTGTATTTCGTTATCTTAAACTCCTCTTTTGATTTCTAGATAAGCTTTCAAAGCCTTGTTAAATCAAGTAGCACTGGTGTTTACGTAAATTGTAATCCAGATTTAGTAGGGCTCTTGGTTTAGCTAAAGTTTTTGACAGAAGAAGGTAAAGTAGGAAGTATTTGTATTCTGATTGTATTTTTAAACCTTTCAGTTTTTTCCTAAACTTACTGAGGCTCTCCTATGTTCTATCCAGACTTTTGTTAAATTTTATATATTTTGTTCAGTTGCTCAGTCATGTCCAACTCTTTGCAACCCCATGGACTGCAACACGCCAGGCTTCCCTGTCCTTCACCATCTCCTAGAGCTTGCTCAAATTCATGTTCATTGAATCAGTGATTCCATCCAACCATCTCATCCTCCGTTGTCCCCTTCTCCTCCTGCCTTCAATCTTTCCTAGCATCAGGGTCTTTTCCAGTGAGTCAGCTCTTCGCATCAGGTGGTCAAAGTATTAGAGCTTCAGCCTCAGCGTCAGTCCCTCCATTGAATATTCAGGATTGATTTCCTTTAAGATTGACTGGTTTGATCTCCTTGCAGTCCAGGGGACTCTCAAGAGTCCTTTCCAACACCATAATTCAAAAGCACCAGTTCTTCAACACTCAACCTTCTTTATGGTCCAGCTCTCAATCCATACATGACTACTAGAAAAACTATAGCTTTGACTATACGGATCTTTGTCAGTAAAGTAATGTCTCTTCAACACTGTGTAGGTTTGTCATACCTTTTTTTTCAAGGAGTAAACATCTTTTAATTTCATGGCTACAGTCACCATCTGCAGTGATTTTGGAGCCCAAGAAAATAAAGTCTGTAAGTGTTTTCCATTGTTTCCACATCTATTTGCCACGAAGTGATGGGACTGGATGCCATGATTAGTTTTTTGAATGTTGAGTTTTAAGCCAGCTTTTTTCACTCTCCTCTTTCACCTTCATCAAGAGTCTTTTACAAATATATAATTGCCCTAAAAAGGAAAGGAATGTGACTTTTGAGATCTGAAAAATGAGTAGTATTTATTGGGTGGAGAGAGGTAAGTGATGGAGTGTAGAGGCTCATAGAAGAGACTTTGCAGCAGAAAGAAACATGGGGAGGATGAAGAGAGTCAGTATGGTTAGAGCTCAAAGAGTTAGTAGGTGATGAGGCAGGGGCTGGACCATATAGAACCTAGAGGCATGTTGATAAGGTTAAGAACACTAGGAAACTATGTAAGAGTATTGCTTGTGTGCTCAGTTGCTGTGTCCAGCTCTTTGCAACTTTGTGGATTGCAGCCTGCCAGGCTCCTCTGTGCATGGGATTTCCCAGGCAAGAATATTGGAGTGGGTTGCCCTTTCCTTCTCCAGGTTATCTTGCCAACCCAGGGATCAAACCCGTGTCTCCTACATTGGCAGCTGGATTCTATACCACTGAGCCACCAGTGAAGCCCTATGTAAGAGTATTAAAGCAAGGGTTTAATACATAGATTCCTATGACAACAGAGTAGAAAACTAATTAGAGGGCTGAAAGAGAAAATGGAAATGTGGGTCGCCTAGAGAGTAAGATCATTGCAGTAGTTCCTCTAGGAATTGCAGTTGAATGGGTTAATAATAAGAAAAATGGGCAAATTAGAGAAATATTTAGAAGGGAAAATCAAGGGAAAATGGTGACCGATTGAATAATTGGGGTTGGTGGGGAGGTTATGTAAAGAATGATTCACGAGTTTCTGGGGCATGTGGAAATAGAGGATCTTTAGTGCAGTGTACTCAGATAGGGAATGCTTTAGGAGAATCTTTTAGGGGAGGACATTATGGGGACTCATGAATTTGGTTTGCTATGTTGTTTGAGGCACTTTTTGAGACATCCACATTATATGGGTAAATTGACTTGACTATGGAGGATAAAAAGCCTCTTGATGAAAGTGAAAGTGGAGAGTGAAAATGTTGGCTTAAAGCTCAACATTCAGAAAACGAAGATCATGGCATCTGGTCCCATCACTACATGGGAAATAGATGGGGAAACAGTGGAAACAGTGTCAGACTTTGTTTTTCTGGGCTCCAAAATCACTGCAGATGGTGACTGCAGCCATGAAATTAAAAGACGCTTGCTCCTTGGAAGGAAAGTTATGACCAACCTAGATAGCATATTCAAAAGCAGAGACATTACTTTACCAACAAAGGTTCGCCTAGTCAAGGCTATGGTCTTTCCTGTGGTCATGTATGGATGTGAGAGCTGGACTGTGAAGAAGGCTGAGCGCCGAAGAATTGATGCTTTTGAACTGTGGTGTTGGAGAAGACTCTTGAGAGTCCCTTGGACTGCAAGAAGATCCAACCAGTCCATTCTGAAGGAGATCAGTCCTGGAATTTCTTTGGAAGGAATGATGCTAAAGCTGAAACTCCAGTATTTTGGCCACCTCATGCGAAGAGTTGACTCATTGGAGAAGACTCTGATGCTGGGAGGGATTGAGGGCAGGAGGAGAAGGGAACGACAGAGGATGAGATGGCTGGATGGCATCACTGACTCGATGGATGCGAGTCTGAGTGACCTCCGGGAGCTGGTGATGGACAGGGAGGCCTGGCGTGCTGCGGTTCATGGGGTCGCAAAGAGTCGGACACGACTGAGCGACTGATCTGATCTGATCTGATCTGATGGAGGATAATGTCTGAAGCTTAGAGGTCTGGGCTAGAGCTAGAGATATCAGAGTCATTTGTATCTAGACTGAAAGAAAGTATAGATAAGAAAAGAAGAGGGCCCATAGTTAAGTCTTGAAGAATTCTAATGATTATCACCAACTAAAGTGGAGTGAGCCTGTAAAGAAGACTGGCAAAGTAGCCAAAGAAATGGGATGAAAATCAGGAAAGCTAAGGGAAAAAAGTATCAAGGAGAGAGAGAGATTAACACTGTTGGATGCTTCTGAAAAATGGCAAGTAAAATGAACAAGAAATTTGGTTTCAGCAACATTCCTTGATCTTAGCAAAAGTGGTTTCTAGAGAATGATGGAACAAACCAGATTGGAGTGAGTTAAGGAGTAAATGGAAGGTGAGGAAATGAAATTGGCTATATGAACTCTTCAAAAGAAGCCAGATAGCTTGTGACTGGAGAGAGATGAGGGATAAGGAGATTTTATATTTAAGATGGGAAGAACATTAATGTTTTTAAAACTTGTGGTTAGAAGATAAGTAATAAATAGGGTAAAATTCCCCAGAGGGTAGAGGTAAGTACTTATCAAAGAAATAACTTTAACAGATTTATACCTTATTTATTGTAATAGGTATGAAGGAAGAAAGAATGGGTGCACATGTATAAGGTTTACTAGCAAGATACTGAGGGAGTTCTGCTTAGAGAAGCTTTTTTTTTTTCCCCTAAGAACAAAATAAAGTCCTTTTTGGTAATAAAGAGAAATGTATTGGAGGTGTAAGACAGAAGAGAAGTAGGAACTTTAAGAATATCGGAGATTTGACATAGTTGTGGGACTTTGGAAAATTAGTTGAACAGGGAAATGTCATAAAAATGATCAGATCAGATCAGATCAGATCAGTCGCTCAGTCGTGTCCGACTCTTTGCGACCCCATGAACCGCAGCACGCCAGGCCTCCCTGTCCATCACCAGCTCCCGGAGGTCACTCAGACTCGCATCCATCGAGTCAGTGATGCCATCCAGCCATCTCATCCTCTGTCGTCCCCTTCTCCTCCTGCCCTCAATCCCTCCCAGCATCAGAGTCTTCTCCAATGAGTCAACTCTTCGCATGAGGTGGCCAAAATATTGGAGTTTCAGCTTTAGCATCATTCCTTCCAAAGAAATTCCAGGACTGATCTCCTTCAGAATGGACTGGTTGGATCTTCTTGCAGTCCAAGGGACTCTCAAGAGTCTTCTCCAACACCACAGTTCAAAAGCATCAATTCTTCGGCGCTCAGCCTTCTTCACAGTCCAGCTCTCACATCCATACATGACCACAGGAAAGACCATAGCCTTGACTAGGCGAACCTTTGTTGGTAAAGTAATGTCTCTGCTTTTGAATATGCTATCTAGGTTGGTCATAACTTTCCTTCCAAGGAGCAAGCGTCTTTTAATTTCATGGCTGCAGTCACCATCTGCAGTGATTTTGGAGCCCAGAAAAACAAAGTCTGACACTGTTTCCACTGTTTCCCCATCTATTTCCCATGTAGTGATGGGACCAGATGCCATGATCTTCGTTTTCTGAATGTTGAGCTTTAAGCCAACCTTTTCACTCTCCACTTTCACTTTCATCAAGAGGCTTTTTAGCCCCTCCTCACTTTCTGCCATAAGAGTGGTGTCATCTGCATATCTGAGGTTATTGATATTTCTCCCGGCAATCTTGATTCCAACTTCTGTTTCTTCCAGTCCAGCATTTCTCATGATGTACTCTGCATATAAGTTAAATAAACATGGTGACAATATGCAGCCTTGACGTACTCCTTTTCCTATTTGGAACCAGTCTGTTGTTCCATGTCCAGTTCTAACTGTTGCTTCCTGACCTGCATACAGATTTCTTAAGAGGCAGATCAGGTGGTCTGGTATTCCCATCTCTTTCAGAATTTTCCATAGTTTATTGTGATCCACATAGTCAAAGGCTTTGGCATAGTCAATAAAGCAGAAATAGATGTTTTTCTGGAACTCTCTTGCTTTTTCCATGATCCAGCGGATGTTGGCAATTTGATCTCTGGTTCCTCTGCCTTTTCTAAAACCAGCTTGAACATCAGGAAGTTCACGGTTCACATATTGCTGAAGCCTGGCTTGGAGAATTTTGAGCATTACTTTACTAGCGTGTGAGATGAGTGCAATTGTGCGGTAGTTTGAGCACTCCTTGGCATTGCCTTTCTTTGGGATTGGGATGAAAACTGACCTTTTCCAATCTTGTGGCCACTGCTGAGTTTTCCAAATTTGCTGGCATATTGAGTGTAGCACTTTCACAGCATCATCATTCAGGACTTGGAATAGCTCCACTGGAATTCCATCACCTCCACTAGCTTTGTTCATAGTGATGCTTTCTAAGGCCCATTTGACTTCACATTCCAAGATGTCTGGCTCTAGGTCAGTGATCACATCATCATGATTATCTGGGTCTTGAAGCTCTTTTTTGTACAGTTCTTCTGTGTATTCTTGCCACCTCTTCTTAATATCTTCTGCTTCTGTTAGATCCACACCATCTCTGTCCTTTATCGTGCCCATCTTTGCATGAAATGTTCCTTTGGTATCTCTGATTTTCTTGAAGAGATCCCTAGTCTTTCCCATTCTGTTGTTTTCCTCTATTTCTTTGCATTGATCACTGAAGAAGGCTTTCTTATCTCTTCTTGCTATTCTTTGGAACTCTGCATTTAGATGTTTATATCTTTCCTTTTCTCCTTTGCTTTTCGCTTCTCTTCTTTTCACAGCTATTTGTAAGGCCTCCCCAGACAGCCATTTTGCTTTTTGGCATTTCTTTTCCATGGGGATGGTCTTGATCCCTGTCTCCTGTACAATGTCACGAACCTCATTCCATAGTTCATCAGGCACTCTATCTATCAGATCTAGGCCCTTAAATCTATTTCTCACTTCCACTGTATAATCATAAGGGATTTGATTTAGGTCATACCTGAATGGTCTAGTAGTTTTCTCTACTTTCTTCAATTTCAGTCTGAATTTGGCAATAAGGAGTTCATGGTCCGAGCCACAGTCAGCTCCTGGTCTTGTTTTTGCTGATTGTATAGAGCTTCTCCATCTTTGGCTGCAAAGAATATAATTGATCTGATTTAGGTGTTGACCATCTGGTGATGTCCATGTATAGATGATAGTAGTGATAAAAGCCTATTTGAAATTTGTGATTATGAATTTATAATGCAACCCATCTACCTTGTCAAATGACTTTTCCCAGCAGCTTTGGCTACTTGAACACAAGACTGATAGCTCTGGGAAGGAAAGAAAGCAGTGGTGTGCTGCTAAATGTTTAACAACAGTTCTTAGAGAAAAAAATATCTGATTTGTTTGTAACTTTTGCTGATATGCGTGGTACCATGTATCTGTGGCCAATTTCAAAGTAGCAATCTGAAGATCACCCAATGCAGAGTTGAAAAGAGATGAGTAGCAAACCCTTTCCATCACTCAGATATAACCTCAAAAGCACATACAGTAGTAAAAATGTATAAATAAATAAATAATGTAAAATAGGAAGTGATGCCTTTTGAGTATTTATTGTCTATATTTAAATATAATTTATCTGCAATTTTATTTAATTTAAATTTTAATGATGGCTCTATAACAGTACAAAATAATCATTAAAATATAATAATCTCTCAGCATTAGGCAGTTCCAGCACTCAGGTACGTGTAGTACAATGTGATAAGTGATTAATTATGGAGCAGTGCACAGAATGCTGTCAGACAAAGGGAATAGCATCTAACATGGTTATAGAGATACAGTTGTACCTTCAGAAATAAAATAGTCTTCCTTTTTCAGACACTTGAGCAGAAGGGAAGTAAGTTATCTTCCTTCCTTAGGTTATTTTACATAGAGATGGAAGTACAAAAGATTCAGAACATTTCCAAATAGAATTGTTTTTATTGCAAAGGGATTAATAAGAGATATTGAAGCTGACCTGAGAGAATAGTGCACACAAAAGAAGTATGTTTGCCTAGTGAATATCAGTAATATCTAGCAAAATGTAACAATTTCCAGAATTCAGATAAATTTTAGAGTTATAGTATTATAGGAAAGATAGGCCAAAATGGCGTATATAAGATATCAGAGAAATTTTTAGAGGTTCCAATATTAACTAGACTCCATCTTCATTTCTTTTGGGGAAAAAAATTAACTTATCCTTCTCTAAAATTTTATGACAACTAAGAATTTGTAAAGGCATTCACATCATCAAATAAAACCTTAAGGTTTTATACTATATGGATGGTGACCTTTTTCACTTGACTATTGTGCTATTTACTTATTATGGAGAAGAGTGGTATCTTCTCATTTTATTTTGTTTCAACTTGTTTTGCTCTTGTGTGTATTCTTCATTATCTCTAGCTACAAGACATTTTTGCCAAAATGTGTTCGAGCAAAGATCCAAGAGTATCATATTTTGACAAGGAAGAGAATAAGGTACAGATTTCGCAGATTTATTGAGCAATTCAGCCATTGCAAAGCCACTGCCAGAAACTTGAAACTTAAGTATCTTATAAATCTGGAAACTCTTCAGTCTGCCTTCTACACAGAGCAATTTGAAGTAAAAGAACCTGGAAGAGGTCCTTCAGGTGAGGAGATTTTTGCAACCATTATAATAACTGGAAACGGTGGAATTCAGTGGTCAAGAGGGAAACATAAAGAAAGTGAGACACTGACAGAACAGGTAATCCTCAATGATATGTTCTCATTCTTTGTTAATTTAAGTAGAATGGCAATAGAAGCAAAGTACTTTCAGTCATTTGGAACATGGTCTTGCACTACTCTCCCTTCCATTGATATAAGTGAAGTTTTTAATAATGTGACACCAGCAAGATCATAGCTATGGTTCTTTTCTCATTGTTCTTAAATGGCCTTTTGTTTGTTTTCTATGACAAAATAATTAGTAATAGTGTTCTTTTTTAATTTTTGTTTTTTAAAATTCTGTAAGTGTGATAACACATTTACAGGAGACTTGGAAAATACAGATGGTGTTCTTATAAGTTCAAAAAGGCTTGCATTCTAAAAGTGATTTTTAAGGTTGTTTTGCTTCTTTTTTTTTTCTTTTACTGTTACTGATAACTGGAAGCACAATTATGAGATTCAGTTAGAAAATGATTAGTTTTTATTGATTTTATGATTTTGCATACTTGTTAAATACTTCTTTAAGTTTGCATTACAAGTTTTAAGTTTGTACATGTCTATATTGTTCTTAGGATGTTATCAGATATTTATTTTTTTTATTTTAATTATTTGGTAAACTGAATTTTCTGGTAATGGTTTCTATTAATGTTGATTGGATTGAAGGGTACTATAGCACACTTTACCCACTCCAGTGTTCTTGCCTGGAGAATCCCAGGGACGGGGGAGCCTGGTGAGCTTCCGTCTGTGGGGTCGCACAGAGTCGGACACGACTGAAGCGACGCAGCAGCAGCAGCAGCAGCATAGCACACTTTAGATTCCTGGCACCCTTTAATCTTCTCATTTTGAATGGAAACCAAGATACAGTGTAGTCTTAGGGTTACATTATTGGGAGAAAGAATCTCATTTAGTGCTTATCTATTGCTGTCAATACTTTTAAAAAGAATTTGGAATGAAAAATTATAAGTCTTATTTCTAAATGGCTCTGTAAATTCAAACTATTTTTACTATCAACTGCTCTTAATTACAGGATTTACAGTTGTATTGTGATTTTCCTGATATTATTGATATCAGTATTAAACAAGCAAATCAAGAAGGCGCAAATGAAAGCAGAATTGTAACTATTCATAAGCAAGATGGTAAAAGTCTAGTAAGTTTGCTTTATCATTATATAATGGTTATGCTTTATGGTTGTCAGAAATAAGTATTTCAGAATCTTAATACTAAGATGTTCTCTTGTAGGGATTTTGATTATAATTTTAAACAGAGCTATACCATCAATTTAGAGCTGTAAACATCAATTTAGTAAGCTTTTTTATTATATCTAGTTTTTTATATCACTACCAACACCATCTCCCCAAAGAATGTCTTGTACATTAATGTATTTTTCAGTCATTTTCATAATTAGCAAAGCACCAGTTACTTCCTGCCCTCTCCTCTCCCACCCCAACCCCAGTTTTGCTCGTTCCCTGTTGTAATGCTCCTTCTTGTCTATACAGTCTACCCTCTATATCTGTGAGTTCCATATCCACAGATTCAACTAGCTGCAGATTGAAAATATTCAGAGAAAAAATTCTAGAAAGTTCCAAAAAGCAACCTTGAATTTACCATGTGCAGACAGCTATTTGCATAGCATTTATATTGTATTTATAACCATTCACATCTCATTTACATTATATTAGGCATTTTAGAGATGATTTAAAGGATATGGGAGGATATACATACTTTATATGCAGATACTGCATCATTTTATATAAGGGACTTGTGGATTCATGGATTTTGGTGTCTGTGAAGGGGAGACAGATCCTTGAGCCAATACCATGCAGATATAGAGGAATGGAGGGACAACTGTATAATCTTTTTTACCAGTAGAGGTGTGCGTAATTCTATCATATTGCCTATTCATATAACAAATTGTGAACCAATCCCAGGTAATCCCTATCTGAACTGTGAGGCATGTTTGATTATAAAAGATTAACGTTTTCTCTGTTTAAAATAGCTTCAGAGGGAGTTCCCTGGTGGTTGTCCAGTGGATTGGACTGTGTGCTTCCACTACAGGGCCATGGGTTTGATCTCTGGTCTGGGAACTAAGAGCCCACATGCTGCCCAGCCTGGGCTAATAATAATAATAATAATAAGATAAAACAGCTTCAGACATCCTACTTATTTTAATTGAAAGGAAGAAATGAATTCCTTTGTACTGTGCTCTTAAACTGCTTATTTTTCTGGCTCTGTTTTCTTTTTAACTCAGATACTTCTTGTACTTTTGGCTTAAACGTCATATTTATTTTGTAATTTAAATATCTCTCTGTCTTACCTCTCTGGCCATTTCAGGGTTATATGACCAAAATTATAAAACTTGTAACTCACTTTGATCAGCATGCTTTCCTGTTCTTAGGTATTAATCCTTTGTTGCACAGGTTTGCAATTCTTCATGTCATTGTTTATGGTGTCTTTTATAGGAATCGTTTTTATAACCTGTGTTAACTATTTTTTATAGTTCAAATACCTCACAGAGTTCTCTCCTTATAATTTTTGGCATAAGTACATATTCTGTATTCTCATTGTGATTAGTAGTATTCTTTGCTGAACCAGGCATTGTAAATGATCACGTTTTCATTCTTATATATACAACTTTTTGTTTTTCTGCACGTTGATTGTTCCTTCGGTTTCTTTTAGTATTTCTAATTCATACCAACTTTTGTATCAGACTAGATATAGATAGGTTTCTAATTGAGTTGAGTGGAGTATTTGTCTAATGGGTGTATTGGAAAATACAGTATAATTATGGGTATAGAGTGGACTGTAACTGGAAAAGCATGGTAAACCCATATTTGAGAGGGTCTCAAATATCAGACACAAGAATTTGTAATTCAAAGTGTATAACTTGGAGCCATAAAAGACATTTGAGCAATCGCAAAGAAAAGTAATGTAGAAGAATTACCTGATAACATGCAGTGAAAATAAATTTCTTCTTTTTCTTTTCTCCTCCTAGGAAATTGAGCTTAAGTCATTAAGAGAAGCTTTGTCTTTTGTCTCATTAATTGATGGATATTATAGATTAACTGCAGATGCACATCATTATCTTTGTAAAGAAGTAGCACCTCCAATGGTGCTTGAAAATATACAAAGCAACTGTCATGGCCCAATTTCGTGAGTAATACTGAGTTTTAAAGTAAATTTTTTAAAGTAATAACAAGATATTTATAAAGAATATTTTACACAGCAGAATAATATACCTAGGTTTAGGAAGTTCAGGAAAAGAAATATTATCTTGATCTGACTGAAATTATTCTTCTTTTAACAAAAATCTATTTCTAATCAGGTTATATAATAATTAGAATTATTTAGATTATAATCTACCATCTACTTTCCAGTCTATAGTACTAACTTGTTGTATAGGTTTGATATTTAGTACTATAAGTTAAGTTCAGTCGCTCAGTCGTGTCTGACTCTTTGTGACCCCATGATGTGCAGCACATGCCTCCCTGTCCATCACCAACTCCCGGAGTTCACTCAAACTCATGTCCATCGAGTTGGTGATGCCATCCAGCCATCTCATCCTCTGTCGTCCCCTTCTTCTCTTGCCCCCAATCCCTCCCAGCATCAGAGTCTTTTCCAGTGAGTCAACTCTTCGCATGAGGTGGCCAAAGTACTGGAGTTTTAGCTTTAGCATCAGTCCTTCCAATGAACACCCAGGACTGATCTCTTTTAGAATGGACTGGTTGGATCTCCTTGTGTTTAATTAATTCTTTGGTATTAATTTTTTAAAACTGTCCAATTTATGTTTCATTAATTTGGAAATAATGTGGAGGAGCCACAATGCAAAATTTGATAATCATCCTTATTTTTTGAATAATCCAGCACTTTCTACTGAAAGCTTTGAATACAAACTGTATCTGATGTCCATCTTTCTAGACTATTGCTGTGCAGTATATGATGGAAATGAAATGTTCTATATCTGTGCTCTTTAGTAATTGCTACTAGCCACATGTGGCTATTTAATATTTAAAATGTTTCTACTGCAACCTAGGAACTAAATTTTTTATTTAATTTTAATAGTTTTACAGTTGACCCTTGAACAATACAGGATGTTAATCCACATATAACTTATAGTCAGTCCTCCATATCTGTGGTTCCTCGATATCCTTAAGTTCAAACAACCACAGACCATGCAGTAGTATAATATTTACTACTGAAAAATACCTGCATATATGTGGACCCTTGCAGTTCAAACCCACACTGTTCAAAGGTCAACTGTGAAGAGCTTCATGTGGCTACTAGCCAACATATTGACCCATACAGTTGTAGACCTTACTTTAGCACTAGATAAAACCAGCTATCATGAATATCTGTTCACCCCAAGTAGAGGTTATGTCTCAACCAGAATGTGTTTTATGATTGGCACCAGGTTTGAAGGCGGAGAAGGCAGGGGCACCCCACTCCAATACTCTTGCCTGGAAAATCCCATGGACTGAGGAGCCTGGTAGGCTGCAGTCCATGGGATCGCTACGAGTCAGACACAACTGAGCGACTTCACTTTCACTTTTCACTTTCATGTATTGGAGGAGGAAATGGCAACCCACTCCAGTGTTCTTGCCTGGAGAATCCCAGGGACGGGGGAGCCTAGTGGGCTGCCGTCTATGGGGTCTCACAGAGTCAGACGCGACTGAAGCAACTTACCAGCAGCAGCGGCAGGTTTGAAGGACTTGAGCAGAAGAAACAATCTGGGATTTTGAGCATATGTTTTTTACCTTAGTGAAAGTGTTACTTGCTCAGTTGTGTCTGACTCTGCTATCCCATGCACTGTAGCCCTCCAGGCTTCTCTGTCCATGGGTTTCTCCAGGCAAGAATACTGGAGGTATTGCCATTCCCTTCTCTAGGAGATCCAACCCGGGTCTTCTGCATTGCAGGCAGATTCTTCACAGTCTGAGCCACTGAAGAAGCTTTTTTACCTTAACCTATCTTTAAATATTTGAGAAATCAGGTCCTGACTGAAATTCAAGACTGATTTGATCTATACCTAATGTCTGTTTAAGACGTATGATTGTGAGAATTCCCTGGTGATCCAGTGGTTCTGTCTCTGTGCTTCCACTGGAGGGGGCATGGGTTTGATCCTTGATCAGGGAACTAAGATCCCACATGCTAATCAGTGCAGCCAAAAAAGAAGTATGGTTGCTATGAAAAAGTTGCATTATTTGAACATTCTGTAATTTATATATTCAATATTTTAAAAACTCCTGCCATTCATTCATTCATTATCCACCCATCCATTCTTTCATTTATTTGTAGAACATTTACTAAGTACCTGATATCTATCAGGTGCTGGTTTATATATGAGAAATACAGTGATAAGTAAAGAAGAGATAATTCTTGCTTTCATGTAGATTACATTTCTTTCAATATATACAGCTTCAGTTAAACATATAGCAAATTTTAAAAAATTAGTAGTCTTTGTTGCTTGTCATTGGTCTTCTATTAGACCTTGGTATTATATTAAATATTAAAAATACTCATAAATTTTTATATTAGTAATGGCTGTGATGGAAGAGACAAGTGTTTTATGATACACTGTTTGTATAGTTAAATGAAGTTTTGAGTATGGTTTTTAAAATACTAAATTTGAAATTGGAAGGCAGAAAAGTCAAAGGAATGAATTATGTTCTTTGTGATTTTGTATGTCTTATAATACCTTATGTTTTTAAAGCAATATAATTGCCCCTTGAATCAATGTGAACTTATTGCAGAATGGCTTGGTACTTCAGTATTTTTCCTTGCAAGATTCCTGGTAAAAATATAAAGTAGAGGAGACTTATAAAAATTCTTAGAATTTTTTGTCAGTCCAGGTACGATGCCCGATAACAGATGCCTGGGACTGGAGCACTGGGATGACCTGGAGGGATGGTGTGGGAGGGGGGAGGGAGGAGGGTTCAGGATGGGGAGCACGGATATTCTTGTGGCGGATCCATCTCGATATATAGTAAAAGTAATACAATATTGTAAAAAAAAGTAAAATAAAATAAAAGTCGATCCATTTAAAAAAAAAATAAAAATAAAAATTCTTAGAATTTTAGATTTGACTTTCGATCTTTTAGATGACACTTTGGTTGTAATGTCATGGTTCTTACTGCATTGTCATTCAAATTATTTCTTTACCTTTAGAATGGATTTTGCTATCAGTAAACTGAAGAAAACAGGTAATCAGACTGGACTCTATGTACTTCGATGCAGTCCTAAGGACTTTAATAAATATTTTCTGACTTTTGCTGTTGAGGTTAGTATGACATAATTAATGGTAAGATGTTTATTTAGTGCATGTAATTCCCCTTTGATAATATCAAAGGGGATATTTCCTTTTTAATGGTCCAAATGATAGTTCTGGATATGATAACTAGCAATTAAGTAAGCTTAATTTACCTCAGGGATTCTTTATAAATAAATAAAATATAACTCCTAGGATTTATGTTAAAAATTATTTGTAATATCTTAGTATCTTTTTATCTGGATTTTTTTGTTTGAGTATTACCAGTATGTCCGATTTCATCACATCTTTTGAAGTCTCTTTTGTCACAAAAATGGAAACCTTTTACCAAAACATGTAGAACAAAACAAATCAGAAGTAAACTTTCATTTTACTGGTAATGGTTATAGAATTAGAACAAAATAGGGTAATAACAAAGAAAAAGACATTGTACTTTTAACTGGTGGTTTTTCCAATATTAAGAATAATGATAACAATGTACACTTTAAGTGTAATACTGTAATGAAATCTCACTGTTAATACAGACCATTTTGGATCTCAACTAAAATTATTTATTGTACAAAATTATATAAAATATACTATCACTTATAAAGCAACTTCATGGTATAAATCTTGAAAAACTTTATAGCTGCTTCCAAAATTTATTGTACTTTTTAAAAGTAGAGACTGTAAGAATTGTGTTATTATTTTAATTTTTATAAAAAACAATCATATTTAACATATGTAAAGTGGATTAATTGTCCATGAAAATATAGAAAGTAGGTTGCTCCATGACTTTAACATTGTAAAATACTGATAGTCTATCCTAATTCACAGTCTATTATATTCAATTATCAAATCAAAATGTGTGTATTTTTATGTTTACTATATTAGTCTAGTGTAATATGAGGGCTGTATATTAGGGAGTATATGATATAACCTTGCTTAAGAAATTTATCTTTTTGTAAAACAAAAATGAAGCATACCAAAAAATATTAAATTGAGCATTGTGTATTATACAACATTATCCAGTGTAAGCAAATAAGAGAATAAGAGAAGGTTTACAATGATTAAAATAGGTCCTTTAGAGTAGGAAGGACTTGAGACTGACCAGAGATAATGAGTTGATTTTATAAAAAATGGTTGTAAGTTGATTGAATATGTTTATAGCAGATTGAATATGTTTAAAAATCGATGGATAAGTACAGCACGTAAGACAAACATTGAAAAACTGAATATTATCAGAATTGACATATTAGAGATAATTATACAAATGCTGTAATGGCACAGTGAATCAGGTCATCACCTTTGCCTGTGGAATGGAGTAAGTGTTGTTAGGGAGGACCTCACAGAAAAAGTGAAATTAAACTGAGTTTTAAGAATTAAATAAAAGTCATTGCTCAAAAGGAAAGGATGTACATTCTACAGAGAGATAGCACTTACAGTTTTCAAGGCATGAAATGGCATGGCATTTGCTTTAAATTTTGTAAGTCACTCAGTATAGCTAGAACATGGATTTATGTTGAGAGTGGCAGGAGTTAAGGTTGGAGATGGAGGCAGAAGCCACCTCATGGAAGGCCTTATGTGCCAAAATCGTTTTATACTATGTCTTGTAAATGATGGAAAGCTCTTAACGTTGGTATGGAGAAGGCAATGGCACCCCACTCCAGTACTCATGCCTGGAAAATCCCATGGACAGAGGGGCCTGGTGGGCTGCAGTCCATGGGGTCACTAGGAGTCGGACATGACTGTGCGACTTCATTTTATTTTTTCACTTTCATGCATTGGAGAAGGAAATGGCAACCCACTCCAGTGTTCTTGCCTGGAGAATCCCAGGGACGGGGGAGCCTGGTGGGCTGCCATCTATGGGGTTGCACAGAGTCGGACACGACTGAGACGACTTAGCAGCAGCAGCAACGATGGTATTTTTATTGTTTATTATTCTTTCTTCCTTGCCTTTCAATAAAGTAACTCTTAAGCCACATTTATAGGCTAGGCAGTTGTAATTAGATGCCTTTTTGAGACATCTAACACCTTGGTCACCTTATGCTGATACTACATTAGGATTCATGGTTCATATGTTCTGTTGGTTGTTTTTGTGATATCCTTTTTGTCACAGTAATCACTATGATGTCCATTGTGATTTTTCCTTCCCTTTCTTTATAATTAAACTTACATAGCGAGAGAATGTTATTGAATATAAGCACTGTTTGATTACAAAAAATGAGAATGGAGAATACAACCTCAGTGGTACTAAGAAGAACTTCAGTAATCTTAAAGATCTTCTGAATTGCTACCAGATGGAAACTGTTCGCTCGGACAATATAATTTTCCAGTTTACTAAATGCTGTCCCCCAAAGCCAAAAGGTAAAATAGTTTTCTAGTTATTTTTAAAATACTGATCTTGGATGTTGTATATGGTGGGAGATATCTTCAGTATACTGATTTCACAAGAAACAGGAGAGAAAAAGCTCCAAAAACAATGAATTTTTCCCTCATATGTTGTACAAGCATCCTCTAATAGAATTGTTCAGTTTGGTTTGGGTTGTCTATAAGTGACTTAAAGTTGTATAATTCTAAAATTTGTTTTAAGAAATTATAATTTCATAGTATCAATAAGCTACTTATTTATTGAACTGAAAGACCTCACAGCCAAATTCTCATGTTATTCTGAATAAATACTTTCAGATCCTTTTAGAATCTTAATTTCTTTTCAATTATCTTTTAAAATGAAAATAGTAAGATTAGAAATCTCTTGAGATAACAGGCATATTAAAATTCCTGAAAAATTGTACTAGTTAAGATTATAATTTTGCATATATTATAATAACTGGTTAGAGTACATCAGACTTCAGTGAAAAACTCCTAAAATAGTTTTCCATGGGAAAATAAAAAGGAACAATAAGAGACTGTTAAGCATTTCTTTTATATAGGACACATTTTGTTTTATTCCTTTGGAGCAATTTATATTCTCAATGTGTTTTGATTTTATGTATATTTTTTTCATTCATTCTATCCTTTTTTTAAACAGACAAATCAAACCTTCTAGTCTTCAGAACCAATGGTATTTCTGATGTACCAACCTCACCAACTTTACAAAGGCATAATAATGTGAACCAAATGGTGTTCCACAAAATTAGAAATGAAGATTTGGTATTTGTAAGTCAATAGATGCTGATTATTGTCTTTTTTAAACAATTGTTTTTGTCTTTTTAAACAAATGTTCTTCATTTTCTACCCCATATTCATTCACATGACATTTAGAACTATTTTATTATGACTTATGTTATAAAAATTTCATAGCAGTTCAGATACTTTCATTTCCTGTGAAAATGTGATATCAAACGAGATACTTATTTTAAGAGTGGAATTGTATTCTCTTTTGAGAAATTAAAAAAAATTAAAAATTAAAAGTCTTCTTCTGAAAAAGCATCTTAATTCTTAGGTTCTCAAGAAAGTAAGGGAAATTCAAAGAAGGTACTGAAAACAGTACTAACACATAAGAGCTGATGTTTGGCCACAGGACATTTTGGGAAATTAGGATTATTCTCACTAATCAAGAGAACTAAGAGCTAAAAGCAGTACAAAAAAAGGTCGAAGTCTTGAGTTCTATACAAGATGAGGAGTTAAAAGTAAGGCTATCTGTGAATAAAGCCAGCATTCTTAAGTAAATGCATTGTCAGTGAAACAGTATATGGATTGTGAAAAATTTATCCACTAGCAAAAAGAGAAAAAGAATGTTGTCAGTTTTAGTTGTGCTCTTAAGTTAGGAAAAAGCTCATCCTCAGATTTATAATTATAAACTTTTGAATTGAAGTTTATACCACCTGCATGGTTTGAGAAACCCTAAGCCAATAAATTGAAGAACTAAAGAGCCTCTTGATGAAAGTGAAAGAGGAGAGTGAAAAAGTTGGCTTAAAGCTCAACATTCAGAAAACAAAGATCATAGCATCCAGTCCCATCACTTCATGGCAAATAGATAGTGAAACAGTGGAAACAGTGGCTGACTATTTTTCTGGGCTCCAAAATCACTGCAGATGGTGACTGCAGCCATGAAATTAAAAGATGCTTACTCCTTGGAAGGAAAGTTATGACCAACCTAGACAGCATATTCAAATGCAGAGACATTACTTTGCCAACAAAGGTCCATCTAGTCAAGGCTATGGTTTTTCCAGTGGTCATGTATGCATGTGAGAGTTGTATATAAAGAAAGCTGAGCGCCAGAGAATTGGTGCTTTTGAGCTCTGGTGTTGGAGAAGACTCTTGAGAGTCCCTTGGACTTCAAGGAGATCCAATCAATCCATCCTAAAGGAGATCAGTCCTGGGTGTTCATTGGAAGGACTGATGTTGAAGCTGAAACTCCAATACTTTGGCCACCTGATGTGAAGAGCTGACTCATTTGAAAAGACCCTGATGCTTTGAAAGATTGAGGGCAGGAGGAGAAGGGGACGACAGAGGATGAGACGGTTGGATGGCATCACCAACTCGATGGACATGGGTTTGGGTGGACTCCGGAAGTTGGTGATGGACAGGGAAGCCTGGCGTGCTGCGGTTCATGAAGTCTCAGAGTTGAACCCAACTGAGCGGCTGAACTGAACTGAACCCAGTAAATTAAATTAAAATAATAGGTAGTACTCCTTTAGTAGCACCTTGTGGTGGTCGTCAAAAGCAAATATAAAATCTTCTGGAAGGATATCCTCTTAATGTAGGCCACCTAAGATTCTCACAGATAAAATGACTCCAAACATGAGCTTTAAGCTGAAAATTTAAAAACATATGGAGAAGTAATCCAAGATTAAGCAAGAATCAGCAGACCAACAAGCATCAAAATTATATCTAAGAGCTTCATATAACAGACTTTTCAGATAGAAGCTATAAAATACACATTTACATGTTTAAACATTAAAAAGGAGTTGAAAACAAGGGAAAAACCCAAGATACTATCAACATAGCCCAAAAACATTTAGGGGAAAAAGTATAGAAATGAAAAATATACTCATTGACATTTAAAAAATGGACAAAGTAAAAAGCAGATTATTCATAGTTGAAGAGAGAACTACTGAATTGAAAGATCTGAAAATCATTTAAATGCTACAGATAGAGAAAAAGAAATGGAAATTATGAAAGAGATCTTAAGGGACATGCAAAGTAGAATGAGAAAGACCAAACTGGTGTCTGAATTCTTTAAGGAGACAATAGATAAAATTATTCAGAATTACAAAGATATAAATCTTATGTGAGTAACAAGAAGCAGGGAATTGCTAGGTAACCTAACATCACAAAACTAATAATAATAGAGTGCAGGCAGCCCTGCTTCAGATTGTAGGCTATTCAATTATTCAATTATAATTATTTCAATTATTCTGTAAGGGTATATAGGAAGCACTAGTAATAGTAGTAATAGCTAACACTTAATTGAACATTTACTCTGTTGTGGACTGCACTAAGTGCTATTGTGTATTTTTTCATTTATTGTTCATGACAGTTCTATGGAAAAATAATCATTATCCCCATTCTTCAGATGAGGATACCAAGATATTCTTTCTTTCTGTTCTTTCTATAGTATAGAAAGATTATATGGCCTGTACAAGGTCACACAACTGGTAAGTAGTAATAAAGAACAGGTCAGATATTCTGCACTATCAGGAAAGGCAAGCAAGGGAAGAGACTCACATGCTAATAAATGTAGGTAAACAGTGACATTATAAAAAGTGTTAAAATTGATAATTATACCTAATTTAGGGCATTTAAGAACAGGGTGAAATCAAATTATACTTTGTTCTTTAATCTTTGTTTTCTGAGTGTTATTACTTTGAAGAAAGCAGAATATAATTAATATGGAGTCTCAAATCCAGATTTGGTTTGTAAAGGAAATATTTGCTCATGAATTTGTTTTTTTAACTCTTGTCATTGGACATATTTCCTAATTCCCACATCTTCCTCCATCCTTACTCACTCTTTCCTTTTTTTTTTTTTTGGTTAAAGAATGAAAGCCTTGGCCAAGGAACTTTTACAAAAATTTTTAAAGGTATAAGAAGAGAAATAGGAGACTATGGTCAGCTGCATGAAACAGAAGTTCTTTTAAAAGTTCTGGATAAAGCACATAGAAACTATTCAGAGGTTTGTATATTCTTTATATAATTCATGCAGTTTATGATGATTAAAATATGCTCTCATACACGCAAAACACATTGATGCATGTGGCTTTTCAAATTATAATTTTTAAAAGTATATATATCAAAGACCTTTCTGAGAATGCATTCTGTTGGGGCTAAAAAATAACAGAATTTTTTCATTGTAACTGATTTCCAAACTAATTTTTAAGCCTGGTGTTATGTGTTTGATTACATCTTTGCATATGGCAATCCACTCCAGTACTATTACCTGGACAATCCCATGGACAGAGGAGCTTGGTAGGCTACAGTCCATGGGGTCACAAAGAATCGGACATGACCGAGAGATTTCACGTTCACATTCACGTTCAAGGCAGTTGGTTTTAAAGTTGGCTCCCCAGAGCTTCCTGGGTTCCACAGATTTCCTCTGTAATTTAATCTACTTTTTTAAAAAGTTTGAGAGGCAGTGTACTGAGGAACACTGTGTAGGTGAAATGTAGATGGATACCTCGGGGCATCATCTGAAGATGCTAGCCAGCAGAAATCCTGCTGCCAGTTGCCAGAGTCTTTAGCATAGTAAAATATCACCAAACGTGATGTAACACACATTTGGAGAAGGCAGTGGCACCCCACTCCAGTACTCTTGCCTGGAAAATCCCATGGGCGGAGGAGCCTGATAGGCTGCAGTCCATGGGATCGCTAAGAGTCGGATACGACTGGGCGACTTCACTTTCACTTTTCACTTTCATGCATTGGAGAAGGAAATGGCAACCTACTCCAGTGTTCTTGCCTTGAGAATCCCAGGGACGGGGGAGCCTAGTGGGCTACCGTCTATGGGGTCGCAAAGAGTCGGACACGACTGAAGGGACTTAGAAGAAGAAGAAGATGAACTTAAAATGTCTTAAAAGAAGTTAGTAGAACATAATGTGAAACATATAAGCCAAAGAGTTGTTATAATCCAGAACTTAACAGTGTTGGTGATTGGATCTTCAACAACCATACCCCGAAGTTCTAGGCAAAGTTTAGTTGAGTTAGAGTGATATTATCTGCCAGTCTCCTGACATAGGTGTTAGACTGTTTTATCTGCCGAGTCATCATTCTTAATTCTTTAGGAAGTGTTAATTGAAGCTCCCATCCATATTTACTGCAGTTGCACATCACTGTCTCTGGTGTATGCAGCTGTATGTATCCCTGTTCTCCACTCTGGCTGTTATGGGTCTAAGACTGTTTATCTTGCATCATTCACATTGCCCTGTATCACGATTGCTCTTTCTCATTCCTTAAACTAAGCTTAAATCGGGGGTTTCTTGGGAATGAACTCTAACATCAAGGTTGATGGAAGTTCCAAATCTAAAGGGACCAAAGCACATTGTAGTCTTGTATATAGTCCTGCTGGGAATAGAAGTTCACTTTTCTAATGAAAAATTAGAGTATCTTTCTGAACTGTGAATGCTTATAGACATGAAAGGTAATTCTTTTGCAATTTTTAATTTTTTTCTTTTCCTTAGTCTTTCTTTGAAGCAGCAAGTATGATGAGCCAGCTTTCTCACAAACATCTGATTTTAAATTATGGAGTATGTGTCTGTGGAGAGGAGAGTAAGTAAAACCACCAGCTTCCTTTCTGTTAATGTTATGTCTTTCAAAACATCCATTTTTATTTATATAGAAAATTTAATTTTAGGATCATAGTTGGATATCAGTATAACTATAACAAATTAAATATTGTTGAAACACAAAACACTGTGTTTTTTTTTATTTACTAATATTTCCCATAATTTTTCATTTAGGGGAAAAGGAGAATATACTTCCTTACAAAGTTTGAAAACAGTATTTTAGAGCATATAATCCCAGTTCTTTTGGTTTTATACTTATTTCACTGACTCTGTGATGCATTTTTTTCACATTAAAAGTATCTGAATGTGATATAATTGATGGTATTTCATAATTGACAATTTAAAAATTTTGCAGTCCATAGTAATGGGACATAGGACAGTCAATGGCTCGTTGAAACTCCGAGATCTTTTTTTTTTTAATACTAATGTAAATTTCTCTGCAGTAAATACTTTATTATTGATGTATGGATTATTCTCCAAATTAACCATGGGCAGCAAAACTTTCATAACATTTGTTTTAGTCACCCAGCAAGATCCAAAGATGACTTTTGTCACCAAAAATTGTTACTACACATATGAAAACTAATTTTAATATTAGTTGAAGCAGAGTCATAATTTGAGATTCATTCTATATATGATATTGTGTTTATATATAATTATTTAGACTTCTACCTCTTACTGTTGTGAATAAACTAAAATTACAAAATGCAGTAGTATATACCTGTTATGCTTTTTTTAAATTATTGAATTTCATGTAATTTAATTTCTTTATCTATAATACTCACATATAACTATAAATATATTTATACAAGTTTAAAATTATATATATTTTCATTGTATCATATTTTAGCCTTATTATTATTATATTTTAATGCAGATATTCTGGTTCAGGAATTTGTAAAATTCGGATCACTAGATACATATCTGAAAAAGAATAAAAATTCTATAAATATATTATGGAAACTTGAAGTGGCTAAACAGTTGGCGTGGGCCATGCATTTTCTAGTAAGTAGTATATTCTTTTGTCAACTTACTGTTTTACATTATGAAGCAATGTGAAAGAATCTTGACCTGGGAACAAGAAATAAGTCTATAGATGCTGAGTTATTTAAAATAATCTGTGTCAGTTGGGGAAAGGGATTATTTTAGGTGTATATTTATGTGAAATAAATTTTGAAACAAGTAGTATTGTCATTCCATCAATCTCTTAGAACTGCTGAAGGATAATCTGTAGTTTGTATACCTTGACTTTAAAGAATTGAATGAAAAATTATCAAAAAAAAAAGAGCTATGGACAGCATAAAAATCCTGTAGAAAGTGTCTTGTTAGGATATTTGTAGGTAATTGGAAATTATGTCCACTGAGAAAGTAATATTGTCAGAAAAGCAAAATACTAGAGGGCCAGCCAGTGATCAGATTCTTCAGAGTGCACCTCCTGAGCAGAAACAATATTTCTTGTGTCAGCTGCTATCTACAAATACATACAGTTTAAAATCTCAGATTCATAAAGTGAACTGGCATAAAGTAGTTCTAAAAAATATTAATTTTTTGGAGACTTCCCTGGCAGTCTAGTGGTTAAGACTTAGCACTTCCAAGCAGGGGGTACAGTCCAAGGGTTAAGACTTAGCACTTCCAAGCAGCAGGTCCAATCTCTGGTCAGGGTGCTAAGATCCCATATGCTGCTGAGTATGGCAAAAAATAAATTAATAATTAAATAAAATAGCCTATAAAAATGATAAAAGTAAGTATTTGTTTCATCATGGGTATAGATTATTATTTTGGTTAAAATGTAAAATAGGAAGCACAGTGCTGCTATAAAATTTCCTTTTATTTTCTCAAAGTGTACCTCCAAATTAATGTTTACTTAATTTTTGCTTTTTAAATCCACTTGCTGGCCCTGGACATACTAAGTGCTCAAATATTTGTGGATTAATATTTGAATATTTATGCAATTAATTTTAATAGGAAGAAAAAACCCTTATTCATGGGAATGTGTGCGCCAAAAATATTCTTCTTATCAGAGAAGAAGACAGGAAGACAGGAAATCCTCCTTTCATCAAACTTAGTGATCCTGGCATTAGTATTACAGTTTTGCCAAAAGACAGTAAGTTCTACAGGAATCAAATTTAACTTTATTAACCTTTGCTTGGAAAGAGGTACAAAAATCATGCTGTTATTTTTTCTCAAACACTATTTTATTGACATATTCTTGCTTAATAAATGTAGTTACCATTTTCAGCAACCTAAATTATAGTTACATCTTAGACTCTTGTCTATTCCTCCTTTCTTACATTTCCGTGAACTGTAAAGTGATTTTTTGAAGAAGTTTTAATCCCTAATTAAGTATGAAATGTCAGGTTTTATCCAATTTTATTGTGGAATTTTTTAATATCAATCTTTGAATCACAAGTAAATTTTCTAAATTTTTATTCTCTTTAGTCATTAAATACAAATTTGAGAAGAAATATTTCTAGTTTGAAATTTATATTTTGTTCAGTTATTCACCTAATTATGACTTCTTTTGCTTTTCTTTTGTGTTGGTAACATCCTTAACAAAATTAAAAATTTCAGTCAAAGAGCAGTTTTTTTTGGTCCAAATAGTGTTGTAATTGTGTTTCATGAATTAGCTAATTTCTCTAATTGAATGCTCTACATTTAGAATCCAGATTTATCAACTTTTGTACATTGATGCATGGTCTCTTTTTTGAGCTAATAGTAGTTGAACTCTGTACCTTTATGACAGTGAGGACAGGGACTATAGGGCAGAAAATGTTATAGGAATTTAGATCTGATACTTGGGGATTTTACCCTTTGGAGCTGAATGTGAAGAAAGAGAATATATATTCGTATGAAGGAGAAAGGACTCTGTACTCTTAAAATCTCTTAATTATGCATCAGAAATATTCATATTGCTTTACCAAAATATACCAAAAGATGCAACAGTTTATTTATTTACTTATTTATATACCTGTTTACTTATATATATCTACCTTCTATCATTCTGTCTGTGCCAGAATACCAGAAGGTAAAGTTAAAGTGTTCCCTCCTTTTGTGAATATCATTTTTTTGATGGGATCAAAGACATCAAAAAATTAACTTGGAAGATTCCATGGTCTGGGCAGAACCTATGTATATTAATTTTGTGCCAAGAATATCTTGGTATAATTTAATCATTCATTTGCCTATTGGCCCTTGTTTTTCATCTGCAGGTTAGAATAGTCACTGCTATTGAGCCATTAGTACAGATTGAAATGATGTTAACATTACCTTTATTGTTTATACATTGTAAAGAAGTAAAAAATATATCAAGAAGCAATTTGGGAAAAAATTTATGGGGAAAAAAATATTGTAAATGCATAACTATTAGGAAAGGGTAGAGAGAACAGGGCAGTAGTTGAAACAGTATGGTTTAATGAAAAATTTAGTCGATCCAGGATTCATTGTACAGTAACTAATTCTGTGCTATTAACAAATTATATAACTTCGGGCAAATTATTCAATCATTATGGGTCTTAATGTTGGCATTGTTAAAGCTGAGATATTGAATTAGGTGATCTCAAAGATCCCTTCTGGCCCTTAAGCATGTGTATATGCATGAACATACCCCCTCCCCCAAGCAAATTAAAATGATTTGATTATTCCAATTTGTGTGAAATTATTAACCTATGTAAGAATTGTTTTATTAAGGGAGTTATTTAAGCATTATTTTTACTATCATTTAAAAGTCCTGCAGGAGAGAATACCATGGGTACCACCTGAATGCATTGAAAATCCTAAAAATCTAAACCTGGCAACAGACAAATGGAGTTTTGGTACCACATTGTGGGAAATCTGCAGTGGAGGAGATAAGCCTCTGAGTGCTTTGGATTCTCAAAGAGTAAGTTTATATAAACAGTGAAGTTGTAATTACTTTGTGATCCCTAATATTTCTTTCACATTATTTGATATTCTTTAGCCAATTTTATGTTAAAAAAAAAAAAGGTTGACATGGCATTTATAATTTATTCTCAACATGTGGTTCTTTAATTATAGAAACTACAGTTTTATGAAGATAGGCACCAGCTTCCTGCACCAAAGTGGACAGAATTAGCAAATCTTATTAATAATTGCATGGATTATGAACCAGATTTTAGACCTTCTTTCAGAGCCATTATAAGAGATCTTAATAGTTTGTTTACTCCAGGTATGTACTGTTGGAGCAATCTTAATGATGTATTTAATAATTAAGTATTTAATTATGTATACATTTTAATTATGTATACATATATTTATTTGTATACATATATATATGTATGCTGCTAAGTCACGTCAGTCGTGTCCGACTCTGTGCGACCCCATAGACGGCAGCCCACCAGGCTCCCCTGTCCCTGGGATTCTCCAGGCAAGAACACTGGAGTGGGTTGCCATTTCCTTCTCCAATGCATGAAAGTGAAAAGTGAAAGGGAAATCGCTCAGTCATGTCCGACTCTTAGTGACCCCAGGGACTGCAGCCTATCAGGCTCCTCGGTCCATGAGATTTTCTAGGCAAGAGTACTGGAGTGGGGGTGCCATTGCCTTCTCCAATATATATGTATACATATATTTAATTATATATAAGGAAAGTAAAAGGAAAATGAAGTTGCTCAGTCATGTCCAATTTTTTGTGACCCCATGGACTGTGTAGCCTACCAGGCTCCTCTGTCCATGGGATTTTCCAGGCAATAGTACTGGAGTGGATTGCCATTTCCTTCTCCAGCGGATCTTCCCGACCCAGTGATAGAACCCAGGTCTCCCGCATTGTAGACAGACGCTTTACCGTCTGAGCCACCAGGGAAGTCAGAATTATGTATACATTAATTAAGTATTTAATGGTGTATTTAATAATGTATTAACTAATTTTGTAATCCCCCTCTGGGAAGTTCCCTGATGTCTTTTAGACCCTCTTAAATTCTTATATTCATATGACTTTTTCTACCTTATATGATTCTAGTCTCATTGATTGTGAAATATTTTCATAAAAGGCTTTTACCCTTTTAATAACCTTACTTTAGTTTGCTATTTAATGAGTAGTACATTGAGAAGCTTATTTGATTTTTTTATAAACAATTCTTTGTTTTTTAAACTAGCTCTCACATATAGCTGATTAATTTTCTAAATATGAAGTAGATTTTTGTTTGTCCTCTCCTCCTTAAAAAACTTAGCTAAATATACCTATGTCCGACCCATAAATATTTTCTGTTCCAATACTGCTTGCTCTTCTTGCCACAAAAATCGACATACTAACTTACTTTATAAATATTAAAATTGCGTGTTTTGGAAAGTATTCATTTATCCTTTGCAGAAATCTTTACCAAAAACCTGTCCAATTATGAGTTATAATTCAAGGTTTCCATTAACAGTCTAAACATTCAGAGTTGCCTTGTATCAATTTGTATTTAGTGTTTCTAACTCATTATGATTATTTTGGTCAGCCTGAATAAGAATAATTTTAACCCAGAGAATGGATTTGCCAGATTATGGTAGAAATGTTATTTATTTCTCCAGATTATGAACTATTAACAGAAAATGACATGTTACCAAATATGAGAATAGGTGCCCTAGGATTTTCTGGTGCTTTTGAAGACCGAGACCCTACACAATTTGAAGAAAGACACTTGAAATTTCTACAGCAACTTGGCAAGGTAAAGTGTCAGAAGATTTTTAAATAATTGAAGTGTAATCATAAAACATTTTATTTAGAGGAGAAAAGACTTAAGAGATTCTCTAAAGTTCACTTTCCACAGAGTTTTAGAGTGTTTGTATAACCAACAAGTACCTACTATATAACACAAGAAACTCTGCTCAATATTTTATAACAACCTAAATGAGAAAAGAATTTGAAAAAGAAACAGATATGTGTATATGTATAACTGAATCACTTTGCTCTACACCCAAAACTAGCACAGCATTATTAATCAACTATACTTCAATATAAAATAAAAAGTTTTTAAAAAGGTGTTTACAGAAAAAAGGTTTAGTTTTCAGGTTTTGGGGAAATGCTGTGTTAAATAGCTGTCTTTACTGAAAAATTTGTTGGAACCTTTAACATGTACTATGCATTGAACATTTTTAAGAGGAGGATAAATTAAGCTATATTTTCCCAATTAATTTGACCATGAGATTCTTTCTTGGTAGAGGGCACTTTAGTTATGAGATAGAGAAAAGAACAATTCCACGTGCCTCCTTTTTTAGTCACCTAAGGGAGAAATAATTAATCTGCTTGCTCATTCAGAGTCCAGATGTTGACTGGAGAAGGCATATTTACTAGCAGACAGTTTCTCTCTTCTGAAAGGTCACACAGTCAGGCATAACCTACATATTAGGCTGGTAAAAAAGTTATTGTAGTTTCAGACTCTGAATTTTAAGCCATTAGAACTAGGCTCAAACACATCTTTATTAATCAAAATAGGAACCATTACAATCAGCACATTTTTGCCAATGAGAAATGTTTGTTTATTCCTGTAGCATAAAAATCTGTGCTTCAGGATTCGACCGACTTTTGGAATGCATTTTCCCTGCAAAAAATCATTGAGATGCTTGAAGAAGTGGTAGTCAGTTGGCCAGATGTCAGCTGATTATGGAGAATGAGGCAGAACTTCATAGAGTGGTTCATTCAACTTTTGAAGCATTTGTTGTGTCGTGTGTGGTTGAGTGTTATGGAGAAGAATTGGGGTTCTATCTGTTGTCTAGTGCTGGCTTCAAGCATTGCAGTTTTAGGTGCATCTCATTGATTTGCTGGGCATACTTCTCAGATGGAATGGTTTCCCCAGGGTTCAGAAAACGATACTGGATCAGACAGGTAGCAGATCACCAAACAGTGATCATGACCTTTTTTTTGTCAAAACCTTTTACCAAACCTCCCAAAGTTTTCCTTTGGGAAGTGCTTTGGAGCTTCTTCTCAGTCCAGCCACTGAGCTGGTTGTCAGTGGTTGAATAGAATACACTTTTCATTGCATGTCACAGTCAGATCAAGAAATGGTTCATTGTTGCATAGAATAAGAGAAGACAATAGTTCGAAATGATGATTTTTTTGATTTGTGGTTAGTTCATGAGGCACCCAGCTTTTTCACCTTTCCAGTTTGCTTCAAATGTTGAATGACCATAGAATGTTCTTTGGCAACTTGCAACTTTTTGTGTAGTTGTAAGAGGATCAGCTTTGATGATCCTCTGAATTGGTTGTTGTCAACTTCCAATGGCCAGCCACTGTGCTCCTCATTTTCAACACTTTCAACTCCTTTGCAAAACTTCTTGAACCACCACTGCACTATACATTTGTTAGCAGTTCCTGGGCCAAATGCATTGTTGATGTTGCGAATTGTCTCCTCTGCTTTATGACCTATTTTGAATTGCTCAAATTTGTTTTTTGTCTAACATCATTTCCCTAGTCTAAAATAGATATAATATAAACAGCAAGTAATAAGTCATTAGCAAAATTCCATAAAGCGAGAAACGTGCATTAAAATGATATATAACATAATCACATTTGTTTAAGAATGTATTCCAATATCAAAACAGCAGAGTTCAATGCAAAACCACAATTACTTTTGCACCAACCTATATTTTAAGTAAGATAGAAAAGGGTTACTTCTTAGTAGGTCCAATCATAGTAGTAAGCCCTCATTCTTCCTCTAAGCTTAGTAGTATAGGGTTCTGTACCATGTGGCCTTATGAACTGGATTTTTGGCATGGGTGCAATGTGAAGGCCTCACTTAGGTATTGAATGTAAACTAAATATTCAGTTTTGCCAGAGCTAAACATTGGGGGTTATATTATACATTGGCTTAGTTTTATTGATACTTTGATGTCATCCCTTTGTAAAATATTCTTGAGAATGTTTCAGAGAGTGTAGCAATGACAAAAATAAGTCTAGGTATTTGGTATATTCATTATCTATTGCTGTGCAACAAATTACCCTAAAACAACAGCTGAAAAAATAATAAACATTTATTAGGTGAGTCACAAATCTAGGAGCAACTTAGCTGGATGATCCTAGTGCAGGGTCTCTCAAAAGACTGCAACCAGGGTGTCAGCCAGGTCTTGTAGTTTCATTTGAAAGCTTAACTAGGGAAAGACTTACTTTCAAGCTTGTCGCATGGCTATTGATAGGCCTCAGAATATCTGCTTCCTAGTTCACTTACATGGGCCTCTCCACAGGCTGCCTTACAACATGGGAGCTGAGAGCAAACACCCAAGATCAAAGCCATAGTCTTTTTATATCCTTATCTCAGGCGTGGCATCTTCCTGCCATATTCTGTTCACTGTCAGTTCAGTCATTCAGTCATGTCCAACTCTATGTGACCCCATGGACTGCAGCACGCCAGGCTTCCCTGTCTATCACCAACTCCCAGAGCTTGCTCAAACTCATGTCTATCAAGTCAGTGATGCTGTCTAATCATCTCATCCTCTGTCGTCCCCTTCTCCTCCTGCCATCAGTCTTTCACTCTCTTTCACTTTCAGTCAGTGTTCAGTATAAATGAGTTTATAGCCTACACTCAGAGGAAGGGGATTTTAAAAGAGCTTCAGTATCAGAAGGTAGAGAATATTGGGAGATAATCACAGAAGCTACCAATGACACAACATGACCTTGGCTTAAGCAGCAAACATTTTTTTCTCAAAGTTCTCGAGAAAAGTCTTAAGATCAAGGTTCCAGTTGGGTTCAATTTCTGGTGAAGGCTCTCTTAGCTTGCCAAGGGGCAACTTTCTCACTGTGTCCTCATACGGCAGAGAGCACTGGTGTCTCTTCCTCTCCTTGTAATGGCACTAGCCTTACAGGATGAAGGCCTCACTCTTATGACCTTATTTAACCTTTATGACCTCTTCAGAGGCCCTGTCTCCACCACATTGGGGTTAGGGCTTTATCATACAAATTTGAGGGGATGGGACATGGGCATTCAGTCCAAAACAGACCCTTATTCCATACAGCTCACTGACAGTGATATCAAAGTCTATATTGTGAAAAAGAAAAGTTCTTCCTGGAAGTTAGTGAGAGAAATTTAGAAATTCCCTGGCATGTCCTTTGGTTTATCTTAAAAAATAATGTTTATGATTTGTTATAATGCCTTTTTGAAGTTGTTTATATTTCAGCCTTTAATTCCTTTTGGAGAAATTAAATATTTAGGCTTACTAAAATATTTAGGCTTACTATCCACCTACTAAAATATTATCTCCTTTTTCTGAAAGTTGTTTAATGTGAGTTTAGAGATACATCTTCTAATTCTAGCTGCTGAAATTGACTGTATGATCAGAATTAGTAATTTTTCTAGAAAACTTGAGATTTCTATCTTAATGTGATATGTGTTGTTTAAGGGTAATTTTGGGAGTGTGGAGATGTGCCGGTATGACCCTCTACAAGACAATACTGGGGAGGTGGTGGCTGTGAAAAAGCTCCAGCACAGTACTGAAGAGCACCTCAGAGACTTTGAAAGAGAAATTGAAATCCTTAAATCCTTGCAGCATGACAACATTGTAAAGTACAAAGGAGTCTGCTACAGTGCTGGTATGTTGCCTATTGATACTTTTTTTGAACTTAGGATATGTCTTCATCATACTGGGTAATAGAAACATATGATGTCTCAAGATCTGGACTTAAAATATTCCAATGCCCAGAGAAGGAAACATTCTGTATGACTGGAGATTGTGTTTGGTGTTGGTGGGCTGTAACTACAGGAAATCCTTGATTACTTGGCTGATCTTTCTTTTCACTGAGGATGGTGGTTACCATTTTTGCTTTAGCATACCAAGGGAATATCATTTCTAAAGAAAGAAATTGTTCATATTGTCTATGAAAATTTTTTTTTAATTAGATCCTTTTTATTCAGTATAGATGAAGAGAAAGTAAGTTTTCTCATCAGCTTATTTTGATTTGCATAAATGGTTACAGGAGATTAAAACATAAGTATTTCTAAAACTTTATGTTCAGACCATTTTGATTCAGAAAATTAGTGTTCCTGACTACCACATGACCTTTAATTTATAATCAGGTTTTGTCATCTTAGACTCAGATTTTGTATCTCTTTAGGTCATTCATACACAGTTATCTTATATTAGTTCATCAATAAAACATGGCAGAATAAAACATTACATTCTTATTTGTGTGTTAATAGGCCGGCATAATCTAAGATTAATTATGGAGTATTTACCATATGGAAGTTTACGAGACTATCTCCAAAAACATAAAGAACGGATAGATCATAAAAAACTTCTGCAGTACACATCTCAGATATGCAAGGTACCTAATATCCTGGCTATTTGTCGTAAATGAAGAGAGTTTGTGTTTAGTTGCTCAGTCGTGTCTGACTCTTTTGCGACCCCATGGACTATAGCCCACCAGACTCCTTTGTTCATGGGTTTCTCTAGGCAAGATTATTGGAGTGGGTAGCCATTCTCTTCTCCAGGAGATCTTCCTGACCCAAGGATTGAACCTAGGTCTCCTGTATCACAGGTGGATTCTTTACCATCTGAGCCACAGGGAAGCCCAAATAAAGAGAATACGTTGAAGTAATTATTAAGAAATAATATACTTTTTTCTATTTTCTCTACAATTTTCCTTAGATAATTAAGGGCGTAGGTAACCAGAAGACTAAATTGTTTATGTTTATTAAGCTGGCTGAAAGAAAAATGTTATTTTATCCATAGGGGATGGAATATCTTGGTACAAAAAGATATATCCACAGGGATCTGGCAACAAGGAATATATTAGTGGAGAATGAAAACAGAGTTAAAATAGGAGATTTTGGATTAACCAAAGTCTTGCCACAAGACAAAGAGTACTACAAAGTGAAAGAGCCTGGTGAAAGTCCCATATTCTGGTGAGTATGTTTTAGTACCATAAAATGAAGTTTTAGAGCACAAACTTCAAGCTTTATTTTTATTTTTAGTAGTTTATCATTTATATATTTATAATAATAATCAATGAAGTTGATTGATGTTTTCCACTCCCTCTGTTTTCCACTGGGAATTTTATGGTTTTAGGTCAAACATTCAAGTTTTTAATCTGTTTTGATGTTAATTTTTATATGTGGTATAAGATAATGGTCTAATTTCATTCTTTTGCATGTATCTGTGTAGTTTTCTCAACACCATTTACTGAAGAACTGTCCTTTCTCCATGCTACCTCTAGCTTTGTTTTTCTTTATCAAGGTTGTTCCCTTTCTCAAAGGATCTTTTGTAGTTTCATACAAATTTTAGAATTTTTTCTAGTTCTGTGGAGTTTCGATAAGAATTGCATTAGATCTGTAGATTGCTTTGAGTGCTGTTGTTGTTCAGTAGCCACGTTGTGTCTGACTCTTTGCGACCCCATGGACTGTAGCACACCCGGCCTCCCTGTCCTTCACCATCTGTCCCGGAGTTTGCCCAAGTTCATGTCTATTGTATCAGTGATGCCATCCAGCTATCTCATCCTCTAATGCCCTCTTCTCCTTCTGCCCTCAATCTTTCTTAGCTTCAGGGACTTTTCCAATGAGTCAGCTGTTCGTATCAGGTGACCAAAATACTAGAGCTTCAGCTTCAGCCTCAGTCCTTCCAGTGAGTATTCAAAGCTGATTGACTGATTTTGATCTCTTTGCTTTAAGATTGACTGGTTTGTTCTCCTTGCTGTCCACGGGACTCTCAAGAGTCTTCTCCAGCACCACAGTTTGAAAGCATCAATTCTTTGGTGCTCTACCTTCCTTATGGTCCAGTTCTCACATCCATACAGGACTACTGGAAAGACCATAGCCTTGACTATACAGACCTTAGTCAGCAAACTGATGTCCTTCCTTTTTAATATACTGTCTAGGTTTGTTATAGCTTTCTTCCAAGAAGCAAGCATCTTCTAATTTCATGGCTGCAGTCACCATCTGCAGTGATTTTAGAGCCCAAGAAGAGGAACTCTGTCACTGCTTCCACCTTTTCCCCTTCTCTATTTGCCATGAAGTGATGGGATCAGATACTGTGATCTTGGTTTTGTAATATTGAGTTTTAAACCAGCTTTTTCATTCTCCTCTTTAGAGGTTCTTTAGCTCCTCTTTAGAGGTTCTTTAGTTCCTCTTTGCTTTCTGCCACTAAAGTGGTATCATCTGCATATCTGAAGTTGTTGATATTTCTCCCAGCAGTCTTGATTACAGCTTGTAACTCATCCAGCTCAGCATTTCGCATAATGTGCTCTGTGTATAAGTTAAATAAACAGGGTGACAAAAACAGCCTTTTCATACTCCTCTCTCAATTTTGAACCCATCAGTTATTCCATATAAGATTCTAGCTGTTGCTTGTTGACCGGCATACATGTTTCTCAGGAGACAGGTAAGATGGTCTGGTATTACCATCTCTTTAAGAATTTTCCAGATTTTTGTGATCCATACTGTCACAGACTTTAGTGTAGTCAGTGAAACAGGTAGATATTTTTCTGGAATTGCCTTGATCCAGTGAATGTTGGCAACTTGATCTCCAAGTTGTTCTTGCTTGAACATCTGGAAATTCTCAGTTCATGTAGTGCTGAAGCCTAGCTTAGGGGATTTTGAGCATAACCTTACTAGCATGGGAAATGAGTGCAATTGTCTGGTAGTTTGAGCATTCTTTAGTACTCTGCTTCTTGGGAATTGGGATGAAGATCAACTTTTTCCTGTCCGGTGGCCACTGCTGAGTTTTTCAAAGTTGCTGACATATTGAGTGCAGCACTTTTAATAGTTATCTAGGTTGGTCATAGCTTTTCTTCCAAAGAGCAAGCATCTTTTAATTCCATGGCTGCAGTCACCATCCAGTGATTTTGGAGCCTAAGAATATAAAATCTGTCACTGTTTCCATTGTTTCACTATCTATTTGCCATGAAGTGATGGGACCAGATGCTATGATCTTAGTTTTTTGAATGCTGAGTTTTAAGCCAGCTTTTTACTCTCTTCTTTCACCTTCATCAAGAGGCTCTTCAGTTCAGTCTTTATTTCTGCCCTCGTCTTTGTTCTTTCCTTCCTTTTAATAACTTTGGACTTTGATCTTTTTCTAGTTACTTTAGGTGTAAATTCAGATTGTGAGATTTTTCTTGTTTCTTGAGGTAGGCCTGTATTGTTATGAGCTTCCTTCCTAGAACTACTTTTGGTACATTCAGTAGCTTTTGATGTGCTTTATTTCTGTTTTCTTTTGTCTTAGGATATTATTTTTCTCTTTTGATTTCTTCATTGACCTACTAGTTGTTGAGTAGCATGTTGTTTATTTTTAAAATTTTATGTTTATTATTTTTGGCTGCACTAGCTCTTTGTTGCTGTGCGCCAGCTTTCTCTAGTTGTGGCTAGCAGGGCCTGTTTTCTAATTGCAGTGCCCTGGCTTCTGTTGCGGTGGCTTCTCTTGTTGGATAGCATGGGCTCTAGGGTGTGCAGGCTTCAGTAGTTGTACAGGGGCTCAGTAGCTGCAGCTTGTAGGCTGTAGAGCATGGACTCAATGGTTGTGGCACATGGGCTTAGTTGTCCCGTGGCATATACAATCTTCCCAGATGAGGAACTGAACTAGTGTTGCCTGTATTGCAAGGTGGATTCTTAACCACTGGACCACCAGGGAAGCCCCAGCATGTTGTTTAATCTTCATATTTTTGTGGTTTTCCAATTTTCTTATCGTGATCTCTAATTTCATACCATTATAGTTGGAAATGGGGAAGGCAGTGGCACCCCACCCCAGTACTTTTGCCTGGAAAATCCCATGAACGAAGGATCCAGGTAGGCTCCAGTCCATGGGGTCGCTAAGAGTCGGACATGACTGAGCAACTTCACTTTCACTTTTCACTTTCATGCATTGGAGAAGGAAATGGCAACCCACTCCAGTGTTCTTGCCTGGAGAATCCCAGGGACGGGGGAGCCTGATGACCTTCCATCTATGGGGTCGCATAGAGTCGGACACGACTGAAGCGACTTAGCAGCAGCAGCAGCATAGTTGGAAAAGATGGTTAATATGATTTCAGTCTTCTTGAATTATTGAGACAACTCGTGGCTTAATATGTGATCTATCTTGGAATATTCCATGTGCACCTTAGAAGAATGAGTATTCTATATATACCTTTGAACTCCATCTTACCTAATATGTCATTTAAGGCCAGCTGTTTCCTTATTGATTTTTCTGTGAATGACATATCTACTTCTGTAAGTGGGGTGTTAAAGTCCCCTACTGTTGCTATTGTATTGCTTTTAATTTCTCCCTTTAGGTCTGATAATATTTGCTTTATATATTTTGGTGCTTCTATGTATGTATAAATGTGTATTTATAAATATATTTTCCCTTCCATCTAGTCTGTGTGTGTCTTTACTTCTGAAATGAATCTCTTTTATGTATACACAAATATATACACATGCAATTGTATGTACATACACATACAATGGAATATTACTTAGCCTTAAAAAATAATGAAATTTTGTCATTTGCAACAATATGGATGAATTTAGAGGGTCAGACAGAGAAAGATAAATACTGTATGATATCACTTATATTTGGGATCAAAAATACAACAAACTAGCGAATATAACAAAAAAAGAAGCAGACTCACAGATTCAGAGAGTAAACTAGTGCTTACAAGTAGGGAGGGGCATTATGGGGGTGGCCGAATGGGAGGTACAAACTATTGGACATAAGATAGGCTACAGGGATATATTTGTTCAATATGGAGAATATAGCTAATATTTTGTACTAACTGTAAATGGTGTATAACCTTTAAAAATCATATAAAAATTTTAAAAAAATGAGGTGCAAAAAAGGTGTATTAAACCAACATTAAAGAAACTTGCAAAAATATAAAACATACTACTCTAAATACAAAATTTGATGTTTTGGAAAACAGTTATTTTTTATAAAAAATATTTATGCTAGTATTACTGGGTTTATTGTTATTTTTTAATGATACTTTTATGTCTCCTTGGTTTTGAAATCTAATACGGTAAATATTAGTAGATACAACCCACATAAACAAAAGCTTTGGGGGCACATCAGTAATTTTTTAGTGTATAGGGGACTTCACACCAGAACTGGAGGTATAGAGGGTGCATTGTGTTAAGGAGAGGCTAACAGCAGAGAGGACTACTTAGACAACTTTTTCAGGTATCTAGGTCATTGATTTTGAAACCCTTTGTGCATATATTCCCATTGAAAGAATTATCAAAAGCTATATTCAGGTATGACCTAAATCAAATTCCTTATGATTATACAGTGGAAGTGAGAAATAGATTTAAGGGCCTAGATCTGATATAGAGTGCCTGATGAACTATGGAATGAGGTTTGTGACATTGTACGGGAGGCAGGGATCAAGACCATCCCCATAGAAAAAAAATGCAAAAAAGCAAAATGGCTGTCTGGGGAGGCCTTACAAATAGCTGTGAAAAGAAGAGAAGCGAAAAGCCAAGGAGAAAAGGAAAGATATAAGCATCTGAATGCAGAGTTCAAAGAATAGTAAGGAGAGATAAGAAAGCCTTCCTCAGCGATCAATGCAAAGAAATAGAGGAAATCAACAGAATGGGAAAGAATAGAGATCTCTTCAAGAAAATCAGAGATACCAAAGGAACATTTCATGCAAAGATGGGCTCGATAAAGGACAGAAATGGTATGGACCTAACAGAAGCAGAAGATATTAAGAAGAGGTGGCAAGAATACACAGAAGAACTGTACAAAAAAGATTTTCACGACCCAGATAATCACGATGGTGTGATCACAGACGTAGAGCCAGACATCCTGGAATATGAAGTCAAGTGGGCCTTAGAAAGCATCACTACGAACAAAGCTAATAGAGGTGATAGAATTCCAGTTGAGCTTTTCCAAATCCTGAAAGATGATGCTGTGAAAGTGCTGCTCTCAATATGCCAGCAAATTTGGAAAACTCAGCAGTGGCCACGGGACTGGAAAAGGTCAGTTTTCATTCCAATCCCAAAAAAGGCAATGCCAGGAATGCTCAAACTACCGCACAATTGCACTCATCTCACATGCTAGTAAAGTAATGCTCAAAATTCTCCAAGCCAGACTTCAGCAATATGTGAACTGTGAACTTCCTGATGTTCAAGCTGGTTTTAGAAAAGGCAGAGGAACCAGAGATCAAATTGCCAACATCCGCTGGATCATGGAAAAAGCAAGAGAGTTCCAGAAAAACATCTATTTCTGCTTTATTGACTGTGCCAAAGCCTTTGACTGTGTGGATCACAATCAACTGTGGGAAATTCTGAAAGAGATGGGAATACCAGACCACCTGACCTGCCTCTTGAAAAATTTGTATGCAGGTCAGGAAGCAACAGTTAGAACTGGTCATGGAACAACAGACTGGTTCCAAATGGGAAAAGGAGTATGTCAAGGCTGTATATTGTCACCCTGTTTATTTAACTTCTATGCAGAGTACATCATGAGAAACACTGGACTGGAAGAAGCACAAGTTGGGATCAAGATTGTCAGGAGGAATATCAATAACCTCAGATATGCAGATGACACCACCCTTATGGCAGAAAGTGAAGAGGAACTAAAAAGCTTCTTGATGAAAGTGAAAGTGGAGAGTGAAAATGTTGGCTTAAAGCTCAACATTCAGAAAACGAAGATCATGGCATCTGGTCCCATCACTACATGGGAAATAGATGGGGAAACAGTGGAAACAGTGTCAGACTTTATTTTTCTGGGCTCCAAAATCACTACAGATGGTGACTGCAGCCATGAAATTAAAAGACGCTTACTCCTTGGAAGGAAAGTTATGACCAAGCTAGATAGCATATTCAAAAGCAGAGACATTACTTTGCCAATAAAGGTTCGTCTAGTCAAGGCTATGGTTTCTCCTGTGGTCATGTATGGATGTGAGAGCTGGACTGTGAACAAGGCTGAGTGCCGAAGAATTGATGCTTTTGAACTGTGGTGTTGGAGAAGACTCTTGAGAGTCCCTTGGACTTCAAGGAGATCCAACCAGTCCATTCTGAAGGAGATCAGCCCTGGGATTTCTTTGGAAGGAATGATGCTAAAGCTGAAACTCCAGTACTTTGGCCCCCTCATGCAAAGAGTTGACTCATTGGAAAAGACTCTGATGCTGGGAGGGATTGGGGGCAGGAGGAGAAGGGGACAACAGAGGATGAGATGGCTAGATGGCATCACTGAGTCGATGGACGTGAGACTGAGTGAACTCCGGGAGTTGGTGTTGGACAGGGAGGCCTGGCGTGCTGTGATTCATGGGGTCGCAAAGAGTCTGACCCGACTGAGAGACTGATCTGATCTGATCTGATATTCTTTATGAAACATTTAAAAATTTTATATGGTTGTAAATATTTTGTAAAGTATTATAAATAATGACATTAATATAAGGTATCAATCCTTTAGAGGTATACAGTGAAATCCAAATGCCACAGCAACTTGATAAAGATTGTCACCCACTTAAAAAGGTATAGGAAGAGACTTTCTTTTTGATAGAAACTTTATGTTATTCCTTTTCTCTCTAAAATTATGTTTACCCCTCCCTTCTCAGAATTCTGCATAATGTATTTTATTTTGCACTTGGAATATATCTTGATCATCTCCTTTATAACAAAAATACATATATAAAATGAATTAATTTTAAAATTTCCTGTGACCACAAAAGTATTCATTTTTTTCCTTCTGAATTGAACTATCACTGAAGTTACTGTCAGGGTGCAGTTTCCAATGCAATATAAATGAGTTATTAATTTGGATTAGTAATTTGACTAGTTCTTTAAAAATGTTTATTATAATCATTTCTTAATGAGATATGGATTTTTCCCCCTCCCAACTAGTCCATATAGCCTTAGATAAATATTATTTACTTATATAATGGGACCAGATTCAACATAAATTCCAAGTTTATTTTTGTTTTTGTAAGCACAGAGAAAACTTTTTTGTATAAATGAGATGGAAATGGAAGGAGTTTTGTTATGTCATTCACGTTTGTGACTTGTGATAAGCAAAACAGTATGCAGTGATCTACCGATAGAATTTGTTAGCTGGCAATTTCATTAGATCCATTGTTTTCAATTTCATAGAAAACAAAGAATTAAACCCACTTGATTTTCAAGAGTGGATTTACTACCCAGTCATTAAAGTCTTTCATTTTCTCAGTTTCTGGGAAGTATGCCAAAATTTTTTTTCAAATTAATTCAAATCATCGTATTACTCTCATGTAGAGGCATCCTATTTATACATTTATAAAAAGTTAAAAAACAGAATATTAATTTTGATACAATATTTTAAATAATGTTTTATCATTTTTAATTACATGATTTAAATATGGCAATCCCTTGCGCTGTCTCAAAGATTGAGTCACTTAATGAAGAATGTCCTTCATTCAATCTGCTTAGCAATACCAGGCCTCATAAACAAATACACTTATTTTCCGACAGAAAAAAACCTTAGTTCATTTTTCAGTTTAAGTAATTAATATTATGAAATACTGTTTTTTAAAAAAACCATTATAAACTATCAAACACGTGCAGAGAGACAAGTTTATAATGAAGCTAACAAGGCATATCTGTCAAGAGTTCCTTCCTTTTGAGATTCTTTTCTAATTTTAAATATTCACTTGCATACCTAACTTTATATTCTTACCATAAAGAAAGCCCCTAAAACTTTGGGCCCTGTATTTCTTCCTGAATATCTGGAAAGATTAATCACAAAGGAAGTCAGGATAAGCTTATGTGTATGCATGCATGCTAAGTCGCTTCAGTTGTTTGTATCCGACTCTCTGCAACCTCATGGACTGTAGCCTTCCTGTCCAGAGGAGGACTGTAGGCTCCTCTGTCTGTGGAATTCTCCAGGTGAGGATAGTGGAGTGGGTTGCCGTGCCCTCCTCCAGGGCAGGATAAGCTTAAGATGATATATATTTAGTATAATCAATTTCATTATTAAACAATTAAGATAAATCGCTTCTCATTACTTAATTTCCTAATCCATAATACGGAATAAAATATCATTAAGATTATGTTTTATGAAGTAAGGCATATGGTAAAAGACCTATTATTCCTTCAGTAAATAAATGTTTTAGGGAAATTGAACTCTGATGTTTGACTTTGTGCTGCTCAGTCGCATCAACTCTTTGCAATCTGTAGACTCTAATTCACCAGGGATTTTCCAGGCAAGAATACTGGAGTGAGTTTCCATTTCCTTCTCCACCCAGTGATCCAGCCCATGTCTCTTGCATCTCCTGCATTGATAGGTGAATTCTTTACCAGTATTGCCACCTGGGAAGCCTGATGTTTGACTTTGGGGACTCACTAATAAGAAGCTTGTATAAAAATCAGAAACCATATCATTGTCATCATGATCAAGATTTTATGTGTTTAATGAAAAAGTTATATATTGCTAGAAACTAATCAGATAGTTAGCATATTGTTTTATTTTCATAGTGCAAGTAAAAATATTAAGTGTTTTATATAAGTAAATGAGGTCAACTAATTTTTACATAAATATTTCAGAAGGAGTTGATAGAATATATTTTAACTAACTTATTGAAAAGTAAACACTAAAGTTGGAAAGAAATCATAATTTTTATCCATCGGATTTAGCCACCATATTTTTTAAAATAGTAATTTCATTTAAAAGAATCATTGTCATCTATATTGCTTTTATTGTTCAAAAGTGTTGTTTAGCTTACAGCTTGCCCTGTAGGTTTGTATTAAGAAGAACTAAGGGAAAATGCTTCTGCTGAGATTTTTTTTTTAATTATTAAAGCAGGGTTTTGAATTAATGGCAAATCCTTATACTGTTCTTGCTATAGAGCCCCTTAGAAAATATTTGTATGTTTTTCTGCTTACTCCTCACCTGGTTTGAAGATCTCTGTACTAGTCATGAGATAAAGATCTAACCGAAGACTGTAATGGCAGTATTGGATTGGGAGGCTGATTGGAGACATATCTAAGATGTACTAAAGAAACTTAGTGACTCAGTAGACTTTGGAGTGAGAGATGAGTCAAATATAATTCTTAAGATTTTGAGTTTAGGGAGTTAGATAGATTTGATGTCATTCATTGATTGCACAGAGAAAACAAAATAATCTTGTACTGGTAGGATGGATTTCTTTTTGCCCATGGAACTTTAATGTGTAAATTTTCAGTAAGTCTAAAACATAAAAGAAATGTCAAAGATAAAGTGGCTGTAAATTTGGGAGACCTTAGTGTGTAAGTGGATGATACTATCTAAGGGAAATTTTTTGAAAGAGAGGAAAAGCTCTGATGATAGAACTTAGGGGAAACCCAACTTTAGAGAGTTGAGAAAAGGAGGGAACGTGCTGGGGAAATGTCATTAAAAACGAATCTCCTCACAACCCAGAAAGCCTCTCCCCCAAAACAGAACAGAAAGAAAACAGTTTTGTTACTGAATAAACATTAATCCAGAAAGTAATATGCACCATTAGCAGTCTGCTAAGAGGTTGCCAAAAAACAGAAAGAAATCTCACTCTTGGATAT
Organism: Tragelaphus eurycerus; assembly: GCA_935064755.1. NCBI lineage: Eukaryota > Metazoa > Chordata > Mammalia > Artiodactyla > Bovidae > Tragelaphus > Tragelaphus eurycerus. The sequence continues at coordinate 13,181,857 of CAKXYN010000015.1, read as the reverse complement.
GGCCAAGCCAGTTCAACTCTTTCCATATATGTTCTCAGGATAAACAGTAACTAGTCCTTAAGTACGGGGAAGGCGATGGCACCCCACCCCAATACTCTTGCCTGGAAAATCCCATGGACGGAGGAGCGTGGTAAGCTCCAGTCCATGGGGTCGCTTAGAGTCGGACACGACTGAGCGGCTACACTTTCACTTTTCACTTTCATGCATTGGAGAAGGAAATGGCAACCCACTCCAGTATTCTTGCCTGGAGAATCCCAGGGACAACCGTCTATGGGATCGCACAGAGTCGGACACGACTGAAGCGACTTGGCAGCAGCAGCAGTCCTTAAGTAAGAGGACTCGACAGCATCATCTGTCACACCTAAGTTCACCCTAAATTCACTTAGTAATAGGAGTGCCCATTTGTGTTAGCTAATTGGCTTTATCCAAAGGAAAAATAATTTTATGATCATAATTTTATGATAGGAGATAGTTTTTGCAACTTACAGGAGGCACCAGCCCAAGTTAGGCTCCTGCCCTCCCACTTAAACTGGGATGTAGGGGCATGAATCTTCCTTGATAACTGCATTCTGAAGAGGTGGTTTCCAGGTTCTTGAGAAAAGACATTGCTATATGTAAACCTGGCAAGAGGCTTTTAAACAAAAGCTTTTAAAAAGATTTTTACATATATTTCAAATAGAAAATTCACAATTCTACATTTTCTAAAGTAAATGAGAGAGTCCTTTCCCTCCTTTTCTACATGGGCTTCTTTTTTCCTTTGTATTTAACCTTACATATGTAATGTGAAAATGAAGGGAGAAATTACAGAGTGCTTTCATGAAAGCCAAAATAAGAGAATATTTTGCAAAGGCTGAGGAAGTAGTACTGCTCTTCAAGGAGGTTATATTCCATTTGTGGGATAAACTAACATGACTAAATATGTAAATTTTTAAAATAAATATTAAAATAATGGTAAATTTTGTAGTATAGACTGAAAGTACAATAGAAATTCAGTAGCATGAGGTCTTTAAGACCATAGGCTGAAGGAGAGAAGAAGATTTGAAGGAGAGATTCAGTTTATATAATGCATATTTTAAATCTCAGTTTAAAACAGATCTTTCATTATTCTCTATAATGAATATAAACAGAATATAAACATTGTGGACCATGATATGCATAATCCACTGGCCAAAATTCTCCCTTGGGTAGTGTTAATACTTGAGGGAAAGGATGACACAATTTTCCCCTGTGACTTTCTATTTTCTATGTTCCCTCTTTTAATCACCCCCTTTCAGATTAACAGTTATTTGTTTTATATGTTAATAGCTTCAAGTCTTCTCCAGCTTAAAAGGCACTTTTTTCTTTAGGATACTTGAATGCATGCCAAGTCACTTCAGTTGTGTCTGACTCTGTTTGACCTTATGGACTGCAGCCTGCCAGGCTCCTCTGTTCATGGATTCTCCAAGTGAAAATACTGGAGTGGGTTGCCATGTCCTCCTCCAGGGGATCTTCCCAACTCAGGGATCAGACCCTAGTCTCCTGCATTGCAGGCAGATCCTTTACCATCTGAACCACCAGGGAAGCCCCCCTAGGATACTTATCTGGATTCATTTTAAGCTTAGCTTGGAAAGATCAGCTTTTTTTTTTTTTTTTTCCATTTCTTTGAAAGTACTGTGTGATTAACCTTGGTGTTAAGGAGACAAAATTAATTTTTTTTTTTTGCTTTTGTTTTTAGTTATCTTTGTGTGTTGTGGTTCCCAAGACCAGCCTCAGGTTTGATCATTCACTGGAAGGACTCATAGGACTCAGCATACAGTCATAAGCATGACTGTGACTCTTACAGAGAAAGGATGGAAAGAAAAATCAGCAAAAGGAAAAGACTCTGTGGCGATGCCTGGAGGAAACCAAGCACATGTTTTCAAGTGTCCTCTCCCAGTAAAGTCAAATGGGACACACTTAATTCCCCCAGCAATAAATTCTGAGTACACGTGTGAAATGTCATCCGCTAAGGAAACTTAATAGAGACTCAGTGCCCACAGTTTTATTGGAACTGACCCATGTAGATATTTCCTGTCTGGCATATACCAAAACTCTAGACTCATATTGTCTACGGAAATGGTTTAGGTGCAGTAAGCCACTTCTGTCATTTAGGGAATTGTGGAAACCCTCCTGAATGTAACATCCCAGGTACCAGTCAAGTGTCAGCACTTTTTGATGATTGCAAACTCAGGCCTGATGTGTTAACCCTTTTCTGTGCACCTTGTTTTTTATTTTGTTTTTAAATCCAGTGATTTGCAGGTAAAATTAAGAGTTGGCACATCAAGTAACTCTTTTAAATATATTACAGGTATGCACCAGAATCACTGACAGAGAGCAAGTTTTCTGTGGCTTCAGATGTTTGGAGCTTTGGAGTGGTTCTGTATGAACTTTTCACATATATTGAGAAGAGTAAAAGCCCACCAGCGGTCAGTATGCTTTTTGTTTACTTTCAATTTTTTTTAACATGAGAAAAGTGTTTCGAAAGAATAATAGTAAACTTAGGGTTATTTTGGATGAAGGAAAGGGCAACCCACTCCAGTGTGCTTGCCTGGAGAATCCCAGGGATCGGGGAGCCTGGGGGGCTGCCGTCTATGGGGTCCCACAGAGTCAGACACGACTGAAGTGACTTAACAGTAGCAGTAGCAGGGTTATTTTAGAGTTCCTATTGGTTATTTATAAGACGACAAGCAACAAAATAACCCCCAAACTAACTCATTAAATTAACTTGAGGTTTTGAAAGGTAGGGATTGTAGTACTGTTTAATATATTCTCTTAATACTATTTTTAGTAAATCCAATAAACTCAATCATCCCAGGGATTATTGCAAATGTTAAACCTTTTAAAGTAATATTTTTTCTATTCATTGTATAATTTTAATATAGGATAGTATAGAAAAGAAAATGAAAGTAATCTCTAATTCAGCTACTCAGAGGTAACCACGTTAATACTGTAGTATGTTTTCTTTCAGAATTCTTTTAATTTTATATGTAAAAATTAAATTTTATTAAAAAGTTTTATTTATAAAATGAGTCATACTGTACAGTTTGCTTTCCTGCTTTTTCATTAAATTTTAACATGGACATTTCTATGTTAATAAATACTTACTACAAATATGACTTTTAATTTCTTGGTGATGTTTCAACATAAAGATATAGTTTCTGAACAGTCATTTTCTGTTTTTCAGCCTTTTAAGTAACACTCATTGAACACAGTGGCTATCCTTATATATAAATATTTATGTTTATCTCTGGTTGTCATCTTAGAGTGAAAATGTAATTATATGTGAAACATTATGAGCTCTTATATATAATAGATTTTGATGATTTCAAAATGCTCTCCAGGAAATCTGTATCTCAATTAGACTCTCAGTAGCTATGCATAGGGGTATGTATTTTATCATTTGTCAGTGTTGACTGTTACATTTCCACGTAGTTTTGCCAAATTGATGGGAGAGAAGTTGTAGTGATTTGATTTTAATTTGCACTTCTGCCTTTAGTGTGCTTGAGTACATATTTATTGGGCATTTGGAGTAAGTGCTTGTGTGCATTGTATCCTCATGTACTTTGCCCATTTTTATATTGGTAATTTTTCTTACCAATATACAAGAGTCTTCTGTATTTAAATAAATGTGTTCATTGTAAATATTCCTCTACCTTATGGTTCAGACTTTAATCTTATGAAATTTAAACATATGAACATCTCTCCATTCCATTTATGCTTTAATATTCATTCTGCATTTTTTTATGTCCTCTTCTACATTCAGCTTTTTATTTCAACTGAAATGTTATATGATGTGTTAAAACAAAGTGTGTTTTTAGTTCACTGGTTTTGAATTCTTCTCAGGGGATTTGTGTTGAGGGTGTTATAGAAATGGCATTCTAGAGGTACCACATTTAACAATCTTTTATGAAGTATGACTGAAAAGGAAGTTTTTGAAGTTAAAATAGTCTTGTTTTTCAAAGTTTCAAGGTAAGGAAACATACATACACGGGATTTTTGCCATTTACTGGAAGAAATTGAGAATTCTGCTTCAAATTAAATGTACCAAAAATATGTGATTAAAAAGTGGGTTTGTGTTTCAGGAATTTATGCGTATGATTGGCAATGACAAACAAGGACAGATGATTGTGTTCCATTTGATAGAACTCCTGAAGAATAATGGAAGATTACCAAGACCAGATGGATGCCCAGATGAGGTAACAAAAATTTTTTTTATCCACAGTAATCATGCATTTTCTTTCTCTTTTTACCCAAGGATTTCAGGTCAGTTTATGCAGTTCACTGGACTATTAGAAAAATAGCATAAACATGACTGTGGATATAGGTATAGCCATGACATATGCCTCTATAAGTGGGAGTTCAGAATTCATGTCTTCACCAATTAAAAAATGGTGCTTTGTATTCATTGTAATTTTGGTTTATTTTCCTTTTTACAGATATATGTGATTATGACAGAATGCTGGAACAATAATGTAAACCAGCGCCCCTCTTTCAGAGACCTAGCAGTTCGAGTTGATCAAATAAGGGACAACATGACTGGATAAAAGAAATGAACTTCACTCTGAGACCAGGATAGACTTACAGAACAAAGTTTTGTATTTCACATTGCTGTGGACTTTTGTTACGTATATCATTATTATGTATATCACAATATTTGCCAGCAAAAATGTGAAAATACCTGCTTAAAACTTTCGAAGTTTAGTGAGTTTTTCTTCATGAGGATACCAGCCAAATACATTGATGAAAAGTCCTTAGCAAAGAGTTTTGTAAAATATTTTGGGAACCTGATCAGTCAGTTAACATCACTTTTCTTTGGCAAAAAAAGAAAATTAGACATTTTTCAACTAAGAAATATAAGAGAGTAAAAAATTGTAAATTTTAAATATATACAGAATACGTATGTACAGTTTTTACCATAGTGAATGTATGATACCTTGGCATCTTGTGTGATGTTTTACACAAGGGCTGGTATTCATAAATAATGTTTTGTAATTTTTCCATAGTTCTATGCTAACTTCACTCTATAGACGAATTAAGACGCTCAGATAATTGAATATGCACCTTTTTGTCCTCGCGCACTTGTGTCACTGGCCAGCAATATAAGCAGGTGTATATTTAGCTTGTTGTTCTGTGTACTGTAAATATTTTTCAAAGCAAAGGGAACAAATGTTTAGTTTTATTTGTATAGGGAATTTTCCTGACCCTCTAGAATACATTTTGAAATGGAACAAGTTTACAAAGATTAACACAATATATTTTCTTATTTGTCTCCCTTGTATCTGTTTGTGGCATGTATGTTTTTTAAATAGAACTATCTCCAGATTTTTTCTAAGACCACCGTGAATAGTTTTCTTTTAAAATTTTGAGATTACAAATGCCAGGAATATTGTCATCCCTTGAGCTGTTGGTTACCAATAAGATTCTTCAATCCCTGGGACCTATGGTCATGCATTAAATTTAAGTGTAAGCTATAATATAGATTTTGTTTTTCATATATATAAGCCTACTAAGATGCACAGTGGTTTAGGAATTTTTTTCTAAAGAATGTATATTTTAGGAATTTCAGAAATCTATTGCAGTCATAAAAGAGACCTTTTTTGTTGTTGTTAGATTCTTATATACAAGGAAGAAATTAAATTGATTTTTTAAAATAATTATTAATTTTATTCAAAAATGCCAGTATAAAATTCTTAATGTATATCTTGAAGAAAAATTAGTGTTTTCAATTAAGTATAAAGGGTTGTTTATTATTGTTGTCATTTTAGTGCTACTCCATTTTAGACATCCTACGTAAAATATGGTGGGTTTGTGTGTGTGTGTGTGTTATTTATACAAAGTTTAAAATACTTGGAATTTTGGTTAGAAAGAAAATAGTTCATTTTCAGTGCTATATGCTGCCTTTTTTTTTTTTTTTTTTTTTTTTTTAAAGACTTTAGATTATCTTTCTAACTTTCAGAGCTGGTTTTTAAATGCTTATTATATAAGAAAAAAAAATGCCTCACACATAAAGTTTGAGTTTTTTTGTTGGAAGGAAAGGGAAGAAATGCTTTTTATGTTATATTTAAAGTATTTGGGCTTCCTTCATAGCTCAGTTGGTAGAGAATCTGCCTGCAAGGCAAGAGACCGTGGTTCGATTCCTGGGTTGGGAAGATCCCCTGAAGAAGGGATAGGCTACCCACTCCAGTATTTTTGGGCTTTCCTTGTGGCTAAGCTGGTAAAGAATCTGCCTGCAATGCAGGAGATACCAGTTCGATCCCTGGGTTGGGAAGATCCCCTGGAGAAGGGAAAGGCTACCCACTTCAGTATTCTGGCCTGGAGAATTCCATGGACTGTATAGTCCATGGGGTTGCAAAGAGTCAGACACGACTGAGTGACCTTCACTTACTTTAAAACATTTTACCAAATGTAGTTACCAAACACACAAATCTTCTAAAATGATAATATATTGGATTTTAAAAGATTTCTAGTAAATATTTTGATGAAAATTGACTATAATTTTTATTTAATTTGTAAAAAGACTCCTCCAGGATCTGTATATGTAATGTTAATGCACTTAAGAGATCTTCTGTTCTGCTACTTTTCAAGTCAAAAATAGCATATCATATATGTTTGATTTCAGATTTTTGTACTAAAACTTAGGTACCTGAAGTAGATTCTTAAAAGTTGATAACATTTTGTTTATAAAAATAAGAATGGTAACTAGATTTCTTTTAAAATAGTTTTTCTTTTAATGCTTCAGTTTTTAGTTTTAGGAGAAAATTCCATATATTTAAAGTTTTTAGATGGAATGATTACTTTATTGTAAAATTCTTAGTTTTCAAAAGAATTATTGTTCATTGAGTGTTTATGATGTTTTAAATTTTGATTCAGACCTTATATAAAAGGAAAGTAAACTTGCCACTGTTTAGTTGATTGTGCATAAGACACAGGTAAGTAAGTATTGTACCAGTTAATGCCAGACAGCTTCTTCAAATTAATATTCTTCAGAAATGAGGGTAAAGATTTTCTTTAAAATCTGTGATTCTGTAAATATTCCAGTATTTTTAGTTACACAATCTTTATGTAAATAATCCCCAATATCCATGGCTACCTACTTTGGGAAACAGTCACTTTTTCATGTTATTTATATATGCTCCCGGTAGCACTATAATTTGCTATGGAAGAGTGCTTTCTTATAACCCAAGACTTCTGCTTTAAAATCAAGTGAAATTTTTATCACAACCATAACTTGATATTTAAATTTTATTTAAACAATTTTGTATGGACATTAGAAGATACTGCAGTTCTATACATAGGGACTCATTTTGGGGCGGCATGATGTCAGATTGAGACTGTATTATTTTCATCATTGTACCTTTTGCATGTTCCTACAAAATTGAAATACTGATGTAATAAATAATTCAGAAGTGAGTGATCACACCATCGTGATTATCGGGGTCATGAAGATCTTTTTTGTACAGTTCTTCTGTGTATTCTTGCCACCTCTTCTTAATATCATCTGCTTGTATTAGGTCCATACCGTTTCTGTCCTTTATTAAGCCCATCTTTGCATGAAAATTTCCCTTGGTATCTCTAATTTTTTTGAAGAGATCTCTAGTCTTTCCCATTCTGTTGTTTTCCTCTATTTCTTTGCATTGATCACTGAGGAAGACTTTCTTATCTCTCCTTGCTGTTCTTTGGAACTCTGCCTTCAGATGCTTATATCTTTCCTTTTCTCCTTTGTTTTTCTCATCTCTTCTTTTCACAGCTATTTGTAAGGCCTCCTCAAATAGCCATTTTGCTTTTTTGCCTTTCTTTTTCTTGGGGATGGTCTTGATCCCAGTCTCCTGTACAATGTCACGAACCTCCATCCATAGTTCATCAGGCACTCTATCAGATCTAGTCCCTTAAATCTATTTCTCACTTCCACTGTATAATCGTAAGGGATTTGATTTAGGTCATACCTGAATGGTCTCGTGGTTTTCCCTACTTTCTTCATATTAAGTCTGAATTTGTCAATAAGGAGTTCGTGATCTGAGCCACAGTCAGCTCCCAGTTTTGTTTTTGCTGACTGTATAGAGCTTCTCCATCTTTGGCTGCAAAGAATGTAATCAGTCTGATGTTGGTGTTGACTATCTGGTGATGTCCATGTGTAGAGTCTTCTCTTGTGTTGTTGGAATAGGGTGTTTGCCATGACAAGTACATTCTCTTGGCAAAACTCTATTAGCCTTTGCTTCATTCTGTACTCCAAGGCCAAATTTGCCTGTTACGCCAGGTGTTTCTTGACTTCCAACTTTTGCATTCCAGTCCCCTATAATGAAAAGGGCATCTTTTTTGGGTGTTAGATCTAAAAGGTGTTGTAGGTCTTCATAGAGCCATTCAACTTCAGCTTCTTCAGCATCACATTGCTGCTGCTGCTGCTGCTAAGTCGCTTCAGTCGTGTCCGACTCTGTGCGACCCCATAGACGGCAGCCCACCAGGCTCCCCCGTCCCTGGGATTCTCCAGGCAAGAATACTGGAGTGGGTTGCCTTTTCCTTCTCCAATGCATGAAAGTGAAAAGTGAAAGTGAAGTCGCTCAGTCGTGTCCGACTCTTAGCGACCCCATGGACTGCAGCCCATCAGGCTCCTCCGTCCATGGGATTTTCCAGGCAAGAGTACTGGGGTGGGGTGCCATTGCCTTCCCCATCAGCATCACATTACATACCTAAATATTAAAATATTTTCTAAATTACCAGTTTTGTTTCACTTTATTACAGTATGTTCATCTTAAGTTAAAATATTAATAATTTCTTTTGTGTTTATGCCAGATATTATTGCATAGTACAGGGCCTATATATTTTTCTCTTCCAGTCTTACAAATTTATAAGAAAAAGCCTTATCTCTAAATGAAACATCAATCAACATTAATGTTTTTTAAAGTTTTTAATGAGTATTTTCCATTATAATGCCTTTCTTTGCATAGCAAATTGCTTAACATCTTGTTTTGAACTGTAATAGATTTATGAAATCCTTAAAAGAGCTCTAGGAGTCCCTGTTCTAGTTATCCATAGCGTTAGATTTTGTGAACAATGATGTTTTTAATAACTGTACCAGGAAGAACTCTTAATAGATGCTATTTATTGAGGTCAAGCATGTGACCTCTGAACAATGTGAACAGAAAGTAGCATAGCATTTAGATCTGACTACAGATAAATAGCATTAATAAATGGTGCAAGGTGGTAAGGAAAAGGCACATAGCAGGACATTGTAGAGGCAGCTGGATAGGAACTTACTAGTTTCAGATGATAAGACATTGCAAATGATAAGACATTATCAGATACACGTATACTGAAGACACAAATGAAAGTATGCAACAGAAAGTTTTATCAGTTATCCTTCCAAGAACATAGTTGAAAATGTTTAAGTGCTTCCCACACACAAAGAGATAATTAGGTAGTATTTTTAATGAAAAGGTTTGAGTATTTCAAACTCTTAGAAAAATGTGAATTTCAAAGCATGAGTTTTCTAGTAGTATTGAGTACAAGCTTGTGAGTTGGACTTTATTAACTGAAACTAAAAACATTAAAGAGCAAAAAAATCATAGACACTATAGAAAATAGAAATGAGAAGTACAAGCCTAAACACACAAACTTAACAATTATTAAAATACTTGAAATTTTTTCAACTTCAACAACTTGAAATACACATGGTACTTTATTCTTCTGCATAATTTGTTGAAGATTGCTGTAAACCTTTATAGCTATCCAAATTTTAATTATATAAGAACAAAATTTATTTTATGTTCAAGTTGTTGGATTAATTTTGGTTGGAGAAGAAGGAAAAGAAAGTTGTTTGCAGAATCTTGATTCTTAAGAACAAGTAACTGAATTCTCCAACAATACTGATTAAAATACTTTTAATCTTCATAACCCAGGTAGGTAAGCCCTTGAGTGCAAGCTGCAGGTAGCCCAGATCTAAATGACAAATCTAATGTAGTTTCTGTTGAGTGGTAGAAATTATTGTCTACTGTTCACAAAGCATTTTAAAAACAAAAATAGTCACTATTTCCCACAAATTCTGCCAGAATGTTGTTTTCTTTCTTTCCTTCTTTAAAAAAATGTTTTAAATACTTATCTCTATCAGTACAGCATGAATCCCCTGGTACCAGTTCTTTTCCTTTCTGTTATTAGTTTTGTAGCATTATAATGTAACTTACTGAATACGAATTCTTGATAATATAGTAAGGGTATGGTAATTTAAAAAATTGAAACAAAATCTTACCTTTTTATTGAAGGACTTTGATAAACGTTGAATCTAAACCCTGAGTATATCATTATAATTCCTTAAGGTGGCCCCATTTACTTCCCAAATTATTATTATAGAGGAATAAAACTCCAAAAACTGAGATTACTATAGAGGATAGTCTTTTTCTTAATAATGATTTGGAAATCTGAGACATAAGGAACAAGGTATGTGGTGAGGGGGAAAGGAGATTTCTAGATTCTGTCAGATCTCAAACTTGCATTTAATGGGAATTTTTTTCTAACATCTTGAATTTCTCTTATTTTAGGGTTACTATAATAAATGTAGAAGGTGTTGACTTAAAAAAAACCTGCACAACGTGAGAGTTATGAGTTAAATTTTGTTTGGGGCAAAATGAGGACCCAGGAAACAGCATCTCAGATAGCTCTAAGAAACTGTTACAAAGAGGCAGGGGGGAAGAAGGTCAGTATATATGTGATTTTGATGAAGGGGGATTACATGTAGATCAAGCACTTTTTTCTTTTTTTTTTTTTTAAGAAAGTTTCTCCTAGTCATGAGCAGTTGACATCATGAAGGATTTTAGTGCTTTCCTAGATAGGAGATTCAAGAATTGGGCTTATAAAATCTGCTCCCCAAAATATCTATCTGAAGACCTGTCCTGCCAGTTTTTCCCCCAGCACAGTGTGCCTCATTTCTGCTCTCCATCCTAAACTCCTTTATGCTATGCTAAGTCACTTCAGTTGTGTCTGACTCTGTATGACCCCATAGACGGCAGCCCACCAGGCTCCCCCGTCCCTGGGATTCTTCAGGCAAGAACACTGGAGTGGGTTGCCATTTCCTTCTCCAATGCATGAAAGTGAAAAGTGAAAGTGAAGTCGCCCAGTCGTGTCCGACTCTTAGTGACCCCATGGACTGCAGCCCTCCAGGCTCCTCCATCCATGGGATTTTCCAGGCAAGAATACTGGAGTAGGGTGCCATTGCCTTTAAGGGGTGTTGAAAATAAGCAGCTGCAGCAGCACATGATTTAGTCTTTGTAGTAGATGGCGAGTGCCAGTTTATAGTTGACAAAGGTTAGAGGATGAATAGCTCAGTCAAATGCTGAAGTAGTATGGCTCTAGTAGTTATCTAGGCCATTTTTTTTACAGCTGCTCCAATGTGGACACTTAATTTTCAGATTCTTAGTAGAGTCATTTTTCTTTGCTAAACTTAAAGGATCATATCCATATTGTATACCCCTTCAGACCTTCCTACATATATACTCACCAATAATGACACATGCAGGCTCCCTGCAACTTTAAATTTGCATCAGATAATTCAGATTAATGGTTGCAGTAATGAAGACATCACCTCTTGATAAAATCCTAAATCCCATTCATGTGTTGAGAACAAAGAAGAGTAGATAGTGCAGTTATGGATATATAAGACATGAGTAATCTTATGTGAGGGTCAATCCTAATGGTATTTCAGCTTATAATTCCCTGTTAAATAAACATACAGACAAAACCAAGAGATTTAATCTTTCAGTTCTGCTGCAACTTTCAGATACCAGCCCTAATCATGATGGTTTTAGAGACTATAGTTTGGTGTGGCCCCAAATATAAAGGATCCATAGAAAGAATATCTTGGGCCTGCGCCTAATATTAGAGTTAGAGCTTCATATATAAACTTCTCTTTAGAGCACGCTTTTTCAGCAGAATTGATACCAACTCTCAGGAGTGAACAGTGACCAAAAAAAAAAAAAAAAAAACCTTATTTTTTAATGTATAAAGCACAGAAATACAGTACGTAAGTAGATAGGCAGTAATATAAAATTCTCATGGTGGAAGAGACTAGGAGAAAATGACTAAAAAGTTCTTTGTAGATATTAGGGATAATGCAAAGAATGTTGAGAAACACTGCTCTAAAGTGTACTCATGTAGACATGGGCCAAACCAGTACTACCTGAGAAATGACTTCAGTTAGAAAGGGAAGATATGTCAGTGTGAGAACACTGAGTATATTGGACCTTTAAGCATGCATGCATGCATCCTAAGTTGCTTCAGTCGTGTCCGACTATGTCCAACCCCCTGGACAGCAGCCCACCAGTCTCCTCTGTCCACGGAATTCTCTAAGCAAGAGTACTGGAGTGGGTTGCCATGTCCTTCTCAAAAATATACTAGTGTATCTGAACTAAGAAAAATTAGTTGGTAAAGTCACCTAATTTTAATCTCTCTAGAATTTAAAGGTTTTCCTTCGTAGATGGAAAAATCGAGACTTTTTCAATGGAGTACCTCCATGAGAACCATTTTGTTGTCTTTGATTCTACATTTCACAATAAATCAGTTAAGATATAATTGTCTCAAAAAACTTAGGGTATCTTAATGATATGCAGTGTATTAGCAGTTTTTCTTCTTGATCATAAAAGGAGATAATAACAAAGATATTAAAACCATGGCATATTACTGTATATTAAGGCAGAATAGGGACTTCCCTGGTGCTCCAGTGGTTAAGACTCTCTGCTCCCAATGCAGGGGACCTAGGATTGATCCATAGTCAGGGAACTAAATCCCACATGCTGCAAACGAGTTCTCAGGTCACAACAAAAGATCCTACAGGCCACATCTAAGATTCCGCCTGTCCCAACAGAGACCAAAGATCCCACGTGCTGCAACTGAGACCCGGTACAGCCAAAATTAAAAAAAAAAAACTCAACATTCAGAAAACGAAGATCATGGCATCTGGTCCCATCACTACATGGGAAATAGATGGGGAAACAGTGGAAACAGTATCAGACTTTATTTTTCTGGGCTCCAAAATCACTGCAGATGGTGACTGCAGCCATGAAATTAAAAGACACTTGCTCCTTGGAAGAAAAGCTATGACTGGCCTAGACAGCATATTAAAAAGCAGAGATATTACTCTGCTGACAAAAGTCTGTCTAGTCAAAGCTATGGTTTTTCCAGTATTCATGTACAGATGTGAGAGTTGGACTGTAAAGAAAGCTGAGCACCGAAGAATTGATGCTTTTGAACTGTGGAGTTGGAGAAGACGCTTGAGAGTCCCTTGGACTGCAAGGAGATCCAACCAGTCCATACTAAAGGAAATCAGTCCTGAATATTCTTTGGAAGGACTGATGCTGAAGCTGAAACTCCAATCCTTTGGTCACCTGATGCAAAGAACCGACTCATTGGAAAAGGCCCTGATGCCAGAAAAGATTGAAAGTGGGAAGAGAAGGGGATGACAGAGGATGAGATGGTTGGATGGCATCACTGACTCAATGGACATGAGTCTGAGTAAGCTCTGGGAATTGGTGGTGGACAGGGAAGCCTGGTGTGCTGCAGTTCATGGGGTTGCAAAGAGTCAGGCAAGACTGAGTGACTGAACAGCTAAAATAAATAGTAAAAATAAAATATTGAAAAAAAAGCCAGAATTTCTACACAGAAATAGTAAAGAAACTAACACCACCAAATGAAGATCATATCTGTTCTATGAAATTTACCTAGAAGTCAAAGCATTTGTCCTTGAAAAATGCTACAGCTTTTTACATTCTATATCCATTGTAATGGTTGTGATGTTATTTAATATGGTTTTCATTTGCATTTCACTAATGATTAATGATCTTTTTTAAAATGACTTATTTTAATTGGAGGCCAATTACAGTATTCTGGTAGTTTTTGCCATACATTGGCATGAATCAGCCACGAGTGTACACATGTCCCCCTGTCCTGAACCCCCCTCCTACCTCCCTCCCCATCCCATCCCTCTGGGTTGTCCCAGTGCACTGGCTTTGAGTGCCCTGTTATATGCATTGAACTTGGACTGGTCATCTATCTCATATATAGTAATATACATGTTTCAGTGCTATTCTCTCAAATCTTCCTACCCTTGCCTTCTCCCACAGAGTCCAAAAATCTGTTCTTTACACCTGTGTCTCTTCTGCTGTCTTGCATATAATGTCATCATTACCATCTTTCTAAATTCCGTATATATGCATTAATATAAGGTATTGTTTTTCTTCCTGACTTACATCACTCGGTATAATAGGCTCCAGTTTCATCCACCTCATGATCTTAAATATCTTTTAATATGTAATTTTATTGGTCACTTGTTTATCTTTGGAGAAATGTCTATATAAGTCCTTTGTCCATTTTAAGATTGGGTTCATTTTTTTAGTTGTATAAGTTCTTTCTATATTCTGGATATTAACCCCTTATCACATATATAATTTTAGATATTATTCCCATTCTGTGGATTGCCATTTTATTCTGTTCATTGTATCCTCATGCACAAAAGTTTAAAATTTTGATATTTTCCAATTTACCTACTTTTACTTTCAGTGTCATATTCCAGAAATCATTGCCAAATCCATTGTCAGAAGAAAACACTGGGAAAAAACTTCATAAGAGTTTTAGTCCTTTAACTCTTAACATTTAAGTCTTTGATCCATAATTTTTCTATATGTTGAAAGATGGTATCCATATATATATATATATATTTTTTTTTTTTTTTTTTTGCATGTAGATTTCTAGCTTTTCCAGCAGCACTTCTTGAAAAGAGTATCTTTCTTTTACTGAATGACTTTGGGATACCTTTGTTGAAACGTGTTTGACTGTATACATGAGAGTTTATTTCTGAGTTCTCTATTATATGCTATTAGTTTATATGTTTGTCTTTATGCCGGTATCACACTGTTCTGATTACTATAGCTTTTATTGTAAGTTTTGCAGTCATAAAGTGTGAGACTTCCAATTTTGTTGTTCTTTGTAAAAATTGTTTTGGCTATTTGGTGTCCCTTGAAACTGCATATGAGGTTTAGAATAGGTTTTCTATTTCTGGGGAAAAAATTATGAGGATTTTTAATGGTATTACATTAAATCTGTATTTAGGGTACTGGTAGGGCTTCCCTGGTGGCTCAGATGGTAAAGAATCTGCCTGCAATGCAGGAGACCCAGGTTCAATCCCTGGATTGGGAAGATCCCCTGGAGAAGAAAATGTCTACCCACTTGAGTATTCTTACCTGGAGAATTCCATGGATGGAGGAGCCTAGCAGGCTACAGTCCGTGAGGATGCAGAGTCTGACACAACTGAGCAACTAACACTTCACTTCACTTCCAGTGTCCTCATAGGTAGTTATCTCGTTTTATCCACACAACTCTGTGAGGTAGATACCATTATTTTTCTTGCTTTAAATATGTAGACACTGACATTTAGCAAGATACAATAAATCAGAAAGTGGAGAAAAAGGGGTGTTAGAGTTTGAATTTAGGCAGTCAGACTCCAAGAGTTTGCCAGAGTTTATAATTGCTTCACTATGCTGCCTTTCACAGGTTTGGCAGCATACATATAAAGCAGCAATAAACTAGATACGCTTTCTTTAGTGATATTTCTCGGATGGCAAGATGACAAAATCATTTCAGTTTCCAGTGAAAATTATTTGAACGTATTTTTAGTTGGACTGTCACTTTCTGTCCCTAAAAAAAAAAAAAACCCTACAAGTGCACAACAGTTTGATAAAATGTAGAAAACAAGTCTTTGTAGAAAGAACAATGTAAGTGATGATAATGCCTTTTGCTAGATGATGAGAGAAAGTTGAAAGTAAGTGAACTTAAAAACTTTGAGAAGGTACAATATGACTGCTGCTGCTGCTACTGCTGCTAAGTCACTTCAGTCGTGTCTGACTCTGTGTGACCCCAGAGACGGTAGCCCACCAGGCTCCCCGTCCCTGGGATTCTCCAAGCAAGAATACTGGAGTGGGTTGCCATTTCCTTCTCCAATGCATGAAAGTGAAAAGAGAAAGGGAAGTCGCTCAGTCGTGTCCGACTTTTAGCGACCCCATGGACTGCAGCCTACCAGGCTCCTCCATCCATGGGATTTTCCAGGCAAGAGTACTGGAGTGGGGTGCCATTGCCTTCTGTGAGCTGAATAGGAAGGAGCAGGTATAGCAGCTGCCAGGAGGGCGAACACAAGGTTTCATGTTCACCAGAATGCAGGGCAAAAGCAGTGACTTCATAGGCACCTAGGCCAGACCTACCTGCTGATCTGTTGTTCAATAGTGGTCTGGGAAAGCAGGGACAGCTGTGGCTCTCCCTGAGGTAATAAAAACTGGTGTTGGAAATATCAGGGAATGTCCATCTACCAGAACTCTTGGGGGAGACAAGTATTTTGCTTGGGTCTATAGTACCAAGATAACATCCTGTAGGCTCCAGTGCCAGAAACACTGTCTAACTGGTTTATCACCATTCATTCCCTCAAAGTATGTTGCAGCTTGGACTAGAGAGATGAAGACAGAAATGGGAAGAAGTCGGTATGCTATTGTGGTTTGGATGGAAAGGATAAGAGAAGAACAAAGCAACTAGATGGAAGGAGTTTAAACCAGAATTCCACTTTGGAGATGTTAAATCTGAGATGCCTAATAGATATCGAAGTAGAAGGAAAGCCCAGAAATGTTACACAGGTAGTCATTTAAAATAATGGATATAGTTAAGATAACTAAGGAAGTGTTAGATAAAGACAGCAAGTAGAGGATCAGGACCTAAGACAATCTTAACATTTAAATGTTAGATTGAGGGTGAAGATGAGCAAGGAAAGACAAAGAGTAGTCCAATAGGGTAAGGAAAACAAGAGAATTCATGATTATTTTTACTTTAAGAAATAATGTTGTTCACTTGCTAAGTCATGTCTGACTCTTTGCAGCCCCATGGACTGCAGCACACCAGGCTTCCCTGTCCTTCAGTATCTCCAGAGTTTGCTCAAACTCATGTTCATAGAGTCAGTGATGCTATCTAACAATCTCATCCTCTACCACCCACTTCTCTTTTGCTTTCAGTCTTTCCCAGCATCAGGGTCTTTTCCAATGAGTCTGCTCTTCGCATCAGGTGGCTAAAATATTGCAGCTTCAGCATCAGTACTTCCAATGAATATTCAAGGTTGATTTCCTTTTGGATTGACTGGTTTGATCTCCTTACTGTCCAAGGAAATCTCAAGAGTCTTCTCCAACACCACAATTCAAAAGCAGAAATTCTTTGGGCCATGCCGGGACCAGCCGGCAAAATCGAACGGTCCTGAAGAAGGGCAACGAGGCTAAGAAAATTGAAGATGATAGAAAAGATGGGGTCGAGAGGGCCAGGCAGTCAACCACGAGACAGGTTTTCATGCAACTGACAAAGTCTTTATTGAGCACGGTATCTTTATACTTTAGAACTGGGAAAGAGGGACACAGAAAATTTTTTGTGGATTACATCACCATCTTGTGATATTTTTCAAGGACTTGTAGCCTATTTTCCCAAGACTAGTTAAAAGCAAACATGGGAGTAGTAGGAGGTGCCCAACATCTTGGGCACTGCAAAGGGTTTCGTTAATCACTAAAACAGCACCTGCCAGGCCCAAGGACTCACATTTGGGAAGGAGATATCTTCCAGTTCTCAGGAGCAATCAGGGGTGGCGGGACAGAGAGCTATGTCTGTGTTCCCGCAGACCCTTAGATAAGGCAGCTCCCAGAGCCATGCCTCTGGGCGGAGGCTCCTTGTGTCAGGGTCGGCCCCCTGCAGGGCCAAGCCTTCTTTATGGTCCAACTCTCATATCTGTACATGCTTACTGGAAAAACCACAGCTTTGACTATCTGGACCTTTGTCGGCCAAGTGAGGTTTCTGCTTTTTAATATTCTGTCTAGGTTTGTCATAGCTTTTCTTCCAAGGAGCAAGCGTCTTTTAATTTCATGGCTGCGGTCACCATCTGCAGTGATTTTGGAGCCTGAGAAAGTAAAATCTGCCACTGTTGGCACTTTATCACCATCTATTTGCTATCGAATGATGGGACCTGATGTCATGACCTTAGTTTGTTGAACGTTGAGTTTTAAAGCCAGTTTTTTCACTCTTCTCTTTCAACTTCATCAAGAGGCTTTTTAATTCCTCTTTGCTAGCTGCCATTAGGGTGGTAGTATCTGCATATCTGAGGTTGTTTTCCGTCCCAGCAACCTTGATTCCAGCTTATGATTCATCTAGCCTGGCATTTCACATGATGAACTGTGCATACAAGTTAAATAAGTGTGATGATATACCACCTTGATGTACTCCTTTCCTAACTTTGAACCAGTCTGTTGTTCCATGTCTGATTCTGATTTGCTTCTTGACCTACATACAGGTTTCTTAGGAGACAGGTAAAGTGGTCTGGTATTCCCATCTCTTCAAAAATTTTCCAGTTTGTTGTGATCCACACAGTCAAAAGCTTTAGCATAGTCAATGAAGCTGAAGTAGATGTTTTTTTCTGGAATTCTGCTTTTTCTATGATCCAACAGATGTTGGCAATTTGATCTCTGGTTCCTCTCACTTTTGGAAATCCAGCTTGTACATCTGGAAATTCTTGGTTCACGTACTGCTGAAGCCTAGCTTGAAGAATTTTGAGCATTAACTTGCTAGCATGTGAAATGAGTACAATTGTACGGTAATTTGAACCTTCTTTGCCATTGCCTTTCTCTGGGATTGGAATGAAAACTGACCTTTTCCAGTCCTGTGGCCACTGCTGAGTTTTCCAAATAACAGTATCATCTTTTAGGATTTGAAATAGCTCAGCTGGAATTCCATCACCTCCACTAGCTTTGTTTGTAGTGCTTTTTTTTAAGGCCCACTTGACTTCATGCTCCAGGATGTCTGGCTCTAGGTGAGTGACCACACTATTATCTGGGTCATTAAGATTTTTTTTTTTTTTTTTTTTTTTGGTACAGTTCTTGTGTGTATTCTTGCCACCTCTTAATCTCTTCTGCTTCCGTTAGGTCCTTGCCATTTCTGTCCTTTATTGTATCTTTGTATGACATATTTGCTTGGTATCTCTAGTTTTCTTGAAGTGATCTCTAGTCTTTCCCAGTCTATTATTTTCCTCTGTTTTCCTTTCCAAGTGCGTTCTTCACTTAAGAAGGCTTTATCTCTCCATGCTATTCTCTGGAACTCTGCATTCAGCTGAGTATATGTTTCCCTTTCTTGTTTGCCTTTCACTTCTCTTTTCTCAGCTATTTGTAATGAAGGAAGATAATCAGACACAGTTATGTACCACATGGTAACTTGATTCGACAATAAAGGAATAAAGACTGATAGATGATGAATGTGAGGGAGAATACAAAATTGAAATGGGCAGGATCACCTGGCCCCCACCTTCCAGTGCTGCTCCCCTCTTCATCCTACCTTGTTCCCCACCTCATTGGCCATGGCCATTCTTGGCATTCCTTATGAGTGATGGTATCTCATCATGGTAGACCACAGAGAGAATAAACTTCAAGACTATCACATGCAAAAAAGTGCTGGAACACAAGACAATAGCTGTCTTAAACCATTAAGAAAACAATTAAAAGACCTTTCCAATCAGCATGCTTCCCTCATAGCTTACTTGGGAAAGAATCTGCTTGCAGTGCAGGAGACCTGGGTTCGATCCCTGGGTGTGGAAGATCCCCTAGAGAAGGAAATGGCAACCCACTCCTGTATTCTTGCCTGGAAAATCCCATGGACAGAGGGACCTGGCAGGCTATAGTCCTTGGGGTCACAAGAGTCAGACACGACTTAATGACTAAACCACCACCATCACCAATCAGTAATGAGAAGTCTGAAAATGATCTGAAGGACTTCGAGTCACCCAAATGTAGAAAGATTGTGGGTAAACTACTTAAGATATTGATTAAAAAATTCACTGTTAAAACTATAAATGGATCAAGGTATGTTTTGAGTTGTCCTTGTAGCCTGAAAAAAGTAAGCTGAAGCTAGGAACAAGAGCTGCTTTGGATATGAATGCACATTTGCCAAGATCCACTGTTTCATAGCATGTTCCATAAGGACACAGGTAATACTTTTTTCTGAGACTGGGCTATTATCAGAACAGATGATCAAATTGACAGAGGTGAAAGAACTACCTCCTACAAACCTAGAATTATTCCAGTGTAATGGTAGTATGGCTAAAAGGAAAACACTAATAGCAAGAGCTGTTTGCCAGCTGGACTACAATTTCCTAAATGTATCTAGCTCTGCTACAGACAAGTACATTGGTGAAAGTGCTCATTTGATCAGAGAACTGTGTCAGTATGCCAGAGATTATCAGCCATGCATCATTTTTATGAATAAAACAGATGTCATTGTGAGTATTAGCTTTCTGAAAGTACTTCACCTGATAGGTTCAGAGGACTTTAATGGAGTTACTCAAATGGATGGATATGATACTCTGCATAGAGTTAAAATGATCATGGCTGCAAATAAGCACAGTGAATCCTGTTTTGCTGTCTCCAGGTAAATCAAATATATATATATATTTATTTCTTTATAAGCAATATTAGATATACTGAAAATCTATGAAGGTACCATGATAAAATAGGTTATTTAGAAGTACTCATGAAGCTTTCAGAGAGCTTTAACAGAGCGGACCTGAGAAATGTTTGCACTGATGCAGGTATGTTTACAATTCGTGCTAATATGAGTTTGTAGTGTACAAAGACTTTATGAAAACAATCAGAAGTGGCTAATCTTAAGAAGCTGAGCTTAAATTGGACTACCTGGTTTTGACAGCTACATGACACTGGTTTAACTTAAAAATCAGTTGAAAATGTATGCAATAGCAATAATCTCATTAAAATTGTATGAATTAAAAAAACGAAAATAAAGTAATAAAAATGTATAGCTTATAACAGAAGTTAAAGTAATAAAAATGTATAGTTTATAATATATGGAAATTAAATATATAAACACAAATAGCTAAAAAGACAGGAGGGGTAAGTGGAAGTATTGTGTTGACAAGGTCTTAAACTGCATGTGAAGTGATAAAATATTTGAAGGAATCTGTAATAAAGATGCATATTGTATCAAATTTTAAGAAATAGCAAAGTAACCAACAAGATAAAATGAAATTTTAAAAGATTTCAACCCAACAGAATGCAAGGAGAAAAAGGAACAGAAATCACATAGGATAATAACAATAGTATAGATTTAAATCCAAACCATATGGATAATTAAATCCATACCATATTGATAATTGCATTAATCAGTGATCTAAACTTCCAAATAAAAGGCATATATTGTCAAACTCAATGAAAAAGCAAAAATCAACTACACACTGTTTACAAGGAACCAATTTTAAATATAAAGATGAAAAGAGGTTAAGAATAAAAAAGTAAAAAATAATATATGATGGAAACACTAATCATAAGAAAGCTGAAGTTGCTATATTAGTATCAGGAATATTACCAGTGATAACTGCTACTGCTAAGTCGCTTCAGTCGTGTCCGACTCTGTGCGACCCCACAGACGGAAGCCCACCAGGCTCCCCTGTCCCTGGGATTCTCCAGGCAAGAACACTGGAGTGGGCTGCCATTTCCTTCTCCAATGCATGAAAGTGAAAAGTGAAAGTGAAGCCGCCCAGTCGTGTCCGACTCTTAGCGACCCCATGGACTGGAGCCTACCAGGCTCCTCCGTCCATGGGATTTTCCAGGCAAAAGTACTGGGGCAACCCCATAGACGGCAGCCCACCAGGCTCCCCATCCCTGGGATTCTCCAGGCGAGAACACTGGAGTGGGTTGCCATTTCCTTCTCCAATGCATGAAAGTGAAAAGTGAAAGTGAAATCGCTCAGTCCAGTCCCGACTCTTAGCGACCTCATGGACTGCAGCCTACCAGGCTCCTCTGTCCATTGGATTTTCCAGGCAAGAGTACTGGAGTGGGGTGCCATTGCCTTCTCCAACCAGTGATAAAGGGAGACATAATAATGGAACTATTAATTCAGTAGAAGATAGATACAACATGCACGTAGTAATTTTTAAATACATGAAGCATAAATAAATGAGCTAAAAGAACAAATAGACAAGTGTAAAATTATAGATATTTCAGTACTTTTCTCTAATTGACAGAAAAAACAGCAAGATCAGTAAAGATATAGAACTCTGAGAACAACAGAGTGGGCTGCCCCTTCCTGTCCAGTCCCTGCCCACCTGACCAACTTCAAATAACTGACATTTATAAACTACTCTACAAACAGCAGCATATACATATAGCAGAATATACATTCTTACCAAGTGTGCAGAAATGGGGCAGTTATTAACCAGCACTGATGCAAACAAAACAAAGTAGGGGCCAAATAAATGAACTCCAGACAGAACATACAGATAATTTCTGCTCATTATCTTGACATCAGGAACATTGAACAAGATGTTAGAATTAAAATATTGATCCAGCTCTACCCCTAACTAGCAAGTAACTTAACATGAAGGAGCCTCAAGAGGCTGCATAATATTAAGGTACCTCAGCTTTCATTCATTTTTTTCCTACTTCAGAATTGCTCTAAGGAGTCCATAAGGAAAATGTGAGCATTCTGTCTAAATTAACAAAATCATTGTTAATACAATTACAGATATTAACAGACAGGCACTAAGCTAAGAAGCAAATTAAATATACCCTAGCATAAAAATTATTAAAGTGTGTAGGAAAGTATATAGCTAGGCAGATAACATATTTGGTAAATCTCATAATTTTCTAATTGACACTTTGGATATATAAGGAAGCTAATAAAACTCCATTTTTATTCTTAAACTACAAGTACAGACCTATACTTCTTCAAACTAGTTCAAGTGTATCACTGTATTTTGGCTTATAAGGCAACTCTCAATGGAGCAATTTCATCAAACACCCAGCCAACTTACTCTATCACTCAACCATGATATGATATAATCTATCATTTTGTATCAAAACAAGTGACTATACTTTAAAAAATTAAAGTGAATGCTGTACCCTGGAACTGGTTAAAAAATTGTATCTACTAATGCAGTGTAAATGAATGTAACAGATACAAGTGGAAAAGAGCTTTGATCTAAAAAATAACAGAGCCAAATAGGAATTTAAAATTTTAATTGAAAAGAACATTACAGTGCATATTTGGGAAAGAAACTAGAAAAATATTTCAAATGATACCCCCTAATTAATGGCAGAAAATAGGAATTTCACTTTCGATTCTTTGTATGAGCTTTGCTCTAATTTGTAGCATTAAAAGATTTTCCCATGTGGACATAAAGTGGAAAACATACCAAAAACTTTGTGCTATAATACCTATATTAAGATATGCAAGCACATAAACAGAATTTCTACAGTATTCATACTGTGAATATTAACAGTGATTGTCAACCTTTAACCTACTTCAGAATGATTCAGAAGGCCTGTAAAAATGCAGACCAATGAGCCCCATACCCAGAGTTCTAATTCAGTAGGTCTAGGAGAGGACCTTAGAACTGCATTTCTAACACGTTCCCAGGTGATGCTGACACTGCACTCTATTCTGACCAAGCCTGAATAAGACTTCACATTGTATCAGTACCTTCAAAGCAAAGATGGGATCTTGGAGAGAGATTACAACCTCAAAGAAAGTCACTGAACTATGTCCTCAATAGAAACTGTGAAAAGACTTACCAGTTACTATACAAAGAATTAAAACTGTACCTACTAAAAATGTGTAAGAGCTACTAAGGGTAGTTAGTTAGCTATTTTAAGTCAGTAGGACGGATGTACTGGCACACTGCTGCTGCTGCTGCTAAGTTGCTTCAGTCATGTCCGACTCTGTGCGACCCCATGGACTGCAGTGCACAAGGCTCCTCCGTCCATGGGACTCTCCAGGCAAGAACACTGGAGTGGGTTGCCATTGCCTTCTACAACTGGCATACTAGAGTGAGCCTAATCGTAATGGGTACCAGTCAATATATCATACACATGGAATGCAGAACATTCCATAATCCATTTAAATGCTACTTAAAAGAGTTTCAAAACCATAAATAAGAATAAACAGGTAATCGTTAGATGTCTGCATAGATCATGCCACCTCCAGTAATATCTTCAAATATAAAAATATATGAAAAACAGAGCACCAAAGAAAATACTAAGTCATATTACTACCACCTCATGCGAAGAGTTGACTCATTGGAGAAGACTCTGATGCTGGGAGGGATTGGGGGCAAGAGGAGAAGGGGACGACAGAGGATGAGATGGCTGGATGGCATCACTGACTCGATGGATGTGAGTCTGAGTGACCTCCGGGAGTTGGTGATGGACACCAGGGAGGCCTGGTGTGCTGCAATTCATGGGGTCACAAAGAGTCGGACACGACTGAGCGACTGATCTGATCTGATCTGATCTGATTACTACCACAAAGTATTGCTAAGTGCTTACAAACACATCTAGATGTTGATCACAGCAGAGACACTACAAGGACAATCACCAAAAAAATAATAAGTAAAATATATTAAGCTTTTTATTAAGTTAGTGTAAGTCTCATGATGGTTAGTATATCTCAGTCACAACTGTTGATGCTTCCTTAAGTTTTCATAATCAATATATGGAAGGCATGCAATAATAAGTTCTTCTTTTGTACATCCCTTCTGACAACATTTTTCTGAGTATCCTCTGCGTTTTCTTTGGGGATGATTCCCCCAAAACAAATTGCTTAAGGTTTTGATTTTGTTTGTATTTTTCTTCTGAAATTCTATAATCTCATGAATATATGGACTGATATCTTGTGATAAGGAAGATTCCTCTTGTCTTGTCTTAAAAGGCAAGTTGGCCTTTTTATATTGATACTCAGGCAGTGACTGCACCTTCATGTTGTTTATTGCTTCTTCCTGAGAGGCAGAAGTAGAGACTGTTGAGAGACAAGAAATAAATCCTTTATTAAAATCTTCCTTTAGCTGAAAATTTAATCATAATGCTGTAACACTAAAGCCAGCTAATTCTGAAACAGAAGTAATCACATTTTAACTAGTAAAATGGTTATTCAAAAGCAATGTATATTTTAAACTAAAACAGGTATAATGTTTTCCTATAAAAAGGCCTAGAAACCTTTGCACACTTCTTTCAGAAAACATTTTTTTGAGCTATAATTCATATGCCATAAAATTAAGCATTTTAAAGTATACAATTAGTATATTCCCAAGGTTGCACAAACATCACCACTACCTAATTCCAGAACATTTCTATCATCCCCACATTTTCAATTCTCTTGGGTATAAACCTAGGAGTAGAACTGCTGGATCATATGGTAAATTTGTTTACCTTTTTTTAGGAACTGCCAGTTTTCCACAGTGGCTACACCATTTTACAATCCCACCACTGATATACTAGGCTTCCAATTGCTATACATCTTGACCAACATTTTATATTTTCCATTTTTTGATGATAGCCATCCTAACGGATGTGAAGTGGAATCCCATTATCGTTTTGATTTGATTGACCTTGCAACTAATGCTGTTGAGCATTTTTCATGTCCTTATTGTATATCCTCCTTGTAGAAATGTATATTCAAATTTTTTCCCATTTTTAATTGTTTTTATGCATATTTTATAACTAAGTGGTTAGTAGAAGCCATTCTGTTGAAATATAAAATGGAGAAGTGTGATATGCTCAGTGAATTGTTAATGTTACACTGCTCTTACTCAATATTACTTATAAGAAATTAAAATAACACCAGAAGGTAATTAATTGGAGGCTTGTTGAATTTCCATCATTGCCCTTGCCCATCTACAGTTCCTTTTGAGGGATATATTGCTCTAGCCACTGCTGTTGAGTCAGCCCTTAGGCAGTCATGTTCTGAACCATGTGACTCCATTCTATATCCACAGTTGAAAGACAGGAGGTTGGCACCTAATCCCAAAGAAACCATCTACCACAGTGGCCAACAATCCATGCCCTGTGAAAAATAAGTTTGCTCAATGAGATTTCCTCTTGTTGAAATTGGGTTTCCCTGGTGGCTCAGATGGTAAAGTGTCTGCCTGCAATGCAGGAGACCTGGGTTCTCTCCCTGGGTTGGGAAGATCCCCTGTAGAAGGAAATGGAAACCCACTCCAGTACTCTTGCCTGAAAAATCCCATGGATGGAGGAGCATGGTGGGCTACAGTCCATGTGATTGCAAAGAGTCGGACACGACTGAGCGACTTCACTTTACTTGTTGAAATTAGAACTAAGAAGTAATGAGAACAAGATGAGTTAGAAACAAAACTGAAAGGATACTATGAAGCTTATCATGAAAGCTAAAGTTATTAGAAAAGATTCAGAGAAAGATGATTTTTAGGCATTGACATGATTCCTTAGGCTTTCCAGAGCCTTTCTAGGTCCATTTACAGATCCTCTCTCTATAATAACTATCCTCAGGTTTTTTTTCTTGAGGATATTTAAGAGAACTTCTGCCTCTTGAAGTTAAGAGTCCTATTAGAATATAACAACTTTGATTTAAAAAATGCTTACAATGAAATGTGGAATAGTAAACCTTTAGGATAAATATTAATCTCTTATAAAGTTAGCAAAAGAATAATGTCACCTAAGACAGATAAATATGTGATCAATAAAGTATGTCACAATGAACAGAGTACATTGAAGGGGAAAAGTGAATTAGGTTGTCTAGGCAGGGGCTTCTCTGGTATACAGGAGACCCACGTTCCATCCCTGGGTCAGGAAGATACCCTGGAGAAGGGAACAGCTGCCCACTCCAGTATTCTTGCCTGGAGAATTCCATAGACAGAGGAGTCTAGTGGGCTACCCTCCATGGGTTCACAAAGAGTCGGGAACAACTGAGTGACTTTCAGCTCTTTTTTTATTTTTTTCAGGCAGATTGAAGAAAGGGCTTCCTGGATAATATGTGCCCCATCTGTCACAAAAAGGGAAGAAAAGGCAGACAATAAGAAGGAACCTTTTTCATGAATGTCAAATTGAGAAAGGGACTTAAATGGAAACAAGCTGTATTCATGAGGAAGTTAGGTTAAAAATGAGTGTTCAAATCAGTGAATTTGAAAACGAGCAACAGAGATAACCCAAATAAGTAAGGAAAGAAATAAATGAAATATCAGATCAGATCAGATCAGTCGCTCAGTCGTGCCCGACCCTTTGCGACCCCATGAACCACAGCACGCCAGGCCTCCCTATCCATCACCAGCTCTCGGAGGTCACTCAGACTCACATTCATCGAGTCAGTGAGGCCATCCAGCCATCTCATCCTCTGTCGTCCCCTTCTCCTCCTGCCTCCAATCCCTCCCAGCATCAGAGTCTTCTCCAATGAGTCAACTCTTCGCATGAGGTGGCCAAAATACTGGAGCTTCAGCTTTAGCATCATTCCTTCCAAAGAAATCCCAGGGCTGATCTCCTTCAGAATGGACTGGTTGGATCTCCTTGCAGTCCAAGGGACTCTCAAGAGTCTTCTCCAACACCACAGTTCAAAAGCATCAATTCTTCGGCGCTCAGCCTTCTTCACAGTCCAACTCTCACATCCATACATGACCACAGGAAAGACCATAGCCTTGACTAGGTGAACCTTTGTTGGCAAAGTGATGTCTCTGCTTTTGAATATGCTATCTAGGTTGGTCATAACTTTCCTTCCAAGGAGTAAGTGTCTTTTAATTTCATGGCTGCAGTCACCATCTGCAGTGGTTTAGAAAACCAAACATTGATTCTTCTAAAGGATTAGTAAAACCGAACTTTAGCCAGACTAATCAAGAAAAAAAAATGAAAATGAACAAATACACTAGGGAAAAAAGGACTACATACAGATACAATGGAGGTTCATACAACTCAACATCAAACAACAGCAATAATAAAAACAACAACCCAATTAAAAAGAGTGCAGCAGAAATGAACATTTTTTAAGAGAGGAAATGCAGATGGTCAACATCACGAATCATCAAGGAAATGCAAATCAAAACCACTGTGAGGTATCACCTCATGCTTATCAGAATGGGAGAAAAAATATTGCTTGAAGAAATTTATGAGTCAGGTATATAGATAATTTTTTGAGCCATAAGACTGGATCAGATCACAAAGAGAGTAAGTATAAACAGAAAAGAGGGGAAAGGAGCAGTGACCCCTACAAGAGACTGAGCCAGAACTGCCTGTGTGGGTTTGAAGGTCTCCTGCAGAGGCGTGGGTCAGCAATGGCCAGCTGCAGGGACGGGCACTGGCAGCAGCAGTCCTGGGAGGGACAGTGTGTGACCTAAGTCCTCCTGGAGGAGGTCACCATAAGCCCTACCATAGAGCCTCCAGGTGGGTGACCCACAAACTGAAGAACAACTATACCAAAGAAGTTCTCACACTGATGCCAAGGTTCTAGGCCCCACATCAGACTTCCCAACCTGGGGATCTGGCAAAGAAACTGAGAACCCTAGCGAATCTGACTTTTAAGGTCTGTGGGATTTGATTATAGAACTTCCACCAAACTGGGGAAACAGAGACTCTTGGAGGGGACAAAAAAAAACTTTGTGTGCACCAGGACCCAGGAGAAAGGAGCAGTGACGCCACAAGAGACATGAGCAGGACTTGCCTGTAAATGTTTGGGAGTCTCCGGTGGAGACATGGGTCGACAGTGGCCTGCTACAGGGCCAGGGGCCACTGGCAGCAGTAGTCCTAGGAGGCACAGCATGCTCCTAAGCCCTGTTGCAACAGGTCACCATTAGCCCTACTATAGAGCCTACAGCCCTACCATAGAGCCTGCAGATTCCAGGACTGGGAGCTTCAGGCCAAACTACAGGCAGGGAGCATAGCCCCACCAATCAGCAGAAAATTGGACTAAAGACTTACTGAGGATGGCCCTGCCCACCAGAGCAAGACCCAGTTTTCCCCACAGTAGTCCCTCCCATCAGAAAGCTTGCACAAGCCTCTTAGACTCATCCATGAGAGGACAGACAGATTAAACAAGAACTTCAGTCCCACAGCCACCAGAATGAAAACTACAATCACAGAAAATTAACCAAAATGATCAAATGGATCACAGCCTTGTCTAACTCAATGAAACTATGAGCCATGCTGTACAGGGCCATCTAAGATGGACAGGTCAAGGTGGAGAGTTCTGACAAAATGTAGTCCACTGGAGAAGGGAATGGGAAACCAGTATTCTTGCATTGAGAACCCCATGTACAGTATGAAAAGGCAAAAAGATATGAAACTGAAGGATGAACACTCCCTGCCAAGTGTCCAATATGCTACTGGAGAAGAGGGGAGAAATAACTCCAGAAAGAATGAAAAGGCTGAGACAAAATGGAAACAACACCCAGTTGTGGATGTGTCTGATGGTGAAAGTAAAGTCTGATACTGTAAAGAACAATATTGCATAGGAACCTGGGATGTTAGGTCCATGAATCAAGGTAAATTGGACGTGGTCAAACAGGAAATGGCAAGAGTGAACATTGACATTTTGGGAATCAGTGAGCTAAAATGGACTGGAATGGATGAATTTAATTCAGATAACTATTACATCTACTACTGTGGGCAAGAATCCCTCAGAAGAAATGGACTTCTGTTCATAGTGAACAAAAGAGTCTGAAATGCAGTACTTGGGTGCAATCTCAAAAACAACAGAATGATCTCAGTTGGTTTCCAAGGCAAACCACTCAACATCCCGGTAATCCAAGTCTATGCCCCAAACAACTGCTGAAGAAGCTGAGGTCAACCAGTTCTATGAAAACCTACAAGACTTTCTAGAATTCACACCTAAAAAGATGTCCTTTCATCATAGGAGACTGGGATGCAAAAGTAGGAAGTCGAGACATAACTGGAGTAACAGGCAAATTTGGCATTGGGAGTACAAAATGAAGCAGGGCAAAGGCTAACAGAGTTTTGCCAAGAGAATGCACTGGCCATTGCAAACATCCCCTTCCAACAACATAAAAGAGGACTCTACACATGGATATCACCAGATGGTCAGTACCAAAATGGGATTGATTATATTCTTTGCAGCTGAAGATGGAGAAGCTCTATACAGTCAGCAAAAACAAGACCTAGAGCTGACTGTGGCTCAGATCATGAGCTGCATTGCAAAATTCAGACTTAAATTGAAGGAAGAAAAACCACTAGGCCATTCAGGTACAACCTAAATCAAATCTCTTATGATTACACAGTAGAAGCGACAAATAGATTCAAGGGATTAGATCTGATAGACAGCATGCCTGAAGAACTGTGGATGGAGGTTCATAACACTGTATAGGCCAAAACCATCCCCAAGAAAAAGAAATGCAAGAAGGCAAAGTGGTTGTCTGAGAAGGCCTTACAAATAGCTGGGAAAAGATGAGAAGCGAAAGGTAAAGGAGAAAGGGAATGATATACCCAACTGAATGCAGAGTTCCAAAGAATAGCAGGAAGAGATAAGAAAGCCTTCTTAGTGAACAATGCAAAGAAATAGTGGAAAACAGAAGAATGGGAAAGACTAGAGATCTCTTGAAGAAAATTAGAGCTATCAAGGGAACATTTCATGTAAAGATGGGAATAAAGGACAGAAATGGTAAGGACCTAACAGAAGCAGGAGAGATTAAGAAGAGATGGCAAGAAAACAAAGAACTATAAAAAAAAAAAAGGTCTTAATGACCTGGATAACCATGATGGTGTGATCACTCACCTGGAGCCAGACATCTTGGAGTGTGAACTCAAGTGGGCCTCAGGAAGCATTACTACTAACAAAGTTAGTGGAGGTGATGGAATTCCAACTGAGCTATTTCAAATCTAAAAGATGATGCTGTTAAAGTGCCTCACTCAATATGCCAGCAAATTTGAAAACTCAGCAGTGGTCACAGGACTGAAAAGGTCAGTTTTCATTCCAATCCCAAAGAAAGGCAATGCCAAAGAATGCTCAAACTACTGCACAACTGTACTCATTTCACATGCTAGCAAGTTAATGCTCAAAATCCTTCAAGTTAGGTTTCAGCAGTATATGAACTGAGAACTTCCAGATGTACGAGCTGGATTTACAAAAGTGAGAGGAACCAGAGATCAAATTGCCAACATCCACTAGATTACAGAAAAAGCAAGAGAATTCCAGAATAACATCTACTTCTGCCTCACTGACTATGCTAAAGCCTTTGACTGTGTGGATCACAACAAACTGTGGAAAATTCTTAAAAAGATGGGAATACCAGACCACCTTACCTGTCTCCTGAAAATCCTATATGCAGGTCAAGAAACAACAGTTAGAACTGGACATGGAACAATATACTGATCCAAAATTGAGAAAGGAGTATGTCAAGGCTATATACTGTCACCTTACTTATTTAACTTGTATGAAGAGTACATCATGTGAAATGCCAGACTGGATGAATCACAAGCTGGAATCAAGATTGCTGGGAGAAATATCAATAACCTCAGATATGCAGATAATACCACCCTAGTGACAGAAACCAAAGAGGAACTAAACAGTCTTTTGATGCAGGTGAAAGAGGAGAGTGAAAAAGTTGGCTAAAACAGTGTAGTAATAATACAAAGCCAAACAAAAAGACCAGTTAACTAAGAATCTCAGACAAACTTAATAAACAATAAAAGTGGCTCTACAATCAGTGGGAAAAAATGACTGTTCAGTAGATGGTATTCAGAAAAATACTTCCTCATGTACAGAAAAGTAAGACTTTGAGAAAATTAAGATAGTATTGCTAGCCAGAATAGAACCAAAAATGGGCCCCAGAAGAATTAAGGACCTAACGAGAAAAGTAAAACTATAAAACAAAGAGAGAAACAAAAAAGGACCTCCAAAACGTTCAAAAGGATGAACAATAAGGTGAAACACTTATTGTCTAATGGCATAAAAATTAAGACTTTCTATCTAATAAAACCAGTAGATAGATGGCAGAATAGGAGGACATATTTGCAATATCTAAAACCTATAACTATTACTGTATCTAGATTTTGAATGAGTCTTACAAATTAACTGGAAGATGACAACTTTGACAAAAGTGGGCAAAATACAGAAATAAAATTTCTGAAAAATAGGAAGTTTTCAAAAAAAAAAGGAACCCAAAAGGCTAATAAGCATATGATGAGGTACTCAAATCCAGAACAAGTTAAATGAGATTTTATCTCATGTCTATCACACTGGAAAATGTTAAAAATTATATAATTTTAATTCTTGGCATGGATATAAGAACATAGGAATTCTCATGTACTAGTAAAAAACAAGAACAGATGGATGAAGACCAGGAATAAGGGACTACAGCCTATCTAACTGCAATAGGGGTATGGATTATGAAATAATGGTAATAAAACTTCAATAATTTCACCTAGCACTAAGAGTTAGGCAGCACCATACTCAGAATTTAGAAATATGACATTAGTTTCACACTGCCACACTGTGAAATAGGTTGTGGCAACATGGCGCATACATTTGGGATTCATTAACAAGAAGTACACAATCTCAAATTCAACTTATGTCTGAGTAGCTCTAAAGAAGGCATTTTTGAATATCAGTGTACCAAACTGTCATTTCCTGTGTCAGACTCAAAGAAATTATCAGAAGATTAAAATTATTGATAATTGCTTTGACCTAACATAGAAATATATTCTGCTTGTATAAGCTAAATAAAAATTAATCAACTTTTCAGCAACATTCACATGCAAAAGAAATGACATAATTATATATTCTATGTTGGAATTCTCTTTTGGAAATACATGCCTCTGTTCAACTTCTATTAATAAATCAGTCACTGGAAATTAATAGATTACATTCTATCTTTCCTCACAGATTAAGAATTCTTTAAAATCTAATACAAATTGATACTGATAACCTAAATTCATTTTCTTCTTCCATATATTAAAAAAAACCATGATTTCATTGCCACATATTTCCACTTTTATAAACTGTCCTTTGTATATTTCCCATAGTAACATGTTTAATGTGTATGACATTGAACTATGATCAGATATATTTTCATTTCCTACAAATCTTGTTTCATTGCAGATCTCTCCTCACTGAATTAATGACATTTACTCCTTCAGGGTATTGTGAATAACACCTGAAATAAAGGAGTGATTAACCAGCTACAAGTTTTAAAGTTGATTTAAAATATTTTATTTACTTTGCTATGCCAGGTCTTAGTTGTGGCATGTGGGGTCTAGTTCCCTAACCAGGGTTCGAACCCAGGCCCCCTGCATTGGGAGCATGGAGTCTTAGCCACTGGGTCACCAGGGACTTATTACTGCTTGGTCAAGAAAAAGGATTCCAAACTCATTCTCAATCACAAACTCAAGCTTGGATGTCTGAAGGTAAAATTTTGACTATGGTATAGGTAATGAGAGCACAGCATTTGATGTGAGAGGAACGCCCACCAAGCATGAAGCAAAAGGGGAAGTCCACTTTGCACTTGTGAGAGACAAGAATAAAGAAGAAATAGAAAATTGAACTAGTCCGTTGTTACTCAGAAAGCATTATTCGACTAACAGGATTGGCATTACCTGGGAGCTTGTAAAAAGTAAACTCAGGCTCCACCCCAGACCTACTGAATCAGAATCTGTATATTAACAGCATTCCTGAGGTGATTCATATACACATTAAAGTGTGAATATTGGCTAAACTGAAGTACAACTGAGAGTTTGGTGAGAGAGAATTCCTTCATTACAAGAACAGGATAAAATGAATTTATATGTAGGTGGTTTTGATGATAGAAAATGATCAAGATTCAGTCTGATGCTTTCTATTGTTTCTGTCTTTACATGATACTCTACATAGAAACCCTAAAGACTCCACACAAAAACTACTAGAACTGATAAATTCAGCAAGATAGCAGGTTACAATATTAAAAGAAATCTGTTACATTTCTTTACACTAACAATGAACTATCAGAAGGTTAAAAAAAATCCCTTTTAAAATCAAATTTAAAAAATACCTAGGAATAAACCTCACCAAGGAAGTGAAAGACCTATAACCTCAGAATTATAAAACATTAATAAAGGAAACTGATGATTCAAAGCATTAAGAAGATAGCCTGTGCTCTTGGGTTTGAAGAAATCTACAGATTTAATGCAATTCCTACCAAATGACCCATGACATCTTTCAAAGAACTAGACAAATAGTCCTAAAATTCATATGGAATCACAAAAGACCCAGAATAGACAAAGCAATCCTAAGGAAAAAGAACAAAGTTGAAGGCATAACCCTTCCAGACATCAGACAATACGACAAAGCTATAGCTATCAAAAAAGTGTGGTATTGACACAAAAAACAGACGTATGGATCAACAGAACAGAATAGAGAGACCAGAAATAAACCCAACACCAATGGTCAATTGATCTTCAACAGGGGAGACAAGAATATACAGCAGAGAAAAGATAGTCTCTTCAGGAAGTGGTGTTGGCAGACTAGATAGCACCATGTAAATCCCTTACACTATACACAAAAATAAACTAAAAATGGCTTAAAGACTTAAATATAACAGCATAAAACTAGTAGAGAGAATAGGCAAAACATTCTGACATAAATCATACCAATGGTTTCTTAGGTTAGTCTCCCAAAGCAATAGAAATAACACCAAAAATAAGCAAAGGAGCTCTAATTGAACTTATAAGCTTTTGCAGAGCAAAGAAAACCATAAACAAAATGAAAAGACAACCTACAGAATGGGAGAAAATATTTTCAAATAATGCAACCAACAAGGACTTAATTTCCAAATTACACAAACAGCTCATATAGCTCAATTAAAAAATAATCATAAATTGGGCAGAACTAAATAAGTATTTCTCCAAAGAAGATACACAGATGGCCAATGGGCATATGAAAATGTGCTCAACATCACTAATAGAGAAATGGAAATCAAAACTACAATGAACTATCGCCTCACAGAATGTCAATCATCAAAAAGTCTACAAACAATAAATGCTGGAGAGGGTGTGGAGAAAAGGGAATCTTCCTATGCTGTTGGTAGGAATGTAAGTTGGTGCAACCACTATGAAGAACAGTATAGAGGGTCCTTAAAAAATTAAAAATAGAATTACCATATGTTCCAATAGTCAAACTCCTGGGTATGTATCTGGAAAAAATAAAATCTAATTTGAAAATATACTTGCACTCCAATGTTCACAGCAGCATTATTTACATGCAAGCAACTTAAGTGTCCGTTGAGAGACAAATGGATAAAGAAGATGTGGTATATATCTATATGTAATGGAATATTACTCATCCATAAAATAGAATGAAATGATGTCATTTGCAGCAACATGGATGGACTCAAGAGTCACTCTGTTATACATCTGAAACTAACACAATGTTGTAAATCAACTTATACTTCAATAAAAAAGTTTTTATTCTCTTAGCATCAATAATTTGTTTTATTCATTCATTCATTAAAAAGAATATCAGAATATAGCTAATATCTTATAACTTTAAATGTAATATAATCTATAGAAATTCTGAATTACCAGTTGTACAACAGAGACTAAAATTGTAAACCAACTATACTTCAAAACAATAAAAAAAGAGTGCTCATAAAGTGCTAGGCAATGTTTTAGTTTGTTTTACTCATCTATTTTAGGGTCTCTCTTTTGACATGATAGTCTACTCCTTCCTTTCAGAATCTTGACTTTTACAAAATTTGCCTAAATCAGAACAACTGAATTATTGTAAAAGGCGATGACCTAAACTATATTCTCTGCTGCTGCTAAGTCACTTCAGTTGTGCCCGACTCTATGCGACCCCATAGACGGCAGCCCACCAGGCTCCCCAGTCCCTGGGATTCTCCAGGGAAGAACACTGGAGTGGGTTGCCATTTCGTTCTCCACTGCATGAAAGTAAAAAGGGAAAGTGAAGTCGCTCAGTCGTGTCCGACTCTCAGCGACCCTATGAACTGCAGCCTCCCAGGCTCC
Organism: Tragelaphus eurycerus; assembly: GCA_935064755.1. Classification (NCBI taxonomy): domain Eukaryota; kingdom Metazoa; phylum Chordata; class Mammalia; order Artiodactyla; family Bovidae; genus Tragelaphus; species Tragelaphus eurycerus. The sequence continues at coordinate 13,146,047 of CAKXYN010000015.1, read as the reverse complement.
TTGCTCCATGGGATTTTCCAGGCAAGAGCACTGAAGTGGGTCGCCACTGCCTTCTCCACTAGACAACTGTTTACAAATAAAGTGCACTTTCTTTTAAAACAGCAAAAGTATTGGGACTAAAATGCATTAGCCACAAAATGTAAAAACAGAAGAATGGATCTAAAACAAAAAATATTCTTCCTAAAGACTGCTTAAAAGCATTTTGTATAAATTCAATATACATTAAGCATACTCTATGCTTGGCCTTCTGCTGGGCATTTCATATAAAACGTACATTCCTGTGTGTGTGTGCCAAGTAGCTTCAGTCGTATATGACTCTTTGCAAGCCCATGGACTGTAGCCCACTAGGCTCCTCTGTCCATGGAATTCTCCAGGCAAGAATATTGGAGTGGGTTGCCATGCCCTTCTCCAGGGTATCTTCCCCAGTCAGGGATTGAACCTGCGGCTCCTGCACGGCAGGAGATTCTTTACTGTCTGAGCCACAAGTTCCCAGGGAAGATGATACCTATATTAGGTTTTAAGGACAAAATAGGGTTTTCCAGGTGACAAGGGCACTGCAAGAAGGGAAAGTTGGGGAGCTCCAACAGTCTTATACAAGTTTGTAGACTTTACATGTGTGCATTTCTTTCCTCGAAGTTAAATTTTTTAAAAAAAGCTTCACAGAGATTGTGTATGTATATGAGGCACATATTCCACTTCCTGAAGTTCAACGGCTGGCAGAGCGAATTCGAGAATAAGAAATGTACGAAGATGAACAAACATGCCTTTGGTTTAGATTTTCACCTGGGTTTGTCGCTCTCCTCCAGACCGGAAAAGTGGTTTGGGAGCTTTCTGAGCGGTCAGGAATGAAGCTTTCAACCTTTTCTGAGGCCTGGGAAAGCAGCTGTGTGAAAGGCTTTTCCTTCTCAACGTGGCTCCAGCTAACATCGCCACATAGTTTTACTATCTCATGCAGTAGATGCCGGCCGCACAATTTCCTGGCTCTGCTAATGTCGTTCAGCTCACTGGAGACTCGAACCAGCAGGAGCCCGAGACACAGATAGAGGAACCGCTGCATCCCTGGGCCCCCAAGCCAGGTCAGCCGCGTGCACTAACTGCCGGCCCATACGACTGCGCATGTGCTAGTCTTCTGATCTTTGCGTCCAGACCTCGCGAGAACTTCAAAGCGAGGTGCGCACCTTGTGATCTTCGTCTCCAGAGACCGCGAGAACTTTTGAGTCCAGACTAGGGCCGCTGTGGAGGAGCTGCCTAAGCTTCCCGAGTTTCGCAGGGCCTTCAGGCGGCCCCAGGTGGCAAGCTGTTAGTTCTGAAAATAGTTCGTTTTTCTCTCCACCCTCACTAGGAAGATTTATCAAATGAAATATGCAGACATAGCTAACAGATAAAGCCTCCTTCCAGTGAAATGGATTTCCCGCCTCTTTTGCTTGCTTGCTAATGGGCCGTCACCTCCTTCAAGAAACCTTTCCTTTTCTTCATGGTTATTTATCTCGGTAGGTTTGCTTACATTTATTTGTGCAGTTGTCTGATAACTTCTTTCCCTAGTTTGCAGGTTTCATGAAAGCAGTGGTTGTGACATTGCTTCTAATTGTACCTCAGGGCCTGACGAATTGCTGCGTGTAAGATATATTAAAACTTGTGTGCACATTTTAAAGGCAGATGCAAAGCTTCCTGAAGAAATTCCTATCACTTCTACGGGGAGAAATGGGCCTTGGTCTCAATCTTCAGAACAGAGTATTTGAGATAATCGGTTCTTTTGGCCATGGATTGTAAAGGATTGTCCATTGCAAAATTATAGTGTCCACATTAATAATAGCCAGTTATTTTATCAGCAAAGGTGAATTTATTTAGGAATAGCCAGAGGAATGCAATTCAGCATATGTGCACTATCATGGACCGTATGCAAATTCAGAGAACTAGAAAGAGGAACTTGCTTTTGTAGGGAAAAGGGGGAAGGCGGGAGTGGGTGTGATAACCAAAGGATCCACTGGGGAAGCTGGGAGTCCACAGTGTGGAGTCTTCTAATTGGCTGTGTTGCTTAATCTCTGATTGGCTGAGATCTGTGGACCAGAGAGTTTTCTTCTTTCTGCTGTATTTTAAATAGTGCCCTGTCTTCTTGGAGATGTAGGCAATTGTCTTTTCCTGTTGGGAGAAATTGATGATGCATGACAGGGCATGAGCGCGCTCCCTTTAGGTCTCAGTTCAGTTCAGTCACTCAGTCGTGTCTGACTGCGACCCCTTGGACCGCAGCACGGCAGGCTTCCCTGTCCATTACCAACTCAAATCGATCCGACTACAGTTTTAGTCGAGAGTGTGACAGAAATTTGTAGAGGATTTGTCTTCTAAGAAAAGTAGTATTCTGCTACATCAAGAGGGAGGGGGCGGGGAAGTACAGCGCAATCCCTACAGGTTGCCTTGTCATTTTAAATGAAATTTTATTAGACTGTGTTGGCGCTAAGGATGTCCCACCGGCCACAAGGGGGCAGTCAGGGGCCGTCTCAGGAATAGTCAACTTCAGTATACTAAAGCCTCAGCTGCTGCTGCTAAGTCGCTTCAGTCGTGTCCGACTCTGTGCGACCCCATAGACGGCAGCCCACCAGGCTCCGCCGCCCCTGGGCTTCTCCAGGCAAGAACATTGGAGTGGGTTGCCATTTCCTTCTCCACTAAAGCCTCAGAGGCTCCAGCAGTTATCAGTGAATCTCTTAACTCTTCCCTTTACAATGTTATTTTTTACTCCTTCTCTTTTTTGCCTCTGTGTACTCTTCTCCATTTTCTGTTCACCTAGCTTTGTCCTACTTTCCAGTGGTATCCATGAGTACTTAGTAACGGGCAGTCAGATCTTTTAAAAGATTTATGTAATTTGATTAGCACAAATTCATTGCCTACTTAGAGAAACAATTCATGTTATAAACTGTAGTGGCTATGAGTCTTAAGCAGAACTTCACCAAGGAAACTCTGTGAGAAAGGAAACTATTCATTATACTGAGAAAAAAATGTATATTTTTTAAAAAACATAACCAAACAACAACAAAAAACCTCTCAAGCAATGCATGTGTTATGTCCATGCTAAGTCACTTCATACTCTTTGTGACCCTATGAACTGTAGCCTGCCAAGCTTATTCCTTGGAAGGAAAGTTATGACCAACCTAGATAGCATATTCAAAAGCAGAGACATCACTTTGCCAACAAAGGTCCATCTAGTCAAGGCTATGGTTTTTCCAGTAGTCATGTATGGATGTGAGAGTTGGACTGTGAAGAAAGCTGAGTGCCGAAGAATTGATGCTTTTGAACTGTGGTGTTGAGAAGACTCTTGAGACTCCCTTGGACTGCAAGGAGATCCAACCAGTCCATTCTGAAGGAGATCAGCCCTGGGATTTCTTTGGAAGGAATGATGCTAAGGCTGAAACTCCAAGACTTTGGCCACCTCATGCGAAGAGTTGACTCATTGGAGAAGACTCTGATGCTGGGAGGGATTGGGGGCAGGAGGAGAAGGGGATGACAGAGGATGAGATGGCTGGATGGCATCACTGACTCGATGGATGTGAGTTTGAGTTAACTCAGGTGTTAACACCAGCGAGGCCTGGTGTGCTGTGGTCCATGGGGTGGCAAAGAGTCAGACATGACTGAGCAACTGAACTGAATGAAGAAGATCCCTCACATTGTTTTGGTTATACCTGTATTTTTCAGCCAAAATAATCGTTAAGTCCAACTGTTAGAAACATTAAAATGGAAGAAGAGTAGTTCATGTTTCAGAAGTCCAGGAGAGCAGGCCTGATCTGCTTGTGACCTGTGTGTATACGGCCCAGAATTTGTACCTGCCTGCAACCACATGAAGCCAGGCAATACTTTAGACAGCAAAGATAGTGGGTCCTGAAATTCTTGAGCCCCTGGAAGCCTGGCGAAACCCTGGGAGTCTCAGGAAATCTTGTGACTCACAAGATGAACCAAACAATTGTAAAAAGGTCAAAGTACAACCAAAGCTGCATTTTGGTGTGCAAACATGATTATATGATTTTGCCACCTGGGATTATAAGCGGGACATGGCAATTTGAATTCTAATTTGTGGCATGTTGGCATTGTCCATGACCCTTTCCCAATGGGACTCCAAGCTGCTGTTAATGAGGAACTTCCCAGTGCTGTTAAGTCTGGATGTAAGACAGCCCAACTTGGTGAGGTCTACACTGTTACTTCTCTCTATTGGTTCTGTTTCTTTTCTTTTAATGAGTATATATTGAATTTAAGTCAAGTACTCTTCTGTAAAAAACTGAAATTGTTTATGTGTGTAACAAGTAGCTTCTTTTGTTAATGAATCCTTGGAACATAAATAAAAGTAAACTTTCAGAAAACCCTCACCCTACTGTTAAAGGTAGCAAGCAAATTCATGTGTCAAAGTCAGGGCCTTACAAATCAGCTAGACTCCTGAGTAGTATTAACACTGAAGTCACACCTAGACATAAATACAACAGTCAGGTATGCTAAATATATGAGAAACCGTGTTATTTGAATTGACTGATGAACCCACCTGGGGCAAGATCTGGCCAACCCAATAGATAGTTAATCACAGATTATTTATGTACCACTTAAAAACTCATTGTATAAGAAGAAGTAATGAATGTGGATCCTGGGACCAGGACCCCTGCCTCCAGGCGTTGTGTGGAAGAGGGGTTAAGGGACAGGGGTCAGGGGGTCTGAGGAGCTGTGTTCTGTCTCTGGGGCTGCATCTTTGTCCTGTCCAGGTTATAAGTTTCCTGGGCACTGCCGTTGTTCTTCTGGGTTAGAATCTGCATTTCCATCAGGTTTCGTCCTGGGTGGCAGACACCCTCTGAGGTTCTCGTCTTTAATTGAATTCCCTTGCTCATGGTCTTCTACCGGCATTACCTTCCAACCTCTACATATCCAGTTGGTGTTGGCCAGTGAATCCCAGAGAAACTCACCTTTTAAAAGATATGGACTCTGCTCTTTTATGTTTCACCACTAATATCTTTTTGAAAGTTTTATGTCTTATAATCAATTCTTATTTTTTTCTGATTTGTCTATGCTAAATACTCATAGTAATTAATGCTTCATTGGATATATTTTGCTTGTATAGTTTTTCCTTTGTTTAATTGTGATTTGGGGAAGGAGGAGAGGTAAACCTTTGTATATTTGCAAGCAGCCTGATCAGAAAACATTGCTGACTCTATATCTCTTAGAGGTAAGGTGTTTGCGTTTTCAGTTCAGGTTATCATACTTCTTCATCACCTGAAAAACAAAAAGTGAAGGGAAGTTGGGGTCTTTAGAAAGTTGTCTTGTCATCAAACCTTTGGAAATCTCTTTGTTAAGAGATTAGGAAAGGTAAATTGTTATAGAAGCCTTGGCAATGGAAAGAGACAAGTGACACTCGGAGATGAAGAACAGCAGGCTCTGTTTAGCACCAGTGCAGGCTCAGTGGAGTCGCCTCCAGAGGCTAAGCACCCAAGCTTTTTTCTGGGTATCTTTTATATGGCACAGGCTTCTGGGCCTTAGTGGCTTTCCTGCCTAAGCAGTTTGGCTGACTGCAGTAAGCAGGCCAGTTCACAGAAGCAGAGGTGGTGAGCAGCAATAAGCAGGCCAGTTTACAGAAGTGGTGAGCAGTGAGCATAGCAGTAAACTTAAGCAACTATTTTAGGTTTGTTTTTTTTTTTTTCCTCTTCAAGATAACTTCATTTTTTCTTATTTGCATACAGATAATAATATATGTGCTAAAGAAATGTTCAGAAAGAATCATGCCACCAGGTAGAAACTCTGTGTGAATAGGGATCTTAGTTCTGTTCACTGAAACATGCTTATTATATAGTAGGCACTCAATAAAAGGTCTGCAAATATGCTGGTTTTTGAAATCACCATAAATGTTGATATACTGAGCCTAAAATTAAGGTGCAGTATTATATGCTGCCTTAACATATAGTGAAATTAGGAGGGACTTGGATAGCTTAAACACAAGTTCATCTCCTTCTGTTCCCATAGGTTCCCCTTAGTTCAGTCGCTCAGTCATATCTGACTCTTTGCAGCCCCGTGGACCGCAGCACACCAGGCCTCCCTGTCCATCATCAACTCCCAGAGTTTACTCAAACTCATGCCATTCGAGTCGGTGATGCCATCTAACCATCTCATCCTCTGTTGTCCCCTTCTCCTCCCGCTTTCAATCTTTCCTAGCATCAGGGTCTTTTCAAATGAGTCAGCTCTTCACATCAGGTGACCAAAGTATTGGAGTTTTAGCTTTAACATTAGTCCTTCCAATGAATATTCAGGACTGATTTCCTTTAGGATGGACTGGTTGGATCTCCTTGCAGTCCAAGGAACTCTCAAGAGTCTTCTTTTCCAACACCGCAGTTCAAAAGCATCAATTCTTTGGCGTTCAGCTTTCTTTATAGTCCAACTCTCAAATCCGTACATGACTACTGGAAAAACCATAGCCTTGACTGGATGGACCTTTGTTGGCAAAGTAATGTCTCTGCTTTTTAATATGCTGTCCAGGTTGGTCATAACTTTTCTTCCAAGTAGTTTCCCTAGTCCCTCCTCATTAAGAGGGCTAGGCACAATTCCTCCTTATCTCTGAGTAAAGGGTTTCATTTCCCTCTCCTCAGGGGAAAAAGTCAATTACATTGTCTCACAGTAATGAGGGTTACCTCACTCTCTTGATTCTACAGGGCCTGTCTTCCACAGCCCCTGGTTGTTTATTATGTTTGGGTGCAGCTCCCATATAGCTTCATGTGGCATGCTGTGTCTTCCTACTCTGGATTGTGAACATATGCAACTAATAAACTGCTGCCAATCTCATCTCTTCAGTGTCAGGTATTGGATATTGTATGTGACCATCTCCATAACTTGGGTAGATTCCCCCCTTTCCAACTGTGTAAAAAAGATGCAATTAAACCAATGGCATGATGAACGATATGTCCCAGTCATCACCAAGAGCACTTGTTCAGCTTTAATGGACAGCTAATCTCACGTTATGTGAAAAGCCATGTGAGGCAGAACTGCCAATTTCTGTAGACCTATGCTTTGGGTATACTTTGTGTCTTTGTCAGTGTTGCCAACTCTTCTACCCTAAAAAGCTCTCATTGCCAAGACAAGAATTGTCGTTAATTTACTATACCATAGCTTGACATGTTGTTGGGTTTGACCTGTGTTTAACAGGTGGTCTCTGTGGCTCCTCCCTGTAAAGGTGGGGGCAGCTAACCTTAACTGATTGGCTCTTGAGTTCCAGTTATCAAGGATCCAGCTAGAACAGTTGGGTCACCGCATCTAGCCTGGTGATCATAACTGGCAGCTTGGGGGCGACCATGTAGATATTGTTTGTGATTGTGCTCCTCTGGCATAGGCTGAGGGATGGACCTCTGTGAGATCTGTGCAAAGGAAGGACAGCCCCTTCCTGGGTTAAGCTGGCACCACAGTTGCTGCTCAGGCAGAGATCGTGCCTGTCTCCTGTGCTGCTGCTTCCCTTGCTTGTGTCATGTGCACTCTTTTGAACCCCAAGTGTATCAAGGTTCAAATCCAGGAAGGCCTGCGGCCAGGTTCTGATAAGGAAGGAAAATTAGGGGAGCATTTTGTACCAGCCCCTCCCAAAACACCAGAGGATGTAACTCAACTGGTCCCCTGTTGCAAAGTACCCCTTCTATCTTTGCAGGCAAGATCTTAACATTCACTTTTCTCCAACACCAAAGTACCCCTTCCAAGGTACTTCAGCTTTCTTTAGTGTTGCTGATTGCCAGGATGCCAAAGGGCTAATCTGACAATCACAAAGCTCGATGGCCCTCAGACAGGCCACAGATGAAATTAGACTCTTGGATATGAACCCCGACTCCTAGGAGATAGACTAGTATTCCCTACAGGAAGAGGTAGCCACTTTTCCCACAACCCCCTGAAGATCTACACTACGGATAATGGGACTGAGACAGAAACTGAAAACCATGGCTTTTTGTAGCTGGAGATACAAAATGTTCTGAGGGAAATTGAATAGAGAGAGAGAGAAAAGCTAACAGGTAGGATGTTGTGATTCATACACCTAATAGCAGACAGTGCAGCAGGACCCTTAAATACCTCTTCTTCTCCTGCCACCTATGCTTCTGTTACAACAAAGATCCTGATTTTCAGAGTTAACAGGGGAGAATACCCATTGCATTCCTGTGGCACAGCAAAGGTGTGCATTCAAACCTGCTCTAAGCTTTGGGACCTTAAACCCTAAAAAGCCATCACCTTGGAGGTGGGCGCTAAGCCTGCTGATACTGATTTGAACCTCTGGAGGAAGAAATTTATAAATAAGAGCAGGGTAGAGAGCACCCCCACCCCCATCAAAAAAAACTGTATCTAGTGACCAATCAAAACAAGGGAGAGGAAGAAGGAGAAGAAGGAGACAGGAGGAAAGGGAAAAAGGAAGGAGGAACCTATATATAGGGAAAGAAAAAACAAACTGAAAGAAACACCCATAATTTGATGTAATTAGAAATCCAGTTTTACTCAAATAATGTATGTAGTGTGCTGATTGGCTCTTGAACCTCTATAGTATCTGCTGAAATGCAATCATGTACATATTTTCATGACCTTACTGCTGCTGCTGCTGCTGCTAAGTTGCTTCAGTCATGTCCGACTCTGTGCAACCCCATAGACGGCAGCCCAACAGGCTCCCCCGTCCCTGGGATTCTCCAGGCAAGAACACTGGAGTGGGTTGCCATTTCCTTCTCCAGTGCATGAAAGTGAAAAGTGAAAGTGAAGTCGCTCAGTCGTGTCCAACTCTTCGCGACCCCATGGACTGCAGCCTACCAGCCTCCTCTATCCATGGGATTTTCAAGGCAAGAGTACTGGAGTGGGGTGCCATTGTCTTCTACTGGGTCTCAGATTACTTATACCTCAGGATCCCACTAAGCATTAACATGGCACCCCCTATAACCCTCGAAAAGTTATTACATATAAAATAATCAATAGGTATAACTTAACCATTGGAACTATTGTTTTGCCTTAATTCCCTATTTTACCCATTACCCTAAAATAGACAACAGTAAGCAAGATGCTCTGAACTAATGAGTAATAAATTAAAATGAAGTCTTTTACAAATTGCTTTGACAAAATGGGACCCCATTGACCACACCCTCAATTAAAATATCAATAGTTAATAGGGCCCAATGTAAATAAAAATAGGGCCTCAAGATTTGAGGCTGATAAGATCTAGTGAGGGAAGAGGTGATTATCCCCCCTGCCTCTCCCAGTGTGGCCTGTTGTTAAACCCAGAATGAACGAACAAATGCATGCGTGTTCTGGTACATCATTGCAGCCTTAATGTAGTCCCATCCATTAAGGCCAGTACCCAAATATTTTCAAAATTAGTAATTCCATCCACTCAGCAACTGGTAAATATTTTGCTATTATCAGTTTAGCTAATGTGTTTTATTCAGCGTCTATTTCAACAATTGTTTAGTTGCCATTTGCCTTCACCTCTAAAGGGATACAATTTATGTTTACTTTTGAGGTTTCTTGGCAGCCTTGCTATCTTTGCAGGCAAGATCTTAACATTCACCTTTCTCCAACACCAAAGGTGTAACGTCACTTTGATGATATTTTCCTCTGAGGAGATTTATTAGGCACACGGATTAAGAACATACAAATACTCACAAAGGAGCTCACAAAAGATAAGGACTATTGCCACGCACATAATGCAAGCCCTGCCACCTCTTTTCAACTCCTGAAAATTATTCAGTAAACTGAGGGCTTCTCCATCATGACAATGTCAAGAAACAGGCATTGACGCTCTTCCACCCCACAAGGCTGACACAAATCTATCCATTTTTAGCCCTTGTTGGGTTATGGACTCAATGAAGTCCTTATTCACAACTTTTACTTGATCACTTGATACTCAGATTTACAAATCAGCCCACCTGGAATGGACCCCCCTCCAAATAATGGCTCTAGAATCATTCCTATTTGAAATTTAAGGACACTTCAGTTAGTGCCTTTCATGACATCCTCACTGTACAGGCTTTAGTAACCTATTTTTGTGCCTCCTAGAGCCTCTGGCCCCTTCTGTTGGTAAATTTCCCATGGTCTTGTGATGCAACAAACTGCCCTCCTAGGCCCTATTAGAACAGCAATTGCTGGCCATATACTGTCCTTTCCTGGGAATAGAGGTTCTTAAAGCTCCTGGTCCTGTGACCCTCCATATCTAGCTGCCCATTATGCCTTGGGTCATGGAAGCAGCACCCTACAAGCTGTAGAATGACTTAAACCCCGGGAAGGAAGTGGCCTTCCCTGTCCTCAAACCCTTGGCAGATGGCAGAATGCTGCAGGGGTGCTCCCCTCTGCTGGACCCCTTGCTGCCTGAGAAGTCTTTTTGGATCAACTAGATCCCCTGGAAGAGGAAATGCTAACCCACTCCAGTTTTCTTGCCTGAAAAATCCCATGGACTGAGGAGCCTGGCAGACCACAGTCCCTGGGGTCAGAAAAGAGTCAAACTTGACTAAGTGACTGAGCAAGCCTGCACAAGTGGACAACAATGGGAGTCAGTATACTTTATGGATGATATCATTTGCATATATGTACTGAAACAGCATCCCATCCCTGAACTCTGATGTTGCTCACAAAGACCAGGATTCAACCACCAGCACGGTTGACCAAACTTCAGATCTTAGCACTGGATGCCTTGGCCAATAAATGGTGCCATCTGCACATTTTTTGCAGACTATTCAGCAATTGTGTAAGAGTTGCCCCAGGACCTTCCTTATCCCCATCCCCACACCCTGTAATCTAGAAATTTTCTTTAATAGGATGAGTGATCCTTCAGATTAGCCAATGGCTCATGCCTCCCAATTGCAATGAGGATGCTTACCCCATCCTAAAGGTTCACCAGCATTGTAACACATAGGATCACTAGGGGAACTTAAACAACTCCTAATACTTATGTTGTCTGCCCAAGCAATTAAATCAGTGTAGCCTTGTATGTGAATGATTTTGCCAATTATTTTCATTGAATTTGTTACTTATGAAATCCTGAATAAATTGATAGAACTAAAATTCCTAACTGCAGCAGTCTTCATCATAAATAGATTATGCAATACTTTAGATGTGTTATAAAGAGCCAATGTCAGTAATATGAGGCTATGCTAATTAACATGGTGAATAACAAATGTGTGTGTATGTTAAAGACAATATATTTTGTAACTAGTACTTCTAAGGTTCTAGCCAATAGTTTTTATAAACATTAATTATTCTACTTCAATAACAATGGAATGCATGAAAGTTTAGTATGAATATGTTTAGTCATGAATATAGAAGCTGAAGAATGATACTTTATTCCTTCCTTAACTTTATTATGCAGGGATATCAAATGTCATTTATAATTTGCATATATTTGAAGACATTAAAATGTTGGCCAACGTACCAATCTTGAAACATCTCAAATAATCCTTATTAATTGTTCTCAAATAATTCTCAAACATTTATTAGCATGCTAGAGATGACATTTTAAGGCTTTCAAAAAACATAATTCAGTTATAATTCAAAAAATATTATTTTCATAGCAGCATTTGAATGAATTGTAAGTTGTAAATTGCCTATCTTATAAATGAAGTTTATATTATATACTATATTTATATTATATTATATATTATATACTTTTTATACTAACATTGATTGATAGGTAAGATTGGCTATATAGGTAATTCTTTGAGCAAGGGGGATACTCAAAAACAGTTAACAAAGGAAATCATTCTGAGCTAAGCTGATCAGTGGAGAAGAAAATTGACTAAGATTCTAGGGATAGTTATGTGCTTTTATATGATTATGAACTCTCTTCATCTGTGATTCGGTTGTTTCTAAGAAGTGATTTATTAATTTTTGGTGAAGGTGCTCTTCCTGCTCTTTGATGTGTGCAGAATATCTGCTCATTTCATCACAATGAATGGAGAGACCTTCTTCTCACTTGCTTCCAGGGTTGGAGTCTATTGGTTTTAATAAGCAACTACTTTAAATGCTCAATACTATGTCTCTAAAAGCCACAGTTTTCTCTGAGCACCCCATTTTCCTGTGGTGTTCAGGTTTGTTTTTTTTTTTTTTTTGTCCACAGAGCCAGATACTTCATATTCTGGATTTTCAAAGATAGCTCTGATTTCAGTTATGGTCTTTTCTGTATTAGTGCACAGCTAAATGTCAGTTGAGCTTATACCTTTTTTGTGAAGTTTCATTGAAATGTGTCAATCAGATATGGTCCCTTATCACATCATTGACTCTAGTTTAAATTCTCAAATACATTCACTGTTTGCATAGAATAGTCATTTTCTGAGAAATAAGGTATATGGTCAACTGCTTAACAGGGAAGGCTTTGCAGTCAGTTTCTCCCATGTAAAGTAGAACTCATCAAGTTATAGGGTAGAGTGAAAATAGCAATAGACATGGAATATGCCTATTTTGGAGAATGTCAATAAACATATCGTAACAGTATTAGGAAATATTGAATGTTTATCATCTGCCAAACACTGTCTGCATTATCTCATTTTCATCCCTCTCCATAGTCCTCTGACCTGCATAAAGATTTATATCTTCAAACTACAAATGAGGTATAGAGGAACACAGATTCAGTCATATGTTTGAGTCTTATGAGCTGTGAGAGAGGTGAGGGTTCAAACTGAGACTGTCAGGAGAGCTTGGGCTCTTATCACTTGACTGTTGTTTGTAGTTTCTTGAAAATTTTACAAATGTGATTTCATTTTTCTGACACAATAAGGATATTCCATGAGTATTTAGTCCCTTTTACAGGTAATATTCAAGCTTCCCAGGTGGCTCAGTGGTAAAGAATCTGCCTGCCAATGCAGGAGAGACGAGTTCAGTCCCTGGGTCTGAAAGATCCCCTGGAGGAGGAAATGGCAACCATTCCAGTATTCTTGCCTGGAAAACCCCACAGACAGAGAAATCTGGTGGGTCCCAGAGTACCCAAAGAGTCAGAAACAATTGAGCACGTGGACATGCACACACACACACACACAGAGGTGAAATTCAGAGTTGCTTTGCAGAGATCACAGTAACAGTCTATGGTAGGACTCTAGCAAAACTTCAGATATCAAGTACAATGCCTTTCCTACCACCCCAAAGTGTCAACTCCCCTTAGTGCCTACTAGGCAATCCACACAGCAGCCTGTTGATTTGATTTGGAAATTTAAAAATAGTTTGGATCTTTATAATTAACATACACACCTACATAATACACACATTCATCCTTTGAAGCTGAAGGATGACTTTTTCTTTTCATTGGAGAATAATTGCTTTACAATGCTGTGTTAGTTTCTGCTATACAGCAGTGTGAATCAGCTATAAGTATCCCTAAATCACCTCCCTGTTAAGCCTTGCTCCCGTGCCTTATCCATTCCACCATTCTTGGTCATCACAGAGCGCCAGCCTGAGCTCCCTGTGTTATATAGCGGCTTGCCACTCCTTGTCTGTTTTGCACATGGTAGTGTATATATGTCAACACTACTCTCTCAATTCATCTCATCCTCTCTTTCCCCCACTGTGTTCACAAGTCCGTTCTCTACATCTGCCTCTGTATTCCTTGAAGGATGTTTTCTAACCCTTTACTTCTTTCATTCCTTTAAAGCAAATCACAGTGTTTAAAGTCAGGTCAGTTCAGTCACTCAGTCATGTCCGACTCTTTGAGACCCCATGGACTGCAGCACGCCAGGCTTCCCTGTCCATTACCAACTTCGGGAGCTTGCTCAAACTCATGTCCAATGAGTCGGTATGCCATCCAACCATCTCATCCTCTATACCCTTCTCCTCCTGCCTTCAATCTTTCCTAGCATCAGGGTCTTTTCAAATGGGTCAGTTCTTCACATCAGGTAGTCAAAGTATTGGAGTTTCAGCTTCAGCATCAGTCCTTCCAATGAATATTTAGGACTGATTTCCTTTAGGATTGAATGGTTGGATCTCCTTGCATTCCAACAGACTCTCAAGAGTATTCTTCAACACCACAGTTCAAAAACATTAGTTCTTTGGCACTCAGCTTTCTTTATAGTCCAACTCTCACATCCATACATGACTACTAGAAAAACCATAGGTTTGACTAGACAGACCTTTGTCAGCAAAGTAATGTCTCTGGTTTTTAATATGCTGACTAGATTGGTCATAGATTTTCTTCCAAGGAGAAAGCATCTTTTAATTTCATGGCTGCAGTTACCATCTGCAGTGATTTTGGAGACCAAGAAAATAAAGTCTGTCACTGTTTCCATTGCTTCCCCATCTATTTGCCATGAGGTGATGGGACCAGATGCCATGATCTTAGTTTTTTGAATGTCGAGTTTTAAGTCAGCTTTTTCACTCTCCTCTTTCACTTTCATCAAGAGGCTCTTCAGTTCCTCTTCACTTTCTACTAGGGTGGTATCATCTGCATATCTGAGGTTATTGATATTTCTCCCAGCAATCTTGATTCCAGCTTGTGTTTCTTTCAGCCTGGCATTTCACATGATGTACTCTGCATATAAGTTAAATAAGCAGGGTGACAATATACAGCCTTGACATACTCCTTTCCCAATTTGGAACCAGTCCTTTGTTCCATGTCCGGTTCTAACTATTGCTTCTTGACCTGCATACAGATTTCTCAGGAAGCAAGTAAGGTGGTCTGGTATTTCCATCTCTTGAAGAATTTTCCATAGTTTGTTGTGATCTACACAGTCAAAGGTTTTGGCATAGTTGATAAAGGAGAAGTGGATGTTTTTCTGAAACTCTTGCTTTTTTGATGATTCAACGAATGTTGGCAATTTGACCTCTGGTTCTACTGCCTTTTCTGAATCCAGCTTGAACTTTTGAAAGTTCTTGGTTCATATACTGTTGAAGCCTCACTTGGCTTGAGCATTACTTTGCTAGTATTGAGATGAATACAGTTGTGCAGTAGTTTGAACATTCTTTGGCATTGCCTTTCTTTGGAATTAGACTGGAAACTGACCTTTTCTAATCCTGTAGGCACTGCTGAGTTTTTCAAGTTTGCTGGCATATTGAGTGCAGCACTTTCACAGCATCATCTTTGAAATAGCTCAAGTGGAATTCCATCGCCTCCACTAGCTTTGTTTGTAGTGATGCTTCCTAAGGTCCACTTGATTTCACATTCCAGGGTGTCTGACTCTAGATGAGTGATCACACCATCATCATAAAGATCTGGATCATAAAGATCTTTTTTTGTATAGTTCTTCTGTGTATTGTTGCCACCTCTTCTTAATCTTTTCTGCTTCTGTTAGGTCCATACTATTTCTTTCCTTTATTGTGCCCATTGTTGCATGAAATATTCCCTTGATATCTCTGATTTTCTTGAAGAGATCTCTAGTCTTTTCCATTCTTTTATTTTCCTCTATTTCTTTGCACTGATCACTGAGAAAGGCTTTCTTATCTCTCCTTGCTATTCTATGGAACTCTGCATTCAAAGGGGCATATCTTTCCTTTTCTCCTTTGCCTTTAGCTTCTCTTCTTTTCTCAGCTATTTGTAAAGCCTCCTCAGACAACCATTTTGCCTTTTTGCATTTCTTTTTCTCAGGGATGGTCTTGATCACTGCCTCCTGTACAATGTTACAAACCTCCAACTATAGTTCTTCAGACACTCTGTCTATCAGATATAATCCCTTGAGTCTATTTGTCACTTCCACTGTATAATCATAAGGGATTTGATGTAGGTCATACCTGAATGGTCTAGTGGTTTCCCCTACTTTTTTTCAATTTAAGTCTTTTTGCAATTTGATTGAATTTTGCGATCAGGAGTTCATGATACCAGTTATAAAATTCTGCCCTGGTTAAGAACCACATTGAGGGATCTGGACTCTTCCTGTTCACCCTTTGAAAATTTGGAACTTTTGAAATGACTTATTAAAAAGAACAGATCATAAAGAAAAACATTTACAATATTATTTTTAAATCATAGCAGGAATAGTATTTTAATTTAGTATATAGCAAAATACCAAACGTTGGCCCATTGCACATAGGAGAAATGAACATTGCCAAAACCATTAAAAGTGCAACCTTTTTACCCAAAATACTTTTGAGGTTATTGTTTTTCATATGACTCTGAGGTAAGTGAATAAATAGGGATCTGAAGCACCAGTGAAATAGTTTTAAAATTAAATTATTTGTTTTGGAAATGTTGACTATTTGAGTTTAACAGATAAGCTTTCTCCCTGAAGTATATTTTTAAAATCCAGTTTGTTTTTTATTTCCATTATTTGCTTTCAGTTACCTTTAATATGGCTACTTAAATACCAGTGAAATAGGAAGTCTTAGAATTTGAAGACGAGATAATAGTGGAAATTAACATGAGCTGAATATTTTTAAAATTAGCATTTTATGTTGATACTGGCAGTAGCAATCTTTTATTAATCATCTGTTAATTTTTTGTACCTGGGAAGCTAAAAGAGCAATGGCTTTTCATCACTTTGTGGGAAAAGATGCATTTTAAACAAAGAAGGGAGTCAAAATAATTAAAGTATAAATTCAAGGCAGTGGTTCTCAACTAGGGGTGATCTGGAGACATCTTTGGTTGTCCACCTGGGATAGAGGGTGTTACTGTTGACACCTAGTGGGTAGACCGCAGGAATACTGGTAAACATACTGTAATGCACAGGACAGCATGCCCTGCCCCCCACCCTACCCCAGTTAATTATCTGGCCCAGATGTGCTGCGGTTGAGAAACCTGGATTGAAACAACAGAGTAGTTTCATTTACACTATTAGAATTGTACACTAATATACACTATTAGAATTATTCAAATAATTAGAAATGCTGAAATGGTGATATATTTAATAAATAAACTTATTGGACTAATGGTCTGGCATATTGAGTATAATAGCATATTTTTGTGAGTTATAAAATATTTTGCTTTAAGGCTGGTGTTTAGATTTGAGTTCTCAATTGGCAGAGTACTAGACATTCTAAAATTTCAAGGGCCCACACACTTCCTGAGAGTATCTACGTCCCATACAGAATCTGGTGGATAGCTCAGGACTTGGTCTTCTGATGAGGAGGCGGTTCTTTGGCTGCTTTGGCCTTGAAATCCAGTTCTGTGCCCTCTGGCATTGCTGGAGCAACTCACTGGAGTACTTTTCTCCAGTTAGCCTGAATATTCTTTGGTGAACATCTCTGCATCCAACTTCTAAATAAAAGGATCTGGCTTGTAAAAATCAATACCATTAACATGCAATTTGAAAGTAATTTTGTTTCTGAAATTTTATTTAAAAAATTTGTCACCTAAAATTATGTGAAATATGTTAAAATTCCATTCCATTATTTCACTTTTCCTCTTCCTTTCTCTTTCTAAATAATTCCACACTAAAGCCTTTAGGAAAGGCAGAACAAAGGAGGTACCCATCCTGGCAGGGGTAGGGGAAAGGCTGTGGTGGCTCAGAGATGGGTTTTGGAAATTGAGAGGGTGAGGAGGGCATCCACACTGGGGTCAGAGAATGAGAAGGTGGTCCAGGGAGACATGTGAGAGCGTGAGCCGGTAAAGGAGGGCTTCTGCCCAGTGGGTCAGGCACCTGTAAGAGAGGAGGAAAATGTCCATCTATGTGATGGGTGGCAGTGTAAACAGTTGCAGCTTACAGTACAGACGGCAATCTGTGTAGGAGGGCTTCCTGCCAAGGGTGCTGACACTAAAACAGGCTTAGAAATGTGAAAATAAATTAATGCCTTAGAAATCCTGATGGAAAATTATTAATACCCAGAAATTTTGTACACAGCCAAACCTATCAATTAAGTGTCAGATGAGAATAAAGTTATTTTTAGGTATATAAGGTATCAACATTTTTCTTCCATTCACTTTTTCTCAGAAAGCTATGAGTTTCAGCAAATGAGGGAGCACAACATAGGATATAGAAAATGAAAGACCCACTACAGGGATAAGAAAAAGAGATCCTCCACCATGGTAGTGGAGAACTCAGGATGAGAGTGGAGCACCAGATGAAGAGGGAAAACAGTCATGTTGAGAGCAGGTTAGAAGTCTCCATATTTCTTCAGGATGTTGATTGAATAACTGATGTGAATGAATGTCTTGGGACTAGATTTAGAAAACAACAAAGTTTCAGATTAAAGAAGTGATAAATACAGAAAATACTAAGCGCACAAAACAGAAACAAGATTAATTGCAGAGAAAACAGGAAGCTGAGCAAGAAAGGAATGGTAATCATACTATATAACATGGCATAGCTGTGAAGTATCTTCATCATCCTTGCAATGTGAACACTGACTACAGATGTAACTAAAAATGATTACACAACAGCATTTGAAGGATGTGGGAATGCACAGGATTCGGGTGTGTGGAGGTGGTGGGATAGGAGAACTAAGAGAGCAAATTCTTCATGATTTAAATAGTATGTCAAGAAATAGTATCAAAAAGTATTTTGAAACATTAAGAAGTAACTACATTGGGATATTACTCAAAGATATAAAGTTACATAAAATAACAGAGTAACTAAAATATGAGTGCTTTCAAAAGCACTGCTTAACATTTCTGTTTGGATTTGACTTCCAGCTTCTAGCATCTGAATCTCTTGTTTGAGGGTTTTCTCTGGCCTGTAAATCACACTTATCCTGAATATCATACATGCTGGAGAAACAACACATCAGGAAGTGCCCTCCATGAGTGAACTCAAGAGTTGGTTATAAATACCCCAACTCTTTCCTTGTGTGCGATAACTCAGGCCTGAGGGGAGTGTGTTCTAAACCTTTTCTCAGCATTCCCCAGCTGGATTAAACTCCATTTGCCCACAGAGGTAACTTCCTGTGTCTGACATCCTTTACTGCCTTTCTTTTCTTCCCCAATTCCCCACAAGCATTTCTATGATCATCTGCCAAATAAATGACTCGGTCAGGTCATTATTGCAAAATTTGCCTCAGGGAGATCCTACATTGAGACAGCTAAAACAGATAAAAGTGGATATCTCTGAGGAAAAGGAAATGGGAAGTTGAATAGAATGTCTTTTAACTAGGACTTATGAGCCTGTTTAAATTTTTTCTTTTCCTAAAATTCTCCTATTCGAGTAGGAAATTGATGTCTCTGTTGCAGTTGCTGAAAAGTACTTATGAAAGTCATAAGCTGAACAGAACCTCTTTTGCCTGCCTACTTAGACTGTCAAGCTGTTTCAGAGGTGGTGAGCCTCCAGTTTAGACAGGGAAAATGACTGGAAGTTCAGTCCAGCACCCTGTGTTTTCCCACGGCTATTGAATTCGGAGAAGTAACTATCTGTAGGCACAAACTGTATTCAAACTCCTGGTGTCTTTTTATTATTGTTATTCTGAAACAGGTAGCATTAGTTGAACTGTTTTCAAAGATTTAATTCCTTGAAGATGACAAGTATTCCTGAGGCCAGTTTTTCTGTTATTTTAGGAATATATAAAATTGTGAAGTATCTCAGAATCCATATTGGATTCCTCGTGCTCTCCTTGACCCTCTCTCTCTCTCTTTCAGTATCACTTTAGTGGATCGAGTTGATTCTACCTTCTACTCAAGTCAGATCTTCATCAGCAGTACTTTAATGGTGTGGAGATAGTGTGAAGATAAAGACAAATTGTCACCTATATTCCTCAAAGCCCAACCATATTATCCTTGACATCCTGATAGCTTTTCACAGTCTTCTGTTATTGCATTTCAATGTCAACTATTATTTGTAGTCCTTGATTTTCACATACATTCAACACCTATTTCCTTACAGTTTTTTGAAACCTTCAATAAGCTAATTCTCTGATTGCCAGTCTTCCATGGGACGTGACTTCATTTGGACACATCCTTAACTCTGTTCTCCTAACACCAAAAGAAATGGCAAAACCACCTCCGATTAAGGATCTGCCTGCATCGCATCATTCAGTGACACTTGTGAACTAAGAAATTGTGAACCAAAAAGGTCATCCAGACCTCAGACTCAGCAGTGTTACTGAATCTTTATCAGTGGGGTATAGATTTCCATTTGCTTTTATCTGTGATCACGATGAATGTGTGTTGCCCCAGCCATACTTCTTACTGTCATCCAAGTAGCCAGAGGAGCAAGTTAGCCTAGCAAAATAAACTGGCCTTTGAGGGGATCCCGTGGGTGACTTTAGTCCCTGGGAAATTCAGTTCCCCCATCTAGGCCAGTAACTGAACTGTGGCAGCCATTCTTGAGCTCTTTACTGTGAGAGGGCTTTGGGTTAGCTCTCTCCCTTCCTGAAACTATACTTGGTCCTCTTCTTATTTTCTAATCTTTTTTTTTTGTTTCCCCTACTCTCCCCCTGGTTAATGTGTGCTTCCTGGTGCACTTGTAGCCCAGGTACTTTTCCAGCCTTCATAATCCAAGACTGACTCAGAGTTTCCAATAGACAAATCAGCAGGGATGCTAAATAGTTAGCCTTGAATATCAGAATCTACTTTCTGCAAACTGATAGTTGGTAGTATGCAAGTATTCCTAAAATCTCCTGTAAGCATCCACAAGGCCAAAGCTAAGGAACATTTCCAACCCTCATGCCAAGCAGACATACTCCAAGGCCAAGAAGAACCACACTGCCTGAGTAACAGGCTTTATTTTAAAATATTTTCTCAAAAAAACTAATATAAAAATATATTCTCTGTAAGAGATTATTCTTTTCCCAGAACAGTGGAGCAAAATAGTTCTGGCAAGGGTCTATAATATCCAATTTGAATGTATAAATATTAAAATTGTTGAAATCTATAAAAACATTTTCAACTTCAGATAGCTCATATTCCCATTATGATATTGTAGATTATTTTTGCAACCTGAGTCTTCCTCCCCATCTCTTCTAATTCATATCCTTCTATAGGGCATCTTCTAAGGCTCTGAGACTGAGTATATGTGCTGGTTTTATAAAAAAAAAAAAAAAATATTTTTTTTTGACCTTGTCATTGTTTTCTTAGAGTCAGGCAGCATGTTGTATTGGGGGAAAAAAATCCTCCCAGGTATACCAAATGTTCAGAACAAACTACCATTACTAGATGTGAAACTTTAGGTAAATCACTAAGGGCCTCCATTTACTCAACTGTAAAAATGAAGGCTTAGACAAGATCATTTCTAAAGGTCTTCCCTCCTTCTTTAAGATCTTGATGATCATTTCAGTATTTGTCATTAAAACTCTTTTCCGTAGATTTGGGGCACCACTATGCAAAGTGCAGTTAAATATTGGGTGGAACTCCATGTATACTTTATTTATTTGTAATTTTAGTCCGTGTAACTTTACTCCCCAGTTTTTTCATTTAAATATGAATTTTAAACATTCAAAATACTCAGGTACTGTGATGTCATAAGATCCATATTTACTATTATAGAGTGATTTCCAAGAAGGGTCATTCTCCTGCAGAGAATTTCTGCACCCGTATTTATTTCCTTTAAATCATGACTTAACCACCACATCCACTAAGAGAGTCTCTGCTTTGGTTAAAACAGTAGTATCTGGGGAGAGATGGACAGTCATATGGACTGAAGAGATTCACACCCCCTCCCCAGTTTTTTCTTAATCACTGACAAAGACATTGGATGAAGCTGCCATTATTTTAAGCTCTAAATCTTTCCTCCTACTCAGATCATAGTTTGTTATCCTTCTCCTTATATACTTTCTTAGAATAATTTCCTTGATCTTCTTGTAATATCACAAAAATCTGTGGTTGTAATTTAGCTGAACAAAAACCATATGTAGTTCAGAATTTGGAGATGTCAAATGTCTAGTTAGTAATTGAGGCTTAGTATTTCTTTCTTTTTTTTTTTTTTTTGGCTGCACCACATGCTTTGTGGGATCTTAGTTCCCTGACCAGGTATCAAACCTGTACCCCCTGAATTGGGAGTGCAGAGTCTTAACCACTGGACCAATAGGGAAGTCCCGAGCATATATTAATGCAATTATTAATTAAGATAAATGACTAAGAAACAGCTCAGGAGAATCTGGGCATAAATGTTTGTCTTTTCAACTAAAGAATACTGTAAATAATAAATTAGGAGGAAAGCTTTGGATCATGATTAATACTAAAAAGATAATTAGGATATATTTTAATACAATTGTGTTGCAAAGCCATAGTTAATAGCTATGCTTTGATTTTTACCTCCCCACACACCAGACTTGGCTCTGGGGATGGACTCAGGGTAATAAAAAGGAATAATAACAAGACTGGGGAGCCATTTGGAGGTTTTAGAGGGAGGAGAAGGTGATTTCCCTTCATTTGAGCCACATGGCTTATCTGGGATCCCTGGAGAACACAGGAAGGAACTAAGGAAAAAGTATGAGTATGTGAGTGTGTATAGCAGAGGCTCTATCGAGTAACAGTTATTAGTGAACTCAGGGTCAATGCTAATGTAAGATACCAAGACAGATGGATGGCCTGGTGGTTCAGAAGGAGCTCAGGACCTGGATATGTTGCACATCACAAATCCCATGTAAGTTATTTAGCCAGTCAACCCTTACAGGGGACTGAACCCACTCTTGGGGAGCCCTGGTTAGATCATGTCAGGAATATTTGGACAGCATGATTGAATTTCAGTGGAAAGAAAGACTTCAGTTCAGTTAGTCATGTCCGACTCTTTGCAACCCCATAGACTACAGCATTCCAGGCTTCCCTGTCCATCACCAACTCCCTGAGCTTACTCAAACTGATGTCCATTGAGTCGGTGATGCCATCCAACCATCTCATCCTCTGTCATCCCCTTCCCCTCTCGCCTTCAATCTTTCCCAGGATTAGGGTCTTTTCCAGTGAGTCAATTCTTTGCATCAAGTGGCCGGAGTATTGGAGCTTCAGCATCAGTCCTTCCAATGAATATTCAGGACTGATTTCCTTTAGGATGCACTGGTTGGATGTCCTTGCTGTCCAAGGGACTCTCAAGAGTCTTCTCCAACACCACAGTTCAAAAGCATCAATTCTTTGGTGCTCAGCTTTCTTTATGGTCCAACTCTCATGTCCATACATGACTACTGGAAAAACCATAGCTTTGACTAGATAGGACCTTTGTCGGCTGACAAAGGAAAGAAAGACTTAATGATTCCCAGTTCTGATGTGGTCTACAAGCCAGTGCTAAATCTTAGATATCCACTAGACTACGAGTATGCCTCCCAATTAGTTCCTTCCTATGTTCTCCAGGGGCCCCAGATAATCCACGTGGATTAAATGAAGAGAAATCACCTTCTCCTCCCTCTAAAACCTCCAACTAGCTCCGTAGGCCTGTTATTATTCCTTTTCATTTTCCTGAGTCCATCCCCAGAGCCACATCTTAGACAGATCAGGGCCCCGGTGAGTGCTCAGGTGACCATTGTAGTTCCTCCCTGATTGGGCTCTGGCATCCTCCCTCAGCAACTGACTGATCCCAGTAAAACCCCAGTGCAGATTCTTTCATGCCCATCACCCTGAAGGTAGAGTACAAACTATAGAGTGTTACACCCAAGGTCCTTGAGGAGTTGAACTGTGCCGCCAGGCTCCTTTCATGACAAGTACCCCATGTGAGGAACTTCTTGCCCCAAGTAAACTGAACAAGCAGCAGCAGATCCCTGGACTTGGCATGCATGGACCTGCCTTTTATCAGTCTTCTGCACAGAATGCCCCTCCCCTTTACCTACTTGTCTTCATGGAGAAAATCAACATATCCTTGAAGACCTCGCCCAAGTTCTCTACAACTATTAATTATTGTTTCAAACTGTATCTTGCGATGCTTGAGAGGAGCAGCCATTGTATTCATAATTGTTTTCTCCCTTCAGATTTCATTTTCTGGTATTCTCCCTGGCCTTCTTTTATTCTTTGGCCATGCCAAGTCTCAGAGCATTCTTCTGGCTCTTCCCTTTGCCTAGAGATCCCTTCCCGGTCCCCATTCATGTTCTTCACAGGACTGCCTCATTCAAGTCTTAACTCAAGTGTCATCTCTGCAGAAAGGCAGTCCCTGCTGTCCAAGATCAAAGTAGCCTTCTCCAACATTCTTCTTACATTCTTTTATCATCCTATTTGCATGTGTCACTGTTAGAAATGAACTTATCTTCATGTTTATTGATTCTCTCCCCAGATCTCCACTCTTCGCTAGAACTTACTTCTCTGCCTAGGATATAGCAACCTTGTCTCTACATTCACTCATGCAGCGCTAGTGCCTACAACAGTGCCTGACACACAGTAGGTCTTAATAAATATTTTGAAATTAGCACATGTAAGGTTTACACCTGTAAAAATGGCATAAATAAAATTATTTTATGAGTATAGATTTCCTGGTGAGTGGAAATAAAAAAGTAGGCATCCTAATTAACCTTGCCTTCTTCCTGCCTCTCTACTGACTATACCCTGAGTCATTATTTGAATGTTTTTACCTTTTGTCTTTCACAACTCTCTTTGCATGTCAAGAATGCATTAAGGCAGAAGTTTTTCAAGATCTTTTAGAGTGTAGACATGGGAGCCAAACCATCTAAGGTTATGTCTCAGTTCTGTCTGTGTATAATCCTGAGTAAGTAATTCAGTTTTTTTTTTTTTTTTCAGTAAACAACTTAGTCTTTTATTTGCCCAAGGCCAGCTGTTGCAGGCACTGAGGCCCCAAGACTTCCAGAAGGGATGGGGGTGGGGGGAGTCACCCTGCCTCCCAGGTGCTGCCTGCCCCATCCTGCTTCCTACAGGAGATGGGAGAGTAGATAAAGTGTGCCCTTGCACCATCAAGTATCTCAATTGTGTGTGTGTGTCAGTTGCTCAGTTGTGTCCGACTCTTGCGACCCCATGGACTGTAGCCCACCAGGCTCCTCTGTCCATGGGATTCTCCAGGCAAGAGTACTGGAGAGGGTTGCCATTTCCTTCTCCAGGGTAATTCAGTTTTTTTATGCCTTAGTTTTCACATCTATGAAATGTTGCCTGTCTCATGAGGTTGTTGGGATGATTACAAGAATTTATGCAAAACAGAGAGTGTATGGCCATAGCAAGTGCAATATACATGTTAATCGTTAATATTAGTATTTTTCTATCATGTGGAGACAGGACACAATTTAAAAATCCAAATAAAAGTAGTATCTGTGGGAGATTAATGTGATGGTGAAAGTGTGTGTGACAGAGAAATGAGAGCACCAGAACTTTTGCTTTCAGAAATTCAGAACAATATATTTTATAACATTTACATTTAGATGTTTGTGATACATACACATATATAGGAAACCTGAAAGTTATTTAGAGTACTTCCATGATTTTGTGTTGAATGGTATAAATTTTATTTTAAAATAGTTTTAACAAAATTCATCTTGATTATTATTTTAAAACGAAATCCATTATATCAAAATCGCAAGCATTTAAAAAGTTATAAAGGTCATGATTCAAGTCAACAATTCTGTGTTTTGAGATCTGGTGGGTAAACGTGATTTCATTTGTCTATGAAAAATTTACTCTGTTCCCTTCTTGCTTTTTCAAGGCTTTCAAAAGTGATCATTCCTTTTGGCAGCTGCAGCTTACTCTTTTCTGTTTCCAGTATGTTCTCGGCTTCACCTTAAATACAGAAATGTACAAAATGACAAAGGGGTAATCAGCATTTTGTGAGAAGACCTACTTGCTGTTTTCCAGTGACATGCTGTAACACTGTATGGAGGCATGCCTCCAGATCTCACTGTTAAATATCTTACCTACTGTCCCCAGGAGAACTGACATCCCAAAGGAAATACAATAACATAAGATACATCAGATTCCAGAGACTTTATTTGACAGAGGACAGCATTTTTAAATATTGAAGAGAAACAATACCAAGTAATATTGTTTGTTCCTTGAAGGAAAGTCAGGATGATAAGTTTGAGTTGTGTCAGGAGGGGATTAGGGTAGAGAAATCACATATAGTTCTTCTTATTGCCCCTTCTTATAAGTGACATGAGAAAAAACAAAGTTTACTAAAATCTCTAATTTTTCAAGAAAGCTAATATTTGACTTGAAACTACTTACAAATATCCCAAATAAATGCACACACACATACATATACATCTTTATAAACAAGTCCTCTTTTAAATAATAGCTCGTAATTTCTTGGGCCCAGTGACTTTTGCCAACTTTTATTCTTTAAGACTAATTAGCAATATTAGAAAAATTATGATATATATTGTTGATATTTCATATACTTTCCTTGAGAATAAAGCAATTGCTTTCTTTAAGTATTCCTCTTTTAACACACAATTAATTTATATTCCAAACCCAACAGGGCAGGCTACAACTTGTAAATTATCACAGCATTCCAACTATCTGCAAACAAGTTTTTTCCCCCTCAGTCTAAAATAGTAAATAAAAATAATAATAAAATTGTATGTAATTCTGTAGGCTATTGATGACAGACTAGATGTTTCCATGTAAGAGTACCTTCCACATGACAGATTCTTAGTATGTGTTAACAGAATGGCTGATAATAAATTCAATTAAACAGGAAGTGTATATATAGAGTAATCACTAGTTAACAGGGCTATATTTTATAGTCTATATATATTTTTTTAATGGAAAATTTCTTAGTGGGTTCTAAATTTTTTTTAAAACAAGAAATTTCCATTTCCACAACATATCTTGGAAGTTAAACTTTTATACTCTATAGATTCTAATGGGCCTGTAATAAAAGTATTTCCAAAATGCATAAGCAAAATGTTCCTAGAAAATAAATTTGCCCTTCATTAGTAATATCTTCAAGTGAATGCTCTATAACAGAGTTGAGATTTCTTACTACTACATATTAATTTGTATGAGGCACTGAGAATTCTAATGTGCATATAAACAATGAGACACAGTTGAGCTCAGACTAAAGAATTCTTAAGCAGATGACTAACATGAAACTGAACAGGTTACTGAAATGAATTTTAACATAAGTAAATCAATTTGTACAGTTAGTTTTCAGCTTAAAATAGAATTGTACTCCAAAAGTTAATTTGTAGATCAGTGTTTTAGAACTCAGAATACATTTTCCACAGTGATATATGCTATAAATTTCTAGGCAACCCGCAAGACACTGCTTAGCACACTATATAGCTGAACTGTGATACCAATACGTCTGACCCCAGAAGACATTTTAACCTAGTATCTTTGTGAAAAATATACTTCTGTTTTCAAAGGGGGATTTAAAAACATTTATTTTTAATTGGAGGATAACTGCTTTACAATATTGTTTTGGGTTCTGCCATAGAGCAACATGAATCAGCCATAAGTGTACATGTCCTCTCCCTCTTGAACCTCCCCCTCAACCCTCCACCTCATCCCACCCCTCTAGGTTGACACCGAGTACCACATTTAGCTCCCTGTGTTATACAACTTCTCATTACCTATCTCATTTACATATGGTAATATATATGTTTCAGTGCTACTCTCTCAGTACATCCCACTCTCTCCTTCCCCTGCTATGTCCAGAGTCTTTTCCCTATGTCTGTATCTCTATTCTGCCCTGCAAATAGGTTCATTAGTATCATTTTTCTAGATTCCATATATATGCATTAATATATGACACTTGTTTTTCTTTCTGACCGACTTCAGTCTGTATAGCGGGCTCCAGGTTCATTCACCTCACTCAAATGTGTTCCTTTTTATGGCTGAGGAGCATTGCATTGTATATATGTACCACAACTTCTTTATCCATTAATCTGTTGACGTATATCTAGGTTGCTTCCATGTCTAGCTATTGTAAATAATGCTACAATGAACATTGGGGTCTATGTGTCTTTTTCAGTTATGGTTTTCTCAGGGTTATATGCCCAGTGGTGGGATTGCTGGGTCATATGGTAGTTTTATTCCTAGTTTTTTTTTTTTTTCTTAAGGAATCTACATACTGTTCTCCATACTGGTTGTATCAATTTACATTCCCACCAACTCTGTTGGTCCCCTTTTCTCCATACCCTTTCCAGCATTTATTGTTTGTAGATTTTTTGATGATGGACATTCTGACTGGTGTGAGGTGATACTTCATTGTAGTTTTGATTTGCATTTCTCTAATAATGAGCATTGTTGAGCATCTTTTCATGAGTTTGTTGGCTATCTGTATGTCTTCTTTGGATAAATGTCTATTTAGTTCTTCCTACCAGTTTTTGATTGGGTTGTTTGTCTTTCTGGTATTGAGCTGCTTATATATTTTGGAGATTAATCCTTTATCAGTTGTTTCTTTTGCAGTTATTGTCTCTGTCAAGTGGGAATTTTAAAGAACATATAATCCCTTTATCTCCCTAAGTCTGTGAATGAAATGTTTTACTCCCTACTTCCAATACCTACAGAGGAATCTGCACCTTCTCCTTTCCCATAGCGTATCAGTCCCTACAGAGCCTCAGGGATAGTCATGAGCCTACAGCTCAGGAGAGAACAGGATGTCAAAAATGAAGGCTTGGGAAACATTGTTTCCAGTATGCTCTGGGCTGAAGGCTTCAGGAGTAGGAAAACGGTTATCCTCATGAGCGGTATGTGGTGGTGGGAATCAAAGACACGGATATCCTGAACTGATGGGAAACCCTGTCTTTCTGGGTCAGGAACGGCATCTGTGTCAGCCGTGCTATTTTCTAGGGCAGTGAGAGCCAGAGTTCAGTGTGAAAGCAGCACGGTACTGGTGAATATTTAACAACACGCTTCCCAAAACAACAAAAATGTGTATAAGCTTATTATGTACATAGCTTATTACAAATTTTGCTTATATGAAATATGTATAGCACATAATTTATAAATAATAACACTTACAATACTCTTTATCATGAATTCCATATAGGAAATTGATCCTTAAAGAATGTTTTTATTGATTTTTGCTGAACTCTTTTACCCATAGCTCACCTATAACAGTTGATGAGAGAGTATAATTCAACATGAATCATGGTTGCTGTTTTTATTTATGTTAATACGTAGGACAAAAGTGAAACAAGGACAACTGTTGAAACTTACTTGTTTGAGAATGCTGTGAACTTTGTTGAATCAGATAATAGTTTTAAAATATTAGAACACTTCCTAAATTTTTTAATGTTGTTCACAATATGATGGCTTTGCAGTACACTTTTAAGACTACTATACATTATTAACATTTTCTTCATCATTTTTTTTAAAGTCTAGACCATGGGTTGGCAAACTTTCTTAAAAGGCCAGATAGGAAACATTTTAGGCTTGTGGGCATGTTCATATCTGTTTCAGTAAGTTGTCTCTGACATGGAAATGGAAAAGTAGAAATGAATGGGCACATCTGTGTTCCAATAAAACTTTATTTTTAAAAATAGGTGGCCAGCCTATAGACCACAGTTTATCAACCCCTGATCTAGACAATCAACAAAATAGTACGTCAAGCCTTAATTTGGGATTTGCAGATTTCCATGGTGTAAATACTCCCACCATGACTAACTTTAAGCTGACATGTCAGTGGGATGGCATGGAAGTCAGAGTTGCATCTGTATTTTATTGTGTTTATATATTGTATCTGCATTTCCACCATACAGATACAGTAGATATACATAACTTGAAGAGATATACATAACTTAAGAGTATAGATAATAGTAAAATTAGAGACTGATAAGCTCTGTGTATGTATTAATGTTTCTTATATAATTCAAACTTTATTTTCTGTAATTTATTGAATTGTAAGTTTATGTACTTTAATTTTTTTTTAATTTGAGTATAGTTGATTGACAATGTTGTGTTAGTTTATATCATTTAATTTTTAATAATGACTGTATTTAACAAATAGCTTACAAAATTCCTAAACATTTGACAGTTGGCTCTTGTGAGCTGTTTGAGGTGACTTCAGCATATCATTATGTAAGAGGGGGCAGAAATATTGATCAATGGTAGCTCAGGTAGAGTTGGGAGGACTGGATCCTTGAACTGAAAAATGAATCAGAAATTGAGATTCTGGTTTATCAAAGACTTACCTTTCATTCTGTGTATAAGGGTTCCATAGCCCATGTCATACTGGTAGGCAAGGACAAAGCCTAATGGAACCATAGGAAAGATGAGGACGGGTTTCTTCCCTTTAATTGCTCTGATTCAAGAACAAAAAAAAAATTAATATAAAAGAAAAACCTGTAAATACATATCTCTGTACTCAATGAAAAAAAAAAAAGTTACCTGCTTTTTGGAAGAATATCCTACATTTCAGAAGGTACTTAATTCTCTATGGAGACAGGATTTCCTTATTCATAATTCCTCAGCAGATTCTGCAGTTCTCTGGTAGGGTGTATGGGCCTATGATTTGTTCATCTTTATTTGATGTTGAGGCTCAGATTACTCATTTTAAAAATATGTAAGTATTGATATTTATCCCCTAGGGATTGTGGAAATGAATTTGTAGAGACCTTCTAGCTTGGCATAAAGTCAATCCTCTTCCTTACTTATATTGTAAAATGGAGAAAGGTACAGGAGAAATCTAAGAAACTAAAGGCAGAATTAACTATTACTATCCTTGTTCTACAGAGTTACCCCCAAGCACTAAGCTATAAGAGTTACTTTGTTGACATATATATGTGTACTATTTAGGTCAAAGTCCTATTTGGCCAACTTAATAATATGATCATGGCAAAGACAAAAAGAAATGGAAGAAAATTTTAAAATAAATAGCAAACATACCCAGCTGTTAAAGAGACGGCTGTAAGGCCAAAAAACGTTCCAAAATATTTGAGGAATTCCCGAGACCAAGCAATCTGCATAGCCATTTGTCTTTCTCTCATTTCATTCTGCATTATTAGCTGCCTTTCCAGCTGAACAAAAATAAAATTAAAAAAAAAAAGAAATCAGACAGGGAAAAAAAAAGACAAAAGTATGGTTACACATATTTGAATCTGAGTACAGAGTTAGTAATCTGCTTTTCCAGTGCATTTTCTTTCTTAAGATTTATATTATTTATATATTATATAATTATAAATAATTTTATAATAACATATTCCATTTTTGTGTTAAAGAGGGAAGAAAAAAACGGTTTGGCCTTATTTATATCAATTCAGTTCGGTCGCTCAGCTGTGTCCAACTCTTTGCAACCCCACGGACTGCAGCATGCCAGGCTTCCCTGTTCATCACCAACTCCCTGAGCTTGCTGAAACTCACGTCCATCGAGTCGGTGATGCCATCCAACCATCTCATCCTCTGTCATCCCCTTCTATTCCTGCCTTCAATCTTTCCCAGCATCAGAGTCTTTTCCAATGAGTCAGTTCTTTGCATCAGGTGGCCAAAGTATTGCAGTTTCAGCTTCAGCATCAGTCCTTCCAATGAATATTCAGGACTGATTTCCAACCAGGATGGACTGGTTGGATCTCCTTGCAGTCCAAGGGACTCTCAAAGAGTCTTCTCCAACACCACAGTTCAAAAGCATCAATTCTTCAGTGCTCAGCTTTCTTTATAGTTCAACTCTCACATCCATACATGACCACTGGAAAAACCACAGCTTTGACTAGATGGACCTTTGCTGGCAAAGTAATGTCTCTGCTCGTTAATATGCTGTCTAGGTTGGTCATAGCTTTTCTTCCAAGGAGCAAGCGTCTTTTAATTTCATGGCTGCAGTCACCATCTGCAGTGATTTTGGAGCCCAAGAAAATAAAATCTCTCTATTTTCATTGTTTTCATTGTTTTGCCATCTATTTGCCATGAAGTGATGGGGCCAGATCCAAGATCTTGGTTTTCTGAATGCTGAATTTTAAGCCAACTTTTTCACTCTCCTCTTTCACTTTCATCAAGAGGCTCTTTAGTTCTTTGCTTTCTGCCATGTGTGGTATCATCTGCATATCTGAGGTTAATGATATTTCTCCCGGCGATCTTGATTCCAGCTTGTGCTTCATCCAGCCCAGCATGTTGCATGATGTACTCTGCATACAAGTTAAATAAGTAGGGTAACAATATACAGCCTTGACGTACTCGTTTCCAATGTGGAACCAATCTGTTGCTCCATATCTTGTTCTAAGTGTTGCTTCTTGACCTGCATACAGATTTCTCTGGAGGCAGGTAAGGTGGTCTGGTATTCAGATAACCACAATTACTTATATATCCCTTATCATAAATAATTACTTTTAAGCTTTATATTACATACATTTTCTATTTTCTTACTAAAACACACCATGAAAATTTTCCTTTCAGTGTCAGGAAGCGAGGAAGGTAACTGCTTTTTTCTCTTTAAATTTCTCCAATTTCTCTTCAAGCATTCCTATCCCTAATACTCATATCACCCTCCTTGAGTATTGGACCTTATTTGCCCTAAGGAGGTGCAATATATACCACAGAAAATTTTTTGTTAAAAGGGTGGGTTGAGCTGATCTGTTTTACTTTAAAACGATGCTCAAATGTTAGCTCATCAGTTTGTCAAAGTATTTTGGGAGCTCAGCTTGGATGGCTGTTAATCTGGAGATTCTCTCATTAAGAAAAAAAATACATTTTACAGCAGCTAAAATCAGAATCCAGTTAACATTGGAAGGTTAATCTGGTATATAAAAATTGTTAATGGGAAGAATTCATGGTACAGTCATTTCCAATTCTAATTGAAATTTTGAAGTGAAGTGAAGCAAAGTTGCTCAGTCGCGTCCAACTCTTTGCGACCCCATGGACTGTACCCCACCAGACTCCTCAGTCCATGGGATTTTCCAGGCGTGAATACTGGAGTGGGTTGCAATTTCCTTCTCCAGGGAATTGAAATTTTAGACAAGCATTTAAATTAGAAATTGATTCTTTAAGCTTGATTTAAAAATGAAAACAAAAGCAGATTGTAGGAAGAATTCATTATGTAGTTATCCATTTCTTGGAAAAGATACTTCTGATATTTGTGTACACATGCAATTTTAAAATAAAATATTTCACTATATTAAGAAAATAATGGTTAATTTCTGAAATTGAAAAAAATATTATTTTTGCATGTTTTCCTATTCTAATTTGTATGGATCTAAGAGCTCTGCAGAAAAGTAAGCCTGACCCAGTCATGACCAATAAATCTTAGATTTGCTGCTGTTTAATTCCTCTAGTGAGCAGTCATTTCTTTGCAAAGACAATGCTAAATAAAAACCTAAACTGAATAGCTACAGAAAGGGAGAGAAAGGTCAAACTGAGAAACAAACATAAGTGTAATTAGAGTTTTATGTTACAAGATTTTTTTGTGCTATAAGCATTTTCACACAGGCTTTTTGTAAACATAAATTTTAGTTATTTCTTTAAAAAATTTTTTATAGTTGATTTACAATGTTGTATTAGTTTCAGATGTACAGCAAAGTGATTCAAAGTGATTCGGTTATATATATGTATATAATTATATATACATTATATAATTATTAATGTATATATATTATATATATGTATACACACATTCTTTATCAGATTCTTTTCCCATTTAGATTATTACAGACTTATTAAGTTTCCTGTACTATAGAATAGGTCCTTGTTGATTATCTGTTTTATATATAGTAGTGTATATAGGGTAATCTCAAACTCCTAATTTATCCCTCCCCCTACTTTCCCCTGTGGTAACCATAAGTTTATTTTCTTAGTCGGTGGGTCTGTTTCTATTTTGTAAGTGAATTTGTCTCATTTTTTTTTTAGATCCCACATATAATTGACATCATGATATTTATTTTTCTCTGTGTGACTTCTCTACGTCCATCCATGTTGCTGTGAATGGCATTATTTCATTCTTTAGTGTGGCTAAGTAATATTCCATTATATATAGTACCACATTTTTATCCATTCTTATCTCAGTGGACATTTAGATTGCTTCCATGTCTTGGCTATTGTATTAATAGATAGTGCTTCAATGTATGGAGAAGGCAATGGCAACCCACTCCAGTACTCTTGCCTGGAAAATCTCATGGACGGAGGAGCCTGGTAGGCTGCAGTCCATGGGGTCACTAAGAGTTGGACATGACTGAGTGACTTCCCTTTCACTTTTCACTTTCATGCATTGGAGAAGAAAATGGCAACTCACTCCACTGTTCTTGCCTGGAGAATCCTAGGGATGGCAGAGCCTGGTGGGCTGCCGTCTATGGGATCACACAGAGTCAGACACAACGGAAGCGACTTAGCAGCAGCAGCAGGAGTTGCTGCAATTAGGATGAATGTATCTTTTTGAATTACAGTTTTCTCTGGATAGTTGTATGCCCATGAGTGGGATTCCTGGCTCATATGATGGTTCCATTTTTAGTTTTTTAAGGAACCTCCATACTATTCTTATAGTGGCTATACCAATTTACAGTCCTACCACCATTGTAGAGGGGTTCTCTTTTCTCTACACCCTCCCCAGCATTTATTTCTTGTAGACTTTTTGATGATGGTCATTCTGACAGGTGTGAGGTGATATACCTCCTTGTTGTTTTGATTTGCATTTCTCTAATTAGCTTCATTGAGCATCTCTTCATGTGCTTTTTGTCCATCTGTATGTTTTCTTTTGAGAAACGTCTGTTGAGCTCTTCTGCCTATTTTTTGATTAGGTTGTTTGGTTTTTGATATTAAGATGCATAAACTATTTGTATATTTTAGAGATTAATCCCTGTCAGTCACATCGTTTGCAAATATTTTCTCCCATTCAGTGGACTGTCTTTTCATTTTGTTTATGGTTTCCTTTGCTGTGCAAAAGTTTTTAGGTTTACATAGGTCCCATTTGTTTATTTTTGTCTCTAATATTCATTGCTGTAGGAGGTGGATCAAGTCAAAAAAGATATTGCTGTAATTTATGTCAAAGAATGTTCTGGCTACATTTTCCTTTAAGAGTTTTATAGTATTGGTCTTACATGTTGAGTTTATTTTTGTGTATGGTGTTAGAGAATGTTCTAATTTCATTATTTCATATGTAGCTGTCCAGTTTTCCGAGCACTACATTGAAGATGCTGTCTTTTCTCCATTGTATATTCTTGTCTCCTGTGTTGTACATTAATTGACCCCAGGTGCATCAGTTCATTTATAGGCTTTTAGATGACTTTTCAGCAGAAACTCTGCAGGCCAGAATGAAGTAGCATGAAATATTTAAGGTGAAGAAAGGGAAAAACCTACAACCAAGGATCCTTTACCCAGAATATTCTACCCAACAAGGCTTTCATTCAGATTCAACAGAGAAATCAAAAGCTTTACAGACAAAGCAAAGAAAATTCAGCACCACCAAGCCAGCATTTACAGTAAATGCTAAAAGAACTTCTCTAGAGGAAAAAGAAAAAGCTACAACTAAAAACAAGAAACATATGAATGGGAGAGCTCACCAGTAACAATAAACCTGAGGCTTCCCAGGTGGCGCTAGTGGTAAAGAATCCACCTTCCAGTGCAGGAGACCCAAGAGACATGGGTTCAACCCCTGGGCCGGGAATATGCCCTGGAGAAGGAAATGGCACTCCACTCGAGTATTCTTGCCTGGAAAATTCCATGGGCAAAGGAGCCTGGTGGGCTACAGTCCATGGGGTCACAAAGAGTAGGACATGACCGATCAACTAAGTACATACACAGAGATAAACATAAAGTAAAAGCAGGAAATAATTCACACACAAATATGATCAGATCAGATCATTCGCTCAGTCGTGTCTGACTCTTTGCGCCCCCATGAATCACAGCACGCCAGGCCTCCCTGTCCATCACCAACTCCCGGAGGTCACTCAGACTCACGTCCATCAAGTCAGTGATGCCATCCAGCCATCTCATCCTCTGTCGTCCCCTTCTCCTCTTACCCCCAATCCCTCCCAGCATCAGAGTCTTTTCCAATGAGTCAACTCTTTGCATGAGGTGGCCAAAGTACTGGAGTTTCAGCCTTAGCATCATTCCTTCCAAAGACATCCCAGGGCTGATCTCCTTCAGAATGGACTGGTTGGATCTCCTTGCAGTCCAAGGGACTCTCAAGAGTCTTCTCCAACACCACACTTCAAAAGCATCAATACTTCAGCGCTCAGCCTTCTTCACAGTCCAGCTCTCACATCCATACATGACCACAGGAAAGACCATAGCCTTGACTAGACGAACCTTTGTTGGCAAAGTAACATCTCTGCTTTTGAATATGCTATCTAGGTTGGTCATAACTTTCCATCCAAGGAGTAAGCGTCTTTTAATTTCATGGCTGCAGTCACCATCTGCAGTGATTCTGGAGCCTAGTAAAATAAAGTCTGACACTGTTTCCACTGTTTCCCCATCTATTTCCCATGAAGTGATGGGACCGGATGCCATGATCTTCGTTTTCTGAATGTTGAGCTTTAAGCCAACTTTTTCACTCTCCACTTTAACCTTCATCAAGAGGCTTTTTAGTTCCTCTTAACTTTCTGCCATAAGGGTGGTGTCATCTGCATATCTGAGGTTATTGATATTTCTCCCGGCAATCTTGATTCCAGCTTGTGTTTCTTCCAGTCCAGTGTTTCTCATGATGTACTCTGCATATAAGTTAAATAAACAGGGTGACAATATACAGCCTTGACGTACTCCTTTTCCTATTTGGAACCAGTCTGTTGTTCCATGTCCAGTTCTAACTGTTGCTTCCTGACCTGCATACAGATTTCTCAAGAGGCAGATCAGGTGGTCTGGTATTCCCATCTCTTTCAGAGTTTTCCTCAGTTGGTACCAAAATGAAAAATTGTGAGAAGAGAGTCCAAATGCAGGATATTGGAAATGCATTTGAAATTAAAAGACCAACAACTTAAAACTATCTTGTGTGTATCAGATCAGATCAGTCGCTCAGTCGTGTCCGACTCTTTGCGACCCCATGAATCACAGCACGCCAGACCTCCCTGTCCATCACCAACTCCCGGAGATCACTCAGACTCACGTCCATCGAGTCAGTGATGCCATCCAGCCATCTCCTCTGTTGTCCCCTTCTCCTCTTGCCCCCAATCCCTCCCAGCATCAGAGTCTTTTCCAATGAGT
Organism: Tragelaphus eurycerus; assembly: GCA_935064755.1. Taxonomy (NCBI): domain Eukaryota; kingdom Metazoa; phylum Chordata; class Mammalia; order Artiodactyla; family Bovidae; genus Tragelaphus; species Tragelaphus eurycerus. The sequence goes on along the minus strand of CAKXYN010000015.1, from coordinate 13,109,332 downwards.
CAACTCTTCGCATGAGGTGGCCAAAGTCTTGGAGTTTCAGCCTTAGCATCATTCCTTCCAAAGAAATCCCAGGGCTGATCTCCTTCAGAATGGACTGGTTGGATCTCCTTGCAGTCCAAGGGACTCTTAAGAGTCTTCTCCAACACCACAGTTCAAAAGCACCAATTCTTCTGCGCTCAGCCTTCTTCACAGTCCAGCTCTCACATCCATACATGACCACAGGAAAAACCATAGCCTTGACTAGACGGACCTTTGCTGGCAAAGTAATGTCTCTGCTTTTGAATATGCTATCTAGCTTGGTCATAACTTTCCTTCCAAGGAGTAAGTGTCTTTTAATTTCATGGCTGCAGTCAGCATCTGTAGTGATTTTGGAGCCCAGAAAAATAAAGTCTGACACTGTTTCCACTGTTTCCCCCATCTTGTGTGTGTGTACACACACACGTACACACACACACACACACACACACACACACACTGAAAGTGAGAGAATGGAAAGAGGTAATCCATGCAAATGGAAATCAAAAGAAAGCTGCAGTAGTAATACTATATCAGACAAAACAGACTCTATAGGCTGTTATAATAGACAAAGACACTACATAATGATCAAGGGATCAATCCAAGAAGAAAACAATTGTAAATATATATGTATACAACATAGGAGCACCTCAGTATATAAAACAAATGATAACAGCCATAAGATTTTCTTTTATAATCAATCCTTCTGAATATTTTATTTTCATAAGAGATACCTTTTTTATAATGTGCCATTTATTCATATTCTCTTGTGATAAAACCTAAAGTCTAATTTGATAGTACTGATTAGCAAGCAAGGACAGGAAATACTAAAAACAATAATGGTTCAGTATTAGTCATAGGTCTGGGGGCAGAGGAGCCACAGGAAGGACAGAATGGTAGAGAGGGAAAGGCATGAACTGTCAAGAATGACACTGGCATCACTGACTCTCAGTCTATAGGAGGACAGTTAACACTCCCAATCTTTAAATAGAAAATGAATTCCAAGTGAATCAAAGCCCCAAATGTACCAAACGAAGTGATACATGTATTATAAGGAAAATCTGGAGACTGCTTATGTATCCTTAGGAAGTCAAAGACCTTTCCAAGGAAAACAAGAAACATGAAGGAAAAGATTAATAGATTTTATACATGAAAAACAAAAATTCACTACTTCACTCCTATTAGGATGGCTACTATGAAGAAGAACAACAACAGAAAACAAGCATTGGCATGGGGCAGAGACGTGGAAAAACTGGAACCCTTGTACATTGCTGAAGGGAATGTAAAATGGTGCAGCTGCCACAGAAAATGGTATGGCAGTTCCTTAAAAAAAATAAACACAGAATTATCATTTGATCCAGCAATTCCACTTCTGGGTGTATACCCAAAAGCAGTGGAAGCAGGGACTTGAACAAACACTTATACACCCAAGTTCATTGCAGCATTATTCACAATAGCCAAAAAAGTGGGAGTAACTCAAAAGGCCACCAACAGATGAATGACTAAACAAAACAAGACATATACATGAAATATTATTTAACCTTAAAAAGGAGAAAAATTCTAAACCATGCTCCAACATGGAAGAAACTCAAGGACACTGTGCCAGTTGAAATGAGCCAATCACAAGATAGCAAATATTATATAACTCCAGTAATATGAGGTACCCCGAGGAGTCAAATTCATAGAGACAGAAAGTAGAATGATGATTGCCAGGGTTTGGGGAGAGAGGGAGTCGAGAGATAGTGTTTGATGAGTACAGAATTTCAGTTGGGAAAATGGAAAAAGATGGATGGTGGTGATGGTTGCATGAAGGAGCATGATGAAAGGGTTAAGAATGTGTGAGTCCTGCAATCAGACTGCCTGCAGTGAGTACTAATGCCAGACTTGTAACACTGTGTCCTTGGGCAAATCACTTAATTTCTCTGTAGCTCAGTTTCTTCATCTATAAAATATAGAAAATAATAGTAACTACCTTACTGGGTTGTCATGAGGACTACATTTTTAATGAGAATAGCGTGTAGAAATAATACAGCCCCATGGCTGAATTCCAGAGAAGACAATGCCAGTGTTCCAGTACTGGCAACACTCCAGTATTCTTGCCTGGAAAATCCCATGGCAACACTCCAGTATTCTTGCCTGGAAAATCCCATGGCAACACTCCAGTATTCTTGCCTGGAAAATCCCATGGACGGAGGAGCCTGGTAAGCTGCAGTCCATGGGGTCACTGAGTCAGACATGACTGAGCGACTTCACTTTCACTTTTCACTTTCATGCCCTGGAGAAGGAAATGGCAACCCACTCCAGTGTTCTTGCCTGGAGAATCCCAGGGACAGTGGAGCCTGGTGGGCTGACCCCCATAGACGGGGGTCTTTGGGGTTGCACAGAGTTAGACACGACTGATGAGACTTAGCAGCAGCAGCAGCATGTCTGAATTCAGAAACATCTATTAAAATTTAGACTTCCCAGGTAGCTCAGTGGTAAAAAATCCACTTGCCAGGCAGCAGACATGAGTTCAGTCTCTGGGTCAAGAAGATCCCCTGGACAAGGAAAAGGCAACTCACTCTAGTATTCTTGCCTGGGATACCCCATGGACAGAGGATCCTGGCTAGTTACAGTCTATGGGGTCACAAAAGAGTTGGACATGACTTAGTGACTAAACAATAACATTAAAATTTAAAATACACCTACCCCTTGATCTGTGAATTCCACTTTCATGTCAAGTCAAGACTTAATGAAAAATGGTTGTTTTTTTCTGTTATTTGTATCATCATCATAATTATTCCTATGCAGCTATTTATTCTGACATGGAAAAATCTTTCAGCCTATCATATGTGTGTTTGTGTGTGTGTCCTTGGCTATATATGTATTTTCCCCTTGACATCTGTTTCTTTCCTTATCCCCATCACCACTACTTAATCTTAGTCTTCCCATGCCCTTCACTTACAATTATACTCTGGGTTCATTCTTTATGAGTATAAAGAAGTCAGATACCATACTAGGAAATTAAGATCACATGATAAGCCTACAACTGGGTCAAGAAAAGAAACTGTTGACTAGGTCCTGCTCACACCACCTCTCAATGAGGAGTGTGTCTGGGGTGTCTAACGAATAGCTAAGTGTGGCCAGAGTGGAATGAGCAAGGGGTAAAATGATAGAAGGTACAGTCAGAGGTGACTGCAAGAGATAGATCACCCAGGGCAGTGCTTCTTAAGCTCTAACATGCATGTGAATCATCTGGGGATGTGTTAAAAGCAGATTCTGATTTAGTAAGACAAGGAAGGACACATGATTCTGTATTTCTAATCAGATCCTAAGTTGTTGTTTTTAGAAAGTAGACCATATTTGAGTACAGTGTAGGTTTTGTAGGCCTTTGCTAGAATTTTAGTAAAAATTCTAAGGAAGATGGGAAGCTACTGGAGAGCTCTGAGCCAGAAGTGTGGTTTAACGTTTTAACAGAGCAGTCTTACTTTTAAGAATCAGATCAGATCAGATCAGTCACTCAGTCATGTCCGACTCTCTGCGACCCCATGAACCGCAGCACGCCAGGCCTCCCTATCCATCACCAGCTCTCGGAGGTCACTCAGACTCACATTCATCGAGTCAGTGATGCCATCCAGCCATCTCATCCTCTGTCGTCCCCTTCTCCTCCTGCCCCCAATCCCTCCCAGCATCAGAGTCTTCTCCAATGAGTCAACTCTTCGCATGAGGTGGCCAAAATACTGGAGTTTCAGCTTTAGCATCATTCCTTTCAAAGAAATCCCAGGGCTGATCTCCTTCAGAATGGACCGGTTGGATCTCCTTGCAGTCCAAGGGACTCTCAAGAGTCTTCTCCAACACCACAGTTCAAAAGCATCAATTCTTCGGCGCTCAGCCTTCTTCACAGTCCAGCTCTCACATCCATACATGACCACAGGAAAGACCATAGCCTTGACTAGGCGAACCTTTGTTGGCAAAGTGATGTCTCTGCTTTTGAACATGCTATCTAGGTTGGTCATAACTTTCCTTCCAAGGAGTAAGCGTCTTTTAATTTCATGGCTGCAGTCACCATCTGCAGTGATTTTGGAGCTCAGAAAAATAAAGTCTGACACTGTTTCCACTGTTTCTCCATCTATTTCCCATGTAGTGATGGGATATCATGTACCTAAAAGCCATGAGCAAATATTTTTACCACTCGTAGCAGCAATGCTCATAATAGATCCAAATGAATCAATCTAAATATCCAGTAACAGTAGGATGGATACATAAATTATGATATATTCATATAATGGAATACTAAAAACCATGGGAAAAGAATGAATACTGCTACAAGTAACAATGTGGATAAACCTCACAGACATGAACTTAAAAAAAAAAGAATACACACTGTATGATCCTGTATATGCATGGGTGCATGCTAGGTTGCTTCAGTCTTATCCAACTCTTTGCTGTAGCCCCTCAGGATCTTCCTTCCATGGGATTCTCCAGGCAAGAATACTAGACTGGGTTGCCATGCCCTCCTCCAGAGGATGATCCCATATATATTAAGCATTAAAAATGGCAAAATTAATTTATGGAAGCAGAGATCCAGATAGTGGCTGCTTTTAACAGTGGGAGAGGCAGGAGGAAGCCTCCTAGGTTGCAAATGTTACATATATTGATCTGGATGGTAATTATATAGGCATAAATGTATTTAGAAATTCATTGACGTCTATACACAAGATCTGTAAACTTTACTGTGTCTATGATATACTTCAGAAGAAAATAAGAGGTTGTAAGGGAGCAGGGTAAAAACTGCGAAAGCCACTGGGAGGCTGTAGCACTAATCCAAGGAAAAGATGGGGGGCTGGAGTAGAGTGATAGCAGTGGAGATAGAAAGTGGTTGGATTGTGGAAATGTTTGGAATTTAGAAGTGAAATTTGTTTTCTGATGGACTGAATAAAAGGATGTGAGAGAAGGGGAAGAGTAAGAGGTGATCCCAGGTTTGTAGCCTGAGCACAGCATACTGGTGCCACTTACAGAGATGGAGAAGCCTGTAGGAGGAGTAAATTTGGTGGATGAGAATGGGAAACTGGGGTCAGAATGAGAAACTGGGGTTTGCATATGTTACACTGAGATGTTTGTGGATATACAGGTGGCTATGTCAAGTAGGCAGTCTAGCCCAAAGTCTGGGCTAGCAACAGAAATTTGAAGTCATCAGTTATATAGCTGGTGTTTGAAATTATGAGACTAGACAAGCTCCCCTAGGTAGTGGGTGTAGATGCAGAAGAGAGGACAAGTGTGATCTGAACCAGGGCCACTCCAGGAATGTACAGGAGTCAGGGAGAAGAGGAGGCAAAGGGGTCTAAGCTGGTGTGGTTAGGGAAATAGGACGAGAACCAAGAAGTGCTTTCCTAGAAAGGAACTAAAGAACATGCTTCAAGGATTGATCAGTGATCAACTGTGTTTAGAGTTGCTGAGAAACTGAGTGTGATGAAGACTGAGAGATTAATTATATTGACTAGTAAACATCTGAAACTATGCCTGTCACATAGTAAGTGTTCAAATATCATAGGCTACATGAAGAATATCATAAAACCTGTGTAAGTCAATCATTGCTCTTGGCAGGAGATCATGTTTTACAGTGAATAAAGTAAATGTTCTTCAGCAACAAGCTCACTCTTTTACTCTTTCCCTCCAGCTCTTTGTATTTTGGCTTAAAATGGGCAAGAGTAAAGGATCTTCTCCTAGGGAAATAGCCTAGCTTTCAGTCCTAGAGATGATAGACAAATGAAGTGTTTTATTGGCCTGTTCTGTAGCTTAAAGACTTAAAGGGAATGTCCTTCTTCAGGGAAACAGGAATACCATGTATTCAACCTCCCTGTGCTTCAGTTTCCTCATCAACAAAATGGGATTATCATGCTTATTTCATGATGTGTAACAAAGATTCAGTTCAGTTCAGTTCAGTCGCTCAGTCATGTCTGAATCTTTGCCACCCCATGGACTGCTGCACGCCAGGCCTCCCTGTCCATCAGCAACTCCCGGAGTTTACTCAGACTCGTGTCCATTGAGTCGATGATGCCATCCAACCATCTCATCCTCTGTCGTCCCCTTCTCCTCCCACCTTCAGTCTTTCTCAGCATCAGGGTCTTTTCCAATAAGTCAGGTCTTCGCATGAGGTGGCCAAAGTATTGGAGTTTCAGCTTCAGCATCAGTCCTTCCAATGAATATTCAGGACTGATTTCTTTTAGGATGGACTGGTTGGATCTCCTTGCAGTCCAAGGGACTCTTACGAGTCTTCTCCAACACCACAGTTCAAAAGCATCAATTCTTATAGGTATTAATATACACAAAAGTTTAGAACAATGCTAAGGCACATAGTAAGTGCTAAATAAACAGTAGATACTTATCATATTATCATAATGATATCAGTGTCCTCCAGCTAAAGACTACCAGGAACATGCCTCTGGTTAAAAAAAAAAAAAAAAAGATCATGGACCTGCTGCAGTGAAGGAGACACATACTGTGGGAACTGTGAGGAGTCTCAGTGAGAAGGTATTAGAAAAAGATTTATACCATATAGACTTATGCCAAGTGATTTGGGGGAGGTTCAAAGATCGTTTGCACTGGGTACTGCTACAAAGTTGGAGTACTTCCCATGATTGGAGATCTTAAGCCTTCTTATCTAGAAGGTAAAAAAAAAAAAAATCAAGCAGATCTAAATGGTAAATAGTAAAGATGCAGCAGCACTCATATTAGTTAGGGTTGAGGGTGCTCAGTCATTCTGCAGTTTAGACAATGTTCATATCTTTGTTTGCTAACATAATTACAGAGTGGTCTTGCCTGATGGTGGTGATCTGTGAAACTGCTTATGTTCCACAGGAGAATACCAGGGACTAGCTGAGAGTGCCAAGTCCGCTCCTAGTTGTCAGTTGGATAGTTTCCTTTCTCACTCTGTGTAAAATGACTTGTGCTTTGAGGAGGTGATTAAAAGATTTCAGGAAGACTGTCATTTCCTCTGACAATATCTGACTTCTGAGTCATCAAAGAGAACGTGGAGAGGTGGGTGAGAGGGTACACTGATTGAGGAGAACTCTGATTGCTTAGTGCTAGATGCACCCATCATCCATGCTTTGCAGATGAGCTGCTCTCTGGGAGCTCTCTGAAAAAGACAGAAAATTAATGGGTGACTCAAAGTGAACCCAGGGAGAAAGTATCAACAGGAGGTGAGAGGAGTTTGCTTCTGGCTCTTGGAGCAAAGGGATCCTGGCACACATTGCAGGATACGATGGCATTCTCCTAGGTAACCTCAAGCCATTAGGAAGATGAAGTGGAAAAAATAGCTTCATAGTGAGTAGGGATGACCTTCCGTGAGGGACAGAGCCCATGGAAAACTCCCAGCCAGAATGTACATCTGGAAAACCGAGATGCCAAGGAGAAATATCAAGGAAGAGAAAGGAGGTAGAGTGAAGTTTCCGGGGGTCTGAAATGTAAACAAGCAGTTTCACTTTCATGCATTGGAGGAGGAAATGGCAACCCACCCCAGTGTTCTTGCCTGGAGAATCCCAGGGACAGGGGAGCCTTGTGGGCTGCCATCTACGGGGTCACACAGAGTCGGACACGACTGAAGCGACTTAGCAGCAGCAGCAGCAGCAGCAGGAAGGGTGGTGTAGTATGGCCACTAGCACTAAGACGGAATCTTTTGGTTCAGATAATCATTGTGGAAATGCGGGGGACTGAATGCAAGCTTTCTAGAAGGTTCTGAAACTCTGGTGCCAGCCTTCATTTGAATCAGGCTAGGAGGGTTTTTTTATTTAGAATTCCAGCATTTGCTCACTCTACCTAGTTAAGTCCTTGTTAATATTTTGCTTGCCTTTCTCCATGTAAAATTATCCTATAAAACCATGGATTGCCAGGGAACGACCTGACATGTTGACAGAATTAAGGCAGCCTGATGTAAGACCAGTTTCAGGATCTGAAAGACCACAAGTGAGGCCAGATAGAGTGGGCTCAGGCAGAGAGGGTCAAAGAGGCAGGCTGTGGAGTTTGGAGAACCTTCCTGCCTGGCCTCTATCCCCATGGGCTCTAAGAGCACAATGAATACTATTCCATCATTCTCACCCTTGCTCTACAATGCTTATTCTCTGTGGTATTACATAATTCACCAACCAGGTTGGAGTCTGTGGCTTTGGATCCAGAGAGATCCAGATGATCAGCTTCCTTTGGATACTAGTTATCTGATCGCAAGCATGAAACTCTATACCACAGTTTCCTCAGCCTGTAAAATGCAGCCAGTAATACCTTCCTTGCAAGGTTATTGTGAGACTTAGAGGTAATATTTGTAAAGGCAAGCCCAGGGAGGAGGAAACAAAGGATGATGAAGTGAATCTAATCTACTGTGATGCTTTCCACATCTCATGTCAAGTGGGAATATTTTGGGAGAGGAATTTTTAAATTTCTTCAAAATATAAAATGACTTTTAAAAAATCTATTGACTAACATAATGCTCAACTGTCAGAAAATTGTAACAAAGGGACATTTGTTCTTTTACACTATTAAGTCTCCCTACCCTAAATATCAAAGTAGCAAGATTTTCTAAGAATAGCAATCGAAGGATATATAGCATACCCTAACTGCCTGAAAAATAATTGCTGGATAGATGTTGACCATGAAAGACGTTAAAATTTGTCTCTGATGGTTAAATGTTTCTGTGTATGTAAAGATCATTACGTTTACCTAAAATCTTTGGTTTGAGTAAACTCTGGATAAAGCAATATGATATTGATTTTGTGCTAAATCAAAATAAGATTTCTTTCTACAAAATCTCAATTGATGATATTTGTTTACTTAGGGTGTAATAGGAAATAGCCAAGGTGTCCTAAAACATTGTTGGGGGTGGTGGTGGGGTGTAAGATAATAGAAGGAAGTCATAACCTACTGCAATACCAATTTTATCTGCTAAGTCACTTCAGTCGTGTCCAACTCTGTGTGACCCCATAGACGGCAGCCCACCAGGGTCCCCCGTCCCTGGGATTCTCCAGGCAAGAACACTGGAGTGGGCTGCCATTTCCTTCTCCAATGCATGAAGGTGAAAAGTGAAAGTGAAGTCGCTTCAGTCGTGTCCGACCCTTAGCGACCCCATGGACTGCAGCCTACCAGGCTCCTGCGTCCATGGGATTTTCCAGGCAAGCATACTGGAGCGGGTTGCCACTTCCTTCTCCAACCAATTTTATCTACATTATCATATTTCTCATGAGGGTAGCATACTTTGGTTTTGTGTTAGAAAACTCCACAGTAGTTTGTCACGTGTAGGAAACAAAGGTGATGTCACATTGACCAGTTCTTAGAGGCTTTGGTGAGAAGCAGTGAGAAACTGGTGTTGACGGAGCTCTGCCTTCCACGCATCACCTGTCATCAGTGGCACAGATTTTTGAGACTGTCCTCCAGAATCAAAGGTAGGATCTATGGCTTCAAAGCAAAAGTAAGTTTGGCCCTTACCTGTCAAACCATGAAACGAAGCAGGTAGCCTCATAGGTGTCCTGGTATGTGCACTGATTTTTGTGCTTTGTCCATCTCAGCTGTCCTCAATTTTTTTTAGCTAGCCAAGACACGCTGAAGCTGGTGAGTTAACTGGGTTCGGTATTAAAATTTGAACTGAAATTCAAAGGGAAAGTATAAAATTTGAACTGAAATTTAAAAGGAAAGAAAGGTTGGCTGGAAAGCATCAAGTAATTTGGATGTACCTCCCCCTTACCCACTGCTAGCATGCTAAAGGTTTTGGGCATGTTCTCCTCAACTGGGCAATCCTAGGCCAACCTTCCTGGCTGCAAAAATGCACAGAGGTGAGAAGCTAGCCTGGCCTGGGCAGAACTGAACTGATTTCTTAGAAATCTGTACTGTGAAATCCGGACGGGGAAAGACAACAAAATCTTAGAACGACAGTTCTGGGGAACTAGTTCCTGCTGCTAAGTCGCTTCAGTCATGTCCGTCTCTGTGCGACCCCATAGACGGAAGCCCATGAGGCTCCCCTGTCCCTGAGATTCTCCAGGCAAGAACACTGGAGTGGGTTGCCATTTCCAACTAGGGTTTAATCAAAATGGGACTTAAAAAGGCTGAACACTATGCAAATGCTACAGTTAGTTATGTAATAGTGCAAATACTGGCTTGAATCTTGGCTCCACTGTATACTGACAGCATGACTCTAGGCAAGCTACTTAACCTCTCTGTGCTTCAGGTTCCTCATCTATAAAATGGGAATAATAATTGGATTGCCTTATTATGTTATCATGAAATAAAATATGAGAATACATAAAATTCTCAGAATAGTGGCTGGCATTTAGTATGCACTCAGTAAAAATTAGTTACTAGTATTAGTGACATATTTCTTTATTAAAATAGTTAATGGATTTGAAAAATTATTTGCAGTGATACAATAAAGAGACACTCTGCCATTTTCATTTTCCCTCTTGGTTGACAGAAGTTGGGGCAGGGGTTGCTGAATTGTTGCTGCTGTTGTTTTTTAGTTGCTAAGTTGTGTCCAACTCTTCTGCAACCCCATAGGGGCCCACCAGGCTCCTATGTCCATGGGATTTCCCAGTCAAGAATATTGGAGTATATTGCCATTTCCTTCTCCATGGATCTTCCCAACCCAGGGATTGAACCCGTGTCTCTTATTGGGCAGACATATTCTTTACCACTGAACCACCTGGGAAGCCCAGGTTGATGAATAGTATTTATTTTTCTCCTTCCATCTATTTAATAAGAAGTAGCTGGTTTGAACAATGAAAATCTCATAATAATATGAAATAAATTTTAAAAGGCTTCTGTGTATTTCTTATACCTCCTGTTGATTTTCAGCATACTTACTGTGAAAGGTATAGATTTTTTTTTAATTAGCTCTAAGCAGTTAAATAATGTTTGCTGTAAAATCTCACTAAGGCAAGTGTAAATAATTATGAATAATTTTTCATAACCATACTTATGAAACTGCTTTCTCAAAGCAGTTTCTTCTATACTTTAATATGGTATTTCAACATTAATCTTTTTACTTAGCGGCAGATATGGGCTTTCTCAAAGGGAAATTTAGATTAACAATTTTTCATTTTTTTCTCATCTATTATTTTATTTTGGTTCCAGATATTCTGTTACTAGTTTGTAGTTTATATTCAGGTTTTTATTGCTTTAATAAGGGCTTTCCTGGTAGCTCAGGTGGTAAAGAATCTGCCTACAATGCAGGAGACATTGGTGCAATCCCTGGGTTGGGAACATCCCATGGAGAAGGAAATGGCAACAGAGCAGCCTGGAGGGCTACAATCCACAGGGTCTCAAAAGAGTCAGACACGACTCGGATTAAACACACACACACTTCTTTAATAAGTTGATAATAAAGACCAGCTAACTCAAGGAATCAAGTAATTTCCTTATAATAATATTTAATCATTTGTCGATTTAAAGTAAAATTAATCCTCCCTGAGTAGGTTCCAAAGATAATCTGAATAGATTAGGGATCTAAATGTTTTTAAAAATATATAAAGCTGTACAAATACCATAGGGAAACATGGGTGACTGCCTCTTCAACTTTAATACAAGAAAAGGCTTTCAAAATAAAGACTCAAAATGCAGAGGCAATAAAGGATTATTCATTTGAATACATGAAAATTTTTAAATTTTTTTCACGGCATAAAAACCCCATGATAAAGTAAAAGATAAATGACAATCTGGGAGAAAATATTTGCAATATATTCCACAAACAAGAGATCAATATTGCTAATGTATAAAGAACTGAGAGACAAGGGAAAAAACCCATGAACAGATAATTCACAAAAACAAGACATATAAATAGCCCTCAGATGTGAGAAAATGTTCAAGTTTACTCATAATTAAAGAAATGCAAGTTAAAACAAGACTGAGGTACCATTTCTTGCTTATCAGATTGGCAAAAATTAAAAAGCAAGACTACACATTCTGTTGCAGAGACTATGGGAAAATAGATATTCTCAAATTGGTACAACCTTTCTGAAGGGAAATACCTAAGTGGCAATACCTAACAAAGCTATAAGGCACCTGCCTTTGACCCAGTCATCCCACTTTTGGAATTCTAGTCTGACGGTATACCTCCAACACAACAAAAATGTAAAAAGAACAAGGTTATTCACTGAAGCACTATTTATAACAGCAAAATATTGGAAATAATCTAAGTACTTCTGGTAGGCAGAATACTGCCTCTACCCAAAAGAAGTCCATGTCCTAATGCTCAGAATCCATGGGCAGATGTAATTAATTAAGGAACTTGAGATGGGGAGATTATCTTGAATTATCCAGGTTGGCCCAATGTAATCGCAAGTGTCATTGGTGAAAGACGGAGGCAAGAGAGTCAGAGTTAGAAAAATGCTACACTTCTGGCTCAAAGAGGGAGGAAGGCGACATGAGCCAAGGAATTTGAGCAGCCTCTAGAAATTACAAAAAGCAAGGAAAGGGATTCTCCCCTAAACCTTCCAGAAGGAATGCAGCTCTGCTGACAGCTTGATTTTCTTCCAATGAGACCCATTTCAAACTTCTGGATTCCAGAACTGTAAGATTATTTTGTGTCTTGAAAATTTGTCATACTAATAGGAAACTAATACAGTGCCCAAACATAATATGAATAAATTATAATATATACACACAATGGAGCATTATGCAACTGTTAGAAATGAGGAACAGCTCTATGAACTGGCTGGAATGATTCCCATGATAAACTGTTAAGTGAAAAAAGCAAGGTACTAAAGGGTATCAATAGTATGCTACCCTTCATGTAAAAAAGAAGGGGAATTAGGAAAATACACGTCTGTCAGTCTATTGTGCAAAAGATGCAGGAAGGGTAAACCGAAGACTAGGAGATCAGACACCTACAGAGACAGCATGGGAAAGGATGTATAAAGAGGAGATTAGGAATAGGTTAGCAAGGATGAGGACGGAGGCATGCTCCTTTGAGTGTATCATTTTGTATAGCTTTAATTATTAGAACATTGTTTTGTTTCATATACTCCCCTACTCCGTAACTAAACTCAACCTGGATATGGAGAGAATACAAAGTTTAACTGTACTACAAATGAAATAATCACCCTGATAGAGCCTAAGAAGAACTAATCTAACTTACAGAAAAACAGTAGCTTGACTTGACAGTGTTAAAGGGAAAAGAACATGCAAATAATGTTCTCTGGTTAGTGAACCTGTTTCTCATCAGGATATGTATTGGCAATCCTGTAACTATTTCATGTTTCCACTAGGATTGAAGTGAATATACTGTAGAAAATGAGAGCCAGGTTTTTCACTGTTTGAGAAAAAAACTTAAATATAAAGAAAAAGGAAAGGCCAGAATGAAACATCATATGTATCATTCCATGATACATACATGGAATTAGATGTATCAGTATGAACTCATGGTTTAGAATATGAAATACTTCTATATTTAAGTCTGTGTATATCCATGGGTTGGTATATAAATACATGTCTTTGCTGAAAGGATCTAGGAATAATGACCACAGCAGTAAGTACACTTAGAACCCAGATCTTGGTTTCTAAATACCATTTTCTAAAAACCAGGACTCTTTGAATGAGTGATTAATTCCAGGCCTGGGATGCTATGCTATGCTATGCTAAGTCACTTCAGTTGTGTCCGACTCTGTGTGACCCCATAGACGGCAGCCCACCAGGCTCCCCCATCCCTGGGATTCTCCAGGCAAGAACACTGGAGTGGGTTGCCATTTCCTTCTCCAAGGCCTGGGATAGGAGTGATATATATGAACTAACTTATGATCATAGAAAATGAGCAAAAAATGATGGGATATGCCAAAAGGACATAGGAATCAACTGGAAGGAATTCCCAATAGTCAAAATAACTTCAGCCATAAAATAAATAATCATGGTACTAAATTATAACCCATAGAATAATATATCCGTACAACCATATTGGTATAAATAAGTGAATAAATAAATACATGGAGATGGGATAGCTTTTCCAGTGAACAAATATAAATGGATTGAAAAATATAAAAAGTTACCATTAAAAGTTATCATTTTGATATATGGCAAAACCAGTACAATATTGTAAAGTTAAATAAAATAAAATTGAAAAAAAAAGATTAAAAAAAAAAGTTACCATTAGGCAAACACCACAGTAATCATTTTTCCATGTAAGATCCCTTTCCATGTTAAGATCCATGTAAGCAATGGATGCTAAAAGCAGTAGGCAAAAGTTTGAGGAGACGTAAGACAGTAACAGACTCTCAACATATCTCTTCAAAGATATTTATCAATAAGAAAAAATAGTAACTTTCCCTTAACCAAGTGACCAAAGTTTAACATTACTAGTAATAAGACCTACCAACAGTATTCTCTGATATGATGCAATGAGAAAGACAAAACAGCATTCTGTGGTTTAAAAATAAGGTGTAAAAAGTGCACAAACTCAATCTAGTCATGAGAAAAAGTTGGAAAAACCCAAAGTGAGAGAAATTATATGAAATAACCAGTACTTATACAAAAAGTACTTATCATGGAAGCAAAGGAAAGAATGAGAAACTATCACAGACCAAAGGAGTCTAAGAAGAAACAGCAGTTAAATGCAATATGAGATCTTGGATCCCTGAAACACAAAAGGAATATTAGGAGAAAACCTGGTGAAATTTCAGAAAGATCAGTAATTTAGTCAACAGTATTATACTGATGTTAATTTGCTGGTTTTGGTCACTGTACTATGATTTTATAAATTGTTAGTATTGAAGAAAGCTGAACAAGGGGTATATGTAAACTCTCTCCTATTGATGGTTTAGCAACTTGTCTGCAAATATAATATTATCTCAAGCTAAAACATTTCTTAAAATTTGGATTCGCTCTTATTCTGCATTTTAGTAACTTTATTCAAGAATAATGATATTTTAGCTTTCCCTCTTATATTAAGTATTAAGGATGTTTATAGGGTTATTTTTCTCTCTAAAATCCTTCTCCCCCTGTTGCCCCATATTTTCAGTTACCTTAAGGAGGAAAATGAGGAAAACAAGACACATATGAGAAGTCTAAAGATTTTAACAGCAAGCCTACCTTACATTATTTCTGAGATAAATGGGCTAAGTCTGGGTGTGTATACATTGTATGTATTATGAAGATTTTAGAGGAAAGCAAAAACAATTATTAAAGCCATAGGATCATTTTTTAATTAATAGTTTTGGGCCCCAAACTCTGCATATACTGGACATTCAGTAAACGAGTTAATAAATAAGAATACACTTAATGAATTGAGTTAATAAATACGTTAGATAAATAAGAGTTAATAAATACTCCCTTCTTGCTCAAGCAATGAAGAACTAAAAATAAAATTCACTCTGATTAGATTTATGAAAATAGAATTCTAGATGAGGGAGGAAACTAAAAGGAAAAGCTTCCTGATCCTCTATAACTGGATTCATTGGTCTCATTTAAGATTGTGAACAAACCTAAAACCAGTGTTCCCCTTAGAGAAGTTGAGTGTAGGAAGGGTCTTGGACCCACCTGTCAGCATGGAAGAGCTAGGCAGCAAAGGATCAACTTGGTGGTTTGACCCTTCTTTGTTATTTGTCTTTGTGGAAGGTAATGTCTATGGTACCAATGACTTTCATTAATTATTTTTCTTTCATTTCTCAACATAGACAATATACAGGAATTTTTAGTGTTTTTATTAACTCCTCTAAGGGATTTCAGACAAATTAATATCTTGTCCCACACTTGAAGACTTGCTGAACATTTTTAGAAGTTTCTTTAAAAGTTAGGAAATTCCTTAGGTATATTCTTTGCATTTATACTGAATCCTTCATAGTATAGTTAACTTATTTCCCTTCATTCCACCTTTAGTAAGAAAGACACTAGCAGCTTACCACTGTCTTGAAGTTCAGGCACTTGAAGATCACTAGCAGGTCAAGATGCTCATTTCAGAGGGCCTGGGCCCAGGTGAACAGCATCTTCATCTGAGCCAGTAACAGCCTTAACTATGAGATTCCTAATCTTTACTGTGCAGTATCTAACTTCATGTTTATAAAGAATAAACCTTATATTCAGATAACTGGATATTCACATGCAAAAGAATGAAAATGGACTCTTACTTCATACCATATACAAAAAATGAACTCAAAATGTAACACAAACATAAATATAAAAGCTGAAACTATAAAACTCTTAGAAGAAAACACAGGTGCAAATCTTAATGATCTTGGATTTGGCAACACTTTCTCAGATTATGATACCAAAATCATAAGCAATAAGAGAAAAAATAAACTGGACTTCACTGAAATTTAACACTTGTATGTATCAAAGAACACTGTCAAGAATAGAAAGAACCCACAGAATGGGAGAAAATATTTGCAAATCTTATATCTGATAAGGATTGAGTATCCAAATAAATAAGAAACTCATACAACTCAACAAGAAAAAGACAAACAATACAATTTGGAAATGAGCAAAGAAATAAGAGATATTTCCCCAGAGATGATAAACAAATGGCCAATAAGCACATGAATAATATTTAATGGTATTATTACTCATTATGGAAATTCAAAAGTACAATAAGATACCACTGTAAACCCACTGAGAATGGCTAGAATTTTTTTTTTAAAGGAAAATAACATGTATTGGTGAGGATGTGGAGAAATGGTAATCATGATACATTGTTATAGGAATGTGAAATAGTAAAGCCACTGTGTGGTTCTGGGATAAATTAAACATAAAATTGATACATGTTTGAGCAATTCTACTTCTGATATATATACTCAGAGGAATTGAAAAGCAGGTATTCAAACAAAAATGTGTATAAGTATTTCTATAAGCAGCACTATTCACAATAGCCAAAGGGGAAACAATATTACTGTCTTTAAACCAGTGAATAAACAAAATGTTGTATATTTATACAATGGAATGAATAGGAGTGAAGTACTGATTCATTACACAACACAGATGAACCTTGAAAAGATTACACTAATTGAAATAAGCCTGACACAAAAGACCACATATTATATAATTCCACATACATGAAACGCCCAGAACAGGCAAATCCATCAGGACAGAGAGCAGATTAGTGGTTGCCAGGGTCTGAAAGGATGGGAGAATGAGGAGTGATTGCTTAATGGGTATGGGGCTTCCTTTTGGGGTGAGGGAAATGTAATGGAATCAAGTAGTAGTGATAGTTGTACAACACTGTGAATGTACTAAACATCACTGAATTGCACACTTTAAAATGGTGAATTTTATATCATGTGTGTTTTACTGCAATTTAAAAAAAAAAAAAAGAATCTCAGAAGAGGGAGGTTAAGAGCAGGTAACCAGGATGGGGACATGGCAGAAATGAGTTTCAGAGGAATAAGTTGAAGACAGTTGTAAATGAAGGCAGTAGAATCAAGCTGCTGTATCCTTCCTTATAGCTCCCATTGTGGGTGAACTTGTGTTAATCACACTTTCTCTTATTCCAAGGTACTTCTTGGTTAAGTCCCCTTACACTTCTACGTCTTGAGCCAGTTCCCACTTGGTTATCCTTTTGCTGTAGATGGAGTTGGCTGCTTTCCTCTCCTCTTCAGTACCTGCTCTACATTTTGGGTTCCTTGTCACCACAGGACTCTCTACAAAGGAAACACTGTACTTTCTTGCTTTCCTTAGAACATCAAGCCCTTCTTATTCTAAGATGTTGGTACAGCTTTCACCTCAAAAAAAAAAAAAAGCAGATGGAGGACATAAGAATTACAGATATTGGGAGTTATAAGGATTTAAGCAATTTCAATTTTTTGTAAGCTATTTGCTCTTATTTGCTGTTTTAATTTTTATATATTTGAAGAAGCATTTATTGAGTCTACATTGTATTTCACATTGTAAAAATAACTCTAGCATATACCATTGTATAGACAAATTACAACCATGGCTTAAAACAATACAGATTATTATCTTTACTTGTGAACATTGGCAGTTCAACACAGGTCTGAATGGGCTAAAATCATAATGTCTGCAGGGCTGTGTTCCTTTCTGGAGAGTGTAGAGGAGAATCTGTCACTAGCATTTCTCAGCTTCTAGAAGCAACCTGCATTCCGTGTCTGGGGTGCCTTCCTCCATCTTCAAAGCCAGAAACATCACATCTCTCTGACTCTTTGGTCTTTAACTCTCTACTTCTAAGAATTTGTGTGTTTAGATTGGGTCCACATTGATAATCCAGGATAATTTTCTCACCTTAAAGTCTATTCCCTGAGTCACATCTGCAATAGTCCATTTGCCATATAAACTAATATATTCATAGGTTTCAGAGATTAGGGTGTAGACATCTTTACAGGGTCTTTATTCTGCCTGCCACATCCACACCACAGATACCTGGTTATTTGCAGCATACCTCACCATCTTCCCACCAAATAAGATGAGAAGTTCCTTGAATATAGAGCCTGTATCTTTTACATGTCTGAATCCTGCTTAGCATATAACACATAATTTCGTATATATTAAATAACTATTTTTTCTTTGTAACTATACCTCATTTTCTTAACACCAAATGCTATACAGACTTACAGGTCAAAGGCTGGCTCTTGTGTAATTTTTTTGTCATTAGTTTGTTGCCTGCTCTTAGTGAACAATTAATAAACTGCCCTCTAATCTTTACATGGACCATGACTGCTTTGCCTACAAAAACACTACAGAACAGCAAGGACCCATTGAATCTTTTCTTCTCTCCTTTTTTTCTGCTTTGTCCTTGTAGTTTCTGTCCTATTTTAAAAATACCAAAATGCTTTTCTGACCACTTAGATCGTATATCATGGGCTTCCCTGGTGGCTCAGATGGTAAAGAGCCTGCCTGCAATGTGGGAGACCCGGGTTTGATCCCTGCATTGGGAAGATCCCCTGGAAAAGGAAATGGCAACCCACTCCAGTATTCTTGCCTGGAGAATCCATAGATGGAGGAGCCTGGTGGGCTATGGTCCACGGGGTCACAAAGAGTTGGACATGACTAAGCAACTAACACTAGGTCATATATAATTGATTTAGGTGTGCCATTTATTGGCATTTTTAAGAACGTATTCATTTTTACCTGAGACACTTGGCTGAGTACAGCAATCCATTCACTATCTGCAGTTACAGAGGCTAGAAAAGGAGTGAGAAACTGACTTTTGCTGATGATCTGAAAACATTAAATTGAGTAGTGTGAATTCTCCTCAGCTCAACTGCAACCAATTTGTAAACAAAAAAGAAACCTTTTTGATCTGAAGCCTTTTATAAGTTTTTATTAACCAGACTCCAGTGATTGATTTAACTTAATGATTAACTTACTTAAACTGAAAACATATTTGGCTTTATCGCCAATGTATGCTATATTGTCACTGCCAATCACCAATTACAGTTATGTAGCAAAAGGAAAGAGCAAAGGTTCTCAACCCAGGCTGTGGATTATAGTCCCTTGAAGAGCTTAATACATCTACATGCCTGGCCATGAAGAAATCTGATTGGTCTGGGGTGGGACTTGTACATTCAAAAGACCCCCTGAATGGAATCTGAATCTGAATACAGCAAGAGTTGGGAACCTGGACAGTGGTATAAGATGTAGCTGAATCTCTAATTCTGGTCTTTTTTCTTCTGAAAGAAAAACACCAATAATGTGGAATCATCAAGTTATGATTTATCTTTTTTTTTTTAACCAAAAAAGTAGAACTTAAAAAAAAACCCCACTGGGAAAACAATTCTAGTTACTAGGCTTTTTTAAATAAATGTGTTGCTTTATTTCTTCTATTTATCCTTTTTAATTGAAGTGCCATCAAATAGGAAAAGAGCCAAGAGACATGCCATCACAGACTAGAGATATTAGTAGGCCAAGTGTTTTAATTGGGGTTTCTTAAACCTCGCCTTTGAAGAATTTTCATGTCATCTCCCACCCTAGGGACACATTTCTTCCATTTTCAGAGCCATGCTTAGTTTTAGGGACTCTGGGACATTCCAGTCTAGCTTTAGCTGTCTGGGTTCATTCAGCATGTAGGGAAGAACCCATAGGTAGCTTCAGGGGTATTGTGATAATATAATTATTCAATTTAGTTACGGACTCATCCATGTTCATTTTATTATGCTTCATAATTTACAAATATATTCTCATATATATAAAATTTGCCATTATGTTTCTTATTTAAAAAGAAATAGCTCCAAGTCTTAAAATGATGCTAGATGTGTAATTCCTTTAAATGTGAAGCATTTAAGGACCAAGACGATCTTCCCAAACTGCTATAGATGAGTATGCCTCTCCCTTGGCTGTCCCAGTTAGGATGAAAACTCAGGCAGCTTTAGTGTTGGAAGGCTGCTTCAACTGTGTTGATCTACACTATTTTTTGTTATTCTCCATAAAATTAAAAGTAAAATGGTAAAGTATATCCTGGTCAACAAGGAAAAACTATCATCCTAACCAACATATGTGTTGGAAGAAATCAATCTGCCGTTGACCTGAGCATTCTTGCTGAGTAGGTCAAGGATACAGGCCCTGCTCTTCGACCAAGCCATTTGTCAGGGTTGTGTTTGCAGTGAGCAACTTTGAGGGATGAAGCAACATCTCTTCCCAGTCAGAGAGCAGCCTTGCTCACCATTCATGATAAAAGTGATAGATTCTACAAACTCACTGTTCTTCACCTATGTCACAAACCCACGCATCCACCTCAGCATCCAACCAGGCCCACCTTCATGGGGCTTCCATGGAGCGCAGAGAAAACTAGCAGCAACACTATGCTCATGCTGCTTGCTGTGCTGGGACCAAGGCTTCTGCCAGCATCTGTGAAACAATAGCAGGCTATCTTGTGAACTTGCACGTAGGGTAAAATTCCATTTCATGGTGCCTGCCAGTGTGGGGACAAGGATAAGGTGCTGATAAGAGATGGTGTCCTGGAAGACACCATCTTCCTTCTTGGAGAAGGAAATGGCAATCCACTCTAGTACTATTGCCTGAAAAATCCCATGGACAGAGGAGCCTGGTAGGCTACAGTCCATGGGGTTGCAAAGAGTCGGACACGACTGAGCAACTTCACTTTCACTTTCTGGAAGACACAGAAGAAGGGCCCTTGTTGGTTGGGTTAGAGGGTATCAGAAAGCTCCCTGAGATCTGGAAGCAAATGCTTTTGCCCAAGTGGTGGTGGGAGTAGGAGGGTAAAATAAAGATCTCTCATTGTCTTGTGTGTTAAGTGAGCCTGAGAAGCAAAATGTAGGGTCCAAACAAGACTCCCAGATGGTGCTTTGGTTGTGGCGCATTCTTCTCTGGAGTAGGAGAAGGAAAGGATGTTATCATGACATCAGTGGGGCAACAAGCCCCACTCCCCAGCCAAAAGGCATGCAATGTGGCTGCGGCTGTTGAGTCAGGGGTTCCATAAAGCTGAAATAGTGGTGTCAACCTTTAGGATATAGAACTCTGCATAGACTAAATACGTCAGATATTTGTTTGTGGAGTCCAGTGGTGGGAAGCCCTTTGAAATTGAGAGTAAAGTCAAATCCTTGCTGACTGGCTCTGAGCTGCTCTTTCCCTTCTCCTCTCCTCCAACTTGAGCTGCTTCAGGGAAGATGGCTGAGTGTGCCAGGGAACTTCAGGGAGGGGAGAGGAGGGACTGAATGGTTATGGCTCTGCTGGATATGGGCACCATGTCTACTTGGTCCCATGCAGGGAGGGTGTGCTAAGTGCCAAGGTGGTCCAAAGTGCTAAGGATGCAGGGCGGAGCAGTGGCACCAGTGTTGGCTAAAAGAACGATGCCCCTGAGCTCTTTAGGGGTCAGGAGAGCACAGGGGAGGAAACAGTACCAATTCCAGGATGAGAAACCAAAGGGAAAAAATACATTTGTATTTCCTATCTTCCCCGGCTGGGAAATAGCCTAATCTCCTGAAACTATCATGATAACCCCTGAAGTACCTATATTAAAATCTTTGGTCTTTGTTCCCATAGAGCAAAATACAGCTGATAGGGTTTGAGCAGTTTGCAGTGAGAAAAGGAAATTAAAATACACTGGACTGATTCAACATAACTGCAGTTGTGTCCCCTGAATATAAATGTATAATGTACTTTGTTTTATTTGCTTTTATTGTAAATGTTCATAGTGACAAGAGGACATTCTCCCATTGAGGAATTCTCTGACCCCTTCCAAGAGGTCCAATAGAAACAATATATTCAATAGAGACAAAAAGAGAAAATCCCAGCCATCTCCAGAAGCCACTGCCCAATACAAGCAGAGCCATGGACTGGACACAGGCACCAAAATGCATCCTGTGTTAGTTTTCTGGGCTGCCATGGCAAGGTACAACAAACTGGGTGGCTTCAGCGACAGAAATAAACTGTCTCAGCTTTGGAGGCTAGAAGTCCAAAGTTAGGGTATTAGCAGGGTTGGTACCTTGTAAGGGCTGTGAAAGAAGGCTCTGTTTGAGGACTCTCTTCCTAGTCACATGATATTTTCCCTGTATGCAAGTCTTTGTGTCCAAATTTTATAGCTGTCATGCTGGATTAGAGCCACCACCCTAATGACTTCATTTTAACTAGATTACCTCTGTAGAGACTCTTATCTCCAAATAAGATCACGTTCTGAGGTAATAGGGGTTTGGATTTTAACATAAGAATTTGGGGGTGGGATGAGTTCCAAACCCATAATATACCCCTTTCAAAAAGGGAGGCACTTCTGCTCCCTTTGTTGCAAACTTGTATATAGCCTGACTTCCCCTCTGCTTCCTTGGAGCAGTTTTCTCAGAGCTATAAGATGCTGTCTCCCAGACTTAGAGTCCTAAACATTCCCACCAAGTAAAACAATTCTCTAGTTGACTCATTGGAAAAGACTCTGATGCTGGGAGGGATTGGGGGCAGGAGGAGAAAGGGACAACAGAGGATGAGAAGGCTGGATGGCATCACTGACTTGATGGATGTGAGTCTCAGTGAACTCCGGGAGTTGGTAATGGACAGGGAGGCCTGGCGTGCTGTGATTCATGGGGTCGCAAAGAGTCAGACACGACTGAGCGACTGAACTGAACTGAACTACTTTCAAAAAAAAAAAAAAACAGGGAGGCAGTTAATTGGCCTATTACTGAGCTCCTATTAAAAACCTAACCCCTAGAGAATTTGTAACTCTCAGGTCTGACATCCCCATTTTTGAGTGGATCAACTAGGACATGAAAATACAAGGAAAGTACCCATTTGCTGATCAAATGAAAATAATAAATTTGAGGATGTGGCTAGCCTGGCCCTAGTGTCATCTCAGTTTTGCATAAAGTAGTAGAAACTACTTTACTACTTTGGGGAAAACTTTATGCCCTACTCTGACACCTGGAGCAAAGCTACTGGCTCAACAGGCCCTTCGGATTCACAGAGTTTGTCCTAAATGCCTGGGCCTGGTTCACCTTTGGTTCAGCTAAGCTGAAAACTAATGGTGCCGACAGTGCTCCTGCCAGTTTGACCTCAGTGCCAGCAATAGTGGGCAGAAGTCAAGGCTGTTCTCAATGCTCTGGTCAGTCACACTGAGGGGCAATCTACCATGGGCCCTGAATGTCCCTACACATTATGGATAGGCCAAGAATGCAAGGCCCAGACTACTGTTTGTTCAGGCCATTTCTTGAGGTTTTCCTTGAGGAAGGAGTTATAAAGTTCTCCCCACCTCAACTTCACCAGCTCCCCACTCACTAGAAAAGCAGTAGATTCCCCAAGCCCAGTGTTCCTCAAGGGTGGCACAACCCACTGAGTGCACAGAACCCATGTGAACCCATCATGGTCACCTCCATCAGACTTGAGAAGCATGAAGAATTGACATGAACCTCAGGCTTATCCTCTTACTGTGCTGTGAGTAAAAAAAAAAGGCCTCTGTTACACATAGGTGTCTCCTGTGTCCTGCCAACATCCTTGGAATAGTAATAGGCTAATCTCTTAGCTTACCTTCACAGACCCTGACTTCTGTAAAAAGCCCTATAATTTCCAGAGGTCTTGCACAAGGACTCTCTGAGTATGTAACATACTCTGTTGGTTCATAAACCTAATGTTTGGTCACCTCTCGGTCACTTTACTCTGTTAAATAGTTCAGTTGCCCATTCTTTCCAACAGTTCCATTCTCCCCAGAGAAATCTTTATCTCGTAGAAAACACTCTTATAATAATAATGACAACAGCAATGGCTAGATTATCGCCTCCAGCTTACAGGTTAGGAGACTGAAGCACAAGCCACACAGTGAGTCAAGAGGTAGAAGTGGGATTCAAACCCAGGCGGCCTTGCTTTAGTCCTCACTTTTAACCAGTCACTATGTCTCACAATAGGACCATCTGCTGCTAGAGCTATAATGAACCGCAGAGGCCTAGAGATCTTTGTTAGAAATCTTAGGAAAATAACTTCAGTCAAACTTTTAATACTTGATTTTGACATATAACATTCTTTTTTTCAAACTTTAAATGTTTTATTTTGTATTGGGGTTTAGCTGATTAACAATGTTGTAGTAATTCCAGGTGAACAGCAAAGGGACTCAGCTGTACATATACATGTATCTGATGTACATTTTAAAATACTTTTTAATAATGTATATTAGGCAACTAGACAATCTTCTACTTTGCTTTGATCTTTTTATCTAGCCATTGTATCAGAGAAGGCAATGGCAACCCACTCCAGTGTTCTTGCCTGGAGAATCCCAAGGATGGGAGAGCCTGGTGGGCAGCCGTCTATGGGGTCGCACAGAGTGGGACATGACTGAAGTGACTTAGCAGCAGCCATTGTATAAATCCAGTGTCAACTGTTCATACTCTATTAAAATTTATTGTTGCTATAAAAAATGATCAAACAGTGGCTTGAAAAGTGAAAGTTTCTCAGTCATGTCTGATTCTTTGCAGCCCCGTGGAGCCTGCCATGCTCCTCTGTCCATGGAATTCTCCAAGCCAGAATACTGGAGTGGGCAGATATTTCCCTCTCTAAGGGATCTTCCCAACTCGGAAACAACACAGATTTATTGCCTTCTAGTTCTGGAGGTCAGAAGTTCAGAATGGACTGGAGGGATGGCATTCCCTCTGGAGGTTCTAGGAGAGAATCTATATCCTTACCTTTTCCAGTTTCTAGAGGCTGCCTGAACTTTTTACTCCATCTTCAAACTCAGCAGCATAGCATCTGCAAATTTCTCTGACTCTGATCCTCCTGCCTCCCTCTTTCCCTTATAAGGACCTTTATGATTACATTGGACCCATCCAGAAAAACCAGGATAATCCAGGATCTGCCCCTACAAACTCATTAGCTTACTCACACTGTAAAGTCCGTTTTGCCGTAACATACTGATGGGTTAGGATGCAGACATTGTTTGGTGGGGAGGAGGGGCATTATTCTGTTTGCCATATACTCTATAAGCAGTTATCTTTTCCTTCTTTACGGAAATTTTTACATTAGGTATCTAGATTAAAGATTTAAACAAGTCCATTCACCAGATAATTAGTAGTCCATTTCATCTTGTCTTTGAGGGTAGAACACCGAGAGCATTTTACCTTTGGGGAGGTTAAGGAGAACATAGCACTTGAAACACACATGACAGAAACTTTAACCACTGTAACAACATAAACTTTTTTTTTTTTAATGTACCTGAAGTCGGGAATTCATAAGCATGAACTCCTGTTGGCTTTTCATGTTCTCATTCATAGACTTTGAAAATATAAACCCCATCTTGACCTAAAATGTAAAAAACCAAAGTTTAAAGCAGTGTATTCTACATGCATCCTCACATGCTCTATTTTTCAGGCTACCATGAGCTTAAGACAAAATTAAAAAAAAAGAAAATTTTCTGACCTGGAACACATTATGGATTCTAGTCTTTACTCCTAACTTGCTGTCTGATCTTGGACAGACTTAACCAGCAGTCTTTTCTTGCTTTTAGTTTTCATAAAGCAGGAAAAGATAACCGCTTAGAGTATACAGCAGTGCCTTAGAGTGACAGAATAATGCCCCTGGCCATTGTTTACTTACATAAGCACAGCTAACAATTAGGTGATTTCCAAAATACTTTCCTGTTCTATAGGTTCATATTTCCTGATTTTTCTTCCCACTGTATATCTGGAAGAACTAAACACACAAAAACAAACAAACACTCTCATTTTTAATGAGGGGCAGGGTGAATACCATCTACTCTCGTACCTTCTGTATAGTTGGATGACAGAACTTTTGCTTCTGATGAGGGGTGACTTAGAAGATGCATTGCACACCTAGAACACTGATTTCTCTGTGCTCTTTGCATTTATGCTTTAAGTGTATCAAGGTTACTATATCAATACTCTTCCTACAGTCCTTTTCCCTCTCTTACTCACTTTCTATTTCCATCCACCCATTGCTAACATCCATCGGCCATTGTCCTCTAGCCTTATTTTTCTTACTAAGCTACTATTAAAGTTCTCAAAATGGGGAAACCTAAGGATACTTAAATGTCTTGGGAAACACAAATTTTAAATGAATACTTGGTATCGTCTATCCTATTTATCTTACTTAAGAAGTTCTTAAGTGGGCTGGCAATTCTAGATGGTCCAGAACTCAGTATTTTGTTCTTAAGTCAACTGGGTAGGTACAGAAGACCTCAGTTAGTTGTTGATTCTGCCTTCAGAATACTACAAAGCTCAGGAAAGTTATGACTCCTCTACCCTCCTGAACAATGTTGCTGATTCTCTTTGGTAAGCCATTGAGCATTTTGTGAACCTCAGCTCAGAGTGGTCATTCTTAATGCTTTCTATCCAGGATTCACAATATTCTGTGGGAACCCTGGGCAGAGCTCCTATTTTCCATATCCTCAGCAAAAAAAAAAAAAAAAAAAAAAAAAATTGTGGGTTCTAGCTTAACTGGTGAGAAGATGAAGGAAGAGGGAGGGCATTTCATGCCAGACGTAATGGGTTATCCCTGCTAATGGGGCTCCAAGTGAGTGGATATTACACACCAGACAGACATCAGTAGCTTCCCTGTATTTTGGCCAGAGACACACCATGGATTTATACGAGGCTCCAAGCCACAATCAGCTTCAATGTTAGGCATAAGAAGCTGAGCCAGAGGAGAGAGGCACAATCCTGAACAGGCCTGGGAAGTCATGAGATTTCCCTACCCACCCTGTCCCTCAGCTGCTGTCCTACTCCATCCTGTGACCAGAGGCACAGCCACCCAGTAAGGTGGAGAGATCTAGCAGAAGTTCTCTCCTTTCTCCACTTTCACAGCCCCATGTCCATTGTCTCCAACAGCAGAGCAGAACTTGCCTGAAGGCAGAAGCAATATATTACCCATTTTGGCAGTCCCCAGGGTGTCTCTTTCCCACAAATGTTGCAGAAAGCATGATACAAGAGAAAGTATAGCTCAAACAGTTGCCATCTCTTATTTTTCTTTTGCACATAGGAGTAGATAATTGAATTTTTACATATGCAGCAAACATTTATAAAGAAAATAGCTGTCCTCTAATCCTATTTACACCACCACCCCCCCACACACACACCCTATATGTCAGAGTTGGGTCCCATAGAGTGCTTCTATTTATACGGGGGTGGACTCTCCTCTGAAGTGGAGTTACAATCCTCACCTAGGGAAGAGAAACTATCTGCAAAGTTACGACTTCAGCTTACCTCTTTCTTGGCTTTGCCTTCTTCAGTCTGGGTTGTAGTTTGGATATATCAGAGGCTATTCCCACAGGTTACAGGTAGAAGCTAAGCAGGAAGAATAGCTTCCCTGTAGTTCCCAAAGGAGACCACACCTGAAAACGAGTACACCACACCTTGTGAACTGTGCCCTGGAGTTCAGTATTCTCAACCTTCCCCTCTTTTCTGACCCTAACAAAGCCATTTTCCAAAGTCTGGCAGGTTCCTTAAGGTGCCCACAATACTCTAAGCTTTCATTCTCCAACTCACAAAATATATACAGTATGTCCCCTACATACAAACAGACTCCATTCCAAGAGGACGTTTGTAAGTCCAATTTGTTTGTAAGTCCAACAGAGTTAGCCTAGGTATCCAACTAACACGATCAGGTATATACTACTGTACTACACTAGGTAGACATGGACTGATGTGATGATCTCATGGACACAGCCTTGTCTAACTCAATGAAACTATGAGCCAGGCTGTGTAGGGCCACCCAAGATGGACGGGTCATGGTGGAGAGTTCTGACAAAGGTGGTCCACTGGAAAAGGGAATGGCAAACTACTTCAATATTCTTGCCTTGAGAACCCCACGAACAGCATGAAAAGCCAAAAAGATAGTACTGAAAGATGAACTCCCCAGGTCAGTAGGTACCCAATATGCTACGGGAGATCAGTGGAGAAATAACTCCAGAAAAAATGAAGAGATGCAGCCACAGCAAAAATAACACCCAGTTGTGGATGTGACTGGTGATGGAAGTAAGTCCAATGGTATAAAGAGCAATACTGCATAGGAACCTGGGACGTTAGGTCCGTGAATCAAGGCAAATTAGAAGGGATCAAACAGGAGATGGCAAGAGTGAACATCAACATTTTAGGAATCAGTGAACTAAAATGGACTGGAATGGGTGAATTTAACTCAGATGACCATTATATCTACTATTGTGGGCAAGAATCCCTTAGAAAAAATGGAGTATCCATCATAGTAAACAAGAGAGTCCGAAATGCAGTAGTACTTGGATGCAATCTCAAAAACAACAGAATAATTTCTGTTCATTTCCAAGGCAAACCATTCAGTATCACAATAATCCAAGTCTAAGCCCCAACCAGTAATGCTGAAGAAGCTGAAGTTGAACGGTTCTATGAAGATCCACAAGACCTTCTAGAATTAATGTGCAAAACTGATGTCCTTTTCATTATAGGGGGCTGGAATGCAAAAGTAGGAAGTCAAGAGATACGTAGAGTAACAGGAAAATTTGACCTTGGAGTATGGAATGAAGCAGGGCAAAGGCTAATAGAGTTTTGCCAACAGAACGCACTGGTCATAGCAAACACCCTCTTCCAAAAACACAAGAGAAGACTCTACATATGGACATCACCAGATGGTCAATACCGAAATCAGACTGATTATATTCTTTGCAGCCAAAGATGGAGAAATTCTATATAGTCAGCAGAAACAAGATTGGGAACTGACTGTGGCTCTGATCATGAACTCCTTATAGCCAAATTCAGACTGAAATTGAAGAAAGTAGGGAAAACCACTAAGACCATTCAGGTATGACTGAAATCAAAACCCTTAAGATTATACAGTGGAAATGAAAAATAGATTCAAGGGATTAGATCTGATAGAGTGCCTAAAGAACTGTGGATGGAGGTCTGTGACATTGTACAGGAGGCAGTGATGAAGACCATCCCCAAGAAAAAGAAATGCAAAAAGGCAAAATGGTTGTGTGAGGAGGTCTTAGAAATAGCTGAGGAAAGACGAGAAGTGAAAGGCAAAGGAGAAAAGGAAAAGATATACCCATTTGAATGCACAGTTTGAAAGAATAGCAAGGAGAGATAAGAAAGCCTTCCTCAGTGATCAATGCAAAGAAATAAAGGAAAATAAGAGACTGGGAAAGACTAGAACTCTCTTCAAGAAAATTAGAGATACCAAGGGATTATTTCTTGCAAAGATGGGCACAATAAAGGACAGAAATAGTAGAGACCTAACAGAAGCAGAAGGTGTTAAGAAGGGGTGGCAACAATACACAGAAGAACTATACAAAAATGATCTTCATGACCCAGATAACCATGATAGTGTGATCACTCATCTAGAGCCAGACATCATGGAATGTGAAGTCAAGTGGGCCTTAGAAAGCATCACTACGAACAAAGCTAGTGGAGGTGATGGAATTCCAGTTGAGCCATTTCAAATCCTAAAAGATGATGCTGTTAAAGTGTTGCACTCACTAATGCCAGCAAATTTGAAAAACTCAGCAGTGGCCACAGGACTGGAAAAGGTCAGTTTTCATTCCAATCCCAAAGAAAGGCAATGCCAAAGAATGCTCAAACTACTGCACAATTGCACTCATCTCACATGCTAGCAAAGTAATGCTCAAAACTCCAAGCCATGCTTCAATAGTACATGAACCATGAACTTCCAGATGTTCAAGACAGATTTAGAAAAGGCAGAGGAACCAGAGATCAAATTGCTAACATCCACTGGATCATCAAAAAGGCAAGAGAGTTCCAGAAAAACATCTATTTCTTCCTTATTGACTATGCCAAAGCCTTTGACTCTGTGGATCACAACAAACTGGAAAATTCTTCAAGAGACAGGAATACCAGAGTACCTGACCTGCCTCCTGAGAAATCTGTATGCAGGTCAAGAATCAACAGTTCGAACCAGACATGAAACAACAGACTGGTTCCAAATCGGGAAAGGAGTACATCAAGGCTGTATATTGTCACCCTGCTTATTTAACTTATATGCAGAGTACATCATGAGAAACGCTGGGCTGGAAGAAACACAAGCTGGAATCAAGATTGCCGGGAGAAATATCAATAACCTCAGATATGCAGATGATGCCACCCTTGTGGCAGAAAGTGAAGAGGAACTAAAATGCCTCTTAATGAAAGTGAAAGTGGAGAGTGAAAAAGTTGGCTTAAAGCTCAACATTCAGAAAACTAAGATTATGGCATCTGGTCCCATCACTTCATGGGAAATAGATGGGGAAACAGTGGAAACAGTGTCAGACTTTATTTTCTTGGGCTCCAAAATCACTGCAGATGGTGACTGCAGCCATGAAATTAAAAGACGCTTACTCCTTGGAAGGAAAGTTATGACCAACCTAGATAGCATATTCAAAAGCAGAGACATCACTTTGCCAACAAAGGTCTACCTAGTCAAGGCTATGGTTTTTCCAGTAGTCATGTATGGATGTAAGAGTTAGACTATAAAGAAAGCTGAGCACTGAAGAATTGATGCTTTTGAACTGTGGTGTCGGAGAAGACTCTTAAGAGTCCCTTGGACAGCAAGGAAATCCAACCAGTCCATCCTAAAGGAAACCAGTCCTGAATATTCATTGGAAAGACTGATGCTGAAGCTGAAACTGCAATACTTTCACTACCTAATGAGAAGTGACTCACTTGAAAAGACCCTGATGCTGGGAAAGATTGAAGGCGGAGGAGAAGGGGACAGTAGAGGATGAGATGGTTGCATGGCATCACCAACTCAATGGATATGAGTTTGAGTAAGCTCCGGGAGTTGGCAATGGACAGGGAAGCCTGGCGTGCTGCAGTCCATGGGGTCACAAAGAATTGGACACGACAGAGCGACTGAACTGAATTGATTCCAGGTTTAAATAAAATACATGAAAAACAAACCAAAAATAGACCTTTTTTAATCTTATAGTACAGTACCTTGAAAAGGATAGTAGTATAGTACAGCCGCTGACATACAGAGGCTGGTAACAGTACCAGCTAGCTATATTACTCCTTCTTTAATGCTTGCTTCTGGACATCTGGGGTTTGAAAAAAGATAGTATACTCCTGTACTCTATATACTGTACAGTAAAGTACACAAAAGCACAACTACTTGTAGAGGATGTACGCACGTGACAATGTATGCCAGATACATGAACGAACTTACATGATTGAAGATGCAAGCATACCATTCACATCTTTGAAAGTTGCCAACTTGAAGGTTCATATGTAGGGGACTTACTATATCAGAGGGCTTCCCTTGTGGCTCAGCTGTGGTAAAGAATCTGCTTGCAATGTGGGAGACCTGGGTTTGATCCCTCTGTTGGGAAGATCCCCTGGAGAAGGGAAAGACTACCCACTCCAGTATTCTGGCCTGGAGAATTCCATAGACTGTATAGTTCATGAAGTCGCTAAGAGTCGGACACTACTGATTGACTTTGACTCACTCACTCATTGTATCAGAAAATAATTGAGTGACCTTGCAATAGGAATAATTTTGAATTCATTCAATTGTATAAGGCAAGTCTTTAAAAAATGCCAAGATTTTGTCATTGGTGACAAATACCTTGCTACTTACAACTTTGACACCACTGTGTTTCAGAAGGCTAAGAATCCTTGGGTCCCTTCTGCCTTCATTTTTCCCTCATTTACTCCTGAGATCTTATAAAGGGCTCTTTGCGCCAGCCTTGGCTCAGCTGTGCGACACATTACAACAGGTAGGGGTATTTCTGAGGACGAAGTGTTGGGGCTGTCCTCCTCAGGTCACATCTAAGAACTGGTATTTGATTTTACTTAAAAAAAAAAAAAAGAAGAAGAAGAATTCCATGACCTATAACTTCTGTTATCCAAGTTTCTTCAGTGACTCATTTCCTGATCGAATGACACATCAACTACCTATACATATGACTGGTTGCATGATTACAATCATTTCAATACGTCTTTGGGTTTCATTCAAATTAGGCCACTTCCCCAGTAAATTCTAGCTCTGAGTTCCATTCAAACTAGCCTATTTCCCCTGAAAATTCCAGCCCAGAACCTACAGCTTCCGGAGATCTTTCCCTAATTTAAAACTCCACCCGTTCACCTTGGACTGAATTACAGTAGTTGGGAATTCCTGCAAGGTTATGCTGATTTCCGTTGACAACGCTTTGCCTACTTCCCCCAATTTAATTACGATATGGGAGCGGCCTGGAGTCTTTAAAAGGAGAACCGGCTCCTGCTAAACAAGGTTGGCGATACTGGTTGGCACTAGAAGTGGGAGAGCCAAGGGCGCTCACAAGGAAAGGGCACCCAGAGCGGCCCTGCAAGCCCGAAGACCCGGAGCTCGGCGCCGGGAGACGCCGCCGCGAGGACCCGCCCTTCCCCCAACAGCCTGCGGCCGCCCTGGCCCACCCAGCCGGCGCTCACTCACTGGACAGTGAAGGTGCGGGAGACACTGATCACAGCGAAGGCCTCCAGGCCAGAAGCTCCCCGAGACGGCGACAAGGACCGGGCCTCGCCCCGCAGAACTTCCGGACTGGCTGGTCCCGGCGGCCAAACAGCGCAGCTCTTGCTTCCTTAAAGGGCCCGCGCCCCTGACCAAGGCGGCCTGGTGTTTTCTTTCCTACGGGCCATGGGAGGGGTAGGTCAAAGAGGCAAATTCAAAATCCAGCGACTCAAATTTTGAGGGAAGTGGGCAGAGGAAGTAGAATGGAAATCTCACTTAAAGGGCTCACTGACGTTTGTCAGTTACCCATGCGGAACCTGAGCAATCATGCTCCCTTGTAGAGCTAAATCCTCCGTACAGCTTAATGAGCCATCTCACAGTGCTCCACATATGATGTCAACCACCATTTGTAGGGTCTATTTCTAGAAGAAAATATATCTTTCGAGAAGTTGTCACTTGAACATATAATCCATAGTTATAAACATTTGTAAGGACTTTTCTCCTTATAGAATAGATTTATGTTGAGGATGGACTCTCCCCCGACCCCTCTTTGAATCTCAACACTGACATAGTTTAATTCGTTGGAGCCTCAGCCTCCTCTGGCTGTTAAGCTGCCCACCATCAAAGTAGGGGAAAGGTTAGGACATGAAAAAAAACAGAGAAGACTTGACCAGAGTTACCAAACCAAAAAAAAAAAAAAATTTTTTTTTAACAGCCACCTTTCTCAACTTATGCTCTGAGAGATATTTATTTCTTCTCACCCCCACCATTGATTTCTGTCTTGAGTAAGCCACCCTCTTTCCCAGCTTCATTGAGAGAATACTTGAGGAGCTGTTGGCATTCTGTTCTTTGTTATTAAATAATTTGGAAAAATAGCATGGACTTCACCAGGCTCTGGCCTTTAAGAAGGTCTATGAGAAAAGTTCCTGCCCTTAGTCCTGGCTGCCATCACATCAGTGGAGAAAGCATCTAACCTTCCCAGGCTCTGTATGTGAATGCACACCTCACTGACCTCTGCCAGAGTGACCTGGGAACTACAAGAGCAAAGCCATTTGGAATTTTGGCCCTTTAAGACAGGATAACAACTGATAACCATAGCATCTGAGTGCACAGATTCTGCCATAAGCATACCTACATTTGATTTGATCTCCAACTTCATCACTGTCGCGCTTCATCCTCTGTAAAACTTACTTTTATCATCTCTGCAATAGGTCTAAAGCCATCTAATTTATTTGGATTATGAAGACTAAATGAGATAATTCTATATTCAGGCGCTTAGCACCATGTCTAGCACACAGCATTAAGTTAACAGTAGTAAACAACAACAGTGGGAACCTGTTCCTAACTCTGAAGTCCCCTGAGATGGCAACAAGGACTGGGCCTTGCCCCACAGAACCTCCACAGAAAAGACAAATGGAAGGGAGTAGTTATTAAAACCAAGCGAGAGCCATAGCTATACCTGATTGAGAGGGCTACCCGACAGGAGCTATGTTGTTCAGTAGAGGAAAGCAGTAGATGCTGACCTTTGGCCCAACAGGGTAAGATCCTATAGCTGCAGCCACTGCTAGCACCTCAACTCCAAATGGGGACAGAGTGGAAAAGAAAGACAAATCCCCCTGTCCTTCCATGTTCTGATATCCTGCTGCAATCTTTCATCAGAAAAATCTGGTGTATTTCTGGATCCACTAGAAAGCCTGAAGATGAAGGCAGGTCTATGTAGTCTATAGATGTCAGCTTGCTAGGCATGAAGACCTCTGACAAATGAAAATATGCAGCATACCATTTCTACAACCTTGGGTTTATCATATTTTGAAGTCCTACTTCAAAAGGAAGGCTTCTACTAGAGGACCCAGCCTTGGTGCCACTGAACTGGAAGCTGAAACTGTCCTCTGTTCATTTTGGTTCCTCATGGAACTGGAATTCCATGAGGAAACTAGGTTACAGCTAAACAATGAGAGCGAGGAGAAATGTGCATGACACCCAGAGATTAGCTGGGCACATCTTAATACTCCCATGTGCAATGATGATGATCATAAGATAACTATAGTAACCTGATAACGTTGGGAACACTTCAGTTTCAGACCATGCAGGAATTGAAGTGCTGTATCACTGCACCAGGTTAAAAAAAAAAAAAATCACAATCTACTAAGATACTGCATAGGGCAGGAAAAACATAAGTGAATGAAGTAGGAAATTATGATTATCAATTTATCTTTTTTAACCTAGCAATAAGCTACAGAGGCAGGGATTATTGGACCAAACCAGGTCTCCTGCATTGCAGGCAGATTCTTTACCATCTGAGCCACCTGGGAGGCTCAGCTCTGTATATAAAATGTTAATTGATTATTTATTCCATGCCCTTGCTTTCTCTGTTTCCTTGTATGAACAGTAGTGGTGGAGACAAACATCGTAATTTAGTTTCTAGGCCAGAGTATTGACATCACTTCAAAGCAACATAGTAGTTGATAGGACTCTCTGATTCTCATGTTTAGGGGATGAGTTTCTCCCCATCTGAACAAGGGAGGAAAATAAATCCTGGGTGGCAAAACAGGTAAACTATCTGGGTCTTCTGTTTGCCTCCCTTCATACCTATTGTCCTCTCTTGCCTGCCTTATTCTATACCCCAGAAGCTGACCTCTTTGGAAAACATCACCTGGGCTCTTCTCAGCTGATTTATATTTGGTTTTGAACTATGGAGGCATCCACAGGAGACAGGAGGCAGGAGGAAAGAGAAATAGGGTACATTTTATCCATTCTATCTCTGTTTAGGATCTGGCAGTGGTAGTCTCTTTTCACCACTGA
This sequence comes from Tragelaphus eurycerus, assembly GCA_935064755.1. Lineage (NCBI taxonomy): Eukaryota > Metazoa > Chordata > Mammalia > Artiodactyla > Bovidae > Tragelaphus > Tragelaphus eurycerus. The sequence goes on along the minus strand of CAKXYN010000015.1, from coordinate 13,073,797 downwards.
AGCTCTCGATCAGCAGCCCCTCCTCTGTGGCTTCAGGTCACAGAGCTCTGGGAATGCTCTCTTCCCTTACTTTTCTGCCTAGAGATGGTATGGGTTTCTTGCCATTGCTATTACTCTCAATGGTTCTTCACCCCAAATTGGTAGTTGAGATGCCTCAACTGAATGGTTCTCTTAATCCTACTCCCTTAATTGCCTTCTAATTACCATTAAGATCTCTTTCGTCAAACTGAGTAGAATTACAATTCCTGATGGAAACCCAATGGATATACTTTATACACATACATTATAAATATTCATGTATGTATTTTCTTTTCTTTTTTTCTTTTTTTAAGGTATACACGTGCTCCCCATCCTGAACCCCGCTACCACCCCCCTCCCCATCCCATCCCTCTGGGTCATCCCAGTGCACCAGCCCCAAGCATCCAGTATCATGCATCGAACCTGGACTGGCAGTTTGTTTCATATATGATATTATACATGTTTTAATGCCATTCTCCCAAATCATCCCACCCTCTCCCTCTCCCACAGAGTCCAAAAGACTGTTCTATACATCCGTGTCTCTTTTGCTGTCTCACATACAGGGTTATCGTTACCATTGTTTTTTGTATTTTAAAATATAAGTGAAAAAAGTGACCATAAGAATATCTACTCTGGGAATTCAGAGAAATATTGGCATAGATATTGAAGACATAGAATGTGGGATGAAAAGATTAAAGGAAAATTATTTCAATACCAAATGACATATAACGTTAACTATTGTGTGCATTATTTCCAGTTTTATGAATTTGTGAAAGTATGTGTATATGCTGTATGCACACATATAGACAGGTACTTTTAAAAATCAGTTTGCATTATAGCATAACAATTTTCATGTTGTTAAATGGCATTCATATATACCATTTTAACATATATAAGATTTTCAGCAAGTATGTATACAATTTTCATCACTGGATATTTCTGATTTTTTTGCTTCTGTCAATAACATCATTGTTAATCAACTATGCTCCAATGTAAAAATTTATAAAATAGAATTAAGTGACTTCCAAGAACCTTAAAAAATAACATCATGATAATCACCTTCATATATATATGTGTGTATATATATATAGCTTTTTAATATTTTGACTGGAAGTACTGAATTAAATAGTATACATATTTTAGAAAGAATTGATGTAAAATGCATAAAATCCATAACTCACTGAAAAACCCCCTACCTCAGGACAATAAAATTACTCAATATTTCCCTGTATATCCATAAATTAGTTTTTTTAAGTTTTTAATTGGAGAATTGGGATTGACATATTCAACACTACTATGTATGGAATGAGGACCAACTGACAAGGACCTGCTGTGTGGCACAGGGAACTCTACTCAGCGTTCCATGGTGGCTTATGTGGGAGGGAAATCTAAGGGAGAGTGGGCATGTGTGTGTATGTAGCTGATTCACTTTGCTGTGCACCTGAAGCTGACACAGAATTCTAGATCAAACAGTTTTTGAAAGTTCAGGGTGTACTCAGGTGTATTTCCTTTTTAAGAGATGCTTTCTAAAGGAGTATGAGTTTCTTTCTCCATTACAATGGGAACCAAGTTTAGCCAAGAACTTCAATCTGTGAAGGAGAGCATGGGGCTAAGGATAGAACCTCTCCAGTATGAAGCTATTCTGGCATTGTGTTGTCTGTATTCTGGAACACAGTCTGAATTTTAACCTTAGACTTCATTCATGGGGCACCCTGTTGATTCAAATATAGCCTGGGCACAATCTGAACCAGCAGGGCATCACTGAGCTTTGTGCAGCCTACTTTGGACTTTGTCCATTCTTCTAGTGACATCATGTGGCCCTGTAATATAATGGCAACAGTGGACTTATTCTCTCCCTGCCTAGAAAACTTTAGATTGAGATATAATCCACATATCATAAAATTCACCATTTAAGATTATATAGTTTAGTAGCTTTTAGTTTATTCAAAATGTTGTTCAACTATTCAGTTCAGTTCAGTTCATTCGCTCAGTTGTGTCCAGCTCTTTGTGACCCCATGAATCACAGCATGCCAGGCCTCCCTGTCCATCACCAACTCCCAGAGTTCATCCAGACTCACGCCCATTGAGTCAGTGATGCCATCCAGCCATCTCATCCTCTGTCATCCCCTTCTCCTCTTGCCCCCAATCCCTCCCAGCATCAGTCTTTTCCAGTGAGTCAGCTCTTTACATGAGGTGGCCAAAGTACTGGAGTTTCAGCTTTAGCATCATTCCTTCCAAAGAAATCCCAGGGCTGATCTCCTTCAGAATGGACTGGTTGGATCTCCTTGCAGTCCAAGGGACTCTCAAGAGTCTTCTCCAACACCACAGTTCAAAAGCATCAATTCTTCGGTGCTCATCCTTCTTCACAGTCCAGCTCTCACATCCATACATGACCATAGGAAAAACCATAGCCTTGACTAGACAAACCTTTTTTGGCAAAGTAACGTCTCTGCTTTTGAATGTGCTATCTAGGTTGGTCATAACTTTCCTTCCAAGGAGTAAGCATCTTATACCTCTATCTAATTCTATAACATTTTCATCACCCCCAAAAGAACCCCCATACCCATTAGCAGTCACTCCTCATAGTGTCACTTCCCCTCTAGCCCCTGGCATATCTTAATCTCTTTCAGTCTCAGTGCTGTCGTTCAGTTACTCAGTCACGTCCAACTCTTTGCAACCCCATGGGATCCAGCATCCCAGGCTTCTCTTTCCTTCACTGTCTCCTGGAGTGTGCTCAAACTCATGTCTATTGAGTCGATGATACCATCCAACCATCTCATCCTCTGTTGCCCCCTTCTGTTAACCCCTTCTCCTCCTGTCTGTCTCAATAGATTTGCCTATTCTAGACATTTTATATGAATAGAATCATACAATATATGGCCTTTTGTGTATGACTTCTTTCACATAACATTAAGTCTTTTTTTTTAATAGCATACTGTTTTCAAGGTACATCCAAGTTGTAACATCTATCAGCACTTCATTCCTTTTAATGGTGGAATAATATTTCATTGTATGGATGTACCAAATTTTTTTTATCCATTCAAAATTGATGAACATTTGGATTGTTCCTATGTTTTTGCTATTATGAACAGTGCTGAGATGAACATTTCATACAAGTTTTTGTACCTGTGTTTTCATCAGCAGTGAATAAAAATACTAATTTCACGGCATACTTGTATGGATGTAGACACTGAAATGTGATGGGTGATAGAAGCAAGGTCTGATGCTGTAAAGAGGAATATTGCATAGGAACCTGGAATGTTAGATCCATGTATCAAGGCAAATTGGAAGTGGCCAAACAGAGATGGCAAGAGTGAAGGTCTACATTCTAAGAATCAGCAAACTAAAATGGACTGGAATGGGTGAATTTAACTCAGATGACCATTATATCTACTACTGTGGGCAGGAATCCCTTAGAAGAAATGGAGTAGCCATCATGGTCAACAAAAGTTTAAAATGTGGTACTTGAGTGCAATCTCAAAAACGACAGAATGATCTCTGTTCATTTCCAAGGCAAACCATTCAATATTATGGTAATCCAAGTCTATGCCCTGATCAGTAACGCTGAAGAAGCTGAAGTTGAATGGTTCTATGAAGACCTACAATACCTTTTAGAACTAACACCCAAAAAAGATGTCCTTTTCATTATAGGGGACTGGAATGCAAAAGCCGGAAGTCAAGAAACACTTGGAGTAACAGGCAAATTTGGCCTTGGAATACAGAATGAATCAGGGTAAAAGCTAATAAGAGTTTTGCCAAGAGAACACACTGGTCATAGCAAACACCCTCTTCCAACAACACAAGAGAAGACTCTACACGTGGACACCACCAGATGGTCAATACTGAAATCAGATTGATTATATTCTTTGCAGCCAAAGATGGAGAAGCTCTATACAGTCAGCAGAAATAAGAATGGGAGCTGACTGCAGCTCAGATCATGAACTTCTTATAGCCAAATTCAGACTGAAATTGAAGAAAGTGGGGAAAAACACTAGACCATTCAGGTATGACCTAAATCAAATCCCTAATGATTATACAGTGGAAGTGAGAAATAGATTTAAGAGCCTAAATCTGATAGACAGAGTGCCTATGAACTATGGACAGAGGTTTGTGACATTGTACAGGAAGCAGTGATGAAGACCATCCCCAAGAAGAAGAAATGCAAAAAAAGCAAAATGGCTGTCTGAGGAGGCCTTACAAATAGCTGTGAAAAGAAGAGAAGTGAAAAGCAAAGGAGAAAAGGAAAAGATATAGCCATTTGAATGCAGAGTTCCAAAGAATAGCAAGGAGAGATAAGAAAGCCTTCCTCAGTGATCAGTGCAAAGAAGTAGAGGAAAACAATAGAATGGGAAAGACTAGAACTCTCTTCAAGAAAATTAGAGATACCAAGGGAACAGTTCATGCAAAGATGGGCACAATAAAGGACAGAAATGGTACGGACCTAACAGAAGCAGAACATAGTAAGAAGAGGTGGCAAGAATACACAGAAGAACTGTACAAGAAAAGATCTTCATGACCCATCTAATTACGATGGTGTGATCACTCACCTAGAGCCAGACATCCTGGAATGTGAAGTCATTAGGAAGCATCGCTATGAACAAAGCTAGTGGAGCTGATGGAATTCCAGTTGAGCTATTTCAAATCCTAAAAGATGGTGCTGTGAAAGTGCTGCACTTAGTATGGCAGCAAATTTGGAAAACTCAGCAGTGGCCACAGGACTGGAAAAGGTCAGTTTTCATTCCAATCCCAAAGAAAGGCAATGCCAAAGAATGCTCAAACTACCGCACAGTTGCACTCATGTCACACACTAGTAAAGTAATGCTCAAAATTCTCCAAGCCAGGCTTCAGCAATACGTGAACCATGAACTTCCAGATGTTCCACCTGGTTTTACAAAAGGCAGAGGAACCAGAGATCAAATCGCCAACATCTGTTAGATCATGGAAAAAGCAAGAGAGTTCCAGAAAAACATCTATTTCTGCTTTATTGACTATGCCAAAGTCTTTGACTGTGTGGATCACAACAAACTGGAAAATTCTTAAAGAAATGGGAATACCATACCACCTGACCTGCCTCTTGAGAAACCTGTATGCAGGTCAGGAAGCAACAGTTAGAACTGGACATGGAACAACAGACTGGTTCCAAATAGGTAAAGGAGTACGTCAAGGCTGTATATTGTCACCCTGTTTATTTAACTTAGATAATGCAGAGTACATCATGAGAAACGCTGAGCTGAAAGAAGCACAAGCTGGAATCAAGATTGCCAGGAGAAATATCAATAACCTCAGATATGCAGATAACACCACCCTTATGGCAGAAAGTGAAGAAGAACTTAAGAGCCTCTTGATGAAAGTGAAAGTGGAGAGTGAAAAAGCTGGCTTAAAGCTCAACATTCAGAAAACTAAGATCATGGCATCCGGGCCCATCACTTCATGGGAAATAGACGGGGAAACAGTGGAAACAGTGTCAGACTTTATTTTTCTGGGCTCCAAAATCACTGCAGATGGTGATTGCAGCCATGAAATTAAAAGACACTTACTCCTTGGAAGGAAAGTCATGACCAACGTAGACAGTGTATTAAAAAGCAGAGACATTACTTTGCCAACAAAGGTCCTTCTAGTCAAGGCTATGGTTTTTCCAGTGGTCATGTATGGATGTGAGAGTTGGACTATAAAGAAAGCTAAGCACCGAAAAATTGATGCTTTTGAACTGTGGTATTGGAGAAGACTGTTGAGAGTCTCTTGGACTGCAATGAGACCCAACCCAGTCCATCCTAAAGGAGATCAGTCCTGGGTGTTGATCGGAAGGACTGATGTTGAAACTCCAATACTTTGCCCACCTGATGTGAAGAACTGACTCATTTGAAAAGATCCTGATGTTGGAAAAGATTGAGGGTAGGAGGAGAAGGGGACGACAGAGGATTAGATGGTTGGATGGCATCACCAACTCAACGAACATGAGTTTGGGTAAACTCCGGGAGTTGGTGATGGATAAGAAGGCCTGGTGTGCTGCGGTTCATGGGGTCACAAAGAGTCGCACACAACTGAGTGATTAAACTGAGCTGAACACTGAAACCAGAGTGTTTCAACCAGATACTTCCTAGTTATGTAAGATTAGATAAGTTACATGTTTTGGGCCTCAGTATCCACATCTCTAAAATAGTGGCAATATTAGTATCTTTTTTATAGTATTGTTTTAAAATTAAAGCTAGCTAATGGTGAGGGCTTCCCAGGTGACTCAATGGTAGAAAAATCTGCCTGCCAAGCAGGAAACACAGGTTTGATCCCTAGCTTGGGAAAATTCCCCTGGAGAAGGAAGTGGCAACTCACTCCAGTATTCTTGCCTGAGAAATCCTAAGGACAGAGGAACCTGGCAGACTGCAGTCCATGGAATCACAAAGAGTCGGAGATGACTGAGCAACTAAACAGCAACAGCCGTGCAGTGAATCATCAAGATAAGGCGTCTGACATATTAAAAAATGATACATGTTTTACCATTACTGTTACTTTTAATATTTATTATAATTATTGCATTTTGTTTTGTTAACTTGATAGTTGAAAAAGTGATGAAGAAATCATTTGTTGAGGTTTGCCATTGAAATGGGATAATCAGAGACGACAGTAATTCATGGAGGCAGCCAAGTCAAGTAAAGCTTTTTTGAGCAGTGAGGAGTTATGTTTTAGAGTGTAACCTGAATAAAACTGAGGCTTCACATGGTTCACTCCAAGCATGTAATAGCATTCTAAGAAAACATCAACAGACTGCTAAAGCATTTAAGAATAGTACATAAACTTTCTTAAGCAGCCCCTGGAAATGATCTGCACAGCGTACTTAACAGGGAATTCCTAAATCTTCTCTACATATTGCTTTCTTTCCAAGTATTTTTCCACTAACAGTAGCTGCTTATATTTTTCCTACTTCTCAAACATGGGGTTTCCATATCACTGTTATGGAAGTAGTTAAATCCCTGATAACTTCCTTCCCCTACAGCCTATGCCACTCACATAACCCTGTTCCGTGCCACTGGCTCTCAGCTCCTGTACCTCTGGAAATTCAGCCTGGTTTCCTACCTGGAATTTCTCCCACCCCAACCCCTTTTTTCAAAAATGGAAAACATTCCCTGAAATTTGATGAATAAAATGGTCTACCTTATTATATATTCCCTCTCTTTTGCAGCTCTTCACAAGAGGGACACAACATCCGTTTGGGCCATCCAGAGACATAAAAAAACTGTTCCCAGGTTTCATTCTTTATTCTTTTTCTCTTTCTTCTGTGGCAAGGATCCCTGGAAATGCTATACAGCCTGGCCTCACAGTGTCTATTAAACTTCTTCCAAGCAGACCTGAGAGCAGCATGTCAATATTAGACTTTATTCTTCCCCATGCCAACTCTCTCATCTTCTTCTTAGGACCTCCAAGAACATATGAAAACTGATGAGTTCACTGGGTTAATTTATTTTGTGGTTACAGCAGGCATTAACTATCCCCTTATCAAAACATAGAAAATGAGGGTTATCTTCATAACTGTTGGAGTCTGTGACATACAAAGTAAGGATACCCAATAATTTTGCTTGATATCAACCCTACTATGGAGAAGGCAATGGCGCCCCACTCCAGTACTCTTGCCTGGAAAATCCCATGGATGGAGGAGCCTGGTAGGCTGCAGTACATGGAGTCTTGAAGAGTTGGACATGACTGAGCGACTTCACTTTCACTTTTCAATTTCATACATTGGAGAAGGAAATGGCAACCCTCTCCAGTTTTCTTGCCTGGAGAATCCCAGGGACGGAGGAGCCTGGTGGGCTGCCATCTATGGGGTCGCACAGAGTTGGACACAACTAAAGTGACTTAGCAGCAGCAACCTTACTATACCAGCTGCAAACTAGAACCACTTTTTCCAACTCACACCTCACTAGGTCTCACTGGGTTTGTGGAAACTGCTTATCTTCACCCACTGGGGCCTTGCCTTGAGAGAGTTGGACTTCAAGGGGTAGAAGTATGCCCATGTTGCTTCTGACTTTCCAAGTCTACCTCAGTGTTTGAGATCAGAGTGTTGCTATCCTATATTACTCTTAAAATGCTGCTATGGTCTTCTCTTTTGGCTTTGTCAACTCTGACGAACACAAAATTAGCAAGAGTTTCTGGGTCAGGGGCCTCTGCTTGGGGTTGTAAAATGTCTGTTCAGTTCAATCGCTCAGTTGTGTCCAACTCTTTGCGACCCCATGAATTACTCCCTGTCCATCACCAACTCCTGGAGTTCACCCAGACTCATGTCCATCGAGTCGGTGATGCCATCCAAACATCTCATCCTCTGTCATCCCCTTCTCCTCCTGCCCCCAATCCCTCCCAGAATCAGAGTCTTTTCCAATGAGTCAACTCTTCGCATGAGGTGGCCGAAGTACTGGATTTCAGCTTTAGCATCAGTCCTTCCAAAGAATACCCAGGACTGATCTCCTTTAGGATGGACTGGTTGGATCTCCTTGCAGTCCAAGAGACTCTCAAGAGTCTTCTCCAACACCACACCTCAAAAGCATCAATTCTTCGGCGCTCAGCTTTCTTCACAGTCCAAATCTCACAGCCATACATGACCACAGGAAAAACCATAGCCTTAACTAGACGGACCTTTGTTGGCAAAATAACGTCTCTGCTTTTGAAAATGCTATCTAACATATTTCACATGTTTCTAATTGACTTGTTCTTGCACAAGCATGAATGAAACCTATGCTTTCCCCTTACTTTCCACACAGCCATATTCTGTAGGAAGTAAAGCAGTTCATCCCTAAAGAGCACACATGCATGCACACACAGACACACATGCACACCTTAATGCTAATGCCTTAGCTGATGGTCTTTCTCAACCTCTGAGACTTTTCCTCTGCATACTTGTCAAAGGAATGCTCTACCTATAATTCAGAATTTTTCCTCTCATCTCTGGCATAGTGTTCCCAGTTAATTTCTTCAGCTTATGATAGAAAATGATCTAGACCAGTCATGTTATAAGTCCCATGAACAAGACCAAGGCCTTGGACCAGTTCAGCATACTGCCACCAACTTTCCATTTCTGGAAGGGATTGTAATTTCTTCTTAAAAAATTATGAGTCTCTTGATAGATTATGACCAGTTTCCAGTGATAATTTAATGGGAGAGTTTGTGTTTCATTTTTAGACTTCCTTAAAGAGCTCACAAATATTTGAAAACCTGTAACTCTGGGTATAATATCCTACTCTGGAACAGCATATTACATCATATCTACCATCCCTGGTTCCCTTTTCTTTCTTACCACTAATATCCATCAACAAGTTCTATTAATTTTACTTCCAAATTATATTTAGAATGTAGTCTATGGCAGTAGCTCCTAAGGTCTCCCAGCTTCCATGCTAGCCCCTCAGTACTCCATACTTCAGACCACAGCATGGGTTTTTGGAATATCCATCAGGTAACCCCTCCTGCTTTAAATTATCCAGTGACTTTCCATTGCAATTAGAATCCAGCCTTCTTCCTTTGGTGTTCAGAACCCTTCATGATCTGATCACCAGCCCCACTTCACTCTGTACTCCAGCCACAGTGACCTTCATTCCAAGAACTTGCCAAGTTTTTTTGCTACAGATGGAAAAACCTTGGTTTTCAGTTTTTCCATCTCTTGACCATTCTACCAAGAATGTTCTTCCTGCAAGTCATTTCATGTTGGTCTTCATAATTCATTTCTCAAATATCACCTCTTAGAGGAGTCTTCCCTGGCCACTACACTAAAGGAGACTCACATCAAGGCATTCTAGCATATTGTCCTCTCATTTTCTTTATTTTTTTGTTTTTCATAGTACTTTCCAGTATCTGAAATTTCTGTTTATTAGTTTATCTTTGGAACTGCCACCCCCGCTCCCACCCCCATCTCTCTCTGTCTCTGTCTCCAAGAATAGAAAGGTCTTGCTATCCTTTCAGGATAGGGTAGGGGGAAAGAAAAAGACTACTTCCCATTCTTTTATGCTGAGTCTATAATCATTAATGGCAGATTAATTATGTTCTAGATCCAGTAACCTGGATGTGACTATAACTGGCCTTTGAATAACAACCATTTACTCATAGCAGAAAACAAAATTCAGTTTTTCCCTTTCAAGTACAGATTTTGAAGACTTTTAGACTTTTAGAACTCATATTGTTCTTAGTTTAAAATCAAGAATGAGTATAAAATAATATAGAGGCAATTCCACAGAGATGTTTGAACTAAATCATGTCCTCAAACCAAGTGAAATGACTCACTAGGGGACTTTTCATTTGTTCAATATTCACTTAGGCTACTTAGTTCTAAAGATATTAAATCTATAAAATATTTCCCAGTATCCTCTGAAAGGGTATTTCCCTATTGTAGATTCTGTTTTTAGCAGTCTTCTGTTCATTTATCGAGATTCTTTGGAATTATTTACCATTGAGTGTTCCCAACTTTCCACCACACTTATCTGAGTCATAATTATCTGTATCTGTGTTTGTGAATTCCTTGAGGATAAGGGACATTGTTGGAGGCCTTGTCTTTCTTTTAAAGTATCCACGATCTGGGAGCTGCACTTTGGAGCCAAGAGCTCTTCACCTGACCAGCTCGTCTCCAGTTCAGGACAGGAAAGAAGGAGACAAAAACAGTCATTGTTAAGTAAGAGAAGCATATGAGTATGGGTGTCAGGTGATGACAGCTGCTACCCCTAGGGCATCCACATATATTAATTGCCCCTGTATTTTAAACAGCTATATAACCAGGGCTTCCCAGGTCATGTGCAGTAGTAAAGAATCTGCCTCCCAATGCAGGAGATGCCAGAGATGCAGGTTCAATGCCTGGGTCAGGAAGAGTCCCCTGGAGTAGGAAATGGCAACAATTTCATAAAATTGCCTGGAAAATTCCATGGACAGAGGAGCCTGGCAGGCTACAGCCATGGAGTCACAAGAGGGTTGGACACTACTTAGCCACTCAACAACAAATCATATAACCAGGGTAAAGTGTTCTGCTCCATGAAATCTGTTTGGCACCAGCCCATCAGGCTTCCCTGGTGGCTCAGATGGTAAAGTGTCTGCCTGCAATGCGGGAGACCCAGGTTTGATCCCTGGGTCAGGAAGATCCCCTGGAGAAGGAAATGGCAACCCACTCCAGTACTCTTGCCTGGAAAATTCCATGGATGGGGGAGCCTGGGGGGCTACAGTCCATGGGGTCCCAAAGAGTCGGACATGACTGAGCAACTTCACTTTGACTTTCACTATGGGAGTATGAATAGCTGTCAAAGGTGGAGGCAACAGTTGGTGAGAGTTGGTGAATGGGGACAGAGAGAGAAATGGGCATAGCATACAACTGTAGGTAATTAATCTAGGTAATCAAGAAATAGAACATGGGGCAAAATCTGGATGTTGTCTTTATATATAATAATAAAATTCATTTCTACATTGTTAGTGAAAACAAAGCAGTTTGTCAATTTTTTTAAAGTATTTTTATTATGTCCTGTTCTTGATAATCAAGAAAGTTTACTGGAAATTGCTCCTTCACCAGGAAATTGCTAGCATCACTTCAGGCCCACTTGTAAGATCCTGAAATCTATCTAAGGATAGATAATGGCACCCCACCCCAGTACTCTTGCCTGGAAAATCCCATGGACAGAGGAGCCTGGTAGGTTCCAGTCCATGGGGTCGCTAAGAGTCGGACACGACTGAGCGACTTCACTTTCACTTTTCACTTTCATGCATTGGAGAAGGAAATGGCAACCCACTCCAGTATTCTTGCCTGGAGAGTCCCGGGGATGGAGGAGCCTGGTGGGCTGCTGTCTATGGGATCGCACAGAGTCGGACACGACTGAAGCGACTTAGCAGCAGCAGCAGCAGCAGCAACCTTAATCTATCTAAGCATAGATAACCCTCTAAGGATAGGACAAGCATAGATCATGTTGCTTGTTTCAGGGGCAAGAGTGAAAGTAGAAAGGGCAGAGGTAGAGTGAAGAGTAGTGTTGATACCAATTAACCAAACTAAAGGGGGTTTATACTGTAATTGCAAAGAATTCTTCATTCAGTTTTTTCCTTAAACATTATGCTATCAGGTTTAAAAACTTCAGTGTGCAGATGTGGGGATGTGGGGACCATGTGGGGATGGTGTTGAAATGTAGACTCTCAGGACCACCCCCAGATTTAACAGGCCTGTGGCAGAGACCTGGAATCTGTGTTTAAATGACTATCCCAAGTCAACTGTGATGCAAGTGACTCTCAGAAATGCTTTGAGAACAGGACATTGACAATGATGAGTTTTTCACCTCTAAAGATGAACAGAGTGAGGGGGATGTGAACAGGACATGGTGATTCTAGAGACGATCAGGTAGGTGAGTAGTTCTACAGCTTCCCACTGGCTTCCCACTGCTCATCTCCTGTCTCAGCACTCCTCTACCCACTTGCCTCAAATCACAAAACCTAAACAAGTATTGCCCCCCTGATTGTTAAATTTTCATATGCTTCTTTGAGGTGATAAAAATCTATTTTTTTTCTTAACTCATCCTGTTTTTCTAACTCCAGAAGATATACAAACTCCATTAAGCTTGATAAACGGTATGGGATATGAATGGTTGAAGGGTGGAAACAGGTGGGTGAGATGAACAAAATCACAAACCCTCAGATTACTAATATGTAAGTCATCGAGCAGAAAGCTGAGTAAATACCTTCCATTCCCATCGTTCAGATCAGATCAGATCAGTCGCTCAGTCATGTCTGACTCTTTGCGACCCCATGAACTGCAGCACGCCAGGCCTCCCTGTCCATCACCAACTCCCGGAGGTCACTCAGACTCACATCCAGTGAGTCAGTGATGCCATCCAGCCATCTCATCCTCTGTCCTCCCCTTCTCCTCCTGCCCCCAATCCCTCCCAGCATCAGAGTCTTCTCCAATGAGTCAACTCTTCACATGAGGTGGCCAAAATACTGGAGTTTCAGCTTTAGCATCATTCCTTCCAAAGAAATCCCAGGGCTGATCTCCTTCAGAATGGACTGGTTGGATCTCCTTGCAGTCCAAGGGACTCTCAAGAGTCTTCTCCAACACCACAGTTCAAAAGCATCAATTCTTCGGCACTCAGCCTTCTTCACAGTCCAGCTCTCACATCCATACATGACCACAGGAAAGACCATAGCCTTGGCTAGGCGAACCTTTGTTGGCAAAGTAATGTCTCTGCTTTTGACTATGCTATCTAGGTTGGTCATAACTTTCCTTGCAAGGAGTAAGTGTCTTTTAATTTTATGGCTGAAGTCACCATCTGTAGTGATTTTGGAGCCCAGAAAAAGAAAGTCTGACACTGTTTCCACTGTTTCCCCATCTATTTCCCATGTAGTGATGGGACCAGATGCCATGATCTTCGTTTTCTGAATGTTGAGCTTTAACCCAACCCTTTCACTCTCCACTTTCACTTTCATCAAGAGGCTCTTTAGTTCCTCTTCACTTTCTGCCATAAGGGTGGTATCATCTGCATATCTGAGGTTATTGATATTTCTCCCAGCAATCTTGATTCCAGCTTGTGTTTCTTCCAGTCCAGCATTTCTCATGATGTAGTCTGCATGTAAGTTAAATAAACAGGGTGACAGTATACAGCCTTGACGTACTCCTTTTCCTATTTGGAACCAGTCTGTTGTTCCATGTCCAGTTCTAACTGTTGCTTCCTGACCTGCATACGGATTTCTCAAGAGGCAGATCAGGTGGTCTGGTATTCCCATCTCTTTCAGAATTTTCCACAGTTTATTGTGATCCACACAGTCAAAGGCTTTGGCATAGTCAATAAAGCAGAAATAGATGTTTTTCTGGAACTCTCTTGCTTTTTTCCATTATCCAGCAGATGTTGGCAATTTGATCTCTGGTTCCTCTGCCTTTTCTAAAACCAGCTTGAACATCAGGAAGTTCACAGTTCACATATTGCTGAAGCCTGGCTTGGAGAATTTTGAGCATTACTTTACTAGCGTGTGAGATGAGTGCAATTGTGCGGTAGTTTGAGCACTCTTTGGCATTGCCTTTCTTTGGGATTGGGATGAAAACTGACCTTTTCCAATCTTGTGGCCACTGCAGAGTTTTCCAAATTTGCTGGCATATTGAGTGCAGCACTTTCACAGCATCATCTTTCAGGATTTGGAATAGCTCGACTGGAATTCCATCATCTCCACTAGCTTTGTTCGTAGTGATGCTTTCTAAGGCCCACTTGACTTCACATTCCAGGATGTCTGGCTCTAGGTCAGTGATCACACCATCATGATTATCTGGGTCGTGAAGCTCTTTTTTGTACAGTTCTTTTGTGTATTCTTGCCACCTCTTCTTAATTAGGTAGAATAGGGAAAGGGAGTCCAAAATGGCAGTGGCTAAAAGACAAGGAAGGTCAAAGGAAGGTCCGAGGACCAGAGTGAAGACTTGAAGCAGAACAAACAGCACTCCTGGCTAAGCCCAATTTGCATAGGGCAGGCCCAGGTGGAGGAAAAAACATATAAAAGGAGGAGCCAAAGCGCTTTCTCATGGACTCTCTCTCCTCAGTGCATGCACGCGCTCTCACTCTGTCTCTCTCTCTCTCTCTCTCTCTCTCTCCCCTGCTATCTTCTAAATAAAATGGAGCTGTAACACTGATTTGCCTAAGAGCTGTAGCATGGTTTGTCCAAGACCCAAGAGCTGTGACGCGCCGAGGGCTTTAACGTCTGTCGCTCCAAATCTTTGTTGCGACAAGACAAAGAACCGAGGAACATACACTCGCATGACACCATCAACAGCTTCAGAGAAAGGCAAATTCCACTCACCTCCTACCTTCGGCTGTATATTGTCACCCTTTTTATTTAACTTATATGCAGAGTACATCATGAGAAACGCTGGACTGAAACACAAGTTGGAATCAAGATTGCCAGGAGAAATATCAATAACCTCAGATACGCAGATGACACCACCCTTATGGCAGAAAGTGAAGAGGAACTAAAAAGCATCTTGATGAAAGTGAAAGTGGAGAGTGAAAAAGTTGGCTTAAAGCTTTTTTTTTTTTTCAACATTCAGAAAATGAAGATCATGGCATCTGATCCCATCACTTCATGGGAAATAGATGGGGAAACAGTGTCAGACTTTATTTTTCTGGGCTCCAAAATCACTACAGATGGTGACTGCAGCCACGAAATAAAAGACGCTTACTCCTTGGAAGGAAAGTTATGACCAACCTAGATAGCATAGTCAAAAGCAGAGATGTTACTTTGCCAACAAAGGTTCGTCTAGTCAAGGGTATGGTCTTTCCTGTGGTCATGTATGGATGTGAGAGCTGGACTGTGAAGAAGGCTGAGTGCCGAAGAATTGATGCTTTTGAACTGTGGTGTTGGAGAAGACTCTTGAGAGTCCCTTGGACTGCAAGGAGATCCAACCAGTCCATTCTGAAGTAGATCAGCCCTGGAATTTCTTTGGAAGGAATGATGCTAAAGCTGAAACTCCAGTATTTTGGCCACCTCATGTGAAGAGTTGACTCATTGGAGAAGACTCTGATGCTGGGAGGGATTGGGGGCAGGAGGAGAAGGGGACGACAGGAAGAGAAGGGGATGACAGAGTATGAGATGGCTGGATGGCATCACTGACTCGATGGACGTGAGTCTGAGTGACCTCCGGGAGTTGGTGATGGACAGGGAGGCCTTGGTGTGCTGCGATTCATGGGGTCGCAGAGAGTCGGACACGACTGAGCAACTGATCTGATCTGATCCTGCCTTCCCTGCTGATCATTATGTAGACCGTGAACACTGCTTTGGTAAAACAAATAACCCCTGGCCCTCAGTTTTAAAAGATTATTCATGCATCATAGAGGCTGTCTAAGAGGATATTACTTATCTGCCTACTCAGTAAATTATTTGCTCCAGAACACTCAGTGAGTTAGTGGTAGGTGGCTCTTAAGCCAGCTTTTTCCTGTGACAATCATGACCCCAATAGTAGGTCTTGAAAATCCTGAGTCTTGACTGTCATTTTTAGAAAAATGAAACTGGTTAAATAGAAAATATCACAGAGGATTAAGTTGAAAAAACGTGATTCTATTCCACCAAGTGGTCTCAAAGACATTTGAGCTAAATCTCCAAGTCTATTAGTTTTATTAAGGCTAAAGAGAATTTCATCTCCCTCACCAGATTTTAAAGGTAGCATCATCTTGTGTATTTTTCCAAGTTAAAAAATAATAATAATAAAAAATATGTGATATTCTAAGAATGTGAAAGACCTTGGGAAGCAGGTGCCTAACCATGACAATGAACATCTCAATATTCATTCTTTATCCCTATTTTCAATTGCCCAATGAGATGAATAAACAGGAAAAGCAAGCAATGAAGAGTCCAATTTATCAATTTAAAATTATTATAAAAAGAAAGAAGGGAGGGTGGGATGGACAGTGAGACCACCCTATAGCGCCAAAAGCAAAGAGCAAGAGAGATGCACCTAGAAGTTCGGTGGTGCTTAAAACCATCCTGGCCTCGTCAGTGTGAGTCACGTGGTTTCAGCTTGCCCTCAGCCAGTGATCCAGAGTTACCAGAGGATTTTCTCAACCCATACCTAGAATGTGCTACCCTAACCAGGATCTCAAAGAGGCAAAATAGCAGGATCCCCAGAGCATTCTTAAAAGGTGTCAGTTGGGAAGTTATTTTAATGACAAGGCAGTTAATGGTTTCACTATGTCGAGGAACTTTGAGGAAGTGACAAAAATCCACGTTTTAAAAATACATTTCCTATCATACACATACACTTACTTTCTAAAAAAGTCAACGCCATCTGGGCCTGGAAGAGGAGGTATAATGAGTAATTAGAGAAATGTCGTTTTACTTTCTATATGTTGTACATCGAGTTATGTCAGGATGATCCGACATCTTGTAAAAGAGCTTTTATCAGAAAAGGGAAACCTCATGGCAGAATTTAGTGTGGATTCTTAAGGCAAAACCAAGGTCGGACATCTGTGATGATTTCTGACATTGCTTTGTTTCTAAATACTGTTTAAAACGTCAGATAATGATTTGTTTTCATTTTTGAAACTTTTCTTTTAAAAAGCTGATTTACGGGAAGCCGTATTTAAGTTTCACTTTTGGTTTCTTTTATTTTTTTATTCCAAGAATGGAAAATGCGTTTATTTCCCAACTCACATGCTTGGGTCAGGGTAAGAAAATCCAGTCTCCTCGGCACCTACGGGGCGGGCCAGAAAGTGGGCGGAGAAACGTCCACGCGAGCTCAATAGCTGCGGGTGGCCCTGGCAGTCCCGGGCACAGCGCCGAAGTCTCAACGCCAGCCGCGACTCTCCCGCCGGCAGGTAGGGAGCGTTCTCGCTCACTGGCCAGTGTCTTTTGCTGCCTCACTGGCTCGGCACTTTAAAACAGGACTGCCACAGAGACTCTTTCTTTGGGATGGAGAGAGGAAAAGGGAAAGGGAGAGCATGTGATGGTTTCGGTGATGTAGAGCCGATTACTTGTCTAAATTAATAAGAACAAGTAACAAATTCAGCTTTTCGTTAGGCGGGATTTAGTTTTGCTTATCTTGTAAGTACGTACATGTTTCTGCGCGTTCATGACTGTGGTCCCGAGGTGGGTAAACGGGTCTAGAGGGAAATTTCTTGCCTGGAGGTCAGGACACCTGAGTCCTAGTACACTTTCAGCCGCTCACTAGCAGTCTGAGCTGGGTAAGTCCTCACACCCGCAGCACCTCCTGAGGCCCCTTCCTGCTGTAAGAGCCAGGATACCAAACCGGAGTTCTTTGCTCTGTCTGCTCTGAGGACTAAAGGAGTCCTGAAGGAGGTAATGAGGAGCCTGAGGGGAAAAATGTTAAAGCATTTCTTAACGCTTTGAGCCTAGCCTATATCAAAGTTGAGTTTGGATTTGTCTTATAGGGATGTCATATCATTATTACACCTTGTTTTTTTGGGCTTAATGTGGATGAGTTTCTATGCTTTCTAAAATTGCTTTCTAAAAATGTGATTTTTTTTTTTTTTAATGGCTACATTCTATGGTGCTGGATAACCAAACAAAATTAATCCCCTCATGCTGGACATCAAGATTATTTAGAGGTTCACTATTTTAGCCATTCACCCAGCTTCATTGCTTATAAAAGCTGGAACATTGGTGATTATTTCCTTCAGATGAACTCTTACAAGTATAACTACTAATCAAAGTCTGAATGATTTAAGAGCCTTTGATACAGATTGAAAATTGCCTTCCAGAAAGGTTGTGCCAGTTCATATTGACAGTTGCCCAGCAGTTTATTAGAACTGTGATACTCTTAAAAAAAAATTAATAATAATAATCAACTCCCCCGCCCCCCACACCCACCCAGTGGAATAGACTAGGCAGAGGTTACAGGACAATAGTTAGAGTGTTCTTAAAGGAAGCCACAGAAATACTGTAGAACTGAAGCCACCACTGGGAAATGGAGAATAGCTCAGTGTGACTAAAGGGAGGGAGTCAGGGCACAGGATTTAGTCGGGTTTAATAGAGTTTGACAACATAGACTCGTAAAGACTAGCACACAACTAAAGAGAGTGAATATGAGCACAGAGGTTTAATAGATCAACTGTTTTGATCTGTTAATTGAGCAGGTTTTCCCCTTGCTTGGAGACATTTTCAAACTCTAGGAATTTTTAAAAATCAAATCGTAGTTCATGTACATCAGATAAAAATCAAAGGAAACCCTGAAGTGACAGGTAACACGACAGTCATTGCTTTTAAGAAAACTTGAGTTCTTTTCCCTGACTGTCTGTCCTGTCTGCCCTGCCTTGGTGAGATAGAGAAGTAGTATCAGTTCCATATTGGTATACTGGGTTCCCCCAGGGACAAACCTGCTTCCCCATCCTGAATGAACCATCACTTCTTTCCTAGTTCACATTTTCTTACTTTTTGAATGTCTCAGTTCTTGTCTGGGAATTTAGTTATACTGAGTTTCTTATCTGAAGAAGATGTTAATATTCTTATCTTAGCCCAACTGCCCTGATATGGGGTTTAGAGGTCAAGAAAGAAAAAAACAAGTCGCTCAGTCGTGTCCGACTCCTTGCAACCCAATGGACTGTATGTAGCCCGCCAGGCTCCTCCATCCATGGGATTTTCCAGGCAAGAATACTGTAGTGGGTTGCCATTTCATACTCCAGGGGATCTTCCAGACCCAGGGATCAAACTCAGGTTTCCCGCATTGCATACAAACACTTTACCTTCTGAGCCACCAGGTAACTGTTAGAGGTCAAAGACCATGTCTACTTCAGATCAGATCAGTCGCTCAGTCGTGTCCAACTCTTTGCGACCCCATGAACCACAGCACGCCAGGCCTCCCTGTCCATCACCAGCTCCCGGAGGTCCCTCAGACTCGCATCCATCGAGTCAGTGATGCCATCCAGCCATCTCATCCTCTGTCGTCCCCTTCTCCTCCTGCCCTCAATCCCTCCCAGCATCAGAGTCTTCTCCAGTGAGTCAACTCTTCGCATGAGGTGGCCAAAATACTGGAGTTTCAGCTTTAGCATCATTCCTTCTAAAGAAATTCCAGGATTGATCTCCTTCAGAATGGACTGGTTGGATCTTCTCGCAGTCCAAGGGACTCTCAAGAGTCTTCTCCAACACCACAGTTCAAAAGCATCAATTCTTCGGCGCTCAGCCTTCTTCACAGTCCAGCTCTCACATCCATACATGACCACAGGAAAGACCATAGCCTTGACTAGGCGAACCTTTTTTGGCAAAGTGATGTCTCTGCTTTTGAATATGCTATCTAGGTTGGTCATAACTTTCCTTCCAAGGAGCAAGCGTCTTTTAATTTCATGGCTGCAGTCACCATCTGCATGTCTACTTACATGGTCTCTATCTTCCCCGTACTATTCCCTCACTAACAATAGCTGTACTCCAAAGGAATGGAGCCCTGGAAGAGGAGGTATAATGAGGACTTAGGTAAATATCAGATCTAATCCCTCACCTTCCAGTAAACTTTCATTACCTCTAAAATTTTCAACTAGATTCGTCAAAAGATAGGAACTCCATCAAGGAATGTCATAAACACTGGAAAAATTAGTTGAAATCTGTGAGTGGATTTAATGTGCCTCTGTTTTATGCAATAGTTCTTTGCTTGTTTTTTATAATTAGAATATATATATGCATATGTGGGTATATATATATAAAATAAGTGCTAGGTGAAGATACAGTGTAACTGGCACCAGTTATCCACATGTGTCAAGAACTAGGAAAATGTTCTTTCTCCTTGATCAGCAGTTCTACTTGGGGAAAATCTGTCCTCAGGGCCTAGCCTGGGACCTGGTACATAGTAGACACTTAACAAATATTTTCTGAATACACAAATACTTATGTTATTTAAAAAACTGAACACAATACTATACCTAACATTATAAACATTATGGGAAACTAAACATTATGGGGCCACTAAATAAGATACTTATAAATATTGTGTGGCAAAGTGGAAAATATTCATCAAAATATTAAATTTAAGAAGTGGGTGTTATGTGTCTAATTGTTTTTAAAAGCTTCATAGGGGAAAATCTAGAAGGAAAATATATACTGAAATACAGTGGTTGCAAGGTTTCCCAACTGTGTCATTGTTGACAATTGGGACCAGATGTATCTTTACTGCAGGGGTTGTCATGGGCACTCTAGGATGTTTAGCAGCATCCCTGGCCTTTACTACTTTACTACTAGATAGTAGCAGATAGTGCCTCTAAAATCTTTTGATGTCTGTTATATGCTTGTGTTTTTGTAAGATATATTTCTTAGGAAGTGAAAGCTAAATGGCATATACATTTAAAATTTTAATGGAGATTACCAAATTGCCCTCCAAAAAAAAAGGTTATATAACTTCACATTCCTATCAGTAGCTGGTAAGGAAACCCATTTGTTCATATCCTCATAAACACTAAATATTAGGAATACTTATATTCTTAATCAAGCAAATAAGTGAAAAATTATGTCTCGTGTCTTAAACTGTTATCTTTTATTCATTGGTAAGATAGAGAATCCTTCCGTTTGTTTAGATGTCATTTGTATTTCTTATTCTCTGAACTGTATAGTAGAACCTTTGGCTCATTTTCCTGTTGGGTTGTATGTAGTTTTCTTACTGATTTTTAGAGCTATTTATATATATATGGCATAAATCTTCTGCCTTACATATGTGTAGCATTGATTAATTGATCAATTGTGAGTTTTTGTATGTATACAAAGGTCACAGAGACTCTTGAGGGGGAAAACTGGCTTTCTCTTCTCTTCAAAATGTGTAAATATATGTATAGCATGAGAAAATGTTAATAAGTAAAAAGATTTGCTGAACTATAGCCCAAATCTTCTCTATTTACTCCTTTACTGAATATATGCTCCTAGAGGAGAGTGATTTTTCTTTCCTGTTCACTGCTATATCTATAATGCCTAAAATAGTGCCTGGCACAGGAAAGCAAACATTTCAATTAATGTTTGCTAAATTAAAGAATTGGTAGAATTTCAAGCAGGATGACACGATGAAGAGTAGACTTGAGGCAGATACCACTGAAAGAAGGCTGTGAGTGAGTCACATCTTAGTATGAAGTGGTTGAAGCCAACTGTTTCTCCTTCTCACTCCCCCTGCTACTAGTGGAATCAGTTTATTGAGAGAATATAATATAATTTATAATATGGAATAAGCAAAGGACAAAAGAGGGGATTTTGGAAAGATGGCACCTTGACGAGAACTGGCATGGTTTGGATGATAATCTGGAAGAGTTGAATAATTCTTCTGGATGAAGGTATTCAGCTGCTGAGGGGAAAAGGCATTGAAGGGTGGGAGGCATGGAAGTCAGATTCTGCTTGCTTTGAAATTTTGTATAGGGCGGGCTTGGATTTATAGAGATGTTACACTGTAGAAAAAAACCCATAAGATATTTGAGAGGATTTTGATGCAGTATTTTCATCTTGGTTTCTTTTGTGTGTACAAGTTTTTTCCAGGCCTTGTAATTTAAATTTTTAAAGTCTCATCATAGTGTCTTTTTTTTTTTTTTTTCACTTAGATTCATATGACTATGGGATATTATGTGAAGGTATTGAACTTCTAAATTCCCTGCTGCGTTTTAACACTTAAAATTAGTCATTGTCTGGTTATCAGTAGACAGTTTCAATTAGAACTGCCAAGTCCCATACTGTCTGGGTATTCAATTATTGAGTAAAGGAGTTTCCTTTTTTCTGTTTTCCATAATTAGGTCATTCCAGAAAGATGAGGATATATAGTGTCTTAACATTCATGGCTTACTGTTGTTTGCTAAAAGGTAAGACACAAAATCCTTTCATTAGGTTCTATATTTTAAATATTTTAACTATAAGATCAAAAGTGAAATAATAAAATGGATATAATTTTTATATAGAGGACTTCTATTCTTCCTTAATTATAATTGATAAACATATTTCATAACCCTATTTTACTGGACAAAGATATAAGGAGTATAGGCACACTGAAAGAAATAAAATTAACCCATATCCATTACTCGTGTGCCGGAGAAGGCAATGGCACCCCACTCCAGTATTCTTGCCTGGAAAATCCCACGGACGGAGGAGCCTGGTAGGCTGCAGTCCATGGGGTCGCTGAGAGTCAGACATGACTGAGCGACTTCACTTTCTCTTTTCACTTTCATGCATTGGAGAAGGAAATGGCAACCCACTCCAGTGTTCTTGCCTAGAGAATCCCAGGGACGGGGAAGCCTGGTGGGCTGCCATCTATGGGGGTCACACAGAGTCGGACACGACTGAAGTGACTTAGCATAGTATAGCATTACTCGTGTGCATGCTAAGTCGCTTCAGTCATGTCTGATTCTTTGCAACACTATGGACTATAGCCCGCCAAGTTCCTCTGTCCATGGGGATTCTCCAGGCAAGAATAATGGAGTGGATTTCCAGGTCCTCCTCCAGGGGATTTTCCCAATCCAGGAATTGAACTTGCGTCTCTTACATCTCCTGCAGTCGCAGGCAGGTTCTTTACTACTAGTGCCACCTGGGAAGCCCATCTATTACTCATTATCCATTATCTATTTCCCAAGAATAATTACTGAAAATATCCGGGGAAATGGCCTATGTGTATACTTTTACATATTTGTTTTAAATAAGGACAGGATCATTCTGTCCACCTTGCTCTATGACCTGTTTTATCCAATAAGTATATTCTAAGGAAGAACTGTAGCATACATGGAATGTCAGGGTAACACAGTACCTGCATCAGCCTGAGATGCTCCCTAAATCGCTATACTCATCTGGCCAGACAACTGATTAAGAGTTTGGGGGAATAAGTAGAGAGATCCATTGACTCTATGATTTAGACTATGTAAAAGGCAAATAAGTGTCCAGTCAAAGGACATTCTGGGGATGTCCACATGAAACAAAGTCTTCCTGGTTATAAGTACCACTTTACCATGTACTAGTTCTACAGTAGTGTATGTTTATGAATTTTGGGACAACTTGTTTAGCTAATTTTATTATTCTAACTTGGGGGTAAGATATGTCTCAGGCTCACTGGATAAAATAAATATTTCAGGGAAGTAAGTCCGTAAGTGTAATTATCATGTAAGTGACCAGATAAAGCTTCTGTAAATCCTGGACTCATTATATAAATTTTTTAAGGAATTTTCCATCTTCTAAAGATTGGTTATCTTTCTTTTCAGCATTTACTATCACAGTTTCCAAGGACCTGTATGTGGTAGAATATGGCAGCAATGTGACGTTGGAATGCAGATTTCCAGTAGACAAACAATTAAACCTGCATGTGTTAGTTGTTTACTGGGAAATGGAGGATAAGAAAATTATTCAGTTTGTGAATGGGAAGGAAGACCCGAACGTTCAGCACAGTAGCTACCATGGGAGGGCCCAACTGTTGAAGGACCAGCTCTTCTTGGGAAAGGCTGCACTTCAGATAACAGATGTGAAATTGCAGGATGCAGGGGTTTACTGTTGCTTGATCAGCTATGGCGGTGCCGACTACAAGCGGATTACTTTGAAAGTCGATGGTAAGATTTATTATAGATAATAAGGCACAACCTTTGTTAAAACCATATCTCAGTGTTGAACTTTTCGTTCTTGGAAGTCCAGCTTCACTTTCCACAGCAGCAGTCTGTTATTCATTCATTTGCACACTCATCCAATGAGCGTTGCTTGAGCACACCCGATTTGATAGACCCCAGAGATCTAGAGCCAAACATGACAGTCATGTTTCACAGTACATTCAGTTTTCCTAAAAATTCCTAAACTTCACTTTTTTATTATTATAAAAGTAATATGTATACACATACTTGCAAATAATTCACATACTATGGAAGAGGATACAATGAACTACAAAAATGTCTCTCCTCCCTTCGTCACTATATCTTTTGTGGCATGCAAAGGTAATAATCATTATTTGTATGTTCCTCCAGGAATTTTTTAATTTAGTACCTGTTTCTTAGTTTTATGAGGTCTGCCAGCATTTTCCTTCCTTGGAAACTCTCTATGTCAAATGTAAATACATATATTAAAAACAAATCCCATTGTAAAATTCACATTCAAAAAGACTTGAAGTCAATCTGTGAAGGCAAAAAATAATCATGTCAAGTATTGAATAAATGAAGAGTGTATGAACTGTGCTCACTGGGCACACTTTCATCTTAAAAATCTGTGCCAATATTATGTTGGAGCCTTGAAGAGGAACTGTGAGTGTCCGATTCCTAGGTACTGACCTATAAATATGATATATGGTCACCTGGGTTCAAAATTTGGGGTTGGTTCTAGCTAAATACAGAGAAGTAAATGGCAACCCACTCCAGTACTCTTGCCTGGAAAATCCCGTGGATGGAGGAGCCTGGTAGGCTGCAGTCCATGGGGTCACTAAGGGTCAGACACGACTGAGAGACTTCACTTTCATTTTTCACTTTCCTGCATTGGAGAAGGAAATGGCAACCCACTCCAGTGTTCTTGCCTGGAGAATCCCAGGGACGGCAGAGCCTGGTGGGCTGCTGTCTATGGGGTCGCACAGAGTCAGACATGACTGAAGTGACTTAGCAGCAGCAGCTAGCTAAATAAAGGAAAACACCTTAGCTGATACCCCTGCTTTCACTGTTAAGATCCACAAAATTGAGAGCTGAAAGAATCCCAGATGAGAGCAGCTAGTCCAAACACCCAAAGAAATCTCCACAAAGGATCTCCTATTTGCATACTTACTGCAATGATACCCTTATCATTTGGACCTCCTTTCCATAGCCTTTTGTAATTTCTTTCAGATATTGAGTTGGAATCTGCCATCTATAGTCACAGTTTTGAGAGTATCTGCTTGCTTCTTTTCTTCACATGGTGACCTTTTAATATGTGACTAGAGTTAAATAGTGTTCCTTGGTGTTTCTATTCCTGACCTAAACATCAATCTGAAGATCTGTAATATGAATAAGAAAAGTTTACATTTATCATAAAAGAGTAACTAATCATTATACATTCAAAATAAAATTTATATAGGAATGTGTCTTATTTCATGGTATATCACTGGGCCTCTGAATTTGGCTCAATTAATGCTACTATTGTCAAAATCTCACTTGTCTTATGAAATAGATTTTTAATTGTATCTTACCATATGTTTCTCCAGAGCAGATATTTATAAAAACAAGCTGATGGGATCCCAGGTTGAGATTTTTAATTTTTCTGCAGTCTATCAGCAGTTATCAGGCATACTATATTTCAAGGTATTATAGAAATGATCAAGACTTAGATCCATGAACAGCCAGCATTGTTAGATCTTGGGTGGGTAGGAAGAGTATCAGCCTGGCATAAGTGGATTAGAAGGAAGTACAGAGTATAAGCTTCTGCTTCCATAAGAAGAGTCTCTCATCAGCCTGTAGGGAATGTGCAGAGAGTGGGAAAGCTGTCCCTGTTGTAAAGTTGTTCTTCCAGTTTTTCTGGGCTCTGTAATGTCTCTTGGGGATTTGTGATTTTCTTTGCTGTAGTTTAACACAGTAGAAAACCTTTCAGCACTGATGATTTTTCCAAGGTGGGGTCCTTGATGGAGCAAAACAGATGACCAGCCAGATTTGAGGATGTGATTTGTTTGACCATTCCATTTCATATTGTAAATTACTAAATTGGCATCCTAGTACCAGAACATCTCATTGTCATTTGCACACAGTGGTCTTGGAGGTTATGTTGAGCTGCACTGAAAGCAAGCCAGACACCAAGCTTTCATTGCACTGAAGCCATGCTGGCTTACATGAGTTTTACAACTCAGGGAAGTATAACTCCTGAGTCATCTCCATATGCAAATAATTTCATGAGTAAAGCTGTCGAGCTTCTCTTCCCATCACTGCAAACATGTGGTCTCACAGCTTCCCCACAGGGAGTTCAGTCACCATGGGATTTTAAAGGTGAAGCATTTCAAGACTAAAATTTGAGTTTAGTTTTACATTAACTCAATTATTATTATCACTTTGGTGTTATTGCACCTTTGATTTTTGTTTAAATACCAGATTCTCAGACATTTGACTTTTCAATTGAAAATGTTATTTTTTCCTTAAACACTGAACCCTATAGCCAGTAAAATGAAGTGCCCACTTATACTTTCAAGAACTTAAATAGGATTAAGAAGTGAAGTCACTCAGTCGTGTTTGACTCTGCCCACCAGGCTCATCCGTCCATGGGATTCTCCATGCAAGAATACTGGAGTGGGTTGCCATTTCCTTCTCCAGGGGATCTTCCCAACTCAGGGATTGAACCCAGGTCTCCTGCATTGCAGGCAGATGCTTTAACCTCTGAGCCACCAGGGAAGCTTAAATAGGATTAGACAACTTAAAGAACAAAGTATGTGTAGTTATCCTGATAAAGCTAATTGTTGTATGGACCAAGGATTAACTGCTTTACCACCCCCATCTCTCCCCCAAATTCACCAACCAGTCTTGTTTAAGTTTTTTTCTGTAGCATTTGACCCCATATCATGTAACATATCATATAAATGTACCTATATATTTTGTTATTATCTCTTCTTCTTCTAGAATGTACAGTCCACAAAGACAGAGACTTTGGTCTGTTATATTTATTGCTGTTTTCCTGCTGTTTTCCTGTGTTCCTGTCTTACTACTACTCTTATATGCCAAATGGCATAGTAGTAAGACAGGAACACATTAAAAAAAACTTCTTGAATGAATGAATGATGTATTTCCTCAAATAGGATAAATCTAAAAATTTTGAAACTTGAACAAGTTTGGATATATGAAAATTTATTTCCAAGGCTGTTTATCAGGAGCTGTCAGTACTTTCTAAAGAATACCACGTGAGTGCACTTTGGTAGCAGTAGATGAGGAAGAGCAACTCTAGCAGAAATTCTGTAGTACTTAAGGGCCAGGCCCCACCCTAAGCACTTTGCCTGTATTACCGCATTTAATCCTTAAGTGACTCCTTGGAGTCAGAGCTTATCATGTTAAAAATGCATATTTTTCACATTTACTAGCTCTGAAATCTGAGTGTATCTTTCAGTAGGTAACATCTTAGAATCATGTGGTGTTACTCTCCTCATTTCATTGATGAGGAAACTGAGATCCAAAGAAATTTAAGTAATTTGCCAAGTTCTTTCGACTATTAAGTGATGAAGCCAAGTTCTAAACTCAAGCAATTTGGCTCTGAGGTCTGTGCTTAACAGCCAGGTTTTATTTTCTGTGTTTTTACCTCCAAAGTGTGTATTGAGCTATATTAATATATTGATTTAAAACTACTGTTAACTTTTCATGGTCTGGATTAGCACATGTGTACTCCAGATCTAGTAAACCAGTCATCTGCAAATTTTTTGATGTTTACCTATCCCATCAGGAAAGCATGTTAAATATATTTATGTGCGTGTGTGTTTATAAAGAATATATTTGTGCTAGTATATAGGTTATGTCATGAGAAATTGACAGTTTTAAAGGCAAAAGAAGTTGAACACCACCAATTTTATATGGTTCATATGAAAATACATTGGACAATCTATAAATATAAAAAATACAAATTTTAAAAAGATGACATGAGAATTTAATAAACATTATTTTCAATGTCTTACTGATTATGATACTCACTATCATCAGCTAATATTTCAAAGCAGACTATATCTTAGGTGAAATTCATTGATACCCAAAGTGGATGGTCTTGACAATCTTGAAGTTTTTTTTTTTAACCAATGCCGTGTCCTGTAGAGTTAGGTACTGTTTTACTTCATAAAGTTGTGGTAAGAAGTATCACTCCTGACATTTCCTTTTGCTTAAATTATTGATAATATCTTCAATGCTCATTTTCTTTGTGGGAAACCTTTTTATTAGTTGTTCATTTTGTAAGCAGATTAGTTTCGTTAAAATTAGATATGAGAACCTGAATATCTATAATAATCTCAAACAAATCACTGTCCTCCCTTTGGTGTTATAAAACCCCCTATTCCTTTAAGACCCTCATGAGGCACATGAAGTGAGGGGCAGTGTCAATCAGTAAAATTTGTTAAGCTTAGATTATTTCTTAATTGTTATGATAAAAATACATATGAATATAAGTTCTAATATTTTCTTCTTATACCTTTAGTGGTAACACTAAACTATTAGGAGTAAAAATTATACCAACAGAATAATAACATGTTAACATAGTTGTAATGAATAAAAATGAAATAAAGCTCTTAAGCAATATAAGTGCACTAATCTACTAAAATATTCAGTACATTGGACATCTTAATCCTAAAAGCATCCCAAATTAATGATCTAAAATTTAATCGAAGTTAAGTGATTTATTAAAATAACCAGCTAAAAAGTTTTAAAAATAAGTATCATAATATAGTATTCTAGATGAAATCCTAGAACAGCAAAAGGGCAGTAGGGAAAATCTAGTGAAATGGAACAAAGTATAAGATTTAGTTAACAGAACTGTGAACTTCCTGATGTTCAAGTTGGTTTTAGAAAAGGCAGAGGAACCAGAGATCAAATTGCCAGCATCCGCTGGATCATGGAAAAAAGCAAGAGAGTTCCAGAAAAACATCTATTTCTGCTTTATTGACTATGCCAAAGCCTTTGACTGTGTAGATCACAATAAACTGTGGAAAATTCTGAAAGAGATGGGAATACCAGACCACCTGATCTGCCTCTTGAGAAATCTGTATGCAGGTCAGGAAGCAACAGTTAGAACTGGACATGGAACAACAGACTGGTTCCAAATAGGAAAAGGAGTACGTCAAGGCTGTATATTGTCACCCTGTTTATTTAAGTTATATGCAGAGTACATCATGAGAAATGCTGGACTGGAAGAAGCACAAGTTGGAATCAAGATTGCTGGGAGAAATATCAATAACCTCAGATATGCAGATGACACCACCCTTATGGCAGAAAGTGAAGAGGAACTAAAAAGCCTCTTGATGAAAGTGAAAGTGGGGAGTGAAAAGGTTGGGTTAAAGCTCAACATTCAGAAAACGAAGATCATGGCATCTGGTCCCATCACTTCATGGGAAATAGATGGGGAAACAGTGGAAACAGTGTCAGACTTTATTTTTCTGGGCTCCAAAATCACTACAGATGGTGACTGCAGCCATGAAATTAAAAGATGCTTACTCCTTGGAAGGAAAGTTATGACCAACCTAGATAGCATATTCAAAAGCAGAGACATCACTTTGCCAACAAAGGTTCGCCTAGTCAAGGCTATGGTCTTTCCTGTGGTCATGTATGGATGTGAGAGTTGAACTGTGAAGAAGGCTGAGCGCCGAAGAATTGATGCTTTTGCGCTGTGGTGTTGGAGAAGACTCTTGAGAGTCCGTTGGACTGCAAGGAGATCCAACCAGTCCATTCTGAAGGAGATCAGCCCTGGGATTTCTTTGGAAGGAATGATGCTAAAGCTGAAACTCCAGTATTTTGGCCATCTCATGAGAAGAGTTGACTCATTGGAGAAGACTCTGATGCTGGGAGGGATTGGGGGCGGGAGGAGAAGGGGACGATAGAGGATGAAATGGCTGGATGGCATCATTGACCTGATGGATGTGAGTCTGAGTGACCTCCAGGAGTTGGTGATGGACAGGGAGGCCTGGCGTGCTGCAGTTCATGGGGTCGCAAAGAGTCGGACACGACTGAGCGACTGATCTGATCTGATTGTTCTAGTGTTGGCTCCTTAGGATGAAAGTACCATGGTAATGTAAGGTGGTAATAGTAGGGGAAACTGGAGGAGAGGTACGCGGGTACCCTATACTATCTTTGGAACTTTTCTGTAAATCTAAAACTATTCTAAAATCCTATAAATGCACTTAAACTTTAAAAAGTACCATTCAGGAACATGTATCAACTTTTACAATGACATAATACTATTTTCATTCCTAATTTCTGATCATTCATGTAATGTTGAAAAAGTAAATGGCATATCAATTTGAAATTTTCTGTTTATTAAATAAAATGTAAGAAAACAATGCTGAACAGCTGGAGAGGTTTGTATTTATGAAGACAGCTTTACAACAACAAAGGGAAAATGTACAGGAATAAATTTAAGAATTTGGTCCTTTATAAAAACTATAAAACTTTACTGAGAAACATATAAAGACTTGAATAAATGAACAGACATGTTTTATATTTGGATAGAAAGACTACTGATTTTAAGTTGAAAGTTCTCTTTTAAAACAATCTGTACATTTACTTTGACCTCAATAAAAATAGCAATATACTTTTATAGCAAGATAGGTATTCCTTTAAGCCCAAACTTGGCCCAAGTATGTGTGGAAGAGTTGAGGCAGAACTACCAGACTCAGATGCTGAGACATCTGAGCTTTAAGATTATTTCTCTGAGAACAGCCTGGATTGGTATTCTATCTAAGGTTGACAAAACCAAAAAGCCACATGTCTAGTTCTGTGTTAAGTGAAAGCCATGCCTTCTTTTTGTTCATGACCTAGCTCCATACCGCAAAATCTACCACACAATTTCTGTGGATCCAGTCACCGCTGAACATGAATTAACGTGTCAGGCTGAGGGTTACCCTGAAGCTGATGTCGTCTGGACAAGTAGCGATCACCAAGTCCTGAGTGGCAAAACCAGCATCACCAGTTCGAAGAGGGAGGAAAAGCTTTTCAATGTGACCAGCACACTGAGAATCAACACAACAGCTGACAAAATTTTCTACTGCACTTTTCGGAGATTAGGTCATGAGGAAAATAACACAGCTGAGTTGGTCGTCCCAGGTAATATTTTGAATATCTCAATTAAAATGTGCCTAGTATTGTCTCTTGGTATAGCCTGATGCCTGCTCATCATAAACTTTCATTGTTTGTTGAATGAATGAATGAATAAATTATATGAATGAACTACATTTACAAAATGCATTCTGCTTCCTCACCTCCATTCATTTGAGTCATATTTCTACTTAGTAAACATTAAGGACTGATGCTAAAGCTGAAACTCCAATACTTTAGCCACCTCATATGAAGAGTTGACTCATTGGAAAAGACTCTGATGCTGGAGGGATTGGGGGCAGAAGGAGAAGGGGACGACAGAGAATGAGATTGCTGGATGGCATCACCAACTCGATGGACATGAGTTTGAGTAAACTCCAGGAGTTGGTGATGGACAGGGGGGCCTGGAATGCTGTGATTCATGGGGTTGCAAAGAGTTGGACACGACTGAGCAACTGAACTGAACTGAAACATTAAGCAAGTATTTATTCAATATGCTGTACGTTCCAGGCATTAGAGGCTCATAGAAAAGTAAAAAGCAGTTAACACTCTGCAGGAAATGGGTAATAAAACAGGCAATCTCATTTCATGTTAGAAATGTTCTTGTGGCTGGGGGGATCTGGGGAAGCACCTGAGAGGAAGACTCAACTCAGGCCATGTGTCAGGAATCCAGATCTGAGTACGTCACAGCTGTTTCCTTCTTTCCAGAGTTTCTGTGGCAGGAAACAAATAGGATGCACTTTTCTATCTTATTCCAGATGGGAGAGTGCCTTCCTGCCCATTCTGTCTCCTCCAAGGTAGTCTTCTTAGTGCATAAATCAGTGTTCCCCTGGGCAAGCGACTTGATTCCTTCTGTGCTTTTCACTTTTCTTACATAGTTATAACCTATTGGGCAACAGTATCCTGGAAATACATGGGCTACAATGCATGAAAATGATTTGAGACTCTTGTTTGCACAGAATCAGCTATATTTTTATCTCACTTTCCTACAGAAGTGGATAAGGCAGGATATAATCTGGTGAGAAGCTCAGACCTTTAGAGAAGGTGAGCCTTGAGCTGCTGCTGCTGCTAAGTCACTTCAGTCGTGTCCGACTCTGTGTGACCCCATAGACGTCAGCCCACCAGGCTCTCCTGCCCCTGGGATTCTCCAGGCAAGAAAACTGGAGTGGGTTGCCATTTCCTTCTCCAATGCATGAAAGCGAAAAAGTGAAAGTGAAGTCGCTCAGTCGTGTCCGACTCTTAGCGACCCCATGGACTGCAGCCCACCAGGCTCCTCCATCCATGGGATTTTCCAAGCAAGAGTACTGGAGTGGGGTGCCGAGCATGATGTTAATATAAACCCAGAGGTCTTCTCAGAGGCACTTCTCACCACACTTTCCTCACCCCCACTAGATGTTGACAGTAAAGCTCTGATACTTCAGAGAAAACAAACCAAAAATTGAATAGAAAAGGCAAACAATAGGAAAAGACAATCCAGGGTAGCCCTAAGAACAAAAAGAACAAAAGCAGTTTAGAAAAATTAAAGAGTCACTTTGGGAGGAGCTGCATTAGTATTTCCCTGCTATTTAAAAGCTGTTTTATAACAACTTACTTGTGGGAAGACCTAAGGTTAACTCACCTAACTGTTTGAAATATGTGTTCTCATCTGTCACCTGGCGTTTTTTTCTTTAATACTTGGCACACCTGACTCATAAAGTTATTAACAGACTTTGTAAACTGCCAGCTACTAGAGAAAGACTGACTATGATTGTGGCTTTAAAACTTGAACTAGGTAATCATGAATCATGGCTAATGGTGGGAGGTGGGAGTTAGTCTCTGAGCATCATGTGCCATAAGACCGCTTTTCCTCCTGCAAGGGGCTGGAGATAGAATGGTGAAAAGTACCAATGATTAGATGTCCCAGGGTGTTCAAACGGTGGAGAGAGAAAAAAAAGCAAACCGTGATCTACAGTCATGGCCACAGATGTGGGGAAGAAGGAGCTCTTTTGGGAGTGCCAATTAGCCATCATACTGCATCTTTGCCATGTGCAGTGGGCTGCTAGCTTTTATATTAAGGAATGCAAGAAGTGAAATAATCAAGGCTATCATATAATACTGAGCTGCCACTCCCTGTGAAAAGCATTTTATTAACATTTAGCCTGACAAAAATTTCAGTATCATTTCCATTTTGTAGATTGGTTAAAAGATTTGCCAGAGAACTCAAAGCTAGTGAGTAGCAGCAGAACTTACCCCCAGGTCCACCTGTCCAACACCTGGGCTGCTTCCAGTTTTCCATGTTGCCCCTATTTTCATATCTGAGGTATTTCACCATTCCAGCCCCTCATTGGAAAGGAACTTTTGGTACTTAAGAAAATGCTAACCTAAATTAAATGTCAAAGATGATGATTCTCTTGGTCCCTCCCAAAGAAAATTTTATCTTTAGTCAATTTCATTTTATTTTGTTTTTCAGAACCATATCTAGATCCAGCAAAAAAGAGGAATCACTTGGTGACTCTGGGAGCTCTCTTCTTGTTCCTGAGTGTAACCCTGGCAGTCATCTTCTGTCTGAAAAGAGATGGTATTTCCTTTATTGTGACAGTCTCTGGTGGGGTTGTGGGAAAATGTATGAGAGTGCTACTGTTGTCACAGTGGCGCTTGCTGGGCAGAGCCAGGGATGCTACATCTCCTGTAATGTGCAGGATAGTCATGTATCAGAAAACTTTTCTACCCTATTCAAATGCTAGGGGTGCCCCTAACAGGAAACAGTGATTTACAAAATGCCTTTCTATTAGCCTTCCCTTCCAGGGCCAACTTTCAGTTATGCAAAGTATATTTTTAGCTACGGTTCTGTAGCATCATTTGAATTGGAGGGTGGCAGTAAACACTTGTAGTAACATTTCTAAGGGGGTGAGACTTGGATCATGACTGCAGGTAAACCTGGCTTGCCTCTGCAAGGTAGCACAAAGATACTCCACTGTTTAACAGCAGTTATAGTGAAACTGTGCAGGATTTCAGGGTGAAGATCATGAGAAAAAGGGTGTGCATGGAGGTTGAAGAAGACCAAGTGTTAAGCAGTTTCTTTCTATCATGCAAATAACCACAGACTTACAGGAAAGAAAAAGTTAACATGCCTGTTGGTTTCAGTTGAATTTGTCTTGAGTTAGTTACACTGTTATATTGAGCTGGGTTCTGGGAGCTTTAAATAATAAATAGTTCCTTATGTAGAACAGTGATACTTTTACCACAGAGCAGTTTGCTGAAGGTATTATATAGTTTTCAAAATACTTTTAATGTGTATATTTCTCTATTTACCCAAGGGGACAATTAAAATTCAGGAAAATGTATCTATTCAAATAATTTCCTTTCATTTTAAGATGATTCAGAGTAAACATTTCCCCAATACTTTGAGAAGTATACCAAAGGATCTGATGATGATCTGTGTATAGAGTTATCTGATGGCAAATAGGGAAGTGGAAAATGGAAGGGAATTTCAGTAGTTGTTGAGAAATTCCCTACAACCCCTTAAGAGATGGGTGGATCTGGGAAAGGGGTGTAATTGAGGGAGTGGAGGTCAGCTTCTTTTAACGAACAGAGAACTGAAACAGCCAGTCTATATGGATCAAGTTTCAGTGATAGGAAAATCCTGAGGTGGTGTTGATTTGTCCAAGGAAGTGGCTGTGACCACAACTTGCATTTCCATATGAAAAATCATTAACTGGCATTAGAAAGGGCTAGAAAACTAAAGTATAATAAAGTGTCTCAGGATATGGTACATCTGTGGGGGAAGAATAAAAAATAAAAATATATACCCCTGAAGAAAATTTAGGAACAAAATATGTGTTCTAAACTGTTGGGACCCCTGGAAAAAGGAAGTCTACCAGATTTCCTAAGGGATTAGAAATATTTCATAGGAACCTAGGATTTAAACTTGAGTCATTGTGTGGGATGTATAGTTGTATTACATGAAAATAAAAATAACTTTTTTCTTCAAGTGAGAATGATGGATATAGAAAAATGTGGCACCCGAGATACGAATTCAAAGCAACAAAATGGTAAGAATTTTAGCAGGGATTGGAATTTTAAGAAAGGAAACAAAATGTTAAAAAACGAGGGGAAAGCTATCATTATAATCTCCCCTTATTTTACTGAATGCTGAGTGTTGGAACTACCAGCTCCTATTTGTCCCACGACTCAGATATAAGAACGGTTCCACAGTCTGAGGTTTAGGGATAGCAGAGGGGAGTAGAGGGGTACCCTCTGGGGAGGTGGGAGAAGGAGGCAACTTCTCTCTGCTAGGTCCTTTGCTTTGCATCCTAACATCTCCCTGCATTAGGGGACCAAGTTGATTTATGTGGATGGGTGATAGATGAATGGATGGGTAGATAGATGAAACTTTTATATTGGGCACTGTGTGTACTGCTTCATGTACAATACCTCAATCTTATCCCTCCACAATATCAAAGAAGATTTATTTTTTTATTATCCCAGGATAATACTAGATTATCCTATTTTATAGTGTAGAAAGCAAAGAGTCAAGAAGATAATATGAATTGCTCAAGAACACAAGTCTTGACAAAAATCAGGCTTTCAGTTCAGTTCAGTCACTCAGTCATGTCCGACTCTTTGTGACCCCATGAATCGCAGCACACCAGGCCTCCCTGTCCATCACCAACTCCCAGAGTTTACTCAAACTCACGTCCATCGAGTCAGTGATGCCATCCAGCCATCTCATCCTCTGTCGTCCCCTTTTCCTCCTGCCCCCAATCCCTCCCAGCATCAGAGTCTTTTCCAATGAGTCAGCTCTTCACATGAGGTGGTCAAGGTATTGGAGTTTCAGCTTTAGCATCATTCCTTCCAAAGAACACCCAGGGCTGATCTCCTTTAGAATGGACTGGTTGGATCTCCTTTGGAGCCTGCTAATCTGACCGTGGAACCTAACTCTTAACCTGTTTACTTAAATCTGTTTCACCACAAATGTCTACGTTTGTAGAAGTCCAGAAAGACCTCACCCAGTAAAGTTAAGCAAAATAAAATTTAAAAAAAAAAAAAAAAAAAATAAAGACCTCACCCAGTCAAGATCATTGAACTAAGAAGAAAACTATATTAAGATTTCTGATTCTTCTTACATAATTTGAAACCAAACTTCACAATAAGCCCAGGTTTAAAGTTAGTCTAATTACCCTGGACAAGCTCAGGCATATTTCATTATGTAGTCCATAACACTCATTTGTGTTGTAAAGCTAATTAGTGAGTGTTGTTTGGAGCTTCTTAGGGTGACAGACCATCCCAGTTTGCCAAGAAGTAAGGGTTTTCTCAGAGCATGAGTCTTTCAGTTTCATAACCAGGACAGTTCCTGGCAAACCATGGTAGATGGTTACAGTCTATCATGTAAAGGGAATTGGGCATAAATATAATGTTTCTTTGTCTTGTTGAAAGCTTATTATATCCTCTAGCAAATATATCTTATGTTTCTCATTTTCACTCTCCAGCTATACAGTTTGAGGAGACGTAATCCAGTGTTGAAACTTCTGCTCTTAAAACAGGGATTCTCAGCCTGTGGTTTGGGTTTATCAGACCAGAGGTATGCAGTGGGCCAAGGGGCTGCAGATGATGGAGAACTTAAAAAGCCCACACTCTGAGAACAGAAGCTGAGAAAGAAGAGGAAGACAAAGGAAGAAGGTACCCTGGAAGAAAACATTGGTACTTCAGAATGATGGAAGACTCATCAATACATGTGAAAAGGAGAAAGGACACTTTTAAATGATGAACCTCCTTGCACATTATCCATCATTCATCTCTGAAAACAGGTTGAGATTCCCTGATTTAATGGTCAGTTCCTACAGAAGTGCCCTTTGCCTTTACTCATGTCTTGATTTGTCTTCTGGTTGATTGAACATCCTAGTGTTGCCACAGTGTTTGAGTATGATTTATTTTTATTTATTTTGAGTCTGTGGGGTCTTGTCATGTGATTGTGGTTGTGAGCTATTTCTTCTGAAGATATGCTGTAGTAGAAATTAACACTTTGTCACCAGACCAAATTTACTGCTTGATGACTTGTGTGTGTCAAGTAAAACGTAGCATTTGTAAAGTATTTGATATCCTCTATAACTGTCAGTACTTACGAATCATAGAGAACAAACCATTAGTTTGTATAAGATATTTTTAATGCCTTATTTCACCCACTGATACTTCAGTTGACTTCGATAATCTTATTCTCAGACCTCAAAATAAGATATGTTACCAAAATATCTCTTATATTTAAATATCAGCTTTACAACTATGTGTGCACATAATCTCATTTCATCCTTGTAGCATCTGTGTTGTGGTAAGCACTATTATTCTACCTGTTTCACAGCTGAGGGAACAGAGGTACAGAAACTTGACCAAGGCAATACATAGCAGACCTCAGATTTCCAAAGTTGTCACCCTTTGTCTTTTTATTTATTTATTTATTTAAATTGAGATATAGTTGATTTACAGTGTCATGCCAATCTCTGCTCTTAGGCAAAATAACTCATATTTTAGGCAAAATAACATACATATATATATGTTCTTTTTTAATTATTAAAGAATTAATAAAAGCACTTTTTTACCTTCTGTCCTTTTAGAATATAATTTACAGCTATGCTTTACTTTAAGACATGTTCATTCAGCAAACATTTAGGAAGTGCCCTAGCATGTCAGTCACTGTGCCAGGCAGAGTCTACAGATGTGTGAGCAAGATAAGGAAACTTCCCTCTAGGACCTCATAGTACAATAAGGACATTAATAAGAAAATGTATTGCTACAATATGCTATAAGGCACTTATAGCACTAGGTATAAGAGGAGAAAAATGTTGTGAGGAGAAAAGTTTAGAAAGTTTCCAAAGGAGGGGATTCTCTGGGTAGCCAGTCAGTGTGTTCCTGGACAGTTGAAAAGCATAAATATTTTAAAAATCAAAACAATTTCAGTTTATGAGATATCAGTATTCTTTAAAACCATGGAAAATGGCTCTTGAAATCCTTTTCTATCACTGTATTTACCCCTGATTTGTTTGCCTTTGCCATGAAATTTGATGCTTATTTATATAGGGCCTGGTATTGTTAATAGCAGTTTTCTTTTTTATTTAAATGCAACTGAATTTTGAATTTATACTTTTTCATGATTTGAAATTCAAGAAGTCCTATGCTATGCTATGTGAAGTCACTTCAGTCGTGTCCGACTCTGTGCGACCCCATAGACGGCAGCCCACCAGGCTCCCCCATCCCTGGGATTCTCCAGGCAAGAACACTGGAGTGGGTTGCCATTTCCTTCTCCAATGCATGAAAGTGAAAAGTGAAAGTGAAGTCGCTCAGTCATGTCCGACTCTTAGCGACCCCATGGATTGCAGCCTAACAGGCTCCTCCGTTCATTGGATTTTCCAAGCAAGAGTACTGGAGTGGGGTGCCATTGCCGGAGACATTAAAAAGTCTCCATTCCATCCTCCTACTCATCTAGTTTCCCTTTCCAGAAGCAACCACTCTTATCTTTTGTTCATTTGTCTTCTAAAGATATTCTGTGAATATATGTGGAAATACTTGTAAAATGTATATATTTTTGATTTTTGCTCTTTTCCACATAAGTGGTAATGCATTATACATCTGCTGTGCACTTTGCTATTTTTATTTAATATACTATTTCTTATGTAGTAGATAGAACAAATGTGAAGTTCCTAGAGGCTGGGCACTGTCTTGTTTGTCCTAGGTCATCTTTTCCATAGCCTCTTAGTGTCTTTCAGAAGTATGTGTGCATGCTAAGTCACCAGTCGTGTCCCTGTGTGACCCTATGGACTGTAGCCTGCCAGGCTTCTCTGTCCATGGAATGCTCCAGGAGAGAATACTGGAGTTAGTTGCCCTGCTTTTCTCCAGGGGATCTCCCCATCCCAAGGATCAAACCCACATTTGACTTTATGGGAGACATAAAAGAAGTGGGTTCAATCCCTAGGTTGGGAAGATCACCTGGAAGAGGGCAGGGCAACCCATTCCAGTATTCTTGCCTGGAGAACTCCATGGACAGAGAAGCCTGGCAGGCTACAGTCCCAGGGTGATACATACCAAATAGTTACTACATTTAGACAACCAGCCTTTGTCGAGTACTTGCTCTATGACTGTGTTTGGATGTGGTTTATTTTATGTTTCTCAAAGAGATAATGTGTTTCTCACAGTGGATTTTCCAGAATGTACCATGTGAACCTGGCCTTAAAGGATGATTTATTGCTAAGTCTGTATGACAGAATCATGTCTGGAACTTTTTTTTTCTTCTGTTTTCTCTTGAATATAAACTTGACTTTGATGGTGCACTTTAAAAATATGTGTTCTTTTTGGAAATTCCAGTCAAGAACCTTGACCCTAGATCCTCATTTGTGTCAGAAAAGGTTTGTGAGGCCTGTGAGCTGCCTGAACCCTTGAATCCAACCAGTTCTTACCATTACACAGGTCTCCTAAGATATTGCTTTCCAAAGGTTCAGATGCCCTCTAAGGAGATCCCAGAATATTTCTTCCCTCCTCACTCACCTGGATCAGTGACAAGGAAAATATTCTTTGCTTTGCCACACTGACTCAATGGACGTGAGTCTGAATGAACTCTGGGAGTTGGTGATGGACAGGGAGGCCTCGCGTGCTGCGATTCATGGGGTCACAAAGAGTCGGACACGACTGAGCGAATGAACTGAACTGAACTGAAGGCTGAAGAAACAGAATCTCCAACAGAAGTTTTCCTGTTATATTTTTGTACATGTTCATTTGCACAATATCCCTTGTTTGAGTGACAGTATCCTTTGTTTTGTGTGAAGTTCAAGCAAGAATTTGGTTCAGCAAGTTGTGAACCAAACACAACTTGTTAGTTCATTCCTAAATCTTAATGCCGTTTTGTGGTGTTGGATTTATAAGGCACTTTATTCCTTTGTCTTGTGTTTCATTGTAAATGATATAGGGAGAGATGATATCTAATTCTGCATTTGTCATTGTTTACACGTGCATTAATTTAATAAAATATTCTTATTTATTTTGTTCCTCAGTTCATCTGCATATCGATTTTCTTGTTTCCTACATGTTTTATAAAAACATTCTGAGTTTAACATCATGATGGAGACAATTACTTGGAATATCTTCAGCTACGTTCTTAGTTCTGTTTTTCATATCTATGTAAACATAGCGGCTATGTTTACACAGTATATTCTTGCAACCCATATGATAAAAAATATCAAAAGATGTTTTAAAGACTGTATTGAAAATTTTCATCCTCTCTCACTTGATAGCTTCCTTTAGGATAGTTCCAAGAAGAGAGTCAAAATTGTGATGTTCAGATCACTATTGTGAAGATCTGAGGGAAGAAAGATGAGAAAAAAGTGATCTTCGAGAGAACTATAAGGAAATGAAGGGACTTTACTTTACAAGAGTACTCTTCTCAGATCAGTAGACATGGATATGCAAGCCCATGCATGTGAAGCTGGATTTATTCAGTCATCAAGTTCTGAAAAGGAAGTGAGAAACCTAGAACAAAGTTGAGGATTAAGGCCTGGCACAGGGTGGGGCAGTGAGATTTAATGTGTCAACTAACTTACGTAGTCATCAATCTTACTTTAAAGAGACTTTTAATCATTTCTCTAAATCAGACACTCTTAAAAGATAATGATGACTATTTCTAGGAATATATGACAGATTATAGATGATTCTAAAGAAAAAGCTTCAGTATCTTTGTAGAATGATGATATAATGTTTATGCTACTGCTGGGCAATGAAAGCAATAAAAATCTTTAGTTAACATCAGAATATTTCACCTTTCTGACCAGACTTCCTGGCTGGCTTTGGTGGTCATGGTTCTGGATGAAATTCTGTGACATTGGAAGGGTCTATATTGTAGGAAAGTTAGCCTGAAAATGGACCGTGAGCTTTCATTAAGGTTTTACTGCAATCCCATTTATAAGCATGTGACTGTCTGCCACAAGTGGACCAAATATATTTTTATGTAAATATTTTAGAAACAGTTCAGTTCAGTTGCTCAGTC
Organism: Tragelaphus eurycerus; assembly: GCA_935064755.1. Taxonomy (NCBI): domain Eukaryota; kingdom Metazoa; phylum Chordata; class Mammalia; order Artiodactyla; family Bovidae; genus Tragelaphus; species Tragelaphus eurycerus. The sequence goes on along the minus strand of CAKXYN010000015.1, from coordinate 13,032,658 downwards.
GTGTCCGACTCTTTGCAACCCCATCAATTGCAGCACACCAGGCCTCCCTGTCCATCACCAACTCCCGGAGTTTACTCAAACTCATGTGCATGGAGTCGGTGATGCCATCCAGCCATCTCATCCTCTGTCGTCCCCTTCTCCTCCTGCCCCCAATCCCTCTCAGCATCAGGGTCTTTTCCAATGAGTCAACTCTTCTCATGAGGTGGCCAAAGTATTGGAGTTTCAGCTTTAGCATCAGTCCTTCCAATGAACACCCAGGACTCATCTCCTTTAGAATGGACTGGTTGGATCTCCTTGCAGTCCAAGGGAGTCTCAAGAGTCTTCTCCAACACCACAGTTCAAAAGCATCAATTCTTCGGCACTCAGCTTTCTTCACAGTCCAACTCTCACATCCATACATGACCACTGGAAAAACCATAGCCTTGACTAGAGACAGACCTTTGTTGGCAAAGTAATGTCTCTGCTTTTCAATATGCTATCTAGGTTGCCTTCCAAGGAGTAAGTGTCTTTTCATTTCATGGCTGCAGTCACCATCTGCAGTGATTTTGGAGCCCAAGAAAATAAAGTCTGACACTGTTTCCACTGTTTCCCTATCTATTTGCCATGAAGTGATGGGACCAGATGCCATGATCTTTGTTTTCTGAATGTTGAGCTTTAAGCCAACTTTTTCACTCTACTCTTTCACTTTCATCAAGAGGCTCTTTAGTTCCTCTTCACTTTCTGTCACAAGGGTGGTGTCATCTATAGGTTACTACTATTTTAAAACTTAGAATTCAGAATTAACTTTTTCACTATATATATACAAAACCAAATTTGTGAAGATAAATACATTTCATTTTTATAATTTTTCCCTCTTCCAGGCCCGCTAAGTTTCAAGGAAATTAATATTATGAGCCAAATTTTTCCTATTATAATTTACATATTTTCAGAATTATCTGTATTTGAAAAGAGATTAGGGCCTTTCATGGTGATCTACTGGCTGAGACTCTGTACTCTCAATGTAGTGAGTCTGGGTTTAATCCCTGATCAGGAAGCTAGATCCCATATGCCACAATTAAGGGTTTGCATGCTGCCACCAAAGATCCTGCATGCTGCAACAAAGATGGGAGATCCTATATGCCACAACTAAGACTTGGTGCAACCAGATAAATAAATAAATATTTTTAAGAAGTTAAATTTTAACCAAACTGAAGCAGTTACCATTCAGTTGCTCAGTTGTGTCCGATTCTTTGCCACCCCATGGACTGCAGCATGCCACGCCTCCCTGTCCTTCACTGTCTCCCAGAGTTTTTTTAGATTCATGTCCATTGAGTCGATGATGCCATCCAACCATCTCATCCTTTGTTTCCCCCTTCTCCTCCTGCTGCTGCGTCACTTCAGTCGTGTCCAACTCTGTGTGACCCCATAGATGGCAGCCAACCAGGCTCCCCCGTCCCTGGGATTCTCCAGGCAAGAACACTGGAGTGGGTTGCCATTTCCTTCTCCAGTGCATGAAAGTGAAAAGTGAAAGTGAAGTCGCTCAGTCATGTCCAACTCCAGCGACCCCAGAAACTGCAGCCTACCAGGCTTCTCTGTCCATGGGATTTTCCAGGCAAAAGTACTATATTGGGGTCCCATTGCCTTCTCCCTTCTCCTCCTACCCTCCATCTTTCCCAGCATCAGTCGCTTTTAGGTTGGTCATAACTTTCCTTCCAAGGAGTAAGTGTCTTTTCATTTCATGGCTGCAGTCACCATCTGCAGTGATTTTGGAGCCCAAAAAGATAAAGTCTGACACTGTTTGCAGTGTTTCCCCATCTATTTGCCATGAAGTGATGGGACCAGATGCCATGAAATGGCAAATAAGTTGACTGTTCGCATCAGGTGGCCAAAGTAGTGGAGTTTCAGCTTTAGCATCAGTCCTTCCAATGAATATTCAGGACTGATTTCCTTTAGGATTCACTGGTTGAATCTCCTTGCAGTCCAAGGGACTCTCAAGAGTCTTCTCCAACACCGCAGTTCAAAAGCATCAATTCTTCGGTGCTCAGCCTTCTTTATGGTCCAACTCTCACATCTGTACATGACTACTGGAAAAACCATAGCTTTGACTATATGGACTTTTCTCAGCAAAGTGATAGCTCTGCTTTTTAATACACTGTCTACATTTGTCACCACCTCATGTGAAGAGTTGACTCATTGGAAAAGACTCTGATGCTGGGAGGGATTGGGGGCAGGAGGAGAAGGGGACGACAGAGGATGAGATGGCTGGATGGCATCACTGACTCGATGGACGTGAGTCTGAGTGAACTCTGGGAGTTGGTGATGGATAGGGAGGCTTGGCGTGCTGCGATTCATGGGGTCGCAAAGAGTTGGACACGACTGAGCGACTGAACTGAACTGAACATTTGTCATAGCTTTTCTTGCAAGGAGCAGGTGTCTTAATTTCGTGGTTGCAGTCACCATCCACAGTGTTTTTGGAGCCCAAGAAAATCAAATAATTATGATAATTACCATTTATTGAGCATGTACTCAGTGTGAGGCACTAGGATTACACACATTATCTCATTTAATGTCATGGCCTGGTGATGAGGTGTGCCACAAAAGTGCACCACATTTACCTGGAAAGCTACCAAATCAGGAAAGTTAAGAAAAACTGGAGCGTTCATAAGGCAAAATTGGAATTCCTTGGTGGTACAGTGGATAAGAATCTGCCTGCCAATGCAGGGGGCATGAGTTTGATCCCTGCTCCAGGGAGATTCCATGTGCTGTGGGGCAACTAAGCCCGTGTGCCACAACCTCTGAGATTGCATGCTGCAACTCCTGAAGCCCATGCATCTAGAGCCCATGCTCCTCAACAAGAGAGCCCACTGCAATGAGAAGCCTGAGCATCTCAGCAAAAAGTAGCCCCAGGTTGCTGCAACTAGAGAAAACCCACATGCAGCAATGAAGATCCAGCACAGAGAAAAATAATGTTTTAAGGCAAAAATAAATAACTTCATAATTGCAGTGATATTATGGGAAGGTGTTTTTTTTTAAAAGAGTTTGTATTATAATTCTTGCTGATTGTTTACTTATTTTCCCTCGAGAGAAAAGTACAATGATCATTCAAATGTTATATATATATAAAACTGTAACATTAATTTTTAGTAGAGAGTAAGTTGTGGAACATTGGCTAATATATACACTTCTCAGTTTCTTACTGTTGTGAAACTATTGTATTTTGACTGTTTTCCACCAATTTGTGATGTGAGTGCTGATTCTATAACAATAGTATAGTATTCATAGTATAACAATGAAGTTGTATGAACAGGAAATTCTGAATATATATTTGCACTCAAGTAAATATGATCAGTAAACAGATCACTGATCTCCACTTTCCATTCTATGTGCCCTCTCTAGGATATCTCTTTTTATAGAAATGATAATGGCTTATACTATCTCACCAAGAAGGGAGACAGGCTGGGGAGATCGGTAGCCGCCTAGAGTGTGGAGTGAAACCTCACCCACAACCCCAGGATTCAGCTCCTCATCAGAGCTTTTCAGTCCAGGTGGGAAGCCAAGAGATGACCCAGAGAGGGAAAGGAGGTCAAAAATGGTAAGAAGAGACACCCACTGCAAGGATGGGGCCTGAGCATCATCACCATCCTGGTTGAAGGGGAGGTAGAAGGAGGTGAAGACGCATCCATTTTCTACACTTGAAGCGTCTCTTGGCTGGAGATCTGTCAAAGAATCACACACTATCACATTCATACTTTGAGAGCCCTGAGGATGACTACAGTGGGGACAGAACTGAATGAGGACAGCATTCCAATGCCTACATTTTGGGACAGGAAGATTCTCAACATAAGAAACAAATGGTTTACCAGAATAAGTTCTTCTGGCAGGATTGTGTTATGTCTCAACATATTAATCTTATTTTTCTCTGTGTATTTCCTGCCTCCCTATTGGGCATCTGAGGGTCAGTTTTCCTTCCCAAGCCCATGCCAAAGCTGAGACCTAGAAAGTACCACTTTGAAACGTAAATTCCACTCCCATTTCCCACAGTTCTACTATAAGCATCTCAGTGGGTGACAAACTCTTCAGACTTCTACATGCCAAGTATTTACATGATATTGTGGGAGAGTCAAAGATATTTAACGTGACTCATGCTCTCATGAAGCTTACAGTCTGAGGAGGCAGTATATAAATTCAGGAAGAATTAAACAATAAGAGAGAAGATGAGACTTTAAAAAATGTCTCAAGACAGAAGAGAGGACAGCAAATGCTGTGAAGTAAAGGAGGGAACAAATACTAAAGGCTAGAAAACCTTCACCAAGTAAGCCAGATTCAACTTGGACCCTGGAGAATGGAGAAGATGCCTACTTCTTTGTTTTAATTGGAGGATAATTACTTTGCAATGTTGTGTTGGTTTCTGCCATACAACAACGTGAATTGGCCATAAATATACATATCCCCACTCCCTCTTGAACCTCCCAGATGCCTAGTTCTGATGATGTGTGTCTTAGTCCACTTGAGCTGCTATAACAAAATACCACAGATTTGGTGGCTTATTAACAGAGTTTACTTCTCATCATTTGGAGACTGGAAAGTCCAAGATTAAGGTACCAGCCTAGTTGTGTTCTGGCCAAGACTCTATTCCTAGTTCATAGATGGCACTTTTTCTCTGTGTTTTCACATGATGGAAGGGCCAAGGGATCTCTGTGAGATCTCTTTTGTAAAAACACCAGATCCCATTCATGAGAGCTCTACCCTTATAACCTAAGCACCTCCCAATGGCCCCATCATCCTAATATCATCATCTTTCAGGGTTAGAATTTTAACATATATCAATGGTGGGGGGCACAAACTTTCAGAGAGTAGCAGTGTGGAAAGCAGTTTCTTTTCAAACAGGGGAAATCTAACAAAATCTGCAATCCCTTACATGATACAACCCCTGAAAAACATAATTTGGCAATATCTATCAAATTATAAATGACCCAGAAATTCTGCTTGCGGAAATTTACCCTACAGTTACATGCTCATATGTGCAAAATGACATATGCATAAGGCTATTTATTGCAGCTTTCTTTCTAATAGCAAAACACTGGAAACAACCCAAATGCCCACCAATAGGGAACTTGTTAAATAAGTGTGGTGGCGCATCCAAACAACAGAATACTGTATTAGACAGCCACATCAACAAATAAGGAAGTTCTTTCTGCAATGGCATGAAACAGATCTCCAAGATACATTTATTAAGTAAAAAAGGTATAAAGGAGTACGATATGCTCCACTTTGTACATTGGAAACCCACTCCAGTACTCTTGCCTGGAAAATCCCATGAACTGAGGAGCCTGGTGGGCTGCAGTCCATGGGGTCGCTAAGAGTCAGACACGACTGAGCAACTTCACTTTCACTTTTCACTTTTATGCATTGGAGAAGGAAATGGCAACCCACTCCAGTGTTCTTGCCTGGAGAATCCCAGGGATGGGGGAGCCTGGTGGGCTGCTGTCTCTGGGGTCGCGCAGAGTTGGACACGACTGAAGCGACTTAGCAGCAGCAGCAGCAGTACATTATATTAATTATGTATACAGCGTGTATACTATGAGCACTTTTCACAATAAGTACTTGGTACCCTATGTATATTGTGTATACTTAATTTGTATATTATGTACACTATGCATCTTTTCAGATAAAATTTTTGCATTTTTGGAAGGAAAAAATATAGATACATATTTCCTTGCATATGCAAAAATGCATATCTGAAAGGATGCATCCAAAATTGTTTGCTTTTGAAGGGGCATATTGGATTTATCGTGGAGAGAATTTTAGGGCATAACCTTTTGAATTAAATGATTACTTATTCCAAATAATTATAATTTTAAAAGTCTGAGCTCGATTATTTGCCTTTCAGGGACTTTCATGTACTTTTAAGAAATGATAACTCTCATTAATGTATAAGGCCAAATATAAACATCAGAGGTAAGGCAGTTTGAACAACTGAATTCAACAACCACAGGATTTCAATCCATCAGTTCAGTTCAGTTCAGTTGCTCAGTTGTGTCCGACTCTGCAACCCCATTAACCGCAGCATGCCAGGCCTCCCTGTCCATCACCAACTCCCAGAGTCTACCCAAACCCATGTCCATTGAGTCGGTGATGCCATCCAACCATCTCATCCTCTGTCATCCCCTTCTCCTCCTGCCCTCAATCTTTCCCAGCATCAGGGTCTTTTCAAATGAGTCAGCTCTTCACATCAGGTGGCCAAAGTATTGGAGTTTCAGCTTTAACTTCAGTCCTTCCAATGAACACCCAGGACTGATCTCCTTTAGGATGGATTGGTTGGATCTCCTTGCAGTCCAAGGGACTCTCAAGAGTCTTCTCCAACACCACAGTTCAAAAGCATCAATTCTTCGGCGCTCAGCTTTCTTTATAGTCCAACTCTCACATCCAATTGTACTGAATTACTTTCTTTCATGTAATTTTCCCTGTTTTTCCCTGGCCTCACTGCCAGCACAGCCTCTAGTATGTGGAAGACTGATCAGTTTATTTATGGGCTCTCATTAAGCAGCTGTGGGTCTGGATCCTTATGGTAATAAAGGACATTTTATAAATAATGAGTAGGCCAAAAAACCCATTGTTTATAGAGCCATAGACATGTAATGGAGAAGGCAATGGCAACCCATTCCAGTACTCTTGCCTGGAAATTCCCATGGATGGAGGAGCCTAGTAGGCTGCAGCCCATGGGGTCTCAAAGAGTCAGACACAACTGAGTGACTTCACTTTCACTTTCATGCATTGGAAAAGGAAATGGCAACCCACTCCAGCGTTCTTGCTTGGAGAATCCCAGGGATGGAGGAGCCTGGTGGGCTGCCGTCTATGGGGTCGCCCAGAGTCGGACATGACTGAAGCGACTTAGCAGCAGCAGCAGCAGCAAAAGCAGCAGACATGTAATATGCTTCCATAGGTATGAACTAACTAAAATATCTGTACTTTGGGAAAGCTTGCAAGAAAGATCCCAACTTACGTTTATCCTGTTGGAAAACTGAGGTTAGCACTAGTGAAGTTTTTGCAAACTGCAAAGTGTAGCTTTGATCAGCGTTTTGGGGGCTGTTGGTGACTATCAAAATTCCCAGACCTAGGCTTCCCCTTTCAGCATCTTGGCTTCTGCATGAGAAACTTTGGCTGTCTGCCCTGACATCAAGCATCCAGCGTTTGACAAGGCACAGAAAGCTGTTTTCGCCTAAGGGCTCTGCAGTGGTGAAAAATCAAGAGAGATCATGGAGAAGTTACTCGATAGACAAACAAAATTTACATAACTGAAACTGATTAGAAGAACTTTTTTGTTGTGAGAACTAAAGAAAATGCTGTGTCAGGACCAAGTAATAGAAAAACTAATACTAGTCTCAGCAAGTGACAGAGCAGCCTTCATCTGTCAACCATCTGTCTTTCTTTCTGGACACAGATGATTTAGCAAGCATAGAATGGTTCCTTCCTAGGACATGAAGGTGTTTGGAGACTTAAAAACTTTTTTAAAATTATTTGGGTATCTAGGAGAAAAAAATACAAAAGCCTGCAAAAGACAAAAGCAACAAACACATGTTTATACTTACCACAAGCTCTATTGAAGTTGCTTCACTCCAAGTGACTATGAATAATAATTTAAAAAAAAAAGCTGTATTGAGAGATGAAAGTGTATTTGGGAAGAGTGAGAGAATGCTTTTAAACACCTGGAGTCATCCAGACCCAAGTTCCAGTCTTTTTAACTCTATGACCATGGCAGTGTTTTTTAACTTCACTGATCCTATTTCCCTTTGACTAAAATGGGGTAAGGACTAAATGAGGCAGCATACCTAGAGTACTTAGTACTACGCCTGGTGCTTAGAAAGTCTACAGTTTGCGTGTTAATATTATTGATGCCAAGAAATGGTTTATTATTTTCAGGTTCAGGAGCTAAGAATCTAGTCAAACTGTTATTGTTATGGATGACTTAAACTATTTTTTTTTTAATCGAAAGAATTTACTGTTAAAATTATTTTTAAAAATAAAAAATTGAAAACTGAAATGTTTAATTTTTCTATCTTAAAAGTCAAAACAACTGAACTTAAATTGTGTCAAGTTAAAGGACTATCATTAGACTATCATTTTTGAATTTTTCATAATGTCAAAATTAACTAGAATTCCTTTTCTTTTTTAGTTTGCACATTTAAAATTCTGGCATTCCTTTTTGGTTCATCTAAGCACTTCATGTTGATAAATGATGAGCTACTATAAAGCAGAAGTTAGTTACATAGGATAACTTAAAACTTATTTAGGGGAAATTTAGTAAATGTTTATTTTAATAAACCATGTTTTGTTTGTTTTTAAAGAAGGATGCTTCATTCTTTGCTAGTTTCAGAACAAACAGCTTTACAGTGGAAAGCAATTCCTCTTTTTACACCTCAGGTTAAATATTTGTCTATTTTTCAGTCAAACTGAAAACATAACAAAACAATGACCCAGCTTGTTTCTAACTACACAGAAATGAATACACTGTTAACAATGTTTCCTCTTCATTGAACATTGGCTGTGCACCTACTGTATCCTCTAGACATTGTGAAGAATACAGCTATGACCCAGATATCCAAGCTGCCTTAAGAACATGAAGATTGAAACATACTATCATTAGTTACAGGCATAGCTCCTCTTCTTCCAAAAAACAAAACAAACCAAAAGACACAAGTAAGAATTTGTTAGAAATAAGAACACAAACCACTGAATCACCAGAAAATTATTAAAGTGCTTTGAACTCAACCTTTATACCCTCTACCACTTAGTTATATTTTATCAAACTACTGTTAATTCATGTATTTTGGTACCTCAGTGACTCTAATCCAAATGTGATATTTTTGTATTGATAGTTCCATGTTTTCTAGTACATTATCACAGTACTGAAAAACACATGGAAGAGGGTCATTAACTTGTATTAAGTTTTTTGGTTTGGGAGATGTTTTGCTGTTGTTTTGTTTTTTGGTATTTACTACACACTGGGCAATGTTGCGGAGAAGGCAATGGTACCCCACTCCAGTACTCTTGCCTGGAAAATCCCATGGATGGAGGAGCCTGGTAGGCTGCAGTCCATGGGGTCGCTAAGAGTCGGACATGACTGAGCGACTTCACTTTCACTTTTCACTTTCATGCATTGGAGAAGGCAATGGCAACCCACTCCATTGTTCTTGCCTAGAGAATCCCAGGGACAGGGGAGCCTGGTGGGCTGCCATCTATAGGGTCACACAGAGTTGGACACGACTGAAGCGACTTAGCAGCAGTAGCAGCAGCAGGGCAATGTTGTGAGTGCTTTTATGTGTGTTAATTCATTTAATCTTCCTAAAAACCCTGTGAAGAAAGTACTGTTATCTTCTCTTTACAGATGAAGAGATTGAGGAACAGCAAGTTTGGGTCATTTAGCCAAAGTCATGCTGCTAGAATGTAAAGAGTTTGCCTTCCGAGCCTATGCTCTTAAACTCTACACTATGTTACACCCAAATAAGTGACTGAGTCATGCTAATTGTGGTTTCAAAGTTTAATACTGTTGGAGCAGTACACTATAGTGATACTTGCTGGGTTGAACAATTTCAGAAGCAGCCTGAGGTTTGTTAGCCCATGTATTTTTATTTCTCCAGGCAATGGGGGCTAATCTGACTAGCACTACTATAGATATTCTGGTATGGGTCTTTCAGTGAATCTTAAACTCATATCTGTTCAGCATATACCCAATCGTACAATTGCTGAATCACTGATATATACCTAAGCATAGAATTTCTGGGCAGAGTGTAGAAATTACTGGAAAGTGTACCAATTTGCACTCCTAAACATCAGTGTATGGGAATTCCAGTTGCTCCACATTCTCAGCAACATTTGATATTTTCTGTTTCTTTTAAACATTCTTAAAAGAAATGGATTCTTAGAGGTATTACTTTATAGTTTTAATTCACATTGCTTTGCTGACTGATAGAGTTGACCTCCTTTTCATATGTCTGTTAGCCACCAGTAAACTTCTATGAAGTGTCTTTTCCAGTGTTTTTGTCTACTTTTCTGTTAGGTTGTCTATCTTACTGATATTGTAGGAATTCTTAACACATTCTAGATATGTCAGACATATGAATTAAATATACCTTCTTCCATTCTGTGAGTTTTCTATTCCCTCTCTTAGTGAGTCCTTTGGATGAACAAACATTCTTAATTTTACATAGTGCAAATCATCAATTTTTTTGCTTTAAGCCTAGTACTATTTTTTAGATTATAAAAATTCAATTCAGTTCAGTTCAGTTCAGTCGCTCAGTCGTGTCTGACTCTTTGCAACCACCTGAATTGCAGCACGCCAGGCCTCCCTGTCCATCACCAACTCCTGGAGTTCACTCAAACTCATGTCCATCGAGTCAGTGATACCATCCAGCCATCTCATCCTCTGTCGTCCCCTTCTCCTCCTACCCCTAATCCCTCCCAGCATCAGAGTCTTTTCCAGTGAGTCAACTCTTCGCATGAGGTGGCCAAAATACTGGAGTTTCAGCTTTAGCATCATTCCTTCCAAAGAAATCCCAGGGCTGATCTCCTTTAGAATGGACTGGTTGGATCTCCTTGCAGTCCATGGAACTCTCAAGAGTCTTCTCCAACACCACACTTCAAAAGCATCAATTCTTCAGCACTCAGCTTTCCTCACAGTCCAACTCTCACATCCATACATGACTACTGGAAAAACCATAGCCTTGACTAGACAGACCTTTGTTGGCAAAGTAATGTCTCTGTTTTTTGAATATGCTATCTAGGTTGGTCATAACTTTCCTTCCAAGGAGTAAGTGTCTTTTAATTTCATGGCTGCAGTCACCATCTGCAGTGATTTTGGAGCCCAAAAAAATAAAGTCTGACACTGTTTCCACTGTTTCCCCATCTATTTGCCATGAAGTGATGGGACCAGATGCCATGATCTTCGTTTTCTGAATGTTGAGCTTTAAGCCAACTTTTTCACTCTTCGCTTTCACTTACATCAAGAGGCTCTTTAGTTCCTCTTCACTTTCTGCCATAAGGGTGATGTCATCTGCGTATCTAAGGTTTTTGATATTTCTCATGGCAATCTTGATTCCAGCTTGTGCTTCTTCCAGCCCAGCATTTCTCATGATGTACTCTGCATATAATTTATATAAGCAGGGTGACAATATACAGCCTTGACGTACTCCTTTTCCTATTTTGAAAGAGTCTGTTGTTCCATGTCCAGTTCAATTACCAATACTTAATTCAGACCAATTCAGTCAGACTTTCTGGAGGTGAGATAAAAGTATCGATAATATTTTCATGCTTTTAAGGTGATTCCAATATGAACCTAGGTTTGAGAATTATGGATGCAGAATCATCTGCTAAGTTGTTAGCTATGAATGTCTTTGTGCGATAGGATTATTACATAGTTTCTCGCTTCCCAGGTGACGCTGGTGGTAAAGAACCCGCTTAACAATGCAGGAAATTTAAGCGATGAGGGTTTGATCCCTGGGTCAGAAAGATTCCCTGGAGGAAGGCACAGCAACCCACTCCAGTATTCTTGCCTGAAGAATCTCAGGGACAGAGGAGCCTGGCAGGCTACAGCCCATAGGGTCGCAAAGAGTCGGACATGACTGAAGTGACTCAGTATGCATGCATTCTTTATATGTGTTTTCAGTTTTAATCGATGCATAGTTTAAATGGTGATAATGGTACAGGGTGTGCTTGTATGTGTGATGAGAAGTCTGACACCATTTTTTTTTAAAGGTCTGACTGTTGACAGATTTAAGCTGCGCTTCTCCCTTTTCCTCTGGTGCCCCACATTTGGCCAAGCTGATAAGGAGGCCTGGGCTGCCCTCCTTTGGCACAGGGGAGGATCCAAACATGCAAACCTCTTCTTGCATATGAACCCCCAACCCCAGCTCTATCCTGTCAGATCAGATCAGATCAGTCGCTCAGTCGTGTCCGACTCTTTGCGACCCCATGAACCGCAGCACGCCAGGCCTCCCTGTCCATCACCAGCTCCCGGAGGTCACTCAGACTCACACCCATCAAGTCAGTGATGCCATCCAGCCATCTCATCCTCTGTCGTCCCCTTCTCCTCCTGCCCTCAATCCCTCCCAGCATCAGAGTCTTCTCCAATGAGTCAACTCTTGGCATGAGGTGGCCAAAATACTGGAGTTTCAGCTTTAGCATCATTCCTTCCAAAGAAATTCCAGGGTTGATCTCCTTCAGAATGGGCTGGTTGGATCTTCTTGCAGTCCAAGGGACTCTCCAGAGTCTTCTCCAACACCACAGTTCAAAAGCATCAATTCTTCAGCGCTCAGCCTTCTTCACAGTCCAGCTCTCACATCCATACATGACCACAGGAAAGACCATAGCCTTGACTAGGCAAACTTTTGTTGGTAAAGTAATGTCTCTGCTTTTGAATATGCTATCTAGGTTGGTCATAACTTTCTTTCCAAGGAGTGAGCGTCTTTTAATTTCATGGCTGCAGTCACCATCTGCAGTGATTTTGGAGCCCAGAAAAATAAAGTCTGACACTGTTTCCACTGTTTCTCCATCTATTTCCCATGTAGTGATGGGACCAGATATGATTAAAAAACAACAACTCGTCTCCCTTCTTTGCTTTTTCAAGCCGTTTCAGGCCTGCATGAGAGACTGACTGTCCTGTACTCCCTGCTGCTGCTGCTAAGTCACTTCAGTCGTGTCCAACTCTGCGTGACCCCATAGACGTCAGCCCACTAGGATCCCCTGCCCCTGGGATTCTCCAGGCAAGAAAACTGGAGTGGGTTGCCATTTCCTTCTCCAGTGCATGAAAGTGAAAAAGTGAAAGTGAAGTCGCTCAGTCGCGTCCGACTCTTAGCGACCCCATGGACTGCAGCCCACCAGGCTCCTCCATCCATGGGATTTTCCTCCCTAGAGGCTTCAATTATGTAAGAAACTTTTTCATACCATTTTCCTGTCTCAATGTGAACCAAATTTTGGTTAGGGGTACATTTGACTTTTCAAGGAACTATAACAGCATGGAAAACAGCTACTTTTGAAAAGTGTCATTGTAACTCCTTGTAAGATCGCATGCCTTCCTGTGTCACCAAATACTCTTTTTACTGCCTAGGGCTAGGGCTTTTATTGTCCTCAGACGCTAAAAACTTCTGTTTTGTCCTTTGGGAGTTAACCACAGGTTTATATCTCTATTACCCTACCAGACAATTTCCAGGAGATTTTGCTATTCATTCCTATCTTCAAACTGAAACTTGAGGCTTGCAGTGGAATAGGATATAGACTCTTCCTATTCTGGCATGGCTAACATCTTTGCTCTATTCTTCTGATATATTGGCACTATGCTTTGATTCAAATTCCTCTTAAGTTTTGATGCCATGACAAGAAATGGACTGATATTTCAACGTCTCGGTTTTACAGCCTCAGGGTTGATTTTTTTTTTTTATATCATTTTCTAAAACAGCCAAATTTCTTTTTGTTCTAAGCAGTCTTTAGCTGTGTCTCTTTTCTCATCTTGCCATGCTCCTAGAATGTTATTGAATTAGAGAATCTTTTTATATTTATTATCCATTTGTTAGCATTCTTTGTAATCTTTTGTATTTATGTGTGTTTTAATAGTGAATGATAAGCTAAAGTCTGTATTCTTTTCTCTATTTTTCTACCTCTGTATCACATTTGTTAAATTTTATTTCTTTATGCCTGTGCTGAGTCATGGCTGCTTTGCATGGGCTTTCCCTAGTTGCAGCAAGCAACTAGGTGGGGTTGGAGTGGGGGAGAACTTCTCTTCGTAGCTGTGTCTGGGCTTCTTCTTGCAGTGGTTTCTCTTGTGGTGCCTGGCCTATAGACACGCACGCTTTAGTAATTATAGCACGCAGGCTCAGTAGTTGCAGCATGTGGACACTAGGGTACACGGGCTTCAGTAGTTGCGGCACACAGGCTCAGTAGTTGTGGCTCACTGCCCTAGAACGTGTGGGCTTCAGTCGTTGTGGCACACGGGCTTAGCTGCTCCACTGCATGCGAAATCTTCCTGGACCAGGGAAGGAACATGTCTCCTGCATTGGCAGGCAGATTCTTCATTCACTGCACCACCAAAGAAGTCCCTCTGTGTCCCATTTAAGCAAACTTTGCTTACTCCTAGGTCATGAAACTCCCTCCATGTTTTCTTCCAACATATCTTTGTTTTGTCTTTCATGTTAGCTCTGCAATCCTTCTGGAATTAACTTTTTTTGCATATCATGTGAGATAGAGATCAAAGTACATTTTGTATATGAATGTCTAATTGTCCCTACATTATTTACTGAAAAGACCATACATTCCCTCCCTATACTGCAGTCTCACCTTTATCATAATCCAGGTAACTGTATCTATATCTCTATCTCACTAGTATCTCTATCTCTCTCTCCCTGTCTCTGAATTCTTTTCTATTATAGTGATCCCCTCATTTGTTTTTGTATCTAGATGATTTTATTAAAGCTATATTAATGAGTTTTAATTTTTCCTCTTGTGGCTAGGATAGTACTTGAATTTGTGATTTTTCACCTGCAGTGAAGTCTCACCTGAGACTTCCATCCTGGGGATAACGCTGTGCAAAAGACATCCCAGTCGTTTTTTCCCACTGTTCATCTGTCCCACCTTCACCGTAGGTCTGTATTCACTCTCTTATCTTTCTCTCTGAATGTGTTTGTCTCTCCATAAGTATAAAATCATACTCTCATCATTTATTTTACTTATTGAGTGTCTTCTCTTCCTTGTGCATTATTTCAAAAGTAGACAAATAAGGGATTTAAATACATTTTTATAATGAAACAGGTATCAAATTACACTTATCTATATAGGCTTCAATACAGTGTTTTCTACTATAAATTCAATGGTTTTTTTTGTTTGAGAAAAATATTTTCCACTCACCCTAAAACAACAAGGTTATCTGAATTCTACAAAGAAATGATTTTGTTCTAATCTAACAACAATTACAAAATATGTCCTTTCTATTATAAGTTTAAAATCTTTAATAAAAAATGAATATTGTGATAACTGTGGCTTCCTAGAATGTTTGCTCACAGCTACAATATTGTAGGATCAAATAAACTTTATCTCATATTCCTTGATTTAGAGTAGATTCATGTTAGTAATATGTGAAGTAGATCCCCTGTTGATATCTGTTGACCTCACTGGCTCACTTGCAGGGTGAAGACTTGACTAAAACAGAGACTGTGGGCCGTGTCCAGCAGTTCCTCATTTCTGCTTATGGTTTATCAAGTTTCCAGAAGTAAACCTCAGGACCATCAGTTTACTCCTCCCTCTTCCTTGTGTCTCAGCTTCAATATTGACCTAATTCCCTCACACAGAATCTCTTGTTCCAGTTACTTCTTTTGTGAATTCACTGTTACTGTCTTCTCTTAGCCTTTATATCAGGATGTTCATATTGGCTTAAATAAAAAAGGAAGTTTATTATCCCATACAACAAGAAATACACAGAGAAAATGATACTGCCTCTGTTTCTCTGCAGTTTTCTTGGCCCCACCAAACTGGTGACCTCACTGTACCCAAGCTTGAGGCAGTTCTAGGTTCCACACCCAGCCAATCATATCTCATGTCTCATCGGCCTTGCAGGCCACATATCTACTCTCAAACCAATTGTTGGCAAGGATTTACCCAGTAGCAAAAGATGAGATCATCTTCTTCTGGGTCACATGAGGTAAGATACCTGAATAAAATCAGGGTCTTGTACCATGTAAGAGAGCATTTGAATGCTGATAGATAGAACCAATGGAGAAGGCAGTGGCACCCCACTCCAGTACTCTTGCCTGGAAAATCCCACGGACAGAGGAGCCTGGTAGGCTGCAGTCCATGGGGTCGCTAAGAGTCGGACATGACTGAGCGACTTCACTTTCTCTTTTCACTTTCATGCATTGGAGAAGGAAATGGCAACCCACTCCAGTGTTCTTGCCTGGAGAATCCCAGGGATGGGGAAGCTTGGTGGGCTGCCATCGATGGGGTCACACAGAGTCGGACACGACTGAAGTGACTTAGCCAGCCAGCCAGATAGAACCAACAGTGTCTGCCTCGCTTTAAATAATTGCAGCCGCCTCCTAACTGTGCTCCCTGCCTTTTGTTTTTAGCCCCCATTCTCTCAACATTTATAATGTTGAGAAGCCAGTGTAGTCCTCTTTAACACAATTCTGTCACCATAGGCAGACACTCTTGTTCGGTGGCCTGTGTCTCCCTTCTAATTGATGGATAAAGTCCAAACACCTTGGCCTCTCCATTCAAGATCCCCATAATCAGCCTCTACCCTATGTCTGTTTTCGTCTTCTTTTTTTTTTTCCAAAAAACATTTTACTGAAGTATTGTTGATTTACAGTGCTGTGTTACTTTCTGCTACACAGCAAAGTGATTCTGTTGTATAGACATATACATATGTATTTTTTCCCATTATGGTATTTATCACAGGATGTTGAATATATTTCCCAGTGTTATACAATAGGACCTTATAATTTATCCATCCTATATATAATGCTTTGCATCTGTTAATCCCAAACTCCCACTATGTCTCTCTCCCACCCTCTTCCCTTTGGTCACCACCAGCCTATTTTTTGGGTCTGTGAGTCTGTTTCTGTTTTGTAAATATGTTCATTTGGGTTGTATTTTAGATTCCATGTATGAGTGATAGGGTATTTGCCTTTCTCTGACTTACTTCACTTACTATGATAATGTCTAGGTTCCTCCATGTTGCTGCAAATGGTAATATTTCATTCTTTTTGTGGCTGAGTAATAGTCCATTGTATGTTTGTATGTATGTGTGTATACACACACAAACACACATACACACCACATTTTCCTTATCCATTCATCTGTCAATGAATGTTTAGGTTGTCTCCATGTCTTGGCCATAAACAGTGCTGCTCTGAACATTGGGGTGCATGTGTCTTTTTGAATTATAGTTTTGTCCAGATATATGTCCAGGAGTGGGATTGCTGGATCATATGGCAACAATATCTTTAGTTTTTTGAGAAACCTCCATACTATTCTCCATAGTGGCTGCCCCAATTTACATCCCTAAAGCATCACTATGAACAAAGCTAGTGGAGGTGATGGAATTCCAGTTAAGCTATTTCAAATCCTGAAAGATGATGGTGTGAAAGTGCTGCACTCAATATGCCAGCAAATTTGGAAAACTCAGCAGTGGCCACAGGAATGGAAAAGGTGAGTTTTCATTCCAATCCCAAAGAAAGGCAATGCCAAAGAATGCTCAAACTACTGCACAATTGCACTCATCTCACAGGCTAGTAAAGTAATGCTCAAAATTCTCCTAGCCAGGCTTCAGCAATACATGAACTGTGAACTTCCAGATGTTCAAGCTGGTTTAGAAAAGGCAGAGGAGCCAGAGATCAAATTGCCAACATCTGCTGGATCATCAAAAAAGCAAGAGAGTTCCAGAAAAACATCTATTTCTGCTTTATTGACTGTGCCAAAGCCTTTGACTGTGTGGATCACAATAAACTGTGGAAAATTCTGAAAGAGATGAGAATACCAGACCACCTGATCTGCCTCTTGAGAAACCTATATGCAGGTCAGGAAACAACAGTTAGAACTGGACATGGAACAACAGACTGGTTCCAAATAGGAAAAGGAGTATGTCAAGGCTGTATATTGTCACCCTGCTTATTTAACTTATATGCAGAGTACATTATGAGAAACGCTGGACTGGAAGAAACACAAGCTGGAATCAAGATTGCTGGGAGAAATATCAATAACCTCAGATATGCAGATGACACCACTCTTATGACAGAAAGTGAAGAGGAACTAAAAAGCCTCTTGATGAAAGTGAAGGAGGAGAGTGAAAAAGTTGGCTTAAAGCTCAACATTCAGAAAACGAAGATCATGGCATCTGGTCCCATCACTTCATGGCAAATAGATGGGGAAACAATGGAAACAGTGTGAGACTTTCTTTTTCTGGGCTCCAAAATCACTGCAGATGGTGACTGCAGCCATGAAATTAAAAGACGCTTACTCCTTGGAAGGAAAGTTATGACCAACCTAGATAGCATATTTAAAAGCAGAGACATTACTTTGCCAACAAAGGTCCTTCTAGTCAAGGCTATGGTTTTTCCAGTGGTCATGTATGGATATGAGAGTTAGACTGTGAAGAAAGCTGAGTGCTGAAGAATTGATGTTTTTGAACTGTGGTGTTGGGACTCTTGAGAGTCCCATGGACTGCAAGGAGATCCAACCAGTCCATTCTAAAGGAGATCAGTCCTGGTTGTTCTTTGGAAGGAATGATGCTAAAGCTGAAACTCCAGTACTTTGGCCACCTCATGCAAAGAGTTGACTCATTGGAAAAGACTCTGATGCTGGGAGGGATTGGGGGCAGAAGGAGAAGGGGACGACAGAGGATGAGATGGCTGGATGGCATCACTGACTTGATGGACATGAGTCTGAGTGAACTCTGGGAGTTGATGATGGACAGGGAGGCCTGGAGTGCTGTAATTCAAGGGGTTGCAAAGAGTTGGACACGACTGAGCGACTGAACTGAACCAACAGTATAAGAGGGTTTCCTTTTCTCTACACACTCTCCAACGTTATTATTTGTAGACTTTTTAATGATAGCCATTCTGACTGGTTTGAGGTGGTGTCTCATTGTCATTTTGATTTGCATTTCTCTAATTAGAAATGTAGAGCATCTTTTCATGTGTCTTTTGGCCATCTGCATGTCTTTGGGAAAATGTCTGTTTAGATCTTCTGCTTGTTTTCTGATTGTGTTGTTTATTTTTTCATTATTGAATTATATGAGCTTTTGAATGTTTTAGAAATTAAGCCCTTGTTGGTCATATCATTTGCAAATATTTTCTCCCAGTCTGTAATTGTCTTTAGTTTATGGTTTCCTTTGTTTTGAAAAAGCTTATAAGCTTGATTAGGTCCTATGTGTTTATTTTTCCTTTTATTTCTATTGCATTGGAAGACCAATCTAAGAAAATACTGGTATGATTATCAGAGAATGTTTTGCCTATGTTCTCTTCTAGGCATGTTATGGTGTTGTGTCTCATATTTAAGTCTTCAAGCCATTTTATTGTTGTGTATGGTATGAGAGTGTGTTCTAAAATCCTCTGTCTTTATTCTTCCTTCTCTCTAGTTCCTTATAACAGGGGTGGACAAATTTTTTTATAAAACATAAAATAATTATTTCAGGTTTTGTGAGCCATGTGGTTGCAACTAGTCAACTCTCCCATTATAGTCAAAAGCAGCCACACTTAATAGGTAAATAAGTGCGTGTGACTATGTTCCAATAAAATTTTATTGACAAAAGAGTCATAGATACAGAAGACAAACAGGTGGTTGCCAGAGAAGCAGCAGAGGAGAGAAATAGGTGAGGGAGATTAAGCGGTGAAATAATGTTGTGAAATAAATGACTGGAGAGTAGAGAAACCAGGGGAGACACGGTATAAGATGAGATGGAACCCTAAGGGCCATAGTGAAGAATTTAGATTCCATTCTCAGTGTAGTGGGAAGTTGTTGAAAGTTTTAAGCATGGGAATGATTGATCCAGCTTGTGTTATGAGATCACTTTTGTTGAAGTATGGATGAAGTATTAAAGGGGCCTGGAGTCAAAGAGAACAGTTAGGTGACAGGTGTCATAAGTTGATGGCAGCTCAGCCATGGCAAGCCTGCTTAGCGTGACAGGGAGCATGTGTTCCTGTAATGTACTTAGGGAGAAGAGGAGACTCTGTGGCTTGGGGTCTATTCTTATTTCCCTCCCCCTTCTTAACACACTTTTTATTTTTGCTGTTTTGTTGTATGTTATAGACCCTTGTTCAGTTCAGTTCAGTGTCCTACTCTTTGCGACCCCATGAATCACAGCACGCCAGGCCTCCCTGTCCATCACCAACTCCCAGAGTTCACTCAGACTCACATCCATCTAGTCAGTGATGCCATCCAGCCATCTCATCCTCTGTTGTACCCTTCTCCTCCTGCCCCCAATCCCTCCCAGCATCAGAGTCTTTTCCAATGAGTCAACTCTTTGCATGAGGTGGCCAAAGTACTGGAATTTCAGCTTTAGCATCATTCCTTCCAAAGAAATCCCAGTCCCTTGTAAACAGCCTTAAATCCTTCCTGAATATCCCAAATACTCCTCAAATCCTATGATATAGATCTCTCTCTGATCCAAAATTATTTCATTATATTTTTCAAGAAGAAGAAATACTGCTTCTTATTGTTTGTCAAGAGGGTTGGCATTTCTGGGTAGATTGATTTAGTCCCAGCTATGAAGATAGTTGGGACTTTTAGAGAAAGGGGATCCAAAAAACCTAAACTGCTACTAAGCACAATTTGTGAAGGTCGGTCATAAACCTTGGAATAAAGCTTTTCTGATATTTTTCTAGGCTTTTGTGAAAGGACAACACTTGGAAATTCTGCGGACAGCCAGGGGAACCTCAAGTTTGATAGCTATTAAGAGAGGAGTTACAACTGGGGAAATAGTGGTGAAGATAGAAAAGGTGAAGTAGGACAGGAGACTAGTTCCTCAAAGTCAGGAGGGTTATGAGAATGCCCTGATCTGAACTTTAAGAGGTTACTGGAAATGGATAGTTGCATATACATGCACGTGCACTCACACATGCACATCTGTCAAAAAGACATAACAGGTGAGCCTGTGGCAAGTTAAACTAGCATGATTATACTTCAAATCACCTACTAGGGGAGAGAGGCATTGACTGCCCAGTGTGGCTGTCGACAGGGAGTAAAAATCTGGGCTGCTATACCCATAATGGAAGTATAGTACTCCCCCTCTTAGACCATACCTCTCAGCCAACTCACTCTCCTTCCTTCCCATCCACTGCTCAATGGCCTGCTGACTCTGTCTGCTCTTTGGTCACTTCTCCCAGCATCTCTGTCTCTTCCTTCTCAGTATCATATCATGGCTCTGGCCTCTGACTGGGTGTCTAAGCATCTTAGGTACCTCATTTGACCCAACTCTTGTCCTGTTTTCTTGAGCAGTGAAGTCATAATTTCATGACCTTATAAATACAGTATATGGAGTAAAACATTTCCTAAACCTGATGTCTTAATAACTTTTTAGAAAATGAACAATTCATGGAGACAAATGTGTATGTATGAAATATATATATGTATAGATGGAAATGGATACAAAGATGTATAAATATATACATCTGTAAGTTTGTGTGCCTGAATGAGAAATGAATAGCGTGTATGTCTCTTAGGTACAAAGCAGCTGTAGCCTATGAGGAAGGGACAAAAGGAAGAAGGAAGGAAAAGTAAAGAAACTAAAGTTGACAAAGAGAAAAAGCAAAGATGTCCACTTATCTCTGGCTTTTAATGCAAAACATGTAGCTGTCAGATAATATCACACATCCTTCAGCTAGAATCCCCAGGGTTCTGCCCTTAAAGATGGTGTTTTCTTTCCCAATCCCCGACCTGGAGGGCCTCCATTCAATCTTCTTTTATTTATTTACTTTTGATCAATCTTAAGAGGTTTCGCTTTGACCAACAGGCTCAAGAACTCCCATTAGCTTCTCTAAGGTTACCCCTGGTATGTATGTACATATGTATGTATGTGTATGTATATATTTATGATTATTTCTAGAGTGTTTGGTTGAAGATTGAATCATAGACACCTATTCTTACCACAGTAAAGAAAAATGATAGTAAATAAAGGAACCCCAGAATTAGACATGAGGGTTAAACCTCAGTTCTCCCATTTACCTGCTATGTGACCTTCAGCAAATTGTCTGACTTCTCTGGGCCTCAGTTTCCCTATTTATAAAGTGGGATCCATGAGAGTATCTACCTCCTAGGTTTGCTGTGAGAGTTAAATGAGTGAATACACATAAAGTTATTGGAACTGCCCTGGCAATGTTTAGGCCTCTATGAATGTTAGCCTGTTACTGCATTCTTACTGCATTTGGTAAGAATTACTAAAAGAATTACTAAAAGTAGTAGCAGACTGCACATTCCCCTAACTCCTTCTGATCACTCCTCACCCACACCAAGCCTGTGAGTCAGAATGTCCACCAAAGACACTGTCTGAGTGGTCAGGGAGGCTGGAATGAAAAGTGTGCAATGGCAGACCTCTGGTTACAGTGGTGGGCCAAGCATTTTCCTCACCTCCCTCCACTTGTGAAAGTCTGATCCAGCCAAATCCCTTGATGCATTTCAGTCTGTATTCATTTCCTTTCCATCTTCTCTTCATCTTTCATTA
The DNA here is from genome assembly GCA_935064755.1 of Tragelaphus eurycerus. Lineage (NCBI taxonomy): Eukaryota > Metazoa > Chordata > Mammalia > Artiodactyla > Bovidae > Tragelaphus > Tragelaphus eurycerus. The sequence goes on along the minus strand of CAKXYN010000015.1, from coordinate 13,010,481 downwards.
CTCCCTGGTCAGTTGAAGGGGCTGAGTCTCAAGGCTACCACTCCCATTCCACATTCCAGCTTCATTTGCTAAGGAAAATGCTCAGGATCACTGGGCAAGTGATGAGGAGAATTTGGGGCTAAGAAGAATCTTTCCCAAGCCTGATTGGTACAAAATACCCTTGGACATTATACCGTTAGAAGGTTCCTTAAAAGTTAAGTGACATTTTTCAGCTAGTTAAACTTCCCTAATGGGTTTCCTAGAAAAGCCAGATATTCAGAGAAATTATAGGGTACTGTTGCTCTAACAAAGAGGTCAGTAAATTCTCCACAGAGTTCCTTCACAAGTTTGAAAACTTACCTGCTCACATAGGAACATGTTGGGAACCTGACAACAGGGACTGCCTCCCCATTTTTACCCTCCCACAAACTGACCACTGGCTTAGTTGTCCTCCCACAACTAGTCGCTGCAGAAGCCACACTCACGCAAACTTCTGTCAAACCAGCTGACCGGCCAGTCTGTTTCCTTGCAATATGAGTTACTTTACTGGGACATGTGTCTTTAGGTTAATACCCTTTTGATCTAGAGATTCCACTTACAGCAAGTTGTCCCAAGAAATAATCAGAGAAGTGCCCTTGTCTGACTGTGTGGGTTCAGTCAGTGGTGCCAACTGTTTTGTAATATCAGCATTGGAAATAACCTAACTGACCAGAACTAGAGGATGGCATAAATTAATTATGTTACAAATAAGTATGGGATCTATAATTATTGACATGGAAAGACACCCACAATATCTTTGATGAGTAACAATAGCCATTCACTGAATAGTATCCTCAGATAATGCTACTTATTAAAGTTGTATTCATATAGATGTGTCCAGAGAGCTATAGAGAATTATGTTCACTAAAACAAAAAAGCAGTTATCTCTGGAATTAGGTAATGGGTAATCTTTCCTTTTTTTCATTAAAAACATTTTACAATGATACAGTATATCATTTTACAATCTAAAAAAAAAAAAGCTACATTTTAGTTCTGAGGGGAGAAAATGAGCTAGGTTTTAGGTTTTCAGAGTGAGATCTTGGATTGGCCACACCAATCAGGTAATAACATAATAATAATAATTAACATTTATTGAGCACTTACTGTGCACCAGAGACCCTGTTCTAAGCACTTTCCATGTCTCAAATCACTTAATCTATATGACAATGTAATGAGACAAGCCTTTTATTACTGGTATTTAATAAATAATAAAACAGAATCCAAGAGAGAAAGTCATTTGTTCAAGGTCTCAGGGCTAGGGCATGGTGAAACAAAGATTTGGGCAGAGATCTCTGGTCATGAGCCCTGTGCTCCTCTGAGTATGGTTCATCTGCTCCTTCACGGCAAGGAGGAGTGGGGGTGCCGGGTCTGAGGAGCAGGCCAGTGACAGGAGCATGACTCTGTCCTCTTTCCCTGCTGTTCCCTAAGGCTCCTCAGCCTCCCACTGTCCATTTGCTTGCTTAACCCCTCTAAGCTTCAGCTTCCTCTTTTGTAAAACAAGGAAGCCTTCTTAAGCCATCTAACCTAGAATTAATTAGTTCCTTCTCTATACTGTGTACCGACCTGGTAGCTCCTTCTGTTGTGGCACTTATATTACTCCCCTACTGTCACCACCAACATCCCATCTCAGGCTGAGAGGCAGGCCCAGTGTTCCCCAGTGGACAAGTTGTCACAGAGGCTGGAAAACAGCTGCACACTCTCTGTGCCTACATTTACCACTCTTCTTCAGTGATCAATGCAAAGAAATAGAGGAAAACAACAGAATAGGAAAGACTAGAGATTTCTTCAAAAAAAAACAGAGATACCAAAGGAACATTTCGTGCAAAGATGGGCTCGATAAAGGACAGAAATGGTATGGAGCTAACAGAAGCAGAAGATATTAAGAAGAGATGGCAAGAATACACAGAAGAACTGTACAAAAAGATCTTCACAACCCAGATAATCACGATGGTGTGATCACTGACCTAGAGCCAGACATCCTGGAATGGGAAGTCAAGTGAGCCTTAGAAAGCATCACTACGAACAAAGCTAGTGGAGGTGATGGAATTCCAGTTGAGCTATTCCAAATCCTGAAAGATGATGCTGTGAAAGTGCTGCACTCAATATGCCAGCAAATTTGGAAAACTCAGCAGTGGCCACAGGACTGGAAAAGGTCAGTTTTCATTCCAGTCCCAAAGAAAGGCAATGCCAAAGAATGCTCAAACTACCGCACAATTGCACTCATCTCACACGCTAGTAAAGTAATGCTCAAAATTCTCCAAGCCAGGCTTTAGCAATATGTGAACCGTGAACTTCCTGATGTTCAAGCTGGTTTTAGAAAAGGCAGAGGAACCAGAGATCAAATTGCCAACATCCACTGGATCATGGAAAAAGCAAGAGAGTTCCAGAAAAACATCTATTTCTGCTTTATTCACTATGCCAAAGCCTTTGACTGTGTGGATCACAATAAACTGTGGAAAATTCTGAAAGAGATAGGAATACCAGACCACCTGATCTGCCTCTTGAGAAATTTGTATGCAGGTCAGGAAGCAATAGTTAGAACTGGACATGGAACAACAGACTCTTTCCAAATAGGAAAAGGAGTACGTCAAGGCTGTATATTGTCACCCTGTTTATTTAACGTATATGCAGAGTACATCATGAGAAACGCTGGGCTGGAAGAAGCACAAGCTGGAATCAAGATTGCCGGGAGAAATATCAATCACCTCAGATATGCAGATGACACTACCCTTATGGCAGAAAGTGAAGAGGAACTCAAAAGCCTCTTGATGAAGTTGAAAGTGGAGAGTGAAAAAGTTGGCTTAAAGCTCAACATTCAGAAAACAAAGATCATGGCATCCAGTCTCATCACTTCATGGGAAATAGATGGGGAAACAGTGTCAGACTATTTTTCTGGGCTCCAAAATCACTGCAGATGGTGACTGCAGCCATGAAATTAAAAGACGCTTACTCCTTGGAAGGAAAATTATGACCAACCTAGATAGCATATTCAAAAGCAGAGACATTACTTTGCCAACAAAGGTCCTTCTAGTCAAGGCTATGGTTTTTCCTGTGGTCATGTATGGATGTGAGAGCTGGACTGTGAAGAAGGCTGAGCGCCGAAGAATTGATGCTTTTGAACTGTGGTGTTGGAGAAGACTCTTGAGAGTCCCTTGGACTGCAAGGAGATCCAACCAGTCCATTCTGAAGGAGATCAGCCCTGGGATTTCTTTGGAAGGAATGATGCTGAAGCTGAAACTCCAGTACTTTGGCCACCTCATGCAAAGAGTTGACTCATTGGAAAAGACTCTGATGCTGGGAGGGATTGGGGGCAAGAGGAGAAGGGGACAACAGAGGATGAGATGGCTGGATGGCATCACTGACTCGATGGACATGAGTCTGAGTGAACTCTGGGAGTTGGTGATGGACAGGGAGGCCTGGAGTGCTGCGATTCATGGGGTCGCAAAGAGTTGGACACGACTGAGCGACTGATCTGATCTGATCTGATCTGATGAGAATCCTGTTCATTTGTCTTTCTCCCCATTGGACATGAACCCTTTGAGACAGATACAATGTCTTAGATACTTCTGCATCCTTCATGTCTGGAACATAACATTGTTCAATTATTAAACATTCTTTGTGGACTAAATATCTGAAAATCACAGCCATGTGGCCTTAAGATTCCAGAGTAACAGGGAAAGCAGTACTTGCATATTAACTTATTTTTTGTTTTCTGCTTTCTACCTCATCTGACACCAAGTTCAGAGTAAGAATGGTCATTAAATAAAGTCACTATTTTTAGGTATTTATTTATTTTTAGTTGGTTGATGATTGCTTTACAATATTGGTTTGATTTCTGCTATACATCCAGGTGAACTAGCCATAGGTGTACATATGTCCCCTCCCTCGTGAACCTCCCTCCCACCTCCCACCCTTCCCCAACCCTCTAGGTTGTTACAGAGCCCAGTTTGAGTTCCCTGAGTCATAGAGCAAATTTCCATTGGCTATCTGTTTCATGTATGGTAGTGTATATGCTTCCATGCTACTTTCTCCATTCATCTCACCCTCTCTTTCCTCTCACCTGCCTTGTCCATAAGTCTGTTCTCTATGTCTGCATCTCCATTGCTGCCCTGCAAATAGGTTCATCAGTACCATCTTTCTAGATTTCATATATATGTGTTAATATACATTATTTGTTTTTCTCTTTCTGACTTACTTCACTCTGTATATTTCGCTCTTGGTTCATCCACATCATTAGAACTGATTCAAATGCATTCCTTTTTATGGTTGAGTAGTATTCAGGTATATATCCCACAGTTTCTTTATCCATTCATCTGTCGATGGACAAATACATTGCTTCCATAGAGAAGTCACTAATTTTTAACATGCCATTTAAGCAAAAGGGACCAGAAGGCTCTATTTTACATTGATCATCTAATGTAAGATTCTATAAATTCTATGTAAATTATAAAATATCATGAACAGAACTCCTTCTCTTGTTTCAGGCATTCTACCTTCAGTGCTTGGTTAACTCACACAGCTGGTGAGGAGTGGAACCTGATCCAGCCTTTCAGTCCCTCCACTTTCTACATAGCACCACCCCTCTAACCAGTTACTGTGGTTTCTTAAAGCAACCCTGCCACTAACTCTGGCATCTTAGGAGAGATCAACTCATATCTGAGTGCTTACGTTTTTCTCCCCACTGGTAAACTAAGGCTCATGATATCACCTCTTTTTAGCCAAAAAAAAAAAAATCGAAGAGGCATGGACAAATATATTTAAACAGCCACTGTTAATCTCTGGGTACTCACCTACTTTTTCTCCCTTTGACTTACTTTTCTTCACAAGGACTGCTGTGACCATCATCACCTAGGAATTCCCTAATGCTGAGTGACCAATTAGGGCAGACTGGTTAATTCAGAACCACCTGAAAGAAGTTTTGAAAAATACATATTTTTGTATCGCATCTCTGGAGATTTTGAATCAAGAGGTCTGGAGTAATGCCCCGCATCTGTATGTTTTTGGAAGTTCCCCAGGGGATTCTTCTGTACAGCCAGATCTGGGAATCACTGATCTGACCCCAAAACATGAGTCAGCTGTCTCATTGTTGCATTTGAAGCAATGAATCATCATTTCACTTTTTTTTCTTCCCCAAACTGAATTGAAACCAAAGAGCCAAACCTCAGATTTCCTTTACCTGACTGTAAGTTCAAATGTCCCCTTCACTTGGTCCAAGCACTGCATCTGCTTCCCCAGGTGAGGCTTCAGGTGATAGACTCCCTCCACTGTTTAGTCCTGGGAAGATATTGTAGTCTTGATCAGCCCTGGTTGGGAAGTTCCTGGGTGAAATGGCTGTGTGATATTTGATTTATAATAAGACATATCTATTTGGTCTTTTGTCTCCATTTCTGGCACAGAGTTCCTAAAAAGTTTGGAACTCTGGGGATCCTTCAGTCCTGAGTTGGCTGGGACCACACTGGGTTCATCTTAGAGCAAGCCTATACGTATAGGTTCAGCACTCTTGCCTCCCTCCGACCTCCCAGCAAGGAGCCAGGACAAGGGAAAGGGAGACTTTAGAACACATGTAGATTATTTGGTTCTGTAGGTTTTACCTTGTTCTCCTCCCAACCACCCTAAAAATGAGGTCAGGCATAGTTAGCTTGCAGCAATAGGTAAATCTCAGGCATTTTTGCTCCTTTGTATTATTAGAACTGTCTGATGCAATAGAGACCCACTTGAGCAAAAATCATAATTCCACACAGGTATCTGGTCAAATCAGAAACTGGGACCACAACCCAGACTGTAGAAAGGTCTGGAACAAGTATCAAAATTCTGGTCAGGGGCCCTCTGTGTCTCATCTACTAACTTAAGAGTTTCTCTCTGAAGAGTTTATCTGGGCTACATGTTCGAAGATGCTAGTAAAAGGTTTTTTACAAAGTGTTGCCAATAGTATCCCATCAAACCTCCTAGCCTGTTGGGTAGAGCATGACCCTTTGTCTCATTTATTTTCATTTCTCTTGGGTATATATACCTAGGAGTAGAATGCCGAGTCATACCGTAAATCTATGTTTAACTTTGAGGGGAACTGCTAGAATCCAGTCCCACTTGAAGTTCCAATCATATATCCTTTTCACATATCCCCCCTTCTCCCAGAACAGGCCAAAGTATGGCTCTGTTATCTTGGAGTCGGGGAGGGAAATATTTCCCGGCTTCAGTCTGGCCTGATAAGGGCCCAGAACTCCTGTGCCCCTGATTTCCCTCCCTCTGTGTCACCTGAAGCCGCAGTAACTCTGGGGGTGTTCAGAGGCCACTGAAGGCTCTGGGGCCTGGAATTAGGGGTGACCCCATTTTATTCGTCTTTGAAAACAACTCTACAGTTTTTTAGACCCTAGAGGTAAAGAACCCTCCTGCCAGTGCAGGAGACGTAAAAGACGTGAGTTCAATCCCTGAGTGCAGAAGATCCCCTGGCAAAAGAAATGGCAACCCACTCCAGTATTCATGCCTGGAGAATCCCATGGACAGAGGAGCCGGGCAGGCTACAGTCCATGGGGTCACAGAGAGTCAGACACAACCGAATGACTTAGCACACACGCAAGGTATGGGATACTCCAGTGAACCCCCACCCCCACTTCAGGAATTTCAGGCAAGAAGCAGGTATTAATGTCTACATAAAGGCACTCTCAAGCATCAAGGATGTATGTCTAGCACCCCCTTTTCTCCTAAGAACCAGAGAAGAAGAAGACAGTAAACATTCCCTCCAGGCCCTCCACAACCTCCTCGTTGTCTCTTGAATCCCTCTCATTTAGTTTTTCTTATTAAAGGCCCAGTGAAGCAGTTCAATTTCTCCCATAGTCCTCTCTTCTGCACCCTCATTTCCTGCCCCCACCCTTGCACTTAGGAGATTTGTCTAGGGAATTTGACCTTAATGAAACCTGACTTTTGTGACTTCTGTAACTTTTTTCTCTATGAGGAGCCATCTCCCCAGTTATTTCTTCCCCATTCGGTGACATGGGGATTGCTAGAGCAGGTAAAGTATTAATCAAACTATTAAACTTACAATAAACCTCCCATTTAGATGAGTTTCTTTCAGAAAGTGAAGGAAACCTGGGCCTCGTTCCTTCTAAAAACAACCATCTCATTTGCTTTGGCCAGAATATTCATCCACACTTTCCCTTCCCTCACTTTGAGCAAGGGTTTTCCTTGACAGGTAGAGATCACATGGGATTCCAAGCTACGAGTGTGACTTCTAATATGATGGCAAGTGACCAACCTCCAGCCCCTGGGTTGACTGCAACTGAAGAAGTCTAGTTTTCAGGGTGGCCCACATGTGGGTTTCCACCCCCCACCATCTGACTCCCTCTGCCTATGACTTTTTCCTCACCTCTGGATCCCCTATCCCCATTTTTCGAGAGAGGAGGTTAGCCATCATTCCTTTTTGTCACATTCCAGATGAACTCATATCAAGACGTTGGCCGCTGGCTTTAGGAAGGTTGCTAAGGCTGGTTCTAGCTAAAGTCCTGGCTTATTGCAGTTCCTGAGAAGCTCTTTCTGGGCTCTTTCTCTTTGTCCAAGTCCCCAAAACCCAGGGAACATTTCTTTCTCACACTTAAACTTGTGTACTTTTTAAATTTTTTTCTTCCCAACAAGGCCTAGTAAAGAGGGAAATACTGGACTTATATTTTGGACCTGAAGTAGCTAACATTGATTTAGCACCTGCTAGTGACAAGCACTGTTCTATGTGTATTATGTGAGCTTTTTTTTTTTTCTTTTACTTCCAGTTTTATTGAGACATAACTAACATACCACACTGTGTAAGTTTAATGTGTGCAGCATCATGACTTGACATATATGCATCATGAAATGATGCCCACAACAAGTTAGTGAATATTTATCATCTCATATAAATACAAAATTTTAAAAATCAGAAATTTTCTCTTTCTTAGGATTTACTCTCTTAATGACTTTCATATATAACATACAGCAGTGCTCGTTATGTGTATCCTTTGTATATTACATCCCTAGTACTTATTTACCTTATAATACTGAAAGCTTGTACAGTTTGACCACCTTCATCAAATTCCCCTTCCATCCACCCTTGCTCTGGTAAACACAAATCTCATCTTTTCCTATAAGTTTCTTTGCTTGCTTTTGAACGATAATTTACCTATAACACTATGTTAGTTGCCGGTACACAATATAATGACTCAATTTTTTTTTAACATTTTATTTCATGTGATTTCATATGGTACAAAAGTATTATATGTTTGAACCTGGCACTCAAATAGGAGGTTCTTTCAGTTCTCTTGGCCAACCTTCTTTCAGAGGCAAATACATTTTTTAAAAATAATATTATGTAGAACATATATAGAAAATTTTCTCTTATAAAAACAAAAGTATTTGGACATTTTAAATTTAGTACAGCTTAGCATCCCAGTTTCTGTTGATAGATTTAGTTAATTGTTAGGAGGTTTATATATAAGAAAAACTCCATAAATGGTAGATGTATTTTAATCCTTGATTAAGGGTGACATGTCTGACTTAAATTTGTTCTTATGTTTTAAATTTTATTCTGTTTTTTTGGTTGCACTGGGTCTTTGTGGCCACACACGGGCTTTCTCTAGTTGCAGCGAGTGGGGTCTATTCTTCATTGCAGTGCGCGGGCTTTTCATTACAGTGGTTTCTCTTGTTACACAGCACAGGCTGTGGGCACATGGGCTTCAGTAGTTGTGGCTTAGGGACTATAGAGCACAGGCTCAGAAGTTGTGGCACATGGGCTTAGTAGTTCCACAGCATGTAGAATCTTCTCAGACCAGGGATTGAACCCTGACCCCTGCATTGGCAGGCAGATTCTCATCTGCTGCACCACCAAGGAAGTCCTATGTTCTTGTATTTTTTAAGAAGAAACTCCATTTGTAAATTCAAATTTGGTTTTCCCTTTATAATTTTCTGCTCAGTATTTTGAACACTTTGATTTTCTTCTTTTTGTAAAGGCTTTGAGTTTGTCTCTCTTTTCTCCTCTCAAATTCTTGCTTCTTAGCAGAGACATTACTTTGCCAACAAAGGTTCACCTTGTCAAGGCTATGGTTTTTCCAGTGGTCATGTATGGATATGAGAGTTGGACTGTGAAGAAAGCTGAGCACCGAAGAATTGATGCTTTTGAACTGTGGTGTTGGAGAAGACTCTTGAGAGTCCCTTGGACTGCAAGGAGATCCAACTAGTCCATTCTGAAGGAGATCAGCCCTGGGGTTTCTTTGGAAGGAATGATGCTAAAGCTGAAACTCCAGTACTTTGGCCACCTCATGCAAAGAGTTGACTCACTGGAAAAGACTCTGATGCTGGGAGGGATTGGGGGCAGGAGGAGAAGGGGACAACAGAGGATGAGATGGCTGGATGGTATCACCAACTCAATGGACGTGAGTCTGAGTGAACTCTAGGAGTTGGTGATGGACAGGGAGGCCTGGTGTGCTGTGATTCATGGGGTCACAAAGAGTCGGACACGACTGAGCGACTGAACTGAACTGAGCAAGCCTAGCTCTTCATGTGTTTTTTGATTTGATAGTTTTCTTTTTGTTTTTATTTGGCATAGTAATAGACTTGTTTCCAGCTGAGATTGCTCAGTGTTCAAACATTCTTCAGACAATACCTGGTCAATGCTACAATGCTCTTCTGACAAAGGCAGATCAACTTGTTCTAACAAAGATTAGTCAGTTTTTCTTTCTTTTTTAAATTAATTAATTTATTTGGCTTCATTGAGTCTTAGTTGTGGCACTCAAGATCTTTGCTTGGGCTCGGAAGCATGGGCTCAGTAATTGCAGAGTGAGGGCTCATTTGCCCTGCAGCACGAAGGATTTTAGTTCCCTAAGTGAAAGTGAAAGTCACTCAGTTGTGTCCGACTCTTTGCGACCCCGTGGACCGTAGCCCACCAGGCTCCTCCGCCCACGGGATTCTCCAGGCAAGATATACTGGAGTGGGTTGCCATTTCCTTCTCCAGGGGATCTTCCCGACCCAGGGATCGAACCCAGGTCTCCTGCATTGCAGGCAGATGCTTTAACCTCTGAGCCACCAGGGAAGCCCGAACCAGGGATCATAGTTCCCTAACCAGGGATCAAAGCTGCATTCCTTACAATTCAAGGCAAATTCTTAACCACTGGACCACCAGGGAGGTCCCCAGTCAGCTCTTCTGAGTTGCTTCTGGAGTCTTTCCTCTTTAGCTGAATAGAGATGTTTCTGATGATCAGGGTATCACTCTGTGAATTGAGATTCCTATGAGGTTTGAAACTTCTTTTCCCTTCATAGCAATATCTTATAATCTTGCTGAATGTTTAGTTTTTAAATGCAAAGCCTTGTCCCCCAAGAACACTCCCCAAGAAGACTTGGAGATGGTTAGATCACCACGTTCTTTGTTTCACATTTTTGAATCCTACTTGTAAAACACCTTCACCATGTGCCCCAAAGTTCCCTGTCTGCCACTTTCCTGGCAGCCCCACCAATGCCATGGGGCCCAGGTGAGGTAGAAGAAGGGAAACAGTAGAGAGTATATCTCTTTCCTGAAGAAAGGCAGGAACTCTGGTGGGTGGTATGTGGACCCCACAGATGCTAAACTTTTTAGAGTCTTGCAGGGGACATTCGTCCATTCTCTGAATGGAGGTCAAGTAACAGCAGGTAACTGTCATTGAAAGCATATGGCTAGAGCTATGGGTGGAGAAGCAGTTCCCCACACAGCCCAATTCTCGGGGTCTAGGCAGCCACTCCTATTTGCAGCTACTACAAGTTTCATCCCTTCTTCTTTAAGAGATGAAATATAAAGAATGAGAAGGAGGAAAGGAAAATGCTGCTTTTTCTGAAGAAAAACAGGCAGGGGGGATTTAGAGATAAGACATGTTAAGAGGATTAGAACACATCAGAGAAATATGACTAAGAAAACCTACCCTGTCTCTTCTGACCTCAGTCCTATGAACCGAGCGAATTGGGGTCATAGGGATGGAGTTGATCTTCCAGGACTGCATGCAAGTTGTCCTTTCCATGCCGCCAGGTTTGAGTCTCCCTATTGAAAAGCCTCATGGTCTAGTGGGGCCTCAGAGGCCTGAGTTCAAATACAGCCATGCAACTGAGGAAAGACTGCTTGATGTCAACTGTTTCCTCATATGTATCATGGGTCTAACAGTATCTAGACCACAAGTTGCTCCAAGAATGAAATGAAGCTCTGTAGTGAGTTGAATAGTGTTCCCCCAAAATTCCATTCCCACTGGAGCCTCTGAATGTGACCTTATTTGAAACTAGGGTGTTAGCAAATGTAATTAGTTAAGATGAGGTCATACTGGAATAGGGTGGGCACTAACACAATGGCTGATGTTCTTATAAGAAGAGGAGAGGACACAAAGAATATGAGCAAGGAATAAGGTCATAAATAAGGTGAAGATGAAGGCAGAGACTGGGATGATCAGCTGCAGCCAAGGAATGCCAAGGTTTGACAGGAGTCCCTAGAAGGTAGGAAGAGGCAAGGAAGCATTCTTTCCTGCAGCCTTCAGCAGGAGTATGGCCATGTGACACCTTGACCTCTGACTTCTAGCCTCCAGAAATTGTGAGAGAAATGTAGATACACTGTCTGTGGTTTTAAGCCACTCAGGTTGTGGTGATTTGTTACAGCAGCCTAAGAAAACAAATATTATCTATGCAAACTTCTTGGTGCATAGCTAGAATGTGCAATGCTGAAAGTGAAACAAAAACTTCCCAGTAGGCTGGGCTGTAATCAGTTCCTTAGAATCAGTTTTGGTTTGAATTGTCCTCATGTTAAGAGAAAGCCTGAGCTGGATGGGGATGATATCTTTTCTCCTCTTGCTTAATGTACCTTATCTCCATATTTTTCTGTCAGCCGTCTAGCTCTGCCAGCTAGAAACAACCCAGTGGTCTCGGCAGCAACCTAGGTTTTATTTTCATTTTGGCTGTTTGTTTTGCTGGCTTCTGTGAGGACTGACAAAGAGCTACTGTTTGTTGTTTTATTTTCTTTTGAGTCTTTGCCTGAGGAGCCTCACCAAGGCCTGATGGGAGTATCAAGTGGGCTGTGATTGTCTCGTTTTGTGAGTTGGTGTTGTGGACCATGATGAGGCTGCCACAGTCGGGTAAGTGCAGGCACATTTTCTCTCCACACCATTGGAGACGTGAGAAACTGCCTCAGAAATTGTGTTCAGGGGCATAAACAAGCTAATTTCCTCCTATCCTCAAAACAGTAGGATTTCTTTTGTTGGTCCTATGCTTATTATTCTTGCTGAGCAGTTTTAAAAGGTGAGGGGTTTTTTCCTGCACAAACTAAATGTGAATGGAAAAAGTTGAAATATTCTTGAAATTGTCACTCCACTTAGAATTTTGGAAAGTTAATGGAACTTAAAAATTTGGTTTTTTACATCCAATATCTGTTTGTGATTAACCCTTTGGCAGGCAGTCAACATTCCACATGTTCTAAAAATCAATTCTTTAAAACAAACAAACAAACCAGGACTTCCCTGGTGATCCACTGGTTAAGACTCCTAGCTTCCAATGCAGGGGTTGCAGGTTTGATTCCTGGTCAGGGAAGTAAGAGCCCACATGCCGAGAGACACGGCAAAAAAAACCAACCATGCGCGTTAACTTATAGACAACCATTATTTAACAAACGTGTGACTTGGGCCTACTAAAGGGCTTCTATTCTACATAAAATGATAAAAGAAAGTTTAGCAAAATGAAGGAAAACCATTGGTCACTACCCATGTGTACATAATAGAATAGAGATGATGAACTCATGTGAGAAATGGTTGAAGTGAGGAGGTGAAACTTCAATGAAATTACCTACAGATAAGGGCTTCCCTGTGGCTCAGAGGGTAAAGCGTCTGCCTGCAATGCGGGAGACCCGGGTTTGATCCCTGGGTCAGGAAGATCCCTTGGAGAAAGAAATGGCAACCCACTCCAGTATTCTTGCCTGGAGAATCCCATGGACAGAGGAGCCTGGTGGGCTACAGTCCATGGGGTCGCAAAGAGTCAGACAAGACTGAGCGGCTTCACTTTCACTTTAAGGTCTTCTAACCCTGAAATTCTGTGGTTCTGTGGAAGGAAATGAATGACATACACTGATAAAATGCACAGTAAGAATATTCACTGTGAGCAGGAATCACATAGTTGTGCATGTGTGGTAGGTCGTTTCAGTCATGTCCAACTCTTTGTGACCGCATGGACTGTAGCCTGCCAGGCTTCCTTATGCATGGAATTCTCCAGGCAAGAACACTGGAGTAGGTTGCTATGCCCTCCTCCAGGGGAACTTCCGAACCAGGGATCAAACCTACGGCTCTTATGTCTCCCGGATTGGCAGGCAGGTTCTTTACCACTAACACCACCTGAGAAGCCCTCAGATAGTTGTGGCAGGAGTTAAATGCCAGTTGACCTGGATGTTCTTTAAGCTCCCTTTGAAGTCTAAGAGTTTATGAATAGACGAACTGTATCTGTTGCCACTCAGAACTGGTCTATTTGCCTTCATTACCTGAACTCTCACTATCAACATATCTTCCTTGCTTTCTGTTCAAGGTGTCTTTTCAGATTTCTTCTGTCTGTGAACCTTTCCATTAAACTTCAGCTCCTTGTAGGCTAAGACACACCTTTTAGGTCCTCTGAATCCCAAGTGCCTATCATAGTGTATATGCATATGTATATGCATAGGTTCTCACTGAGTGCTTGTTCAGTTGTTGAATTAGTTGATTTAATGAAATGGCAGGTAAATCATCAGATGTGGGATGTTTGCATAGCAGGCAATGGGGCTGATGGAAGTGAAGCAGATTCCTCAGGGACAGTATTAGGAGTCATACTTTAGATTGACTTGCTTTAAGATGCATTGGACAGTGATCCTCAGGTGGTTGTGTGTCATTTTTATTCCACATGGCAACATCCAAATATGCCACCAGCATTAACTGTGTCATACTTGGGTTACCCTGTAATGAGGCAACTGCATCCTGGCCTCCTCATATCCCATCCTGGGTCTTCTGCAGTGGGGCTTCCTCAGGTTGTGTTCCCCTAATTTTCAAATCAACTCGCAGAATTCTAGGATAGATGGAGGAATCTGAAAATTTATCCAGCCCCAGTCACCTCAGTGTTCTCCAGCCTTTTTGAATACCCCTGGGACTGATTCCCAGTTCTTATTCTCCTGATCTCTCTATTATCAGCCCCTTCTGCTTCTTGGGATTTTCCTCCCATGGCTCTGAGATATTGTGATAATGAAGCTTCTTACTCTTAGATCATTTCTTCTCTGCCTTCTTTTCTGGTCTCTTTACTCTCCAAATTTTGGAGCATTCCTCAGAGTTCAGACTTTTTCTTTCTAATCTCTTTTTTTAATACTCTCCCTCTCAGAGAGTTAATTTATTCCCTAGTATCATCTCACATTTTTATTAGAATTAACTTTTTATCTTTAGTCCCAAATAGTGTCTCAAACTTTAGACCTACAGTTTTCTTGACTGCCTTGCATTACTTCTTGACTCAAACTCAACCCATCATCTTCCCTTTATTTTTTTTTTGAAAATCCTAAAATATTTTTATTTTTTTATGTCTAATTTTATTTTATTTTTTAACTTTACAATATTGTATTTGTTTTGCCATATAAAAATCAGTTCTTGGTCTTATATTTGTCCCCCACCCCCAATAACATCAATATTGTCTTGATAGTCTGGCCTCAAAAACCACAATCAACTTGTGGCTTCTCTTTCTTTCCCATTTGGCTGATCACTTGTCAATTGTTTTGTCAACTTTCCATCAGTTGTCTTATAATAAATTTCTCCTTCCTTTCCCTTTCTTCCTTTTTTTTTTTTGACTCTAAATCTGGGGCCTTACCAAAATTCTGGATGAATACTGTGAACCCCCTAATCAAGTAGCTGGCCTCTAATTCCACTTTCCCACCATTATATACTAAAGGGAAAAAAAAACCCTCAGATTTAATCTTTCCAAACTTCTTTGTTATTGTCACTCAATGTTTGAGTGACTGTCACTGTCTTTCTTGGCAGCTCTACCTGGTATTAAGCTCTTAACATTCTCAAATTGTATTTCCTGCCAGGTTATGCTCTTCATTGTCTTCCTCAACATGCCCTACATATTTGCTCCTGGGCCTTCTGCAGTGCCCTTAAGAGTTGTTCCAGCTCTCCAATTCCTATCAGTGCTTCAAAGACTCACTTCAAATCCCGTCACTACCAGTCAGCTTCCAGAGTTTTTTCATCTTCATGCAAAATATTTTATGCCACTTATTATTTTTAATGTGTACAAGTTTTAACCTTCTGACTGTGTTATAATGTCTTTAAAGGTAGGGATGCTTTCTTAGGTGAATCCTTCTATTGATTCTCACAGTCTAATAAAAAATGGGAGCTTAGTATTTATTGATTAAAAAGTTGAGATTCAATTTGAATTTAAGTTAAATTTGAACTGCTAGGTTAAATTCATTAGAATTGTGTCTTAAGTCTACAGATAGTCTACCTGGGTCTCAGATCAAAAGTTCAACTTTATGTCTATGTACACATTCATATGATGAAAGTGAAAGAGGAGAGTGAAAAAGTTGGCTTAAAGCTCAACATTCAGAAAACTAAGACCATGGCATCTGGTCCCATCTCTTCATGGGAAATAGATGGGGAAAGAGAGGAAACAGTGTCAGACTTTATTTTTTTGGGCTCCAAAAATCACTGCAGATGGTGAATGCAACCATGAAATGAAAAGACGCTTACTCCTTGGAAGGAAAGTTATGACCAACCTAGATAGCATATTCAAAAGCAGAGACATTACTTTCCCAATAAAGGTTCGTCTAGTCAAGGCTATGGTTTTTTCAGTAGTCATGTATGGATGTGAGAGTTGGACTGTGAAGAAAGCTGAGTGCTAAAGAATCGATGCTTTTGAACTATGGTGTTGGAGAAGACTCTTAAGAGTCCCTCGGACTGCAAGGAGATCCAACCAGTCCATTCTAAAGGAGATCAGTCCTGGGTGTTCTTTGGAAAGAATGATGCTGAAGCTGAAACTCCAGTACTCTGGCCACCTCATGCAAAGAGTTGACTCATTGGAAAAGACTCTGATGCTGGGAGGGATTGGAGGCAGGAGGAGAAGGGGATGACAGAGGATGAGATGGCTGGATGGCATCACCAACTCAATGGGCGTGAGTTTGAGTGAACTCCAGGAGTTGGTGATGGCCAGGGAGGCCTGGTGTGCTGCAATTCATGGGGTTGCAAAGAGTTGGACATGACTGAGCAACTGAACTGAACTGAACACATTCATATGGACTTCCCGTGTGACTCAGTGGTAAAGAATCTACCTGCCAGTGCAGGAGCCACACAAGACGTAAGTTAGATCCCTTAGTTGGGAAGAGCCCCTGGAGGAGGAGATGGCAACTCACTCCAATATTCTTGCTGGGATAATCTCATAGACAAAGGAACCTAGTGGACTACAGTCCACAAGGTTGGAAAGACTCAGATACGAGTGCACCCTCACACACATTCATATAAATACACGTTTATAAATTAAAATGTATCAATTATCTCTATGATATCATCTTAATTCTCTTTCTTAAATGCCTTTTAGAGGAAAAGAGTGAAAAGATTTTAGCTGGAATAAGGCCAATCTTACTTATTGTAACTTTATCTTGGACACTAGTGATCAGATGTTACTGATAGGCCAATAGTACTTTTGGTAGTTAGAAACGGAATCACACGTTAATACCTAAAAATATTAAAGTTTTCATGGTTCATCAAAAATCTTAGTATGTTGCACACTTGAGGATTACCTAACATGGTGAAACAAAATAGTTGAGATTGGTTGTTAGCTGCATAGATGGCACATAGAAGGGACTGTGGAAATCACCTAGTTCACCCTTCTTTTGTAGAAAGTGGAGAATAAGTTCCTAAGGCAGCAGAGACAAAGACCGGATCTCCTGTCTCCTAAAACCTTCCACCATGTCACCAAGAGCAGCAGCTTCTCTAGTGGCCTGGGTGACAACAGAAAGAGGACAGCAATTTGACCAAGACCTTTCACAAATCTAAAAATGGTAGCTTTCATTTATTCTCACTCTCAGGCTTGATCATCTCCTGACCAAGAGGGCCTTTCTTGAGTCCTCCTGGGGCCACAAGAAAATTTCTCAAAGCTTATCCTATGCCATTCTGTTCCATTTTAGGTCGTTCTTTCAGGCCCTGCCTGACTGAGTATGAAAGAGTTCATACTTCCCTCAACTACTTGCCTTGCCCTCAACTACTACGACATGCTCATAGGCAAAATTATCAAGAACTACTCAGCACTTCATTAAGAATTATCAGAAATTAAGAAATTCAGCTAAACTGATTACTTGATTAAAAACTATTTTTTCCACTCACATTCCGAAGTATTTATTATGGGTGAGGGGCCTGGTGCCATTCTGAGTTTTATGACATTCCTTTCTTTCATTAAGGGCTTCCCTGGTGGCTCAGACGGTAAAGTGTCTGCCTGCAATGCAGGAGACCCAGGTTTGATTCCTGGGTTGGAAAGATCTCCTGGAGAAGGAAATGGCAATCCACTCCAGTACTCTTGCCTGGAAAATCCCATGAACGGAGGAGCCTGATAGGCTACAGTCCACGGGGTCGCAAAGAGTCTGACACAACTGAGCGACTTCACTTCACTTCACCCTGCCTGATATAAGGATAGCTATAATCTTCCTCTGCTTGATGGAAAGACTAGCAAAACCAAATGCGTCCGTAAGGGATATATAATTGAGATGAAAATGAACAACTGACCAGGCATAGGCCAGACATAGGAAAATATTTATATCCAAAACAAAGGTGAGTTTTAAAAGAGAAAACTAGAGAAGGCTGTGGTTGTTTGAACATGTTCGTTGCATTATGGAGAAGAGTCATCACAATGCTCATTTGGCTGAAGAAGTAACTCACCCATCGGCGCTCTGTAAATGATGCATCAAGTTAATTGATTTAGGCAATACACCCTATAAGCTCTCCAGATAAATTCTTCCAGGCCCTGCCTGACTATGAAAGAATTCATACTTCCCTAACATTAAATGCTTTAAGAGTCCAGTTTTTTTTCAGAAAATGTGGTTCTCCTAAGGAGCCCAGGAGGCAGAAGTCTTATCCAGATTGCTGTATTTTGAGGGAGGTTGGTGAGGGGCTTGAGATACCTGTGGAAACATTCTTCTGGGATATAATCTTGTCAATAATCTTACTGTTAAAAAGGGATCACTTTCTACCACTTGTGGAAACTTTTGTTTCAGCATGTACCCTGTGCTTAAAGAATTCCAGGAATGAGGCCTCCCCATGCATGAGTGGCTCTGTTGGATAAACAGTTCTTGTGTGCAGCCGAAATAAACAGCCACTATATAGTTTATGTTTCTCAGATAGAATTGTGTCAGTTGGGAGTCTGTAGAGAATGAGATGGCTGGATGGCATCACCGACTCAATGGACGTGAGTTTGAGTGAACTCTGGGAGATGGTGATGGACAGGGAGGCCTGGCATGCTGCGATTCATGGGGTCACAAAGAGTCGGACATGACTGAGTGACTGAACTGAACTGAGACTAAGATTCCTGAGAACGATGCTAAATTGTTGTGCATACACTCATTCACTTGTCTGTTCAGCACACAGTTATAAGGACCAAATCAAGTGCAGTCCACCTTTTGCATCCAAAGGGCTCTACAACCCTATGTATATGGCCAGCTATGCTATGCTACTTTACATAATGGACTTGAGTATCCCTGGATTTTGGTATCTGCAGACAATCCTGGAACCAATACTCTGCAAGATACCAGGGGATGACTGTACAAAGAGCTCCTGTTCTAGCCTTGAAGACATCACCTTGTAAACAGTGGGAGCTGTTGAAGTCTTTTAAGCAGGAGTGACATGGTTTAGGTTTGATTATTCAGTTTTCAAGAGCTTGTTCTGTCTGCTAGGTAAAGGGATGGTTCATCCAATAAATATTAACTGAGTGCCTCCTTTTTTTTTTTTTTTAACCCAATGCATTTTATTTTATTTTTTGTGTGTGTGTTTTTCTTTTTTTTAAATTTAATTTTATTTTATTTAACTTTACAATATTGTATTGGTTTTGCCATACTTCAAAATGAATCCGCCACAGGTATACATGTGTTCCCCATCCTGAACCCTCCTCCCTCCTCCCTCCCCATACCATCCCTCTGGGTCGTCCCAGTGCACCAGCCCCAGGCATCCAGTATCGTGCATCAAACCTGGACTGGCGACTTGTTTCATATATGATATTATACATATTTCAATGCCATTCTCCCAAATCATCCCACCCTCTCCCTCTCCCAGAGTCCAAAAGACTGTTCTATACATCAGTGTCTAACTGAGTGCCTCCTTATTGCCAGACTGTGCTTAGGGCTGAAGGCATAGTAGTAAGCAAACAAAGATTCCTGCCCTTTGAGTGATTATATTATAATGGAAGACAGCAGGTAATATTAATAATATAATAAAACAGGTACATTACATGGGTAAATTCAATGGTAACAAAAGTTTTGGGAAAGAGAGACAGACAAGGAAAATCGGAAATGCTGGGGAGGGGGAAGGTGGTGCTGTTGCAATTTTATATAAGGCAGTCTCACTAGAAAGCAAAGAAAACATCCAAGGGTGGGGATAGGCACACTGGCAGCAAGATCCACTCTTGAAGGGGTGGATCTGAGGAAGGCATTGCACAGGCTGGAAGTGGGCTCAGGGCCATTTGGGCAGGGAAGTCTAGCATCACAAAGACACATATTGTAATGGGTCATGGGGTAAGGTCGAGGGCTCCAGATAATACCTCTCAGCCCAGCAAACACCCCACACTGCAGAAGGGGCATGGCCACAATAGGGTTTTCTAAAGCATGGCTGCTGCTGCTGCTGCTAAGTCACGTCAGTCGTGTCAGACTCTGTGGGGCAGGAGGAGCTTAACATAGAGGCCTCTCTTATATGGGTTATTGGAGGGACTTATGATTTTATTCTCAGTGAAATATTGAGCCACCAAAATGTTTTAAGCAGACATGATTCAACTTATATTTTCAAAGACTCGCTCTGGTTCCTGTGTTGAGAATCACCTGTAGGAAGCCAAAGTTAGAATCACCATGAGAGACAGTGATGGCTGAGATTGATATATTAATAGAAGCAGAGAGATGTGGTCAGATTCTGGATACATTTTAAATAACGGCTTATAGGATTTGTTCATGAATCAGATGTAGGTGAGAGAACATAGGAATCAAGGATGACTCCAAGATTTGTGACCACTAGAGAAGGATGGAACAGAAGAAAGCAAGACTAGAAGATAAAAATGGCATGAGGAGACTCTGCTATGGTGTAAGGAGAAATGATGTGAAGCTGAATTAAGGTGATAGTAGGGCTGTGGGAAGAAGAGGCATCACCCAGGAAGTATCCAGGAAGTAGAATTAATAGGACTGAGGGATGAACTGAATGTGTAAGATGAGAGATGAGTAGGTTTAAGATGACCCCCAGGGTTCTGGCTTGAAGTAAGAGTTATTATTATTGACTCTTTATGGAAATGGGATACAGAAGTTTTTATAAACTATCTGAGGTCTTGAAAGTGAAAGTGTTAGTCACTCAGTCATGTCCGACTCTTTGTGATCCCATGGACTATAGCCTGCCAGGTTCCTCTGTCCAAGGAATTCTCCAGGCAAGAATAATAAAGTGGGTAGTCATTCCCTTCTCCAGGGGATCTTCCCAACCCAGGGACTGATCCTGCATCTCCTGCATTGCAGGCAGATTCTTTACCATCTGAGCCACCAGGAAAGAGGCTAATAATTTGTAGACTCAGAATTTGAACTCAGGATGTTCCTGACATTAGAACCTGAACTCTTAATCATTGCATGGGGCACATTATCCTTAGACGAAAGACTTCTGGTTGGAAAGTACCTTTATGACAGTGACTGTCTCTTAGTTGGCTCAAGGAGGCAGTGTGCAAGGAAAGTCCCCTTGGATGGGGAGGGAAGAAGGGGAAGTTAGAACCAGTATTGAGTGAATCCGGAGTCCTTTCTGTTGCCAGAACTATATGCTACATGCTATCCTTTTGTACTCTAGAAACAAAAATGCTCAGAAAGTGCTAGGCTACAGATGCAGCTTAAAATGATATCTTTTATGGATGTATTTGCATTTTCAATAAGGAAGAGAGTTTTCAAGTCCAGCAAAGTTGTGTCTTGAGCATTTCTTGCTGGAAAGCACTAGATTTTGTTCCCAGTTGTTCAGTTCAGTCACTCAGTCATGTCCAACTCTTTGCGACCCCATGGACTGCAGCATGCCAGGCCTCTCTGTCCATTCCCAACTCCCGGAGTTTACTCAAACTCATGTCCATTGAGTCGGTGATGCCATCCAATCATCTCATCCTCTGTCATCCCCTTCTCCTCCAGCCTTCGATCTTTCCCAGTATCAGGGTCTTTTCCAATGAGTCAGTTCTTCACATCAGGTGGTCAAAGTATTGGAGCTTCAGCATCAGTCCTTCCAATGAATATTCAGGACTGATCTTCTTTAGGATGGACTGGTTGGATCTTCTTGCAGTCCAAGGGACTCTCAAGAGTCTTCTCCAATACCACAGTTCAAAAGCATCAATTCTTCAGCGCTCAGCTTTCTTTATAGCATGACTATATGGGTATGGTGTGACTATCATACTCAGTTGTTACCTCCTGTAATATCTCCCTCCCTAAATTAAAAACAAGAATACAGACCCCTGTGGACCTTGCATTCCCTTTTAGCTACTGCCTCATATCTCTTCCCCTTTTTATAGCACTGTTCTCTAAAAAGTTGCCCATATTCTGTTGCCTCCACTTCCTTACTTCCTATTTTTATCTTTATGAAGTCTACTGATACTGTGCTTACCAGGGTCATCTGTGACCGTCATACTGCTAAATCCAGTGCTCAGGAGCATTTGGCTCAACTGATAACTCACCCCTTCTATGTTTTAAACTCTGGGTTTTATTATTATTTTTAAAAAATTTTTGTTCATTATTTTATCTGTTATTTTATTATTATTTACTAGTGGTGTAGCCAACAGGTCAGGTGACTATAATTGAAAAAATAGTTTGTTATAGTCACAGATCCCAAGAGAAAAGGAGCATGCCACACCACAGAGGGCCATACAGGCAAATACCAGTGTTGCACAGGAGGTAGAAGGAGAGGGGAAAAAGTGGGCAGGAGCCCTCACTGTGGTTTCCATAGGAAGGAACTGGGCTAGTTTGAATAATCTGTTATTTGGCCCTAGGGTGATCAGAGCAGATACATATAAAGTGGCCCAGAGTGTGAAAGCCCCAAAAGGAGGTGATTAGAGGTAGGGCTCTGGATAGGTTGATTTGCATATGAAATAGGTCAGTTGTTTACTGTCTCTGCTGCTGCTGCTAAGTCACTTCAGTCGTGTCCAACTCTCTGCGACCCCATAGACAGAAGCTCACCAGGCTCCCCCGTCCCTGGGATTCTCCAGGCAAGAATACTGGAGTGGGTTGCCATTGCCTTCTCCAATGCATGAAAGTGAAAAGTGAAAGTGAAGTCGCTCAGTCGTGTCCGACTCTTAGCGACCCCATGGACTGGAGCCTACCAGGATCCTCAGTCCATGGGATTTTCCAGGCAAAAGTACTGGGGTGGGGTGCTCTAGGAATTGGCTAATCCTGAGGGGGCAGTCCTAGAGTCAACAAGATTCCAGATGTGAAAGCATCAGAATATAGAAAATAAGAGATGCTTAATTTGCCTTTATACCCATTCTCCCAGTTTGCTTTGTTAGTATTCCCCCCAAAGACCCATAAATGTTGGAATGCCCCATATCTCAGTCCTTTGACAGTGTCCCTTCTCTATCTCTCTTTGCTGCTGCTGCTGCTGCTGCATCGCTTCAGTCGTGTCCGACTCTGTGCGACCCCATAGACGGCAGCCCCCCAGGCTCCCCCGTCCCTGGGATTTTCCAGGCAAAAATACTGGAGTGGGTTGCCATTTCCTTTTCCAATGAATGAAAGTGAAAAGTGAAAGTGAAGTCTCTCAGTCGTGTCCAACTCTTAGTGACCCCATGGACTGCAGCCCACCAGGCTCCTCCGTCCATGGGGTTTTCCAGGCAAGAGACTGGAGTGGATTGCCATTGGAGACACCATGCAGCACTATGGCTTTAAGTAACACTTAGGCATTAATGACTCCCAAATGTGTATCTCTGCCCTAAACTTTGGACCACCAGTTGTCCACCTGCCTACTAAACATCTTTACTTGGAGTCTAATAGTCATTTCAAACCAAAGATATTCCAAATACAGTTCTTGATTTCTGCTCTCAAATCTGCTTCTTTCTTAGTTTTGTTCTTTTTAATAGGTATCTCCATTCCTAGTGACTCAAGCCCCAAACCTAGAAATTTTCCTAGATTTATTTACTTTTGTTAAACTATATTTCCAAACTGTCAGCAATTCCAATCAAATCTTCTTTAAAAATATAGAATACTTAAATAAATGGAAAAACATGCTGCATTCATGGATTAGAAGACTTAATGTTATAAAGTTGACTATATTCCCCAATAGACCTACAGATTTAGTGCAGATCAGATCAGATCAGATCAGTCGCTCAGTCGTGTCCAACTCTTTGCGACCCCATGAACTGCAGCACGCCAGGCCTCCCTGTCCATCACCAACACCCGGAGGCCACTCAGACCCACATCCAGCGAGTCAGTGATGCCATCCAGCCATCTCATCCTCTGTCGTCCCCTTCTCCTCCTGCCCCCAATCCCTCCCAGCATCAGAGTCTTCTCCAATGAGTCAACTCTTCGCATGAGGTGGCCAAAGTACTGAAGTTTCAGCTTTAGCATCATTCCTTCCAAAGAAATCCCAGGACTGATCTCCTTCAGAATGGACTGGTTGGATCTCCTTGCAGTCCAAGGGACTCTCAAGAGTCTTCTCCAACACCACACTTCAAAAGCATCAATTCTTCGGCACTCAGCCTTCTTCACAGTCCAGCTCTCACATCCATACATGACCACAGGAAAAACCATAGCCTTGACTAAGCGAACCTTTGTCGGCAAAGTAATGTCTCTGCTTTTGAATATGCTATCTATGTTGGTCATAACTTTCCTTCCAAGGAGTCAGATCAGATCAGTCGCTCAGTCGTGTCCGACTCTTTGCGACCCCATGAACCGCAGCACGCCAGGCCTCCCTGTCCATCACCAGCTCCCGGAGGTCACTCAGACTCACATCCATCGAGTCAGTGATGCCATCCAGCCATCTCATCCTCTGTCGTCCCCTTCTCCTCCTGCCCCCAATCCCTCCCAGCATCAGAGTCTTCTCCAATGAGTCAACTCTTCGCATGAGGTGGCCAAAATACTGGAGTTTCAGCTTTAGCATCATTCCCTCCAAAGAAATTCCAGGATTGATCTCCTTCAAAATGGACTGGTTGGATCTTCTTGCAGTCCAAGGGACTCTCAAGAGTCTTCTCCAACACCACAGTTCAAAAGAATCAATTCTTCGGCGCTCAGCCTTCTTCACAGTCCAGCTCTCACATCCATACATGACCACAGGAAAGACTATAGCCTTGACTAGGCGAACCTTTGTTGGTAAAGTAATGTCTCTGCTTTTGAATATGCTATCTAGGTTGGTCATAACTTTCCTTCCAAGGAGCAAGCGTCTTTTAATTTCATGGCTGCAGTCACCATCTGCAGTGATTTTGGAGCCCATAAAAACAAAGTCTGACACTGTTTCCACTGTTTCCCCATCTATTTCCCATGCAGTGATGGGACCAGATGCCATGATCTTCGTTTTCTGAATGTTGAGCTTTAAGCCAACCTTTCCTCTCCACTTTCACTTTCATCAAGAGGCTTTTTAGCCCCTCTTCACTTTCTGCCATAAGGGTAGTGTCATCTGCATATCTGAGGTGATTGATATTTCTCCCGGCAATCTTGATTCCAACTTCTGTTTCTTCCAGTCCAGCATTCCTCATGATGTACTCTGCATATAAGTTAAATAAACATGGTGACAATATGCAGCCTTGACGTACTCCTTTTCCTATTTGGAACCAGTCTGTTGTTCCATGGTCTGGTATTCCCATCTCTTTCAGAATTTTCCATAGTTTATTGTGATCCACACAGTCAAAGGCTGTAAGTCCAAGGAGTAAGGGTCTTTTAATTTCATGGCTGCAGTCACCATCTACAGTGATTTTGGAGCCCAGAAAAATAAAGTCTGACACTGTTTCCACTGTTTTCCCATCTATTTCCCATGAAGTGATGGGACCAGATGCCATGATCTTTGTTTTCTGAATGTTGAGGCTTTAAGCCGACCTTTTCGCTCTCCACTTTCACTTTTATCAAGAGGCTCTTTAGTTCCTCTTCACTTTCTGCCATAAGGGTAGTGTCATCTGCATATCTGAGGTGATTGATATTTCTCCCAGCAATCTTGATTCCAACTTGTGTTTCTTCCAGTCCAGCGTTTCTCATGATGTACTCTGCATATAAGTTAAATAAACAGGGTGACAATATGCAGCCTTGACGTACTCCTTTTCCTATTTGGAACCAGTCTGTTGTTCCATGACCAGTTCTAACTGTTGCTTCCTGATCTGCATACAAATTTCTCAAGAGGCAGATCAGATGGTCTGGTATTCCCATCTCTTTCAGAATTTTCCACAGTTTATTGTGATCTACACAGTCAAAAGTTTTTACATAGTCAATAAAGCAGAAATAGATGTTTTTCTGGAACTCTCTTGCTTTTTCCATGATCCAGCAGATGTTGGCAATTTGATCTCTGGTTCCTCTGCCTTTTCTAAAACCAGCTTGCACATCAGGAAGTTCACGGTTCACATATTGCTGAAGCCTGGCTTGGAGAATTTTGAGCATTACTTTACCAGTGTGTGAGATGAGTGCAATTGTGCGGTAGTTTGAGCATTCTTTGGCATTGCCTTTCTTTGGGATTGGAATGAAAACTGACCTTTTCCAGTCCTGTGGCCACTGCTGAGTTTTCCAAATTTGCTGGCATATTGAGTGCAGCACTTTCACAGCATCATCTTTCAGGATTTGAAATAGCTCAACTAGAATTCCATCACCTCCACTAGCTTTGTTCATAGTGATGCTTTCTAAGGCCCACTTGACTTCACATTCCAGGATGTCTGGTTCTAGGTGAGTGATCACACCATCGTGATTATCTGGGTCATGAAGATCTTTTTTGTACAGTTCTTCTGTATATTCTTACCACCTCTTCTTAATATCTTATGTTTCTGTTAGGTCCATACCATTTCTGTCTTTTATTGAGCCCATCTTTGCATGAAATGTTCCTTTGGTATCTCTGATTTTCTTGAAGAGATCCCTAGTCTTTCCCATATAGTCAGCAAAAACAAGACCAGGAGCTGACTGTGGCTCAGACCATGAACTCCTTATTGCCAAATTCAGACTGAAATTGAAGAAAGTAGGGAAAACTACTAGACCATTCAGGTATGACCTAAATCAAATCCCTTATGATTATACAGTGGAAGTGAGAAATAGATTTAAGGGCCTAGATCTGATAGATAGAGTGCCTGATGAACTATGGAATGAGGTTCAGGAGTTCCATTGTACAGGAGACAGGGATCAAGACCATCCCCATGGAAAAGAAATGCAAAAAAGCAAAATGGCTGTCTGGGGAGGCCTTACAAATAGCTGTGAAAAGAAGAGAAGTGAAAAGCAAAGGAGAAAAGGAAAGATATAAACATCTGAATGCAGAGTTCCAAAGAATAGCAAGAAGAGATAAGAAAGCTTTCTTCAGATTTAGTGCAATCCCCGTCAAAATTCCAGCCGCTTTCTTGTGTGGAAATGGAGAAGTTTTTCCTAAAATTCACATGGAAATGCAAGAGAGCAAAAATAGCCACACATCAAATAATAATAAAAGTAAAGTCTTAAAAAAGAAAAGCAAGTTTGAAGATTCACATTTCCCAATTTCAAAACTTACTGTAAAGCTACCACATAATCAACAATCTGTGGTACAAACATAAGACAGACATTTATAACAATGGAATAGAATTGGGATTTCAAGCTAAGCCCATGCATTTAAGGTCAGTTGATTTTTGGTGAGGGTGCTATAACAATTCAATGGAAAAAGAATACTGTTTTCAACAAATTGTGCAGAGATAATTGGATGTCTACATGCAAATGAATGAATGAAATCTTACCTCACACCATTGACAAAAATTAATTCAAACTGGGTTAAAGATGTAAATAAAAGAACTAAAGCTGTGAAATTCTCAGAAGGAAACATAGATGTAAATCTTTGTGACCTTGGGTTAAGCAATGATTTCTTTTTTTTTTTTTTTTTTTGCAGGGGAAAATGGACAAAGGAAAGGATCAATGAGGGTGGGAGGGAAATGGGAAGAAAGAAGGGGAGTGATGGTGGGGAGGAGTATATGTAATTTCTTAATCAATGGCTTTCTATTTTTAATCACAAAGAACACTTAAAAAAAATCATGTTGAATTCATCCTATATTAGGAGGTTTGTTCTCGAAATGAAAAGTTCAGGAAACAAAAAGTCCAGTTTGGGTGTCCTCATCTTAGGCACATCTTGGTATTTTGTATTGGTAGGTCTATCTTTACCACAATGTATCATTTAGGACAGGATCACATTTGTCACCTCTTCCTCCCTACTACCCAAAGTGGTACCAAACCCATAAAATAGTCAATAAACCTTTACAGAGTGAACAAATAAGTCTTTTTTTTTTTAAACTCTCCTGAGTAAACTGAATTTTTTGAGGCTCATAAGTGAATATGTTTTGCTCTTTGCTTTGTCTATTACAGCCAGATTATATGAATGGGGTATTAAAGTCTCCCACTATTATTATATTGCTGCATATTTCTTCTATCATATTAATTAATGTTTGTCTTAGATATATCAATGCTCCAATGTTGGGTGCATATATATTTATAATTGTTGTAACTTCTTTTTGGATTGTTCCTTTAAGTCGTTATGTGTAACCTTCATTGTCTCCTTTTCAGGATCTTTAAAGTCAATTTTATCTGATATAAGTATTGCTACTCCTGTTTTCTTATGGTCCATATTTGCGTAGAAAATCTTTTTCCAGCCCTTCATTTTCAGTCAGTATATATCCCGTATTTTAAGGTGGTTCTCTTGTAGACAACATATATAGGGGTCTAGTTTTTGTATTCATTTGACCCATTTTAGTCTTTTGGTTGTCTCTTGTGGACAAGGTATGTAGGGGTCTTGTTTTTGTATCGATTCGGCCAGTCTTTGTCTGTTGATTAGGGCATTCAGCCCATAAACGTTTAAAGCAATTATTGATAAATAAGATTTACTTCATTGTTTTGGGTTCGAATTTATACACCCTTTTAGTGATTCCTATCTAGAGAATGTCCTTTAGTTTTTGTTGGAGAAATGGTTTAGTGGTGCAAAATTCTCTCAACTTTTGCTTATCTGTGAAGCTTTTGATTTCTCCTTCATATTTGAATGAGATCCTTGCTGGATACAATAATCTAGGCTGTAAGTTATTTTCTTTCATCACTTTAATTACGTCTTGCCATTCCCTCCTGGCTTGGAGAGTTTCTATTGAAAGATCAGCTGTTATCCTTATGGGAATTCCCTTGTGAGTTATTTGATGTTTTTCCCTAGCTGCTTTTAATATTTGTTCTTTATATTTAATCTTTGTTAATTTGATTAATATGTGTCTTGGGGTGTTTCGCCTTGGGTTTATCCTGTTAGGGACTCTCTGGATTTCTTGAACTTGAGTGGTAATTTCCTTCTCCATTTTAGGGAAGTTTTCAACTATTATCTCCTCAAGTATTTCCTCATGATCTTTCTTTTTATCTTCTTCTTCTGGAACTCCTATGATTCGAATGTTGTAGCGTTTGATGTTATCCTGGAGGTTTCTGAAATTGTCCTCATTTCTTTTGATGCGTTTTTCTTTTTTCTTGTCTGATTCATTTATTTCTAGGATTCTACCTTCTAATTCACTAATCCTATCTTCTGCCTCTGTTATTCTACTATTTGTTGCCTCCAGGGTGTTTTGGAACTCATTTATTGCATTATTCATTATGTGTTGACTCTGTTTTATTTCTTCTAGGTCCTTGTTAAACCTTTCTTGCATCTTCTCAATCCTTGTCTCCAGACTCTTTAACTGTGATTCCATTTTGATTTTGAGATTTTGAATTAATTTCACTATCATTATTCGGAATTCTTTATCAGGTAGATTCCCTATCTCTTCCTCTTTGGTTTGGTTTGGTGGGCATCTATCCTGTTCCTTTAGCTGCTGGGTATTCTTTTGTCTCTTCATTTTGTTAAAATTGCCAAGTTTAGAGTGTCCTTACTATATTCTGGTAGTTTGTTGAATTCTCTTTATTGAGGCGGTTTACAGGTCTTTTCAATATCTGATCTCTGCCCTGTTACAGAGGGGGCGGAAAGGAACACCCAAATCTAAACCGGCCAGGTTCAGGCACTCGGATAATCCTCAGAAGCACAGACTTGGTTGAGTCTGCGTTTTATGCCCTTCCCAGATCCGAGTAGCGCAGGTGATGAAATGTTCAGAGAGCGCAGCTGCCGCGACTTATCGCCTCTCCGCCGCTCAGTTTTCTGGGTATACAAACAGCACACTTTCTCAGGCAGATGTTGACCATCCAGAGCCCCAAGAAGCGTGAGTCAGCACAGAAACCTACTCACAGTTCCGTTAGACAGTGTCTCTCTAGGGCTGTAATTGCCCGCCTCCAGCCCTGGCTGCCTGTCACCGGAGTGGGACGGCCTCAGATCAGTCGCTCAGTCGTGTCCGACTCTTTGCGACCCCATGAACCGCAGCACGCCAGGCCTCCCTATCCATCACCAGCTCTCGGAGGTCACTCAGACTCACATTCTTCGAGTCAGTGATGCCATCCAGCCATCTCATCCTCTGTCGTCCCCTTCTCCTCCTGCCCTCAATCCCTCCCAGCATCAGAGTCTTCTCCAATGAGTCAACTCTTCGCATGAGGTGGCCAAAATACTGGAGTTTCAGCTTGAGCATCATTCCCTCCAAAGAAATCCCAGGTCTGATCTCCTTCAGAATGGACCGGTTGGATCTCCTTGCAGTCCAAGGGACTCTCAAGAGTCTTCTCCAACACCACAGTTCAAAAGCATCTATTCTTCGGCGCTCAGCTTTCTTCATAGTCCAGCTCTCACATCCATACATGACCACAGGAAAGACCATAGCCTTGACTAGGCGAACCTTTGTTGGCAAAGTGATGTCTCTGCTTTTGAATATGCTATCTAGGTTGGTCATAACTTTCCTTCCAAGGAGTAAGCGTCTTTTAATTTCATGGCTGCAGTCACCATCTGCAGTGATTTTGGAGCCCAGAAAAATAAAGTCTGACACTGTTTCCACTGTTTCTCCATCTATTTCCCATGTAGTGATGGGACCAGATGCCATGATCTTCGTTTTCTGAATGTTGAGCTTTAAGCCAACCTTTTCACTCTCCACTTTCACTTTCATCAAGAGGCTTTTGAGTTCCTCTTCACTTTCTGCCATAAGGGTGGTATCATCTGCATATCTGAGGTTATTGATATTTCTCCCCGCAATCTTGATTCCAGCTTGTGTTTCCTCCAGTCCAGCATTTCTCATGATGTACTCTGCATATAAGTTAAATAAACAGGGTGACAATATACAGCCTTGACGTACTCCTTTTCCTAATTGGAACCAGTCTGTTGTTCCATGTCCAGTTCTAACTGTTGCTTCCTGACCTGCATACAGATTTCTCAAGAGGCAGATCAGGTGGTCTGGTATTCCCATCTCTCTCAGAATTTTCCAGAGTTTATTGTGATCTACACAGTCAAAGGCTTTGGCATAGACAATAAAGCAGAAATAGATGTTTTTCTGGAACTCTCTTGCTTTTTCGATAATCCAGCGGATGTTGGCAATTTGATCTCTGGTTCCTCTGCCTTTTCTAAATCCAGCTTGAACATCAGGAAGTTCACGGTTCACATATTGCTGAAGTCTGGCTTGGAGAATTTTGAGCATTACTTTACTAGCATGTGAGATGAGTGCAATTGTGCGGTAGTTTGAGCACTCTTTGGCATTGCCTTTCTTTGGGATCGGGATGAAAACTGACCTTTTCCAATCCTGTGGCCACTGCTGAGTTTTCCAAATTTGCTGGCATATTGAGTGCAGCACTTTCACAGCATCATCTTTCAGGATTTGGAATAGCTCCACTGGAATTCCATCACCTCCACTAGCTTTGTTCCTAGTGATGCTTTCTAAGGCCCACTTGACTTCACATTCCAGGATGTCTGGCTCTAGGTCAGTGATCACACCATCATGATTATCTGGGTCGTGAAGCTCTTTTTTGTACAGTTCTTCTGTGTATTCTTGCCACCTCTGCTTAATATCTTCTGCTTCCGTTAGGTCCACACCATTTCTGTCCTTTATCGAGCCCATCTTTGCATGAAATGTTCCTTTGGTATCTCTGATTTTCTTGAATAGATCCTTCGGCCTGCAGCCGGCCAACTCTGTGCAGCCCTTTGTTCCGTAGGTAGTCCTGGTGGTGTCTTAAGTTAGGTCTGGCTTTTGATGTAGTAGATAACCGACAGTCTGGTTATTTCGCTCAGATAGCGCCCGAGATAGCCAGGCCAAATCCTTTCTCAAAGCAATGCAGGCCTCGCCGCTCCTCCTAGCCCAGCCCCCACTTGCCAGTAGCAAATGCTGGTGTCCGCGCCACTTCTCCGCAAAAGGAGTTACTGCAGGGCTCGTTTTCTCGTTTTGAAGACAATGAGTTGTCTTTCTAAGTGCCTGATGTCCTCTGCCGGCATTCAGAAGTTGTTTTATAGAATTTATTCAGCATTCAAATGTTCTTTTAATGGATTTGTGGAGGAGAAAGTATTCTCCCCGTCTTACTCGTCCGCCGTCTTAGCTCCTCCTCCTAAGCAATGATTTCTTAGAGAGACACCTAAAGAACAAGCAATTAGAAGACAAAGTTTTAAACAAAACTAGCCTTCATCACAGAGAAGGCAATGGCACCCTACTCCAGCACTCTTGCCTGGAAAATCCCATGGACGGAGGAGCCTGGTAGGCTGCAGTCCATGGGGTCGCTAAGAGTCGGATACGACTGAGCAACTTCACTTTCCTGCATTGGAGAAGGAAATGGCAACCCACTCCAGTGTTCTTGCCTGGAGAATCCCAGGGACGGCTGAGCCTGGTGGGCTGCTGTCTATGGGGTCGCACAGAGTCGGACACGACTGAAGCGACTTAGCAGCAACAGCAGCAGCCTTCATCAAAATTAATTTGTACGTTACAATTAAATTAAAACATCAGTGCTTCAAAGAACTCTATCAAGAAACTGAAAAGACAATCACAGGATGGGAGAGAGCCATTGCAAATCATATATTTGATAAAGTTTGACAGTTTCTGGGAAAGTTAAATACAGAGTTACCATTTAACCAAGCAGTTGCACTCCTACATGCACACTCAAGTGATTCAGAAACATATCTACACAAAAACTTGTAAATGAATGTTCATAGCAGCATTATAGCCAACAAATGGAAACAACTCAAGTATCTATCAACTGTTGAGTGGATAAGAAAGATGTGGTGTGAACACACATTGATAGAATAATCAGTTCAGTTCAGTTCAGTCACTTGGTCGTGTCCGACTCCTTGCGATCCCATGAACTGCAGCACACCAGGCCTCCCTGTCCCTCACCAACTCCCGGAGCCCACCCAAGCTCATGTCCATTGAGTCGGTGATGCCATCCAACCATTGCATCCTCTGTCGTCCCCTTCTCCTCCTGCCCTCAATCTTTCCCAGCATCAGGCTCTTTTCAAATGACTCAGTTCTTCACATCAGGAGGCCAAAGTATTGGAGTTTCAGCTTCAGCATCAGTCCTTCCAATGAACACCCAGGACTGATCCCCTTTAGAATGGACTAGTTGGATCTCCTTGCAGTCCAAGGGACTCTCAAGAGTTTTCTCCAACACCACAGTTCAAAAACATCAATTCTTCAGCACTCAGTTCAGTTCAGTTCAGTCACTCAGTCGTGTCTGACTCCTTGCGACTCCATGAATCGCAGCATGCCAGGCCTTCCTGTCCATCACCAACTCCTGGAGTTCACTCAAACTCACATCCATGGAGTCGGTGATGCCATCAGCTTGTCATAAAAAGGAGTGAAGACTGGTAATGCATTACAACACAGAGGAGTCTTGAAAATAATATGCTCAGTGAAAGAAGCTAGACACAAAAGACCACATATTGTATGATTCTATTTATATGAAATAACCAGAATAAGCAAGTTTATAGAGACAGAAAGAAGGTTAGTGGTTGCCAGGGGCTGGAGGAAGAGGAAAGAAGAATTGGAGTGTTTCAGCTAATGGGCATGGGGTTCCTTTTTGGAGTGATGAGAATAATCCAGAATTGGATAGTGGTATGGGTTGCACAGTTCCGTAGAATATACTAAAAACCACTCAGTTGTACCACTGAATCATCTGTGTCTTAAATATATATGTATACACACACACAATCCTCTATTGTATTGTATGTCGATTATACTCCAATAAAGCTGTTAAAATTTTAATAATTTA
Source organism: Tragelaphus eurycerus (assembly GCA_935064755.1). Taxonomy (NCBI): domain Eukaryota; kingdom Metazoa; phylum Chordata; class Mammalia; order Artiodactyla; family Bovidae; genus Tragelaphus; species Tragelaphus eurycerus. Next base: position 12,977,021 of record CAKXYN010000015.1, on the reverse strand, counting down.
AAGGGCAAATTTTAAAAGTTCAATAAATGTTTTAAATGTATAAATGGAAAAAACCTTCAACAGACCACCTCTCATCTCCATTAGCCCCACTACTCTGGTCTAAACTATCATCATCTCTGCAAAAAAATTCCTTACTGATGATTCTGCTTCCAATCTTGCCCATCCCACTCTCCTTTACAACAGTAGTCTATTGTCTACACCAAAACTAGGTCCTCTTTTAAAAATGTAAATGAAGTCATGTCATTCTCCTGATTCAAATCCTTCACTGGCTTTCCATTGTACTCAGAGCAGCTCTGCTTTTACCTGATTCAGATGTATGGCTCTGTCTGCTTAATTCCCCTTGAAGAAATGTTTCCAAGGCCAAAAAAATTTAAAAGCCTCTTTGAAGACAAAGAAGTTGACAGTGTTATACCCTGTCTCTTTTGCTTTAGCTGTGAGAAGTCCTTAAGTGGGAAAGTTTGTGAGCTTTGACAACTTTACCTGCTCAGTCAACTAACAAGTATTTATAGAGTATCTAGCTCTGTTCCCAGAGTTGCAGTCCAGCTTGAAATGATGGTGTACAGTATCCATTTGATGAGCAAGACTGATTTTCAAAGGCCTACACTGAAACTATGGAAGAAACAAAGAGGTGCAGATAACCAGCTTTTGTGGTTACCAGTCATGAGGACTGGTTCATACTCAGAAAAGGTTGCAAGAAAAGGAAGAAGAGCTTCTAATTTGGATCGATAGAGTGCCTCACTTCTTCTTACCCTATCTCTCATCTCCTCTAGGCAATAAGCCTTTAACTTTTCTTCCTAGCTCTACTCTACTACGGTCTGCTGCCTCCCCAAAGATTTGTTTACCAGTCATTTCATTGTTTTCAGGAGTGAGCAAATGACCAGATCATGAGATCCAGCAAAGCTGCTGAAGGCTCTGAGACTTTCAATTGTCTGTTTCAGATCCGGTACAGAGCATGTTCCTCCTACTAATTTTGAGCCTGGGACTACAGCTTCAACAGACAGTAGGTAAGAAAAGTCAAAGGCTGGGGAGGGTCCTGAGAAAGAGGAACAGATGATGACCCCTAGCTGAAGATGAGGATGAGAATCTGGTCCTTGGGCTAAAGCAGTACCTGAAAAGTGAAGTCTCAGTTGTGTCCGACTCTTTGTGACCCCATGGACTGCAGCCTACCAGGCTCCTCCGTCCATGGGATTTTCCAGGCAAGAGTACTGGAGTGGGTTGCCATTTCCTTCTCCAGGGGATCTTCCCAACTCAGGGATAGAACCCTGGTCTCCCGCATTGCAGGCAGATGCTTTAACCTCTGAGCTACCAGGGAAGCTTCCTTAAGAGAAAGGGTGATTACCGGCTATGACAAGCACAGTCAAAAGAATGGTGCCCAGGGTGGCTTGTGCACACCTGTTTCCCTATCTTACAGAAACAGAGACTGATAATATTGGTCCATCTATCCCCACTCCCCAGTAAAGATAGTAACAAGATGACAAGACCATTCAGACCGTGCATTGCTGAAATGACCCAAGAGAACATGGGTTAAGTGTCCTGACAGATGAGATGTCAAGCAGCTGTTCTTTTCTGTCAGGGACACTTCCTCTTTTAAAAAGCAACAGCAGCCATTGATCATTCACACATTAATGTGGGTTACTTGAATTGGGAAATCAGAGTCTTCCTTGCATCTAAATGAAAAATGAACCTTAGGCTATGTCTTTGGATTTTGAAGAAAGACACTCTGCTCGAGGGCATAGATGGCGAGGAGGAAAGCAGTTTCAGAGTTTCACTTTCCTGAGAAGGCCGTTCAGACCATTCACGTGTTCAGTCAGGATCATGAGCGCTTTATAGTGGTGAACACCAGTATGTAAGAGAGGAAGACAACGATGGACACAGGGAATTAGGTCCTCTGTAATAGCAGGCCCAATCCCATGGGAAGTCATCCAACGTGCTGCCTTTGACTGAGAAAGAATGCCTTTGTTGGCACTGATAACTTTTTGAGGAGCTTTCCCCTCTCTTCCAGGTGATCCCAGTAGCCTTCCTTCCCCTCTCTTGGGCTGCCCAGCAGGGTCTGGCACTAGAGTCATTGACGTGGGGCCATCTTTGGAGAACACCCCAATATTCTACTTACTCCAGCCCTGCCCTTGCCGTGGCAGCTAAATGAACACTTGATATTTCCTTCCTCAGGGACCCTGGCCAGCTGGGATTTTTAGAGACAGGTGTGAAATGAACTCTTTCCTTATATGAATGCTCTGTGGATGGTCTACTGTGTTATCTGTAAAATAATTTAAAGTGTGAAGTGAAAAGCTATCAGAAAATATTTTCATTTTAAAATTACTTTTAAATTGACATAAAATAAAAATTTATACTTTTTTAAATAAAAGCATCTATGAGTTTGACATATGCATAATCATATAGTCACTTCCCAGGTGGCTCAGTGGTAAAGAATTCACTTGCCAATGCAGGATACATAGGTTTGATCGCTGGGTCAGGAAGATGCCCTAGAATAGGAAATGGCAGCCCGTTCCAGTATTCTTGCCAGAATATTCCATTGACAGAGGAGCCTGGTGGGCTACAGTCTATGGGGCCGCAGAATTGGACATGACTGAGCACACACACACACACACACAGTTATATAGCCACTACCACAGTCAAGACCCAGAACAGTTCTGTCACCAAACAAACAAACGAAAACCGTCCCTCAACCATCCCCCAACTCTATCCTATAGTTTTAAATTTTCCAGAATGTTATATAAATGGAATCATTTTTAGACATTCCTTTTGTCTGGCTTTCATTTATCACAGTGCATTTGAGATTTATCCATATTGTTATATGAATCAGTAGTTCATTTCTTTTTGTTGCTGATTAGTATCACACTGTATGTATGCACCACATTTTGTTTATTCATTTTCCAGTTGAGGGACTTTTGGGTTGTTTCCTGTTTTTGGCAATTATAAATATAGTTGCTCTAAACATTTGTATATAGGTTTTTGTGGAAGCAGAGAGTTTCATTTCACTTGGGTGAATACCTAGGAGTGGGATTGCTGAGACATACATTAAGTATATATTTAACTTTATAAGAAACCATCAAGCCGTTCTTAGTATCTATACTGTTTTTGCATTCCTGCCAGTAAAGTATGAGTTCCAATTGTTCCACATCCTTGACATCACTTGGTATTGACATTGTCATTTTTGTTTTTAAAGACATTCTAATAGGTGTACAGAAGTATCTCATTGTGGTTTAATCTGCCTTTCCCTAGTATCTGGCAATGATAAGTATATTTTCATGTACCTATTGCCCATCCATATCAATCCTGGAATTTCTTTAGAAGGAATGATGCTAAAGCTGAAACTCCAGTATTTTGGCCACCTCATGCGAAGAGTTGACTCATTGGAGAAGACTCTGATGCTGGGAGGGATTGAGGGCAGGAGGAGAAGGGGACAACAGAGGATGAGATGGCTGGATGGCATCACTGACTCGATGGGTATGAGTCTGGGTGACCTCCGGGAGCTGGTGATGGACAGGGAGGCCTGGCGTGCTGCGGTTCATGGGGTCGCAAAGAGTCGGACACGACTGAGCGACTGATCTGATCTGATATCTTCTTAAGTGAATATCAAATCACTAACCATTTTTAATTGGGTTATTTTCTTATTTTTCAGTTTTGAGAGTTTTTTATGTATTCTGGATACAAATTTTTCATCAGATATGTGATATGCAAATATTTTCTCCTAGTCTGTGGTTCATCTTTTCATTCTCTTAACAGTATCTTTTGCAAAGGAGAGATTTTAATTTTGAAGCTATCCAGTTTATCAAATTTTTTTTCTTTGATGGCTAGTCATATCTAAGAACTCTTTGCCTAACCCATGACCTGAAAGATTTTCTTCTATGTTTTCTTCTAAACATTTTACAGATGTACATTTTACATTTAGGTTTGCCATCCACCTTCAGTTGACTTTTGTATAGTATACAAAAATTTTTGTGAAGTACAGATTGGGATTTTTCTTTTTGGTATATGGACATACAGTTGCTCCAGCCCCATTTGTTCACTTATTGAAAAGCCTGTCTTTTCTCCATTGATTGCCTTTGCACCTTTGTGAAAAAAAAGTCAATTGGCTCTTTTTGTGTGAGTCTTTTTCTGGACCCTCTGTCTGTATTATTGATCTATGTATATATACTTTCACTCATATCACTCTCTTATTACTGTAGTATTGTAGTTCAGTTTTTTTTTTTCTTATATTTTCATTTCAAAACCTAAGGCATCTTGTAACTTAGACACATTTAAGAAAAATATTTATTTTTGTACTTTGTCATGTCTTGGAAGAAAAAGTAACCCCAATCTTATGTCTCTCATTGATGCTTCCTTTTTTCTTCATCCATCTGAAAAGAATAAAACCCAGGAGGCACATGGCCATGGTGATGCTTGACGTCACTCTAGGACAGGGACCACACCCTGGGTCATTCTGTCTAGGTTATAGCCGGCCTTCAAAACTACATCTGCTGACCCCTGAGATATACAAAGCAGAAGAATCAGGTTGGGGAAGGGATTTCAAGTAGACAAGATGTCTCATGCAGCATTCTTGCAAAGAGAAGTGCCTGAGTCAGGTGTCCAGAGCAGCATCTATCCAGAACCAGGAACTAGAGTTTTTTGAAGACTGGCTGTGTAAAGCAATCCCCTCTCACCTCCCTGCCTAGACCCATCCTCACTTTTCAAATCCCTTAGGTAGGAAGTCTATAAACATTTAAGTCTCTGTTAATGCAGAAGAAAAGTATAAAATTAGCTTAAAGAGGAAGCTATCTTGGGAGTTAATGCAAATAAATTGTTTTGTGTTTCCTGGAGATATGACAGGTGCTGACTCCTGATTGCAAATAAAATGCAAACTTCTCCCAAGAACTTTCAAAAAGGCTCTAGCATTACTCAAGCCAGCTATTTTCATCTGTCTAAATAACCTTCATGTATTAATTTTTCATGCTGTAGCCACGTCCTTCACCCTTTAATTTAGTCAAGATGACCAAATGACTATTTTGTCTGCCTAGTTTTGCAGTTGTGGAAACTTTTTCAGTGTTCTCCTTTGTCTGATGACATCAGGAGTTCAGTGCTACGTTGAAGTTTAGTTTTATAACCATGTGACATATGAAATAGAACACAAATGTCTTTTACTTAGTATAAAGCTGAAAAGTATATCTGTTTCATTAATGTATGTAGTATACACAGGCCAGTAGATATATAGTCATTTCTGTTACAAGTACAGGCTTTCAGGGCACAGAGATATGAATGTGAATTCCAACTCCATGAGCTCCCACTTTTTTACTTTGGGCGAGTTGCCTCTTTTGTTTAAGCCTCAGTTTCCCCATCTGTAAAATGAGTGCAGTGACTCCAGTCTTGCAGCTTTGGGGACATCAAATGAGATGTACCGTTTAGCCTAGTGTCTGGTTCATTGTGTTTAATAAATGTTAACTATTACTCTATCTTACACAACAGACCAAATACAAACCAGTGTTATAACTCTGTTTCTTAAATGTTAATATGCATTTGAATTCCCCAGCCTTGTCAAAATGCAGGTTCTGCTTCTTTAGGTCCTGGGAAAGGACTGAGATTCTGCATTCCTAACTGGCTGCCTAAGAAAACTGAGAACAACACTTTGAATGGTTTCACAATGCTCCTTGAACACTAGAAACTCCCAGAAAATTATTTTTAGTTGATGCTGGCCTCACAAAATGATTAGAATTTAATTTTATAGGATACAAAGTGGGGTCTGAGCATGTTTTAAAAGCTTTCCAGCTGATACCAACTATGGCTAAGGTTGAGACCCTCTCATTAGTGACTCTAATATGCAGCCAAGCTTGAGAAAAACCTCTTCACAGAATTGTTTGCAAGAGTGTTTTGATTGCCTCTGTAATTTACAATAAGTAAGATGGCTCAGAGGGTAAAGCATCTGCCTGCAGTGCGGGAGACTTGGGTTTGATCCCTGGGTCGGGAAGATCCCCTGGAGAAGGAAATGGCAACCCACTCCAGTACTCTTGCCTGGAAAATCCCACGGACAGAGAAGCCTGGTGGGCTACAGTCCAGGGTCGCAAAGAGTCGGACACGACTGAGCGACTTCACTTTCGCTTTCAAGGATACTTGAGGATTGCAAAACTGTACTGCTTTCCTAAACTTATCATTTTATATCAAGTAATCAAACTGAAAGCTTTGCATGTCTTCAAAACTTCAATTGTGGGAAAATTAGACCAACTAACAATCTTCTAGTTATTCTGAGTGAATCAGATACATGACTCATGTTTGCCAATTGCCCTTTCCTCTTGTGAATGTTAGCTGGAAAATGTCACCTGCCTGAGAGATAGCACACTTTGTGCTTTCATAAAGGGTTCCATGTGTGTATATACTCTTATACTCTGTAGAGGGCAGAGGGGAAAAGCAAGCAGAAAATGGGTTTTTGTCAAAGGCCCAAACAGTGAAGAGGGGAGTTCTGCTGTATGCTGTGGGGAGTTCCAGAGGAAGTTACAGGTGTTCCTTCTCTCACGAGAAGAAAGTGTAAGTGTGGTAAATAAATTTGCTAAATAAATCCAATAGAGACTACACCAAAGTCCTCTGATTCTTGTTAAATCTCAGACTCAGCAACTAACTTTCCCTGCAAGCCCTATTTCTCTTCCCTGTTTCTTGTTTTATCTTGTTTATTGTTCTTCTTTTATTGTATAATAAAAGAGAAGGAAGTACTATGAAGAGAGTAAAAGCAGTATAAATTTCTAAACCAGGCACATAGAAGATAGTTAATACATATTTGATGAGTGAATAAATAAATATTTTACTCTTCAGGGCAGAGTATATTTCATAACAGGTAGCTCTGTTTTAGTTATAAGAGGACTTAATAACAAATATTTGGAGATGATTCTAGGAATCTACTTTAGGAGTATCCTATTATGGAGACTTGGGAGAGAGTTATTACAAGTGTTCAGGGCATTCCACAAAATGGACTCATGTGGGAAATTTAGAAGCACAGTGTCTTTTTTCACACGTATCATCCTAGAGTCTTCTCAATGTGGCCAAGAAAATGCAAGCTTAATTAGCATTGTTTTATACAGAAGCATGCCCCAACCCCTGTTCTGTACAAAAAAATACCAGGCAGATATGAACTCCTTTCTGTTAGAAAGGCACGTTCATGTTCTAGTTGTGGTTAAAACAGGGTTTGGAAGAAAGATATAAACTCATTACTTATTTTTAATAAAACTCATATTTGTGCACTACACTAACAGGTGCATTGGGTGGTGATTAAGAATGCCAGTTTGTGCAATTTAGGGCAAAATGAAGTTTGGTGAGAGGAAAACAGAAGTGAATATGGGTGCAAGCATACTCAGTTTCTCAGTCATGTCCTACTCTTTGCAAATATGGGTAGGCTTGTCCTTTTTTTCTTCCTCCTCTCCTCCTTTTTGTCACTTATATGTTAAACCTTTAACTAGAATTTAGTATGTGCTAGGCACTGGAGACACCAAAGCAAATTCAACCTGCACTGTCTTCAAAGATTTGCAGGATGATAGGAGGAAAAACTCCAGTCAGAAGAGAATTTCAATGTGAATCATTTGAGCAACTAAAAATCCCCAGTCTATTTTTACTGTGAAATCTGTTGTCCAGGATGGTCAGAACACCACTTTCTCAAGAACTAAAGCATGATAGAAAAGAAAGGAACCAATGTTTGCTGACTACCTACTACCTGCCAAAATAAGCCATTTTGTGCTGTTTATCTAGTTTTCACCACACTGCTGACAGGTAGATTTAACCTTGGACCTTTGCAGATAAAGAGGCTGAGACTCATAGAAGTTCAATGACGTGATCAAGATCAAAGGGTTCATAATCTGGATACACTCAGAATTTGAACCCAGATTCATCTGTTGCTAAATCCCAAGCTCTTTTCATACAATGTTTTATGTGGGAGCAACCCCTTAAATAGCGTATTCTAGAAGCCATCCCCAAATATTTGTTAAATGGCAGTTTTGAATTAATTAAATGAATGGATTAATGAAGCAAGTCCTACTGAACATAATTTGATCTAATCTTCTGTCATAATTCAGAAGCTACTTCGAGATCAAACATGCAGTCTTAATGACTGCCCATTCATTATTGATGGAAACAGCGTAATTTTGTACAGCCTCTCATAATTTATTCATGCATACACTACTTTCATTAGTTTTGACATGTTTGACTACTCTTTGCACTATTGTTTTTATAGAATTATCTAAATCAACTGAGCTTTTATTTTTTTGAACAAACAATCTACCCCTGTGGTAAATGGAAAACCAGTATCAATGATACTAGTAAATAGAAGATATGAGCAAAAATAAATGCAATAAAAGTAAAGTGATGCTTTACAGTCTACCCTGATAATATCTGCCTGAGCGCTTCTAGTTTTATTAAAAGGAGAAATAACCATTGTTAGAAATGTGAAAGTCTAGTTGCAAATTGTATGTAATTTGAAAGATTGAAATAGAATTGAAGAGGGGATAAATTCTCTGCATAACCCAACTCCTTTTGGGCCTTGATTCTTTCATATCTAAAATCATTGTGCATACTTCTTGAGGTATATGCCTCACATTTTGGGAACTACTGCTTCAAAAACTATAGATTTTGAAGTCAACCATCTGACTGGCTCTGAATTTTAACTTTACTAATTGTGCATCCTTAAACAAACCTCTTTGACCCAGTTTCTTCAACTATAAAACAGTAATGATTATGCATATTTTATGGTTGCATTTTCCATATTGAATGATATGGTTTAGAGTCTAGAACAGTGGCCAACACATGGTAGATATACATTAAGTATTAGTAGAAAAGACATTTCTACAATGGGCTTGTATGATGTAGTAGTTAAGAGCACTTGAACTTAGCAATACCTAGGTCTGATCCTGGTTGTGCAATCTTAGGCAAGTTGTTTAACCATTCTGTGTCAGTTTCATTTTCTAAAAAGAAGATGGCTCTACCTCACTGGCTTGCTGGGGAGACTAAAAGAGATCATGTGTTAGCAGAGGCCCACCACCTAGTAAGAATTCAACAATTGATAGTTGTTATTATTACTATCTCTGCTGAGAGGAGGTAAAATTTGTCAGGGAATGATATAATTTGATCCATATAAAGAAAATGAGCTTGGATCATGGGAGCAGGAGGCCAATCAGCTGTACAGGTGAGGAGTGTTGAGAGGCAAGAGCAGGGATCAAGAATTACACTCTTCCACAAAGTGGAAGGGGCAAGGGATAGAAAAGAACGTCTGCAAATGCCCAGATACTGATAGATGTCTTCTGGGAAACCAAGGTTGTATGGGTCTCCTCAGCTCCCCCACTCTGAACAGAACTGAAATGTGAAGGCAGGCAGTGGGAGAATGTCTTATTTTCTGTTCAGCTTTGTTCACAGTGACCGTCCCAAAGGAAATGTACATGGTAGACTACGGCAGCAATGTGACCTTGGAGTGTGATTTTGACACTGGAGGTCCTGTGGAACTCGGAATTTTAAAAGCCAATTTGCAAAAAGTGGAAAATGATACAGTTTTGCTCAGTGAAAGAGCCACTTTGCTGGAGGAGCAGCTGTCCCTGGGGAAGGCCTTGTTCCTCATCCCCCAAATCCAACTGAAGGATGCAGGGCAGTACCGCTGCCTGATCATCTATGGGATTGCCTGGGACTACAAGTACCTGACGCTGAAAGTCAAAGGTGAGTATTTTCAGGGGCTGGAATCCATGGAGGCACCTCTCCAATGCAGGACCTGTGTTAGCTGCAAGTAACAAGTCCACTGAAGCTAGCCCAGGCAAAAACTGGGATGATGATTATAAAGAGAAAAAGCTACCTCAGAGAAGACAAAAACACCTGCTCAGAAGTAGTTTTTCATATCTATGTATAAAGCAATGGAGGTGAGGGTATATAGGGGTAGAGGGAATAAAACGGATCTAGAGAAAGCCAGAAAAATGACTCCTTGTAATTTGGTAGGGTACCAAAGATAAGTTTTGGCTAATTCACAGTAACAATATTGGCTTGATATTATACCACTCTCTCAGAGTCCAGAGTTTTTAAACTATGATTTGCTACCCATTAAAAGTTTAAAATATCAGTTTAAAGAGTGACAAAATTGGGCTTTTTACCAATAAAATTAATAAATGAATAGAATTGAATATATCAGGGCATCACAAACTATTTCAGAGGGTGTGTGTGTGTGTGTGTGTGTGTGTGTGCATGCACACGCGCACATGTGGGTGTGCATCTTGGCTTGTGGTATAATAAATTCTTTCTCACTCTGGGTCATAGTCTAAAATGTTTGGGAAATGCTACTCTAGCCTCAGTCTTATCTATTGCACAGAAAACAGCTGAAGTTCAGAGAACTGAAATGGGTAGCCTGAGGGAGCCAATTCAGTAGCTGTCTCCATTCCTCTGAGTTGAGGGCTTGCTCCACTACAACATGAGCCAAGAACCTAAATCAGAAAAGAATCTTCAAGTTGCTCTTTGTTCTGGAAAAGGTCACTTGAGCAAAGACATAACAACTATAGAAAAGTAGATTTGGCTCTGTTAATCAGCTTGTGTGTCTCAGCCTTTACTAACTGTTCTGAGGTAAACTATGTCAGTTTTCCTCTGCCACTAGACCTCAGAGGATCTCTTCTGTCTTCTGGAGAGTCTCCGAATTTTGGTCCCTAAAGACCATTGACCTTGACAACTGTAGTGTGATTTTACAATCTGGAATAAAGAAGGACAAACTGGTAAAATTAGACATGAGGGTGAATGTTGTTTTCACCTGTGACCTTGAGTGGGTTATTTCGATTTTCATCAGTCAGAGTTCAGTTGCTCAGTTGTGTCCGACTCTGTGACACCATGGACTGCAGCACTCCAGGTTTCCCTGTCCATCACCAACTCCCGGAGCTTTCTCAAACTCATGTCCATTGAGTTGGTAATGCCATCCAACCATCTCATCCTCTGCCATCCCCTTCTTCTCCTGCCTTCAATCCTTCCCAGCATCAGTCTTTTCCAATGGGTCAGTTCTTCTCATCAGGTGGCCAAAGTATTGGAGTTTCAGCTTCAGCATCAGTTCTCCAATGAGTATTCAGGACTGATTTCCTTTAGGATGCACTGGTTGGATCTCCTTGCAGTCCAAGGGACTCACAAGTCTTCTCCAACACCCACACTTCAAAAGTACCAGTTCTTCAGTGTTCAGCTTTCTTTATAGTCAACTCTCACAACCATACATGACTACTAAAAAAAACCATAGCTTTGACTGGATGGATCTTTGTTGGCAAAATAATGTCTCTGCTTTTTAATATGCTGTCTAGGTTGGTCATAGCTTTCCTTCCAAGGAACAAGAATCTTTTAATTTCATGGCTGCAGTCACCATCTGCAGTGATTTTGGAGCCCCCCAAAATAAAGTCTGTCACTGTTTCCATTGTTTCCCCGCCTATTTGCCATGATGTGATTGGGCTGGATGCCATGATCTTCGTTTTCTGAATGTTGACTTTTAAGCCAACTTTCTCACTCTCCTTTCACTTTCATCAAGAGGCTCTTTAGTTCTTCTTTGCTTTCTGCCATAAGGGTGGTATCATCTGAATATATGAGGTTATCATAATCTGGAATTTTTCTTATTTGTAAAAGAATAGCAATAGTAGCTGGAGAAGGCAATGGCACCCCACTCCATGGGAAAATCCCATGGATGGAGGAGCCTGGTAGGCTGCAGTCCATGGGGTCGCTAAGAGTCGGACATGACTGAATGACTTCACTTTCACTTTTCACTTTCGTGCATTGGAGAAGGAAATGGCAACCCACTCGTGTTCTTGCTTGGAGAATCCCAGGGATGGGGGAGCCTGGTGGGCTGCCATCTATGGGGTCGCACAGAGTCGGACACAACTGATGTGACTTAGCAGTAGCAGCAGCAATAGTAGCATCTACCACATAAAATTACTGTAAAAATTAAAAGAGATAACGTAAAAAATTGAGCATGATGCCTGGCATATGGTGGGTGTCCAGAGATTTGGTTCAAAGACCCTCAGTTCCCGCAAGGATAGTGCTCTCTTACACATCAACTAACAGTGAATCATCAAGAAAGCCCTCAGCCTGGATGTAACCTCCTTCTACCTTTACTGCATTTTCTACAGTCAGCTGGGAGGAGCTCCAGACATTGACGTTAGTCTGAGTTTAATCAATGGGAGGAGAGAGAGCTCAACATCCTCACGATCTCCTAGTGTCCTTGGATATCTGCAGCCCAAAATCACTGCCCCGTGTTTGTTGATCTTTGTGGGCATGCTTTAATGCATGTAGAGTCTTTGGGCAATTTGATACCAGTCCCAGTCTTTCTTGCTCTGGCTGAGAGGTGTCCCTCATCCATGGAAAGGCACTCTTCCTGCTTCCTCACCTAGATCAGGGATGACTTGACAGGATGACTCAAACCTTAATTAATTAATTATTAATCCCTTATACCTTTAATGATTGTCCAGCTAGACTATATGGGATGGCAAAGACTTTCTATGGGATACATACACATAGACAGTTTTAGGAAATTAGTTTCTAGATTTTCATCTTCCTCAAATACTCTTTCCCTAAATTGACTGTGCCTGAGAATGTGTCTTCCAGGCAAGGCTCTTGGGGTTCCCCTAAAACACTTCCTCTTTTAATTTTGCTTTACCCACTTCATATAAAGCCTACCTCTCACCCATCATGAATATAGTGCTTTGCTCCGAGGTATAAAAACTTCCATAGTGCCAAACAAAAGAATGACTGGAAATACTGATATCCTACCAAATTGTAATGACTAACAAATCCTTCAGCAAACCAGGAAGTATCAAATTCTCTGTTTTCAGCAAAATTGAAGGAGTCCCTAATAGAGTTAATAGTTAAAACAAAAAATGAAATACTTTTGTTATATAAATCATAAGGCTTTCAAAGAATGAAATATTACTATAACTGAACTCCTTCCATACCCACCTATTCATTCATATGAGCATGATTCCTTAGCCCTTATAGCTACAAAAAATGAAAAACAGAAATAGAATTGATTCTGAAGATTGTCTCATTTCAACTGTTAAGTCATTTGCATCCTCATGCACAGATAGAAAATGAGAATCCCATCCATCCCATTAAGAGATACATTTCCAGTAAACTTTTCTTAAGTTTAATAATTGTCAATATTCATAATATTTGTTTTGATTTTACATGTGCTGATAATAATGGAAATTAGATCTCAATGCTGAAGAAAAATTTGAACACTTAAAGCCTCATGGTCACAAGAAAAAAATTTAATTTCAATAGCTATACATTTTTGTTATTGCAAAGAAACAAAAGGATAACCACCAAAGGAGTGATCCAACATGTTGCATAAAATTCTGTCGAAGTGGAATGGGAACTGATATTTAAGGAATATTAATAAAAAGAAAAGTTCTGACCATTAGAGTAGAATATATGTATTTTTCTTTTTTTATAAATGTATTTATTTATTATTTATTGGCTGCACTGGATCTTTGTTGCGTATGTGGACTTTCTCTAGTTGTGGTGTGTGGGCTTCTCATTGCAGTGGCTTCTCTTATTGTGGAGCGCAGGTTCAAGGCACATGGGCTTCAGTAGTTGTGGCTCGCGGGCTTAGTTGCTCTGCGGCATGGGGGATCTTCACAAACCAGGGGTCGAACGGGTGTCCCCTGCGTTGCAAGGAGGATTCTTAACCACTGGACCACCAAGGAGGCCCTGTATTTTTCAGTGGATGGTGGTGTGTATTAAAGACACCTTCTTTGATATCTGTGTGATGTTGGATACATTTGTGAATGAGTGAAATGCCTTACTGAATATATGTGTTCATAAAATGCTAAACGTTATATATTTTTCCAATATAAAAACCTATGAAATATTCCAAGAATAAACTTAATAATTATGTGGGAGGGAGCACAGATCAGATCAGATCAGATCAGTCGCTCAGTCGTGTCCGACTCTTTGAGACCCCATGAACCGCAGCACGCCAGGCCTCCCTATCCATCACCAGCTCTCGGAGGTCACTCAGACTCACATCCATCGAGTCAGTGATGCCATCCAGCCATCTCATCCTCTGTCGTCCCCTTCTCCTCCTGCCCCCAATCCCTCCCAGCATCAGAGTCTTCTCCAATGAGTCAACTCTTCGCATGAGGTGGCCAAAATACTGGAGCTTCAGCTTTAGCATCATTCCTTCCAAAGAAATCCCAGGGCTGATCCCCTTCAGAATGGACTGGTTGGATCTCCTTGCAGTCCAAGGGACTCTCAAGAGTCTTCTCCAACACCACAGTTCAAAAGCATCAATTCTTCGGCACTCAGCCTTCGTCACAGTCCAGCTCTCACATCCATACATGACCACAGGAAAGACCATAGCCTTGACTAGGCGAACCTTTGTTGGCAAAGTGAGGGAGGGAGCACACTGCATCACAATTGTTTAGGAGGAATGCAAGCAAAAAGGAAAAAAAAAAAAAAAAAAGGAAGTTGAAGTCAAGCACCTAAGGATATTCTGCCCTAATTGGGGATCTCTAAAAGAGACAGGGGAGATCTGGGACCCCAGTTAGGGTGTGCTTAAATAGAACAAGACTAGAGGAAGGATGTGTTTGTCTTTAAAATGGCATATACTTGAAAATAGATTTATAATATTTTCTTTGACGTCTGGACAACAGTTTATAATAAATATGGTGAAAAGAGGGTTGATTTCATAAGGACAGGGAAAAAAACACCAGATAGCATGGCTAAAGAGTTTATAAAAGTAACAGAAGGCTGCAGTTTTTGAAACGCCAGGTTGAAACCCAAGATGAGATATCTGTCAGAGGAAGGCCAGGCAGCATGATGGAAGAGGAGAGCACAGCAGCCCTGAGAAGCCAGGGATTGAGCACAGAGGCTGAGAACTGGTCTGTGCATGGATCCCAGACAGACATAGAGCAGGAGCTAAGAATAGAAGGGCCAAATCATCCTGAAGGCCTGAGCAGGCTGAGGCTTGGCAGAATTTCTTTAAATCAACAGAAAGGCCCAGGATAGAGTACAACTTCATCAAAAAGTGGAGGAAGAAGGCAGCATAGAGAGAAACAGCCTTCACCCTAAGAAGGGGAAGACAAACCGCATAGGGAGGAGATACCCCAAGAGAAACATCTTAGTAGTGAAATGGTGTCTGTACATTTAGCTTCTAGACCCAGAAAAAAGCATTTGCTAAAATAACTTAGTAATGAGGCTAAATCTCTGCTCTGTCTTTTCTCCCTGGGGAAACAGAAGGGAATAAGGAAAGCCTGAGTTAAGAAAACAATATCCTGAATTTTGAGGGGTGGGAAAGCTCCCCTCAAACTGTTTAATCTGATGTTCCTCTCCAGGTCATTTAACAGACCAATTGAGAGCAGTCCTAAAATATTTCTTTTAATGACTGCTAGAAACCTGCCAGGACTCTTTAAGTTTAAGGCATTTAAAACTACATTTTTTCCACCTTAGTTATGGTCATTATGATGATAAAGCAAATAATACTATGTACAGTAGATAATATAGTGCTATAATATAAAGATAATAAAGCTTATCTTTATTTCAGAAATGCTTAAGTTGCCAGTAACATTTGAATCATATAGTCAGAGATAGCAAGATAACAGAAAGCATTTAAACCAGTGGAAACTGAAATCAGAAAGTAGTCATTCTTTTGATGAAACTGACTAAGAAGCCAAATGGAGAATAGTGAGGCAAGTCAGCAATTAGTGAAAGCAAGAAGAGATAATAATTACCAGTACTAATTGACTATTTAATACGTTCTAGGTACCTAACTCATTTATCATTCTAACACTACAGTTAAGGATAAGTAATACTGTGCCTATTTTACAGATGAGGCTTAAGGCTTGACAAGTTATGTAAGCAGCACTAAAGTCTAGTCAAAACTTCTGGGCTCTAAGGCCTATGTTCTTAACTACTATGCTTACCATGTATTGTTTTGCTAAACCAGACAAGTAAGTACCAATGGCTTGAAGCTACCATGAGGCAAAATTTGACTTGGCATAAAGATAATCTTCCCAATGAAAGTTTAACTTTCTTATTGTCTAATCGCTACAAGGACCACTTCTGGAAGCAGGAGCTTCCATTCGTAAGTATATTTAACCAAAAGTTAGTTATCTAGCAGGTTACCAATATCAAGAAAAAAAATATTATTAAAGAGAAAAAGGGACATTTCATAATGATAGAAAAAATCAATTCAGCAGGAAGATATAACAATCCTAAATGTGTATACATCTAACCATATAGCTTCAAAGTGTATAAAACAAAATTTGACAGAGAATTTCTAAAAGGAGAAATAAACCGATCCATAATCATATTTGGAGATTTCAACTCATCTCTATTATAACTGGTAGACTACCCAAAAAGAAAACAAGAGTAGAATAGCATTAGCCATCTTGGTTGACTTATATAAAACTCATGCCCAACAACTATAGAATACACATTGTTTCCAAGTGCATGTGAAACATTCATCAAGATAGTCATCTAGCAAAGCTGCTGGAGAAGATACTTCTTGTTGAGCAGGAAGTTGGATTAATTGAATTTTAAGATCACTGCCACCTCTGAAATTCTAAAATTTACTCATATTTTCCTAAGAATACCACCCTCAGTCCAGCTTCCCCATTGTGTGTTGCTGATAAAGATGTGTTTTCAGCCACTTCCCAAATAAGATGGGGAGACTTCTTTAATGTTATGTAAATGAAGGATGTGGGCTCTTGCCTCTCCCTCAGATCTTGCTTGTTCTTTTTAAAAAAACGTATTTTATTTTTTCATTGATGAATAGCTGATTTACAATGTTATGTTAGTTTTGTGTGTGTGATTCAGTTTTATATGTATGTATATATATATATATGTGTAGTGTATATATATATATATTCTTTTTCAGATTCTTTTCCATTATAGGTTATTACATATTTTGAATATAATTTCCTGTGTTATACAGTAACTATTTGTAGTTCGTCTATTTTATATATAGCAGTGTATATCTGTGGAGAAGGAAATGGCAACCCACTCCAGTATTCCTGCCTAGGGAGTCCTGTGGATGGAGGACCCTGGTGGGCTGCCATCTATGGGGTCACACAGAGCCGGACACGACTGAAGCAACTTAGCAGCAGCAGCAGTGTATATCTAGGGCTCCCCAAGTGGCTCAGTGGTAAAGAATCCGCTTACCAATACAGGAGACATGAGTTTGATCTCTGGGTTGAAAAGAGCCCCTGGAGAAGGACATGTCAACCCACTCCAGTATTCTTGCCTGGGAAATCCCATGGACAGAGGAGCCTGGAAGGCTATAGTCCATGGGATCGTAAAGAGTCAGACATGAATTAGCAACTAAACAGCAGCAGCAGCAGTGTGTATCTATTAATCCCCAACTCATAGATTATCCCTCTGCCCCATCTCCCTATAGTAACCATAACTTTGTTTTCTATGTCTATGAATCTACTGTTTTGTAAATGAGTTCATTTGTATCATATTTTTAGATCCCACATATAAGTGATATCATGATATTTGTCTTTGTCTGACTTACTTCAATTAGTATGCTAATCTCTAGTTTCATCCAAGTTACTGAAAATGACGTTATTACATTTTTTTTAATTTAAATTTTATTTCATTGTGTTTTATGGCTGAGTTATATTTTATACACACACACATACTTTGGCCTTGGAGTGCAAATGAAGTACGGCAAAGCTAACAGAGTTTTGCCAAGAGAACGCACTGGTCAGAGTAAACACCCTCTTCCAACAATACAAGAGAAAACTCTACACATGGACATTACCAGATGGTCAATACTGAAGTCAGATTGACTATATTCTTTGAAGCCAAAGATGGAGAAGCTCTATACAGTCAGCAAAAACAAGACCAGGAGCAGACTGTGGCTCAGATCATGAACTCCTTATTGCCAAACTCAGACTTAAATTGACAAAAGTAAGGAAAACCACTTGACCATTCAGGTATGACCTAAATCAAAGTCCTTATGATTATACAGTGGAAGTGATAAACAGATTGAAGGGATTAGATCTGATAGAAAGAGTGGCTGAAGAACTATGGACAGAGGTTTGTGACATGGTACAGGAGGCATTGATCAAGACCATCCCCAAGAAAAAGAAATGCAAAAAGGCAAAATGGTTGTCTGAGGATGCCTTACAAGTAGCAGGGATAAGAAGAGAAATGAAAGGCAAAGGAGAAAAGGGACGGTATATCCATTTGAATACAGAGTTCCAAAGTATAGCAAGGAGAGATAAAAAACCCTTCCTCAGTGATCAGTGCAAAGAAATAGAGGAAAACAACAGAATGGGAAAGACTAGAGATCTCTTCAAGGAAATTAGAGATACCAAGGGAACATTTCATGCAAAGATGAGCTCGATAAAGGACAGAAATGGTATGGACCTAACAGAAGCAGAAGATATTAAGAAGAGGTGGCAAGAATACACAGAAGAACTATACAAAAAAGATCTTCATGACCCAGATAACCACAGTGGTGTGATCTAGAGCCAGACATCCTGGAATGTAAATTCAAGTGGGCCTTAGGAAGCATCTCTATGAACAAAACTAATGAAGGTGATGAAATTGCAGTGGAGCTGTTTCAAATCCTAAAAGATGATGCTGTGAAAGTGCTGCATATGCCAGCACTTTAGAAAACTCAATATGCCAGCGAATTTGGAAAACTCAGCCATGGCCACTGGACTGGAAAAGATCAATTTTCATTCTAATCCTGAAGAAGGGCAATGCTAAAGAATGTTCAAACTACTGCACAATTGCACTCATGGCTCAGACAGTAAAGCGTCTGCCTATAATGCGGGAGACCCGGGCTCAATCTCTGGGTTGGGAAGATCTCCTGGAGAAGGAAATGGCAACCCACTCCAGTATTCTTGCCTGGAAAATCCCATGGATGAAGAAGCCTGGTGGGCTACAGTCCATGGGGTCGCAAAGAGTCAGACATGATTGAGCGACTTCACTTTCACACGCTAGCAGAGTAATGCTCAAAATTCTCCAAGCCAGGCTTCAACAGTACGTGAACTGTGAACTTCCAGATGTTCAAGCTGGATTTAGAAAAGGCAGAGAAAACAAAGATCAAATTGCCAACATCCATTGGATCATAGAAAAAGCAAGAGTTTTTCAGAAAAACATCTACTCCTGCTTTATTGATTACACCAAAGCCTTTAACTGTGTAGATCACAACAAACTGTGGAAAAGTTTTAAAGAGATGGAAATACCAGACCACCTTACCTGCCTCCTGAGAAATCAATATGCAGGTCAAGGAGCAACAGTTAGAACCAGACATGGAACAACTGGTTCCAAATCGGGAAAAGAGTATGTCAAGACTGTGTATGGTCACCCTGCTTATTTAACTTATATGCAGAGTGCATCATGCTGGGCTGGATGAAGCACAGTCTGGAATCAAGATTGCTAGGAGAAATATCAATAACCTCACATATACAGATGACGACTGTTATGGCAGAAAATGAAGAGGAACTGAAGAGACTCTTGATGAAAGTGAAAGAGGAGAGTGAAAAGGTTGGCTTAAAACTCAACATTCAAAAAACTAAGATCATGGCATCCGGTACCATCACTTCATGGCAAATAGATGAGGAAACAGTGGAAACAGTGACAGAATTTTTATTTTCTTGGTCTCCAAAATCACTACAGATTGTGATTGCAGCCATGAAATTAAAAGACTCTTGTTCCTTGGGAGGAACACTACGGCCAACCTAGATAGCATATTAAAAAGCAGAGACATTACTTTGCCAACACAGATCCATCTAGTCACAGTATGGTTTTTCCAGTAGTCATGTATGGATGTGAGAGGAGGACTATAAAGAAAGCTGAGCACCAAAGAAATGATGCTTTTGAACCTGGTGTTGGAGAAGATTTTTGAGAATCCCTTGGGCTGCAAGGAGGTCCAACCAGTCAATCCTAAGGGAAAGCAGTCCTGAGTATTCTTCAGAAGGACTGATGCCGAAGCTGAAACTCCAGTACTTTGGCCACCTGATGTGAAGAACTGACTCATTGGAAAAAACCCTGATGCTGGGAAAGATTGAAGGCAGGAGGAGAATGGGTGACAGAGGATGAGATGATTGGATGGCATCACCAACTCAATGGACATGGGTTTGAGCAAGCTCCAGGAGTTGGTGATAAACAGGGAAGCCTGGCGTGCTGCGCAGTCCATGGGTCACAAAGAGTCGGGCACTACTGAGCAACTGAACTGAACACACACATACACCACATCTTCTTTCTTTACCAATTCATCTGTCAATGAGCATTTATATTCCTTCCATATCTTGGCAGTTGTAAATAGTGCTGTAGTGTACATTGCAATGCGTATATTTTTTCAAATTAGAGTTTTCATCTTTTCTGGATACATGCCCATGAGTGGGATTGCCGGATCATATGGTAATTCTGTTTTAAGGATCCTCTATACTGTTCTCCATCATGACTATAGCAATTTACATCCCCACCAATAGTGTAAGATGGTTCCATTTTCTCCACACCCTTCCAATATTTATTCTCTGTAGACTTTTGATGATAGCCATTCTGATTGTGTGAGATGATACTTCATTGCAGTTTTTATTTGCATTTCTCTAATAATTAGCTATGTTGAGCATCTTTTCATGTGCCTGTTGTCCATCTGTAAGTTTTCTTTGAAAAAATGTCTATTCAGGTGTTCTGCCTATTTTTCAATTGGGTTGTTTGTGTTTTTGATGTTGAGTTCTATGAGCTCTTTGTATGTTTTGGAAATTAATCCCTTGTCAGTTGCATCATTTCTTGATTATTCTTTTAGGAGAACATCTCTCCCATCTGCTCCCTTATTTATATAGCCAAAGTCTCAGCCCAGCTCCTGATTCCTGGCCCTCCTACCTCTGAAATCACCTGTCAACTTGGGAGCCAAGACCTGAATCTTTTCCTAAGCTGCCTTGCTGGAGTAGGCCAAGCCCTCATCCATAAGACACTATTCCTATGAATCCATTTACTCTACTTTATGCCCCTCCCAAACCCCAGCGCTTACAGAAATAATCTATGACATACTAGGATGAAATGATAATAAGGGGACATCAAACCAAGGAAAAACAAGTGTAGATAAAGTAACAAAATGAGATAAAGCAAGTACTTAAAATGCATGCTTCAGGTACTATTTGGATTGCTAGAGACAGACCAAAATTGGCTCCAAGGAGGCCCATGAGCCTAACCAGTTCAAATTCTTTAGTAGGCTGCTTCAGAACCTAATTCTCATCTTATTCTGTTTCTGGGGACTACTAAGTCCCTCCGAAAACATCCCTCTTCCCATATTTGATGCTTCATTCCTAGACTTTTGTACTTAGAGAACCATCCTTTTCTGATGATTCCAATGCAGAACTCAGAATGCTGTATCCATGAAGGGCTTGAGTTCAAGTCCCCTCAGTCACCCCAGATTCCAGCCATTTCCTGATTTATTCCTGGAGTATGAATTTACTCTACCGCATCGGGTCTTTGCACGGTTCAAGTGAGAGGAGGTATATTAAGGTGATGGAGTCAGGTTTAGAGCTACTCACCCCAGTGGTCTCTATATTCTTGACTAAGTGAGATATACCCAGAGTAATTAGTAGCCAAATGAGAAATGAGCTCCAGTTTTTAAAATAATAACTGGATGAACACGTAATTTTTTCCTTTTGCCTCTCCCTACATTGAGCCTTCTCTTATAATCTGCACTGGAGAACATGACTCAGAATAAGGACCTCTGGTTTCTTGTTCCCTTGTCTTAAACTGAGTCCAGATTTGCAATCAGACCCTGAAGTCACTCATCCATCCAGCCTCATAGATAAGAAAATCTGCCCCACCACTCAGTCACAAACAGAAGCTGGAGTAGTGTGAGTGAGGAAAATGTGAGAGCTTTTTGAGGCAGGGAGCCCAGCAGGCCTGGCCAAGTATGCTTAGTGGCATGGAAAAGAGAACTTCAAGAAAAGGCCACAGGTTATAAACAGCTCTTTGAGGTGCAGTCACCCTGTTCTCTGGTGACCCATGACCCAGTGAGCGAAGCAGAAGATCCAGGTTCAATCCCTGGGTGGGAAAGATTCTCTGGAGAAGGAAATGGTTACACACTCCAGTATTCTTTCCCGGAGAATTCCAGGGACAGGGGAACCTGACAGGCTACAGTTAATGCAGAAGCAAAGAGTCAGAGACGACTGAGTCCTAACACAATCAGATTAGCAACTCATAACACAGAGACACACAAGGGAGGCTCTCAAAAGGCAAAAGTTGTGGAGAGGGGCTTGAATATTCCTTCCACCTCCACAGAATGTAGAAGTGCATAACATGAACTCAGTACCTAGAAAACACTTAGTAAGTCATACGTATTTCATGTTTTCCATGTGGCTGTTACCATTATTTTAGTAGAAAAATCACTTTTCACCATTTGTACTCATTTATACTCGTCCCAAAATTTTAAGAAAAAAAGGTTTATTCATATGTGGGCCGTATATATGTCTTTACTTCAAAGATGATATCAAAATTCTATTTCTTAGAGACTAGCCAATGAAAGCTAGTGCCTACTCCCTCTTCTTTTCACCAAAAATCAACAGGTTACCTTTTTGAATTCCCTTGTACTTGCATATGTGGTTAACATTTATTTTTAGCTATAGTCTAAAACAGTTGGACAGTTTGTCCTTGTGTCTTCCTGGTGCTCTCAGTGTCACTTGTATCTATTTTAGATCTCAGTTTTCCAGAGGACAGGGAAGAATGTCTGGTTAATTCATTCAGCATCCACTGCACAGAATGGTGTGTGTGTACGTGTGTGCATGCACGCGTGTGTGCATATGTGTGTGTGTGGCGTGCATGTGCGGGGTGTTAGAGAGGAGAAATAACTAATAAATATACTCTATTCTTGAATATTTACAGACATAATCTAGATCTTTAAAAAATAATAGTACTTATCATGTACCTGCTGTTCAGTTCAGTTCAGTTCAGTTGCTCAGTCGTGTCCGACTCTTTGCGACCCCAAGAATCGCAGCATGCCAGGCCACCGTGTCCATCACCAACTCCTGGAGTTTACCCAAACTCACGTCCATCGAGTCGGTGATGTCATCCAGCCATCTCATCCTCTGTTGTCCTCTTCTCCTCCTGCCCCCAATCCCTCCCAGCATCAGAGTCTTTTCCAATGAGTCAACTTTTCACATGAGGTAGCCAAAGTATTGGAGTTTCAGCTTCAGCATCAGTCCTTCCAGTGAACACCCAGGACTGATCTCCTTTAGGATGGACTGGTTGGATCTCCTTGCAGTCCAAGGGACTCTCAAGAGTCTTCACACCACAGTTCAAAAGCATCAATTCTTCAGCACTTAGCTTTCTTCACAGTCCAACTCTCACATCAATACATGACGACTGGAAAAACCATAGCCTTGACTAGGTGGACCTTTGTTGGCAAAGTAATATCTCTGCTTTTCAATATACTATCTAGGTTGGTCATAACTTTCCTTCCAAAGAGTAAGCGTCTTTTAGTTTCATGGCTGCAATCACCATCTGCAGTGATTTTGGAGCCCAAAAAAATAAAGTCTGACACTGTTTCCCCATGTTTTCCATGAAGTGATGGGACCAGATGCCATGATCTTAGTTTTCTGAATGCTGAGCTTTAAGCCAACTTTTTCACTCTCCTCTTTCACTTTCATCAAGAGGCTTTTTAGTTCCTCTTCACTTTCTGCCATAAGGGTGGTGTCATCTGCATATCTGAGGTTATTGATATTTCTCCCAGCAATCTTGATTCCACCTTGTGCTTCTTCCAGCCCAGCATTTCTCATGATGTACTCTGCATATAAGTTAAATAAGCAGGGTGACAATATACAGCCTTGATGTACTTCTTTTCCTTTTTGGAACCAGACTGTTGTTCCATGTCCAGTTCTAACTGTTGCTTCCTGACCTGCATATAGGTTTCTCAAGAGGCAGGTCAGGTGGTCTGGTATTCCCATCTCTTTCAGAATTTTCCACAGTTTATTGTGGTCTACACAGTCAAAGGCTTTGGCACAGTCAATAAAGCAGAAATAGATGTTTTTCTGGAACTCTCTTGCTTTTTTGATGATCCAGCAGGTGTTGGCAATTTGATCTCTGGTTCCTCTTCCTTTTCTAAAACCAGCTTGAACATCAGGAAGTTCACAGTTCACATATTGCTGAGGCCTGGCTTGGAGAATTTTGAGCATTACTTTACTGTACTTGCCCTTTCTGAACTCTTTATATGTATTAACTCATTTCATCTTCAAAGTGTTGCCAGAGCTGCTCCAGGTCTTTGCTGAAAACCCATCAACCCCCACTTGTAGCAGGAGTGAACATAAATCTTTCCATTAAAAGGTCCAGAGATAAGAAAGGAAGCTGCAAAAAAAGCAAACAAACAACACAAAAAACCCAAATCCAGATGAAACCAATGGGGACCAAGATATCAATGAATCTGACCTCCAACAGATGTCTAGGTCTTCATTTTTCTCTCCTAATCTCGAAGAAGACAGAGGAAAGGGGGAAGTGGAAAGAAAATTTCCTCCTGAAGAAGTTAGAAAATACTAAATAAAGTGGGATTTAGGGGTTATCTAATGATTTTGTTTATCCATCATCTTTTTTTCCCTCCAATCTTTGACTGAGATAATTTACAGCCACAGATTGTGATAGGATAAAGCACCATTGAGATTTGAAATCAAGCCTCTATTGTGCATAATTGGCTCCACCAGTTAATAACCCTGTATCTTAGAGTGAAACAAACCTCTCTAGCCTCAGTTACCTTCAACAAAAATTGGGAATATTGATGATGCTCTTTTGTTGTAAAAATTAAATTATTCAGTGATGTAAAAGAGCATGATATCTGGGACACAGGAAATGTTTTAAAAGTTAAAACCATTTTTATTTAATATTGATAATGATAATTTATTTCATATGACATTAAGTACAGGGATCTATAGGAATCAGAAACAAGAGACTTATTTCTTTTTTTTTTTTTTTGGTCCCAGCTTCCTACAAGAAAATAAACACTCGCCACCTCAAGGTCCCAGGGACAGATGAGGTAGAGCTCACCTGCCAAGCTGAAGGCTATCCCCTGGCAGAAGTGTCTTGGCCAAACATCAGTATTCCTGCCAACACCGGCCACACCAAAACCTCTGAAGGCCTCTACCAGGTTACCAGTGTTCTGCGCCTAAAGCCACACCCCGGCAGGAATTTCACCTGTGTGTTCTGGAATGCCAATGTGCAGGAACTCACTTCAGCCACCATTGTCCTAGGTAAGAGCTGCCCACCCTTCCTAGCTCTACCAATCAGGGTTCAGGCAAGAAATGGATGACACAGTCAGAATGAGTAACCTGAAAAGACTGTAATAAAGGGAGTAATTAAGGTTTAGAGAAACTACTAAAAGTAGGATAGGGCACCGGGGACTTCAAAAGTCATGGAGCTGTACCGCCCCTGCCTCCAGGAGAGGCTGCAGGAACCTGGAAAAGGGACCTGGGGCCTCCAGTACAGGGGTACTGCCACCTACGGCCACTCCCAAGAAGAACAGAAGGTGATGAATAGATGCCCCAACCTTGTTCTCCCACCCTCCAGTCTCCTGCTGGGGCCTCCCACTGGCAGAACGCAGGTGAGGTCAGAGAACAAGGAAGTCCTCTGATATGTTCATAAGGTCAGCCTCTCAGGGCTTAGAATAGAGTGTTAGAGTGCAATGAATGGACCTAAAGAGGAAACTGAAAATACCCTGCATAAGGGCTGATCACTTTGATTCAGGCATAATGCCATGCGTCAGCAGTATGAATATTACTTTGCTGGCTTTTCTGCCAGCCAAGTGGTTTTAGAGTTTTCCAGGAAAACTGACCTCTTTAAAAAAATCACTTATAGACTTCTCCGGCTATGTTGAATCCTATACTTTAGAACTTCATGCATCAGTAAAATTTATAACAGTTCTCATAGTCTGCTAATTTTTTATCTGCTAAGAACATTCATTTGACAAATAAGAGCAGCTAACATTCAGTATTAGATTATTTAGTATCAGCTAACATTTAGTATCATAATCATTTTATCAGACAAGTCATTTTTTTGCAGAGGCATAAGTCTCCTATTGTTCCACAACCATCATGGGCTTTATTTTTTTTAAGAAATTTATTTTAGCCATGTCAGGCCTTAGTTGTGGCATGCAAATCTTTCCTTGCAGTGCATGGACTCTCTAGTTGTGGCTCACAGGCTTAGTTGCCCCAGGATACGTAGAACCTTAGTTCCCCGGCCAGGGATCGAATCCATATCCCTGCATTGCGAGGTGGATTTTTTAGCAGTGGAACACCAGGGAAGTCCCCACTGTGGGCTTTAGACAACACAGATTTATCAGCTGACACTTCTGGAGGTCAAAATTCTGAAAAGAGCTTTACTGGGCTCAAATCAAGTTGTCACAGGATTGTAGAGGCTCTAAGAGAGAATTCATTTTCTGGATTTCTACACTTTGGGGAGGCTACCTGCATGCCTTGGCTCATGGCCTTTCTTTCCACCTCCAAAACCAGCATTAGATTCTGCTTCTGTCATCATATCTCTTTCTTTAACTCTCTTGCCTCTCTCTTCTACCTCCTAAGGACCCGTGTGATTACATTAGATGCCCCTCCAATATATACCTCAATCTGATAATTCAGGATAGTTTTCCCATTTCACGGTCCTTAATATAACCACATCTGCACAATCCTTTGTTATGTAGGATAATACATTCATAGGTTTCAGAACATGGACATCTTTAAGAGGAGCCATTATTCTGCTATCTTACCAATAAAGAATATGATTTCAGAACAAAGACAGTCCTTAGTAGTGATTAAATTTGACTTTACAGAAGATTTGCTATATTATCATTATATTCCACTATTTACTCTCTATTTTAGATAAAAGAGCTTATGATGAGGAATTGTGTGGCATGCAAGCATTTAGGTGTTGACCCAAAGGGGCAGAAGTGAATGTTCAAAAATTAAGACAGGAAAGAAGGAAGAGAAAATAGAAGGGTGCATTATTCCAATTGTTGGCATGAACAGTAGAAGCTGAAATACTCAAGAACCTCGTGAGAAGTGTATAGATCATCTCCTAAGATGTTTACTCAAAGAGCTTCAGACTGAAGGACTAATCTTTTGCTTTCAACCCCAGTGGTGAGCAGTTGTCCCCAGGAGTGTAACTTCCTTCTGCTGTGAGCTATGCACGCATGTGGGCTGAGAGAGCTCTCCCAAGCATCTATGGCATCAAAGTCATTTCAGGGCAGAAAGCAATGTGTCCACCTGAGGGAGTCACTGACCATAAAGTGAGTTGAGGCCCACCCAGAATTCTACCCAATATGTGGCTAAACTCAGAAGAGAGGCTGAGAGAAAGTGAGGCAGGATGACAGTAGTCAATCCCTTGCACTGCTCAAGTCTGTCCCTTCATGCCCTGTATTCAAACTACTGTCTCCGAGCCTTTGGGCAGGGAAGTAGCTACTATCACTGCACAAGATACATATACCAGAGTTCATGAAACAAGTTACAGTTTCTGCTGTTGCAACTGATCCCAACTGATCATCTCTCTCATCAGCATACATTCTAGCTTTCCCTCACTCAGCATTTCAGATGGAATAGTTTGTTTGCTGGAGGGTGGAGGGAAGGAGGGGTGTGGGGGTGACTCAGACTTTCCACACTGGGAAACCTGAGCCCTTAGTCGCCTCATCCTCAGCAGACTGCAGTTGTTGCAATTGCCTTTTCATTGTTATCACTGGGTATGGAAGTAACAAGACTCAGAGAATCAGTGATCCCTGAGTTCCAGAGACAGTCTTCCCTGCCTCCATTGTGTAGCAGCATTGGAATTCCTCATGGGAACCATTTCTTTGCCAACAAAGGTCCGTATAGTCAAAGCTATGGTTTTTTCAGCAGTTTTGTATGGATATGGGAGTTGGACCATAAAGAAGGCTGAGCACTAAAGAATTGATGCTTTTGAACTGTGGTGTTGGAAAAGATCTTGAGAGGCCCTTGGACTGCAAGGAGATCAAACCAGTCAATCCTAAAGGAAATCAATCCTGAATATTCATTGGAAGACCTGATGCTGAAGCTCCAATACTTTGGCCACCTGCTGTGAAGAACCGACTCATTAGAAAAGGCCCTGATGCTGGGAAAGATTGAAGGCAGGAGGAGAAGGGGGGATGACAGGATGAGATGGTTGGATGGCATCACTGATTCAATGGACAGGAGTTTGAGTAAGCTCTGGGAGATGGTGAAGGACAGGGAAGCCTGACGTGCTGCAGTCCACGGGGTTACAAAGAGCCAAATGCGACTGAGACTGAACAGCAACAACATGGGAATCAAGATCAGTTCCTCTACCAGTATTATTATTCTTTGCTTGGCCCACTGGTCTGACAGTGGATAGAGCTCGAGTTGACTAGGCAGTAGCTGTAACTTTACATGCAGTAGAACATGTCCCTTGGTACATGTCCCTTCGTACACAGCATCCTTAGTAGAAGTATTGGCCACTAGGGAGCTGGAATTTTAATCCAAGGCAACCTAAATTTGTGGATGCTGCTGCTGCTGCTAAGTCGCTTCAGTCGTGTCCGACTCTGTGCGACCCCATAGACGGAAGCCCACCAGGCTCCCCCATCCCTGGGATTCTCTAGGCAAGAACACTGGAGTGGGTTGCCATTTCCGTCTCCAATGCAGGAAAGGGAAAAGTGAAAGTGAAGTCGCTCAGTCGTGTCCGACTCTTAGCGACCCCATGGACTGGAGCCTACCAGGCTCCTCCATCCATGGGATTTTCCAGGCAAAAGTACTGGGGTGGGGTGCCATTGCCTTCCCCGAAATTTGTGGATAGGAGAAGCAAAGACTCTACAAGTAGGTCACTGGAAAAAGTGATGAGAGGAAACAACCCTCAGCACTGGGGAAGCCCTGGCACAAAAGCAGCACACTGTTGAGGCATGGCTGTCAGGGAGAAGTGAGTTAGAACCTGCACAGAACCATCCATCATTCAGCCACATTGAGCCATGGCTGAAATCAGATGGGACAGAAAGAATATGAGTTGGGGCACCAGAGATACCTGCTCTATCTCAAATTAAATTTTGTCATGGACTGGCACTGATCCACAGGCCAGTCAGAGAACTTTGAAATGACTCAGTGCCCATCTCATCATTAATTTCCTAGCATTTTTTTCCTAGAAAATAAAATCCTCCCTGATATAGTTTTCAGAGGCAGCCAGCTCCATTGTCATTCCAAACCCCCATTTCCCCACCTTCCCACACTTCACTACACAATTCCAACACTAAAGTTAGCCCAGCTTATTTCTAAGTTATTATGATGAAGTGAGAAGGCAAAGAGAGGATTCATGCTAAGGATATGGACAGAAATGAAGGCATTATAAGTGTACCATTTTGAGGACCAACTTTAAGTGAAAATAATGAATTAGGCAAGTTGACCTTTCAGCATTCTCTACATCTCCTTTTATCATAACTAAGACCACCAGACTTGTCACCTTATAGAAACTGAGCTATAACTAATTTGTACCAGAGCTCCACAGGCTCAAATATTAATAATCCCAGGGGAATTAGTTTTTTCCAAGAATTGTTTAGTCAACTTTCCTTTGTTATGTAGAATTTTCTGTCTGGTTGAATGTTGGCCAATATTGGATGAAATGTGGTTTTCTGGAGTGACACTTATATAAGGATCTTCACTGGGAAACAAGGGCCTGGATAAGAAGAATTTGGAAATAACTACAACCTACCCTTGTCATCACTGATTACATCAGTATTTTTCTTTTCATAAGTAGAGAGGTGGATGGGCAGACTGACCATTTGTCTAGAAGCCTTAAGGCAGTGAGAAGTTAAGAATGAAGTAAGCTGGCCCTTCTCTCCATGGGAGAGACCTAATAGTAGAGTCAACAATTGTGGGAGGTACCTGTGGGGTCTGCATCAGAGCTTGGGAGCTCCTAGGATATCACTCATGAATGCAGCCAGCAGGGAGATGGAAGAATCTTTGTGTAGTTAGATTCTCTGAGTTGAGAGTCCCTCTCAGCTCTATATTCATCCTGCCCCTAGTCACGGATCCTCTGTTCCAAGTAGTACCCTTTCCTCACCCTGTACTCTCTGAACCTACTTGCACCTCTCTGGTCACCATGACTTCTTTCCTCAGGCAGTTTCTTCCACACAAAATATCATTCTTCATTGTCTTCACCAGCTCTCAGGGTAGTTCAGGTAACTCCAGAGTACAAGGCATCTTTCCCTCATCTCACCTCCTAAGCCCTATTTCTTTGTTTGCCTGCAACTGTGCTTGTCTTTTCTCTTTCATTGCTCTTTTATTTTCCATGCATTTTAATTGTTCACGTGAGTCTTCTTTATATACAAACTAAAGCAAAACCTGAGTGCTCTGCCCATGGTAAGTGCTCAGTAAATGTGATATTAATGGCTTGGAGACTTACTCTTGGACTACCCCAGTCCCATCATCCCAGCTGCCAGTCTGTCTGGTACAAATGATTGCCTAGTTTGTGATACAAATACCAGTAACAAAATGACTAAAGTCACACATCCTCCCACGGGTTCCTTGCTTCTATTTCTCAAAGACATTTTTAAGTTGTCTTATGACTGCCCTTTCTCATAAATTGGCTTCTCACTGCTGACTTCTGTGACCCACACATACTTCTTCAAAAGTCAATGAATAAAACACATACAGCAATGAGAGTCTGGGGTAGTAAGTGCTCCAGTAGCTCCAGAATAGATGACTGAACATCCTAATTTTCAATCAGAAATTAAGGAGCAGTGACACCATTTTCCTTTTGAAACAGGGTTCCTTCCACTCAGCCAGTGATGCATTTTCATTAGGAAATATAATGAGATGGGAGCACAGGGAATAACTATAACAAGACCCTTGTAGGGCTGGCAGAGAAGCTCTCACAGACTTGGAGGTGACTCTCTGGCAGTGCTCAGGAGCACAGGCTCTGAGGTCAGATGGACTAGAATTTCAAATCCTCTCTCTGCTACTTCCTAGCTTTGAGAACATGAACATATGATTGAGCCACCCTAGAACTCAGCCTCTCATCTGTAGAATAGGGATAAATAATAATAGATACCTAATAGAGTTATCATGAGGATTAAATGAAATATGTAAAGTCCTTAGCAGTCAAAAAGGAAAGAAACAGGAAAAACAAACAAACAAACAAACATGGTTTGTCCAGCAAGAAGCCTGGTTTCCTTATAAGTGCATGAGGCTGTGGATAAGAACAGATTCAATATTTTTCCCATCACATCAGGACATCTCATTGTTAAGTAGCATGCAATTGTTATAAAACAGTCTAGAATAATATGCATTAGGATTTAGGCTAAGGGGCCTCTAAATATAGTAGCTTAAAGCAGGAGTATACTTCTCTCTGATGTCACATTCAGAGACAGAAGGTGGGTCAGAGCAGGTAAGTTGCTGTATTCTATAAAGTCATTCAGTAATCTAGGTTCTTTCCATCTTATTGCTCTAGCACTCTCCAGGATGTTACCCTGTTGAACTGTCAAAGCTAGGTCACTGCCACATTCATGTTTCAGCCCACAGAAAGAAAAAAAAATATACCCAGTGTTTGAAGGCCAAGACACAAAAAAACCCATTCTCTAGTCCTGAACTTAGTTCACATGGCTGGCCATACCTAACTGCAGGGAAGGCTTAGACATGTAGTCTCAGTGAAACCATGTGTCCAGCTAACACCTAGCTAATACTAGAGAAGAAACAGAGAATGGATTTAGCAGTCTGCCACAAGATTTAACTAATGATAAGAAAGATTGGGCAAGGTAGACTAGATGGACAGATAGTCAGTTCAATCCAGCAAATCCTTATTGATACCTTTCATGTAGCTGGTGCTTGCCTCTAGGGGATTCAGAGATGACTTTGCAAAAGTCTTTGTAATTTCATGTATTTACATTCTAAGCAGACTGATGTCTTATTGCATGTTCAGTGTTAGAAAATCTTTAAGAATAAGTAGAACTTGTGTTTGGAAGGAACTATGAGGGAACCTTACAGGACAAGCGTTTGCATAAAGGCACTGAGGTAAGGACATCTCCTGCTATGGGACAGTAAGAACTCCTTGACTTATGGTGCTATATGCAGCAAATACTTAATAAGCACTTCCTGTGTGTGTGTGCTCAGTCGCTCAATTGTGTCCAACTCTTTGCAACCCCATGGACTATAACCCACCAAGCTCCTCCATCCATGGAGTTTTCCAGGCAAGAATACTGAAATGGGTTGCCATTTCCTATTCCAGGGGATATTCCCAATCCAGGGATTGAACCTGCATCTCTTACGTCTCCTGCATTGGCAAGCAGATTCTTTACTACTGCACCACCTGGGAAGCCCCAGTAAGCACTTCCAAGAAAATATTAGTTACTATGGGTTATGTGTGATAAGGGCTATTAACTAGATATATTGTGGTGATAATTCACAGTGTATACAAATATTAAATCGTTATGTTATATGCCTGAAACTAGTATGTTATATGACAATTATACCTCAATTAAAAATTTTAAATATGAATTATCCAACGTTTAGATGAAGCAAACTTCATAATGCTTTTTATCTTTATGTTCACTACAATCTTGAACTCAGAGACAAATACCTGTGGGGCCTGAGCTTTGGATCAGACAGATCTGGGTTTGCAGTCCTGGTTTGGCCACTTACTTAGCACTGATGTGTGCATGTGTGCTCAGTCACTGAGTCTTGTCCATCCCTTTGTGACCCCGTGGACTTCAACCCACCAGGCTCCTCTGTCCAAGGGATTTCCCAAGCAAGAATACTGGAATGGGTTGCCGTTTCCTTCTCCAGGGGATCTTCCCAATCCAGGAATCAAACCGGCGTCTCCTACTTGGCAAATGGATTCTTTACCACTGAGCCACCAACCTATTAGCAGTGATGACCTTAGATCTTGGAGCCTTAGTTCCTCAGCTCTAAGTTGAGAGCCTCAAATTAAATGATACCTAGTCCCTTCTTCGGGGAAGGCAGTGGCACCCCACCCCAGTACTTTTGCCTGGAAAATCCCATGGACGGAGGAGCCTGGTAGGCTCCAGTCCATGGGGTCGCTAAGAGTCGGACACGACTGAGCGACTTCACTTTCCCTTTTCACTTTCATGCATTGGAGAAGGAAATGGCAACCCACTCCAGTATTCTTGCCTGGAGAATCCCAGGGACGGGGGAGCCTGGTGAGCTTCCATCTATGGGGTTGCACAGAGTCGGACACGACTGAAGCGACTTAGCAACAGCAGTCCCTTCTTAGCTAAAACTGCCTGTGGTTCTCAGATAGCACTATGATGGGAGAAGGGGAAGACAGGGCAGGACTGAGCCCTTCCTCAAGAGCAGTTTTCCCAGACTTTTCCAGGAACAGGCTATGCCGCTTATTCTTTTTTGGCCGTGCCCAGGCCCTCAGCAGCGAGAGTGCAGACACCCAACCACTGAACAGCCAGGGAATTCCCCGTTATGTTTATTCTTTATGAGTTACTCCATAAGGCAAAATTCAGCCTATTGAAAAGGGCACAGTTTACTTGAGTATGCTTCCATATCCCTGTAGTGAACCCCCATCCAGGCCTGTCCTTGGTCAGTCTGGAGCCCTCATTCCAACCAGAGCACTCCTTTCCAAGGCTTTCCCCAGCCTCCAAACTTACTCTTCTCATCCACCGCTCTACTAAACTCATCTCTTCCTCATTGCCAGACCTTGATTCTCTGAGAAAAGGAAAATGGCTAGCTGTAATGATTCACATTAAGATACGATATTCTGTTTTTTCAAAAGGATCCTCTTAATCCTGGAGGTTGAATAACTGATCAGATATATTCTAAGCATCATGAATGCTTGACAGTGGAGGGGGAGACATATTTGGGCTGAGGGACTATCCTACTGTAAAAAGAGAGATGATGAAGGAGAAACAGCAAGGAAGGAAGGAAAAGAAAGAAAGAAAGGAAGGAGAAGGAAGGAAGGGAGGGAGGAAGAAAGAAGAGAAAGATAGAGAACATAATACAGTAGGTATATAAGAATGGTGAAAAACATGGAATGTGGAATCGGGCAGCCTGGACTATATCTCAGCTATGTCACTTAATGTGTAATTTTAGGAAGGTGTGCTAGGTCTCTGTGCCTCACTTTCTTCATCGGTAAAATGAGAGTTATAGTACAGCCTGCCTCATAGAATGGTCAAGAGTAAAGGAGCTGATACAGACGTCATTCATATAGATACAGCATTCATAGAAAACTACCTGGCATGGAGTCAACGCTCAATGCAAGTTGGCCGTGTTGGTTATAACTCACTTGGCTGCATTGTTGGTTTGCCTCTGAGTTACCATACAATGGAATTCTGGTGCTTTTTCTTTCTGCCAGGTCCTATGGAAGACCCCAAGATCCCTCCATCTTCACTGCTTCATGTTTTCATTCCCTCCTTCATCATTGCTCTCATGTTCACAGCCACAATGGTAGCCCTAAGAAAACGACTCTGCCAGAAGTTGTATTCTGGAGAAGGTAAGTGAGTTTTATTCATGGTAACCAAGTAGACTGGGTGTCTGCAGGGTGAGGCCCTGCTTGGCCCCACTGACCTGTAGCTTCACACTGTGTCCACTCAGGGCTCATGAGTTTCTTGGGGCTTGTCCTAATGATTATTTCCCAGGAGAAAGTGCCTGTGGTCTTCAATAAGATGCAATTTTTTTTTTTGAATAAAAATGTTGATAAAAGTAAAAATTAAAAAACTGAATATTTTTGAATGAGTGTTTCATTCCTGTAGCTGATGGTTTGCTTTGTTCTCTGAGCCAAGAAGTATCATCAGCCTCATGAGATCAGTGTTATTTGGGCAATGCAGATGGTTGTTCAGTCAGAGTTCACTGGTGGGAGGATGGCAGGATCCTTCATGAGGACTCCTTTAGTTCTCATTCCTCCTTTGCCCGTTCTGGGTCTGAGCTGGGCTGAGCCGTCCTCTTCTCCACAGGAATCTGAATCTTCTGATTTGGTAAGGAAAGGAAAGAAGTGTGAGGCCATCTTGCGTAGGGAAAGCACCTAACTGGTGGCACCCTGAGATCTTTCAGCAGCTCCCTCCTCAGCCCATCACAGGCTCGCCAACCTATTCCCATTCCTCTGTGACAGTGAGACAGAGCATGCCTGTGGTGTTTGAATCCAGGCTAGAATACCTGCAAGCACATCTGGTGCTTTCCTAAACAGGTCCTTTCCTACACAGCACCCAGGGAGCCTCCTCGCAAGATCTATACACAGCCTATAGAAAAGGAAATAGCAGCTAGGAATAATTCACCAAGAATTTGAAGTGGTCACTATTTGAGGACTGGGGGGTTTTCAGTGACTGTTATCCTACATTTACAATCTAACTTCTATATTCTCATCTGCCATGAAATATTGTCATCATCTATTTGTCCATTGACCTATGTGTGCATTAGATTGGGTAGTAACCACAAACCCTCTACTGTAGAATCCAAGATCCATGAACTGTTGTCAAAAGAAAGAGGGGGGTTGGGGAGGAAGGAAGAAGGGAATAAGGGAGGGAGGAAAGGAGAAAAAATGGGATAGGGAGAAAGAATGGAAGTAGAGGAATTTTAGGGTCTTGCCCAAAAAATCTTGGGCTAAACAGAATCACTTCTGCAAATCTGTGACTTCAGAGAGTCATGACAGATGCACCTCATCAGAACCTTATCTTCTGTATTCTTTTCCTTTTTTTTCGCGCACTGGGTTGTCGTTGCTGCATGGGCTTTCTCTAGTTGTGACAGCAGGGGCTACTCTAGTTGCAGTGCATGGGCTTCTCATTGTGGTGACATTTGCTGTGGAGCACAGGCTCTAGAGCATGTGGGTTTCAATAGTTGTGGCATGCGGGCTTAGTTGCTACGTAGCATGTGGAATCTTCCTGGGCCAGGGATCAGAAACATGTCCCTTGCACTGGCAGGCAGATTCTTAACCACTGAACCACCAGGAAAGTCCTGCATTCCTCTAGTACTTCCCTCATGTGTACCCCTCAGAAGCATTTTATAACCAAGGTTCCAGGCTTGGGGCGGAGCCCATTCCCCGCCGCCCCCCCGGCACGCCAGGACTCCCTGTCCATCACCAGCTCCCGGAGGTCACCCAGACTCACACCCATCGAGTCAGTGATGCCATCCAGCCATCTCATCCTCTGTCGTCCCCTTCTCCTCCTGCCCTCAATCCCTCCCAGCATCAGAGTCTTCTCCAATGAGTCAACTCTTCGCATGAGGCCATTAGGCACCTCATAAATGAGCAGCAGATTTTTTATCCTTACTCTCTGATAAAATGAAGTAGAGCCACATTTCTTAAAGATAGAATGGAGAAAAGAAGTCTTCCCCTCATCCCTCATCCGAATTTCAAATGTAAGTAGCACCAAGTTGGGTGTGAGTCTCAGGCACCAACTAGAGTGGGAGAGATTGGTTACTAGTTAAGAGTTAAGTGAATACATTTTCAAGTGATTTATTTTTTAATAAAGTAAAATCACCATTGCTACTTAATAGCCCTCCTCTGTAACTCTTGTGCTTTGAGATCTGCTCTCTTAGAAGGGAGTACACAAGTACACATGAATTCAAAGACTATGGTTTCTCTTTTTCATCAGTGTATGTCCAGTGTCTAAAACATTACCTGGCATATACAACAAAATTGTTCAATAAAATTTTAGACTTTGAACCTCTGATATGCAGATATGTATGCTAACCTGCTCTATACAACATAGCCATATGTGGTTATTTAAATTAAACAAAAATTCAAGTCCTGGGTCATACTTTAAGCGCTCACATATTGTAAGTGTTCAACAGTCACATGGGGCTAGTAGCTACTGTATGGGATAGAGAAGTATTTCTAATTTCTATTGAATTTAATAAACATAATATGATATTTCAATAAATATGATCATAAAAAACCTAGCATATTAGAAGAACTACTATAAAAATTTCTAATGTTTGCACTTTATTTCTATACCTATCTCATTGTGGACTGTTAATAATCAACTTGCCCACCAGTACTAGCCTGTGCACCACATTTTGCCCTAAAAGACTGAGCCAGAGCTTTGCAGAGATTTAAACCAAAGGCCAAATATATTGACTAATGTTTGCATGAGAATCACAGAGAATGACAGCACTGACCTCAGGAGTTAGAGTCCTTCACTGAATCTCCAACATTCAAGGGCAATTCCTATAGCTTAGCCATTGACCCCTTTCAAATACAAATGCTCTTGGAGGAGATTGCAAGGCTATATAGAAGCCCTCTAAATCTGGGCCAAGGTCAAGATGGATACAAAGGAGTTACTAAAAAGCAGACATGCAGAACAAAAGCAGATTAAGGATGGACTGAGTTCAGGAACCCAAGCAACTGCAGCACATGGGTATTGAACCTTGTAAGAAAATCAGAATAAGAGGGAATGTATGAAATCAGGGCTTGATAAAGAGATAAAGCCAGGGAAACAATGATGAGCAGCAACCTCATCAAATGATGAGCACAAGTCTTGTGAACTTGTGTTTCTGCTCCCAAAGTTACTTTGAACCAGTATCAGTCAATTACACCTTAGTGCAGATTTATTGATTAGACCTGCTCTGTGCAGGGAAGACAGGATGGAAGTGCTATTCAAGACTAAAGTAGAACAGGGAGTGAGAATTTCAGAGGTATTTCCTGGGCCAAATACCCAAATTAGCAGTCCCTCAGCCTCTGAGGACCTGGGGGCCTGGGCAGACAAGGGAATGGGAAGTAAGCGGAGGCCTTTATTCTTCACAATTTTCTCCTAAGGGTGTGGTTTTAGTTTGTATCCAGCCTGAGGTCTCAAACCACGGTGGAAATTTATGCTTCTCTATGTGGATTTACCAGAGAAGGCAATGGCACCCCACTCCAGTACTCTTGCCTGGAAAATCCCACGGACAGAGGAGCCTGGTAGGCTGCAGTCCATGGGGTCGCTAAGAGTCGGACATGACTGAGCGACTTCACTTTCTCTTTTCACTTTCATGCATTGGAGAAGGAAATGGCAACCCACTCCAGTGTTCTTGCCTGGAGAATCCCAGGGACAGGGAAGCCTGGTGGGCTGCCATCGATGGGGTCACACAGAGTCAGACACGACTGAAGTGACTTAGCATAGCATAGCATAGCATGTGGATTTACTTTTTGTTCTGCCATTATTTCGCCTATAAACAGAACAGTTTCCTTGTTAATCTTAACCCATCCCTGGAATTTTTCTTTTTCAGATGCAACAAAAAGATCTGCCACCATGGTAAGGAGAGAAGTGGACAGAGCTGTGAGTAAACATGATTTTTCTTTTCTTTTTCACCTTTTCTCTCCCAGATTAAATTAAAAAATAAAACCTCTGCTTTGTTGCATCAAGGGCAAATAGCCTGGGCAGAATCTTCCTGCTAAGTGGCATTTAGTTTCTCTTGCAATCCTGCATTGTTCCATACCTTTCTTGTAAAATAAAGATGGTGTCAGTCGAATAGCCACAGAACAACTATATAGCCTTTAGTCTGTTTATATTCCTAAGCACTCCTAGAAAATAATGCACGGGACATCTGGGCTCAAATTAGAAACATGGTTAAATTCAACAGCAAAAGGAAGATAGTCTACTGTGACACAATCAGCAGCTGGGATTTTTGCAGTAGTCATTAAGTCACTGTGGGTTGTGGGTTAAGGGTGTTTCTGGAGATGTAGAAGTCTCTTCATGAGATTGAAAGGCTTGGAGCTGGAATTTGTGGAAGAGAGAGGATGTGATCTAGAGGTCAGGAGAAGCAGGGTTGCTGAAACCATTTAGCTTCATCGGATGAAAAGCATAGACACTGGGGAAGTGGTCTGTTGGAGATCCACGACTCTAGGTCACATAGTAAAATGGGTATTTCTGGCTCTCTTGGAAAAGCTTCCTTTGCCTGAAATCTAGGGATCACATGGTGTCACACATGACTTTGTGAGTTTACCAAAATCAGATCAGATCAGTCGCTCAGTCGTGTCCGACTCTTTGCTACCCCATGAACTGCAGCATGCCAGGCCTCCCTGTCCATCACCAACTCCCGGAGGTCACTCAGACTCACATCCAGCGAGTCAGTGATGCCATCCAGCCATCTCATCCCCTGTCGTCCCCTTCTCCTCCTGCCCCAATCCCTCCCAGCATCAGAGTCTTCTCCAGTGAGTCAACTTTTCACATGAGGTGGCCAAAATACTGGAGTTTCAGCTTGAGCATCATTCCTTCCAAAGAAATCCCAGGGCTGATCTCCTTCAGAATGGATTGGTTGGATCTCCTTGCAGTCCAAGGGACTCTCAAGAGTCTTCTCCAACACCACAGTTCAAAAGCATCAATTCTTCGGTGCTCAGCCTTCTTCACAGTCCAACTCTCACATCCATACATGACCACAGGAAAGACCATAGCCTTGACTAGGCGGACCTTTGTTGGCAAAGTGATGTCTCTGCTTTTGAATATGCTATCTAGGTTGGTCATAACTTTCCTTCCAAGGAGTAAGCGTCTTTTAATTTCATGGCTGCAGTCACCATCTGCAGTGATTTTGGAGCCCAGAAAAATAGTCTGACAGTTTCCATTGTTTCTCCATCTATTTCCCGTGTAGTGATGGGACCAGATGCCATGATCTTCATTTTCTGAATGTTGAGCTTTAAGCCCACCTTTTCACTCTCCACTTTCACTTTCATCAAGAGGCTTTTTAGTTCCTCTTCACTTTCTGCCATAAGGGTGGTATCATCTGCATATCTGAGGTGATTGATATTTCTCCCAGCAATCTTGATTCCAACTTGTGTTTCTTCCAGACCAGCATTTCTCATTATGTACTCTGCATATAAGTTAAATAAACATGGTGACAATATGCAGCCTTGACGTACTCCTTTTCCTATTTGGAACCAGTCTGTTGTTCCATGACCAGTTCTAACTGTTGCTTCCTGACCTGCATACAGATTTCTCAAGAGGCAGATCAGGTGGTCTGGTATTCCCATCTCTTTCAGAATTTTCCACAGTTTATTGTGATAGGCAATTCGTCCCAAGCCATTTCTAAATAACTACGTATTATCAGCTGCTCAGAATATTAAGAACTGTTTATATTTGAATTCTTTTGAATATATTCCCCAGATTCCAGGGACACTGATTATGAAAATAACCCTAGAAAACCTTCAAATATCAGGGTCTGCATTTGGCTTATCTATCACACATGGAAGTTCATAAGCACAAAACATGACTTAAAAGAATGAAATGAAAAGAGGCTCCTGCACACTCCCTGTCTCCACCACTTCCCTTAAAGAGATTCTTGAAAACACATCCTTTCGCTATAGACTCATTCCTGGACCCAGTGCCAGAGAAGAAATGCAGCCTAAGCCGGCTGTGCTTGACATCCCATTGCCTGAGCTTTTCTGAATCATGGGACAACTTTCAGATCAACACTGCAAGTTCTGATACAAACATTTGTTTCTTGGGAAACAAAAATCCTGTATTCCTATAAATTGATCTCCTTGGCCTCCAGGTGAGTTCCCATGAGAGAGGCCCAATATTTACTGAATTTCATGAGGTCAAAATGTTTGAATAAGTGATTCCTTCAGCTGCTCAGCATAAGGAAGAAATAGTGAAAAACTTGAGCACAGACGTAATAAACTCAGATGCCTATTGGGCCAGTGATGAAATGAGTAAAAACTGTCCCTAACCAAATAGGGAGTAGGGGGAGGGGAGGGATTTTGACAAATTGGAGAGCATTTTCCCTGTCAGTTTAGCACTAGCCTTATATTGCCAGAGAAGATGGAAATACAGATTTTTACATAAAATATCTTAATTATTATATGCTAGCTGCAAGTATTTCAAATAACAAACAAACTAAACAAAACATGCCTATAGGTTAATTTGAGCCTGTTGATCAGTTTTCAGGTCTTTTCCTAGAAACATAATATTGTAAGGGAAGAGTGTAGAATCTGAGTAATGAAGGCAGAAACACCTATTTGAGAAACTGATTACTCAATAGCTTGCTGCCAACCTAAATGTCTCACCTGTGACCTGCCACATGGTCTGAATATTGCAGTTATAAAGTGAGGGTATCACAGTCATTTTTAACCAGTAGAGCTCCTTTATAAACAGAGAAATCGCACACTTTCTTTTAATGGTTGTCTGAAATTCAAAATAAAGTAATTATCTTGATCAAAATCAAATTAAAGAAATGGGATTCATTTTCTCCATCCCCTGCCCAACCCACTGCCCCTCCACAATTATTTACTCACACTCTCTACCTTTTAACCTGGAGGAAGGAAGAGTCAGGGAGGTGAAAGTGATGCTTCTCCTCTTCCTCCCTCACTCCTCCTTGACACTTAGCTGAGAGTAGTAAGAGGTCAGGACCAGTTAGATATATGTGATAGAAGATACAGATAGGAATGTGCCTGGTACTATTACCTATAACAGCGACAAATTAGAAATAATCAAATATGAATCAAAAAGAGAAAAGATGAATAAGAAGACTAGACAATAATTAAAATGAAAGCACCAAAACTAGATGTATTTTTGAGATGAATAAATCTGAACAATATAATTTTGAGAGGAAAGATAGATGCGGAAAGACATAGATAGCATATTACCACTGACAGAAAGTTCAGAAACATGCAAACAACCTTAAGTAGTGTATATGGGAAACAGTCATATGTAAAAAGTACAAAAGAAGTACAAAAATAGCATGGAAATGGTAAACATCAAATATAACCTCCTGAACTGAGTAGTGGGTATACGGATGTTCATTACATTATTCTCTTTATTTTATACCTGAAATATCTATTTAAAGAGGTCACAATTAAAATTCAAGACAATTTAGATTTAAATTTTCTGTGATCTAGCTACATAATCTTGGGTAAGATTGGCCTCTTCTCTGTGCTTCAGTTTTGTTATCTGTAAATTGAGAAAGTTAGATCAAATCCAGGAGGGCAAACAAGCCTCATATCTTGTTAGCCTCATAGGTGCGGGGAATGCCTAGAGCAGAGATGAGGATAGTTTGGGAGACTGTTTCTAGATTCAAATTGTGGTGATAGAAGGATGACTAATGTCTGCCTTGGGTGCAGGGTGGGAAGAGTTGAGGGCCTTGGCCATTTAATGACAAATGTGGAGGGGATGTTTTTCATTTTTAAAAAAACTGTTTATCTGTATTTCTGTTTATCTTTATCATGTACATACGTACATGACATTATTTTATGGTCTATTAGTACTTGTTTTGATTGCATTCAAAGTTATTTTCAGATTGATTGAAGTCTTTCTAATCATGTTTAGAGCTGCATAAAATATAGAACTTGGTTGATGATCATTAGCGAAGTATTAAAGGAAAAATTATATTTATTTAATGTAATGTATTATGGTTTTGTCAAAGCAGATACAAATGTGTTAGATTTTCAGTAGATGCTTTTTTTTTTAAGTTCTTCCCTAAAAAGTTGCTCATCAGTTATTAACTCTTTATTGAAAACTGATTTAACATTTGGAATAATATCCCCTGGGAAGAAGAGGGAACAGGACATGGAAATACTGACTTGAGGGATAGAAGGAGAATAGATCTGGGGCCAAGTGTTTGGACAGCCAAGAAAACTTGGAATGTGTCGCTGGGGATGAGGGGCACTTCATGCTTCTCTGGAAGAACAGAACCACAGAACCACATGTTGTTTAGTCACTAAGTCACATCCAACTCTTCTGTGATCCCATGGACAGTAAGTAGCCTGCCAGGCTCCTCTGTCCATGGGATTTCCCAGGCAAGAATACTGGAGTGAGTTGCCATTTCTTTTTCCAGGGAATCTGCCCAACCCAGATATCAAACCCATGACTCTTGCATTACAGGCAGATTCTTAGCCTGAAAAGTATGAAATTTGTAGGGCTGGCAGGTTGGGAACTTGGGTAGGATTTTTTTATATTACAATCTTGAGGCAGAATTCCTCCTTCTCTGATTGCTGTTAAGGTCTTCAACTGATTGAAGCCCACCCATATTATGGAAGGTAATCTACTTTATTTAAAGTCAGCTGATGGTAAATGTTAATTACATCTATTATACAAAATACCTTCAGAGCAACATCTAGACTAACATTTCACCAAATAGCTTGGCACAGCAGTCTAGCCAAATTAACATAAAATAAACCATCACAGGCATCAAGAAATGAGGGGGACATTCTTGCCTGGAGTAAGTCAGTTTGTCAGACTTCCTAGAGCCTTTGAAAATACAAGTATGTGGCCATCTATTTTCTGGTCACTGGAGTTGTCCAAATGACCAGGGCTTTGTCTAATACCTGCTCATCCATGCAGCTGCCACTCCAGATTTGCATGTAGACTATTTAGGGGTTTTTGTTTATTTCAGCAAGATGTTTTTCCCTCAACTCCCTGCCTGTCAACCATTCAGTAACAAAAGGGCATCTGTGACTTCAGGATCTACCACTTTGTATATTTTGAAGTAATGAATATCTGAGTAGATCTAGAGGGGGTAAAAAAAAAACCCAAACTTGTAGCCAATAAATTACTTGATAAAATCAAACAAGTTTTTTGAAAAAATAATTTTTACTTCTCAGTAAAATGGACAAATTATAAGAGCTGGATTTGACTTAACTAATATCTTGTTTCATTGCCATCACCCAGTGAGAACTATAGATAGATATGTGTACTATGTATAGATAGCTTTGGGAAGTCCCCTTGAGAGGAGCAGCACACACTGCAAGATCTGATTCCCCCTACACTCTTCATCATCAGGCCAGTCTTCTGTCTCTTGACTAGATTTGAGCTCTTTTGCATGGCTTTTCAGGCCGTGCTTCTCCCTTTCCCGTTCCCAAGCCGTGCTCATTCCTACCTTTGCGCCTTTGTTCATGTTGTGTCTCCTGCCTGGAATGCCCTCCTCATTCCTTCTTGCTGACTCAAACTCAAACTTCTTGTAGGATCTGCCTTAGTATAGAATAATAAGTTAGCATTATTATTGTTTTAATGCCAGACACACTGTTCTAAACACTCTAGAGGTACATTTACTTTTCACAGTAGCCCTATATACTTCCTCCCACCATCTCCAGTCTCAGAGATGAGGAGATACTTGTGCAAGGTCATATGACTAGTGAATGCATGGGCCAGAAAATGGACCCAAGTATGCCAGTACAGAGCCCATGCCTATACACGGAACTGTACTCCCTTTCTTAGTCTGTAAGACTCTCTGCATCTCGGCCCTCTTTGTTTTTCCCTCTGCATTGTACACAGTCTACACCACTCTTAAGTGCATGGTCACAGCATTATTTCCTGGCTTCTAAGTGTACATATTTTATATCCACTTAGTCAATGAAATGAAGTGAGATATTACTGTTAATAAAACTATTGGGTATTTGGTTTTGTCTGCTTTATTAGCTGTTTTTGTATACTTCTTTTAGCTTATTCTATGATCAGTTAAAAAG
This sequence comes from Tragelaphus eurycerus, assembly GCA_935064755.1. Lineage (NCBI taxonomy): Eukaryota > Metazoa > Chordata > Mammalia > Artiodactyla > Bovidae > Tragelaphus > Tragelaphus eurycerus. The sequence continues at coordinate 12,932,774 of CAKXYN010000015.1, read as the reverse complement.
AAAGTGACTGATTTTGACCAAATTAAGCTTGCTACTAAAAAATCTTGTTTAATTTTAGTTGAGTTTTCCAATTCAAAAAAGAACAACTTATAATGATTTCTAGAACATTTGTCATACTTTAGTAGGCACCTATTAATGAGAATCAACCACAGTTAACACTCTCATACCCACTGGTGTGTATCAATAAAAAAAAAAGAGTAGGCAAACCATGGCCAGGGGGTCAAATCCCCACCTATTTTTGTAAACAAAATTTTTATTAAAACTTAATCATGTTTTCCATTTTCATATTGTCCCTCCTCCCTAATTTCCCATCCATTCCTCTGCTTCTTATGGTAGAGTTGAGTAATTGCATCAGAGACCATATAGCCCATAAAAATCTAAATTTTTTATAATCTGGCCCTTTACAGAAAAAGTTTGCTGTCTCCTGACCTAGAGGTACTCCCAGGCTTTACACCTCCTTCCACAGTAAATGTAATCAGATCAGATCAGATCAGTCGCTCAGTCGTGTCCGACTCTTTGGACCCCATGAACCGCAGCACGCCAGGCCTCCCTGTCCATCACCAGCTCCCGGAGGTCACTCAGACTCACATCCATCGAGTCAGTGATGCCATCCAGCCATCTCATCCTCTGTCGTCTGTTGGAGATCCACGACTCTAGGTCACATAGTAAAATGGGTATTTCTGGCTCTCTTGGAAAAGCTTCCTTTGCCTGAAATCTAGGGATCACATGGTGTCACACATGACTTTGTGAGTTTACCAAAATCAGATCAGATCAGTCGCTCAGTCGTGTCCGACTCTTTGCTACCCCATGAACTGCAGCATGCCAGGCCTCCCTGTCCATCACCAACTCCCGGAGGTCACTCAGACTCACATCCAGCGAGTCAGTGATGCCATCCAGCCATCTCATCCCCTGTCGTCCCCTTCTCCTCCTGCCCCAATCCCTCCCAGCATCAGAGTCTTCTCCAGTGAGTCAACTCTTCGCATGAGGTGGCCAAAATACTGGAGTTTCAGCTTGAGCATCATTCCTTCCAAAGAAATCCCAGGGCTGATCTCCTTCAGAATGGACCGGTTGGATCTCCTTGCAGTCCAAGGGACTCTCAAGAGTCTTCTCCAACACCACAGTTCAAAAGCATCAATTCTTCGGTGCTCAGCCTTCTTCACAGTCCAACTCTCACATCCATACATGACCACAGGAAAGACCATAGCCTTGACTAGGCGGACCTTTGTTGGCAAAGTGATGTCTCTGCTTTTGAATATGACTATCCTAGGTTGGTCATATTCAAAAGCAGAGACATCACTTTGCCAACAAAGGTTCGCCTAGTCAAGGCTATGGTCTTTCCTGTTGACTCATTGGAGAAGACTCTGATGCTGGGAGGGATTGAGGGCAGGAGAAGAAGGGGACGACAGAGGATGAGATGGCTGGATGGCATCACTGACTCGAAGAATGTGAGTCTGAGTGACCTCCGAGAGCTGGTGATGGATAGGGAGGCCTGGCGTGCTGCGGTTCATGGGGTCGCAAAGAGTCGGACACGACTGAGCGACTGATCTGATCTGATCTGATCTAGGCTGGTCATAACTTTCCTTCCAAGGAGTAAGCGTCTTTTAATTTCATGGCTGCAGTCACCATCTGCAGTGATTTTGGAGCCCAGAAAAATAAATTTTGACACTGTTTCCACTGTTTCTCCATCTATTTCCCATGTAGTGATGGGACCAGATGCCATGATCTTCGTTTTCTGAATGTTGAGCTTTAAGCCAACCTTTTCACTCTCCACTTTCACTTTCATCAAGAGGCTTTTTAGCCCCTCTTCACTTTCTGCCATAAGAGTGGTGTCATCTGCATATCTGAGGTTATTGATATTTCTCCCAGCAATCTTGATTCCAACTTGTGTTTCTTCCAGTCCAGCATTTCTCATGATGTACTCTGCATAGTTAATGGGTTGGTCAAAAAGTTCGTTCAGGGTTTTTTGTAAGATATGGAAAAACCTGAACGAACTTTTTGGCCAACCAAATACTTCTTCCTGAGCTAAGTGATACAATGTCACCCCCACTCCTATGTCTGCTTCATGAAGTCTGAGGCTAGAGCCTACTGGAAGTCCTTAGGCCGAGCCAGCCTCTCACTCTCCAACACAGTCTCTGCTACCCTAGCTCTGCCTCACCCCCAAAAACCACCACTGGAGGACAATGTTAGGTTCTCAGCTTTCCAGGAGCAATCCTGGGCCTTCATGTTCTTACTCATTATCACCTCAAAAGATGAAGTCTTGAGACTTGCTCTGAGCATGTTCTTTGGACATATTTCATTTCATTTCTTTAATTTTAATTTTTATTGAAGTATAGTTGATTTACAGTATTGTGCTAGTTTCAGTTGTACAACAAAATTATTCAGTAATACATATGTAGTTTTTCAGATTCTTTTCCATTATCAGTTCAGTTCAGTCGCTTAGTCATGTCTGACTCTTTGCGTCCCCATGAATTGCAGCACACCAGGCCTCCCTGTCCCTCACCAACTCCCGGAGTTTACCCAAACTCATGTCCATTGAGTCAGTGATGCCATCCAGCCATCTCATCCTCTGCCGTCCGCTTCTCTTCCTGTCCCCAATCCCTCCCAGCATCAGAGTCTTTTCCAATGAGTCAACTTTTCCCATGAGGTGGCCAAAGTTCTGGAGTTTCAGCTTTAGCATCATTCCTTCCAAAGAACATCCAGGACTGATCTCCTTTAGAGTGGACTGGTTGGATCTCCTTGCAGTCCAAGGGACTCTCAAGAGTCTTCTCCAACACCACAGTTCAAAAGCATCAATTCTTTGGCACTCAGCTTTCTTCCCAGTCTAACTCTCACATCCATACATGACCACTGAAAAAATCATAGCCTTGACTAGATGGACCTTTGTTGGCAAAGTAATGTCTCTGCTTTTTAATATACTATCTAGGTTGGTCATAACTTTCCTTCCGAGAAGTAAGCGTCTTTTAATTTCCTGGCTGCAATCACCATCTGCAGTGATTTTGGAGCCCCCAAAATAAAGTCTGACACTGTTTCCACTGTTTTCCCATCTATTTCCCATGAAGTGATGGGACAGATGCCATGTTCTTAGTTTTCTGAATGTTGAGCTTTAAACCAACTTTTTCACTCTCCACTTTCACTTTCATCAAGAGGCTTTTTAGTTCCTCTTCATTTTCTGCCATAAGGGTGGTGTCATCTGCATATCTGAGTTATTGATATTTATCCATTATAGGTTATTATAAGACACTGAATATAGTTCCTTGTGCTGTACAGTAAATCCTTGTTGTTTATTTTATGTATATGATAGTATTTCTTAATCCCATGCTCTTAACTTAAACCTCGTTCCCGCCCCTTTGGTAATCATGTTTGTTTTCTGTGTCTGTAAGTCTTTCTTGTAAATAAGTTCATTTGTATTATTTTTTTTTTTTTTTTGGATTCCACATGTAAGTGATATCATAAGATATTTGTCTTTCTTTGACTTACTTCGCTAAGTATAATATTCTCTGGGTCCATCCATGTTGCTGCAAATGGCAATATTTCATTCTTTTTATGGCTAATATTCCATTGTGTGTGTGTATACACACACTCACACACACTATATCTTCTTAATCCATTCATCTATTAATGGACACTTAGGTTGCTTCCATGTTTGGCTGTTGTAAATAGTGCTACTGTGAACATTGAGATATGTGTCACACATACTTCTGGCAAGACTCTTATTCAAATAATTATTCTTGCTTCCCACCTAAGAAAGGAAGAGCTTGCTGGTTTTGCCTCACTGACCAGTGACTGAAGTGAGGCCTGATTATTGTGAGAGTGCCCAGAAGGGCTCAGTAATTCAATTAACAGCTGCTCTGGGCTGGGTTTTCCACTCCATGTTTCTACCCCTAACTTTCTGGGGAACTCTGGGAAAGGTAGTGCCTGTTCCTGTTGTGAAAATCCAGACTTCTCAGTCACCCAAGATGGGCCTTCAAGGCCTTAAGACCTTAATATTATAAAATTAAAAACTCAGATAAAACTAAATGTAGCCAAGGAGATGGCCCTTTCCCATCCTTGTCCAAGGTGAATGTGGTAGTCATTGGTGTTATTTCACACATTTCTAGATCTCTTGCTCTTGTGTACACAATAGGATTGCACTTCTCTGTGATTAATTAGGTCACAAGTGTGGTCATATGACTTGCTTTGATCAACTAAATGTAAGCATCAGTGATGTGTGTTACTTTGGGGTAGAATATATAATAGCTAGCCTGTGCTTTGCTGTATTTTCTGTTTTCATCTGCAACATTCAAGGTAGTTATTTCTACATCAGCCTGGGCTTCTGAGTAACAACAAATAAAAGGCGCCTGGCTGACCCTCGGTGGGCATGGAGCGTGAGCAAGAATAAACCTTTATTTATTATATTGAGATTTAAGAGTTGTTTGTTACTGCAGCATAATCTAGTCTATCCTAACTGATACAACAGGGGAACAATAGACTGTATGTTACCATTTAACATTCTATTTCTGAGGAAAAATGCTTTGTATATAAAAAAGAAAAAAGAATGAAGTATAAGAATATATTCATCATATAATTAGTTCTATATTTAAAAAAAGTATTTAATATACCCACCATACCTGCTTTCTCCCCCCAAAATGAAGACATTAAAATGCCAATAAAAAACATTAAAATGCTCATAATCATAAAAAATGTCCATAATAATTGTCATTGTGTGATGGAACCTCATATTATTTTCTTCATGTTTCCTGAATTCTGTTTGTACTTTAGTACATTTTTAAATTCCCCAATGTGTCACTGTTTTAAGTACCCAGGGGTGCCTGCTAGATGATGAAAGGAGTTTTTTAAGCCCTGTTAACCATCCCCCACTCATCTCTCTATATCTCAGTAGTCAAATGCATTATGTAGGGCTCTTCATAGGGTCCTTTTCAACTTTTGGGAGGGAAACACTTTTACTCCCTTTCAAGGACATGTACCAGTGTCTTAGTTGCCTCTCAGAGATTCCTAGCTCAGGCAACTGAGAAGGAATGGACACATACTGCAGGGACGTAACAGACAAGGTAACTTGCATAAGGTTATGTCATAACTTAATGATGGAACTCCTAGTCTAGAATTCCTGAATCCTTTTCTGTGGTACACTACCCTTTCCATTTGTGGAAATTCTCCTTGCAGCTAACTTGACTCACTTGTGGGGCTATTCAGGCCCTTGGCTTCTTGTTATGCAGGCAAACAAGCTGTCAACCAGTATAACTTTAGGAGTGGATTCTGATTCCTAGACATCATATTAAAAAAGCAAAGACATTACTTTGCCAACAAAGGTCCATCTAGTCAAAGCTATGGTTTTTCCAGTAGTCATGTATGAATGTCAGAGTTGGACCATAAAGAAATTGAGCGCCAAAGAATTGATGCTTTTGAACTGTGGTGTTGGATAAGACTCTTGAGAGTCCCTTTGACAGCAAAGAGATCAAACCAGTCCACCCTAAAGGAAATCAGTCCTGAATATTTATTGGATGGACTGATGCTGAAACTGAAGCTCCAATACTTTGGCCACCTGAGGCGAAGAACTGATTCATTTGAAAAGACCCTGATGCTGGGAAAGATGGAAGGCAGTAGAAGAAGGGGAAGACAGAGGATGAAATGGTTGGATGGCATCACTGACTCAATGGACATGAGTTTGAGGAAGCTCCAGGAGTTGGTGACTGACAGGGAAGCATGGCATGCTACAGTCCATGGGGTTGCAAAGAATCGGATATGGCTGGTCGACTAGAACTGAATTCTGATACCATAAATATGTATCAATTCAGTTCAGTTCAGTTCAGTCACTCAGTCGTGTCCAACTTTTGCGACCCCATGGACTGCAGCACACCAGGCCTCCCTGTCCATCGCCAATTCCTGGAGCTTCCTTAAATTCATGTCCATTGAGTCAGTGATGCCATAGAACCATCTCATCCCCTTCTCCTCCTGCCTTCCATCTTTCCAAGCATCAGGGTCTTTTCCAATGAGTCAGTTCTTTGCCTCAGGTGGCCAAAGTATTGGAGCTTCAGCTTCAGCATCAGTCCATCCAATGAATATTCAGGACTGATTTCCTTTAGGATAGACTGGTTGGGTCTTCTTGCTGTCCAAAGGACTCTCAAGAGTCTTCTCCAACAGCACAGTTCAAAAACATCAATTCTTCGGTGCTCAGCTTTCTTTATAGTCCAACTCTCACATCCATACATGACCACTGGAAAAACCATAGCTTTGACTAGATGGACCTTTGATGGCAAAGTAATGTCTCTGCTTTTTAATATGCTGTCTAGGTTGGTCATAACTTTTCTTCCAAGAAGCAAGGGTCTTTTAATTTCATGGCTACAGTCACCATCTGCAGTGATTTTGGAGCCCCCCAAAATAAAGTCTGTCACTGTTTCCATTGATTTCTCATCTATTTGCCATGAAGTGATGGGATCGGACGCCATGATCTTAGTTTTCTGAATGTTGAGTTTTAAGCCAATTTTTTCATTCTTTCACTTTCATTGAGAGGCACTTTAGTTCTTCTTTGCTTTCTGCCATAAGTATGGTGTCATCTCCACATCTGAGGTTATTGATATTTCTCCTGGCAGTCTTGATTCCAGCTTGTGCTTCATCCAGTCTAGCATTTCTCATAATGTACTCTGCATATAAATTAAATAAGCAGGGTAACATTATACACCGTTGATGTACTCCTTTCCAATTTGGAACCACTCTCTTGTTCCATGTCCAGTTCTAACTGTTACTTCTTGACCTGCATGCAGATTTCTCAGGAGGCAGGTAAGGTGGTCTAGTATTCCCATCTCTTGAATAATTTTCCACAGTTTGTTGTGATCAGGCTTTGGCATAGTTGATAAAGCAGAAGTAGATGTTTTTCTGGAACTCTCTCCCTTTTTCGATGATCCAACACATGTTGGCAATTTGATCTCTGGTTCCTCTGCCTTTTGTAAATTCAGCTTGAACATCTGCAAGTTTACGGTTCATGTACTGTTGAAGCCTGGCTTGGAGAGTTTTGAGCATTACTTTGGTAGTGTGTGCTGCTGCTGCTGCTGCTGCTAAGTCACTTCAGTCGTGTCCGACTCTGTTCGACCCCATAGACAGCAGCCCACCAGGCTCTCCCGTCCCTGGGATTCTCCAGCCAAGAACACTGGAGTGGGTTGCCATTTCCTTCTCCAATGCATGAAAGTGAAAAGTGAAAGCAAAGTCGCTCAGTCGTGTCTGACTCTTAGCGACCCCATGGGCTGCAGCCTACCAGGCTCCTCCGTCCATGGGATTTTCCAGGCAAGAGTACCGGAGTGCGGTGCCATTGCCTTCTCTGTGGTAGTGTGTGAGATGAGTGCAATTGTACATTAGTTTGAGCATTCTTTTGCATTGCCTTTCTTTGGGACTGGAATGAAAACTAATCTTTTCCAGTCCCATGGCCACTGCTGAGTTTTCCACATTTGCTGGCATATTGAGTGCAGCACTTTCACAGCATCATCTTTCAGGTTTTGGAATAGCTCAACTGGAATTCCATCACCTCCACTAGCCTTGTTCTTAGTGATGCTTCCTAAGGCCCACTTGACTTCACATTCAAGGATGTCGGGCTCTAGGTGAGTGATCACACCATTGTGATTATCTGGATCATGAAGATCTTTTTTGTATAGTTCTTCTGTGTGTTCTTACCACCTCCTCTTAATAGTGTATGCTTCTGTTAGGTCCATACCATTTCTGTCCTTTATTGTGCCCATCTTCACATGAAATGTTCCCTTGATATCTCTAATTTTCTTGAAAAGATCTCTAGTCTTTTCCATTCTGTTGTTTTCCTCTATTTCTTTGCATTGATCACTAAGGAAGCCTTGCTTATCTCTCCTTGCTATTCTTTGGAACTCTATTCAAATAGGTGTATCTTTCCTTTTCTCCTTTGCCTTTAGATTCTCTTCTTTTCACAGGTATTTATAAGGCCTCCTCAGATAGTCATTTTGCCTTTTTGTATTTCTTTTTCTTGGAGATGGTCTTGATAACTGCCTCCTGTACCATGTCATGAACCTCCATCCAAAGTTCTTCAGGCACTCTGTCTATCAGATTTAATCCCTTGAATCTATCTGTCACTTCCACTGTATAATCATAAGGGGTTTGATATATGGCATACATAAAAGTCTAGTGGTTTTCCCTACTTTCTTCAATTTAAGTCTGAATTTGGCAATAAGGAGTTCATGATTTGAGCCACAGTCAGCTCCCAGTCTTGTTCTGATGACTGTATATAGCTTCTCCATCTTTGGCTGCAAAGAATATAATCAGTCTGATTTCAGTTTTGACCATTTGGTGATGTCCATGTGTAGAGTCTTCTCTTGTGTTGTTGGAAGAGGGTGTTTGCTATGGCCAGATATGTGTTATGCTTCCTTAAAAAAAAGTTATTCTAGTCATCCAAGTCATACTTTGTTAGAGCTTCCAGACCTAATAAAGCAGCCTGACTTCTCTACTTTAGAGATCATAAGATTGAGTTTAAGGCATGTTAAGTGATAATTGATGAAATAATGACAAAAAAAATTGAAAGATCTTGTGATCCCCAGTATAACACTATTTATTTATGCATTCACTCTCAAACATGTATTGTGTTTTTATTTGCAAGACTCTGTGTCAGGTAGGCCATGGGAGAATTTTGAAAATAACTTAAGCACATTAGTCATCTAAGAGTCTTACAATGAAGTATTAGAGATGAGACACTCAAAAAACTGCTCTCATTGCCATAGTTTGGGTTAAGATTAAAATGTAAGAGGCCAGCTTTCTAAATACCTCTGTATACCTCTTTATGTATACTTCTATATACCTCTATATATTTCTATATACCTTATATTAAAATATGAGGCCAGCTTTCTGTATATACCTATATAGTAGTTGGTCCAATATCTTCATTTTGTTTTGCTTTGTTTACATGATTCTCTTTTCTTTCCTCTAAGAACTTCCACCAGAGAACCAACCACAGCTTTGGCATTTTATTATAGCAACATGGACATGTCTCCTTTTCTTTTTCCTATGCCAATGGTTCTAATTTTTTTTCTTCTTTTCTCTTATAACCCTTTATATATATACACATATATATTCTGAGTAGGAAAAAATTTGAGTTGTCCTCCTATATTCCTCTTTTATTCTCATACTACTATCAAACTCAAGCATATCTGACACCAGATGTGTGGAAGTTTTCCCCACATCAAGCCATTCTCTGCATCACAAGGTGAGTGTCCTACAATGTAACTCAGTTCTGACACTAACTGGTGATAACATGAGATTCCACAGGTTAAGGGCTCAGTTCCCAAGAGTGTTCCCCCTCCACTTCAGATGCCAGTCACACGTTCAGGCTGTCACCTGTACTTCTGACCAATCAGCTATAAATCTGAGGTCCTTGGGTTCAACTAATTTGCTAGAGCTGTTCACAGGGCTCAGGAAAATAGTTTACATGTTTTATCAATTCATTATAAAAGGATATGATAGAGGATACAGATGGACACTGGTCCCTGCTCTTGCTAGTCTCAGGGGGCCCAGTATCCTCAGACTGAAGGGGAAAAGGAAGGGAGCAGTTTCAGAAGCCTGGTGAGAACGACAGGAGGAAAGGGCAGACCACAGAGCTGTAGGCTTTAAGAGAGGGATAAAACGGACCTGCAGCCTGTCCAGTAGGTGACTGAGGAAGAGATCTCCCAACCTTACTCTCCTATCCCATGCAATCTCCTCTCTCTCTGAGACTTGAGGGGGAAAATGGAATGGAAACCAGAGGAAAGAGAGGCTAGTGATGCAGTCCTAGGATGTGCACAAGCTGAGCAGGGTGGAGGAAAATGCATCTCCAGGAATAAACAGAAATAACTGACACAATGAAAGGTCTGAATAGGGAAGCCCCTTGAACTTTGCTCCAGTATTGCTCAGCTGCCTGCAGTTCAGAGAACAGAGAAGAGAGCTTCTTGCCATCAGCCTGGGGAGGGAAACTAAAGATTTGGACTAGGGCAATTGTTGAGGGGATGGAAAGAAAGCTTTAAGCCCTTCTGCCTTTGAGATTTTTTTTTTTTTTTCAACTCCAATTTTCTCATTCCAATCAGACTTTGAGAGTTTGTGTATTTTCTAGTCAGAAAAATGATTTTTCTGTTTGTGAACTTTTCTTTCCAGATTTGAACCTGTGGTCTCAGGAGCTGGGATGACCTGATAGATCATCCTCAAGAAACTTCTAGACTCTGAACAAGAATCCCCTGGCCTGCAGAGCTTGTTGTTTGTACTTTTCAATTGTCTTTGTATAAACCAGCACTTTATTTTGGAGACTGCAGCACCCACCACCGTGTAACGGAAAGTCAGGCGACTGCCCCTCCACTCATCTGGGCTCTCTCCCCCACAGCCCATGGCTCCATGCACACACTACTGCACTTTAGAAAACAACCACAGTGGATCCTGGACCCCACCGAGGGTCCTCTGGCTCTTTTTTCTTCCAAACTGGAAACAGAGGGAATTATTTATCCTTAAGTTTCCAAAGTGGTTTCCAGAAGCAGAGACAAGTAGAAGTTTCCAGTTACAGAAATGGACAGAAGATTGCCAGTAGAGTTATTTTTATGTGTAGTTTCCTCTGGATACTGAACAAGCCTATTGAGACTGTGAGTTCACAGACAGGACTTTATACAAAGTCAAGCCATAATTGACATGTTTTATGGTTTACAAGAAGCTAGAAAACATCTGAGTTGTTTTAATGAAATGTTTAAGCATTGAAGTACACAGAGTGGTCAACTACAGATTGTGCAGAAAAGCCATTGAGTATTTTTCTGAGATCTAAATCACAAAGCATTGGTTTTAACTTGTCATGGAACTGTGTTGAACGGTTTTTTAAAAGCAAAAGCAAACTACATCTTTCCTTCAAAAAATCCTGTCTTCTTAACCTCAGAAGCCAATCATACCATTTTAAGTTTTGTCATACTAATATGCTATTTCTGCAAAAATTTCAGACGAGTAGCTATAATGGTCAAAGCACCAAACTAAGGCTCCTTTCCTAGCCTTCTCTTTGACTTTAAACTTAACCTTTCAGTAGCTCAGTTTCCAGGTCTGTGATAGAGTGATGGTCACTAGCCGTGACCTCTGATGGTCAGTACTAGGAAACCTGTGGGACTCCATTATCACGTGTCAAGGAGGAGGGTAACTGGATGTGGTCCATCAGGCTGATCATGTTCAATTTGGTCTTTGTGCCAGTACATTCAAGGCATTAGCTGACCTATAAACTATCCAAATGTAAACATTATCAAGTATAACAGATGATGAATGTGCTTCAACAAAACTCTTTTAACTGATGCACAGACTAAGAATTATTTTAGGTTAATGAGAATGAAGGGGGGTGAAAGTGAGTAACAGACAATTATGTAACATCTCAGTTTCTTCTGTTGAAAATCAAAGAATACCATTGAAGAATAAAACTCTTCAAAATGTTCCAGATGTTCTGCTTTTGGCTAAGTGGTTTCCTCAGGGCCCATCCAGATCAGTAAGTTTAATGTTCCATAAGGCCAGTTGGCTCCCATATGTGTAAAAGCCTTTGCAGCACACTCAAATGCCTTCTTTAGAAGGGCCGGGTCCCACAGCTGTCTCCCAGGTCCCATGTGTTGGTCTGGGGCCCCTGCTGGGGAAGGAAGCACCTCCTAATTGTGCAGAGGTCAGAGCAGGCAGACAGGACCTTCTCCCCGAGGAAGCAGGTCTGTCCATGTGGGCTGCATATCTCCACTGATACGTGATTGGCATGCTGCATCCTTGGGTGGTAATATTTAACTCTATAGAAACCTGGTGGAATAATGGCTTCTGTCAAAATACCACCATCTTTAGTCCTAGATCAGGATTATTTTCTTAAACACCAAATTGGGACAGGGCTCCCTAGCTCCAGTATCCCAAAATTCAGGGTTCTTTGGGGAAGAAGACCACTAGGCATTGTGTCCTAGTGTGAGAAATGTTCTACACTACTGCCTAACAACCATAATGATTAACATTTACCAAGTACTTCCCACCTGACGTTGTCTAGCATTTTATACATATTATTAGAATGAATTCTCTCAAAACCCTCTAAGAAAGGCACATTCATGTCTCCATTTTAAAGATAAGGAAACTGAGGCACAAAGGTTAAGAAATTTGGTTAAGGCTGCCTGGTTAGCTTGGAAAGGATAGAACTAGAACAATGGAACCATATTCATTACACCCTGCCATGTGTCCTTATTTCCTACTGGATGGGATTTAAGGTGGAATTTTACTGGTTACATACACCCTGTAGTCCATTTTCCTGGTGTAGAATTAATTTCACTCTTACTGTTTCCAAAAAGGCACTACAGGAGGTAGTAGACAGGCTCTGATGTCAGAGATTCCAACTCCACCTCAACTGTATATGAATTACACAACTTTGTACATATCATCTGATCTCTAAGCATCAGTTTCCTTATCAAAAAGATGAATACAATCCTCCCTTGGTATCTCAGGGAACTGGCTCCAGGACCCCCTTGGACACCAAATCTGTGGATGCTCAAGTCCCTTATACAAAATGGTGCCATATTTTTGTGTAATCTATTCATGTTCTCCCATATACTTTAAATCATCTGCAGATTACTTATAAGACCCAATCAGTGTAAGTGCTTAAGTAAAATAGTTGTAACTACAATATAAATGCTGTGTAATAGTTGAACAGCATATTTAAGTTTTGCTTTTTGAAATTTTCTGCAATTCTTTTCTAATATTTTCAATCCTCAGTTGGATGTGGAAACTCAATATGAAGGCCCAGCTGTAATATAAAAAAGACAGTTAGCATCTTCCTTTATCAGGCACTTAGCATGTACAGCACATGGTAAGTACCTGTTAAATGACAAGTATCGCTGGTAATCCCCCTATGTACCAGCCACTATTTTTTGCTAAATGGGCAATGTCTGGACACTATTAAGCTAGTCTGTCTGCAGGATATTTCTCCTAAATCCTAACCCTAAGGGAGAAGTGAGCTTCCAAGGATTTCCATCCAAGGGGTTTTGTCCCCAGGCTCTCCTGTACATGCCGCATTCCCCAGCTAAGTCAAGGGGCTCTCCAGTCCTCCAGTACGCCTTGTGCTGTCCCCTGCACCCAGAACACCTCTTTTCTGGGGCCTTGATTTGCCTTCACAGAACCCTATGCTTTCTTTAGATACCAGTTCTGCCAGTGAATATTTTCTGGTTTTTTTTTTTTTTTCCCTAATGAATATGAGCTCTCTTTACTTTGGGCGGAGCAGTGTTTTCTTTGTCCCTCTCTGAAACAGTTATCTATTTTCAGTTTTGAATCATGAGGATTTGAGCACATTTTATATCATCCCTTTAGCTATATGCTCCTGCTGCTGCTGCTAAGTCACTTCAGTCGTGTCCAACTCTGTGCGACCCCATAGACGACAGCCCACCAGGCTCCCCCGTCCCTGGGATTCTCCAGGCAAGAACACTGGAGTGGGTTGCCATTTCCTTCTCCAATGCATGAAAGTGAAAAGTGAAAGGGAAGTCGCTCAGTCGTGTCCGACTCTTAGCGACCCCATGGACTGCAGCCTACCAGGCTCCTCCATCCATGGGATTTTCCAGGCAAGAGTACTGGAGTGGGGTGCCATCGCCTTCTCCGATGCTCCTAGAGGGCGAGAAAAGAGTGAGATTTTGTCATTCCTGCAGTATTTTGTACGTGAGCGATGCCTCATGCATGACTGGCTCTGAGACTCATTACAACACTGGACAGACTGGCTACACTTAACATTCTTACTTATCATGACCTTAATATGATTGGCCAGAAAGTTGTACAATGGTAATCCTCAAAGAAGAAGAGGTAAATGAGTTCCAAGTATTTAAAAAAAAAAAAAAAAGTCCCTTTTACAAAGAAAGCAAAAACAGCATTTGGGAGAGTTTGAGGACTTGAGAAGGCCAAACAAGCAAAAATCACCTATGACGCCATCATCCAAACACAAGTATTTTCATTTTTGCTGTTAGCAGTTGCTTTGTCCAGACTTGTACGGCATCTTGGTATAGTTGTGAACATGTCATTTTCTGTCCTTTTTTCAAGTTTGTCATTGTACATAAGGTCACAGATGAGCTTCCCAGGTGGTGCTAGTGGTAAAGAACCTGCCTGCAAATGCAGGAGACATAAGAGACGGTCAGTCCCTGGGTCGAGAAGATTACCCTGAGCGGGGCATGGCTACCCTCTCGAGTATTTTTCCTGGAGAATCCCATGAACAGAGGAACCTGGCAGGCCATTGCTGAAGCCTGGCTTGGAGAATTTTGAGCATTACTTTACTTGCGTGTGAGATGAGTGCAATTGTGCGGTAGTTTGACCATTCTTTGGCATTGCCTTTCTTTGGGATTGGGATGAAAACTGACCTTTTCCAATCTTGTGGCCACTGCTGAGTTTTCCAAATTTGCTGCCATATTGAGTGCAGCACTTTCACAGCATCATCTTTCAGGACTTGGAATAGCTCAACTGGAATTCCATCACCTCCACTAGCTTTGTTCATAGTGATGCTTTCTAAGGCCCACTTGACTTCACATTCAAGGATGTCTGGCTCTAGGTCAGTGATCACACCATCATGATTATCTGGGTCGTGAAGCTCTTTTTTGTACAGTTCTTCTGTGTATTCTTGCCACCTCTTCTTAATATCTTCTGCTTCTGTTAGGTCCATACCATTTCTGTCCTTTATCGAGCCCATCTTTGCATGAAATGTTCCTTTGGTATCTCTGATTTTCTTGAAGAGATCCCTGGTCTTTCCCATTCTGTTGTTTTCCTCTATTTCTTTGCATTGATCGCTGAAGAAGGCTTTCTTATCTCTTCTTGCTATTCTTTGGAACTCTGCATTCAGATGTTTATATCTTTCCTTTTCTCCTTTGCTTTTCACTTCTCTTCTTTTCACAGCTATTTGCAAGGCCTCCCCAGACAGCCATTTTGCTTTTTTGCATTTCTTTTCTGGGAGAAATTCTTTTCTTTGCTTGGAGAAATATCAATAACCTCAGATATGCAGATGACACCACCCTTATGGCAGAAAGTGAAGAGGAACTAAAAAGCCTCTTGATGAAAGTGAAAGTAGAGAGTGAAAAGGTTGGCTTAAAGCTCAACATTCAGAAAACGAAGATCATGGCATCTGGTCCCATCACTACATGGGAAATAGATGGAGAAACAGTGGAAACAGTGTCAGACTTTATTTTTTGGGCTTCAAAATCACTGCAGATGGTGACTGCAGCCATGAAATTATAAGACGCTTACTCCTTGGAAGGAAAACTATGACCAACCTAGATAGCATATTCAAAAGCAGAGACATTACTTTGCCAACAAAGGTTCACCTAGTCAAGGCTATGGTCTTTCCTGTGGTCATGTATGGATGTGAGAGTTGGACTGTGAAGAAGGCTGAGCACCGAAGAATTGATGCTTTTGAACTGTGGTGTTGGAGAAGACTCTTGAGAGTCCCTTGGACTGCAAGGAGATCCAACCAGTCCATTCTGAAGGAGATCAGCCCTGGGATTTCTTTGGAAGGAATGATGCTAAAGCTGAAACTCCAGTATTTTGGCCACCTCATGCGAAGAGTTGACTCACTGGAGAAGACTCTGATGCTGGGAGGGATTGGGGGCAGGAGGAGAAGGGGACGACAGAGGATGAGATGGCTGGATGGCATCACTGACTCGATGGATGTGAGTCTGAGTGACCTCCGGGAGTTGGTGATGGACAGGGAGGCCTGGTGTGCTGCAGTTCATGGGGTCGCAAAGAGTTGGACACGACTGACTGAGCGACTGATCTGATCTGATCTGATATGAGCTTTTGCTGTATAACAAAACTTAGAGGCTTATATTTATCATATGTTTTTATGATTTTGTAGGTTAGTAATTGGGGTTGGGCTCAACTGGGGCATTTCTTCCTTACCTGTCAGCTGGGCTCATTCATGTGTTTGCAGTCAGTCTGGCAGTTTGACAGATCAGCTGAAAGATGCTGGTCTCAGCTGGTCTTACATGTCTTGGAGTTGCTACTGATTGCTAGTGGGCCATGTGTCTCCAGCAGGTTAGTCAGGCTTCATCAACATGGAAGTTGGTCCAGAACAGGAAAAAAGAAGGCAAACCCCAACATGCAAGGGCTTTACAGATTTCTGTTTGCATCACATTTGTTCCAGTCTCATTGGCCAAAGCAAGTCAGACAGCTATGCCAAAAATCATTGTGGAAGGGGTTATATAAGGGCACAATATACAGAGTGGCATGATTCTCTGGGGCCTATTATTTTAACAGTTTACCATAGCATTAAGTCCAAAAATCTATGGAAGTTGTATTATATCAGGGCTACCTAAATTAAGCCCCAACCCAATGTTATGTTCTGTTCACCTTGGTCTGATACCTTAGAATCCACCCTCTGTTATATTAGATATGTTTCTTCTAATATAAACTTAACCAAATCTTGTCATGTGTTTGGAGTATAACCCTCTTCCTCCTGAACAAGACTGTGCCCTTCTCTCCCTAAGCAGGCTGGGATCTGACTCCAAATAAAAGATTGAAGGTCATGAAAGTTGGGAGCAAAGGAGTTTAAAATGAATAGGGATCTCCATGCAAGGCAACTGCTCCATATAGAGTCATTACAGGTTTTCAAGCAAAGGAAGGCTGCTGCTGCTGCTGCTGCTGCTGCTGCTAAGTCGCTTCATTCGTGTCCGACTCTGTGCGACCCCGTAGACAGAAGCTCACCAGGCTCCCCTGTCCCTGGGATTCTCCAGGCAAGAACACTGGAGTGGGTTGCCATTTCCTTCTCCAATGTATGAAAGTGAAAAGTGAAAGTGAAGTCACTCAGTCGTGTCCAACTCTCAGCGACCCCATGGACTGGAGCCCACCAGGCTCCTCCGTCCATGGGATTCTCCAGGCAAAAGTACTGGGGTGGGGTGCCATTGCCTTCCCTGAAAGGAAGGCTAGTATCATCAAATAGGAAATAGAGGCTCATTCAAAGGAAGCTCAGGGATACTTGGGAGATTCAAGATTCTCAGCTTCATCCAAGTCCACTCAAATGTTTCCATTCCTCAGAGTCCTATGCCTTCCAAATTACTGCCTAAACTTTGACATTTGAGATTTGGCCAGTCTGTGGATGCTTAGTTTGAGTCTGAATGTTTTAGCTACGTCTCCTATATGTAGAGGGAATAAGAGATACTCTTAGGGGTAGCCTTAGGAGCCCTCTGATGCCCTGAAGATGATTTGAGTTGAAAGATATGAGCTTGTAATTTTTTTCCTGCAAGCACAATATCACCATCAGAAGTAGCGATCTCACCTTACATTCCTTATAGTCATCTTTTCTACCATAATGATCACATACAGCAGTTACTTGATCTCCAAAAGCCAGCTGACCAGTGGCATTAAACCTGAGAAGAACAGATGATGATGTCATCTGTCATCAATAAATCATGATGTCATCACATTCCATAAATTACCACTTGCCATCGTCCATTGGTGAAGAGCTTAGCTCTAAATGCAAAGCAAATGAATCCAGATTCCTGGTTTGAAAGTCTGTTTCCTGAAACCACTCCTAGTATCAAATACTGTATCATCCAGGGTTCAATCAGAAAAATAGTGTATTTAATATAAGGAATTGGTTATAAAAATATTAGAAGGCAGAAAGAGTAAAAAGTGATACCAAGGAAATCCAGATATTAGAACTGCAGAGAACAGTTCCCTTTCTGCTGTCTACTACTACGACACATTCAGGAACTAGAAATAGTAAGGAATTCTCCCCTTCCCACAAACAGGAAGTCAGCTGGCAAAGAAGGCTGGTAAAGGAGGTTTGCTGAATCAGGAGCCCTACCACCAGCAGGTCAGAGTAGAGGAAGGTAGGCTTAGAACCAAGAATAGTTGAAAGGATCTCGTTGCTGGATCAAAACTTATCTGAGTAAAGGAGATGTATTCCTTTTGAGAGGAAAAATACAGAGATGATGAATTCCAATTGAACTGTAGGACAAGGAACTTGCTTAAACTTTGTGACATCTCACCACATAACAAGAGCCTATTATGTATTTCTTGATTCAGTCAGTTCAGTTCAGTGGCTCAGTCATGTCTGACTCTTTGCAACCCCATGGACTACAGCACACCAGCCCTCCCTGTCCATCACCAACTCCCGGAATTTACTCAGACTCATGTCCACTGAGTCAGTGATGCCATCCAACCATCTCATCCTCTATCGTCCTCTTCTCCTCCTGCCTTCAATCTTTCCCAGCATCAGGGTCTTTTCCAATGAGTCAGCTCTTTGCATCAGGTGGCCAAAGTATTGGAGTTTCAGCTTCAACATCAGTCCTTCCAATGAATATTCAGGACTGATTTCCTTTAGGATGGACTGGTTAAATTTCCTTGCAGGCCAAAGGACTCTCAAGAGTCTTCTCCAATACCACAGTTCAAAAGCATCAATTCTTCAGCTCTCACCTTTCTTTATAGTCCAACTCTCACATCTATACATGACTACTGGAAAAACCATTTCTTGATTAACTGAGTAAAAAAATAACAACTAGGAACGGCTTTGGCCATGAGTATAAAACAAAATTAACTTATTTTAACATGCACTTTGCAGAAGAAGTTATATCACTTGGTTGCAAGCAAAAGAATATAAAGCAGAACGTGTCAGCTTATGTTAACTGAAGAGTCAAAGGTGCCGCCAAAGGTACAGCTGGGCAGATGTGTCTAACAGTATTTTCTGTATCTCTGTAGAAGTTCTCTCCACTATCTCTTCATTCTGTTGCCTTTTCGTTGACTCTACATTTGAAAATCATCTCCCTTTGTGATCACAAGGTGGTTGCAGTAGTTACTAAACCTTTAATGTTCAAATCTGCTGCTGCTGCTAAGTCGCTTCAGTCGTGTCTGACTCTGTGCAACCCCATAGATGGCAGCCCACCAGGCTCCCCCATCCCTGGGATCCTCCAGGCAAGAACACTGGAGTGGGTTGCCATTTCCTTCTCCCATGCGTGAAAGTGAAATCTCTCAGTCGTGTCCGACTCTTTGTGACCCCATGGACTGCAGCCCTCCAGGCTCCTCTGTCCATGGGATTTTCCAGGCGAGAGTACTGGAGTGGGGTGCCATTGCCTTCTCCATGTTCAAATCTACACACACACACACAAAAAGCCATTTTCCAGCATTTGCAGCAATTCATATATTAACTCTAGACAAGTTTATGTCATGTGCCCTCTCCTAAACCTATCACTAGAAGAAAAAGAATATGTGAGTTATGTCTTAAGTTTGGAGCTCCACTCAGCTGTTGTTGTTTTTGAGTCACTAAGCCATGTCTGACTCTGTGTGATCCCATGGACTGCTGCAGCACGCCAGGCTCCTCTGTTCTCCACAATCTCCCAGAGTTTGCTCAGATTCATGTCCATTGAGTCAGTGATGCTATCTAACTGTCTCATCTTCTGCCACCTGCTTCTCCTTTGGCCTTTCATCTTTCCCAGCATCAGAGTCTTTTTCAATGAGTCAGCTCTTTGAATCAAGTGGCCAAAGTATTGGAGCTTCAGGATCAGTCCTTTCAATGAATATTCAGGATTACCTTCCTTTAGGATTGACTGGTTTGATCTCTTTGCAGTCCAAGGGTCTCTCAAGAGTCTTCTCCAACACCATAATTCCAAAGTATCAATTTTTTGAATTTCAGCCTTCTTTATGGTCCAATCCTCATATCTATACATGACTACTGGAAAAACCAAAGCTTTTACTATATGACATTTGTCAGCAAAATGATGTCCCTGCTTTTTAATATGCTATCTGGGTTTGTCATAGCTTTCCTTCCAAGGATCAAGCATCTTTTCATTTCATGGCTTCACTCACCATCCACATTGATTTGGGAGCCCAAGAAAATAATATCTGTCACTGCTTCCACGTTTTCCCCATCTATTTGGCATGAAGTGATGGGGACTGGATGCCATGATCTTAGATTTTTTTTTTAATTAAATTTTATTTTGCTTAACTTTACAATATTGTATTGCTTTTACCATACATCGAGATGGATCCTCCACCAGTATACACGTGCTTCCCATCCTGAACCATCCTCCCTCCCCCTCCCCATACCATCCCTCCGTGTCATCTCAGTGCACCAGCCCCAGGCATCTGTTATCGGGCATCGTACCTGGACTGGCGCCTCGTTTCAGATATGATATTATACATATTTCAATGCTATTCTCCCAAATCATCCCACCCTCTCCCAGTCCCAGAGTCCAAAAGTCTGTTCTATATATCAGTGTCTCTTTTGCTGTCTCGTATGCAGGGTTATTATTACCATCTTTCTAAATTCCATATATATGCGTTAGTATACTGTATTTGTGTTTTTCTTTCTGGCTTACTTCACTCTGTATAATAGGCTCCAGTTCCATCCACCTCCTTAGAACTGATTCAAATGTATTCTTTTTAATGGCTGAGTAATACTCCATTTTGTATATGTACCACAGCTTTCTTATCCATTCATCTGCGGGTGGACATCTAGGTTGCTTCCAAGTCCTGGCTATTGTAAACAGTGCTGCTATGAACATTGGGGTACATGTGTCTCTTTCAATTCTGGTTTTCTCAGTGTGTATGCCCAGCAGTGGGATTGCTGGATCATAAGGCAGTTCTATTCCCAGTTTTTTGAGGAATCTCCATACTGTTCTCCATAGTGGCTGTACTAGTCTGCATTCCCACCAACAGTGTAAGAGGGTTCCCTTTTCTCCACACCCTCTCCAGCATTTATTGCTTGTGGACTTTTGGATCGCAGCCATTCTGACTGGCGTGAAATGGCACCTCATAGTGGTTTTGATTTGCATTTCTCTGATAATGAGTGATGAAGAGCATCTTTTCATGTGTTTGTTAGCCATCTGTATGTCTTCTTTGGAGAAATGTCTGTTTAGTTCTTTGGCCCATTTTTTGATTGGGTCATTTATTTTTCTGGAATTGAGCTGTAGGAGTTGCTTGTATATTTTTGAGATTAGTTATTTGTCTGTTGCTTCATTTGCTATTATTTTCTCCCATTCTGAAGACTGTCTTTTCACCTTGCTTATAGTTTCCTTTGTTGTGCAGAAGCTTTTAAGTTTGATTAGGTCCCATTTGTTCATTTTTGATTTTATTTCTGATATTCTGGAAGGTGGGTCATGGAGGATCCTGCTGTGATGTAAGTCAGAGAGTGTTTTGCCTATGTTTTCCTCTAGGAGTTTTATGGTTTCTGGTCTTACATTTAGATCTTTAATCCATTTTGAGTTTATTTTTGTGTATGATGTTAGAAAGTGTTCTAGTTTCATTCTTTTACAAGTGGCTGACCAGTTTTCCCAGCACCACTTGTTAAAAGGATTGTCTTTAATCCATTGTATATTCTTGCCTCCTTTGTCAAAGATAAGGTGTCCATAGGTGCGTAGATTTATCTCTGGGCTTTCTATTTTGTTCCATTGATCTATATTTCTGTCTTTGTGCCAGTACCATACTGTCTTGATGACTGTGGCTTTGTAGTAGAGCCTGAAGTCAGGCAGGTTGATTCCTCCAGTTCCATTCTTCTTTCTCAAGATAGCTTTGGCTATTCGAGGTTTTTTGTATTTCCATACAAATTGAGAAATTATTTGTTCTAGCTCTGTGAAGAATACCATTGGTAGTTTGATGGGGATTGCATTGAATCTATAAATTGCTTTGGGTAGTATACTCATTTTCACTATATTGATTCTACCAATCCATGAACATGGTATATTTCTCCATCTATTAGTGTCCTCTTTGATTTCTTTCACCAGTGTTTTATAGTTTTCTATATATAGGTCTTTAGTTTCTTTAGGAAGATATATTCCTCAGTATTTTATTCTTTTCATTGCAATGGTGAATGGAATTGTTTCCTTAATTTCTCTCATTTTCTCGTTATTAGTGTATAGGAATGCAAGGGATTTCTGTGTGTTGATTTTATATCCTGCAACTTTACTATATTCATTGATTAGTTCTAGTAATTTTCTGGTGGAATCTTTAGGGTTTTCTACGTAGAGGATCATGTCATCTGCAAACAGTGAGAGTTTTACTTCTTCCTTTCCAATTTGGATTCCTTTTATTTCTTTTTCTGCTCTGATTGCTGTGGCCAAAACTTCCAAAACTATGTTGAATAGTAATGGTCAAAGTGTGCATCCTTGTCTTGTTCCTGACTTTAGAGGAAATGCTTTCAGTTTTTCACCATTGAGGATAATGTTTGCTGTGGGTTTGTCATATATAGCTTTTATTATGTTGAGGTATGTTCCTTCTATTCCTGCTTTCTGGAGAGTTTTTATCATAAATGGATGTTGAGCTTTGTCAAAGGCTTTCTCTGCATCTATTGAGATAATCATATGGTTTTTATTCTTCAGTTTGTTAATGTGGTGTATTACATTGATTGATTTGCAGAATCAATTGATTGATTGAAGAATCCTTGCATTCCTGGGATAAAGCCCACTTGGTCATGGTATATGATCTTTTTAATGTGTTGTTGGATTCTGATTGCTAGAATTTTGTTAAGGATTTTTGCATCTATGTTCATCAGTGATATTGGCCTGTAGTTTTCTTTTTTTGTGGCATCTTTGTCCGGTTTTGGTATTAGGGTGATGGTGGCCTCATAGAATGAGTTTGGAAGTTTGCCTTCCTCTGCAATTTTCTGGAACAGTTTGAGTAGGATAACTGTTAGCTCTTCTCTAAATTTTTGGTAGAATTCAGCTGTGAAGCCGTCTGGGCCTGGGCTTTTGTTTGCTGGAAGATTTCTGATTACAGTTTAAATTTCCGTGCTTGTGATGGGTCTGTTATGATTTTCTATTTCTTCCTGATCCAGTTTTGGAAAGTTGTACTTTTCTAAGAATTTTTCCCTTTCTTCCACGTTGTCCATTTTATTGCCATATAATTGCTGATAGTAGTCTCTTATGATCCTTTGTATTTCTGTGTTGTCTGTTGTGATCTCTCCATTTTCATTTCTAATTTTATGGATTTGATTTTTCTCCCTTTGTTTCTTGATGAGTCTGGCTAGTGGTTTGTCAATTTTATATACCCTTTCAAAGAACCAGCTTTTGGCTTTGTTGATTTTTGCTATGGTCTCTTTTGTTTCTTTTGCATTTATTTCTGCCCTAATTTTTAAGATTTCTTTCCTTCTACTAACCTTGGGGTGCTTCATTTCTTCCTTTTCCAGTTGCTTTAGGTGTAGAGTTAGGTTATTTATTTGGCTTTTTTCTTGTTTCTTGAGGTATGTCTGTATTGCTATGGACTTTCCCCTTAGGACTGCTTTTACAGTGTCCCACAGGTTTTGGGTTGTTGTGTTTTCATTTTCATTCGTTTCTATGCAGATTTTGATTTCTTTTTTGATTTCTTCTGTGATTTGTTGGTTATTCAGGAGGGTGTTGTTCAGCCTCCATATGTTGGAATTTTTAATAGTTTTTCTCCTGTTATTGAGATCTAGTCTTAGTGCATTGTGGTCAGAAAAGATGCTTGGAATGATTTCAATTTTTCTGAACTTACCAAGGCTAGATTTATGGCCCAGGATGTGGTCTATCCTGGAGATGGTTCCGTGTGTGCTTGAGAAAAAGGTGAAATTCATTGTTTTGGGATGAAATGTCCTATTCAATTAGGTCTAACTGGTCTATTGTATCGTTTAAAGTTTGTGTTTCCTTGTTAATTTTCTGTTTGGTTGATCTATCCATTGGTGTGAGTGGGGTATTAAAGTCTCCCACTATTATTGTTATTGTTGATTTCTCCTTTCCTCAGATCAGATCAGGTCAGTCGCTCAGTCGTGTCCGACTCTTTGTGACCCCATGAACTGCAGCACGCCAGGCCTCCCTATCCATCACCAACTCTCAGAGGTCACCGAGACTCATGTCCATTGAGTCAGTGATGCCGTCCAGCCATCTCATCCTCTGTCGTCCCCTTCTCCTCCTGCCCCCAATCCCTCCCAGCATCAGAGTCTTCTCCAATGAGTCAACTCTTCGCATGAGGTGGCCAAAATTCTGGAGTTTCAGCTTTAGCATCATTCTTTCCAAAGAAATCCCAGGGCTGATCTCCTTCAAAATGGACCAGTTGGATCTCCTTGCAGTCCAAGGGACTCTCAAGAGTCTTCTCCAACACCACAGTTCAAAAGCATCGATTCTTCGGTGCTCAGCCTTCTTCACAGTCCAGCTCTCACATCCACACATGACCACAGGAAAGACCATAGCCTTGACTAGGCGAACCTTTGTTGGCAAAGTGATGTCTCTGCTTTTGAATATGCTATCTAGGTTGGTCATAACTTTCCTTCCAAGGAGTAAGCATCTTTTAATTTCATGGCTGCAGTCACCATCTGCAGTGATTTTGGAGCCCAGAAAAATAAAGTCTGACACTGTTTCCACTGTTTCCCCATCTATTTCCCATGTAGTGATGGGACCAGATGCCATGATCTTCGTTTTCTGAATGTTGAGCTTTAAGCCAGCCTTTTCACTCTCCACTTTCACTTTCATCAAGAGGCTTTTGAGTTCCTCTTCACTTTCTGCCATAAGGGTGGTATCATCTGCATATCTGAGGTTATTGATATTTCTCCCAGCAATCTTGATTCCAGCTTGTGTTTCTTCCAGTCCAGCATTTCTCATGATGTACTCTGCATATAAGTTAAATAAACATGGTGACAATATACAGCCTTGACGTACTCCTTTTCCTATTTGAAACCAGTCTGTTGTTCCATGTCTCCTTTCATACTTGTTAGTATTTGTCTTACATACTGTGGTGCTCCTATGTTGGGTGCATATATATTTATGATTGTTATATCTTCTTCTTGGATTGATCCTTTGATCATTATGTAGTGACCTTCTTTGTCTCTTTTCACAGCCTTTGTTTTAAAGTCTATTTTATCTGATATGAGTATTGCTACTCCTGCTTTCTTTTGGTCCCTATTTGCATGGAAAATCTTTTTCCAGCCCTTCACTTTCAGTCTGTATGTGTCCCCCGTTTTGAGGTGGGTCTCTTGTAGATAACATATGTAGGGGTCTTGTTTTTGTATCCATTCAGCCAGTCTCTGTCTTTTGGTTGGGGCATTCAACCCATTTACATTTAATGTAATTATTGATAAATATGATCCCATTGCCATTTACTTTGTTTTTGGGGGGTTCAAATTTATATATCCTTTTTGTGTTTCCTGTCTAGAGAATGTCCTTTAGTATTTGTTGGAGAGCTGGTTTGGTGGTGCTGAATTCTCTCAGCTTTTGCTTGTCTGTAAAGGTTTTGATTTCTCCTTCATATTTGAATGAGATCCTTGCTGGGTACAATAATCTGGGCTGTAGGTTCTTTTCTTTCATCACTTTAAGTATGTCTTGCCATTCCCTCCTGGCTTGGAGAGTTTCTATTGAAAAATCAGCTGTTATCCTTATGGGAATTCCCCTGTGTGTTATTTGTTGTTTTTCCCTTGCTGCTTTTAATATTTGTTCTTTGTGTTTAATCTTTGTTAATTTGATTAATATGTGTCTTGGGGTGTTTCACCTTGGATTTATCCTGTTTGGAACTCTCTGGGTTTCTTGGACTTGAGAGATTATTTCCTTTCCCATTTTAGGGAAGTTTTCAACTATTATCTCCTCTAGTATTTCCTCATGGTCTTTCTTTTTGTCTTCTTCTTCTGGGACTCCTATGATTTGAATATTGTAATGTTTAATGTTGTCCTGGAGGTCTCTGAGTTTGTCCTCATTTCTTTTAATTCGTTTTTCTTTTTTCTCCTCTGATTCATTTATTTCTGCCATTCTATCTTCTAATTCACTAATTCTATCTTCTGCCTCTGTTATTCTACTATTTGTTGCCTCCAGAGTGTTTTGGATCTCATTTATTGCATTATTCATTATATATTGACTCTTTTTTATTTCTTCTAGGTCCTTGTTAAATCTTTCTTGCATCTTCTCAATGCTTTTCTCCAGGCTGTTTATCCGTGATTCCATTTTGATTTCCAGATTTTGGATTAATTTCACTATCATTATTCGGAATTCTTTATCAGGTAGGTTCGCTATTTCTTCCTCTCTTGTTTGGTTTGGTGGGCATTTATCCTGTTCCTTTACCTGCTGGGAATTCTTCTGTCTCTTCACCTTGTTTAAATTGCTGAGTTTGGGGTGTCCTTACTGTATTCTGGCAGTCTGTGGAGTTCTCTTTATTGTGGCGTTTCTTCACTATATGTGGGTTTGTACCGGTGGCTTGTCAAAGTTTCTTGTTTAGGGAAGCTTGTGTCGGTGTTCTGGTGGATGGAGCTGGATTTCTTCTCTCTGGAGTGCAATGGAGTGTCTAGTAGTGAGTTATGAGATGTCTATGATTTTGGGGTCACTTTGTGTAGCCTGTATATTGGAGCTCAGGGCTGTGTTCCTGTTTTTCTGGAGAATTTGCTTGGTATGTCTTGCCGTGGAACTTGTTGGCCTTTGTGTGATGCTTGGTTTCAGTGTAGGTATGGAGGCATTTGATGAGCTCCTGTCGATTAATGTTCCGTGGGATCAGGGTTTGGACTTAAGCCTCCTGCTTCCAGTTATCGGTCTTGTTTTTACAGTAGTCTCAAAAACTTCTTCTTCTATACGGCACTCCACAACTGGACTGCTCAGAGGTGTTCTCAGAGTTATACAGCAAAGAAAAGAGGGAGGAAGGAGACAGAGGTGGTCAGGAGGATAAAAGGAGGGAATGAAAAGGACAGAGACAGATCCAGTCAGTAATCAGTAAAGAAAAGAAAAAGGGAAAGAAAAAAAGAAAAGAAAAAAAGAAAAAAGAAAAAAACAGGGTCACAAAAGTTATATCTAAAAGTGGAAATTAAAGGAGTACTAGAGGATACAAAAAATAAAAATAAAAGAAAAAAAAATTTTTTTTAAAGAAAAAAATTTTTTTCCTTTTTTTAATAAAAAAATATATTTAGAAAAAAGAAATAATGATGGTAAAAATAGTAACAATATATATAAGAGTTTCTCTATTATTGTTGTGGGTATTGTGGGTTCAGTTCATTTTCAGCTAGTTCCTTGTTCCGGCTTAAATTTCTCAAGATCTATAGGCCCCTTTCTCTGTAGTTGGTACTAACCATGGGGTTTTAGTTTATTGCCTATCGCTTCCACGGCAGTTCCCTCTGTTATAGCTTCTTACAAAGAGGGCAGTGGTGGACACCCTTTTTTTGTTTGTTTGTTTAGGCTCACTAGGGACACTGCAAATAAATAGTACTGGCGTGTCTCCCAGTGGCTCAGCCACACTGGGTCTGACCCAGCTCACGGTGCGTGTAGCTTCCCTGCCCACTCTGCTTGGGCTCTCTTTTTCCCTGCCAGAACCATCCGCTACCGGCCCTGGACTGCTTGCCCCTCCCAGGTCTAAGCCACTCAAGTTCAGGGACTCCGGTAGTCCTCAGAGGCCAGGGCTCGGTTGGGCCTGTGTTGTGTGCCCTTAGAAGAATCCAGCAGCACTAAGTAGTGGGTAGTGGGGTGTTTACCAAGCGCAGCTTCTGCGACTTATCGCCTCCCTGCCACTCGGTTTTTTAGGTGTACCAGCGCACTTTCTTAGGCGGATGTTAGCCGACCAGAGCCCCAAGAAGTCTTGGTTATCAAAGAAGCCTGCTTACAGTTGTGAATAATGTCTCTCTGGGGCTGAGATTGCCTCCCTCCGGCTCTGGTTGCTTGTCACCTGAAGGGGACGGACTGCAGCCGGCTATCTCTGTACAGTCCTTTGTTCTGTGCGCGGGCCTGGCGGTGTCTTGGGTTAGGGCTGGCTCTTCGTGTGGTTGCTGGCGCATAGTCTGGCCTGCCGGCCCAAATTCCCCCGATCAGGCAGTGCCGGGGACAATCAGGCCAATGCAGCCCGCAAAGAAGCGGCCTGCAGAAGCGGCCCGCGGGGGGAGCGGCCGGTGGGGGAGGGGCCTGCGGCGTCTCCCTGCCCAGCCCCTACTTGCTAATGGTGGATGCGGGCGTTTGTGATGCTTCTCCGCTGTGGAAGTTATCATAGGGCTCGTAGTCTGTGGGTTTTAATTGTTTATTTGATTTCCTCCCTGTTAGGATGGTCTCCGTGCTTCCTAAGTTCGGCACAGACTCTGCAGTGAGAGTGTTTCCTGGTGTTTGGAAACTTCTCTTTTTTAAGACTCCCTTTCCCGGACAGAGGTCCGTCCCTCCCTCTTTGTCTCTTATTGCCTTTTCTATTTTTTCCCTACCTCCTTTAGACGGCAATGAGTTGCTTTTCTGGGTGTCTGATGTCCTCTGCCGGCATTCCGAAGTTATTTTGTGGAATTTACTCGGCGTTTAGTTGTCCTTTTGATTAGTTTGTGGAGGAGAAAGTGTTTTCCCCATCCTAACCCTCCGCCATCTTAGCTCCTCCTCCCGATCTTAGATTTTTTAATGTTGAGTGTAAAGCCAGCTTCTTCAGTCTCATCTTTCACTTTCATCAAAAGGATCTTTAGTTCCTCTGTACTTTCTGCCACTAGAGTGGTATCATCTGCGTATCTGAGGTTGTTAATATTTCTCCCAACAATCTTGATTCCAGCGTGTGATTCATTCAGCCCAGCATTTTGCATTATGTACTTTGCATATAAGTTAAATAAATAAGGTGACAATATACAGCCTTGACATACTCCTTTCCCAGTTTTGAACCAGTCAGTTGTTCCACCTCCAATTCTAACTCTTACCAATTGACTCACATACAAGTTTCTCAGGAGACAGGTAAAGTGATTTGATACTCCCATTTCTTTAAGAACTTTTTATAGTTTGTTGTGATCCACACAGTCAAGGGTTTTGGTGCAATCAATGAAGCAGAAGTAGATATTTTTCTAGAACTCCCTTGCTTTCCCCATGATCCAATGAATGTTGGCAATTTGATCTCTGGTTCCTCTGTCTCTTCAAAACCTTGCTTATACATCTGGAAATTCTTGGTTCACATACTGCTAAAGCCTAGCTTGAAGGATCTTGAGTATAACCTTGCTGGCATGTGAAATGAGCACAATTATAATATAGTTTGGACATTCTTTGGCATTGCCCTTTTTTTCCACTCAGTACATGTGAACTTAAAGTGTAGAGTATGGTAGGACCCCAAATTATAAATGGGTACTGGAGAGGAAAACCAATGTTTACCATCAAAGCCAGTTATTTAATCAGTCAACAGTTGATGAGCTCTTACTATCCACAAAGCTCTGGTGATTTAAGATGGCTAAATTATAGTCTATGTCACTCAGCACTAGGCTGAGAAGACAAAGATGAATGTAACCCTGATATCTGCCAGATGTTGGGATAGATGGATAAGAATCCTAGTGATGTCATTTGTGCTGAGATGTTGGAGGTGCCCAGATGTTTCTGTGGGCTTCTCCTAGAATATATAGTACAAGATGTCAGAAGCCTATTCTAAGAAAAGTATTGCTCTCACATAAGACCCTGAGGAAAAATACTTCCAAAATATCACATTTTTGAAAGTTGATCATCCTGCCTTTTCTGATGATGTATTTCTTACCTCTATGGCATTTAGATGTGTTAAAGTGCGGGGAGGAGTTATTCCTTTTGTTGAGCTTGAAACAATAGATAACCAATGTATAGTGTCAGTAGCCATCATGAGGTTAATTGTTTATCATTGTAGCTAACTTTCATACCATGTGCCAGACATAGTTCTAATGGCTTTACATGTATCATATTATTTAGCCTTTACAGTTCATTGAAAGAGAGGCTATTCTTGTCTCCATTTTACATGTAAGCCAAGTAAAGTCCACAATAAAAGCTCACATCACATAGCAGAACAAGACCTCAAGATTCTGCAGGTCGCCCTTGGTCCTAGGGCGTATAATACAGTCAATCTTACACCACATGGTACTTTGTAATTACATATGCATTTGGTTTTCTCCAAAAGCCTGCATCATACCTAGGAATAGGAGCTGGATGTTTATTCATTTACAAAGTCCTAGAACCCAAACCCAAAGGCAATACCACTTCATTATTCTTGCCTTGAGAATCCCATGAACAGTATGAAAAGAGATGAAGATAGAACACTAAAAGATAAACTCCCCAGGTCTGGAGGTGCCCGATACGCTACTGGAGAACAGTGGAGAAATAACTGAGGAAAGAATGAAGTTTGGTTCATTTCACTTCAATCACTCAGTCATGTTCGACTCTTTGCGACCCCATGGACTGCAGCACGCCAGGCTTTCCTGTTTGAGTAAACTCATGTCCATTGAGTCGGTGATGCCATCCAAACATCTCATCCTCTGTCTTCCACTTCTCCTCCCTTCTTCAATCCTTCCCAGCATCAGAGTCTTTTCCAGTGAGTCAGTTTTTCACCTCAGGTGGCCAAAGTATTGGAGCTCCAGCTTTAGCATCAATCCTTCCAATGAATATTTAAGACGGATCTCCTTTAGGATGGGCTGATTGAATCTCCTTGCAGTACAAGGGACTCTCAAGAGTCTTCTCCAACACCACAGTTCAAAAGTATCAATTCTTTGGCTCTCAGCTTTCTTTATAGTCCAACTCTCACATCCATACATGAATATTGGAAAAAACCATAGCTATGACCTTTGTTGGCAAAGTAATGTCTCTGCTTTCTAATATGCTGTCTAGGTTGGTCATAACTTTTCTTCCAAGGAGCAAGAATCTTTTAATTTCATGGCTGAAGTGACAATCTGCAGTGATTTTGGAGCCCTCCAAAATAAAGTCTGTCACTGTTTCCATTGATTCCTCATCTATTTGCCATGAAGTGACAGGACCAGATGCCATGATTTTAGTTTTCTGAATGCTGAGTTTTAAGTCAACTTTTTCACTCTCCTCTTTCACTTCATCAAGAGGCTCTTTAATTCTTCTTCACTTTCTCCCATAAATGTGGTGTCATCTGCATATGAAGTTATTGATATTTTTTTCAGCAATTTTGATTCCAGCTGTTGCTTCATCCATCCCAGCCTTTCTTATAATGTACTCTGCATATGAGTTAAATAAGCAGGGTGACAATATACACCATTGATGTACTCCTTTCCCGATTTGGAAGCAGTCTGTTGTTCCATGACCAATTCTAACTGTTGCTTCCTGACCTGCATACTGATTTCTCAGGAGGCAGGTCAGGTGATCTGGTATTCCCATCTCTTTAAGAAATTTTTCACAGCTTGTTGTGATCCACACAGTCAAAGGCTTTGGCATAGTCAATAAAGCAGAAGTAGATGTTTTTCTGGAACTCTCTTGCTTTTTCGATGATCCAATGGATGTTGGCAATTTGATCTCTGGTTCCTCTGCCTTTTCTATTTTTAAGATTTATTTATTTATTTTAATTGGAGGGTAATTACTTTACACTATTGTAGTGGTTTTTGCCATACATTGACATGAATCAACCATGGGTGTACATGTGTCCCCATCCTGAACCCCCTTCCCAGCTCCTTCCCCCTCCCATCCCTCAGGGTCATCCCAGTGCACAGGCTTTGAGTGCCCTGTTTCATGCATCAAAGTTGGACTGGTGATCTATTTCACATATGGTAATATACATGTTTCAATATATTCTCTCAAATCATCCCACCCTTGCCTTCTCCCACTGAGTCCAAAAGTCTGTTATTTATATCTGTGTCTCTTTTGCTGTCTTGCATATAGGGTCATTGTTACCATCTTTCTAAATTGTATATATATGCCATAATATACTGTATTTGTGTTTCTTTTTTTTTTTTCTGACTTACTTCACTCTGTATAATAGGCTTCAGTTTCAACCACCTCATTAGAACTGGTTCACATGTGTTCTTTTTAAACCTGAGTAGCATTTCATTGTGTATATGTACCACAGCTTTCTTATCCATTCATCTGCTAATGGACATCTAGGTTGCTTCCGTGTCCTAGCTATTG
This sequence comes from Tragelaphus eurycerus, assembly GCA_935064755.1. Lineage (NCBI taxonomy): Eukaryota > Metazoa > Chordata > Mammalia > Artiodactyla > Bovidae > Tragelaphus > Tragelaphus eurycerus. The sequence goes on along the minus strand of CAKXYN010000015.1, from coordinate 12,901,074 downwards.
TAAACAGTGCTGTGATGAACACTGGGGTACACATGTCTCTTTCCATTCTGGTTTCTTCAGTGTGTCTGCCCAGCAGTGGGATTGCTAAGTCGTATGGCAGTTCTATTTCCAGTTTTTTAAGGGATCTCCATACTGTTCTCCATAATGGCTGTACTAGTCTGCATTTCCACGAAAAATGTAAGAAGGTTCCTTTTCTCCACACCCTCTCCAGAATTTATTGTTTGGAGACTTTTCGATAGCAGCCATTCTGACTGGTGTGAAATGGTAGCTCATTGTGGTTTTGATTTGCATTTCTCTGATAATGAGTGATGATGAGCATATTTTCATGTGCTTGTTAGTCATCTGTATGTCTTTTTTGGAGAAATGTCTGTATAGTTCTTTGGCCCATTTTTTGATTGTGTAGCTTATTTTTTTGGTATTGAGCTACATGAGCTGCTTGTATATTTTTGAGATTAATCCTTTGTCAGTTACTTATTTGCTATTATTTTTCCCATTCTGAAGACTGTCTTTTCACCTTGCTTATAGTTTCCTTCATTGTGAAAAAGCTTTTTAAGTTTAATTAGGTCAATTTGTTTATTTTTGCTTTTATTTCCATTACTCTGGGAGGTCGGTCATAAAGGATCCTGCTGTGATTTATGTCAGAGTGTGTTTTGCCTATTCCTTGAGTGTTTTCCTCTAGGAGAGTGTTTTCCTCTAGGAGTTTTACAGTTTCTGGCCTTACATTTAGATCTTTAATCCATTTTGAGTTTATTTTTGTGTATGGTGTTAGAAAGTGTTCTACTTTCATTCTTTTACAAGTGGCTGACCAGTTTTCCCAGCACCACTTGTTAAAGAGATTGTCTTTAATCCATTGAATATTCTTGCCTCCTTTGTCAAAGATAAGGTGTCCATAGGTGCGTGGATTTATCTCTGGGCTTTCTATTTTGTTCCATTGATCTATATTTCTGTCTTTGTGCCAGTACCATACTGTCTTGATGACTGTAGCTTTGTAGTAGAGCCTGAAGTCAGGCAGGTTGATTCCTCCAGTTCCATTCTTCTTTCTCAAGATTGCTTTGGCTATTAAAGCTTTTTGTATTTCCATACAAATTGTGAGATTATTTGTTCTAGTTCTGTGAAAAATACCATTGGTAGCTTGATAGGGATTGCATTGAATCTATAGATTGCTTTGGGTAGTATACTCATTTTCACTATATTGTTTCTTCTGATCCATGAACATGGTACATTTCTCCATCTATTTGTGTCATCTTTGATTTCTTTCATCAGTGTTTTATGGTTTTCTATATATACGTCTTTTGTTTCTTTAGGTAGATTTATTCCTAAGTATTTTATTCTTTTCATTGCAATGGTGAATGGAATTGTTTCCTTAATTTCCTTTTCTGTTTTCTCATTGTTAGTGTATAGGAATGCAAGGGATTTCTGCGTGTTAATTTTATATCCTGAAACTTTACTATATTCATTGATTAGCTCTAGTAATTTTCTGGTAGAGTCTTTAGGGTTTTCTATGTAGAGGATCATGTCATCTGCAAACAGTGAGAGTTTCCCTTCTTCTTTCCCAATCTGGATTTCTTTATTTATTTTTCTTCTCTGCTGTGGCTACAACTCCCAAAACTATGTTGAATAGTAGTGGTGAAAGCAGGCACCCTTGTCTTGTTCCTGACTTTAGGGGAAATGCTTTCAATTTTTCACCATTGAGGATAATGTTTGCTGTGGGTTTATCATATATGGCTTTTATTATGTTGAGGTATGTTCCTTCTATGCCTGCTTTCTGGAGGATTTTTGTTATAAATGGATATTGAATTTTGTCAAAGGCTTTCTCTGCATCTATTGAGATAATCATATGGTTTTTATCTTTCAATTTGTTAATGTGTATCACATTGATTTGTGAATATTGAAGAATCCTTGCATCCCTGGGATAAAGCCCACTTGGTCATGATGTATGATCTTTTTAATATGTTGTTGGATTTTGTTTGCTAGAATTTTGTTGAAGATTTTTGCATCTATGTTCATCAGTGATATTGGGCTGTATCTTTTTTGTGGCATCTCTGTCTGGTTTTGGTATTAGGGCAGAAATATATTCAGCAGGCAAAAGAACATGATAAATGCCCACCAAACTAAACAAAAGAGGAGAAGACGGGGAGTCTACCTGAAAAAGAATTCAGAATAATGATAGTAAAGATGATCCAAAATCTTGAAAACAAAATGAAGTTATAGATAAATGGACTAGACACAAGGATTGAGAAGATGCAAGAAATGTTTAACAATGCCTTTGACTGTGTGGATCACAATAAACTGTGGAAAATTCTTCAAGAGATGGGAATACCAGACCACCTGACCTGCCTCTTGAGAAACCTATATGCAGGTCAGGAAGCAACAGTTAGAACTGGACATGGAACAACAGACTGGTTCCAAATCGGGAAAGGAGTACATCAAGGCTGTATATTGTCACCCTGCTTATTTAACTTATATGCAAAGTACATCATGAGAAACACTGGGCTGGAAGAAGCACAAGCTGGAATCAAAATTTCCGGGAGAAATATCAATAACCTCATATATGCAGATGACACCACCCTTATGGCAGAAAGTGAAGAGGAACTACCAGGAAAGTGAAAGTGGAGGGTGAAAAAGTTGGCTTAAAGCTCAACATTCAGAAAATGAAGATCATGGCATCTGGTCCCATCACTTCATGGGTAACAGATTGGGAAACAGTGGAAACAGTGTCAGACTTTATTTTGGGGGCTCCAAAATCAGATGGTGATTGCAGCCATGAAATTAAAAGACGCTTACTCTTTGGAAGGAAAGTTATGACCAACCTAAATAGCATATTCAAAAGCAGAGACATTACTTTGCCAACAAAGGTCTGTCTAGTCAAGGCTATGGTTTTTCCTGTGGTCATGTATGGATGTGAGAGATGGACTGTGAAGAAAGCTGAGCACCAAAGAATTGATGCTTTTGAACTGTGGTGTTGGAGAAGACTCTTGAGAGTCTCTTGGACTGCAAGGGGATCCAACCAGTCCATCCTAAAGGAGATCAGTCCTGGTTGTTCTTAGGAAGGAATGATGCTAAAGCTGAAACTCCAGTACTTTGGCCACCTCATTTGAAGAGTTGACTCATTGGAGAAGACTCTGATGCTGGGAGGGATTGGGGGCAGGAGGAGAAGGGGACGACAGAGGATGAGATGGCTGGATGGCATCACTGACTCAATGGACATGAGTGTGAGTGAACTCCAGGAGTTGGTGATGGACAGGGAGGCCTGGTGTGCTGCAATTCATGGGGTTGCAAAGAGTCAGACATGACTGAGTGACTGAACTGAACTGAACTGAACTAAGAAGAAATTTTTTTAAAAGTCAATCAATAATGAATTATGCAATAATTGAGATCAAAAGCAATCTGGGGGGAACCAACAGAATAACTGAGGCAGAAGATATGATTAGTGAGGTGGAAGATAGAATGGTAGAAGTAAATTAAGCAAAATCAAAAAAGGTAAAAGAATTAAAAGAAATGAGTACAACCTCAGAGACCTGTGGGACAATGTTTAATGCCCCAACATTCGAATCATAGGAATCCCAGAAGAAGAAGACAAAAAGAAAGGGCATGAGAAAATACTTGAGATAATAGTTGAAAACTTCCTTAAAATGGGGAAGGAAATAGTCACCCAAGTCCAAGAAACCCAGAGAGTCCCAAACAAGATAAACCCAAGGCAAAACACCCCAAGACACATTTAAATCAAATTAACAAAGATCAAACACAAAGAGCATATACTAAAAGCAGCAAGAGAAAAACAACAAATAATACACAAGTGGATCCCCATAAGGATAACAGCTGATCTTTCAATAGAGACTCTTCAGGCCAGAAGGGAATGGCAAGACATACTTAAAGTAATGAAAGAGAGAAACCTACAACCCAGATTACTATACCCAGCAAGGTTCTCATTCAAATATGAAGGAGAAATCAAAATCTTTACAGACAAGCAAAAGCTCAGAGAATTGAGCACGACCAAACCAGCTCTTCAACAAATGCTAAAAGATCTTCTCTAGACAGGAAACATAGAAAATGTTTACAAACTCAAACCCAAAACAATGAAGTAAATGGCCATGGGATCATACTTATTAATAATTACCTTAAATGTAAATCAATTCAGTGCCCCAACCAAAAGACAAAGACTGGCTGAATGGATACAGGTCTTCTGTATCAGCTTTCATTATGCTGTCTACAAGAGACCCACCTCAAACCAAGGGACACATACAGACTGAAAGTGAAAGGCTGGAAGAAAGATATTTCATGCAAATGGAGACCAAAAGAAAGCAGGAATAGCAGAGAGGGTGAGCCTGGGGGAGGGGGACGGCAGCCGCCGCCATGATGCTTGTTTGCTTTCAATGAAAACAAGGGGGACGCGGAGGAGGAGGAGGCGGCGGCGTCGGTGGCGGCGGCGTCGGCGCTGCGCGGAGGCGAAGGCAGCGGTGGGTGCAGCGAAAAGGCCGGAGGCCGAGAGGCCGAGAGGGCGGTAGTGGCGGCCAGTCGAGGAGGCTGAAGCGGGCGGCTGACGCGGTGGATCTCGGAGGGGGAACAAAGAGCGGCGGCTAAGGCGGCAGAGGAGCGGCGACGGCGGCGCTGCAGCTGCGGGCGGGACTGGTATGGTGGTTCCACAGGTCAGACCCCGCTGCACTCACAGGGAGGAGGCGGCGGCAGCAGCGGAGGAAGGCGGCGCACCCCAAGAGGCATGCCCAAGGAAAAATACGAGCCCCCTGACCCTCGGAGGATGTACACAATTATGTCCTCTGAGGAAGCAGCAAATGGAAAGAAATCTCATTGGGTGGAGCTTGAAATAAGTGGAAAAACATTGCCAAGCTTCACAATCTGGTGTATCTGGACCTGTCCTCTAATAAAATCCGAAGTTTACCGGCAGAACTCGGAAACATGGTATCACTCAGGGAACTCCATTTAAATAACAACCTGTTACGAGTTCTACCTTTTGAGCTGGGAAAACTGTTTCAGTTGCAGACTTTAGGCCTGAAAGGAAATCCACTTACCCAGGACATATTGAACCTCTATCTGGAGCCAGATGGAACAAGAAGGCTACTGAACTATTTGCTTGATAATTTGGCAGGTACTGCAAAAAGAATTTCAACAGAACAGCCACCTCCAAGATCTTGGATTATGTTACAAGAACCAGACAGAACACGGCCAACTGCCTTGTTTTCTGTCATGTGCTATAATGTTCTTTGTGATAAATATGCGACCCGGCAGTTATATGGCTACTGTCCATCATGGGCACTAAACTGGGACTACAGGAAAAAGGCCATTATTCAAGAAATCTTGAGTTGCAATGCTGATATCATAAGTCTTCAGGAGGTTGAAACAGAACAGTATTACAGTTTTTTTCTGGTAGAACTGAAAGAACGTGGCTATAATGGATTCTTTAGTCCTAAATCTAGAGCTAGGACAATGTCAGAACAAGAAAGAAAACATGTTGATGGCTGTGCAATATTCTTTAAAACAGAAAAATTTACTTTGGTTCAGAAACACACTGTTGAATTTAATCAACTAGCAATGGCAAATTCAGAAGGGTCTGAAGCCATGCTGAACAGAGTCATGACAAAAGATAACATAGGAGTTGCTGTACTGCTAGAGCTTCGAAAATGGATTGATTGAAATATCATGTGTTGTAGAATATTTGAGCACTGGTGGAGTAGAAACAAATCATAAAGACTTTAAGGAACTGAGATACAATGAAAGTCTTACAAACTTCAGCTGTAATGGGAAAAATGGGACAACCAATGGAAGGATCACTCATGGCTTCAAGTTAAAGAGTGCCTATGAGAGTGGCCTGATGCCTTACACCAATTACACATTTGATTTTAAGGGTATAATTGACTACATCTTCTATTCTAAACCTCAGCTGAACACTTTAGGCATCCTGGGACCTCTGGACCACCATTGGCTAGTTGAGAACAATATCAGCGGCTGCCCACACTCACTCACCCCTCTGACCACTTCTCACTTTTTGCACAACTGGAGCTCTTACTGCCTTTCCTGCCCCAGGTTAATGGCATTCACCTTCCTGGCAGGAGGTAGTTAAGTACCTTCAGGAGGATGACCTCAGTTTTACTCGTAAACTTGTAAAAATTCTGAATATAGGGGAGTGAGGTATGGCCACTTAGATTTGTTTGTTTGTTTTTTCTTAATGATGATTTGAATTTTCAGTCTGATCATTTGATAAGGATATAGTATGAAAGCCAGGTGCTAGCAAACAAATTCTGAGCCCAGTATGCTTTATATACTGTTAGACAGGGATTGGTGTGTTTGCACCTATCTTTAATTTGTTGCAAATAATTTTCCTGTTTCTTCTATCCAATATAATATTTTCATGCCTTGAAATAGGAAACTGAACAGCATATTCTCTTTGCACAGAAATCTGTAGCACTACTTTTTTGAGGCAAGTAATAACATCCAGAGATCATTCTTCCATACTTTACTCCCTCTCCTTTTTCAGACTTTGTTTGTAAAATATAGAATTTGAATTTAGCCTTTATGATTGTATATGATCCACAGAAGACCTGATTTATGAAATTTTGTACTAAAAAAATCAGATTTGGAAATGATTGTATTGTAATCTAAGGCTAAGGTTTTTTTTACCTGTTTCATGTGTTATAAAGCTTGTAAAAGAAGTTGCAACAGACTTTCTCTGCTGATGATTTGCACTGTTAGGGTTTTGTTAGCCCTTTTGTACTACTTTGTTTTTAAATTGAGAACATTGCTCTTTAAATTTAACTCTGTTTAAAAGTTAGGACATTTGCTTGGACTAGAGACAACTTACCTATGAATTCCTGGATTTTTGAAAAACTATTTACCAGGACAGATAATCTGAGTAGTGAATGATCTGAAGGCATTTATGGACTGAATGTGTAATGGTTGATGTATGTACATTCTGATATTTTTAAATCCTTAACTTTTTTAAGTTAAAAAATTATGGCTGCTTAGGTACAGCTTCTTAACTCCTTTTTGAGACACTTCTTGTCCTATCTCCACTGTGCCTGCCTGAATTTGTTCCCACCAAGCACTGCCTGTGCATGCAGAGAAAATCTGTGCATCCTCTTTTGTATTTTTTAAAATACTGTTTAACATTTGTGAGAGTTTTATGAAAAAAAAAAAAAAAGAAAGCAGGAATAGCAATAAACAAAAAAAAAAAATAGACTTTGAAATGAAGGCCGTGAAAAGAGACAAAGAAGGACATTACATAATGATCAAGGGATCAACCCAAGAAGAAGATATGACAATTATAAATATATATGCACCCAACATAGGAACACCACAATATATAAGGTAAGTGCTAATAAGTATGAAAGGAGAAATTAATAGTAACACAATATAGTGGGATACTTTAATACCCCACTCACACCTATGGCTAGATCAACTAAACATAAAATTAGAAAGGAAACACAAACTTTAAATGATACAATGGACCAGTTAGAACTAATTGATATCTATAGAACATTTCACCCCCAAACTATGAATTTCACTTTTTTCTCAAGTGCATATGGGACATTCTCCAAGATAGACCACATCCTGAGCCATAAATTTAGCCTTGGTAAATTCAAAGAAATTGAAATCATTTGAAGCATCTTTTCTGATCACAATGCAGTAAGATTAGATGTCAACTACAGGGGAAAAAAACTATTAAAAATACAAACATATGGAGGCTAAACAACACATTTCTGAATAACCAACAAATCACAGAAGAAATTTTAAAAAGTCAAAAAATAAATCAAAATATGCGTGGAAACAAATGAAAATGAAAACACAACAACCCAAAACCTATGGGAGTCAGTAAAAGCAGTGCTAAGGGGAAGGTTCATAGCAATACAAGCTTATCTCAAGAAACAAGAGAAAAATCAAGTAAATAACCTAACTTTGCACCTAAAGCAACTAGAAAAAGAAGAAATGAAGAAACCTAGAGGTAGTAGAAGGAAAGAAATCATAAAAATTAGGGCAGAAATAAAAGAAAAATAAACAAAGGAGACTATAGCAAAAATCGACAAAACTAAAAGCTGGTTCTTTGAGAAGATAAAATAGACAAGCCATTAGCCAAACTCATCAAGAAAAAAAGGGAGAAGAACCAAATAACAAAATTAGAAATGAAAATGGAGAAATCACAACAGTCAACACAGAAATACAAAAGATCATAAGAGACTACTATTAGCAACTATATGCCAATAAAATGGACAACTTGGAAGAAATGGATGAATTCTTAGGAAAGTATAACCTTCCAAAACTGAACCAGGAAGAAATAGAAAATCTTAACAGATCCATCACAAGCATGGAAATCGAAACTGTAATAAAAAATCTTCCAACAAACAAAGCCCAGGACCAGATGGCTTCATAGGTGAATTCTACCAAAAACTTAGAGAAGAGCTAACACCTGTCCTACTCAAACTCTTTCAGAAAATCACAGAAGAAGGCAAACTGCCAAACTCATTCCATGAGGTCACCATTACCCTAGTACCAAAACCAGACGGAGATGCCTTTTCTAAATCCAGCTTGAATATCTGGAAGTTCACGGTTCACCTACTGTTGAAGCCTGACTTGGAGAATTCTGAGCATTACTTTACTAGCGTATGAGATGAGTACAATTGTACCATAGTTTGAACATTCTTTGGCATTGCCTTTCTTTGGAATTGGAATGAAAACTGACCTTTTCCAGTCCTATGGCCATGGCTGAGTTTTCCAAATTTGCTGGAATATTGAGTGAAGCACTTTCACAGCATCATCTTTTAGGATTTGACATGGCTCAACTGGAAATCCAACGCCTCCAGTAGCTTTGTTCATAGTGATGCTTCCTAAGGCCCACTTGACTTTGCATTTGAGGATGTCTGGCTTTAGGTGAGTGATCATACCATCTTGATTATCTGGGTCATGAAGATCTTTTTTGTCTAGTTCTTCTCTGTATTCTTGCCACCTCTTCTTAATATCTTCTGCTTCTGATAGGTCCATAACTTTCATGTCTTTTATTGTGTCCATCATTGCATGAAATGTTCCCTTGGTATCTCTAATTTTCTTGAAGAGATCTCTAGTCTTTCCCATTCTACTGTTTTCCTCTCTTTGCACTAATCACTGAGGAAGGCTTTCTTATCTCTCCTTGCTATTCTTTCAAACTCTGCATTCAGATGCTTATATCTTTCCTTTTCTCCTTTGTTTTTTGCTTCTCTTCTTTTCTCAGCTATTTGTAAGGCCTCCTCAGACAACCATTTTGACTTTTTGCACTTCTTTTTCTTGGGGATGGTCTCAATCCCTGTCTATTGTACAATGTCATGAACCTCCATCCATAGTTCTTCAGGCACTCTGTCTATCAGATCTAATCCCTTGAATCTATTTCTCACTTCCACTGTATAATTGTAATGGATTTGATTTAGGTCATACCTGAATGATCTAGTGGTTTTCCCTGCTTTCTTCTATTTAAGTCTTAATTTGGCAATAAGGAGTTCATGATGTGAGCCACAGTCAGCTCCTGGTCTTGTTTTTGCTGACTGTATAGAGCTTCTCCATCTTTGGCTACAAAGAAAGATGCAGCCAAAGATGGAGAAAGAATGAAGTTATGGAGACAAAGTTAAAACAACGCTCAGTTGCAGATGTGACTGGTGATGGAAGTAAAGTCTGATGCTCTAATATTGCATAGGAACAATATTGCATAGGGACCTGGAATCAACATACATTGGAAGTGGTCAAACAGGAGATGGCAGGACTGAACATTGACATTTAAGGAATCAGTGAACTAAAATGGAGTGGAATGAATGAATTTAACAGAGATGACCATTATATCTACTACTGTGGGCAAAAAATCCCTTATAAGACATTGAGTAGCCCTCATAGTCAGCAAAAAGAGTCCAAAGGGCAATTCTTGGGTGCAATCTCAAAAACAACAGAATGATCTCTGTTCATTTCCAAGGAAACCATTCAATATCACAGTAATCCAAGTCTATGCCCCAACCAGTAACGCTGAAGAAGCTGAAGTTGAATGGTTCTATGAAGACCTACAAGACCTTCTAGAACTAACACCCCAAAAAAATTTCCTTTTCATTATAAGGGACTAGAATGCAAAAGTAAGAAGTCAAGAGATACCTGGAGTAACAGGCAAGTTTGGGCTTGGAGTACAGAATGAAGCAGCGCAAAAGGCTAAGAGAGTTTTGCCAAGAGAATGCACTGGTCATAGCAAACACCCTCTTCCATCAACACAAGAGAAGACTCTACACATGGACATTAATAAATGGTCAATACTGAAATCAGAATGATTATATTCTTTGCAGCCAAAGATGGAGAAGTTCTATACAGTCAGCATAAACAAGACCAGGACCTGACTGTAGCTCAGATCATGAACTCCTTATTGCCAAATTCAGACTTAAATTGAAGAAAGGAAAACCATTAGACCATTCAGGTATGATCTAAATCAAAATCCTTATGATTATACAGTGGAAGTGACAAACAAATTCAAGGGATTAGATCTGATAGACAGAGTGCCTGAAGAACTATGGATGGAGGTTCATGACATGGTGCAAGAGGCAGGGATCAAGACCATCTCCAAGAAAAAGAAATGCAAAAAGGCAAAATGGTTGTCTGAGGACACCTTACAGCTGTGAAAAGAAGAGAAGCAAAAGGCAAAGGAGAAAAGGAAAGGCATACCCGTTTGAATTCACAGTTCGAAAGAATAGCAAGGAGAGGTAAGAAAGCCTTCCTCAGTTGATCAATGCAAAGAAATAGAGGAAAACAACAGAATGGGAAAGACTGGAGATCTCTTCAAGAAAATTAGAGATACCAAGGGAATGTTTCACGCAAAGATGGACACAATAAAGGACAGAAATGGTATGGACCTAACAGAAGCACATGCTATTAAGAAAAGGTGGCAAGAATACACAGAACTATACAAAAAAGATCTTCATGTCCCAGATACTCAGGATGGTATGATTGCTCACCTAGAGCCAGACATCCTCGAATGCGAAGTCAAGTGGGCCTTAGGAAGCATCACTATGAACAAAGCTACTGGAGGTGATGAAATTCCAGTTGAGCTATTTCAAATCCTGAAAGATGATGTTGTGAAAGTGCTTCACTCAATATTCCAGCAAATTTGGAAAACTCAGCCATGGCCATAGGACTGGACAAGGTCAGTTTTCATTCCAATCCCCAAGAAAGGCAATGACAAAGAATACTCAAGCTACTGCACAATTGCATTCATCTCACATGCTAGCAAAGTAATGCTCAAAATTCTCCAAGCCAGGCTTCAACAGTACATGAACTGTGAACTTCCAGATGTTCAAGCTGGATTTAGATAAGGCAGAGAAACCAGAGATCAAATTGCCAACATCTGTTTGATCATTGAAAAAGCAAGAAAGTTCCAGAAAAACATCTACTTCTGCTTTATTGGCTACACCCGAAGCCTTTGACTGTGTGGATTCCAACAAACTGTGGGAAATTCTTTAAGAGATGGGACTACCAGACCACCTGACCTGCCTCCTGAGAAATTCATATGCAGGTCAAGAAGCAACAGTTAGAACTGGACATGGAACAACAGAGTGGTTCCAAATCAGGAAAGGAGTACATCAATGATGTATATTGTCACCCTGCTTATTTAACTTATATGCAGAGTACATTATGCGAATTGCTGGGCTAGATGAAGCACAAGCTGGAATCAAGATTGCCAGGAGAAATATCAATAACTTCATATATGCAGATGACACCACCCTATGACAGAAAGCATAGAAGAACTAAAAGGCTCTTGATGAAAGTGAAAAAGAGAGTGAAAAGGTAGCTTAAAACTCAACATTCAGAAAACTAAGATCCTGGCATCTGGTCCCATCACTTCATGGCAAATAGATGAGGAAACAATGGAGACAGTGAGACTCTTTATTTTCTTGGGCTCAAAATCACTGCAGATGGTGACTGCAATCATGAAATTAAAATATGCTTGCTCCTTTGAAAAAAAGCTATGACCAACCTAGATAGCATATTAAAAAGCAGAGACATTACTTTGCCAACAAAGGTCCATCAAGTCAAAGCTATGGTTTTTCCAGTAGTCATATATGGATGTGAGAGTTGGACTATAAAGAAAGCTGAGTGCTAAAGAATTAATATTTTTGAACTGTGGTGTTGGAGAAGAATTTTGAGAGTCCTTGGACTACAAGGAGATTCAGCCAGTCCATCCTAAAGGAAATCAGTCCCAAATATTCATTGGAAGGACTGATGCTGAAGCTGAAACTCCAATACTTTGGCTACCTGAGGCGAAGAACTGACTCACTGGAAAAGACCCTGGTGCTGGGAAGGATTGAAGGCAAGAGGAGAAGGGGACGACAGAGGATGAGAGAGCTGGATGTCATCTCTGACTCGATGGACATGAGGTTGAGTAAACTCTGGGAGTTGGTGATGGATAGGGAAGCCTGGCATGCTGGAGTCCATGGGGTTTCATAGAGTTAGACACGACTGAGCAACTGAACTAACCTGAGAACTCAAACCAATATTGGCTCATAGATCTTAACAAAATACTTTGGAATTGAAATGAGGACAAAAGCAGAGAGTCTAGGGAAAAGAGACCAATGAGGAAAATTGTAATAATGAATCGAGCACATCTGGTGGCAAGGGGTCCCTGTCCCTCCAGCACATGCATTCCTACCACCTATGTGGTCTGTCCCTCCAGTGGTGATGGACACATTGGATTCATATAGCTTGATGACCAGCCATTATTAACATTATTCCAACCACCATCCTCTCTTCCCACCCCATCCTAATTCTATAGCTCCTGAACAAACTGATTATAATTTGACTTTTCATACAGATTTTTCTATGGGAATAGAATGTTATGAACCAATTTCTGATATGCACGTTGATGGTGTTTCTTACTATATTAAAGTCCTAGGAATTTGGTTAGCATGGTCCAATTTTTTAGTTTAATTCTGAGTGTACTGACAGAATCAATTTTCTGGACCTTTAAGGTAAGACCTTGGTGATGTCAACTTTCCTGCTAGGACACTTAGGGTGGTCATCATCTGCCTCCTACAACACATGTTGTCTATAACTGTGTATTCTCAAAAGCAGGCTCCACTTAAGAGAGGCAAACTCAAAGACAGTAGCATGGTTTCTGCTCAGTTCTATTTGTTCTATAAAAACAGAATTCCATTTTAGAACAGCTGCAGGAAGTACAGAGGAAGCAATCAATGCCTGAAATTTTGTGTTGTACGGATCAAAGAGCAATATAATCAGGCTGCTAGTCAAGTCAGGCAACATCCCAGTGTCTCAGTTCCCCTTGCTTTAAAATTCAAAAAAATGAAAGGCTTTATAAGTCATTTAACATTCAAAGCAAAAAAAAACTTAGGTAGGTCTTTTAAATCATTACATTGGCAAAAACCTTTTTAAATTTTAACACATAATGCTCCAAAATATGGAGAAGGCAATGGCAACCCACTCCAGTACTCTTGTCTGGAAAATACCATGGACAGAGGAGCCTGGTAGGCTGTAGTCCATGGAGTCACTAAGAGTCAGGCATGACGGAGAGACTTCATTTTCACTTTTCACTTTCATGCATTGGAGAAGAAAATGGCAACCCACTCCAGTATTGTTGCCTGGAGAATCCCAGGGACGGGGGAGCCTGGTGGGCTGCCGTCCATGGGGTCGCACAGAGTCAAACATGACTGAAGCAACTTAGCAGCAGCAGCAGCTCCAGAATATGTTGTTAAATTGATAGAAGTTGAGCCTGGAAGGATATAGTCTATAGGGTCACAAAGAGTCACACACGACTGAAGTGACTTAACACAGACACACACACAGTCTTAAGTTGTTAGTGGTCATATAAATCAGTACAAATTTGGAGGAAGGTGGTTTGTCTATAGATCAGGGCTCTTAAAGTTTTTCATACCATTTGCTTGAGGAATTCTACATATTTTAATCTGAGGAAATAGTAAAACAAAAAACCTACAGAAAAAGCAATAAACATGGAGATGTTCATTACAAATGTAAATATATATATATGTGATTTTTTAAAAGCTTTGCCATAACACTGAAAGAAAAAAAATATAAGTTTTTTAAAAATGAACTAGAAAAAATTACTGAATAAATAGCAAGAATCATGTCGAGGTTCATATTTTTATCCAAAAATACCATTCCAAGGGTTTTTTAAAAGAGGAAATTCATAGACTGAAGTGGAATACATTATTATATTAAAACACACATTACAGTGTTACCTGTTGTTGTTTAGTCGCTAAGTGGTGTCCAACTCCTCTGCGATTCCATGGACTATAGCCTGCCAGGCTCCTCTGTCCATGGGACTTCCCAGGCGAGAATATTGCAGTGGGTTGGCATTTCCTCCTCCAGGGGATCTTCCCAACTCAGGTATCAAACCCGGGTCTCCTGCATTGGCTGGTGAATTCATTACCACTGAAGCACCAGGAAAGCCCATACAGTGTTATTTAAATGGCCCCAAACTGGAAATAATGTCAAACAAAACAGAAGTGAATTAGTCATAGTGATATATATTTGCATTACAGATCACTATCTAGTTATAAAGATTATGCAGAAATATGAAATAACCATGATATAATTTTAAGTAGAGAAATAGTTTCTATATATTGAACTCTTCAATGAGCCTGTCATTCTGTTACTCAATTTATATACTTTATCGCTTTTTGTACTGGCAGAACCTGGTAAGTAGGTTGAGTGCTATCCTCAGTGACAGTAAGACAGTTGTAACAAGGTTTCTTAATAATTTTCCTGAGTTCACACAGCTGGTAGTCAGACCTGCTGCTGCTGCTGCTACTCAGTCGCTTCAGTCGTGTCCGACTCTGTGTGACCCCATAGACGGCAGCCCACCAGGCTCTGCTGTCCCTGGGATTCTACATGCAAGAACACTGGAGTGGGTTGCCATTTCCTTCTCCAATGCATGAAAGCGAAAAATGAAAGTGAAGTCGCTCAGTCGTGTCCGACTCCTAGCAACCCCATGGACTGCAGCCTACCAGGCTCCTCCGTCCATGGGATTTTCCAGGCAAGAGTACTGGAGTGGGGTGCCATTGCCTTCTCCAAGACCTAAAGATAACTGATATCAAAGCCATTTCTCCTTAACTAAAATGCTATAAAAGCCCTAGACACCTAAAGTAGTAAACAAAGGTAAATATAATATACATATATGGAGAAAAAGAGGAAATCAGAGTGGAGCAATGGTGTTCAGTTCAGGCACCTCAGTCGTGCCCAGCTCTTTGCAACTCCATGAATTGCAGCACACCAGGCCTCCCTGTCCATCACCAACTCACGGAGCCAACCCAAACTCATGTCCATTGAGTCGGTGATGCCATCCAACCATCTCATCCTCTTCTCCTCCTGCCCTCAATCTTTCCCAGCATCAAGGTCTTTTCAAAAGAGTCAGCTCTTCACACCAGGTGGCCAAAGTATTGGAATTTCAACTTCAACATGAGTCCTTTCAATGAACACCCAGGTGCAATGGTGTAGATAGTCTCATAGTAATTGTTTCCCTTCTATTACAATGTTGAGTACAAACAAACTAGCAAATAAAATGTTAACAGTGAGAATCAGACAAAAGTCTGGAAAGAAGTATACTAAAGTATTAATAGAGCTTTGTTAAAGTGGTAGAGTTCAGTGTAATGTTCTCCTTTTCTCTATTTTACAAGGTTTTTTGGTAACGTATATTGCTTCCCTGGTAGCTCAACTGGTAAAGAATCTGCCTGCAATGCAGGAACCACAGGTTTGATTCCTTGGTTGGGAAGACCGCCTGGAGAAGGATAGGTTACCCATTCCAGTATTCTTGGGCTTCCCTGGTGGCTCAGATGGTAAAGAATCTGCCTGTGATGGCTAAGACCTGGGACTGATCCCTGAGTTGGGAAGATCCCCTGGAGAAGGGAATAGCTACCCACTCCATGGGTAGAGTTCCATGGACTCCATGGACAGTGGAACCTGTCAGGCTACAGTCCATGGGGTCACAAAGAGTCAGACATGACTGAGTGACTTTCACACTTCACATAAGACTTTTGAAAAATACTTTAAATGCTTCAGCAACATATATGCTAAAATTGGAAAAATACCAAGAAAGATAGTATGGCTCCTGTACAGGGATGACACACAATTTCATGAAGCATCACACACACACACACACACACACACACACACACCGCACGCATGTATACATCTGTCCTCTGTGATACAGAAACCAGAGCTCTGTAAAACTTATTGATCATTGAAACACTGTGATGTTCAGAAACAGCAATGGTACTCCTGGTGGTATAAGTGCTATTAAGAATACAGTATATCTGTCATTTCTTTCACAATTCTTGAGGTTACTTTCCATAGAGTCCTATTTTTTAAAACAGGTTTGAGAAGAAAATCTAAAGGCTGATATTCCTTCCTTTTTTTTTTTTACTCCCTTCCTCTCCTTTCCTTTGCTTTTTTAACTGTAAAATTTGTGTGGTATGGTGATAACAGTAACTCTCTCTGTTTATAAGTACAAGGGCAATTTTATTTTCATTATACTCTTTCTGTATTTGAAAGGTTTTGAAAAACACATTTAACAATTTGAATCTGAAAAATTATCTTTAAATTTAACATTCTAAATTATTAAATTTGAAAGCTTTTAAAAGTATTTTTGAAATTTTAGAAGTTCTGTATTTATTGAAAATCAAAACGTGGCACACATACCAAGTACAATGATATGTTTGGCAAAATTCTTGTATACACAACTCGTGTTTTTTCCCTTTCTGATACAAACTTTCACCTGTGTTTTGAAGAGACTCTAAAGAGAAACTAAAAGGAAAATTTGCTAAGTGAAAGTTTGAGAAGGTTCTGGGGCTGCCAGTGTCCTGCCTGCTTAGCTGCACGCACCGCAGGGCTGGGCTGCAGCTCAGCACGTGACACGCATGTGACAGCACAAGCAGCTCGAGTTCTTCCCGAGTGGTGCTCTGGGGAGTCATCCGCAAGAACCACCCTCCTAAAGGCAGAAAACTCAGGGCTGGGGAGCGAGAGGGGTCTTTCCAAAACATAAAAACTCTTCTGAGTGTTCTAAAAATGAAGAGGAGGAAAGAACAGTGACTACTAGACACTAAAATGTGACATTTGAAAGTGTTAGGAAAAATGCCAGCTATAATCAGCTATGACAACTCCAGCTATAACCCCCCAAGTCAAAATGAAAGTTCAAGCTCAGGCTGATAGAGGCCCTACTTTTCTGAATGTTCATCAACAAGATGGGAAATTCATCAGACTACCCGGACGGCATGTCCTCCCTTTCTGAGCTGCTGGGAGGAAAGGTTTAGTTCCCAGGATCTATCCAGTTCTGTCTTGAAAGTCTGAACCTCAATCAGCATTGTGTGAGATACAAAGTCTATATTAGATATGCTTCACCCTGGGGAATTTATAGGAAGTGGGAGGAATACATCATACATAGGAAAAGTTGTATAAAAAACAAGGCCACATAAAATTGTCTGATGTGTGGAACAGACCATAAAGCGAAGAAATTCAGAGTGGATGGGATCTTCTACAGGAGGGAGAAGCACTAGAGACCTGGGGGAAGATGAGAAATGCACTGGGCCTGGAGGATTTTCCGTGATGAGTGGGGGTAATGGGGGCAGGGCTGATATTTAAAAAATCACCAGGCATTACGAACAGGAGTAAGAAGGGAGCAAATAAAACACAAACTAATTCTATCAACATTAGTGACAATCATCATCATTCTAAGTTAGATTCCTATGACAAGTTAAAATTTGTAAAGGATTTTAAAAATGTATTTATTTTTGGCTACACTGGGTGTTTGTTGCTGTGTATTGGCTTTCTTCTGTGTATTCTTGCCAAGGCTATGGTCTTTCCTGTGGTCATGTATGGATGTGAGAGCTGGACTGTGAAGAAGGCTGAGCGCCAAAGAATTGATGCTTTTGAACTGTGGTGTTGGAGAAGACTCTTGAGAGTCCCTTGGACTGCAAGAAGATCCAACCAGTCCATTCTGAAGGAGATCAGCCCTGGGACTTCTTTGGAAGGAATGATGCTAAAGCTGAAACTCCAGTACTTTGGCCACCTCATGCGAAGTGTTGACTCATTGGAGAAGACTCTGATGCTGGGAGGGATTGAGGGCAAGAGGAGAAGGGGACGACAGAGGATGAGATGGCTGGATGGCATCACTGACTCGATGGACATGAGTCTCAGTGAACTCCGGGAGTTGGTGATGGACAGGGAGGCCTGGTGTGCTGTGATTCATGGGGTCGCAAAGAGTCGGACACAACTGAGCGACTGATCTGACCTGATCTGATCTGATCTGACGGGCTTTCTTTAGTTGCGGTGCTCAGGCTTCTCATTACCGTTCTCATCATTCTCTTCCCTGGTTGCAGAGGACTGGCTCCAGGGTGTGCAGGCTTCAGCAGTTGTGGATGGTGGGCTCTAGAACTCTGATTCAGCAGTTGTGGCATTCAGGCTTAGTTGCCCTGCAGCATGTGGAATCATCCCAGACCAGGGATCACATCTATGTCCCCTGCTTTAGCAGGCAGATTCTTAACCACTGGACCACCACTGGCCTCCCTGACAAGCATTTTTAAATGTCTTTATTCTGGTTGAGCTGCTAAGTCATGTCTGACTCTTTTGTGACCCCATGGACTATAGCCCATTGGATTTCCCAGGCAAGAAGACTGCATTGGGTTGTCATTTCCTCCTCCAGGGGATCTTCCCAACCCAGGGATCAAACATGTGTCTCCTGCATCGGCAGGGGTGTTCTTTACCACTAAGCCACCTGGGAAGCAGCCTTCCTAACAGCTAAGGGAGTAGGGCAACTACTCCTAAATCAGAGATAAGGAAACTTGGTTCAGAGAAGTTAAATAACTTGCCTAATTTACTCCATTTCTATTTTTAGTAACATTACCAGTTTGGTAATTCAGAGAGGTGCCAAGGACACAGTATATCTTTATTTGTAGCATAGCATATAATAAAGTGTTACATTTATATGCATGTGAATTAATTAATATGATTGGAGAAGAAGTCAGGCTGACAAAGCAACTAGTAAGAAATTGACTTCTTTCTGGGGGTTTAATATGAAAAAATATGACTGATACCATACTTGTAAATATAACTGTGCCACAGCTACAAGTGCAAGCTGAATTGAAATCCAATCGCCAAAAACTAAGGAGAACTTCAGAACCACCAATAGCAGGATATTGTCCAAAGCTGGGAGCAGATAATCTTGCCGTCTTCCTACTATATCTAGACCAGACTGTATCTAGAATGTTTGGTCTATTCTGGGCTCTATCTGTTAACTGGAACACTGATATGTGGGAATAAATCTGGAGGAAGCACCAAAGATGGTGATGGGGCTGGAAACCACCATAACCCAGTAATACCTTCAAAGTTGGGTGTATTTCTCCTGAAGAAGGTTTATTAAGGGAAGACATGAAAGTCAAGTTCAACGGGTACAAGTTACATTTAAGGAGAGTTTCACCCAGAACTGAAAAGGACTTGCTTACAACTTGAGATGTTCATCAAAAGTTAACCTCCCAGTTCTTGGAAATAGTCTCATAGCCTGGAAATGCCATTTTTCATGATGCTCTAGAAGGTACTCTTCTTTTAGGAGGTAAATTTATAAGGTCTCCTTCTTGCCCTAAAACCCTATGATTTCTCAAACTAGCTACTTTACTTCTCTTGTGGGAGTCGAGTTAGAATGAAACAGTTCTTAAATTCCCTTCTTGCTCTCTCCTTCTATGAAGTATCTCATTCTAAAGTTCAGCCTTACTTGTGTTTCACAGTAATATCAGAGACAGGAATCTTTCATTTCAGCTTGACTCTCAAGATCTTATCCTCAAATGAACTTTTACCACTACCAACTGAAATAAGTTCTTAAAATCTACTAGTCAATGGATCATCAAATGAGTCAGCTTTTCAAGTTTAATTGGCATGGTTCCTTGATAACTATGTCACCTTGCCATATTTCTTTTTTAGTATTATTATTTTTTTTCCTAAACTGTTTTTAAACTCAAACATCCTGCTTTCAACACTCTTTGTATCTAAGAATGTAGTGGGACTGATGACACAGGATGAGAAACTTGTAGAGGGTAACAAATATCTTCCTTTTGACGGGTAGATGTTGTCAGGAGTAGAGAAGGACTGATGTGAAATTCTGGGCTTGACCTTAAGGCAGTAACTAGAAGTCTTAGGAGTATCGTTTTAAAGACTTACCTCCAGACAGGATCAGTCACTGTAGGAAAATAGGTGGCTGTGTTTGCATGTGTTCTGAGGGATTCTGGGAAGTCCCTACCCTTTCCCCTATATGTATACCCACCCATTGCTCCATCCTTCCATCTTTAGAAATAATTTCATTTAGGCCACAAAGTCTTTTAAGACTTTAAAAAGCTCCTTGTTCATGCTAGGTCACTTCAGTCGCGTATGACTCTTTTCAGCCCTATGGACCATAGCCCTCCAGGCTCCTCTGTCCATAGGATTCTCCAGGCAAGAATACTGGAGTGGGTTGCTGTGCCCTCCTCCAGGGGATCTTCCCAACCCAGGGATCGAACCCACACGTCTTATGTCTCCTGCATTGGCAAGCAGGTTCTTTACACTAGCACTACCTGGAAGCCCAATAAGCTCGGGGCAGAATGTTGTGGAGAAGTGGGAAACGGGGAGTAATTTCATACAGTTGCCTAGTTGAGTCTGTGTATTCCTTTACAACCAGCCTTAAGGCTAAGAGAAGGTGTAGGCCTGGGTTGAAGGCAGCTCTGCCACTAACCAGCTACATCACCAGAGGCAGCTTTAGTTCTTTCCATGTAAAACAATGAATCTTATCTGGCTGTATTTTGAAGGAAGTAAATATAATACACTGAATTTCCTATCACAGTTAGTATATAACCATAGAGCCAGAACTTAAGGAACCTTTAGCTACTAGTATAAGTAATTTGTCTTAAAACCTGGATTTGAGGATAACAGAGTCTGCTCAGCCAGACTTCATGCAGAAATGAAAATCCTGGGATTTGCAGAAAATATTCTCTTAACAGTAAATGCCCTCTATTATGAGGTATGACAGCTTAGGCTGTGAGCAAATATTTCATGAAATCTTAATTGCTAGAAATAAGAAGTTGAGGTGCGGAGATGGGGAGAAGCTACTTGTGTTTTTAGTTTTCTGGATTTTTTTTTTTTTTAGTTTTTCTAGAAGAAAGATATTAAATTTACATTTGAGGTGGATTATTTCAGGGTAAAAAGATTAATAATTTTTTTTTTAATCACATAAAGGTAAAGCCAAGATCCTGATCTGGAACAGAAAGTTTGAAACCATTCTTTCCTTTATTCCTGCAGTCCCAACATTTTTGACACCAGGGACTGGCTTCATGGAAGACAGTTTTTCCAGACCTGGGGGGCAAAGGTGGTGGGGGGACAGAATGGTTTAGGCTATAATGCAAACGGTGGGGAGTGGCAGAGGAAGCTTCACTTGCTCGCCTCCTGCTGTGCAGCCAGGTTCCTAACGGGGCTGGGGGTTGGAGACCCCTGCTTTATTCACTCAGCAAATATTTGAGTACTTGCTACATATATTACACAAGGTAGTGAACATAAAAAGCATGGATTATGCAAAAAGGTTGTCTTTGCAGTGAGTAGAATTACAGTCTTGAACCTGTGTTTCCTTGGGGTCTGGAAGGAGAAGCTTGGTTAATGGACTCTGGTCTATAGGAAACTTGGTCCCTCCACCATGGCAGCAGGATAGGGACAGAGGGAGAGATACCCTTCCTTGGAGAGGAGAATAGGAAATGGTTTGGGCCTCCCCAGTGGCTCAGAAGTAGAGAATCTGCCTGGAATGAAAGAGCCACAGGAGACATGGGTTCGATCCCCTGGGTCAGAAAGATCCCTTGGAGGAAGCCATGGCAACCCACTCCAGTATTCTTGCCTGGAGAATCCCATGGACAGAGCAGCCTGGTGAGCTACAGTCCATGGGGTCACAAAGAGTCAGACATGACTGAAGCAACTTAGCAAGCACTCAGGAGATATTTTGGAGGATCCAGATATTTTTTCTTTTATGCATCATTTTTTTCTTTCTCCTTAAGTAAAGTTAGGCTAAATGTTGCAGTCTGTTCCCTGCTGAGAAGGGCTACCCTTGAGGCTTCAAGTAGTTGACTGAAATAAGCACTCCCTAGGAATTTCCAGAAGTTTGGGGGTGGAGAAGTCAGATATTGACTTTCTGCAGTCAGGTGAGAGGTGACTCTCAGGGTTATTTGCGCATTAACTAGAATTGGGATTCTTTGAAGGCAGGACTCCTCAGTTATACATTTGTCCTTGTGGGCAGCTTGAATGATCCTCACAATGTGCCTGGAGACACACTCCCATGATAGCAAGCCACTGAGCACAGTTTCCAAGAGTATCAAATCAGAGCAGCTCACTCTCCACAAACTCAAATAACATGAAACATGCAAGTTATTTTACATACTGGGGTACAGATGTGCTGAGCATGTGGACTCAGTTCAGTCCAGTTCAGATCAGTCGCTCAGTCGTGTCCAACTCTTCACGATCCCATGAATCGCAGCACGCCAGGCCTCCCTGTCCATCACCAACTCCCCGAATTCACTCAGACTCACGTCCATCGAGTCAGTGATGCCATCCAGCCACCACCACCTCTCATCCTCTGTTGTCCCCTTCTCCTCCTGCCCCCAATCCCTCCCAGCATCAGAGTCTTTTCCAATGAGTCAACTCTTCGCATGAGGTGGCCAAAGTACTGGAGTTTCAGCTTCAGCATCATTCCCTCCAAAGAAATCCCAGGGCATGTGGACTAGAGCTTGCCAATCTAAGGTTATTTCCTTTTATTCCTCTTTTCCTTTCTTACCTATCATCCATGCTTCTCCCAAGCTCCCTCTTGGGCCCTGTTTCCTCAGTTCAGTTCAGTCGCTCAGTCCTATCCAACTCTTCACGATCCCATGAATCGCAGCACGCCAGGCCTCCCTGTCCATCACCAACTCCCGGAGTTCACTCAAACTCATGTCCATCAAGTCGGTGATGCCATCCAGCCATCTCATCCTCTGTCATCCCCTTCTCCTCCTGCCCCCAATCCCTCCCAGCATCAGAGTCTTTTCCAGTGAGTCAACTCTTCCCATGATGTGGCCAAAGTATTGGAGTTTCAGCTTCAGCATCAGTCCTTCCAGTGAACACCCAGGACTGATCTCCTTTAGGATGGACTGGTTGGATCTCCTTGCAGTCCAAGGGACTCTCAAGAGTCTTCTCCAACACCACAGTTCAAAAGCATCAATTCTTCAGTGCTCAGCTTTCTTCACAGTCCAACTCTCACATCCATACATTACCACTGGACCACTGGAAAAACCATAGCCTTGACTAGACGGACCTTTGTTGGCAAAGTAATATCTCTGCTTTTCAATATGCTATCTAGGTTGGTCATAACTTTCCTTCCAAAGAGTAAGTGTCTTTTAATTTCATGGCTGCAATCACCATCTGCAGTGATTTTGGAGCACAAAAAAATAAAGTCTGACACTGTTTCCACTGTTTCCCCATCTATCTGCCATGAAGTGATGGGACCAGATGCCATGATCTTCGTTTTCTGAATGTTGAGCTTTAAGCCAACTTTTTCACTCTCCTCTTTCACGTGCATCAAGAGGCTTTTGAGTTCCTCTTCACTTTCTGCCATAAAGGTGGTGTCATCTGCATATCTGAGGTTATTGATATTTCTCCCGGCAATCTTGATTCCAGCTTGTGCGTCTTCCAGCCCAGCGTTTCTCATGATGTACTCTGCATATAAGTTAAATAAGCAGGGTGACAATATACTGCCTTGACATACTCCTTTTCCTATTTGGAACCAGTCTGTTGTTCCATGTCCAGTTCTAACTTTTGCTTCCTGACCTGCATATAGGTTTCTCAAGAGGCAGGTCAGGTGGTCTGGTATTCCCATCTCTTGAAGAATTTTCCATAGTTTATTGTGGTCTACACAGTCAGAGGCTTTGGCATAGTCAATAAAGCAGAAATAGATGTTTTTCTGGAACTCTCTTGCTTTTTCCATGATCCAGTGGATGTTGGCAATTTGATCTCTGGTTCCTCTGCCTTTTCTAAAACCAGCTTGAACATCTGGAAGTTCATGGTTCATGTACTGCTGAAGCCTGGCTTGGAGAATTTTGAGCATTACTTTACTAGCCTGTGAGATGAGTAGTAATTGTGTACTAGTTTGAGAATTCTTTGGCATTACTTTACTAGCCTGTGAGATGAGTAGTAGTTGTTTAGTAGTTTGATCATTCTTTGGCATTGCCTCTCTTTGAGACTGGAATGAACACTGAGCTTTTCCAATCCTGTGGCCACTGCTGAGTTTTCCAAATTTGCTGGCATATTGAGTGCAGCACTTTCACAGAATCATCTTTCAGGAATTGAAATAGCTCAACTGGAATTCCATCACCTCCACTAGCTTTGTTTGTAGTAATGCTTTCTAAGGCCCACTTGACTTCACATTTCAGGATGTCTGGCTCTAGGTCAGTGATCACACCATCGTGATTATCTGGGTCGTGAAGATCTTTTTTGTACAGTTCTTCTGTGTATTCTTGCCACCTCTTCTTAATATCTTCTGCTTCTGTTAGGTCCATACCATTTCTGTCCTTTATTGAGCCCATCTTTGCATGAAATGTTCCCTTGGTATCTCTAATTTTCTTCAAGAGATCTCTAGTCTTTCCCATTCTGTTGTTTTCCTCCATTTCTTTGCACTGATCGTAAATGAAAGCAAAGAAGAAATTAACATGTAGGGAAATCTGCCATGCTAAACACTGTGTGGGCTGTTCCACATAAATTATATTATTTAATCCTTTACAGGGTTTTCCCTGGTGGCTCAACCGTAAAGAATCTGTCTGCAATGCAGGAAGCGCAGGTTCAATATCTGGGTCAGGAAGATCCCCTGGAGGAGGGCATGGCAACCCACCCCAGTATTTCTGCCTAGAGAATTCCATAGACAGAGGAATCTAGCAGGCTACATTCCAAGGGGTCACAAAGAGTCAGACATTACTGAGCACAAACACATGCACAAGCCCTTACAACAATTTGGCAAAATAGGTAAGGTTATTGCCTTTCTCTGATAAGAAATGGAAGCTGAGAGTCCTATGTCAAAAGTACCACAACCAGCAAGTAGGTAGCAGTCCTGGGGTCCAAATATAGGTTTATGTAACAACAAAGTTCTTTACACCAAACCACAGAGGAAAGTGTATGTTGGGAGAGAAACATAATTAAAAAGGAAAACATATTGGGAGATATGTTTCTGCTTCCAAGCAAACATAAGTAATTACCCATCAGTAGACACTGACCTCCAGTTGTAATTAAAACCCAAGACACAGGGGCACAGGTTCAGACACTTCCTCTCCACCTAGAAAACTGCCACAGAGGAAAAAGAAGTAAAAAGCAGTTTCAGATAGATCATGACGAAGTCAACTAATCTTTCTTGGGTGATAGGAGCAAAGGAGCCATATCCGTCTGTCCTGGGGAGTCAAATGGTTACCTCGAAGGTTAATGTAAATGTTTTTTAAAACACAGGTTGCTTTATATATACAGCCCCAAAAGTTAAATCTTAAAAAAAAATCCCTCATTCATTCAAAATCATGTTGACATATAAAGGCACATCTGTGGTCCACAGCTTGATCATTTGTAGCCCTCTTATAAAGCACCAACCACACCGGGCTTTGTAGACCAGCAGCAGTTGGTGGGTGGACACAGATGCATGAACCACACTTTGACAGCAACGACACTTTCAATTACAACACTCTTAGCATGGGTTATTCTAAGAAAAATCCAGCCATTTAAACCTCAACATGGTCTCCACATATCAAATTACAGCAAATTCTTTCTTTCTTCTTTTTGTCTCTCTTTTTTTAAAACCCAAGCAATCTGTCGGGCTGCTTAAAAGAAGTCTTTAGTATCTGTAGACTTCCTGAAGGAAATGAGAGACATTAGGAGGTCTCAATTATATATTTTTTTCCACATAAATCTGAGCAAGACTGTTATTTTTATCATCTCAAAGATTAAAGTTGCCACAGGCAGCACGAGGGTAGAGTCTTGGTGTTTGCGTATTTCTTCCCTGTTTTCCCTGTCTCCTGATCCTGAACCCACACACAGAGAGAACACATAAGCTGAGCAACTAACTCATGGCAAGCATTTGAACTGGTCTTTTTTTAGTCATATTGTGAAATCTGTTTAAAAAGCCACACCAGACACCACCATGCTACCCATTTCACCTTTCTTTTGTCGTCCGTGTTTTGTGGTAACATGGTTTTCTATCACAGAATGATGACACTCTTGCCTTAAGTGGTTTCTGTGATGAATTCCCAGACAGAGTTTGGGGGAAAAGCTTTATTTCTCTTTTGCTTCCCCTACCCCAAAGGTCCCTTATGTGTATCTCAAACGTTTCAGCCCAGTCTCCTTTTGAGGGGAATAATTAGTCAGTGGCTCATAGGAATATACCCCAGCTCTTACCTTAGTGGCTTACCAAAACCAGAACTGGCCCCTCACTCAGTCAGGTCCAATCATGATCTTCCACAGACCCTGAAGCCATACTTGAACCGGGACTTTTTTCCCCCGTTTAGGATTCCCCTTGGAGAAAAAGAATCAGGGAAACCACATGCAGAGGGTTGAGCAAAGAACAGAAACCCCAGAGCCTCCCAGGTTCAACTGTTCCTACTGTCCTGATGACCCTCCCAGGGCTAGAGAGGAAGGTCTAGCACAGGGAA
Source organism: Tragelaphus eurycerus (assembly GCA_935064755.1). Taxonomy (NCBI): domain Eukaryota; kingdom Metazoa; phylum Chordata; class Mammalia; order Artiodactyla; family Bovidae; genus Tragelaphus; species Tragelaphus eurycerus. The sequence continues at coordinate 12,874,393 of CAKXYN010000015.1, read as the reverse complement.
AAGAGGGGCTTTTAGATCTCTTGGGGAAGGGGTCTCTTGGGCTCTCTTGTGAGATCTCAAAGTGTGTAGAAATCCCTGCAGTTACTAGGAAAATGCAGATATCCGTGCCTGACAAACAATTGGTGCTCAATATATACACTAAATAGTTGAATGGTTGAATGAATAAATGGGCAAAAAGAAGCAGACGAGAAGAGGATGAAGCAGAGCTTCACAGATCACTTTGATTTGCCTTCCTACCTGGGCTCTTTTTTTGAGATTTTTATTTATTTATTTTATTGTTTGGCTGTGCTGGGTCTTCATTGCTGCATGCAGACTTTCTCTAGTTGCGGCGAGGAGGGGCTACTCTCTAGTTGCAGTGCGAGGGCTTCTCGTTGCAGTGGATTTTCTTGCTGGGGAGCACTGGCTCTAAGCTCGCAGGCTTCAGCAGTTGGATCCTGTGGGCTCAGCAGTTGCGGCTCGCAGACTTCGCTGCCCTGAGGGATGTGAAATCTTCCCAGACCAGTGACTGAACGTGTGTCACTTGTCTTGCAAGGCAGATTCTTATCCATTGGGCCACCAGGGAAGCACAGTAGTTACCCTTTTCCTTTTTTGCTCTTCACCCTTAAGAATAGCCATGCCACTTTGCTTCTCTTATTTCCTAATTACTCTCTTAATTTTTTCCCCAGATGTTTCATGTACATTGGTTTAAAAAGCGAGATCACACAGAAGAGCTAATACTGAAAAACAATCCAGTTACAAGGAAAAGCTCTATTCTTTCAGCTTTAATCCTTTTCTCCAGAGGGAGACAGTTTTAACTGTGCTAACTTCTGCTTGTTAGAATGTAGGTTCAGATTCAATAGGTCTTGATAAGGCGCAAGATTCTGCACTTCTACCATTTGCCTGGTAGTGCCAAAGCTGCCCTATGGAGGAGTCTAGAACTTTGAGTAGCAAGGACCTAGACCATCGCTATAGTGTCTTCCAGCTTCAATTCTTGTCAAATCTCTTCCACCCTCACTCCCCACTTGGCACTCTGCCATCATCAGTGACTCATAAAGCCTCAAACGTGCCATGCTCTTCAAACCTGCATGGCTTTGTACATCTTCCCTCTGCTCCTCAGCCCCTTCACTGAATGAGCTTCTTTGTGTCTCAGCTCACACTTCATCTCTTCTATGAAACCTCCCCCAGATTCCCATCCTACCACAAGGTCAGGCCCTCTCTTCTCTGTGCTCATCACACTGTAGTATAACATGCTGTTTCCATGTCCAGAGCTATTGCATAGGATTGCTCAGCTTGTGCCCAAGGACAAGGATCCCTGGTCAAGAAAGCAAGAGGGGCTGAAGTCCATCCTGTTCTCTGCTTGTTGCATCAGTGGAGGCCTAGTGCAGAGCTGCCTCTGCTAGGAGGCAGAGATGACTTTTTCTGTTTCACACAAAGGTACCATATGGGCTGATTTTCTGTCTTTTCTACCAGATGTGGTGTCCTTGAGGAAGGAATCAAGTCTCTTTCACCTTTATGTTTTTATTTACTAGCGTAGTGTCTGTCACAGTTCAGTGTTCAATGAAATGTTTGTTGAATGGATAAATGATAAGAAAAAGAAATGAAGCACAAAAGCAAAGCACAGACAATACTTTCACTCAGTTCTAAAATTAACTGAATTGTAAGCAAGAGGTCTGGAATTTGCTAATTGCTGATAAAAAGGCAAGGACTTCAAAACTCTACTTTGCTAAAAAGGATGGTAATAAGTATTGATGAAAAGATATAAAGGCTACAGTCAGCACCTTTAGAAGACTCATCAGAACCAGTAAAGAAATAGGCTGCCCAGAATCAGTGCTAAATGGTCAAGTCTTTTCAGATCTAGGGAAATATGAGGAAGATTCTGAGGATATTATTTGGTCATAAGATTTAGAGGCTCCTAAAATCAGCAAGAAGGTCCTAATAACAAGAAGAAGTGATGACAAAAAACCATGCATTTATATAGAGGGGCTGAAGTCAGAAACAAAACAGAGAATGCATTAGATTGTGAAAATGAGATTCCCATGACTTCTAGGAGCCTGGGCTTTATTGAGAGAGGCACAACCCGGATAAAGAAGCATCTTCATACGGATCTTTTAAATGGGGTCCATTCGATCTGCTTTGCATGAGCTCCTTGGGTGTTTCCACAGAATGTCTCTCCAATAAGACTGGAAGCTTCTGGAAGTTGGGACCAAGGCTTGGACACTTTTTATCTTCCTGAGACTGTGTGATACTCTGTGAAATGAAGTAGGTGCCAGATATGCAGGGAGTTTACAGCTGTCATTGACCATAAAGTAAGGGAGTGCAGAAATGCTAATCATCCTCCGACGAAATAGCAATTTCACCTCCGCACTGAAAAAGAGATTCCTTTGAGAAACATCCTGGTACCTTGCCAAAACCCAACCTGGGCTTTGCTTTCTTACATCATCTTATTCTCACTAAGGCCAGTTTCTGAAGATACAACTGGTTCCCCCAACTGGTAGTAAGGGGAACCGAGAATCTTAAACACTGTATGCCACCATGTGACTTCAGGATAAAATGTTATTCAAAACAAAACCTAAATTAAACACACACACACACAAAGGAAAGTAGAATAAGATCGTCAAACTTACATTTACCTCTCACCAAGATTTAACCCCAGATCTCCAACAAACAAATTGGGAGGTGTTTGACAGCATCTGGGGCCTTATCTTTTCATTAAGGGGTTTTCTGGTCTAGTTATCTAGCACCAGCACTTGTGATCAGTGTGATAAAGAGTCACTAACAACAAGAGTAGAAATGAGGTCTTTCTGACACATCACTATCATGAGACATACCACTGATCACTGCCCAGGACCCATAGACTATGCTGGAATTGAGAATTGGGCAATTGCAAAGTTTCCTCTTTTTAAGGCATAAAAAGTGCTAACTTCATGTATTTATTCCCTGGGTCATTTCTAAAAGGAAGGCAAGCTAATTAATATTTTTTTTTTTTTTTTAAGAAAATTGGCCAAACAGCAAATACTCATTTTAAAAAGGCTTTCAGTTATTTAAAAAACTCATTCTCATTTTAGGAAAAAAAAATTAAAATTTAAAGAAGTCAAAAAAAAAAAAAAGAGAGAGAGAGAGAGAGGTTATGGTAATCCACCTATTGTCACCAACTAGGTGGATTCTTTACCAATGGAGTCACCAGGGAAGCCCAGCACAACTTTACCAATGTCTTACTGTAACTTTTCAAGCCATAGAGAAAATCAGCACCTGAAAACTGTTCTCACACTCAGTGGGTAAACCAAATGTAGGCTATGCTCTTACACTCTGAGGTTCAGTGAAATTGTGCAAGTAAAAAATATTCAGGTAATCTTAAATGTCAAATGCAAATATTAAGAAAATATGTGACTGTTGATCACTTCTTTCAGTGGATGACAGTGCAGATTTCCTGATCTGTCACATAGCTTTTTTTTTTTTTTTTAACCAAACAGGAAAGGTTTTGACATCCTTGTTTGCTGTTTCTACATCTTGAAGAGAAGCTGAAAGCACCATTCTAGATACTGGCTGCTGCTGCTGCTAAGTCATTTCAGTTGTGTCTGACTCTTAGCGACCCCATGGACTGCAGCCCACCAGGCTCCTCTGCCCGTGGGATTCTCCAGGCAAGAGTACTGGAGTGGGGTGCCATTGCCTTTGCCTAGATACTGGCTGCTGCTGCTGCTGCTAAGTCACTTCAGTCGTGTCCAACTCTGTGTGACCCCCATAGACAGCAGCCCACCAGGCTCCCCCGTCCCTGGGATTCTCCAGGCTGGCACACACCAAAAAACTCCTTTCAGGAAAGTTAGAGAAATCCCAGAATGTTATTTATCAAGCAGTTCAGGTGTATCCTTTTGAAAAAGATTGACTCTGCAGATTTTATTACTTAGACTGTCACCTATAAGACAGTTCTGAGTGTCCATAACATTTTTACTTACATAGCTCTTTGGCAGGGGCAGGGGCGGCAAGGGTTGTTTTTCACTCACTTCTCAGGGGAAATCTGAGGTGATCTAACACCTTTGGAAACCACACCTTTGAAAACAGTAGGCTGTTAAATTTCTTACTCAGTGATACAGAATTGCTTTCAAGCTGAGTTTTGAAGTTGTAAACTTCAAACTCTGATTTAAGCACCAAAGAGTTTTTGGGCAAACTTTTTATATGCTTGGCATATAAAAAACAACAGTAGCAACCACAAAGTTCTTACAGTGTGTCAGGACCTATTCTTTGTGCTTTACAACTATAACTAACTCACACTTAAGCTTCATACAAAATCCTCACAATCATCCTATGAATCAGATACTGCTATTGTTCCCATTTTACATATGAGGAACAGAAAGCAGTTTGCCCAAAGTCACAGAACTGTTAAGTGGCCAAGCTGGTGATAGGAATTGGCCATCTGTCTCGGAGTCTGTGCCTCTGTCTCATCTAGCAATCTACCCCACTACCAGCTGAAAATTACATTGACTCCTTCTAGCCACCCTCCTCCAACATTAAACCCATTTGAGTAATTGAATGCCAAGTTCAGTAAAGCTTCATTCTCTTAACAACCCCTTTTCCCTAGGTCCATGGGAGAAGCTGGCTATTTGCCCGGGGAAGCCTGTCTGAAGGGGTTTGCGTGTGTGCATGCCTGCTCAGTCGTGTCTGACTCTTTGCGGCCCCATGGACTGTAGCCCGCCAGACTCCTCTGTCCATGGAATTTTCCAAGCAAGAATCCTGGAGTGAGTTGCTGTGCCCTCTTCCAGGCGACCTTCCCGACCCAGGGATTAAACCCTTGTCTCCTATGTCTCCTGCACTGGCAGCCGGGTTCTTTAGCACTAGCACCACCTGGGAAGCCCTTGAAGGGCTTTAATAGAAACTAACTCTATCAGTGGGGAGAGAAAAGTGAGTTTTCTTGTTCATTTAGCGTGAAAAACCTCTTAAACTGACGGGTTTCTTTCCCCCTCTCTGCTGCCAACAGCTACAGGTGAGAAGGTCTCCTGGGTATATTTCACATGATCTGCCTCAAGTAAAGAAAGGTCATGTGCCCTCAAAGAAGACAGCAACTTCTCACCTCAGCTTTACTGCTAACTGCAGATGTCATCTACAGGAAGAGTGTAGGGGGAATGAGCAAGAATTATAAAAATTCTGTTGATGACGTAAATAAACCTCATCAGCTTTCATTTTTTCAGCTGGGAGGGCAACCCACATGGTTAAAGCCAAGAAAGAAACTCTCAAGTTATTGTATTAACAATTCTGTTCTTTGGAGGAGACATCATAAAAAACCTTCAGATGATAGAGCTGGAACTCTTTTAGCATCATCCCCAACATTTTAAAGATAGGGAAACTGAGACCCATAGGGGACTCCTGGCCTGCTCATGATAACACAACTAATTTGTGATTTTTAAAAAATATATATATTCCTTTTTTGGATTATTTTCTTTTGAAGAAAGAACAAATTAATTGGCCTGTTTGGCCTTCTAGAAATGGCTTATGGCATAAGGCTCATGACACGAAATCAGCATTCTATTGCCTTACAAGGAGGAAACTGCATTTATTATCTCCAATCCCAAAATGGGTCATTTTAGGCCCTAGGGCCTACGTATTGGCATGAAATGGAGAAGTGTCTTGGTCTTTGGTCACGTAACTACTGTGCTTCTTACTCTCTGTTGCTGGCTGGTCCTGTAGCCTCTGTTGGGCTCTTTTGCCCTTGGCAGTTTGCAGAGATACTCCCACAACGGTCCTCTCTTTTTATCACAGGTCTGCCACAAGGGATTCCTGCCACTGCCCTTCAGACTGAAGGGCTCAGGCCAGGCTCCCACAGGCGTGCATCCAGGCTTCCCCCACCAGAGGTCTCAATCCCTTTGGAGTACTGTGCACAATTGCAATCAGATCCCCAGCTCTTATAGAACCTCCTGCACATCTGCTCCTCCCAGTAGCCTATCCATGCCAGTCTCGTGCCTTCTCCCTTCTCCTTAGGGTCTGGCCACTTCCTTTCCCCTCCTCTTGCACAACCCCAGTTCTTACTATCCCAGACATTTTCCAAAGTAAGGGTTATAATGCAACCCTCAGACTAGGAAGCCCTGACCTTCTGGAGTAGAAAGCAAGATCCCTGTTATCCTTAACCAATTATTTATCTGTTTAATGTCTGACTCTCTTCAGATTATGAAGAGAGAATGAAGTTGAGGATTAGGATCAGGTTAAAGTTAGAGTGAGATTTAGGATCCTTCTGTCTGTTCACTTTTGCCTCCCCTCTGCCAGCTCAGGGCCTGATAAATAATAGTCACTCAATACATATTTTCAGAGGTAAGAAAGGGAGGAAGGAGAAAGGGGGGAAGCTATTACAGTGGTATTGAAATAACAACAATACTGATGCTGGGAGGGATTGGGGGCAAGAGGAGAAGGGGACGACAGAGGATGAGATGGTGGCTGGATGGCATCACTGACTCGATGGGTGTGAATCTGAGTGAACTCCGGGAGTTGGTGATGGACAGGGAGGCCTGGCGTGCTGCGATTCATGGGGTCGCAAAGAGTCAGACACGACTGAGCGACTGATCTGATCTGATCTGATCTAGAGGACATAAAGAGGAAAGAGTGGGAATGAAGTTGAAAACTATTAGGAAGAAATAATGTACAGGGTTTGATAACAAATTTTCCATGAAATATGTGAAATACAGCAATCATGGGTGATTCTGAGATTTTATTTACTTATTTTGCTGCACTGGGGCGTCATTGTAGCACATTAAACATATGGGAGCTTAGTCTCCAACCAGGGATCGAATCCATGTCCCTTGCATTGAAAGGCAGATTTTTAACCAATGGACCACCAGAGAAGGCCTTATCCTGAGAGTTTTTTAAATGGACTTACCTAAATGTGCGCTGGGACTGTGGGAGAACAACTGGGTTGGTTTTGTTGGTAAAGAATGGCGGTTGGTGAAGGGCTTGTGAACAGTGGGTCTAGTTTGGAAACTGTAAGGTATCTGGGGAGCATGTCCAGCAGGCAGATATATCTGTGGGTCTCACTGTTTTAAATACATGTGAACAGGAAAACCAAAATCAAATTGTGAGGTGGGAAGAGTTGTCTTTAGAAAGTCCCTTCTCTTTTAGGACCCATTTCAAGGCCCCAAGTTCCCTAATTTTTTGCCTGTTTTTCTTCATCTACGTCTGTTTTTAAGAAGTGATCTGATCATCTCGATGATCTCAGTTTAGAAGACAAACTGTTGATGAAACACAATGAGTTAGTTCATCGGGTTGTACTGGAATGCTCAAATGGGAGCACAGCCTCAAACCAAAGAAATGATAGTAACACCACCAGTAAGAGGCAGTGCTCATGTGCCTCTTCGTGTACCCCAGGCACTGCACCAAGCACCTGCTGCTCTCTGCAACACCAAGAGGCAAGAATCATTTCAGAGAAAACTGAGGCACCAAGAGGCTAAGTGACTTGTCCAAGGTCCCATGGCCTACTAATAATAAAGCAGGAAACTACCCTGGTGTTGGGGCTCTGGAATCCATTTCTGTAACCAGTATACTGGGAATGAAAGTATAATGGTGGAAGTTTAAGAAGAGTGGAAATGTACAGTAAATTTTTCAGGGGAGGGACCCTAGTAAGATTCAGATCCCGTTGTGCAGCTCACTGCAGTTTCATCTTTCAAGCGGATGACCACGATGACATGGACTCTGCTGAGAATTAACCTTAGGCAATGTACTTAATCTCTTTCAGTTTCATTTTCCTCACAGGAGAAATGACCTATGTAAAAGGTTATTCCTTATAGCAGCATGTAGGGATGCTGGAAACAACCTAAATGTCTATTGAGAGGGGACTGGCTTTAAAAAAAAAAAAGGATTGTATACTTATAAATGGAATATAATGCAGCCATTTAAAAGAGTAAGGTAGAGGTCTATAAGCTGTTATAGAGTGATTTCTAGTATATATTGTTGTAGAACAATACAGTATGCCAGCAGTCCCCAACCTTTTTGGCACCAGGGACTGGTTTCGTGGAAGACAATTTTTCCATGACCAGTGGGTGGATAGGATGGTTTGGGGATGATTCAAGTGCATTACATTTATTGTGCACCTCAGATCATCAGGCATTAGATCCGGAGGTTGGGTACTCCTGAAGTATGCTATAATTTAAATATACAATTTAAGCTTATAGACCTCTACTTTACTCTTTTTTAATGGCTGCATTATATTCCATTTATAGATGTACAATCCTTTTTTTTTAATTTTAAGCCAGTCCCCTCTCAATAGACATTTAGGTTGTTTCCAGCATCCTTATATGCTGCTATAAGGAATAACCTTTTACATAGGTCATTTCTCCTGTGAGGAAAATGAAACTGAAAGAGATTAAGTACCTATTGGAGTGGGTAGCCATTCCCTTCTCCAGGGGATCTTCCCAACCCAGGGATCAAACTCAGGTCTCCCACATTGCAGGCAGATTCTTTACCAGCTGAGCCACAAGGGAAGCCCATACATACAGGAAACCTATAGAATTGATTGCTTCAGGAGAACTGGGTGGCTGGGGGACAGAGGTGTGAAGAGGAAGTTGTACCTATCAGGATACCAGCAGAAGTACACTCAAAAGGGAGTTTAATGAAAGAATGAGTTACAAAGGTGTGGACGGGGATAAGCACCCAACAAAGGATGGTGGTGTGTCCACCCTTGGACTAGCTACAGAAGAAAAGTCATTACCATGCCTGGGCCCTAAGGGACAGGGGGGATAATGCTTACCTGAATCCAGAGAGAGAGAGAGAGCTGTAGGTATAGAAGAAGCCAGGGCACAGAAGCCACAGACTTCGAACACGCAGCCCAGCAGAGAAAGTACTGGGGTTTAAATAAAGACCCTGACTCCATTCTTCTCCTGTCCTCCTATCTCTTGCCAGTGCAAACCCTACCAGCAACCCAAGGGCAGAGACCGCTGTAAGCGCACCCTTATAGCAGAGCCTCTCAGGGGCGGAGGCAGGTGGCAGTGGGTCTGGAGGGCAGAGCCTATTCACCACAGAAAGGGCATGTATAGCCTTTGACCTTGTCTGTTTAGAACCAAGTGAATATATAACTTGTTTGAAAAGTAATAAATTTTGCACACATAAAAAATAAATTAAAAATAAAACATAAGATTAGGGATTAGAATAGATGGTTGCAATGTCTCTTCCCCCACCTCCACATTCTATTTATTTGATGTGTGAGTTTTTCACCTAATGACAATCCAGGGCTCCACCTAGTGTCAGAGAAGTGCTTCACTGCATTCTGAGCATAGTCTCTCTAGGACGGTTCTGGGGCAGACATGAGAAGTGCTTCACTGCATTCTGAGCATAGTCTCTCTAGGACGGTTCTGGGGCAGACATGCTGGCTGCCCCCAGTCACTGGTGTGTAAGTAGTCTTCACTGTGAGTTATACCCACTTGGTGAATGATCTTATCCCCTGAAAGTAGAAAGTAATTATTTTGAGACACAGAACATTTGTTATGTCTTTTAAAGAGATAGTGAAGCTTGAATTTTAATTCAATTTTGAACTAAATAGTTAAGATTTCCCTCTCTCATATTGCAAACTGATAAATAAAATTAGAGGTAAACAGCATGTGATCTAAGATAGTAAACCTTCCATAAGCCCACTTCTGAGCTTGTCGCTTCTCTGTTCATATGTCCTTAGTGCAGTAATTCTTAACCCTGGCTACAAAAAAAAATTGTATTTCTTGGAGAGTTTTAGAAAGATCTTACTGGAAATTCTAATTTAACTGGTTTGAGGTCTTGGACACAGGCATTGATTTTTTGTTTGTTTCCAAAATCCACAGTGGGTGTAATGGGCCACCAGGCTGGGAGTCCCGGCTTTAAGGATTCATTGCCGTCTTTGAGGTGTGTTTCCCTCACTACCCAGAATGTGCTCCTTTCACTTTAGACAAACTAGGTTACATGTAAGACAATTTTCCACTCTATGTTTTGCTCATGCTCATGCCTTGAATGTTTCGCCACCCCTGCCTGCATCTACTGCCACAGTTTTACCTATTATCCCTGACACTGCTTAAGGGCTACCTCCTCCAAGATTTCCCCTGCCCCTCATTTCCAAACAGCTATCTCTTCCTCCTTTGAATCCTTGAAGATTTTTTAAATAACTTTTATTATTTTTTTCCTTAGTATAAAATGAATATATTTATACAGTATTCTTTTACTTATCAAATTGGCAACAATCAAAAAGTCTGAAACAGTAGTCCCCTCTTACCCATGGTTTCACTTCCCATGCTATCAATTACCTGCAGGCAACCACAGTCTGAAAACATTAATGGAAAAATCCAGACACAAACAATTGTTAAGTTTTAAATTATGCACCCTTTTGAGTAGTGTGATGAAATCTTGTACCACCCGCTCCATCCCACCTGGAAAGTGAATCATCCCTTTGTCCAGTATATCACCCCAAATGCTAATTTTAAGAGTTTATTTGGGTTTATCCAGAAATGCAACCGAAGTTAAATACTAGAAAATAAATATAATTCACCACATTAACATTAAATAGGAAAAAAACATATGATCAGCCTAAATATGCAACAAGTAATATCCCTAATGACGGAAAAATGAGAAGCAAACCCTTAAAAGTCCAGGAGTAAGGAAAGTCTATTTACCTCTATTTGGTATTATAATGTATTTCTTAACTAGTGTGGTAAGACAAGAAATAACAGAGCACAAAGATAGCAGAAGCAGCAGCTGGTAAAAGTATTGGAGTGGTCTTTTTTCATAAAAATATAATTGTCTACATTCCAGTGAATCTTCAGGCAAATGATTAGTAACGAATGCAGAGCTCAGTAACATGGCTAAATAGAAGACCAATACACAAAATCAAATGGACTTCTAAGCACTGGCAAAAAAGAGTTAGAAAACACAATTTTGAAAAAAAAAAATGCAGTTTTCCATAACAATTAAAAAAATATAAGCTACCTCTTTCATAAGGCCTATATGCAATAAATTCCAAAACTCTATTTGATGAACATCAGGGAAGACCTATCACAGAAATACATGGTGGAAGATGTTCAATCAGATCAGATCAGTCGCTCAGTCATGTCCGACTCTTTGCGACCCCATGAACCGCAGCATGCCAGGCCTCCCTGTCCATCACCAGCTCCCGGAGGTCACTCAGACTCACATCCATCGAGTCAGTGATGCCATCCAGCCATCTCATCCTCTGTCACCCCCTTCTCCTCCTGCCCCCAATCCCTCCCAGCATCAGAGTCTTCTCCAATGAGTCAACTCTTCGCATGAGGTGGCCAAAATACTGGAGTTTCAGCTTTAGCATCATTCCTTCCAAAGAAATTCCAGGATTGATCTCCTTTTGTGAAGTTGCCAGTTCTCCCCAATTTGATCTATAGATTCAATGTAATCTAATTCCAAATCCCATGGGATTCCTTTCCCCCAACCCTGACTAAAACTGATAAGCTGATTCTAAAATTTGTACAGATAAAACAAAAGTTGATATATAACAAAGACTCTTTTGGAGAATAAGTAGGAAGACTTGTTGTATCAGCTTTTAAGAGTTTAATTATAAAGTCATAAGAATGAAGAGAGTGTGGTACTGATGCTGCAGTAGACAAGTGAATTCAGGGAATAGTAGAGATTCCAGAAGCAGATTTATGTATTTATGGACATAATATAAAAGAGGAGTGGTGGACTTACCTGGTGGTACAATGGATAGGAATCAGCCTGCTACTGCAGGGGACACAGGCTCAATCTCTGGTCCAGGAAGATTCCACAAGCTGTGGAGCAGCTAAGTCCGCACACCACAACCACTGAGCCTGCACCCTAGAGCTTGCGAGTCCCAACTACTGAGCTTGAGTGCTGCAATTGTTGACGCCCACATGCCTAGAGCCAGTGCTGTGCAACGAGAGAAGCTACCATAATGAGAAGCTCATACACCACAACTAGAGAAAGCCTGTGCACAGCACCGAAGACCCAGCACAACCAAAAACAAATAAATAAAATAGAGAAGTGGTATTGAACATACTATGGAAAGGAAGAATTAGTCAATAAGTGGTGCTAGGGAAATACAGGGGGAAAAAGCAGATTCCTACCCCATGGGTATATAGGAAATGAATTCTAGTTGTATTAAAGACTTGGATGGAAAAGCTGATTTTTAAACATCTAAAAGGAAAATAAAGAATAGTATCTTTATGTGTTTGGGATAGAGAAGAATTTCTTAAAACACACACACAATCTTATCCAAAACTGACAACTGAAAAGATCAACAAATTTGACTCTACTAAAACGAAAAGACTTCTGTTCTTCAAAAGACCCCACAAAAGAATTTGTAGACAAACCACAAACCCAGAATAGATATTTGCAAAATATATAACTAGTGGTGTGCTTGTAAATGTTTTAAAACTAATTTTCCAGGGGAAAAAGCCATGATTTGTAGGGTTTGATTTTACCATGGAGGAAATAATCCCACCATAGCCTATTTCAAACTACCAAAACGATGTCTTACACACAGTTTGGAAGAGATGCACAAAATTACTCTTATGAGACCAGGCAAGCCAGTTCCAGTGCGCTACTGCATATTACATTAAAGGATTTGTTTCCAGAATATACGAAGAACTCTTTCTGTATATCAATAATTAAACATCAAGCAATGTCATAGAAAAATGGGTAAAAGACATAGTCATTTTACAAAAGAGGAAATGTGGAGAATAGAAATATACAAAGATTCTCCACCTTCATTAATAATCATACAAATGTTATAATTAAGATTACAATAAGAAACCATATATACTCTATAGGTGGGTTAAAATTAAGAAGTATATTAATACTAAGAAATTGCTAAGACTTGGATCAAGAGAAACTCTTTTTCTTAAAACTTTTTATTTTGTATTGGGGTATAGCTAATTTATGTTGTGATAGTTTCAGATGAACAAAGGGACTCAGCCATATATATACATGTATCTATTCTCCCCCAGACTCCTGTCCCATCTAGGCTGCCACATAACAATGAGCCAAGTTCCATGTGCTATACAGTAGGTCCTTCTTGTTTATTCATTTTAAATATAGCAGAGTGTACATGTCTACCCCAAACTCCCTAAATATCCCTTCCCAGCATCCCTCCTACTGGCAATCACAGGTTTTTTCTCTAAGTCTGTGAGTCCAAGAGGAACTCTTACACAATGCTTCTATGAGTATAAATTGGCACAACTACTCAAGAATTTAAAATTTTTATTATCTTAAAAGTTGAATATTTGAATACCCTACAATCCAGAAATATGTACTCTTTAGGTATCTATTTTAGAGGGATTTTAGCACAAGTATACCAGAAAGCACAAACATGAATGTTCATGGTAGCATTTCTATAATAGTAAAAAACAAACAAATAAAATTCAGCCCAAATGTATCAGTCAGAGTTTGTTCGAAGAAGCAGAACCACTGTGAGAAATTAATGCAATAAGGGATTTATTATAGGGGATTTAATTGTACGCAATTCCAGAAGCTGGCTGCACTGTCTATGTGAAGCTGTTGTTCCTGTATCTGATACTAGAGCTAAAGTCCACAGGACGAGAAGACGGGATGTGAAGTGGGAGTAGCAAGGACATACCGGAATCCACAAGGGTAGACTGGAATCTGCACTAGTCTTTCCCTCCTCCCAAACCCCTGGTGACATTCATTGTGGCGTAAACACACATCTGGCCCACTGGTGTGTGTTTAAGCTGAAGCTGACAATATGAAAGGAATTGGGGAGCTATGGGCCTGCAGGGACTTCCTCCAGTTAAGGAAATAGGGCCACTCCTTCACTGCTACCTTCTTTACTGAGCACAAAATGTCTCTCTGTCTTTTCACATAACCCTGAGAGGCCCAGAGAAGTGAAGTGACCTGTGACCTATAGAAGCCTACTTTTAAGCAGTGTCTTTCTGCATGTTTCTGCATTTCTTCTCAAGAGAGCTCATTTCAATATTTTGGATCTGAGTATCTGCTATTCCTCCCCCTCCAAAGGACATTCCTGACACAGGTACTTGTGCCTGTTGTCTCTCATGATACCGTATAAGCAGGCTTAGGTAGCTTTGAATAACAGATCTGCTTACATGATTAGCCTCCAAGGAAGTTCCTCATTTCACTGTAAATAGATGTCATCTTAGGACTGATTTCCTCCCGAATAACATAATCTTATCTAAATTGGAGCAATGCATCCAAATGTACATTTTATTTAAATGTGAATTGCTGGCTTTCAGCTAAAGACAAATTCTCAAACCTCTGTCCAAATTTGGTACCAAATTATCCATGGTTACTCTGCAACTACTAATCTAGGGGGGAAACACTCTTTGGCAGAAGAGGAAGTCAGTTCCCAAACTTCATTTCTCTATTCTCAGAGACATCAGGATGAAGTTTAAATCCATTACCAAAACATAACAATAGAATTAAAATTATTTAAGGGAGAGACTAAGTCTTTGCCAATTCATTTATTTTGAGCAAAAATAATACAATAAAGTTCCAGTACTGGAAAAGAATTTGGCTAATATTCTTAAGAACAATATCACAATATGTTAACTTGAAGTGACTTTTTCTCCCTCTGTATCTAAAAGCTTTGGGCCAAGGGTAATTAATTGAAAGTGAGTGCAATTTTATATTAGATGTTTTGCTGTGGCTTTAGATTTTAAATAACAAACACTTTAGTTTAAATCATTTCAGTGAGTGAAAATCTGATTCTGTAAAGTAACAAATGGGAAGTTAGTGATTTTAATTTGCAATTCTTTTCTCTGTAAAACTGTTTGTCATAAAAGTCTTCACATGGTGAGTTCTGCTACTGACTTTAAAATATAATTTAACTCACTAAAATATGATTCATAGTCCAGTTTTTCAGAGATGTATTTTTTTGTACAAAGTGAGAGATGTTAGTATTTCTTTCATTTCTTAATCTCTTTCTCTATTCTTTTTTGCTAATTTATTTTCACTGTTAAGATAATTTTTTGTAAATATGGTACTTACTGAGTTATATTCTAATATGGTTATTATTCAGAAACATCAAAAGAGGGAGATAGACAAAGTTCCTCCTGCAAGGGAGCCATCAATCACTAAAACCACCAGTCGACTGAGCTTAAGACAGTTCTACATACAAGCAATAATTGGCTGCTTTGACTTTCTCTTTCTTTACTCCTTTGGGTCTATACTTGAGGAGTTAAGGTATCTAGATCTTGGGCTCTGAGTACCTGCCATGAGAACTAGATTCAAGATGGAGATTAAGGTAAGGAAGTTTATTAGGACATGCTTTTGGAATTAAACCAATGTATTGCTCTGGACTCGGGGAAGGCAATGGCACCCCACCCCAGTACTTTTGCCTGGAAAAATCCCATGGATGGAAGAGCCTGGTAGGCTCCAGTCCATGGGGTCGCTAAGAGTCGGACACGACTGAGCGACTTCACTTTCACTTTTCACTTTCATGCATTGGAGAAGGAAATGGCAACCCACTCCAGTATTCTTGCCTGGAGAATCCCAGGGACGGGGGGAGCCTGGTGAGCTTCCGTCTATGGAGTCGCGCAGAGTCGGACACGACTGAAGCGACTTAACAGCAGCAGCAGCAGCATTGCTCTGGACTAGACCAATATTCTTGTTTTGTTTATTTATTAATTTATTTTTGGCTGCACTGGGTCTTCATTGCTATGTGCTGGCTTTCTCTAGTCGCTGAGAGGGGGCCTACTCTCTAATTGCAATACACGGGCTTTTCACTGCAGTGGCTTCTCTTGTTGCAGAGTGTGGGCTGTAGACGCAGGGGGATATAAGATCCAGCTGTTCCTTTCCATGTGGATATTCTCTTTTGAATATTGATTTTGGAGGATATGTGTTTATTTTAAAGAAGGCAACATTTTTTAAATCAAGGGCCATAAATATTAGTGGCTAAACATTTTCAAAAATTTGAAATTCAATCACAATCTTCATTATCAATGAGCAATTTAGAAGAACGAGGCTGCAGTCCATGGGGTTGCTGAGGGTTGGACACGACTGAGCGACTTCACTTTCACTTTTCACTTTCACGCATTGGAGAAGGAAATGGCAACCCACTCTAGTGTTCTTGCCTGGAGAATCCCAGGGACGCGGGAGCCTGGTGGGCTGCTGTCTATGGGGTCGCACAGAGTCAGACACGACTGAAGTGACTTAGCAGCCACAGCAGCAGCAGCATTGTTATTGAAACAAATTTACTATATTTTCCAGACACTATCTTAAGAATTGAAAAACTGGTGGTTTTTGCTTTTTGGAAAATATGATACATTTTCTTCTCAACGTTTCCTTTTGTTTTTGCTTTATGTGGCCTCATAGCTCTCTCCATGCCCTGTGTATCACTTTCCAAAATCTGTTCTTGCTGTCAGGTAGAGATATTTAGCAACAAAGAAAAATCTAAGCAGGACCCACCCAGCTTTTATATCCTACATGGCTGAACTTTAATGAAAGTTTGAGTTTTTCCAAAATCTGGTCTTCACTGACTGGGGAGGAAAACCAGCTTGGAAAAAAAAAAAAAAATGCCTTCAGCATGTGAACCATGTAATTTTATTTGAACTCAGGAATTCCAAGAATACTTGCTTATTGAAAACACAGTTATGTTTTTGTGTTGAAACTTGTTATGGAGAAGGATAAGTGCTAGTTCTTTCCTCCACTACTTTTTCTCAAAAACATAAAAAAAAATTAAAGACAGAGTGGCTGGCAGAAAAATAATATGGAGGGGATGAGTCGGACCATGTCCTGTCCTGAAACCTATGCCTTCCTTGGGAGATCTGTATCTATTTTGTGGGATCTACTGAGCCCCACTCAGCTTCAGATAGCCTTTTCCCCCTCTGATGAGAATTCAAGGCTCCCCCTGGCCTGATCCTCAAGACTAGTTGGCTCACTGTTCTACTTGCTGACGTCAGTGTAAATGCTATGCCAGCAGCAAGACTAGAACTTCTGGGTTCCTGCAGGGCAAACTGGCCAAGCAGAACATTTTAAGGTCTGGCCAGGTTTAAGGGGATCCAGTGTTAAGAATAACATTAATAACTAGCATTTGGGGGAAATATATACTATGTGTCAGTTGCAATACTGGGTGTATGTTGTTGTTGTTGTTTTTTAATGTGAATTACCTTATCAAATCCTCACAACAATCCTTTGTGGAATTTGATGCTTATGGAAGTTTAAGAACCCAGAGTTTGAAACCAATCAGCCTGTCTCCAGAGCTCTTGATCTTCTTCCCTATTCTGCGAGCCCTGACATTTATTAATGGGTCTCCATGTACTAGATTGGAATCTCAGGCACCAGGGTAGCAGATGCTGTTGGTGCCCTGCCCATGTCTCCTTGAGGCTGTACCAACTGCCAGCAACTGCACCACCTATCAGTGACTTCCTCTAGTGGTAAGAGGTCCAGCTGTGAGTATGGAGGTTGGGTGTTCGGAGATTTAATGCCTCCCAGGAGCAGCCCTTAAGTACTGATTGGCAGGAGCTGTTTATAAATCTCCAGTGCCCTTGCTTCTCAGATGCAGTAATTCAGAAGTATGGGATCTACACTGGTTCCCAGAATTCCCCAGAGGGACTAAGCACCCATTATCCATAGTGCTCATGTGCTTGAAAACACTCTCCTCATTGATTATCTTCCCATTCTTGCGTATTTCCCTGCCGGCATTTCCTGATACCAACATCGAAATGAACTATTGGCATGTGTATTCTCGTTGGCTTCTAGGGGAACCAAAACGAAGACAAAGAGTAAAGGAAAGGAGGGTCTGTGAAGAAGGAGAAGGCAGGTGGAGGAGCTGCTGCATTTCTGGAAAGAGGGGATGCTTCTGTTGAAAGTAGCCTCATAGGTGATTCCCTGCTCTTGAAGGCGACAGTGTCTTTGTGAGACATGAGAGAAAGGTTTCGAAGGATTATAGAATATTGACACACTGGATGGTTCTTTTACGGCTCGGTTGGTGCAATGTTTGTCAGAGGTCCCTTTTGCTCCACTGTTTTTAAGTGTACTTTTGCCTAGCGTTTTAGTTGGAAGTAAGAGAAGCTTCCTTGGTGGCTCAGACAGTAAAAGAATCTGCCTGCAATGCAGGAGACCTGGGTTTGATCCCTGGGTTGGGAGGATCCCCTGGAGAAGGGAACGGCAACCCACTCCAGTATTCTTGCCTGGAGAAACCCATGGACAGAGGAGCCTGGGGGCTACAGTCCATGGGGTCACAAAGAGTTGGACACAACTGAAGCGACTTAGCACAAATGCACAACAGGTAAACTGTTTTTTATTTCCTTGATCATGGAAGGACGTGGGCTTAATAACAAATATATACAGGCAGTGGCCAGCTTATTCCAATACACCTGGCTGATAGAAGATGTTTCCTTCTACCTGGTTAAGGTAAAAACCTGGAGGGAGCTCTTGCCACCTTTGTCAGTTTTCTTGTCTTTATTACAGAGGGGAAAACCTCTGAGAACCATAATCTTGCTTGGGATTGGGAAAGTGTAGGTTGAGGGGAGAAATTGTAATGCTCCCTTCCTCAGGGTCCTGCAGAAATTGCTCTCTGATGGGAAGCAACACAGTGCAGCACACAATCAAACCCCAAGGGCCCTTCACAGGAAACAGCCTGCCTTTGCTCACTTTCTAAAAATGCCCACTGAGTAGGGGAGAGTCTTCCTTGGTGAATCATGTATTGAATGGTGTGGTGCATTAATATTGTTGAAATACTATCCAACTGCTAAAAGGCGAATTCCTTGATTCACTTTATAGATTCAACATCCTACTTAAGTGATGCAATTCCTTCTTCCCTCTCTTCCTTCCACTGCTTATTAATATTTTCACATGACCTTTTGGATAGATTATCATTTCATTTTTGCTTAAGGTATAAAGGATGTTATTTGCTAGGTGAATATGAAAATGCCAATTTCATTCATTTTCTTAGCAAAGCAATTTTTCTGCATGAAGGCTCATAAAAAATATTCTTAGGAATTGAAAAAATAGTTAAGTCTGCCTGATATAAAATATGTATATTTTATTAGTGAGAAAATAAGTTTGTAGAGAGATACTGTATTCAAGTTGTTAAGTGTTCGTGTTCTGGGTTCAAGTTTTGACTCCACCACTTCCTTCTTTACTCTGAACCTTGAGCCTCTCTGAGCCTTAGTTTCTTCACCTGTAAAGTAAGGATAATAATAGCTACCTCATATGGTTGTTAGGATGATGAACATTAAACATTGTAAAGTGCTTAGAGCAGTATCTAGCACATAATGAGAGCTGAATACTAGTTATTATTATTATCATTTGTGTAATAGCACTCATCATAGAAAGTTCTTTGTGTCTAATTCAAAATATGCTTCTAAGGGCATAGATTACTCTGACCTTTCAGTCTCCAGAATCATTAAAAAAAAGAATCTGACAAGATAGGTATTAGCATTTCCACTCTACAGACAAGGAATAGTTAAAATAGTTTAGAGAGCTAGCAAGGCAACAGAAAGGTGATGAACAAGACCAAGTAGTCCATAAGCATGGGCTCCACTCACTCATGAGGACCGCTAGTGAATGACCTAAAGTTACTTCAACCCCTTAGTATCCTCTGGTCTCTACAGCGGAGTTGTTACACCCTTTGGATAGCTCTTTCACCAGGAAATCAATAAAATTCAGATTTTCTGGAAGAGGATTCATGCCCACACTGGTACAGAATCCAGTGTACCAGGATTTTGACTTGTTTGTATGCTGATAGGAGAACTGTATAGAGATTCTAGTCTACATATAGAGTACAGACAGAAGGCACTTTAGCTTTTAACTCCTAATCAACTCTTTATTAACTCTTATTAATATGCATGAGAATCTGGTAGGTATTTGTTTAAAATGTTAATTCTTGGGCCACACCGTGAAGGGATTCTGACTCAGGAAGCCTGGGATTTGGTCATGGAAGCTGCATTTTATTTTGTATTATTTTGTGTGTGGCAGATTATCTTTTCTTTTTTAAATTGAAGTATAATTAGATACAATATTACATGTTATAGGTGTATAATACAGTGATTCACTATTTTAAAGGTTGTACTCCATTTATGGTCATAAAATACTGGCTATATTCCTTATGCTGTACACTATATCCTTATAGCTTATTTTATATACAATAGCTTATAGATATCTGCATTTTAAGTGTATCTCCAGACAGTTCTGATGCAGGTGATAAGTGGACCACAATTTGGGAAAATTGATCTCCTCAATAACAAATTAACATACAAAATAGCTATTTTTTCTGATTAAAAAAGAAAAAATATTACCATTTTTCTGCTTATAAAAGAAAGAAAAAAAAAAAAACAGAAAATGCCAGGAATAAAAAAGAAAAGAAAACTATGCATAATAAGATGAGCGTTCTTGCCTGGAGAATCCCAGGGATGGTGGAGCCTGGTGGGCTGCCACCTTTGGGGTCGCACAGAGTCGGACACGACTGAAGCGACTTAGCAGCAGCAGTAGCAGCACTGCAAATATTTTGATGGCTTTCCCTTTAGTTTTATTTTTTAATGTGTAGCCACTTTTTCATATCCTTTAGTACTTATAATCAAGTGTATTAAATGTGGTTTCATAAATATATTCCTTTTATGTTAAGTGTTTAGTGGTTTTATAAATTAATTTTGTGTTTTAAATATATGTAAACTTACTCTATGAAAACTACTTATATTCTTGTTGAGGCTAGAGATTGGACTAGATAAGATTTCAGGCCCATTCTGATTAAGATCTCATACTTGTGAGATTCGTGTAATTCTTTGAGTGTAAGAATTAACCCCATTCAAACATGTAAAAATCTGTTCAATATCACTAATCATCAGAGAAATTAAAATCAAAACCCCAAATGGATATTATCTCACATCCATAAAGACAGCTACTATTAAAGAAGCAGAAAATAACAAGTGTTGGTGAGGATGTGGAGAAATTAAAACCCTGTGCAGTGTTGCCTGGGTTGAAAAATGGTTCAATCTCTATGAAAAACAGTATTGGAAGTTCCTCAAAAAATTAAAAATGGCACTAGCATACGATCCAGTTATCCCCTTTCTGGGTGTGTATCTAAAGGAATTGAAAGCCGGGACTTGAACAGATGTTTGTGCACCAAAGTTCCCAGCAGCTTTATTCACAGTAGCCAAAGTGTAGAAACAACCCAAGCATCCACATATGGATGAATGGATAAACAGAATGTGTAATATATTTATACAATGGGCTATTTGCCTTAAAAAAGAATGACATACTATCACATGCTACATACAACATGCATGAATCTTAAGGACATTATACTAAGTGAAACAAGCCAGTTGCAAAAAAGACAATTAGTGTATGATTCCACTTATATGAGGTGGAAACTGAACTAGTCAAACTCACAGAAATAGAAAGTAGAATGGTGGTTATTAGCGGCTGGGAGTCAGGGGGAAAGAGAAGCTATTGTTGACAAGATATATAGTTTCAGTTTTACAAAATGCAAAGTTCTGGTGATTTGTTTCAGACAGGGTGAATATACTAAAAATAGTTCAGTTCAGTTGCTCAGTCATGTCTGAGTCTTTGTGACCCCATGGACTGCAGCGCTCCAGGCTTCCCTGTCTATCACAAACTCCCAGAGCTTATTCCAACTCATGTCCATCGAGTCGGTGATGTCATCCAACCATCTCATCATCTTTCGTCTCCTTCTCCTCCTGCCTTCAATCTTTCCCAGCATCAGGGTCTTTTCCAATGAGTCAACTCTTCACATCAGGTGGCCAAAATATTGGAGTTTCAGCTTCAGCATCAGTCCTTCCAATGAATATTCAGGACTGATTTCCTTTAGGATTGACTGGTTGGATCTCCTTGCAGTCCAAGGGACTCTCAAGAGTCTTTTCCAACACCACAGTTCAAAAGCATCAGTTCTTTGGCACTCAGCCTTCTTTCTGGTCCAACTTACATGCATACATGACTACTGGAAAAACCATAACTTTGACTAGATGGATCATTGTTGGCAAAGTAATGTTTCTGCTTTTTAATATGCTGTCTAGATTTGTCATAACTTTTCTTCCAAGGAGCAACCATCTTTTAATTTCATGGCTGCAGTCACCATCTGTAGTGATTTTGGAGCCCAAGAAAATAAAGTCTGACACTGTTTCCACTGTTTCTGAATCTATTTGCCATGAAGTGATGGGTCTGGATGCCATGATCTTAGTTTTCTGAATGTTGAGCTTTAAGCCAACTCTTTCACTCTCCTCCTTCACTTTCATCAAGAGGCTTTTGAGTTCCTCTTCACTTTCTGCCAGAAGGGTGGTATCATCTGCATATCTGAGGTTATTGATATTTCTCCTGGCCATCTTGATTCCAACTTGTGTTTCTTCCAGTCCAGTGTTTCTCATGATGTACTCTGCATGTAACTTAAATAAACAGGGTGACAATATACAGCCTTGACATACTCCTTTTCCTATTTGGAACCAGTCTGTTGTTCCATGTCCAGTTCTAACTGTTGCTTCCTGACCTGCATACAAATTTCTCAAGAGGCAAATCAGGTGGTCTGGTATTCCCATCTCTCTCAGAATTTTCCACAGTTTATTGTGATCCACACAGTCAAAGGCTTAAGCATAGTCAATAAAGCAGAAGTAGATGTTTTTCTGGAACTCTCTTGCTTTTTCCATGATCCAGCGGATGTTGGCAATTTGATCTCTGGTTCCTCTGCCTTTTCTAAAACCAGCTTGAACATCAGGAAGTTCACAGTTCACATATTGCTGAAGCCTGGCTGTTCTCCTTTCCCAGTTTGGAACTAGTCTGTTGTTCCATGTCTGGTTCTAACTGTTGCTTCTTGACCTGCATACAGGTTTCTCAGGAGGCAGGTAAGGTGGTCTGGTATTCCCATCTTTTTAAGAATTTTCCACAGTTTGTTGTGATTTACACTGTCAATGATGCAGAAGTAGATGTTTTTCTGGAATCTCTTGCCTTTTCTATGATCCAACAGATGTTGGCAATTTGACCTCTGGTTCCTCTGCAATTTTCAAATCCAGCTTGAACATCTGGAAATTCTCGGTTCATGCACTGTTGAAGCCTAGCTTGGAGAGTCTCATTTGCATCCATTAAGGGTTATTAATAATAAGCCATTCTGGCTTTATGGTTAATTAAATGATTCTTAGTAAAATTTAACACTATTTACTGTGAGGAGGACTTTGGACAAGGTAGACTGGTTAATCACATTTTCATTTACTGAAATTTTAAAAAATTTAAATGTTTGTACTTTTTAAATCAAAATTTCAACTATAGGGGAAAGTAGAGTGAATAGCATGTTGATTTCCCTAGTAGCCATCACTTAGCTTCGAATATAATCAACTCATGGCCAACTTTGTTTCATACATACTTCCACCTTCTCCACTCATCCCCAGATTATCTTGAACCACAACCCAGACATCGTATTATTTTAGCTGAGATATTATCAATCTTCAGGAGGGCATAAATGCTAATCAAGAATCCATCCCAGAAGCAAATACATTAGCAAATATAAATTCAAAAGTATCATACAAAAAATACAAAAAAGCAAATACAAACATATCATAAAGTTGAATGTTTAAAGCATATTAAACAATCCAAAACTAAAGCAGTATCATATTCAGTGAATATTGTGATAGGCTCTTATAGAGGTTCCCCCAAGTTGGGAGTGATGTGTGCAGAATCAGAATCCAGTCAGTTTGTACCGTCATAAGAAGTCTTTCGGAGAGGGCAGTGGCACCCCACTCCAGTACTCTTGCCTGGAAAATCCCATGGATGGAGGAGCCTGGTAGGTCCTCGTAGGTCCATGGGGTCGCTGGGAATCAGATACGACTGAGTGACTTCACTTTCACTTTTCACGTTCATACATCGGAGAAGGAAATGCCAACCCACTCCAGTATTCTTGCCTGGAGAATCCCAAGGACAGGGAAGCCTGGTGGGCTGCCGTCTATGGGGTTGCACAGAGTCGGACACGACTAAAGTGACTTAGCAAGAAGTCTTTAGGACTCTGTGGGAGAGGGTGAGGGTGGGATGGTTTGGGAGAATGGTATTGAAACACGTATATTATCATATGTGAAACATATCGCCAGTTCAGGTTCGATACATGATACAGGGTGCTTGGGGCTGGTACACTGGGATGACCCAGAGAGATGGGATGGGAAGGGAGGTGGAAGGGGGGTTCAGGATGGGGAACACATGTACACCTGTGGCGGATTCATGTCAATGTATGACAAAACCAATACAATATTGTAAAATAATTAGCCTCCAAAAGAAAGAAAGAAGTCTGTGAATGTGTGAAGGGCAGAGAGCCTACTTTTAGTTTGATGACTCAGAGTGCTTTTCCTCCTAATCCTTCTCTCACTAGTCTTGCGACAGTGCCTGAGGCTCCACATTACTACATTTCTCTCTTTGATTTGCCCACACTGTAGACCTCATTTAAAGCAGAAAAGTGGGGCATTATCAATCATTAGCAACTTTGTCTTATGGAATTTTTTTTCATTACAAAAGTAACATGTATTCATTATAGACAATTTGGAAAACACAAAAAACCCTCCCAAAGAACACAAAATAGCACCCATAATCAAGGGTAAACACCAATATTTTAGTGAATTTTCTTCCATTTTCTCCTAGGCATTTTTATACATTTTTTTTTCATGAACATGGGATATTTTACATACTGCCTTTTTTCTGCTTTCATTACTTCATAATATATACTGAATATACTTCTATGTGATTAAATTTTCTTCCCCATAACTTTTATTTTTGCAAAACATTTCATTGTAAGGAAGGACTATAACTAATGTCTTTTGAAGGACATTTAGATTATTTCCTCTTAGCTATCTTTGTGGGGTACATTCTTAAAGCTAAACTCTATGCATACTGGTGTTTATTTCTTAAAAAAATCACTAAAGGAAAAGAAATTGTTGGTTCCAAAGGTAACATATCTTTAAGCTCTCCCACTCTTTTTAAAAATGTAATACCAGCTACTCTTTGAGCTTCCCTGGTGGCTCAGACAGTAAAGAATCCGCCTGCAATGTGGGAGACCTGGGCTCTATCCCTGGTTTGGGAAGATCCTCTGGATAAAGGCATGACAACCCACTCCAGTATTCTTGCCTGGAGAACCTGAATGGACAGAGGAGCCTGGCAGGCTACAGTCCACGGGGTTGCCGAGTAGCACACAGCTGAGCGACTAAGCACACAGCACACCAGCTACTCTTTAGAAAAGTTGCACCTATTCTTCTAGCAAAAGTTTATAAATGTACCTCTGTTTCTGTGCCCCAACACTATTGCTTGTAATTAAAAAGAGTTCGTTAGTTTGATACATGAAACCTTGTACCTATTAGATTTCCCTTACACTTTAGTCTTAGCTCAGAATAGAGTTCAGTAAGTTTGACTTGAAAGTGATGGTGGTGTGCAGAAAGGAAGAAAAGGTACATCCAGAGCATAGGAATTGCTAGTGTATTTTACAGATTAATGTTAGACTGTGATATCTGAAAGTTTGAAAATCCCATTCATAGGGTTTCTATCACAATGGAGGGGGGCACTATTAAGTAAGGGGTTGTGGAGAGAGTCAGATATTTTACTTCTCCCTGGACAGGGAGAAAGGCCTACAGGATCTCACTGCCTGGAGCAACTACCACAGGTCAGCTCAATCTAGAGATCAATAGATCTGTAGAAGGAAGACCAGTTCTTTTCAGATCTGGTGAGGCATGTCCACCACTCTGGTCCTGTTAACATCACACCAATATTACCTACCTTGAAGATTAGCTGCGGAACAAAATCAAGTCATGCATTTGAAAATCTTTTGCAAACCTTAAATGCTACAAAGTAGCGTGTTAGGGAAATTAGATTATAAATCAGCAAGTAAAGTTAAAACTGAGTGCAATGAAAAGTACTTACAAATTCCTTAAACTATGTGTGCTGCTACTGCTGCTGCTAAGTCGCTTCAGTCGTGTCTGACTCTGTGCGACCCCATAGACGGAAGCTCACCAGGCTCCCCATCCCTGGGATTCTCCAGGCAAGAACACTGGAGTGGGTTGCCATTTCCTTCTCCAATGCATGAAAGCGAAAAGTGAAAGTGAAGCCGCTCAGCGACCCCATGGACTGGAGCCTACCAGGCTCCTCCGTCCATGGGATTTTCCAGGCAAAAGTACTGGGGTGGGGTGCCATTGTGTGAGTGCAGTTTAATGCTGACATTTAGGAGGTACGTGAGAACAAAGACCCTCTGAAGGAGAGCTGGGAGAAATACACCCTCAGGAAATTTTCAAGTGGAACTGGTGCCCTGTAACTTATCTTTAATTTCCTCTCTCTTTCTGCCAAATGCATAACTGAATCTGAGAATGTTAGATGACTGTATGATGCAACTGTGTTATTTTTCTACAATTTTATATTAGCAAGTCAAGGAACTGCTCTGGGCCTCTTTATTTGTCTAATGGTGCAGTTTAGTTGGATCAGGGTTTCATCTAAATCTTCCTTTGACAAATATTTTCAGTTTACTATCCTTACTATTTAATATGTTCCAGGCTGCTATGCTGTTTGTCGGGAAAAAAAAAACACCAGGAAGGAGACATAGTCTGGCCACAAGAGGCTGGTGAGTGGTGAGGCAGTTTAAGCTTTGCTTTGAGGAAACCTGGATTCTTTTATCACCTTCTGGGGAATGCAGTGAATGTTTAGGAAAATTATGTAAAGTTACATATTTTGCTCTGAATACCAGCTACAATACTACATCTGATATGGATTAAGTTAGTTTCTTTTCTTGCTGTTTATTTATTCATGAGAGTTAACTTAAAAAAAAAAAAAAAAACAAACTTGGGCTCTTAAAAAAAAAAAGCTTTTAATTGAAACACAGGGAAAAATTCAGACTGTACAAAGACGCAGATAATGAGAAGAAAATCTTTTAATCCAGAACCCCATTCCCCTACTCCACATTCCCTAGCCACTCCTGCATCCTCCTTTTCAGAGGTAATTCCAGGGTCAACGCTTAAAGAAACTCTTATTGTTAAGGTGATCCCTGGGGTCCAAAAAGTTAAACATCGAACTACACAATTGCTTAAGTCGGTTCCAGTTCCAAAATTAAATCCCATACTCTACTGAGAGTGCAAAAGAGAAAACCTTGCCTTGTCTAACATTATGGCTGGTAAATGGACACAAGATTGCAAACCGAATTAAAAAATATACACTACATTTAGAATTCCTGAAGGACAGAAAACAGGATTCAGGCATTTTTACGTCAAGTGGTTTATTTATGAATTCAAATAAAGGCTCCCCTGGAGAATCCCAGAGACAGGGGAGCCTGGTGGGCTGCCGTCTATGGGGTCGCACAGAGTCGGACACGACTGAAGCGACCTAGCAGCAGCAGCAGCTAGCCTGTAAACTCCATGAGGGCAGGGACTTCACCACCAGCTTTCACTGCAGACCTTGGCATACAACAAGGGTTCACTGGACAAGGGACCCACAACCCTGCACAGAGACCGCGGCTCACAGGCCAGGACAGGAACTGGAGCAGCAAACGTCACGTGAGTCGCCCTCCCATGCACATGCCCCCCGACCCAGGCGATGCAGCTCCGGACCCACCCCAACCAGAGACTTCACCAATCAGGGAAGGAAAGTTAAATTTGGCCAGGCAAGGGGCGGTCCCAGATCGTAGTCTCCGAGTAGCTGCGTCTTGCCGGCCCGGCCCACTCGTCGCCGAGTCTCAGGCATTAGTCCCGCCTTCTAGCCTTGACTATACAGCCTACATAGCAACTGGGAGGAGCAGAGGAGCCAGAGCAGGGCAAGGCGCATGCGTGTTGAGCTGAAGCCCAAGGCGGAGTTTCAGACAGCAGAGGGGGAGTGAAGATTATCTCCAGTACGCACGCGCGCAGCAGCCCTCACAGGCAAGACACAGGCGGCGCTGCGTGGTGACGCCAGAGCGGCCCGAGGAAGGGGCGGGGCCAGGACCGGGGCGGGACTTCCAGCTCCTCCCGCCCCCTCCCCATCCAGCCTCTCCCTCCCCCTCCTACCCCAACACTGGGCCCCGTCTGCGCTGGGGTGCCTTCGTAGCTTAGCGTTGTGTCGGCCTGGCCCGGCCCGGCCAGAGGGCAGATGCCCGGAGCTGCCACCGGGGCCGCCGCCGATTCGGCCGGTGGCGGTGTGGGAGACGGGCGTCCGACCCTGGGCCGCTGAGTGTGACGGACGGGGCCGGCGGCCGCCTGGCGCCGCGGCGTCTGAGGCTCCGCGCGGACCATGTATTTCCTGAGCGGCTGGCCCAAGAGGCTGCTCTGCCCTTTGGGGAGCCCGGCCGAGGCGCCTTTCCACGTTCAGTCCGACCCCCAGAGGACTTTCTTCGCCGTACTGGCCCCAGCTCGCCTCAGCATCTGGTACAGTCGGGTAAGTAGAGCCTCTCGCCGCTTCCTCCCGGCTTCCCGGCACCATCCAGCCCCCAACTTCCACCCAGAGTCTGGGACCCCTGCCCCTTCGCACCAGACCCACTCGTCTTCGCCGTCCTTGTTCCACCTCCTTGGTTGCGCGAACCCCCGGATCTGGACACGTCCTCTGGCCAGGGCTCCGGAGTGGATGCCGTCGCTGCTGCCCCAAATCCCTGCACCTCCCTGCGTTGGGCCGGCGGCCGCGCACAGTGCGGACCCCACGCGCTCTTTCGGCCGAGCCCAGATTTTCCTTCCTCTCTCTTCCCCCATTCGCTGAGGAACAAATTTGGTTAAACTTTCCACAACTAGGAATCTGGCTGCTGTTGTTCCCTAGTCCTACCTTGCTTTAAAGACCATTGTTTTGAAGTTGGGGAAAGCCTGTTGGGCTTTACCCAGTCAGTGCCAGACTTGACATGCGGTGATAACATTTCTACAACTACTGCCAGAGGTGTTTTTTTTTTTTTTTTTTTATTGAAGGTCTGGTAACCCAATTCCTCGCCTTACCCTAACATCTCTTCACTTTTAGGTCAGTTATTTTCTATGCAGCTCTTGGACTCTTCTGTAGAGAATTATAGGGGGGTTAATAGGAGCGGAAGTGGGACTCAATCTCCTCTCGCCTTCTGGTATTCGCACCTGGAAGTAATAAGATTTGGGAAGCGCTTGAACCAGTGTTCTGTTTTTGCTTTCTGTGAATCGTGCTTTTTTATTTCTTGTATCTAATTAGTGAGTGGTTGAAAGAATAACTTTAAAAATAACTGGTGGATTTCCTTATTTTCCTTGAACGCTGCTCAGGTTTGTTTATAAGCAATAGAATAGAGGATACAAATTTCCCCCCACCCTCCCGAGAGAAGGCGGTGCTAATCTGTGTCAGTGAAGTTGTTAACCTTTGAAAGCTGATATTTACCAAGTGGAAATAGGTTTCCACCTTAGCTTTGTTAGATACATGTGAAATACTGGGTTTAATCAAATTAGTTAAAACTGTCACATCTGTGTGACTATTTGAATGCCTGTAAGGCCCTTGACTTGGAGAAGGCAATGGCACCCCACTCCAGTACTCTTGCCTGGAAAATCCCACGGATGGAGGAGCCTGGTAGGCTGCAGTCCATGGGGTCGCTAAGAGTCAGACATGACTGAGCGACTTCACTTTCCCTTTTCACTTTCATGCATTGGAGAAGGAGATGGCAACCCACTCCAGTGTTCTTGCCTGGAGAATCCCAGGGATGGTGGAGCCTGGTGGGCTGCCATCTATGGGGTCACACAGAGTTGGACACGACTGAAGTGACTTAGCATAGCATAGCATAGCATAGCAAGGCCCTTGACTATCCTCACACACAGCCCTGGTAAAAGTAATGATGAGATGTAGGTATTTCTGATATCTTTTATATGACTGTAATAGTTAGGTTTTAAACTATAGTGTTTGCCATTAAGTTTTGGCTGATTTAATTTTTAAATACGTCTCAGAACAAAACAGGACTTTGTGTTGTTTTGTTGTCACAAAACAGCAATGTGACACTTCTGTCTGGTGCTTGATTACATGTTTTTATGTATTGCATATCATCTGGTTCTTAAATGAGATACTAATTCATTTACATCATGTATGCCACCTGAGTAATTTCTTTTTTTGTTTGTATATATTATTTTTAAGGCATATAAAAAATAATTAGAAGGTGAATTTAAATTGCCTTCTGAACTTTAGTTAATAATTTCACTCTAATGTAACAAACTGTAAAGCCTGAAATACAACTTTGCTTAACTCCATAAAGGACAGGCCTAACTTAATTTTATCACCCAACACCTGGTGGCTCAGACGGTGAAGAATCTGCCTGCAATTCAGGAGACTCGGATTCGATCCCTGGGTCAGGAAGATCCCCTGGAGGAGGGAATGGCTACCCACTCCAGTATTCTTGCCTGGAGGATTCCATGGACAGTAGAGCCTGGCAGACTGTAGTTCATTGAGTCACAGAGAGTCAGACAGGGCTGAGCGACTAACACAACTTAATTTTAGGTGACTGCAGCCATGAAATTAAAACACGCTTACTCCTTGGAAGTAAAGTTATGACCAACCTAGATAGCATATTGAAAAGCAGAGACATTACTTTGCCAACAAAGGTCCATCTAGTCAAGGCTATGGTTTTTCCAGTAGTCATGTATGGATGTGAGAGTTGGACTGTGAAGAAGGCTGAGTGCCGAAGAATTGATGCTTTTGAACTCTAGTGTTGGAGAAGACTCTTGAGAGTCTCTTGGACTGCAAGGAGATCCAGCTAGTCCATTCTGAAAGAGGTAAGTCCTGGGTGTTCTTTGGAAGGAATGATGCTAAAGCTGAAACTCCAGTACTTTGGCCACCTCATGCAAAGAGTTGACTCATTGGAGAAGACTCTGATGCTGGAAGGGATCGGGGGCAGGAGGAGAAGGGGACAACAGAGGATGAGATGGCTGGATGGCATCACTGACTGGATGGACGTGAGTTTGAGTGACCTCCGGGAGTTGGTGATGGACAGGGAGGCCTGGCGTGCTGTAATTCATGGGGTCACAAAGAGTCTGACTCGACTGAGCACTGAACTGAACTGAAACTTAATATGGGCTTCCCTCTTAGCTCAGTTGGTAAAGAGTCGTCTGGCGATGCTGGAGACCCCGGTTCGATTCCTGGGTTGGGAAGATCCCCTGGGAAAAGGATAGGCTACCCACATTAATATTCTTGGGCTTCCCAGGTGGCTCAGTCGGTAAAGAATCCACCTGCAATGCAGGAGATGTGGGTGTGATCCCTAGGTTGGGAAGATCCCCTGGAGGAGGGCATGGCAACCCATTCTTAATATTCTTGCCTGGAGAATCTCCATGGACAGAAAAGCCTGGTGGGCTGCAGTTCATGGGGTCACTGTCAGACACGACAGCCACTAAGTGCAGTACACAGCATAAACTTAATATGAAGGAAGAATAGACCAGAAGCCTGTAGACTACTTTATTTATCTGTAAAAGAAACAAAAATATTCCTTGACTGTCTTAGGGATACTGTGAATATTGAGAATATCCGGGTATTTTGTGTGTGTTTTGTTTTGCTTTTGGACTTAGATACTAAACAAATCTATAGCAGTCCTGGTCAATGTAAAACTGGTCATACCCCTTTCCTTCAAATTCCAATGGTGCTCACAGATTGCCGGGGCCACTATCATTCAGTTCAGTTCAGTCGCTCAGTCGTGTTCGACTCTTTGCGACCCCATGAATTACAGCATGCCAGGCCTCCCTGTCCATCACCAACTCCAGGAGTTCACCCAGACCCACGTCCATCGAGTCAGTGATGCCATCCAGCCATCTCATCCTCTGTCGTCCCCTTCTCCTCCTGCCCCCGATCCCTCCCAGCATCAGAGTCTTTTCCAATGAGTCAACTCTTCGCATGAGGTGGCCAAAGAACTGAGTTTCAGCTTTAGCATCATTCCTTCCAAAGAAATCCCAGGGCTGATCTCCTTCAGAATGGACTGGTTGGATCTCCTTGCAGTCCAAGGGACTCTCAAGAGTCTTCTCCAACACCACAGTTCAAAAGCATCAATTCTTCAGCGCTCAGCCTTCTTCCCAGTCCAACTCTCACATCCATACATGACCACAGGAAAAACCATAGCCTTGACTAGGCGAACCTTTGTTGACAAAGTAATGTCTCTGCTTTTCAATATGCTATCTAGGTTGGTCATAACTTTCCTTCCAAGGAGTAAGCATCTTTTAATTTCATGGCTGCAGTCACCATCTGCAGTGATTTTGGAGCCCAGAAAAACAAAGTCTGACACTGTTTCCACTGTTTCCCCATCTATTTGCCATGAAGTGATGGGACCAGATACCATGATCTTCATTTTCTGAATGTTGAGCTTTAAGCCAACTCTTTCACTCTCCACTTTGACCTTCATCAAGAGGCTTTTTAGTTCCTCTTCACTTTCTTCCAGAAGGGTGATGTCATCTGCATATCTGAGGTTATTGATATTTCTCCTGGCCATCTTGATTCCAACTTGTGTTTCTTCCAGTCCAGCATTTTTCATGATGTACTCTGCATATAAGTTAAATAAACATGGTGACAATATACAGCCTTGACATACTCCTTTTCCTATTTGGAACCAGTCTGTTGTTCCATGTCCAGTTCTAACTGTTGCTTCCTGACTTGCATACAAATTTCTCAGGAGGCAGATCAGGTGGTCTGGTATTCCCATCTCTTGAAGAATTTTCCACAGTTTATTGTGATCCACACAGTCAAAGGCTTTGGCATAGTCAATAAAGCAGAAATAGATGTTTTTCTAGAACTCTCTTGCTTTTTCGATGATCCAGCGGATGTTGGCAATTTGATCTCTGGTTCCTCTGCCTTTTCTAAAACCAGCTTGAATGAACATCAGGAAGTTCACGGTTCACATATTGCTGAAGCCTGGCTTGGAGAATTTTGAGCATTACTTTACTTGCGTGTGAGATGAGTGCAATTGTGAGGTAGTTTGAGCATTCTTTGGCATTGCCTTTCTTTGGGATTGGGATGAAAACTGACCTTTTCCAGTCCTGTGGCCACTGCTGAGTTTTCCAAATTTGCTGGCATATTGAGTGAAGCACTTTCACAGCATCATCTTTCAGGATTGTGCAAAAATTTAGGTTGTACAGAGTGTATGGGTTCAGAAATATGTGAAAGGAAATTCAGGAATACCTTCGAGGAGGCTCCATGGTACTGTAAGTTCACTTATGGTTAACTTTGAACTCTTGACATCACCGTCACTTTAGAAATCAAGTATCGGACGAGATGATTTTAAGGTTTATAACTGGGTGAATGGGGAAACAGGTGCCAGACTCCAGTGTTTATTTTGATTTTTTAAATTTCTAAACTTAAACTATGTAAGTTAAACCTGTGTAAGTTAGGTTAACAAACTTCTTTTAAAAGTGAAAATATCTCTAGATAAATTGAGTAGCTATCAGTCGTTCCTATGTAATTTAGAGTGAATGGGTTTAAAATGTTTGCATGAGAACATGAAAGTTTTGATTTTGGAGACATTGTATATGCAAGTAATTTTACAGAATAAAGCGAATTTTGAAGATCTGAAGAAGGGTTTTATGGAATTTGATGTCTTAAAAGCAGCTTGAGGGCTTTTAGAGACATGGAGAAACATGCTCAAAAAGATGTGAGGATATAATACAATTTGCTTTCTTAAAATTTTGTTAGGGCTCTTTTAATAAGTTAAATTCACTTAGGAATATATTTTTAAAAAGAGAAAACTAGCCTTGTGGGAGGAACGTGCATTTAATAGTCTGGCTGTTTATTTATTTATTTATTTTAACGTCTAAAAGAATAGCTGCCTGGAAAATGTTGATTAGACATGAGGCTATGAAAACAGTAAAATAAAATCTCTAAGAATAACGTGTGTATTTTGTGGGTCTTCTAGTGAGCTTTTTATGTACCTCTTATAGCGACGTTGTATACCATATACAATTCCAGTGTTTGGAATCTGAGTGTTATAGTCATATCTCTTCAAAAATCTTTCCTGACTTCAAATTTGAGAAGTGTAGTAGAGTGCTTTTTAGATGTGTTGATAACTAAGAGTTTCTGTTGATAGTCATTTTGCTTTTGATTTCATTTTTAGTGTGAGGGTATGACTCATTTTCATTGTAATGTGTTGGTGTAAATTTGCTTTCTCTACTTAGTGATTCTACTTAGGAGTTTTAAACTACTTGAATTTACAACAGAGATCATTCATATATTTTGGAACCAAAAAAGGGGACTCCAAAAAGGTTTGGTATGTCTGTTAGACTGGGGTGCTAGAGATGCGAGTTACTTGATGGAGCAGTTGATGATGTATTTCTGCTAAGGGTATTGTAAAAGGACTGATTTCAGCTTTGAAGATGAAGCTGCTGTTTAAAGCACATTATGATTTATGATTGACATGGGGGTTGTAGGAGATAAATTGTGTTTTGTACTGTATCAGAAAGCCTAGAATTATTCCTTTAATATACTACTTAACTGTGACTATAAAAGTCTCTGTGAACCACAGAATGATACTTTAGAATGCTGTAATTCTAAATTAATCTTATCTTAATTTTCAGGTCATTGATTATTTTAAATATATGAACACTTTCTGTGAAAAAGATAGTATCAATAGGCAGCGTATGAAAAGGATTAAGGGGACATATTGTATGTGAGAGAAAAACATTGTGTTCAATGAACTCAATGAATAGATGCTAGTATGTTAATATAAATGAAAATTTTGTGAGTTATCACTGCTAATAAAAAGGTGAAATAGGTAGAATTACTGGACTTATGAAATATAATAAATTGTCTGAGCACCCTGAGTACAAACTTATCCTCTTTTTGCTGTGTACTAATAATGGAAAACAATGAGACAGATATTCAATCAGGTGTGTGGTTAAGATGTCATGGAAAAACTCAAACAAACTTTTTGGTTAACCCAACAATTTGTACCTGTATTTTTTCCAGCTCTCTCATTTCTCACGCTTTCAACCCTATTTTGTTAATGCCTCCAAAGAGCCTTCCTTTAAACCCACTGCTTGGAAGTCATTTAGGGTTCACTATTGGTTAAAGGATGAAGTTCAAACTCCTTGGTTTAATAGCAGAGACTTTCCTCTCTTGGAATGCTCTCTTGCCCTGTCTCTGCCTATCAGAATATTACCTAAACCTTAGCTTCTGTTGAAATGGTGCTCTGAGTCATTCTTTATTTACTATAATTGTTTTTGATGAACACTGTTTTTCATTGAGTTCATTGTTTTTGATGAACAGTACTGTTTGTAGTGTAGTTTTTCATACTTGGTTTATTTCTCCAACTGGATTGTAAGTTTCTGGAGAGCAGAAGTGATCTTATTTTTAATTGAAGTATAATTGATTTACAATATTATTTTAATTTATAAGTAATCTTATTTTGTATTTATGTTTTGCACAAAGATGTTTAGTAAGCATTTTAAAAATAATTTAAGATATCTGTCCTATGCATAACACATACATTTTTCAAGTTTTAATAATTTGAAGATTTTTAAATATTGACATGTAACTTTAAAA
Organism: Tragelaphus eurycerus; assembly: GCA_935064755.1. Classification (NCBI taxonomy): domain Eukaryota; kingdom Metazoa; phylum Chordata; class Mammalia; order Artiodactyla; family Bovidae; genus Tragelaphus; species Tragelaphus eurycerus. The sequence continues at coordinate 12,839,104 of CAKXYN010000015.1, read as the reverse complement.
ATGTGATATTAAATTACAACTTAAAGTCAGAAAAAATTGTATTAGGGTTATAAAAGTTAAGGTGCATTAAATGCTTTTTTATTATACCCAGCCCAAATTATATTAGAAAAATAGTACATTATTCATAATAGCCAAGATGTGGAAGTAACCTAAGTATCTGTCAATGGATGAATGGATAAAGAAGATGTAGTTTATATGCATAATGGAATATTGTTTAGCCATCAGAAAGGACATCTTAAATTATTTGCAGCATATATGGAAGGAAGGTAAACTGAATAAGTTCATGTACAGCATGGTGATTATAGTTGATAATACTGTATTATATGTTTGAAAGTTGCTTAGATGAGAGTAGATTTTCAGTTTTTTCTCTACAAAAAAAGAAATGGTAATTATGGAACATGATGCATGTGTTAGCTAAGACTGGTGGTAATCTTTTTGCAATGTATAAGGGCATCAAATCAACATGTTGTACATCTTAAACAGTGTTTATGCGAATTGTTATCTCATTAAAGCTGGGCAGGGGTGGTGGTGGAAGTGCTACCTTATAAAGGATCTTTCTTTAATTATTAGGTAATCTGCAGTTTGCCAGAACTTAAATTACTGTGCAGTATTATATACAGCCAGTTGAACTCCTTGTTCCCAAGGTATATTTATATTGATGTGATCTGTAATTTGGTAGTAGGACCACGTGTGTGTGCTTTTAGTTTTTCAGTCATGTCTGACTCTTGGCAACCCCATGGACTGTAGCCCACCAGGCTCCTGTGTTCATGGGGATTCTCCAGGCAAGAATACTGGAATGGGTTGCCATTGGCTTCTCCCGGGGATATTTCCAACCCAGGGATCGAACCCAGGTCTTCCACATTCCAGGTGGATTCTTTACCGACTGAGCCACCAGGGATAGGTAATTTGTTATTTGTGTGGATTCATTTCAGATTTCTGAGATCAGTATACATATTTGAGATCAGTATACATCTCAGATTTCTGAGATCATTATACATCTCAGAAAGGGCAGCGGTTGGGGAAGAGTAATTTGGTTCTATAGGCCTCCTTATCTAATGTTTGCCTCCTTATCTAGTGTTTGTCTATCAGTGCTGGAAAAAATGTATGGAATATTCATACACTACATTTCAGCTTTCTATATTATCTCCCTCCTTTATACTGTGATTCACTTATTTATCTAAAGTATGGTCTCAAAGTAGTACAAGTTGCCTGAGAGTCTAGCAGCCTTTAGTTAAAGCTATCTAGCCAATGAACATAATTTTCTTACTAAATTGCCACAAGGAAGAAGTTAACTTACCCTGTATATCAGGGTCCAAAATAACGATGTTCCCAAATGAAAAAAAATTAAGATTTGGGCCAGTCAGAAACTAACAGCAATATCAGTAGAGGTGCATGCTTAATGTTAATCAGTATAGTTTCCATTTACTACATCTTTTAATCACTGAAATAAAAGCTTCTATAAGATTCAAGTCTGTGATTGAGAAGGCTTTCTTTTCTGGTTATCACCTGCACTCTGAAGAGATTTGGTGTGGGCTGGTTCTAAGACTGAAATGTAGTAAGCCTGGGTTGACTACAACCCCATAACCTTCTGTGCACGTTATGGCACAGTACTATAGGGACCCCTGACTTCCCTGTGAGAAAAGAGGACCTTGAGGTGAGATGGAGAGGAAGGAGTTCAGTGCTGATGGTCAGTGTAGTGGAAGAGATTTTAGTGACTGGATTCCCCTCCTCTTACTTCAGATCCTAGTGAAATGGAATGTAGACCTAAAGTGGAACTACTTGTTGGGAGTCTCTCGTGCCAGTCCATGAAAGCTGGAAAATATACATTTCTAGAAGCCTTGAGTCCCTGTTTAACTTCCCACTATACAGGCACTACAAGCAAAGTTTGAAAACTTTTGATGCAAACACAGTAAAATGAAATTTAAATACTTACTCTGCCAGACACTGGTGCCGGGATGTGAACTCTGCCAGACACTGGTGCCAGGATGTCAGCAGTACACTGAAACAGTCCCTGCCTGCATGAAGCTTCTGCTTTGGTGAGGGGAGACAGGCAGCAAACACATCCATATGTCAATATAATGAGTGCCGTGGAGAAGAGCAGAGTAAGGCTGTCAGGGAATGTTCGTGTGGCATTGTTATTTTAACTAAAGATGGTTGGAGAAAGCCTCCTTAGGGAGGTTGCCTTTCAGCAGAGACTTTAAAGAACTAAGTGACCAAGCCACGTAGGTATCTGAGAGAAGAACATTTCAGGTAACTTCAGTTCTGTTGCTCAGTCGTGTCCAACACTTTGCAACCCCATGGACTGCAATACATTGGCTTCCCTGTCCTTCATCAACTTCAGGAGGCTACTCAAACTCATGTCCATCTAGTCGGTGATGCCATCCAACCGTCTCATCCTCTGTTGTCCCTTTCTCCTCCTGCCTTCAATCTTTCCCAACATCAAGGTCTTTTCCAATGAGTCAGCTCTTGGCATCAGGTGCCCAAAGTATTGGAGCTTCAGCTTCAGCATCAGTACTTTGGATGAATCTTCACAGCTGATTTCCTTGAGGATTGACTGGTTTGATCTACTTGCAGTCCGAGGGACTCTCAAGAGCCTGCTGCACCAACACAGTTCAAAAACATCAATTCTTTAGCACTCAGCTTTCTTTGTAGTCCAGCTCTCACATCCATACAGGACTACTGGAAAAACCATAGCTTTGACTAGATGGACCTTTGTTGGCAAAGTAATATCTCTGCTTTTCAATATGTGGTCTAGGTTGGTCATAGCTTTTCTTCCAAGGAGCAAGCGTCTTTTAATTTCATGGCTGCAGTCACCATCTGCACTGATTTTGGAAACCAAAAAAATAAAGTTTCTCACTGTTAACAGTTTCCCCATCTATTTGCCATAAAGTGATGGGACTGGATGCGATCATCTGTGTTTTTGAATATTGAGTTTTAAGTGAACCTTTTCACTCTCCTCTTTCACTTTCATCAAGAGGCTCTTTAGTCTTTCTTTGCTTTCTGCCATAAGGGTGGTATCATCTGAATATCTGAGGTTATTAATATTTCTCCTAGGAATCTTGACTCCAGCTTGTGCTTCATCCAGCCTGGCATTTTGCATGATGTACTCTGCATATAAGTTAAATAAGCAGGGTGACAGTATATAGCCTTGATGTACTCCTTTCACGATATTGAACCCTCCTAGCTAGGCTTCGACAGTACATGAACTGTAAACTTCCAGATGTTCAAGCTGGATTTAGAAAAGGCAGAGGAGCCGAAGATCAAATTGCCAACATCTGTTGGATCATCAAAAAAAAGCAAGAGAGTTCCAGAAAAACATTTATGTTTGCTTAATTGACTATGCCAAAGCCTTTGACTGTGTGGATCACAATAAACTGTGGAAAATTCTGAAAGAGATGGGAATACCAGACCACCTGACCTGCCTCCTGAGACATCTGTATGCAAGTCAAGAAGCAACAGATAGAACTGGACATGGAACAACAGACTGGTTCCAAATCGGAAAAGGAGTATATCAAGGCTGTATATTGTCACCCTGCTTATATAACTTATATGCAGATTACATCATGCGAAATGCTGGACTGGTTGAAGCACGAGCTGGAATCCAGATTGCAGGGAGAAATGTCAGTTACCTCAGATATGCAGATGACACCACCCTTCTGGCAGAAAGTGAAGAGGAAGTAAAAAGCCTCTTGATGAAAGTGAAAGAGGAGAGTGAAAAAGTTGGCTTAAAACTCAACATTCAGAAAACAGATCATGGCATCTGGTCCCATCACTAAATGGCAAATAGATGGTGAAACAATGAAAACAGTGAGAGACTTTATTTTTTTTGGTTTCCAAAATCACTGCAGATGGTGACTGCAGCCATGAAATTAAAAGATGCTTGCTCATTGGAAGAAAACCTATGACCAACCTGGACAACATATTAAAAAGCAGAAACATTACTTTGCCAACAAAGGTCCGTCTAGGACAGGGAGGCCTGGCGTGCTGTGATTCATGGGGTCGCAAAGAGTCAGACACGACTGAGCGACTGATCTGATCTGATCTGAGTCAAAGCTATGGTTTTTCTAGTAGTCTTGTATGGATATGAGAGTTGGACTATAAAGAAAGTTGAGCACCAAAGAATTGATGCTTTTGAACTGTGGTGTTGGAGAAGACTCTTGAGAGTCCCTTTGACAGTATGGAAATCAAACCAGTCCATCCTAAAGGAAATCAGTCCAGATATTCATTGGATGGACTGATGCTGAAGCTGAAACTGCAATGCTTTGGCCACCTGATGTAAAGAAATGACTCACTTGATAAGACCCTGATGGCTGGGAAAGATTGAAGGCAGGAGGAGAAGGGGATGACAGAGGATGAGATGGTTGGATGGCATCACTGACTCGATGGATGTGAGTTTGTGTAAGCTCTGGGAGTTGGTGATGGTCAGGGAAGCCTGTGTGCTGCAGTCCATGGGGTCGCAAAGAGTCGGACACAACTGAGCGACTAAACTGAACTGTTGTCCCATGTTCAGTCCTAACTTTTGCTTCTTGATCTGCATACAGATTTCTCAGGAGGCAGGTAAGGTGGTCTGGTATTCCCATCTCTTGAATTTTCCACAATTTGTTGTGATTCATACAGTCAACGACTGTGGCATAGTCAATAAAGCAGATGTAGATGTTTTTCTGGAACTCTGCTTTTTCGAAGATCCAACAGCTGTTGGCAATTTGATCTCTGGTTCCTCTGCCTTTTCTAAATCTGGCTTGAACATCTGAAAGTCCATAGTTCATGTACTGTTGAAGTCTGGCTTGGAGAATTTTGAGCATTACTTTGGTAGCCTGTGAGATGAGTGCAGTTGTGTGGTAGTTTGAAAATGCTTTGGTTTTTTCTTTCTTTGAGATTGGAATGAAAAGTGACCTTTTCCAGTCCTGTGGCCACTGCCGAGTTCCAAATTTGTTGGCATATTGAGTACAGCACTTTCACAGCATCATCTTTCAGGATTTGAAATAGCTCAACGGAATTCCATCACCTCTACTAGCTTTGTTCGTAGTGATGCTTTCTAAGGCCCACTTGACTTCTCATTCCAGGACGTCTGGCTCCAGGTGGGTGATCACACCATCATGGTTATCTGGGTCAGGAAGATCTTTTCTGTAGAGTTCTTATGTGTGTTGTTGCCACCTGTTAATATCTTGTGTTTCTGTTACGGTCTTACCATTTCTGTTCTTTATTGTGCCCATCTTTGCATGAAATGTTCCCTTGGTATCTCTGATTTTCTCAAAGAGAAAGATCTCGAAGAGATCTCTAGTCCTCCCCATTCTTTTGTTTTCCTCTATTTCTTTGCATTGATCACTGAGGAAGGTTTTCTTTTCTCTCCTTGCTATTGTTTGGAACTGGGTATATCTTTCCTTTTCTCCTTTGCCTTTTGCTTCTCATGTTTTCACAGCTATTGTAAGGCCTCCCGAGACAACCATTTTGCCTTTCATTTTCCTTGGGGATGGTCTTGATCCCTGCCTCCTGTACAATGTCACGAGCCTCCATCCATAGTTCTTCAGGGACTCTGAATATCAGATCTAATCCCTTGAACCTATTTGTCACTTCCACTGTATAATTATAAGGGGTTTGATTTAGGTCATACCTGAATGGTCTAGTGGATTTCCCTACTTTCTTCAATTTAAGTCTAAATTTGGCAATAGGAAGTTCATGGACTGAGCCAGTCAGCTCCCCATCTTGTTTTGCTGACTGTATAGAACTTCTCTATCTTTGGCTGCAAAGAATATAATCAGTCTGATTTCAGTATTGACCATCTGCTGATGTCCATGTGTAGAGTCTTCTCTTGTGTTGTTGGAAGAGGATGTTTACTATGACCAGTGCGTTCTCTTGGCAAAACTCTCTTAGCCTTTGCCCTGCTTCATTTTGTTCTCCAGGGCTAAATTTGCCGGTTACTCCAGGTAATCTCTTGACTTCCTACTTTTGCATTCCAGTCCCCTATAATGAAAAGGACATTTTTTGGGGGTGTTAGTTCTAGAAGGTCTTGTAGGTTTTCATAGAACCATTCCCTGATAGCTCAGTTGGTAAAGAATCTGCCTGCAATGTGGGAGACCCCGGTTTGATTCTTGTCCAAAAGAGCCCCTGGAGAAGGGTTAGGCTACCCACTCCAGTGTTCTTGGGCCTCTCTTGTGGCTCAGCTGGTAAAGAATCCGCCTGCATTGCGGGAGATCTGGGTTTGTTCCCTGGGTTGGAAAGATCCCTTGGAGAAGGGAAAGGCTACCCACTCCAGTATTCTGGTCTGGAGAATTCCATGAACGGTTGATGGGGTTGCAAAGAGTCAGACACGACTGAGTGACTTTCACTTTCACTTTATAGAACCGTTCAGCTTCTTCAGCGTTACTGGTTGGGGCATAGACTTGGCTTACTGTGATACTGAATGGTTTACCTTGGAAACGAACAGAGATCATTCTGTCGTTTTTGAGGTTTCACCCGAGAAATGCATTTCAGACTCTCTTGTTGGCAACGAGGGCTACTCCATTTCTTCTAAGGGATTTTTGTCCACAGTAGTAGATTTAATGGTCATCTGAGTTAAATTCACCCACTCCAGTCCCATTTTAGTTCACCGATTCCTAAAATGTCCATATTTGCTCCTGCCATCTTCTGTTTGACCACTTCCAGTTTACCTTGATTGGACCTAACATTCTGGGTTCCTGTGCAATATTGTCCTTTAGAGCATTGGACTTTACTTCCATCACCAGTCACATCTGCAACTGGGTGTTGTTTTTGCTTTGGCTCTGTCTCTTCATTCTTCCTGAAGTTATTTCTCCAGTGTTCTCCAGTAGCATATTGGGCACCTGCTGACTTGGGGAGTTCTTCTTTCAGTGTCCTATCTTTTTGCCTTTTCATACTGTTCATGGGGTTCTCAAGGCAAGAATACTGAAGTGGTTTACCATTCCCTTCGCTATTGGACCATGTTTTTTCAGAACTTTCTACCACGACCTGTCCATCTTGGGTGCCCCTACACGGCATTGCTCATAGTTTCATTGAGTTAGACAAGGCTGTGTGATCAGTTTGATTAGTTTTCTGTGATTGTGGTTTTCCTTCTGTCTTCCTTCTGATGGATAAGGGGCTTATGGAAGCTTCCTGATGCTAGAGACTGACTGTGGGGGAAACTGGGGTCTTGTTCTGATGGGCGGGGTCATGCTCTGTAAATCCTTACCCCAATTTTCTGTTTTGGGGCTGTGTTCCCTCCCTGATGTTTGACCTGAGGCCAAGCTATGGTGGAAGAAATGAAGATAATGGCGACACACTGTGGCACTCAGTGTCCCGACCCTGCAGCAGGCCACTGTCAACCGACACCTCTGCCAGAGACTCCTGGACACTCACAGGCACATCTGGATCCATCTCTTGTGGCGTCATGCTCCTTTCTCCTGGCGCACACAAGGTTTTGTTTGTGCCCTCCACGCGTCTTTTTCTCCAGTCCTGTGTAAGTTCTGGCGGCTGTATGGTGGGGTTAATGGTGACGTTCTCTAAGAGGGTTTATGCCATACCCAGGTCTGTTGCACCCGGAGCCCCTGCACCTGTGGCAGGCCACTGCTGACTCATACCTCCACAGGAGCCACTCAGACACTCAAAGGCAGATCTGGCTCAGTCTCTGTGGCATCTTCTGGTGTGTACAAGATTTTGTTTGAGCCCCCTGAGCGTCTCTGGCGGGTATGGGTTTTGATTCTAAACGCGATTTCGCCCGTCCTGCCGTCTTGCTGGGTCTTTGCCTTTGCCCATGGACATGGGGTATCTCTTTTTGGTGGGATCCAGCATTATCCTCTCAATGGTTGTTGAGCAGTGAGTTGTAATTTTGGAGTTCTCGCAGAAGATGAACACACGTCCTTACTCCGCCATCTTCGATTGGGTTTTTTCAGGTAAGGGTGATGCCAAGTCCAAAGGTTCTGAGGAAGGAACTGCATGCTTCCTTCATCAGACACAGTGTGTAGTAGAAGAGTCAAAAGTCAGTGTGGCTGGAGTAAAATGAGTAAAGAGGATATTAAGAAATACGTCAGAGGTAAAGTTGGGGATGGGGCATAGGGACATGCACTGATGATGCAGGGTGTTATAAGCCATTGTGAGGACTTGGCTTTTAACAAGCAAGATGAGGAGCCATTTGAAGGATTTTAGTGTGATGTGATACAACTTAAGTTTTAGTAGTGGCTGGCTGCTGTTTGGATAGCATCAGATCAGTCGCTCAGTCGTGTCCGACTCTGTGCCATCCCATGAATTACAGCACGCCAGGCCTCCCTGTCCATCACCAACTCCCAGAGTTCACTCAGACTCACATCCATCGAGTCAGGGATGCCATCCAGCCATCTCATCCTCTGTCATCCCCTTCTCCTCTTGCCTCCAATCCCTCCCAGCATCAGAGTCTTTTCCAATGAGTCAGCTCTTTGCATGAGGTGGCCAAAGTACTGGAGTTTCAGCTTTAGCATCATTCCTTCCAAAGAAATCCCAGGGCTGAACTCTTTCAGAATGGACTGGTTGGATCTCCTTGCAGTCCAAGGGACTCTCGAGTCTTCTCCAACACCACAGTTCAAAAGCATCAGTTCTTGGGCACTCAGCCTTCTTCACAGTCCAGCTCTCACATCCATACGTGACCACAGGAAAAACCATAGCCTTGGCTAGACGAACCTTTGTTGACAAAGTAATATATCTGCTTTTGAATATGCTATCTAGGTTGGTCATAACTTTCCTTCCAAGGAGTAAGCATCTTTTAATTTCATGGCTGCAGTCACCATCTGCAGTGATTTTGAAGCCCAGAAAAATAAAGTCTGACACTGTTTCCACTGTTTGCTCATCTATTTGCCATGAAGTGATGGGTCTGGATGCCATGATCTTCATTTTCTGAATGTTGAGCTTATGCCAACTTTTCACTCTCCACTTTCACTTTCATCAAGAGGCTTTTTAGTTCCTCTTCACTTTCTGCCAGAAGGGTGGTGTCATCTGCATATCTGAGGTGATTGATATTTCTCCCGGCAATCTTGATTCCTACTTGTGCTTCTTCCAGCCCAGCGTTTCTCATGATGTACTCTGCATATAAGTTAAATAAACAGGGTGACAATATACAGCCTTGACATACTCCTTTTCCTACTTGAAACCAGTCTGTTGTTCCATGTCCAGTTCTAACTGTTGCTTCCTGACTTGCATACAAATTTCTCAAGAGGCAGATCAGGTGGTCTGGTATTCCCATCTCTTGAAGAATTTTCCACAGTTTATTGTGATCCACACAGTCAAAGGCTTTGGCATAGTCAATAAAGCAGAAATAGATGTTTTTCTAGAACTCTCTTGCTTTTTCGATGATCCAGCGGATGTTGGCAATTTGATCTCTGGTTCCTCTGCCTTTTCTAAAACCAGCTTGAACATCAGGAAGTTCACAGTTCACATATTGCTGAAGCCTGGCTTGGAGAATTTTGAGCATTACTTTACTTGCGTGTGAGATGAGTGCAATTGTGAGGTAGTTTGAGCATTCTTTGGCATTGCCTTTCTTTGGGATTGGGATGAAAACTGACCTTTTCCAGTCCTGTGGCCACTGCTGAGTTTTCCAAATTTGCTGGCATATTGAGTGCAGCACTTTCACAGCATCATCTTTCAGGATTTGGAATAGCTCAACTGGAATTACATCACCTCCACTAGCTTTGTTCATAGTGATGCTTTTAAGGCCCACTTGACTTCACATTCCAGGATGTCTGGCTCTAGGTCAGTGATCACACCATCGTGATTATCTGGGTCGTGAAGATCTTTTTTGTACAGTTCTTCTGTGTATTCTTGCTATCTCTTCTTAATATCTTCTGCTTCTGTTAGGTCCATACCATTTCTGTCCTTTATCGAGCCCATCTTTGCATGAAATGTTCCTTTGGTATCTCTGATTTTCTTGAATAGATCCCTAGTCTTTCCCATTCTGTTGTTTTCCTCTATTTCTTTGCATTGATCGCTGAAGAAGGCTTTCTTATCTCTTCTTGCTATTCTTTGGAACTCTGCATTCAGATATTTATATCTTTCCTTTTCTCCTTTCCTTTTCACTTCTCTTCTTTTCACAGCTATTTATAAGGCCTCCCCAGACAGCCATTTTGGTTTTTTGCATTTCTTTTCCATGGGGATGGTCTTGATCCCTGTCTCCTGTACAGTGTCACGAACCTCATTCCATAGTTCATCAGGCACTCTATCTTAGATAGCATATATATGGTAAAAAAGTAGTAGCAGCAACAGCAAAATAGTACAAATAATGGCATTTGAAGTCGAGGAAAAATCAGGCTTTTAGGATGCATATCTGGTATATAGCGTCTTCCATGGTGGCTCAGTGGTAAAGAATCCTCCTGGTAATGCAGGAGACATAGGTTCAGTCCCTGGATTGGAAAGATCCCCTGCAGAAGGAAATGGCAATCCCATGGACAGAGGAGCCTGGTGGTTACAGTATGTGGGATTGCAGAAGAGTCGGAGGCAACTTAGCAACTAAACAACAATGGAAAAAGAAGGTCACACAAATGAAACAGAATAAAAACATCTAAGTAAAGACATTTTGCTCATCTTCAGTGCTTGTGAATTAGTGAAGCGATCCATTTTACTTGTAAACATTGATTCTGAGTTTACTGTGGACTGTGTGATTTACATCATGGGAAGCAAAGTTTGCTGAATTTACATTCTTAAGTACTCATGATGTTTGTCCTTTCCTCAGAGTAACCTGTACAGCCTAACTTTTAGACTTAAAGTTCTCTTTCAAAATAATTTATATCGTCATTGTTCATGGAAAGTTAGCATCACTTGTGTGAATAGAGGGTTACTCGCGAGGAGCAACATGAATGTTATGAAAAACTAGTTTCTTGCCAAAGGCTCTTACCCTTGCCTTGAGAAGGGCAGTTTGCAGATTACATGAGAGATGGTTAGAAGTAAACTAGCCCCTCATACAGGTTTCCTCCTTACCAAAGTCGAAAGGACTGAGTAATTGAAAAAGTTTTATTTTCTCACATATGATTAAATATTTAATACAGTGTTTATATGTCTCCTAAAATAATGGTGTAGAAAATATTGCATTCATAGCATTCCGTTTACTGCTAGATAAAGTATTTATTATGCAGTTTATCAAATTAGAATAAATTTTGTTGTTCAGTTGCTAAGTCATGTCTGCCTCCTCAACCCCATGAACTGTAGCATGCCAGGCTTCTTTTTCCTTCACTGTCTCCCACAGTTTGCTGAGTCTCATGTCCATTGAGTCAGTGATGCTGTCAAAACCATCTCATCCTCTGTCATTCCCTTCTCCTGCTCTCAGTCTTTCCCAGCATGGGTGTCTTTTCCAGTGAATCAGCCATTCGCATCAGGTGACCAAAGTGTTGGAGCTTCAGCATCAGTCTTTCCAATGAATATTCAGGACTGATTTCCTTTAGGACTGACTGGTTTGATCTCCCTGCTGACCAAGCGACTCTCAAAAGTATTCTCCAGTACTAGGGTTCAAAAGCATCAATTCTTTGGCACTCAGCCTTCTTTATGGTCTGACTCTCCCATCTGTACATGACTACTGGAAAAGCCATAGTCTTTATCAGCAAAATGATGTCTCTGCTTTTTAATATGCTGTTTAGGTTTGTCATAGCTTTCCTTCCAAGGGGCAAGTGATGAATTTATAATTTAATCATTTTAAAATGTTCTAGAATTCAGACTTGCCACAGAGTGAGACAGTTTTTTTTTTTTTTTTTAATTGACTAGGAAGCATCAATTGGTTGAAGTCAAGGTATCTCACTTTTCTTTTAAGCTTTGCTTAAACCTGTCTCCTAAAGTAATTTGTCTTATTTCAGTCATAAATCATACCTAAATTTGCAAATAAAATTTTGGATATTATTGTAGCTATACTATAGAATTTGTTGTAGCTTAATTTTCAGTTTTATTGAGGTGTATAAAATACATCCCGTAAGTGTGCCATGATTTTTAGTAAATTAATAGAGTTGTGCAGTCATCATTACTATCTAGTTTTAAGAGCATTTATGGCAACCTCAAAAGTACTATGCTCATTTGCATTCAGTTTCTGCTCCCCCTCCAGCCCCAGAAAATCATTGACTGCCTTTTGTCTCTTTGGATTTCACTTTCCTGTAAATTTGGAGAAGGCAATGGCACCCCACTCAAGTACTCTTGCCTGGAAAATCCCATGGACAGAGGAACCTGGTAGGCTGCAGTCCATGGGGTTGCTAGGAGTCGGACACGACTGAGCAACTTCACTATCACTTTTCACTTTCATGCATTGGAGAAGGAAATGGCAACCCACTCCAGTGTTCTTGCCTGGAGAATCCCAGGGATGGAGGAGCCTGATGGACTGCCGTCTGTGGGGTTACACAGAGTTGGACACGACTGAAGTGACTTAGCATTAGCATTCCTGTAAATTTCATGTAAACATAACCATATAATATTTGGTCTTGTGTCTGACTTTCATTTAGTATAATGCTTTTGTGGTATACCTTTATATTGCTGAATATTATTCCATTGTATGGATATACCTATATGTATATATATATCAGATCAGATCAGTTGCTCAGTCATGTCTGACTCTTTGCGACCCCATGAACCGCAGCACGCCAGGCCTCCCTGTCCATCACCAACTCCCGGGGGTCACTCAGACTCACATCCATCGAGTCAGTGATGCCATCCAGCCATCTCATCCTCTGTCGTCCCCTTCTCCTCCTGCCCCCAATCCCTCCCAGCATCAGAGTCTTCTCCAATGAGTCAACTCTTCGCATGAGGTGGCCAAAATACTGGAGTTTCAGCTTTAGCATCATTCCTCCCAAAGAAATCCCAGGGCTGATCTCCTTCAGAATGGACTGGTTGGATCTCCTTGCAGTCCAAGGGACTCTCAAGAGTCTTCTCCAACACCACAGTTCAAAAGCATCAATTCTTCGGCGCTCAGCCTTCTTCACAGTCCAGCTCTCACATCCATACATGACCACAGGAAAGACCATAGCCTTGACTAGGCGAACCTTTGTTGGCAAAGTAATGTCTCTGCTTTTGAATATGCTGTCTAGGTTGGTCATAACTTTCCTTCCAAGGAGTGAGCGTCTTTTAATTTCATGGCTGCAGTCACCATCTGCAGTGATTTTGGAGCCCAGAAAAATAAAGTCTGACACTGTTTCCACTGTTTCTCCATCTATTTCCCATGTAGTGATGGGACCAGATGCCATGATCTTCGTTTTCTGAATGTTGAGCTTTAAGCCAACCTTTTCACTCTCCTCTTTCACCTTCATCAAGAGGCTCTTTAGTTCCTCTTCACTTTCTGCTATAAGGGTGGTGTAATCTGCATATCTGAGGTTATTGATATTTCTCCCATCTTGATTCCAACTTGTGTTTCTTCCAGTCCAGCATTTCTCATGATGTACTCTGCATATAAGTTAAATAAACATGGTGACAATATACAGCCTTGATGTACTCCTTTTCCTATTTGGAACCAGTCTGTTGTTGCATGACCACTTCTAACTGTTGCTTCCTGACCTGCATACAGATTTCTCAAGAGGCAGATCAGGTGGTCTGGTATTCCCATCTCTTTCAGAATTTTCCACAGTTTATTGTGATCTACACATTTAGTCCATTCATCAATTGATGGATATTTGGATTGTTTCTAATTTGGGACTGTTGTGAATAATGCTACTATAAACATCTCTGTATACTTTTTTTTTCCAATTCTGTATTATCATTTCTCTTGGGAAGATACCTAAGAATGGACCTGCTTGGTCATTTGTTATGTTTGTGCTTAGCTTTTTAGGAAAATACCAAGATGTTCTAATGTAGCTATAAAATTTTATGTTCCCAACAACAGTATATCAAGGTTTGTGTTTCTCCACATTCTTGTTAATATTTATTATTGTCAGTCTTTTTGTTACAGCCATTTAGTGGCTTTGTAGTGATAGCTCATTGTGACTTTAGTTTGTATCTTCCTAATAACTAAAAATGTTTAGCATCTTTTCATGTCCTTATTAGGCTATTTGTGTGCCTCATTTGATGAAATGTCCATCCACATGCTTTGCCCGTTCCTTTTTTTAAATTGGAGCGTTTGTCTCATTCAGTTTTAAGAGTTCTTTATATATTCTAGATGCAAATTCTTCATCAGATACGCCTTGCATATATTTTATCACAGTCTGTGATTTGTCTTCGCAGTTTCTTAATAGGGCCTTCTGAAGAGAAAAAGTTTGGTTTTGGTGAAGTCTGGATTATCATTTCTTTTATGAGTCACGCTTTTTGTGTCCTATCTAAGAAACGTTTTGCCAGTACAAGATCACAAACATGTTCTGTATTTTCTTTTATAAGTGTTATTATCTGAACTCTTATACGTAGGTCTGTCAGATGTTTTGAGTTGATTATTATGTGTGGTTTCAGGTAAAGATCTAAGATCAGTTTCTGTTTTTACATATAGATCCAATTGCTTTAGCGTTATTTGTTAGAAAAACTCTTTTCACTATTGAATAGCATTGACATATTTGTCAGAAATCTATTGACCATAAATGTAAGGGTTTATTTCTGTATTTTCTGTTCTGTTGATCAGTATGTCTATCATTGTACAAGCATCATCACACTGGAGCTTTTATAGCAAGTTGGTGAAATTCCTACTTCTTGTTTTCAAAATAATTTGCCTATTCTAAGTCTTTTGCAATTCTATATAGATTTTAGAGTCTTTGTCAGTTTCTACAAAAGAAAGAAAGAAAAACCTTGCTGGGATTTTTCAGGAAATGACACCAAATCAGACACTCATAAACATGAGTGTCTCTTCATTTATTTAGATTTTGAAAAGTTTCTGTAGGCAGTATTTTTTTAGTTTGCTGTGTACAGGTCTATTACTTTTTTAAAGCTTATTTCTAAGTTGTGTTTATAGTCTATGATAGTGTTGTGAATGTAATTATAAGTTTCACTTTCAGATCATTACTGACATCGATATGAAATTGATTTTTGTATACTGTTCTGCAGGCTTGCCAAAATTTATTTACTTCAGTAGGATTTTTTTTTTTTTTGGTAGTGAGAACTAATAAATGAATTCAGCAAAATTGCAGGATATAAAATCAAGATGCAGAATTCAGTTGCATTTTTATATAGAAACAGTGAACATCCAAAAATGAAATTAAGGAAATAGTTCCATTCCACAGTAGCATCAAAAAGAATAAAATACAGAGTGTGAGGGGAAATGGATTAGGAGTTCAGGATTAACATATACACACTGCTGTGTATAAAATGGATAAGCAACAAGAACCTACTCTTTAGCACAGGGAACTATATTCAATGTCTTGTAATAAGCTATAATGGAAAAGACTCTGAAAAAGAATGTGTGTATGTGTACACTTGATGTAACTGAGTCACTTTTCTACATACCTGAAGCTAGTACACAGCTTGTAAATTAACTATATTTCAATTTAAAAAATTGATATTAATAAAGAAATACTTAGAATGAAACTTAATTAAAGAGGCTAAAGACATATGCTAAGAACCACAAAAATTGCTGAAAGAAAGAAGATGCAAATAAATGGAAAGACATCCCATTTTTATGGATTGGGAGACAATGTTGTTGAAATGCCAGGACTGTGCTGCCAAAAGCAGTCTACAGATTCATTGCAATCCCACCAGTGCTTTTTGCAGAAATATGAAAATCCATTCTAAAATTGATACGGAATCACAAGGGACTTCCCTTATCAGTCTAGCTGAAATTTTATCAATTTTTTAGATCTTTACAGAGAAACAACTTTTGTTTTTATTGACCGTAGTCTATTAAGTTTCTGTTTTCTATTTTATTGATTTCTGCATTGATTTTTTTTTTTAAATTATTTTCTCCAGCTTGCTTTGGGTTTAGCTTGCTTTACTTTTGCTAGGTTGAAAACTTAGGTTATTAAGTTGAAGCATTTCCTTTTTTTAATGTAGGCATTTTAAGCTCTTAAGTTTTCTTCTAAGCACTGTGTTAGTTGTATTCCATAATTTTTTTCTTTTGAACATTTTCAAGTTTACAGTAAAATTGAGAGGAAATTGCCATTTCCTCCTCTGGGAGATCTTCCTGACCAAGGGATCAAACCTGAGTCTGCTGCAGCTCCTGCCTTTTGATTGGAGTGTTTAGTCTATTTCACATATGATTATTGATGTGGTTGGGTTTACATTAGATAATTTGCTATTTCTTTTCTATACTTCAGATGTTTTCTGTTTATCTGTTATGCCTTTAATCTCTTTGATTTCTTAAACATACTTTTTGAGTTATTTTGCTGATGGGTGCTCTAGCAATTAAAAATGAATCTATTACAATATATTTCAGATTGATTCTGAATTAACTCCAGTAAAGTACAGAAAATGTTTCATCCCACTTTTTACTTTAAAGCTTTTAAAATGGTAAAATATGCATAATATAAAATTTACTATTTTAATAATTTTTAAATATGTAATTCTGTGGCCCTAAGTATATTCACATTTGTGCAACCATTACTTTGATCCATTTCTAGAACTTTTTCATATTGAAACTCCATTTCTTATAAACAGTAATTCCCCATTTCCCCCTCTTCCCAGCCCCTGGCAACCACCATTTTACTTTGTTTCCCTATGAGTTTGCCTGTTGTAGAAATACAATGTTTGTTAGGGATAGACTTAATTCACTTAGAATGTGTTCAAGGTTCTTCCATGTTATATAGCATGTACCAAAATATGTTACCTTTTTAAGGCTGAATAATATTTTATTGTAGGTGTATATTATAGTTTATCCATTCATATGTTGATGAACATTTGAATTGCATTATTTTGGGGGTTGCTTTTACTTTTTGTGAATAGTACTTCTGTGAACATTAGTGCACGAATATCTGTTTCAGTCCCTGTTTTTAATTCATTTGTATATATCCAAAGTGGAATTGCTGGATCATATGGTAATTCTCCAGGGAAGGCAGTGGCACCCCACCCTAGTACTTTTTTTTTTTTTTTTTTGCAGGGGAAAATGGACAAAGGAAAGGATCAATAAGGGTGGGAGGGAAATGGGAAGAAAGAAGGGGAGTGATGGTGGGGAGGAGTATATGTAATTTCTTAACCAATGGCTTTCTGTTTTTAATCACAAAGAACACTTAAAAAAAATCATGGTGAATTCATCCTATATTAGGAGGTTTGTTCTCAAAATGAAAAGTTCAGGAAACAAAAAGTCCAGTTTGGGTGTCCTCATCTTTAGGCACATCTTGGTATTTTGTATTGTTAGGTCTATCTATACCACAATATATTATTTAAGACAGGATCACATTTGTCACCTCTTCCTCCCTACTACTCAAAGTAGTACCAAACCCATAAAATAGTCAATAAACCTTTACAGAGTGAACAAATAAGTCTTTTTTTTTTTTTAAACTCTCCTGAGTGAACTGAATTTTTTGAGGTTCATAAGTAAATATGTTTTGCTCTTTACTTTGTCTATTACAGCCAGATTATATGAGTGGGGTATTAAAGTCTCCCACTATTATTGTATTGCTGCATATTTCTTCTATCATATTAATTAATGTTTGTCATAGTTGCCTGGAAAATCCCATGGACGGAGGATCCTCGTAGGCTCCAGTCCATGGGGTCACTAAGAGTCAGACACGACTGAGCAACTTCACTTTCACTTTTCACTTTCATGCATTGGAGAAGAAAATGGCAACCCACTCCAGTGTTCTTGCCTGGAGAATCCCAGGGACGGGGCAGCCGGGTGAGCTTCCATCTATGGGGTCGCACAGAGTCAGACACGACTGAAGCAACTTAGCAGCAGCAGCAGCATGGTAATTCTGTTTGATTTTTTGAGAAATTGCTGGGGTTTTGTTTTGTTTTGTCATACTGTTTTTTTCACAGTGGCTGCACCATTTTACATTCCCACCAGCAATACACAGGGGTTTACATTTTCCCACATCTTTGCCAAAACTTTCTTTTTCCTGTTTTTTGTTTGTTTGTTTGTTTGTTTGATGATAGCTATCCTGATGAGTGCAAAGTGGTATCTCATTGTGGTTTTGATTTGTATCTCCCAGGCTTCCTTGGTGAGTCAGTGGTAAAGAATTGGCCTGCAGTGCAGGAAACAGTGAAGATGTGGGTTCAATCCCTGGGTCTGGAAGATTCTCTAAAGTAGAAAATGGCATTCCACTTAGTATTGTTGCCTGGAAAATCACATGGACAGAGGAGTCTGAAGGGCTATAGTCCACGGGGTCACAAAGAGTTGGACATGACTGGGCTCACATGCACACACATGACATCACTTGTCATTGTGTATGCTCATTTATATCTGACTCTGTGGCTCTATGGAGTGTAGCCTGCCAGGCTCTTTTGTCCATAGGATTATCCTGGCAAGATTACTGGAGAGGGTTGCCATTTCCTCCTCCATGGGATCTTCCAGACCAAGGGATCAAACCTGAGTCTCTTGCAGTTCCTTCATTGGAAGGTATATTTTTTACCAATGAGCCACCTGGATTGAATACCTTTTAATGTGTTTATTGGTTGTTCTGTATCATCTTTGGAGAAACGTCTCTTCAGATTCTTAGCCCATTTTAAAATCCTGTGACTTTCTTTTTGTTGTTGAGTTCTTGGCATTCTGTATTCACAGTTAGGCCTTGAACAACGTGGGTTTGGCCTGACTCAAACATGTGAATGTTTTTCATTAGTAAAATACTATAGTACTACATTATCAATGGTTGGTTGAATTCTCAGATGTGGAACTGCAGTGATGAAAGGCCCACTGTTAAGTTATACTGAGGTTTTTGACAGAGGGTCAGTTCCTGCATTGCAAGGGTCAACTGTATTCTGAATATCAATTCCTTATATATATGATTTGCAAACATTTTCTTCCATTATATGGGTTGCCATTGTACTCTGTTGATAGTGTCCTTTGATGTCCAAAAGCTTTTAATATTGATAAAGTCCAGCTTAACTGTTTTTTCTTTTGTTGCCTGTGCTTTTGGTGTCATATGCAAGAAATGATTGCCAAATCCAAAGTCATGAAGTTTTTGTCCTGTGTTTTTCTTTTAAGACTTTAACAGTTTTAGCTTATGTTTAGATTTGTGATCCATTTTGAGTTGATTTTTGTATATGGTGTAAGATAAGGATCAAATTTTATTTTTTTCCTTGTGAATATTCAGTTTTCCTGGTACAATTTGTAAAACACTACTCCCCTGCCCCCCCCACCATTGAATGGTTTTGGCACTTGTTGAAAATCCTTTAGCCACATATGTGATGTATTACTATTCATCTTGGGCTGTCTGTTGTATTTCATTGTTGTGTATGTCAATCTTTATGCCAGTGTGGTACTATTTTGATTACCATAGCTTTGTATTAAGTTTTAAAATTAGAAAGTGTGAGACCTCCAACCTTCTCCTATTTTATGCTTGTTTTAGCTATTGAAGTCCCTTGAGATTCTGCAAAAAAACAAAAAACTGGTGTAATTTTGATAGGGCTTACTTTGAATCTGTAAATTGCTTTGGTATTATTGACATCTTAACATTGTTTTTTAACCTGTGAACATGAGATGTCTTGCCATTTACATGCATCTTCTTTATTTCAGCAATATTTTGTAGTTTTTAGCATACAAGTCTTTCACTTCCTTAGGTGAGCTTAATTCTGAATATTTTATTGTTTTCAATACTACTATAAATTTAGTGATTTTTAAAATTTTATTTATACACATTCCTTATTACATAGAAATTCAACTTATTTTTGTGTGCTAATACTGCACCCTGCAGCTATGCTAAATTGTTAATCACTTCTAACAGTTTTGTGTGAAATCTATAGGGTATTCTGCTGCTGCTGCTGCTAAGTCGCTTCAGTCGTGTCCGACTCTGTGTGACCCCATAGATAGCAGCCCACCAGGCTCCGCCGCCCCTGGGATTCTCCAGGCAAGAACACTGCAGTGGGTTGCCATTGCCTTCTCCATTGTGTGAAAGTGAAAAGTGAAAGTGAAGTCGTTCAGTCGCGTCCGACTCGTAGCGACCCCATGAACTGCAGCCTACCAGGCTCCTCCATCCATGGGATTTTCTAGGCAAGAGTACTGGAGTGGCTTGCCATTGCCTTCTCCGATAGGGTATTCTACATACCTATAGAAGATCGTATTTTCAGAGAAGAGAGATAATTCTTCTTCTCTTCCAGTTGGGTGCTTTTTATTTTCTTACTGATTTCTCTGGGCAGGATTTCCAGTAATGTTTTGAATGGAATTAGTGAAAGTGAGCACTGTTGTTTTCTTCCTGATCTTAGAGAAAAGCTTTTCAGTTTTTTACCCTGCTTATTTAACTTATATGCAGAGTACATCATGAGAAGTGCTGGACTTGTTGAAGCACAAGCTGGAATCAAGATTGCTGGGAGAAATATCAATAACCTCAGATACACAGATGACACCACCGTTATGGGAGAAAGTGAAGAAGAACTAAAGAGCCTCTTGATGGAAGTGAAAGAGGAGAGTGAAAAAGTTCACTTAAAACTGAGTATTCAGAAAACTAACATCATGGCATCCAATCCTGTCACTTCATGGCAAATAGATGGGGAGACAAAGGAAACAGTGAGAGTCTTTATTGTGGGGGGCTCCAAAATCATTGCAGATGGTGACTGCAGACATGAAACTAAAAGACGCTTGCTCCTTGGAAGAAAAGCTATGACGAGCCTAGACAGCATATTAAAAAGCAGAGATATTACTTTACTGGCAAAGGTCCGTCTAGTCAAAGCTACGGTTTTTCCAGTAGTCTTGTATGGTTATGAGAGTTGGATTATAAAGAAAGCTAAGCACCGAAGAACTGATGCTTTTGAACTGTGGTGTTCAAGAAGACTCTTGAGAGTCCCCTGGACAGCAAGGAGATCCAGTCCGTCCTAAGGGAAATTAGTCCTAAATGTTCATTGGACAGACTGATGCTGAAGCTGAAACTGCAATGCTTTGTCCACCTGATGCAAGGAACCAGCTTATTGGAAAAGACCATGATGCTGGGAAAGATTGAAGGCAGGAGGAGAAGGGGATGACAGAGGATGAAATGGTTGGATGGCATCAATGACTCAATGGACATGAGTTTGAGTAGGCTACGGGAATTGGTGACAGACAGGGAAGCCTGGCATGCTGCAGTCTATGGGGTTACAGAGTCAGACATGACTGAGCAACTGAACTGAAGACTTGTTTTGTGGCCTAACTTATAGTCTATCTTAGAGGATATTATATGTGCACTTGGGAAAAATGCAAGTGCATTTTTCTGTTGTATGGAGTTATCTGTGAAAATGTTTTAAGTGAAATTAATTAGTCTATGCTGCTGCTAAGTTGTTTCAGTCATGTCCGACTCTGTGCGACTCCATAGACAGCAGCCCAACAGGCTCCTCTGCCCCTCCCTGGGATTCTCCAGGCAAGAACACTGGAGTGGATTGCCATGTCCTTCTGCAGTGCATGAAAGTGAAAAGTGAAGTGAAGTCGCTCAGCCTTGTCCGAATCTTGGTGACCCCATGGACTGCAGCCTACCAGGCTCCTCCATCCATGGGATTTTCCACGCAAGAGTACTGGAGTGGGTTGCCATTGCCTTCTCCATAATTAGTCTATAGTGTTATTAAGTTACCTCTTACTGATTTTTTGTCTGGTTGTTATGTTCTCAGGTGGTTTTTTTTGAGGTATTATTGTCATGTATGAAAGAAATGGGAATACCACACCACCTGACCTGCCTCTTGAGAAATCTGTATGCAGGTCAGGAAGCAACAGTTACAACTGGACATAGAACAACAAACTTGTTCCAAATAGGAAAAGGAGTACATCAAGGCTATATATTGTTACCCTGTTTATTTAACTTATATGCTGAGTACATCATGAGAAACATTGGGCTGGATGAATTGCAAGCTGGAATCAAGATTGCCGGGAGAAATATCAATAACCTCAGATATGCAGATGACACCACCCTTATGGCAGAAAGCAAAGAAGAAATAAAGAGCCTCTTGATGAAAGTGAAAGAGGAGAGTGAAAAGCTGGCTTAAAGGTCAACATTCAGAAAATGAAGATCATGGCATCCGATCCCATCACTTCATGGCAGATAGATGGGGAAACAATGGAAATAGTGATAGACTTTCTTTTCTTGGGCTCCAGAATCACTGCAGATGGTGATTGCAGCCATGAAAGTAAAAGACGCTTACTCCTTGGAAGGAAAGTTATGACCAACCTAGATAGCATATTCAAAAGCAGAGACATCACTTTGCCAACAAAGGTTCGCCTAGTCAAGGCTATGGTCTTTCCTGTGGTCATGTATGGATGTGAGAGTTGGACTGGGAAGAAGGCTGAGCGCCGAAAAATTGATGCTTTTGAAGTGTGGCGTTGGAGAAGACTCTTGAGAGTCCCTTGGACTGCAAGGAGATCCAACCAGTCCATTCTGAAGGAGATCAGCCCTGGGATTTCTTTGGAAGGAATGATGCTAAAGCTGAAACTCCAGTATTTTGGCCACCTCATGCGAAGAGTTGACTCATTGGAGAAGACTCTGATGCTGGGAGGGATTGGGGGCAAGAGGAGAAGGGGACGACAGAGGATGAGATGGCTGGATGGCATCACTGACTCGATGAATGTGAGTCTGAGTGACCTGGAGTCGGTGATGGACAGGGAGGCCTGGTGTGCTGCAGTTCATGGGGTCTCCAAGAGTTGGACACGACTGAGCAACTGATCTGATCTGATGTGTTATGAACCCCATAATAGTACAGTATACTTTATTTTAAAAATTATTATTTTATAGAGTGATATATTTTAGAGACATAGAAGGAGGAAAGATAAAAATACCTTTATTCGATCTTTTGCACTTACCTGTTTACCATTTCCTATTGTCTCTGTTTCTTCTTTTGATTTGAGTTACCATCTTTGTCAATAGTCTCCCACATCATCCCTCATTCCCAGTTCAGTGATTTGTTTTGAAGACTCACAGTACACAGCATATAGTCATACTTATAACTGTGACTTATTACAACAAAAGTATACAAAGCAAATTTGCCAAAGGGAAAAGGTTTAGTGAGCAAAATCTGGAGGAACTAGCTGTAAGCTTCCAGTAGTCCTCTTTCAGTGTAGTTATGTAGGTTGTGCTTATTTTCTCCAGTGTCATTTTGTGATACCATTTGTGCAGTGTTAAACACCAAGGAAGTTCGTTATAGACCTAGCTCCCAAGGTTTTTGTTGGGAGCTTTTCTCCCAGTGCATACCAAATTTCACATTCTCTGAAAGAAAACAGGTTTGTGTAAATAGTTCAGGCACAGTCAGCCACTCTGATCAGTTAAGGAATCCAGGTTCCCGTATGCCAACTCAGGAC
Source organism: Tragelaphus eurycerus (assembly GCA_935064755.1). Classification (NCBI taxonomy): domain Eukaryota; kingdom Metazoa; phylum Chordata; class Mammalia; order Artiodactyla; family Bovidae; genus Tragelaphus; species Tragelaphus eurycerus. Next base: position 12,815,874 of record CAKXYN010000015.1, on the reverse strand, counting down.
CAACATTGTGTGTTGGCTTTTTTTTTTTTTTTCTCCAGGTACAGCAGTCTTAGACATCTTAGGTTAACTATTTTTTGCATACCATTTGATGACATTTCCTTTTTTTTTCTGAGGGATTTCTTTTAGTATTTCTTATAAGGTGGCAGGCTTGCTAAGAACAAATTATTTTTATCTTTTTTTTTTATCTGGGATGACTTTCCTTTGCCTCCAGCTTCAAAAGATAATTTTGCTGGATATAGTATTCATAGCTGACAGTTTTTCTGTTTTCGGTATTTAAATATGTACTTTCAATGCCATCTGGTCTCCCATTACTTCTGACAAGAACTCAGCCATTAATTGTATTTTTGTTCTTTTGTGTGTGGTTACCTGTTATACACATGCTCTTTTAACATCTTCTTGTTGTTTGTTGACTGTAAGTAGTTTATGATGTATGTATACAAGTGTTTATCCCACTGGGGTTCTGTCAAGCATTCCAAATCTGGGGTTTACTGTTTATCACCAGACTTGGGACATTAACAGTCATTATTTATTTTTCATCCCTTGTGTCATCTCGTGGAACTTCCCACTATACATATATTGGTGCACTTGATGTCCTACAGATCTCAGAGGCTTTCTTCAGTTTAGTGTTTATTTTCTCTTTTTTAGATTGCTTAGTTTTATTGAACTGTTTTTGTGTTTTTTGATTGTTCTGCCATCTCAAATCTGCTGCTGAGTCTATATAATGAAGTTTTCATTTCAGTTATTGTACTTTTAAACTGAAATTTCTAGAGTGGGTTCTGTTTTATTGATTTTACTCTTTTGAGATTCCCAACTTGTTTGGGTGTCATCATATTTTCTTTTTATTATTTAAACATACTTGGCTTTATACCTTTAATATATTATGACTGGTTTATTTGCCTGGTGTTCTGGATCCACTCACAGTAGTTTCTTTTTCCTTCTGTCTGACTCACTGCTGTACATCTTATGATTTTTCTGTTGATAATTGGCCATTTTGGTTAATTTATTTTAATAACTCTAAAGTCTCTCTTTTTTTTTTTCCCCTGAGAATCAGGGGATTTTTTTTGTTGCCGATTTTTTGTTTTAGTATTGTGTTTTATTAAGTTAATTGGATGGATTTAATCTGCAAAATTTATGTCCTCTGCAACTGCAGCAACTGACTAACATTTCTGGTTATTTTTTTTAGTTTCATTTTTACCATGGCTTTCTAGGAACTGCCTCCATGTCTGCATAGTGAGTGTTTAGATGTTCAAACATCTTGAGCCAGTAAAGCTGAGTTGATTATCGGTTGATACATGAGTTAGGGAATGTAGGCAAAGTTTAGGACGTTTTTATGTCTGACTCAGCTTGTACTTCCTGTCTGGCCCTTTGGGAACTTCTTTGCAAACAGCTTCTTGGTGAGCCTGTGTTGTGTGGGGAGCTTATTAGTTATTAGCCGGTTGGTACTCTTTATCTGTGCACGTACACAGCCTCACTGACAGACAGGGATGAGTGGGGAGCTTGGGTGCTTAAGAGATTTTCCTCTTGCTAAGTTCTGCCTCCCATTGAGCCAAGGATCTGTGGCAATCTTATCAGTTCCCTCTTTGACTCCTTGGTTTCCAGGATTTTCCTGTTAAATTTCTGGCTGGTTGTGGAATGTGCTACTTGCCCAAAGCAAGTCTGCAACTCTAGCTTAGCACTGTCATCTTTTTCTGTTTATTTTCCAAGAACTTGCCACTTTTATCAACAGCGCTAAAGGGTATATTGCACTCTGCTCCATATTAGGGCAGCCTACCTTTAGCAACAAAGCTGCTGATTTTTCACTAGCAGCCCCACCTTGGTGGCACTACTGCCTATCAAGCTTCCTTGAGGGGATAGGAACAGTCCTGGCAAAAACATCATTTATTGCCACTGTTCTTACCTGAGATTCAGCAGTTTTTCATGCATAAAGTGTTCTTAATTTGTATATGCCATCAATCACTTTGCAAATACAGTAAGTTGACCCTTGAATAACAGAGGTTAGGGGCCCTGACTTTCTCTGTAGTTTTAAACCTGCATATAACTTTATTGGTTAATGATCGACAATCCAAATTAATTTTTTAAATGTTTCTATTCAAGAATACTTGTGAATTGAAATAATATTGCACAGGATCAAGAACAGTAACAAGGTAGGAGAGAAACAGCCTGATTTTAAGAGCTTGGAAGTGGGAATCAGGGATTTCTGAAATGTTACTCACTGTATATAGAAAAGAAAGAAAATAGTTTATTGGCTGTCTTCTTCCTGTGCAGGAATGTGAGCATCTTAGTTGGACGCCAGGAGCATTGATGTTGAGATTGGGTCATCAGTCACAGTGCTGCCTGCCCTTAAGGAAAGTTGCACTTTGAAATTTGAGGAATGTTCGAAGCATGAAGTTAATTACTCATCACTAGTGACATAATATCAGTAGAAGAAGTAGCATATTACTGATAAAAGTGCCCTGTGTCTACCCTAATGGAATGTCAGTAGTTAACCAGAAAAACCTTTTTTTTTTTGAAAATCATCTAAAACACATTCGTAATCTTCTGTTTTTGTAAATAGCATTAAATATACTTAAATGGTGGCCTATTTACTTACTTTTGGACTTTTTTTGATGCGCAGTGAAGTGTTGATCTTAAGTGGATTTTGACAGGTGTATATACTGATATAATGATCATTCCAGTCAGAATTCAGAATATTTTCATCACTCCAGAAAGTTCCCTGTGCCCACTTCTAGTCAGTCTGGTTCTTTTCCCCGTTCAGGTATCTGGTGGTCCAAGCCCTGTATTGCCAGAAAGTTGGAGTGATCTTGTCTTTGTTGACTGCACGCGGGCGTGTGAGGTCGCTTTAGTCATGTCTGATTCTGTGACCCTTATGGACTGTAGCCTTCCGGGTTCCTCTGTCGATGGAATTCTCCAGGCAAAAATACTGGAGTGAGTTGCCATGCCCTCCTCCAGGTGTCTTTTTTGATTAAGCTAAGCTGTTATTGGTGTCTTAAGTAGGCGTTTCAAACAAACTATTTCAAGGAAGCAGTTGAGAGTTTTGTTCTGTAGTATGTTTAATGTAATCTTGAGACATTAAAATAATGAAACAGCAACAGATAACCTGGTGGGCTGCAGTCCATTGGGTCACAAAGAGTCAGCCACGACTGAGCAACTAACACACATGCAGTGCTTATTGAGTACTAAACATTCTGCCAAGTGGCGTATTATTTATTCAATTTTTGCAGAACCTACCAATGAGGTAGGTTCTATTGTTGGATTTATTGTAAAGATACAGAAACTGAAGCATAGGAGAAACTAGTTTGTTTAAGCTCACAAAGCTATTAAATGGCAGAGCAGATATTTGAACCTTGTGTTCAGACTTCAGAGCCTATATTCTTAACCACTGTATTATGTTCCCTGTTAGTATATGTGGACTGAGTAGACCTTTTTGAGCTGATGAAGCAATCTAATCACCATTTATAGTGAGTTTTCATATAGGACCCCAATAATCAATTTAAGACAGATACTGGAACATTACTACTTTGAAAGTTGGAGTTCCCAGTTAAAAAAATAGACAATGGATTTGAATAGATGTTTCACCAAAATGATGTAATATAGCCAATAAGCACATGAAAAGAGGCTCAAAATGATTTATTCATTAGGGAAATGGTAAATAAACTACAAGATACTACCATACTCACTAGAATGGATACTATTAAAAAGATAGCAAGTGTTGGCAAGAAGGTGGAAAAATTAAAACTCTCATGGGCTGCTGGTGTGAATGTGAAATAGTGCAGTCACTGTGGAAAACAGTTTGACAGTTCCTCAAAAAGTTAACAGTTATCATATGACCTAGCAATTCCATTCCTATGTATATAGCCAAAATGATTGGTAACAGGTGTGCAATCAGGAGTTTGTGGATAAACATTGATAGTAGCGCTTTTCACAGTAGCCAAAAGGTGGAAACAGCCCACATATCCATCAGTGGATGAATGGATAAACACAATATGGTATATAGATACAAGGGAATATTATTCAGTTGTATAACAATAATGTATTGATACATGCTACAACATGAAGGAACTTTAAAAGATTATGCTAAATGAAAGAGACCAGATATGAAAGGCCACAAATCATATGATCTGTTTATATGAAATCTGCAGAACAGTCACATCCATAGGTCAGAAAGTAGATTATTGGTTGCTAGGAGCTGGAGGGTAGGGAGGGATTGAAGAATGACTACTAGTAGATACAGAGTGTCTTATTGAAGTGATTGAAAATACTCTGGAATTATATAGATGATTGCACAACTCTGAATATACAGAAACCTGGTAAATTAGACACTATCAAAAGTAAAAAATAGGCTTTAAAAGTTGATAATATTTAGCTTATCAGGCATAATATACGTTTATAACTATTTGAAAAGTAGATTAGAATTTCCTGAAGGCTGGTATAAGGAGCTCTTTATACTGAGTTTAATCAAATAGACTTAGGAAATATGCATACTATATCTATTGAAGATTGATAGTTTACATCAGCCCAATAAAGATTTGCTAAAGCTCTATGGTAAAGACACATGTTCAACTTCAACACGCTGAATGGATCTCTAGTCCTTTAAATAATCACTAGTTTCTACAGAACCTACTTAGGTATATCCATCATGGAAACTGCTGGTCACGACTGGCCACATTTCAAGTGCTCAGTAGTCGTGTGTTACTAGTATGTATTATATTGGACAGTGCATTTCTCGTCTTGCTGAAAGCTTGATTGGAAAGTGTTAGTATGCTATGCTATGCTAAGTCACTTCAGTCGTGTCCAACTCTGTGTGACCCCATAGACGGCAGCCCACCAGGCTCCCCCGTCCCTAGAATTCTCCAGGCAAGAACACTGGAGTGGGTTGCCATTTCCTTCTCCAAAAGTGTTAGTATAGATAATACAATAAGACATGCAGTCATAGGATGTTTTAATTTACTCTTAGTATTCTACTTTTCAGTTATTACGGAGCATTACAAGGAGAGACTATGATAGATTGAATCATGTCTCCCAGCAAAAAATAAGTTGATGTCCTAACCCCCAGTACCAGAAAAAGAATTTTTTTTTTTTAGTAGAGTCAACAGTTAATTGGAGGGGGCTTTAAACGTGTTGTTTTCTGCTATCTACAGAGTCAGAGTGGTACTTATTAACATTTAAAACATTTATTACTTACTACATTTATGCAAAATGAAGAGAAGAAGAAAGGTGAGACTGAAAACTGCTGCTTGTCTGCTTTACATAAAAACTTGGTAGTTTCATAAGCCCGTGTTATTGTGCATTATTCTTTTGTTTCAGTGTTGATCCTAAAAGAGTAAAAAAAAAAAAAAAAAAAATCAGGTTTAGTATGCTTTCTGATTTCCAAATTACAGAAGTATTCATTTTGAGAATTGAAAAATTTATGAAATATTTAAACATTGAAATAGAAATTAAAAATTAGCAAATACTAAAACATAGCTATGATTTTAATTTAGTGATTAAATGTCACTCTGGACTCTTTTACCTTTATTAATCCAATAGGCAAATTATTGTCATTGCTGATTATAACAATAGAAACATTTTTGTTTTCAAAGCCCTCTTATTGAATTGGTTAATGCCTTCTTTGTAATCAATATTAAATACTTCTTCAGATAGGTCAAAGATCCATAAATCATCAAAAATGTAGAATTTATGCTAACTTGTATCTTACATGTATTCATTTTAGTTGTGAAACAAATTACAATCAATTTTTGTTGTTTTTGTCTTCTTTCTGTCCCTCCTACCTTTTGCCATAGTTCATGTTTCTCTTTAGGCTTTTGCAGTAGATTCTGAGTAGGCCTAAGTATTTTTTCCCTTTAGTTAGTTCTTCAAAAGACCAGCTTGTTTTTAACTTTCAAACAACTTTTTTTAGTATATAATTGACATAAATTGTACATATTTGTAGTTTAAATTTGATTTTTTGACATATATATATACCCATATAACTATCACTGTAATTGTGATAATGAACACATCTTTTATCACTATATGTTTCCTCCTGTCTCTTTATAGTTGCTTCCTACTGCTCTTCATCTTTTGACAGTGAGTCATCTGCTTACTTCTCTCACTGTAGATAAGTTTGCATTTTCTAAAATTTTATATAAATGAAATCATACATATGTACTTGTTTTTTGGTTGTTGTGTGTTTTTCACTTAGCATCATTGTAAAGAGGAAATTAACATTGGTACAGTTAAGTATAAATCTCATTGAAATTTTCCCCAATTTTTTTTTACAGATGATTTGTTTCTGTTCTAGACTTGTATTTCACATTGCATGTAGTTGTTATTTCCCCTTAGTCTTCCATTCAGTAGTTGTTCAGTTTTCCTTGTCTTTTATGATCCTTTGGAAGAATATTGTTCAGTTTATTTATAGCATCAGTCAGCTTGTTTATTCTTTTTTTTTCCTTCCTTCATGAATGGAATGTGCTTATGTATTTTTGGCAGAAATATCATGAAAATGTCCTCAGTATTATATCAGAGTTCATGATGTTCATATGTCTTTCTGTTGTTGACCTTTACCTTGATCACTTGTTGTCTGCCAGTTTTCTCTACTGTAACGTTATTGTAACTTGGAGAAGATATTGTGCATATCCTATTTTTCCTGCAACTTTTGCTTGCTGATTTTAGTGTCCATTGTTGGATGTTGGCTGCAGCTATTATGCTGTTATGTGGTATTTATCTAATTCTTTGCATCCTTGTTTCCTTTTACATTTATTAATTGGAACTCTAATGTAAGAAAGAGCTGTCCTTTTGCTTTCATTTATTCAGTAACTTATATCAGTATATTTTTGTGTATATATATATGCTAAAATACAGCACTAATTTTATTTAAATTTTTGACTATTTAAAAAATTGAATTTTGTTTTTACTCTTAAGAATTTTTCATTTGTTTTGGATACAAGTCACTGATGCAGATATGATTTCCTTGTGTTTTTTTTTTAAATTTGTTTGTAGCATGTCTTTATTCTTTTTAGTAGTGTTTTCTAAAGTGTTTTAAAGTGTTTTTTAATTTTTATAAGGATCACTCTGTCAGTTTTAATAATATTTATTTTGTGAGTCATGATTTTTATATCTTATCCAAGAAATCTTTTCCTAATCCAAGACCACAGAAGATTTTCTCCTGTATCCTGAACTTTGATGGATCAGATCTTACATATAGGTCTATAATAGGTGAATTAATTATATTAATACATATACATTAATTAATATATCTTTCCAGTTCAGTTGCTCAGTAGTGTCTGACTCTTTGTGACCCCCATGAACCGCAGCTCGCCAGGCCTCCCTGTCCATCACCAACTCCTGGAGTTTACCCACACTCATGTCCACTGAGTCGGTGATGCCATCCAGCCATCTCATCCTCTGTCCTAACCTTTCCCTCCTGCCCTAGATCTTTCCCAGCATCAGGATCTTTTCAAATTAGTCAGCTCTGCATCAGGTGGCCAAAGTAGAGGAGTTTCAGCTTCAACATCAGTCCTTCCAATGAACACCCCGGACTGATCTCCTTTAGGATGGACTGGTTGGATCTCTTTGCAGTCCAAGGGACTCTCAAGAGTCTTTTCCAACACCATAGTTCAAAAGCATCAGTTCTTCGGCACTCAGCTTTCATTATAGTCCAACACTCAAATCCATACGTGACTACTGGAAAAACCATAGCCTTGACTAGACAGACCTGTGCTGACAAAGTAATGTCTCTGCTTTTTAATATGCTGAATCCGTTGGTCATAACTTTCCTTCCAAGGAGTAAGTGTCTTTTAATTTCATGGCTGCAGTCACCATCTGCAGTGATTTTGGAGCCCCCCAAAATAAAGTCAGCCACTGTTTCCACTGTTTCCCTATCTATTTGCCATGAAATGATGGGATAGGATGCCATGATCTTAGTTTTCTGAATGTTGAGCTTTAGGCCAACTTTTTCACTCTCCTCTTTCACTTTCATCAAGAGGCTCTTTAGTTCTTCACTTTCTGCCATAAGGGTGGTGTCACCTACATATCTGAGATTATTGATATTTCTCCCGGCAATCTTGATTCCAGCTTGTGCTTCTTCCAGCCCAGTGTTTCTCATGATGTACTCTGCATATAAGTTAAATAAGCAGAGTGACAATATACAGCCTTGAAGTACTCCCTTTCCTTTTTGGAACCCATATGTTGTTCCATGTCCAGTTCTAACTGTTGTTTCCTGACTGCATAGAGGTTTCTCAAGAGGCAGGTCAGATGATCTGGTTTAGGTATAGTTATTTTAATATTTTTGTCTTTTAACTTTTATACTAGGATTAAAAGAAATTTACCTATCACCATTACAGTATTCTGTATTTGTCTGTGTATTTATAGTAGTGAAAACTGTGGTGTTGGAGAAGACTCTTGAGAGTCCCTTGGACTGCAGGGAGATCCAACCAGTTCATCCTAAAGGAAACCAGTCCTGGATGTTCATTGGAAGGACTGATGCTGAGGCTGAAACTCCAATACTTTGGCCACCTCATGCAAAGAGTTGACTCACTGGAAAAGACCCTGATGCTGGGAGGGATTAGGGACAGGAGGAGAAGGGGACGACAGAGGATGAGATTGCTGGATGGCATCACTGACTCGATGCACGTGAGTTTGGGTGAACTCTGGGAGTTGGTGATGGACCGGGAGGCCTGGCATGCTACGATTCATGGGGTCGCAGAGTCTGACACGACTGAGAGACTGAACGGAACTTACTGAAGTGTTAGTCACTTAGTCATGTCCAATTCTTTATGATCCCATGAACTGTAGTCTGCTAGGCTCTTCTGTCCATGAAATTCTTCAAGCAAGAATATTGAAGTGGGTAGCCTAAGTCACCTACATACAAATGAGTTGTGTTCTGAAAGCAAGGTCATAAGTCCAGTTTGTCATAAGTCCACCAAAGTTAGCCTAGGTACCCAGCTAACACAATCGGTTGTGTGGTACTGTACTATAATAGGTTTTTTTTAAAATTAAAAAATTAATTGAAGGATAATTGTTTTACAATGCTACGTTAGTTTCTGCTGAACAACAATGTGAATCAACTGTAAGTATACATATATTCCATTCCACTCCTTTAGGTCATCACAGAGCAGCGAGCTGGGCTCATTGTGTTATACAGAGCTTCCCACTAGCTATACATTTTACACATGGTGGTGTATGTCAGTCAGTGCAGCCCTCTCAATTTATCCCACCCTCTCCTTTCCCCATTCTCTATTCCTGCCCTGCAAATAGGTTCATCGGTACTCTTTTTATAGATTCCATAGATATGTGTTAATAGATGATATTTGTTTTTCTCTTTCTGCTTGACTTCATTATAATATGTTTATAGTACTTTTCACACAAGGAATATGTAAAAAATAAAAAAGTATTTTTAATCTTACAGTACAGTACCTTGAAAAATACAGCAGTACAGTACAACAGCTGGCATACAGAGGCTGGCCTTGCGTGAACAGGGAAGAAGAGTTATTGATGGGAGGAGGGAGAGAAGGTGGGAGGTGAGAGACGGAGAGCAAGCTACAATTTGCCTGATATTGATGGAAGTTTGCAACTTGAATGTTCATATGTACTTACTGTACCTGTGCCAGCCAATTTTATACTTTCGTATGCTGTTAAGTTGCTGTTTAGTGAGTCTTCATTTCAATCTGAAGAGTTGGTGAGTAGGTCTAGTTACCGGGGTCCAGCCCAGGCTGATCCAGGGTCTTTGGAAGGGAGATGGCTTAGGCGACTCATTTACATATCAATTAGAGACATTAAGAGTAATTAAAGGATAGCTCAGTAGGAATATTTAGAGGAGAAAAGAGGCTGAGTAGCTTGGTTTACACGAGAGACCAATAAAACTTCAAGACAAGAAGTTTGCACCACTTGCATAGGCCACAGGCGCCCGCTCGAATAGCAGAGAGTGCCCCACCTTAGGCACTTTATCAAGTGGGTCTTAGAAGCCCAGGCATGATTAGCAAGCTTGGTGGGTTCTGCACTCCAGATGGAGACTTCAGCCGGAAATAGAGGAAGAATGACATGGGGAGACCAAGCTCTGGTGAGGATGGCCCATAGCTTTATTTTCAACAGGGGCTTTTATACCCTAAGTTACACATAGAGGATAATAGGGGATGTGAAATCATGCAAAGCCAGCAGTCTTTGATCCTTATCAAAAACCAGGGTTTCTTTCCTGCACATTTATCGCGTACAAATGGTTCAGGTGATTTACATCATCTTCTGGCCAGAAGGCCTATTAACATTTTATGACTCTTGACCAAGGTTTGTCAACCATAAGACCTATTTTCTCTGAGAGTAATTATTTTAAGATTTGGCGCCATCTTCATCCGAAGTGTTAGATAAACTTGCATTCCTATAGCGGGGAGGCGCAGTGGGTTTACAACAAAGAAAAGAATTTATTACCTTAAGGGTCTAAAGTTACTAGCACCAAGGCCACTACTTATTTTTTCTACAAACCAACTATATTAATACATATTCAAGGATACAAAACGGGGGATGTGAAAACTTGGCAAAAAGCATTGGCTCATTAATGAACTAGTTTTTATTCTGACAATTTTTAACTCTCTGAGAGGCGCTAAGCTATTTGAATATCTTAAGCTTCCCCTGCCTCTCGGGGCTGAGACTATAAACAATCGTATGCATAGCTATAGGAGTCCAGGTAAACTTGTCAGGCCAGTTAGAGAGCTATCTGAGGGGTTTGGATTTGAACACTCTTAATGCCCAGGAACTTTATTAATTGGAGCCGTAAGTTAATTCTTTATTAGAGAGAGCGAGATGGTGGTGGGGGACAGCTCCCAGTAAAGTCAGAGGTGAGAGCACAAAGCAGTAAAGTAGGCGGACTCTGGTTTTTTGGGGGTAGATGCTCGAGAATATCCGGGGGGGCACTCCTGAGGCTTGATCTCGCCTTTGCGTCTGCCAAGCCTCCTTCCTCATGACCTTTGTCACGAGTGGAGTGCCTCTCCGCGGCGGCTCCCGACATCTAGTGGTGATGAACTCCCTCAACTTTTGTTTATTTGGGAAAGATTTTAGTTTTCCTTCCTTTTTGAAAGACAGCTTGCCATTATAGTATTTTTGGTTGACAGCTTTTATCTTTTAGCACTTTGAGTATATCGTCCTTCTGACCTGCAAAGTTTTTGCTGAAAAATTCACGTGATTCCCTTGTACATGAGAAGTTGCCTTTTTCTTGTGCTTTCAAAATTCCATCTTTGGTTTGACTTTTGACAGTTTAATCTTAATTTGTCTCATTGGAGATTTTTTTGAGTTCCTTTTCTTTGGGGTATTTTGGACTTCTTGGATCTGGGAATCCATTTCCTTCCTCAGATTTGGGAAGCTTTCAGCCATTATTTCTTTGAATAAATTTTCTGGTCATTTTTCTTCTATACATACATTGGTCTGCTTGTTGGTGTCTGGCAAGTTTCTTAGATTTTTTTTTTTTAACTTTTTTTTTTCCCTTATGCTTTTGTGTTTTTGTTTTTAATTTTCATGGTTGTGCCACATGGCATGTGGGATTTTAGTTCCCCAACCAGGGATCAAACCTGTGCCCCTTGCATTGGAAGTGCAGTCTTAATTACTGGACTGCCAGAGAAGTCCCATTACTTTTATAACTGAATGATTCCTGATCACTTTTCTTAGACCTTTCTGCTTGATAGTTTCCTGTTGAAACCCTCTAGTGAAATTTTATTTCAGTAGTTATATTTTTTAGCTCTGTGATTTTTGCTTGGCAGGCATATGTGTGTGTGGGTGTATATACACAGATGTGGGTGTGTATATATTTAATAATTAGTATTTTATGTTGGACTTCTCACTTTGTTCATACATTGTTTTCCTCACTTAAGTGAACACATTTGTGATGGTTATTTTGAATCTAGTAAATGATAAATCTCTAGTTCACTATGGTCTCTTTCTAGAGATTTATCCTGTGTCCTTTGGAACATAGTTGTCTGTTTCTTCATCTTCCTTGACTCTCTTTGTTGGTATTTGTGCATTAGACAAAGCAAGCAACTCTCCAGTCTTAATGGATTGGCCTCATATAGTAGAAGATCCCTACCAATCAGCTCAGCCAGAGATTCCAATGGCATCTCAAAACTTTATGCTAGTCCCACATGCTTACTTTGTTCTTTGCAGCCCCCTAGTATCTGGGTTTTGAGAAGGCAGTGGCACCCCACTCCAGTACTCTTGCCAGGAAAATCTATGGACGGAGGAGCCTGGTAGGCTGCAGTCAATGGGGTCTCAAAGAGTCGGACACCACTGCGTGACTTCACTTTCACTTTTCACTTTCATGCATTGGAGAAGGAAATGGCAACCCACTCCAGTGTTCTTGCCTGGAGAGTCCCAGGGACGGGGGAGCCTGGTGGGCTGCTGTCTATGGGGTCGCACAGAGTCAGACACGACTAAAGTGACTTAGCAGCAGCAGCAGCAGCAGCAGGAGTATCTGGGTTATGCTGGATCCCCTCAGAGCATCAAAACTAGTAATACTGAAGCCATTTCTCAGGCCTCCTCTAGAAAAGTTGGATCATTTGATGCTTCATCTAACTGTTTCCTTCCCTAGGGAGAAGCTAAGAGCTGGGCTTTTTAATCCAGTTGGTCTGTGCTGAGCTGGAGCAAAGCTAGCCCAAACCTTGGTCTCTATTCTCATAAACTCCTTGGTGGCTAACTTATGTCAGTATCATCACTGCTCAGTGGAATGCAAGAGAGACCCCACCCCCACCCCCACCCCCACCCTGCACTCTGGGCAGCCCCCAGAAAAGTTGAGGCATTGAAGTTGTGGACTAATTCTTTAGCTCCACAGGGAGAAACTATGGTTGTGGAGGGGCAGTGGTTATCTACTCACTGTATGCTTAATGAAAGAGGAGAGTGAAAAAGCTGACTTAAAACCCAACATTCAGAAGATGAAGATCATGGCATCGGGTCCCATCACTTCACGGCAAACAGATGGGGAAACAATGGAAAGTGACAGACTTTATTTTTCTGAGCTCCAGAATCATTGCAGATGGTGACTGCAGCCATGAAATTAAGAGATGCTTGCTCCTTGGAAGAAAAGCTATGACAAACCTAGACAGCATATTAAAAAGCAGAAACATTGCTTTACCAACAAAGGTCCATCCAGTCAAAGCTTTGGTTTTTCCTCTAGTCATGTTGTGAGTTGGACCATAAAGAAAGCTGAGCACTGAAGAATTGATGCTTTTGAACTGTGGTGTTGGAGAAGACTCCTGAGAGTCCCTTGGACAGCAAGGAGATCAAACCAGTCAACTGGAAGGACTAAGGCTGAAGCTCCAATACTCTGGCCACCTGATATGAAGAACTGACTCGTTGAAAAAGACCCTGATACTGGGAAAGATTGAAGGCAGGAGGAGAAGGGGACAACAGAGGATGAGATGGTTGGATGGCATCACCGACTCAATGAACGGGAGTTTGAGCAAGCTCTGGAAGTTGATGATGGATAGGGAAGCCTGCGTGCTACAGCCCATGGAGTTGCAAAGAGTTGGGAACGACTGAGCAACCGAACTGACTGACTATACTTAGCCAGGGGGAGCAGCTGTGGCAACTGCCTACCCAAACCTCTTGTCTCTGTGCTCACTAGCCCCCAGACAGCTAGACATTTCCAGGTCCTGTCAGCATGCTGAGACAGATAATACAGAACCCATTAGTTGGAGTATAAAGAATAAGTTGGGGTTATTGGACATGTGGACCAATTCTTTGTTTCTCCAGTGGGAAGCTGAGAGCTAGAATTTTCTTCTCTGCTAACCTTGTGCTGAGCTGTAGAGAATAGCGATGGTGACTACTATTCCAAGCCACCGTCTCTGTCCTCTCCCAGGTAGCTTGATTATGCCAGTTCTGACAGTATCTTAGGCAAGACTGACAAGATAGAAGCCTTTCCTCTGAGGAGCCCCCGTGGAAAGATTGGCGCATTGGACACACAGACCACTCCTTTTCCTTTGTAGGCATTAGCTGTGGGCTGGAGGGTTTCATCCTGATTGTATGACACTGTGTTGGTGGTAGGAATTCTGGTGAGAAGGTGTCTGAGTTTCCCTACCAGTTTTAATGAGTCTTTTCGCTCATTCATCCAGCATTCAGGTGCTTTTCAATTAGTTTCTGTATTCCTCACAAAAGGGTATTTGTCCTGAATTGTTAGGGGTTGAGGAGAGAATCCAAAGTACTTATTCTGACATTTTGCTAATGTCATTTCCCACCAAGGTATTTGTTTTTAACTTTTAATTGATATTTGAAGTACAAACACTAATGACTAGCCGTTTTAATGTGTTCAGAATTTTGTCAGTGTCTTAGAAACTTCGGTATTTCACTTTTAGAGATTGAAAAAAGCTTCTGAGGGGATGACTTAGGTAGCTTTGGAAAATGGTGTTGGAACTGGTTATTCTCAAGCTAAATTAAAAGAAGTTATCCATAACAACTGTATTCTATTTGGTAAAATTGTTTTTTATGAGAATATATTTAGCAGTTCCAAAATACTATACATATATGTAGAACAGAGAACTAAATTAGTTGTATGAAATGATAGCCAAGCACTGACTGTCAGAAGAAAGTAAGGGTGAAGTCTAGAATGAAGCACATTGTGCTTGATTATCGTCACCTATGTTTCTGTTTATAAACATTTGCATATAGTAAAATAAATATTTATAGATATGTGTGTATATATGGGCTATATAAACATCTAAATGCAGAGTTCCAAAGAATAGCAAGAAGAGATAAGAAAGCCTTCTTCAGTGATCAATGCAAAGAAATAGAGGAAAACAACAGAATGGGAAAGACTAGGGATCTCTTCAAGAAAATCAGAGATACCAAAGGAACATTTCATGCAAAGATGGGCACGATAAAGGACAGAGATGGTGTGGACCTAACAGAAGCAGAAGATATTAAGAAGAGGTGGCAAGAATACACAGAAGAACTGTACAAAAAAGAGCTTCAAGACCTAGATAATCATGATGATGTGATCACTGACCTAGAGCCAGACATCTTGGAATGTGAAGTCAAATGGGCCTTAGACAGCATCACTACGAACAAAGCTAGTGGAGGTGATGGAATTCCAGTGGAGCTATTCCAAGTCCTGAATGATGATGCTGTGAAAGTGCTGCACTCAATATGCCAGCAAATTTGGAAAACTCAGCAGTGGCCACAAGATTGGAAAAGGTCAGTTTTCATCCCAATCCCAAAGAAAGGCAATGCCAAGGAGTGCTCAAACTACCGCACAATTGCACTCATCTCACACGCTAGTAAAGTAATGCTCAAAATTCTCCAAGCCAGGCTTCAGCAATATGTGAACCGTGAACTTCCTGATGTTCAAGCTGGTTTTAGAAAAGGCAGAGGAACCAGAGATCAAATTGCCAACATCCGCTGGATCATGGAAAAAGCAAGAGAGTTCCAGAAAAACATCTATTTCTGCTTTATTGACTATGCCAAAGCCTTTGACTGTGTGGATCACAATAAACTATGGAAAATTCTGAAAGAGATGGGAATACCAGACCACCTGATCTGCCTCTTAAGAAATCTGTATGCAGGTCAGGAAGCAACAGTTAGAACTGGTCATGGAACAACAGACTGGTTCCGAATAGGAAAAGGAGTACGTCAAGGCTGTATATTGTCACCATGTTTATTTAACTTATATGCAGAGTACATCATGAGAAATGCTGGACTGGAAGAAACACAAGCTGGAATCAAGATTGCCGGGAGAAATATCAATAACCTCAGATATGCAGATGACACGACTCTTATGGCAGAAAGTGAAGAGGGGCTAAAAAGCCTCTTGATGAAAGTGAAAGTGGAGAGTGAAAAGGTTGGCTTAAAGCTCAACATTCAGAAAACAAAGATCATGGCATCTGGTCCCATCACTGCATGGGAAATAGATGGGGAAACAGTGGAAACAGTGTCAGACTTTGTTTTTCTGGGCTCCAAAATCACTGTAGATGGTGACTGCAGCCATGAAATTAAAAGACGCTTACTCCTTGGAAGGAAAGTTATGACCAACCTAGATAGCATATTCAAAAGCAGAGACATTACTTTACCAACAAAGGTTCGCCTAGTCAAGGCTATGGTCTTTCCTGTGGTCATGTATGGATGTGAGAGCTGGACTGTGAAGAAGGCTGAGTGCCGGAGAATTGATGCTTTTGAACTATGGTGTTGGAGAAGACTCTTGAGAGTCCCTTGGACTGCAAGGAGATCCAACCAGTCCATTCTGAAGGAGATCAATCCTGGAATTTCTTTAGAAGGAATGATGCTAAAGCTGAAACTCCAATATTTTGGCCACCTCATGCGAAGAGTTGACTCATTGGAAAAGACTCTGATGCTGGGAGGGATTGAGGGCAGGAGGAGAAGGGGACGACAGAGGATGAGATGGCTGGATGGCATCACTGACTCGATGGATGCGAGTCTGAGTGACCTCCGGGAGCTGGTGATGGACAGGGAGGCCTGGCGTGCTGCAGTTCATGGGGTCGCAAAGAGTCGGACACGACTGAGCGACTGATCTGATCTGATCTGATCTGATAGGTTCATATATCTCCTACTGTATTTTTTGAGAAAACCTAAAGGCAATGACATCCCACTAGCAGTAAGCATCTTGTTTTCAGGTCTTATTTTCTAAATACTGTTTCTAGTTAAAAGAGTCAGGAATTTCTGAAAAAGTTGCTGATTCGAGAGCAAAGGCAGACAAAGTATCAGATGACCTTGTGGAGGTTTTTTTTTAGTGCCAGAAATTGGATGTCCAGTTGTTCCAGCATCATTTGTTGAGAAGACCATCTCTTCTCCATTCTGTTGCCTTTGCTCCTTTGTCAGAGGTTAGTTGACTGTATCTGTGTGTGTCTGTTTCTGGGCTCTCTATTCTGTTGCATTGATCTGTTTTCTACTCTTTTGCCAATACCACATTGTCTTCATTTCTTTGTCTTTATAGTAAGTCTTGAAGTTTGGTGTCAGTCTTTCAATTTAGTTTGTTTCTTTTAATATTGAATTGGGTGTTCTGGATCTTTTGCCCCTCAATGTAAACTTTAGAACCAATTGGTCAGTATCTATAAAATAACTTGCTGTGATTTTGACTGTGATTGTTTTGAATCTGTAGATCAAGTTGGAAAGAATTGAAAATTTTTTGTTTGTTCATTGAAACTTTGTAGATTTCCTCATATAGGTCTTAACACATATTTTGAATTTGTACCTAAGTATTTTATGTTGAAACTTCCACTTACCTGTCACTAGTATATAGAAAAGCAATTGACTTTTATTTATTAACACTTTATCCTGCAACCCTGCTGTAATCACTTATTATTTTCACAAGTTTTTTGTTCTTTCTTTCTGATTTTCTGTATGCTTGGCCATATCATCTAAGAACAAGTTGAATTTTTCTTCTTAGTCTGTGTATCTTTTATTTCCCTTTCTTGTGTTATTGCATTACCTCAGTATGAGTTTGAAAAGGAAGGGGGTACCTACCTGATCTTATCACGAAAACTGTTTTTTTCCAGTGAGTATGCTGTTAGCTATAGGCTTTTGTAGATCTTCTTTGTCAGGTTGAAGAAGTTCCCCTCTGTTCCTAGTTTGCTGAGAATTTTTGTCCTGAATGGTGTTGAATTTTGTCAAATTCTTTTTCTACATCTATTGATTCCTTTAGCCTGTTGATATGATGGTTGATTATATTAGTTTTCACATGTACCAATCTTGAAGCCCTGTAGTAAATCCCACTTGATTATGGTATATAATTCTCTTTTACATTGTTGGATTTGATTTGCTAATATTGTGTTCAGAATTTTTGTATCTGTGTGCATGACAGATACTGGTTTGTCATTTTCTTATAATGCCTTTTCTGGTTTTAGTATTGGGGTGATACTGGCCTCAAGGAAGGAGTTAGTATTCTCTGTTTTTATCTTCTGAAAGAGATTGTAGAAATTTTGTATAATTTTTTTCTTAAGTGTTTGATAAAATCTACCAGTGAACCCATCTGGGCTGATCCTTTCTGTCTTTGAACCTTGTTAATTATTAGTTCAATTTCTTTAATAGATATAGGCTTATTTAGATTGTTTTTATTGATGGTTCTTTTTATCTGATTTGCTTGACTGTTAAAACTTATGAATTAATATTGTTGTTGTTCAGTTACTAAGTTGTGTCTTAACTATTTCCAGCCCCATGGACTGCAGCACTCCAGGCTTTCCTGTCCTTTACTATTTGCCAGAGTTTGCTCAGGTTCTTGTCCATTGAGTTGGTGATAGGATCCAGCCATCTCATCCTCTGCCACCCTCTTCTCCCCCTGCCCTCAATCTTTCCCACCATGAGGGTCTTTTCCAGTGAGTCGACTCTGAATCAGGTGGCCAAAGTTGTGAAGCTTCAGCATCAGTCCTTCTAATGAATGTTAAGGGTTGATTTCCTTTAGGATTGACTGGTTTCCTTTAGGATTGACTTGCAGTGCAAGTGACTCTCAAGGGTCTTTTCCAGCACCACAATTCAAAAGCATCAATTCTTCAGCCCTCAGCCTTCTTTCTGGTCCAACTCTCCCATCCATACATGACTACTGGAAAAAACATAGCTCTTACTATATGGACCTTTGTTGGCACAGTGATGTCTCTGCTTTTTAATACACTAGTTTTGTCATAGCTTTTTCCTTCCAAGGAGGAAGCATCTTTTAATTTTGTGGCTGACCCCATCTGCAGTGGTTTTGGAGCCCAGGAAAATAAAATCTATCAGTGCTTCCACTTTTTCCCCTACTGTTTGCCATGAAGCGATGGGACTGCATGCCATGATTTTAGTTTTTTAATGTTGAGTTAGAAAAGGTTATGTTATCTTTTATTATACTTCTAAAATTATTAAAATACTGTCAGTATTTCATGATGTTATCTTAGACTTACTTATTATGAGACATTAATAAAATACAACTTTTTTTTCCAGCCCAGTGTATTAATTGTAACCTACAAGGAACCTGCAAAATCATCTTCTCAGTTTGGGTCCTACAAGCAAGCTGAATGGAGGCCAGATAGTACCATGATAGCTGTGTCTGTAAGTAGATTTTTTTTTTCTTATGAAATCATTACATTGCATCTAAATTGGATTTTCTTGGGTGAGATCTTTTTACTCTTTCACACCCTTTAGTATTTACTGTCTGTGATAGCAGTTGTTCTATTTAGGTTACTCCTCCTACTGTATCTTCTTTCTTGATCTTCTACTTCTTCCTATCCCTAAATGGTGCCTACTTTGTTTTCTTTTTATTCCTCTCACTTTCCTTAAAGTCTAATCCAGATTTTTTAAGCTTTCATCTATATTCACATGGTATTCTCAAATTTATATTATGAATCCTTCCCTTTATTCCCAAGGATGTTTCACAAAAATGATAAATTTTGTGTTTATGTCATACAACATTCTCATATCCATTTGAATTTATTTCTGCATCTCTTCTCTGGTCCATTAATGTGCTTAGATCTGGTTGATCTTACCTTTTCAAATTCTATTTTAAAAAAAAAATTCTATTTTTTCATTGTCATCATCACCTAATTTGAGTTAGTGATGTTAATTTGAATTAGCATTGTTAACATTTATTGAGCACCTTCTATGTAAGTGTTATAATCAGATTATGTGCATCATCTCTTTCAGTCTTTAAATGAACACTTCAAAGTAAATGCAATTGCAGTTTCTAGTAGATTAGTGTAGTGAGGGTTTGAGAAATTAAGTTTTATCCAGTTACACAGATAGTATATATTAGAGAGAAGGGCTTTTAAATGAAGTACTTAGATTCCATTTACTGTCCTTTCAACTACTACACTAATTTATCTCTCTGCTTTCAATACTTTTCCTGTTCATGCTGTTTAATACTGACTGGGTTAATCATCCAAAAATGCTTCCATAAAATAAAAAATATTGAGTAGTTACTCACTTTCTATAGAAAGGTTTAGCAGATTACCAACTATGTATCATATCTACTCTGCTTCCTGTTGGTATGTGGACTATAAGAATAGTTTTGCATATTTAAATGATTGAAAACAATCAAAGAGGAAAAATATTTTTGACAGTTGAAAATTATTTAAAATTTAAATTTTACTATCCATAAATAACATTTCCTTGAAAATGCCTATTTATTTACATGTTGTTTATGACTGCTTTCAAGTGACAGCATCTGAGTTGAGTACTCCCGACAGTGACCATATATGGTGCTTCATCTCTTCACTCTTCTGCTCAGTGTACTATAAATTATAACAAAACATTTATAAATTTATTGCTATACTGTGACATTTCATATTATTTTTATTACTAGTGCACAAGGAATGAAATCGTGTAGAAATGAAATAGTGTCGGAATGAAAGAAGAGAAAAATAAATTTTGAATGTCATGCTTTTAAAGCACATGGGAGTGTGCATTATTTTATTATTGAATTAGATGGCAACATATTGTTTATTTTAGAATGACTATAGTGATGTGAAAAGAATACAGTGTAAGTTGACATTACCCAGCTAAGTACTCATCATAGTATTCTCAACTCACTGAAATTAGTAGTCAGGAAAAGTTAGAAAATTTAAAATGGACTCTTATCACATCAGAATTTTTTTCACAAACATAAACAATTAAAATGAAAGTGCAATCAAAGTACATTTCCTTGGTTCTTATGATGAATTGACAGATGTTAATTCTTCTCAATTATTTGAATAGTTAAAGCAGAGTGTGAAATGATTATGAATTATTCCCCATGAATAGCATGTGTGAAACAACAGGTGAAAAATTTTTCAGAAAGGTTGGGAAAGCACTAATTCAGTATAACCTGAAGTAGAATCTGCTAACGTGTTTTAATTGATGGTGGTAAAAACATGGAGCACAAAAAGGCTTAGTTGGCAAATTTACAAAACTAATCCTTATGTAAACATTGTAAAACAGATGGTTATATTTTAAGTTTTTGTTAGAAATAGAAGCTGAATATTCTGACTTACCCAAGCCCAAAGCCTTTCAATGACTTAGCAGTCAGAAATTTATATATGGTTAAGCCATTTTGATGACAACTAATGCAGGTGACACCACCCTTATGGCAGAAAGTGAAGAGGAACTAAAAAGCCTCTTGATGAAAGTGAAAGGGGAGAGGGAAAAAGTTGGCTTAAAGCGCAACATTCAGAAAACTAACATCATGGCATCTGGCCCCATCACTTCATGGGAAATAGATGGGGAAACAGTGTCAGACTTTTATTTTTGGGGCTCCAAAATCACTGCAGATGGTGATTGCAGCCATGAAATTCAAAGACTCTTACTCCTTGAAAGGAAAGTTATGACCAACCTAGATAGCATATTAAAAAGCAGAGACATTACTTTGCCAACAAAGGTCCATCTAGTCAAGGCTATAGTTTTTCCAGTAGTCATGTGTGGATGTGAGAGTTGGACTGTGAAGAAAGCTGAGCGCTGAAGAATTGATACTTTTGAACTGTGGTATTGGAGAAGACTCTTCAGAGTCCCTTGGACTGCAAGGAGATCTAACCAGTCCATCCCAAAGGAGATCAGTCCTGGGTGTTCATTGGAAGGACTGATGCTGAAGCTGAAACTCCAAAACTTTGGCCACCTCATGCAAAGAGTTGACTCATTGGAAAAGACCCTGATGCTGGGAGTGATTGGGGGCAGGAGGAGAAGGGGACGACAGAGGATGAGATTGCTGGATGGTATCACTGACTCGATGGACATGAGTTTGGGTAAACTTTGGGAGTTGGTGATGGACAGGGAGGCCTGGCATGCTGTAATTCATGGGATCACAAAGAGTCCTACATGACTGAGCAACTGAACTGATTGTTTGAATTACAAGTAATGTCAGGCTGCTTTTTATACTTCCATTGCTGTCAGAAGTTAACAAGAAGTGAGATGTCTAAGAAAATTTAGCAATGGATATTTTTTCTAAACTCAAAATCATGGTTCTGATGATATTTTTTTGAACTTTGATGCCGTTGTGGAAGAAATTTCCATATTTCAGAACCCATTAATTTTACAAATGAGGAGTGCTTCCACCTGACCTTCAGTTGGAAGTGATTACAATGTAATGACATGTTAACATGCAAACATAAAAGAAATCTAGTAGACTTTATAATTGCCTATCAAGTAATGAATGTATTCAATTAAAATCATGCTCATGGATTGATATCAGTATTTGGCAGTATGGGTTTGAAAAGACATTTTCATATGAAATTTGTAAAATTACAGTTTAGCATTGAGGAAGCTTTGAGAAATCAATTTTGATCATAGGTAATACTAACTTTAGTTTTAATTGAAATATAGTTAATTTACAATGTTGTGTTAGTTTCTGTTGTACAGCAAAGTGATTCAGTTTTATATATATATTTACATCCTTTTCCTTTGTGGTTTGTTACAGGATATTAAATATAGTTCCCTGTGCTGTATGGTAGGACCTTGGTCATTTATTATATATTTAGTTGTCTGTATCTGCTAATCCCAAATTCCTGATTTATCCTTCCTACACCTCCTTCCCCCTTTAGTAACCATAAATTTGTTTTCTATGTCTGTGAGTCTGTTTCTGTTTTGTGAAAAAGTTCATTTGCATCATATTTTAGATTCCATATGTAAGTGGTATCATATAATATTTGTCTTTGTGTATCTCACTTACTTTCCTTATGATAATCTCTAAGTCCATCCATGTTGCTGCAAATGGGCATTATTTCATTCTTTCTACGGCTGAGTAATATTCCACTGTATGTACAACATCTTTTATTCATTCATCTGTCAATGGACACTTAGGTTGCTTTCCTGTCTTTGTTGTTGTTCAGTTGCTAAGTCAAGTCTGACTCTGCAGCCCCATGGACTGCAGCATGCCACACTATCTCCCAGAGTTTGCTCAAACTCATGTCCATTGAGTTGATGATGCCATCTAACCATCTCATTCTCTATTGCCCTCTTCTCTTGTACTCAGTCTTTCCCAGCATCAGGGTCTTTTCCAGTCAGTAAGCTCTTCAAATCAGGTGGCCAAAGTATTGGAGCTTTAGCTTCAGCATCCGTCCTTCCCAGTGAATATTCAGGGTTGATTTCCCTTAGGATTGACTGGTTTCATCTCCCTTCTGTTCAAGGGACTCTCAAGAGTCTTCTTCAGCACCCCAGTTTGAAAGCATTAATTCTTTGGCACTCAGCTTTCTTTATTGTCCAACTCTCCCATTTGTACATGACTACTGGAAAAACCATAGCTTTGACTATACAGACCTTTGTTGCCAATGTAATGTTTCTGCTTTTTGTTATCCTGTCTAGATTTGTCGTAGCTTTCCTTCCAAGGAGCAAGCCCTGTCAGGATTTACTTCTGGGAGCAATCACAGCATGCTTTTTGGTAACTGTTGTATTCCCAGATGGCTCAGCAGGTAAAGTGTCTGCCTGCAATGCAGGAGATGCAGGAAATGCAGGTTTGGTCCCTGGGTTGGGAAGATCCTCTGGAGAAGGAAATGGCTACCCACTCCAGTATTCTTGCCTAGGAAATTACATGGACAGAGGATCCTGGCAGGCTATAGTCCATCGTGTGGCAAAAGAGTCAGACACCATTTAAAGAGTAAGAACAATAGCAACTGAGAGAAATGGAATAGGAATATTCCATTTATTCCTATAAATGGACTGAACCCACAAATAGGAATGTGGGTTCAGTCTTTCCATCTTAGCAGAAGCTAACTTAAACCATTTCATCCCATTGTTCAACTTTCATTTGCCTCTGCCTGCAAAGAGGTTATATTTTATCTTCATTTTTTATATTATAATGTATAGTAATGTAGAATAATACAGATGGGGAACTTTTAGTCATTTAATAATAGTTTAGTAAGGTCACTGGTATTTTTGTATTATCTGTTCAGTGAGGCAATCACTTGAAGTAGGAATTATTCTTGCCTGGAAAATTCCATGGACAGTGAAGCCTGGCATGGACTCCATGGGGTCACAAGGAGTTGAACACAACTGATCACACACAGTACAAAGCAGTCACTCTTCTTTGAAGTCATTTGTACTAAAAGATAATCTATCATGGGACACATAAAAATAATCTTAAAAATTGTATATTACCATGCCATGTGTATTAGATAAGTGAACTTTCTAGATAATTAGAAGTTTAACTGGATTCTAGAGTTTTGTAATTTTGATGGTCCTTTGTCTCAAATGTATTTTACGTTTTCTTAGACTCATACATGAATCCATTGATTGTGAATTAACTACTTACTTAAAAATTGAGTTATTATGATAGTTAACTTTTTTGGTATCTGCTGTGTGCTAGGCACTATTTAAGTGCCTATGTGTATTAAAATTATTTTTCATAACAACCCTCTGATGATAGGTAGTTTTGTTACTTCCATCATACAGTTGAGTTGACTGTTGTAGACAGGTTAAAGCACCTGCCCAAGATTACATACCGGAGAAGGCAATGGCACCCCACTCCAGTACTCTTGCCTGGAAAATCCCATGGACAGAGGAGCCTAGTAGGCTGCAGTCCATGGGGTCGCTGAGAGTCGGACACGACTGAGTGACTTCACTTTCACTTTTCACTTTCATGCACTGGAGAAGGAAATGGTAACCCACTCCAGTGTTCTTGCCTAGAGAATCCCAGGGACGGGGCAGCCTGGTGGGCTGCTGTCTATGGGGTCGCACAGAGTTGGATACGACTGAAGTGACTTAGTAGCAGCAGCAGATTACATAGATACTGTGTACCTCAGATCACACCACTGATAATGAAATTCTAACCCATGAAGCCTGGTTCTAGAATTTGAAAGTCTTAATAGTTTTGCTTTACTGCCTTTCACTGTTAGCATGGTTGTTTAATCTATTATGAAATAAAGCTGAATCTAGGAGATATTTTGCAATTTGCTTTTACAAAAACATCAATAGACTGTGTGAGAAGCATATACAGTTGTATGACCTGTAGAGCAATGTAGCATCAGTCTCTCTCTGCACTTTAAGTCAAAACCAAAGCAATTTTTACGGCCTTCCCCTCAACTGCCAAGAATAGTCATTGTGTGCTCTGGCATGAAAATTCTATTACTGTATCATCAACAGAGCCACAGTTACCTCCTGATCAGGTTGTACCTTGATATTTTAAGTGTGAGAAAGAAAATCCTTTACTATTTTAAGAATTGGCTCATAGTGTTTGGGAGTGTTTCCTCTGAATATCAAAAGTAGAATATCATTTTAGTAGATATGGTACTAGGCCATAAATATCCCTACAGTTTTCCACAGTTTCAGATAATTAATATATATGTATGTGCACTGCTGCTAAGTCACGTCAGTCGTGTCCAACTCTGTGTGAACCCCGTAGATGGCAGCCCACCAGGCTCCCCCGTCCCTGGGATTCTCCAGACAAAAACACTGGGATGGGTTGCCATTTCCTTCTCCAATGCGTGAAAGTGAAGACGCTCAGTTGTGTCTGACTCTTCGCGACCCTGTGGACTGCAGCCTACCAGGCTCCTCCATCCATGGGATTTTCCAGGCAAGAGTACTGGAGTGGGGTGCCATCACTTTCTCTGATATATGTGCACAAGAAACATTAAAATGAATTTTAAGTGCTGTCTCATTCCTAGCACTCTATGTGGCAAGTAGCACCGATGTATTAGGCATATGTGTAAATATTTTTATTGAGGCTTTACTTATAATAGGAAAAAACCGGGAGTCTCTTGATTCTGCATTCTCTTCCAATCACCAGTATTTTGCTAAATCCTGACTCTAATTTATTGACATCCTCTTTATTCTCATTGTCATTACCTTAGTACAGGCCTTTAGTATATTTCGTAGAATGCCTAGAACTCAAAACTTTCAGCTATTTTTTTTGTGTGTCTACTTGAAATGTGCCTAAATTATACATAGCTGTTTTAAATCACAGCCCTTATTCTTAACTTTCAAACCTTTTGGTGGCTTCTCCTTGTATTCAAAATGTGTTCTAAACTTCTTAGTCTAATATTCAGGGCATCTTGTGATCTGGCCTCAACCTGCCATTCCAGCTCTGTTTCTCCTTGCTACCCTTGATATTTTCTTTCACACTTAGGTAAATGGAAGTGTACATTGTTCTGCCACAACATGAGAGTTACTGTAACATGTATTAGAATATAACTTTTTTTTTGAATAAGGGAAACACATCAGTTTAACTTAGAATTCCTGTAGTTTCGTTGTTGGGTTTTTTCCCCTCTCTTGCTAACATGGTAATTAATGTATTGAGTCATCAAATAACAGCTGAAAGCAAAGAGAGTGGACTACAACAAGTTGTAGAGGAATATAGTGTTCTACATAGTACTCATTCATCTCTCTTTTCTTTCCTTTTCATCTTGGTTTGACCAAACACTGTTTTGGAAGTGACTGCTCTTCTCCTGGATGTCTTTGAATTTTGCTCTTATTTCTATAACTTGGTGTCCTTAAATTGTACTATTTATATTCCCTTAAATTATATATGTCCTTAAGTTACACTGTTTTTGTTAGAGTTGTTATTTTTCACATTTAATATCTAACTTCAAAACGGTGGCTCAGAACAACCATTTGTTTACTCTCCTGTGATTTGCTATGGGTTTGGTCAAGCGGTTCTCCTGTTATCAGAACCTGTAGTACTGATGTGACTGCAGACATCTGACAGCTCTGTTGATGCTGGATGGTCTTTTAGTTACATGTCTGGTAGTTGACTGTTGCTGTCCACATTGGTTTTCTTTGTAACTTCTTATTTTCCAGTAGGCTAGATAAGGTGTTTTTGTTTTTTTTTTTCCCACTGTGATGGTAGAAGCTTTTCAAGAGAGCAAAAGTTTCCAAGTCCAGCCATCATTTCCATTCCATTTTTCTAAATAGCTTTATTGAAGTACAGTTGATATACAATAAACTGCACATACTTGAAATGTACAATTAGATTAATTTTGTTTTTTTTTTTTTTATTTTAATGAATAACTTTATTACCCAGGGTCAGAGGTGGGGTACTGGCTCAGCTCTTTTCCATGAAATGGATCGGGGAGGGGGAATCTGCAGCATTTTTCTCTCTCTTAGCTTCTGTGAGCTTGATGGTGGAGGTGGGAGAGGACCATCCTGAGCTCAGTGGCTGTTGGTGTTAAATTGCTGATAATATTGGGCTGTAGGTTGATTGGTATAGATTATTGAATTCAGATAATTCTGCTGGGCTTTTTGCTCCATAGCCAGATGCTGGTTGAAGGAGCCCAGTCCCCTCCGAAATTCAGCACAGAGCTCCCTTTCCTGCTCTTCTAGCTCCATTGCTGCCTGGGCCAAGTTTATGGCCTGGCTTTCCCATTTGGCATCCAGTGCTTGTTCAGCTTGGCGCTGTGCTTCCTTTTCATCGTGTTGTGTCTCTTGTACTTTCCTGATGGTGGCTCTCTGCTCTGGAGTCATGCCCTTCCAGCAATAGGGCAGGACCCTGCGGGGAGCCACGGGGTTTTGGGCAACCTGGGGGTTCTCAGTCAGTAGGTCACTTGTGATCTTGTTCTGGACCTCCACGAGGTTCGCCTCCTGTTGTTGCTGATGCTCATGGTGCTGCTGCTCAGCCAGCTTAACTGCCTGCACTTTGTTGGCATTGGCTGTGGCAGCCATCATGGCTATGCGGCAGGACTCCTCCAGCTTGGCTAGTTGGGCGGCCTGCATGTCCATAGCTAGGCGTAGCTGGTCATCAAGCATGTATGCACAGTTCTCATCAGCTCTGGCTTGCTGTTGCTCTTGTAGCTGCCTCTCCAGGCTGTATTGGAACTGCTCCTGCTGCATTCTCAGATATGCAGCCCTCTCCAGATCTTCCCCAGGGAAGCACTGCAGGCTGGCTTGGTAATAGTAGGGAGCATTGTCACCAAAATAAGCTGGAAACTCCCTCCAGAGTTGGCTTGAATTCCAGAAGTCAAATTCACGCCTCCTGAGTTGCTGCCTCTGTTCTCTAAAGTTTTGGACTTTCTTGGCCAGCCGACGTTTCCGTTCTGCCTCTTCCTTCTCTAGCATCTGAGCCACCAGATCATATTGCACCTGGTTGGTACCACAAGCTGCCTCCTTGCTCCGTTCTGTTGCCTCCTGAAGCTTTCGTTCTTCCATCTGGTTGTTCAGGGCTTCATCCACCCCCATGACTCTGGTCCTCACATCGAAGAATGGACTCTGTCGCTCCTTTTCTTGATTTCTTCTAGCTTCGATGGCTGCCACCTCCTTGGGATCTGGTGGCAGATCTACCTGATACATCTTTCTCATCAAGGAGTTGCAATTGTTGAAGCTCCCAGGTTAGGTCCAAGACTGTAGCGGCAGTCTCTGAACTCTTCCTCTTGCGCTGGAGGGCATAACCCTCCTGTGACTTCTGACTTGTCTCAGCAAGGGTCGGCCTCGTCAGCCAGCTTTCCGGGGTCCTCAAAGCTGCAGACGCCTCACTGCACTGCTTGCCTCCTCGACTACTAGATCGCTTGTAGCGGCGGTTTGCATTGCCATGCAACAAGAAAAGGGGGCGGGGCCCGAACACCCTAGATTAATTCTGAAACTGTAACTACAATCAAGTTAGTGAACAGATCAGCAGCTGTAGAGGTTTCCTTCTACCCTTTTGTAATTCTTCCCTCCTGCCATGATTTACCTTCCTCTAAAACCAATTACTGATTTGCTTTCTGTCAGTAGATGAGTAAAGTTTTAAATAGATGGAATCATCCAATGTATGCTTTTTTTTCTAATTTACTTTACTGACATAATTTGAGTACAGTTATTTTGAGATTCAAGCATGTTGTCATGAATCAGTAGTTCGTGCTGAGTAGCATTCCATCTTATGGATATAACACAATTGGTTTATCCATTTATCTGATGATGGGCATTTGAATTGTTTACAGTTTTGGTCTATTTCAAGTAAAGCATTATGGACGTTCAAGTACAAATCTTTATGTGGATATATATCTCCTTTTTTCTTGGGTAAATAACCATGAATGGAACAGCTAGATCAAAAGGTAGGTACCTTATGTTTAACTTTTTAAGGAAATGCTAAACTTTTTACAGAGTAATTGTATCAGTGTACATCCCTACCAGCAGTGTACAGGAGTTTTCATTCCTCTTTGCCAGTTTATGGTATGCCTTTTTAAGTTTAGTTATTCTGATGGGTGGGTGGTGGTATCTGAATATAGTTATAATTTACATTTCTGTAATGACTAATGATGTTGAACATCTTTTCATTTGTTTATTTGCCATTTACCCATTTTATTTATTTATTATTTGCTTTCTTTTTGACGTTTTAGACTTTAGTATATTTTGAATAAAAGTCCTTTATTACACATATGCTTTACAAAGAATTTTTCCTAGTATGTTACTTGTCTTTTCATTCTGTTAACAGTGGTTTTCCAATGAAGTACTTAATTTTGATGAACTCCAGTTCATTCTTTTTTTTTTTTTTTTTAATGTGTCATATCTTCTTCCTGTGCTTTCTTTTAGAAATCTTTTTGATTTAGGTTTTATATTTAGGTCTCTGCTATATGTTGAATTAACTTTTGTATATGGTGCAGGGTATGGTTCCAAGTTAATTGTTTGCCTGTTGATACTCAGTTGTTCAACACAGTCTGTTGAAAAGGTTATCCTTTCTACACTGCATTTCTTTTGCATCTTTGTCATAAATCAGTTGTCCTTGTGTATGTAGGGTTTTGTCTGCATTCTCTTCAGTTCCATGAAGTGTTTGTCTGTCTTTATGTTAATACAGTATTACTTTGATTACTCTAGCTCTGTAATTATTTTTGAAATCATATAGTGTTATTTTTTCAACTTTGTTTTCAAAGTTGCTTTCACTGTTGTAGGAGCTTTTGTTTCCATATGAATTATAGAATCACCTAGTTGGTTTCTATGAATATGACTGCTGAGCTTTTGATTGGAATTGCTTTGGATCTGTGGATCCATTTGAGGATAGTTTCATTTTTGCAGTATTGAATCTTCTGACCTATAAACAAGTTATATCTCTTATTTAGGTATTTTTAACTTCATCAGTGTTTTATTATTAGTGTACAAGTATTTCACATCTTTGGCCAGATTTATCTCAAAGTATTTTATTTTTTAAAAACTTTTTATTTTCTAATTGTTTATATCTAATATATAGAAATGCAGTTGATTTTTCTATTGATCTTGTATCTTACAACCATGCTAAACTCACATATTCTACTACTTTTTTTGTAGATCTCATCATATTTTCTCAAAAGACTATGATATCAATCTGGATACTTTTTATTCCTTTTTCTTTATTGATTTTACTGGTAAGACTGTCCAGTACAATTTTGAATAGGAAAGTATTTATCTTTTGGTATTAAGAATCATGTTATAGGTATTTTTAAAATTTTCTTTATTATATAGTAAAAGTTAACTCTTGTTAATTTGCTGATAGTTCTTTTTTAATTAAATTTTATTTTGCTTAACTTTACAATATTGTATTGCTTTTGTCATACATCAAGATGGATCCGCCACAAGTATACATGTGTTCCCCATCCTGAACCCTCCTCCCTCCTCCCTCCCCATACCATCCCTCTGGGTCATCCCAGTGCACCAGCCCCAGGCATCCGTTATCAGGCATCATACCTGGACTGGCGACTCGTTTCAGATATGATATTATACATAATTCAATGCTATTCTCCCCAATCCTCCCACCCTTTCCCGTTCCCAGAGTCCAAAAGTCTGTTCTATACATCAGTGTCTCTTTTGCTGTCTCGTAAACAGGGTTATTGTTACCATCTTTCTAAACTCCATATATATGCGTTAGTATACTGTATTTGTGTTTTTCTGGCTTACTTCACTCTGTATAATAGGCTCCAGTTTCATCCACCTCATTTGAATACTGATTCAAATGTATTCTTTGTAATGGCTGAGTAATACTCCATTGTGTATATGTACCACAGCTTTCTTATCCATCTGTGGATGGACATCTAGGTTGCTTCCAAGTCCTGGCTATTGTAAACAGTGCTGCTATGAATATTGGGGTACATGTGTCTCTTTCAATTCTGGTTTTCTCAGTGTGTATGCCCAGCAGTGGGATTGCTGGATCATAAGGCAGTTCTATTCCCAGTTTTTTGAGGAATCTCCATACTGTTCTCCAAAGTGGCTATACTAGTTTGCATTCCCACCAACAGTGTAAGAGGGTTCCCTTTTCACCACACCCTCTCCAGCATTTATTGCTTATGGACTTTTGGATCGCAGCCATTCTGACTGACGTGAAATGGTACCTCATAGTGGTTTTGATTTGCATTTCTCTGATAATGAGTGATGTTGAGCATCTTTTCATGTGTTTGTTAGCCATCTGTATGTCTTCTTTGGAGAAATGTCTATTTAGTTTTTTGGCCCATTTTTTGATTGGGTCATTTATTTTTCTGGAATTGAGCTGTAGGAGTTGCTTGTATATTTTTGAGATTAGTTGTTTGTTGCTTCATTTGCTATTATTTTCTCCGATTCTGAAGGCTGTCTTTTCACCTTGCTTATGGTTTCCTTTGTTGTGCAGAAGCTTTTAAGTTTAACTAGGTCCCATTTGTTTATTTTTGCTTTTATTTCCAATATTCTGGGAGGTGGGTCATAGAGGATCCTGCTCTGATGTATGTCAGAGAGTGTTTTGCCTATGTTTTCCTCTAGGAGTTTTATGGTTTCTGGTCTTACATTTAGATCTTTAATCCATTTTGAGTTTATTTTTGTGTATGATGTTAGAAAGTGTTCTAGTTTCATTCTTTTACAAGTGGTTGACCAGTTTTCCCAGCACCACTTGTTAAAGAGATTGTCTTTAATCCATTGTATATTCTTGCCTCCTTTGTCAAAGATAAGGTGTCCATATGTGCGTGGATTTATCTCTGGGCTTTCTATTTTGTTCCTTTGATCTATATTTCTGTCTTTGTGCCAGTACCATACTGTCTTGATGACTGTGGCTTTGTAGTAGAGCCTGAAGTCAGGCAGGTTGATTCCTCCAGTTCCATTCTTCTTTCTCAAGATAGCTTTGGCTATTCGAGGTTTTTTTTGTATTTCCATACAAATTGAGAAATTATTTGTTCTAGCTCTGTGAAGAATACCGTTGGTAGCTTGATGGGGATTGCATTGAATCTATAAATTGCTTTGGGTAGTATACTCATTTTCACTATATTGATTCTACCAATCCATGAACATGGTATATTTCTCCCATCTATTAGTGTCCTCTTTGATTTCTTTCACCAGTGTTTTATAGTTTTCCATATATAGGTCTTTAGTTTCTTTAGGAAGATATATTCCTAAGTATTTTATTCTTTTCATTGCAATGGTGAATGGAATTGTTTCCTTAATTTCTCTTTCTATTTTCTCATTATTAGTGTACAGGAATGCAAGGGATTTCTGTGTGTTGATTTTATATCCTGCCACTTTACTATATTCATTGATTAGTTCTAGTAATTTTCTGGTGGAATCTTTAGGGTTTTCTATGTAGAGGAATATGTCATCTGCAAACAGTGAGAGTTTTACTACTTCTTTTCCAATTTGGATTCCTTTTATTTCTTTTTCTGCTCTGATTGCTGTAGCCAAAACTTCCAAAACTATGTTGAATAGTAATGGTGAAAGTGGGCATCCTTGTCTTGTTCCTGACTTTAGAGGAAATGCTTTCAATTTTTCACCATTGAGGATAATGTTTGCTGTGGGTTTGTCATATATAGCTTTTATTATGTTGAAGTATGTTCCTTCTATTCCTGCTTTCTGGAGAGTTTTTATCATAAATGGATGTTGATCTTTGTCAAAGGCTTTCTCTGCATCTATTGAGATAATCATATGGTTTTTATTTTTCAGTTTGTTAATGTGGTGTATTACGTTGATTGATTTGCGGATATTGAAGAATCCTTGCATTCCTGGGATAAAGCCCACTTGGTCATGGTATATGATCTTTTTAATGTGTTGTTGGATTCTGATTGCTAGAATTTTCTTAAGGATTTTTGCGTCTATGTTCATCAGTGATATTGGCCTTTAGTTTTCTCTTTTTTGTGGCATCTTTGTCCGGTTTTGGTATTAGGGTGATGGTGGCCTCATAGAATGAGTTTGGAAGTTTGCCTTCCTCTGCAATTTTCTGGAAGAGTTTGAGTAGGATAGGTATTAGCTGTTCTCTAAATTTTTGGTAGAATTCAGCTGTGAAGCTGTCTGGACCTGGGCTTTTGTTTGCTGGAAGATTTCTGATTACAGTTTCATTTTCCGTGCTTGTGATGGGTCTGTTAAGATTTTCTATTTCTTCCTGATCCAGTTTTGGAAAGTTGTACTTTTCTAAGAATTTGTCCATTTCTTCCACATTGTCCATTTTATTACCATATAATTGCTGACAGTAGTCTCTTATGATCCTTTGTATTTCTGTGTTGTCTGTTGTGATCTCTCCATTTTCATTTCTAATTTTATGGATTTGATTTCTCTCCCTTTGTTTCTTGATGAGTCTGGCTAATGGTTTGTCAATTTTATTTACCCTTTCAAAGAACCAGCTTTTGGCTTTGTTGATTTTTGCTATGGTCTCTTTTGTTTCTTTTGCATTTATTTCTGCCCTAATTTTTAAGATTTCTTTCCTTCTACTAACCTTGGGGTGCTTCATTTCTTCCTTTTCCAGTTGCTTTAGGTGTAGAGTTAGGTTATTTATTTGGCTTTTTTCTTGTTTCTTGAGGTATGCCTGTATTGCTATGAACTTTCCCCTTAGGACTGCTTTTACAGTGTCCCACAGGTTTTGGATTGTTGTGTTTTCATTTACATTGAAATTTTGATTTCTTTTTTGATTTCTTCTGTGATTTGTTGGTTATTCAGGAGTGTGTTGTTCAGCCTCCATATGTTGGAATTTTTAATAGTTTTTCTCCTGTTATTGAGATCTAATCTTACTGCATTGTGGTCAGAAAAGATGCTTGGAATGATTTCAATTTTTCTGAACTTACCAAGGCTAGATTTATGGCCCAGGATGTGGTCTATCCTGGAGAAGGTTCCGTGTGCGCTTGAGAAAAAGGTGAAATTCATTGTTTTGGGATGAAATGTCCTATAGATATCAATTAGGTCTAACTGGTCTACTGTATCGTTTAAAGTTTGTGTTTCCTTGTTAATTTTCTGTTTAGTTGATCTATCCATTGGTGTGAGTGGGGTATTAAAGTCTCCCACTATTATTGTGTTATTGTTGATTTCTCCTTTCATACGTGTTAGTATTTGTCTTACATATCACAGTGCTCCTATGTTGGGTGCATATATATTTATAATTGTTATATCTTCTTCTTGGATTGATCCTTTGATCATTATGTAGTGACCTTCTTTGTCTCTTTTCACAGCCTTTGTTTTAAAGTCTATTTTATCTGATATGAGTATTGATACTCCTGCTTTCTTTTGGTCCCTATTTGCATGGAAAATCTTTTTCTAGCCCTTCACTTTTGGTCTGTATGTGTCCCCTGTTTTGAGGTGGGTCTCTTGTAGACAACATATGTAGGGATCTTGTTTTTGTATCCATTCGGCCAGTCTCTGTCTTTTGGTTGGGGCATTCAACCCATTTACATTTAAGGTAATTATTGATAAGTATGATCCCGTTGCCATTTACTTTATTGTTTTGGGTTCAAATTTATACACCCTTTTTGTGTTTCCTGTCTAGAGAATGTCCTTTAGTATTTGTTGGAGAGCTGGTTTGGTGGTGCTGAATTCTCTCAGCTTTTGCTCGTCTGTAAAGGTTTTGATTTCTCCTTCATATTTGAATGAGATCCTTGCTGGGTACAATAATCTGGGCTGTAGGTTCTTTTCTTTCATCACTTTAAGTATGTCTTGCCATTCCCTCCTGGCTTGGAGAGTTTCTTTTGAAAGATCAGCTGTTATCCTTATGGGAATTCCCTTGTGTGTTATTTGTTGTTTTTCTCTTGCTGCTTTTAATATTTTTCTTTATGTTTGATCTTTGTTAATTTGATTAATATGTGTCTTGGGGTGTTTCGCCTTGAGTTTATCCTGTTTGGGACTCTCTGGGTTTCTTGGACTTGAGTGATTATTTCCTTCCCCATTTTAGGGAAGTTTTCAACTATTATCTCCTCTAGTATTTTCTCATGGTATTTCTTTTTGTCTTCTTCTTCTGGGACTCCTATGATTTGAATGTTGTAACGTTTAATATTGTCCTGGAGGTCTCTGAGATTGTCCTCATTTAATTCGTTTTTCTTTTTTCTCCTGTGATTCATTTATTTCTACCATTCTATCTTCTAATTCACTAATTCTATCTTCTGCCTCTGTTATTCTACTATTTGTTGCCTCCAGAGTGTTTTGGATCTCATTTATTGCATTATTCATTATATATTGACTCTTTTTTATTTCTTCTAGGTCCTTGTTAAACCTTTCTTGCATCTTCTCAATGCTTTTCTCCAGGCTATTCATCTGTGATTCCATTTTGATTTCCAGATTTTGGATTAATTTCACTATCATTATTCGGAATTCTTTATCAGGTAGATTCGCTATTTCTTCCTCTTTTGTTTGGTTTGGTGGGCATTTATCCTG
Organism: Tragelaphus eurycerus; assembly: GCA_935064755.1. Taxonomy (NCBI): domain Eukaryota; kingdom Metazoa; phylum Chordata; class Mammalia; order Artiodactyla; family Bovidae; genus Tragelaphus; species Tragelaphus eurycerus. The sequence goes on along the minus strand of CAKXYN010000015.1, from coordinate 12,780,528 downwards.
TTCCTTTACCTGCTGGGAATTCTTCTGTCTCTTCATCTTGTTTAAATTGCTGTTTGCTGGTCTCCTCAGTGTCTGATTTCCGCCCTGATACAAAGCGGGTGTTGGTGGACACTTTTTTTTTTTAGGCTCACTTGTTCAGTCACGCACCTTTAGAAGGCAATGAGTTGCTTTTCTCGGTGTCTGATGTCCTCTGCCGGCATTCCGAAGCTGTTTTGTGGAATTTACTTGGCGTTTAGATGTTCTTTTGATGAATTTGTGGAGGAGAAAGCGCTCTCCCCGTCCTATTCCTCCGCCATCCTAGCTCCTCTGCTGATAGTTTTTAATTAGTAGTGTATTGGATTTTGTTTGATGCCTTTTCTGTATTTATTGAGACTATCATAAAATTTTCCTTTTTTAGTTTGTTAATATTGTAAATTACATTTATTGATTTTTGAATGTTAAACCAACCTTGTATTCCTGAATAAACATGATCTGTTATTCTGACAATACATTGTTAGATTTAATTTGCTATAACTTTGTTTAGAAATTTTTCTTAGGTTTTAATAAAGGATATTGGTTTGTAGTTTCTTTACTCAAAATGTCTTTATCATTTTTTGGTGTGAAGGTAATGCTGGCCTCATAAAATGAGATCAAAATTTTCCATCCTTTTTGGTTTCCTAGATGACTTTGTGTTGAATCGATATTATCTCTTTTCTAAATATTTGGTAGATTTCACCACTGGTAACGTCTGGGCCTAGAGATTTGTTTTGTGGAAAGGATTTGATTTCTTTAGTAGATACAAGCAAGTTTGATAATTTATGTCTTTCACAGAATCTATCCATTTCATCCACGTTGTAAATTTATTGTCATAAAGTTATTCACAGTACTCACTTGTTATTTTTAAATATGTGTAAACTATGTAGTGATGTCACCTTTCTCATTTCTGATAGTGGTTATCCTGTTTCTTTTTTTCCTGGACACTATGACTAGAAGTATAGAAGATCTTAATGATCTTTTTTAAAAACAAAACAAAACCCAGATTTTAGTTTTATTGATTTTCTTTTCTGTTTCACTGATTTCCATGCTGATCTCTATTATTCTCTTTATTTTAAAAAATTGTTTACTTTTGGTTTCATTTGCTCATCTGTTTCTAGTTTAAAGTAGAACCCAGGGTCACTGATTTGGCCTTTTTCTTTTTTTCTAATACAGGCATTTGAAGCTATAACATTTCCCTTAAGCACTGCTATAATAATACCCCACTAATTCCTGTGTTTTTCTAAATTTCTGTCTTGATTTCTTCTTTTGTGAATTACTTGCTGCTGCTGCTAAGTCGCTTCAATCGTGTCCGACTCTGTGCGATCCCATAGACGGAAGCTCACCAGGATCCCCCGTCCCTGGGATTCTCTAGGCAAGGATACTGGAGTGGGTTGCCAGTTCCTTCTCCAATGCATGAAAGTGAAAAGTGAAAGTGAAGTCGCTCAGTCGTGTCCAACTCTTAGCGACCCCATGGACTGGAGCCTACCAGGATCCTCCATCCATGGGATTTTCCAGGCAAAAGTACTGGGGTGGGGTGCCAGAATTATATATATTTGAGAGTTCTCCAGAAAGCTTCTGTCATCAGTTTCTAGTTTAATTCTGTTGGGGTCAAGAAACATATATTATATACATTTAATTTTTAATATTCTTATTAAAGTCAGTTATCTTTTAAAGAAGTTTAAGTGAAACAAATGAAATTTGTATTAAATTTAATGCAACTTTTTTTTGTCCCCCTCTTACCCCTCTCTTTGGGAACTCTGTCTATGTGTATGTTGGGCCATGATTTACTGATACTCTATCAGTTTTAGTCTTTTTGCGTGTGTTTCATTAAGGGTAATCTTTATTGCTCTGCTTTTATGACCAGTAAACTTTTTAATGTCTAATCTGCCATTAATTCCTTTTAGTGTATTTTTATCTCAGATAGTTTAGTTTTTTTAATCCCTAGAGTTTGGTTTAGGTTTTCTATGTTCCCTAGCCTTTGAACATATTGAACACAGTAATAACTGTTTTCACTGTCCTTTTGTGCTAATTCTAACATCAGATTGAATTCTGGATTGTTTTTGATTGGTTGATTTTTCTTCTTACTGTGTGTCTTGTGTTCTTGTGCCTGTCTACATATGTAGAAATCTTTCATTGGATGCCAGACATTATGGTTTTACTTTGTTGTTTGCTGGATATTTTTGTGGTCCTATAAATCTTTAGCTTTATCCTGGGAAGTACTTATGTTATTTGGAGGCAGTTTGGTGTGTTCATATTTCGTTTTGTGGGTTTGTATTGCAAGTGTTGGAACAATACTCAATCTAGAGCGTATTATTCCCTACTACTAAGACAATACCTTTCTCAGGTTTACCACAGCCATACCTGAAAACACTGTTACGAGCAACTAATCAAAGCCGTGTGCATTTTGAGTTTTCTCAGTCTTGCTGATGGGACAGGGACTGTTTTCAGGACTGTTGGAGCACCACGCACTGTTCCCTTTTCTAATCCTTTTGGTTTTCTTCTACACTGTTAGTGTCTTCACATGCATATGCTTATTGGTGCTCTTTGATTCTTTCTCCATAGAACTATCTTGTCTCTGGTAGTACTCTGTCATATAAATTGTAAATGCCTGTTTTTCCTGAACTCTCAGCATCATCTTCTCAACACCGGGGATCTCCTAGGCTTTGTCTCCATTTCCCTTCTCAGTGCTGTGACCCGAGAACTCTCAAGACAGTAAACTGAAACAGTAGAACTCAGCTCAGTTTCCCATCTCTCAGGGATCACTGGCCTTCACTGCTGATGTCAGTGTTTTGAAACCATTGTTTCATATATTTTGGTTGGTTCTGGGTTGTTTATTTCATATGGGGGCATAAACTGTCTTCAACTTAATCCATCTTGGTTAGAACCAGAAGTCTTCAAGTGCTCTGGTATAAAACAGTGTTATAGAACTAGGAACAATAATGTGACAACTATTAGTATCAAAAGATATTCATCACCTGTGTTTGAGAGAATGTGCTATTTACAACTTTTTGTTATTTTTCATTTAAATATATTCATATGTATGTGCAAAGTCTGAAAGTATTCAAAAATGTTAATTCATTCTCTTAGAGGTATGATTTAGAGTGATTTTATATACTTCAACATGTATAATAAAGAAATATAGCTAAAAGCAGAAAACACCATTTATGAATCAGTGTAAAGAATTTTAAAATGTTCTTCCGTCAGCCATATTTGAAACCTAATATGACAATATGTTCGGATAAGGCAATGGCACCCCACTCCAGTACTCTTGCCTGGAAAATCCCATGGACGGAGGGGCCTGGTAGGCTGCAGTCCATGGAGTCGCTAGGAGTCAGACATGACTGAGCGACTTCACTTTTCATTTTCATGCATTGGAGAAGGAAATGGCAACCCACTCCAGTGTTCTTGCCTGGAGAATCCCAGGGACGGCGGAGCCTGGTGGGCTGCCGTCTCTGGAGTCGCACAGAGTCGGACACGACTGAAGCGACTTAGCAGCAGCAGCAGCAGCATGACCATATGTTGGGATCAAAGATCTAAATCATCAAATCCATATCTCTTAAATTATTATATAAATCCTTGTGATTCCATGATTCAAGTCATTGGAGCCAGATGCATGAATCCATTCTGTCCCTTATGGTAAAAATGGTATATGCAAAGGAAGAAATGCCCCTGTGCCTTGAAATTCTAAAGTATCTGGTGAATTCGTGTGCAGTAAAAGCATTTGGTTGGTAGAAGAAAGTATTGGTAAAGAAGCTGCCTACAGGTTAAACATTAGTTATATGTAACTGTTGATTTGTCTAATTACGCAGTTGAAAGTGAAAGTGAAGTCGTGTCTGACTCTTTGCTAGCCCGTGGACGGTAGCCTACCAGGATCCTCTGTCCATGGGATTCTCCAGGCAAGAGTACTGGAGTGGGTTGCCATTTCCTTCTCCAGGGGATCTTCCCAACCCAGGGATTGAACCCGAGTCTCCCGCATTGGAGGCAGACGCTTTAACCTCTGAGCCACAGGATAATTGCTTTAGTGTTGTACTGGTTCACAGTTAGATTTAAATTCTTCCTGTTTACAGAAAGTTACTATTTCTAGTATGTGTGTGTGTGTGTATATATATATATATAAAATTCATCAATCATAAAATAATTTTAAAACACATGAAGTGGCTAGTGAAACTTCCCAAATGCCTGAACACAGCAGAATAAAAACAGGCAGTTAATAATAATGATAATCATATCACCTACTACCACCAGAGAATTCAGTCTCTTCTTCTTAAAATGTGAAATTAAGTGAGGTAATTTGCATGATTTTTTAAATGTCTATTAAGATTTGCAATTTAAAAAAATGAAGCCTAATATTTATGCCTCTGACTGTTTATTGCCTTGCTGATATCTTTTATGTTATTGTTTGTAGTTCTTTCTTCTAAGTGGCATTAAGGGAGACATGTGTTTTTTCTACCCTCTATTTAAGTAATGATTTCCTTCTTTCATCCCCTTAATACCTTGTATCCTTATGATCTTATGGCCCCAATGCATGGATATACAAAAGATGTGAACATAAAGAATGTCATATAAATTGCCTGCAGGTCATTGGACCTCTTTATAGTTCAGTTCAGTAGCTCAGTCATGTGCAACTCTTTGTGACCCCATGGAGTGCAGCATGCCAGGCCTCCCTGTCCATCACCAACTACCAGAGTTTACTCAAACTCATGAGTCAGTGATGCCATCCTACCATCTCGTCCTCTGATGTCCCCTTCACCTCCTGTCTTCAGTCTTTCCCAGCATCAGGGTCTTTTGAAGTGAGTCAGTTATTTGCATCAGGTGGCCAAAATATCGTAGTTTCAGCTTCAGCATCGGTCCTTCCAATGAATATTCAGGACTGATTTCCTTTAAGATGGACTGGTTGGATCTCTTTGCAGTCCAAGGGACTCTCAAGAGTCTTCTCCAACACCACAATTCAAAGGCATCAGTTCTTTGGCGCTCAGCTTTCTTTATGGTCAACTCACATCCATACATGACTACTGGAAAAACCATATATTTGACTAGATGGACATTTGTTTGCAAAGTAATGTCTCTGCTTTTTAATATATTGTCCAGGTTGATGATAACTTTTCTTCCAAGTAGCAAGCATCTTTTAATTTCATGGCTGTAGTCACCATATGCAGTGATTTTGGAGCCCCCCCCAAAGTAAAGTCTGTCACTATTTCCATTGTTTCCTCATCTATTTGCCATGAAGTGATGGGACCAGATACCATGATCTTAGTGTTTTGAATGTTGAGTTTGAAGCTGACTTTTTCACTCTCCTATTTCACTTTCATCAAGAGACTCAGTTCTTCTTCACTTTCTGCCATAAGAGTGGTGTCATCCGTTTCTGAATAACCAACAAATCACAGAAGAAATAGTAGAAAGAAAGAAATCATAAAAATTAGGGCAGAAATAAATGAAAAAGAAACAAAGGAGACTGTAGCAAAAATCAACAAAGCTAAACAGACAAGCCATTAGCCAGACTCATTAAGAAAAAAAGGGAGAAGAATCAAATCAACAAAATTAGAAATGAAAATGGAGCAATCACAACAGACAACACAGAAATACAAAGGATCATAAGAGACTACTAACCAGCAACTATATGCCGATAAAATGGACTTGGAAGAAATGGACAAATTCTTAGAAAACTATAACTTTCCAAAACTAAACCAGGAAGAAATAGAAAATCTTAACAGACCCATCACAAGCCTGGAAATCCAAACAGAGATCAAAAATCTTCCAACAAACAAAAGCCCAGGACCAGACGGCATCACAGCTTAATTCTACCAAAAATTTAGAAAAGAGTTAACACCTATCCTACTCAAACACTTTCAGAAAGTTGCAGAGGAAGGTAAACTTCCAAACTCATTGTATGAGGCTGCCATCACCCTTATATCAAAACTAGACAAAGATGCCACAAAAAAAGAAAACTTCAGGCCAATATCACTGATGAACATAGATGCAAAAATCCTTAACAAAATCCTAGCAAACAGAATCTAACCACAGATTAAAGAGATCATACATCATGACCAAGTAGGCTTTATCCCAGGGATGCAAGGATTCTTCAGTAGTCGCAGATCAATGTGATACATCACATTAACAAATTGAAAGATAAAAACCATATGATTATCTCAATAGATGCAGAGAAAGCCTTTGACAAAATGCAACATCCATTTATGATAAAAACTCTCCAGAAAGCAGGTATAGAAGGAACATACCTCAACATAATAAAAGCCATATATGAAAAACCCACAGCAAACATTATCCTCAATGGTGAAAAATTGAAAGCATTTGCCCTAAAGTCAGGAACAAGACAAGGGTGCACACTCTCACCACTACTATTCAACATAGCTTTGGAAGTTTTAGCCACAGCAATCAGAGAAGAAAAATAAATAAAAGTAACCCAGATTGGAAAAGAAGTAAAACTCTCACTGTTTGCCAATGACATGATCCTCTACTTAGAAAACCCTAAAGATGCCACCAGAAAATTACTAGAGCTATCAATGAATACAGTAAAATTGTAGGATATAAAATTAACACAGAGAAATCCCTTGCATTCCTATACACTAACAATGAGAAAACAGAAAGAGAACTTAAGGAAACAATTCCATTCACCATTGCAACAAAAAGAATAAAATACTTAGGAATGAATCTACCTAAAGAAACAAAAGACCTTAAATAGAAAACTATAAAACACTGGTGAAAGAATTCAAAGAGGACACAAATAGATGAGAAATATACCATGTTCCTGGATTGGAAGAATCAGTATAGTGAAAATGAGTATACTACCCAAAGCAATCTGTAGATTCAGTGCAAACCCATTCAAGCCATCAGTGGTATTTTTCAGGGACCTAGAAATAATTTCACAATTTGTATGGAAATATCAAAACCTCGAATAGCCAAAGCAGTCTTGAGAAAGAAGAATGAAACTGGAGGAATCAACCTGCCTGACTTCAGACTATACTACAAAGCTACAGTCATCAAGATAGTATGTATGGTACTGGCACAAAGATAGAAATATAGATCAGTGGAACAAAATAGAAAGCCCAGAGATAAATCCACACATCTATGGACACCTTATCTTTGACAAAGGAAGCAAGAATATACAATAGAGAAAAGACAATCTCTTTTTAACAAGTGGTGCTGGGAAAACTGGTCAGCCACTTGTAAAAGAATGAAACTAGAACACTTTCTAACACCATACACAAAAATAAACTCAAAATGGATTAAAGATCTAAATGTGAAACCAGAAACTATAAAACTCCTAGAGGAAAACATAGGCAAAACTCTCTCTGACATAAATTACAGCAGGATCGTCTATGACCCACCTCCCAGAATAATGGAAATAAAAGCAAAAATAATCTAATTAAACTAAATTTAAGTTAAATTTAATTAAACTTAAAAGCTTTTTCACAACAAAGGAAACCATAAGCAGGGTGAAAAGACAGCTTTCAGAATGGGAGAAATTAATAGCAAATGAAGCAGCTGACAAAGAATCTCAAAAATATGCAAGCAGCTCCTGCAGCTCAATTACAGAAAAATAAACAACCCGATTAAAAAATGGACCAAAGAACTCTACAGACATTTCTCCAAAGAAGACATAGAGATGGCTAACAAACACATGAAAAGATGCTCAACATCACTCATTATCAGAGAAATGCAAATCAAAACCACAATGAGGTACCATCTCACACCGGTCAAAATGGCTGCTATCAAAAAGTCTCCAAACAATAAATGCTGGAGAGGTGAGGAGAAAAGGGAACCCTCTCACTGTGGGAATGCAAATTAGTACAGCCATTATGGATAACAGTGCAGAGATTCCTTTAAAAACTGGAAATAGAACTGCTGTACAACCCAGCAATCCCACTGCTGGGCATACACACCAAGGATACCAGAATAGAAAGAGACACATGTACCCCAGTGTTCATCACAGCACTGTTTACAATAGCCAGAACATGGAAGCAACCTAGATGTCATTGGCAGACGAATGGATAAGAAAGCTGTGGTACATATACACAATGGAATATTACTCAGCCATTAAAAAGAATACATTTGAATCATTCTAATGAGGTGGATGAAACTGGAGCCTATTATACAGAATGAAGTAAGCCAGAAAGAAAAACACCAATACAGTATATTGATGCATATATATGGAGTTCAGAAACATGGTAATGATGACCCTATATGTGAGGCGGCAAGAGAGACACAGATGTAAAGAAAAGATTTTTGGACTCTTTGGGAGGAGGTGAGGGTGGGATGATTTGAGAGAATAGCATTGAAACATGTATATTATCATATGTGAAATAGATTGCCAGTCCAGGTTCGATGCATGAGACAGGGTGCTCAGGGCTGGTGCACTGGAATGACCCAGAGGGATGGGGAGGGACATGGGAGAGGGTTCAGAATGAGGAACACATGTACACCGTGGCTGATTTCATGTCAACGTATGGCAAAAACCACTACAATATTGTAAAGTAATTAGCCTCCAATTAAAATTTAAAACTTGATTTTAAAAAATTAAAAAAAAAAAAAAAAAGTTGTGTCATCTGCGTATCTGAGGTTATTGATATTTCTCCCAGCAGTCTTGATTCCAGCTTGTGCTTCATCCAGCCCAGCGTTTCTCATGATGTACTCTACATAGAAGTTAAATAAGCAGGGTGACAGCATACAGCCTTGACATATTCCTTTTCCAGTGTGGAACCAGTCTGTTGTTCCATGTCCAGTTCTAACTGATGCTTCCTGGACCTCTGTAGTTAAAGCCATATAATCCAGTAATATGCCTTGGAGAAAGAAAAAAATATTTTAAGATTAGGAATGATAACAGGAAGATTAGGAATGATAACAGGAAAAAGACCTTTGAAGTTCTTTATTTTGTCTTTTCCTTAACTTTTTGGAAAAGCTGGTCTTAGAGTGTGTACTTACGTTTATTATATATACTAGAAGAAGGTTTCGAAATTGTTGATTGAGCAATATACTTATTGAGTTATATACTTAAATTTGTAGTATTTGGGGATAGGAAGAGAAGGACTGTCCTAACTACGGTCTCACTACATAATAATAACAGTTTTGGTATAGATACACAAAGATGCTCTTTTTTAAGAACGATTGTTTACCACCAAAACTTTTGTTGTTCAAAGGCAAGCATGTTTATGAAATTATCACTGATAAATATCATTAATATCTGGACATATATAACATTTAATATACATGCAAAACCAACTTTACCTGGTAGAGATGATTGATACAGAATACCAAAATAGTAAATCAAGCCATATTTGTAACTTCATCTAGTATACTGTCTATGTAAGGTTTCTAGATGCTGGTGCAAAGTGATGTTATATTTTCCCTGGCATTATAGTCTTCTAAGTGGTTGTTAAAATTCTCAGTATATTATTAGCATTTGATGTTCTGAAATGTTAAACTTTTGACTTTAAGTGACTGATATTCCAGACAAAGTATGTATGTTATTTATCTAAGTACTGTACTATGTTGTTTTACTTTTCTAGCCCATGTAGTAGTAGAGTTTACACATTTTAAACAGTCAGTAATCTATATAGGGGTCATGATGTCTGTGAAACTTTCAGTATGGTTTTTATTTGCATCCATTTTCTTTTCGATCTGATAGTTATCACATTAGTATAAAATTGCACATGAGGAATTAGAATGACTATCTTATCTGGAAGATTTTAGCCTTTTTTCTTTGGTATCCCAATATATTGAATTAAAGTTTTGGAAAACATTATGAAATATTAAAGTTTTTAGCTTAAAAACAGATCACCTGGCTTTGCTGAAGAAATTTAGTGTTTCCTCTTGCATTCCTTTATATGAAAAACAGAAAACCTGTACTGGAAAGAAATTTGAAACCTTGAATAATTTTTAAAAAATTTATTATTTTTTTTAGTTCTATTTTTGGTAAAAGCTGTCCTGCCACTGAAATGCCAAGAATTCAGTATGAATATAAAGTAGTTTGAGTAAAACATTGCCATTTGATTCTGTTATGTCTGAAAGTATTTGTTTAGAAAAAGCTATAGTTTTTTTCAATATATTTATATAAATGTAAAATGGTTGGTTGAGCTTCACAAGATATCTGCCATGATCATATGACACTTGATTTTAGTACAATTTATAATTTTTTAATTGAAGTGTAGTTGATTTGCAGTGCTGTGTTAATTGCTGTGCAGCATAGTGATTCAGTTATACATACATATACACACACATGGTCTTTTTAATATTCTTTTCCATTATAGTTTATCACAAGATATTGAATATTGAATGTAGATCCCTGTGCAATACAATAGGACCTTGTTATTTGTCCATTCCTTATATAACAATTTGTATCTGCCTAATCCTAAACTCCCAGCCTGTCCATCCCCAACCCTGGCAACCATGTCTGTTTTCTGTGTCTCTTAGTCTGTTTCTGTCCTGTAAATAAGTTTCATTTGTGTCATATTTTACGTTCCATATATAAGTGATATTGTATTTTTCTTTCTGACCTACTTAATACAGTTTGAAGCATTTTGTTAACTTAGAAAAATTAGCTGATGTTCAGACTTTTGAAATTGAAGGTTCTCTATTTTTCTTCTGTCTCAAGAGTATATTTTGTTGTAAATCAGGCTAATTTATTGATTTTGAAATGTATAAAGTATGTTGAATTTCATCATACTATTACCATTGGCACCCCACTCCAGTACTCTTGCCTGGAAAATCCCACGGACGGAGGAGCCTGGGAGGCTGCAGTCCATGGGGTCGCTAAGAGTCGGACATGACTGAGCGACTTCACTTTCTCTTTTCACTTTCATGCATTGGAGAAGGAAATGGCAACCCACTCCAGTATTCTTGCCTGGAGAATCCCAGGGACGGGGAAGCCTGGTGGGCTGCTGTCTATGGGGTCACACAGAGTCAGACACGACTGAAGTGATTTAGCCATAGCATAGCATTACCATTTGGTGATGTAATTGCTTTAAAAACTCAGAAAAACTTTACCATATTATTCCAGAGTTCAGAACAGTCTGTATATTTTGCAAAATAGCCATCTATTACCTGAATAATAGTTATTTTAGAATATTAATGTCTACAGCATATTATAAATTATTAATTTCAGTTACCTATGGAATATTTTGAAACCTATAAATTCCTTTTATGAGTTACTTTATGAACAAGATAGATTATACTGAAACAAAGTGATTTGTTTACTTGCATAATTTAGCTGTAGGTCTTCAAAAGAGTATTCTTAAGAGTAAAGTATTTTCAAAGAAAGAAATACTTTGAAATAAATACTTTAAATAAAATTAAAATTAAGGTTACAGTCATAGCTTTACCCTTTAATTCATGGTAATTAAAATTTATCTTTCAGACGGCAAATGGCTACATCTTGTTTTTTCACATAACATCTACAAGAGGGGACAAGTACCTTTATGAACCAGTGTATCCCAAGTAAGTTCATTATCTTTTATTTTTTAAGTATTTGTGTACTTTGTATTCACAAAATGTTGCAGTTTAGGGTTGTCTGAAGTGCTGGGTCAGCATTTCCAAAAACACTGTTTCAGAAATTACTAGGTTTTCAAACTGCTGTCACTTGAATAAAAAAATTCTATAGTAAGTCTGGAAATCTTGGATGAATATATTACGTAATGTTTTATGGGAAAACCCAAATGAACTTTTGGGCCAACCCAATACTATCTCCCTTCTTGGACATTAAAATTACTATTAATATACTCCAGTTTTAGCATTCTTTAGTCTCTATTGGGGATGTATGAGCTAAGAGATTATGAAGTAATGTCAGTAAGCTATAGGTACTTTGTTCTGTATATTTTAGTATATTCATAGACTAAGTACGTGCCCCGAAAGAATTTGAGGGAACTTGGACTTTTGATCTTTAATCTGTGTTGTTCAGTATGTTTTATATTGTTTTTGTTGTTGTTTGCCTTTTGAAATAAGAACATTTTATTGAAAGAACTTTTGAAATAAAATAACATAATTTTCAAGAATACTTTTTTAAAAAAACAAGCCATTAAAACTGGATGAAAATATAAATGAATTATTTATCACATTTCTAGATGGTGGAAGACAGATATTATTGGTTATATAAGAAGTGAAAGAGAAAATAGATTTCATTATATGTAAGTTTAAATTTCTGAAAATTAACAGTGATAAAACTGACAAACATTAAAAGTAGCACTGGGGGAAAATTATGCAGTCGATAGGACCAAGGCTTACTATTTTTTATATGAAGGAGTCATCAGATCAGATCAGTCGCTCAGTCACGTCCGACTCTTTGCGACCCCATGAACCGCAGCACGCCAGGCCTCCCTGTCCATCACCAGCTCCCGGAGGTCACCCAGACTCGCATCCATCGAGTCAGTGATGCCATCCAGCCATCTCATCCTCTGTCGTCCCCTTCTCCTCCTGCCCTCAATCCCTCCCAGCATCAGAGTCTTCTCCAATGAGTCAACTCCTCGCATGAGGTGGCCAAAATACTGGAGTTTCAGCTTTAGCATCATTCCTTCCAAAGAAATTCCAGGATTGATCTCCTTCAGAATGGACTGGTTGGATCTTCTTGCAGTCCAAGGGACTCTCAAGAGTCTTCTCCAACAGTCATATAAATTGCTAAAAAACACAAAGATTTCAAAAATAAATAGATAAGAGCAATCCATTTTAATTCTCAATTTAGACACGGTCCTGTAAATAAAAAGCAATAAACAGGGTCACCTTATAGATGATGATGATTATTATTCTCTTCTAGATGGGCAGGGGAGGTAAATGACATCTCTGGAATCAGTGAAAAATACAGTTTACTTCATTTTACCAAGGTGATTTACATATATTTCCAGTGTTTTGAAATAGTATTTTGAGATTCATTTTTTGTTTTCCAGAGGTTTTTAAAAGTTTCTTATACTAAGTAGTATCCCAACAATGCATGAATTTTGCTGTTTAACTGCATATGTTAAGCTAGAGAAGTAAAGAGCATTATTATTATTATTTTTTGACTTGGATGATCTTCATTGTATTGAAGATTTTTTAGTATGTGAGCCTCAATAAAGTATGTATTGCCTTAGAGCAGCATGAATAATAATGAAAGAGGATATAGCCTTTGATATCAGATAGACTTGGAATTAAATGTCAGTTCTGCTGTTTTTCAGCTGTATGACTTCTATCAAGTTAATTCCTCTAAAACCTCAGTTTCCTCATCTGTAGAGTGAAATAACAGTTGTAATTATTTTAAGGATTAAATGAGATCATGCATATTAAATGTTTAGATAAGCACCTAATAGATGGAAAAAGTAATCTGGACAACTGCTATTATTTGTATGCTTTTCCTGTGTTAGCTGCTCAGTCGTGTCTGACTCTTTGTGATCCCATAGACTGTAGCCTGTCAGGCTCCTCTGTCCATGGGATTTTGCAGGCAAGAATACTGTATGTTGTACATTTTTTGCTTGTGAGTTGATAGTATACTTTTTTTAGAGTCTAACTTCTAGTAACTGCTACATAAAATGAAATAAAATCTCTTATATAGGAACAGTTTTTCAGAGCAAATGAGTCAGTCTATTATGTATTAGGCTGGCCAAAATATGTGATGTAAAGCCCAAACAAACTTTTTGGCCAATCCAATATTTGTGTGCTAGACTACTTTCTAGTTGGACTTTTTAGTCTAGTAAGTTTCTTAGTTTTACTAGTAGAACCTGTTTATAAAATGGGAATAAAAATATTTTCTTCTTCAGTTCTTTGCAGGATTGTATGGCTTAGGTTTTTAAAATCTGATTTGAGGAGAGTTTTTAAAAAGTACTTAGTTTTTATAGGATGTAAGATAGGCTTAGGGAGGTATTGCATGACATAGGGAATACAGCCAATATTTTGTAATAACTATAAATGGAAAGTAACCTTTAAAATTGTATAAAATTTTTAAATGAAAAAAATTTAGTTTTAATGAGTGTATTATTATTATCTGTGCCATTGTAAACACTTATGCAGTTCAAGACACTGTTCTAAGCACTTTTCAAACTCATTTAATCCCTGTTGCAACGTGATGAGATGGTTATGGACAGTTACTTGCAGCAGAGAGGCCAAGTAACCCACCTAGAGTCACACACTAGTAAATGACGCACTCAGGATCAGACCTAAATGTTGTAACTTCAAAATCTGTGTATTTAATCATCAGTACTACACTGCCTCAACCCTCTTTCCATCTAGTCTTCTGTTACTCTTGGATTTATTTGGGGAGTTAGGAATTTAAGAAAAAAAAAAAAGGATGAATGATCTGGAGTGGTTTATAGTAGACTTAAAGAATAGAGGCAGTATAGTTAAGGCCAGTAGTCAGTCATCTTCTTCTCAGTTAGAAATACTATTGTCTCTTGCTTCTCTTTTCTGAATCTTATGAGTTTATCATATGAGTTTTTCTAGAGTATCTCAGCATTGTCAAATTATGTGACAGCATCTTATCTCTCAGACTGCCTATCTTTTCTCATATGCTCCATCTTTGTTGTTGTTTAGTCACTAAGTCATTGGAGAAGGAAATGGCAACCCACTCCAGCGTTCTTGCCTGGAGAATCCTAGAGACAGAGGAGCCTGGTAGGAGCTGTCTATGGGGTCGCACTGAGTCGGACACGACTGAAGTGACTTAGCAGTCACTAAGTCATGTCTCACTCTTTTATGACCCTGTGGACTGCAACCTCCCAGACTCCTCTGTCCATGGGATTTCCCAGGCAAGAATACAGGAATAGGTTGCTACCACCTTCTCCAGGGAACTTCCTGACCCAGGGATCAAACCATGTCTCATGCATTGCAGGCAGATTCTTTACCACGGAACTACCAGGGGAGCCATGCTCTATCTTAGAACAGGTTGTTGTTCAGTGGCTCAGTCATGTTTGACTCTTTGTGACCCCATGGACTGCAGCATGCCAGGCTTCCCAGAGTTTGCTCAAACTCATGTCCATTGAGTTGGTTACGCTATCTAGCCATCTCATCCTCTGTTGTCCCCTTCTCCTTCTGCCTTCAGTCTTTGCTGGCATCAGGGTCTTTTCTAATGAATCGGCTCTTCACATCAGGTAGCCAAAGGATTGGAGCTTCAGCTTCAGCATCAGTCCTTCCAGTGAATATTCAGGATTCATTTCCTTTAGGATCGACTGATTTGATCTCCATGCAGAGATCACGGATTTAGAGGGCATAGACTTAGAGGGCATTGTGCTAAGTGAAATAAACCAGGCAGAGAAAAAAAAAAACATAGATACTATATATCACTTCTATGTGGAATCTAAAAAATATAACAAACTAATGAACATAACAAAAAGAAATAGACTCACAAACGACTGGTTACCTGTGAGGAGAGGGGCAATATAGGCATGAGTAGCAGATAGAAACCATTGAGTGTAAGATAGACTACACGGATATATTGAACAGCACAGGAAATTTATCCAATATTTTGTGACAACTGTAAAGGGAGTATTATCTTTAAAAAATTATATTAAATGCACAAATAGTGAGAGACATATAAACAGTAAAAAGTGAAATTGTGAACCTAGTCTAGTTTTCAGATTCCAGTCTCGTTTCACTCTCCAATTAGCTTTATATTTGAGTAAATAAATACCTAGGAGTTGAATTGCTGGGGCATATCACATGTCTAGTGATTTAAGATTGGAGAATGGACATTGTATTACGTATTGAGTGTCTGATTTTTATTCTTTTGCTTTAAAGAATGTTGAGGTTTGTCTTGGAGAGCAGTTAAGTTGGAGATTTTCTTGATCCTTTTGGAGCTTATTTATATATTTTTAGGCCGGATTCAACCTTTAGGCTATATTAGCACTTTTGAGCTCTATACTAATGTCCTGGGTCTTTAAACAGGTCTCTTTGATCTGGTCAGAACTAGGATTTCCCCAGGCCCTCTATGAGCTATACAGTTTGAAACTCTGGAAGTTTTTCTTTGGCTGACCTTGTGGAATTTCCCTATATACAGTCGTAGCTTAGTATTTACCAACATTTAAGGGGAACCTATATTGGTTTCCAGAGCTCTTTTTCTGTATCTCCTGCCTCTCTTGTACTCTGTTCCACAAATAACTGCTTCTGCTTCCCTAAACTTTAATCTTCTTTTGCTCAATTTAACAAGACTGCTGGATTATGCTTGTGTTGTCCTAATTTACATGGTAATCTCAAAAGTGACTTCTACCAGGAAGCTTTGTTTGCCTCCCTTTACTCAGGAATACAGTCCTGTGCTGCCTGTTATGCAGTGTCTGAAAACTGTTTCTTATATTTTGTCCAGTTTTTTTTGTTTTGTTTTCAATTGTATCTGGAGGGCTAATTTGGCACCAGTTTTCTGTAATTATAGTAATAAAGTGACTAACCATCTATGTCCCTGTCTATCAACTTGAACAGTTTTTGGTCTTTTTTCATTGGGTATGTTTTAGCACATTTAAGATATCATCATTTTATTTCATCCCAAAATGCTTTCATTATTGACATTCTGGCAAACAATTAGATTGACTCAGAATGATGCCGTTTGAGGAAAGAAAACATCCTGAGCCTTACCAGAACTCTGGTTGGAGAATCAAAGCCTTTTGGTCCAGAATTCACCTCGGACTGCCAGAACTTGCTAGATCAAGTCTAACACATTCCAGACATTTTAAAACTTGATAATCTGAGTTGTAAGAAAATAGATCTTAAAAGTTCTCATCACAAGGGGAAAAAAAATGTAATTACGTGAGGTGTTGGATGTTAATCTTACTGAGGTAATTATTTTAAAATATATATGTAAATCATTTTGTTGTGCACCTTAAACTTATACAGGGTTCTATGTCAGTTACACCTCAGTAAACTGGGGAAAAAGAAAAGATGTAAAAATCTGAAGTTAGATTCATTTTCATTATCATCATCAAACACTTTTTGTGTGCTATGGTATCATTTATAAGACATTAGCTGTCCTGATGCTGGAAAGGTATAAGATGCTAATGAAGAAATAAGTATTTAAAAGCAGTATAAAAATGGGAAATGCCCAGTGAACATCCTTATAAGTGGTAATATTAATAGCATTTCAGGCAAAGATGCTTGAATTGTCAGGGAAAGTTTTGTAGATAGGGACATTTGAGCTATACTTAGAAGGAAAAATAGGCCTTGGGTAAGTTACGTTGCTAGGAAAACACTGTACTTTTGAAATTCCTGTCCCATGTCCCTGTGCCCTCCATACCCCTCCTTGCCCCTCTACTACAAGATTTATCAGGTCATCTGCCATGTTGTTTTCTTTGAAGTGAAGTGAAGTCGCTTAGTCATGTCCGACTCTGTGATCCCATTGACTGTAGCCTACCACGCTTCTCTGTCCATGGGATTTTCCAGGCAAGAGTACTGGAGTGGGGTGCCATTTCCTGTTCCAGAAGATCTTCCCAACTGGATTGAATCTGGGTCTCCCGCATTGTTTACCTCCTGAGCCACCTCGTTCTTTTCTTTAGCTGGCATTTAAAGAGATTTCTTGCACAAATAGACTGTTGAAATAAATGCCTGTTGAGTTTAATTGTGTGTGTGCACGTGTGTGTGTGTGTGCATGTGCATGTGCGCAGTCTTGTCTGACTCTTTGCAACCCCATGGGTCTGTAGCCCGCCAGGCTTCTGTGTCCATGGAATTTCTCAAGCAAGAATACTGCAATGGGTTGCCATTTCCTTCTCTAGGGAATCTGCCAGACCCTTGTCTCTCGTATTGGCAGGTGGGATTTTTACCACTGTTCCACTTGGGAAGCCCTCACTTAAACAAGTGAGACTTAAACAAGTCTTTGAGACTTGTTTAATTTCTACATTTTTGGATATTTCATAATTTCCCTTCTGTTATTGCTATGTAGTTTCATTCCATGGTGATCAGATACTTTGCATGATTTCAGTCTTTTTAAATGTATTGAGGCATTTTGGTGACCTAATGTGTTCTATCCTAGAGAATGTTTCATGTACGTTTGTGAAAGAATGTGTATTCTGCTGTTACCTGGTAGTTTGGTATGTGTCTTAGCTCTGAGTGGTTTATAATGTTCAGATTCTCTATTTCCTTACTAATCTTCTGTCTAATTGTACTGTGCATTATTGAAAGTGGGGTATTGAAATATCCAATTGTTACTTTTGAACTATTTCTCCCTTCAGTTGCTTCAGTATTTGCTTCATAAGTTTTCAGACTCTTGTTATTAAAAGTTTTATCTGTTTATAATAGTTATATCTTCTTGCTGGATTGACTCATCAATATGCAATGTCCTTTATCTCTTGTAACAATTTTTTGTTTAAAGTATTTTGTCAAATATTACTACAACCACCTAGCTTTGTCTTAGTTACTATTTGCGTGAAATATTTTTTCATCCTTTCATATTCAACTTATTTCTTTTGCTCTGAAATGAGTTTCTATATTATAGAAAACTTAAGAGGCGGGGTCATATATTTTTTAATCTATTCAGTCAATGTGTCTTTTAATTGGAGAGTTTAATCTGTTTACATATAAAGTAATTGATGATAAGAAAGGAATTCTGCTATTTTGCTATTTGTTTTTCATGTGTCATATCTTTTTTGATCCTCAGTTCCTCCATACTGTCTTCTTTTGTGTTTAATTTTGATTCCTTTTTCATTTCCTTTTCTCTGTATATTTTTAGTTTTTCTCAGTGGTTACCTTGGGAATTACTTAGCATCTTACATTTAAACAACCTAGATTGAATTAGTAACAACTTGATTTCAATACTAAAGCTATATTCCTGTACAACTTCTTCCCTCTCATTTTTTCTTATTGTCGCACATTACATCATTATGCATTGTGAGCCCATAATGTAGATCTAGAATTATCTTTTCATTCATTGTTGTTCGTTTCTCACTTGTGTCCAGCTCTTTGCTACCCCATGGGTGGTGGCATACCAGGCTTCCCTGTCCTTCACTGTCTGCCTGAGTATGTTCAGTCTCAAGTCCATTGAGTCTATGATACCATCTAACCATCTCATCCTCCGCTGCCCCCTTCTCCTTTTGCCCTCTATCTTTCCTAGCATTTGAGTCTTTTCCAGTGAGGTGGCTCTTCACATCAGATGGGCAAAATATTGGAGCTTCAGTATTAGTTCTTCCAGTGAATAATCAGGATTGATTTCCTTTAGGATTGGGAAGGAAAACCCTAACCCTAAACCCTAACTCTGGTTTGGTCTCCTTGAAGTCCAAGGGACTCGCGAGAATCTTCTCTAGTGCCACAGTTTGAAAGCAGCAGTTCTTCCTTTGATGCTCAGCTCAGCCTTCTATATGGTCCAGCTCTCACATCCCTACATGACTACTGGAAAAACCATAGCCTTGACTAGATGGACCTTTGTTGGCAAAGTGATATCTCTGCTTTTTAATATGCTGTCTAGCTTGGTCATAACTTTTCTCCCAAGGAGTAAGCGTCTTTTAATTTCATGGCTGCAGTCAGTGATTCTGGAGCCCAAGAAAATAAATCTGTCGCTGTTTCCATTTTTTTCCCCATCTAGCTGCCATGAAGTGATGGGACCAGATGCCATGATCTTCATTTTTTGAATGTTGAGTTTTATGCCAATTTTTTCACTCTCCTCTTTCAGTTTCATTAAGAGACTCTTCAGTTCCTCTTCGGTTTCTGCCATTAGGGTGGTGTCATCTGCATATCTGAAGTTACTGATATTTCTCCCAGTAATCTTGATTCCAGCTTGAGCTTCATCCAAGCAGGCATTTTGCATGATGTACTCTGCGTAGAAATTAAATAAGCAGGATGACAGTATGCAGCTTTGACATACTCCTTTCCCAATTTTGAACCTCTGGTTCTGACTGTTGCTTCTTGACCTGCATACAGGTTTCTCAGGAGACAGGCAAGGTGGTCTGGTATTTCCATCTCTTTAAGAATGTTCCACAGTTTGTTGTGATCCACACAGTCAAAGGCTTTAGCATAGTCAATGAAGCAGAAGTAGATGTTTTTCTGGAATTCGCTTGCTTTTTTTATGACCCATCAGATATTGGCAATTTGATCTCTGGTTCCTCTGCCTTTTCTAAATCCATCTTCAACATCTGGAGGTTCTCACTTCACATACTGTTGAAGCCTGGCTTGAAGGATTTTGCACATTACCTTGCTAGCATGTGAAATGAGGGCAATTGTACAGTAGTTTGAACTTTCTTTGGCATTGCCCTTTTTTGGAATTGGGATGAAAACTGACCTTTTCCAGTCCTATGGCCACTGCTGAGTTTTCCAAATTTGTTGGCATATTGAGTGCAGCACTTTAGCAGCAGCATCTTTTAGGATTTGAAATAGCTCAGCTGGAATACCATCACACACAGTAGCTTTGTTTGTAGTAATGCTTCCTAAGGTCCACTTGACTTCACACTCCATGATGTCTGGCTGTACGTGAGTGATCACACCTTCATGGTTATCTCGATCATTAGGACCTTTTTTTGTACAGTTCTTCTGTGTGTTCTTGCCACTTGTTCTTAATATCTTCTATTTCTGTTAGGTGTATACCATTTCTCTTCTTTATTGTGCCCATCTTTGCATGAAATGTTCTCTTGGTGTCTTTGATTTTCTTGAAGAGATCCTAGTCTTTCCTATTCTATTGTTGTCCTCTGTTTCTATGCATTGTTCATTTAAGAGCACTTTCTTATCTCTCTTTGCTATTCTTTGGAATTCTGCATTCAGATGGGTATGTCTTTTTTTTCTCATTTGCCTTTCATTTCTCCTCTTTTCTCAGCTATTTGTAAGCCCTCCTCAGACAACCATTTGCTTGTTGCATTTCTTTTTCTTGGAGATGGTCTTGATCACTGCCTCCTGTACAGTGTTACGAATCTCCATCCATCAGATCTAATCTTCAGGCACTCCATCCATCATATCTAATGCCTTGAATCTATTTGCCACTTCTCCTGTATAATCAATCATATGGGATTTGGTTTAGGTTATACCTGAACGGCCTAGTGGTTTTCCCTACTTTCTTCAATTTAAGTCTGAATTTGGCAATAAGGTATTCATGAATGAGCATGCAGGCTTAGTTGCTCTGGAGCATGTGGGATCTTAGATCTCCAACCAGCAATTGAGCTCACATCCCCTGCACTACACAATGGATTCTTTACCACTGAACCACTAGGGAAGTCCTGAGGATCCCTTGTATATGACAGGTCACGTCCCTTGTTGCTTTCAAGATTCTGTCTTTCATTAGTTTACAGATTATGTATCTTGGTGTGAATCTTTTTAAATTTATCCTTCTTGGGAGTTTGCTATGTTCCTTGGATAGTAGATTTCATGTCTTCATTATATCTGAAACATTTTTAACCATTATTTCCTCAGTTATTCTTCCTGCGTCCTTTCTCTTGCCTTGCCTTTGGTACTCCCATTATATGTGTGAGGGTATGCATGGTGGTGCCCCATGGTCTCTTAAACTACATTCGTTTTTCTTCATTCTTCTTTCTTTCTGCTCCTCAGACTGCATACCGAATAAAATCACCTATGGATGATAATCACAAGCTACTGCTGGGTTTTACTGGACCACAGTTTAGTAACTCTTATAGTTATTTGACATAGTATATAGATGACCCTTGATGGGTTTGAACTTTCCAGGTTCACTTATGACTGGATTGTTTTCAATAAACATATAATACAACATGACACATGGTTAGTGGAATCTGTGAATGCAGAACCACAGATAAAGAGGACTAACTGTGGGACTTAAGTATCAGTAGATTTTGATATGCATCATGGGTCCTGAAATCAGTCCTCTCCAGACACCAAGGGACAGCTGTATTATATGTCATAAACTAAGCTTATGACAGCTAAGTCCCTGAGATAGAGGATTAAAGCAGAGCATCATGTGCTAAGTGTTGGCTCTTAATCCTCTGCCCAGAAGTAACACAAATCACTTCTTATGTTTTATAGGCCAAAACAAGTCACATGGCCGTACCTCATTTTAAGTGGTCAGGAAAGCACAATTTTATGTGCCCAAGAATGAAAAATACATTATTTTTCAGTAACTTAAATGACAACCAGGTCATTTAAGTTACATACATGTGATTGTGTCTGTCTCTAAGAAGCCTTTGTTACTGAGAGTTATAATTCTCAGTATGCTTTTATTATCTCCTTTCAAAAAAGGTTATGATAAAGTTGTCTGAAAAGACATTCTACTGCCACTGCCAGCAGATGCCTTTGCGTACTCTTGCTAATAGTCCCTTAAGTAATCTACAGACTGTCCTCCCCACTCTATCCCTAATCCCTTCTTTGGCATTCGTTGTAATATTTCTTTGTATCAGATCAGATCAGTTGCTCAGTTGTGTCCTACTGTTTGCGACCCCATGAATCGCAGCACACCAGGCCTCCCTATCCATCACCAACTCCTGGAGTTTACTGAGACTCAACGTCCATCGAGTCAGTGATGCCATCCAGCCATCTCATCCTCTGTTGTCCGCTTCTCCTCTTGCCCCCAATCCCTCCCAGCAACAAGAGTCTTTTTCCAATGAGTCAACTCTTCGCATGAGGTGGCCAGAGTACTGGAGTTTCAGCTTTACCATCATTCCTTCCAAAGAAATCCAGGGCTGATCTCCTTCAGAATGGACTGGTTGGATCTCCTTGCAGTCCAAGGGACTCTCAAGGTTATTATTAACCTCTTTAATTCTACTATTTTTCAGTTTCTTAACACCTGTAGTTGAAGCCGCTGGCTCACATGTCAACTCCTTAGCTTACTAGTTGTGTGACCATAAACAGAAATCTTAATAATAAACTGAAGCTTCAGTTTCTTTTCTGGAAAAATAGAGATAATAATGCCTGATTCAAAGGATGGCAGTCTGTTGAGATAATGTCTGCAGAATTTATTGTGTACTCATATTTAGTTAATGCTCAATTTACCGCTTTTTTTTTTTTTTTTTCCTTCTGGCATTCAGTGCTCTTCATAATTAGACTTTAATTTACCCTTCCTGCCTCATCTTCCATGGATGAGTGAAAGTTGCTCAGTCATGTCTGATTCCTTATGATCCCATGGACTATAGCCCGCCAGACTCCTCTGTCCATGGAATTCTCCA
Source organism: Tragelaphus eurycerus (assembly GCA_935064755.1). NCBI lineage: Eukaryota > Metazoa > Chordata > Mammalia > Artiodactyla > Bovidae > Tragelaphus > Tragelaphus eurycerus. The sequence continues at coordinate 12,757,519 of CAKXYN010000015.1, read as the reverse complement.
GGCAAGAATACTGGAGTGGGTAGCCATTCCCTTCTCCAGGGGCTCATCCCAACCTAGGGATCGAACCCAGGTCTCCCACATTGCAGGCAGATTCTTTACCATCTGAGCCACCAGGGAAGCCCGCCCTTTCAAAAATCTGATGCAGTACTCAAATTATTGTTGAATTATAAGTAATAGTATTTTTGATCAGAAAGTTAATTTTTTTGTTATTGTGATTTTAACAGTTGACTGCATTTTAGTACGTTTAGAGGAAGCAATGGAAACTATACTGTGAAATATATTTCTTGATTTTGCAGTGAAAGTCACTGAGAAGTCAGAATTTACTTAAATTTGCTATAAAATGCTTAATACTTTAGCTTTACTAAATGATAGTATTTATATAAAGGAAAATAGTTTCCAATTTAAAGATGGGTGATGAGGTTTCCACTTTTCTTTTATTGGTTGCGCTGGGTCTTCGTTGCTGTGTGCTGGCTTTCTCTAGTTGTGGCAAGCAGTGGCTCCTCTCTGTTGTGGTGCACAGGCTCTCGGCACCCAGGCTTCAGTAGTTGTAGCACATGAACTCAGTAGTTGTGGTGCTCCTGCTCAGTTGCTCCTCAGTATGTAGAATTGTCCCAGACCAGGGATCAAACCTGTGTACCCTGCATTGGCAGGCGGATTCCCATCCATTGTACCACCAGGGAAGACCTCTGCTTTTTTCTTGAAAATCAGCAATTAGAACAAAAAGTTGAAATTCTGTTTTCACTTTTAATGACAGCTGGAAATATCTAACCAATAACCAAAAATTTGGATGAGTAAGAATAAATGACTCAAGAAGAATATCAAACCTGAGAGCCTGTGGTTGCATATTTGATATTGATGAACAACAGCTTGTTTGATCAGAACTCTAAAATGGCTCAGGTACTAATATCACAGAATATAGAGGGCCATAAATGGGGATTGTTCGAAAAATCTGAACAGGGAATGGAATTTCTATGTTCTTACTTCACAGGAGGCAGGAAATACACTGTCTGTTTAAACCAGAGGGATTCCAGGCACAGAACAGGGCAAGGATGAGATGCTAAACTAAAGATGGTGATTAAGTGAAAGTTGTGCTGAATGATAGGATGTCAAGCTTTCTTCCCTTGCTCTGCTCCAGACATCTGGCTTCCGTACTTAAATATCCCAGACAGGATTGAGGGGTTCTTCCTGGAGAAATTAAATCACTCCAGATGAATGACCCAACAGGCTATCATATTGGAAGTCTTCTGGCCAGTATCCTGAGGTCCACCAGTTGACAACCTAACTTAAACACACGGAGCTTATTTGTTTTTTCTTACTAACCTGTTAAACATGAAGAAATATTGTTAGCTAAGGATTGTTAGCCATCTTAAGAAAGTTTCCAATGTAAAATAGACAAACACACAGAAAAAAGGAAACTCCCAGGAAATAGATGAGACTTCCCTGGTGGTACAGAGGTTGAGAATCTGCTTTCCAGTGCAGGTAATGCAGATTCGATTCTTGGCTGGAGAAGATCCCACGAGCCATGAGGCAGCTAAGCCCGTGTGCTGCGACTAGAGAGCCGGCTCACTGCAGCTGCTGAGCCTGCACCCTCTAGAGCCCTTGTGCCACAGCTAGAGAAAGCCTGCTCATTGCAGTGAAGACCCAGTGCAGCCAAATAAATAAGTAAACCTTTTTAGAAAATGCAAATGATGGAAAGGAAATAGTGCAGGGAATAAAACACTTTGGGAAGATAATAATAAACAACCTTAAACAGGTATTGCCTAATTTTAAAAAATTGATTCTATAAGAAAAAAGGGGAAATTGGTGAGAAAGTTCCTGGAATTGAGAAGTATGATAGCAGAAATTTAAAATTCAGTAAAAGCATTGGAAGAAACATTTGTGGGACCCTCCTAGGATGTAGAACAGTAGCAGAAGAAATGCCTTTTCAGACAACTTTATCATAGTTTTTTTTGGAGGGACAAGCATTCATTCAAGTGTCATAATAAAATAGAGACATTTCAGACTTGAGAGTTCTAAGTTTACTTCTCATGCACCTTTCCAGGAAGCCCCAAGAATATGTGAACCGAGGAAGACACGGGATCTATAAAATAAAGGATTCAACATAGGAAAGAAGCAAAGAAATCATAAGGATGATGACAAAGTAAATATCGTATTTGACAGCTATGCACTAGACTTAGGCAGTAGGCCATTGGGCATAAAGAAGGGTGACTCCAGAAGCAGGGGCGGGAGGAATGGAAATGATAAGTTCTATAACAGGTTTGCCCAAATAGAAGATTATATTGAGAGTTGTTTTGTCAGAGCTGTTATGAAATATGAGACAATTAGGTATAAGTCTAAAGGAAATCAAGCAAATGGAGGCATGCGGTAAAGTTAACGTCAAGAAAATTAGTAAGTTATATAAGGAAAGAAATGTAATTACTGAACACTACTTGACCCAGACGTGAAACATATTTATATAATCATCATAATGAAAACATTTGGTATAATTATGTTGGGAGGATGGGGAGAAAATGGTAACTGAGAATAGAAAGTTAATAATGTCTAAAATTAATGATGCTAAAGCAGTGTAAACACATGGTTTAAAAATATGCAAGTAAATAAAAAAAGATAACAGCTCAAAGGATTCAAGCTGGCTGCTTCGTCACTGAAAAAAGACTACTTCTGTAGTTTTCTTGGTTGTAAGCCTTCTAGCATTGTTTGACTTTTTATCAGTATATGTATGTATGTGTTTGAAAAATAACTAGATGTACGTGGAGAATGTCTCAGGAAATTCATCAGTGTTTTGTGTGATTAGTCAGCTATGACTCCTATAAATTATTGATAATAACTCACAGTGACCTTCTAAGGGCTATCAGTCAAACATACTAATTAAATATGAACATGTTTAGTTAAACATTAGCCAGTTTAGCCATTCAGACATGTAGAAAGAATCAGATATTCCAGCACATGGCAGTAGCTGGATGTTGATAAAGCCCCACCAGGCTTCAGTATGGGAAATAACCTAAAACTAAAAAAGTATCTGAATAATTTTCTTACTCAAAGCTAGGACTCTTAAAAGCTGTTTAACTTGTTAGACTCTTTGCACATAATTTTAGTAATATTGACAGATTGGTTTATAGGATTATAGCTAACAAGATGGAAAGATGATGGAGGCAGATTAATTGTTGCCTTGAGTTAATCATAGCTGATAGTAAGAGAATAGACAGATAGCTATTAAATCCTAGCACAGGCATAGAGAAAGAATGGTCTAAATGCCATATGGTTATAAAGATCCCAAAACATCTTTACAGTCCTTTTGAGGGAGTGTGTGTGACGGCTCAATTATGTTGGCATTGACCTAGCTGCTCTAGTGCAGCCATTTAGTGCCAAGGATTTTTCAAATTTAGCCATTTTGCCATTTATTACCACTTACTTAAAACATCTCCTAATTGAATCCCTGAATCTGACCTTCTGTCTGATACACACCCAAAGGATAGAAAGCAAGAGTGAGTTGTGGACTAAGGTAAGATGAGGTGACGATTTGGATCACTTCAGATATGTACTGTACGATAGAATGGCATATAAATTCCATAGTTGTCCAACTCAGAAAAAGGCAATCAGTCATTTTAAATAAGATATCTCTTGATTCCTTTTAGAATTCACTTTTATCATGACTGTCGTGTGTGTGTGTGTGTTTTAGATTATTTGCTTTTCTCCCTCTACTACCAACCCCCCTAACACAGGTTACATTGGTCAAACATATTAATTTCTAATTGATATTGTCTGCTAAAATGGAATTTAAATACGTTTTTTACTTGAGAACCTAAAGGATGAACACTTGATTTGTACATACGATTGAATTAAATAACTTTCTCTTTAATCCTGTGTATTCTTTTTTTTTTTAGAGGAAGCCCGCAAATGAAAGGGACACCCCATTTTAAGGAAGAACAGTGTGCTCCAGCATTAAATTTAGAGATGAGGAAAATACTGGATTTGCAAGCACCTATCATGAGGTACAGTACTTTGGTTAAACTTAGCATTTTGTGATGACAGTATATAGTGTGGGGTTTGTTAATCGCATGAGCAATAAGAAAGTTGATTTTACTTCTTGTCATTGAGGATCATTTCTTTTTAGTCCTAGAAATTCTTGATTAGTCTTATAAAAAATGTAAAACCTTACAAGATGGTACATATTATATTTAAATTATAGTAATAAAGCCCACAGTTTGGATACATCAATTATAATTTTATTTAGAAATTTTTATTTTTTTATAAGATCTAGAATTGTTCAAATGATATAGTTCAGTTGCTGAGTCGTGTCTGACTCTTTGTGACTGCAGCATACCAGGCTTCTCTGTCCCATCAACTCCTGGAGCTTACTCAAATCCATCGAGTCAATGATGCCATCCAACCATCTCATCCTCTGTCGTCCGCTTCTCCTCCTGCCTTCAATCTTTCCCAGCATCAGGGTCTTTTCCAAGGACCATGGTTAGAAAAGGGTTGAACCAGGGTCTTTTATCTTATCTTCACATCAGATAGCCAAGGTATTGGAGCTTCAGCCTCAGCATCGGTCCTTCCAATGAGTATTCAGGACTGATTTCATTTAGGATTGACTGGTTTGATCTCCTGCAGTCCAAGGGGTTCTCAAGAGTCTTCTCCAACACCACAGTTCAAAAGCATCAATTCTTCAGCACTCAGCTTTCCTTATAGTACAACTCTCACAGCCATACATGACTACTAGAAAAACTATAGCCTTGATTAGTTGGACCTTTGTTGGCAAAGTAGTGTCTCTGCTTGTTAATCTGCTAAGTTTGTCATAGCTTTTTTTCAGGGAGCAAGCGTCTTTTAATTTCATGGCTATAGTTACTGTCTGCAATGAATTTGGAGCCCCCCCAAAATTAAGTCTGTCGCTGTTTCCATTGTTTCCCCATCTATTTGCCATCAAGTGATGCCATGATCTTCGTTTTCTGAATGTTGAGTTTTAAGCCAACTTTTTCACTCTCCTCTTTCAGTTTCATCAACAGGCTCTTTGGCTCTTCTTTGCTTTCTGCCATAAGGGTGGTGTCATCTGTGTATCTGAGGTTATTGATACTTCTCCAGCAATCTTGATTCCAGCTTGTGCTTCATCCACCCTGACATTTCACATGATGTACTCTGCATATAAGTTAAATAAGCAGAGTGACAATATACGGCCTTGATGTACTCCTTTCCCAATTTGGAACCAGTCTGTTGTTCCATGTCCAGTTCTAACTGTTGCTTCTTGACTTGCATACAGATTTCTCAGGGGGCAGGTAAGGTGGTCTGGTATTCCCATCTCTTTAAGAATTTTCCACAATTTGCTGTGATCCACACAGGCAAAGGCTTTAGCATAGTCAATAAAGCAGAAGTAGATGTTTTTCTGGAACTCTTGCTTTCTCAGTGATCCAGCAGATGTTGGCAATTTGATCTCTGGTTCCTCTGCCTTTTCTGAATCCAGCTTGAACATCTGGAAGTTCACTGTTCACATACTGTTGAAGCCTGGCTTAGAGAATTTTGAGCGTTACTTTGCTAGCGTGTGAGATCAGTGCACTTAGGCGGTAGTTTGAGCATTCTTTGGCATTGCCTTTCTTTGGGATTGGAATGAAAACTGACCTTTTCCAGTCCTGTGGCCACTGCTGAGTTTTCCAAATTTGCTGGCATATTGAGTGCAGCACTTTCACAGCATCATCTTTTAGTACTTGAAATAGCTCACCTGGAATTCCCTCACCTCCACTAGCTTTGTTCGTAGTGATGTTTTCTAAGGCCCACTTGACTTCGCATTCTAGGATGTCTGGCTCTAGGTGAGTGACCACACCATCATGATTATCTGGCTCATGAAGATCTTCTTTGTATAGTTCTTCTGTGTATTCTAGCCATCTCTTCTTGATATCTTCTGCTACTGTTAGTTCCATACCATTTCTGTCCTTTATTGAGCCCATCGTTGTATGAAATGTTCCCTTGATATCTCTAATTTTCTTGAAGAGATCTCTAGTCTTTCTCATTCTATTGTTTTCCTCTGTTTCTTTGCATTGATCACTAAGGAAGGCTTTCTTATCTCTCCTTGCTGTTGTTTGGAACTCTGCATTCAAATAGGTGGAATTTGAATTCAAATCTTTTCATTTCTCCTTTGCCTTTCACTTCTGTTCTTTTTTCAGCTATTTGTACGGCATCCTCAGACAACCATTTTGCCTTTTTGCATTTCTTTTTCGTGGGGATGGTTTTGATCACTGCCTCCTGTATAGTGTCACAAACCTTTGTCCATAGTTCTTCAGGTACTCTATCAGATCTAATCCCTTGAATCTGTTTGTCACTTCCACTGATAATCACAAGGAATTTGATTTAGGTCTAGAGGTGTTCCCTACTTTCTTCAATTTAAGTCTGAATTGGAAATAAGCAGTTCATCATCTGAGCCACAGTCAGCTCCGAGTCTTGTTTTTGCTGACTGTATAGAGCTTCTCCATCTTTGACTGCAAAGAATATAATCAGTCTGATTTCCGTTTTGAGCATCTGATGATGTCCATGTGTAGAGTTGTCTCTTGTGTTGTTGTTGAGAGTGTTTGCTGTGACCAGTGCGTTCTCTTGGCAAAACTCTGTTAGGTTTTACCCTACTTCATTCTGTACTCCAAGGCCAAATTTGCCTGTTACTCCAGGTGTCTCTTGATTTCCTACTTTTGCATTCCAGTCCTCTATAATGAAAAGAACATCTTTTGGGTGTTAGTTCTAGATGTCTTGTAGGTCTTGATAGAACCATTGAACTTCAGCTTCTTCAGCATTACTGCTTGGGGCGTAGACTTGGATTACTGTAATATTAAATGGTTTGCCTTGGAAACGAATAGAGATCATTCTGTCATTTTTGAGATTGCACCCAAGAACTGCATTTCTGACTTTTGTTGACTATGAGGGCTACTCCATTTTCTTCGTTTCAAATGGTATAACATAGTGTTATTACTTAAAAAGATACTTCTACTTTTGTACAAACCTTGAGGGCACTCTTTGTTGAAAAAAACTCCCAAATATGTTGTTGGATTAAAAAAAGAAAAGTATGCTGTATGTAATAATGCTAGCATTACTGTCCCTGTTTTTAAAGAGCGCTGGTGGTGGTAGATTAGGTGTTGTTCTGGAAGAATACGTAAGAAACTGGGCGTGAGAACTGAGTGGCGCAGGGGGACAGGTTTCGGAAGAAGTATTTATCTATATGGATGCAATGTGTGAATATATTAAGCTATTGTATATGAGTGCAGTACCTATGTTTTTTAAATCCTTCCAATTCACAGTTGTAATGAACGGCTTTTATTGTTTCTCTTATTAGAATACAGTACAGATAGTGGAACATACTAAATAGTATTGTGTGCAAGTGGCTGACTATTGTCTTGCCTTGTTTAATCTATCCTTCTTCACTCTAATTCTCACAGAAAAAGAATGCCTTTTTGGTGTTTTTATTCACTTTCAAATGTGATGAAGGCTACAAAAGATTGCGTTAAGGTTACTCTCTATCTTGGATTTTATTTCAGCATAGAGATTCTGTTTAAGAATGTAACTTGAGTGAGGAATTTTGAATGTCTAGGAACCAAGCTATGTGGGACTGTACAAGCATGGCTTTCTACCTCCACCTGGTGGGGGAAAAAAATATACAGTTCATGCAAATAGGATAGAAAAAAAACCTTTAAAAAAAAGAATTCCTGCTGTCTTGTACAAGTGTAACTTGTGCTCATTTTTAACCTACTTATTTAGGTAATTGGAAATCTGTAAGGTTTCTTTCAAAATTTCAGTAAAATGATTGCATTTCAGAAGAGTGTTATTATTAGCACCTGTAACATGGACCTCCTGGAAATTTAGTTAGAGAATTCCTATATAATTTTCAATTGAGTGAGGAGGTATGAAAATTGGGCTTTTAGCCTTCTGTTTTCTCTCTGAAAACTGCTGAAAATAAGTCAAATAAAGACAAGGACAGACCGCTGCTTATAGGCATAAGATGGCAAGAGTACTGCCGTCTTTAATTTTTATTGAAGAAGGAATAGGACTAAATGTTAAACATCTTTTTCTTGTTATTGATTAAGGATAGAGTATGTTTAGAAAATAAAAAGTACTATGCTGCGATACTTAAAATGGATAACCAGCAAGGACCTCCTGTATGGCACATGGAACTCTGCTCAGTGTTATGTGGCAGCCTGGATGGGAGGGGGCTGGCAGGAGAATGGGTACATATGGCTGAGACTCTTCTCTGTTCATCTAAAACTGTCACAACATTGTTAGCTGGCTATATCCCAGTACAAAATTTTTTTTTTAATTTAAAAAAGAAAAAAGTACTAATATATAATTTTTAATTAAAACTCTTACTGTATTTCTAACTAATAATAAATGCTAATAAATTTTACAGTTTATTCTGTATCTTCCTTTTTCCCAGACACATAGAAAGCCCCATGTAGTATATATAGTATTTAATATTAATTAGGTAACAAACATATTTACATATTTGAGAATTGGTAATTATTAATTATATATTTCCTATTAAGAATATTTGACTAATTAGATTCCAAAATCCTATTATTCTCCTTCCAAAATCCTATTATTCTGCTTCTAAGATCCTTAATTGAGTAACAACAGCAATAACAGACACCCCTGGGATATCACATAACTGTTAGTAAAGCCCATAGAAGTTAGTGATTGGAGAGCCTCTCTCTAAAGGCATAACTTAGAATATATTTATATGTGTTCTGTGTTTACTTACACCCAGGGTGATTTTCAATAAAAATCAGTGTGACATACAAAGACATAAATGAAAGAAAAGTGAAAGTAAAAGTCACTCAGTCGTGTCCAACTCTTTGCGACCCCATGGACTATATAGTCCTTGAAATTCTCCAGGGCCAAATACGAGAGTGGGTAGACAGTCCCTTCTCCAGGGGATCTTCCCAAGCATATTGATTATTTGTACAGGCTCTTGACATCCCCCAGATGCCCAGAATCAATCCTTTAGGTCTTTGTGAGAACAGGAATCAGTGGTGAGGGAAAACACTTGGGTGACTTGGAACAAGACCTGTTTACTAAACTATGGAAATATTCAGTACTTTAACATCTGACATCAGTCTTTAACTGAAAGTTTGTTTACTTTCAATTAAACAAGAAGGGTCTATCTTTTTATATGGATTGTTTATCATGTTTGTCTCAGTTATTTTAAAGTCATTGTTAATTCCAACATCAGGAATTTTTATGAGTCAGTTTACATAGATGGATTTTTCTCTTAACTCTGGATCACGTTTTCCTGTTTATTCAGATGCCTGGTCATTTTTTGTCACAGCATGGTGAATGATGATAGAGATTCTGAATTCTGTTAACTTTGTCAAAGGAGTGTTGAGTTTTGTCTCTCAGGCAGTTAAATTACTGGAGGTTAGTTAACCTTGATCTTATTCCTAACCATCATATGCAGTGATTTTTCTAGGGACATATGAGAAAGGAAGAGAAAGAATGCAATTTGAAATAAACCTAGGCTGACTCCTACTGAATGAAGATCACTGGTAAACCAGTGACTGAAAGTGAAAGTTGCTCAGTTGTGTCTGACTTTTTGCGACCCCATGGACTATACAGTCCATGGAATTCTCTAGGCCAGAATACTGGAGTGGGTAGCCTTCTCCAGGGGATCTTCCCAACTCAGGGGTCGAACCCAGGTCTCTCTTCAGGTGGATTTTTTTTACCAGCTGAGCCACCAGGGAAGCCCAAGAATACTGGAGTGGGTAGCCTATCCCATCTCCAGCGTATCTTCCCGACCTGCATTGCAGGCAGCTTCTTTACCACTGAGCTACCAGGGAAGCCCAGTGACTACTCCACTAAATTATTTCTTTTGACATGCAGTTGTTGTTGTTCAGTCGCTAAGTCATGTCTGACTCTTTGTGACCCCGTGAGCTGTAGCCCACCAGGCTTCCTTGTTCATCACTATTTCCCAAAGTTTGCTCAAATTCATGTCCATAGAGTCAGTGATGCTAACCATCTCATTCTTTGCCGCCTGCTTCTCCTTTTGCCATCAGTCTTTTCCAGCATCAGGGTCTTTTCCAGTGAGTCGGCTCTTCACTTCATGTGCTTGAAGTATTAGAGCTTCAGCATCAGCCTTTCCAATGAATATTCAGGGTTCATTTCTTTTAAGATTGACTGGTTTGATCTCCTTGCAGTAGCAGGTCTAAAACATAAAGTTTTTATATTCTAGCCACCACATGCTACACATAAATTTTACCATTAAAATATAAATTTGAAATAAAAGAATATATAATATTTTAAAAAATGAACTTTCTTTAAACAGGAAATTGTAATTGATTACAAATGCTCTGAAGCTCAAGAGATGGAGCTCAATAAGGGAATAATCTTTTAAAATATTTTTATAGTTGGGAAGAAAATACAATAAATTGTTAATTATCTGAAATACATAGTAGAATAAGTCATTGGACTCCAAAGAATTGAAGGTTAAAGAAAACATTGAAAAACATTCTTTTCACCATTATGAATTAAAGTATTTCTGAAATAAACTTTTAACCTCTTAAGTATGAAAGCTAATTTAACAGTGTATAATAGAGTGTATATTAGACATATATTTTTCATTCTTTCTTATACTCAACTTTTTTATAGCATTTGATACTCTTGAGAGCTTCCCTGGTAGCTCAGACGGTAAAGAGTCTGCTTGCAATGCAGGAGGCCTGGGTTTAATCCCTGGGTCAGGAATATTCCCTGGAGAAGGAAGTGGCAACCCACTCCAGTATTCTTGCCTGGGAAATTCTGTGGACAGGAGCCTGGCAGGCTATAGTTCATGGGGTTGCAAAGAGTCAAACACGATTGAACGACTGACACTTTGACTTTCACTATTCTCTTGGCTTTCTTGATGCCACGTTTCCATTGTTTCTCTTTCTTGCTTTCTGCCAGTATCTTTGTAGCTTCACTTTTGGATTATTCCTCACTCTTGACCTTCCTCCCATAAACATTTGGTACCAGATGTAAATAACACTGCCCTCCAGGCTTGACATTATAGGAACAAGCAAATTAGGCATTTATTGCCATGGAAACTGTAATTGTTAAAGCTCTTTGCAAGTATCAATAAATGCTGAGATCGTACTACATAATTTATTTTCAGTACTTAGTTACCTGAGAGGTCTTCTGGAGGGAGAAACTATATTTCTTCACCTTTGAATCTTTGACAAGCATAGCGACTGCCACAGAGCCCAGACCTAACATGAGATTCTGTGATACCTTAGAAATACTGTGGTCTGGAACTGTGTTTTCCACAACAGTAGCCACTAGTCAAATGAAGAGACTTAAATGTTAGTTGTAGATAAAATAAAACTTAAAATTTAGTGTTTGTGTTACACTCATTCGATATTTCAAATGTGCGGTCACCACACACGACTAATGGCTACTGTGTTCAGTAGTATGGCTAACAGAATATCTCCATCACTGGTGAAAGTTCTCTTGGACAGGGGTAGAGAATGGGTACCACTACAATCCCTAGCTCTAGACTGTCATTCTATCATTAGTTCATTTTTTTTTGTTTTTCTGCCTCTTTCCTTTCTTCTCAGCTTCACTTATCCTTCCATCTTCTAATCTGTCATTTCAGTGTGTCTGGTTTTTAAACTCAGTCCGTCAGGTTTGTAATAATAGCAATTATGGTCTTTTTTTTTTTTTCTCAGAATTTCTGATCTAAATTGAATTATACATGGATAAACTACTGTATAGTGAAATTGTTGATAAATGACAGTTTTATAGGTGGTTTCGTGATCTTTGCTTGAATAGTCTCCAGAGCAGTTATATTCATTGCTTTCCCAGTATGCTTTTCTTAAAAGATAACTGATAAATTGCTTATTGCTTCCCTACAGTTTGCAGTCTGTGCTGGAAGATCTCCTGGTTGCTACTTCTGATGGACTTCTTCATCTTATTCACTGGGAAGGAATGACAAATGGGAGGAAAGCTATTAATCTTTGTACAGTACCCTTTTCAGTAGACCTGCAGTCATCTAGAGGTAGTAATACTTTTTACATGAGATAGAACCAGATGTTTAATATTTTATATAATACAGTCAGATATTTTCTATGCATGAACATTGATTTTTCTACTTTGAAATTAATTATGCAAGGGAAGAAAAGGAGAGTGAGTTGAGTGAGTGTGTGTGTGTGTGTGTGTGTGTGTAGGAAGGAGTAGTTTAACTGTTCAGTGTTCTTAGGTCTTCAAATTTCGACTTTTTAACTGTTCTTACATGGCTTGCAAGCAAAACTGTAAGAGAATTAATTTACTATATTTATATTCATATTTCAAATACTTATTTTTTCATCAGCAGGTTCATTCCTGGGTTTTGCAGATGTGCACATTAGAGACATGGAATACTGTGCCACACTTGATGGATTTGCTGTTGTGTTTAATGATGGTAAAGTTGGATTTATTACACCAGTGTCAAGTAGATTTACTGCAGAGGTAGGATTTACTTTCAATGTTTGTTTTTCAATTTTGCATTTATTAATTTTAATCATCATTAAATCCCCCTCCAGTTTTCCTTATTTAAGATTTTAGGAGTGGTTAATTTTTTTCTATCAAAGCTATACATACAACTAGCATAAACAGACAAAGAAGTCTTAACTATACATAAACAAAGAAGTCTTTTGACATGTTAATGAAAAGTGATCATTCCTTTCCTCTCTTCATGCCCAGTGTTCATTCTCAGAGGCAACTACTTTTTACTCCTTTATTGATTATTTTGCTGTTTTATCTCCACTACTCTGAGTATTTCCTGTAGTTTTTAGTTTTTAGGCTGTGTTTATTGACTTGCCGTTGTGGAAAATGACCATTTACTTCTCTCTTCCCTGGTCCCACAACATCTGTAAGTTCTTCCCATCATTCCAATATAGATAATGTGATTTTGATTATATTAGTATTTGTTTCATAATCTTGAAGAAATTTCTCTTGGATTCTTCTGGATGGATTGCTTGCTATGCATACCTTTAACACAGCTGCATGTTGGTGCTATCCATCATCATCATCCTATGGATTCCCTATATTCCTTTACTCTTAGATCCTTTCAGAGTTAATGGTAAATATTTGATTAGTTAATGTATGAATTTGGTTGTGACAAAGACCCAGAATAAAAATTTAGATTCACCGAAGGCTGTGTGGGATTTGGTGGGTTTGATTGACTGTGCTCTTCATAACATGAGCTAACGGGGTTATTTTTTTCCTCCCCACGCCTTATCCAGTCTTCTCCAAAGACAATGTACCTGGCTGGCCCAGTATTTTTGGATTATGAGTTATGAAAGAGTTAGACTAGAGATTCCAAATTCAGGAAGTAAACTCCCACGTATCCCTATTTTCAGTGTTGTTTAGAGACCACTGAGATTTTTGTCATGTTTTTCTCTAAAGAAAATTTTCAGTTTTCTCTTGGAGTGGAGGTAGAATATTCCTTAGCTGTTCAGAGTGGGAGGTAACCTAAGCAGACCCAACCATTGAATAAACAGTCTTTGAACCAGTCCTGCTGCTTTTAGTTCAGCTTTTGAGAGACATTTTAATTCCCCAAGCCCTTTGTGTAACCTGTAATGCAAATTTGACTGTTTTTCAAAGTGTTCCTTACTGCTAGTTAAGGACTCTACCCATACGCTTGCTTCCCAGCTTACAAAATTTTCTGATACTACCTCCTCTCCCAGCTTACACATTTGGGGTTTTAAGAGTCAGAGAAACTAAATATTCATGTTCAGCCTACTCTGTCTAACTGGAAAGGATTTTAAGTTTTTAAGGACATATTTTTCTATATGGTATCAGCTTTCTCGTCTAATTTATTTCATTCAGCATGTTGCAAAAGGCAAGATTTCATTCTTCCTTATGGCTAAACACAGTTGACCCTTGAACAACATGGATTTGAACTGCACAGGTCCATTGACACCTGGATTTTTTTCAATAAACACACACTGTAGTACTCTATAATCTGCAATTAATTGAATCCACAGATGCAGACCCATGGATGTGGAGGGCCAGCTGTAAAGTTGTGTGTGTATTTTCTACTGTGGGGGATAGGTACCCCTAACCATCATGTTGTTTGAGCCAACTGTATTCCTTTTTGTGTGCGTGTATGTACATATACCAAATTTTCTCTATCCATTCATCCATCAGTGAACACTTGCTGCTGCTAAGTCACTTCAGTCATGTCCGACTCTGTGTGACCCCATAGACATCAGCCCACCAGGCTCCCCCGTCCCTGGGATTCTCCAGGCAAGAACACTGGAGTGGGTTGCCATTGGCTTCTCCAATGCATGAAAGTGAAAAGTGAAAGTGAAGTCGCTCAGTCTACTCTTAGCAACCCCATGGACTGCAGCCCACCAGGCTCCTCCATCCATGGGATTTTCCAGGCAAGAGTACTGGAGTCGGGTGCCATTGTCTTCTCTGTCAGTGAACACTTAAGTGTTTCCATATTTTGGCTTTTATAAACAATGCTGCATTGAACATGGAGGTATAGTGGCTGTACAAATTTACATTGCCATCAGGAATGCACAAGGGTTCCTTTTTCTCCCATGGTCCCGACACTTAATTATTTCCTGTCTTTTTGATAATAGCCATTCTGACAGGTGTGAGGTAACATCTCATTGTGGTTTTGATGTGCATTTCTCTTATATTAGTGGTGTTGAGCATCTTTTCAGGTACTTTTTGGGCATCCTTATGTGTTCTTTAGAGAAATGTCTGTTCAGATCATCTGCCCCTTTTTTTAATCAATTTTTTTGCTATTAAAACATGAATTCTTTATATATTTTGAATATAACCTTTTGTCACATATGTGATCTGCAAATATTTTCTTCCATTCAGTAGACTGCCTTTTCATTTTGTTGACATATGTTTGGGATTTAAATTTGTTTCCTGAAAATAAACGTGTTAGCACTGGAAGGTAATTGACTCATTTCTGAATATCAGCTTTTATTAGTATTTGGTTAAAGAAAATTTTCTAGTAATTTAAGGATTTAAATAATGAAAAGTAGATGGACATTATTAAAGTTATAAGTAGAAAATATAAGTTACATGAAAACATTACATATGTATTACTGGTAATTGGGAAATACTCTAATGGTGAATTTACATTAGACATTATTTAAGTGCCTTATAAAAACTCCTGTTTGGCATTCTATAATGGCTGTACAAATTTACAGCCACTGTACAGTATACACATCTATATACATATCATATATATATACATATACACACATACTACATACAACTTACAGTATACACAGTATAACACTGTAAAAATACAGTAGACACATCTATTTAAGTACATCAGACTATGCCACTACTCGCTCAGAACCCTTTAAGGACTAGAGTTTTAGGACAAAACCTACTGAGGTCAACTAGAAAAGCTGGAGAAAAAATAATTTTTTTAATGTGCTTTGGAGTGCTAACAAAACAGTAAGGAATTAAGAGGCTAGGGGAGGCCAAAGGCCAGAGCTAAAATGAGCAATGAGCAAACAAGGCTGTATGCAACAACATGGATGAATCTCACAAAAATATTCAGTGGAAACAGCCAGACACAAAAAAGTATGTGCTGTGATTCTATTTTACATAAAGCAGAAGGAAATCTTAAAACCTAGGCAGCTCTGAATTAGAGTTTGTATGAGTGCATATTTAAGTGTTAATAGTTTAAAGGAAAAGAAGAAAGTGATTACCATGTAAGTCTGGATATTGGTTACTTTTGTGGTTGAGGTGAGGGTATATTGATCAGGAGTGACACTATTGGGAGACTTTTGGTACTGGTAATTCCTAGCTGAGTGATAATTTCACAAATGTTTCCTTTGTGATATTATTATGATGTACATTTTTGGTTTTGATATTTTTCTTTAATGTATCATATTATAATTCATAATAGAAAGGGTTAAAAAATTAAAGACTCTCAAAATGACTCCCCATATATGAAATGGAGAAAAAGTCAAAGATCTCATGATGGCTTTCAAAACTCTATAAATCTGGCCTGCTATTTCATCTGTTACCTCCTTTACTACTTCTTCCCTTATTCCACTCCACTCCAGCCACACGTTTCTTTTATCTTTGAACATGTCAGAAATGCTGCTATGACAGGGCCTTTCTGTTGCTCTATCTCTTTCAGTACTTTCCTCAAGAGGCACCTTCATCATAGGGAAAATAGTTTAATATTACATCCTTCCCCCATACACTCTCTTCTCCATAATTGTTTTATTATTTTTTGTAGCATTTACCAACTTTCTGCATAATACTGTACAATTTTTTAAACTTGTCAGTCCCTTAACAAATGTAAGGCAGGGATACAGCTGAGGATTTTGGTATATTTGAATATCTGCAGTATCCTCAGTATCTAGAGCAGCATCTCGTGAATAGTGCGTGCCTGGAAGACTTTTATGATAGGGATGAATGAATGAATTCCAGCCTGGACGGTAGTCCAAAGAAATAATGCTCATTGCTCTCTTTTGCCATTTTCCATTATCTGAAGTATTGTTTTATTATTAAAGTAAAATAAATAAAACTCCTACAAAGAAGTAAACATTTCATATTTAGATAGTAGATTATATAGTTTAGAAATTTTTAAAAATCTATAGTATTATATTTTGAACAGCTTAATTATATCGGATCATCTGATGTTTACTGTTGTGAGAATCCAAAAATAAAGTGCTGTGTTGTACTGTGCTAATTTTTGTGCTTACTGAACTAGCAGTCATGGTGACCTTTACCTTAGAATATATGATCTAAGATGCCCTTGATTTGACAAATAAAAACAGACAATAGAGTTGAATCTATTCTGTGTCTGTATTCAAAATTAAGTAGTATATAAAGCTTAATATCATTCATTCATTAAAGCTTATTTAACTTGTTGAATTCCAGGCATTATATTAAGTGGGTTACAGGTATTGAATATATCTACTCCCATTTAAACTTCAAAACACTCTAAGGTAATTTACAGAAAAGAAAACTGAAGCTTGAGAATGTCACAAAGTCATTTTTACAAGTGAGTGGTAGATCTGAGATGTAATGTTAGGCTGCCATATACCATGCTATTATACTATAAAGCAAAGGAATAAAAGAATAGTAAGCAATTGACAAATCATTAATCACTTCTAAAGAATGTCATTGTTCAGCCCGAGTCATGTCCTACTCTTCAAGACCCTATGGACTGCAGCACACCAGGCTTCCTTGTCCCTCACCATCTCCTGGAGTTTGCCAAAGATCATGTCCATTGAATCAGTGATGCCATCCAACCATCTCATCCTCTGTCACCCTCTTCTCCTTCTGCCTTCAGTCTTTGCCAGCATCAGGGTCTTTTCCAGTGAGTCAGCTGTTGGCATCAAGTAGCCATAGTATTGGAGTTTCAGTTTCAGCACCAGTCCTTCCAAAGAGTATTCAGGGTTGATTTCCTTTAAGATTGACCAGTTTGATCCCCTTGCTTTCCAAGGGACTTTTAAGAGTCTTCTCCAGCACCACAATTCAAAGCATCAATTCTCCAGCACTCTGCCTTCTTTACTGTCCAGCTCTCACATTGGCACATGACTACTGGAAAGACCATAGCCTTGACTATAGGGACCTTTGTTGGTGTAGTGATGTCTTTGCTTTTTAACATATTGACTAGGTTTGTCATGGCTTTCCTACCAAGAAGCAATCGTCTTCTAATTTCATAGCGGCAGTCACCATCTGCAGTGATTTTAGAGCCTAAGAAAAGGAAATCTGACTGCTTCCACCTTTTCCCCTTCTATTTGCCATGAAGTGATGGGACTGGATGCCATGATCTTACTTTTTTTTATATTGAGTTTTAAGCTGGCTTTTTCACTCTGCTCCTTCACCTTCATCAGAAGGCTGTTTAGTTCCTCTTTGCTTTTTGCCATTAGAGTGGTGTCATCTGCATATCTGAGATTGTTGATATTTCTCCCGACAGTCTTGATTCCAGCTTGTAATTCATCCAGCCTGACATTTCGCATGATGTGCTCTGTGTGTAAGTTAAATAAACAGGGTGACAATAAACAGCCTTGTCGTACTCCTTTCTCTATCCTGAACCATTCAGTTATTCCATACAGGGTTCTGTTGCTTCTTGACCCCAGTATGGGTTTCTCAAGAGACAAGATAGACCAAATAAAATTGACTAATTCCCATTGATTGGGAAAGTTAAACACTATGTGCTAAGTGGGAAGAAGAAGAATAGTGAGCAAGTTAGATGCAGTTTCTACCATCAAGAGGTTTACTTTTTAATAGGAAAATTGTTTTCAATTAATTTGAATTTAGAGATCAGATATCCATCTTTTAGTGTTTTATAAATGAATTAGCACTGGACTGAGCTCATCTGAAAATACTAATTAAATTGAGATTTTAAGGGAAAAAATCCAGGTGGTAGTCCTGATGGGATGTTTTCCTCTCCTGATGAAACCCTATAAAGAACCATATAAAACCTTATGAAATTATGTTTACTGAAGGGGAATTATGTTAATTGAAGTATATTTGGAGAACACATTTTAAATCTTAACTATTTTTCTTAATTTTAGCAGCTTCATGGAGTTTGGCCACAAGATGTTACTGATGGAACTTGTGTAGCAGTAAATAACAAGTATCGACTGATGGCATTTGGTTGTGCAAGGTAATAAATGTAGATGCCTGTATTTTAAGACTTATTGCCAAAAATAATTTTTTTAAAAAACGTAAGATGTTCTTATTAACACACTTAGGAACTTTGTTGTGCCTTTTATAATTTATGAATCAACCTTAATATAAAATGTAAAAGTAGTTTAATTGAAGCAAGCAAATATAAAGGGCAGATTTTGGAGATTAGGTGTTTTAATTTGTGAGCTTTTTTTCAGTGGTAGGAAATTGAGTCACAAGTTAAGGTTAAATCAGTTAAAATTTAGGTTCTTTATTGTTTTAAATAACATCAAGAGGAGATTTTATTTATTTTCAGCTGTGCTGGGTCTTCAGTTGCTGTGAAGGATTTCTCTAGTTGTGGTGAGTGGGGGCCACTGGACTTCTCATTGCAGATGGCTTCTCTGTTGTGGAGCACAGGCTCTAGGGGGCACAAGTTTCAATAGTTGTGGCACGTGGGCTTGGCTCCTGAGATCTAGAGTTATGGCACATGGGCTTGGTTGCTCTGCAGCGTGTGGAAGCCTCCCGGACCAGAGATCAAACCTGTGTCTCCTGCAGGTGGATTCTTTACCTCTGA
Organism: Tragelaphus eurycerus; assembly: GCA_935064755.1. Taxonomy (NCBI): domain Eukaryota; kingdom Metazoa; phylum Chordata; class Mammalia; order Artiodactyla; family Bovidae; genus Tragelaphus; species Tragelaphus eurycerus. The sequence goes on along the minus strand of CAKXYN010000015.1, from coordinate 12,738,360 downwards.
GCCACCAGGGAAGCCCCTAATCCTTTCTTTTTTTAAGACATCAGTGTTGACTTGCCTTTGAGTTAGTGAGTGTGCCTTAGTTAACAAGCAAATTTAAAGCTCATTTGTAAAATCATTTTCTTGCCTTGATTCAAATAATGAAGGTTTTCAAAGTAAAATTGAATGCCAGTTCATTTTTAAAATGGCCTTATCGAAGATTCAGATTTTTCTGTCTCTTCCTCAGTCATTTTGGCAAGTTATATTTTTCTAGGAATTGGTTTCTTTCATATACACCGTCAAATTTATTGACATAGAACTTATAATACCCTTTGTAATTTTCATATTATAAAATAAAAACAATTGGGGAAGTGTGTAATCAAGACAGTCACAGTTTTACAAATAATTATAATACAAGCATCCATCTTTTCACAACTTGGTCAAGAAATAGAACATTGCTAGCCAATATAAATTTTATCACTCCTACTTCCTAATCATGTCTCCCAGTCTCTTCCTAACTCATTTTCTCTTACATAGACACACAATCTTTAATCAAATGCATGGGTAAATTAATGATAAATCCTCAGTAAGACATAAAACTCATTCATATTCAGACTAACCTAATTGCCACCAAATTTCCTTTATTTCTTTTTTTTAAGTCAGAATCATTCAAAATTCATAAATTATATTTGGTTATCATTTCTCTTTAGTTACCTTTTGCCTATAAAAATTCTTAGATTAGTACAAAAGTAATCACCGTTTCAGATGATGAATTTTAAATCATTATAACTAGGCTCACACACATCTGTATTAATCAAAATAGGAACTGTTACAATCAACACATTTTTGCCAGAAAGAAATAAGTTTATTTCTGTGGTGTAAAAATCTGTACTTCAGAATTTGATAAACACTTGGAAAGCATTTTCTGTGTCCTGCTGGTTGTAGAAGCATTTTCCCTGCAAAAAGTTGAGCTGCTTGAAGAAGTAGTAGTCGGTTGGGAGAGGTCCAGTACTCTTGGCTGGAAAATCCCATGGGCGGAGGAGCCTGGTGGGCTGCAATCCATGGGGTCCCGAAGAGTCGGACACAACTGAGCGACTTGACTTTCACTTTTCACCTTCATGCATTGGAGAAGGAAATGGCAACCCACTCCAGTGTTCTTGCCTGGAGAATTCCAGGGACAGAAGAGCCTGGTGGGCTGCTGTCTGTGGGGTCGCACAGAGTCAGACAAGACTGAAGCAACTTAGCAGCAACAGCAGCAGCAGATGAATATGGTGGATGAGGCAAAACTTTGTAGTCCAGTTCATTCATCTTTTGAAGCATTGATTGTGTGACATGTGGAAGAATTGGGCACATTCTACTGACCAGTGCTGGCTGTAGGCAGTGCATCAGTGCATCTCATTGATTTGCTGCGCATATTTCTCAGATGTAGTGGTTTCGGTGGGATTTGGAAAGCTGTAGTGGATCAGACCACCAAACACTGACCATGACTATTTTTTTGGTACAAGCTTGGCTTTGGGAAGTGCTTTGGAGCTTCTCAGTTCAACCACTGAGCTGGTCATCGCCAATTGATATGTAAAATCCACTTTTTGTCACGTGTCACAGTCTGATCTAGAAATAGTTCATTATTGCATAGAATAAGAGAAGATGACACTTCAGAATGATGATTTTTTGATTTGTGATCAGCTTATGAGGCACCCACTTATCGAGCTTTTTCATCTTTCCAGTTTGCTTCCAATGCCGAATGAGTGTTGAATGGTCGACGTTGAGTTCTTTGGCAACTTCTAGTTAAAGGAGGATCAGCTTTGATGATCCTCTCGGTTGTTATCAAATTCTGATGGCTGGCCACTGCACTTCTCCTCTTCAGGGCTCTCAATCTCATTTGCAAAACTAATTGAACCACCACTACTCTGTATGTTCATTAGCAGTTTCTGGGCCAAATGCGTTGTTGATGTTACTAGTTATCTCTGCTGCTTTGTAACCCATTTTGAACTTAAATAAGAAAATCCCTCGAATTTGCTTTTTGTCTAACATCATTTCCCTAGTGTAAAATAAATATAAACAGCAAGTAATAAGTCATTAGCAAAAAAAACACAGCGAGAAATGCCCATCAAAATGATGTATAATATAACCACATTTATTTAAGAATATATTCCAGTATCAAATAGCAAAGTTCAGCAGTGCAAAATCGCAGTTACTTTTGTAGCAACCTATAATGCCTTTGTTATTTTTATGACATTAACTTTTTTTTTAAGAGTCTAGGTCAGTTGTTTACAGAATATCCTACATTCTAAAGTGTCTTGTTATGTTTTCTCATAATGGCATTTAATTACTTTCTGTAACACCTGTTTGAACCTTGAAGATAGTTCTTACTGAGCCATTACAGTCAAAAGAGTAGGAAGCTCACAGAAACAGTGGTGGGTGTGCACTTCTACATCATCTGCATTTAAGGCTAGCACCCAGGGGTCTAGCAAGGCCAGATTAGAATCCAGGATTTCAACCCTTCTTCCAGGATGAAAATGGAATCTTGGCCTTCAGTCTTTTAGTCACCTCAATTTTCATGAGTTGGGGCAGAATCAGCCCTTCCTACGGCATGGGTTGGGATGAAGTTTTTGTGATTATAGCTATGTGACATATCGGACTAGCGGCTTCTAGCCCTGATCTCTCAGCACTTACCTTGAACAATTAATCTGTCTGTAGCTGGTGTCCTTAGAGTTCTCTAGAAAGTCACTTTCTTTTAGGATACTAGTTCAAAACCTTATTCTTACCCTTGTATTTAAGGTTTGATTAGATTCTAGTTAGACATTTTTGTCATAGGTGATATTTTGTACTTCCTGTGACATCATGTAGCAATAACATCAAGCTGTCTCAATATTGATGAGCTAAATTTGATTACTTATAGTGGTAATAGCTACATGTATCTTTATTATAGAAGTTTTTTTGCTTTGAGATTAGTAAGTAGTTTTTTAAAAAATAATTTTGGGCTTATGAAAAATGGAAAGAAAAATAAAGAATATAGGCACTATAAATACTTAAATTGTCAATCTTTTGTAATTATTAACACCTGCTTATATTAGAGATATCTGGATTCCTCACTGACTTATTAGAGCTCAGCAACCCAGAGTTAGCACTTGACAGTTTTAGATGCAAAAGCAATACCTGCTAGCCACTTAGTGCTGTCTCTCTGCAAGGTAGCTAATTGGGCAGGTAGTCCGGATGGATGTTCCAGGCATTTGTCTTCTGACAGATTGAAATAACAGATCAGATTTTCTCTCCCACCTGAAATAGTCAAGAAAATGGACAAAGAGATGAAGCAGATATTTCGAATTCAAGACATAGGACATCAGGCAACAAAGGACAGTGATCCCTGAGAGATGAGAATCTAAATTAAAAAAAAACAACTCTTCAACTGTCCCAGTTTTAATTTCTTTAAGAGAGTTTCCAGCACATGGACACATGGATGGGGAGACAGAACCTGGCAGATTCCCTGGACTGAGTGTGTGCAAATGAAAGTCTGGGAGACCAAAGCAGCAGGGGATCACAGACCAGAAACCAGAGAGGAGAGAGTGGCACAAAGAGAGAACTCCAGAAAGCTATAGAGGGTTTCTTTTGAGTATTAAATTGAAATGTGGAAGATAAAAGACACAAATCAAATATTACAGAAGAGATATACTTGAAGAACATAGCAAGAGAAATGATACAAAATGAAACAGAAAAAGGAACTTAAAAACAGAGCATCAGGGAGCTATGGGATAGCTTTAAGCGGCCTGTTATTGCAGGTGTTTTATTTAGTTCCATTCTGATCCTTAAGAAGAGTTAGGCCTGGCTGGAAACCAATCAGAGCTGCTGTGAGGAGACTGTCTGACTTCTCCTACCTTGAAGGAGTACACATTAGGGTCAGAACATTCTGGCAGTCATATGCTTGGTGTCATCCTGGTGTGTGCAGAAGCAGCCTTGGGTTTAAATCATTTTAAAAACAACATTGATGTTAAATTTTGACCTCAGAATAGCCATGTAAGGAGAAATGGTGTTTCTTATGATTATTGTAGTTCAATTTTGAAATGTAGCTTAGATGTAATATAAAAACTCTTTTGGTTTCTGGCCCTTTGTAACAGTTTGACCCTTGTAAAAAGAATTTTTAACAGAATCATAACACATACCATAGATATACGAGTATGTATAATGTAGACATACAAAACATAATATAAAATGAAAAATAGCATCTTACCAGTATTGAACTGATGAAGCCCCTGCTTCCTTCTCTTCTTTCACATTCTTCTTTATACCAGGCCAGTTACTAATCTGGAACTTGTGTGCACTAGCTCTTTGTGTATTTTTTACCACAAATGTATTTCACTACTATGTTTTGGATATTTTTCACAGTATAGAAATAAAATTATACTATTTATATAGATACATGGGTGTGTAGAGAGATGCTGTCCATTTTAAGGTATAGGACAGAAATTCATTTTCAGTTCTATATGGTATACTATTACATGAATATACCACAGTTTCTCTTCCCTTTGTCGTTGCTAGACATGTGGATGGTTGGCATTTCTTTGCACTTATAGTCTTATGATGAACATTGTATATGTCACAAAGACAGGGATATTTCTGGGCTACATCTATAGGTGAAATCACTAGACTATAGAATATGCATTTGTTTCAGATTATGAGATGACTGTAAATTATTTACAAAATGGTTGTGTTCTAGTTTACACTCCTGTCAGCAGAACATATTTCCATAGTCATGTTTTTTATATTTGTATTTGTCTTTTTACACTGAAAGTCTTTTTGATTTTCACAGTGGTTCTGTACAGGTTTATACAATAGATAACACCACTGGAGCCATGCAGCTGTCTCATAAACTAGAATTAACAGCAAAACAGTATCCTGGTGAGTCCTCTTCTTTTTTTTCCTTCTTCTTAATTACAGATAATATGTGTAGTGAGTTTTGATTTGAATTAGATGATGGATGCCAAAGGCCAAGTATTATTAAAACATGTAACAACAATTCTCTCTGACTCAAGGATTTCTACTAGAGTCTCCTGGGAGACCTCTTTTATCTTCCATTTAGTTTTCTTTATCCTCACTTAGTTGTAGCCTCTATGTTGCTTGTCTGGGCTTTGCTTTAGACTCTTTCCTAATTTCATTGCCTCTATTATTTTATGCCTTCATTTCCATTTAGTCATTCAATAAGTAATTATTGAGTACATACTATAGGCCAGACATTGTTCTAAATGCTGGTACACAGTAGTGAACAAAACAAAAAGTCTCTCTCGGAACTCCCTTTGTGACTCTTAGGTGAATTCTGTCCACTGGAGTAAGTGTAAAATCTGTTATTATTGGAAATGTTTTTGACTGAAACTAACAGAAGACCCAACTTACTGTCCCTTAAACAAATAGTATTTATTCTCTATAATGGCAAGAAATCCAAAGGTAAGCTGCTCTTGGCATTCATTTGGCCTTTTCTTTCATGATCACAGGTTAACTTCTAAGGCCCAAGTGTTACTTCTTGAGTCAAGAAGAAAGGAGGAAAGAAAGCATATGTATGTTTTCTGATCAGGAAAGCAGAAACTAGATTGAAATGAGTTTTTTCTGAGAGGATATCTGTTTGTTTCTTCCAGTCACCTGGGAAAACTACATTAGTCTTGAAGCCTTTGCATTATATTCTCTGAGATTTTTTTCATTTTTGAATCCTACAAGTTACAGAGATTATAGATGAGCCTGAGGACTGGCTTGTGGTTGCAGATTCTCAGGGGAGCTTCTTTATTTTCCATTCAACACCATGGGCAAAAACAGGAAAGTGCTCCTTGCTATTTTTTTCACCTTCTATGTGGTAGAGTTTATTTCTCACTCTCCCTTGAACATGGCATTGTATTCTCAGCATTACATGGGTATGTTCTATTCCCCGTCTTGACCAAGCTCTGAGTTTTATCTTCTGTTCCTCATATGTTGAGAGTCATCATAGGTGAAAGTCAGGTCTCTAGATTTTGGCAGAAAAATTCAGGGCAACAGCAGTTTGTACACTCACTTACCTCCCAGTGTTTTTTAATATTTTGAAATATTTAAGTATTCTGTTTAACATTTTACTTGTTGCAGTGTGGAGTCATTCCAGCTATCAAATTTTTTATATTGCCAGAAATAGAAAGTAGTTCCTTAAGTGTTTATCATCCTTATTGCATAGCTTTTAAAGGTTGCATTTTTTTTTCTTATTTCCTAAAGAGTTTTTGCTGCAGCTGGCAAGAACAGGGTGCTGTGTATTTTGATTGTGTTTTCTAGCCCTTTTATCTGTTTCTTTTTATCCATACTGTTGATGTGATGTCCAGTGCAGTAGCTATCAGCCATATGTGGTTATTTAAATGAAACTAAAAGAAAATTAAAGCATTTCTTAGTTGCCTCAGTCAGTTTAGTCACTCGTGATGTCCAGTGCAATAGCTATCAGCCATATGTGGTTATTTAAATGAAACTAAAAGAAAATTAAAGCATTTCTTAGTTGCCTCAGTCAGTTTAGTTGCTCAGTCATGTCTGACTCTTTGTGACCCCGTGAACTGCAGCACTCCAGGCTTCCCAGTCCATCACAACCTCCCGGAGATTGCTCAAGCTCATATCCATCGAGTCAGCGGTGCCATTCAGCCATCTCATCTTCCGTCGTCCCCTTCTCCTCCTGCCTTCACTCTTTCCCAACATCAGGGTCTTTACCAATAAATCATTTCTTTACATCAGGTGCCCCATATATTGGAGCTTCAGCATCAGTCCTTCCAATGATATTCAGGACTGATTTCCTTTAGGATTGACTGGTTTGGTCTCCTTGCAGTCCAAGGGACTCTCAAGAGTCTTCTCCAACACCACAAATCAAAAACATCAATTTTTCAGTGCTCATGTTTCTTTATGGTCCAACTCTCACATCCATACATGACTACTGGAATAACCATAGCTTCAACTAGACGGACCTTTGTCAGCAAAGTAATGTTTCTGCTTTTTAATATGCTGTCTAGGTTGGTCATAGCTTTTCTTTCAAGGAGCAATCGTCCTTTAATTTCATGGCTGCAGTCACCATCTGCAGAGATTTTGGAGCCCAAGAAAATGAAGTCTGTCACTGTTTCCAGTTTCCCATCTACTTGCCATGAAGTGATGTGACTGGATACCATGATCTTCATTTTTTGAATGTTGAGTTTTAAGCCAGCTTTTTCACTCTCCTCTTTCACTTTCATCAAGAAGCTTTTTGGTTCCTCTTCATTTTCTGCCATGAGGATGGTGTCATCTGCATATCTGAGGTTATTCTATTTCTCCCAACAGTGTTGATTTCAGCTTGTGCCTCATCCAGTGTGGCAGCTTGCATGATTTTCTTCATATAAGTTAAATAAATAGGGTGGCAATATGCAGCCTTGATGTACTTCTTTCTCAATTTGGAACCAGTCCATTGTTCCATGGCTGGTTCTAACGGTTGCTTCTTGACCTGCATACAGATTTCTCAGGAGGCAGGTAAGGTGGTCTGGTATTCCCATCTAAGAATTTTCCACAGTTTGTTGTGATCCATACAGACAAAGGCTTTAGTCAGTAAAGCAGAAGTATATGTTTTTCTGGAACTTTCTTGTATTTCTGTGATCCAACGGATGTTGGCAGTTTGATCTTTGGTTCTCCTGCCTTTTTGAAATCCAGCTTGAACATCTGGACGTTCTTGGTTCACATACTATTGAAGACTCACTGGGAGAATTTTGAGCATTACTTTGCTAGCCTGTGAGATGAGTGCAATTGTACAGTAGTTTGGCATTGCCTTTCTTGGGATTGGAATGAACACTGACCTTTTCCTGTCCTGTAGCCACAGCTGAGTTTTCCAAATATGCTGGCATGTTGAGTGCAGCACTTTCAAATCATCATTGTTTAGGATTTGAACTAGGTCAATTGGAATTCCATCACCTTCACTAGGCTTTGTTCATAGTGATGCTTCCTAAGGCCTCCTTGACTTCACATTCCAGGATGTCTGGTTCTAGGTGAGTGATCACACCATTGTGGTTATCTGGCTCATGAAGATCTTTTGTGTATTGTTGCCACCTCTTCTTAATATCTTCTGCTTCTGTTAGGTCAATACCATTTCTGTCCTTTATTGTGCCCATCATTGCATGAAATGTTCCCTTGGTATCTCTAATTTTCTTGAAGAGAGCTCTAGTCTTTCCCATTCTATTGTTTTCCTCTTTCTTTGCATTGATCACTGAGGAAGGCTTTCTTATCTCTTGTTGCTATTTTTTTGAACTCTGCATTCAGATGGTTATATCTGTCCTTTTCTCCTTTGCCTTTTGTTTCTCTTCTTTTCACAGCTATCTGTAAGACCTCCTCAGAGAGCCATTTTGACTTTTTGCATTTCTTTTTCTTGGGGATGGTCTTGATCACTGCCTCCTGTACAGTGTTTGAACCTCCATCCATAGTTCTTCAGGCACTCCGTCTGTCAGATCTAATCCCTTGAATCTATTTGTCACTTGTACTGTATAATCGTAAGGGATTTGATTTAGATCATACCTGAATGGCTTAGTGGTTTTCGTTACTTTCTTCAATAAGGAGTTCATGATCTGAGCTACAGTCAGCTCCCCATCTTGTTTTTGCTGACTGTATAGAGCTTCTCCACCTCTGGCTGCAAAGAATATAATCAGTCTGTTTTCGGTATTGGCCTTCTGGTGATGTCCACGTGTAGAGTTGTCTCCTGTGTTATTGGAAGAGGGTGTTTGCTGTGACCGGTACGTTCTCTTGGCAAAAATCTGTTAGCCTTTCCCCTGCTTCATTCTGTACTCCAACGTCAAACTTGCCTGTTACTCCAGGTATCTCTTGACTTCCTACTTTTGCACTCCAGTCTCCTATGATGAAAAGGGCATCTTTTTTTTTTTTGGTGTTAGTTCTAAAAGCTCTTGTAGGTCATCATAGAACCGTTCAGCTTCACATTCTTTGGGATTAGTGATTGGGGGCATAGATTTGGATTACTATGAAATCTCAGTTGCCTCTTTACACCTAAATGTTAAATAGCCTGATGCAACTAAGTGTCTGTCTGTTAGACCAAGCAGATATAGAATATTTACATCATTTCAGGAAGTTCTGTCGATCTCTTCTGTTGATCGTTTGACAATACTGTACTGAATTTTTCAGATTGTTTCCTTTTCTCAGGTTCTTGGCATGCCATTTCTCCCTTTAGTTATCTGCTAACTATGCCAAAGCCTTTGACTGTGTGGATCACAATAAACTGTGGAAAATTCTGAAAGAGATGGAAATACCAGACCACCTGACCTGCCTCTTGAGAAATCTGTATGCAGGTCAGGAAGTAACAGTTAGAACTGCACATGGAACAACAGACTGGTTCCAAATAGGAAAAGGAGTATGTCGAGGCTGTATATTGTCACCCTGCTTATTTAACTTATATGCAGAGTACATCATGAGAAACACTGGGCTGGATGAAGCACAAGCTGGAATCAAGATTGTCAGGAGAAATGTCAATAACCTCACATATACAGATGACACCACCCTTATGGCAGAAAGTGAAGAGGAACTAAAAAGCCTCTTGATGAAAGTGAAAGTGGAGAGTGAAAAACTTGGCTTAAAGTTCAACATTCAGAAAATGAAGATCATGGCATCTGGTCCCATCACTTCATGGGAAATAGATGGGGAAACAGTGGAAACAGTGTCAGACTTTCTTTTTTGGGCTCCAAAATCACAGCAGATGGTGATTGCAGCCATGAAATTAAAAGACGCTTACTCCTTGGAAGGAAAGTTATGACCAACCTAGATAGCATATTCAAAAGCAGGGACATTATTTTGGCAACAAAGGTCCGTCTAGTCAAGGCTATGGTTTTTCCTGTGGTCATGTATGGATGTGAGAGCTGGACTGTGAAGAAGGCTGAGCGCCAAAGAATTGATGCTTTTGAACTGTGGTGTTGGAGAAGACTCTTGAGAGTCCCTTGGACTGCAAGGAGATCCAACCAGTCCATTCTGAAGGCGATCAGCCCTGGAATTTCTTTGGAAAGAATGATGTTAAAGCTGAAACTCCAGTACTTTGGCCACCTCATGCGAAGAGTTGACTCATTGGAAAAGACTCTGATGCTGGGAGGGATTGAGGGCAGGAGGAGAAGGGGATGACAGAGGATGAGATGGCTGGATGGCATCACTGACTCGATGGACGTGAGTCTGAGTGAACTCCGGGAGTTGGTGATGCACAGGGAGGCCTGGCGTGTTGCGATTCATGGGGTCGCAAAGAGTCAGACATAACTGAGCAACTGAACTGACTGAACTCCCACTCTTGTGGTCTTTGTTATGGGAGAGGGCTGCCCTTTTGGATTATGTAACTTTTGGCTATAAAGCTGCTTAAAATGTTGGGAGACTTGTGTTGTCCTGCCTCTTGAACAGGCATAAGCGTCTGTGTTTTCTTCTGGCTTCACTGGCTGATTTTTACAGGTGGCAGCACATCAGGAATCCTTACACGATCATCAGCTTCCATTTTGATTTTCAGACTCATGTTGCCCTGAAACCCCTTTTTTTGTCTTTGTATAAGGATGTGAGACCCCCAACTCCCTAGTCACACTGAGGTCCCATTCCAACCTTCTGTCCCTATATTTCCAACTGTTTTCGCCTCATCACTTCCCACTCTTCATACCTGCTGCTGCTAAGTCACTTCAGTCGTGTCCAACTCTGTGTGACCCCATAGACAGCAGCCCACCAGGCTCCCCCATCCCTGGGATTCTCCAGGCAAGAACACTGGAGTGGGTTGCCATTTCCTTTTCCAATGTAGGAAATTGAAAAGTGAGAGTGAAGTCGCTCAGTCATGCCCGACTCTTAGCCACCCCATGGACTGCAGCCTACCAGGCTCCTCCATCCGTGGGATTTTCCAGGCAAGAGTACTGGAGTGGGGTGCCATTGCCTACTCCAACTCTTCACACCTAGGCTGCCTTAATTCAAGCACTATCCGGTCTCACTTCTGGTTTTTTTCTTCTGGTTCCTGGAGATTGTCCTTTTTGTCTTGCAAATTCAACCGTAACAGCAAGTTTGGCGATTATTTTTTACATTTTTATCATTATGCAAATTATCACAAATAAGTTTATGGTAGGTTACCAGCTAGATAAATTTTCTGTATTCTTGCCACTTGAAAATTAAGTTAACTATAATTACTATTTTATTGTACATCTCTGTACCTACATTTTTTTAACATGTGTACAGTGCTTGGAAAATATGTACATATGTGTGTATGTAGATATAGATGTCTATGTTTACTTGGGATAATAGGAATACTGTTTATAAGCTAAAACACTAGCAGCTTTTTGTGAAAGTAAATATACGTCTAAACCTTATTTTTTTTTCTTACACATGGAATTGCTTTTGTTTGATAAGCTTTGATTTGAGTTTGTATTTTTTTCTTGGTTTGAATTTAAATTTCTCTCCTAGGTGTGTAAAGTATACTAATAAGATATGTTGCTTAGACATGTTTCCATTTTTATATACATAAATACCAGTTGTTCATATACCTGAATTATGGTGGGAAATGGTAATGTCAGGATTCAAACATAGGCAGAGGGAAAAAGTTTTACTCTGTTAACCATGCCTGTCCTTTGTAGGCTAATATCTGTATACCACCCCTTTGCAGCAGATATATTTAACAACAAAAATTTATTAATACTGCAGATGTAAAGAACTGTAATTTTAAAGAAGGTCATACAGATCTTTTTGAATTCTTGATGGGAAATGCTGGTATGTTTCATTTAACTCTGCAGTAAAGAAACTTGGATTTTACTATGCAATGAAATTTTCCCCTTTAGTAATTATATATAGGGTTAGAAGAAGTGTTATTAGTTAAAAGAAGATGTAAGCATCTATAGTGCTGAAGCTGGAGTTTGCCTACTTAATCCTAATATAAGGTTAAACTTCAATTTGCTTTAATTTGACTCCCTTTAATATTACTGAAAAAACATGGAGATCATGGTAAAATATTTTATATTTTGAAACACCTCATACTTTGTAGAGTACTTTGATATTGTATTGAATTATTCAAGGAAAATATTATTCCCATCTTAGAGAAACTGATTTTCCCAAAGCCAAAGAGTTTTTAAGACCACACAGTTGTATCAATAGTTATTTAAGCTAATACAGCAAGAAATGGTTCTGGGTTCTTACGAATCACTTGGGTACAGAGTTTGTTCTGTTTAGATCAGGCCCAGGCTGATGAGCATACTAATTTTGAATAGCCCTAAATGAACTGAATTCATCTCACTGAAGCAGACATGCCTTTTTGGTTGTTTCAAGTTGAAGATAGAGGCTGTAAAAAGTACTAAGTATGAAGTAGTTGTTTATCCGTAACTTTTCTGTGGTTTCTTAACAGACATTTGGAACAAAACAGGAGCTGTTAAGTTGGTCAGGTGGTCTCCTGACAATAGTGTTGTAATAGTGACCTGGGAATATGGAGGCCTTTCTTTATGGAGTGTATTTGGAGCCCAGCTGATCTGTACACTTGGAGGAGATTTTGCGTGAGTTAATAAAGAAATTTTGGACAAAATAACTCCATTTTCTCTGAGACAAGACACACACACACGCAAACTTTGTCATACAGCTACCAGTTTGCCTTATTTGACTCTTACCCCAAAATAGTTTATAAGGTTCAGAATTAATTTATTCAGAATATATCAATTCCTCATACATCCATCCTCTTTCAGTTGATTGTTCATTCAATAAAAATGCATTTATTTATCAAACCCCTGTTGTGTATGTGGTAAATGTCTGATTCAAGGCTAAATCACACATGAATCTATTCAAGTAACTTATTATCTAATAAGAGCTATAAACTATATATATAAATAGCTAGTAGGAAGTGAAAAATTACATTATCTCATTGAGTTAATATAGGTTCTCTATATTAACTCTATGTTAATATATTCTCTGTGGGTTGACAGAAGTGGGTTAATATCTCTGCCCATTTCATATATTACGCTGAACTTTAGTCCTGACATAATGAACACACCTGCCCAAACTGCATGACCCTGTCAGGAAATTAGTACCTGGAAAACTGTATCTCAGTGATATACCTAGGTATATTGACCAGGAGTCTCATATTTCACACAGTATTGTGTATTTCTCTTTCAAAGGAAAAAGTCATTTTTTAAGAAATTAAAGCTAAATGTTGTATGCAATTAGAAGATTCTTTTTAATTTTCTGTTCTGTTTCAGTTACAGGTCAGATGGTACCAAAAAAGATCCCCTTAAAATCAACTCTATGGTAAGTTCTTTCTATAAAATATTGATAGTGTGAAAAACTTGTTTTTTTTCTTACTGTTCTTCCCTCATACTGACCTAATTAAAAAGCTCTTCTAGTCTCATGAGACTCTTCCTACACAGTTCTTGCTTTAATAAAAGTGTTATCTTTAACAGTCTGTCTTTAACAGGCTATCTAATTTTCAGTGTTTGATTTTTATTTTGTTTTGATGCGTTCAGCAAGCCCTGTCATCTCTGTGAACACAGTGACTGTTCAGATCAGGCGTTTGTTTTTCCAAAACATACCTGCATTTCTTATGTGACTCAGCACCCACTTCCCATAGCCTCCTTTCTTTTAATGTGAAGTGCTCATTGGGTCTTTTTCCTGGAGGACATGTACATTATTTGAGCATATTTTAAACTTTTCTGAAGACGTAAATCAAAAAAATTGTAGTCCTTGTTTTAATAGTATTTTTACTATCAGTTTTCAACAGCTTCTGTAGAAAGCAGTGAGGTATAACTACCTTTGTCATTACATAACAGCATTTTCTTACTAGAGCCCTCTCCATACCATCTTTGTGAAATTAGTGGCTGTGAGGCTTAGGCTTATCACTACCTTTCTCTCCTGCTCCACAGAGGAAGGCATTTTCTGATCATGGGTTTCTTGAAGAATTTAAACCACCATGGTTGCCTTGAAACCATGGGCTTCCCAACCTTTCATCACCAAGGATCCCATTTGATGGCTCTACACACCTTCATACTTTTAATTTTCAAACACCGTTTCTGTGACTGCCAATCAGTGTTTCTGAATGGTGTGCAACAACTGGTGTTACCAGCCTCACTAAGCTGATATTTTAATCACAAACTAAGAATCTTAGCATTTTAGTTAACTTGTGCAACTGAAACTTTCCATGGGAAAGCAGAACTTCTGAAATTTTGCAGCAATTCATGGACCTCTCCTCCCCTCATTAGTATCTTCTTGGTCTTACAGGTTAGGAATTACTACTCTTCCCATGATTTTTTTTTTTTTTAAGTGATTTTAACAATCATGACATCTAGTTATAGAATATTAAAATTGACTGGGCCTGGTTAATTTCTTTGAGCTCTTTCATTTTATAAAGGAAGAAACTTATACCCCGTGAAACCAAATAGTTTGGCCAAGGTAGTACAACAAAATGTAGCCAAGCTGTAGTAGAAACCCGTCTCATAGTCACCAGTCCATTGTTCTTTGTTCTGTACAAGATTGTATCTGTTTCAGTGCTTGTTTGTCAAGCTTCAGCTGTGTAATGTGGACCTTGTCTCTCTGAGGAAGTTCTTTGTATTTGAGAGGCAGTTACATTAATAGAGAAGTTGCAGATAGCAGTAGGCATTTCTTAGGATTTCTGGCTAGGATTAGTATGTAGTGTTTTCACTATTCTAGGTGGAGAGCAAAGATGGTTTCTACTGGTGATCTAAGATGTAGTAGATGGAAGTATATAATTCTTCTCTGTGGTGTTTGTCATGGTATCTCCAGCCTTCAGAAGTAATTAATAATGCTTATTGTTGGTTATTTGAGAATTTAAATCTTTAAAATCAGGAAAAAATAACAAATTTTCTATTGCTTTGATTTCCCCCTCTTCTTTTTCTCCCCGACCTCTTTCCCTAAGAGCTGGGGTGCTGAAGGCTATCACCTCTGGGTAATCAGTGGATTTGGTTCTCAAAATACTGAAAATGAGTCTGACTCCAAGAGTATAGTTAAACAGCCTGGTATTCTACTGTTTCAGTTTATCAAGAGTGCACTCACTGTAAACCCTTGTATGGTAAGTTTATTTAATTAAAACTCTGTTTGGTTTTGTTTTCAATGGCTTTCATGTAGAATATCAGACACAGATATGTCCTTATGACATAGATATGTTGCATGTACTTCTGAAATAGGCATACGATCTTCTTTTGTATATTTTCTGTGATTATTAGGTTTCTTTTTAATTTATATTAAATAATACCCCCAAATTTTATTTCTGAGCAGGATTAGCAGGAGAGGGCAGGCCTCAGGATCTTAGTTCCCTGACCAGGGGTCAGACCTGCGCCCTCTGCAGCAGATGACCACCACGGAAGTCCAATGCTTTTTTTTTTTTTTTTAAGTAGGATCATAAGCAACTTGAGAAAAAATAGTGTTTACAGATTTACTTGAATAAAATTTAGTGTTAATAGCATTTCCCAAAATATGTTCCACCAGGCACAATTTGTGAGAAATATAAATAGCAATTACATAGAATAAGAAAATGTTCTGTTGTCTTGTGTGAAATAAAGGAGTTAAAGCTGTAGAAATGTCTTTAGCATAGGAATCTAGTCTTTAATACACTAATGTGCATCATAAAAGTCCAGGAGTTGGTATATAAAAAGCAATATTTCCCAAGCTTACTTACCTATGAATTTTTAAGGAAGACCTGCAAGAAAATAAGCCTAGAATCCTGCTTTGGGAAACACTGCCCCAAATTATAACATAAATTCATGTTTATCAGTCTGAAATAAGATATTAATATGCTATTTATATGTAAGAATAGTATGTGTTACATGATAGAAATGCATATCTTAGTATCTGCCATCAGTGGGTTTTTAAATATATGGTGCAACCAGTTTCTAATTAAAATTACAACACACTGAGAAAGAATGAAAGTACTGTGGATCTCAGACCTTAGTACTGTAGTTGAATAATAAGGAAAACAAGGGTAGAGGATTTCTTCCTCTGCTCCCTCATCCAAAATAATAATATAAAAGCACCCTGAGTTTTATGTCAAGATGATGTTTGGACTACAATGGGAACATGAGGGGTCGGGGTGCTGATTTGTCTAATTTATAAAAAACAGTGAGTGAATAATCTGCCTACATTTGAAAACACTGGCCTTGCACAGAAGTAGAAACTTTTTGTCTAAATGTCTTCAGAGCCTGGCACATCCCTTGGTACTAACCGAGCATTCACCAAGCAATTATTGAATTGTTCTGAACCAGGCTGTAGGCTACTCTTCCTCCTCCCCATGATTTAAAAGATCCTCCAGAATCCAGTTATACTTGTGTCTAATCCACTCCTTGCCACGTGGGCACATCGGTGAGCATGTACACAAAGTGACCAGACATGTTTTCTATCATCACTCATGAGATACTTTATATAAAACTACTTTGTCAACTGTAGACATTGAGTAGTTTTATTCAGTTTACAGATGGAAAATCTCTCATAGCATTGCCATTTTGAAGTAGTTATGAAAGATACTTGTATAGCACTTGTAACCCTGGACATGTTTTGGAATCTATATGATAAACTTTAATAAAGATTTTTTTACACTGGGAAGAAATCATTAAAATGTTGCCTGTTAGTCTTAAATGTAACAGTGTGAGCAATTTTTATGTAGTCTTGTCCTCTGTGAGGAAAATCAATGCTGAAATGTATGGTATATTCCCAGCAATAAAACTAAATAGACATTTTACTTACTTTCCCCCACCTTACTTGTTTTTATTTGCTCTCCTTCCCTCTGCTTCCTTTTCCCTCATCTAGAGTAACCAAGAGCAAGTGTTGCTTCAGGGGGAGGATCGATTGTACTTGAACTGTGGAGAGGCCTCGCAGAGCCAGAATCCCAGGAGTTCTTCAGCTCACTCTGATCATAGAACCCGTCGGGAAAAGAGCCCATTTGCTGGTGGCGGTTTAGAGTCTCAGAGTTTAAGCACTTTACTTGGTCATCGGCATTGGCATGTAGTACAGGTAAGTCTTCAGATGCTGTTGACTAGTGACTTAGTCCTTGCTAAGATAGCACCTAAAACAGATTTTTAAGTAATTCATATGCTGCTTTAGAGAACTGAGGAACTTTCTAACCTTTTTTGACTGTCACGTCTCTCTTCTGCTTTTCTGTGCTCCTGTCCTCTTGTCTTCTCCTTTCTTTCCCCCAGTCCATTAGTAAGTGAATAGTTTGAAAAACCAGAAGTTTGTGCTTTGCCCTTTTACTGTGCAGGACCGTCAGCCTTCTTTTGGTATAAATTTAGCTCTAGATTTGCAGAGGCAGGAGTGTGGTAATTTCATGAAGAGTGACACTGTCAATTAGTCCCCTGTCCAGATGATCTTGTAGTCCTAATGCGTACCCATTGAGGTTAATTGCCTGACTTTGGACCCAAGTTGAAGACTTGTGATTAGTCTAGAACATTACTGTTAATAATTTTATTATTACTTGGTCTTGCTCCTGATTATTTACTCATTCTGATATAACTTTCAAATTAGTGGTTTCTTTTAGTAATTCTGATAAATTGACATTTAATATAGAAATTAATTCTGAGTTTTGAAAACAAAATTAATTTGGACAAATTAGTAAATTGAAGTTTCTTGACAGAAACTTTCATACATATTTCAGAGTCCTGAGTGTTTTCTTCCCAGTTTTGTTACCAAAGTGTCTTAGATACATCAGAGTCTACTCTTGAGTTAGTTTCTTTTAGTCATTGTCTATTTCCACAATTCTTTGTCTTCTACATTCTATACTTTTACCTAGCTTACTTCACCTCCCATGTTATTTTCAATTGACTTTGAGTGAAGATAATGAGAGATAGAAGAATGGTCTCTGTGTGAAAAATTAAAGGAAGAATATCTCCTACATTGACATGTGGTATACACTAAAAGAAAATGTATTTAACGTACATTGATAAATTCATAAAATCAAACAGTGTGCATACCATTTTATAATTAGTAACAGTTATTAAATAAAACTGCGTCAGCTACTTCCTTGACTAAAATTTTCCACTGCTCCCTTCTCTCCTATAGCCATTTCTCTGCTATTTTCATTCCCCCATACTTTGAACTATTCATTCTACACTGACCTAGCATGAATGCCAGTTCTGCCTAGCCAGGTCTGTGTTGCCAGAGAGCCAAGTAGAGCAGAGGATCGAAGAAGGTAGGTCTGGAACTCAAAAATCCATCAGGCAATAACAAAATCGGAATTTCCTTCCAGCTCAAAAATTCAGTGATTCTGTGATTCATAGCCATCTATGAAGTATCCTGTGTTAGAAACATATAACACTGCTTTTACAACTTCAGACAAATAGGTACTAGCAAGATTCTTCTGTCATTCTGTTCTTTAGATATCTAAAATACTCAGAAAGATAAACTTAACTCTAGCTTTACCTAATGGTTTCCATTTCCTTAAAGCTAATAAAAATAATGCTAGAGTTGTTGTATTCCCCCCAAAATTAAGTTATAATGGACTCATAGAATTTTTAGAGCTGGAAGGACCTTAGCAATCATGTAGTCCAATTAGATTTTATACATGAGGAAATTGAAGCTCAGGGAAGTTAGGTGACTTGCCCAAGGTCATACAGCAGAATAGTGGCAGACTTGATCCTTACCATGATATATATTAAGGGAATAATAGAACCTATCTTAAAACCTAGGTACTAAATGTTGAAGCATATGATATACTGCTGACTTAGATCTATTAATAAAACCTAGCATGTGCCTACTTGGCATCGTTTTTACTTTGAGTTTCCCAATGCTTTGTTTGCTGGTAATCCAGCCACAAGAGTCAATGCAGTGTTTTGGTGGTGTGTGTTAGGTAGTGTGGTTTTACAGTGTCCATATAATGTTAATGCTTTACCTTCCAGACATTTTGGCCTTTAGTAAGTATTCCCTGAAGAAACATGGGTGCCTGTTTAATTCCGCCTTCAGCACACACTCTTGTCCAGGAGAGTGCCTGCATCTTCCATCAAAGTGGCTTTGTTTGTGTGATTAGTACTTTGCTTCTTGTACAGCTTACAGTTCATCAGATGAGCTCAACTAATCCTGCTTGCTCTGTCTGTTCCCCATCTAGACTACTAGGTTTTTTGTTTGTTTGTTTAAGCTTTCTACCTTACACTCATTAGTTTCCTGGTCAGAAGATTCTATGTTAATTATGTTTTCCCCTTTAACAAAAATAACACAAATGCATACTTGTCAGAAGCAGGGTAATGTATCAGGCACTTTGTTAAGTCAACAAAGAGGATTGTAAAGGCTATTTAATTTATAAATGATTTGTTCTCATTTGTACAATGTGAATCAAATAGTCCAGGTATTTGGCACAGATCAGATCTCCTAGGATGATGGTTTTCACAATCTCACCAGATACAGACAGAAGTAAATCTGAGGAGGAGACAGGGTTTTAGCAGAATGACTTTAAAGGGAAAAAGGTACATGTAGGTTCTACAAGAGATGGAAAAATCCTAAGATGTTAAAAGTAGAGATTGTGTAGCTTAGCACTGGGTTTCCCAGTAGTGTGACATGACTTTTGTGCCCTGAGTATGCAGTCCTGACGTGAATTTCTTCATCATTCATTAGCCACCTCTCTTCTTAGTTTTGCCATTTTCTGTTCTCAGTATTAGGGGTGGAACTCAAAGTTCAGGTAATATGTAGATCTCCTAGGGAAAATAAAAGTTTTTGTTCTTATTTCATAGTATCTTCAAGACATAAAACTGTATAAATAAAGCTTCAGTGTAAGTTTTGAAAGCAAACCATTTGCCATTTGTGGCATCTCATACACTTTTGGAGGATAGAATAATAAATTGTTTTCTCTTAGAGATATTCATCAGAGTGTGATCAAATGATAAGATTTAACCTTGGTTCCTATGATTGGAAACTTCGTGTTGGAATCCATTTTGGCAGTGAGATTTCACTTCCCACTTTACCCACTCACACATTTCATAAATATTATGAAATACCAAGGTTTTGGGGAAGTGGGGCATTTTTGGTTTTTTGTTTGTTTTTTTCAGTGTCTTGGGTGCTAGCTCAGTTGTACTCCAGGAACATCCTTCTTCAAATGACTATTTTTTATTTTCTTCATTCAAGAAAAGAATTGCACTTATATCCCCCTACAAAACTACTTTCAGATTTTACTTTGCCACCTGATCATTACCTCAGATTACCATTATTCTGCACTGATTTCACCCATCATAATGAATTTTACTAGTTGGCCTGAATGGTACAGCATATCTGTTAAGATACAAGTTAAGCATTCTTCAAGTATATCTATCACTTAATTCTCTAAGGTAGGCATCCACACATAAGCAGTTCTGGGGTTAAGAACTTCCTAATGTACTAAAAGCTATTAATTTATTTAGATTTTAGGTTGACTAACTGGATGATTAGTGAAGTCTAACAAAAATAGTAGTTTTATAGATAAATTTTATCAAGATTAATACAGATGTTTTCAGCAGGTTTTTTGGAGGTTTTTTTTTTTTTGCTTGACTTTGGTTTCGTCTTCACATTACACAAAGAAGCTTATTGGATTTGATTGCATTTACTTGGCTTTTTCATTTGGCTCTCCTTTTTTAAATATGTAATAATTTTTCTTTGAGTAAAAGGAAAATAAATAAATTGAAGGTTCAGTAGTTATTCCAGGAATAGAAGATTTTTCCTTTGTTCTGTTGTTCTGTTAATTTTCACCCTTCATTCACCATGTGCTCATGAAACTATTTAATCAGCAGACTAAGAGAGAGGTCACAGTCTCAATAAAGCTAGACTTGACTTAATCTGCATTGATATCTCACAGAGGATTTTTAAGTTTAAAATTCTCATTAGAGTAATAAAATGATACCATGTACAAAAATGAGACAGACAGCATGGAAAAATACATCTATTGCTGATGTTGCAGATGAAGAGTTCATGTCTGTAATATATCAGAAGTCTTGTAGGTGAATAAATAGCCGTGACTTATACACACTTTTACGTGCACATGGCTGTTTAGAGACAGAATAAAAACTAATCAGTTGTTTCCCCTGAGCAGTGATGTAAGAGAAGAATTTCAGTTTGTACTTTGTGTACTTTTATATTGTTTAAAATTTATAAGCGTGCGTTTCTTTTTTAATCAGAAAAATATAAAAATAAGAGAGTGCTATTTAAAAAAAAAAAACTCTTGCTGAGGCTCTGATTTTATTAGATAAGATTTTAGGGATGGTTCTTATCAGCAAAACCAGACTGTTTATCTACACAGTTCTTGGCTACCATTGTAGATGCTTCTCTAAATATCTTTTATCATTCCGTTATTGATTGAGTGTTCAATATTTAAAACAAACAAACAAAAACAGTATAGAGAAAAAAGAGGAAAGCCTGATGTCTAGAAGTACGTAATGAAATGGATAAGACAGGCGATATGCAATATTGGCTGCTAGTAATACTCAATTATTTGGGAGCACTTTAAACGTTACAGGAAAATTAATCTCATATTATGATGCTAATGCTTTACATTTAAATATAGTAAACATTTCAAAAGTCTTACAAATTGATATGTTATTTCCTAGATTTCCAGCACCTATCTAGAGAGCAATTGGCCTGTACGGGTGAGTTATTTGTTACTTTGTTGGTGTTAACTTTCATTGGATGGCATGTGCTGCAAGAGGTATTCTGGGGATTGAGGCTTTCAGTAGGTGCGTTGATAAAAGTTTCAATACTTGATTCCTTGTACATTGTTAGTGTAAATCTATAATTTTGTTAAATATAATTTAAATATGATTTTTGAATTTAGCATTTTACATTTAATTCACTTAATAAATGTTTATTAATAGTCTGCCATCCTGACATAATCCTTAGCTCTTTATGTCTAAATAAAAAATTCAAGGAAGAGATCTTAATTTTTTTTTTAATTCAGTTTTCAGCTATTGATAAGCTTGGCCAGAATATTGCTGTTGTTGGCAAGTTTGGTTTTGCACATTACTCTTTACTCACCAAAAAATGGAAGCTTTTTGGAAACATTACCCAGGTTAGTCTTTTTGAGATTAAAAACCTATTTGTCAAAGTGCGGGAGAACTACAATATGAATTAAGTATAGAGTAAACCACTGTTTAGTTACTAAAAAGTAAAATCAAAACATTACAAAATGACTGAATTATGTCCAAGGGTCAGTTCTGATAAGGTACTTGGTATTTGATAATGGATTTTGTATTGAGATAGTTGTTCAGTCGCTAAGTTGTGTCCAAGTCTTTGCAACCCCTTGGACTGCAGCATGCCAGGCCCCCCGTCCCTTATCATCACCTGGAGTTCACCCAAGTTCATGTCTGTTGAGATAGTTAATTTTTAATTCTTGTTAAGATCAGACGCAAATCCTGTAATTGAGAATTTACTCTTCCATTTCAGGTAGAGTTCATCAGATATGATTGGAATAAATCTCCACAAAATTTGAGGTCATTCCCTGCTTGTCTGTGTACAATATAAACATCTGGGTAGCATACAAACATGCATTTGGATTTTGCAAGAATCCAAAGAAGACAAAAGAAAAGGAAGTTGACATTTACTAGGTGCCTACTGGAAAAGGCAGTGGCACCCCACTCTAGTACTCTTGCCTGGAAAATCCCATGGACGGAGGAGCCTGGTGGGCTGCATACAGTCCATGGGGTCACTATGAGTCAGACATGACTGAGTGACTTCACTTTCCCTTCTCACTTCCATGCATTGGAGAAGGAAAAGGCAACCCACTCCAGTGTTCTTGCCTGGAGAATCCCAGGGACGGGGGAGCCTGGTGGGCTGCTGTGTATGGGGTCTCACAGAGTCGGACACGACTGAAGCGACTTAGCAGCAGGTGCCTACTATGTACCAGGCACTTTTCATATATCTCATTGATCTTAATAACAACCCAGTGAGGGCACTACTATTACCATTTTATATAGGATTCAGAGTCAGGCAGCTGATAAATGATAAAGCCAAAATGTAAACCAAGATGTACTGAATGTGGAATAATGATGCTACGTGGTTCCCAGTTACTTTCAATGATATATTTTCTGCCTTACAGAAATACACTTTTTTTTCAAAAATAGGATCTGAATCATTATTAATAAAGGCCCTTAAGTAACATTTAATGTTGTGGGGAGGGAGGAATAGAGAGTAGAGCAGAAATAATTAGAGCTTTCATTGTCTGATTAGGAATATTTTACAAATGTATTACTGTCAGGAATAAATGTAAATTTTTTTTTTTTTTTTTTAAGGAGCAGAATATGATTGTAACAGGTGGCTTAGCCTGGTGGAATGATTTTATTGTCCTTGCATGTTATAACATAAGTGATCGTCAAGAAGAGGTATGTTTTTGTTCTCTCAGAAATAATAAATTTTTATATTTTAAAGATATTAAGCATTATTTAAGGACTTTGCAGATGGCTCAGACAGTAAATAATCTGCCTGCCAAAGATCCTCTGGAGAAGAAATTGACAACCCACTCCAATTTTCTTGCCTGGAAATCGCATGGACAGAGGCAGGCTGTAGTCCATGGGGTAACAAAGAGTTAGACACAACTGAGTAACAATTTTCACTTTCACAGGATTGTTTGATCTATATAAAAATAACCTACTGAAAATGAGACATTTTCCTTTTAATCAAAAATTCCAAATTTTTAGCTAATGGGATTTTCAAGTTACTGTTTTAAAAAAAAATTGAATAATCAGGACTTCCGTGATTACTTTTTCTAATGATTTTAGCCATTCTCTATTATAAAATTTGTAACTAATAAAAAGTAGTTAGAAGTTGAAAAGTTTATAAGAATGTCTGTCCTTAGAGATATATTGATTGATTGATTGATATATTTATTTTTTGAGAAACTACATCTCCTGATGTCATGTCTAAATATGCAGGTCTAAAAGGAGTATCTCATAATAGTAAATCACAGTTTTGATCACTCATCTTTTAGTTATTTGTAGAATGTGCTTACTTTGTCAAAATAGAAACATCCACTTATTATTAATGCTCAAATTAGTCTTTAGCTCCTCTTACTTGAAAAAAAAAGTAGATTAAAAAACAGTATGTCTCAAGTATTTAGTCATCCATGGTAGGTATCTTCTTTTTACAGTTGTCTTTATTTCTATTTTCTACAGCTCAGAGTGTATTTGCGAACCTCAAATCTGGACAATGCTTTTGCTCATGTCACCAAAACACAAGCAGAAACATTACTGCTTAGTGTCTTCCGGGACATGGTAATAGTTTTTAGAGCAGACTGTTCAATATGCCTTTATAGTATTGAAAGAAAATCTGATGGGTAAGTATATAAAATATACAGTCATTTTTTGCTCTTATTTATCATGCTTCCTCTGTAGTTTTATTTCGCAAAACAATTATTTTAATTTTATATTTGGTTTCCTTTGTTTTAAGAGTTTCGTAAAGCAAGGAATATTAATTAGTGATCTTTGTATGATAGTTATTTTTAGCTACCAAAGGAAATAAACTATAAAGCTTTACCAATTTTTTTTTTCAGCTAATCTTACTGGATTCATTTGAAAAAACAAACTGGTTTGGGATGGGGTAAAATTTTAAATATTAATTTTTTTTTTTACACATCTTCATAACAAGTTGTTAACTAATTTTCCTAGTGTTCTAGAAACTTAGGGAAATTTATAGTATTTCTATAGCTTTAGGGGTTTAGGAAGCATGGCCTTAGCAGTCTCTTGTACATTTTCACTGGCCTAGATGGCTGTAGTCTAGAAAAGGAAAAACAGACAGTTGTCTTGCTGTTTGTGTGTGTTGCCTATATTCTTCTTGGTGTCTGGCTGACTTGCAACATTTAGACCACACTTCTTGAGTTTTATTTTGTTCTCAGATGGCTTTTGTTTCTTTTTATAAAAAGCTATGAAGTGTGTGTTTGCTGAAGTCGCTTAGTAATTGAGGATATCTTTTATACAGATAAAAATTAACAGATCACCTTAGATAGAACCCATTTCCTTCCTCAGCCTACTATTTCTCAGCTGACTAAGCTATTCCTAAAAGCTTCTTCCCAATTTCTTTTTTACTTTCTATATCTTACTCCCTTTTTTCCCTCCCCTCATCTCCATTTGTGTTCTTGGGTGCCTTAGCCTTGTCAGTCTCCTGTTTAAAGGATACTTGGGGAGGTAGAAATGGTAGGTAGAAAGTATTTGGGGCCCCTATAAACATAAACTCTCATACTATTTGTAGTGGAAATGGGGCGAAAAAAAAACTCATTAGAATTGTTGAGATGTATGGTTTCTTTCTCTTTTACAGTCCAAATACTGCTGGTATTCAGGTTCTTCAGGAAGTATCCATGTCACGCTACATTCCTCACCCTTTCCTAGTGGTATCTGTCACTCTGACATCAGTGAGTACAGAGAATGGAATCACCTTGAAAATGCCACAGCAGGTACCATTCTGTTATCAGAGCTCTTTAGCGTTTTCGGGTCTTTGCATTTTAATTTGATGTTAGGAACTATTCATTTGTTCAGAAAATACATACTAAATATATAGAATTTGCCTTGTGTGAAGATGCTGGGTTACAGTGCCAACTAAACAAACATGGTTTTTGCTAATACTGGAAAGAAATAATTACATAGATAATTAATACAAATGTGATGTGTATACCAAAAAGTAATACAGGTTACTGTGTATACCAAAAAGTTGTACAGTGTTAAAATGTTATACTGTGTGTAAAAGTTATACTGTGTAACAAAAGCCTAGAGTAGTCTAATCAATCGCAGATGGTTTCTCTATGATTTAAATTGAAACCTGAAGAATAAGTGGTGGTTATCTAAGTAAAGAGGAATTTCAGTCAGAGGGAACAGTTCAAAGGCCTGTAGATAAGAGAGAACATGACACACTCAGGGAATTAGAAGAAATTTCACAGTGAGTGGAACATAGAGTATGACAATCTTATTGATACTAAGGACTTTGTCTTAAAGCCTAAAGTGTTTTAAGCTAGATATTATTAGATCTAAGCTTTGTAATATTAGAGAAAACATTACAAAGGAAGAAAATGAACCAGAGTTGGACAAAACTGGATGAAGAGAGAGCAGCTAAGAGGCCATTGCAGTGATCTAGGTGAATGGTGTCTGTGGCCCAAACTTGGGTAGTGAAAAGAAGATAGAAAGAAGTAGAAGGAATATGACATGTAGAGGACTCCATGATTAGTTAATTATGAGCAAAGAGAAGGGATACTCCCATAGCTTCTGGTTAAAGTAACTGTGTAGGTAGCGTTGCCACCAGGACCCAGGTTGCATAACTTATGTTTCCAAACTTCATGTCAATGTGGAACCCATCTTCAAAGAAAAGTTCTGTGTGGATTTACTTGTCATACCTGTCTGTCTAGTCTTTTAAAACTTCCTATGGCATCACTGACTCGATGGATGTGAGTCTGAGTGAACTCCAGGAGTTGGTGATGGACAGGGAGGCCTGGCGTGCTGCGATTCATGGGGTCGCAAAGAGTCAGACACGACTGAGCGACTGAACTGAACTGATTAAGGCACTTCCACTGAGTGCCTTTAAAAATACAGGTTCCATTTTCTCTGCAAACTCATGTTTCATGTAACCAGATAGTCCTAGTTAATAAAAAAAGAATGTTTTACAGAAGAACTCTAGCTAAAAGATATGGAAGGAATTTGAGAATTAAGAATCAGTTTTGCAGCCTTTGAAAAAATGATTGGATTCAGTGACCACCAGTTGAAACCAATGAAAGGTTGATGGAACTTCACAATGAAGGTATCGAGTTGTCATGACTAAGCCTTATTAGTCAATCTTAGCATCACTAAAAGTAGGAGAACCATGCATGCTTCCTGGGGTGATGCAACCTGAGGATCACATGAAGAATTACTGCCAAAAGCATTGAGCCTGAACTGAATCAAGCTTCTCGAGTCATTTTCTATTCATCAAAAATACAGGGATAAAGGTTTAGTTTAATAACATTCTGTAGGAAAACTGCAGGTCATTAATGTGGAGGAAAAAAAGAGAAGACTCTTTTAAATAAGACTTTAGAGCTATAACAACAAAATGCAATTCATAAGGTCATTTGTATCTTGATTCAAATAGGCTACAAAAAGACACTGTTAAAACAGTGATATTGACTGAGAGATGACACTGAGAAATAGTTCTAAATTTTATTAAATTTAGATGTGATGTTGGTCTTGTCATTATATAATCAAATGTCCCTATATTTGACAGATGCCTATTAAATGTATAGGAGTAAAATGGCATGATATCTTCCTTTAAAATACTTTGGCAAAGTAAGTATTAATAAAAAGAGAAAAGGGATAGGTGAAACAAACCTTGGTAATTGTCAATGTGAATAATGAGAATAAGATGGGGCGTGTACATTTTATGTACTTTTCATCATGTTTGAAGTCATATTAAAGAAAAAAGCTTCTTGAATATTCTAGATAGAGTAGGCAGTCAGAAGATGAATAACACTGGGTGCCCCATTTTAATTAAGAGGCCCCTTTACAAAGAGAAGATACTTAACTTTGGAAAGAGCAGAATAAGAAGTTGAAAGATAAGAGGAAATAGATTACATCTTGCACAGAGAGAAGGCCAAGGTTTAAAAAGCAAAGGAAGTCTTGGTTTAACAACAAAGAATCCAGCAATGAGAACTGTTCAGCAGTAAGGTAGCCTCCCTCAGGAGACTGGTGAGCTCCTTGTCTCTGATGCTCCAGTGAGAATTACCTACCAGGGATTTTTAGGGTAAGATGGTTTGTTGGGTTCCTTCAGATTTAGGACCTTGAGGATACATGTGGTCCCAGCTTTTGTGTTACACTCAGTTTCTGAAAAGTTCTTCAAAGTTGCTTGAGAGGGCTGTAATGGTCACCTGTTCTTATGTATTGTGATCAGATCAGATCAGTCGCTCAGTCGTGTCTGACTCTTTGCGACCCCATGAACCACAGCACGCCAGGCCTCCCTGTCCATCACCAGCTCCCGGAGGTCACCCAGACTCACACCCATCGAGTCAGTGATGCCATCCAGCCATCTCATCCTCCGTCGTCCCCTTCTCCTCCTGCCCTCAATCCCTCCCAGCATCAGAGTCTTCTCCAATGAGTCAACTCTTCGCATGAGGTGGCCAAAATACTGGAGTTTCAGCTTTAGCATCATTCCTTCTAAAGAAATTCCAGGATATTATCAGTAAAAAATGTTGACTGCATGGATAGAGCTGAAGGGAAAAATAGACAATTTTGTGTTCTTATTTTTTGCTGTGCTGGTTGTTCATTGCTGAGCACACTTTTCTCTAGTTGTGGCAAGCGGGGACTACTCTAATTGCGATGCACAGGCTTCTCAGTGCGATGGCTTCTCTTGCTGCAGAGCACTGGCTCTAGGGCGTGTGGGCTTCAGTAGGTGCAGCTCCAAGGTTCTAGAGCACAGGCTCGGTTGCTCTGGGGCATGTGGGATCTTCCCAGACCAGAGATCGAACCCATGTCTCTTGCATTGGCAGGCAGAGTCTTTACCACTGAGTCACCAGGGAAGCCCTTTTTTTAAATGAAATAATATAAAATACAGTGGTGAGTTTACTATCTGAAAATGTAAAAGTGGTCATTATGAACATTAACATATTTTAGTAAACTGCAGTGAATGTTCTTCAGGTCTTTGAAAGTGTTTGAGGAGTTTGTCACTGTGGGTGTGTGTGTGTGTTATTCACTCAGTCACATCTGACTCTTCATGACCCCACAGACTGTAGCTCATCAGGCTCCTCTGCCCATGAAATTCTCCAGGCAAGAATGCTGGAGTGGATTGCTATTCCTTTCTCTAGGTAATCTTCCCAACCCAGGGATTGAACCTGGGTCCCCTGCATTGCAGGCAGATTCTTACCATCTGGGCTACCAGGGAAGCCCGTTTGTCCCTATGCCAGTCTCCAGTCATACTGTTTGATTCTTGGGATTGCATGTTCGGTTTCCTCTCCTCTCTAGTTCTTATAATTCTCACACAGCTTTTCAATTCCATTTTTACTTCTCCTAACTCCAAGTTATTTACTGTTTCTCATGTGTTATGGACAGATGTTCAAATTTTTAGTTTATGTGCTAAATTGGGAACGGAAGACTCCTTTCCAAGTAAAATTCTTGAGCTTTCTGACAGTTGCTTACAGATTTTTGTGAGATAATTTTTCAAATTCCTGCATTTTAAATTAACATGCTTATCACCTACCTGGATGATATATATAAAGCAAAAATGAGTGACAAAGTCTATGAGTATTCAGCACCCTTTGCCATTTTTTTACATACTATCTCTTGTGTCTTAGAGCAGTACAAATGAGCATTTCATGTATCTGATTGTTTTTTTCAAGTAGAATACATAGGGTGGTGATGGTTTTCCTGACCGAACCCTAAATGATATTGGAGCTTAAATTCATCTCACCAGCAGGAGTCAAAGCTAGGACACAATCCATGTCATCTTAATCGTCATCCTTTCCTTCCTAAAACTCTTTCCTTCTTTGGTTAGTGGCATCATGCTTTGTTTCTCTTCTTGCCTTCAAAAGCTTGGTCCCTTGCTCTGTTGTTGCCACATACTTTGCTTCAGAAAATTCATGTTACCTTCAGTTTACCAGCCTTACCATTATAGTTCAATGATTCTGGTATTCATCTCCAGTTTAGTCATCTCTCACAAGATTTTTATCTGGAAGTCTTAAGATTCTTTCTAATTTAATGGGCAGTAAAAGGAAACTCTTCAGATTTCCTTTCCTAAGTTATTATCTCCTTCTAACTTCTGTCAATGAAGACCACAACTTCTCTAGCACCTCACCTAGATTCAGCACCCTGAAATCATCTTTGACTCAGCTTTGTTTTTTTATCCTTCATGTCTAGAATATAAGTAAGCTTTTGGTTTGTTTTAATCAAAATGTTCTTCCTCTTTACAAGTGAAAATGACTTGATAGCTGAAAATATACTTTAACACTGCTTTAAGCAGTATTCCTCAGACTTAAAGATGGGAATCCTAGGTTTTCTACTTTGGGGTTTGATTGAAATTTTCCTCAATAAAACGCAGACTATTTACTTCATTCCTGAAGTCACCACCCATGATCTCTTCCTCCCCTCAGTCATCCATCGTGAATAACTCAGAATTTTTTTTTAATTTTTTAAATATAAATTTATTTATTTTAATTGGAGGCTAATTACTTTACAATATTGTGTTGGTTTTGCCATATATCAACATGAATTTTTAATAACTCTTTTATTCAAGGACCATGCTGCTGCTGCTAAGTCGCTTTAGTCGTGTCCGACTCTGTGCGACCCCATAGACGGCAGCCCACCAGGCTCCCCCGACCCTGGGATTCTCCAGGCAAGAACACTGGAGTGGGTTGCCATTTTAGTGGCTTATTTCCTGGTATATTTTTCCTTGACTTTCCAAGCCCTCTTTGAAGGTCTGTTACCATCAGTATTTTTTCTTGTAATGTCCCTAATCTAGCCAGATTGTTCTCACTTTCCCAGTAGAACTATTTTATCTTCTTGTGTCATTTATATTTCATTCTTCAACTAAAGTACCAAACGTTTTTCTCCCACCCATGTGTGTCATCCTCACCCTTCAAGTCCCACTTCATCCTTAAGCCTTCTCTAGCTATGCCCACCAGGTCACTGAAGCAATGTCTCACTTTTATGAACTTCTGGAAGTCTCTTAGTTTTTTCAGGATAATTCAACTCTGCCATCAATTTGAATTCCCTTTTTCATTAATTAATTATTAATTGCATTGTGTTAAGCATGAAAATGATAGGATACTGAAAGAGAAACTCCCCAGGTCAGTAGGGGCCCAATATGCTACTGGAGATCAGTGGAGAAATAACTCCAGAAATAATGAAAGGATGGAGCCAAAACAAAAAGAATACCCAGCTGTGGATGTGTCTGGTGATAGAAGCAAAGTCCGATGCTGTAAAGAGCAATATTGCATAGGAACCTGGAATGTCAGGTCCATGAATCAAGGCAAATTGGAAGTGGTCAAACAAGAGATGGCAAGAGTGAATGTTGACATTCTAGGAATTAGTGAACTAAAATGGACTGGAATGGGTGAATTTAACTCAGATGACCATTATATCTACTACTGTGGGCAGGAATCCCTCAGAAGAAATGGAGTGGCCATCATGGTCAACAAAAGAGTCCGAAATGCAGTACTTGGATGCAATCTCAAAAACGACAGAATGATCTCTGTTCGTTTCCAAGGCAAACCATTCAATGTCACAGTAATCCAAGTCTATGCCCCAACCAGTAACGCCGAAGAAGCTGAAGTTGAACAGTTCTATGAAGACCTACAAGACCTTTTAGAACTAACACCCAAAAAAGATGTCCTTTTCATTATAGGGGACTGGAATGCAAAAGTAGGAAGTCAAGAAACACCTGGAGTAACAGGCAAATTTGGCCTTGGAATACGGAATGAAGCAGGGCAAAGACTAATAGAGTTTTGCCAAGAAAATGCACTCGTCATAGCAAATACCCTCTTCCAACAACACAAGAGAAGACTCTATACATGGACATCACCAGATGGTCAACACCGAAATCAGATCGATTATATTCTTTGCAGCCAAAGATGGAGAAGCTCTATACAATCAGCAAAAACAAGACCAGGAGCTGACTGTGGCTCGGACCATCAACTCCTTATTGCCAAATTCAGACTGAAATTGAAGAAGGTAGAGAAAACTACTAGACCATTCAGGTATGACCTAAATCAAATCCCTTATGAGTATACAGTGGAAGTGAGAAATAGATTTAAGGGCCTAGATCTGATAGATAGAGTGCCTGATGAACTATGGAATGAGGTTCGTGATATTGTACAGGAGACAGGGATCAAGACCATCCCCATGGAAAAGAAATGCAAAAAAGCAAAATGGCTGTCTGGGGAGGCCTTACAAATAGCTGTGAAAAGAAGAGAAGCGAAAAGCAAAGGAGAAAAGGAAAGATATAAACATTTAAATGCAGAGTTCCAAAGAATAGCAAGAAGAGATAAGAAAGCCTTCTTCAGCGATCAATGCAAAGAAATAGAGGAAAACAACAGAATGGGAAAGACTAGGGATCTCTTCAAGAAAATCAGAGATACCAAAGGAACATTTCATGCAAAGATGGGCACGATAAAGGACAGAGATGGTGTGGACCTAACAGAAGCAGAAGATATTAAGAAGAGGTGGCAAGAATACACAGAAGAACTGTACAATAAAGAGCTTCAAGACCCAAAAAAATAAGAAGGATGGGACCATGAACCAAGAGCCAGGCATCTTGGAATGTGAAGTAAAATGGGCCTTAGAAAGCATCACTACGAACAAAGCTAGTGGAGGTGATGGAATTCCAGTGGAGCTATTCCAAGTCCTGAATGATGATGCTGTGAAAGTGCTACACTCAATATGCCAGCAAATTTGGAAAACTCAGCAGTGGCCACAAGATTGGAAAAGGTCAGTTTTCATCCCAATCCCAAAGAAAGGCAATGCCAAGGAGTGCTCAAACTACCGAACAATTGCACTCATCTCACACGCTAGTAAAGTAATGCTCAAAATTCTCCAAGCCAGGCTTCAGCAATATGTGAACCGTGAACTTCCTGATGTTCAAGCTGGTTTTAGAAAAGGCAGAGGAACCAGAGATCAAATTGCCAACATCCGCTGGATCATGGAAAAAGCAAGAGAGTTCCAGAAAAACATCTATTTCTGCTTTATTGACTATGCCAAAGCCTTTGACTGTGTGGATCACAATAAACTATGGAAAATTCTGAAAGAGATGGGAATACCAGACCACCTGATCTGCCTCTTGAGAAATCTGTATGCAGGTCAGGAAGCAACAGTTAGAACTGGTCATGGAACAACAGACTGGTTCCAAATAGAAAAAGGAGTACGTCAAGGCTGCATATTGTCACCATGTTTATTTAACTTATATGCAGAGTACATCATGAGAAATGCTGGACTGGAAGAAACACAAGTTGGAATCAAGATTGCCGGGAGAAATATCAATAACCTCAGATATGCAGATGACACGACTCTTATGGCAGAAAGTGAAGAGGGGCTAAAAAGCCTCTTGATGAAAGTGAAAGTGGAGAGTGAAAAGGTTGGCTTAAAGCTCAACATTCAGAAAACGAAGATCATGGCATCTGGTCCCATCACTGCATGGGAAATAGATGGGGAAACAGTGGAAACAGTGTCAGACTTTGTTTTTCTGGGCTCCAAAATCACTGCAGATGGTGACTGCAGCCATGAAATTAAAAGACGCTTGCTCCTTGGAAGGAAAGTTATGACCAACCTAGATAGCATATTCAAAAGCAGAGACATTACTTTGCCAACAAAGGTTCGCCTAGTCAAGGCTATGGTCTTTCCTGTGGTCATGTATGGATGTGAGAGCTGGACTGTGAAGAAGGCTGAGCGCCGAAGAATTGATGCTTTTGAACTGTGGTGTTGGAGAAGACTCTTGAGAGTCCCTTGGACTGCAAGAAGATCCAACCAGTCCATTCTGAAGGAGATCAATCCTGGAATTTCTTTGGAAGGAATGATGCTAAAGCTGAAACTCCAGTATTTTGGCCACCTCATGCGAAGAGTTGACTCATTGGAGAAGACTCTGATGCTGGGAGGGATTGAGGGCAGGAGGAGAAGGGGACGACAGAGGATGAGATGGCTGGATGGCATCACTGACTCGATGGATGCGAGTCTGAGTGACCTCCGGGAGCTGGTGATGGACAGGGAGGCCTGGCGTGCTGCGTTTCATGGGGTCGCAAAGAGTCGGACACGACTGAGCGACTGATCTGATCTGATCTGATCTGAAGCTTGTACTACTGGAGCCAGACAGCTCCTTGACTCCAGCAGAGTCTTAACAGAATGACTGACCATAATACACACTCAGTATTGTTTGTTTAACCTGTAAGCATTATGCCTTGGCAGGGGAAATGCTGAAAATATACTTGTTAATTCATATGAATCCAGTTGATTTTCCTTTCAGGCTCGTGATGCAGAGAGCATTATGCTAAATCTGGCAGGACAGCTCATCATGATGCAGAGGGACAGGTCCGGCCCTCAGATCCGAGAGAAGGACAGCAGCCCTAACCAAAGGAAACTTGTGAGTTAGATGCGAGTCACTGAAATGTAAAGACTGTCTGGGAGAAGGATGAGGGGATGAAAGAATTTAAGAGCAGAGTATTAGCTTATGATTTGGAAACTGAGAAAGTATATAAAATTAGTTGTAAGCCTTTGGGTGCAAGACTGTGAAAAGTGGAGGATAAGATCCTAAAATGATAATAAAATGTTCTGTATGCCAGATGTTACTGCTTAGGTGTTATTGTTTGGAATAATTCTAATGGAAAAACAGGATAAATTGGTGAAGTTCCTTGGGGGAGGGGGGTTGTTTTGTTTTTAGATTTAAGTACACTTATTGAAAGGCAGGGCAGTATTATTAACTTTAAGCAGATTCCTCTAATTTTCCCCAAGATTTATACTATCATTTTGAAAGACTTGAGAAACTAGTACCTAGGAAAACTTCATCTACAAATTTAATGGGAAAAGAACTGATTTCAGTCTCTTCTTCCCCAGTTGCCATTCTGTCCTCCTGTTGTACTAGCCCAGTCTGTTGAAAATGTCTGGACCACATGTCGCGCAAATAAACAGAAGCGTCACCTGTTGGAGGCCCTCTGGCTGAGCTGTGGAGGTGCTGGGATGAAAGTCTGGCTCCCTCTTTTCCCCAGGGATCACCGCAAGCCCCATTCCTTCTTGTCCCAGCGGATCATGCTGCCTTTCCACATAAATATCTACCCACTGGCTGTTCTGTTTGAAGATGCGTTAGTCCTTGGTGCTGTCAACGACACTCTGCTCTACGATTCTCTGTATTCTCGGAACAGTGCTAGGGAACAGCTGGAGGTGCTCTTCCCCTTCTGTGTCGTGGAGAGAACCTCTCAGATCTACCTCCATCACATTTTGCGTCAGCTGCTGGTGAGGAACCTCGGGGAGCAAGCTCTGCTCTTAGCCCAGTCCTGTGCTGCGCTGCCTTACTTTCCCCACGTGTTGGAGCTCATGCTCCATGAAGTGCTGGAAGAAGAAGCTACCTCACGGGAGCCCATTCCCGATCCTCTGCTTCCCACGGTGGCAAAATTTATCACCGAGTTCCCCCTCTTCCTGCAGACAGTTGTTCACTGTGCCAGGAAGACTGAGTATGCCCTGTGGAACTACCTTTTTGCAGCTGTTGGAAACCCCAAGGACTTGTTTGAGGAATGTTTGATGGCTCAGGATTTAGATACTGCTGCGTCTTACCTTATTATCTTACAGGTAACAGTTCTCTTCTTGTAAATGTATAAGAATTAGTGAGCATAAACCTAGAGGAAAAAGAAGGCAAATGTACTTGGTCGACACTGTGATCATGCTTAAAGAACTAGTACAGGGACTTCCGTGGTGGTCCAGTGGTTAAGACTCCATGTTCCCAATGCAGGGGGCCTGGGTTCAATCCCCGGTCTCAGGGATCTAGATCCTGCATGCTGCAGCTAAAGAGTCCACATGCTGCCACTGAGACTCGGTGTAGCCAAATAAGTAAATACTAAAAAGGAAAAAAAGAACTATTAGAGCCAAGTTTTCTGTTCAGTTTTTATCTTTACTTTTGAAGAACTCAATCTTACTATATGATGGCAGAAAATTACTGTTAAAAAGTAGCATTGCAGGGTTGTTTTTTTTTTTTTATCCTGTTTGCCCATAAATAGGCCTAAAACAAATTAATGAGTTTACAGTATTATTTTGAATAATATTAAAGGGATGTCTTGTATATACACATATATGTATATACATTGTGCCTAGTCGCTAGTCATGTTGGACTCTTTGTGACCCCATGGACTATAGCCCAAGCTCCTCTGTCCATGGTGATTCTCCAGGCAGGAATACTGGCGTGGGTTGCTATGCCCTCCTCCAGGGGATCTTCCCAACTCAAGGATCAAACCCAGGTCTCCCACATTGCAGGCGGATTCTTTACTGTCTGAGCCACCAGGGAAGCCCACGTATGTATATACATATAATGTATTATAATGCATATAATAATATGCACATATTACATAAGATTATCAAAATATAATAAACATACTAATAAATAATTATTCTGAATATTAGTGGGTTTATCTGAGCCCTCAACAATAATCTCTCTCCTGGTGCCATGGAATTGCTGAGAGGTAAAAGTTCTTCCAAAGTTCTTCCGAGTTGTTTTTTTTGTTTATAAAGAAGCTAACCATAAACCTGGTTTGAGATTCTGCCTGAAGCAGTTTTCCTGTCAGCTTATTTGCTTCATGGCAGCTGACTGAGATATCAGAGGAGATAAATCTGGCAGAAGGTGGGTGGCCCTGAGATTCTGGCTATTCTTAAAAGGCCTCACAGTCATAAAAACAGAAACAAGATAAATGCAGTCTTTTGTTTGTTTGTTTAATTTAGGTCACTGCTTAGATTTCAGTGATCTCCCAAGCAACGGAATTAGAAACTTTATCAGGATCCTAAGTTGTGACTGACAGGTGATAATTATAGTTGAACTTGCCTTTTAGGCACCTCTCCATGAAGGCCAGGGCAAGCAGCAAGATTAAATCTGTGAAAGAACCACTGTGGGTGCCCGTTGTGTAGCAGTAGCACATACTGTTGCCCAAAGCAAAGGTTTTGATTAAGTTACATCCTCATAAAGCTCTGTCACAGGACATAGACCAGAGCTTTTTTGGAGTCAGAAAGACAAATTTATACTCTTGCTTTTCTGCTGATCTTCAACAAGTTGTTTATTTCTTTCTTTGTTTAGAACATATATTTTTATTTCTCTCTCATCTAACTTTTTGGGAACCTGATTTCTTTCATTTTGGATTTCTAACACTCTTGAAGGCAGGGGATTCTCAATGCGTGGTCTACAGAATTCTGGGGGTTTCTGAGACATATTCAGGAAGACTTCAGAATCAAGCTGATTTTCATATTAATACTGAGACACTATTTAACTTTTTATCTTGTGCTTATATTTGTACATGGGCATTACACTCTGCATTGCCATGCAATTATAATTTTAAAAAAGTTTTAAATGCATAATTTCAACAAGTTGTTTAACTCAGTTTTATCATGTGTAAAATGAGAATGATATACCTCTTTTGAGAGTTACTAGGAGAAATGAAAGAATGTATGTAAAGTTTAAGATATCTGGCAATAATGAAAGTGCAAGAAATCATAAATTATACTACACCAGGAGAGTATTTGCCTCACTTCTTCTTGTATGGTACTTTTTAATGCTTCTTTTGATTTTACTAGTAAATTATTCCCTACAGTGCTATATCTGCATTACTTGTCTGGATTTAGGGAAGCGTGGAGATAAAGAATTACTCATATCTTCTCAAATCATTTGTAGTATAAAAGGAATTCTTGGTTGTTTTTCTAGAACATGGAAGTCCCAGCAGTAAGTAGGCAACATGCCACCCTTCTTTTCAACACAGCCCTAGAACAAGGCAAGTGGGACCTGTGTCGACACATGATTCGATTTCTGAAAGCCATTGGCTCTGGAGAATCTGAGACGCCCCCATCCACACCTACAGCTCAGGTTAGTTGAATTGCACAGCTTTGCTGGGCCACACACCCGTGTGGCAGCTTCCTCTAACCATACTGCACCTTGTGTGTAATCATAGGAACCCAGTTCAAGTGGTGGTGGATTTGAGTTCTTCAGGAATCGAAGCATCAGTTTATCCCAGTCAGCTGACAGTGTTCCTGCTAGTAAATTCAGCTTACAGAAAACACTAAGCATGCCATCCGGTCCTTCTGGAAAAAGGTAAAAGAATGAAGAACTGTTCCTGCTTTTAGGGAATTCTATAACACATTGCATTTCAGAGTATTTGTAAAATTGGATCTTAGGAAAAAACTATTTGATCCGATTGCAATTCCTTTTTACATTCCCAAAAGGCTTCCTTTTTTCTTCCTCCTAAATTCACTTCTTTATTCTTTGTAGTGTTTTTGCCCTTTGTACTAGACTAGGTCTCGATGTGCCCATTCTAAATGTGACTAACATTAAATTACCTCTGATAATAGAGGACCAGAATAAAAAGGAAGATAGATCTGCAAATAATTCAAAAGCCTTCTTACAGTCAACAGTTTTCCCATTCTTTCCCAGTGTACCTTTTGACATTTTAGTCCTCATGTACTAGACTCTCTTGTGACTCTTTTGAGTGGGGAAGTCATTCAACAGTTCATGACAAAAAGTGTATCCTGGAGTGTGAAACCTGCATTATATGTAGATGGGTTAATATGCCCTGAAGGGTAGCTCTGAACTCACGCTGAACACTGTAAAATAGAGTTTCCTGTTTTGTGAGGTCCTTGCTTTCCTTCCTCTGTTTTTATGTGGTCTTGGCTCTTGGTTTCTTTCTCTACCCTAATCCTTCTTTTATATTCCGTGTGTACTCTTACTATAGCGCCTGACACAGGATGAGAGCTTCCTGAACATTTTTATTGTGATGTTTTACAGCTTTTTCTTATCAGAGCCATTAATACACCTGCATTCCCAACACACACACACTCAGACACACACACACCCAGACACAAACACACTGTAAACAAGTTAAATGCAACTGTGAAAGACTATAAAACAATTGGCAGGCAAACAGTAGCTACTCAGCTATACCCTGAATGTAAGTGGTGTTTAATATATACTAAGTGCTCACTGCTCGCCAGACACAATTCAAACATTTCCGTGTATAGGTCTTTCAGTAACAGCTCCATATGGGTAAATATACTGTTAGTATCCACATTATACAGGTGAAAAACAGAGGCCCAGAAAAATAAACTTGCTTTATATTCACAAAACTGTGTGGCAGCACCAAGTTCAGAATGCAGGTAGTCCTGCTCCAGTACTGCCCTCTCTGAAGGCACTCCATCACCCCAGTACCAAACCAGTTGCAACACACCAGGTCATAGGAGTAAGGGGTAATAGACGATATTTAGTCATTCATTTTTTAAAATCTGTTTTTTCTCTTATGTGTCTGTATAACTTACACTAAGAGACTACATTTCACTTTGTTTCTCTTTAGATCTGATCTCCTTTCCTCTTTTCATTGGTCTTTTCAAATACAGCTTTTATTTGCTTCCTTTCTTTACTTCATCCTGTCACTATCCTCTTCCTGATTTGGCTTTGTCAGTCTCCTTTTTGTTTTCCATTCTGTACTTTTATTTTATACACATGTTTAAGAGGCTACTTACTGTGTTGCACCTATTGTTCAACAGGTGTGCTATCGCATGGAGAAGCTCTGATACTTGATCTTCCTCTTCCCTCAAATCTCCTACCTCCTTGTCAGCATTTTCAGTGCTACTTCATAAGAAGTATGTGAAGTTTGTTCCGTAGCTTACTTGTGTTCCCACTTACAGATGGAGCAAAGACAGTGACTGTGCTGAGAACATGTATATTGATATGATGCTCTGGAGACACGCCCGGCGTCTCTTAGAAGAAGTTCGGCTAAAGGATCTCGGCTGCTTTGCAGCCCAGTTGGGCTTTGAACTCATTAGTTGGCTGTGCAAGGAGCGTACCCGTGCTGCCCGAGTAGACAACTTCGTGTTGGCCCTGAAGAGGCTCCACAAAGATTTCCTTTGGCCACTTCCCATCATCCCAGCTTCTTCTGTCAGTTCTCCTTTCAAAAATGGAAAATACCGAACAGGTAATATAGGCTTTGTGTTGCTGCTAAGTCGCTTCAGTCGTGTCCGACTCTGTGTGATCCCATAGACGGCAGCCTACTAGGCTCTGTCCCTGGGATTCTCCAGGCAAGAATACTGGGGTGGGTTGCCATTTCCTTCTCCAATGCATGAAAGTGAAAAGTGAAAGTGAAGTCGCTCAGTCATGTCCGACTCTTAGCGATCCCATGGATTGGAGCCTACTAGGCTCCTCCGTCCACAGGATTTTCCAGGCAAGAGTACTGGGGTGGGGTGCCATTGCCTTCCCCCAGGCTTTGTGTTACTTATACACAAATTGTATTTGCTCCAAATGTTTAGACATTTTTCTGTTAGTTGATTTCAAGGAAGTCTTTTCATTCCAAGCTTAGATAAAAGCTGACTTTTTGTAGATCAGTTGGAACATCCACCATTTGACTAAGGATGTAAATAGAAGTAGATCATATGTCTCTTGGTCTTATGACTTTGAAGTTTAATTTATAAATCCAGCCGTTTTCTCAGATTATCAGCAAGTTGAGCATTGACTGAGTATAGAAGCTACCACACTTTTTTTTTTTTTTTTGTAGGAAGTTTCCTGCAATGCAGGAGACCCTGGTTCAATTCCTGGGTCAAGAAAAGCTCCTGGAGAAGGGAACGGCTACCCACTCCAGTATTGTGGCCTGGAGAATTCCATGAACTGTATAGTACATGGGGTCGCAAAGAGTTGGACACAACTGAGCAACTTTCACTTTTACTTTGGCATTGGTTAGTCACAGCTCTCAAAATAAGCTGAATTGTGACTTACCTGACAGGATTCATTCCAGAGAAATGGTAAAAATATGTCTTTGAGAGCTTGGGCCATCTTCTAAATTAGGAGAGGGCAAAGTGAACTGTATTTTGGTAAAAAAAAATTTTTTAGGTTTTTTAGTTCAGGTTGTAATCATTATTACTTAGGAAAATTCAAACAAAACCCTTTTTATTATGGCATTTGGAAGTTTCATGTCTTAAAACCAAGGAAAATTAAGGATGAATAAAGTTTTGCCTAGTTTCTAGTAAGTTAAATAAAGATAGAAGATGACTGCTGGGTGGCATTATCTAGTCAGTGCATTCTGTTCCAGTCCAACCTCCCTGGTTCATGGATAGGTGATATGGTGTAGGGACATTAATTGGCTTTGAACTTTTCATATTTGGGGTTGGTGGGGGAAGAGAAGCTGAAAGAACTGAATTGGAAATGGCAGTGTGTGCACCTTTAATTCCCTTTTTTGTGTGTGTTTCCAACTTGCAGTGGGAGAGCAGCTGTTAAAGTCACAGTCAACTGACCCATTTTTAAACCTCGAAATAGATGCTGGCGTCTCTAATGTCCAACGAAGTCAGAGCTGGCTCGGCAACATTGGTCCTGCTCATCAAGAAATAGACACAGCCTCATCTCACGGGCCACAGATGCAAGATGCCTTCCTGTCACCTTTATCTAATAAAGGTAGATATCATTTTAAATCCTAGCCCCTCATTAGTTTCTTTGGAGGAAAGTTTATATGCCGTATGTAGCATTTCAGAGAGAGCTTCACTCATTTCAAGATGTGTCCTTGAGAATTAGCATTAGTATCTACTGGCCAGGTGAATAGTTACTAGCACAAGGCCAAAATAACTTTGGTTATACTTTGCTGTGTTTATTTTATATAAATGAAACATGTAAAACCTCACTGCAGCTAAACACTAATAAATGAACCTTTGTAATCAATTTTGATGATACAGAAACATGAACTTTGAACCTCAAGTAAGCAAAACTTTATCCATGTGTAAAGAATTCCATTCTTCTCATAGGTAGACCTGTATTATAAAAAATTGTTACCTTTTATCTTCTGTTTTTTATTTCAGCTATAAAAAATTATGGGAAAAATTTTTTTATCTTATAAATTCCTGCATGATACCCTTAATT
Source organism: Tragelaphus eurycerus (assembly GCA_935064755.1). NCBI lineage: Eukaryota > Metazoa > Chordata > Mammalia > Artiodactyla > Bovidae > Tragelaphus > Tragelaphus eurycerus. The sequence goes on along the minus strand of CAKXYN010000015.1, from coordinate 12,696,951 downwards.
TTGCATCTCAGCCTTCAAAATGCATCTTCTGCACTTACAGTAATGGGTGAATGACAAACTGAAGCAGCTCTAAAGTGGTTTATGTTGTCTAGGTTTATGTAGGAGCTGAAGCAGCAGTTGGTCTGATTCTGCGGCTTCAATGGCAGATCCGCCTGATGCTTGACTCTCAGTGTGTGCTCACTGCTGCCTGAGCTGCTTCTGTGCAGGAGGCGTAGAAGCCATGGCTGCTGTTACTGTAGCAAAGTACATGTCAAATCTACTGCTTTAAGGATTTTTAAGTGTACAGTTCATTTATATTCTTGGGAAACCAACCTGCAAAACTCTTTTACGTTGCAAAAGCAAAAGTTTATACCCATTAAAGAAAACTCTCCATCTCTCCCTCCCCCAACTCCGAGCAACTACATTCTGTTTTCTGTCCCTGTGTAATTGTCTTTTTGTGTCTGGCTTATTTCACTTAGATAACGTTCTCAAAGTTCATCCTTGTTGTAGCATGCATGGGAATCTCCTTCCTTTTTGGGGTTTGGCAATATTCTATTGTGTGTTCAAAGCACATTTTGTCTGTCCATTCATCGGTGGCCACTTGCATTGCTTCCACCTTTTGGTTATTGTGAATTATGCTGCAAAGAATGGGGGACTACTGTGAATATAGGAAGTCTCTTTGAGACCGTTTTGAACTCTTCTGGGGATTGTCAGCTCATGTGGTAATTCTCTTTTCAACTTTTTCCTCATAGCAGCAGCCCCACTTTACTTCTTATCAGCACTGGCAAGGATTCCAGTTTTGCCACATCCTCGCCAACACTTCTTTGATGATTTTGTTAATAGTAACATCCTAATGGACCCGAGGGCATCATTGCTTTTCTATTTGTATCTTTTTTTTTTTAATTTTATTTTTTAACTTTACAATATTGTATTGGTTTTGCCATATATCAAAATGAATCCGCCACAGGTATACATGTGTTCCCCATCCTGAACCCTCCTCCCTCCTCCCTCCCCATACCATCCCTCTGGGTCATCCCAGTGCACCAGCCCCGAGCATCCAGTATTGTACATCAAACCTGGACTGGTGACTCGTTTCATATATGATATTATACATATTTTAATGCCATTCTCCCAAATCATCCCACCCTCTCCCTCTCCCACAGAGTCCAAAAGACTGTTCTATACATCAGTGTCTCTTTTGCTGTCTCATATACAGGGTTATTGTTACCATCTTTCTAAATTCCATATATATGCCTTAGTATACTGTATTGGTGTTTTTCTTTCTGGCTTACTTCACTCTGTATAATAGGCTCCAGTTTCATCCACCTCATTAAAACTGATTCAAATGTATTCTTTTTAATGGCTGAGTAATACTCCATTGTGTATATGTACCACAGCTTTCTTATCCATTCATCTGCTGATGACATCTAGGTTGCTTCCATGTCCTGGCTATTATAAACATTGCTGCGATGAACATTGGGGTACACGTGTCTCTTTCAGTTCTGGTTTCCTCAATGTGTATGCCCAGCAGTGGGATTGCTGGATCACAAGGCAGTTCTATTCCCAGTTTTTTAAGGCATCTCCACACTGTTCTCCATAGTGGCTGTACTAGTTTGCATTCCCACCAACAGTGTTAAGAGGGTTCCCTTTTCTCCACACCCTCTCCAGCATTTATTGCTTGTAGACTTTTGGATCACAGCCATTCTGACTGGCATGAAATGGTACCTCATAGTGGTTTTGATTTGCATTTCTCTGATAATGAGTGATGTTGAGCATCTTTTCATGTGTTTGTTAGCCATCTGTATGTCTTCTTTGGAGAAATGTCTGTTTAGTTCTTTGTCCCACTTTTTGATTGGGTCATTTATTTTTCTGGAATTGAGCTGTAGGAGTTGCTTGTATATCTTTGAGATTAGTTGTTTGTCTGTTGCTTCATTTGCTCTTATTTTCTCCCATTCTGAAGGCTGTCTTTTCACCTTACTTAATAGTTTCCTTTGTTGTGCAGAAGCTTTTTAATTTTAATTAGGTCCCATTTGTTTATTTTTGCTTTTATTTCCAATATTTTGGGAGGTGGGTCATAGAGGATCCTGCTATGATGTATGTCGGAGAGTGTGTGTTGCCTTTGTTCTCCTCTAGGAGTTTTATAGTTTCTGGTCTTACATTTAGATCTTTAATCCATTTTGAGTTTATTTTTGTGTATGGTATTAGAAAGTGCTCTAGTTTCATTCTTTTACAAGTGGTTGACCAGTTTTCCCAGCACAAAGAGATCATTTCAAACATATTTTAAAAGGAGAAATAATACTATAATGGGCACCTTCCCTCCAACCCCCACTTCAGTTATTACCAACTCATGAATAAATTTCTCCTTCCTGTATTATTGAACTAACTCTAATATATGATATGTTTTATTTGTGAATGTTTCAGTATATATTTCTAAAAGAACTTTTTTTGAAAATAATGTCACATCTCTAAAAATTTAACAGTTAATTCCTTAATACCATCAAATATCCAGTAAGTATTCAAATTCCAGCTGTTTTACAATGTCATAATATTTTTGCAGTTTAAAAGAAAGTGAGAGTCACTCAGTCGTGTCTGACTCTTTGCAATCCCATGGACTGTACAGTCCATGGAATTCTCCAGGCCAGAATACTCGAGTGGGTAGCCATTCCCTTCTCCAGAGAATCTTTCCACCCCAGGGATCGACCCCAGGTCTCCCGCATTGCAGGTGGATTCTTTACCAGCTGAGCCACAAGGGAAGCCCAAGAATACTTTGAATGAAGATCCAAGTAAGATTCATACACAGTGATTATGTTTCTTAAATTCCATTTTTAGTGCTTGTTCCCCTTCCCCATCTCTTTTTTTCTTCTTGCAATTTATACATTGAAGAAACTTGCTTCTTTGGATTTTCTCATGACTGGATTTTAGTTGATTGCATCTTCATGGTTTAAACAGTTTCTGTATTTCTTGTAGATTGGTGATTGAATCTAAAGACTTGATTGGGAATCCTCTGGTGGTCCAGTGGTTAGGACTCTGTATTCTCACTGCCTTAAGGACCTAGAAACTAAAATCCCATAAGCTGTGTGGCACCTCCCTCCCCGCCAAAAAAACTTGAACAAATTGTAGCTAAGTTTGTTGTTGTTTCCAGAGGTGGGCAAGACTGCTTCATAGGTAGTAGTGTATTTTTCTTTTCCATGGCACATAATGCCTGGTTACCTCTCTGATGATTTTTTTTTTTTAACATCTTCTACTATTTAATGTAACATGGGAATTTTGGTAGTGAATTTAATGTCTTGGTCTCAAAATCCTAAAGAGGAAGCAACATCTCGAGAGACAGCTAATATTTTTAATTGAAGGAAAACATACATTAAGCTAGTTTGTGACTTTTGACAATTCTTCATCAGGTGATGAATGCAGTATTGGTTCAGCCACGGACTTGACTGAAAGTAGCTCCATGGTGGATGGAGACTGGACAATGGTGGATGAAAATTTCTCCACACTCAGTCTAACCCAGTCAGAGCTGGAGCATATCTCCATGGAGTTGGCGAGTAAAGGGCCTCACAAATCCCAGGTCCAGCTTCGGTGAGTTTCTCAACTTTTTGGAAGCATAGAATGCCTCCTCAGGGTGTTTGGGCAAATTGGGTATATAGGCTGCTTTCCCAATAACGACTGCCCTGCTCTTCATCCGTAGATCCTTCCTAGCATCAGTCACTGTGTTTCTGCTTCTGTATCTAGGTATTTGCTGCACATCTTCATGGAGGCAGGATGTCTGGACTGGTGCATTGTTATAGGCCTGATTCTTAGAGAATCCTCAGTAATCAACCAGATTTTGGTTATTATACAGTCTTCAGAGGTAGATGGAGAGATGTTACAGAACATAAAGACAGGGCTGCATGCTGTGGACCGATGGGCCTCCACAGATTGGTAAGTTATTAGGCTCGTTACCTTGACTGTCCTCTGGCAGCTCCTCCTCTTTCACATTAAGGCTTATTTCTGGTTCATTTATTTGGAGATTTATAGGTTGCTTGAAGTAAAAACTCTTTTTGTATATTCATTTTAAGAGTATTTTCTTCAATTGCCATTTTAGACCCAGTTATTTTAAATGAGTCATATTCATGTTGTCAGTGGGTGTGTCACTGAAGACTAGTAAGTACAGATGACCTTAGAACCCAGGTGGAACTTGAGATTTCTAGTTCTGTGGAATTGAAGATGGTAACCTAAAAACAAGTAAAAATTTAAGGTCTGTGTGAGTTGAACATTCCATAGCAGTTACTGACAAGCCCAAAATAAGAATTAGTGAGTGAAAGTGGAAGAGCCTGTAATCTACCCCCTTTGTCACCAGTTACCTGTGGCTTGGGGGTTTCCCTCACTTGGGTCTAGTCTTCCTTAATTGGCAAATTCATTTAGGCTAAATGTTCTCTGAAGGTCCTGTTTTTCAAGTCTGAAAATCCTATTAATGATGTTTACCATTATAGAATATGCTTTTTAATTGCAATACTGGATAAAGAATATCCATCTTTGCTGTTTGTGCTCACACTTACATTACATGTAGCCCCCTCCATGGGGCCCTTTTAGAAAGGCATCTAAAAGTCTTTCCCTTCCTACTACCTCTGTGCCTCCTCCTGTACCCCGTAATCTTTATCACTGACCCTGCTGTATCAATGCTTAGTAAGAATCTATCCATAACATGCTATGGAGCCTTTTGAATGTTGCTGATAAGAGCCAATTTCCTTTTTTTTTCTGCTTAGTCCTGGATATAAGCCATTTTTAAACATCATTAAGCCACACCTACAGAAGCTTAGTGAGATAACAGAAGAGCAGGTCCAGCCTGAAGCCTTCCAGCCGATGACTGTGGGTAAGACTCCTGAACAGACTAGCCCCCGGGCAGAGGAGAACAGGAGCTCCTTGGGCCATGGAAGCATCCCCCAGGGTGAGGTCGGAGGTGGCAGTTTGGTCAGCCGGAAAGAAGAGGACACAACACGAGTAGAGGAGGAGGAATCTTTTCAAGATGGGACTTACGACTGTTCTGTGTCCTAACAACAGTGAGTACCGTCACCACGGGCAGTATTAATTAGCATCAGCGTGCAACTGAGGACACTGTGACCTAGTTGGAAAATTTAACCAGGGAGAGAACACAGCTCAGAGACTCTGGTAAGGTATTATTAAATTTTAACTTTCTCCTCTATGAAATCTTGAGTCCATAAAAATGTGATATCAGAAAAAAAAAGATCATCTTTCATAAAAGTTTTTTTTTAAGCTGCAGTGGGAAGTTGTACAGAATATTGTACAGCTGTACATGCGAACATTTTGGTTTTCTTAAAGATTGGTAGCTCTTAAACCACAGGGATTGTTTTGCCCCAGATGAGCTTACTTTTTCACTATTTAAAGCTTCCTATGTTTTCTGGTTCAGCGTGTGTTCCGGACTGCTTTTTAAAAATAAATGCTAAGGTGCTTGCTGTAGCTCATCAAGTACTTGAGCTACCCGTATGCCCCCTGGATCAAGAGCACTGGACTCCCTAAATGGGCCTCTGAATAGATGCCTGCCCCGGTATAACAGGCACCTGTAAGATGCTCCTCTTCTAGCCTCTTAATCCCGGTCCTCGATTGATGGAAGCTGTTTACCTGTGTCAGTGTGCCTGCTTTTTGTCTAGCTTGGTTCCTCCTAGGTGAGTGTAGGTAGGCAGAGGCCTGAGGAGTTCTTACCAATTATGCTATTAGATACCACTAAACTATTTTGTATCAAAGAATCGTATCCTTTTGTGAATAATTTTGTGTACATATACTCAAAGGCACTGTTCCTATTTTTAGGGCTTGTACTATAATTTGTAAGGTTTTATGCTGGATTCTGCATGGCTATAGATACTCAGTCTTAGAACAAAGACAGGGCTTGCTCTTCTTTCCAGATATAAGCACTCTTCATAAAGGAAGACAGATTTATTGACTTGGTCATAAGGTAACAGAGATGGTCACACTGATCATGAAATGAAACAGGTTTTGTGCAAATTAATGTAGTTTCTTATTTATTGCTTTTGTAAATTGAATAAAAATGAACTCTATGTAAATAGACTGCTGAATCCTGTATTATCACGGCTACTAAAAATTAGTATGTAAAGAATGCATTCTTCATCATAACTTCTTAAATATTTTATGTATTTCTAGATACGACTTAAATTTTAGTTTTCATACATTATGAAAACACAATTGCAGACTCAGTTGCTTCAGACTAAACACATATCCACTGTATGTATATCAATTACCTTATAACAGTATTAATTTAGATAGCTTGTTTGTACTGTGCAATTTGAACAAAGGAATGCAATGTTATTTTTTACAAAAACAAACTTATTTTTATAGTAACAACGTATTTGATGTGGACCAAATTCATACCACTATGTAAAACAGCCTCTCCTCTCATAGTGCAATTACAGTTTAGAAATAAAACTTGGTCCTCTATCCTTGCTTTTTAAAATTAATGGCTAGATTTAGTTGTCCTAGCCAGGTTTCCTTTGAAGGGAAACTCAAATTTGAAAAATGCTTTGTTCAAAAGTCATCAATGGTTTTAAATTACTGATTTTGATAATTTACTATCACTTACTTTTCACATTACAAGTGCAATACTTTCACATACTAAAACTCCTGAATAGGTGGAATATGTGATTACTGGTACCTGGCCCTTCTGGTGCTACGTTTATTTAAGCCTTTCTTTTAAACCACCTTTCCCTGAATCTTAAGATAGAAAATGTTTCCCATGTGAGTCCATGCAGCCCAGCAAGAAACTGAAGCAATTCTTCTCCTGTCCTAGTCCATTATGAGAAGAACTAGCATTACTTTTGTGTTTGGTGTATTTAGTCAATAAAAACGATTCACCGTTGTAAACAGCCATGTTTACAGATATCCTCATGTGCTGCTGGGTTCATCTTGCACTCTTAAAAGCAGGGCACCATTAAGTTAACCATACTCCTATGGTTAATGCCATGACCGAAACTTTTCTTGTATAAAATACTTGTTTTGCAACCAACAGATACAGGTGGCCCCAAGGCAAAAAGATTGGCAGCTTTACAGAAAAACTTTTCTTTGGTAGTTTGTTATATACTTTAATTTTTTAAATCATATTTTAATTTTGCCTTGTTTGGATCACGTATTTGACTGTTTAAGCCATATTTAAACAATGAATTTAAATATTCAATATAACTATTTGAAGTTTAAATTATTTGCTGATACCAAAACAAGTTATTTGGGGGTAGAGTCAACCTTTGCTTGTAATTAAAAGTTGCTGCTACTTCTGTAATGTGTATTTTTTTTTTTTTAACTTGGTAAAGGGCAATAAAACCATTACATGAACTTTTTGTTTATTCATCAAGTTAACAGCAAAAACTGTATGTGTTGAAAGTCGTATTTCATTATATAATTCCACCTTTTAGAATTTTCCTTATAACTAGAAATTTATATTTAAAATGTATATGGGTATACCATTTTATGGATATATTTCTTTGCTCATTAGTTGAGGGACATTTGGGAGGAATTCAGCTCGGACACTGATACACAGGTTTCTATGTGGACATAAGTTTTCAGTTCTCTTTAGGAGTGGAAACGTTGGGTTATGAGAACTGGTTAATTGGGGGTGTGGGGGGCGGCGGGGAATGCTTAACTGTATTACAAAGTGCCTGTACCACTTTAAAAGAAAAAAACATTTCCACTAGTAGTGGATGAAGGTTCAAGTTTCTGTTGTCAACATTTGTTTTTGTATTTTTGGTTACAGCCATCTGAGTTATGTATGAAGTCGTATCTTATGGTTTAGATTTACATTTCCCTGATGGCTAACATCTTTTCATATATGATTATTAGCCATTCATAACTCTTTGGAGAAAACAGTATTCACATTTTTGCCCACTTCACAGATGGCTCATTTATTGTTGATTTGCAAGAGTTCTTTATATAGTCTAGACAGTTTTGCAAATATTTTTTCATTCTGAGGGCTTTTCACTCTCATGATACTGTCTTTTGAGACATAAAGTTTTTCGTTTTGGTGAAGTCCCCAACTTTTTCTTTGGTTCCTTGAGCTTCTGGGTGTTATATCCAAGAAACTATTTTTGAATCCTAGGTTATGTATGAAGATTTATACTTATGTTTTTTTTCTGTTTTATATTTTAGCACCTACATTTAGGTCTTTGATCTATTTTGAGTTAATTTTTGTATATGGTATGAAGAGGTCTAACTTTCTTCTTTTGTATGTGACTACTCAGTTGTTATAATTTACTGATAAGTTCACCATTTACTGAAAAGATTTTTTTCCTGTTGAATTGTTGAGAATCAATTGACCACAAATGGATGGGTTCATTTCTGGAATTGTCAGTTGTATTACATTGCTTTCTGGGTCTTTCCTTGACGCCAGTACTACATTGTTGTGATTACTGTTGCTACTTAGGAGGAGGAAGTTTTGTTGGCTCTCCGTGCCCCTTGCATTTCCATATGAATTTGAGAGTCACCCTGTCAGTTTTTGTGTGCACCCACACACAGATATAAGGCAGCTAGAAGTTTGATAAGGATTATATTCAATCAATTTTTGGAAAATCTTGCCATCTTGATAATAGGCCTTCCAGCCCATGAACATGGAGTGTCTTCCCAGTTATTTATGGCTTCAGTTTCTTTCAGGAGGGCTGTATAGGTACTTTTAATAAGCTTATTAGTATTTTATTCTTGATGCTATTGCAAATAGAACTGTTTTATTTTTGGATTATTGTTAGTATATAGAAATAATTGATTTTTCTATGTTGAAATTGTATCCTACAACACTGTTCAATTCACTTACTAACTATATAATTGGTTTTTTGTGTGGATTCCTTGGCATTTCCTATATAGAAAATGATGTCATCTATAATCAGAGCCTGGGCTAGTGCCTCCACAATATTCAAGTGGCAGTAAGTAGATACCCTCGTCTTTCTGATGTTAGGGGGAAAGTACTGAGTTTTTCATTATACATTAGGATGTCAGCTATTGAGTTTTCATAGATGGCCTTTATCAGGTTAAGGAAGTTCCCGTCTATTAAATTTTTTATCATAAAGAGGTGTTAACTTTGTCAAAAAAATTTCACTTCTGTTGAGATGATTATATTGTTGTCCTTTACTCTAATAATACGGTCTATTACGTTGACTTTTAGGTGTTAAATCCACATTCCATTCCTGGGCTAAATCTCATTTTGGTCATGATTTAGGCCAAACTTGAAGAAAAGACATTATCAATACACTTGTTGTATTTTCACTAATCAACTAAGGAAGTGGTAGTATCAAAAGAAAAGTACTGATTTCACTTCAAAAATGCCCAAGATGTTTTTTCGAATAAAAACAGACATAAGGAGGCATAGATGCATTTTAGCTTTATTGGCCCTAAAAGACAAGGTATTATTAAGAACATAAGTTATTTGGCTGCTTCACCTTGTTCTGAACTGTTCCGAGGGAACTCACTTGGAAAGGGAGGTAACCTGCATGGAGCTCTTGGAGCTCACAAGTGGGTTCTCTATTTTGGGGCCTGGTGGTGTGCCTTCCCTGTGAGCAGCAGGTCACTCCAATAGTATTTTCTTCCCGCCCCCCATCCCCCAGTGAAAGAACATCCTTTATTAGCCCTTCAGTGATTTTCTTTGCCAATAGTGATGATAAAGCTGCTAAATAGGCTGTAGGCTCAACATTTAATTTCTGTGAAATTTAAATGCACAGTTTCATTCCACAGTAAAACAGATTCCAGTTGAAGCCATGCTGAGTTCTTTGTTCACATGACCCTTTAAAATAGCAATTATACCCACAAGAGCCAACTAAGTCTAACAGCAGAGTTTTTTTGTTTTTAAGCTCTAAAAGGCTTTATGGATTTAAAATAGCTCTTCAGATGAGGGGGTTAGAGGAAAATATAAACAATGATCGTCTGTTTCTCTGTTAATGATACTGACTAGTATTTAACATGTTTATTTCAGTTAAACTGTAAGGCAACAATTTATCCCTAGCAAACCAGTGAAAAGAAACGGACAAACATATTCTTCCTACAGCTTCCTGAGTCCGCAGACTGGCTTCTTAAGTAAGTGGTGGTGACGGTTTAAAAATCCGATCAGGCCTGTGTACATCTGCTAAACTATGAAACAGAAATACTGCATGCAACCGTCATTCTTAGGTAAATCTTTGAAGAATTTCTTCAAAATCACAATCCTTCACACTTTGCCCAAATGTGCAGTACTGTGCAAAAACTAAGAAGTTCTTCAGACTGCTGATCTGATGGTGTGCATATTAAGAGCCATGAGTATTGTGTGCAATTATTTAACCATTTTTGGCATTAAAGGAGTCCCCCAGAATATTAAGCATGCCCTGAGTCTAATGTGCATCTTGTTACTGACCTACAACATTAGAGCTTTATAATGCCAAAGAAAACCAAAACAAGAGCAAATTGTCCACAGAGGAAAATAAAGGCAAAAAGAAAACCATGATTATTATCAAAAAGGAGTTAACAACATGCTTCTCAAGGAAAGGGGGGGGGGGGGGGGCGGCCAGACAGGAATCACAGGGAATTCAGGTAATGCCCTTCCTCTACATTTGGAAGTTTGGTTTTCTTTTCCCTATAAATAATTTCCAGTAATCTATTTCAGATTAACCACAGAAACAGAAAATATGCCTGTATTTTGAAATTCATTTAGATACTATTTTTCTCCACAATTGTGAGTCTATAAAAGCTATCAACAGTGCAAACTAAGTGTGTCACTTGAATCATCTAAGACTAGTGATACAGCTGACCCTTGACAACATGGGTTTGAACTGTTACAGGTCCAATTATATGGGGATTTTTCATTAAATGGATATCACAGTACTACATGATCCATAGTTGAATCCACAGATGCAAAACCTTGTATACAGGGGTGTGATGATGCACATTCTCAACGGTGCAGAGGTCAGCACTCCTAATCCCTGTGTTGTTCAAAGGTCAACTCTATGGCTCTTACGAAGTCCAGGAGAAGCACTGGTTCCAGTGTCTGTGCACGTGACAGCATGGTACCTACTGTTCCACTCTGGCTGTACCCCTGCTGTCTGTGTGGCTCAGTTTTTGAGGAAATAAGGAGGAGCATGATTCAGAATGCACACTGTATATATCGGACAAGCAGCTTTAAGAAGTAATTTCAAAGACACAGTGTTCTCTCTGTTCAGGCAGATTCGAGTGCCACTGTTTTGTTTGTTTCACTATGGCTTTTCTTCTTTTTCTAAAAAAAGAAGGGGTTTTTTTTTAGCCTAGACTTCCTAAAGACAAAAACTAACTTTTTACATTTTTAATGGGGAAAAAAAGAAAGCTAGCAGAATTTAGCATTGCTCTCACCAAACTTCCAGTGCTGGAGCCGAAAGCCATCTTCCTCAACATGAAAAGCACCTCTAAGGCCTAGAGCTGCAGTTGTGCAGGACCTAAACACCAACAGCTAGAAGGACACTCCAGTGCAAGCCACAGCCTCTAGTCTCAGGAAAGCCAGCTCTGCCAGACACGGTAAGTTACTGAGAAACTAACCTGTTCAACTGGCTAGAAAACAAGGATCCAGTGCATCAATAATATTATGCCCTGAAGGATTAACCTTGGATAACAATATACTGTTCATTTCCTTTTTAAGAATCAATATAACATGCCCAGCCACTCCCACTCTCCTCCCACCCCCAGAACAGCCACCAGGCAACTCAGCGCTCTGAGGAGGGAAGTTCATGTCCTGTACTTCCACAAACAGTATTCTAAACAAAAAAGAGCCTGGAAATTCCAGAAGGAAACAGGTATTGAAAACCACCTCAGAAAAGCATCCCAACGATGGAACATGTCTGAAGGACAGGAGCCACCACTTCAATACAGGTTTCCACATCAGAGTACTAGGGCCTTAGAGCCCCCAAGCATACTCTAAAGACTGCCCACAAGGCTGCCCAGAGAAGCACTGCTCCCAGCACAGGCTGGGGCCTCCGAAAGCCAGTCTTCATCTCAATTTCTTGTGACCAATCATCATTAACGCCTGTGATACTTTACCTACCATCTGCTGGCCAAAAAACAATGGTCTTGGGCTTTAACTGGAAATGTCATTTGTCTCATTAACAAGGGATTTACATTACCTTCTGCATCGTTCATGATCCTAAGGGTTCAATTATTAAAACTGGTTTGCTGGCTTTTGTTCTTAAAGTCATATAAAATGACGTGTGTGTAGTACCCACGTGTGCTTAAGTGCCAGAAAACTGGTATTTTCAAGTGTCAAAAGGGCCATGCACTCTACTCCACAATGTAACCATTATAGATCATGCTCAGCCCTGAAGAGTGTTAGCCCACAAAGCTCTTTGAACATATGCTCGTTAAAATTCACTGACTTACATACAACCGTCCATGCAACATAAGGAGAAACTGTGCCACATGGAGTATCCCACTGGACATGTACTTAGAGCTCATCCACAAGATTAAAATACAAAGAGATTGTAGGTGCACACCCAGGCAGAGGGAAATGTCCAATCTGGGAACTTCTCTGTCAGAGCATCCAGCTGGGAGGATCTCTTGTCTTCCCCAGAAAAATAGTGGGCAGCAATGGCCACAGTGACCATTCCTTCAGGCTGTTCTTCCAAGACCTGCAGGAGAAAGTTAATTAGTTCTCTAGCTCTAAGGAGGCGGAATACTGACTGATCCCAAGGGTCTTGCCAAATACCACCTGGGAACCTGATCAGGGATACCAGCAATGCTGGGAGCTTCCCACCTGTACTTCTATCCAGAAGTGCCATGTGGAGGCCTGGAGTCCATGGGAATAAAAGACAAAGTAGTCCCCTCCTTTACTTGTGACTGGGGTGCCGTTGCCGAGAGACCACTGAGAAAGTGTAGCCCCTTTGTGGGTTCGAACATAGAATGACATATGGCTTGGTCCTGTAGGATAAAAGGAAGAACAGTTAAAACAACCTTCTAAAAAAGCAACAAGAAAAGCAACCCAAACCAAACTACAAAGTTCATGCTGCACTAGCAATAAAGACACTCAGTACAAACCTAGTGGAGGGCTTTCAGCTGGATGTTCATTATGAATCAACAAAGGGAAGCAATGAGGTACAGAAAAAGCAGAGTTTATAATAAAAGAACTTGTGTTTACATTTTGGCCCAGGCATTTAAACATACAAGAACCTACCTACCACTCAGAAGCCCTCTTCAGAAATCTAGAGAATAACTGCAAAAAATACAGCAATAGAGCACTGAGGATTTTAGTGTATCCACATACATTGTATTAAGACAAATATTCATGTAAAGCTGGAAGACTAATGTGCAAATGCTGCCTGTAACAAACACAGAGGAAAAGGGGAAAGCAGATCAAACTGTTGTGTTGGCTTTGCTCTTTAAAAAAGTTTCTGGCACTTAAGATTTATATTTTTGTTTTCATCACCTATTTTTTGCTATTTGTATGCCAGTTTTTGTGGTATTCTAATCAGCTTGTACATCATAGAAAAAGGAACACAAATACAGCAAGTAAAACTCAAGTAATTATAAATACTGTGAGACAGTTGCGACTGCAAGTATTGGTCATAAAAATAAATGTGAATAGATACAATCCAGCTATTAAAAGAAAAATGTAGCTTAAAAAACTAGACCTAACCACATACTGTATCCTAAGATATTCAGAAAGGGTAAAAATAAAGAACAAAGCTTATTTCAGGCAAGTGGACAGAGTCTTTAAAAGATAAGGAAATATTACAGATAAAATCAATGAAATAGACAATACAACAAACCGACGTAATGATCAAAAATCTGTTTTGTTTTTTAAACTTAACAAGACAATCACTCAGTAACCTGACTGGAAAAGAGGCAGGGGAAAAGAGCAGAGCAAACACTAGTACACACAAAGATAAATAAGAACTCATTCAAACAGCTGATTCATGTCAATGTATGACAAAACCACTACAATACTGTCAAGTAATTAGCCTCCAATTAAATAATTTTTTTAAAAACTACCAATAATAGAATTAAAAATGACAAAACCAACAACAAAAAGATAAAAATAAACAAGAAATTTTAAAAATCACTACATAATCACTATTATCTCCATAAATTTGAAAACCTGAATGAAATAGGTACGTTGCTAGGAAAATACAGGTTATCAAAATTGAACACAGAGATAGTAAAGCTAAAACAGGCCAGTCTCTCTAGAAAAAGAAACCACTCTCAAAAAAAAAAGCACCTGACCTAAGGGGTCTCAGGAATTCCAGCCAACTTTTCAACAGAACAGTTCTAATGCCCCATAAACTGCTGCAAGACATGAAAAGTAAGGAAAACTTAACTGTTTTTATGGTCTGTAACAGTTATGGTGTGTTTACATTTATAATGTACACCTAAATTGTTAAAAACAGTACCAAAAACAACCCAGACCAGCATCATGCATCACATTAAGAAAATACACGATAACCTAATACACCATGGGATAAAAATCCGATGATTATTTTTATAGATGCTAAAAAAGATTTTCACAAAATTAAAACCTATTCCTTGTAAAAACATTGAAGGAATGGTAAGTTCTGAATGCTTATTTAACATGATAAAAAAAAATACACATTCTTTTAGTCCTAAAGTCAATATCTTACATACCAGGAAAACACTAGAGACTTGTGACTGGGGTGACTTGATTCTTGTGTCAAGAACCAAGTCAAACACAACAAACACTTGTGACTTGGTTCTAATGTCAAGAACAAGGCAAGGTTGCTTACTATCTACACAACGTTGCTTACTATCTACACAACTGTTCTATATTAGAAGTATAGGATATACTGTTTATAAACAGACCAGAGGCATAAGAGTTGGTAAAGAAAACTGTATTTACACATGATATACAGTAGTTGACAAACTATACCTGAGGTCTGTGTTAGTATGGCTCTTGAGCTGCTGCTGCTGCTAAGTCACTTCAGTTGTGTCCGACTCTGTGTGACCCCATAGATGGCAGCCCACCAGGCTCCCCGTCCCTGGGATTCTCCAGGCAAGAACACTGGACTGGGTTGCCATTTCCTTCTCCAGTGCAGGGAAGTGAAAAGTGAAAGTGAAGTTGCTCAGTCGTGTCCGACTCTTAGCGACCCCATGAACTGCAGCCCACCAGTCTCCTCCATCCATGGGATTTTCCAGGCAAGAGTACTGGAGTGGGGTGCCATTGCCTTCTCCCGGCTCTTGGGCTAAGAATGTTTTTTTCACTTTTAAAGAGTGGCCAGCAAAAAAGGAAAGAATCTATAACAGAGACATACAGCAAAGCCTACAATATTTACTGTCTAGCCCTTTAAATTTTGGCGGTTCTTGGTATACCTGGAGAACATTAGTATCAATGATAAACTAAAAAAGATTCAGTAAGATAGCAAGATGGATAGGGTGATCCAACATTACAGTGTCAGTTCTTAATTAATAAATTTGTAATGACCCTAACTACAATAATTTTATATTAGAGAATACTAAAGTTCTAAATACTAAAATTAATAAGCATGTAAAGAATGGCAAGGAAAACAGTGACAACCAAAAACTACAAAGGATCTTCACTCTCCTAATCATTAAATGATTAAGCTTCTATAATTAAAAAAATGTGGTAACTGGTGCACAAACAGACCCACACACATACCACCGATTTTCTTTTTAATGATTTCTTGACCTTTGTAATCACAAAACACAGGTCAATAGATGTGCAATCTGCCTGTCAGGGACCTGATTTTTATTGGAATTCTCCAAACTGTGCAGGAAGGAGAGAGATTTAAATTTTTCCAAGCTTCCTTTTTACAGGCTAGCATTTAAATAAAAACCAATTTATTGGCATGAACAAGAAAACCAGTTGGTACAAAATGAATTTATTCCTAATTAAAATGTTAAAGCCTAGAAAAGGGAAGTATTCACCATAAGAGGTGTCATCTAGGGCCCTTACCTCTCACAAGTGCTTATTTCAACTGCTTAACAACCAAAGCTTACTATTCACTACTACCCTCTTGTGTTCTCCAGCTTCCCTTATCTACTAGATTTTCAAGTCCCTTCTGTGTTAAAACTGAATGAACTATGCCTTCATACAATAAATGCAGTTACTTTTCACAATTGATATGATGGCCACTGG
The DNA here is from genome assembly GCA_935064755.1 of Tragelaphus eurycerus. Lineage (NCBI taxonomy): Eukaryota > Metazoa > Chordata > Mammalia > Artiodactyla > Bovidae > Tragelaphus > Tragelaphus eurycerus. Next base: position 12,680,891 of record CAKXYN010000015.1, on the reverse strand, counting down.
TCACCAAAAAATACAAAACCCAAACAGACTATGTGCAGAAGAGAAAGTTCAGAAGGAATTGGGCAAAGCTGAGGGATATAGAGTCAAACAAGAGCACCAAAGTGACTGACTCAGTAAGCAGAGTCTTCAACAGATGGTGCTGGAACTGAATATCTGTATGGGAAAAGGACCTTGACCTCTACTTCGGGACATACACAAAAATTAATTCAAGGTGTATCCTAAGCCTAAACATAAAAATTTAAAGCTATAAAGTTTCTAGAAGAAAACAAAGTCTATCTTCATAATGTCTGGGTAGACAAGCTTTTTTGGAAGACACATAAACCATTAATCCTAAAAGAAAAACATAAGATAGAAGTCTCATCAGAAGACATCATTAAGAAAATGAATGGGCAAGAAAATCTGGTAACACTGTATCTAATAAAAGATTTTGTCTAGAATATATAAACTCCTCTAAGACAATAAGCCCAGTTTTTAAAAGGGAAAAAGAGATGAGGAAACAAAGCATATGAATGGCCAATAAGCACTTCGAAAAGTGTTCCACATCTTAATCATAAGAGGAATGCAAGAGATACTACCACTCAACACCTATAAGGAATGATAAAATGAAAAAAACAAAAACCAGCAAATTCAGGAAGAATATAAAGCAACTGGAATTCTTATATACTGGTAGGAGAGAAAAATGAAAACAAAATTTTTAGAAAGTTGAACATAAATCTATCCTATGAACTAGACAATTCCACTACTAGATATTTATCTGCAAGAGGTGGAAAACACATTCCCAAAAACCTTTTCATAAGAATGTTTATAACAGCTTTATTCACCTTAGCCCTAAACTGGAAAGAGCCCAGGTATCCATCAGTAGGAGAGTGATAAGCCACGAGACAGTCTGACTACGGACTGATACACTGACTTTCAGTCAGCAGTGAAAAGGAACAAAATATTGATAACACCACAGCTCAATCTGAAATACATTATGCTTAACTGACCAGACACTAAATATTACATACTGGATGATTCCATGTGTACATATGAAATTCAAGAACAGACTAATCAAATCTCTTAATGCAGAAATCAGAAAGATGCTGCTCAGGTTCAGAGGACTAGAGTGTAAGGGAACTTTATGGGGTGACGGAAATATTTGTGTTTTGATAGGTGGTTATGTACAATTTTATCAAAACTAATGGAACTGTGTAAGATCTGGACATGTCAATGTATGTAAATTAGGCCTTATATCTAGAAATATTCATTATATATTATATTTTATATTTATATATGAATGAATAAAAATAAGCAAGAGGGAAAGTTATGTTTGAAGATACTTTTCATTTTCACTATATTGATTCTACCAATCCATGAACATGGTATATTTCTCCATCTATTAGTGTCCTCTTTGATTTCTTTCACCAGTGTTTTATAGTTTTCTATATATAGGTCTTTAGTTTCTTTAGGAAGATATATTCCTAAGTATTTTATTCTTTTCATTGCAATGGTGAATGGAATTGTTTCCTTAATTTCTCTTTCTATTTTCTCATTATTAGTGTACAGGAATGCAAGGGATTTCTGTGTGTTGATTTTATATCCTGTAACTTTACTATATTCATTGATTAGTTCTAGTAATTTTCTGGTGGAGTCTTTAGGGTTTTCTATGTAGAGGATCATGTCATCTGCAAACAGTGAGAGTTTTACTTCTTCTTTTCCAATTTGGATTCCTTTTCTTTTTCTGCTCTGACTGCTGTGGCCAAAACTTCCAAAACTATGTTGAATAGTAATGGTGAAAGTGGGCATCCTTGTCTTGTTCCTGACTTTAGAGGAAATGCTTTCAATTTTTCACCATTGAGGATAATGTTTGCTGTGGGTTTGTCATATATAGCTTTTATTATGTTGAGGTATGTTCCTTCTATTCCTGCTTTCTGGAGAGTTTTTATCATAAATGGATGTTGAACTTTGTCAAAGGCTTTCTCTGCATCTATGAGTATACTACCCAAAGCAATTTATAGATTCAATGCAATCCCCATCAAGCTACCAATGGTATTCTTTACAGAACTAGAACAAATAATTTCTCAATTTGTATGGAAATACAAAAAACCTCGAATAGCCAAAGCTATCTTGAGAAAGAAGAATGGAACTGGAGGAATCAACCTGCCTGACTTCAGGCTCTACTACAAAGCCACAGTCATCAAGACAGTATGGTACTGGCACAAAGACAGAAATATAGATCAATGGAACAAAATAGAAAGCCCAGAGATAAATCCACGCACATATGGTCACCTTATCTTTGACAAAGGAGGCAAGAATATACAATGGATTAAAGACAATCTCTTTAACAAGTGGTGCTGGGAAAACTGGTCAAACACTTGTAAAAGAATGAAATTAGAACACTTTCTAACACCATACACAAAAATAAACTCAAAATGGATTAAAGATCTAAACGTAAGTCCAGAAACCATAAAACTCCTAGAGGAAAACATAGGCAAAACAGTCTCTGACATACATCACAGCAGGATCCTCTATGACCCACCTCCCAGAATATTGGAAATAAAAGCAAAAACAAACAAATGGGACCTAATTAAAATTAAAAAGCTTCTGCACAACAAAGGAAACTATAAGCAAGGTGAAAAGACAGCCTTCAGAATCGGAGAAAATAATAGCAAATGAAGCAACAGACAAACAACTAATCTCAAAAATATACAAGCAACTCCTACAGCTCAATTCCAGAAAAATAAATGACCCAATCAAAAAATGGGCCAAAGAACTCAATAGACATTTCTCCAAAGAAGACATACAGATGGCTAACAAACACATGAAAAGATGCTCAGCATCACTCATTATCAGAGAAATGCAAATCAAAACCACTATGAGATACCATTTCACGCCAAGCAGAATGGCTGCTATCCAAAAGTCTACAAGCAATAAATGCTGGAGAGGGTGTGGAGAGAAGGGAACCCTCTTGCACTGTTGGTGGGAATGCAAACTAGTACAGCCACTTTGGAGAACAGTATGGAGATTCCTCAAAAAACTGCGAATAGAACTGCCTTATGATCCAGCAATCCCACTGCTGGGCATATACACTGAGAAAACCAGAATTGAAAGAGACACCTGTACCCCAATGTTCATAGCAGCACTGTTTGCAATAGCCAGAACGTGGAAGCAACCTAGATGTCCATCCACAGATGAATGGATAAGCAAGCTGTGGTACAAATAAAAAAAAGGGAATAATTAACACATAAAAAAAAAAAAACATTTAAAAAAGTTCAAGGAAGGGGAGGGAAACGGACGCCAATAATAAAGAGAAAAAAAAAAAAAAAAAAAAAAAAAAAAAAAAAAAAACAAAAAAATATATGGAAATTTAGAAAGATGGTAAAAAATAACCCTACTTACGAGACAACAAAAGAGACACTGATGTATAGACCAGACTTTTGGACTCTGGGACCGGGAGAGGGTGAGATGATTGGGGAGAATAGCATTGAAATATGTATAATATTATATCTGAAATGTATTAATTGTTCAAACTAAACACTATCATGTTACAATTTGTTCATACTAGATGTTTGTAATGTTTCTGATAATCAATAAAAGAGATTCTTGATCCAAAAAAAAAAAAAGAATGAAATTAGAACACTTTCTAACACCATACACAAAAATAAACTCAAAATGGATTAAAGATCTAAATGTAAGTCCAGAAACCATAAAACTCCTAGAGGAAAACATAGGCAAAACAGTCTCTGACATACATCACAGCAGGATCCTCTATGACCCACCTCCCAGAATATTGGAAATAAAAGCAAAAACAAACAAATGGGACCTAATTAAAATTAAAAAGCTTCTGCACAACAAAGGAAACTATAAGCAAGGTGAAAAGACAGCCTTCAGAATCGGAGAAAATAATAGCAAATGAAGCAACAGACAAACAACTAATCTCAAAAATATACAAGCAACTCCTACAGCTCAATTCCAGAAAAATAAATGACCCAATCAAAAAATGGGCCAAAGAACTAAATAGACATTTCTCCAAAGAAGACATACAGATGGCTAACAAACACATGAAAAGATGCTCTTCATCACTCATTATCAGAGAAATGCAAATCAAAACCACTATGAGGTACCATTACATGCCAGTCAGAATGGCTGCAATCCAAAAGTCCACAAGCAATAAATGCTGGAGAGGGTGTGGAGAAAAGGGAACCCTCTTACACTGTTGGTGGGAATGCAAACTAGTACAGCCACTATGGAGAACAGCATGGAGATTCCTCAAAAAACTGGGAATAGAACTGCCTTATGATCCAGCAATCCCACTGCTGGGCATACACACTGAGAAAACCAGAATTGAAAGAGACACGTGTACCCCAATGTTCATAACAGCACTGTTTACAATAGCCAGGACTTGGAAGCAACCTAGATGTCCATCTGCAGATGAATGGATAAGAAAGCTGTGGTACATATACACAATGGAGTATTACTCAGCCATTAAAAAGAATACATTTGAATCAGTTCTAATGAGGTGGATGGAACTGGAGCCTATTATACAGAGTAAAGTAAGCCAGAAAGAAAAACACAAATACAGTATACTAAGGCATATATATCGGGGAAGGCAATGGCACCCCACCCCAGTACTTTTGCCTGGAGGAACCCATGGACGGAGGAGCCTGGTGGGCTCCAGTCCATGGGGTCGCTAAGAGTCGGACACGACTGAGCGACTTCACTTTCACTTTTCACTTTCATGCATTGGAGAAGGAAATGGCAACCCACTCCAGTGTTCTTGCCTGGGGAATCCCAGGGACAGGGGAGCCTGGTGAGCTTCCGTCTATGGAGTCGCACAGAGTCGGGCACAACTGGAGCGACTTAGCAGCAGCAGCAGCAAGGCATATATATATGGAATTTAGAAAGATGGTAATAATAACCCTGTATTGAGACAGCAAAAGAGACATTGATGTATAGAACAGTCTTTTGGACTCGGAGAGGGAGAGAGTGGGATGATATGGGAGAATAGCATTGAAATATGTATAATACCATATCTGAAACGAGTCGCCAGTCCAGGTACGATGCCTGATAGCGGATGCCTGGGGCTGGTGCACTGCGATGACCCAGAGGGATGGTATGGGGAGGGAGGAGGGAGGGAGGGTTCAGGATGGGGAACACATGTATACTTGTGGCGGATCCATCTTGATGTATGGCAAAAGCAATACAATGTTGTAAAGTTAAGCAAAATAAAATTAAAAAAAAAAAAAATGAAGATACTTTTCACTCAAAGTCCTAGACAACTGTCAGTCTTTTTTAAACTCCATAGTTAACGTACAGAGTGAACAGTAGCAGAAACTTTTAAAAGTGAACTTCCTGTATTAGGGTTTTGTAGACAAACAGGGTATGCAGAAAAAGTGAATTATTTTACAGAACTGGTTCATGTGATTGTACAGGCTGGCAAATCCAAACTCTGCAGGAGGCGCAGGCAGGCTGGAGACTCACGGAAGAATTAGAATCCCCAGGACGTGCTGGCAAAAGTCCCCCGAGGCAAGTCTTTCTTTTTTTTTTTTTTAGGCTGTCAGCTGATTGAACAAAGCCCACCACGGTTATGCAGAACAACCTGCTTTATTCAGAATTTAGTGACTTAAATTAAACATCAATCCTATCCAAAAAATACCTTCACTAGAAATAGCTAACATGGTGTTTTTTTCCCCCCTTGTATCTGGATACCATCTTAAAAAAAAATTGCCAAATGTAACTCAACACAATTGAGTGCCCATTAGGCAGTAGTAATATTTACTGGACACAGAGACTAGAAAGAAAAATAAAAACACATCCATATCGGCCTCCCTTGAATGCTAGTGGAAAATCAGACATGAACTAAATAACCATGATACAAGGAGGTCAGTGCTACAATTGAGATACGTACAAAAGGCACAAAATAGATGGCAGTTGCTCAGTCTGTTAGAGACAATCAGAGAGAGGTCTCAATAATACTGACATTTTGCCAAGAGAAGAAACAGTGCCAGAGAGAGAGAGAGAAGCAAGAAAACATCACTGTCACCAAGAGGGAGTGTGTGACAATGGGAATGAGCACTTGGATGCAGCTAAGGAGTGCATAAGGAAAGTGCCGAAAAAGCTGAAACAGGTACATACGCCAGATTACCAAAGACCAAACATGCTCTCTCTCAAAAAATTGGGGTGCATTCTGCAGCAGCAGGAAATCATAGAAAAGCTCTTTTAAGTAGGGAAGTGACATGATCAAATATACTTTTGCAAAATAATATTAGAAGACTTCAGACCACCATTTGAGAAACTCCAGGACCTGACTACTGGTTCTAAACATGATAAATATACCAAGAAAGGTAAACAAAGTCAAACTGTCTACTAATGCCAGGCCAAATGCCCTTACGATCTACCCGACAACAAATTCTGACAATGAAAGTTTTTTACTAAGGCTCCTTAAAAATTATTTGCTTCAATTACTTTTAGAAACACTGTAAGCACTCAAGTTGTTGATCAAAAATAAGTCTGAGGAGGAAAAAAACCCACATGTAACATTAAAAAGCTTAAGAAGTGAAAGAGAGAGAGAGGGAAAAGTAGCTGACTTATTCACTGCTTCAGAGGTCAACTTGACAGAATTCCAGGGAGGGAAAAACTGGAGATACTATGTTATAAAATGTCTGTACCACCCATGAAGCAGTATAGTGTTACTTTAAAGTTAACTTATTGAAAGCTTGAAACCACTGAAAATAATGTTTAACAAGTATAATTAAAATGCTAATATATCATTAATGCAAAATTTAGGCTTAAAGAAAGGGAAAACCACTAGGTCATTCAGGTATGCCCTAAATCAAATCACTTATGATGATACAGTGGAAGTGACGAATAGATCAATGGGATTAGATCTGGTAGAGAGTGTGCCTGAAGAACTATGAGTGGAAATTAATAACACTGTACAGGGGGCAGTGACCAAAACCATCCCCAAGAAAAATTCAAGAAGGCAAAGTGGTTGTCTGAGAACGCTTTACAAATAGCGGAGGAAAGAAGAGAAATGAAAGGCAAGGCAGAAAGGGAAAGATTCATCCAACTGAATGTAGAGTTCCAAAGAACAGCACGGAGAGACAAGAAGGCCTTCTAAAATGAACAATGCAAAGAAATAGAGGAAAACAACAGAATGGGAAAGACCAGAGCTCTCTTCAAGAAAATTAGAGATATCATGGGAACACTTCAGACAAAGATGGGCACAATAAAGGACAGAAATGGTAAGGACCTAACAGATGCAGAAGAGATTAAGAAGACAGGGCAAGAATACACAGATGAACTGTACAAAAAAGGTCTTAATGACCCAGATAACCACAATGGTGTGGTCACTCACCTACAGCCAGACAGAGCCAGACATCCTAGAGTATAAAGTCAGTGGGCCTTAGGAAGCATTACTACAATTTAAGTTACTTCAAATGATGGAATTGCAGCTAGGCTATTTAAAACCCTAAAAGATGATGCTGTTAAAATACTGCACTCAATATGTCAGCAAATTTGGAAAACTCCCTGGTGGCTCGGCCGGTAAAGAATCTGCCTGCAATGCAGGAAACCTGAGTTCAATTCCCAGGTCAGGAAGATCCCCTGGAGAAGGGAATGGCTACCCACTCCAGTATTCTTGCCTGGAGAATTCCATGGACAGAGGAGCCTGGCAGACTACAGTCCATGGGGTTGCAAAGAGTTGGACACGACTGAGTGACACTTTCACTTTCAGCAGCGGCCACAGGACTGGAAAAGGTCAGTTTTCATTCCAATCCTAAAGAAAAAAATGCCGAAGAATGCTTAAACTGTCACACAGTTGTGTACATTTCTCATGGTAGCTAGGTTATGCTCAAAATCCTTCGAGCTAAGCTTCAGCAGTATGTGAACTGGGAACTTCCAGATGTACAACCTGCATTTAGAAAAAGAGGAACCAGAGATCAAATTGCCAACATTCATTGGATCATGGAGAAAGCAAGGGATTTCCAGAAAAGTTTCTGCTTCATTGACTACACTAAAGCCTTTGACTGTGTGGATCACAACAAACTGTGGACTATTCTTAGAGATGGGAGTACCAGACCACCTTAGAACCAACAGTTAGAACCAGACATGGAACAACTGACTGGTTCAAAATTGTGAAAGGAGTACAACATGGCTGTATATTGTCATCCTGCTTATTTAACTTATATGCAGAGTATATCATGTGGAATTCCAGGGTGGATGAATCACAAGGTAGAGTCAAGATTGCTGGGAATTACATTAACAATCTCAGGTACATAGTTAATAATCTAATGGCAGAAAGTAAAGAGGAACTAAAGAGCCTCTTGAGGAAGGTAAAAGATGAGTGAAAAAGCTAGCTTGAAACTCAACATTCAAAAAACTAAGATCATGACATCTAGTCCTATCACTTCATGGCAAAGAGAAGGGGGAAAGATTGAAGCAGTGACAGATTTTATTTTCTTGGGCTCCAAAATCACTGTGGACGGTGATTGCAGCCATGAAACTAAATAATGCTTGCTCACTGGAAGGAAAGCTAAGACAAACCTAGACAGTGTATTGAAAAACAAAGACATCACTTTGCTGACAAAAGTTGGTATAGTCAAAGCTAAGGTTTTTCTAGTAGCATGTATGGATGTGAAAATTGGACCATAAAGAAGACTGAGTGCTGAAGAATTGCTTCTTTTGAATTGTGCTGGAGAAGACTCTTGAGAGTCCATTGGACAGTAAGGAAATCAAACCAGTCAATCCTAAAGGAAATCAACCCTGACTATTCATTGGAAGGACTGATGGTGAAGCTCCAATACTTTGGCCACCTGATGTGAAGAGCTGACTCATAGGAAGAGACCCTGATGCGGGGAAAGACTGAAAGCAAAAGAGAAGGGGGCAAAGGATGAGATGGTTAGATAGCATCACCAATTCAATGAACATGAATTTAAGCAGACTCTGCGAACTAGCTGAAAAAACACTACCATCAAAAACATTCATAATACTTCAACACCAGAATACACCTTCAAGCTTACATGAAACATTGACCAAGAGACCATATCCTGCACCATAAAACACACTGCAATAAATTTAGAATAGAAATACAAAGCATGCTCTTAGACCCCAATGAAATTATGCTAGAAATCAATACTGAAAAACAAATGTTAACAAAGTAAAGTGAACCAGAATTTTAATTTATGAATAGTGCTTAGTGGGAAAAATACAGTATTGAAAGCATACATTAGAAAAGATGACCTAAAATCATTACTCTTAAGCTTCCATTTTAATAAACTGGATTTAATTTACTCTTCTTTTTCTAAACTGTAGAAAAAATAAGTAATTAAAAACAGCAGAAATAAATAAAAAAATAAAAAATAAATAAAATTGTAATAGGAAGCCAAGACTGGTTCTTTGAAAAGATCAGTAAAACCAATAAGGCTCTAGCTAGGCTAAGAAAAAAAGAGAAGACATAGATTACTAATACTAGATTACTAATCTCAGAAATCAAATAGGTGACAACACTACAGGATGAGTCCATGGACAGTAAAAGAATAATGAAAGAATATTAGGAACAGTGGAGGCACCAAAATTTGATAACCCAAATGAAATAGACCAATTCCTTCAAAGACACAATCTGCCAATACACACACAAGAAAAAACAGAGAATCTGAAAGTCTTTTCTTAAACGAAACTGAATGATTAACAACCTTCCAAAACAGAAAGAACCAGGCCCAGATGAGTTCACTAGTGAATTCTACCAAATATTTACAGAAGAAATTATACAAATTCTCTACCATTTCTTCCAGAAGATAGGAGAAGAAGGAATAATTTCTAATTTTGAGGCCAGCATCACCCTCGTACCAAAACCACACAAAGACATTACAGGAAAACTTAAAGATCAGTATTCTTTCATAAACAGATGTAAAAATCCTGAACATAATATTAGAAAATCAAATCCAACAATGTATAAGAATTAAACACTACAACCAAGTGCAATTTATTCCAGGTATACAAGATTGGTTCAACATTTAAAAATCAAGTGATGTAATCCATCACATAAACAGGCTAAAAGAAAAACCACAAGATCGTATCAAAAGACAGAAAGATATTTGATAAAATCCAACATTCATTTACAATAGAAACTAGCAGCAAACTAAAAACAGATAGGAACTTCCTCAACCTGATAAAGAACATCCACAGAAAATATCATACTCAGCTGGTAAGAAAGCTTTCTCATTAAGGTCAGGGAACAAGGCAAGGATGACCTCTTAGCACTCAGTTTCAAAATCAAACTAGGAAGTCCTAGCTAATGCCACGAGATAAGGAAATAAAAAGTATAAAGACTGGGAAGAAAGAAAACTGCCTTTGTAAATGACATTATCATCTATGTAGAAAATCCAAAAGAATCAACCAAAAAAATCCTGAAACTAACAATTACAGCAAGGTTACAGGATACAAGGTTAATATACAGAAGTCAGTTGCTTTGCTATATACCAGCAGTAAGCAATACTACTTACATTAGCACCTCAAAAATTACATACTGAGGTATAAATCTCACAAGATATGTACAAAATCTATATGAACAGAAGTGTGAAACTACAAAAATAAGATATAAATAAATGGAGAGATTCCATGTCATGGATCAGAAGAGTCAATAACGATGTCATTTTCCCGAACTTGATCCATAGGTTCAATGCCATTCCAGTCGAAATCACAAAAAGCTATTTTGTGGGTATTGCCAAATTGATATATGGAAAGACAAAAGACAGGCAATAAGCAGTATACTGAAGAAAAGTCAAGTCGAGACACTGACATTACCCAACTTCAAGAAATACTATAAAGCTACAGAAATCAAGACAGTGCAGTTAATGGAAAAAGAATAGAGAAACAGATGAGTGGAACAAAATAGAGGCGAAAATCAGATCAGATCAGTCGCTCAGTCGTGTCCGACTCTTTGCAACCCCATGAACTGCAGCACGCCAGGCCTCCCTGTCCATCACCAACTCCCGGAGGTCACTCAGACTCACATTCATCGAGTCAGTGATGCCATCCAGCCATCTCATCCTCTGTCGTCCCCTTCTCCTCCTGCCCCCAATCCCTCCCAGCATCAGAGTCTTCTCCATTGAGTCAACTCTTCGCATGAGGTGGCCAAAGTACTGGAGTTTCAGCTTTAGCATCATTCCTTCCAAAGAAATCCCAGGGCTGATCTCCTTCAGAATGGACTGGTTGGATCTCCTTGCAGTCCAAGGGACTCTCAAGAGTCTTCTCCAACACCACAGTTCAAAAGCATCAATTCTTCGGCGCTCAGCCTTCGTCACAGTCCAGCTCTCACATCCATACATGACCACAGGAAAGACCATAGCCTTGACTAGGCGAACCTTTGTTGGCAAAGTAATGTCTCTGCTTTTGAATATGCTATCTAGGCTGGTCGTAACTTTCCTTCCAAGGAGTAAGCGTCTTTTAATTTTATGGCTGCAGTCACCATCTGCAGTGATTTTGGAGCCCAGAAAAATAAAGTCTGACATTGTTTCCACTGTTTCTCCATCTATTTCCCATGTAGTGATGGGACCAGATGCCATGATCTTCGTTTTCTGAATGTTGAGGTTTAAGCCAACCTTTTCACTCTCCACTTTCACTTTCATCAAGAGGCTTTTTAGTTCCTCTTCACTTTCTGCCATAAGGGTGGTGTCATCTGCATATCTGAGGTTATTGATATTTCTCCTGGCAATCTTGATTCCAGCTTGTGCTTCTTCCAGCCCAGTGTTTCTCGTGATGTACTCTGCATAGAAGTTAAATAAGCAGGGTGACAATATATAGCCTTGACGTACTCGTTTTCCTATTTGGAACCAGTCTTTTGTTCCATGTCCAGTTCTAACTGTTGCTTCCTGACCTGCATACAGATTTCTCAAGAGGCAGATCAGGTGGTCTGGTATTCCCATCTCTTGAAGAATTTTCCACAGTTTATTGTGATCTACACAGTCAAAGGCTTTGGCATAGTCAATAAAGCAGAAGTAGATGTTTTTCTGGAACTCTCTTGCTTTTTCCATGATCCAGCAGATGTTGGCAATTTGATCTCTGGTTCCTCTGCCTTTTCTAAAACCAGCTTGAACATCAGGAAGTTCACGGTTCACATATTGCTGAAGCCTGGCTTGGAGAATTTTGAGCACTACTTTACTAGCGTGTGAGATGAGTGCAATTGTGCGGTAGTTTGAGCACTCTTTGGCACTGCCTTTCTTTGGGATTGGGATGAAAACTGACCTTTTCCAGTCCTGTGGCCACTGCTGAGTTTTCCAAATTCGCTGGCATATTGAGTGCAGCACTTTCACAGCATCACCTTTCAGGATTTGGAATAGCTCCACTGGAATTCCATCACCTCCACTAGCTTTGTTCGTAGTGATGCTTTCTAAGGCCCATAGTCCCACACAAATATAGTCAACTGATCTTTGACAAAGACAACTCAGTGGAGACAGGATAGTTTTCAACAAAAGGTACTGGAACAAATGCAAAAAACTCAATCTAGACACAGACCATATACCTTTCACAAAAATTAGTTCCAAATGTATCACAGACATAAGTGTAAAAAACAGAATTTTAAAAATTCTGGAAGGTAACATCAGAGAAAATTAAGAGGCCTTGGGTTTGGCAATGGTTTTTAGGTACAATACCAAAAGTGCATTCCAGTAAAAAGAAAAAGTAAGTTGGACTTCAATAGTTTAAAACACTTATGCTCTATGAAAAACCCTGTTGAGATATGAAAATACAAAGTGGGAGAAAATATTTGCAAAATACATGATAAAGGACTTATACCCATATATAAAGAACTCTTAAATCTCAACAATAAATTAATAAATGGACAAAAGATCAGAATAGACACCTCACCAAAGAAGTTATACACATGGCAAATAAGTATGAAAAGATGCTAGCAACATATGTCATTACATTCCCTAATGTAGTGGTAGTAACGAGATACCACCACACATCTATGCTACTGCTGCTGCTGCTAAGTCCCATCAGTCGTGTCTGACTCTGTGCGACCCAATAGATGGCAGCCCACCAGGCTCCTCCATCCCTGGGATTCTCCAGGCAAGAACACTGGAGTGGGGTGACATTTCCTTCTCCAATCTACACATCTATAAGAATGGCTAAAATCCAGAACACTAACAGCACCGATGCTGGTGAGAATGCAGAGCAACAGGAACTCACATTCCTTGCTGGTAGGAATGCATACTTTGAAAACACTTCAGCAGCTTCTTACAAAGGTAAATAGAGGTTTACTGTACAGTCCAGTAATTGCACTCCTAGACATTTATCCAAATGAGTTGAAACTTATTCTACACAAAAATCTGCACATAAGTGTTTATAGCAGCTTTAGTCAGAATTGCCAAAAACTGTAAACAACCAAGATATTCTTCAGTAGATCAGCAGATAAACTGTGGTACATTCACAGCAATAAAAAGAAATAAGCTATCAAGCCAAGAAAAGGCATAAAAGCACTTTAAATGCAAATTACTAAATAAAAGAAGCCAATCTAGAAAAGGTACCAATTCCAAGCTATATGATAATCTGGAAAAGGCAATACAATGGATACGGTAAAAGGTCAGTGGTTGCCAGAGGGAGTGAGCAGAGAGGATCACCGAGGGGACTTGAGGGCAGTGAATCTATGCTGTATCATATTTAATAATGAATACATGACAATACGCATTTGTCACAACCCACAGAACTGAGCAACACGAATAAACTAAGGACTTTTGTTATTAACAATGTATCAAGTTTGGCTCATCAATGATAAGATATATTCCATACTTAAGGCAAAAGGAGAATAATGAAGTAAGCTGGAGGGTGGGGGGCAAACATGGGAAATCTTTGTATTTTCTGCTTAAATTTTTCTGTAAACTTTCTAAACTGCTCTAAAAAATAAAGTATTCTATTTTACTTTAAAAATCATAACCAGCTTCAATTGCTTTTAAAAACGCTTAAGTTCTTCCTAAGTTGCTGGTCACTATTATAAATTTGAGGAAAAAATATACATGCGTATTGAAATTTTTAAGAAGTGACAGAAGAAAAAAACTGTCTGACTTACCTGTTGCTTCAAAGGTCAGCTTTATGGAATCCCAGGGTGTCTGTTCTTTGGATACAAGTCTGAAATGAGCAGGTTCTCTTGGAGCAACTTCTGGGGCAGGAAGATACCAGTTTTTCCTATTTGGAAAGGTAACTTCAATATTTAAGTTGCTTTATTGATTAACTTCTAGCTGTAACTCACGGACACGCTCAGAATATAATAAACACATAAACTCTGATGGAAATGATGATAAACAATGTCAGTTTCTCTGAAGCCCAGGTTATTATGTAGTAAAACCTTCCTGAAGTTAAGAACAAGGATCCCAGGTGATCTGTGTTCCATTACCCATACTATTTCTTCTCCTCCATTCCTTCACTGCCAAACCATTAAACTTCCCAGAAATAAAACAATTAGAAACTGATGCTTAGCTACTTGCTACCTGTTAGACCAGTTAAGAGGGCTACCCTTTGTTCAGGTTTCTAGAGGAAAGACGTCCTAAATTTGAAAAAGCAAATTTTGAAGGAAAAAAAAACAAAACAAAACAAACAACTCCTGAGTGCTTTATCTGTAGTGATATCAGAGCTTTTGTAGTGATATAAAAAAAAAATAATATAAACAACACTCAACTTGTGTGTTAACCAGTTTAAATAACAGAGTACTGACAGAGTGACAGGAACTGAGAACACACTAAGCCCTAACTTAAAGCAGAGAAGTAATGAGCCAACCTGATGAGGAAGTGCACAGGGAGATACCAAGGGAACCCACAGAGCGGGGCGCTCTCCTCACACTCAGCTCGGACGGTATCGTTGATCTCAGGAATGTGAGGTGTTATGTGAGACATGCCGGTATAATCAAATCCATTGATCCATACTCCAGAGTCCCGTTTTACTACGTTTCCATCCAGATCATGAAATGTTCTAGTCGTATGCTGAGAAGAACAAGCCTAATGAGCAAACTACTGTTTGAACTCCTTCACCCACATCCCTGCCCCACAGGAACAAAAATGACTAGGTGACAATACCAAAAAATGAAAAGGCTACCGAGCAACAGGAACCCTCACACACCACTGGCACCAATACTTCAGGAGCCTGCTTAGCATCACCTCGTAGTTAGCATGCACATACCCTTCACGCCAGCAACTCCACTCCTGAGTGTGGACCTTAGAGAAACTTGAACGGGGTACAAGAGTGTTGGTTCCGCACTGTCTGTATTAGCAAAAACTGGATACAACCCAAATGTCCATTAACAGTAGAATGGACAGATAAATTAGGGTGTCATCCTAGAACAGAAGTCTATTCAGCAATGAAAAATAGTGAACTACAGTGATACAATTCAACCTGCAACACTCTGATAGGCTGTTGGGCAATAAGAAGCAAAGTCACCAAAGAGCATTTATGGTTTGGCTTTATCTATAAGAAGCTCAAAAACAGACAAAACTTATATGTTGTTGTTTAGAGATTCATATATATGTGGTACAGTGATGGTTAACTGCAACCTTTAAGATAGTACTTTGGAGGGTGGTAAGAGGGAGAGGAGCAAGAGAGCTGGGGTTAAGAAGGGAACACAAGGGTTTTCTAAGGTGCAACTAATGATCCTTTAATTCAAGATGATTGTTTTACTATTTCTTACAAATATACTGCTATATTTGTATTTCATATAAATTTTTTTGAAAACCAACTATTTCAGATTTAAAACATATAAACACTAAAACTCCTAAAAGGTCTTAAATACATTCTAAAAGAAATATACACACACACACACCCCTTTCCCTTTCAGTCTGTTGCTGCTGCTGCTAAGTCGCTTCAGTCGTGTCCGACTCTGTGCGACCCCATAGACGGCAGCCCACCAGGCTCCCCTGTCCCTGGGATTCTCCAGGCAAGAACACTGGAGTGGCTTGCCATTTCCTTCTCCAATGCATGAAAGCGAAAAGTGAAAGTGAAGCCATTCAGTCGTGTCCGACTCTTAGCGACCCCATGGACTGGAGCCTACCAGGCTCCTCCATCCATGGGATTTTCCAGGCAAAAGTACTGGGGTGGGGTGCCATTGCCTTCCCCGTATGAAGCTAATTCATGTGCAAAGACAAACAGAAATCACAGCTCACCACTAGATGACAGACTTGTGGCTAACAGAAAGAAAAGGCACCTTGCTCCGTCCTGAATAGCTCTATTGACAGCAGAAACCACCCTGAAGAATATCAAATTCGAAAAGAAACAGTACAAAGGGCAGGGGTAAACCAAAGCCCACAGGCCAAATGGCCTGCTACTGTTTTTATAAAGAAGGCTTTACTGGAACATGGCCACATGCATCTGCTGGTATTGTCCATGGCAGCTTTCACTCTGTAAAAACAGAGACCACATGGCTGGCAGAGCCTAAAATATTTATTACCTGGCCCTTTATAGGAAAAATCTGCCAAGTTCTGAAACTGGAGAAGAAGAGAACCCCAAAACAAACCAAGACAGGAGTTTTTTAAAAATACTAAAAGTCTAGCTTCTCCTGATGACTACTGATGTAACATCAGTCACATAAAACGATCACTGTGCCCTACGGTCTGTAAACAAGGCATAGTGACTCTTCCTCAAAATCTCCTCTCTGATATTTAAGTTCAAACATACTATTATTAACTTACTCAAGTCTTTGAATAGTAACCTAGGTTATGACTCTTGGCTTTTCTGTTTGGCCACTCCATGCCCTCTAACAGGAAGAATGAAAATAAGATGACTTATGTTCAAGTTCTTTTTCCTGTTTTTTACAAGCTCTAAAAAGTTTGCAGAAAAACCTGAATCTAAGAAAGTTGTAAATCTCATTCTATTAATATCTAAGTTGTTATACTTTCACTATGCCCGTATTACCTTGAATATTACCTAAGATCAATCTTACTGGCATTTTTAAGAATCTGTTTCCTTTTGCCAGTTGATAGGAGTTCATATTTTTACTCAGTCTGCAGACAGCTTTACAATCTGTACTTCTAACAGTTCATTACCCCATGATACATACATCCTCTTGTTTTTCTAAGTACATTTTTGTAATTTCAACAGTAGTAAAAACAAACAGAGGTTTCCATTCAGTCCCTTGGGAGAAGGGTTTCTAGCTGATCAGAATGCCTCTCGATGGTCAATCTTTTCCTCACTGCCTTACACAAAATAGTCAAGGTACAATTAACAGGTCAACAGTAGAAAAGTCACTTACGTGTTTTGAGCTTTACTGTTGACTAGTGAAGCTCAAAACACCATAAGCCTTTCCTGTCTAGAATCTCAAATAGCTCACACAAAATCACTCTTACCTGAAGAAACACTCTCTTTGGCTTTGGACTGGCAGGGTTGGAGCTGTACGGGAAAAAAGTTCCACTGCAAACAAGGACGAATGTAACTGTACATACCAAAGTTAAACTTAGCATTGTTCTTTTTGTGCTTTTGGCAAGGTAGATGAAGTTAATCTAAAAACACAAAAACAGAAAAATTACCATTGGCAGGAAAGTGGTTTTAGTGACTTTCTAACAGGCATTGTAGCAGATAATGAAGGACATATATCAGCATGTGCTAACATACTCCAGCTTCCAGTACAAAAGGCACTAATTATAAGGGATTTCCATCACAAGTCAAGAGTCTAAATAAATGAGAGATGCCCCTATCTGCATGATGATGGCTTCCTGACAGGCAGCCAGACAGTAAGGGGGATCAGGGAAACTGAGACAGGGTCTCTGCTCAGTCAAGAGATTAGAGCATGTACATCTGTCAGTCAAACCATGGCCTTATTTAATTTCTGATTCTATCAATACTCTGTAGCCAAAACTGTACAGCAGACAACTATTTAACTGTACTAGACATCAGGACATCTTTTTATTAAAGAAGTAACCTTTCATGCAAGTAAGCAGGACTATTTGAAAACAAAACTCAAGTTCTATTTGTAATGCTTTCCTCAACATGCCCAGGTGCTGCTGCTGCTGCAAGATTCACCTAAATGAGCACTGAGATGCACCTTCAAGACTGCCTGTGAACCTGCATGTAAGGAAGAACTGCTATAAAAGTAGTTCTGCACTTGAAACTTACACAGTATCATAAATCAATTTTTAGTTCAATTGGAAAAAAAACAAAACTCTGAAAACTGAAACAAACTAGGAAAATAAAAGTCATTCTGCTCCTTTCACTGCCGAGTTAACCAAAGCCAACACAAAACAACAAATCTGAACTTGGGCAGGAAAAACAAGTGGCTCAGTCTCAAGATGGGCATCCTGAAAGTCCTAAATATATTAGTTTCTTAATTGCAGTGAAATCACTGAATTAAAGTTTTAGGGGACACACAACTCATAGAATATGTTCACAGATCCCTTAGGGGTTCTGAAGGAGCCACTCCAAGAAACAATGACCTAATCCCAGCTCCCCTTATTGGCACCTTCCCAGGGTCAATAAAAAGAAAAGTGAAGAACATAAAGGTGAAAATATTTTTTTGAGATGAAAATGAAAAATTATTCATACCAAGTACTCAACTACATGAAACTAATAAAGAGATTTTATATCTACAGTGTAACATGTGCCATCCAGAGTAATCTCCAGCACAGGAGTACTGGCCTTATGTTTTCACACTGGAGCCAGAAAGGAGAAAAAGTACCCAATGATTTAGGGTAGTAAGTTAGCAAAACACAGTTTGTTACCCTGTCTGTCCCTCTTCCTCCTAGGAGTCACAATATTTAAAATGTGGCTCCTTAGCACAGCATAAAATACCCTGCCACGAAGTGAGTTTCACCTCCAGTGGAAGGTTGGTGAGGTTTTGGTACAGAGTCACATGGGTCCAGATAAAATCTCCCTGTGGTTCCTGTCATTTTCCACCTAGAGCTGTCCTACAGCTTCCGGTTCGGCTATAGTTCCCACATCCACATTCTCTCTTCTCCAGGTTATGAGGCTCATCTTCTGCCTCTTCTGTCCACCTTCTGGAAGAGGCTTGGTTAATGGTGATAAATGAAAAAGTGATCACAGAGGGAGAGAAGGAAGAAGAGAATGGCCTAAGTAACAATGTGTCTGGATCCCACTGTCTTAACTGTCACTATCTTTTGTCTTAAATATTATATCTGATATGGTTCCAAAATGGGTGTGAATGAAAATGAAGAGAAGCATGAGAAGGGACTATGGAATGTCCAGTGTGTACCGGCGTTTTCTGTTTCTCTCTGACAGTTTCCTCCTGATCCCCCTCCTATCAGGAGTCTCATGTAATCAATATAACCATGATGGCCCCAGCACAGGATAACTCCCAGAAGCCTGTTAACCAGTCATTTGACAGCAATTTAATTGCTTCCTAGCAAATATAGTTAATAAATCCCCAGAGACTTAGAGAAAAGCTTTCAGAAGTATGCATTATGGTTCAATTCTCCACTACCCAAGGAGAAAAGGCTCACTCTATTAAAAAGCCACTATCTATAACACAGGTACACACAAATAAGAGTGAAGAGAATGGTAACCCGCAGCATCAAAGAGCAGCAGTTATCTCACATCATAATGACAATCAAATTAGAGCTAAAAATATTCCAAGAGGCACCTCCAAAAGCTTTCCTAATAAAATGTAATTTAGAAGATAATAACTTTAATCTAGTTGTTTATGGTTTCAAAGATTTCCATGCTTTGGGGTCACTCCCAGTTTTCAGGGTTCATTTTGTCCTCGGTTCATATGGAACTGATCTGAAATGCCCCACACTTTGATCCTCTTTTATGAGCCATCAAGAGCCTTCATTCATGGAAGATGATTTAAATACATTTGGGGGGTGGAGGATCCAGTTCATAACTTCTTTTTTACTCTAGATTAAACCTAATCTACATATGACAACACTACAAACTCCTTTAATTCTCACAACAGCCAACCTATCAAGAAACACAGAGGATTTAAAGGCTTAACATTAAAACCAAGAGAAGTAAACCTTGAAGGGAACAAAGAGCACTTTAGAATTTTCCATCCATCCCTGCAAATACCAGTAAAGACTTAACCATAGTATTAATGGTAAAAAAAAAAAAAAGTTCTGTGTATCAGAATTACTCTACAGGGCTATAGACACAGTCACATACACAGCTATTTATTGGTGATTTGGGAGAAGGAAATGGCAACCCACTCCAGTATTCTTCCCTGGAAAATCCCATGGGTAGAGGTACCTGGCCAGCTACAGGCCATGGGGTCACAAAGAGTCGGACACGACTTAGTGACTAAACAAGGACAAACTGTCTATTGAAGGGACTTCCATGGACAGTGCTGATCATGCATGTGGTATTCTGATCTTTTACTGTATTGGTGTGAAAAGCTCATTGCCATCTCCATGGAGGAAAGAATTGTAAGAGTCATAACTACTTTTTCTGTTTTGTCCCCTAGCCTCAAGTCTCAGAGTATAACTCCAGGTATTCAATGACTATGTCTTACTCTTAGGAACTGCAATGAAAAGAACCACAGAACTGGGGAGTGCTAACACCACGCCAAGGGCAGAGCTCCGCTTGGAGTTTGTCCAGCAGGGTGGATGTTATCCACTCTGCACCATTTCTTCCCCCATTCCCCTCTGGAGAGTCCCAGGGAAGAGAAGCAGGCATGGCAAAGGCAGGACTCTCTCCCCGCAGGTGGAACACGGACAGCAAAATGGCAAGGGCTGTGACGTGTTCTCATTACTTGGTAAATGAGCATGCTCGGGTGCTCTAAGTGTGTCACTCAAGGACACAGACTCAACTAGTGACCTTGGCAGTGCCAGCAGTGAGGCAGGTGAATGACAGTGGAAAAGTCCCCATCAGAATGAGTCTCCCTTCACTGGCTCTATCAGCAACGGTGAAACTACCACGTATTTATTAACACTTGCCTCTAGTCGGTAAGTTCAAAACACAGTCTAAAAATTCACCACCAAGCAATCTCTACCATTTCTCACTTGGTATTCCTTCCACACATTCATATTCAGGTGGTTTGAAAGCTATCTGAAAAGAAGTATCATCAGAGGATTTGGGAGCATGAGGAGGCAAAAGTAACAAACCCCTCCTTCTACGTTTTCTGACCACACCGAACCTATAATATGCACCCATTTCTTTGGCTTAAGAGTAGAAAAAGTGTTGGCCACTCAGTCGTGTCTGAGTTTGCGACCCCATGGACTGTAGACCGCCAGGCTCTTCTGTCCATGGAATCTTCCAGGCAAGAATACTGGAGTGGGTTGCCATTTCTTTCTCCAGGGGATCTTCCCGGCTCAGGGGTTGAACTCAGATCTCTTGCATTTCAGGCGGATTCTTTACAGTCTGAGAAACCAGGGAAGCTCTTCAATACTATTTCATAAGATCTAGCATGGTTAATGGCACCCCACTCCAGTACTCTTGCCTGGAAAATTCCATGGGCAGAGGAGCCTGGTGGGCTGCAGTCCATGGGGTCACTAAGAGTCCGACATGACTGAGCGACTTCACTTTCACTTTTCACTTTCATGCATTGGAGAAGGAAGTGGCAACCCACTCCAGTGTTCTTGCCTGGAGAATCCCAGGGACAGTAGAGCCTGGTGGGCTGTCGTCTCTGGGATCGCACAGAGTCGGACACGACTGAAGCGACTTAGCAGCAACAGTAGCGGCAGCATGGTTAAACTCATCATATATTTATATATAAAATGAAGAAGGAAATGTAAAAAAAAAAAAAACTTTTTCCTTACAAAATAGGATGAGAGAATCATGGTACAACCAGCCAAAGTAGAGGCCAGCACAACGTCAGGTGGAATTTCCGAACCACTCCTGCCAAGGATAGGGGTAAACATCTCAAATACGGCCCAGATGAGGTACAGTGCGTACAGGTATGGAATAAACATCCCCAAAAGGTAAAAGGCAATAAATTTTCCTCCAGCACCTAGAGAAAAAGAGAAAGAAAACATACATCTCTGAAATTCTCCAGTGAGATAACAACTTTTTATAGCAACAGTGTATCTTTACACCTAACAAAAATTAGGTTAGCGGTGACTTGGCCTTTTGGTACATGTTATGAACAGAGATAAAACACTTTGAGAGGGTAAAATAAAAATAAGAAAACAAAAGATGTAATATATTACCATGTGTTCATTTATGTGAGAATGATGGGTATAAGATAAACATCTGTGTGATCTTTAAACAGCAACAATTTTGAAAGCCTACCCAATAAAATCAAATAAGGAGACAAGTTTCTGGAAGACTTAATGTATTTTAAGTCATTTCCCATTTGTATTGCAACCAAAAATACCCTACCATGCTGCTTCAAGTCCTTTTGCACGCAAAGCTTTGTGAGCAACGGGAATGCCACCCAGACAACACTAATAAATGCAGAGCAGAGCCCTCGGTAAGTGAGAGCTGTAAGGAGCCCACAGTGTACAAACAACGAGACATCAAAAAACACTTCTCCCAGATATTGGCCACTGGCATTCTGAAAGAAAGAAAATACAGACAACTCATCAAGATCTTCTACTGCAGTATAATTTCCACTGCTCAGAAAAGCTACATTTTGTCTTAAGCAGGGTCTATCCTTTATGAAGTAAACACGGACAAAGCTACCTCCTCTCACGAAGCAATAAGTTCAAATTGCTGCACAGGAAAGGAGAATTTAACAAGTTAGGGTAAAAACATCATTACTCATATATAAGCTTTCCCTCCACTGGGCTGAGAGACCTTTGGAAATGTTCTAAAGTAGAAGAAAGGACTTCCCTTAAAACATTCACTACTATAAGCTCTTTTATTCATGAAACTTTCAAAGAATGTCAAGCCAACCAGAGAAACAACCCATGTGAAGAACAGTATAAGCTGTTGCAGCACCTCCAACAGCATGCCTCAAGAACTGCAGGACCTTTAGAGCACAGGGCCATGGGGGATTTGATCAACACTTTTTGAGCTTTGAAGTCTGAAAGTCTGAGGATTCCTGTACAGCACCTTGAGTTCTGCAGAAGAAAGTTGCCTTATGAACTTTATACATTTTAACTTCTGCACCAGTGATTTCTTAGTGTAAACATGAAAGTTATAATTTCGGTGCAGAAACATCAAAACAGAAATAGATACGTTTAAGCTTTTCTCTCTCCTCTGCCTTCTCATTTCCGTACAGTCCAAGGCATGTTTGTTAAAAGGGCCCCTACTTCAAAAATGCAAGAGAGTTTCAGTCACACGTGTTTCAAAACAAACTAAAGGTCACTTGACAAACTCCCTTGGGCAATGAGACAGGCTATTGTTGGTAAAATATTAGATGTTCAACACTATTAATCAAGAGTCATGGTCTCTGAAAAGAATAAATAGTTCTCAGGATTCAATTTGAAGCCAGATTCCACTCAGATATTTAAAAACAAAGACATCAACAATGAAGACTGTAATAACTGAAGATGTTTTACACTGTTCCCACTTTGTACCAAGTTCAAACATCCCTCAAATCTAGCTCCCCTCTCCCCACCTCTATCACCCTTCCCCCTTCCAGTCCACTGGTAATGTATACTGTTACCAGTGTGTTCCTGCTGAATCACAAATCTTCTCATTCAATATCCTGCCTAGAAAGTTCAAACTGTGGCCCCAGTGATTTTTAGGGTTATGCTCTAACTATCAACCTTATCTTCACCACACTGAACTTTTTATTGCCTGTGACCCAAACACATCTTGTACATTCTGACCTTTGCCCATCAACCAGTTCCCTGGTACATTTCTACTCAGGCCACAAAAAACGCAGTTCAAATGTCACCACCTTCTTCATGAAGCCTTCCTGACTTCCACAAACAAAGTTAATCTCTCCTGGCCCTACAGTCCTACAGCACTGTGAAACTATCACTCTATTTCACTTTATCCCAGTGCATTGAACTCACTGTGGTTTCCCCATCATTTCATCCCCCAATGAGACTGTGACCTTCTCAAAGAAAAGACTAGGCCTGAGGATGGGAACCCACTGGGTACTCAAAGACAATATGAGACAAAAATGAAAATATTACTCTTTCTACTGTGCCTTCAGCCCAAAGTTTCATAATTGGACAACTGAAATTAGAATTTTACTAAGTATTCCTGTCTTACCCTCTACTGTACCCCAATGCCATATCAACCAGAGTGTCAGCCACACTCTGGTTACATCCCACTGCAGCAAGAATAAATACTTGAAATTAAGCCACATCATGTAGTTCTTTTGGAAACTGAAGTCATGAAGATATAAGTATTGGCTCAACCATAAACAGATGGCTAACCTCAGTGAATCTTTCTTCAATAGGGCCTGCCACACAGAAGGGCTCCTTACACCATATCCCAACATGAACTGAACTGAGACCAAGCTTCAGGTACTGAAGACATGCTAGTGAAAGTTTGCTGTTTACAGTCTTCCATGTCTCCAGTCTAGTCCCCAGCAGGACAAACTGAAATAAACAGGTGTGCACGTGCCATACTGAAATGATGGAAGAAAGAAAGATTTTCCCTTTTATTATCTTAGAAAATCAGAATGTGTGTGGCTTGCTCGCTCACTAATTATTCAGTTTTTAGTACTGCTCTCTCATAAACCTAATATTAACTTTGTTTTTACCAAACAAATGTATATAGTTGAAACCATGACTACAGCTATTTCTCTAAGACAGCATATATCATTTTGGAACTCTATCTCCCTTCCCTTTTTCTCCTCAGCAATGTGTCATTAACCCCCAGACCACCTAGCACGCTGACAGAATCTGTATCAACAACATACAGGTTTAAAAAAAAAAGTAAAGAAGACTGAACATGTTCAGTGCAGCTTTAGATGCAGTGCTCATCCAGGCAGAAAACAGTGTGTCAATTCTGTGCCAGAGACTGCCTAAGCATGGGGGACAGTGAAGAGAATCATCCCTGCCCTTAAGGAGCTGACAGTCCATCAGAGAACAGGGCTATTCAAATAAAAATAACCGGTGGTCCCAGGGAAGGCTGGCAGATTAAAGAGCATGGTTATAAAAACTGCCACTGTCAGCAGAGGCAGAAGGCTATGCTAACACGCCTTGCTGTCACCAACACCCCAAACACTGTTTGCCAGCCATGTAAACTCATTGATTTAAAGTCTGCAGCCCTCAGAATAAGTTTTCCAGAAAGTCAACATGGTTCTGGGAGTCAATTTTCCATAACCATGCCAAACAGTTTTTGGTGTCACAAAAGGCCAAACATAAGGAACCCCACCTGAGTTTGTCTTCAATCCTTGAAGGTGGCAGAAAGAAATCAATAAAAAAGCCCAACACTTACCACATAATAAAATCTTTTTGCAAGGGTATGTATGAATATTATTTTGGCTACAGCTGCAGTTCCATATAGACAAACGGAGACATAGAAGTGGTTATACCATGAGAGGGACTGTCCAATAAGGGAGATGAACACTGCTATAATGAGAACTGTAACCAAGCTGGTAAACCAGCTTATCAGAGTGATGCCAAGTCCACAGAAGAAGTCCTTTGTGTAGGTAGCAGCTGATGGAGAGAAAACAAGAGTAGTGATCACTGTCTTTATCAAATCAATTTCACAACCAGTTAGTAGAATTAAAGGAATAAACATTAAAACAAAATTTACCACTATAATTGAAAATATTAAAATTTCCTAGGGGTAAGGTTTGTTAAACATTACAACAAGGAAAGTATCAGTGAATAAAATTCAAGTATGAACATTTGCTGAGAGTCTGTGGGTACAAAGGACCCAAAGAGGTAAGTCTTCAGGAAAAGTTCAGCTATATTCCTGACTGGGAAAGGGAGTCATCTTGATTTTTATCACCTCTGGAATGCTTTGTGTATTGAAATAACAGCAAAAATGGAAGGCAGAGTTACATATAAAGTCTTACCAAAAGAAATTTAACACAGGAAGAGAAGCAGCATGAGAAAATAACCAGTGATAAAGGAATATTTAAATCGCTGCTAAATATCTGACCTGCTAACAGCACACACTAACTTAAGACTATAAAAGAGTTCAAGCAGAAGCAGACCAATTTAACCAGAAGCAGTTCATTCATACTCCAGAACAGGGAGCTACTGGTCTGCAATGTGGACAACACTTTTTAAGGGACTCTTCACTAAAAGTCAATCTTTACAAACCATTTTCTACAAGCTTTTGAAGTACTTCCATGAAGTGCATAAGTATATAAAAATTGCATGCTTCACCAAGACTAAAAGTATAATGAGCATATAACCCTGATACTCATTTAGAAATTTCTTCAGTTCAGTTGCTCAGTTGTATACAACTCTTTGCAACCTCATGGACTGCAGCATGCCAGACTTCCCTGTCCATCACCAACTCCCAGAGCTTGCTCAAACTCATGTCCATTGAGTCAGTAATGCCATCCAACTGTCCGTTGGATGTCATTCTCTTCTCCTGCCTTCAATCTTTCCCAGCATCAGGGCCTTTTCCACTGTGTCAGTTCTTCACATCAGGTGGTCAAAGTATTGAAGTTCCAGCTTCAGCATCAGTCCTTCCAATGAATATTCAGGACTGATTTCCTTTAGGACTAGTTTGATCTCTTTGCAGTCCAAGGGACTCAACAGAAGAATCTTCTCCAATACCACAGTGCAAAAGCATCAGTTCTTCGCTACTCAGCTTTCTTTATGGTCCAACTCTCACATCCATACATGACTACTGGAAAAACCATAGCTTTGAATAGATGGACCTTTGTCAGCAAAGGAATGTCTCTTCTTTTTAATACGATGTCTAGCTTTGTCATAGCTTTTCTTCCAAGGAGCAAGCGTCTTTTAATTTCATGGCTGCAGTCACCATCTGAGTGATTCTGGAGCCCAAGAAAATAAAGTCTGTCACTGATCCATCGTTTCCCCATCTGTTTGCCATGAAGTGATGGGACCAGATGGCATGATCTTAAGTTTTTTGAATGCTGAGTTTTAAGCCAGCCTTTTCACTCTCCTCTTTCACTAAGAGGCTCTTTAGTTCCTCTTCGCTTTCTGCCATAAGGGTGGTGTCATCTGCATATGTGAGGTTATTGATATTTCTCCCAGCAATCTTGATTCCAGCTTGTGCTTCATCCAGTCCAGCATTTCACATGATATACTCTTCATATAAGTTAAATAAGCAGGGTGAAAATATACAGCCTTGACATACTCCTTTCTCAATTTGGAACCAGTCTGTTGGTCCATGTTCTAACTGTTGCTTCTTGATGTGCATACAGATTTCTTAGGAGGCAGGTATGGTTGGCAGAGGTATTCCCATCTCTTGAAGAATTTTTCCACAATTTGTTGTGATCCACACAAAGGCTTTGGTGTAGTCAATAAAGCAGAAGCAGATGTTTTTCTGGAACTCTCTTGCTTTTTCTATCCAACGGATACTTATTGGCAATTTGATCTCTGGTTCCTCTACCTTTTCTAAACCCAGCCTGAACCTCTGGAAGTTCTCAGTTTATATACTGTTGAAGCCTCACTTGGAGAATTCTGAGCGTTACTTTGCTAGCATGTGAGATGAGTGCAATTGTGTGGTAGTTTGAGTATTCTTTGGCATTGCCTTTCTTTGGGATCGGAATGAAAACTGACCTTTTCCAGTCCTGTGGCCAATGCTGAGTTTTCCAAATTTCCTGGCATACTGAGTGCAGCACTTTCACAGCATCATCTTTTAGGATTTGAAATAGCTCAACTGGAATTCCAGCACCTCCACTAGCTTTGTTCATAGTGATGCTTCCTAAAGCCTACTTGACTTCAATTCCAGGATATCTGGCTCTAGGTGAGTGATCACACCATCATGGTTATCTAGGTCATTAAGATCTTTTTTGTATAATTCTTCTGTGTATTCTTGCCACCTCTTGTTAGGTCCATACCATTTCTGTCATTTATGTAAGAAATTTCTTACAATAGTGTAAATCAAATGTTATTTTTCTTAAGATTTGTAACTTCTTGGAAAGATACAAGAAAAGTGCCAAAAAACTTTAGGTAAACTCTATACCCACCCAGTATTGTAGTTTTAGAGGAAAATACTTACTCTTATATTTGGGATGCAGTAATTTCCTTCCCAGGTATAAAACAACAGCCATTACCACCATATAGTTAATTATTGAGCCAACACGAGACGGGTAGGCGATGACAAACAGGCCAAGCACATCAAAGAAGACCATGTTTCCATGTTGATACTTAGAAGAAGAAGCCAACATATCAGATGTAGCTAGATATTTAAGAACTGCTAAAATGTTGTCACCTATTAGTAAAAAGAAATGAAAGGTAACAACGTTGAATAAACCATCCACCACTGGAGTCAAGGAGTACCTAGAAAGTCTATGAGTAGAAACAGCTTTCTACCGTCCTACTGTTCGCCCCAGTTTTTCTTGCTAAATCTCTTATAAGGTCCGTGCCCTCCACGCTATTTCTTCTCTGCTTTGAAGCTCAGTGACCTGGTCTTCATCCTTTCTCTTCTAGGTATTATAGCTACTTCCTGATCAACTGTACCCTCACTGGTGACAAACCCAACAGCTATTTCTCAGTCTCTATTCATTTAATATATACTTAATGTAGTGGACACTGCTCTGACATAGAAATTCAGTGGGGAACCAAGAACCTAAAGAAGTTCTCAGACACCAAACAAGTTATTACACATGTATTAAGAATTAATAAGGACTTCCCTGCTGGTCCAGTGGTTAACAATGCAGGTTCAACCCCTGTTCAGGGAACTAAGGTCGCACATGCCATGGGGCAACTAAGTCCTCATGCCTACTCTACTGAGCCCACACTCTGGAGCCTGTGTCCACAACTGGAGAAGCCTGCATGCCCGAATCAAAGATCCCTGTGTGCCACAACTAAGACCCGATACAGTAGAATAAATATTAAATAATAATAAGAAACGTCAATAACATCTCAACTAAAAAAAAGAAATAGTATGGAGAAAGTGCCCTAAGAACATATCAGGGAGACTAGTGGAGTTGGAGAAATCAAGGAACCACCTGAGGAAGTGAATTTCTAGCTAAAGGATGGCTAGGAGCTACGACAGGGGAGAGATTTTGTTTAGAGACCTGTGTAGATAAAGGCCTAAAGGCCCCGAGGAGGGGGAAAATGTCCAGAACGAGGAGCGAGAGTATTTTGCAATGAAGCTGGAGAGCAGGCTCAGTCATTGTCAGGCAGAAGCTGGCACCTCAGAGGCCGTCATAAGTATCTGTTACATCACATCAATCAGTGACTGAGTTTAAACTATAATGAGGAATTGTAAGAAGCTTTGAATGGCTGGCATATCCTGATGCTCATTCCATCCTGGATTTCCTCTTCTTTTCACTGAAGATACCACACTGTCTCACTGTGGGATTTCTTTCATTGGCTCTCCTGCCGCCTTCAAATGCATCTTCCCCTAAGCTCAGGTTTGTTTCACTCTTCCAAAAACCATTTCCATTGTCCAGACTTCTGTGGTTTTGACTGTGCCTTTAATTTCCAAACCCAGATACCCAGTTCTGCTATAGTCTCTAATGGCATATCTACATTTTCATCTGGTCAGTTCACAGACACCCTCTGTCTCATGTCTGACAGAGTTCACAGCCTCTTTCCCCTCCTCACTACTGCTCTGGGCAAGAGCCACCTTCCCATGTCCAATTATGGTCAATGATGTCATCTCTCCCCAGTCAGCCAGGCTTTACCCTCTGAGGTCTTCTTTGCTGCATCCATCTGATTCATCCCTGCTATGTAACCTATCAAGTCTTGTTGAGTTTTCATTCAAAATGTACCTAGTTTTCCACCCTTGCTTTCATGTCATCTTTCGCCAGCACTACGGTCTTTGTATTCCACACTAAAATTACTGTTGGAACAGCCCTGACTCTTGGCTCTCTCCTCTTCTCTCCCATACACTTCATACTGCATCACCAGACTGACAGCATTCTAAACCATCATTCATTCACATATGCAGGCCTTTAATGATCTCTTATTCCTACAGCATCCGCTTGCTGACTTTTAAAGCCATCTACAGCTTTCTCTGCCTCCACACACCTCTGCCTCATTTCCCTCTATGTCTGGAAAATGCAACCTCCATTCACACTGTAGTCTAACAGTCCTCGGCACAAACAAGCCCTACTCACGCAGAGCTCTTACTTGAACAGGATTTTTCCCACTGTGCCAAATTCCAACTCTTTGAAAGGCTCAGCCTCAGACTCACCTCCCCTGACTACTGCTGATGTCACTGGGAAACATTTTAACTCCCATCCTGACACCTGACCTGTATAATTGGCTCACCTGTCCTCACCACCCAACCTTAGATCAATATAACTTTTCCATACCTGGGCAAGTTGCCCAAATATGTGTTTGTGCCACCTCCAATGTACAGCTTCCATTTTGGCTACACTCAATACTCAGCAATGTTTCTATAACCCTAGGTCAACTCCCTTTCAAATTCCTCATAATGAACAGTCTTAGGTTTTTAACTGCTAACTAGAGTTCAAGGCTAAAATTTAAAGCCTAATCTAACTCCAAAGCCCCACTTCATTCACACCATACACTGCCTCCCTAGTGCACAGGACACAGAGTATCTATAGCCTCACAGGTCATCCATAATATTCCATCTTTACATCAAAAGTCTAAATGAGAATACCAACCTGCTCTCTGAATGGAATCTGTTAGAATTCTGTCCGCTGTGTCATACTTGGTGTGATAAATGTATCCATTCTCAATAAAAGCTAAGTCTATTCCTAAGACATACAGAAAAAAACAAAACAAAACAAAAGTCATTTTACTTTAAAGATCGACCTCAATTTAAGGCCTCTTTGTTTAATGTATTAAATTCCTAAAAGACATCAAAGCAGTAGCATGACTGCTTGGTCACATTCATGAAGGAATGATGAAATTCTCATCATATAGCTATGGTACATAACTCAATATATAATGACTGGGGCATTACAAGTCTCACAGCAAGGAGTAGGAATACTGGCATGGGAGGTCATCAAAACTTTACCATCTATAACCTTGCCAGGCCAGAGCCAAATTTTAACTTTAAATAAGCTGTACAAGTCCCCAGGGCAGTTGGCAAAGCAAGGTAACAATGAAAAAGATCCCTGAAGGATCTATCACCATCTTTTGGGAATGAAGTGCTAACAATTCTCCCCTGTTCTTCTGTCACACTGTGGGCCAAGATGACATGTTCTAGAAAAAGGAAGCATTTAAAGTAAATTGGAGTTTAAAAGAAAAGGAGACTATCAGGAACTCTCTTTCAGTGAGTCAGTATATACAGTTCTCACATAAAAATCTGCTCTCAGAAAATGCTGCTTACTCACAAACTTCCAAAAAGTAAGACTTGTTTTTAATTAATCATTGTCATAGAAAAGTCCATAACAATTGACAATACCTGGAATGTTCCCAAAATCCCTGTAGATCCGGAAGTCAGTATCTGAAGGAATGATTCCACTCTGGAAAACCTCCTGAGCCACCACCGAAGCAAATGGGTGTTTAGCTGCTGAGACATAAGCTTGGACCAACCAAGGATTTTCAGGACCTGAAATGAAACATGACAATAATATGAGGTTAATCTGGAACTTTTCAACATACATAAAGTAGTTACTATGGTGATTTTGGGAGATAGGTCAAGAGTTTTGTTTTTTTAATCCTCTTTTCTATATTTTCCAACACTTCTTTGATAAATGTATATGATTCTTTTAAATGAAAAATAACCTTGTGGACAACAAAATTGCTTTTAATAATAATATAACAGCACTATAGAAAGTTTAAGTTTAAAAATGAAAAACTACTCACAAGCCCATCATCTGAAGATAACTATTATCATTTTTATGTCTTCGATTTGTGTATGACTTATAAATGTATGTGTGTACACAGATGTACTGATAGGGTATGTATAATCTTTACATTTCTCTTTCACTAACATTGTACTAAACACATTCCTATGTTGCTAGTTATTACAATGATTATTTTAGATATTACAATGATCATGGTCCAGTGGTTAAGAATCCACCTTTCAATGCAGGAGATGCAGGTTCAATTCCTGGTCAAGGAACTGAGCTCCCACTTGCTGCAGGGCAACTGAGCTTGCACACGACAACTAGAGAGCCTGCACAATGCGGTGAAAAGATGCTGCCTGCCACAACTAAGACCCAAAGCAGCCAAATAATTTTTAAATGATCATTTTAATAACTGCATAATTACTGAATGTATCATAGTTCCTTATTATTACACATAACTTTTATCATTATTAATAATTCCACATTAACATCTCCATGCATATAGTTTTCAAATATAGGAGTTTTTTCTTTCAGATAGCAAGATAAATTATATTACTGTCCCCAATTATTCACTGTTCGCTCTCATATGACTTACAATGCCTCCTGTGGAAGCAGCCATACATGAATTGCTTCAGCCAACTGACTGTGAATGGGAGAGACACAGACCCTGAAGAGCCATCACATGGTCCACCTCTCCCATTAACTTTGGCCCTGAGATCGCTATGTCCCTGATGGGGGCTTCTTCAGCCTGGATCCCAGGATGAATAAGACACATGGAACACAATAACCATGGGACGTAGCTGCAGTTACCCAGGAACCAGAATGTAACATGAGCAACAAATAAACCTTTGCTGTTGTAATCCACTGAGATTCAGGGGTTGTATATTATAACTAAATTTAGCAAAAAGTTATCTGATGTTGACAGATCAAGTAACTCCATTTCAGAGAATCCAAGAATATTAACATTTTTATAAATTTATAACCAGATAATCATTTTTTTTCTACAGAAAAAAAAAAAACAAACATAAATGGTGGAGGAGAGAAGTGGTAAAGAAACACTACAGAATCAGATACCTAGGTGACCCAGATACTGGAGTTGCCAGGCATGAATTTTAAAATAAATATTAATTATTCAAAAACACATAATAGCAAGGGTATCACTGCTGCTGCTGCTGCTGCTGCTGCTGCTGCTAAGTCGCTTCAGTCGTGTCCGACTCTGTGCGACCCCATAGACTGCAGCCCATCAGGCTCCCCTGTCCCTGGGATTCTCCAGGCAAGAATACTGGAGTGGGTTGCCATTTCCTTCTCCAATGCATGAAAGTGAAAAGTGAAAGTAAAGTCGCTCAGTCGTGTCCAACTCTTAGCAACCCCATGGACTACAGCTTACCAGGCTCCTCCATCCATCCAGGCAAGAGTACTGGAGTTGGGGTGCCACTGTATCACTAGACAAGTACAAACTATTAACAGAGAGTATGTCAAAATAGAAACCCTAGAACTGAAAATAATAACTGCTGTTAAGAATTTTAATACATACACAGCTTAATACAAAGGTAAAAACATTTTTTGATTGGGTCGTTTATTTTTCTGGAATTGAGCTGCAGGAGTTGCTTGTATATTTTTGAGATTAGTTCTCTGTCAGTTGTTTCATTTGCTATTATTTTCTCCCATTCTGAAGGCTGTCTTTTCACCTTGCTTATAGTTTCCTTTGTTGTGCAGAAGCTTTTAAGTTTAATTAGGTCCCATTTGTTTATTTTTGCTTTTATTTCCAATACTCTGGGAGGTGGGTCATAGAGGATCCTACTGTAATGTATGTCGGAGAGTGTTTTGCCTATGTTCTCCTCTAGGAGTTTTATAGTTTCTGGTCTTATGTTTAGATCTTTAATCCATTTTGAGTTTATTTCTGTGTATAGTGTTTTGAAAGTGTTCTAGTTTCATTCTTTTACAAGTGGTTGACCAGGTTTCCCAGCACCACTTGTTAAAGAGATTGTCTTTAATCCATTGTATATTCTTGCCTCCTTTGTCAAAGATAAGGTGTCCATCAGATCAGATCAGATCAGATCAGTCGCTCAGTCGTGTCTGACTCTTTGCGACCCCATGAACTGCAGCACGCCAGGCCTCCCTATCCATCACCAGCTCTCGGAGGTCACTCAGACTCACATTCATCGAGTCAGTGATGCCATCCAGCCATCTCATCCTCTGTCATCCCCTTCTCCTCCTGACCCCAATCCCTCCCAGCATCAGAGTCTTCTCCAATGAGTCAACTCTTCACATGAGGTGGCCAAAATACTGGAGTTTCAGCTTTAGCATCATTCCTTCTAAAGAAATCCCAGGGCTGATCTCCTTCAGAATGGACCGGTTGGATCTCCTTGCAGTCCAAGGGACTCTCAAGAGTCTTCTCCAACACCACAGTTCAAAAGCATCAATTCTTCGGCGCTCAGCCTTCTTCACAGTCCAGCTCTCACATCCATACATGACCACAGGAAAGACCATAGCCTTGACTAGGTGAACCTTTGTTGGCAAAGTGATGTCTCTGCTTTTCAATATGCTGTCTAGGTTGGTCATAACTTTCCTTCCAAGGAGTAAGCGTCTTTTAATTTCATGGCTGCAGTCACCATCTGCAGTGATTTTGGAGCCCAGAAAAATAAAGTCTGACACTGTTTCCACTGTTTCTCCATCTATTTCCCATGTAGTGATGGGACCAGATGCCATGATCTTCGTTTTCTGAATGTTGAGCTTTAAGCCAACTTTTTCACTCTCCACTTTCACTTTCATCAGGAGGCTTTTTAGTTCCTCTTCACTTTCTGCCATAAGGGTGGTGTCATCTGCATATCTGAGGTTATTGATATTTCTCCCGGCAATCTTGATTCCAGCTTGTGTTTCTTCCAGTCCAGCATTTCTCATGATGTACTCTGCATATAAGTTAAATAAACAGGGTGACAATATACAGCCTTGACGTACTCCTTTTCCTATTTGGAACCAGTCTGTTGTTCCATGACCAGTTCTAACTGTTGCTTCCTGACCTGCATACAGATTTCTTAAGAGGCAGATCAGGTGGTCTGGATTCCCATGTCTCTCAGAATTTTCCACAGTTTATTGTGATCTACACAGTCAATAGGTGCATAGATTTATCTCTGGGCTTTCTATTTTGTTCCAACAACCCAATCAAAAAATGGGCCAAAGAACTAAATAGACATTTCTCCAAAGAAGACATACACATGGTTAACAAACACATGAAAAGATGCTCAACATCACTCATTATCAGAGAAATACAAATCAAAACCACAATGACGTACCATTTCATGCCAGTCAGAATGGCTGCTATCCAAAAGTCTGCTGCTGCTAAGTCGCTTCAGTCATGTCCAACTCTGTGCGACCCACCCCATAGACGGCAGCCCACCAGGCTCCCCCATCTCTGGGATTCTCCAGGCAAGAATATTGGAGTGGGTTGTCATTTCCTTCTCCAATGCATGAATGTGAAAAGTCAAAGTGAAGTTGATCAGTCGTGTCTGACTCTTCGTGACCCCATGGACTGCAGCCCACCAGGCTCCTCCATCCATGGGATTTTCAAGGCAGGAGTACTGGAGTAGGGTGCTATTGCCTTCTCCATCCAAAAGTCTACAAGCAATAAACGCTGGAGAGGGTGTGGAGAAAAGGGTACCCTCTTACACTGTTGGTGGGAATGCAAACTAGTACAGCCACTATGGAGAACAGTGTGGAGATGCCTTAAAAAACTGGGAATAGAACTACCTTATGATCCAGCAATCCCACTACTGGGCATACACACTGAGGAAACCAGAACTGAAAGAGACACATGTACCCCAATGTTCACTGCAGCACTGTTTATAATAGCCAGGACATGGAAGCAACCTAGATGTCCATCAGCAGATGAATGGATAAAGAAAGCCATGGTACATATACACAATGGAGTATTACTCAGCCATTAAAAAGAATACATTTGAATCAGTTCTAATGAGGTGGATGAAACTGGAGCCTATTATACAGAGTGAAGTAAGCCAGAAAGAGAAACACAAATACAGTATACTAAGGCATATATATGGAATTTAGAAAGATGGTAACAACAACCCTGTATGTGAGACAGCAAAGAGACACAAATGTATAGCACAGTCTTTTGGACTCTGTGGGAGAGGGAGAGGGTGGGATGATTTGGGAGAATGGCATTGAAACATGTATAATATAAGAAACGAATCGCCAGTCCAGGTTCGATGCAGGATACAGGATGCTCGGGGCTGGTACACTGGGATGACCCAGAGGGCTGGTACGGGGAGGGAGGTGGGAGGGGGGTTCAGGATGGGGAACATGTGTATACCTGTGGCGGATTCATGTTGATGTATGGCAAAACCAATAAAATATTGTAAAGTAATTAGCCTCCAATTAAAATAAATAAATTTATATTAAAAATAAATAAAAGTTGGAGGTAACAGGAAAAAAAAAGAAACAAAGGTAAAAACAGCAGAAGAAAAATGATAGATCCAAAGAATTAAAGCACAAAAGGAAACAGGGATAGAAAACTCAAAAATGCTTATAAGACATATGGGATAGAGTATAAAGGTCTAACATGAGTAACTGGAATCCCAGAGGAAGGGGAGGACAGGAATAGAAGCAATGTTTAAAAGAAGTTAAGGCCAATAATTTCTGAAAACTTACAGGAAACACCACCAAACTATGAATTCAAAAGACCCTAGAAAGCTCAAACAAGATAAACATAAAGAAAAATATACTCAGCATCAGGCTCTTTGCTTTTGAATACCATTATCCACCAAAAGAACCAGTTCTCCCTAGAGATGCGCCCAATTCCAAATCTGAGGCTAGGAAAATATTCAAAAGTGGGAACATCTTGTGCCAGAAAGGAAGTGCTCAAACACATCAGAGATGTGTCAAAAGGACAGGCACCAGCTGAAGGGGCTGTCATTGGCCTGAACTGGATCAAGTCATGCATTAAAATGGTTATAACATAATATAAAATCCATAAAATAAAACACATTAAAAGCACTGAAATAAACACATACACACAAGGGAGAAGCCTCACAAGGAGCTGAGAGAAGAAGAGAAGAGAAAGGCAAAGAAGAAAAGGAAAGATATACCCAACTGAATGCAGAGTTCCAAAGAACAGCAGGGAGAAATGAGAAAGCCTTCTTAAGTGAACAGTGCAAAGAAATAGAGGAAAACAACATAATGGGAAAGACTACAGATCCCGTCAAGAAAACTGGAGATGCCAAAGGAACATTTCATGGAAAGATGGGCATGATAAAGGACAGAAATGGCAAGGACCTAACAGAAGCAGAGGATGTGGCAAGAACAAACAGAAGAACTACACGAAAAAAGTCTTAATGACATAGATAAACACAGTAGTATGGTTACTCACCTAGAGCCAGACATCCTGGAGTACGAAGTCCAGCCGGCCTTAGAAAGCATAATAAAGCTCCTGGAGGTGGTGGAATTCCAACTGAGCTAATTAGAATCCTAAAAGATGATGCTTTTAAAGTGCTGCACTCAACAAGTTAGCAAATTTGGAAAACTCAGCAGTGGCCACAGGACTGGCAAAGGTCAGTTTTCATTCCAATTCCAAGAAAAGCAATGCCAAAGAATGCTCAAACTACCACACAATTGCGCTCATTTCATATGCTAGCAAAGTAATGCTCAAAATCCTTCAAGCTGGGTTTCAACATGAACTGAGAACTTCTAGATGCACAAGCTGGATTTAGAAAAGGTTGAGGAGCCAGAGATCAAATTCCAACATCCAGCGGATCATAGAAAAAGCAAGGGAATGCTAAAAGACATCTACTTCATTCACTACGCCAAAGCCTTTGACTGTGTGGATCACAACAAACTGTAGAAAAATTCTTCAAGAGATGGGAATACCAGAACATGTTACCTGTCACCTGTGAAACCCTGTATGAAGGACAAGTAGCAACAGTTAGAACTGGACATGGAACAATGGACTGGTTCAAACTTGAGAAGACAGTATGTCAAAGTTACATATTGTCACCCTGTTTAACTTATATGCAGAGAATATGAGAAATGGTGGGCTGTATGAATTACAAGCTGGAATCAAAACTTCTGGGAGAAATATTAACAACCTCAGATACGCAAAAGATACCACTCTAATGGCAGAAAACAAAGAGAAACTAAAGAGCCTCTTAATGAGGATGAAAAAGGAGAGTGAAAAAGCTGGCTTCAAACTAAACACTCAAACAATGAAGATCATGGCATCTGGTCCTGTCACTTCATGGCAAATAGATGGGGGACAAAGTGAAAACAGTGGCAGATTTTATTTTCTTGGGATCTAAAATCAATGTGGATAGTGACTGCAGCCAGGAAATTAAAAAGACACTTGCTCCTTGGAAGAAGAGCCATGACAAACCCAGACAGTGTATTAAAAAGGGACATCACTTTGCCAACAAAGGTCCATAAAGTCAAAGCTATGCTTTCCCCAGTGGTCATATATGATGTGAAAGTTGGACCATAAAGAAGGCTGAACACCGAAGAACTGATGCATTCAATTGTGGAGCTGGAAAAGACTCTTCAGAGTCCCTTGGACAGCAAGGAGATCAAACCAATCAATCGTAAAGGAAATCAACCCTGAATATTCACTAGAAGGACTGATGCCAAAGCTGAAGCTCCAATACTTTGGCCACCTGATGCAAAGAGCTGACTCTCTGAAAAAGACTCTAATGTTGGGAAAGATTGAAGGCAGGAGGAGAAGGGGAAGACAGAGGATGAGATGGTTAGATGGCATCAATGACTTGATGGACATGAGTTTGAGCAAGTTCTGGGAGTTGGTGACAGACAGGGAAGCCTGGCGTGCTGCAGTCCATGAGGTCGCAAAGAGTCGGACACAGCTGAGTGACTGAACTGGACTGGACTGGACTGTAGCCAGTCAACTGCTAATAAATTATTATTTGCTGTTTATTTTCTATATATTTTAGACTATGGAAATGATGTTAGACAAAAAAGCAAATGTGAGCAGTTTTCTTCTTCAACTTCAAATGGGTCATAAAGCAGCAGAGACAACTCACAACATCAACAACGCATCTGGCTCAGGAACTGCTAACGAGAGTACAGTACAGTGGTGGTTCAAGAAATTTTGCAAAGGAGACGAGAGCCTTGAAAGTCAAGAGCCTTCTTGAAAGTAAGAAGCACAGTGGCTGGCCATCAGAAGTTGACAACAACCATCTGAGAAGATCACTGAAACTGATCCTCTTATAACTACACAAGAAGTTGCCCAAGAACTCAATGTCAACCATTCTACAGTCATTTGGCATTTGAAGCAAATTGGAAAGGTGAAAAAGGTCAGTAATTGGGTGCCTCATGAGTTGACTGCATCTATTTTTGCCTTATTGACTATGCCAAAGCCTTTGACCATGTGGATCACCACAAACTGTGGAAAATTCTTAAAGAGATGGGAATACAAGACCACCTGACCTGCCTTCTGATAAATCTGTATGCAGGTCAGGAAGCAACAATTAGAACTGGACATGGAACAACAGACTGGTTCCAAACAAGCAAAGGAGTATGTCAAGGTTGTATATTGTCACCCTGCTTATTTAATTTCTATCCAGAGTACATCATGAGAAACGCTGGGCTGGATGAAGCTCAATCTGGAATTAGGATTGCCAGGAGAAATATCAATACCCTCAGATATGCAGATGATACCACCCTTATGGCAGAAAGTGAAGAACAAATAAAGAGCCTCTTGATGAAAGTGAAGAGGACAGTGAAAAAGCTTAAAGTGTTGGCTTAAAGCTCAACATTCAGAAAACGAAGATCATGGCATCTGGTCCCATCACTTCATGGCAAATAGATGGGGAAACGATAGAAACAGCGAGAGAGTTTATTTTGGTGGGCTCCAAAATCACTGTAGATGGTGAGTGCAGCCATGAAATTAAAAGACGCTTGCTCCTTGGAAGAAAAGTTATGACCAACCTAGACGGCATATTAAAAAGCAGAGACACTACTTTGCCAACAAAGTTCCACCTAGTCAAAGCTATGGTTTTTCCAGTAGTCATGTATGGATATGAGAGTTGGACTATAAAGAAAGCTGAGCACTGAAGAATTGATGCTTTTGAACTGTGGTGTTGGAAAAGACTCTTGAGAGTCCCTTGGACTCCAAGGAGATCCAACCAGTCCATCCTAAAGGAAATCAATCCTGAATATTCATTGGAAGGACTGATGGTAAGTTGACACTCCAGTACTTTGGATACCTAATGTGAATAACTGACTCATTGGAAAAGACCCTGATGTTGGGAAAGATTCAAGGCAGGAAAAGAAGGGGATGAAAGAAGATGAGATGGTTGGATGGCATCACGGACTCATTGGACATGAGTCTGAGTAAACTCTGGAAGTTGGTTCTGGACAGGGAGGCCTGGCATGCTACAGTCCACGGGGTCACAAAGAATCGGACATGACTGAGAGACTGAACTGAACTGCTGCTACTGCTGCTCCTACGTCGCTTCAGTCGTGTCTGACTCTGTGCGACCCCATAGACGGCAGTCCACCAGGCTCCCCCGTCCCTGGGACTCTCCAGGCAAGAATACTGGAGTGGGTTGCCATTTCCTTCTCCAATGCATGAAAGTGAAAAGTCAAAGTGAAGTTGCTCAGTCGTGTCCAACTCCTAGCGACCCCATGGACTGCAGCCTACCAGGCTCCTCCGTCCATGGGATTTTCCAGGCAAGAGTACTGGAGTGGGGTGCCACTGCCTTCTCTGAACTGAACTGAGTTGACTATAAATCAAAAACATCATTTTGAAATGTTGTCTTCTCTTATTCTATACAACAACAATGAACAATTTCTCAATCAGATTGTGACATGCAACAAAAAGTGGATTTTATACTACCAGAGACAACCAGCTCAGTGACTGGACCAAAATGAAGCTCTGAAGCACATCCCAAAGCCAAAGTTGCATCAAAAATAGGTCATGATCACTGTGTGGTGGTCTTCTGCCTCTCTGATCTACTACGGTTTTCTGAATCCTAGCAAAACCATTACATCCGAGAAGTATGCTCAGCAAATTGATACCCCAAAAACTGCAATGTCTACAGCTAGCACTGTTCAACAGAACAGGCCCAATTCTTCTCCACCACATCACCTGTCCACTCATTGCACAGCCAACACTTCAAAAGTTGAACAAATTGGGTTACGAACTTTTGGCTCATTTGCCATATTCACCTGACCTCTTACCAACTGACTACCACTTATTCAAGCATCTCAACAACTTTTTGCAGGGAAAATGCTTCCACAACTAGGAGTACACAGAAAATGCTTTCCAAGAGTTTGTTGAATTCGAAAGATCAGATTTTTATGCTACAGAAATAAACTTATTTCCTATTGGCAAAAACGTACTATGAGGGTTCCTATTTTTATTTCCTGTTGGCAAAAATGTATTGACTGTGATGGTTCCTATTTTATTAATAAAGATGTGTTTTAGCCTAATTATACTGTTAAAATTCAGGGTCTGAAACCACAATTACTTCTGCACCAACCTAGTATTTGAGAAAGGGCAGATGGAAAACTTCTGGGAGCGTGTGGCCAGAGTCTATCCTCTTTCACATATTGAAGTTAGATGTATATTGACTTTATAATAATTATGTTCACACATATTTTTTACTTGTATGTTATGTAATGATTGTTATACATCAAAATATCTCTGCTGTTTGATCCTGAATTGGAACTCAGATTAAAAACAGCTAAAATGTTATCAGAACAATAGAAATCTGAATATGCAGTTTATTCACCAACAGTTTTATATTAATATCATACTTTCTGAATATGATAAATGTACTGTTACTGAAGAAACATAAACCTTGTTCTTTATATACTGAGATGATTACACTGAGATTTTCAAGAGAGGTGGTAATGTGATAAACTACACAGAGTGACTTTTAAATATCAAGCCATCTTCATATACCATTAGTAAAAAATCAGGATATATAATCATTCCACAAAACCAGATGTATTTCTATACACCAATGAGCTATCAGAAAAAGAAATTTAGAGAACAATCCCATTTCCAATTGTATTTAAAAGAATAAAATACCAAGGAACAAATTAACCAAGGAGGTGAAAGACACACACACTGAAAACTTTAAGACACTGATGAGAGAAACTGAAGATAACACAAATAAATGGAAGAAATTGTGTGCTCATATAACTAAATGCAGAGTTCCAGAGAACAGCAAAGAGAGACAAGAAGGCCTTCTTCAATGAATACAAAGAAATAGAGGAAAACAACAGTAAAGGTAAGATTAGAGACCTCATCAAGAAAATTGGAAATATCAAAGTAACATTTTTTCCAAAGATGGACACAATAAAGAATAGAAACTGTAAAGACCTAATAGAAGCAGAAGAGATTGAAAATATCCAGAAAGAATACACAGAACTGTACAAAAAAGATCTTAATGACCCAGATAACCTCATTGGTGTAGTCTGTCATTCAGAGCCAGACATTCTGGAGTGTGAAGTCAAGTGGGACATAGGAAGCACTGCTGTCAATAAAGCTTGGAGGAGACGAAATTCCAGCAGAGCTATTTAAAATCCTAAAAGATGATGCTATTAAAGTGCTGCACTCAATATGTCAGCAAATTTGGAAAACCCAGCAGTGGCCACAGGACTAGAAAAGGTCAATCCTCATCCCAATTCCCAAGAAGAGCAGCACTAAAGAATGTTCAAACCACTGGACAACTGCACTCATCTCCCATGCTAGTAAGGTTATGCTCAAAATCCTCCAAGCTAGGCTTCAGCATTACATGAACCAAGAACTTCCAGATGTTCAAGCTGGGTTAGAAAAGGCAGAGGAACCAGAGATCAAATTGCCAATATTCGATGGATCATAGAGAAAGCAAGGGAATTCCATAAAAACATCTACTTCTGCTTTATTGACTACACTAAAACCTTTGACTGTGTGGATCATAACAAACTGGAAAATTCTTCAAGAGATAGGAATACCAGACCATCTTACCTGTTTCCTGAGAAACCTGTACGCAGGTCAAGAAGCAAAGTTAGAACCTTATACCAAAGAATGGACTGGTTCAGGATTGAGAAAGAGTATGTCAAGGCTGTTTATTGTTACTCTATTTAAGTTATATACAGAGCACATCATGCAAAATGCCAGGCTGGATGAGTTATAAGCTGGAATCAAGACTGGCAGGAGAAATAACAACAACCTCAGATATGTAGATGATACCATTCTTATGGTACAAAGCAAAGAGGAACAGAAGAGTCTCTTAACGAGGGTGAAAGAGGAGAGTGAAAAAGCTGACTTAAAACTCTATTAAAAAAACTAAGATCATGGCATCTGGTCCCATCACTTC
The DNA here is from genome assembly GCA_935064755.1 of Tragelaphus eurycerus. NCBI lineage: Eukaryota > Metazoa > Chordata > Mammalia > Artiodactyla > Bovidae > Tragelaphus > Tragelaphus eurycerus. Next base: position 12,637,946 of record CAKXYN010000015.1, on the reverse strand, counting down.
ATGACAAATAGAAGGGGAAAAGGTGGAAGCAGTGACATGTTTCCTCTCTTTGGAATCTAAAATCACTGCATATGGGGATTGCAGCAATGAAATTATAAGAAAATTGCTTCTTGGCTGGAAAGCTATGACAAAGGTATACAATGTGTTAAAAAGCAAAGACATCACTTCACCAGCAAGAGTCCTTATAGGCAAGGCTACAGTCTTTCCAGTAGTCAAGTACAGCTGTGAGAATCGGACAATAAAGAAGGCAGAGCACCGAAAAATAGATGCTTTCGGACTGTGGTGCTGGAGAAGACTCTTGAGAGTTCCTTGGAAAGCAAGGAGATCAAACCAGTCACTCTTAAAGGAAACCAACCCTGAATATAAGCTGAAGCTCCAATATTTTGGCCACCTGATGTAAACAGCCAACTCATTGGAAAAGTCCCTGATAATGGGAAAGATTGAAGGCAGAAAGAGAAGATGGTAACAGAAGATGAGATGGGTTGGATGCCATCACTGATTCACTGGACATGAACTAAGGCAAATTCTGGGAGATAATGAGGGACAGGGAAGACTGGTGTGCTGCAGTCCATGGGGTACCAAAGAGTCAGACACAACTTGGCAACTGAACAACACAGATTAGAAAAATTAATATTGGTAAATATCCATGCTAGACTAGGTAATCTATAGATTCAATGCTGCTGCTGCTAAGTCGCTTCAGTCATGTCCGACTCTGTGTGACCCCATAGATGTCAGCCCACCAGGCTCCCTCGTCCCTGGGATTCTACAGGCAAGAACGCTGCTTCTCCAAGGCATGAAAGTGAAAAGTGAAAGTGCAGTCACTCAGTCGTGTCCGACACTCAGCGACCCCATGAACTGCAGCCTACCAGGCTCCTCCATCCATGGGATTTTCCAGGCAAGAGTACTGGAGTGGGGTGCCATTGCCTTCTCCGTAGATTCAATGCACTCCCTATCAGAATGCCAATGGCATTTCTCACAGAAATAGAACAATCCTAAAATTTGTATGGAACCATAAAAAACTCCAAATAGCCAAAGCAACTTTAAGCAAGAAGAATAAAGCTGGAGACATCACACTTCTTGATTGTAAACTGTATGACAAAGCTCGTGTCATGAAAACAGTATGATATTGGCATTAAAAACAGAAACACAGATCAATGAAACAGAACAGAGAATTCAGAAGTAACTCCATACATATAGTCAATTAATTTACAACAAGGAACCAAGGAACAGTGTTTGAAACAAATGGTATTAGGAAAACTGGACTGCCACACACAAAATAATGGAAATGAACAACTATATTATACTATACACAAAGTTAACTCAAAATGGGTTAAAGATTGAATACATAAAACTGAAATCATACAATTCCAAGGAGAAAACACAGGTAGTGAGCTCCTTGACACTGGTCTTGGTGACGATGTTTTGGATTTCACAAAAGCAAAAAATAAACAAGCAGGGCTACATCAAACTAAAAAGCCTCAGCACAGCAAAGAAAATCATCCACAAAATGAAAAAGCAGTGTACTGAATGAGAGAAAGTATTTGTAAACCATATATATGATAAAGAGTTAATGTCTAAAATATAAAGAATTCATACAAATTAAGAACAAAATAAAAAATCCCAAACAATCTGATTAAACAATGGGCACAGGACTTGAATAGACACTTGTCTACTGATGGTAAACAGATGCCTAAGATGTACTTAAATGGTGCTCAACATCACTAATAATCAGGTATATGCAGATCAAAATCACAGTGACCTATCACTCCATACCTGTCAGCACGGCTGTTATCACAAAGATAAGAAATAAGTGTTTGTAAGGAGGTGGAGAAATGGGAATCCTGTGCACTGTTGGTGGGAAAGTAAATTGATGCTTCCATTAGGGAAAACAGTATAGAAGTTTCTCAAAAAATTAAAAACTATATGATTCTACTTCTGGGCATTTATCCAAAAAAAACAAAAATGAACTCAAAAAGATATCTGTACCCCCATATGCATTGGAGCATTATTTACAATCGCCAAGACATGGAAACAACCTGCATCCATCAACAGATGCATGGATAAGGAAAATGTATACACATACACATACATATACACATGTGTATACACATACACACACATCCATTATCATATAGTTGCAAATTTTTTTTTCCCACACACACACTGGAATATCATTCAGCCCATCCTAAATGAAGTTAAGTCAGAAAGAGAAAGATAAATACCATTTGATCTCACATGGAATCCTGACCCCTCCCCTGAGAATAGGACTTCATAGATACAAAGAACAGACTGTGGTTGCCAAATATGGGGGGAGGGGATTAGGGGAAATGCATGAAGGTGGCCAAAAGGCACAAATTTCCAGTCATAAAATAAGTTACGGGGACATAATGTGTATACGGCATGGGGACTAAAGTTAATAATACTGTATTGCATACTTGAAAGCTGCTAAGAGACTTGTGGACACACAGGGGAAGGAGAGAGTAGGATAAAGAGAGAGCAGCACTGACAGATATACACTGCCATACGTGAACCAGCTAGTGGGAGGCTGCTGTGTAACCTGGGAGCTCAGCTCAGCGCTCCGCAACGACCGAGAGGGCTAGGACAGGGTATGGGAGGCAGGCTCAACGTGGAGGGGGTATGTGTATACTTACAGCTGATTCATGTTGTTGTGTAGCAGAAATTAACACAACACTATCAAGCAATTATCTTCCGATTAAATTTTTTTTTAATTTTAACAAAGTTGCTAAGAAAACACATCTTAAACCTTCTCTACGTAAGGAAAAAAAATCTGCATCTGTATGGTAATGGATGTTAACTAGACTTATTGATGATCATTTTGCAACACATACAAATACTGGGTCACTATGTTGTACACCTGAAAGTTGAAAAATCTTATATTCCTGAAATAAGCTCAACCTGGTTGGAAACATTACCTTTTTTGTACAAATATACATATTGATACATGGCTGGATTTAGTTTGCTAATTTTTTTTTTTTTTTTTTTTTTTAGGATTTTTGCATCTCAGCATGGCATTTATTTACCAAAATTATCTACCGAAGCTGAGACTACACACACCTTATGACACAGTAGTTTCACTAAGAAATGTGCATACACAAACAAGTATACTATAGGGACACTCATTAAGAATGTTCCTAAGACCACTCATAAGAGCCAAAGCCTAGAAACAATCTAACATCACTAGTAGAATGGATATCCTTGTCAATGGAGTATAATGAAAAAGAATGAACTAAATGTAACACAGATGAATCTTACAAACACAATACTGAGGAGAAAAAAAAGCCACACACAAAAGAAACACTATGTATGAGTCAATTTAAAGTTCAAACACAAGCAAGATTAAATCTACCAAAACACAAGTTAAAATATGGTGATCCTGGGGAAGGAATGACTGAGAAGGGACCACAGCAGAGGCTTCTGGAAGCAACCAAAATACTCTCAGTCTTGATCTGGGTTCTAGTTACATTACTTACTCAGTCTATAAAAATTCATTAAGCTGAGCATTCAGAGCTGTACACTTTTCTTAGCTTATAATAAAAGATGACATAGGGGCTTTCCTAATGGTCCAGTGGTTAAGAATCCACCTTCCAATTCAGGGGACTCAGGTTCAATCCCTGGTCAGAGAAATAAGATCCCACATGCCATGGAGCATTTAAGCCTGTGCACAGTAACAGAAGATCCCGTCTGCCACAACTAAGACCCAGCACAGCCAATCAACCAACCAATGATGAAATAGACACCTAAAGATAAAAGTTTAAGTTCATTTTATGCACTGTACCATAAAAAAATACTTGAGAAAACCATAAGATCCATCAATAGGAAAAGGTTTTGAGTAGCTGCTACCTGGCCTTTGACCCTTTACAGATGCCATGGCTGTACAGCAGTGCTCCAGCTCTACCCCAGGCTCTCACTGACTGTGCATGGAGGCCTACAGGTCACAGACAGGTCCAGTGATGGTGTAAAAGGGAAAACTGGAGAGACTGGGATGGGGAAGGCAGATGAGCTCCAGGCTAAGATAGTCTCTGTGATATAAAAAAGGTAAAGGGAGCTCTTACACAAGAAATTACAGACTTGAGGTTTTTAGCAAGTAGTCATTCATCCTAAAAGTACATACCAATACTAGCCCAATTTTACAATAAGGAACTGAAGTATGGAGTGGTTGTGTGACTTGTCCAAGGTTGCAATGCTACAGCACTGAGATTTGAACTTGGATCAGCAGACTATAGAGAGCCTGTGGTCTTTATCACCACCTACCCTGCCTCCCCCAGAAAGCTCTTATCTTAATTATCTCATAGAGAAATATTTTCACCTTATAGTCTTCCTCCTACCATCATCTAAATCCCATGATGCTCCCAGGTTCTTGTGCATTAATTTCTTCTTAAAGAATGAGCCCCATCTTTCTTAAAGCAAAAGTTATACACATTTGTGATAATGAGGAAAGGCAGATCTCAATGTCAACAAACTCACAACAGTCTCTTATGCATGAACCTGAAAGGTGTTTTCAATTTTTCATTCTTATAAAAAAAGAAAAAAAAATCAAAAAGACTATACAGGACTTAGATCTGTGCATCTGTGTACAACTATTTCTACAGAATAAATTCCTACCAGGGGACCTGCTGGAAGAAGGATCTGTACATTTTTTAAAGTGATATATATGGCCAAACTGCTCCAAAACTGCACCAATCTAAACTAGCAGTAGTGTATAAAAATGCCTGTTCCTCTCTATTCATCAGAATTGGGCATTAGCATTCTACTTACCTTTTGCAAAACTAATTATTAAAAAGTTTTTACTGTTATTTGAATTTACATTTCTTCTAAAATAAAACTTAATTTAACAGTTTCTCAAAAAGTTAGAACATAAACTTGTCATATAACCCTGGAATTCCATTCTTAGGAATCCCATGACTTGTCCAAGGAAATAAAAGAAATAAACATACGTGTCCACACAGAGAACTACACACAAATGCTCACAGCAGCATTATTCATAATGGCATAAAAGTGGAAACAATCCAAATGTCCATCAACTGATGAATGGATCAATGAAATGCAGGATATTCCTACATGGAATATAATCTAGCCATAAAAAAGAATGAAGTACTCAGGAATGCCCTTGTGGTCCAGAGGTCAAGATTCCATCGTTTTCATTGCCAAATGTGCAGGTTCAATCCCTGGTTGGCAAACTAAGATCCCTGCAAGCCATGTGGTGTGGCCAAAAAATAACAGTAATAATTTTTAAAAGAGGATGAAGTACTGATACACACTATAACATGCATGAATATCAAAGAATACGTAAGAAATGAAAGAAGCCAGACCACTCATGAGCATGGGGTTTCTCTTTGGGGTTATCACCCCAAAGGGTAGGAGATGAAAAGATTCTGAAATTGATTGTAGTGATGACTGTACAACTCTGTGAATATACCTAAAAACTACTAGGGACTTCCCTGGTGGTCCAGTGGTGAAGACTTCACCTTCCAGTGCCGAGGGTGTGCGTTTGATCCCTGGTCAGGGTGCTAAGATCCCAAATACCTCACAGACAAAAAAAAATCAAACATAAAACAGAAGCCACAGTGTAACAAATTCTATAAAGACTTGTTCAAGTCAAATTCAAGATTACATATAGTATATATTTTATATATTTACATAGAGATGAATAGAAAAAAAAAATCCCAGAAGGATAGAGACTAAACTATAGCAATAGTTCCCTCTCGGTTGTAAGATTACAGGGTCATGGATATTTTTCACAAGAGGGAAAAAAAAAGATTTCACTGACCCCGTTGTTTATGGGCTTTCTTCTACTCAAGGTTGGTAGCGTATAATTTCTTTAAAAGGAACATGTATTACTGGTTTAATCACTTTAAAATTTTAAACAATGAATTTTATAACACCTTCAAAACTATTAAATTAAGCCTTGACTCATGATATGTATCATCAGTCTGATAAATTATGCCATTCTTTCATGCATTCTGGCCCTTTTTAAAAAAATTAAGTAGTAGTGATTATTCTAGTCACTAAAACCTCCCCAAATGAATGTCTCTCTGAAGCGACAACAGGACACTACAGAGTACAAACTGTTTTAACTGAAACATTCCCAGGCAGGACAAACACTACTGTCCAGGATAAAAGCGCCTGCTGCAGAAGCTGACTGCGGACTGGTCTGGCAGTGATCCCCAGGACTCCAGACCCAGGAGGCCTCCTCCTGCCTCTTCAGACATGGAAGCAACAATAACTAGCTTTCTGAAAGCAATGTCCATGAGAAAGCTAGTGTTTTGTAGCAAGAACATTTGGAAGTGAGAGATATATTGAGAAAGGTATTAGACCATCCGAAAATGCCCAGAAAGCTTTGGGGTAGAGCATTTAGCCACAAGAATAAACTACCAAAATCTAGAGGGAAAACAGCATACAAAGACTCAAAGAAAAGGGAAAAACATTCTTTACACATCTTTTGTAGAATGCCCCTTCACAAAGAAAATTAATTTTGAAATATGGGAATTTTATTCTAGAGTAAGTAAAACACTTAAGCTGTATAGATATTGCTCCTCTGTCCATTGGAATTTCAGGCAAGAATACTGGACTGGGTACCATTTCCTATTCCAGGGAATCTTCCCGACCCAGGGATTGAACCCATGACTCCTGTGTCTCCTGCACTGTAGGTAGATTCTTTACCCGCTAAGCCATATATATATTGCTAACTAGTAACAAGTCTGTTTTTTGTTTTATTATTAATCATGTGCTGTGCTTAGTCGCTCAGTTGTATCCAACTCTTCCCAATCCCATGGGCTATATCCCACTAGGCTCCTCTGTCCATGGGGATTCTCCAGGCAAGAATACTGGAGTGGGTTGCCATGCCCTTCTCCATGGGATCTTCCCAATCCAGGGAATGAACCCAGGTCTCCCACATTGCAGGTGAGTTCTTTACCATCTTAATCACCAGGGAAGCCCAAGAATACTGGAGTGGGTGAGTGAGTGAGTGAAGTTGCTCAGTCGTGTCCGACTCTTTGTGACCCCATGGACTGTAGCCTACCAGGCCTCTCCCTCCATGGGATTTCCCAGGCAAGAATACTGGAATGGGTAGCCTATCCCTTCTCCAGGAGAACTTCCCGACCAAGGAATCGAACCAGGGTTTCCTGCATAGCAAGCGGATTGTTTACCAGCTGAGCTATCAGGGAAGCCCATATGAAATGCAAAAATGTAAACAGTACAGAAAACATAAAGAGTATAAGTAAAGCTGCAATGGCAATTCTGGTTTTAAGTTTATGAAGCAATGGAGAATTCAAATTGGCTTTTCACAGTCTGCCCCATCCTCCCCTCTAGTCACTCCCACCACAGCTCCATCAGCAATGCCCACCATCCAGTGGTGACTGTTACTAACATAATAATGCCAATATATCGAAAATGTAAACTGTAGGATTCTTGAGCTTAATGGTCTGCATTTAGTAGAAAGAGCATGGACTATAAATTAAACTGGTAAAGTGAGTACTCAATAAATGTAAAGAAATAAATGAAATGACTTGTGTCTCGCCCTCGCTAACCCTAGGTTAATGTGTCTCTTTTTTTAAAATTTTTGAACACAATTTTTAAAGGGTACTGCATCTAAGTTGCTGCAAAGTATGGGCAATATTCCCCATGTTGTTCAATGCATCCCTGAGCCTGTCCTACCCTCAATAGTTTGTACCTCCTCCTCCCTCACCTCTGTAGAGCCCCGCCCCCACCACTGGTTAACTGCTAGTTTTGCTCTGTGAGTCTGTTCCTGTTTTGTTATATTCACTAGTTTGTTGTATTTTTTAGATTTCACATATAAGTGATATCACACAGTATCTGTCTTATTTCACTTTGCACAATATCTTCCAAGTGCATCCACAGTGCTGAAAATGGCAAAATTTCATTCTTTTATATGGCCGAATAGTATTTCACTGAACATACACACGCACACATGCACACACACACGCACACACACTCTTATCTATTCATCTGTTGATGACACAAGTTGCTTCCATATCTTGGCAATTGTAAATAATGCTGCTAGAAACATCGCACTGCATGTATGCTTGAATTAATGGGTTTTTTTTTTTTTTGGATATATACCCAGGAGTTAGGTAAATGTGTTTTAACTTCTCTGGATTATATGTATGAAAGATATATTAATATATACACACAGAATATGTATGCATGCATTAATACATATGCACAGAAAAAATTCAGGAAAGGCACAGACTAAACCTTAAAACTGCTTCTTCTCCAGGTTACAGAAGTTCAGGGACAGGGTCCTGTGATAACAAATTAAAAAGAATGTGTGTGGCACTTCCCTGGTGGCATAGGAGATAAGAACCCACCTGCCAATACAGCGGACACGGGTTTGTTCCTTGATGTTGGAAGATTTCACATGCTGTGGAGCAACTAAGCCCATGAGCTACAACTACGGAGCCCGCACGCTGCAACTACTGAAGCCCATTTGCCTAGGGCCTGTGCTCTGCAATGAGAAGCCCCAACAATGAGAAGCCCGTGCACAGCAATGAAGAGTAGCCCCTGCTCGCCTGCATGCATCCACGACGGCCCACCACAGCCAAAAATAAACAAATAAAGCATGGATGTGAAGGTACTTATAGTATACTTCCAGGAGAGAAACTATAAAAAGACACACTGCTGCTCATGTGTGGTCCAGATATTTTCAGAGAAAAGAAAGACACAGTGTCCTCTCTTCTTACAGAATATTCTCCTGCTGCTTTTTGATCTGGTGGTTATTACATCAAGTGTTTCTCCATCCTGGCCAATATCCAAGAATTAGAGGGAAATGGATGATAGTGAGTCATCCACTTACCCCCACAGACATTACATACCAGCTTCTTCTCACTATTCAGATGAAGAGTAAGCAGAAAGCTATGAGTTGAAAAGAAGGGAGAACCTTGCTTCTGACCACGTAACTTTGAAATTCTCAAAGGTTTAACTGAAGTTAAAATATACATTTGAGTAGAAAAAATATAAAATAAGTTGGATGGAGAATATTAAAATGTGTATTGTTTAGGTTATGAAGACACACTTAGCATATTTTTATAACTTAAACAATACCATGTCTGTGAAAGGTGCTAAAAATATTTAAAAAGTTCTCATATCACCTTACTCACTTCCCTTAGCCCACCTCATGCCTAAAGACAGTGTTCATTATTAAGTTTCTAACAAATGCAACATCTCTGACTAAAATCTCTGACACACATTTCTAACAGAGCAGAAAAATAATAGCATGAAACTACGGAGAGCAGATCTCAGTATCTCCTAACTGAACAAATCTGAGCTCTGAACTCTAATATGATTTACCGGATTTTTACAACATTAAATATTATTTTGTTAAAAACTTTAAAAAGACAAGCTAAAACTATCTCATGCTTTAAAAAGAATGTTCATTTCATTAGATTACTTACATTCAGAAATTCTCCACTTTTATAAAAACAAAAATTGCATTACAATATACAATGCATAGCCTCACGTACCTGTTTGGAATACAAGCTCTTTCCCTCCTACACCTGCTGCCTCCAGGTTAATAAATGCACGGACCAAGCTGGCCCAGGGGTGTTGGGTAATAAAACCATGACTGGCCTGAATGAGAAGAAAACAAATACTGGGTAAACAATCTAATATTACTGAAGTCTTTATTTTGCTTTTTTAAAAGATGGAACGTCTATGCTGATGAGGCAAAGAAAAAGAAAAAAACAGAACAATCGTTTTTTTCAAAGGCAGGATCTAAAGACATCCTCTGTTTCTCTCCCTCTGACTAACGGCCGTGTGCAGTTTGCTCAGTGGAAAGTCACTCGTCACAGAAGGCAGCCTCATTCCCACGAGTGAAGCCAAATAGCATCTTTAGTTAAGTGTGAGCCTGTGCAAAAGAAAACACAAAAGAAGGCACTATTCCTATGGTTGGGCACTCATGACGTGTGCCTGCCTCAAAGCATCTCTGAAACTCTAGAAAACCTGAGGCAAACAATTATGCCATCAGAGAGCCCTTTAATGAATTAAACACTGACATGATGATCTGTCCTGAGTTTTCAAAATTAAGCATGCATACGTAAGTGGCTATCGATTTTTTTTTTTTAAGTACTGCCTAGTACAGTATTTCTTTCACAGGTCATTTTATACTACTCCATCAAAACCCATGGGTTAGCCATTATTATTATTCTCACTGTTACTATTACTCAAGCCTAGTCTTCAAAATAGTAAAAGCTCACTTGCAAGATGTTCTCCTCAGCACCATTAAAGAGAAATATGACCGCATGATGTAAGGCTTCTGAAGATGTCGACAAGACACGAAGGACTTCCAGCATCACTGAACAGCTAACTGCGTCATCGCTGGCACCTTTAAATTAGAAAAACAGATTTGCTTCTCATATTTTAACACTTTTATAGCACAAACCATCATAGCAAGAAAAGGAGTTTTCCTACCAAGGTAGCATCACAACAGCTGTAGTAGCACAGCTCTGCCATCATCAGGTAATAACTGCACCCACCAGCAGTGACCTCCAGGAGGACAGGGATCTTTGGTTTGCTTGCTGACTTACTCTCAGTAACTTCAACTGTGCCTGCTCCCACAGCAGTTGCTCAGTTAGTATCTGTTAACTAATCAACTGGAGGGGACCTAAAGCAATACTGAAAACTGGCATTCTCATCACCAAAAGCAATTTAATTTATCCTTATTCACATCCTCTGTAGTATCTTCACTTCTGGTTTCCTATGTCATCTCCAACTGCCACCCACTCCTTTCCTGCTAGTTTTTCTGCCAAAATCATAAAAGCTGCAGATCACTCCACATTTAGAGGGGTCAATTTGGATAGTGTAGCATTATTTTAAAAGTTTCTCCAAGGGGATCGTGTGATGGAAAAATATAAAGAAGACACCTAATAAGAAACAGGAAAGAGGGTTAATGACAAAAGTATTTATAATATCCCTGGTCTAAGAATTGATAAAACAGAGGACCTTATCAAATCACTTAACCTCTTGATTCAGAAACTTTAGATATTAATTAAACATGACTATAAAGGTGACTTTTATACTTAAGACACTTTTAAAAGTACCATAAGAGGTAATTAAAGGAACTAACTGGATATTAGCTGATGTTACCATGCTCAGTCATGTCTGACTCTGTGTGACCCCATGGACTGTAAGCCTGCCAGGCTCCTCTAACCATGGGATTTTCCAGGCAAGAATATGGGAGTCAGTTGCCATTTCCTACTCCAATTTGCTGGTATTAAGGAATTACTACTAAGTTTTTCAGTAAGGTAATTCATGGTATTATGAGCATGTCAAAAAAAGAGTTCTTATCTTTCAATGATCAATCCTGGAATTTCTTTGGAAGGAATGATGCTAAAGCTGAAACTCCAGTATTTTGGCCACCTCATGCGAAGAGTTGACTCATTGGAGAAGACTCTGATGCTGGGAGGGATTGAGGGCAGGAGGAGAAGGGGACGACAGAGGATGAGATGGCTGGATGGCATCACTGACTTGATGGGTGTGAGTCTGAGTGACCTCCGGGAGCTGGTGATGAATAGGGAGGCCTGGTGTGCTGCGGTTCATGGGGTCGCAAAGAGTCGGACACGACTGAGCGACTGATCTGATCTGATCTGATCTTTCAATGATACAGCCCAAAATATCTACAGGGGAACTGATATACCTGAGATCTGCTTCAAAATAGTCAAGAGGAGGGGGTGGGGGCAGTACAGAAAAAACAAGATTGAACTGTTGAAGTTGGGTGATAGGTACACTCAGGTTCATTCAACTATTCTTTCTGTATACACTTGAAATTTTCCATAATGAAAAGTTTAAAGAATAAACAAAGTAAATAGGCACAGTAATAACCCAGGCAACAGCATTTCTGGGTTTACATGCTGGGAGGCAGGGTGCTACAGAGATTAGTGTGGGTTTTGGAGTAAGAAAGACTTGGATGTAAATTCTAGCTCTGCCTTTTCTCCTTCCTGGACTGAAGGGCAAATTGATGACACCTACTCACAGATGTGCTGTGAGGATGACAAAGTAACGTAGAGCATCTAGTATGCGTGAAGTAGGCATTCAGTGTCAGTTTTCCCTTCTTTTCTCTACACATTTATGGACTGCCGTGCAGCCAGCTAAAGTGTTTGTTTTGGTGCTATTAAATTCAAGACCTCATTCCTGCTTGAGAAGAAACTACCTGTTAGCTATACTTGTCTTAGTAGTGATTACTGGATTGTAATTTAATCAAAGTGAAACAAGGTAATAATTATCTCATTACCATCAAGCAGGAAGTACATGTAGCTATCAATAAAAAGTACCATCTTTCAAGAACCAAATGAAATAAATGGTCTTTAACATTGAGACGGTGAGTTACTTTAAAATAAAAAGCAGTAAAATTTTTCTTTATTTAAAAGAAGACAAACGGAAGTTGAAAGATATATATCTCTATCAGATCAGATCAGTCACTCAGTCGTATCCGACTCTTTGCAACCCCAAGAATCGCAGCACACCAGGCCTCCCTGTCCATCACCAACTCCCCGGAGTTCACTCAGACTCACGTCCGTTGAGTCAGTGATGCCATCCAACCATCTCATCCTCTGTCGTCCCCTTCTCCTCTTGTCCCCAATCCCTCCCAGCATCAGAATCTTTTCCAATGAGTCAACTCTTCGCATGAGGTGGCCAAAGTACTGGAGTTTCAGCTTCAGTATCATTCCCTCCAAAGAAATCCCAGGGCTGATCTCCTTCAGAATGGACTGGTTGGATCTCCTTGCAGTCCAAGGGACTCTCAAGAGTCTTCTCCAACACCACAGTTCAAAAGCATCAATTCTTCTGTGCTCAGCCTTCTTCACAGTCCAACTCTCACATCCATACATGACCACAGGAAAAACCACAGCCTTGACTACATGAACCTTTGTTGGCAAAGTAATGTCTCTGCTTTTGAATATGCTATCTAGGTTGGACATAACTTTCCTTCCAAGGAGTAAGCGTCTTTTAATTTCATGGCTGCAGTCACCATCTACAGTGATTTTGGAGCCCAGAAAAAGAAAGTCTGACACTGTTTCCACTGTTTCTCCATCTATTTCCCATGAAGTGATGGGACCGGATGCCATGATCTTCGTTTTCTGAATGTTGAGCTTTAAGCCAACCTTTTCACTCTCCACTTTCACTTTCATCAAGAGGCTCTTTAGCCCCTCTTCACTTTCTGCCATAAGGGTGGTGTCATCTGCATATCTGAGGTTATTGATATTTCTCCCAGCAATCTTGATTCCAGCTTGTGTTTCTTCCAGTCCAGCGTTTCTCATGATGTACTCTGCATATAAGGTAAATAAACAGGGTGACAATATACAGCCTTGATGTACTCCTTTTCCTATTTGGAACCAGTCTGTTGTTCCATGTCCAGTTCTAACTGTTGCTTCTTGATCTGCATACAGATTTCTCAAGAGGCAGATCAGGTGGTCTGGTATTCCCATCTCTTTCAGAATTTTCCATAGTTTACTGGGATCCACACAGTCAAAGGCTTTGGTATAGTCAATAAAGCAGAAATAGATGCTTTTCTGGAACTCTCTTGCTTTTTCCATGATCCAGGGGATGTTGACAATTTGATCTCTGGTTCCTCTGCCTTTTCTAAAACCAGCTTGAACATCAGGAATGTCACGGTTCACATATTGCTGAAGCCTGGCTTGGAGAATTTTGAGCATTACTTTACTAGCGTGTGAGATGAGTGCAATTGTGCAGTAGTCTGAGCATTCTTTGGCATTGCCTTTCTTTGGGATTGGAATGAAAACTGACCTTTTCCAGTCCTATGGCCACTGCTGAGTTTTCCAAATTTGCTGGCATATTGAGTGCAGCACTTTCACATCATCATCTTTCAGGATTTGGAATAGCTCAACTGGAATTCCATAACCTCCACTAGCTTTGTTCGTAGTGATGCTTTCTAAGGCCCACTTGACTTCACATTCCAGGATGTCTGGCTCTAGGTCGGTGATCACATCAAGACCATCCCCATGGAAAAGAAATGCAAAAAAGCAAAATGGCTGTCTGGGGAGGCCTTGCAAATAGCTGTGAAAAGACGAGAAGTGAAAAGCAAAGGAGAAAAGGAAAGATATAAACATCTGAATGCAGAGTTCCAAAGAATAGCAAGAAGAGATAAGAAAGCCTTCTTCAGCCATCAATGCAAAGAAATAGAGGAAAACAACAGAATGGGAAAGGCTAGGGATCTCTTCAAGAAAATCAGAGATACCAAAGGAACATTTCATGCAAAGATGGGCTCGATAAAGGACAGAAATGGTATGGACCTAAAAGAAGCAGAAGATATTAAGAAGAGATGGCAAGAATACACAGAAGAACTGTACAAAAAAGATCTTCACGACCCAGATATATCTCTATAGGGTGGATTAAAAGTTAAACTGTACTTTTACCATCTATTTTAGTAGCTCTGGTGTCTAAGAACAAACCTAGAGAAGGGTCAGACATCTTTAAGAAAGAGAAGGAAAGTTAGAGGACAGTGTCAAAAGGGCTATATGCTTAACTACCATCCCTTTCCATTTAGAAATATCACTGAAACTGAAGCCACCTCCAGAGTAACAGCCTGGAACCGTGCAAACCCAAGAAGGTATTTAAGGCCTTTCTGTGGATAACATTACTCCTGCTAAGTCGCTTCAGTAGTGTCCGACTCTGTGCGACCCCATAGACAGAAGCTCACCAGGCTCCCCCGTCCCTGGGATTCTCCAGGCAAGAACACTGGAGTGGGTTGCCATTTCCTTCTCCAATGCATGAAAGTGAAAAGTGAAAGTGAAGTCGCTCAGTCGTGTCCGACTCTTAGTGACCCCATGGACTGGAGCCTACCAGGATCCTCCGCCCATGGGATTTTCCAGGCAAAAATACTGGGGTGGGGTGCCATTGCCTTCCCTAACATTACTCCTAACTGATATCAGTTCCTAAGTTTCAGATCTCTTGCTGAGAAGCACTCTTAAAAAATACTCATACTTCAATTTGTTCATCCACTAAAAAAATTTAGGTGATAGTCTATTTTATAAATGTCTTTAAAACTATCTTTAACAATTTATTAATGACAGAAATTTCCCTGAGATTGTTGGCATGGGTATCCTTATAAAATTTTAGTTAAAAATGGGTTCCATTAACCAAATAATCCCATCCTTATGCCTGGACTCCATATATGATTTCTAACATTTAGCACTGTTTCTGATACTTGTATACACATCTTTCTTACAGAGTGCTCTTAAATAACCATGGTGTTAATTTGTTCCTTCTTAGATTTTAAGCATCAAAACAGTAGGCAAAGGGTGATGCTTATTACTGCTTTGAATTGGACATCAGATCAGATCAGATTAGATCAGTTGCTCAATCGTATCCGACTCTTTGTGACCCCATGAACTGCAGCACGCCAGGCCTCCCTGTCCATCACCAGCTCTCGGAGGTCACTCAGACTCACATTCATCGAGTCAGTGATGCCATCCAGCCATCTCATCCTCTGTCGTCCCCTTCTCCTCCTGCCCTCAATCCCTCCCAGCATCAGAGTCTTCTCCAATGAGTCAACTCTTTGCATGAGGTGGCCAAAATACTGGAGTTTCAGCTTGAGCATCACTCCTTCCAAAGAAATCCCAGGTCTGATCTCCTTCAGAATGGACCGGTTGGATCTCCTTGCAGTCCAAGGGACTCTCAAGAGTCTTCTCCAACACCACAGTTCAAAAGCATCAATTCTTCGGCACTCAGCCTTCTTCACAGTCCAGCTCTCACATCCATACATGACCACAGGAAAGACCATAGCCTTGACTAGGCGAACCTTTGTTGGCAAAGTGATGTCTCTGCTTTTCAATATGCTATCTAGGTTGGTCATAACCTTCCTTCCAAGGAGTAAGCATCTTTTAATTTCATGGCTGCAGTCACCATCTGCAGTGATTTTGGAGCCCAGAAAAATAAAGTCTGACACTGTTTCCACTGTTTCTCCATCTATTTCCCATGTAGTGATGGGACCAGATGCCAAGATCTTCGTTTTCTGAATGTTGAGCTTTAAGCCAACCTTTTCACTCTCCACTTTCATAAAAGACCACTAATTTCCCCAAGACAAAAAGGTATATCTGACTTTGTAAAAAAATATGAATGCATGCTGATTTTTGAAAAAGCATGTTACATTCTAAATGCAATTGACAAAATTTCCAACTGAAGATATCCTAGTATAAAAAATTTTATCAAGCACATAAATTTTATTTTAGACTTTGTATAACTTTGCATGTCTACATTGGGCCTGGTTTAAGTTTAAACATTCTGGAAAAACTTAATATTAAATAAATACTAATAACAAAAAAAGGATTTTTCATGCCAGTTGCTAGTCTACTGTTTCACTCATATTTAATCCTCACTTAATCCTCTAAGAAAGTACTATTATCTCTCTATTTTTCTCATCAGAAACTGAGGAAAGAAGAGGTTAAGTAGTTTGCCAAAGGGAACATTAACTACATCCATACTCTCCTTTCTTTCAAATACAGCTAAAAGAACAGACTAGCCAGGAAACCCAGGTCCAGGCCCTGTCCAGATCGGTGGTGGTCAGCTAAGTGTATTCCTGTGTCAAATGAGGGGACTGAACCAGATGCCATCTCACTGTGAAATGCTCCTTTCTATTCTTCCCTATGTACATTCCCTAGCTACTGAAACCCTTTCTCTGAGGAATCTTGCTTTAAAAAATTCAAGTTGAATTTAGGAGATATTCATTCAACAAATATTTATTGTTTCAGGCCCTGTCCTAAACATCAAGTACTCTATTTTGGTAAACTATTTTCAGGGCAAGATTTATGGATTAATAATTAATGTGCTCTTAGATTATGGCATCCCCAATGGATCAAAAATCTCACTTAACAGGTCGAAAGAAACTGCTAGGAGAATGAGTCTCCAATTACATGTCCCATGAAGGCCAAGACTGTTCCTTTACCCCATATTCCCAGAGCCAAGCACAAGACCTAGCTGAGTAAACACTTGAAGGGGCAGAACCTAACTCCAGGACTCAAGAACACACACTGGTAACAATGATAAGGCTATTTCAGTCTGGTAGAAACACTCGATGCCCTGTAGCTGGGTGGCTGGCACTAATGTTTGAAAATTAAGTAAATAAAGCACTTGAGAGAATACTAAAAGGTAGAATCATAAACAAAATTATACTATTTTAATTATCCTGTCTTCCACCACAATGAAAAAAGGGTTTGTCTCAAAAAATGGTGTCCTACAACTGCTCAAGCAGTTTGGAGTTAACAAACTTTGGGGGCTATGAGGACCTCAAAATGACTGAAAAACAGGCACATACCTGGTGAGTTTGCCACTGAGTCAAAATGACAGTTAGCCAGGACAGCATGCTGGGCTCCATCTCTGGGTTCCAGCTTTACCACAACATTGGTAATGTTGTCATAGTAGCTTGTAAACCCTCCCAAGAAGTCAATGCTAAAGGAGCCTGTGGGCCGTTGTACATCTACTGAAATCTTGTGAAGACTGTTGCTTTGAGCTTCAATCAGTTTAATCTGTTCCAAAAGGTAATGTACTGTCAGAATTTCATTTTCAGGACTTCCTGTAGTCCTGGGGCCAATGGATGTTATATGTTCAAGATAATCCCTGGAAGCAATGAAAAGAAGCATGATGACAGGGCATGCTGGCTGAAAACTAACACTTGAGCAACTTTCCCGCCACACTCTCCTTCCCCAAAAGACAAGTTCTTTGACATAAAACAAGTTCTTCTCACACAAAAAAGGCTGCCTTTAGTATTTCAGGTAACATGTGAAAATTACTTGCCCAGTTCCATCATTTTTTTTGCCTTCCATGAATTCATCCCTTCAGTTTTCTCCACCCACACCAGTTCCAACTTCTCCCAACACCCACACAGGATCAATACAAGGACCAGGGAGTTTATTCAAAATGCGTAACTGCTGATGGCTAGATGGGACAGCATACAACTTTATTTTGTCATATTCTGGAGGGTTACTGACCCTGGGTTACTGATTCTAAGCAGCAGAAACCAATGAGCAAAGACCATTTAGTCAAGAGGTTAAATAAGCAAAGAAAAACTTTTGATTCTGAAGAATGGACTCAGCCCTCCCAGTGTGCACACAGGGCCTAGTAACTTCAATTCAGGCTAAACCAACTCTACCCCTAAAACAAACACAAATTTTTTTGGTCTTTTCACTGTATTCCAAATCAGGAAAAAAGGGGGCGGAGGTGTGTTTCAGGAAGCCTTTTAAAAAAAATAAGATTCCAGTGCTTTGTACTTAAAAGTCTTTTTTAAACACAGTAGTTGTTGAAAACTCTGCAAGTATATGATTTTATGAGCTTCGGTTTTTAAAAAACCTCTAACTTAACTCACGTTTTCTGGCATACTTAAAAGAAACCAATGAGCAAAGTTTTAATTAAAACTTGTTTTTAATTAAAACAAACAAAAAAACCTGACACATCAAGGACAAGCTCCAGGAATCTCAGAACTTCTGAAACTGTAAAATTGTGAATGTGCCATGTTCCAGAGAAAGCCTCCAATAGTGCTCAGATTTGAGACCTGTACCCTCAAAAACTTAGGTCACTGCATTATTCCCTTCCGAACCCTCCCCGAAAACCTAACTGGCTTCACAAATTTCACAGCTTTTCGTTTGTACAGCAGGAGGGCGAGTAAAAAGTGTTAAGTTGCTCTGAGAGATGGGGGACGACTAACCAGAAAGTGGGTGGAAAAGCCGACGTAATTGCCCTGACCACCAGCAACACGAGCTTAAACAGGGGACAATGCGAGCCCCTCGTCCCTTAAATTGTACCTCTAGAAGGGGGACACACGAGGCCACCCTCACTCCACCCCACGTGCAGCCGGACAGGGCCGGCGAGCCCGGGCGGTCCCGCGGGAAGGGTACACTCAGGTGAGTGCCCCGGGCCGAGAAGGAAAGCACCGGCCTGGTGGGAGGGGCAGTACCTGGCTTGGTGCGCGTCGAACTCTTCCTGGTGGCCAACACCGGCCCCGCGGAGCACGAGTTGCCGCAGAGAGAGCTGCACAAGCGCCCGCAGCGCGAGCAGGTAGAGCGCTAGCCCCAGCGCGGCGCGCGCCTCAGACAGTCCGGTCCCCGCGCCCCGGCTCGCGCGGCCACCGCTCCCCTCCCCGCTCCGCTTCCGCGTCCTTGCGCCGCCGCTGCACGCGTCCGCCAGGGGCTCCTGCGCCAGGGCCTCCCTCTCCGGTTGCTGCGCGGCCGCCGGGCCGTCCCGGCGCTCCCCTCCGATGCGGTGCCGCCTTACGGCCCCCGACTCCGAAGCCCACTCCATGGCTACGAGAACCAGCAGCCAGTCCAACCGCCCCGGCCCGCGACAGCTCTGGGAGCCGCCGCGGCGGCCGCAGCGCCTCCTAGTGAGCGGACGGAAACTGCAGAGGGCCAAACTTCTTCTGATTGGCCGGTCCCACGGCGCCGCGCCTCAGGTTCTTTGGGCAGATTGCCTGAGGCTCAGCGACAGCGCCCACAGCCAACTGGCTGTGATGGGTGTGCCTTCTTATGCAGGGTTTCCCTGCCTGGCATTGGGACGCAGATTAATAAATGGAAGATCAGATCAGATCAGATCAGTCGCTCAGTCGTGTCCGACTCTTTGCGACCCCATGAACCGCAGCACGCCAGGCCTCCCTGTCCATCACCAGCTCCCGGAGGTCACTCAGACTCGCATCCATCGAGTCAGTGATGCCATCCAGCCATCTCATCCTCTGTCGTCCCCTTCTCCTCCTGCCCTCAATCCCTCCCAGCATCAGAGTCTTCTCCAATGAGTCAACTCTTCGCATGAGGTGGCCAAAATACTGGAGTTTCAGCTTTAGCATCATTCCTTCTAAAGAAATTCCAGGATTGATCTCCTTCAGAA
Organism: Tragelaphus eurycerus; assembly: GCA_935064755.1. Taxonomy (NCBI): domain Eukaryota; kingdom Metazoa; phylum Chordata; class Mammalia; order Artiodactyla; family Bovidae; genus Tragelaphus; species Tragelaphus eurycerus. Next base: position 12,618,086 of record CAKXYN010000015.1, on the reverse strand, counting down.
TGGACTGGTTGGATCTTCTTGCAGTCCAAGGGACTCTCAAGAGTCTTCTCCAACACCACAGTTCAAAAGCATCAATTCTTCGGCGCTCAGCCTTCTTCACAGTCCAGCTCTCACATCCATACATGACCACAGGAAAGACCATAGCCTTGACTAGGCGAACCTTTGTTGGTAAAGTAATGTCTCTGCTTTTGAATATGCTATCTAGGTTGGTCATAACTTTCCTTCCAAGGAGTAAGCGTCTTTTAATTTCATGGCTGCAGTCACCATCTGCAGTGATCTTGGAGCCCAGAAAAACAAAGTCTGACACTGTTTCCACTGTTTCCCCATCTATTTCCCATGCAGTGATGGGACCAGATGCCATGATCTTTGTTTTCTGAATGTTGAGCTTTAAGCCAACCTTTTCACTCTCCACTTTCACTTTCATCAAGAGGCTTTTTAGCCCCTCTTCACTTTCTGCCATAAGGGTGGTGTCATCTGCATATCTGAGGTTATTGATATTTCTCCCGGCAATCTTGATTCCAACTTGTGTTTCTTCCAGTCCAGCATTTCTCATGATGTACTCTGCATATAAGTTAAATAAACATGGTGACAATATACAGCCTTGACGTACTCCTTTTCCTATTTGGAACCAGTCTGTTGCTCCATGACCAGTTCTAACTGTTGCTTCCTGACCTGCATACAGATTTCTTAAGAGGCAGATCAGGTGGTCTGGTATTCCCATCTCTTTCAGAATTTTCCATAGTTTATTGTGATCCACACAGTCAAAGGCTTTGGCATAGTCAATAAAGCAGAAATAGATGTTTTTCTGGAACTCTCTTGCTTTTTCCATGATCCAGCGGATGTTGGCAATTTGATCTCTGGTTCCTCTGCCTTTTCTAAAACCAGCTTGAACGTCAGGAAGTTCACGGTTCACATATTGCTGAAGCCTGGCTTGGAGAATTTTGAGCATTACTTTACTAGCGTGTGAGATGAGTGCAATTGTTCGGTAGTTTGAGCACTCCTTGGCATTGCCTTTCTTTGGGATTGGGATGAAAACTGACCTTTTCCAATCTTGTGGCCACTGCTGAGTTTTCCAAATTTGCTGGCATATTGAGTGTAGCACTTTCACAGCATCATCATTCAGGATTTGGAATAGCTCCACTGGAATTCCATCACCTCCACTAGCTTTGTTTGTAGTGATGCTTTCTAAGGCCCATTTGACTTCACATTCCAAGATGTCTGGCTCTAGGTCAGTGATCACATCATCATGATTATCTGGGTCTTGAAGCTCTTTTTTGTACAGTTCTTCTGTGTATTCTTGCCACCTCTTCTTGATATCTTCTGCTTCTGTTAGATCCACACCATCTCTGTCCTTTATTGTGCCCATCTTTGCATGAAATGTTCCTTTGGTATCTCTGATTTTCTTGAGAGAGATATCCTTTTTTTTTTTTTTTTTTTTTTTTTTTTTTTTTTTTTTTTTTCTTTGTTGAGGAGTCTTTTATTTCTTTTTTTTTTTTTTTTTTTCTCTCTTTTTTTATTTTTTTATTTTTTTTTTTTTTTTTTTTTTTTTTTTTTTTTTTTTTTTTCACTTTTTTTTGGGGCCCCCCCCCAGACCCCTTTTTTTTTTTTTCTTTTTTTTTCCTTGGGGGTGGTCTTGATCCCTGTCTCCTGGACAATGTCACGAACCTCATTCCATAGTTCATCAGGCACTCTATCTATCAGATCTAGGCCCTTAAATCTATTTCTCACTTCCACTGTATAATCATAAGGGATTTGATTTAGGTCATACCTGAATGGTCTAGTAGTTTTCTCTACTTTCTTCAATTTCAGTCTGAATTTGGCAATAAGGAGTTCATGGTCTGAGCCACAGTCAGCTCCTGGTCTTGTTTTTGCTGATTGTATAGAGCTTCTCCATCTTTGGCTGCAAAGAATATAATCGATCTGATTTCGGTGTTGACCATCTGGTGATGTCCATGTATAGAGTCTTCTCTTGTGTTGTTGGAAGAGGGTATTTGCTATGACCAGTGCATTTTCTTGGCAAAACTCTATTAGTCTTTGCCCTGCTTCATTCCGTATTCCAAGGCCAAATTTGCCTGTTACTCCAGGTGTTTCTTGACTTCCTACTTTTGCATTCCAGTCCCCTATAATGAAAAGGACATCTTTTTTGGGTGTTAGTTCTAAAAGGTCTTGTAGGTCTTCATAGAACCTTTCAACTTCAGCTTCTTCGGCATTACTGGTTGGGGCATAGACTTGGATTACTGTGACATTGAATGGTTTGCCTTGGAAACGAACAGAGATCATTCTATCGTTTTTGAGATTGCATCCAAGTACTGCATTTCGGACTCTTTTGTTGACCATGATGGCCACTCCATTTCTTCTGAGGGATTCCTGTCCACAGTAGTAGATATAATGGTCATCCGAGTTAAATTCACCCATTCCAGTCCATTTTAGTTCGCTAATTCCTAGAATGTCGACATTCACTCTTGCCATCTCTTGTTTGACCACTTCCAATTTGCCTTGATTCATGGACCTGACATTCCAGGTTCCTATGCAATATTGCTCTTTACAGCATCGGACTTTGCTTCTATCACCAGACACATCCACAGCTGGGTATTCTTTTTGTTTTGGCTCCATCCTTTCATTCTTTCTGGAGTTATTTCTCCACTGATCTCCAAGTAGCATATCGGGCCCCTACTGACCTGGGGAGTTTCTCTTTCAGTATCCTATCATTTTGTCTTTTCATACTGTTCATGGGGTTCTCAAGGCAAGAATACTGAAGTGGTTTGCCATTCCCTTCTCCAGCGGACCACACCCTGTCATATCTCTCCATCATGACCCGCCCATCCCAAGTTGCCCCTCGGGCATGGCTTAATCTCATTGAGTTAGACAAGGGTGTGGTCCTTGTGTGATTAGACTGACTAGTTATCTGTGAGAATGGTTTTAGTGTATTTGCCCTCTGATGCCCTCTTTCAAGACCTACTGTCTTACTCGGGTTTCTCTTACCTTGGGCGTGGGGTATCTCATCCCGGCTGCTCCTGGCTGCTCCCGGCCAGCAAAGCACAGCCATCGCACCTTACCTTGGACGAGGGGGTCTCTCCTCACCGCCGCCCTTCCTGTCCTCGGTCGTGGGGTAGCTCTTCTCGGCCGTGCTTAGTGCGCTGGCCCTCACCGCCGTCCTTCCTCGGTCGTGGGGGTAGCTCCTCTCGGCCGCGCTCTTAGTGCGCGACGCAGCCGGCGGGGCGCTCTTAGTGCGCGACGCAGCCGGCGGGGCGCTCTTAGTGCGCGACGCAGCCGGCGGGGGCGCTCTTAGTGCGCGACGCAGCCGGCGGGGCGCTCTTAAGGCGCGCCGGTCGCGGGCCGGCGGGGCGCTCTTAAAATGGCGCGCCGGTCGCGGGCAGGCGAGGTCGCTCTTAAATGGCGCGCCGGTCGCGGGCAGGCGAGGTCGCTCTTAAATGGCGCGCCGGTCGCGGGCAGGCGAGGTCGCTCTTAAATGGCGCGCCGGTCGCGGGCAGGCGAGGTCGCTCTTAAATGGCGCGCCGGTCGCGGGCAGGCGAGGTCGCTCTTAAATGGCGCGCCGGTCGCGGGCAGGCGAGGTCGCTCTTAAATGGCGCGCCGGTCGCGGGCAGGCGAGGTCGCTCTTAAATGGCGCGCCGGTCGCGGGCAGGCGAGGTCGCTCTTAAATGGCGCGCCGGTCGCGGGCAGGCGAGGTCGCTCTTAAATGGCGCGCCGGTCGCGGGCAGGCGAGGTCGCCCGGGGCAAACCCCGGGCGGGGAGGAGGTCGCTCTTAAATGGCGCGCCGGTCGCGGGCAGGCGAGGTCGCTCTTAAATGGCGCGCCGGTCGCGGGCAGGCGAGGTCGCTCTTAAAAATAAATGGAAAGATAACCATAAAAACTGTGGTGTTGGAGAAGACTCTTGAGAGTCCCTTGGACTGCAAGAAGATCCAGCCAGTCCATTCTGAAGGAGATCAACCCTGGAATTTCTTTAGAAGGAATGATGCTAAAGCTGAAACTCCAGTATTTTGGCCACCTCATGCGAAGAGTTGACTCATTGGAGAAGACTCTGATGCTGGGAGGGATTGAGGGCAGGAGGAGAAGGGGACGACAGAGGATGAGATGGCTGGATGGCATCACTGACTCGATGGATGCGAGTCTGAGTGACCTCCGGGAGCTGGTGATGGACAGGGAGGCCTGGCGTGCTGCGGTTCATGGGGTCGCAAAGAGTGGGACACGACTGAGCGACTGATCTGATCTGAACCATAAACTTGGAAACGTGAGGAAAGAGACTGCTTTTAAAAGACTGCACGAGGATCATCATTTATGCATCATGAAGGCAATGACCCAACTTGCGGAGGGAGCATTAGAACAGGCTCTGAAAAATAGTAGGCTCCTAGATCTTCAGACTAGAAATAGGACTGCACAGAGGAGCCCTAGCCTCGTGCTTCCACGTACTGTGATCTAATCACAGATCATCATAACCATGTGAGGTAGCCACTGTCTCCATTTAACAGACTAAGAAAAATAATAGCTATTATTTCTTGAATATCTGCCATGAGCCAAGCACCGTATTAAGTGCTTTAATACACTATCTCATTTGGTTCTCACAGGAATCCTGAAAAGAAAGTATTTTTATTCCCACTTAATAGCTGAAGAACTTACAGGTAACAGATGAAGGACTTTAATTTAGTGGGCTCCCAAAACAGCCTATTGCTTATGGCACTCTGGAAAGGAAGGTTTAGAAAAGGTATTCCTCCCTCCATGTTGCCCTGTGAGGGGATGAGCTTGGTTTTAGAGTAGATCCAAGTGAGCATCTAGTCTTCTTCCTGCATGCTGCTGCAAGGAGCCTGTCTGCTTCAAAGCTCCGCATCTCCAATATGGAGTTGCTGTGGTACCCTGTTAACCTAGAGACGGACTGGGAAGGTGTACTACTCGACTGGTCTGCTCCTGCCTACCACTTAGGCCCACTTGAGACCAGGGCACTCCTTATTCCCAATTCTCCAGCCACACTGACCTTTCAAAGTCCTTCCTGCTCACCATCTTCCACAAGAGGATCTTCTCACATGCTGAGTTGTCCAGAATGTTCTTCCCTCCCCTCATTGCCCAGTTTTAACTCCTGTTTATCCTTCAAGTCTTAGCTTAAGTGAAACTTCCTCAAGCAAGAACCTCCTAATCTAATAATCCAGTTTCCCCTAATTGTAAGATCTCAGATAATGAACTCCTTATTGCCAAATTCAGACTTAAATTGAAGAAAGTGGGGAAAACCTCTAGACCATTCAGGTATGACCTAAATCAAATCCCTTATCATTATAAGGTGGAAGTGAGAAATAGATTTAAGGGCCTAGATCTGATAGAGTGCCTGATGAACTATGGACGGAGGTTTGTGACATTGTACAGGAGACAGGGATCAAGACCATCCCCATGGAAAAGAAATGCAAAAAGGCAAAATGGCTCTCTGAGAAGGCCTTACAAATAGCTGTGAAAAGAAGAGAAATGAAAAGCAAAAGAGAAAAGGAAAGATATAAGCATCTGACTGCAGAGTGCCAAAGAATAGCAAGGAGAGATAAGAAAGCCTTCCTCAGCTATCAATGCAAAGAAATAGAGGAAAACAATAGAATGGGAAAGAAATAGAGGAAAACAATAGAATGGGAAAGACTAGAGATCTCTTCAAGAAAATTAGAGATACCAAGGGAACATTTCATGCAAAGATGGGCTGAATAAAGGACAGAAATGATATGGACCTAACAGAAGCAGAAGATATTAAGAAGAGGTGGCAAGAATACACAGAAGAACTGTACAAAAAAGATCTTCATGACCCAGATAATCACAATGGTGTGATCACTCACCTAGAGCCAGACATCCTGGAATGTGAAGTCAAGTGGGCCTTAGGAAGCATCACTATGAACAAAGCTAGTGGAGGTGATGGAATTTCAGTTGAGCTCTTTCAAATTCTAAACAATGATGCTGTGAAAGTGCTGCACTCAATATGCCAACAAATTTGGAAAACTCAGCACTGGCCACAGGACTGGAAAAGGTCAGTTTTCATTCCAATCCCAAAGAAAGGCAATGCCAAAGAATGCTCAAACTACTGCACAATTGCACTCATCTCACACGCTAGTAAAGTAATGCTCAAAATTCTCCAAGCCAGGCTTTAGCTTGGCTAAGCCTGGCTAAAGTTCACGTGAACCATGAACTTTCAGATGTTCAAGCCAGTTTTCAAAAAGGCAGAGGAACCAGAGATCAAATTGTCAACATCCCCTGGATCATGGAAAAAGCAAGAGAGTTCCAGAAAAGCATCTGTTTTATTGACTATTCCAAAGCCTTTGACTGTGTGGATCACAATAAATTGTGGAAAATTCTGAAAGAGATGGGAATACCAGACCACCTGAACTGCCTCTTGAGAAACCTGTTTGCAGATCAGGAAGCAACAGTTAGAACTGGACATGGAACAACAGACTAATTCCAAATAGGAAAAGGAGTACGTCAAGGCTGTATATTGTCACCCTGCTTATTAACTTTCTATCTAGAGTACATCAAGATAAGCGCTGGGCTGGAGGAAGCACAAGCCAAAATCAAGATTGCTGGGAGAAATATCAATAACCTCAGATATGCAGATGACACCACCCTCATGGCAGAAAGTGAAGAAGAACTAAAGAGCCTCTTGATGAAAGTGAAAGAGGAGAGTGAAATAGTTGGCTTAAAGTTCAACATTCAGAAAACGAAGATCATGGCATCCGGTCCCATAACTTCATGGCAAATAGATGGGGAAACAGTAGCTGACTTTATTTTTCTGGGCTCCAAAACCACTGCAGATGGTGATTGCAGCCAGGAAATTAAAAGACCCTTGCTCCTTGGAAGAAAAGTTGTGACCAACCTAGAAAGCATATTAAAAAGCAGAGACATTAATTTGTCAACAAAGGTCCGTCTAGTCAAGGCTATGGTTTTTCCAGTGGTCATGTATGGATGTGAGAGTTGGACTATAAAGAAAGCTGAACACTGAAGAATTGCTGCTTTTGAACTGTGGTGTTGGAGAAGACTCTTCAGAGTCCCTTGAACTGCAAGGAGATCCAACCAGTCCATCCTAAAGGAGATCAGTCCTGAGTGTTTATTGGAAGGACTGATGTTGAAGCTGAAACTCCAGTACTTTGGCCACCTGATGCGAAGAGCTGACTCATTTGAAAAGACCCTGATTCTGGTAAAGATTGAGGACAGGAGGAGAAGGGGATACCAGAGGATGAGATGGTTGGATGGCATCACTGACTCAATGGACATGAACTCCGGGAGTTGTTGATGGACAGGGAGGCCTGGCGTGCTGCTGTTCATGGGGTCTCAAAGACTCAGACACAACTGAGCAACTGAACTGAACTGAATAGCTCCCTGTATGCACGTAATTATTTAGTATCTTCCTCATTAGACTGTAAGCTCCATGAAGGCAGGAATCATATCTGGCTTTGCTCACCATTTTATTTCCTTCTCTTAACACAAAATATGATATGTAGTATGTTGTCAATAAATATTTCTTGATTGTGTGAATAAATGAAATCATAACAGTTTTATGGCAGAAGCATAATTTTCGATCAATAAGATCCTTTTTAGTCTTTAAGATCCACGAGACCAAAGACAATGGCTATCTTATTTCTTTGTTACTGTGTCCCCAGTGCTTAGTCCTGTGCCCAACCCATGGTCATTGCTCAATACATATTTACTGAATGAGGAAATGAATATATATTGTCCTTTGTAAGAATCAGCTCTCTTGCTGTCTTGTCTCCTTCTAAAAAGTCAGCATTTCCATTATCTTTAGAAGGTAAAACCTCAGCAGTGCCTCTGTCCAACACAGAATGACAAGATGTGAAGGTCTCTAGTTCCTAGGGGTAGGGCTCAAACATCTCATGGTCTTTTAAACTTTACACTGTGACTTGCTGAGCTGGGTGGATGTCAAAAAACCTAGGGATAAGTTCTACCTCTCAGGAGCTGTGTTACAACTTAAGTCATTTGAGCCTTCTTTTTCTGAACACACAATGTTTGCTAAGCATTTCTGACAATATTCCATGGGAGGCAATGTGCCATAGTAGAAAAAAAGCCTGGTTGTCAGTCAAATAGAACTGATCAGTGGGGCTGACTCAATTCATCTGGCCTGACATGTTATTTTTTTTAATGTGTCCCCTTATGACCAAGTCGGAGAAGGCAATGCACCCCACTCCAGTACTCTTGCCTGGAGAATCCCATGGATGGAGGAGCCTGGTGGGCTGCAGTCCATGGGGTCGCTGGGAGTCGGACACGACTGAGCGACTTCACTTTCACTTTTCACTTTCATGCATTGGAGAAGGAAATGGCAACCCACTTCAGTGTTCTTGCCTAGAGAATCCCAGGGACGGGGGAGCCTGGTAGGCTACCGTCTATGGGGTCACACAGAGTTGGACACGACTGAAGTGACTTAGCATATAGCATAGCATGACCAAGTAAATTAAACCAACTTGATGGGCATTGAGAGTCCCAAGTCCCTGTTTTGCCATCTCTCCATTATTTCCTATTAACCTGGCCAAGGCGAGTGGAAGGGCATGCCAGCTGTCAGGTTTCAGATGAATTGCCAGTCTCTGTCTTCCACAGAGGTCATCTCATGGCCTGTGTGCCTTCTTCCTTGGAAGAGGGGCTAGTGGGGGCATATGGTGGAAGTTCTCTAAGACTGACTTTAACATCAAGGGAGGTGCCAAGCCAAGAGGTGAAAGGAGAATCCAAACCATTTGCAAAAGACAGAGCATATGTCAGAGGCTAACAGAGGATCAAAGACTGAGAAATCAAGAACAGAGACTCCAAAGGCAAAAGAGATCTTTGATAAACACTGTAGACAGGTCCTATTGCTACAGCAACAGGATTAGATGTACTCACTTGAGGTGGTGTGAGGATGGGTCAAATATGTTTAAATGTGCAGGAATAGGGCTTATGCCCAGGTTCAGGAGACACCATTAGTTTGTTTTCTGGTTTGTTTATCTGGGGGTCAGAGGGCAGGTTTAGGTCCCATCAGGCTTAAGTGAGGGCCTCAGGGTGCTAATGGACAATTGGTCTTCCCAATTATGCCATCCTGCAAGGGAATATTTGAGAGCTGGTGACAATGTATCAGCTACAAGAAGAACCTGCAATTAAGCCAGGCAGCCTGGGAGCTAACAGTGGTGGTAGAAAAGAGCTTTTTCAAGGGCACAGAAGCCAGATCTGCAAATCCCCCTTTTGTTAGAGTTTTTCTACCCACCATGAGCTGAGCTGTCCCTGGCGCGTAGGAAGAGGGTGATAGGACACCACTCTTACCTCCCCTTCAAACTCCAGGCTGGTCCATCCTGTTCCTTAGTGTCCTGTCACTGGTGGCCACACAGGAAGTAGAAAACCAGTCCAGTTGCATTATAGCTGAAGCCACCATGTCCAATTACCCTTTTCCATGGCCAATTGGAAAGGAGATGCTCTAATTTTGAAAGAACCTATATCTGACTAAAAAGGCCTTTTGAATGGGCAGAAGACCTAAGGAGACATTTCTCCAAAGAAGAAATACAGATGGCCAATAGACATATGAGAATATGCTCCACATCACTAATTATGAGAGAAATGCTAACCAAAACTACAATAAGGTATCACCTCACACCAATCAGAATGGCCATCTTAAAAAGTCTACAAATAATAAATGCTGGCGAGGATAAAAGGGAACCCTCCTACACTACTGATGGAAGTGTAAGTTGGTACAGCCATTGTGGAAAACAGTATGGAGGCTCCCCAGAAAACTAAAAATAGAATTCTCACATGATCCAGCAATCCCACTCCTGGGCATATATCTAGACAAAGAAAGTGAAAGGGAAAGTGAAGTCACTCAGTCGTGTCCAACTCTTTGCGACCCCATGGACTACAGTCCACCATGCTCCTCCATCCATGGGATTCTCCAGGCAAGAATACTGGAGTGGGTTGCCATTTCCTTCTCCAGGGAATCTTCCTGACCCAGGGATCAAACCCAGGTCTCCTGCATTGCAGGCGGACACTTTAACCTCTGAGCCACCAGATCAGATCAGATCAGTTGCTCAGTCATGTCCGACTCTTTGCGACCCCATGAACTGCAGCACACCAGGCCTCCCTGTCCATCACCAGCTCCCGGAGGTCACTCAGACTCGCATCCATCGAGTCAGTGATGCCATCCAGCCATCTCATCCTCTGTCGTCCCCTTCTCCTCCTGCCCCCAATCCCTCCCAGCATCAGAGTCTTCTCCAATGAGTCAACTCTTCTCATGAGGTGGCCAAAATACTGGAATTTCAGCTTTAGCATCATTCCTTCCAAAGAAATCCCAGGATTGATCTCCTTCAGAATGGACTGGTTGGATCTCCTTGCAGTCCAAGGGACTCTCAAGAGTCTTCTCCAACACCACAGTTCAAAAGCATCAATTCTTCGGCGCTCAGCCTTCTTCCCAGTCCAGCTCTCGCATCCATACATGACCACAGGAAAGACCATAGCCTTGACTAGGCGAACCTTTGTTGGCAAAGTAATGTCTCTGCTTTTGAATATGCTATCTAGGTTGATCATAACTTTCCTTCCAAGGAGGAAGCATCTTTTAATTTCATGGCTGCAGTCACCATCTGCAGTGATTTTGGAGCCCAGAAAAATAAATTCTGACACTGTTTCCACTGTTTCTCCATCTATTTCTCATGTAGTGATGGGACCAGATGCCATGATCTTTGTTTTCTGAATGTTGAGCTTTAAGCCAACCTTTTCACTCTCCACTTTCACTCTCATCAAGAGGCTCTTTAGCCCCTCTTCACTTTCTGCCATAAGGGTGGTGTCATCTGCATATCTGAGGTTATTGATATTTCTCCCAGCAATCTTGATTCCAACTTGTGTTTCTTCCAGTCCAGCATTTCTCATGATGTACTCTGCATATAAGTTAAATAAACATGGTGACAATATACAGCCTTGACGTACTCCTTTTCCTATTTGGAACCAGTCTGTTGTTCCATGTCCAGTTCTAACTGTTGCTTCCTGACCTGCATACAGATTTCTCAAGAGGCAGATCAGGTGGTCTGGTATTCCCATCTCCTTCAGAATATTCCACAGTTTATTATATGATCTGAGCCACCAGGGAAGCCCCCAAAACTATGACTCAAAAAGAGATATGCACTGCTATGTTCATAACAGCACAATTCACAATAGCCAAGCCATGGAAACAACCTGAACATTCATCAACAAGAGGAATGGATGAAGAAGCTGTGGTATATGCATATGATAATACTACTTAGTCATAAAAAAGAACAAAATAATGCCATTTACAACATGGATGCAACTAGAGATTGTCATACTAAGTGAATAATTCAGAAAGAAAAAGACAAATACCATATGATATCACTTATATATGGAATCTAAAATGTGATACAAATTAACCTATCTATGAGACAGAAGGAGAAGGCAATGGCAACCCACTCCAGTAAAACTCTTGCCTGGAAAACCCCATGGACAGAGGAGCCCGGTAGGGCTGAAGTCCATGGGGTCACTAACAGTCACACACGACTGAGCAACTTCACTTTCACTTTTCACTTTCATGCATTGGAGAAGGAAATGGCAACCCACTCCAGTGTTCTTGCCTGGAGAATCCCAAGGACAGGGGAGCCTGGTGGGCTGCCGTCTCTGGGGTCTCACAGAGTTGGACATGACTGAAGCAACTTAGCAGCAGCAGCAGCATGAGATAAAAACAGAATAAGGGATATAGAGAATAGACTGGTGATTGCCAATGGGGAGGGAAATAGAGTGCAAGAGTGGGAGCTGGGGATTAGCACACGCAAACTGATATGTATAGAGAATGGATAAACAAGAAGGTCCTACTGTACAGCACAGGGAACTATTAGTATATTCGATATTCTGTGATAAGCCATAATGGAAGATAATACGAAAAAAATGTGTATTATGTATAACTGAGTCACGTGGCTATACAGCAGAAATTAACAACATTGTAATTCAACTATGCTTCAGTAAAAAATAATTTTTTTAAAAAGACCTTCTGGAAACCAACAGGGTAAGAAAATTGGCTCTTTTGGAGGAAAATGTAAAATTGGAAACTTGTGCCACGTTACACTCCCCCAAAATCAAGTAGAAATCCGAATATGAACAACTTTTTAACTGATAGAAAATAAAGTAATCATAATTTAAAAATTATAATTAAGATTTAAAATGGCCAAGGATGCTAATCAAAAAAGATTTAGAGGAAATCATAAAGTGAAAAAAATCACATGTTGAGCAAATAAAATTTAAAATTTCTGCATATCAAAAGCAATGACCAAAAAAAATGAAAAGTCTAATGACAAACCTGAAACATTATTTTAAACAAGTTTTTAAAACAAGAGACTAAGTTGTACATTGTCTCTCATCACCTCTGTCTTGAGAGATTCAATGTACATCTCTAATTTTGTTATATATTATATATAATTTATTATAAATTAATAGCTATATTTAACTTAATATATATAAAGTCAGCAGAGACATTACTTTGCCAACAAAGGTTCATCTAGTCAAGGCTATGGTCTTTCCTGTGGTCATGTATGGATGTGAGAGCTGGACTGTGAGGAAGGCTGAGTGCCGAAGAATTGATGCTTTTGAACTGTGGTGTTGGAGAAGACTCTTGAGAGTCCCTTGGACTGCAAGGAGATCCAACCAGTCCATTCTGAAGGAGATCAGCCCTGGGATTTCTTTGGAAGGGAATGATGCTCAAGCTGAAATTCCAGTACTTTGGCCACCTCATGCGAAGAGTTGACTCATTGGAAAAGACTGTGATGCTGGGAGGGATTGGGGGCAGGAGGAGAAGGGGGATGACAGAGGATGAGATGGCTGGATGGCATCACTGACTCGATGGATGTGAGTCTGAGTGACCTCCAGGAGTTGGTGATGGACAGGGAGGCCTGGCGTGCTGCGGTTCATGGGGTCGCAAAGAGTCGGACACGACTGAGCGGCTGATCTGATCTGATCTGATATAAAGTCAGCTAGAAAAATATCAATGCCTCATTAGAAAAATATGTAAACCAGTCACCCTTTGTATCAAAGGAACACATGTGAAAATGTAGAACATTTTAAACTTACCACATAGAAAAAGCTTCTTGCATTCTATTTTTAATTATAATATGCATACTGGTAAAAATTTGATTGATAAGCACTTAAATGATGTAGGTGGAATAACTATCAAAATGCCTTTTTGGAAAGCAATTTGGTAAGATGTACCAGGAGCCTTAAAAGAATTCACAATTTTTGATGTAGTATTTTCATATGAAGGAACGTGTTGATGTGATAAACTTTAAAAAAAAAAAAAAAAAAGAAATATGCAGGTTCCCTGGTGACTCACTGGTAAAGAATCCACCTGCCAATGCAGGAAACAAAGCTTTGATCCCTGATCCGGAAACGTCCCACATGCCACAGAGCAGCTAAGCCTGTGCAGCACAAATATTGAGCCTGTGCTCTAGAGCCTGGCGTCACAAATTCTAAGCCCAGGTGCCGCAACTAATGAAGCTGCACGTCCTAGATCCTGTGCTCCACAGCAAAAGAAGCCACCGCAATGAACCACATGCACCACCCATGCACCGCGACTAGAGAAAAGCCTGCGCAGCAATGAGGACCCAGCACAGCCAAAAACAAATAATAAATACTTTTCTTAAATGCAAAAGGATTGCTCATCTATTAAAGTCAAATATATGGAAATGACTTCAGCATATAAAAATCCAGTCAAATAAATTATAGTACATCCAGAGCGTGGGACATCATGTAGTATTAAATACAACATTGCCAAAGTCTGTCTGATAATGTGGGAGAAATGCTCATGTTGTAAATACTAACAGAAAGGAAAAAAATAGCCAAAACTGAATAAAGGATACACTTAAGAATATTAAAAACATGGAAGGAAATACATGGATACAATGACAGTGGTTTTCTGTGGGTGATTTTTTTCTTCTTCATTCATTTCTCTCTCTTCCACCTTTCCTACCATGATCTCAGTGTTCCCTTTCAGAGCCTCAGGCTCCTCAACCCTGTGCCTAGGAAGACTCTCTAAAATCTGCTGCATTTTAATCCTTAGGAAGGCAGTTTTTAAATTGATTCCAGCATGGATGTGATCCAACAGGGGAATGCAATGTCAAAACCTCATCTCCGGCCTAAGCACAAGTACATTTCTAGACTAAAAGGTTTTAGGGTAAAGATTCAACAATTAATGAATAGCTGAACCAATTAAAAAAAAATTAGGGGAGACTTTTCAATAGAGAAGAATTCATGCTTAGACTTTTAAATGGCTTTGGATTTTGCATTTTCTCTTCCCTCATCCATAGTACATTCCTTGTATTAGAGGAAGAGAACCCAGAGAGCTGGAAGTCCCTAGGAATTTATTTGAGGGCCACATGCCCAGGGCTTTGTTTGCCTTCCTCCCTGGGCTGTAGGGGCAGGAGAGCCAGAACAGAGGTGGGTGACTCAGCAGTTCAGGGGGTGGAAGAAGCTGACTCTGGGCCAAAGTTAGCTGTTTTGGACATGTAACAAAATTAATGTTCATGTATGTTGCCGGTGTTCAGCACATCTAAGAATGCATGCCCAGAGACCACCATCTCTAAGCAGCTACTCCACCTGCAGCCCCCAGAACCCCTCTTGCAGGCTCTCACCCAGGCCCATTTCATGTGGCCTGTGACCTCCGCTAGGACCTCTGCAAATGTGCTTCTCTGAGACGTCCTAAGGAGAAAAAGGACAACAACGGATCTAGGATGAGAATAACAAATCTCTCCCACAGTGGAGTCTGAGGACCATGTGGCATGAGAATCACTTGGGCACCTGCTAAAAAAACACCTTCCTGTGTCCTACCCACCTATTGCATCTGACTCCCTGCAGGTAGGGCCCTGGAATTGTGATTCCTGCATACACTGAAATGGTAAACCACGGTGCAGTCAAGGGCCTTCCATCTCTGGTCCACAAGCCCAAGATGGCACACAGGCTGACTGTGAGCAGAGCCTGGGCCAGATGCCCCCCTCCCACCTTTAGGAAGATTGGGTCAGCATCGCTGCTGCCACTGTCTCCCAACCTGCCATGCCCTCCTGCACCCCCAGTGGCCAGAAGAACGGTGTAGCACCTTGGCACATCTTGTTAGCAGTTAGGAATGTCAGACCCAGAAGGTGTTCTGGCTAAGAGCATGGGTTCTGCACTCAAACTGCTTCCATCTGTGCTCTTTACTACCAGCCTGCTGTGTGACCTCCAGTGGATTATTTACCCTTGCAGTGCCTCAGTTTCTCCACCTGAGAAGTAAGGTTAATAGGGCTATTTTGAGGGCCTTGAATGGGAGACCTGGCAAGAGCTCAAGGTGTGAAAGCTGTTGCTCCTTTTCTGTGGTTTGAACCTATTCTGTAGGACATTCACAAGATGAAGAGATAACATCTCTGGGTCTCTGACCTGGTTTCCAAAACCTCCAGGTCACTCTTTTGCTGGTGGCTATGTGAGTGAAAGGAAATGAGAGAACTCGACAGACCCTTTACAGAAACTTAAAATTGTTAAGATCACTGTGGACAGTGACTGCAGCCATGAAATTAAAAGATGCTTGCTCTTTGGAAGAAAAGTTATGGCAAACTTAGTGTATTAAAAAGCAGAGATGTCACTTTGCCGACGAAGGTCTCTATAGTCCAAGCTGTGTTTTTTCCAGTAGTCATGTACAGATATGAGAGTTGGTCCATAAAGAAGACTGAGCTGAGGACCCAAGTAAAGACTGATGCTTTCAAACTGTGGTTTTGGAGAAGACTCTTGAGAGTCACTTGGATAGCAAGGAGATCAAACCAGTAAGTCCTAAAGGAAATCAACCCTGACTATTCATTGGAAGGGCTGCTACTGAAGTTGAAGCTCCAGTACTTTGGCCACCTTATGCGAAGAGCCAACTCATTGGAAAAGACCCTGATGCTGGAAAACATTGAGGGCAGGAGGAAAAAAGGGACGATATAGGATGAGATGGCTGGATGGCATCATCAACTCAGTGGACAAACTCAGTTTGAGCAAACTCCGGGAGATAGTAAAGGACAGGGAAGTTTGGCATAAACCTCAGAGATGAGGTCCTTAAAAGGGGCTAACTGGCGTCTAAACCAATGGGGTGGCAGAGTCAGACACAACATTGAACAACGACAACAAAGTTGTGAAAGGCAATTTGCAATCTTAGCCTGAGGGAAACTTGCCTAACCTTGAAATACAAGGCTTTCATATCCTTGCGAGTATTGCACATGTTTCTTTATCCCCACCTTCTTGGTGAGAGGGTTTGTGGAAAAATTATTTTCCTTTCTTATCTCAAGTCTTGGTCTTGTATGGTACAAAGCAGTCAATGAGCAAAAAAACCAGAAGTACCAAGAATCAGTACTCTTTTTTAATAATAAAGAGTATTCAGTCATTAAATTATTATTATTATTATTCAGTCATAAAAAGAAATGAAGTGCTGATACATGCTACAATGTGGATGGACCGAGAAAGCATTATGCTACACGAAAGCAGCCAGACACAGAAGGCTGCCTATTGTCCAATTCTGTTCCCATACGATATCTAGAATAGGTAAACTCATACAGAGAGAAAGCAGATTGATCATTTCCAGGGATAGGAAGGAGGGGATGGAATCAACTGCTTTATGGGTACAAAGTTTCCTTTGGGGGTGATGAAAAAGTGCTGGAACTAGACAGAGGTGGCAGCTTGTACAATATTGTGAATGTACTGCTGCTGCTGCTGCTAAGTCACTTCAGTCGTGTTCAGCTCTGTGCAATGCCATACACGGCAGCCCACCAAGCTCCCCCATCCCTGGGATTCTCCAGGCAAGAACACTGGAGTGGGTTGCCATTTCCTTCTCCAATGCATGAAAGTGAAAAGTGAAAGTGAAGTCACTCAGTTGTGTCCAACTCTTTGTGACCCCATGGGCTGCAGCCTACCAGGCTCCTCCATCCATGGGATTTTCCAGGCAAGACTACTGGAGCAGGTTGCCATTGCCTTCTCCGTGTGAATGTACTACATGCCTTTAAATTGTACACTTTAAAAATGGTTAATTTTATATGATATGAATTTTACTTCAGTAATAATAAAGTTATATGCACTATAAATTATACACAGCTGACCAGATAGTAAGTGGAATTTTAAAAAAATTCTTAGCTCTAGAAACAGACGCCTGTCCAAGTTCAAAGTTACAGTACAATGATTTTCTACACCAATGCTATTGTTATAAATTGTGATGATAATAATAAAATAAGATAGCCTCTTATTTCCAAGCAACCCAAACTAGGATTTCTCACCCGAGGATTATCTATTAATTTATTTCTAAGATAATCAGACAGACCTGTGGCAGAGATGTTCATTCTTCATAGAAAGCAAAGAAAGGACCTTAATTCATAGCCTCATTTTTCAAACCATTTCCTCCAAGATTCCTCCATGGTTCTAATTTCACTTAACATCAAGAGTTACCCAAATACCCTGGTCAGAGGTAAAGCTAATTTTTAAGGGACTCCTGTAAGATCGGGAGGCCAGGTTGAGAGATTCAGAGATAAAAACCCACAAGGTCTTGTGCTGTTGTGCTCACAGGGTGGTTTTGACTAATTTGGGGCGACAGAGCATTTATAAACTATTTTCTGATATGGGCAGATAAGGTAAGGCTAAAACAGTTCAGATTATGGTTGCAGGGAGTGGTAGGAACTGGGGTGAACTGTGACCCCCAAGCCCTACTTAAATCTGTGACTACTGCTCTGTGGAATTGGGAAGCCCAGCATAGCCAGGTCTTCTAATCTTTCAAGAAATGGCAGAAATGCAGATATTTATGTAAAAGCTTCTGCTCTGCTAATGTCAAGAACTAATTTTAAAAAGAGAAGATCATTGTGCACACCAAAACAAAACAGGTCTGTAAATGATCCTGCCTGCCAGCTGCCAGTTTGGAACCTTCGAACCCTTATCTTTAAGCCTTCAAGGACACACTTGCCAAAGATAAATATTTCCCTAAGAATCAGATTATACACTGAATTCTTAGCTCTCAATTGAGGGTAAAGTTTATAGTGCTAGAGTAGATCAGATGTAGCCAGTGTAGCCAGGCCTCTTTCTTTTCTTTGCAGGTGACAGGTGAGTCCTGTCTTGTGCTTCCCCATTCTACTCCTCACCACACCCAAGCAGTGTGTGCTTTGAACACACTGGAGCATGAAACTGATCTGCAGTTACAGCCCTGTTCCACCCTCTTAGATCTGGACCAAGCTGGGGCTGTGCCACTGTATTTACTCTCTGTGTGTCCCATGGGAAGGAAGGGAGGGGAAGAGCAGAGAGTGAGTGGGCCTAGGATAAAGCCCACAGCTGTGGGAAACAGCATTGCTCCACAGAGTGGTCAATATCAGTAGCAACACTTGTTTTTTTAAAATCTTTTGTCCATGTCACATGGCTGTAGAATCTTAGTTTCTTGGCCAGGGATTGAACCAGCACCCCCTAGGTTGGAAGGCAGAGTCTTAATCACTGGACTGCCAGGAAAGTCTCTGACTCTTAATTTGAAGTGGAATCCTCTATAAAGTAGGAGGGAATTTCCAGGAGTTGAGACTCAGTCAAACCTACAAATCGGTTCTGATGTATAGAAAAACACTTTCTTCTTAAAATTAGATCCCTGTCCTAGAAAACACTGCCATCCTACATCCCAGCACCTTCCTTCCTGCACCTTCGAGCTCTTTTTGTCCAGGTTCAGACATAAGTGGACCCAACAGCAGAGATTAAATTCAACTTTTGTAAGAGCTAAAGAGAAACCTCTGCAGTCTGTCTTGCTGAGACCTAACGAAAAGCCACTTGGGTCAGACTGAAAGGCCCTTGCTCCTCTTGCAGAAACCTAGGCAAGCTACCTGCATCCGTCCTGATTGTGTGTATACTGGATGGGTTTTTCAGCTTTATCGGCCTTGCAGGAAACCATAAATAGACTTCCAGTTGACATTCATGCATTCTGTTTATGTCAACCCCAGTTCTTCCTTCCAGAGACACCATCCTGACTATAGAGATAAAATTCAACAAATATCACATTTTTTCCAACTGGTCTACCCATAAATTATGGCTGCTTTGAGCATGTCAGCCTCCTGGTTTTCTCCAGAGTGCAACCTGTGCCCTGGGCCCACTGGTGGCTTGGCTGTGTTTCCTGCTGACATGAACAGAGGGAAATGCCCCCTTCCACTGGCCTGGACCCTCCCTAGGAACAGCATCTATTCTTTGAATCTTTTATAACTCCACTTGCTGAGCCTAAAACCTATATCTTGGTATTTTGCTTGTTTCTGTTTCACCAGATGACCTTCAGTGCCCTTTCTGTATTGGCTTAAAAAAAAAAAAAAAGTTTATTTTTAAACCTGTAATGCCCCTGACCTGTGACCCTGAGAGGATCTGACAATTATTTGTGCTCTTAAAAAAAAAGAAGAAAAAGTTTCTTAAACTTTGGAGGAGTGAGGAGGAGAAAGTGTGAAAGAAACTAATTTGTTCAAGTTATTTATCTTCTCTCTGTTCTGTCTGGCAAAACCAACTCCTAATTGACTGATTATCTCTTCCTGGCTTGCAGATTAATCACACATGCCCTCCCCACCTCCTGCCACCAATACCTCACCCCTGCCTTCACTGCCAAGTATCTTTGTTGTTTCTGCTAAGGAAGAGGAAAGAAAAAACTAGAATTAGTTCTCTTTGATTACCCAAGAGAGGTTTGTGGGGCCCAGGCCTTATCTTGATCTCTCTTCAAGCAAATAATGGAGTCCACTCTCACTTCTTAGGGAGTACATCTTACTGAGAGCCCTTTGAGCATTCTGTGAGAAAACTTCTTTGAATGAACTTCTTGTTAGAGTGAGCCAGGACTCCAAGGTGGAAGGGCTTAATAGAACAAAATGTGGGGAATGAACGAGACTACGAAGTTCTTTTGAGGCCATAAAGCCATCCACTGGTACAGGTGGAAGTTCCAGAAGGAAAGAGGAAATCAGTGAAATTCCATTGTTACAACCCTCATGGTGTTTGGGACAGGACAAAAAAGGGGAAGAGAAAGAGTCGTTTTGGATTACCAGGTACACAGATGTGGTAGGGTAGGGCTTCCTGAACTTGATTATGTGTAGGAAACACCTAGAATCTGAGTTGGAGGTCTAAGGTGGGGGAGAGTCTGCATTTCTAACAGGCTTCCTGACAATGCCAGTATTGCTACTTTGCTACCCTTTTAGAAGCAAAATGATAGAGTATTTTGGGAACTAGGGACTAACATAAAGGTGAGGTGCAGTGAGGGGCAGAGGCAAGAGAGAATGAAAAGAAGTCTGCTACCACTTCACTATGAAGTGAACAGATGGACAGCCTTCCAGTGAGGCAGCCAAGAGCAGAACAAGACAGCCAGTGGAGATCAATATTGGAGAAGGCAATGGCACCTCACTCCAGTACTCTTGCCTGGAAAAATCCCATGGATGGAGGAGCCTGGTAGGCTGCAGTCCATGGGGTCGCTAAGAGTCGGACACAACTGAGTGACTTCACTTTCATTTTTCACTTTCATGTATTGGAGAAGGAAATGGCAACCCACTCCAGTGTTCTTGCCTGGAGAATCCCAGGGACAGGGGAGCCTGGTGGGCTGCCATCTATAGGGTTGCATAGAGCCGGACACGACTGAAGCGACTTAGCAGCAGCAGCAGCAGGAGATCAATATAGGCTGACATTCTGGCTCTGTCACTACTCTGCTGTGTGACCTTAAGGAAATCATTTCATCTCTTGGTGCCTCTGTTTCTGCATCTGTAAAAGCGGAGATAGTAAAATCTGCTTTGGCCAATTTCCAGGGTTACCCTAAGGATTACATGAAATAAACATAAGGAAACTCTTTATAGACACCAAAGTACTTTGCAAATGTAACCTATGATTATGCTGATGCCACTGCAAAGTTTCACCCACATATGATTAACATTAACTACCTTTCTCAGAGCATAGGACAAGCACTTATTCCCATGAGACTGGAAAAGAGGAACTTGTATCTGTTTCATCATCCTTCAAAGCCTTTGTGATGTTCACTGGTTCACGTCCAGGGCTTTGCTATTCTTTTGGTTCAACATTAATCACTTCATCTGTTTTATTGGATGATTAGTCCTCTCTGAAAAGATGAAGGAAGTGTTTGTGTTGATGGAGACTTTTATTTTGGGCTGTCTCACATTTCACCTACACTCTTGACAGAATAGTTGATTTTGCTGTTTGATGTGGAACTTGATGCCCTTTCGTTAGGAAACTCCAAATGAGTAGCCAACAAAGGTGTGTTACAGATGCTTCTCCTGAAAACAGGGCTCATTTTCCTTCCAGTATAATGGGGCCCCTCCCACAAGATTCAGTACCTTTCCTGCTGCACAACCTCAGCACCAGTGCACAGGCACCCACCCAGGCAGGCCTCAAGGACCACAAATACCAAGGGGAGAAGGGAAGAGACTCTGGCAAATAGAATTTTCTGTTTAACTCACCATTATATCTAGAAAATATGGAGGTCCCTTCCCCAATTCTTAAAATTTTCTCTGAAACAGTACTCTCCAATTTACTACCTTAATAAGGAGAATATCTCAAACAATTAGGCTTTTGAAGATTAGGATTTTGCAGCAGCTGAGTCATCATCCTGAATATCATCACTGATTACACATGATGCTAAAGTGTAGATGACTGCAGACAGGCTCCAGATTGGTTTTTAAACTAAAGCCCCAAATTTTCTCCTCTGAAGTATAACACATAGCAGGTAGACAGTATGCCACGGGCTTAAGCATTTTCTTATTTAATCCTCAAAAACCAACCAATTAAAACAAAACAAAAAAAAACCATACAGTGATTGGTTATTAACCCACTTTAATTGATGAGGAAACTGAAGCCCAGAGAAAGGATAGAATTTACCAAAGGTCACATAGTGGCCAAGGTGGGATTTGAAAGTAAATGTGCTCTGAAAGAGATGGGAATACCAGACCACCTGATCTGCCTCTTGAGAAATCTGTATGCAGGTCAGGAAGCAACAGTTAGAACTGGTCATGGATCAACAGACTGGTTCCAAATAGGAAAAGGAGTACGTCAAGGCTGCATATTGTCACCATGTTTATTTAACTTATATGCAGAGTACATCATGAGAAATGCTGGGCTGGAAGAAGCACAAGCTGGAATCAAGATTGCTGGGAGAAATATCAATAACCTCAGATATGCAGATGACACGACTCTTATGGCAGAAAGTGAAGAGGGGCTAAAAAGCCTCTTGATGAAAGTGAAAGTGGAGAGTGAAAAGGTTGGCTTAAAGCTCAACATTCAGAAAACAAAGATCATGGCATCTGGTCCCATCACTACATGGGAAATAGATGGGGAAACAGTGGAAACAGTGTCAGACTTTGTTTTTCTGGGCTCCAAAATCACTGCAGATGGTGACTGCAGCCATAAAATTAAAAGACGCTTACTCCTTGGAAGGAAAGTTATGACCAACCTAGATAGCATATTGAAAAGCAGAGACATTACTTTACCAACAAAGGTTCGCCTAGTCAAGGCTATGGTCTTTCCTGTGGTCATGTATGGATGTGAGAGCTGGACTGTGAAGAAGGCTGAGCGCCGAAGAATTGATGCTTTTGAACTGTGGTGTTGGAGAAGACTCTTGAGAGTCCCTTGGACTGCAAGAAGATCCAACCAGTCCATTCTGAAGGAGATCAATCCTGGAATTTCTTTAGAAGGAATGATGCTAAAGCTGAAACTCCAGTATTTTGGCCACCTCATGCGAAGAGTTGACTCATTGGAGAAGACTCTGATGCTGGGAGGGATTGAGGGCAGGAGGAGAAGGGGACGACAGAGGATGAGATGGCTGGATGGCATCACTGACTCGATGGGTGTGAGTCTGAGTGACCTCCGGGAGCTGGTGATGGACAGGGAGGCCTGGCGTGCTTCGGTTCATGGGGTCGCAAAGAGTCGGACACGACTGAGCGACTGATCTGATCTGTGCATGTTACACAAAATAATAGCCCCCAGCAATGTCCAGACCCTAATGTCAGAACCTGCAAATATATTACCTTACTTGGCAAAAAGGAGTTTGCAGATTGCTTAAATTAAGGATTTTAAGATGGGGGATTATCCAGGATTATCTGGATGGGCCTAATGTAAACATGAGGGTTCTTATAAGGGAAAGTGAGAGGTGGGAGAATTAAAGAAGTGATGACAGAAGGACAGTGTGGAGTGACACAGAGCTACAAGTCAAGGAACGCAGACAGCCTCTTGGAGCTAGAAAAGGCAGGATATGGATTCCCCTCTATGGCCTCCAGAAGGAGAACAGCCCAGCTGAGCCATTTGGGCCTTTTTTTTTTTTTTTTCTTTTTAAAAAAGAAATTATTTATTTTACTTGGAGGCTAGTTACTTTACAATATTGTGGCGGTTTTTGCCATACATGAACATGAATCAGCTACAGGTGACCTCCAGAACTGTAAGGTAATATATTTGAGTTCTTTTAAGCCACTGCATTTGCAGTGATTTCTTATAGCAGCAATAGGAATCTAACACACATACAGGTGTTTCTTGGAGATACTGCAGATTTGGTTCCAAACCACAATAAAATTTATATTGCAATAAAGTGAGACATAACATCTGCTTTATTGACTATGCTAAAGCATTTGACTGGATCACAATGAACTTTAGAATATTCTTAAGGAGATGGGAATACCAGACCACATTACCTGCCTCCTGAGAAATCTGTATGCAGGACAAGAAACAACAGTAAGAACTAGGCATGAAACAATGGACTGGTTCAAAATCGGGAAAGAAGTATGTCACCCTGCTTATTTAACTTATATGCAGAGTGCATCATACAAAATGCTGAGCTGGATGACTCGCAAGCTGGACTCAAGATTGCCAGGAGAAATATCAATAACCTCAGATATGCACATGATACCACTTTAATGGCAGAAAGTGAAGAGGAACTAAAGAGCCTCTTGATGAAAGAGGAGAGTGAAAAGCTGGCTTAAAACTCAACATTCAAAAAATTAAGATCATGACATTTAGTCCTATCACTTCATGAAAATAGGCGGGGAAAAAGTGGAAACAGTGTCAGATTTCATTTTCTTGGGCTCCCAAATCACTGCAGACAGTGACTGTAGCCATGAAATTAAAAGACGTTTGCTCCTTAGAAGAAAAGCTATAACAAACCTAGATAGTGTATTTATCCGTTCATCTGTCAGTGGACGTCTAGGTTGCTTCCCTGTCATAGCTATCAATTTTTCATTTTAAAATAAATTTTGTATGTGTGTATGAATATGTGAAAAGGAAAGACATTCATTCTTTCCCTTTTTTTATATATATTTTTTTTTTTTTTTTTTTTTTTTTTTAATTTTTTTGTGGGGTTTGGGGTTTAGTGGGGGAGGGGGGAGGGGTGGTGGGGGGGGGGTGGTTCTTTCTTGTGGGGGGAGACGCTTGGCTGGTGGTGGGGGGGGGGGGGGAGAGGGGGGGGGGGGGGATAGGCTTTGGGTTTTTTGGTGTGGGGGGGTGATTCCCAGACCAGAGAAAGAACCCAATCACCTCTCCATTGCAAGGCCGATTCTTAACCACCCCACCAGAAAAGAAATCCAATTCAAAATCTTTTTAAAATGACTCATAGTCCTAATACCTAGTTTCCCAACTGCCAGGCCTTGATATTGTAATTCCTACTGCCAACGATGCAACAAGTGGACTGATTTTATTTTATTTTTTTTTTTTTTTGATCAAGAATCTCTTTTATTGATTATCAGAAACATTACAAACATCTAGTATGAACAAATTGTAACATCATAGTGTTTAGTTTGAACAATTAATACATTTCAGATATAATATTATACATATTTCAATGCTATTCTCCCCAATCATCTCACCCTCTCCCGGTCCCAGAGTCCAAAAGTCTGGTCTATACATCAGTGTCTCTTTTGTTGTCTCATAAATAGGGTTATTTTTTACCATCTTTCTAAATTCCATATATATGTGTTAGTATACTGTATTTGTGTTTTTGTTTCTGGCTTACTTCACTCTGTATAATAGGCTCCAGTTCCATCCACCTCCTTAGAACTGATTCAAATGTATTCTTTTTAATGGCTGAGTAATACTCCATCGTGTATATGTACCACAGCTTGCTTATCCATTCATCTGTGGATGGACATCTAGGTTGCTTCCACGTTCTGGCTATTGCAAACAGTGCTGCTATGAACATTGGGGTACAGGTGTCTCTTTCAATTCTGGTTTTCTCAGTGTATATGCCCAGCAGTGGGATTGCTGGATCATAAGGCAGTTCTATTCGCAGTTTTTTGAGGAATCTCCATACTGTTCTCCAAAGTGGCTGTACTAGTTTGCATTCCCACCAACAGTGCAAGAGGGTTCCCTTCTCTCCGCACCCTCTCCAGCATTTATTGCTTGTAGACTTTTGGATAGCAGCCATTCTGATTGGCGTGAAATGGTATCTCATAGTGGTTTTGATTTGCATTTCTCTGATAATGAGTGATGTTGAGCATCTTTTCATGTGTTTGTTAGCCATCTGTATGTCTTCTTTGGAGAAATGTCTATTGAGTTCTTTGGCCCATTTTTTGATTGGGTCATTTATTTTTCTGGAATTGAGCTGTAGAAGTTGCTTGTATATTTTTGAGATTAGTTGTTTGTCAGTTGCTTCATTTGCTATTATTTTCTCCCATTCTGAAGGCTGTCTTTTCACCTTGCTTATAGTTTCCTTTGTTGTGCAGAAGCTTTTAAGTTTGATTAGGTCCCATTTGTTCATTTTTGATTTTATTTCCAATATTCTGGGAGGTGGGTCATAGAGGATCCTGCTGTGATGTAAGTCAGAGAGTGTTTTGCCTATGTTTTCTTCTAGGAGTTTTATGGTTTCTGGTCTTACATTTAGCTCTTTAATCCATTTTGAGTTTATTTTTGTGTATGGTGTTAGAAAGTGTTCTAGTTTCATTCTTTTACAAGTGTTTGACCAGTTTTCCCAGCACCACTTGTTAAAGAGATTGTCTTTAATCCATTGTATATTCTTGCCTCCTTTGTCAAAGATAAGGTGACCATATGTGCGTGGATTTATCTCTGGGCTTTCTATTTTGTTCCATTGATCTATATTTCTGTCCTTGTGCCAGTAACATACTGTCTTGATGACTGTGGCTTTGTAGTAGAGCCTGAAGTCAGGCAGGTTAATTCCTCCAGTTCCGTTCTTCTTTCTCAAGATTGCTTTGGCTATTCGAGGTTTTTTGTATTTCCATACAAATTGAGAAATTATTTGTTCTAGCTCTGTGAAGAATACCGTTGGTAGCTTGATGGGGATTGCATTGAATCTATAAACTGCTTTGGGTAGTATATTCATTTTCACTATATTGATTCTACCAATCCATGAACATGGTATATTTCTCCATCTATTAGTGTCCTCTTTGATTTCTTTCACCAGTGTTTTATAGTTTTCTATATATAGGTCTTTAGATTCTTTAGGAAGATATATTCCTAAGTATTTTATTGTTTTCATTGCAATGGTGAATGGAATTGTTTCCTTAATTTCTCTTTCTATTTTCTCGTTATTAGTGTACAGGAATGCAAGGGATTTCTGTGTGTTAATTTTACATCCTGCAACTTTACCATATTCATTGATCAGTTCTAGTAATTTTCTGGTGGAATCTTTAGGGTTTTCTACGTAGAGGATCATGTCATCTGCAAATAGTGAGAGTTTTACTTCTTCTTTTCCAATTTGGATTCCTTTTATTTCTTTTTCTGCTCTGATTGCTGTGGCCAAAACTTCCAAAACTATGTTGAATAGTAATGGTGAAAGTGGGCATCCTTGTCTTGTTCCTGACTTTAGAGGAAATGCTTTCAATTTTTCACCATTGAGGATAATGTTTGCTGTGGGCTTGTCATATATAGCTTTTATTATGTTGAGGTATGTTCCTTCTATTCCTGCTTTCTGGAGAGTTTTTATCATAAATGGATGTTGAACTTTGTCAAAGGCTTTCTCTGCATCTATTGAGATAATCATATGGTTTTTATTCTTCAGTTTGTTAATGTGGTGTATTACGTTGATTGATTTGCGGATATTGAAGAATCCTTGCATTCCTGGGATAAAGCCCACTTGGTCATGATGTATGATCTTTTTAATGTGTTGTTGGATTCTGATTGCTAGAATTTTGTTAAGGATTTTTGTATCTATGTTCATCAGTGATATTGGCCTGTAGTTTTCTTTTTTTGTGGGATCTTTGTCAGGTTTTGGTATTAGGGTGATGGTGGCCTCATAGAATGAGTTTGGAAGTTTGCCTTCTTCTGCAATTTTCTGGAACAGTTTGAGTAGGATAGGTGTTAGCTCTTCTCTAAATTTTTGGTAGAATTCAGCTGTGAAGCCGTCTGGACCTGGGCTTTTGTTTGCTGGAAGATTTCTGATTACAGTTTCAATTTCCGTGCTTGTGATGGGTCTGTTAAGATTTTCTATTTCTTCCTGATCCAGTTTTGGGAAGTTGTACTTTTCTAAGAATTTGTCCATTTCTTCCACATTGTCCATTTTATTGCCATATAATTGCTGATAGTAGTCTCTTATGATCCTTTGTATTTCTGTGCTGTCTGTTGTGATCTCTCCATTTTCATTTCTAATTTTATTGATTTGATTTTTCTCCCTTTGTTTCTTGATGAGTCTGGCTAGTGGTTTGTCAATTTTATTTACCCTTTCAAAGAACCAGCTTTTGGCTTTGTTGATTTTTGCTATGGTTTCTTTTGTTTCTTTTGCATTTATTTCTGCCCTAATTTTTAGGATTTCTTTCCTTCTACTAACCTTGGGGTGCTTCATTTCTTCCTTTTCCAGTTGCTTTAGGTGTAGAGTTAGGTTATTTATTTGGCTTTTTTCTTGTTTCTTGAGGTATGCCTGTATTGCTATGAACTTTCCCCTTAGGACTGCTTTTACAGTGTCCCACAGGTTTTGGGTTGTAGTGTTTTCATTTTCATTCGTTTCTATGCAGAATTTGATTTCTTTTTGATTTCTTCTGTGATTTGTTGGTTATTCAGGAGTGTGTTGTTCAGCCTCCATATGTTGGTCTTTTTAATAGATTTTCTCCTGTTATTGAGATTTACTCTTACTGCATTGTGGTCAGAAAAAATGCTTGGAATGATTTCAATTTTTCTGAACTTACCAAGGCTGGATTTATGGCCCAGGATGTGGTCTATCCTGGAGAAGGTTCCGTGTGCACTTGAGAAAAAGGTGAAATTCATTGTTTTGGGATGAAATGTCCTATAGATATCAATTAGTTCTAACTGGTCTATTGTATCGTTTAAAGTTTGTGTTTCCTTGTTAATTTTCTGTTTAGTTGATCTATCCATTGGTGTGAGTGGGGTATTAAAGTCTCCCACTATTATTGTGTTATTGTTGATTTCTCCTTTCATTCTTGTTAGTATTTGTCTTATATATTGTGGTGCTCCTAAGTTGGGTGCATATATATTTATAATTGTTATATCTTCTTCTTGGATTGATCCTTTGATCATTAGGTAGTGACCTTCTTTGTCTCTTTTCACATCCTTTGTTTTAAAGTCTATTTTATCTGATATGAGTATTGCTACTCCTGCTTTCTTTTGGTCTCTATTTGCGTGGAAAATCTTTTTCCAGCCTTTGACTTTCAGTCTGTATGTGTCCCCTGTTTTGAGGTGGGTTTCTTGTAGACAGCATATGGAGGGGTCTTGTTTTTGTATCCATTCAGCCAGTCTCTGTCTTTTGGTTGGGGCATTCAACCCATTTACATTTAAGGTAATTAATGATAAATATGATCCCGTTGCCATTTACTTTGTTGTTTTGGGTTTGAATTTATATATCCTTTTTGTGTTTCCTGTCTAGAGAATGTCCTTTAGTATTTGTTGGAGAGCTGGTTTGGTGGTGCTGAATTCTCTCAGCTTTTGCTTGTCTGTAAAGGTTTTGATTTCTCCTTCATATTTGAATGAGATCCTTGCTGGGTACAATAATCTGGGCTGTAGGTTCTTTTCTTTATCACTTAAGTTTCTTGCCATTCCCTCCTGGCTTGGAGAGTTTCTATTGAAAGATCAGCTGTTATCCTTATGGGAATTCCCTTGTGTTAGTTGTTTTTCCCTTGCTGCTTTTAATATTTGTTCTTTGTGTTTATCTTTGTTAATTTGATTAATATGTGTCTTGGGGTGTTTCGTCTTGGGTTTATCCTATTTGGGACTCTCTGGTTTCTTGACTTGAGTGATTATTTCCTTCCCCATTTTAGGGAAGTTTTCAACTATTATCTCCTCTAGTATCTTCTCATGGTCTTTCTTTTTGTCTTCTTCTTCTGGACTCCTACGTGTACGTTAATATTGTCCTGAGGTCTCTAGTCTCTTTATTGTCTTTTTTCTCCTCTATTCCTTTATCTCATTCTATCTTCTATTGCTATCTATCTTCTCCTTTTATTCTACTATTTGTTGCCTCCAAGTGTTTTGATCTCATTTATGCATTATTCATTATATTTACTCTTTTTATTTCTTCTAGGTCCTTGTTAAATCTTTCTTGCATCTTCTCAATCTTTTCTCCAGCTATTTATCCATATTCCATTTTCTTTCTTTATTCTATTTTTCTTCTTTTCGGTGTTCCTTTTCTTCTCTTTTTTTGGGGGGGGGGGGGGGGGGGTGGGGGGGGGGGGGGGGGGGGGGGGAAAAAAGGAATATATTTGTTTTTTTAGTTAGATATATTTTTATTTTTTTTTTTTTTTTTTTTAGGGGAATGGATTTTTTTTTTTTTTTCTTTTTTTTTTTTTTTTTTTATTAGGGACGGGATGCGGGGATTTCTGTGTGTTGATTTTATATCCTGTAACTTTACTATATTCATTGATTAGCTCTAGTAATTTTCTGGTGGAGTCTTTAGGGTTTTCTATGTAGAGGATCATGTCATCTGCAAATAGTGAGAGTTTTACTTCTTCTTTTCCAATTTGGATTCCTTTTATTTCTTTTTCTGCTCTGATTGCTGTGGTCAAAACGTCCAAAACTATGTTGAATAGTAATGGTGAAAGTGGGCATCCTTGTCTTGTTCCTGACTTTAGAGGAAATGCTTTCAATTTTTCACCATTGAGGATAATGTTTGCTGTGGGTTTGTCATATATAGCTTTTATTATGTTGAGGTATGTTCCTTCTATTCCTGCTTTCTGGAGAGTTTTTATCATAAATGGATGTTGAACTTTGTCAAAGGCTTTCTCTGCATCTATTGATATAATCATATGGTTTTTATTTTTCAATTTGTTAATGTGGTATATTACGTTGATTATTTGCAGATATTGAAGAATCCTTGCATTCCTGGGATAAAGCCCACTTGGTCGTGGTGTATGATCTTTTTAATGTGTTTTGGTTCTGGATGCTGTTTTCAATTTTTGGAATAAGCCAAAGCTATCTTGAGAAAGAAGAACGGACACTGGAGGAATCAACCTGCCTGACTTCAGGCTCTACTACAAAGCCACAGTCATCAAGACAGTATGGTACTGGCACAAGGACAGAAATATAGATCAATGGAACAAAATCGCAAGTCCAGAGATAAATCCACGCACGTATGGACACCTTATCTTTGACAAAGGAGGCAAGAATATACAATGGATTAAAGACAATCTCTTTAACAAATGGTGCTGGGAAAACTGGTCGAACACTTGTAAAAGAATGAAACTAGAGCACTTTCAAACACCATACACAAAAACAAACTCAAAATGGATTAAAGATCTAAATGTAAGACCAGAAACCATAAAACTCCTAGAGGAAAACATAGGCAAAACACTCTCTGACATACATCACAGCAGGATCCTCTATGGCCCACCTCCCGGAATATTGGAAATAAAAGCAAAAATAAACAAATGGGACCTAGTTAAACTTAAAAGCTTCTGCACAACAAAGGAAACTATAAGCAAGGTGAAAAGACAGCCTTCAGAATGGGAGAAAATAATAGCAAATGAAGCAACAGACAAACAACTAATCTCAAAGATATACAAGCAACTCCTATAGCTCAATTCCAGAAAAATAAATGACCCAATCAAAAAATGGGCCAAAGAACTAAATAGACATTTCTCCAAAGAAGACATACAGATGGCTAACAAACACATGAAAAGATGCTCAACATCACTCATTATCAGAGAAATGCAAATCAAAACCACTATGAGGTACCATTTCACGCCAATCAGAATGGCTGCGATCCAAAAGTCTACAAGCAATAAATGTTGGAGAGGGTGTGGAGAAAAGGGAACCCTCTTACACTGTTGGTGGGAATGCAAACTAGTACAGCCACTATGGAGAACAGTATGGAGATTCCTCAAAAGACTGGGAATAGAACTGCCTTATGATTCAGCAATCCCACTGCTGGGCATATACACTGAGAAAACCAGAATTGAAAGAGACACATGTACCCCAATGTTCATCGCAGCACTGTTTATAATAGTCAGGACTTGGAAGCAACCTAGATGTCCATCAGCAGATGAATGGATAAGAAAGCTGTGGTACATATACACAATGGAGTATTACTCAGCCATTAAAAAGAATACATTTGAATCAGTTCTAATGAGGTGGATGGAACTGGAGCCTATTATACAGAGTGAAGTAAGCCAGAAAGAAAAACACAAATACAGTATACTAACGCATATATATGGAATTTAGAAAGATGGTAACAATAACCCTGTATACGAGACAGCAGAGGAGACACTGATGTATAGAACAGTCT
Source organism: Tragelaphus eurycerus (assembly GCA_935064755.1). Taxonomy (NCBI): domain Eukaryota; kingdom Metazoa; phylum Chordata; class Mammalia; order Artiodactyla; family Bovidae; genus Tragelaphus; species Tragelaphus eurycerus. The sequence continues at coordinate 12,586,463 of CAKXYN010000015.1, read as the reverse complement.
TTTGGACTCTGGGAGAGGGAGAGGGTGGGATGATTTGGGAGAATGGCATTGAAATATGTATAATATCATGTTTGAAATGAGTCGCCAGTCCAGGTTCGATGCCTGATACTGGATGCCTGGGGCTGGTGCACTGGGACGAACCAGAGGGATGGTATGGGGAGGGAGGAGGGAGGCGGGTTCAGGATGGGGAACACATGTATACCTGTAGTGGATTAATTTTGATACATGGCAAAACCCATACAATATTGTAAAGTTAAGTAAAATAAAATTAAAAAAAAATTCTTTGTTAAGTGGCTCTGAGCAGATTAACTCTCAGTGTTGGAGAGCATCACACTGCAAGGTTCTCTCCCCACCCACTTCCTTTCTCAGTATTATTTACATGCTGTTTTATTTTTCTATGACCTAAGAGATAGAAAAACTATATTGATAATAGCTCTTTAAATAGTGATCTATTCACTTACAGCCTGTCAGAATAAATTAAGAGAACACTTGTCCAGAAAGTGTTCTTTCTGGACCAATGATAAATGCAACAGAAGGCCCTTATAGTCAAAGTTATGGTTTTTCCAGTAGTCATATATGGATGTGAGAGTTGGACCATAAAGGAGGCTGAGTGCCAAAGAATTGATGCTTTCCAGCTGTGGTGTTGGAGAAGACTCTTGAGAGTCCCTTGGACCGCAAGGAGATCAAACCAGTCAGTCCTAAAGGAAATCAATCCTGAATAATCACTGGAAAGACTGATGCTGAAGCTCTAATGCTTTTGCCACCTGATGCAAAGAGCTGACTCATTGGAAAAGACCCTTTTAATGAAGGATAGGGAGGCCTGACATGCTAAAGTTGAGGGGGTTGCAAAGAATCAGACACAACTTAGCAACTGAACAATAACAGCATTAGATATAAAAATGTACATGTATTACATATATGTTTAAAAATACTTTATTGCTAAAAACAATCTGAGCCTTCAGTGAGTGGTATTCTTTTTCCAACAGTAACATCACCGATCACAGATCATAACAAATAAGAATGAAAAAGTTTGAAATATTGCAAGAATTATCAAAATGTGACACAGAGACACGAAGTGAACAAATGTTTTGAAAAAATGGTGTCAAAACAGTTGCTTTGACACAGGATTGCCACAAACTTTCAATCTGTAAAAAGTGCACTCTCTGAAGTGCAATAAAGTGAAGCACGATAATCAAGGTCTGCCTATACCAATAGGAAGAGCAGAAAGAAAAAAAGTCTGGTTTTATCAATGAGCCATATGTACATTGCTGTTAGACATTTCTGGTTTTACATGCAGATTTAGGGAACTGTAATTATTTTTCAATACTCAGAGCCTGAACTGTTAACCACAGAATGAAAGAGCCTCTCCTCACCTCCACCCACAAACAAGACTTCTGTTGTTTGAAAGTGGTTGTGTGTAGCTAGAATTCTGGTTTAATACGGAGTATTAAAGAAATAAAGACTATCAAGTTTATTTACATTGGAAATTATTGGTAGACTTCTTGAGTATCACCTTTCTAAGAGTGAATAGTGTGGTCTGGTTTATAGAGGTGTCAGTTTGAATTCAGGTTGATGGTCGAAAGGGAAGGAAGGACCCACTTGGTTTTTACTCTGATCACATGGGGTGATTCTGAGCAGAGAGAATGAATGGAGAAGACTTTCAGTGCTTCAGTCTTGCAAGCAGATACCCATATCCTGTGGGAGACAGAAGGGACCCTCAAGATAATCATCCACAACTTCATTTTATAGAAGAGGAACTTAATGCCAGGGAGGAGAGCCAACTTGCCCAAGGTACACAGTGAGTTCTCGGGCAGGACAAGAGCCCAGATCTGGCTCCTGGCTCCAGTCTCTTGCTCTGCCCACTCCCTTGACTTGGCACATAGTGTAATTTTTGTACACTAATTGGGCATTTCACATAAAAACATTCATAGTTTGGTCACTGTTCAGAGGATGGTATTTGTAGACACTGTCTTAAATCAATAAGAAATTTTCATACTTCAATAAACTGTCCTATTATATTTGTCCAATAAAACCATGCTACTGGAAAACAACATGGACGGAGGAGCCTGGTGGGCTGCAGTCCATGGGGTCGCTGAGAGTCGGACATGACTGAGCGACCTCACTTTCACTTTTCACTTTCATGCATCAGAGAAGGAAATGGCAACCCACTCCGGTGTCCTTGCCTGGAGAATCCCAGGGACGGGGAAGCCTGGTGGGCTGCTATGTCACTTCAGTCGTGTCCGACTCTGTGCGACCCCATAGACGGCAGCCCACCAGGCTTCCCGGTCCCTGGGATTCTCCAGGCAAGAACACCAGAGTGGGTTGCCACCTCCTTCTCCGATGCATGAAAGTGAAAAGAGAAAGTGAGGTCGCTCAGTCATGTCCGACTCTCAGTGACCCCATGGACTGCAGCCTACCAGGCTCCTCCGTCCGTGGGATTTTCCAGGCAAGAGTACTGGAGTGGGGTGCCATTGCCTTCTCCACAGCAGCAGCTTTTTAACAGGTTTATTTCAGAGCCACAGATGTTACAAAATCATTGAATTGTAACATGTCTTTTGCAAGTTCAGTTCTTGCAGGAGTGCCTATGTCAGCAGCGGCTGTAGGATTATTCAAATCCACCCAAATTTTGACATAAGATAGGTGAAACCAGGCCAAAGGGCACCTTTCCACCCATCCCTAAGTTCACACACACAGGCTTAAATGAATGAACCTAGAGACCTAGATTTCCAGAATTTCAATCTAATCTTCTGTACATATATCAGCCTCCCAAAGCACACACCTACCCACTCAATAAAAATCCATACCTGGTGGCCACAGACATACTTAGTCCTTCTAAAATCTTCTTTCCTACATAGGAGCACATCTTCAATTTAGTTGAGTGCCTACTGTGTGCCAGGAATTGATGTAGGTTTGGGGGGGGGGATAAAAAAATTAAAACGCCCCAGTCCCTGACTGATGGAGCTAGGTATTAATAGATGTAGGTATAGTAGACTATTTCTATAACCATTTTACCAATGCGGACCAAAACTAGAGTACTTATTAATAGGCCCAAGGTCACACAGCCTGCTGTTGTCAGAGCAGACTAGACCCCAGGGTGCTCCTCCTTTAAACTGGTGTGAATCTGTGAATAGGCTGCCTCATAATTACCTACGGTTCTTGTTAAAAATGTAGAATTCCTCAGCCTTCAGAGTTGGAAGCTGGGAGGATTAGGAGGCCAACTGTGACTGAGCAATTTTAATGTTTAACAAGCTCCTCAGGGGACTGATACACACTCAGGTTTGTAGACTTCCAAGTATATCCAGTTGTCTGTGTTTTTACTCAACTGGCTATACATAAGAATTAGCTGGAACATTTAAAATATATAAGAATTCTGGGCTCAATCCTAGAGGCCTATATCCAGTTCATCTGAGTGGTGCCCAGGCAATTACATAACTTTGGAAAGTTGCCAAAATGATTCTAATGTGCAGAGTTCAAAATCCACAACTCTGTGAGCAGTGAAAATAAATACTACACCCCAAAGTCAAGGTAACTCCCCAAGTAAGTCAACCCTGTCCTTCTGGCTGTGTTCTAGCTTGCAGGCTCCCGAGAGAAAGTATAGGGTTTAAAGAGAATAGAGAAGGAATGAGGAACAAGGTTGGGTCCCCTGAGAAGACCAGGGTTTTGGATCAGAAATAAGTGTAGAAGTGCTAGTTGCTAGTTGTGTCTGACTCTTTGCAACCCCACGGACTATAGTGTTGCCCTAATGGTCTGGGAGTGAACAATGAGAAAGAAGAAAAAACACGAACCTGTTGCAGTGGGTCAGGGGACCTGCAGCCTCTATTGGACTGAGGTGCAGAGTCCACTCTGAGTCCGGCTTTTATTCCTAATTGCACACTACAAGACTCTTTTTGATCTTAGCTTTCCCAAGACACTACACTGACATAGTCCAGATCTCCTTGTTTTTATCCCTTTTGGACTAGTCTCGGGAACAAGCAGCAAGTGCATAGGCAGCGTTCATGCCTGACACCAACCCCAGTGTTCCAAGGACCATGCTTTCATGATCCCAGTCATACTCTCTTCTGAGTCTGGCCTTGGGGGTTGTAACAAGGAGATTATTCTTAAGAAAAACATGAAAGATAATTATTAATACAGTTTCTTAATATATGCTGTTTTGCCAGGTGCTATTTCTGTGGAATTTCTCAATGCTGTGAAAGGACATTATTAGGAATTCCCACTATACTGTAGCCTGCCACGCTCCTCAGTAGGTTGCCATTCCCTTCTCTAGGAGATCTTCCTGACCCAGGGACCGAACCCAGATCTCCCACATGCAGGCGGATTCTTTACCATTTGAGCCACCAGGGAAGCCCACCTCATTCCCAAATCAGTGAGGAAGGAACTGCTCAAACCCTTAGGTCTTTCCCTAATGATGTTTCCCAAAGATTTCCCCAGTGTTCCCTCTTTGCTGGTATCAAGCAAAGCTCCTGGAGTATTTGTTTCCATTTTGTGGATATAGTGAATCTTATAATTGATTTATTTTTTCCTTTGTTCTCTTCTGAAACTCAGAGCCAAATCTGAGGCTCACCTTTAGCAATAATACAGCACCTATGGCATGCACTGTGTATTTTCTTAGGCCTGAGCCACTTCTGATTTCCCTTTAGTTTTTTTCATCCCTTGTTTCTGCATTTATCATTTGTCCAGAAAGAACACTTTCTGGACAAGTGTTCTCTTAATTTATTCTGACAGGCTGTAAGTGAATAAATCACTATTTAAAGAGCTATTATCAATATGGTTTTTCTATCTCTTAGGTCATAGAAAAATAAAAGAGCATGCAAATAATATTGAGAAAGGAAGTAGGTGGGGAGAGAACCTTGCAGTGTGATGCTCTCCAACACTGAGAGTTAATCTGCTCAGAGCCACTTAACAAGGATTTTTAAAACTTTTGTGGTCAAACCCTTTCACACTTTCCTTCTTATTTAAAATCAGTCCACTTGTTGCATCATTGGCAGTAGGAGTTACAATATCAAGGCCTGGCAGTTGGGAAACTAGGTATTAGGACTATGAGTCATTTTAAAAAGAACATGAAGTGGATTTCCTTGCTGGTCCGGTAGTTAAGAATCTGCCTTGCAATGCAGAGGTCATGGGGTTCACTTCCTGGTCTGGGAACTAAGGTCCCACATGCAAAGCACCTACGCACCACAGCTACTGAGGTCTGGAGCCCATGTACCACAAGTGGAGTCCGTGCCCCACAAGGAAAGACCCTGCATGACGCAACAAAGATCCTGCTTGCTGAAACTAAGACCCAATGCCCACATAAGTACTTTAAAAAATTATAAAAAAATAAAAAGAATATATAAAAAAAGGAAAAGAATGAATGTCTTTCTGTGGGGAGCCAGCTTGAATCAGCACTCCACTCGTGACAAAGGTCATGAGGAAGGAGGCTTGGCAGACGCAAATGCGAGATCAAGCCTCAGGAGTCCCCCTGGATATTCTCGAGCATCTACCCCCAAAAAACCAGAGTCTGCCTACTTTACTGCTTTGTTCTCTCACCTCTGACTTTACTGGGGGCTGTCCCCCACCACCATCTCGCTCTCTCTAATAAAGAATTAACTTACAGCTCCAATTAATAAAGTTCCTGGGCATTAGGATTGCTGGGAGAAATATCAATAACCTCAGATATGCAGATGATACCACCCTTATGGCAGAAAGTGAAGAGGGGCTAAAAAGCCTCTTGATGAGAGTGAAAGTGGAGAGTGAAAAGGTTGGCTTAAAGCTCAACATTCAGAAAACGAAGATCATGGCATCTGGTCCCATCACTACATGGGAAATAGATGGAGAAACAGTGGAAACAGTATTAGACTTTGTTTTTCTGGGCTCCAAAATCACTGCAGATGGTGACTGCAGCCATGAAATTAAAAGACGCTTACTCCTTGGAAGGAAAGTTATGACCAACCTAGATAGCATATTCAAAAGCAGAGACATTACTTTGCCAACAAAGGTTCGCCTAGTCAAGGCTATGGTCTTTCCTGTGGTCATGTATGGATGTGAGAGCTGGACTGGGAAGACGGCTGAGCGCCGAAGAATTGATGCTTTTGAACTGTGGTGTTGGAGAAGACTCTTGAGAGTCCCTTGGACTGCAAGGAGATCCAACCAGTCCATTCTGAAGGAGATCAGCCCTGGGATTTCTTTGGAGGGAATGATGCTCAAGCTGAAACTCCAGTATTTTGGCCACCTCATGCGAAGAGTTGACTCATTGGAGAAGACTCTTATGCTGGGAGGGATTGGGGACAAGAAGAGAAGGGGACGACAGAGGATTAGATGGCTGGATGGCATCACTGACTCAATGGATGTGAGTCTGTGTGACCTCCGGGAGCTGGTGATGGACAGGGAGGCCTGGCGTGCTGCACTTCATGGGGTCGCCAAGAGTCGGACACGACTGAGCGACTGATCTGATCTGATCTGGGCATTAGGAGTGTTCAAATCCAAACCCCTCAGATAGCTCTCTAACTGGCCTGACAAGTTTACCCGGACTCCTATAGCTATGCATATGATTGTTTAGAGTCTCTCAGCCTTGAGAGGCACGGGAAGCTTAAGATATTCAAATAGCTTAGAGCCTCTCAGAGAGTTAAAAACTGTCAGAATAAAACTAGCAAAAGATTTCATTACTGAGCCAATGCTTTTTGCCAAGTTTTCACATCCCCTGTTTTGAAGCCTTGAGTGTGTATTAATTAATATAGTTGGTTTGTAGAAAAAATAAGTAGTGGCCTTGGTGCTAGTAACTTTAGACCCTTAAGGTAATAAATTCTTTTCTTTGTTGTAAACCCACTGCGCCTCCCCGCTATAGGAATGCAAGTTTATCTAACACTTCGGATGAAGATGGCGCCAAACCTTAAAATAATTATTCTTAGAGAAAATAAGTCTTGCGGTTGACAAACCTTTGTCAAGAGTCATTAATAGGCCTTCTGGCCAGAAGATGATGTAAATCACCTGAACCATTTGTACACCATAAATTTGCAGCAAAGAAACCCTGGTTTTTGATAAGGATTAAAGACTGCTGGCTTGGCATGATTTCACATCCCCTATTATCCTCTATGTGTAACTTAGGGTGTAAAAGCCCCTGTTAAAAATAAAGCTATGGGCCTTGCTCACCAAAGCTTGGTCTCCCCGTGTCATTCTTTCTTCCTTTTCCTCCTTTTCTCTTCTGTTCTTCCTTCATGCCAAAATAATTTGGAGTGTGGGGGTCCTCTGTGACCACTTATCTGCCTGGGCTTCTAAGACCCACTTGAGAAGGTGCCTAAGGTGAGGCACCTTCCGCTATTTGAGAGAGCGCCTGCGGCCTCCGTGGTCAGAGCAAGTTCGGTGTCACGAACTTTATTCATTTCCCGCATAAACCAGTTATTATTGAGCATCTAATAAATCTCTCAGCCTTTGCTATCCCTTTATCGCTGACGCTGTCATCCTGAGGGAAGCCCTGGACCCAATCGGGGCTGGACCCCGACATCTTTCCTTTTCACATATTCTTCAGATCAGATCAGATCAGTCGCTCAGTCGTGTCCGACTCTTTGCAACCCCATGAACTGCAGCACGCCAGGCCTCCCTGTCCATCACCAGCTCCCGGAGGTCACTCAGACTCGCATCCATCGAGTCAGTGATGCCATCCAGCCATCTCATCCTCTGTCGTCCCCTTCTCCTCCTGCCCTCAGTCCCTCCCAGCATCAGAGTCTTCTCCAATGAGTCAACTCTTTGCATGAGGTGGCCAAAGTACTGGAGTTTCAGCTTTAGCATCATTCCCTCCAAAGAAATCCCAGGGCTGATCTCCTTCACAATGGACTGGTTGGATCTTCTTGCAGTCCAAGGGACTCTCAAGAGTCTTCTCCAACACCACAGTTCAAAAGCATCAATTCTTCGGCACTCAGCCTCCTTCACAGTCCAGCTCTCATATCCATATATGACCACAGGAAAGACCATAGCCTTGACTAGGCGAACCTTTGTTGGCAAAGTAATGTCTCTGCTTTTGAATATGCTATCTAGGTTGGTCATAACTTTCCTTCCAAGGAGTAAGCGTCTTTTAATTTCATGGCTGCAGTCACCATCTGCAGTGATTTTGGAGCCCAGAAAAACAAAGTCTGACACTGTTTCCACTGTTTCCCCATCTATTTCCCATGCAGTGATGGGACCAGATGCCATGATCTTCGTTTTCTGAATGTTGAGCTTTAAGCCAACCTTTTCACTCTCCACTTTCACTCTCATCAAGAGGCTTTTTAGCCCCTCTTCACTTTCTGCCATAAGGGTGGTATCATCTGCATATCTGAGGTTATTGATATTTCTCCCAGCAATCTTGATTCCAGCTTGTGTTTCTTCCAGTCCAGCATTTCTCATGATGTACTCTGCATATAAGTTAAATAAACATGGTGACAATATACAGCCTTGACATACTCCTTTTCCTATTTGGAACCAGTCTGTTGTTCCATGACCAGTTCTAACTGTTGCTTCCTGACCTGCATACAGATTTCTTAAGAGGCAGATCAGGTGGTCTGGTATTCCCATCTCTTTCAGAATTTTCCACAGTTTATTGTGATCTACACAGTCAAAGGCTTTGGCATAGTCAATAAAGCAGAAATAGATGTTTTTCTGGAACTCTCTTGCTTTTTCCATGATCCAGGGGATGTTGACAATTTGATCTCTGGTTCCTCTGCCTTTTCTAAAACCAGCTTGAACATCAGGAAGTTCACGGTTCACATATTGCTGAAGCCTGGCTTGGAGAATTCTGAGCATTACTTTACTAGCGTGTGAGATGAGTGCAATTGTGCAGTAGTTTGAGCATTCTTTGGCATTGCCTTTCTTTGGGATTGGGATGAAAAGTGACCTTTTCCAATCTTGTGGCCACTGTTGAGTTTTCCAAATTTGCTGGCATATCGAGTGCAGCACTTTCACAGCATCATCTTTCAGGATTTGGAATAGCTCCACTGGAATTCCATCACCTCCACTAGCTTTGTTCGTAGTGATGCTTTCTAAGGCCCACTTGACTTCACATTCCAGGATGTCAGGCTCTAGGTCAGTGATTACACCATCATGATTATCTGGGTCGTGAAGCTCTTTTTTGTACAGTTCTTCTGTGTATTCTTGCCACCTCTTCTTAATATCTTCTGCTTCTTTTAGGTCCATACCATTTCTGTCCTTTATCGAGCCCATCTTTGCATGAAATGTTCCTTTGGTATCTCTGATTTTCTTGAAGAGATCCCTAGTCTTTCCCATTCTGTTGTTTTCCTCTATTTCTTTGCATTGATTGTTGAAGAAGGCTTTCTTATCTCTTCTTGCTATTCTTTGGAACTCTGCATTCAGATGTTTGTATCTTTCATTTTCACATATTCATACACACATACAAAATTTATTTTAAAATGAAAAATTCATAGCTATGACAGGGAAGCAACCTAGACGTCTACTGACAGATGAATTGATAAAGAAGATGTGGTACATACACACAATGGGATATTATTCAGCCATAGAAAAAGGAGCAAGTTTGAGTCAGTTCTATGAGGTGGATCAATGTAGAGCCTGCTATACAGAGTGAAGTAAATCAGAAAAATATTGTATATTAATGCCTATATATAGAATCTTAAAAAATAGTATTTTTGAACCTATTTGCAGGGAAAGAATGGAGACACATATATAGAGAGTGGATTTGTGGACACAATGGGGGAAGGACAGAGTGGGAGGAAAGAAAAAAGTAACATAGACATAAAGACACTGCTGCTGCTGCTAAGTCGCTTCAGTCGTGTCCGACTCTGTGCGACCCCATAAACGGAAGCTCACCAGGCTCCCTTGTCCCTGGGATTCTCCAGGCAAGAACACTGGAGTGGGTTGCCATTTCCTTCTCCAATGCATGAAAGCGAAAAGTGAAAGTGAAGCCGCTCAGTCGTGTCCGACTCTTAGCGACCCCATGGACTGGAGCCTACCAGGCTCCTCCGTCCATGGGATTTTCCAGGCAAAAGTACTGGAGTGGGGTGCCATTGCCTTCCACACTACCATGTGTAAAATAGACAGCTGGTGAGAAGTTGCCACATAACACAGGGAGCCCAGCCATGCGCTTTGTGATGCTCTAGAAGAGTGAGGCGGAGCAGGCAATGGCACCCCACTCCAGTACTCTTGCCTGGAAAATCCCATGGACCGAGGAGCCTGGTGGGCTGCAGTCCATGGGGTCGCAAAGAATCGAACACGACTGAGAGACTTCACTTTCACTTTTCACTTTCATGCATCGGAGAAGGAAATGGCAACCCACTCCAGTGTTCTTGCCTGGAGAATCCCAGGGATGGGGGAGCTGGTGGGCTGCCGTGTATGGCATCGCACAAAGTTGGACACGACTGAAGTGACTTAGCAGCAGCAGCAGCAGCAGAGTGAGGTGGGGGCAGGGGAGGGCGGCTCAAGAAGGAGATGATAGATGTATAATTATGGCTGATTTGTATTGTTGTACGGCAGAAACCAACACAACATTGTAAAGCAACTGTCCTCCAGTTAAAAAATAAATTTAAAAAGTAAAACAAAAAAAATTGAGAAAAAGTTATAACACTACATCTAAAATGATTTGCAAAGGAATTTTTCTTTACAAGTGGCCTGACGCAGTCAGATAACAAATTAGGGAGATTTTAATTACATAGTGAGTCTACAAGGCATTTTTATTCTTGTTTAAAGAAACTCATTGCCTTAGTTACATTTTTTAGTTACTCATTTTTAGTTTTTGATGATCCTATAAACAAAAAAGCTCCCATTCCAAAATAAAAACTGAATCCAAGACCATATAGACATTTACAGCAATTATATTTATCTAAGTGACATACGTAATTCAGTGGTAAGATATTAACTACATTTCAGTAACAAATATGCTTTATTTTTTAATAGCCAAGAACAACAGAGAGTGTGCAGAACCTGCAGGATAATCTCAAAGTCACTACGTTTTTCTAAAGTCTTCACTTTAGATGCTATTTTCAGCACAGGTGACTAGCAGAGGCTTTCATATGCTTGAACACTGGAAACTTTGGTTGCTAGCATTCCAGCAAAGCAGCCAACCATTTTAAGGACGTTTTAAGTGAACAATTTGCAAACCCCAATGATGTCTATTTTTTAGCCTTATTAATATATATATTAATCAGATCAGATCAGTTGATCAGTCGTGTCCAACTCTTTGCGACCCCATGAATTGCAGCACGCCAGGCCTCCCTGTCCATCACCAACTCCTGGAGGTCACTCAGACTCACATCCATTGAGTCAGTGATGCCATCCAGCCATCTCATCCTGTCATCCCCTTCTCCTCCTGCCCTCAATCCCTCCCAGCATCATAGTCTTCTCCAATGAGTTAACTCTTGGCATGAGGTGGCCAAAGTACTGGAGTTTCAGCTTTAGCATCATTCCTTCCAAAGAAATCCCAGGGCTGATCTCCTTCAGAATGGACTGGTTGGATCTCCTTGCAGTCCAAGGAACTCTCAAGAGTCTTCTTCAAGAAAATCAGAGATACCAAAGGAACATTTCATGCAAAGATGGGCTCGATAAAGGACAGAAATGGTATGGACCTAACAGAAGCAGAAGATATTAAGAAGAGGTGGCAAGAATACACAGAAGAACTGTACAAAGAGATCTTCACAACCCAGATAATCACGATGGTGTGATCACTGACCTAGAGCCAGACATCCTGGAATGTGAAGTCAAGTGGGCCTTAGAAAGCATCACTACGAACAAAGCTAGTGGAGGTGATGGAATTCCAGTGGAGCTATTCCAAATCCTGAAAGATGATGCTGTGAAAGTGCTGCACTCGATATGCCAGCAAATTTGGAAAACTCAGCAATGGCCACAAGATTGGAAAAGGTCAGTTTTCATTCCAATCCCAAAGAAAGGCAATCCCAAAGAATGCTCAAACTACTGCACAATTGCACTCATCTCACATGCTAGTAAAGTAATGCTCAAAATTCTCCAAGCCAGGCTTCAGCAATATGTGAACCGTGAACTTCCTGATGTTCAAGCTGGTTTTAGAAAAGGCAGAGGAACCAGAGATCAAATTGCCAACATCCGCTGGATCACGGAAAAAGCAAGAGAGTTCCAGAAAACCATCTATATATATTAATAAGCTGCCTCAAACCTGCATTTTGAAATAAGGGAGATTATAGAAAATAACAGTGACAGAAGAGATTCCATTCACCACAGAGAAGTGATTTATAAGTGGGATGAAAATCTTTTCCTCTTTCAGTACCAAAGGGCCATGCCACCTGTCAATTCTTGCCACTGAAGCAGGCAAGAAGAGGGGGAACTTTTTCCTGTTCTTAGTCACTGGGACCTGCAAATTAAACTGACAGAAGAGGGAGTTCCCTGGTGGCCCAGTGGTTCGGATTTGGTGCTTTAACTGCAGAGGCCAGGGTTTGATCTCTCATCAGAGAATTATTCTACATGCCAGTCAAAATATAAAAATAAAACAAAAGCACCCCCAAAACAATAACAACAACAAAAACTGCCAGAAGAAAAGGCATACAAATTTTATATGCACAGGGGCTTCACAGAAAACAAGTGAAAACTCAAAAAAGTAGCTAGACTTATATATTAACAAAGTGATAATAGTGGAGAAATAACTAGAAAAAGGGTTTGCCCCTATTCCAGGGGCAGTAAACTATGGGAAAGTGACTAGGAAACACATGGAGGAAACTACTAGGAGGGAGAAGGTAGGGCTATTTTAGTAAGGTCTATTTATGCAGACACATCTGGGTGCCAGCCTTCCACCTACAATGATAAGTATCATTCTCCCCATCCTAGTACAAGAAATGGTAAAAATTATTGCCACTTTCAAGAGGGAAATTTATGCTCTGCTTTGTAAAGAGGGAAGGGCAGAGAGCTCTTGTATTTGCTGTTTCTCAGTTGCTTCAGCTCAAAATAATTAATATGCCAAAATGGCATTCTTGGCATAGCTTATCTGAAGCCACATCACTTGTCTTCCCTCTTGCTCTGTGGCTGTGGCTCAGAGATACCTGAGGTTTCAGGGCTGAGCTCCCAGGATTGTTGTATTTGTCCTGTAAGGAATCATGCTCTGCCAGCTAAGAAATAGCCACCACATGGGGTTCAAAGGATTCTGCACCCCAGCTTGTGTGTCTTCCTAACTGCTTCAACCTTGAGAAACAAGGGTTGGGAAGCCTTGGAAAGCCAGGTAGGTGGGAGTCAGAGGCCCTGGCAGGGGTCCTAGAAGCAGCACTCCCCACTCCCAGTTCTCCAGGAAGTGGGTCTCAAACTTGAGTGTGCATAAGAATCATCTGGAGGTCTTATTAAAATCAGATTCCAGGGCTCTCCCCAGTAGATCTAGGGGGGCCAGCAATTTGCATTTCTAGCAAGCTCCCAAGGGATGCTGGTCAGGGGACTCCACTCAGCACTGCCTGAGAGGTAGGACCTTCCAGTCAGGGTGACGTGGGGAAACAGGGGCTGCTGTGGGTGAAGATCCACTCCAGACTGGGGGGAGGAGAGGGGGCCACGCCCCTGTGGATGTCTAGGTGCTAAAAAGAAAACAGCTAGGATTTTCCATCAAGGAGATCCAACCAGTCCATTCTGAAAGAGATCAGACCTGGGATTTCTTTAGAAGGAATGATGCTAAAGCTGAAACTCCAGTATTTTGGCCACCTCATGTGAAGAGTTGACTCATTGGAGAAGACTGATGCTGGGAGGGATTGGGGGAAGGAGGAGAAGGGGATGACAGAGGATGAGATGGCTGGATGGCATCACTGACTCAATGGATGTGAGTCTGAGTGACCTCCGGGAGCTGGTGATGGACAGGGAGGCCTGGCGTGCTGCAATTCATGGGGTCGCAAAGAGTTAGACACGACTGAGCGACTGATCTGATCTGATCAGAGTATTGGTCAGGATGGTACACTTAGATGGGATATGAAGGGAGTTTAATAAAGGACTGTTTACAAAGGTGTGGGCAGGATGCAGGGAATTCAGCAAGGGACAATGAAGCATTCTAGGGCTAGCTGCTGTGGGGACATGTCTCCACCCAGGCACATCAAGGGGCAAGGAGAGGCAGCTGCTACCAAAAGTCTAAAACAATCAGTGTAGCTCCAAAGAAGTTGCCCGGATGGGAGCCGTGGCTTTTGACAGATAGGTGGAATCAACCTCATGTCAACACAGCAGGCAGGAAACTGCCCGGGGAATAAATAGTTGATTCTCATTATTCAAGGCAGTTATGCTCTATGAAGTAGCTGCTAATACTGAATTAGTGAGCACCGAAACTTCGTTCCCAGATGAGATCCAGAGCTAGGGTCCTGCCACAACATTTGCATCAACCAATCAATACATATCCTTGTTTAATGTTTATTTCTTTCAAAGACGAATTGTTATTGTTGTATAGTCGCTAGGTCCTGTCTGACTCTTTGCGACACCATGACTGTAGCCCACCAGGCTCCTCTGTCCATGGAATTCTCCAGGCAAGAATACTGGAGTGGGTTGCCATTTCCTTCTCCAGGGGATCTTCCCCGACCCAGGGATCAAACCCAGGTCTCCCACATTGACAGGCAAATTCTTTATCACTGGGTTACCTGGCATAGAAATTGTTGATTCATTAACCTTGAACTCACAGCCATGAGCACCTGAACGCAGCTTATGTAACACACATACATATTTTTTTCCATAAGGAACACTACACAGCACTTTAGCAGTATGCTTGGGGGCCATTTAAAACAGTGAAATCACCAGCAAAAAAGCACAGACGTGCGAAAACATGGTGTTAGCAGACTGTGAAATGGATGCTTGTTCACAGTGTGAGAGCTGAAACAAAAAGGCAGAGCAGTTGCCTTGTCTGACCTCAGCTGGGAATGAGCACATTGGACAACAAACCTTTTTTTTTTTTTAACCATTCTGAGCGTGTCTACAAATGACCACAAAGGCACCACAAGCATTGATTTGGGGATTATAAATAAACTTTAGCAAGTAGGCAAATCTGCAGCTGTAGAATCTACAAAAAAGGAGGATCAACTCTACGTACACTTCACTCTTCTCCTCCCTCTAATCCATTGGTGCCTCCCAACCAGAGGGCACAAGGACCCTTGATACAGTCTTATAAAGGTCAATTTTCAAGGATACGGAGAAGGATGAGGAAAAAGTGGTGAGCAGTTCTGGGAAGGACCTAGAGAATATTAGTGCATCATCCCTTATTATTTATAGACTTGGCTGAAACCCTAAGGGATATGGCTATTTTATAAGCCATTCATTCATTCATTCTCTCACTCATTCATTCATCATGGATTTTTTGAGCACAGAGCACTAGGCTATACACTCTAATCTGTGTAGGAGAAGACTGAAAAGGTTAGAAGATAGTTTCCCATATGGAACTAACACAATACTATAAATAACTAAATAAAAGATAAGAGTTCCCATTGAGCTATTTAAGCATCTCCTACATTCCAGACCCTGTTTTAGGTGCGCAGGATATAGCAGGACCCAAGAAACATTCCTGCCCTGATAGAACTTACAGACCAGGAAAAGAGAAAGACGGATCCCTGCTCTGGGATCCTAAGTGGAGCAGAGAAGCCTCTACTGTCAAGGGAACAATGAGGGGCCCCAGATCTAATTAGGGCAGAGAGAATGACCGTGGAATAGTCAGGCAGAGCTTTTTAAAGGCAAGAATGAGTGGTTTGACGGACTCTGAGTCACTGCCAGGAACCTAGAGCAGAGGAAGTAAGAAAGGCGAGAAGTGAAGCCATGTCTGTGCACAAATGTGATTACATTGTGCGTCCAAATGCTGAGAAGTGCCGATGAGAACAAGAGTTAAAGTGCTGTCACAGCTCACAGGAAGGCAAGGTCACACTGCACTGGCCCTGAAAGCATGAGGCGGACTCAGGAGGCTGAAGCACCAGGCAAGTTATTCTAGAGCTCCTGGCTCATTGTAATAATTTCCTAAAGGCAGGGACCTGTCCCCTGTGCCCGCCACATACAGCATCCACAGGGCAGCACTGACGGCACTCATTCTCCGAGCCTGCAGGTGCCTGGAATGGCCCAGGGCAGGCCACTGCCCCCTCTGGAGTTCAAACGTCAGAGTTGTAAGCTAAGTTCCTTAAAGAGAGCCTCAAAAACTTAACGGGGGTAAAACTGCAGGGCCATTGGGATGCTGGGGAAATGTTCAAATCACATCATGCAAAAGGGTCTTCTTTACCCCCATGAACTGTTCAATAACGTCGCACGGATTCTCCTTGCTCAGCTTCAAGTGGGTGCACTTGTAGAAGTAGGAAGGAAGGAAGGGAGGGAGAGAAGATGAATTGATGAATGAATGGTAACAAGTAAAACCTAACATTCTCTACGCTTGTGGCACTGAGCTGGCTCCAAGCTGTGGTTCTTTACACTCAACAGGTAGGCGAGTTCACCAAGCCGGTCCCGTGTGCCTGGCTCAGGGCCAGGCCCTTACACAGGAGTGGGCTCACTTCAGGTTTCCAGTAACCCTGAGAGGGAGACACTGCTTCCTCTACACACTGAGTGAGGAATGAGGGGCCCAAGGAAGCTGAGTAACATCTTCCAACTCCATGCTCTGTCAGAGGCAGAACTGAGACCGGAAGCTAAGCCTCTGTCTCCAATTCGTGTCCTCTTTCCTTATTCCATTTCTATTTTGCTTCCTCCTCTCCTTTCCTTCTCTGTTAATAAGAAGGAAGTCCTTTTGAAACAGTATCTTTGTCTGTTCTAAATAGGCCTTAATGGAGCTTTATCACCTGGCAAAGATATTATTTTTGTTTCAGTGAATTCTGGGTGCTCTTGCTACCCTCTTTTAACCTTTCAAGCACATTCCCACCCCTCACACCATTTAAACCTTCAGTGGTCTATAGGGGAAGTTATGGTCTCCATTCTACAAATGAGTAAATATTAATAGATGCTAAGAGGAATTTAGTGACTTACCTCAAAGTCATTCATCCCTACCCTGAGATTAAAAAAAAGAAGACTTTCTGGACTCTTAGTCTCTTTCTCCTAGCCTAGGAATGAGAATCTTTTTCTGCTTTATTGATTATGCCAAAGCCTTTGACTGTGTGGATCACAATAAACTGTGGAAAATTCTGAAAGAGATGGGAATACCAGACCACCTGACCTGCCTCTTGAGAAACCTATATGCAGATCAGGAAGCAACAGTTAGAACTGGACATGGAACAACAGACTGGTTCCAAATAGGAAAAGGAGTATGTAAAGGCTGTATATTGTCACCCTGCTTATTTAACTTATATGCAGAGTACATTATGAGAAACGCTGGGCTGGAAGAAGCACAAGCTGAAATCAAGATTGCTGGGAAAAATATCAATAACCTCAGATATGCAGATGACGCCACCGTTATGGCAGAAAGTAAAGAAGAACTAAAGAGCCTCTTGATGAAAGTGAAAGAAGAGAGTGAAAAAGTTGGCTTAAAGCTCAACATTCAGAAAACGAAGATCATAGCATCCAGTCCCATCACTTCATGGCAAATAGATGGGGAAATAGTGGAAACAGTGGCTGACTTTATTTTTCTGGGCTCCAAAATCACTACAGATGGTGACTGCAGTCATGAAATTAAAAGACGCTTACTCCTTGGAAGGAAAGTTATAACCAACCTTGATGGCATATTAAAAAGCAGAGACATTCCTTTGTCAACAAAGGTCCATCTAGTCAAAGCTATGGTTTTTCCAGTAGTCATGTATGGATGTGAGAGATGGACTATAAAGAAAGCTGAGTGCAAAAGAATTGATGCTTTTGAACTGTGGTGTTGGAGAAGACTCTTGAGAGTCCCTTGGACTGCAAGGAGATCCAACCAGTCCATTCTGAAGGAGATCAGTCCTGGGTGTTCATTGGTAGGACTGATGTTGAAGCTGAAACTCCAATATTTGGCCAGCTGATGCAAAGAGCTGACTAATTTGAAAAGACCCTGAGGCTGGTAAAGATTGAGGGCAGGAGGAGAAGGGGATGACAGAGGATAACATGGTTGGATGGCATCACCGACGCAGTGGACATGGATTTGGGTAAACTCTGGGAGTTGGTGATGGACAGGGAGGCCTGGTGTGGTGCAATTCATGGGATCTCAAAGAGTCAGACATGACTGAGTGACTGAACTGAACTTAACTGAAGAATGAGGATGGCAAATGGGCTAAATCTCTGACAGATAGAAAGCTTCTGAGGCTATGTTCAGGCTCCAAGGGGAAGATATCTGTTAATTGATTAGTAATGTCTGCTGTCGGAGAGGGAATAAGGTAAATGGAGGCACATGGGCTTCATTTTTGCTAACCCAACCTAACATAACTATTTCTAAGCCTTATCTTATTTCTTACTTTAATGAATTTTGTTAATTTCCTTAGCCTAGCACAAAATTGATCCTCAGTACAGAGAGGTACTACAATTTATTGAGTGACTACTGGTTATCAGGCACAGTCTGCTTAGCTACATTTACAGCCATTCAAGTTGAAAATAAACAAACATTTTGATTCAGCTTCATTGAAACAAGATGAGCTGTTTTTACTCCCAACCAGTCAGTCAGTCAGTGAGTTCAGTCACTCAGTCACGTCCGACTCTTTGCAACCCCATGAATCACAGCACACCAGGCCTCCCTGTCCATCACCAACTCCTGGAGTTCACTCAAACTCATGTCCATAAAGTCGATGATGCCATCCAGCCATCTCATCCTCTGTTGTCCCCTCCTCCTCCCGCCCCCAATCCCTCCCAGCATCAGGGTCTTTTCCAATGACTCAACTCTTCGCATGAACTGGCCAAAGTATTGGAGTTTGAGCTTCAACATCAGTCCTTCCAACGAACACCCAAGACTGATCTAACTTCTAACCAAATGTGTGGTATTTTTCCCAACAGTGATTGGTTCTGCAATGCTTTGGACACCAGCTGGGTGTCCAACAATTCTGTTCAACTCTGACACTAACTGCCCAGAGTTAGGAGAGACCCCACAGGTTAAAGGTTCAGTCCCACACCACCATCCCCACTTTAGATACTGGTCACAGGTCCCAGATTGCCACCTGAACTTCTGGCTCTAAACTGAGATTCTCATGACCCCTACTTCAGGTTTGGCAACTCACTAGAGTGGCTTACACAAGTCAGGAAAACACTTTATTTAAATTCACTGATTTTTTAAATAAAAGATACAACTCAAGAGCTGCCAAATGCAAGGGATGTGTAAAGCAAGCTCTGGGGAAAGGGGTTGAAGCTTCCTGCTCTCTCTAGGAGCATCCCCTTCCAGCATTTCAGTGTGTTTACCAACCCAGAAGCTCCCCAAACCCCATCATTTAGCAGTTTTGTGGAGGTTTTATTATATAGTCAAGTTGGATTAAATTATTGCCCATGAGGTGGGGATGTAAATTAATACAGCCACTGTGGAAAACAGAATGGAGGTTACTTTTTGTACAGGAGGCAGTGACCGAAACCATCCCCAAGGGAAAAAAAAAAAAAAATGCAACAAGGCAAAATGGTCATCTGAGGAAGCCTTATAAAAGGCTGAGAGAAGAGAAGCCAAAGGCAAAGGAGAAAAGGAAAGATATACCCATCTGACTTCAGAGTTCCAAATAACAGCAAGGGGACATAAGAAAGCCTTCTTAAGTCAATAGTGCAAAGAAATAGAGGAAAACAATAGAATGAGAAAGACTAGAGATCTCTTCAAGAAAATTAGAGATACCAAGGGAACATTTCGTGCAAAGATGGGCACAATAAAGGACAGAAATGGTATAGACCTAACAGAAGCAGAAGATAAGAAGAAGAGATAGCAAGAATACACAGAACTGTACAGAAATGTCTTAATGACCCAGACAACCACGATGGTGTGATCACTTACATCGTGCCAGACATCCTGGAGTGTGAAGTCAAGTGGGCCCTAAGAAGCATTACTGTAAACAAAGCCAGTGAGGTGATGGAATTCCAGCAGAGCTATTTCAAATCCTAAAAGATGACACTGCTGAAGTGCTACACTCAATATGCCAGAAAATTTGGAAAACTCAGCAGTGGCCACAAGACTGAAAAAGATCAGTTTTCATTCCAATCCCAAAAAAAGGCAATGCCAAAGAATGCTCAAACTACTGCACAATTGCACTCATCTCACATGCTACCAAGGTAATGCTCAGAATCCTTCAAGCTAGGCTTCAACAGTTAATGAACCAAGAATTTCCAGATATACAAGCTGGATTTAGAAAAGGCAGAGGAACCAGAAATCAAATTGCCAACATCTGCTGGATCATAGAAAAAGCAAGAGAGTTCCAGAAAAACATCTAATTCTGCTTCATTGACTATGCTAATACCTTTGATTGTGTGATCACCACAAACTGTGGAAAAATTCTTAAAGAGATGGGAATACCTGACCATATTACCTGCCTCCTGAGAAACTTGTATGCAGGTAAAGAAGCAATACTTAGAACCAGACATGGAACAATAAACTGGTTCAAAATTGGGAAAGGAGTACATCAAGACTGTATATTGTCACCCTACTTATTTAACATATGCAGAGTATATCATGTGATTTGCTGGGCTGGATGAAGCTCAAGTTGGAATCAAGATTGCCAGGAGAAATATCAATAGCCTCAGATATGAACACGACACCATTTAATGGCAGAAAACAAAGAGAAACTAAAGAGCCTCTTGATGAAAGTGAAAGAGGAGAGTGAAAAAGCTGGCTTAAAACTCAGCATTCAAAAAATGAAGACCACGGCATTCAGTCCTATCAATTCATGGCAAATAGATGGGGAAACAATGGAAACAGTGACAGACTTGATTTTCTTGGGCTCCAAAATCACTGCAGATGGTGACTGCAGCCATGAAATTAAAAGATGCTTGCTCCTTAGAAGAAAAGCTATGGCAGACCTAGACAGTGTATTAAAAAGCAGAGACATGACTTAGCCAACAAAGGTCCTTCTAGTCAAAGCTATGGTTTTTCCAGTAGTCATATACGGATGTGAGAGTTGGACCATAAAGAGAGCTGAGCACCTAAGAATTGATGCCTCCAAACTGTGATGCTAAAGAAGACTCTTGAGAGTCCCTTGAACAGCAAGGAGATTAAACCAGTTAATCCTAAAAGAAATCAACCCTCAATATCCAGTGGAAGAACTGATGCTGAAGCTCCAACATGTTGGTACCTAATGTGAAGAGTCAACTCATTGGAAAAGACACTGATGCTGGGAAAGATTGAAGGCAGGAAAAGAAGAGGATGACAGGACGAGATGGTTGGATGGCATTGCCAATTCAAAGGGCATGAGTTTGAGCAAACTCTGGGAGATAGTGAAGGTCAGGGAAGTCTGGTGTGCGACAGTCCATGAAGGTCACAAAGAATCGGACAGGGCTGAGTGACTGAATAACAACAATGATCCAGCAGTCTGACTACTGGACATATACCCTGAGAAAACAATAATTCAAACAGACATATGCACTTCAGTGTTCATTGCAACACTCTTTACAGGACATCAGTTCAGTTCAGTCGCTCAATCGTGTTCGACTCTTTGCAACCCCATGAATTGCAGCACGCCAGGCCTCCCTGTCCATCACCAGCTCTCGGAGGTCACTCAGACCCACATCCATCGAGTCAGTGATGCCATCCAGCCATCTCATCCTCTGTCATCCCCTTCTCCTCTTGCCCCCAATCCCTCCCAGCATCAGAATCTTTTCCAATGAGTCAACTCTTCGCATGAGGTGGCCAAAGTACTGGAGTTTCAGCTTTAGCCTCATTCCTTCCAAAGAAATCCCAGAGCTGATCTCCTTCAGAATGGACTGGTTGGATCTCCTTGCAGTCCAAGGGACTCTCAAGAGTCTTCTCCAACACCACAGTTCAAAAGCATCAATTCTTCTGTGCTCAGCCTTCTTCACAGTCCAACTCTCACATCCATACATGACCACAGGAAAAACCATAGCCTTGACTAGACGGACCTTTGTTGGCAAAGTAATGTCTCTGCTTTTGAATATGCTATCTAGATTGGACAAAACTTTCCTTCCAAGGAGTAAGCGTCTTTTAATTTCATGGCTGCAGTCACCACCTGCAGTGATTTTGGAGCCCCAAAAAATAAAGTCTGACACTGTTTCCACTGTTTCCCCATCTATTTCCCATGAAGTGATGGGACCAGATGCCATGATCTTCATTTTCTGAATGTTGAGCTTTAAGCCAACTTTTTCACTCTCTTCTTTCACTTTCATCAGGAGGCTTTTTAGTCCCTCATCACTTTCTGCCATAAGGGTGGTGTCATCTGCATATCTGAGGTTATTGATATTTCTCCCGGCAATCTTGATTACAGCTTGTGTTTCTTCCAGTCCAGTGTTTCTTATGATGTACTCTACATATAAGTTAAATAAGCAGGGTGACAATATACAGCCTTGACATACTCCTTTTCCTATTTGGAACCAGTTTATTGTTCCATGTCCAGTTCTAATGTTGCTTCCTGATCTGCAAATAGGTTTCTCAAGAGGCAGGTCAGGTGGTCTGGTATTCCCATCTCTTTCAGAATTTTCCACAGTTAATTGTGATCCACAGAGTCAGAGGCTTTGGCATAGTCAATAAAGCAGAAATAGATGTTTTTCTTGAACTCTCTTGCTTTTTCGATGATCCAGCGGATGTTGGCAATTTGATCTCTGGTTCCTCTGCCTTTTCTAAAACCAGCTTTAACATCTGAAAGTTCACGGTTCACGTATTGCTGAAGCCTGGCTTGGAGAATTTTGAGCATTACTTTACTAGCCTGTGAGATGAGTGCAATTGTGCAGTAGTTTGAGCATTCTTTGGCATTGCCTTTCTTTGGGATTGGGATGAAAACTTTTCCAAGGAAAAGGACTGAAAACCTTTTCCAGTCCTGTGGCCACTGCTGAGTTTTCCAAATTTGCTGGCATATTGAGTGCAGCACTTTCACAGCATCATCTTTCAGGACTTGAAATAGCTCAACTGGAATTCTATCACCTCCACTAGCTTTGTTTGTAGTGATGCTTTCTAAGGCCTACTTGATTTCACATTCCAGAATAAGTAATCACACCATAGTGATTATCTGGGTCATGAAGATCTCTTTTGTACAGTTCTTCTGTGTATTCTTGCCACCTCTTCTTGATATCTTCTGCTTCTCTTATATCCATACCATTTCTGTCCTTTATTGAGCCCATTTTTGCATGAAATGTTCCTTTGGTATCTCTAATTTTCTTGAAGAGATCCCTAGTCTTTCCCATTCTGTTGTTTTCCTCTATTTCTTTGCATTGATCACTGAAGAAGGCTTTCTTATCTCTTCTTGCTATTCTTTGGAACTCTGCATTCAGATGTTTATATCTTTCCTTTTCTCCTTTGTTTTTCACTTCTCTTCTTTTCACAGCTATTTGCAAGGCCTCCCCAGACAGCCATTTTGCTTTTTTGCATTTCTTTTCCATGGGGATGGTCTTGATCCCTGTCTCCTGTACAATGTCACGAACCTCATTCCATAGTTCATCAGGCACTCTATCTATCAGATCTAGGCCCTTAAATCTATTTCTCACTTCCACAGGACATAGTGTCCTATAAATGCTAGGACATAGAAGCAACCTAAATATCCATCAACAGAGGAATGGATAAAGAAGATGTGGTACATATATACAGTGGAATATCACTCAGCTGTAAAAAAGGAATAATATTACATCATCTGTAGAGACTTGGATGGACCTAGAATCTGTCATACAGAGTGAAGTGAGAAATGGAATATTTCCTGTTATAACAGTAAACAAAGGATGTCATAGTCAGCAGCGATTGCAGCCACCATGGAATGTGAGCTGGCGAGCCTTGAGGGAACTCAGGAAGGAAAGAATACCTGCCATGCAGTAGCCATCAGACTGCAGCTACACTCTGTGGTGAGCCCTGAGGAAACTCAGGATACAACACAAGATACTGGTCTCAGATAGCTGATTGCATATCAAAGGAATGATGTCAGTAAGCCCAGACTCTTACATCTTTCCATAGTTAGAAAAGTGCTAAATTCCTTAACTTGACATATATAGCTTCTTTAACAAACATATGAACACCAAGTAGGGGAAGGGAAAGGTAGGATGAATTGGAAAATTGGGATTGATATATGTGTACTGCCATGTGTAAAACAGATGGCTAATGGGAACCTGCTGTTTAGTGCAGGGAGCTTAGCTCGGTGCTCCATGATGACCCACAGGGGTGGGATGGAGGGAGGAGGGAGGTTTAAGTGGGAGTGGATGCAGGTATACTTATAGCTGATTCACTGCATCGTACAGTAGAAACCAACAACATTGTAAAGCAATTACACACCAATTTAAAAAAAAAAAATTGTTGCCCACTGGTGGTTAACTCAATCTTCAGCCCCTCTCCCCTTGCTGGTGGTTGGGGGTGGAGGGAAAGTTTTAATAATCATTGGGAGAGCAATCCCCATCCTGAAGTTATTTAGGGGCCAGCCATCTCATTAGTATACAGAAGATTCTTATTGCTGTGGAGATTCCAAGCATTTTTAAAGAGCTATGTGCCAGGAACCAGGGGGAAAAAAAACAAGTACATTATTTGTCACAGTTGGCCTTAGACATACCTTGGAAAAACAAAACTCCTTTGTACACAGATGTCAGTACTAGGATTAAAAGAAACCTGATCTAACTTTCTTAGCACAAAACAAGCTTACATTAAGTTTATTAAGACAGGAGTTTTATATGTGATAAATACGATTATCATTATTTTAGGCGTGAAGTTTACTGCCAGTGAGCACAAGGAGCATTCTACTCATTTTCCTCTCCCCAGTGTCTGACCAGTTCTGGGTACTAACAGAGAGTGAGTGAGTGAGTGAAGCTGAGAACCATTTGCTGATTTTAATTGGTGATATGTCACATGTCCTCCCTCTAGTGGCCATGAAAGGTTGCAGGGACAATTCCTACACTTTTTCTTTCAAAATGCTCTTGTATGGACACTTTGGACATTTAAGATGATGTCACTGGTGACTGCCATCTGTGCCTGTGTGGTTGTGGATGCATGCAAATATGGTTACAAATACCAAGGAGCAAAGAGCCACAAGCAAGGCCCCAGAGGCAAGGTATCTTCCAGTATTCAGACCCCCACGATTATTATGTACAGAAAAACAGTCTCTGCCTGAGGGAGGGAGAGAAAGTGGGGCTCTAAGTCTAGCCAAGGTGTTAGGTTGAGGGCAAGAGATAAATATGCTCCCTGAGACGGTAACTCCAAAGCACGCGTCCTGCTTGGCCAGAACAACAGAAAGAGGACACCCCCAAATCATGCTCCCGAGAAACTTGGACAACCCACATCTTGTTCTCCATCCGCATTCTTTCTTCAGCTCCCTGCCTGTGACACTGGGACAATCTGCTTTCCTGGAAGAACACTAGATAGTGTGGTGCAGGGTGTATCAGCCCAGACCCAGGAAGCAAGACATGACATTTGCTTTATTTTTCTGCATCTCAACTCAATTTGTGTGTCAAGTGCCCAGTTCCCAGGAATACTGGAAAGAAAGCTCATTAAACAGGAGCTGTGTCAGGGCCCTGCGGTTTGTTTTTGCCAACTCTTGTGAGATATTTGAGTTCCTGCCTTTCTGGCATCTTCAGTTGGGTGATATTTCTACTCCCAGTCAGCCAGTTGAAGGCAAAGGAGTCGTCCTGCTTTCTCATGCCCTTGGGAAGTCACCAAAGGCCCTTGCCTGCCAGAGACACCTCTGCGGTGGTTTCTCACTCAGAGGTCTTGCCAGGGAATCAGAGCCCTGAGCCAACTGAAACCCACCAACTTCATCACTTCCCTTCCATCATTTTGACCCACTTTAGGTCAGAGGATCTTTTCTAGTTTATGGGAAAGTGAAGGGATTGGTAAGAAGCTGTGCTGTCTGAACATGTGTGCATTTTCTAAGACAGTGAAGACACAATGGCCTGGGGTGGAGGTGGGGGAGAGAGGGAGAGAGGGGGAGGGGGAGAAGGGGGGAGGGGGGAGGGGGGAGGGGGGGGGGGAGGGGGAGGGGGGGAGAGAGGGGAGAGTGTGTGTGTGTGTATAAATATGAACTACCAGGGAGGGAGAAAAAAACAAAACACAATTACTTACTCAATGTATTAGCCCAAGACTTTATTATTGGCCTGAGGCTGTGTTGGATTTGAGTGAAAAGGGAAGATTCAAGGAAACACATTATGCTCAGGGTACATGACTGAGTTTTGATAACTTGGTTTTACTTCTTTTTGAAGCATTTAGGAAGGAGGACGCAGGAGCCTTGTGTGTCATTCTTGATTAAGGACCATTTGTCTCGTTCCAGAGATGGCGCTAAAAGCAGGTGCTTTTGCCTGTAACGAGTAGACAGTTAACTGGAAACTCAGGCCCACAGGGTAGGACCTCTGGAGATCCGGCAATAAGAGGTGGAGGGAGGTACTGAGGAAGCGCAGAGGGCCAAGGAGGCGTTCTCTCCCAGTGCAGACAGGGCTCACAAGAGTTGACGCTGAAGAAAGGAGAAGAGTTCAAGCATCTCAGTAGGGGCAACAGCAGTGTTGGGGTGGGACACCGGTCATTCCCTTTCCCTAGGCCTCCTGGGGAGATGGCTCCTGGCCTCTCTCTTTTCATGAGGCCAACTGAGTGTTACTAAAAGTGGCCAGAGGTTCAGGGACTGCCTATCTAAACACAAGTCAACCACCTTTTTAAAAAATCCTTAAAAAAAAAAAAACAGCCAAGAGGCACATGAAAAGATGCTCCACATCACTAATCACAGAAATGCAAATCAAAACTACAATGAAGTATCACCTCACACCAGTCAGAATGGCCATCATTAAAAAGACTACAAATAACAAATGCTGGAGAGGATGTAGAGAAAAGGGAACACTCCTACACGGTTGGTGGAGCTATAAGGTGGTGCAGCCACTGTTGAAAACAGTATGGAGGTTCCTCCGAAAACTAACAAAATTAGTTAATAATTAGTTAATAGAATTATCATATTATCCAATAATCCTATTCTTAGGCATATATCCAGACAAAACTATAACTCAAAAAGAGACAGTCGCTCCTATGTTTATAGCAGCACTATTCGCATAGCCAAGACATGGAAGCAACCTAAATGTCCATCAACAGAGGAATGGATAAAGAAGATGAGGTATGTATATAACAGATTGCTGCTGCTGCTGCTGCTGCTGCTGCTAAGTCGCTTCAGTCGTGTCCGACTCTGTGTGACCCCACAGATGGCAGCCCACCAGGCTCCTCTGTCCCTGGGATTCTCCAGGCAAGAACACTGGAGAGGGTTGCCATTTCCTTCTCCCACAATGGACTACTACTCTTCTATAAAAAAAAGAATGAAATAATGAGATATGCATCAATATGGATGCAACTAGAGATTGTCATACTAAGTGAAGTCAGAAAGACAAATGTCATAGGGTATCACTTATATGTGGAAGCTAAAATATGATGCAAAACAGACACAGTCACAAACACAGAGGAGAGACTGTCAAGACGGAGTGGGTGGAGGGATAGAGTGGAAAGCTGGGGTTAGCAGATGTAAGCTTTTGTATATAGAATGGATAAACAAGGTCCTATTGTATAGCACAGAGAAGTATATTCAATATCCTATGATAAACCATATATATACATAAATATGCTGTGCTAATTTACTTCAGTCATGTCCAACTCTTTGCAACCTTATGGACTGTAGCCCACCAGGCTCCTCTGTCCATGGGATTCTCCAGGCAAGAATTCTGGAGTGGGTTGCCATGCCCTCCTCCAGAGGATCTTCCTGACCCAGGGACTGAACACACATCTCTTATGTCTCCTTCATTGGCAGGTGGGTTATTTACCACTAGGGCCACCTGGGAAGTATATATATTCACACTCACACACACACACACAGCATTCATTGATGGCTAAACCAAAACTCTTGTCTTATAACCAAGGGTTATTACCCAGCTTGACCCTGAAGGCCTACAGCTTTCAGTCTTTCAGGGCACCAGCTGACCATCAAAGCAAGTTCTCATTATAAAGGTGTACATCTTTGTTGGGGTCATGGGCTGGGCCTTGGGCCCTGGGAAGGGATTTGTCCAAGGGACTCCAACCAAGACAGTATATGGCAATCCAGTGAAATGTAACAGAAAAGCCAGAATCTGAGTCTCTCTCTTAAAGGTGGTAGAATTAAGGGAAGAAAAGTATCAGAGGGAGAGACTGAAACAAGAGGAGGAGCTGGAAACGTCTGTTTCTGGTGGCACACCTTCAGAGAAAAACTCTTTTGAGACAGTTTCTGCTATGAGTTTGAAAACCCAGTTCCTGGGGCAATGGAAATACCAATAGTATCCCATAATTATGGGAGTGAAATATCTAGTCTCTGTGGGGAGAGGACCAAGACCATGCTGTTTTCTTAAACTAGTGTCAGTTTAAATGCCCCATTAAATACACAGTGTTAGAATTATACCATTTCTGAGACTGGGCAGCTGAGGGGAGAGTTTAAAGGCAGTATTTCACAGCAGGAGTTTCTGTAAATGCTGTCATCCAATGACTTAAAAGTACACTGGGCCATAACCTGGGACCTGGAAAATTCCAAGGAATATCTTTCCATCATCGCTACCTGTTTTAGGACCAAGCCATTGAAAAGCCAATTTCTCATTTCCACTCCTTGCACCAAGCCTAATGTGGTTTTAAGAACCATGGGCAAAGCCTGCTCTATCAGTGGTAATAAAAATGAGGCTGGGCTGAGTTGGGACAGGGAAGGCTGGCATGGTTTCCCTCCCTGGCTGGGTGTAACTGCATTCTGATAAATCTCACTGTTAACAGGTTCTGTAAGGACCAGGAGAAGGTCAAGGGCATGTATGCCTTTGGAGGCCAAGCAGAGATTCTTGGAGGCTTCAAAAACTAATTTAAAATATAAAATTCTTATCACAGAAGCCACACTTATTCGTCATCAAAATTTAGCACATTATATCTTTCTAGATATGTAAATACATACATATATATATATATATGCTGCTTTTTAACAAAAATGGGATTATTCTATAACATACACATTTCACTTAACAATATAGTATAGGCAATTTTTTGTGTATTAACATAAATCTACATCATTTTGTGGGCTTCCCTGATAGCTCAGTTGGTAAAGAATCCACCTGGAATGCAGGAGACCCCAGTTCGATTCCTGGGTCAGGAAGATACACTGGAGAAGGGATAGGCTACCCACTCCAGTCTTCTTGGGCTTCCCTTGTGGCTCAGCTGGTAAAGAATCCACCTGCAATTCGGGAGACCTGGGTTTGATCCCTGGGTTGGGAAGATCCCCTGGAGAAGGGAAAGGCTACCCACTTCAGTATTCTGGCCTGGAGAATTTCATGGACTGTATAGTTCATGGGGTCTCAAAGAGTCGTATATGACTAAGTGACTTTCACTTCACTTCACTCACCATGTGTAAAACAGTTAGCTAGCAGGAAGCAGCTATATAACACAGGGAGCTCAGCTTGGTGGTCTGTGATGACCTAGAGGGGTGGGATGGTGGGGAGTAGGGTGGCTAAAGGGGATATATGTATACGGATTGTAAAGTCATTTTACCCCAGTTTAGTAACACAGGTTATGCTTTCTCGACTCCCTCTTCAAGACAGTGGCAGCAGTGTCTGTGATCTAGTCAGCAACATGCAGCTCTTCATCCACACCCAGGAGCTACACACTCTCCAGGGGACTGGCCAAGAGTCGCTCGGCCAGATCAAGGCTCATTTAGCTGTGTTGGAGAGTGTTGCTCCAGAAGATCAAGTCCTGCTCCTGACAAGCACATCCCTAGAGGATGAGGCTACCCTAGGCCAATGAGGGACAGGGACAGGGATTCCTGTCTAGAAGCTCTGAGCACTCTAGAAGCAGCCGGCCACATGCTTGGAGGTAAAGTCCATGGTTCCCCGGCCTGTGCTGGTAAAGTCAGAGGTCAGACATCCAAGGTGGCCAAATGAGAAAAAGAACGCTGGCCGGGCCAAGAGGCATTACATAGTACAATCAGGGCTTTGCCAATGTTGCGCCCACCTTTGGCAAGAAGGGCCCCAATGCCAACTCTCGAGTCTGCTATAATCTCGGCTTTCTCTAATAAAACCACTTAGCACGATAAAAAAAAAAAAAGGTGGGGGGTGTTGAAAACCAATGAGTTAACTTAAACATGTGTGTATGTGCAGAGCGCATTCATTAAGTGATGGATGTTGTATTTCTTCTTTTTCCCCAAACCAGTAAAGAATTATAGTGCTTTTTCACTTCAGAAGAGGGGGCCCATTGACTTGTCCTGGCGGCTGCCCTCTTTGCATAATTGAAGAAGAAGGAGAATGGTGGGGCAGGGGGTCCCTGGGGCAGCTAAAGGGCAGGGAAGGGGTGATTCATTCTCTTTGCTGTTTTGCTGGTGAGTCACGGTGTTTGACTGACCACCTCTGGCCAGGTTTGGAAGGAAGGCAGAAGATAGGATGACAGAACTCATGTCACAGAGAGGCAAAAGAGAAGAGAGTTAATGGCCCAGATTCTCTGACCAGTTCAGTGGGGTTGGAATCCCTGTCCCTAGAAGCCCCAGGTCCGTGCATTTGGCCTTCCTGTGCCTCAGATTTCCCATCTACTAAAAATAGATGATGATGGTGCTGTAATGATGATGATAGAACCCACCATGCAGGGTTGCTTCAAAGATGAACTGAGTTAACATATATAAAACATTTAGAACTGTGTCTGGTATATGACAAGGGTTCGTTCTTATTAGTCACACTGTATGGAATGAATAGAACAGACAGTCTGGGTCAGGAAAGGTGTCTGAGATTGTGTTTCCCCTGCATCATCGTCTGTGCCTGTGGACAGGTGGCCAAGAGCTTCGAATAGAGGCTTGTCCAAGCCCACAGAGCACAGGGAGGCCAGGAACCTTTGATCCTTGACCTTTGTGTTTCTTGTTATAACCGCACATTTGTAACCACAAGCAAAAGTCTGTCCTGAATCTCAGACTTGGGCTCCTTAATTGCTGCCCTCTCTGTGGAACCCAAGAGTCTGTAGGCTCCCTACCTTGACTGAACAAGAGCTGGAAAAAGCAGGATCTGCTGAATTACCAAATTACCTGGGGTAGGTTTAGGATTGCAGAAAGATCATGGGGAAGACTAGTTACTAGTTTGGTGTTAAAAACCACCAGCTACTAAAGAAATAATCCTGCTTTGGGGGTGGAGTGGCAGCCCCCTGAGCCAGCCAGGTGCAGCATTTCAGGGACACAAGTGACCTGAGAACGGGTGCTTTGGAGACAATGCTATGGCTAGTTCCTGGTGGCTACGTAGCTGTCTGCTAAAGGCTTAGAGCAAACACCAGAGAGAAAAATAAAATTTTTCTATAGGAAAAGATATTTTAATTTAATGAAAAATAATATACTAAAGTATAATATTAGGTTAGTGCAAAAGTAATTGTGGTTTCACATTGTTGAACTTTGCTGTTTGATATTGGAATACAGTCTTAAATATGGTTATGTTATACATCATTTTAATGTGTGTTTTTCACTTTATGTCTTTTGCTTTATTACTTGCTATGTATTTTATTATATTTATTTTAGACTACAGAAATAATGTTAGACAAAAAGCAAATTAAAGCGATTTTCTTATTTGAGTTCAAAATGGGTCATAAAACAGCATAGACAACTTGCAAGATCAACAACGCATATGGCCCAGGAACTGCTAATGAACGTACAGTGCAGTGGTGGTTCAAGAAGTTTTGCAAAGGAGACAAGAGCCTTGAAGATGAACAGTGGCTGGCCATCAGACGGTAGCAACAACCAACTGAGAGGATCACTGAAGCTGATCCTCTTAAAACCACTCGAGAAGTTGCCAGAGAACTCAACATCAATCATTCTACAGTTGTTTGGCATTTGAAGCAAGTTAGAAAGGTGAGGAAGCTCAGTAAGTGGGTGCCTCATGAGCTGATTTCAAATTTTAAAAAATTGTCATTTTGAAGTGTCATCTTCTCTTACTCAATGCAACAACAACAAACCCTATCTCAGACTGTGACGTGTGACAAAAAGTGGATTATATAGGATAACTAGTGATGACTGGCTCAGTGGTTAGACAAAGAAGTTCCAAAGCGATTCCCAAAGCCAAACTTGCATCAGAAAAAGGTCATGGTCACTGTTTGGTGGTCTGCAGCCTGTCTGATCCACGACAGTTTTCTGAATCCCAGCAAAGCCATTACATCTGAGAAGTATGCTCAGCAAATTGATGAGATACACTGAAAACTGCAAAGCCTGCAGCTGGCATTGGCCAATAGAATAGGCCCAATTCTTCACCACGACACCTAACCACTCATTACACAACCAACACTTCAAAAGTGGAATGAACTGGGCTACAAAGTTTTGCCTCAGCCGCCATAGTCTCCTGACTTCTCACCAACTGACTGCCAGTTCTTCAAGCATCTTGACAACTTTTTGCAGGAAAATGTTTCCACAATTAGCAGGAGGCAGAAAATTCTTTCCAGTAGTTCACTAAATTCTGAAGCGTGGATTTTTATGCTATAGGAATAAACGAAATTATTTCTCGTTGGCAAAAATGTGTTAATTGTAGTGGGCCCTATTTTGGTTAAAGATGTGTTTGAGCCTAGTTATAATGATTTAAAATTCACAGCTTGAAACCACAATTACTTTTTCACCAACCTAATACTATATTTAAAAAGTAAAACATGCTCACCATAGACAATTCAGAAAACAGAGAAAACATAATGAAGATATAAAGTTATTTTTGTGTGGTTCTTTTTTTGGTTCTTTATATTTTTTTAAAGAAAATTATATTTGCAGTACAGTTTTGAAGCTGTCATCATCCTAACCATTCTGAAAGTTATTTTTTTGTATTAACTCAAAGCTATGCTAAATGTTATAAAAAGAGTTTAAACATAACACCCTGACTCACACTACAGAAATGCATTACCAGGACTTCCCTGGTGGTCTAGTGGCTACAAGTCTGCCCACCAGTGCAGGGGACATGGGTTTAGTCCCTGCTTCAGGAAGCTCCCACATGCCCCGGAGCATGGGGTCCATATGGCACAGCTACGGAAGCCCGTGTGCCTAGAGCCCATACGCCCCACAACAAGAAGAAGCCACTGCGATGAGAAGCCTGTGCACTGCAACTAGAGAAAGCCTGAGAGGGGCAACAAAGACCCCGCACAGCCAAAAATAAATAATTTTTTTAAAAAAAGAAATGCATTATCAACATAGATACACCTAAGATATATCATGAGCAAAATAAAAATATTTAAGCCGATACATGAAAAGACAGCAAAGAATTTGTACATTACTAGAATTTGTGTGGTTCTTTTTGGCCTTTGACTATGAATCCACAGTAGTATTTAATATAATTGAGATTATAAAGTATATTAAATTTTATATCTTGATTTTCACATATTATATTATTAGCACTTTTCCATGTCATTAAGTATGTTCTTCAAGATAACATTTTTAATAGCTACAAAGTATCCTAGTACAAGGATGGACCATAATTCTTTTAACCATTATTAGATATTTAGACTATTTTCAATTTTTTTTTTTTACAGTTATGAACAATGCAACCCTAAGCTTTCATAGTTAAATATGTGTGTGTATTTCCAATTATATCCTGAGGTTAAAATCCTAGAACATGGACTTGCTAAGATTCTACACTCTCCTACCATCAGGGAGAGTGCAAAGCTTCCCCTGCAAGGCCCCTTGGAAAGGAAGAGCAGGAGGGGGATGGCTGACACAGATCCAGAAAAATCCTATCAGGACATGGTGCTAAGAGGTAAGGTTCTGGGTGATGACAGATGTAACCCTCTGGTGCCCATGTGGGGCTGCTCCGTCTAGGCTCTACTTCAGGGGCCTCTGTTCTTTAGGCCCCAGGCTGCTGTATTAGAAATGCATTTCAGATTACTTAAAGCAAAAAGGGAGTCAATTGGAAGAACACTAGAGTATATCTCAGGTAATCAAAAGAAGGGCATGTAACCCAACCATGGGAAGGGCAGGGATACTGCTGAGCCTCAGAGGAAACAGGGCCCAGGGAGTCAAGTATATCAGCACTTTTCCATCAAGTATCTACTCCTTGACCAAGCAGCCAAGCCAGGAGGACAGGCTCTGTAAGAACATGAAAACTCCCACATATGGGCTTCTCAGAAGATAAGGATGGTACTCCATGAAGAAAGTGAAGGGCAGAGGCCTTTGGGGTCTTTTTTCAAGCTGAGATAACATAATGGATGTGGGACCGCCTGTTACTGGGACCTGTCACTGCCACAGGCCCTGGCAAGGTCTAGGAGTGGGCTATCTTTAGTCAGTTTTTCTCAAGAATTTAGGAAGGAACACTCTCTTTCTTTTGGGCTTGTCTTTTCTTGTTTCTTTCTGCTCTTAGGTGGTGAATCCTTTAGGACCAAGATTAGGAGATGGGCCTTGCGGACAAAGGTGAAAGTGGTCAGTATAGGGATAAGTGTTAGCGCAAAGGTACAAAATGAGCATTGTGGCTCCCGTAAGCTCCAGCCCAGCTTAGTAGGCCTGGAGAGTCCGTGCAGTGGTCTGGGACCAAAAACCAGTACAAAGGCCAAGGCTTGTGTGGAGTGTTCCCAGAGCACACCTCCCTCCTGCACCTGCAGCAGCGGAAGACTAAGGACGTGGGGGCAAGGAATCCTGGCCAAATATCTGTCCATTTCTTTATGAACAACAAAAAGGGAAGCACATTTTTAGGAATTTTGAGACATACTTCCAAATTACTGTCCTGAAAATCACACCAGTTCACACCCTGCCTGGAAGCAGCCCAAGAGACCAACCACAGGGAGTTCTTGCCAATCCTGGACACAGCACCACCTCAATCAACAATTACCACCCAATGTTCTGCATAGGATAGAGTTTTCCAGAGACCCAATCAAATATAATAATCACCATCATATAATACCAGTGGATAAAACATTGTACTGGTTCCTTCTATGCAAATTTTTTACATAATTTTGCTATAGTTTTTTTTTTTAGATAAGAGATTGCTTGGGGACTATTTTCAAATGATATAGAATTCAGAGGGCTTGCCTGGTGTCTCAGTAGTAAAGAATCTGTCTGCCAGTGCAAACAGATGTGGGTTTGATCCCTGATCCAGGAAGATCCCACATGCCACAGAGCAACAAAGCCTGTGCACCACAACTGCTGAGCCTGGTCTCTGGTACCAAGGAGCCACCACTAATGAAGCCCGTGCACCGCATCAAAATAAGCCACCAACTAGAGAGCAGCCCCCACTCACCACTAGAACAAAGGCCATGCAGTAATGAAGACCCAACATAGCCAAAATTAATAAAATTTAAATTAAAAAAAAATTCAGAAATATTTCTTTGGGAAACTTTTGTTTTGATGTGCTTTTTTCTCATGCTGAAGTTTCTGTCTTGATCACAGGCATTAGAGTTTGGGTGTAGCCTTTCTGTTTTTTTTTCAGGGATTGGGGTCCATTTTTTCAAGACTGGACAAACATGGATGAACGCTTCATTGTGAGTGCTGCCTGCCAGGGCTTCTCTAAACAAACATGATGTGATGGGCAACGGGTCATAGGACATGAAGAGCACACACCAGTACACAGACATTGATATTATCTGACATACCTGGCCCTGTTTGTAGTTTCACAGTTGGATCAAAGCATGATAGAGTTGGAAGGACCTTTGGAGACCATCTATTCCAAGCTTCTCCACCTAATCTATCCATACTTACAGATGGAGGGAGGGACTAGAAGTGGTTTGTTCTGTGGTTATACATGCAGAATGCTGCTGCTGCTGCTGCTGCTAAGTCGCTTCAGTCGTGTCCGACTCTGTGCGACCCCATAGAAGGAAGCCCACCAGGCTCCCCCGTCCCTGGGATTCTCCAGGCAAGAACAGTGGAGTGGGTTGCCATTTCCTTCCCCAATGCATGAAAGTGAAAATGAAAGTGAAGTCGCTCAGTCGGTCCGCTTAGCGACCCCATGGACTGGAGCCTACCAGGATCCTCCGTCCATGGGATTTTCCAGGCAAAAGTACTGGGGTGGGGTGCCATCGCCTTCCCCGACATGCAGAATAATTGATCAAAAATAAGGTGTGGGGAATTTCCTGGCAATCTAGTGGTTAGGACTCCACCTCCTCATCCCCACACCAGGATTTGAGTGAAAGGTAAACGTGCATTTAAGTAAGAATTTAAGTTTTGTCTTTTTTATGTCCAAATATTTTAATACACATAGAGAATGATCAGTAAGTCAAGCGCAATACAGCCAGGAAAGACCTGTGTGCAAGTATTTTGCAGTTTCAGGACTCCACCTCTTAGTGAGGAGAAGTTAAGCTTGAAGGAGATTTCACTACAGACCAGTGGTTAACATACAAGTGTAAACACAGCTCCGACTATGGTATTTGTTAATGATTGTTCTTTGTTAGTGGCTTTTGGCTCAGATTCATCCTGTAGCAGGTAAAGCTGCTAAATTCAAGGTCACAAAACTGAGTTCAATGCAATGCTCTACTTCTTCGATAACTGTGATCTTTGAGAACGACCTCCTGAATCTCAGATTTCTCATCTTTAAAGTTGGGATAATAATATTGGCCTTATAGGTCAGAAGATAATGGGTTTAAATGTATATAGTCACGGAACTTTCCTGATGGTCCAGTGGCTAAGACTCCTCCCTCCCAAAGCAGGGGGCCTGGTCAGGGAATTAGATCCCACATGCTGCAATTAAGACCCGGAGCAGCCAACTAAACAGAATGAAAAAAAAAAAGTGTATATAGTCTTGTGACCACCCCACCTCTGCCAAAGACATCCTGTTTCTAATCCCTGGAACCTGTAAATGCTACCTTCTATGGAAAAAAGGGTATTTGTAGATGTTATTAGATTAAGGAATTGAGATGAGCAGATTATCCTGGATTATCCTGGAAAGCCCCAAACATTAATACAATCACAAATATCCTTACAAGAGGAGAGCAAAGGGAGATTTGACTACAGAAGGCAGTGTTGCCACAGAAGCTGACAGGAGAGTGATGCAGCCACAAGTCACGGAAAGCCA
Source organism: Tragelaphus eurycerus (assembly GCA_935064755.1). Lineage (NCBI taxonomy): Eukaryota > Metazoa > Chordata > Mammalia > Artiodactyla > Bovidae > Tragelaphus > Tragelaphus eurycerus. The sequence continues at coordinate 12,549,605 of CAKXYN010000015.1, read as the reverse complement.
GCGGCCACCCGAGGCTGGAAGCAACACGGAAAACATTCTCCCCTACGACTTCCAAGGGAGAGTGACCTGGCCAACACCTTGACTTTGACTCGGTGAAATGGACCCTGAACTTTAGGCCTCCAGACCTGTGAGAGAATAAGTTTCTGTTGTTTTAAGCCACTGAGTCTGTGATAATTTGTTACAACAGCCACAGGAAGGTAATATAGACTCCACTGAAATAAAGGGATTGTTGGAGTTACAGCTCTACGGTGTCTTAGACTTCCTCCAAAGCCTGACAGTTACATGAAAGTGACAAAAATGTAAATTCCAGGCTGCTATGATCCAGAGAAGAGTAAGGTTTAGGAGAAGTCAGAGGCCCTGAGGCCTCTAATTTCTGAGCCGAGGTGGCCTGATGCGGGCTTAAGAGTTCTTCACAGGAGACAGAGATGTTTGTAGATGCCTTTCAGGCAAAGCATTGCTTCTTCAGTGACTCTACATAGCTTGAGCTTGAGGTTCCAGAGAGCTTTAAGGGGTGGATGGGACTTCTCTGCTTGGAAGAGGGGCAGAATTCTGTTAGTTTTGAAGAGAGTGAGGGGACAGAATGAGCAAGTTGCAGAAGGCTGACTGCCTGTTGGTGCTCAGCAGTAAAGAATCCACCTGCAAGGGAGGAGACATAGGAGACCTGAGTTTGATCCTTGGGTTCAGAAGATTCCCTGGAGAAGGGAATGGCAACCCACTCCAGTATTCTTGCCTGGAGAATCCCATGGACTGAGAAGCCTGGTGGGCTATGGTCCATAGGGTTGTAAAGATTCGGATACCACCAAAGCAACTTAGCACGCACACACGTGTCATTTCTTTCAACCCCTTCCTTCTTCATTCAAGTTACCAAAAAATCACAAAATGCTGGGTGTAATGAATCTTTCCCCCAAATTTTATTGTGGAAAATTTCAAATATATAGAAAAGCTAAAAAAAAAAAAGTGAAAGCAACCAGACATATACCCAGACTTTCCAACTAACATTTTATCACATCTACTCTTCTGTGCATTCTTCTATCCACATCAGTCCATCTTATTTTTTAACATGCTTCAGGCCTCAGTACACTGCTAAACATCTCAGTTGTGCATCTCCACCATTAGCTAGAGTAGTTTCAGTGGATTTTTTGGTGCAAACCACAGAAAGAGAGCTTGAGTTTGCTTCTGAACTGACATGGGACAGAAACAGGCCAGCAGAGTGGACACAAATATAAGAGGAAGAAGTGGAAAGATGCAATGCCAGGGAGGGCAGTGAAATGTGGGGAGGGGGCTGGTTTCCTGTAAGATCAGGAGTTGGATTAGAAGAGCAGTTTACCACATTCCATCTGATGTCCAAAATGCATTCATACAGGCGAAGGTCCAGTGGTTACGCTACATGTATTGGCAGATGAGGCTGAAACGGTACTTATAAGCCCAACAATCTTTTCCAGATTGAGGAAAAAGATCTTTGATTTTTAAAAGTATCACCGGAAGCAGAAGAAAGAGGAGGAAATAAATATTTGAAGAAATAATGACAGAGAATTTCCTCAAATTAATGTCAAGACACCAAACCACAGATACAGGAAGTACAGAGAATACCAAGCAAGATAAATGTCAACAAAAACTGCACCTAAGCATATCATATTCAAACTACAGAAAAGAAAAAGAAAAAAATCTCCCAAGAATGTCAGAGGAGAAAAACCACCTTACCTATAGAGCAGTCAAGAAGAATTATATCCAGCTTCTCCTCACAGATTATGCAAGCAAGAGAGTGGTGTGAAATACTCAAAGTGTTAAGAGGAAAAAACACCAACTTAGAGTTCTGTATCCTGTGAAATTATTCTTCAAAGGTGAAGGAGAAGTAAAAACTTTGTCTAAGGCAAACAAAAATTGAATCTGTTGCTAGGAGAGCTGCCTTAAAGAAATGTTAAAAGAAGTTCTTGAGAGAATTTCGTCCAGGGAAGAAATTCGTCTAGGATTTCTCTGGTGGTAGATAAGAATCCACCTGCCAGTGAAGGGGACATGGATTTGATTCTGATCCAGGAAGATTCCACATACCTAGGAGTAACTAAGTCCGTGTGCTGCAACTACTGAAGTCTGCATGCCTGGAGCCTGTGCATTGCAACAAAGAGTAGCCCCCACTCCCTACAACTAGACAAAGCCTGCAGGCAGCAACCAAAAGTAAACAAATAATTCTTTTTTAATTTATTTAAAAAAATCCAGGTCTAGGAAAAGAAGAATGTTAAAAAAGGAATACTCAAAAGGTAAAATTATTTCACATTCCTGAAATAAAACATGCTCATGCACATGCATACACACACATAATGTGTGCTTTTAACAGAATATCTTGCCTGGAAGGAAGGATGAGTCAGAACTGTGAGGGAAAGGGAAGGAGGGAGCTCCCAGGAAGTAGGGAAGCTGGTGTACAGTGACTTGGCCCAGGGATGGATGAGGGTTTTGGCTTCTGCCTGTGCTGGGAGCCTGCCCTCTCTTGGGTGGGGAGAGAGGAAAGAAGGCGGCCCAAATCTGCCCACAAGATGACATCCTGTCCAGCCAGAAGCTGGACATTTGGCTTTCCAGGTGACAGTCTCACTCAAGACCAGAGGAGAGAAAAAAGCATCAGAAGCCATGTGAAGGAGACCTCTGACCACAGGAAGCAGCAACATTACTGAGGCTATGAACCAGGGACCACCAGGGACCTGGTGAGAACTGGGGATGGTGAGGGTTTCAGACACGCCAGGATGACTCAGCCTCAGAGCAATGGACCAGCAGCAACCGCAGACCCAGCTCTCTGCCTGAGCTTGCCACCATTTGGTCTTGCCTGCACCTCTAGCTTGATGCAGCCTAGAGAAGGGGCGGGAAGAGAAGTTTATGATTCATGCCTATCACGTCTATTTTTGTGCCTTATTAGCCAAAACAGGGGAGAAGGCAATGGCACCCCACTCCAGTACTCTTGCCTGGAAAATCCCATGGATGGAGGAGCCTGGAAGGCTGCAGTCCATGGGGGTCGATAGGAGTTAGACACGACTGAGTGACTTCACTTTCACTTTTCACTTTCATGCATTGGAGAAGGAAATGGCAACCCACTCCAGTGTTCTTGCCTGGAGAATCCCAGGGATGGCAGAGCCTGGTGGGCTGCTGTCTATGGGGTCTCACAGAGTCGGACATGACTGAAGCGACTTAATTCTCTGCTCAGGAGAACTGAAATGGAGCAGGAGGGCATGGGTTGCCCTATATGGCAGAGGTGTAGGGAATGGGAAACAATGGAAAGGCCTGTTGGGTTGACCTTTCAGAGACTCACCTGCCTCCCTTCAGAGCTGGACATGTCTTCAGAGACAAAGGCAGCTTGGGTCCTTCCTGCCAGGGACTCTGGTGCCAAAACACAGTCTCCCTCTGTTTGGTCATCTTCTGCCAAAGGTGACAGGATTGCTTAGTTCAGAACTTGCATGATGGTTTAGGCATTTGCCTGAGTGATGTCAAGGACCAGCAAACCCAATGGCAGGGATGGAATTTGCCATATTAGTGGAAAGAACTTTTGAGTTGGTACTGGCAGTGTTGGTGTTGGGTCTTGTTCTGTCACACACCTTTGTGTGACCCGGTGGGTCATCTCGTCTCTCTGTGTCTCAGAAGAGACCATTCATTACCTTCAGATCATTCAGACCAGCCAACTCTTTCTGCAGAGGGAGTGAGAGAGAGGAGCATGCTTATGCCAGGTGGGAGCGTGGGGGTGCCCCTATCCTTAGAGCTACTACTCCCAGACTGTGAGGTGGAGAACATTCCTACAAAGGCATAATCGTAACAGATCAGATGTGGCCCAACATGTGAGGGTGTCAACATGTGAGACCATGGTGGGGTGAGCTGGCCCATGGCCAGGGAAGGATAGCAACAGGCCTCTAAGGACTTGCAGGACCTGGCCTGGGGCTGTTCAGAAAGCTTTCCTGGGAAGCTATGAGTGGGCTCAACCTTCTCTCCATCAGCCTATACTTCTGCCCATGCCAGAGAACTGAATGTTAAAAAATTTTTTATCAAACTTTGGCTTGTGTTAGAATCACCTGCAGGACCTGTTAGAACACATGTTTCTGGGGTGGGAACCCAAGTTTCTGATTCGGCATGTCTGGAGGGGGCACTGACAATATACTTTTCTAACCTGTCCCCAGGGGCTGTTGCTGACATAGAGTTTGAGAATCACTGAACTTGGGGAAACACTTTTATTTTATGTGACATCATGGTATAAACTATATGTTATCATCTCATGTAACATTCACCATGAACTTGCTGGGTAGATTCTGGGAAGTCTGTGAAATTCTGTTATGAGTGAATGTGTCTCCTGAAAAGATACAGTGAAGTCCTGACTCCTCGTATCTCAGAATATGACCTCACTTGAAAATGAAGCTGTTGTGGATGTATTAGTTAAGATGGGGCCCCATCAGAGCAGGGTGAGCCTTTAATCTGATATGACTGGACACACAGAGAGGGCACAGGCCATGTGAAGATGGAGACCCAGAGAAGACAGGTGGCAGTGGAGGCACAGACTACATAGATGCTTCTACAAGTTGAAGAGTGCAGAAGACTGCCAGCAAATACCAGAGGCTGGAAGAGGCAAGGAAGGATTCTCCCCTCTAGGGTTCAGAGGGAGGATGGCCCTCTGATACTGTGACTTCAGACTTGTAGCCTCCAGAACCGTGAGACAGTACATTCCTATTGTTTAGGGCTCCCAGCTTATGTTACTTTCTTAGAGTAGCACTAGGAAACTAATACACACTGGAAGCCAAACTGGCCTTCAGCTCTTCTCTCCAGATGACTCTGCTGTTCCTCAGGGATGACGACTCCAGGTGGCAAGACCAGGAAACCCTTCCTGAGCCAAAGAGAGCTCTGGACATGAGGTGGCCTGGTGCAAAAACACTGCCCTATGGGAGTGCTCCATTCTGGACAATGACAAACTAGCTCTATCAGATCCTTCAGGTAAGGACTGCAACCATGATAGGGAGATAACAAGAAGTATCAGAAGGAGCAGTGGGGGCCTTTGGCTGACAAGTCACTGAAGCTACAGCCACCTCCTTAATGAAAATGGGGCCTTCCCTAGCCTCCATGAAGTAGCTGCCAGCTAAGCCTTGGAGACACCCTGTCCTTCCTAACAACACACTTCTCCACCTCATCTGAGGTCCCCTATGGGTTTCTCTTTGCAATCTGGAAGAATTTAAATAAGAATAATCTTTTAAAAAAATACTGTTCCCACTTTATGGTTGAGCAAATTGAGACTAAGAAAGGTCAGATAACTAATCCAAGGTCACATGGCTAATAAACAGCAAACACGGAACTTGAACCCTATATCCTGAGAAATCTGTATGCAGGTTAAGAAGCAAAAGTTAGAACCAGACATGGAACAATAGACTGGTTCAAAATTGGGAAAGGAGTACATCAAGGCTACATATTGTCACCCTACTTATTTAACTTATATGCAGAGTACATCATGTGAAATGTCAGGCTGGATGAATCACAAGCTGGAATTAAGATTGCCAGAAGTATCAACAACCTCAGATATGCACATGATACCACCCTAATGGCAGAAAGGGAAGAGGAATTACTGATGAAGTTTAAGGAGGAGAGTGAGGAAGCTGGCTTAAAACCCAACATTCAAAAAACTAAGATCATGGCATCCAGTCTCATCACTTCATGGCAAATAGAACGGGTAAAAGTGGAAGCAGTGACAGATTTGATTTGGGGGGCTCCAAAATCACTGCAGAACAGTGACTGCAGCTATGATTAAAATGACTGCAGCAATTAAAAGACGATTGCTCCTTGAAAGAAAAGCTATGACAAATCCAGACAGCATATTAAAAAGCAGAGACATCATTTTGCGGACAAAAGTCTATCTAGTCAAAGCTATGGTTTTTCCAGTAGTCATGTTGGATGTGAGAGCTGGACCATTAAAAAAGGCTGAGCACGGAAGAATTGATGCTTTCAAACTGTGGTGCTGCAGAAGACTCTTGAGAGTCCCTTGGACAGTAAGAAGATCAAACCTGTCAATCTTAAAGGAAATCTACCCTGAATATTCATTGGAAGAAATAATGCTGAAGCTCCAATACTTTGGCCACCTGATGTGAAGAGCCAACTCATTGGAAAAGACCCTGATGCTGAGAAAAACTGAATGCAGGAGGAGAAGGGGGCGACGGGGGATGAGATGTTGGATGGCATAATTGACTCAATGGATGGAGTTTGAACAAATTCTGGGAGATAGTAAAGGACAGGGAAACCTGGAGTGCTGCAGTCCATGGGATCATAGAATCAGACATGACTTAGCGACTGCTGCTGCTGCTAAGTCGCTTCAGTCATGTCTGACTCTGTGCGACCCCATAGATGGCAGCCCACCAGCTCCCCCGTCCCTAGGATTCTCCAGGCAAGAACACTGGAGTGGGTTGCCATTTCCTTCTCCAATGCATGAAAGTGAAAAAATAAACTAAAGTTGTTCAGTTGTGTCTGACTCCTAGCGACCCCATGGACTGCAGCCCACCAGGCCTCTCCGTCCATGGGATTTTCCAGGCAAGAGTAATGACAACAATTCATTCATCCCTCATGGGACAGGCCCAAGTAGAATTTCTTGGCATGGGTAGATTCTCATGTTAATTTTTCACATTTTGATCAATGCCCTCTAAAGAGCACAAAATGGCCACACCATGGGCCCCAGGGAAGGTTATCTAGCAGGCAGTGACCTTGACAAGCTACTTAAAGGTGATCATTCTCTCTCTGGCTCTGGGGCCCAGAACAGGACTCAGTCCTGAATGTCTGCATGCATTTCTCTAATAAGCATTTATTAAATACCTTCTGTGTTTCCCAGCCTGTGAATGTTAATGGTCCATGCAATTCTTTCTTTTGAGGCATTATCCTTCTAACTCTTAACCACTAGCACAGAACCCATCTCCTCAAGCAACCAATGTGATTTATAATACTGAGGAATTCATACAAGAAAGGGATGTCTCAGGGAGCTCAACCCAGTGCTCTGTGACAACCTAGAGGGGTAGAATGGGGTGGGAGATGGGAGGGGGTTTCAGGAGGGAGGGTGCATATGTATACCTGTGGCTGATTCATGTTGATATATGGCAGCAAGGCAACAGAATGCTGTAAAGCAATTATCCTCAAAAAAAGAAAAGAAAGGGGCGTCTATCTCACTTGTCCACGTATAGTTTGAAAAGGGCATACTCCTCACATAGCTCTCATATGACATATCAGATTCAGCAAGGTAAAAAGGCACTCAAATTTTCTGGTGACTAATGAGTCCTTGGCATATCATAGTGAAAGTGAAAGTGAAGTCGCTCAGTCGTGTCCGACTCTTTGCGACCCCGTGGACTGTAGCCCACCAGGCTCCTCCACCCACGGGATTCTCCAGGCAAGATATACTGGAGTGGGTTGCCATTTCTTTCTCCAGGGGACCTTCCCGACCCAGGGATCGAACCCAGGTCTCCCGCATTGCAGGCAGACTCTTTAACCTCTGAGCCACCAGGGAAGCCCCTGGCATATCATAGGTGCTCAACAAATATTTATTGATTAGATGAAAGGATTTGGGCAATTTTCAATTAGGAAATAACGGATCGTCAAAATCTGTTGTAAAAGTCATCTCTTTATTATTTCATTCACTCATCTAAGAAATAGCTGCGGTATACCAACTACACATCAATTAAAAAAAAAAAAAAAAAGATATCTGTGAGGTCTTGCTTTGTGCCAGCAACTGATAATGCAAAAGTCTCTGCCCTTGAGAAAGTCAAAGAATAATCCACATAAATGGTTCCTGGACACAGGTTCTAAATAAATGACTCTGGGGAAGGGTAATCAGTCTCAACGTTTCCTATGGTGGACTGTGTTTAATTACTGGGCAGTTTTCCTCTGAGGGAAGCCCCGTGATAAGTATGGGAGTTCGGCCATCTCCACCATGCCAATTACTATCTAGTGACCTCTAGTTACCCAGCCTCCACAGGCCTCAGTCTCCTCTGTTAAGTGGAAGTAATAATAACACCCATCTGACAGCGATGCTGTGGGGCTTCAAGGAGAAAATGAGATAACCTACATTATCACTCAATTTCTGACATACAGTAAAAACACATTGAATATACATTTATGGGCTGAACTCTTTGTGGAAAGGGACTCATTTAGGCTCTTTGTTAACTACCTGAAGAGAAGGGCCAATTACATGAGAAGTTGGACTGATAATGACCCTTCATGGTGACACAGCCCAAATGTGCTCTCGGAGCACCGTGGAGATGCAACTTTGTGACAAGATGCCTTGAGAAACTCCACTGGACAATGGCTTTCCCTGAAGACTCATAATGTGCATTAGAAAACTAAGGATGTCCAGAGAGTTATAGTTAAACAAAATCAATCTGTTTAAGTTTGTTTAGATCAGTGTTTTCCAATCTTTCAGGCCAATAAGATATACTGGAAAAACCCGAACTCATGAATTTAGACTTGGAAGGAAACTCTGGGCAGAGAGAGCTGCTTGGGCCCCGAGTGTCGGCCTCTCCTCTAGGACTTTTCCTCCCCCCTGGGGTCCTCTGATTTTACTACGTGTTGTTATCCTACTGATTGCAAGGGCTCTTCTGACACTTCATTAAAATTCTTTGGTTTCTCCTGGTAGAGCTGATACTGGCTGAAATATTACAAAAATTTTACTAAATACCTCTAAAAAAATAGAAACATCAAGAAACACAATTTCTGGGGGTGCAAGCCCCTGATCCCACCACAGGCTAATGCTCTCAGGCAGTCTCCTTAAAACCCTAGATGAGCTATCTTCTTTTGGTCCCCAAAGAGCTGCATAAACCTGTATGAACACTAATTGGCAATATGAAATCTGTATTCTCTTGGTCAAATTCAACCCTAATCTTGAAGCAGCACCTGACACTGGTCCCACATTGGTCTTGGGGGCCACTACTGCCTCTTTTGGGGATTCCCAGGTGGCGCTAGTGGTAAAGAACACGCCTGCCAATGCAGAAGATGCCAGTTTGATTCCTGGGCTGGGAAGATCCCCTGGAGGAGGGCATGGCAACCCACTCCAGTATTCTTGCCGGGAGAATCCCATGAACAGAGGAGCCTGGTGGGCTGCAGTCCATGGGGTCACCAAGAGTCAGACATGACTGAAGCGACTTAGCACGCACTGCTTCTTTAAAACAGAGTGCCTAACTTGGGCCCCTGAAGCTCCCCTAAACTAACTGACAAATGGACCCTGGGCTGGTCCAGTCCAATAAGCTCAGGTATAACACACAGGAAGGTAACACAGAGATAAGGCAACTGGATGATTTGACTCACAAGGTCAGTCTATTGAGGTTTTGGCTTGTTTACCAGCAGAATGTTAGAAATGATGGATTTATCCAATCAATGACTATGCTAAAAAAAAAAAAAAGCCCAGAGCTGGGACCTCCCCTTCAGATGATAACTCAAGTTAACCAGATTATTTTTAACAATTAAAATTAAAAAGCTATGTAGAAACTTCTTTGTAAAAGAAAATCAGCATTGAATTCTTTAACAATTAAAAAATCTGACATAGACAGCATATCCACCCATCATCTCCACAGAAACAGTTAGAAGGTATAAAGCACAACTCTGACCTTCAGCAATTTCAAGTTCCACCTCTTCCCTGTTATCCCAACATTGTTCTTGAAATCCCAGGATCTCACCCCTGATGGATGAAATGAAATTGCTTAACTCCCCACTGAGTTTGTTCTTTCTTGCTTCACACACAGAAAATACTCCTTTTACACAGAGACAGTTGGTGTTTTTAATCTATCTAAGGTCTGGGGTTATTTCCAGGCATTCTGGGAGACCAGCAGAAAGGCAGAACGGAGCACGTCTTACGGGTGAGCCAAATGACCTTCTCTTACTGAAACACAGCCAAAAGTTCGTTATAAATGGTCACTCTCTCAAAATATAAAAACTATGGGGCTTCCCTGGTGGGTCCACTGGTTAAGAATCCACTTTGCAATGCAGGAGACGTGGGTTCCGATCCCACATTCCTTGAGACAGCTAAGCCCGTGCACACAAGCACTGAGCCTGTGCTCCAGAGCCGGGGAACCACAACTCCTGAGCCTTTGAGCCCAGTGCCCACGTCTGCAACAAGAGAAGCCACCGTAATGAGAAGCCCACACACTGCAATGAAGAGCAACCCCCATTTGCTACAACTGATGCTGCTAAGTCGCATCAGTCGTGTCCGACTCTGTGACCCCATAGACGGCAGCCCACCAGGCTCCCCAGTCCCTGGGATTCTCCAGGCAAGAACACTGGAGTGGGTTGTCATTTCCTTCTCCAATGCATGAAAGTGAAAAGGGAAAGTGAAGTCGCTCAGTTGTGCCCAACTCTTAGCGACCCCATGGACTGTAGCCCACCAGGCTCCTCTGTCCATGGGAGTCTCCAGGCAAGAGTACTGGAGTGGGGTACCATTGCCTTCTCCGTTGCTGCAACTAGAGAAAGCCTATGCACAGCAATGAAGAATCAGAACAGTCATAAATAATAAATAAATCTTAAAACTAAAAACTATGGGAACATCAAAATGTCAGTCCTTAGAAGCCAGAATTTCTCATGGCACTGTACATTTTGTGGCCACAGAAGGAAATCTGGAAAAAGTGCTTCCAGAGACATAGAGGAAGGTGGAAGCTAATACTTCAAATGTATTTGCAAACACTTTCTTAACCCTTTTAGCTCTTTGATACTAAAAGGGAAGAGGGAGGCCTGGAGATCATGGGTATCCTTCCTCAATGTGCCAGCACCCAGGGACCCTCAAGCCTACACTCTAGAGCCCTTTTCTCCTCTGAGCACTCCTCTGTCCATGGCAGGCACTGCTGAAGAGCTGTGAACAGTGATTAAGACCCCTTCCCATCACTAAACCTCTACCAAGTCTTCAGGGCAATACTTGCCAAGAGAGATACCAGGCTCTAGGAGATGGTTGTTGTGCAGGGAAAGGAGGATTTCTTTCAAAATTTAAAAGATAAAAATATGCTGAAGCAGACAGCTGTGTTGTCCTTAATGTTGAAATATTATCCCATTTTTCTCTGATGACCGTACCTCCTAAAAACTTCACTGGGGACGGGATGGGGCAAGAGTTCAGTTCACTGAGGTTCCATCATGGGCCAGGCTCTGTAGCAGGCACTAGAGATGTGGAGATACGTGAAGCCCCAGGCGGCTTGGGAACCCAAGGACACATCAGAGATAAACAGACGTGTCAACACCACGGAGTAAGCAGTAGGAAGGGAGTACAGACAGGGAACATCCGGCAGCCTTCCACAGTCTCTGCTCACAGGATTTCCTCTCACAGTGCTGATTAGGAAACAGAAAAAAACCAGGGAGACTTCTCAGGGATAAGTCCTCACTCGGGGAGCCTTGTGACAGCCATCATTAGCCAAACGTTGTCAAGGTCTGTCTTTGTCTTTCCTGCATCCCTTCCTTCTTATATTGGTAACAAAAAACCAGATGCCCTCTGAAAATTTCTCCTCTTTTTTATCAGCCTTGATGGGGTATTAAGCACCCCTGCCTCCACCGTTAGTCCATGCCTGAACAAGGATTTGATATGAGACCCCAAACAAGATCCTCCAATCAATTTAAATCTCATACTTCAACAAGGAGGAACTAGTTAGAGCTGATTTCTTCCTGATAACAACAACCTGAAGGGTCATCTATTAATTAATTCCTACCACCTGTGTCCAGGTAGAACTCAGCTCAATTCCTTCTTAAGATCTGGTATGCTTAGTTTTTTGTGTGTGTGTTCGTTTTTTTAAATTATGTGGATCACTTCTATAACCTTCCATTAATTTTCTTATATCCTTAAGTAGCCAGAGTCAAGTTTGTGTTGCCAGCAAGCAAAGAACCGTGACTAATGCAAGAGTTCACTGCACACCAGGCACACGAGCCTGACAGCCCCCCAGAGAGACAGACACTGTTCGCATTCTGTAGATGAGCAGACTAGTGCCAAGAACCTTGCATACCTGAGGACTACAGTATATGGTCCTCAGAACCAGAATCCAAAACCCAGGCTTTCTCCTATTCATCCCTCCATATCACCAATACATTGCCCCAACATTTAAGGGCAGACTGCTGCTTCTAGGTTTCACGTCAGTATGATTTATGGTTTACAAAATGTTTCCACACATGACAGCACATGTAATCCTCGAAGTCACCTAGGAGGTAGATTAAATACCATGACACTGGAAAACAGACTGACCCTGAGCCTGGCCAGCCTCAGTGTTCTTACCCCTGCTTACAACTTTTCTATGACTCAACACAAGCAGCAAATGAGGGTCAAAAGCTTCGACATGGCGTTCACATGCTTTGAGCTTCAGAACCTCAGGACTACAATTCCTTTTCTGTACTTTGAACTCCAACCGTACAGAACTTCAAGCAGTCCCTCAAACCCGCCAGGCCGTCCCACACCTGTGTACCCTCCCTCCATGTGGATGTCACCTTCCCAACCTGGCTCCCAAGTCGTGACTTGCAAAATGTTTACTTATCCTCTGCACTGAGAACGCCCTCCCCATCTCACATCTGGTGACCCCCTGTTCACCTTTCCAGACTCAGAGGAAACTCACCCTCCTTTAAGAAACTCCTCATGTGCCTCCTGTCCCCAAGAAGAACCCACACCCCCGATATTTCCTGGGCAGGAATCTGGGGTGGCTCCAATATTATCTGACATGGTGGTAAACATAGCATTCCACCTCAAAGATCATTCCAATCAGTCCTGCAGGCCCATCCCTCTTGATACTGACTGGTCACAAGTGGCCACGGGATTAATAAATCCCATTTCTGATTTATTAATGCTCTTTTCTCTGCACCTGAATAGACTCAGGAACTGGGCCATTGTTCTCACACACAACCAGCTTCTGTGCAAGCCTTGGGATTGACGCTAGTTCTCCCCGAACAACTTACCTGTTGGATTGAGGAACTGACGGAGCCTCGTGAGAGTCCAGCCTGAGACCCGCAGAAGCTGACTCTTGCTCTAGAGTGCCTGAGGGAGAAGGGCCAGGGTGGGGAGGGGGTGGGTGTCCTGTTAGGCGCCCCCATGTAGATACACCTTCGTTCTGCTCCCGTCTGGACCTCACCACTGCCACTTCCACCCTTCCGACCAATGGCCCTTTATGCCACAGGCAGTATAACTTGTTCTCTGATTAGCACTGAGCAATTATCAGACCACAGCTGAGCATTATTAGTTCACAGGCTTATGCGGCTAACCCTCTTAAGGCTATTTGCACATCCACAGGAGATTTCTGGAGGCATCAGCCTTTCTCAAGTTTTTAGTAATTTGCCAGGCATTGCACTGGATGATTTTACGTATTTTATCTCATTTATATCTCACAGCAATTCTGTAATAATTATTAATTCCCATTTTGTAGATGGGTTTGCCGAAGCTCAGAGAGCTTAAGAAACTTGCCGAAGGTCACACAGGTAATAATGGGAGTTGGGATTCAAGGCCATTCTGACTGGGTCCCAAGACACCACCAGGGGTAGGGATAGAATACTGTCTGCGGCCTGCTTCAATAACCGCAGAGATGCCTACCTGTCTTCTCCACTTTCTGATAAGCAAGTTCTGTTTGTTCAGCTTCTCCTACAAAAGGGCAGTACCAACAACTCCCATTTACAACAATAATATTCTAGCATTTTCTGTTGAGGTATGGTAAGAGAGCAAGAGCTCACAGTTCTGTGGGGCACTGAAGAAGGTTCTAATTCCCAAGAAGGGAAAGTGAAGAGGACTCTGGTTCCTGAGCACTGTGAATGAGAGGGTTTTGAAAAGATCAAAGAGGCATCTCTGCAGTCGGTCCCAGCTGCTTCATCATGTGGGGGCCTGCGGTGTAAGGGGACCAAGGCCCACCAGGTGGCAGCAGAGAACAAGTCAGTGGCCGGCCAGGTGCTGAACTCTAACCCCCAGTCTGGGGCACAGGAAGTGCCGTGTCAGGCCCACACACAAGGCAGGTCTGAACTGGGCCAAAGGGGCAGTGGGTACGGCAACCTTGTAATAACAGCTCACACTGTCGTTAAACTCAGTCTGTGCCAACCAGGTGGTAAGCCTTATCTCCTTTAACTTTTACAACCAATCTAGGGAGTAGATACTATTAATAACTCTCTTTTTTTAGATGCATGCAATGACGTTCTAAGAGATTTATGATTTATCCAAGGTCACACAGACCGAAGAGAGGAAGTGCAGGCAGTTTGGACTTTAGAGCCCCAACTGTGAGCCTGGTGGTGGTGGTGGTGGTGGGTAGATGTTACACCAGGGAAGAATGCTGTGCCAGCAAAGAAGAGAAATCACTAGTGGGGGTGGCGGTAGGGTGAGGGCAGGTGGAGCCTGGGCTGGGCTGGACTGGCTCTGGGGCAGAACCTGGGGCCTAGGCCAGTCCAAGGACAGTGACTAGGAGCCTGAGACAGAGGGAACTGCTGGGGGCACTTTCAGGAAACGGGATGTGTAGGATTTTGAGGCTGAGGGTCCCTGGTGACTTATTTAAAGAAGCCATCCTAGCTCTTCCTGGGTGCTTCACTCTAACAGGACTGGGTACCCCAGAGGCTGCAAACCACTCAAAGACCTAAAGAGATGCCCCTGTAAGATCTGATCAGGGCTCCCTTGCTGACTCCAAAAAGCAGAGTAGCTGGACAGGCAGCGCCAAGACAGGTCACAGTATCCCCAGTGAGCTGGGCCTGGTCCCAGAGCCTCTTCTGGGGGAGCAGACAATGCCAGCTGCCTTGCAGTTTCCACCCTGGAATGGTGCCCGGGCACACTCAGGGCCCCTGGATTCGCTCACATCACTGAGGGATTTGAGCAAGACCCAGGAGCTTCCCTTTGCCCAGAGATCCAGGTTAGTACCTTCCTTCTTTCTGGTCTGGCTGCTCATCATCCAGGGGGCCACGTTAGCTGAGTCCAACTCAGCGCATTTCAGTCTCTAGGCTCAGAACTGCATCCTTTAGTTAACATGTCTTGTAGGATTCTAGAACAGAAGAATGGCATATAGGTAAAAAACTAAGGGTATCTGTGTAAGATATGGCTTTAGTTACTGGTTCATTATTGTAACTAATTTAAGATAATAATAATAGGGGAACTGGGTGTGGTATATCTATGTATTATCTTCATATCTTTCTGTAAATCTAAAGGTGTTCTAAAAAATAAAGTATACATTAAAATTTTTAAAAAATAAAGTAAATAAAAGAACTGCATCCTTCTTTCTAGACTAGCACCCACCACTAGGCCTTCCTGGGAGTTATTGGGTATAAACCTGAGCCTCAGGTTAAAGTTGTTCTCCTCAAATGCCTTGACACCAAAGGCTTGTATCCTTCCTGATTTTCTTGTGAAATCTCCTAAATCAGCCTCAGTTCTGGGTTCCAGACCAAGTCTGATTCTTTCTCTGCTGTGGGGCCTTTGCACTGATTCTTCTGTATGAAACACTCTCTGTCCATCTGTGAATGGCTGACTCCTTCTTGTCAATCAGATCTGTTTGTATTTTCTCTCCTTTTCAGAAAGGAGAGAACAAGGATCTCACCTAATAAAGATCAACCTCACTCACGCTGTTTCATTTCTCCCACGCCATTTCCACTGATGATTATCCAGTGCCGATACTACCCTCACACAAGACAGTCCAATGGGAACTAGAAAAAACCATAAGATCTGCAAGGTGGGGCAGGGGACCTCGTATTGTAATCATGTTAGTCGATCAGTTCAGTTCAGTTCAGTCGCTCAGTCGTGTCCGACTCTCTGCGACCCCATGAATCGCAGCACGCCAGGCCTCCCTGTCCATCACCAACTCCCAGAGTTCACTCAGACTCATGTCCATCGAGTCAGTGATGCCATCCAGCCCTCTCATCCTCTGTTGTCCCCTTCTCCTCCTGCCCCCAATCCTTCCCAGCATCAGAGTCTTTTCCAATGAGTCAACTCTTCGCATGAGGTGGCCAAAGTACTGGAGTTTCAGCTTCAGCATCATTCCCTCCAAAGAAATCCCAGGGCTGATCTTCATGTCCAACTCTTTGTGACCCCATGGACTGCAGCCCACCAGCTCTTCTGTCCATGGAAATTCTCCAGGCAAGAATACTAGCGTGGGTTTCCATTCCATTCTCCAAGAGATCTTCCCAACCCAGGGATCGACCCCAGGTCCCCTGCGTTGCAGGCAAATTCTTTACTATCTGAGCTGCCAGGGAAACCATAAAGAGGACCTTAGTGGTCATTTAATATAAGTCCTTGGCTGATGAGAACTCTCACATTCCTTAATTCTGGTGGGTGTTTTGTTTAGTTTTGCTTGTTTACAATGGTTACAGACAGCTGGTGAGCAATGATAATTCTGTCCCACTGAAATGGTTCTCGGCTGTACACATTTGACTCTCAGAGCAGGCTATATAGGTTGAATTAGCCCTGGTTTCAATTAAATTCTAGGTAGGTCATATCCACCTTCAAAGAGGAAATTTTCTCTGCTCCTTGCCAATGCAAGAAACCCATTCTTCCCAGGGGACAGTCGTCTCTGAGGGTATCACAAAAAACCTGGGAGCTTAGCTCAGGAAGTTTTAGGGATCCTCTAATTCCTCTTCTTGATCAGGAAGTCGTGCTCCTAGATGACCTTCAGGCCTGAGACCAAAGGCTCACCCACACTTTGAGGTGAAGAGATGAAGGTGGGTAGAGGGTGCCTGTTACGACTGAATTTCAAGTAAACGGCAAATAATTTTTTGCACGAAAAATATGTCATGGGACACAGTTATACTAAAATCTATTCATTGCTTATCTGAAATTCAAATGTAACTGGAAATCCTATCTTCTATCTGGCAATCCTACAGATGAGGGATCAGCATTAAAACTAATGACTCCCCTAAGATGAAACCTGGGATTAAGGGAAAAAAGAGGCCATGGTGAGCCGTGACTTTTTGAGGAGAGGAATTAAGTTGGTTTCTTTCACGCTAATTAAGCAATCACAAACGACCCCATCAGAAATCCAAACTCGTGATTAACATGGGACTCGAGACCAGGGGGAAAAAAAATTAAAAAGGTTAAGAGCCAGAGAAGCAATCTTCACACAAACGGCAGCCAGCAGACGGAGTTGGTCCCAGGCAAGCAGGTAAGAGCAATGCCTTTTTACCTACTCTTTCAAAACAGAACAGCGTTTGGGAGATTCCAATGAACTCCTCCAGCCTCCCTGATACCTGGATGTCAGCAGAATTCTCAATATTCACGATTCTCCGACTTTTGAGGGTTCACAAATTCTCCTACTAGGTCCTGCCTCTAGACTGCCTGGAAGCAAAGCAGAGAACCAGGAAAAGCAGTTATTCATAGGCTGTAACTGGCTCATGAACAGCTGTGTCTAGTCCCCTGAAGAACCATTTTTCTTGGCTCAGGCAGGATGTAGTACATTTGCTTTCCTGCCACTGTTTGCCAAGGCTCGAAACTGGAGGTATAGATTTATGGAAAACAACTGAATGCAGAATTTGTTTTGTGTCTGTCATTTTGAACAGAGTTCATCCCCACATTATTCACCTGAGATGATCAGTAAGGTCAAGTGTGACTTCTTCTTTAAAACTGGGAAGCACAAATGGCACATGAAATGCCCCAGTCAAATGGTTCATGGGGTGAACTCTCCACTCCCCTTTCCCACTTCTCTTCAGCTGTTTTAAATGGGCTCAGTAATATAACTCTATGGGGATCAGACCTATGCAATTCACGAGGACAGTAAAAGGGATGAAAAACGCACAATAGCAAGGAGAGAAGAGAAATAATTGTTGGTTTTTAATAAGCACATTCTAATAATGACCACTGAAGTGCATAAGCTTTTTGTTTGTATCATAGTTTAAAATTTCATGTTTGGGGGACAGTTTCCTTTGTTGGAAAATGGGCTTGAAGGATGCTGTGCTAAGACACATGCCCATTGTATCATCATGGCCTTTTATTTGTCCAAGGATGGATATAAAATAGTACCTCTGGAGAGAAATAACTCCTCTTTTTAATCAGTCTTGAGCCAGGGAAAGTAAGCAATGAATTAAAATGCTTTTTGTTAGCAGCAGCAGCAGCTACAAGTTTATGGTATAGAGTCAAATTAACTCTCAAATCACAACTCAGTTTGAAAGTTTTTTCCTTTTGTTTGTGGTTTTTCTTCTTTGAACTTAAATTTCAGTTGGTAGAAAGGGGTTAAAAACCTGAGCAATTCCCACTTGATATCTGTGAAAGAAACAAGTACGGGTCCTTGCACAGAGAGAAAACAGAGGGTTTGGACATCATTTTTGGTCACCTAGCGAGAATGTCTTTGTGGGTGTTTTTGAGATGGTAAGAGCACTGTGGATGCATGAACTGACACCTGTGTGCCCCTGCTGCTAGGTGTCCTGTGGCCTGACCCAACAAGATGCCAAGAGAAGAGGCTCACTTCTTCTATGGTTCCCCCAGGAAAGGGCACAGCCACTCTTATGTCACAGCTGAAGAGTAAGTTCAAAACCAGACCCAGCGGGGTTACAGTTTGCCGTTTGCTGACACAGCCTCTGGCTTCCACCAGCACATGTCTGCCCGTAAATCTCTCTAGTGTTTATTTCTCCAGAAATAAACCTGGCAATGAGGTAAAGAGACCCTGAGGTCCTACAAAAGGTCTCAGGTGAGGCCAAAGAGGCAAAGAGGGAGGGAAGGCAAAATCCCGGATCTTGCCATTTTTGTTTGCATTCTTGGCTATGAGGCCTTTTCTGTGGGTTCCCAGGCTGAAAAACTTCTGTCCTAGAGCATGATGCCTCTGTCCTCAAGCCTTGTCTGTCTACTCTACTCGGGCTCCCAGAGGTGGTTTGCAGATAGAACAGAAGCAAGTTGCAAAAGGACAGTGAGGTTGAAGGGCAGGTGTGTCCCTCCACCTGCTGACTGAGTCCAAGGTGAAAAGGGTGGTCATAACCTTTGCATCAATGCTTTACCCTAAAGAAAGGTGTTTAGTATTATGAATTATTTTAAAATAAGTATTTGCATGATTAAACATTTCTAAGTGCTAAGCAATGTACACCAGCTCAAGATGCTATTCTCTCCTTTGAAAAAAATCTTACAACCTACTGGGACAGTTAGGCATGGGAGTAATTTCATCAGGTATCAGTGCTGTGGTGGGGACATAAGCCACAGGACATACTCTGCATGAACGAGAGTGGGCAAGGGGTGGTGGTGGTGGGAGGGGCCCCTCTCTGAGTGGATACTCCAACAAGACAAATGAGGAATCTGGGTTTTATTTGGACCGTCTCTTAAGTGATCTGCTCAGAACTTCCTGCAAACCTGCTGTCTTGGGAGAGAACTATTGAATTGTTTTACTGGAGTGAACTAGCAGGGGCAAGAGAGATGGAGAACCTGTCAAAGGCACCGAAGAGGAATTCAGGCTGGAGTATTTCTTCAGAAGACCCTAGTGGGATTCTCTAACATCCCTGCATGGTCAAATGGGATGTGGTGGTGAGATCTTCTGAAAAAAGTCCCAACAGCAAAAAAGTACTCTTGAGGGGTACAACTGCACATGTTATTAGGTAGTATATTTTTCAGGATTTACATGATGACTCAACAGACTACCTCTGTGAAACCACAGTTGAGAAGTTCTCAGTTGAGGCGGCACAGGCCACCCATGGAGCTCATGAAGATGCAGCTTCCTAGGCACTGCTGCCCAAGAGGCTGACTCAGTAGGTCTTGGGGCTAGGGGCCCAGGATCTGTACTTTAACATGCATCTCAGGCAACTCCCTTGCAGGAGGTATTTGGGTGACATCTGAGGAGCCCTGCCCTACTGGGCAATGGGTTCTTATGGTGTGTCTGGCACATCCCAGCATTTTTGGCTCTCACTTCCTGTGTGTGAGCGCAATGTGACTGTAGTGTGAGGAGTTCAAACAGAGCTCTGTGTGTGTCAAGATGCCCGAGGGGGTGACCACAGACCTAGGAGGTAGAATGAGAGCACAGGCATGCTGGGAATGGAATCATCTGCCTTCAGTCACGAGAACCCACTGAATGCTCTTGTAACAGCCCCATTTCAGGAAGGGGTGATGCGGTCAAAAGGGCACTGGCTGGGTACCTCAGGCCAGTCGCTGTCAATGCTGGTTCTGCCTCTCTCTGGTTGTGCAACCTTGGGCATTTTACCAGCCTGAAGTCTTAGGGATGTCAGATGTGAAATGAATGTCATACCTACCCCTGAGGATTGTTGTGACAGAGCCAATAGCAGGGTACTCACCATAGTGCTTGGCAGGGTTGTTGTGAGAATTAAATAATCTAATGAATACAGAATGGTTATCATGGTACCCAGCTTATAGCAGACATTAAGTCAAAGTTAATTTCCGTTTCTTTTTTGTGGACTGACAGTTGGGGAAAATGTTTTAAACTAGCCCTGATGGAAAGATAACTCAGTCCACAGAAGGGTCAGCTGCCACTGCACCTGTTGTACTTGGAGCCTGGGTGCTGGAGCCCACGGCACTTAGCACTGCTGCTGTGAACTCACACCTGAGAGGCTCCTAGAGGTGGTTCTGTCTCTGTATATGCGTGCCGGAGGCCCACGGGTGCCTGGCGCGGGGTGGGGTGGAATACTCCTTGGGGACTGGGAGATGCTGCTCTGATCACAAAGCCCCTGTAAAGAGAAGATTGATGCACGTTTCATCATAATCTGGAGCAAGGTTTCCATACCAAGGTGGATTTATCTGTCTTTCGGGCCAGGGCTGCAGGGATTGGCATCCTGATAGTGATTTTGGGAATTCTACTACTACTCAGCTGCTGGTACTGCAGACGACGAAGTGGATACCGAAGCTTGAAGGTCAGTAAAGTGTTACCACTGCTGAGTCTCTCTGGTTCCAGGACCTCTCTTCTCCTTCTTTCTCTGAAGTTCTGAGGAGTGGAGTGACAGTCTCACGATCACCTCCAGCACTGATTCATGGTTCTGATGCATCTTTCTCTACACTGTACGTCTTATAACTCTTCCTTTGCCTCTGCCCAGGCATGAATCCCAACCAGGAACTGGCCCATCTTTCTGATTCCACTCACAACAAACCCGAGGGCCTGCCTATGTAGCTGGTGGTTTTGGGGGCAAGGGGGAAGGCTTCGTGGTCCTCTTGCACGGTTGAACAGAAGTACGTGAGACACCCCAGGTCTTACCAATCCTTCTGGGGATTCCCACTGGCTCTGTTACTCCCCTTAGTGGCCCATTCTTCTTACCCTACCTCTTCATCCCTTTCTTTCCAGGTTTCCTGGGAATTCTAAGCTCTTATAACTCTATTAGCAAGCAGTCCAGCATAGACAGGACCCATGTAGCCATCAGTGCAGTGAGGAAATTGTCCACCCCTCAGCAGCACAAAGCACCACCAGGTTTTTAACAGGTTCCTCCCTCCTCTGATGCTCGATGTGGTTTTATTAGGATTTTTGCTCCTTTACCCATATGAGCAGGAAGTTAACAAATGACAATGTCCAGTCTTGGGGTAGCAGGATCCTTCAGAAATGAGCAACACCAACAGAATCACTAACCTGTGAAGAATATAGGTTTCAGAAACCTTGCCTCAAAGACAGGTAGCAGTTTGGAACTTAAGCATCCAAAGGCATTCTCCACAGTGAGCAATAGGATAGAAGGAGAGTTGCAATTTTTCTTTCTCCTCTCCCTCTATTACAGATCTGAAAGATTCTGAGGTTGATATATAATGGGAAAAAATTTATCTTTACAAAAGATGTTGGAAAGTCCCCTTCCTCATTTAGCAACACTTCATTCAGAGAAAGTGGTTCTGTGATGGAGAGGGGGCTGGTCTGGGTGGAGGCCTAGAGTCTGGCAGTCTAAGGAGAAGGGGGAAGGTGAAAATGGTAGCTTCAAATTCTTCTCCTTGCTGTAAAGCTTGGAAGTCCCATGTGATCCTTTTCCTAATGCCCGTCTTCCCATGGTGTCCCAGATATAAATCATGAAAGGGTGAACGTGGGGAGACACAATCACTAAGCAGCCGCCCTCCAGTGTGGTGACATTTATGGGAGGAAGTTCTTGAGTCTGAATAAGACTCCAACCATAGTAAAGCCTTGGGTTGAGAGGTTAGGGAATATAACTCTTTGCTGTCTGCTATACACTTCATGTGTACCCCTAGAACAGGGTTATGACATTGCCTTGTAATTTGTTACTTTTTGCTTCTTCCACACCTTCTCTTTATCCCATCTGGAGCTGATGCAGAGAGTATTTTTTATTCTTCTTTTACTTCCAGAGCCTAGCACAATGCCTGGTACATGGCAGTCACCCAATTGTATGGCATAAGGATTTGGTCTCACTCTGCTGTTGACTTATTGGTGGCCTTAGATTTTCATTTCTCTGAGCCTCATTTGTTCTATTATACACCTAGACACAGATGACATACATGATGCATATCACTTTTTATGTAATATATGCTTTCTTCTATAATCAAAAAAATTAATTCTATGTTTATATATTTTAAAAAATGATTAGTCATTCAAGGAATAAAAGCTTTACAAACTCAATATGTTGGTATCCATTGCTTTAGTTCAGTTGCTTAGTTGTGTCCGACTCTTTGCAACCCCATGAATCACAGCACACCAGGCCTCCCTGTCCATCACCAACTCCCGGAGTTCACTCAAACTCATGTCCATCGAGTTGGTGATGCCATCCAGCCATCTCATCCTCTGTCGTCCCCTTCTCCTCCTGCTCCCAATCCCTCCCAGCATCAGGGTCTTTTCCAGTGAGTCAACTCTTTTCATGAGGTGGCCAAAGCATTGGAGTATCAGCCTCAGCATCAGTCCTTCCAATGAACACCCAGGACTGATCTCCTTTAGGATGGACTGGAGAGTGAAAAAGTTGGCTTAAAGCTCAACATTCAGAAAACGAAGATCATGGCATCTGGTCCCATCACTTCATGGCAAATAGATGGGGAAACAGTGGAAACAGTGGCTGACTTTATTTTTCTGGGCTCCAAAATCACTGCAGATGGTGATTGCAGTCATGAAATTAAAAGACGCTTACTCCTTGGAAGGAAAGTTATGACTAACCTAGATAGCATATTCAAAAGCAGAGACATTACTTTGCCAACAAAGGTCTGTCTAGTCAAGGCTATGGTTTTTCCAGTGGTCATGTGTGGATGTGAGAGTTGGACTGTGAAGAAAGCTGAGCGCCGAAGAATTGATGGTTTTGAACTGTGGTGCTGGAGAAGCCTCTTGAGAGTCCATTGGACTGCAAGGAAGACTGTCCATAATTGCTAGCTTGATGCTACCCAGACAAAAAAGCAACCTTTTCCCCCTCATTCTGCTTCAACACTTTCTTATCTTAAATACGTTCAGTGGAAGAATGACAGTTTGAGCCATGGCCTCTGACACTGAACATTTGCCTGGCTGTTCAACCTGCCATCCTCCAGTCCTCTTGCAGAGTTTCTGGAATTTTTATGAGATTTAAAAACTGTGTTTAAATTCTCTGATTCCTTCTAATGTTTAACAATGGAGTCATTTATTTTTAAAATTTATATTAAAATCTTGTTTTGAGACTTTCATATCTCCTGAAAAGCCAGGTTGGGGACCTGCAGTCTAAGAAATGTAGGTAAAATTATGTAAAGTAGTACATTAAGTACTGTATTTAATTACATAATTACCTCCCTGTCTCTCTTTGGTGATTCTGTTTTCATTATAAAACAGAAGAACATAAATGACGATTAATGCAAGCTTCAGGTACCACTTTTAAGCAACCTTTATTAAGCTTTGAAATATGTTTATTTTTCCACTTTCATTGACCACAGAATGGTAGAAAGATTGGTTGGAAGTAAGGTCTCCTAAAATTTCTTCCTTGCAAAACAATTCCTCTTAGACCTGAAAAACATCTTTTGAAAGGAAAGACTGCTTTTTGCAGAAATGCATTTCTGCAGAAAAATGATTTATAAGGCATTGGAAGTTGGCTTTCATATATATGAATTTTATTCTTTCACTTCTAAGTTTAGGACATAACACTTCTTATTCTTGGGGAAAAATTCAAAAACTCTCCTGACAGCTCAGTTTACACTCACATCTTTCAGTGAGTTCTCAGTGTACTCAGTTTCACGTTTCTCAGTGTACAGTCAGGGGCCCCTGCCCTCAGATAACCTAGGGTTCTTGCTAAAATGTAGAGTCTGGGACCATCTCTGGTGGTGAGACCCAGGATCCTGTTTGAACACACACACTGAAGTTGGATGCAAATACACAGAATTGGCAGTGAACTGGGGAAGTGAATCAAGCTCCTAACCTGTGGTAGGTGAGGATTAAAAAATAAGGAATAAAACCAATAATCGAGGTAAAGGGAGAGAATGCATTAACACACCTTGTGCTGTGCTATGCTGTGTTTAGTTGCTCAATCATGTCTGAGTCTTTGCAGCCTCAAAGACTGTAGCCCACCAGGCTCCTCTGTCCATGGAGATTCTCCAGGCAAAAATACTGGAATGGGTTGCCATGCCCTCCTCCAGCGGATCTTCCCAACCCAGGAATGGAACCCAGGTCTCCTGCATTGCAGGCAGATTCTTTACTCTCTGAGCCACCAGGGAAGCCCAAGAATACTGGAGTGGTTAGCCTATCCCTTCCCCATGGGAACTTTCCAACCCAGGGGTTGATCCAGGGTCTCCTGCATAGTAGGCAGATTCCTTACCAGCTGGGCTATGCAGGAAGCCCATTGGGCACCTTACTGGAGGTATATCACTGGGAGTTGTGGAGGGGAGCAGAACCTCCTTGGATCCTCTCATCAAGATTGGGGGTCCTTGTGCTTATATACTTCCAAAAGGTAGTGTCAATAATGATTTCAGAGTAGAGTTTAGGAAAACTTCTTTACAGCTGGCAGACTCTATAGGTACCAGCCCCAAACATGTCTGGTCTCATCCAACTGATAATCCAAACACTTTTCCTCCCTGGGAGACTTGTCCGGATGCCATTTTCTTTCAACCCAGTAATTCCAATAATCAATCACAGTCTACAAACAAGACTGCGGAGGAGGCACTGAACAGGCACAGCCTTCCTGTTCCAGTTCCCCTCAGCCAGGACCCCAGAGAGCCGCTCATGCCCTACTGGTGGATTTGGTTCACAGATAACATTTGGGTCTATAACTTAAAAAAACGGAATTAGGTGCAAACATTTAAAAGTAACATTTTATGTAAAAATCTTAATTTCTTGCTTCTTTTTTAAAAAAATCAAAAGATCTGGCAAAACTTGGCAGCTATGCAGTGGTTTGTCCCTTTAGAAGGGACACATACTCCCTCCTTTTCTATGGCCCTCACCTGACCTCCTCCTTCCTCTAAGGGTCATATTGTAGCAGGGTCATGCCAGGTACAGGTAATAAGGAAGTGCATTGCCTGGAGAGCCCAGGACCAGCAGTATCAGTATCACTTGGGAACTTGCCAGAAATGCAAATTTATAGGGCTTTCCCCTATACCTACTATGTCAGAAATTCTGGGTGTGAGCCCAGCAATCTGTGTTTAACAAGTCCCCCAGATGACACTGCTGCATTCTAAAGTTTGAGAACGACTACTGTGCAGAATTTAATGGTAAGAACAACTAAAAGTCTGCTTTTTATGATCACAGTGTGCCAGCAATTAAAAACAACGCCAGTAATGAAATACTCCACTTCATTTGGGTAGAGTGCATCTGTAGTCCCTGTTTTGGTACGTGTCTCTGTCTTGCACAAACTGTTGTCATTCTATTCTAGGGATGGAGAGCATCACCCCCTCAACCTATGCAAACGACCAAACTATAAGCTTTTACCCACCCTTTCCCCCGATAATTCAAAGTGCACAACAGCATTAGGCTGACTTGTCATTGTTGTGATGCGACTTGGAAGCTCAGCATTACAACCACAGTATTTCTATCACAACACAAGCATTCAGTGTTTCAGATATATTGCTGTCATTCTGCTGCTGCTAAGTCGCTTCAGTCGTGTTCGACTCTGTGCGACTCCATGGACGGCAGCCCACCAGGCTCCGCCGTCCCTGGGATTCTCCAGTCAAGAGTACTGGAGTGGGTTGCCATTGCCTTCTCCAATGCATGAGAGTGAAAAGTGAAAGTGAAGTCACTCAGTTGTGTCTGACTCCCCGCGACCCCATGGACTGCAGCCTCCCAGGCTCCTCAATCCATGGGATTCTCCAGGCAAGAGTACTGGAGTGGGTTGCCATTGCCTTCTCCGTGTCATTATGGGGAAGGCAGAAATAGACAGTGTCCCCGCTATCAAGCTGTTCCTATGTTTCTCCTCACTGTGAAACCACCTCCTGCCTCCCTAGCTCTGATCTACTCCTCTTGTAATCATTCTCTGAGATCCAGTTTTATATTTCACTCTTCTTCTCCTTCCTTTCAAAAATATTCATGGACTAATAGATGTCAGGCTCTGTATTAGGTGTTTTGTTGTGCTCAGTCATGTCCGACTCTTTGTGACTTCATAGACTGTAGCCTGCCAGGCTCCTCTGTCCATGGGATTTTTCCAGGGAAGAATACTGGAGTGGGTTGTCATTTCCTCCTCCAAGGGATCTTCTCGACTCCACATCTCCTGCATTGGCAGGTGGGTTCTTTACCACTGAGCCACTGGGGAAGCCTAGTTCTGAGAGGTAGGTGACATTATCTTCATATTACCGATGAAAACACTGGAATTCAGAGAGATTAAGTGACTACCTGAGGATACACTGAAGATAAGTGGCAGGGCCAAGATTAAAACTCATTCTTAAAACGTCAGCTTCCTTCTCTTTTTCTTTAATGCACTGACTTATTTTTTCTCACCCATTGACCTTCATGAATTCACATTTCAGGACAAAAACATTCATGCCGGTACTCAAAGTACCCTAACAGGAAGATGTTCACATGAAGGGCTTGGTCAACAGGACAGCAAATTGCCTTTTCAGGAGAACAATTGTGAACCTGTGGTAGGTTGAGATCCTGCATCCTGGTGTTTCTGTATATGCCTACTTTTAACTCTAATGAATAAAATATTGCCATTTCAAAAGCAAGGGCAATGTGAATATATTTAATGCTACTGACTAAAAAATGGTTAAAAAGTTAAATTTTATATGGTATATTTTACCATAATAAAAAGTAAATAGTAAGATTAAAAACAAGGGAATTCACAGAGGTTTTCTTAAATTGTGTCCTCTCATATCCAGAGTTTCCTGGGTCAATAAAGAAACATCTACGTGTAAGTCCCAAAGGAAGAACTTGGTTCTGGATACAATGTCCTTTTGTCTCATGCTTTTTAGTAGAATTGCTTTTGTCCTGAACATAGACATAACAGAGGGAAAAAGTGCCTATTATTAATTGTATAGAGTTGCACTGCCCAATAGTTGCACTGTAGCCACTAGTCACATGCGGTTATTGAAACCTGAAATGCAGTACTTTGAATTAAGACATCCTGGAATACATACTAGATTTCAACAACTTAGTATGAGGAAAATAACATCAAAATCCACTAATGAGTTTTATACTGACTACAGGTTGAAGTGATAATATCTCACTTCAACATGAAAGTGGGGTTAAATAAAATATATTAGTGAAATTAATTTTACTTCTCTTAATTTTTAAAAATGCTGCTACTAGGATTTTTAAAACCACATATGTGGTACACTCTATTTCTACTGGACAGTCCTGGTATAGATGCAGTAATTATAGCTTTTGAGAGCACTGGCTCCAGAGCCAAATTCCTATATTTGACTCTTAGCTCCATGACTGGCCACTTGTAAGACATTCGTCAAGTGATTTAACCTCCTTGTGCCCCAGTTTCCTGACCTGTAACATAAAAACAATGTAAATATTCCTAAGGTTGTTGTGAGCATTAAATGAGGACCTGGTACATTTGTGTTCTGTTGATAGAAGCAACGGCCTTTAGACACAGCTATCAGGATTTATGCTTGTGGTAATGATGCTGTGTGATCAGTGTCTGTAACAGGACTGAAAAATTCGTAATTTTTTCAAGCCCTAAAAAATTAGGGCTTGGGGCTTCTACTGATAAAGATAATCCAGGGAGATTTTGGGGAAGCC
Organism: Tragelaphus eurycerus; assembly: GCA_935064755.1. NCBI lineage: Eukaryota > Metazoa > Chordata > Mammalia > Artiodactyla > Bovidae > Tragelaphus > Tragelaphus eurycerus. The sequence goes on along the minus strand of CAKXYN010000015.1, from coordinate 12,521,706 downwards.
ACTTAGCCTTTTTTCTCCCCCCACCACCGCCCAAATGCTTCAACATACACACTTGTGTAATTTAACATTAATTACCTCATTGGGTGGAAATTAGATATGGACAGTTAAGCGAACAAGTTTCAATCCAAGAGCAAAAGTATAAACATGATGCTATTTTGACTTAATCCCTCTTCCCGAACCATGTGTGTTGTCGTCAAGCCCATGCTCTCCTTTCTCATCCTCACAGATTCCCAATGCTCCACCCGCTTATGAGAAACTGTCCGCAAAACAGTCACCACCACCTTATTCTCCATGAGAGCCAGCGAGGCCTTGAGAGGTGCTGAAATGATTTCCCTCATGCTTTTGCTTGAATTTGATGTGGACATGCAATGTTCTGCTTCAGAATGCTGTAGAAACAGTGTATATGATCTCTACTAATAAGCTGAATGTCAAATTCTTTGTAGAGCAACTGATTGAGGAAATGATGAGAAATATTAAAATGGGAAAAACTTTGTCAATAAACATTGTAATGGATTGATACTATCTGTGCCAATAATAATAAATCTACAATGTTATTTTCTGAGGGAGAGCATTCAAATGCGTGTTCTGGGACCACTGGATTTCTTTTTACGTTAAATTGTGGCTAAAAACCAACTACTATTCTGATTTTTGAAGAAGCAGCCTCTTGACCAATATGAACTCTAACAGAACAGTTGCAGGTTAGTCTGTGTTATGGAGTACTCAAAATGATACCTTTACAGGTTTAAGATCAAGAAGTGAATGACCTAACAAATTACAGTCAGATTCATCTGATTAGGAATCAGTCATGTCTCTTTGTGTTCTACAGTTCCAGGGTGCAATAATAACACACTGCAGAGATCCTGTATTTTTAGTAATACAGTTCATGCAGTTCTAATTACATTTCACTTCAATGCTCAATGCTATGATAATTAATGACAAGGATTTCCTGTTAAATCAAAAGGTGGTGTAAGGACTTAAACAAGTAAAAGCCACTCTAGTTTGGCTGACACCTTGGTTTCAATGTCCCAAAGGCAATTTAGCTCCTTTGGGCTCCCAAATTCCTCTCAAAAGAACATATAGAAGAAATCATAAAGGATCAGAAATTCTGGAATGGTGTCTTTATTTGTATTGCAACATTGCAATTTATGTGACATCTACATATTATTATCTGTCTAATGTTTTTCTTCTGATCAAGCTCATTTAAAGTTTTTTGGCTTAACTTATATCACCACTCTAAATGTAAAACCAGTATCACTTTTTGTAAGTAGGGAATAAAGATAAAAAAGAAGATAATGAAAGCAAATTACTTTCATTGGAATCTAGAAAGATACTGATGATGACAGCAGGCCATCAACTTGAGACCTGCCCTCATTATTAAATAGGAAGATTAGCAAGAATCAGAGAAAATCTTTTGACATAATTGGAAGGCTTGTAAGAGAAAGAGATGACTTTCTCACTCTGTGACTATGTATCTAATGCTGAGTCAGTAAACCACCTACCATCATCTTGTGTCAGTGGAAATTCCAGTGTGGCAAAACTGCATCATTTTCACTGAAGACAAGCTTGCATGGGGTGGGGGGACACTGAGTAAAGATATTTAGTACACACATTGAAAAAAAAACCATCATTCCACAAAGTACTAAAAGACATCCCATCTTTCCCAATTCTGTCCAGTCTTACTACTTAAAATAAACCCTCTCTCTCCTTTTCAAACAAATATATTCTGAGAAAGAAAACTTAATTAGGATTTGGCTAGCTCCTATCCTCATCTTTCTGAGCCTCAGTCCTCCACTTCTACAGAAGAACCTGTATATCCCTGTGCCCAACCACAACTGCTTACTTATCATTGTATGTCACTGATGGTAGGGGTAGAGGTCTGAGACTTACTTCCACCCCTGCTATAAACAATCTTCCTGCTATTAATAAAGTCCCAGTAGGAATGTCAAAAAAATTTTTTGACAAAAAAATAAAGTTGGAGCCCTATCTCATATCATTATAAAAATTAGCTAAAAAAAATTCATAGAGCTAAGTATAGGAGTTGAGACTACTTTTTAGTTAAGATTTCTTATTTTTCTTAGGAGAAAAAGAATAAATTTTTGCCAAGTTAGATTTGGTAATGGTTTCTTAGATATGACAGAAAACCACAAGTGATGTTGGTAAATGGAATTCATCAAAATGAAAAGCATCGTGCTTCAAATGATGGAAATAATCAATAAAGAGAAGATACACAGCACTGGGAGAAAATATCTGCAAATGATATAACTGATAAGGGACTTGTACGTGGTTTATAAAAAGAACTCTTACAACAACAACAACAAAAAAAAAACAAGAAGTGGGCACATTTTCAACACTACATATATTTTATATATATATATATAAAATCATCGGTTCATACTGATAACTCCAATTCTAAATCAACTACAAAGGTTTAGTTGTAACCTTTTTCATTCTAAACTCTTTTCATATTTTCAAGTCCATTTTTCCCACTAGTTGGAAAATGACTTCTGTTAATATCAAATTACCAACTTATTGCATTAATCACCTTAGTATGTAAGCATTTTACCATCAATCTGCCATGCCATTCCACGTCCCCTCAGGAGATGCCATCCAGTCTGCTCAGATCCTGCCATCTTGCTATGGACTACCACCAACCAGCTCCCTAACTGGAACCCTCCTAATCCTGCTCAGGTGTCCAAACCCTGTGCCCAAGCTTCTAACTGTCTGCCTCCCCCTGACATAGAACTCCTATGGAACCTACTATTCAAATGTCCTTTTTATCACAACTGGGCTCTGAAAACCTTAGGTCAGTGATCACCAACCCCATCCCCCTACCCACTGTGCACATGACCTCCTCAAACTTCTTTGGCTGCTCACTCCCTACTCTGGACCAAAGTTACCCCTGCCCTCAGCTTCCCACAGATGTTCTATCCTCTGCAGAGACTTCATCGCCACTCATTGGCCACTACTATTACCTACACCCTGCACAACTTGGCAAAGAATAGTAATAATAATAATAATAATAATAAAGAACCTATGGCTTGAGCCCTGGACGCCTTCAAGATCCCCAGACCATCATTCGCTGAGAGTTCTCTCTTTTCCTCATGGACAAAGGCTCTGTTCACAACATTTTTCAAGGTAGTATTCCAGGCGATGGACAAGGCTTCACTGAGTTTGCCAGAAAGAAGCTAGAAGAGTGAGATTCCATTTAAAGGACTAGAAAGTGTCAGTCAAAAGAAGAAACTGCTTCCTTTACAGAGGCAGCTACACTTTTGAAAACGAATCTCTGGATTGGAGATCAGCTGACAACTCTGGGAGCCATGAGTTGAAGATAGAGTCACATGGGAGGAGCCTGGGTCACTGAGTCACTACTGGAGGAAAGGTTCCCCCATCTAGGAATGCTTTGATGGGGGTAAATTGGCCCGAAAGAAAATCCATGAACTGCTAACACATTGCCAAATTTGATACTGAAACTCAAGGCTATTACTTAATACCTTTTTGAGGACCTTCAGGGCTCTGCCTCTGCCCATGTGAACTGACCAAACAAACCAGAAGTCTCCAGGGGAGAGAGGTCTCTGTGACCTTTGCAGCCAGGATTAGGCTTCCACCCTGTTGAACGCAATTATAATTCAAGGGAATGAGCCTTACCCTGGGCTGTAGGCATGAGTCCTCTACTGCAGTGTGCCCTACCATTATGCCTGTCCAGCTCATGGGCAGAGAATACACAATGGCATGGAGCTGCTTTGATCTCAGAGGCTTCCTGCAGAATTGGGTTAAGATTAGAGTAGTCAGAGCTCATGAGTGATCTCCTCTGGCTGCAATCAGTGTTTTCCACTTATCCAAATGCACTGGACAGATAATATCACTATTTGTGCAGTGAGCAGAGCAAAGTTAGACAGTTCTGGTCTTTCCTCATCCACTCACCCTGCACCAGCCCTCAGAAGCTATTTTCTCATTTTTGAGATAAGGTGCAAGTCTCCATGGGTTTCCTGAGGAGATTATGATACTGTAAAGATGAAAAAAAGGTAGCCAAAAGATTTTTAGCTCAAGTTAGTCAGTGAGAAGACCAGACTGATTACACAAACCAATGAAGTGCTCAAGTCACCTCCAGTAGAGACCAGTTCTCTGAAGTTACAAACACTAAGTTTGGTAGTACTTATAAATATCTGGACAGGTCCACTCGTCATTTGAGAACATTGTAGATCTTCTCCCCAAAGAATAAAAGTGAGCCCCCTAAACTCTCATTCCATGGCTTGATTTTAAGGACAGTCACTTAAGGGCTTCCCTGGTAGCTCAGACAGTAAAGAATCTGCCTGCAATGCAGGAGACCTAGGTCACTTAAAAGTTGCATCAAAATCCCTTAATCTCAAGTGACTGTCCCAGAACATATTAAAAGCATTTCAGAAGGACACAGAACAACTTCAAAGGGAAATCATGGATGGTTTGAAAATACTTATTTTAAAGAGAGCCTAAAACTGCTATCCCAAGAAGCTATGGGTGAGATGGAGGAAAAAAGTGGAAAATAAAATAACAGGAAAAAAATGCTTGGCAACTTGAAAATACAAAGGGAAGAGGCTTTCCATGGTAAAGAGGGCCCATTAAAATCTCTGAAACTGCACTAAAGATAATAAGTTTGCCTGATTTCTCTAGAGATTACATGGTTGATGGCAACTTGAAATTAGATAAAGAGAAAGGCAGAAACTTGAGAACTCTCTGGACTGTCAATCAGAAGTCAGTTTGAAGGAATCCACTGACCCTGACAAATGTTTCCTTAAAAAGGTTTGAAGGAGAAAAACCGATGACTATTTAAAAAGTGAAGAAAAGTAAATGAAGAAATCACTTACAGTTCAAATGAATGCTCTCCAAAGTAGTCAAAGTCTTTGCAGTCTGAAAACAGTTTGAAAGTGAGGTCCAAAAACTTCAGCTAAAACTTCAAATAGTGTCTGAACTATGTTAAGACTTAAGAACGTGTGACGCAAATTTGCAGAAAATAATCAAGGAGAGAATCTACTGCATATAAATTGAGAAATGTCCCAAAGTGCACAAAAATATTAGTCATATACATCAGAAGGATGATTCCTAGAAAGTATGGCCTTGAGAAAGAGCTGGAAAGAAGCACTTCCTTTTATCAAAGCTGGATTGTCTCCCATGAGAAAAAAAGCTCAAAAAACTTGTTTAGCAGCTAAAGGTACAAGTCCATCCCAAACTCCCCAACTATCCTTCCCTCTCCAACCCTCCCAACCAGCAATCATAAGTTCGTTCTCTAAGTCTGTGAGTCTCTTCCTTTGTAAGTTCATTTGGATCATTTTAGATTCCATATAATGGAATCTACAACTATCCTTCCCTCTCCAACCCTCCCAACCAGCAATCCTAAGTTCGTTCTCTAAGTCTGTGAGTCTCTTCCTTTGTAAGTTCATTTGGATCATTTTAGATTCCACATATAATGGAACTCTGCTCACTGTTATGTGGGGCCTGGATGGGAGGGTGTTGGGGGAGAATGGATACATATGGTTTTGTATGGCTTTGCTGTTCACCTGAAACTATTACAACATTGTTAATCGGTTATAACTCAATACAAAATAAAAAGTTAAAAAAAAAAAAAAAGAAAGTTGTCTGGCAGTTACTGAGCTAAGAAGATAAAATTATCAAAACAGAAAAAATTGGCTGGAGCAGTTTAAATCCAGCTTTTCCTAAGTTGCCCACACTATTCCACATGTATCCCTGGACAGAGGTAGAAGAGTATCAGGAGATTCTGAATCATCAGGTCCCCAAGGAAGACAGAGGGTTAAGCTCTCACCCGCAACAGTTCCCATGTCTTTTTAACCTCACCTCTTTTGCTACCATTACTGGGAGGTATCAGGTCCTCACATCACCTGCTCAACTCACCTAGTAGTCAATTGGTCTTCCTCTGTCTCAGCTGTTGCTCAGCTGTGTCTGACTCTTTGCGACCCCATGGACTGTGCATGCCAGGCTTCCCTGTCCATCACCAACTCCTGGAGCTTGCTCAAACATATGTCTATAGAGTCTATGATGCCATCCAACCAATCTCCTCCTCTGCCATCTCCTTCTCCTGCCTTCAATCTTTCCAAGCAGCAGGGTCTTTCCCAATGAGTCAGTTCTTCGTATCAGGTGGCCAAAGTATTGGAGTTTCAGGGTCAGCATCAGTCCTTTCAATGAATATTTAGGACTGATTTCTTTTAGGACTGACTGGCTTGATCTTCTTGCAGTCCAAAGGACTCTCAAGAGTCTTCTCCAACACCACACTTCAAAAGCATGAATTCTTCGGCACTCAGCTTTCTTTTGAGTCCAACTCTCACATCCACACATGACTACTAGAAAAACCACAGCTTTGACTATATGGACCTTTGTTGGCAAAGTAACGTCTCTACCTTTTAATATGCTGTCTAGGTTGGTCATAGCTTTTCTTCCAAGGAGCAAGTGTCTTTTAATTTCATGGCTGCAGTCACCATCTACAGTGATTTTGGAGCCCAAGAAAATAAAGCCTGTCATTGTTTTCCCATCTATTTGCCATGAAGTGATGGGACCAGATGCCATGATCTTAAGTTTTTTTGAATGTTGAGTTTTAAGCCAAGTTTTTCATTCTCTTCTTTCACTTTCATCGAGACTCTTTAGTTCTTTGCTTTCTGTCAAAAGGGTGGTGTTATCTGTGTATCTGAGGTTATTGATATTTCTCCCTGCAATCTTGATTCCAGCTTGTGCTTCACCCAGTCCGGCATTTCACAATGATGTACTCTGCATGTTAAGTTAAATAAGCAGGGTGACAATATACAGCCTTGATGTACTCCTTTTCCAATTTGGAACCAGTCTGTTGTTCCATGTCCAATTCTAACTGTTGCTTCTTGACCCGCATAGATTTCTCAGGAGGCAGGTAAGGTAGTCTGGTATTCCCCTGGGAATACCTGGTAATCCCAGGTAACGGTCTGGAATTCCCATTTTCTATCCTGAATTCCTCAATTCTCTTTAAGAGTTTTCCAGTTTTTTTTTTTTTTTTGTCCACAAAGTCTTTGGCATAGTCAGTAAAGTGGAAGTAGATGTTTTTCTGGAACTCTTGCTTTTTCGATGATCCAACGGATGTTGGCAATTTGATCTCTGGTTCTTCTGCCTTTTCTCAAACAGCTTGAACATCTGGAAGTTCATGTTCACGTACTATTGGAACCTGGCTTGGAGAACTTTTAGCATTACTTTGCTGGCGTGTGAAGATGAGTCCAATTGTGTGGTAGTTTGAACATTCTTTGACATTGCCTTTCTTGGGGATTGGAATGAAAACTGAACTTTTCCAGTCCTGTGGCCACTGCTGAGTTTTCCAAATTTATTAACATTTACTATGTGGCAGGCATCATCTCACCTAATTCTCAAGCAATCATGAATGGTAATTTAATTATCTTCACTCACATTACTTTTGCTTTCAAAGCTTCCTTAGCTTCCTAACTACTTTCAGCATATTTTCCAGTCTTTTCACCCAACACAAGTTAATTTTTAATCCTTCTTCATTAATCCTCATAACCCATATTATTCTGTTCAAACCCAAAGGTTCTGTTCCATGTTCTTTGCGCTGTTCCTTTTTAAAAATTGAAGTACAATTGACATATAACTACATCAAGTTAACATTCACTACACAGTTACGATTTTTTTCTTCTTGTGGTAAGAACTTTTCAGATCTACTCTCTTAGCCACTTTCAAATATACAGTAGTGTTAACTTCCTTGTGATTTTCTGCAACTTGAGTCTCTGCAGGCTGAATTCTAAATATACTCTTTTATCTCAATACAACCACCTTGTGTATCAAACCTCTGGCAGCTCCCTACTAAACTCTTAGTTCTTTATTCCTCTGACATTTACTTTTAACTTGTTATATTCTTTTGCTTTTCGTGGGACAGGGATGGAAACTTATCTATGTTGTTACTACAGCCTTTTTTGTATTATATGGTTCTCAATAAATGTGTAAAATGAGTTTATACAACCCTTCAGATTTGATTTTACATTGAAAGTTATGCCTTCAATTTATGTTGATAACTATATATATTAAGAATGATATTAAAGGGCCTTCCCTAGTGGTCCAATAGTTAAGACTCCGTGTTCCCAATGCAGAGGGCCTGGGTTCAATCCCTGGTCAGGAATGAGATCCTGCGTGCTACAACTAAGAGCCTGCATGCCTCAATGAAAACTTAACGCCACTCCCATCAAAACAATGATATTATACATAAGAATACACGTAGTTTCGGCTCTCTAGTACCTCATATATTATTTTTAACTATAGATTTAATTATAGATTTTCAGTCTGTCTCCAAGTTAAACTCTAAGAACCTGAACCATACTATCCCCTTCAGCTTTCTTGTTAGTAACCAACCAAGCATCAAGCACCATGGTAGATATAAATGCTTTTTGACAAAATGAGGAAAAATACCTGGGGCAGATGACAGCCTAATAGCAACAATGAGGCTTCAGGTTCAAGTGATGGCAAAACAACTTCTGGAATGAAGGTAAGTTATATATCATTTTTGTATTATAGTACAGTATAATTTTTAATAAACTCCCCATCATATTTTTCAGATCACTTTCAGATCCTGCCACCTTCTCAAGCTTTTAATATTAACTATATCTTGATTCACTCTAAGTCAATGACAAACTAGATTGTAAACATTTTATCTTAGCGTAATTATAGCCATCACTGCTTTGATCATAAAACTATTGATGTCAATTACATATTAAATACACCAATAAAATTAGAGCCTTGGAATGAAAACAGAGATCTAAACAGCCATTTAGTATTTTATATATATACTAAATCACAAAGGAAAATTTTTTGGTAGGAAAAGTCATAAGGAATGAGAGAAAAGAGCTAATACATGAGAGAAAGGAATGTTATTTCAGCATGTTTTAACTTAGCATTTAAAATGATACTGAATACTGACATCCAAATGGCTTATTAATTCTATACTAAATGTGGAAACATACCCTTCTAGGATCATGAAGTCCTGCAGGTAGCATTGTGGCGATTTTTCTTCCTTTACATGGACACTGTAATGGATGACCTTTAAAGAATACTAAATGATAACACTGAACTCAAAGAACTGGGGAATTTGACTTTGCACTCTTTGGCCAAGATCCCAGAAATCCACATGACTTACCAAACTGGAGGCAGAGGAAAAAGAATTTGACTTTTTGATTATATAAATCCATTAATTTAGTCACATTTCTAGTAAAAATGGGGTATTACTTTTTAAAAAGTAAACTAGACCTTAAATAATATAAGTTACCTAGATTCCTCATTCATTCAACAAATGCATATTGAATATCTACTGTGTGCCAATTGCTGGGGTGACAATGAAGAAGAAGACTAATGAGGTCTCCCTCTTTTTAAGGAAGACAGGCCATAAAATAATTGCATACAAATAATTTTATTACAGCTTTGAAGGAGTTCCATGTACTTCTCACTCTATGACCTCAATCTGAGTGACTGCAATAACATGATGCTGGCTGGCATAAGGACATAGAGTTATGTAATACATAATGAGAGCATATATAATGAAACATTAAGTCAAAGAGAACATCTGGGAAGACTGTGAAGTCTTAAACTTTCTAGGAACTAAAAGAAAACTACAGTATAGAAAGCAAGGAGGAGGGTCAATCAAAATTAAGCTGGAGAGTGAAGCAGGCAGAGACTGAAGATCCCTAAGTAGGGAGGAGGGACTTTAAGGTTCACCATACCACACAGAGCTTTGATAGTCATATTAGGATTTGGATTTAGGAGTTAGAAAAGAATTAGTGGTTAATAAGTGAAAGCCTTCACTGGGAATAAAGTGAGTCATAAGTAATTAAGTAGTTTCTGGAAATGATCTAGAGAATTCTTCTCAGACAAAAGATGAACTGTTTTAAAGATTTAAAAAGTTGAGTAGGTAAATCAACCTACTGTTGATTTACAGCGAAATGCAACCACGGTTTCTAAACTGACAAGGAAATGGGGAAGGTGACTAGAGTACAACATAGACATGATTAGCAAAGTTACTGCCTTAGGGTATGAATACAGGCTTTTGAGAGACTTTAACAACTTGCCAGGAATATTCTCACTGCCCTCTCTGCATTTTGGTAACTAATAAATTTCAATGTAGTTTCAAAAGAAGTCTTCAGGCCTACTCTTCCATACCATCTTCAACCTTGGACTATTAACTCCATGTGATGAAGTTTAATAATATTACTACAAATGGAATGTGGACGAGTATACAATCATTATCCCAAATAAGATAATGGATACAAACACTGAGTAAGTATAAAATCTACCTTTTATTTAAGATGAGGCAAATCTGAAATACCATAACGTTAAACCCCAAGAGTAAGCTGACCCATAAACACTGCTTTACCATGAAATTTAAGTAACTGCTCTGTACTGAAAAATATGCAAAAAAGGAGAGAGTATTCATAAATAATTTGAAAAGGTGCTTGCATTCATCATTCCAAACTACAAAAAATTCATGTTTTTAAATATAATTTTGGAAAATCACTATGAACCAACCCCTCAACGTAAAAATAAATGTATCGAGGGAAGAAATTAGGTGAAGGGTATGTGAAACTTCTCATAGTATCATTGCAACTTCTTCTGAATCTAAAATTATTTAAAAAGTTGAAAAAACATATTTGGCTTAAGATTACTTACTTTGATCAATGTAGAATTTGGTGATGGATTAAGAAAAAAAAGTTAAAACAATGAAATCCAGAGTGAAATTTTAAAGCACAAGTCGTGTAAAGTTATGCAAAAAGGATTTAAAGAATTACGTTCAAATACTGAATATACCATCCACTTGAAGAAGGAAATGGCAACCTACTCAGTGTTTTTGCCTGGATAATTCCATGGACAGATGAGCCTGGAGGTCTTAAGTCCATGGGGTCACAAAGAGTTGGACATGATTGAAGCGACTTGGCACAGCACATACCATCCACTAGCTGAGTGACCTAGGATATACCATTTAAAATTTCAAGATAACTGTGAAAATCAAATGAGATATGTGGAAACAAAGTTTGTAAATTGTAAAGCCTTGTAAAAACGCTGTTAGTGATTCAAATTTCCTAGCTTAAAATTCCTTTTCGTAAAGATCTGTCCTCATTTTATATCATGTTATCTTTTAACAGAACAAGAACGCACTTCAAAAATGGTATTCAAACAAGGAAATACAGCAACTCAGTTTATTACATGCAGATTTTTCTGCATTGATGCTAACAGTTCACTGGTCCAAAATTACTAAAATACTTAAAAAACTATACATTATGTAAACAAAACATAAATAAGACAGCATAGTTCTTTGTACATATAGTTTAGTACAGGTTAAGGATTTAGGGATATGTACAATTTTACACAATGGACTGCATTTTCACAATGCATAAATATATTTATATCTATTTTTTTACAGAAACAAAAATATTATTCCACTAAAGACACAGAATATTGTATCAGAGACACACGCTGCAACAGTCCAAATTCAAGAAGAAACATGTCGATGCAAGTGTGCAAAACCCTAGCTTATTCCAAACTAGTCAAACTTGACTGTTCAATTTATGTCATACAGACAGGTAAATCCTGTCTACTTTAAACAAATAACCTTTGAAAACATACTCATACTAATGAGTGAAATGGAACAGATTTTTTCCTCCCCAAGAAAATCAAAGCCTTGTTGCAAGCTAATGAAAAGATACATTAACACACACATAAACTATGTATAGTATGTTTTCAACAGTATAATAAACAGTTAAAATTTTTATGGGAGTCAAAACAATGCCCCATTATTTAAAAACTGGCTCGTTTAGTCTAAATTCAAGATGCAGCTGTGTCAGGCTTCTCTAAGCCAGATGACTGAAAAGCAGGGAAGACAGAGGCAGGATTTCGACTGGCAGATACAATTTGAGAGAGTGATGGGGAGACTGAAGAAACCTTAGATGCTGGAGTATTTATGGTATTCAAAATGGCTCCTTCTGGGCTGACCAGTAATTTTTTGACTGACGTGTCCAAATGAAATACTGAAGTGTTACTTGGCAGTGGAGGATTACTAGAAATGGCAGAAACCAAAGATGTCTTAGCCAAAAGAGTTGCTGGAGGAGACTTAATTACTGAAGTCAGTGACACTGTTGGTACAGGAGGTGGAACACAAACTTTAGCAGTTGGGTTTATGATTTGTGGTGCTGCAGGTACTGTGGATAGAGAACTTACATTCCCAAGAGAGTTTACAATTTTTGTAGAGCTTTTTAGACAATGTTTTACAGGTTGCCCACTTAAAGAATTATTTGATGCTAGTGTGATCTTCTGGGCCAGGTTATCTACTGGTGTAGGCTGAGCACCTTGGCCACTATTAAGAACTAAGGGAGGTCCATATTTTGGATTAGTAGATATAAGAAGAACATGGCTGCCTGCCCCAAGACCTTGGGGTGGAACTATAAACCGCGCTCCATTAATCATGATCTGAGTACCAGGTGCCAAAGGTGTACTGGTGTTGATGACTATTTTTTGCTGAATACAAGGTTCACTGAACTGACTCCCTATTACACTAGTTACATTTGATGGTGCTGTAGCAGTGTGAATGGCAGTGACACCTGGAGTAGAACTGTAACTAGGGGTTGATTTTAAGAAAGCAGGGGGCATTTGCTGGGTTTGGTTTGGCAGAGAAGCAAAATTGGAAATGTTAATGATTTTACCTGGATTTGGTGAAAGGGATGGCAATTCAGTTTGAGGTTTATTTGTGTTTATATTTGTTGGCACTGTAGTTGAAACCCCCCGTGACTGAAACTGGACCGAAGTCCGAGATTGTCTTTTAGGAAGAGATACAGAACGTGTAGTTCCTGGAACTGTTGCTGCTTGTGCAACTGTGTTGATTGTTTTAGGGGATACAGTCACAGGTGTAGGCAAGGCAACAGTAACAGGGATTTGCAAAGCTGTTAGACATTTCGGAGACACTGTTGGTTGTGTAGCTGAAATCAGAACAGATGATGCAAGATGTCCTGTTTTCACAGTTGATATAGCCACAGTGTTTCCGAGATTTGACGTGCAAAGTCTGTTTGACAAACTAGGCATAACTCTTGAAGAGGTATCATTTCCACTGACTAAAACAGGAGGTCGTGTCCCAACTGAGGCAGAGGTTGAGGTCACTGAAACAGAACCCAAAGATACATTTGCTCCTGTTCCTGAAAACATGTTTACTGTTCTTGAAGCAGAAACCACTGATTCATTAACAGGAGTAATATTTTGACTCATAAAATTTGAGCTTACTGGAATTGAACTGCCACTTGTTGACAATGGTAAAACATAGCCCTTGCTACTTTTTTCTTCTCCTTTTGAGGTTACAGTTTGCAGTATGTTAATTGATGGTAGAGCTGGCACACTGCCTGAAGTATTAACAATTGCTTGGCCTATGTTTAGCCCAATTTTCACATCTTTTATCTGAGACACAGTTGGTGATGAATTTATTTTTATTGGTGTTCCCACTGTAGATGGAATTAGTACTATCTGGGGCTGTTCTGGAGACTTAACATATGTTTTACTCAATGGAGAAGGAAGAGCTTGTTTTAATGGTTCTGCTACAAGAGTTGGGGTTGAAGTGCCACTGGGAATTGCAGCATTTATAAAAACTAATTTCTGAGCAGAAACACCTGGAGATGTTGGTGCAGGTGCCACATTAATGGAAGTTCCACTGCCAGAAGAAAGAACAGATGGAGCTGACACCAGCATAACTTTCTGCACTGGAGTCCCACTGACAGTATCTCCATTTGCTGTTGCTTCTGATCTTGTAACAGGGTAACTTTTTGTGACATAATCTACTTGTTGATGTTTAGCTGGTGTACGAGTAACATTTGAACTGGTTTGTCCAAAATTTCCTGTTGATACATTAATTACACTTACCGAACTATTTGCTATTGATGATAATTGAGGGCTAGAAGAAACAGAGGACTTTAAGGGAGAGGAGGGCATGGGTGAAATTTTATCTATCATATGGCCCAAATTACCACTGCAGGAAGGTTGGCTTAATGTAAATTTAAGATTTTTCCCTGTGGATGGATTAAAGCCAGCTGGAATGGAAACAGAAGTAAGTTCTTGGCCAAAAGATGGGAGACTAGATGTAGCAGTTGTTCCAGCTACTGACGAAAATGCAGATGATGATGAAACTGTTGATTTTGGTACCAGAAATGCCTGAAGCTGAGGAGCAATAGTAAAAACTGAACTTGAAGATAAACTGTTGGGTGAATTCTGATCTGGATTGGTCTGTACTTTCACTACTCCAGTGTTTCCACCTCGTGTCCTAACAAGAATTGACTGTGAATCTCTTATACACACAGTTTTCAGTTCTTGCTTTGCTTCAGAACAATCAGCAGTTTGTTGTGCAAAACAGTTGAGGGAACTACCAGAATTTGTAGATCCATTTAGTGTTGTTGCTGATAACTGAGGCTGAGCTGTTGAGGAAATGGTGGGTGAAGCAATGGGCTGTGGGAACGCGGCGGCTAAAACTGTATTCTTGACTTTTCCTGCCTCACTCTGGCTAGTCTTAACTGGTGGTGCTAACAAGTTACTTATGGAGGTTACAGGTGTCACAGACTGTGGTCTAGCACTACTCACATTTGACAAAGGGGTAACTGTCTTGTTGAAAGCTGTATTAGGTAGTTGGGCAGAAACAGTTCCTGTTGGGTTGACAAGAACTGATGGTAAAGAAGAGTTTACATTTGCTGTCTGTGGGAGAGATGAACCATGTTGTTCTGTACCTTTTTGTTGAAGTGGTGGTATTTCTTTTGCAACTGCTTTCCCTTCCTTGTGCTGAATCACAAAATTCTTAGGCAGAATGAGAACCTGTTGCATAATTTTTTCTCCTGATTTAGGATCTAGCATAGGTTGCATCTGAATCTTTACAGAGCTGTTATGAAGATCTATGGGCAACCACTGACCACAGGGCATTTTGTATACCATCTGTAAAGGACCTTTTGTACTGGTGTGGCAGGTCAATGCTGGCTTTATGGGGCTTGCTTCTGGAGGAGACATAACTGGCTTTTCCACAGCAGGGGCACGTCTACCTGTGGAAGGGGGCAGTTGATTTGTTAAGGTCACTTTGTTCCCAATATTCTTAGCAAGCAAGGCCTGAATAGGTTTGGTCCCTTTCTGGAGAGTAGACACTGGTGTTGAATCCAATGAAGCAAACGACTCTGGACACAGTGGCTCTGTATGCTTTGATTCATTCAAACAGTCCATCTGCACATCACCTTCTGCATTCTCAACCACTGTCTCATTTGTGCTTAACTTTGCTTTCTTCCTTGGGGAAAGCTCTTTTGTGCTCTCATCCAGGTAACTAATTTGCTTGGACTGTCGTTTAAGTGTTTTAGGCAGTGTCTTCAGTACATCTTTAGAAGGCAATTCCTTTTTCAATAACTTACTTCTGGCCATAGGAAAATCTATTTCTGACAATTTCATATCATCTGAAAATGATAAAAACAAGCATTTTGTTTATATAAAACAACTGAATAGCAATGATAAGATCAATTATAAAAAAAGAAAGTCAATCTTTGATCCAGTGATTTATTAAAAAAACTGTAGTGTGATTCAAAAGTCTCAGTACCACTGATGGAAATTAAGGTAAGGAGACCGTTTACATGGTTATCCTCATATTGTAACCATTCCCAAGAACAACATATTATTAATGAGAAAATTATTTTTGGTCAGATTCTGCTGCCAATACAAGTGTAAAAGGACTTTACAGCTTGAGATACTCAAGCCAGCAACAGGGCTCAGAATTTAGACTAGTACTCTACTAGTCTACTTTTCTCCTTCTAGACAGAGAAATCTTCATATCAAAAACAGATGTTTCTCCCTATTTTCTTTTTTTTTAGAGAGAGACTGTAAAGAATAAAAAACATTCAGTTTTTTTCTGCTGTTCAATTATTCCTTCAGTAAAATATTTATGTTCATATCTGGTCAAACTGGGCTGATGAGAAGTTACACCTTTTCAATTCACCAAAGACATGAAATGTAATAGGTTAATACATTTCTAAGCACAAATTTTCATACCTATCAGGTAACTAAGGAAAGTTATTTAACTGGATTTACAGAATAATATAATCTGACAAATTGAAAGGAATTAAAGATAATCTTATCCAGCCTCCTTATAAGAATGGTGTCCACTCTAGTCATATTAGGTCATCAACATAAAAAGCAAAAACAAAAAACACTTCACAATTAGGGACTTGCCAAGTTTCATTTAAGCTACATCGGATATAGTATTTCAAAAATAATAACAATAAAAAGAAAAGGATACACCTATTTCAAAGGGATTGTGTATTAATGATGTGTGGTCTGTACTGAGCAATAACATGCCTATAGTTTGGAGTCAGGTACTGGTTCTAGAAACTCCTAGAACAGTAATAATGACTCCAAAGAACCTTTAATAAGACATTAGCACACCTTCAAACATAATAGATTTCCCCAATCAATAAACCTCATTAACCAGACTATCTTCTATCTCCACAAAAGATACTAAAATTTCTCTTTGTGCTTGTAGTGTTGATTTAAAGAAAGACTGAATGCCCACCTAAATCAAAATGATTCTTCTCCAGGATATCTAGAGGTTCTGTGGTGTCTACAGACTTGTTACTGATTTCTACTTTAGGGGTTTCTCTTCCAGGATCTCCTTCACCTTCTTCACTAGTCCACAGTTCTCTAGCAAATTTATCATGATCAGGCTGTCTTCTGAAATCATCATAGTCTTTCTTTAGGCGACTCCTGAAATAAAATATTCAGCATAAAAATACATATGTGTTAATCTTTTGGAAGCTAAAGTAACTCAACATTTCAAACTATTTATTTCAGTATTTTCAATTAAGTCACTAAACCTATATTTTAATAAAGTGTGTGTAAGATGCCAATGATTGTTCAAGAAGACACAACACAGGGTGTAGGCATAGGAAACTTAAAGATTGTATCTGTAAAGTATTTGCACATACCACCCACTGTCATTTTAAAGGCTACTTGGAGACCTATTAAATGTGAAAATGTGAAAAAGATTAACTTTTTTTTCTAGCTGCACTGACAGAAATAGATGAGATAGTCTTAAAATTGATTATAATGCTGTTTAAAAGGTCACTTAAAAGCATTAATCAAAAAATTCTAAGAAACAATATTTATTATTTTTGACTTCTATAAAGAGTAACAAACAAAAATAATCCTTCATTTAATACTGAAAGCAATCCTATCTAAACCTTGGGTCTCACTAGAATTTTTTTTTAAATTAAGTATAGGGAAACAAAGCTGGAAAGTGATTTTTTCTCAAAGCTGGAAAGTGATCTTTTTCACATAAAAACATAGTAATTATGTTTCTATGAAACTACAAGAAATAGAAACATTTCCAAGTGATTGCATGGTATTTTAGAAATCCTTTATTATTCATTTGCTTTCAGTTGAGTTTCTCTATTCTACTTTAATCTTTGTTTGTTTAAAAAAATCTGAACATACATTCTCCATTTTACTTTTACTACAAATCCCTATCTGCATACTGGAGTTTAAATCTCACCTCTGTCACTAAGCAGTTGTAAGACTTCAGACAAGTTCCTTAAACTTTCTAAGCATCAGTTTACTTATGTGTACAAAGATACAAAGATACTTATCTCATAGTTATGTGTGGCACATAAATATTTAGCAAATGTTAGTTAATAATTACTCTCAATTTATTTATGTTTCAATGATTCCTTAAGGGTTTTACAGAGCAGATGAGAGTTATAAGATAATAGATTGGATTACCAAAGGATAACTAAATTTAATTTTCTTTTGGCATCCGGTCCCATCACTTCATGGGAAATAGATGGGGAAACAGTGGAAACAGTGTCAGACTTTATTTGGGGGGGCTTCAAAATCACTGCAGATGGTGACTGCAGCCATGAAATTAAAAGACGCTTACTCCTTGGAAGGAAAGTTATGACCAACCTAGATAGCATATTCAAAAGCTGAGACATTACTTTGCCATCAAAGGTCCGTCTAGTCAAGGCTATCGTTTTTCCTGTGGTCATGTATGGATGTGAGAGTTGGACTGTGAAGAAAGCTGAGCGCCGAAGAATTGATGCTTTTGAACTGTGGTGCTGGAGAATACTCTTGAGAGTCCCTTGGACTGCAAGGAGATCCAACCAGTCCATTCTGAAGGAGCTCAGCCCTGGGATTTCTTTGGAGGGAATGATGCTAAAGCTGAAACTCCAGTACTTTCGCCACCTCACGTGAAGAGTTGACTCAATGGAAAAGACTCTGATGCTGGGAGGGATTGGGGGCAGTAGGAGAAGGGGACGACAGAGGATGAGATGGCTGGATGGCATCACTGACTCGATGGACGTGAGTCTGAGTGAACTCTGGGAGTTGGTGATGGACAGGGAAGCCTGGTGTGCTGCGATTCATGGGGTTGCAAAGAGTCAGACACGACTGAGTGACTGAATTGAACTGAACTGAAAGAGGGGTAGTATAAAGTTTCTCCCTTCTTCTCACCTTGGCTAAAGACTTTGCTCTTTATTTCACAGAAAATGGAAGAAGCAATCAGACAAGAACTTTGATATGCTCACACCTTGTCTGCAACTTAAGACCTTCATCTGTACTCATATTCTCCATCTAACCCCCTCATATTCTCTAAGCTAACCCTTCCAACTTATGCATCCTCCCTCAACTAGTCAAGAATCTCCAAAGTACCTTCCATTGTCTTGATCCATTTCTGCCTCTCTATTTGATCATTTCCACCAGTATACAAACATGTTATTTCTCCCACAAAGAAAAACAAACAAGGACAAAAACAAAACTAAAGCACTCTCTTGACTCCAACTTGTCCTTCCAGGTACTGCCCTATTTCTCTGCTCTACTTTTATAGAAAAACTCCAATTCCTCACCCCTCATTCTCTTCAAAAGAGTAAGACTTTTACCCTCATTTTCCTCAGTTCATCATGAGCAGTTTCCTTTTTGAAACCTTTTTTTGTTTTACCTGTTTCTAAAACATCACTATTTCTCTTGGTTATGCTCCATCTTGCTGAATACTCTTCCTCAGTCTCTTCTGTTGAGTCCTACCATCTCTACCACATCTAAATGCTGGAATGCCCCAGGGTTCAGTCTCTCTTAACTGTGCTCATATACTAGGTGATTTCTATTATCTCATAGCGTAAGTATAATCTATATCCTGACAACCCCCAAATTTATACCTTTAGTCTGGCTTACTCCCTTGAATTGCAACTCATACACTAAACTGCTTATTCAGTATCTCCAATTAGATGCTGAAAGGGATATCAAACTTAACATGTTGAAATCCTAACTCTTCAATCCATCCCCTCCCCAAAATTCTTTGTTTCCTCTATCTCAACTAATGGCAATTTCATTATTCTAGCTGTTTAGATAAAAATATTGGGCACCACCTTTTCCTCATTTTTTTCTGACACTCCATATGCAAGTCTTAAGGAAATTCTACCAATCCTACTTTCAAGATATATCCAGAATTCAACCACTCTTTGCTGTTTGCATTGCTACTGTTGTTGTCCAAGCCACTATCATTTTTCACCTGGACTCCTGCTAAGTGTAGCTGATTTCCTGCCTGTATTTGTCCTACTCTAATCTCAGCCAAGCAGGCAGAAGGGAGTACTTTAAAAAAAAAAGTCAGATCATGTAATTCCTGTTTAAAACCCTTCAAAGGCTTCTTGTCTCAGAGTAAAAGCCAAACTCCTTAAATTCCTATATGGTCTGGCTGTGTTGTTGTTCAGTCATTATTTCTGACTCTTCGCTACCCATGGATTGTAGCATGCCAGGCTCCTCTGTCCTCCACTATCTCCCAGAGTTTGATCAAATTCATGTCCACTGAGTTGGTGATGCTATTTAACCATCTCATCCTCTGATGCCCTGCTTCTGCTGAAGGTCCAATACTTTGCCAGCTGATGTGAAGAGCTGACTCACTGGAAAAGACAATATCTGGCTACCTTTCTCTGTATTTCTCTGACTCTCAACTCTTACCACTTTCCTTCTCATTCACTCAGCTCTCCTTATTCTCACCCCTTTGTATTTCCTACAAATGTCAAACATGCTTTCAACCTTAGAGCTTCTGCATCTTAGATATCCACATAGTTCTCTTCCCTATTTCCTTCAGGTCTCTTCAAACACCAACTCATCAAGGAAACTTTACCCAACATCCTGTAAAAAAGCAATCATTATCCCATCTAAACCAAGCATTTCTTTCTTTTTTTAAAAAGTATTTATTTATTTTTGGTTGTGTTGGGACTTTGTTGCCACGCTTGGGCTTTCTCTAGTTGTGGTGAGTGGGGGCTTCTCTGTATTTGTGATGCACGGGCTTCTCATTGCAGTGGCTTCTCTTGTTGAGAAGCATGGGCTCTAGGGTGTGCAGGCTTTAGTACTTGCAACACATGGGCCCTAGAGCACGGTGGCTTCAACAGTTGTGGCCCATGGGCTTCACTGGTCCAAAGCAAGTGAAATCTTCCTGGATCAGGGATCAAACTTGTGTCCCCTGCATTAGCAGACGGCTTTTTAACCACTGGACCACCAAGGAAGTCCAAAACAAGCATTTCCTTTTTTTTTTCTATATAGCACAGTGAACTATATTCAATATCCTGTGATAAACCATTATGAAAAAGATGAAAAAGAATATGAGTCACTTTGCTGTGTAGCAGAAATCAACACAACATTGTAAATCAACTATACTTGAATAAAATACATGTAGAACATTTTAATTATAGGATAATTGCTTTACAATATTGTGTTGGCTTCTGCCTTACATTAATATGAATCAGCCATAGGTGTACGTAAGTTCCTTCCCTCGTGAACCTCCCTCCCACCTCATCCCACCCCTCTAGTTGTCACAGAGCACCTGATTTGAGTTCCCCACATCATGCAGCAACTTTCCACTGCCTATCTATTTTACATATTGTAATTTATATGCAAAATAAGTATATCTTATTCCCTTTAACCAGCTTCATTTTTCTTCACAGCACTTATTGTATCTGGCATTTGAGTTTGTCTGAATAGACATAACTAGTAAGGAGATTCAATCAACAACAACAACAAAATCTCTAGACATTTCTCCAAAGACACATAAATTGCCAATAAGCACTTAAAAAATGTACTCAATTTCACTAATTATTAGGAAGTGGAAATCCAAACTACAGTGATATACCACATTATACTCATTAGGATGGCTATTAAAAAAACAGAAAATAACAAATGCTGGTGAGGATGCGGAGAAACTGGAACTCTTGTACATTCATGATGGGAATGTAGAATTGTATATACACTATAGAAAATATGATAGTTCCTCAAAAAATCAGGTTTATGTCTATCTTCTTTGTGAAATGCACCTTCTATCATTAAAAATATTCATCTTTGTTTCATTTAAGAAGAAATTAAAAGTAGAATTACCACAGTCCACTTCTAGGTATACATCCCCAACATTTGAAAGCATGGTCTTAGATATTTGTACACCCATGTTCACAGCAGCATTATTAATAATAACTAAAACATGAAAAGCCTCCCAAATGCCCATTACAGATGAATGAATAAGTAAACTGTGGTATATGCATAAAATGCAATATTCAGTTCAGTTGTTCCGTCGTGTCCAACTATTTGCAACCCCATGGACTGCAGCTTGCCAGGCATCCCTGTTCATTACCAACTCCTGGAGTTTACTCAAACTCATGTCCATTGAGTCGGTGATGCCATCCAACCATCTCATCCTCTTTTGTCCCCTTCTCCTCCTGCCTTCAATCTTTCCCAGCATCAGGGTCTTTTCAAATGAGTCTTTTTTTTTAATTCAGTCTTGAAAAGGAAGTAAACTCTACAACATAGATAAACCTTGAAAACACTATGCTAAGTGAAATAACTATACCCGTCTCTCCAGGTGAGTACTGACAAGAAGAGGAGGGAGACGTTGGAATTAAGCAGAGTCGGCAATGGCATCCCACTCCAGTACTTTTGCCTGGAAAATCCCATGGACGGAGGAGCCTGGTAGGCTGCAGTCCATGGGGTCGCTAGAGTTGGACACGACTGAGCGACTTCACTTTCACTCTTCACTTTCCTGCATTGGAGAAGGAAATGGCAACCCACTCCAGTGTTCTTGCCTGGAGAATCCCAGGGACGGGGGAGCCTGGTGGGCTTCCGTCTATGGGGTCGCACAGAGTCGGACACGACTGAAGCGACTTAGCAGCAGCAGCGCTCTGCCAGAGAGCCGGAGGGAAGGAAAGAGAAAAGACAAGAGATTTGCAATGCTAGCTGCTGCTCTGGCAAAGTCTATCTCTGGCCCTCCGGAAAACCTCCTCTGCCCCAGGGATCAGAAAGTCCTTCAACCGGTCCCAGAGGAGGCCCCTGGCCCCGTTACAGCCAAACCTGTGTGCCCCGAGCTGAGCTTTTAGCCACTGGAAGAATGAATGCCCTAAGGCAAGGAAGGAAGAGGAAGCTCCGCAGTTGTGGGGCTTGCTGACTTGGAAATTAGATACGATTACCAGGATTCAGAGACCCTTAGTCCAAGGTAAGGTGCGATGGCTGTGCTTCGCTGGCCGGGAGCAGCCTGGAGCAGCCGGGATGAGATACCCCACGCCCAAGGTAAGAGAAACCCAAGTAAGACAGTAGGTCTTGAAAGAGGGCATCAGAGGGCAAATACACTAAAACCATTCTCACAGATAACTAGTCAATCTAATCACACAAGGACCACACCCTTGTCTAACTCAATGAGATTAAGCCATGCCCGATGGGCAACCTGGGATGGGCGGGTCATGGTGGAGAGATATGACAGGGTGTGGTCCGCTGGAAAAGGGAATGGCAAACCACTTCAGTATTCTTGCCTTGAGAACCCCATGAACAGTATGAAAAGACAAAATGATAGGATACTGAAAGAGAAACTCCCCAGGTCAGTAGGGGCCCAATATGCTACTGGAGATCAGTGGAGAAATAACTCCAGAAATAATGAAAGGATGGAGCCAAAACAAAAAGAATACCCTGTGGATGTGTCTGGTGATAGAAGCAAAGTCCGATGCTGTAAAGAGCAATATTGCATAGGAACCTGGAATGTCAGGTCCATGAATCAAGGCAAATTGGAAGTGGTCAAACAAGAGATGGCAAGAGTGAATGTTGACATTCTAGGAATTAGCGAACTAAAATGGACTGGAATGGGTGAATTTAACTCGGATGACCATTATATCTACTACTGTGGGCAGGAATCCCTCAGAAGAAATGGAGTGGCCATCATGGTCAACAAAAGAGTCCGAAATGCAGTACTTGGATGCAATCTCAAAAACGACAGAATGATCTCTGTTCGTTTCCAAGGCAAACCATTCAATGTCACAGTAATCCAAGTCTATGCCCCAACCAGTAACGCCGAAGAAGCTGAAGTTGAAAGGTTCTATGAAGACCTACAAGACCTTTTAGAACTAACACCCAAAAAAGATGTCCTTTTCATTATAGGGGACTGGAATGCAAAAGTAGGAAGTCAAGAAACACCTGGAGTAACAGGCAAATTTGGCCTTGGAATACGGAATGAAGCAGGGCAAAGACTAATAGAGTTTTGCCAAGAAAATGCACTGGTCATAGCAAATACCCTCTTCCAACAACACAAGAGAAGACTCTATACATGGACATCACCAGATGGTCAACACCGAAATCAGATCGATTATATTCTTTGCAGCCAAAGATGGAGAAGCTCTATACAATCAGCAAAAACAAGACCAGGAGCTGACTGTGGCTCGGACCATGAATTCCTTATTGCCAAATTCAGACTGAAATTGAAGAAAGTAGAGAAAACTACTAGACCATTCAGGTATGACCTAAATCAAATCCCTTATGATTATACAGTGGAAGTGAGAAATAGATTTAAGGGCCTAGATCTGATAGATAGAGTGCCTGATGAACTATGGAATGAGGTTCGTGACATTGTCCAGGAGACAGGGATCAAGACCATCCCCATGGAAAAGAAATGCAAAAAAGCAAAATGGCTGTCTGGGGAGGCCTTACAAATAGCTGTGAAAAGAAGAGAAGCGAAAAGCAGAGGAGAAAAGGAAAGTTATAAGCATCTGAATGCAGAGTTCCAAAGAATAGCAAGAAGAGATAAGAAAACCTTCCTCAGAGATCAATGCAAAGAAATAGAGGAAAACAACAGAATAGGAAAGATTAGAGATCACTTCAAGAAAATTAGAGATACCAAAGGAACATTTCATGCAAAGATGGGCACAATAAAGGACAGAGATGGTGTGGACCTAACAGAAGCAGAAGATATTAAGAAGAGGTGGCAGGAATACACAGAAGAACTGTACAAAAAAGAGCTTCAAGACCCAGATAATCATGATGATGTGATCACTGACCTAGAGCCAGACATCTTGGAATGTGAAGTCAAATGGGCCTTAGAAAGCATCACTACGAACAAAGCTAGTGGAGGTGATGGAATTCCAGTGGAGCTATTCCAAGTCCTGAATGATGATGCTGTGAAAGTGCTGCACTCAATATGCCAGCAAATTTGGAAAACTCAACAGTGGCCACAAGATTGGAAAAGGTCAGTTTTCATCCCAATCCCAAAGAAAGGCAATGCCAAGGAGTGCTCAAACTACCGCACAATTGCACTCATCTCACACGCTAGTAAAGTAATGCTCAAAATTCTCCAAGCCAGGCTTCAGCAATATGTGAACCGTGAACTTCCTGATGTTCAAGCTGGTTTTAGAAAAGGCAGAGGAACCAGAGATCAAATTGCCAACATCCGCTGGATCATGGAAAAAGCAAGAGAGTTCCAGAAAAACATCTATTTCTGCTTTATTGACTATGCCAAAGCCTTTGACTGTGTGGATCACAATAAACTATGGAAAATTCTGAAAGAGATGGGAATACCAGACCACCTGATCTGCCTCTTGAGAAATCTGTATGCAGGTCAGGAAGCAACAGTTAGAACTGGTCATGGAACAACAGACTGGTTCCAAATAGGAAAAGGAGTACGTCAAGGCTGCATATTGTCACCATGTTTATTTAACTTATATGCAGAGTACATCATGAGAAATGCTGGACTGGAAGAAACACAAGTTGGAATCAAGATTGCCGGGAGAAATATCAATAACCTCAGATATGCAGATGACACGACTCTTAAGGCAGAAAGTGAAGAGGGGCTAAAAAGCCTCTTGATGAAAGTGAAAGTGGAGAGTGAAAAGGTTGGCTTAAAGCTCAACATTCAGAAAACGAAGATCATGGCATCTGGTCCCATCACTGCATGGGAAATAGATGGGGAAACAGTGGAAACAGTGTCAGACTTTGTTTTTCTGGGCTCCAAAATCACTGCAGATGGTGACTGCAGCCATGAAATTAAAAGACGCTTGCTCCTTGGAAGGAAAGTTATGACCAACCTAGATAGCATATTCAAAAGCAGAGACATTACTTTACCAACAAAGGTTCGCCTAGTCAAGGCTATGGTCTTTCCTGTGGCCATGTATGGATGTGAGAGCTGGACTGTGAAGAAGGCTGAGCGCCGAAGAATTGATGCTTTTGAACTGTGGTGTTGGAGAAGACTCTTGAGGGTCCCTTGGACTGCAAGAAGATCCAACCAGTCCATTCTGAAGGAGATCAATTCTGAAATTTCTTTGGAAGGAATGATGCTAAAGCTGAAACTCCAGTATTTTGGCCACCTCATGCGAAGAGTTGACTCATTGGAGAAGACTCTGATGCTGGGAGGGATTGAGGGCAGGAGGAGAAGGGGACAACAGAGGATGAGATGGCTGGATGGCATCACTGACTCGATGGATGCAAGTCTGAGTGACCTCCGGGAGCTGGTGATGGACAGGGAGGCCTGGCGTGCTGCGGTTCATGGGGTCGCAAAGAGTCGGACACGACTGAGCGACTGATCTGATCTGAAGTGAAATAAAGACAGTCACGAAAAGACAAATATTTTATATTATATGATGTACTTAGAGTGATGCTTTCTAAGGCCCACTTGACTTCACATTCCAGGATGTCTGGCTCTAGGTCAGTGATCACACCATCATGATTATCTGGGTGTGAAGATCTTTTTTGTACAGTTCTTCTGTGTATTCTTGCCATCTCTTAATATCTTCTGCTTCTGTTAGGTCCATACCATTTTTGTCCTTTATCGAGCCCATCTTTGCATGAAATGTTCCCTTGGTATCTCTAATTTTCTTGAAGAGATCTCTAGTCTTTCCCATTCTGTTGTTTTTCTCTATTTCTTTGCATTGATCCCTGAGGAAGGCTTTCTTACCTCTTCTTGCTATTCTTTGGACTCTGCATTCAGATGCTTATATCTTTCCTTTTCTCCTTTGCTTTTCACTTCTCTTCTTTTCACAGCTATTTGTAAGGCCTCCCCAGACAGCCATTTTGCTTTTTTGTATTTCTTTTCCACAGGAATGGTCTTGATCCCTGTCTCCTGTACAATGTCATGAACCTCCGTCCATAGTTCATCAGGTACTCTATCAGATCTAGTCCCTTAAATCTATTTCTCACTTCCACTGTATAATCAATCATAAGGAATTTGATTTAGGTCATACCTGCAGATGACACCACACTTATGGCAGAAAGTGAAGAGGAATTAAAAAGCCTCTTGATGAGAGTGAAAGAGGAGAGTGAAGTTTAAATTGGCTTAAAGCTCAACATTCAGAAAACAAAGATCATGGCATCTGGTCCCATCACTTCATGGCAAATAAATGGTGAAATAGTGGAAACAGTGTCAGACTTAATTTTTTGGGGCTCCAAAATCACTGCAAATGGTGATTACAGCCATGAAATTAAAAGATGCTTACTCCATGGAAGGAAAGTTATGACCAACCTAGACAGCATATTCAAAAGCTGAGACATTACTTTGCCAACAAAGGTCCGTCTAGTCAAGGCTATGGTTTTTCCAGTGGTCATGTATGGATGTGAGAGTTGGACTATGAAGAAAGCTGAGTGTCACAGAATTGATGCTTTTGAACTGGTGTTGGAGAAGACTTGAGAGTCCCTTGGACTACAAGGAGATCCCACCAGTCCATTCTGAAGGAGATCAGCCCTGGGATTTCTTTGGAAGGAATGATGCTAAAGCTGAGACTCCAGTACTTCGGCCACCTCTTGCAAAGAGTTGACTCATCGGAAAAGACTCTGATGCTGGGAGGGATTGGGGGTGGAAGAGAAGGGGACGACAGATGAGATGGCTGGATGGCATCACTGACTGGATGGACGTGAGTCTGAGTGTACTCCAGGAGTTGGTGATGGACAGGGAGGCCTGGTGTGCTGCAACTCATGGGGTCACAAAGAGTCGGACACGACTGAGTGAACTGAACTGAACTGAACTTAGAGTAGTCAGAATCATAGACACAGAAAGTACAATGGTAGTTGCTAGGGGATGGGGGAAAGAAGGTAACAGAGTTTTAGTTTCACAAGATGAAGAGTTCTGGAGATGGATGGGCTAAGACAAACACAACATTATGACTGTTAAAAAAGCGGTATTAAATATATCAGTGAACCATACACTTCAAACCAGTTAAGATGGTGAATTTTATTTGTACATTTTACCACAATGAAAAAAAGTGGGGGGGAAAATATAAACCACATAGTAGGGGTTTTGTTTAATTAAGATTACCTCGTCAGGACTTAGGAAGTGCCTTGCACACAGGCTCAAAAATATCTGAACTACAAATCAATGGGACACTACTAATTCCAGGACATATTCCATAATCATAAAGTATGAGTGTTAAACTAAGTGAAACAGACAATAAAGCTTGATTTACCTGTTTCTTTGAAAAGCTTTCATTAACTTTGGTTCCCATGGCAGCAATTCGTTTAAAAGACGTATCAATGTACTATGCAATTCTTTTACAGCTTGCCTCCGATGATACCATTTGCCCTAAAAACACAATTTGAATAGTAAATCCTTTAGATTTAATCTAAAAGTCAACACCAAGACTTACTGAGTAAAAAACAAAACAAAATGCCGATACCCATCAAATAAGTACATATCTCTTCTTCAGAAGGTTGCAGAAAGGAGAAAAATAGCCTATAATAAATCTTCTTTGATACACTTTAAAGATTTTCAGCTATATAGGAGAAATCTAAAACCCACTGAGTCAAACCAGGACATAAAACGTTTTTTAAAGTTTTTAATTGGGTCAATTATAAATATTCAATAAATCATGAAAATGCATGTAAAGATACAAACATTCATGTAAGTATGTAAATTATATGGCTCATTTCTGTAATGTTTTTGTAATTTTTCCAAAAGGCTGGGGGGGAAAAAAGAAAGAGAAAAACCCAAATTGTTATCATGTTCAAAAGCAGTCCTCTTAACAAACTTCCTTAGGAAATTTTACAATTATTTTATTTACAAATGTTTTCAGCACAGAAAAGCAAACAAGTGGTCACCATTTCCATTATTTTTATGCTATACTAAGGGATAATAACTTGACACCCCCCTCCCTGCCACCATTTGCTAAGTATTATCCTAAGTATTTCATTGATACATGGAGAGAAAGAGACAGGGAGAGATTGAGTGAGCATGAGTGTGTACCCGAAACAGCAGTTACAAAAACCTTCTAAGGTGTGTGCGTTTTTAGTCTTACTTAACAAACGATGAAACTAAGGGTCAGTGAGATTAAATGACTTGTTTAAAGGTTCTCTGACTTAAACCCAGATCTGCCTGTTGGCGTAGTCCAAGTTCTAGAACTAACTATATCACTACCTCTTAAAAACTGTATCACATAAATTCAGTCTGACACAGGTTATAAAAATCTCTAGTAAAGATATATTTCATCGTACCCATAAAATTATTTGCATACCATAGGAACAATAAGATTATAGAAGTTATATATTTAGGTAAGCAACTGTTTCACATCTATCAGCATCACCACCACTATCACTATTATCATTTACTGTTACATAACCATGTTGTAATTTTTATTTGGTAAACAGCTTTGAAATATAATTTACATACCACACAGTCCACTCCTTTTACTTCGTTTATAACAAAAACATACAGGTAAATGTTATAGATCACATTTAACCTGCATAAAACTAGATTTCATCCCACAGGAACTCTTGAGCCACATTTGCATACAGGCAGAATATTAAGGCAGAAAAATAACCACTCCCTAGAGTAAAGCATAGGAGAAGGCAATGGTACCCCATTCCAGTACTCTTGCCTGGAAAATCCCATGGACAGAGGAGCCTGGTAGGCTGCAGTCCATAGAGTCACTAAGATTCGGACATGACTGAGCGACTTCACTTTCACTTTTTACCTTCATGCATTGGAGAAGGAAATGGCAACCCACTCCAGTGTTCTTGCCTGGAGAATCCCAGGGACGGGGGAGCCTGGTGGGCTGCTGTCTATGGGGTCGCACAGAGATGGACATGACCGAAGTGACTTAGCAGCAGCAGAGTTAAGCATATACTAATCTGTGCATAAAATTCCCAAGTTTATTTGTGCCTTCTTAGCAGCATAACAAATTATCATATGTGAAAAAATTTCAAGAAAAGTTAATTTTTATTTCATATATTATACTAACCTGAACAGACATCTTGTCAAAAGCTTTCTAAAAGGACCCAACTAACAAGTTATACCTCAAGTTATTTTTCTCAAAGGAAAGCACTCATTCTAACCCATGAAAGTAAAACTACTAGACTATGAACAATAAAACTTAGCAAAAAAATACTTTTAACCTATATCAATGCAAAGAAATAGAGGAAAACAACAGAATGGGAAAGACTAGGGATCTCTTCAAGAAAATCAGAGATACCAAAGGAACATTTCATGCAAAGATGGGCACAATAAAGGACAGAGATGGTGTGGATCTAACAGAAGCAGAAGATATCAAGAAGAGGTGGCAAGAATACACAGAAGAACTGTACAAAAAAGAGCTTCAAGACCCAGATAATCATGATGATGTGATCACTGACCTAGAGCCAGACATCTTGGAATGTGAAGTCAAATGGGCCTTAGAAAGCGTCACTACAAACAAAGCTAGTGGAGGTGATGGAATTCCAGTGGAGCTATTCCAAATCCTGAAAGATGATGCTGTGAAAGTGCTACACTCAATATGCCAGCAAATTTGGAAAACTCAGCAGTGGCCACAAGATTGGAAAAGGTCAGTTTTCATCCCAATCCCAAAGAAAGGCAATGCCAAGGAGTGCTCAAACTACCGAACAATTGCACTCATCTCACACGCTAGTAAAGTAATGCTCAAAATTCTCCAAGCCAGGCTTCAGCAATATGTGAACCGTGAACTTCCTGACGTTCAAGCTGGTTTTAGAAAAGGCAGAGGAACCAGAGATCAAATTGCCAACATCCGCTGGATCATGGAAAAAGCAAGAGAGTTCCAGAAAAACATCTATTTCTGCTTTATTGACTATGCCAAAGCCTTTGACTGTGTGGATCACAATAAACTATGGAAAATTCTGAAAGAGATGGGAATACCAGACCACCTGATCTGCCTCTTAAGAAATCTGTATGCAGGTCAGGAAGCAACAGTTAGAACTGGTCATGGAACAACAGACTGGTTCCAAATAGGAAAAGGAGTACGTCAAGGCTGTATATTGTCACCATGTTTATTTAACTTATATGCAGAGTACATCATGAGAAATGCTGGACTGGAAGAAACACAAGTTGGAATCAAGATTGCCGGGAGAAATATCAATAACCTCAGATATGCAGATGACACGACTCTTATGGCAGAAAGTGAAGAGGGGCTAAAAAGCCTCTTGATGAAAGTGAAAGTGGAGAGTGAAAAGGTTGGCTTAAAGCTCAACATTCAGAAAACGAAGATCATGGCATCTGGTCCCATCACTGCATGGGAAATAGATGGGGAAACAGTGGAAACAGTGTCAGACTTTGTTTTTCTGGGCTCCAAGATCACTGCAGATGGTGACTGCAGCCATGAAATTAAAAGACGCTTACTCCTTGGAAGGAAAGTTATGACCAACCTAGATAGCATATTCAAAAGCAGAGACATTACTTTACCAACAAAGGTTCGCCTAGTCAAGGCTATGGTCTTTCCTGTGGTCACGTATGGATGTGAGAGCTGGACTGTGAAGAAGGCTGAGCGCCGAAGAATTGATGCTTTTGAACTGTGGTGTTGGAGAAGACTCTTGAGAGTCCCTTGGACTGCAAGAAGATCCAACCAGTCCATTCTGAAGGAGATCAATCCTGGAATTTCTTTGGAAGGAATGATGCTAAAGCTGAAACTCCAGTATTTTGGCCACCTCATGCGAAGAGTTGACTCATTGGAGAAGACTCTGATGCTGGGAGGGATTGAGGGCAGGAGGAGAAGGGGACGACAGAGGATGAGATGGCTGGATGGCATCACTGACTCGATGGATGCGAGTCTGAGTGACCTCCGGGAGCTGGTGATGGACAGGGAGGCCTGGCGTGCTGCGGTTCATGGGGTCGCAAAGAGTCGGACACGACTGAGCGACTGATCTGATCTGATGGAAAGCTATCTGAGGAAGATGAAAAGGCAGATGATAGTCACCCTAAATCCTTTTTGGAATGAGGTAAGATTTTGTTTCAATAAAAAACAGAAAATAGGTAGATGGAGAAGACTTTTCCCTTTAACAAGGCGTATTAACAACATTCCTTTTTCTACATCTCAACTTCTATTTGGTTCAAAAATGAAATGGTGACTGTGGAAATAAACTTTTCCTAAGCTAAAGAGGGAAAGTCGCTCAGTCATGTCCAACTCTTTGCTACCCTATGGACTATATAGTCCATGGAATTATACAGGTCCGAATACTGGGGAGGGTAGCTGTTCCCTTCTCCAGGAGATCTTCCCAACCCAGGGACTGAACCCAGGTCTCCTGCATTGCAGGCAGACTCTTAACCAGCTGAGCCACCAGGAAGATGGTGCTATTAAAGTGCTGCACTCAATATGCCAGCAAATTTGGAAAACTCAGCAGTGGCCACAGGACTGGAAAAGGTCAGTTTTCATTCCAATCCCAAAGAAAGGCAATGCCAAAGAATGTTCAAACTACTGCACAATTGCACTCATCTCACACACTAGCAAAGTAATGCTCAAAATTATCCAAGCCAGGCTTTAATACTACATGAACTATGAACCTTGTCTACCTTGAAGATGTTCAAGGTAGATTTAGAAAAGGCAGAGGAACCAGAGATCAAATTGCCAACATCTGCTGATTCACTGAAAAAGCAAGAGAGCTCCAGAAAAACATCTGCTTCTGCTTTATTAACTATGCCAAAGCCTTTGACTGTGTGGACCACAACAAACAGTGGAAAATTCTTCAAAAGATGGGAATACCAGACAACCTATCCTGACTCCTGAGAAATCTGTATACAGGTCAAGAAGCAACAGTTAGAATCGGACATGGAACAACAGACTGGTTCCAAATTGGGAAAAGAGTACCTCAAGGGTGTGTATTTCACCCTGTTTATTTAACTTAAATGCAGAGTACATCATACAAAATGCCAGGATGGATGAAGCACATGCTGGAATCAAGATTGCTGGGAGAAATATCAATAATCTCAGATACACAGAAAACACTCACCCTTATGGCAGAAAGCGAAAAGGAACTAAAGAGCCTCTTGATGAAAATGAAGGAGGAAAATGAAAAACTCGGCTTAAAACTCAATATTCAGAAAACTAAGATCATGGCATCTGGTCCCATCACTTCATGGCAAACAGATGGGGAAACAGTGGAAACAGTGAGAGACTATTTTTTGGGGCTCCAAAATCACTGCAGACAGTGACTGCAGCTGTGAAATTAAAAGATGCTTGCTCCTTGGAAGAAAAGCTACAACCAACCTAGACAGCATTTAAAAAAGCAGAGACATTCCTTTGCCAACAAAGGTATGTCTAGTCAAAGCTATGGTTTTTCCAGTAGTCATGTATTGATGTGAGAATTGGTGTGAGAGTTGGACCATAAAGAAACCTAAGTGCCGAAGAATTTATGCTTTTGAACTGTCATGCTGGAGAGGACTCTTGAGAGTCCCTTGGACTGCAAGGAGATCAAATCAGTCAGTTCTAAAGGAAATCAGTCCTGAATATTCATTGGAAGGACTGATACTGAAGCTGAAACTCCAATACTTTGGCCACCTGATTCGAAGAACTGACTAATTGGAAAAGACTCTGATGCTGGGAAAGATTGAAGGCAGGAGGAGAAGGGGACGGCAGAGGAGGAGATGGTTGGATGGCATCACCAACTTGATGGACATTAGTTTGAGAAAGCTCCCCAAATTGGTGATGGACACAGGACTGTCGTCCTTAAGTCCATGGGGTCACAAAGAGTCAGACACGACTGAGCAACTGAACTAAACTAAACTGAAGCTAAGGAGAGCAGAAAGAGGAAAGATATAAGGAATGAAGCTGGGGAGAATATGCTCTTCCTGGTATCATTAAGTGGAAAAGTGTTAAAAAAACTAGGGGGTGCCAGCATGCTGAATTCCTTATTGTGCGTGCAAGCTAAGTCACATCAGTTGTGTCAGATTTTTTGCGACCCTATGAACTGTATAGCCCACCAGGCTCCTCTTGTCCATGAGATTCTCTAGGCAAGAATACTGGAGTGGACAGCCATGCCTTCCCCCAGTTATTAACTGGAAGTTAATATGAAGAAAAATGACAGATTTGAGTTAACCTAGGCAGTATGGTTGCTATATAAGTTAGCATAGTGGTGGTGGAGCAGGGAATATAGAACTAACAGAACTGCAGGACGTTTAGGACTAGGTAGTTGAGAACACATGAAGTGGAGACTGTGTAACTGGATACTATTTCAAGACATTTATCAGCTCTGTTTGTGTCTTGACTAAATTACAATATTAATTTTTATAGCAAATAATTTGAAACATATTAGGAAGACTTTACCTTTTGATTTTATTCTGGTTACTAAATTTTAATTAATCTAATGCCCAGAAAATATATGACTGAACTAACAGCACACAGGGGAAGGGGTCATATAAATTCATCAGAGAACAGACTTCTAACTTTTGTATAACTGTTTCACCCACTGACGTGTTTGTAAATGTCTAAGGCCTTTTAACTTTAAATATGTTTTTTTGGCCTTCTTCCCTTTCTTTAGTCTAAATATTTGCAACTTGGGGTAGTGATGGTGTGGCTCCTAATTTATATTTGAAAATGCCTATTTAATCACTCTGTATTTCAAAAAAAGTTTATTTCCATAACACAAATTACAGAAAGTAAAGGCTGATAAAATGTTTGTCTAGAGAAGATACACATAAAGGATATAATGACCTCAACAAAAGGGCATCCCTATACCTGCCATGGGGTATGTGTGTTATCGATCAAAAGGTGGGACGTGTTTAAAAAAAAATTCAGACTCACTGCTCTGGGACTGGTGTTTGATGCAGTAGTGTACTTTAATTACTTGACAGTAAAAGAGAAACTCACACTGCTTGTTTCATGTATTATCTTCTTTGGTCAATATAACCCAAATGGATTTAAAATAGTGTTTTCTTTTCTACCCAGCACTGATCTCAAGAGTATCACAGTACACAATGAAACTAATGTAGAGAACTTATGAATTTTTAAATAAAGTTAGCTAAATGGTAATAATCCGACTTAACTTAGATCTAATATAAAATAAAAATCCATTTAAAATTAAATAAGTATTTGCTGAACTTTCAATCAGATTAACTGAAAATTAGCAACAGCTTTTCTGACTGACCAACTTTATATACACAGATAAAGGAAAAACTATCATGCTTCTAGGATGAAATTTTTAAAGCTAAAGGGGAACTTGGCAGACATAATTTTACAGATGGAAAATGTCTAAGGTAAACAGAGAAGTACTTGTAGGTGGGAGAAGACTTTAGAACTTTAGATCTCCTGAATGCTAAAATCCAGTTTCTTTCCACTGCACAAAACCACTTCTCCTGGCTTACATACAGACAGTCCCTAAAGAACAGACTGTATTGTGTAATTCTATATTTACATAACACTGTCATGCAAATATTAAAATCTCTAAAATTTACATTAATTAAAATAGTACTTAAAACTATGGTGATCTAAAGTTTAAAAGTGAATTAAAAAACAAGGAAAACAGCAAGCTCCCCATCTCCAAATACATAAGAGAGAATATGGCTACAATGAAAATCAGAAAGGCTCTTACAATCTTCATCTGCACTGATCAATAGAGAATAAAATATAAAGATGGTAGGTAGACAAAAATTGAGAGATGAGCTAACATCTATCTTACTCAAATTCTTCCAGAAAATTGCAGAGGAAGGTAAACTACCAAACTCATTCTATGAGGCCACCATCACCCTAATACCAAAGCCTGACAAAGATGCCACGAAAAAAGAAAACTACAGGTCAGTATCATTGATGAACACGGATGCAAACATCCTTAACAAAATTCTAGCAAACAGAATCCAACAACATATTAAAAAGATCAACATCATGACCAAGTGGGCTTTATCCCAGGGATGCAGGGTTCGTCAATATTCGCAAATCAATGACACACATCACATTAACAAATTGAAAGATAAAAACCATATGATTATCTCAATAGATACAGAGAAAGCCTCTGACAAAATTCAACATCCATTTACGATAAAAACCCTCCAGAAAGCAGCCATAGAAGGAACATACCTCAACATAATAAAAGCCATATATGATAAACCCACCACAAACATTATCCTCAGAGGTAAAACATTGAAAGCATTTCCCCTAAAGTCAGGAACAAGACAAGGATGCCCAGTTTCACCGCTACTATTCAACATAGTTTTGGAAGTTTTAGCCATAGCAATGAGAGAAGAAAAAGAAATGAATCCAAATTGGAAAAGAAGTAAAACTCTCACTGTTTGCAGATGACATGATTCTCTACATAGAAAACCCTAAAGACTCCACCAGAAAATTATTAGAGCTAATCAATGAATATAGTAAAGTTGCAGGATATAAAATTAACACAGAAATCCCTTGTATTCCTATATACTAACAATGAGAAAACAAAAAGAGAACTTAAAGAAACAATTCCATTCACCATAGCAACAAAAAGAATAAAATACTTAGAAATAAATCTACTATCTAAAGAAACAAAACTTATATATAGAAAACCATAAAACACTGATGAAAGAAATCAAAGATGACACAAATAGATAGAGAAATATACCATGTTCGTGGATCAGAAGAATCAACATAGTGAAAATGAGTATACTACCAAAGCAATCTAAAGATCCAATGCAATCCCTATCAAGCTACCAACGATATTTTTCAGAGAACTAGAACAAATAATTTCATAATTTGTATGGACATACAAAAAACGTCAAATAGCCAAAGCAATCTTGAGAAAGAAGAATGGAACTGGAGGAATCAACCTGCCTGACTTCAGGCTATACTACAAAGCCACAGTCATCAGGACAGTATGGTACTGGCACAAAGACAGAAACATAGATCAATGGAACAAAACAGAAAGCCCAGAGATAAATCCACACATCTATAGACACCTTATCTTTGACAAATGAGGCAAGTATACACAATGGAGAAAAGACACTCTTTTTAACAAGTGGTGCTGGGAAAACTGGTCAACCACTTGTAAAAGAATGAAACTAGAACACTTTTGGCACCCCACTCTAGTACTCTTGCCTGGAAAATCCCATGGACGGAGGAGCCTGGTAGGCTGCAGTCCATGGGGTCACTAAGAGTCGGACACGACTGAGCGACTTCACTTTCACTTTTCACTTTCATGCACTGGAGAAGGAAATGGCAATCCACTCCAGTGTTCTTGCCTGGAGAATCCCAGGGACGGAGGAGCCTGGTGGGCTGCTGTCTATGGGTCGCACAGAGTTGGACACGACTGAAGCAACTTAGCAGCAGTAGCAGCAGAACACTTTTTAGAACTAACACCCAAAAAAGATGTCCTTTTCATTATAGGGGGGTGGAATGCAAAAGTAGGAAGTCAAGAAACACCTGGATTAACAGGCAAATTTGGCCTTGGAATACAGAATAAAGCAGGGCAAAGGCTAATAAGAGTTCTGCCAAGAGAACACACTGGTCATAGCAAACACCCTTTCTCAACAACACAAGAGAAGACTCTACACATGGATATCACCAGATGGTCAGTACTGAAATCAGACTGATTATATTCTTTGCAGCCAAAGATGGAGAAGCGCTATACAGTGAGCAAAAACAAGACTGGGAGCTGACTGTGGCTTAGATCATTAACTCCTTATTGCCAAATTCAGACTGAAATTGAAGAAAGTGGAGAAAACCACTAGACCATTCAGGTATGACCTAAATCAAATCCCTTATGATTATACAGTAGAAGTTAGAAATAGATTTAAGAGACTAGATCTGACAGACAGAGTGCCTGATGAACTATGGACGGAGGTTCGTGACATTGTACAGGAGACAGGAATCAAGACCATTCCCAAGAAAATGAAATGCAAAAAAGCAAAATGGCTGTCTGTGGAGGCCTTACAAATAGCTGTGAAAAGATAAGCAAAAAGCAAAGGAGAAAAGGAAAGATATAAGCATCTGAATCCAGAGTTCCAAAGAAGAGCAAGGAGAGATAAGAAAGCCTTCCTCAGGGATCAATGCAAAGAAATAGAGGAAAACAATAGAAAGGGAAAGACTAGACATCTCTTCAAGAAAATTAGAGATATCAAGAGAATATTTCAGGCAAAGATGGGCTTGATAAAGGGAAGAAATGGGATGGACCTAACAGAAGCAGAAGATATTAAGAAGAGAACATAGAACTATAAAAAAAAGATCTTAGTGACCCAGATAATCACAATGGTGTGATCACTTACCTAGAGCCAGACATCCTGAAATGTGCAGTCAAGTGGGCCTTAGAAAGCATCACTACGAACAAAGCTGGTGGAGGTGATGGAATTCCAGTTGAGCTATTCCAAATCCTGAAAGATGATGCTGTGAAAGTTCTGCGCCCAATATGACAGCAAATTTGGAAAACTCAGCAGTGGCCACAGGACTGGAAAAGGTCAGTTTTCAATCCAATCCCAAAGAAAGGCAATGCCAAAGAATGCTTAAACTACCGCACAATTGCACTCATCTCACACGCTAGTATCAGATCAGATCAGTCGCTCAATCGTGTCCAACTCTTTGCAAACCCATGAATCACAGCACACCAGGCCTCCCTGTCCATCACCAACTCCCAGAGTTCACTCAGACTCACGTCCATCGAGTCAGTGATGCCATCCAGCCATCTCATCCTCTGTCGTCCCCTTCTCCTCTTGCCCCCAATCCCTCCCAGCATCAGAGTCTTTTCCAATGAGTCAACTCTTCGCATGAGGTGGCCAAAGTACTGGAGTTTCAGCTTTAGCATCATTCCTTCCAAAGAAATCCCAGGGCTGATCTCTTTCAGAATGGACTGGTTGGATCTCCTTGCAGTCCAAGGGACTCTCAAGAGTCTTCTCCAGCATCACAATTCAAAAGCATCAATTCTTCAGTGCTCAGCCTTCTTCACAGTCCAACTCTCACATCCATATGTGACCACAGGAAAAACCATAGCCTTGACTAGACGGACCTTTGTTGGCAAAGTAATGTCTCTGCTTTTGAATATGCTGTATAGGTTGGTCATAACTTTCCTTCCAAGGAGTAAGCATCTTTTAATTTCATGGCTGCAATCACCATCTGCAGTGATTTTGGAGCCCAGAAAAACAAAGTCTGACACTGTTTCCACTGTTTCCCCATCTATTTCCCATGAAGTGATGGGACCGGAGGCCATGATCTTCGTTTTCTGAATGCTGAGCTTTAAGCCAACTTTTTCACTCTCCACTTTCACTTTCATCAAGAGGCTTTTTAATTCCTCTTCACTTTCTGCCATAAGGGTGGTGTCATCTGCATATCTGAGGCTATTGATATTTCTCCCGGCAATCTTGATTCCATCTTGTGTTTCTTCCAGTCCAGTGTTTCTCATGATGTACTCTGCATTTAAGTTAAATAAAATTCTCCAAGCTAGGCTTCAGCAATACGTGAACCGTGAACTTCCAGATGTTCAAGCTGGTTTTAGAAAAGGCAGAGGAACCAGAGATCAAATTGCCAACATTCGCTGAAAAACCGAAAAAGCAATAGAGTTCCAGAAAAACATCTATTTCTGCTTTGTTGACTATGCCAAAGCCTTTGACAGTGTGGATCACAATAAACTATGGAAAATTCTGAAAGAGATGGGAATACCAGACCACCTGACCTGCCTCTTGAGAAACTTGTATGCAGGTCAAGAAGCAACAGTTAGAACTGGACATGGAACAACAGACTAGTTCCAAATAGGAAAAGGAATATGTCAAGGCTGTATATTGTCACCCTGCTTATTTAACTTATATGCAGAGTACATCATGAGAAACGCTGGACTGGAAGAAACACAAGCTTGAATCAAGACTGCCAGGAGAAATATCAATAACCTCAGATATGCAGATGACACCACCCTTATGGCAGAGAGTGAAGAAGAACTAAAGAAGAAAGTGAAAAGAGTAGAGTGAAAAAGTTGGCTTAAAGCTCAACATTCAGAAAACGAAGATCATGGCATCCGGTCTCATCACTTCATGGGAAATAGATGGGGAAACAGTGGAAACAATGTCAGACTTTATTTTTCTGGGCGCCAAAAGCACTGCAGATGGTGATTGCAGCCATGAAATTAAAAGATGCTTACTTCTTGGAAGGAAAGTTATGACCAACCTATACAGCATATTAAAAAGCAGAGACATTACCTTGTCAACAAAGGTCAGTCTAGTCTAGGCTATGGTTTTTCCAGTGGTCGTGTATGGATGTGAGAGTTGGACTATAAAGAAAGCTGAGTGCCAAAGATTTGGTATTTTTTGTGGTGTTGGAGAAGACTCTTGAGAGTCCCTTGGACTGCAAAGAGATCCAACCAATCCATCCTGAATGAAATCGGTCCTGGGTGTTCATTGGTAGGACTGATGTTGAAGCTGAAACTCCAATACTTCTGAGCAACTGACCTGAACAGAACTGAGAACACTTTCTAACAGCATACACAAAAATAAACTCAAAATGGATTAAAGATCTAAATGTAAGACCAGAAACTATAAAACTTCTAGTGGAAAACATAGGCAAAACACTCTCTGATGTAAATCATAGTAGGATCCTCTATGACCCACCTCTCAGAGTAATGGAAATAAAAGCAAAAATAAACAAATGGGATCTAATTAAACTTAAAAAGCTTTTCCACAACAAGGAAACTATAAGCAAGGTGAAAAGACAGCCTCAGAATGGGAGAAAATAATAGCAAATGAAGTACTGACAAAGAGTTAATCTCAAAAATATACAAGCAACTCTTGCAGCTCAATTCCAGAAAATTAAGCTACCCAATCAAAAAATGGGCCAAAGAACTAAACAGACATTTCTCCAAAGAAGACATACAGATGGCTAACAAACACATGAAAAAATGCTCAATATCACTCATTATCAGAGAAATGCAAATCAAAACCACAATGAGGTACTATCTCACACAGGTCAGAATGGCTGCTACCAAAAAGTCTACAAACAATAAATGCTGGAGAGGGTACAGAGAAAAAGGAACATTTTTTATAAGAACATGGCTGCCTGCTCCAAGACCTTGTGGTGGAACTATAAACCGGGCTCCATTAATCATGATCTGAGTACCAGGTGCCAAAGGTGTACTGGTGTTGATGACTATTTTTTGCTGAATATAAGGTTCACTGAACTGACTCCCTATTACACTAGTTACATTTGATGGTGCTATAGCAGTGTGAATGGCAGTGACACCTGGAGTAGAACTGTAACTAGGGGTTGATTTTAAGAAAGCAGGGGGCATTTGAAATAAAGAAACCCTCTTAAACCGTTGGTGGGAATGCCAACGAGTACAACCACTATGGAGAACAGTGTGGAGATAGAACTGCCATACGACCCAGCAATCCCACTACTGGGCATACACACCGAGGAAACCAGAATTGAAAGAGACACGTGTACCCCAATGTTCATCGCAACACTGTTTACAATAGCCAGGACATGGAAGCAACCTAGATGTCCATCGGCAGACGAATGGATAAGAAAGCTGTGTTACATATAAACAATGGAATATTACTCAGCCATTAGAAAGAATGCATTTGAATCAGTTCTAATGAGGTGGATGAAACTGGAGCCTATTATACAGAGCGAAGTAAGTCTGAAAGAAAAACACCAATACAGTATATTAACACATATATATGGAATTTAGAAAGATGGTAACAATAACCCTGTATACGAGACACCAAAAGAGACACAGATGTATAGAACAGTCTTTTGGACTCTGTGTATGTGAAACAGATCGCCAGTCCAGGTTCGATACATGAGACAGGGTGCTCATATCTGGTGCACTGGGATGACCCAGAGGGATGGGATGGGGAGGGAGGTGGGAGGGAGGTTCAGGATGGGGAACACATGTACACCCATGGCTGATTCATGTGAATGTATGGCAAAAACCACCACAATACTGTAAAGTAAACAGCCTCCAACTTAAAAAAAAAAAAAAAAACAGAAAAAAAAAAAAAAGATGGTAGGTAGAAAGATTAAGGAGTAAATGGTTATTTGTGGAACAGTGTTATAACTGTTTCTATTAAAAAAATTCATTTTATAAGCTTTACATATATAAGTTTAGTCCTGACTTTTCTTTATAAACAGGTATGTCAATATGGGGATAAATGAACTATTTCTAATAATTAGAATTCTATTTTCAGGAATAAAAAATGTTTCCAAAATAATCCCAATGTGTTACATGAACTTAATAATCCAAATATTTACTGATGGTCACTTTAAAAAGGAGAGAGTGATATATCTTTTTTTAATAAATTTACTATAAAGTTTAGCATGAAGTATGAATTCAAGCACACACCATGGAACCAAAAGTATACAGTATGATCTAAATTTGAGGCTTACCTTTCAATATTTTCTCATCCAATGTCCATAGCAGCTGTAGATTGCCAGCTCCCTTTCCATGAGATGGCTCAACTGTCAAATACTAAAGCTTTTATAACCTGATAGGGATTACTACAACAAGGAGTTCGTCTATGGTCACAAG
Organism: Tragelaphus eurycerus; assembly: GCA_935064755.1. NCBI lineage: Eukaryota > Metazoa > Chordata > Mammalia > Artiodactyla > Bovidae > Tragelaphus > Tragelaphus eurycerus. Next base: position 12,479,754 of record CAKXYN010000015.1, on the reverse strand, counting down.
ATAAGTGCTTTATTATATTATGCAGTTTTATAAGCTTTATAATGTGATATGTTAATAACCTAAGGAACCACAAGAGAAAGATACTCTGAAAAAACTTACAAAACTACACAATACTGTAAAATGGAAAGCTAAGTCTGTTTGTGTGAAATGAGTGGGGAGGGAAACTTACCTTACAACTAAAGAAAAACTCCATTCTGCTGCAGTAATCTGGGATGGGTATGACAGACCAGCATTAATACTGGCTGGGTGTTGCGAGGAGAGGGAATTGGCAATCTACTGATGCTGGGGACACTGAACATCTAGAAGGAAGAAAAGAGGAAAACAAATGAATTCTAGATTTATTAAATGTCTCATCACTATGGATCTTTTGCACATTTAATGAGTTTAGATACTCTTAATATTATGTGAAAGTAATTGATTTATACAATTCATTCTGTTACTTTTAGATTTTCTTACACCAATTTCTAAACAAAATCGATATCAACTGTTGTATGCAGAAAAAGATTATCATATATAAATACATAAAGAATATTTTTTAAATTGAAATGGTATTATTGTGATGATAAAATATAATTTTTATTAAAAAGAAGAGTACAAAAACATAATGTATATGAAAAAGGCATCAATGCTCTCTTTCTACATGCTTCTATTTATACGTGTTGCTGGAGCACAGAAACAGGGATCATAAAACAGAGCATTTTTTGTATGTGACAAGGCTTGGTTCTTGTCACAGACATAAATCATATGGTGGAAAGGGATTATAAAATAATACATCATGCTTTCCAAGAAAATTCAAATAGCTTTTAGAAAAGTCAAATGGATTTATATATAAAGATGTCTTATTTAAAAACATTAGGAGTATCCAAAGTTAGAATAATTTAATATAAATAGATAAAAATATAGCACAAATTAACTGGAATTAAGTGTTTTAATAATTTAATTATTTCACATTCTCCTTAATCTAAGTAATAGTAAATGAAAAGGTAACAAGTATTTTACTTTTTTTTCTTATTGCTCACCTAAAGAAACTACCACTATATTAATATATTCCTGCATATTCACAGTTTTGGGGGTAAAATACCACATTCATCTTGGTGGTATACAGTCTCTTGAAAAAGTACTAGTTAGACATTATAGTTAAGTGTTTTAATATTAGTATGGAAGAAGTTAAACAAAGTATTTTAACACTACCAGAGGTCTTAATATGAACTATTCTATCATATACTAATGTTTTCTCTTCAGGTACTCATACCCACTTTCTCTTAATACTAATTCAATAGGAAACAAAAGCATTTAAAGATATCCAACACTGCACAGCACGTACAATGTTTCCATTGTATTTCTAAATGAGCATTTAACTAGAAAGCATGATGATAAACAACCACATCAGTGATAATACTGGAAATTTCAGTGTCATTTGACTTTGTAGAGACAGTGGACAGATCACATTCCCAGTAAAGTAGTCATTATTACTCAGTTAAGGCAATGGCACCCCACCCCAGTACTCTTGCCTGGAAAATCCCATGGACGGAGGATCCTGGTAGGCTCCAGTCCACGGGGTCGCTAAGAGTCGGACATGACTGAGCGACTTTACTTTCAATTTTCACTTTCATGCATTGGAGAAGGAAATGGCAATCCACTCCAGTGTTCTTGCCTGGAGAATCCCAGGGATAGGGGAGCCTGGTGGGCTGCTGTCTGTGGGGTCGCACAGAGTTGGACATGACTGAAGCGACTTAGCAGCAGCAGCAGTCATTATTACTGGGGAAGAAAATCTAACAATATGGATATAACTGATGGATGTGAGTCTCAGTGAGCTCCGGGAGTTGGTGATGGACAGGGAGGCCTGGCGTGCTGCGATTCATGGGGTCGCAAAGAGCTGGACATGACTGAGTGACTGATCTGATTTGATCTGATCTGATGTAACCACTTTCATTCATAAAGAAGAAAAAATCCTGGACTAGAAATTAACTACTGAGTAGTATCTGAATCTGACCCTTTTTAGTAAACTGGTGGTAGCAAAGAGGTTAATAACATTTTATCAAATCTACACCTGTTATCAGAAAGGTGGGTTCTCAAGCAATTCACAGCACAATCTGAATCACTAAGTAATGCTACACTGGTAACATCAGAGCATAAAAAGTTCCATGTAAATGAAATTATGACTGGGGATATACTACAAGTAGGGTCAGTATTTTACTTATTTTTACTTTCTCAGGCTCCATTACAATAGCCAGCACACAGCAGGTCCACAATAAGTATTCAAACCACAGAAGTAAATTTCTTAGCTGAGATTTTCTACTTAGCTGAAAAGATTTTTAAAAATTGATAAACATTCCTAAAATACATATCTTCCAGATTTTCTGAACACACAATGAATATAATTTAACTCTTACTGACTTGTTCATCATTATGAACAAGCCATTGTTTCATATTTTAAAGCAGTGATGCTAGGGTTTACGGGGCTATAACCTATAGTCCTATATTAAGTGGTTATTGATTACTGTTTTGGACCCTGCAATCTTTTTTGTTTCTTAAATTGTCTATCAGTATTTCATGCAACTAAATCTGCCTTAAAATACTTTTGTCCTAATTAAAAGCACTTGCTACAACTAGTTAGCATCATATCTTCATCAAAAGAAACTGGTTCCATACAAGGATATATATATATATATTTTTTTTTTTTTTTTCTATTTTAAAGTGCTAGAGATCCATATGTGGACTCTGTCTTCTATTTAGATTCTTTTTTATTCTTTGGTAGATCTAGATTAATTTTCCTTTAATATATAATGTATCACTTTTACCTTCGTATCTATAGAATATAATAAAATGGTAGGGAAGTTTTGAGTTGGACATGACTGAGCGACTGAACTGAACTGAATCTTCTCTATTGTTTGGATGATATTCTTCCCTAATTCACAAAAGGTATTAAACTATTCTACCTTTAAATTTTGGGAGCTTTCCAAAGATTTTTATTTCTTCTGTAACATAAATAAACAATGATCAGATCAGATCAGATCAGTCGCTCAGTCGTGTCCGACTCTTTGCGACCCCATGAACTGCAGCACGCCAGGCCTCCCTGTCCATCACCAGCTCTCGGAGGTCACTCAGACTCACATTCATTGAGTCAGTGATGCCATCCAGCCATCTCATCCTCTGTTGTTCCCTTCTCCTCCTGCCCTCAATCCCTCCCAGCAACAGAGTCTTCTCCAATGAGTCAACTCTTCGCATGAGGTGGCCAAAATACTGGAGTTTCAGCTTTAGCATCATTCCTTAAGTTCATTTTTGGTCTCAAGCACCTCATGGATTTAAATTCATTTTGTCAGAACTCTTGTCAGTGAAAGGCAGTAGAGTTAAATAGAAATAGATAAATTAAATAGAAAATAATAAAAATTTACTTGGGGCTTTGAAAAATATTTGGCATTTAAACTTACTTATATTTGAGTAAGTGTGTATGATATGTAATTCAAAAAAGTTTAAGGCAAATTATAAAAGCTGCACTATGAAGCTCTAACTATAGAAGGATCTGTCACCTAGTTCGATTCTTCCTTGAAGTTCACTCCATGCTGAGAACATGCAGTATTATTTCTCTGGCTGATGTAAAAAATATAAAACACTTTCCCTTTTTAATTGGAACTTTCATTGGGAGAAAACAGGTTCAAATATTACTTTTAAGAAAGTTTCCCTGATGGGATACAGACTATGCCAAATTCCAATAAGTGGAAACAGTGAGCACTATTAATAGGAGTTAATATCCAGTTCTCAGTTGAGCAGAGTATTAAATATTAAATATAAATTAGTTATTAAATATTAAAAAAAAAGCCCCAAAGTGAGACCTACCATAGACAAATGAAGATAATGCATTCTCAGATAATTTGGTGACTACAGTCAATTGAAGCTTTGTCTTACTAGCCAGCTGTGGTTCTGGTTCATGTTTCCCGTCATCTAGTTCTCTTTCCTTACTATTATTTTGACTATGTCAGTTAATATTTGATTCTTCATAAAGTCCATATGAAGAATGGACTTTCCACGCTTACTCCCAAATAATACATAAACATGTCATTAAGTGAGTGGAGCAAGTGTCTAGAAGTAGTGACTCCTGAATTTAAATAGCTTGAAAATCAAAGATCAAGTCTTTTATAAAAGGACAGGAGTCAGCCCAACCAATCCTGATTAAAGATTTATCCTCAGGATTGGGGAGAAAAAGCTTAAGCTCTAAAGTGAATTACTTGAGGATAAAGACTTTCAGTCTCTGAATATCTACCAAGTTCCTTGGTATTATGTACAGTACACAGAGCACATACTCATTGAGGAAGTACTCATTGAGGAAGTATGTGCCTAATGAATAAGACTAGAATATGACAGGTAAAGGAACTTATTTATTATACAGGGTTTCCAAAAGGTTATTTTAATTTTTTGAAAGCTTTAAATATGACTATTTAACGGCAAAGCATCTTTCCCCCTACAGCTGAGTTTTTTTCAGTTTTGTTAACCTTTATCAAAAGATCTAGAATAAGAAAATAAGATAATGATGTAATTATCAAAAACTTATTTAAGGATAATTTAGATATTACTGCAAATTTCTCTGCATAACTGATACTTGAGGCCAGATAATTCATTGTTGTGGGGGGCTATCATATGCATTATAAGATTATACAATGTAGAATATTTTTAGTAGTACTACTGGCCTCTATCCATTAAGTGCCAGTACCACCTCTTCAACTATGTCAATCAAATATATCTTAAGACACTGCCAAAGTCTCATAGTCGGGGTGCAAAATCATTCCTCATTGATAACCACTGGCTTTTACAAAACTCTGACAAAAACTAGGGTGTAATCATCTTTGATCTAAGCTTCTGATTTCTCTAATGTTTGATCTAGTTAATGCACAGCCTTTGGTTAAGCAAGAGAAGTCCAATCATTACGAATTTAAATTATTTCAAGAACATAGTAAAGATTAATTGTATTCATGACTTGTAATTTCTTCCCAATTGTCTTAAAACATGTCTTACAAAAAAACTACGCTTTTTGACATACTGTAATTATTGTGTATATATTTTTGGATGTTTTTAAAAGTTAACAATTTCACAAATACTTCCATATAGTAACAATGATCTACAAATATTTTATTTTACCAGCCTTATGACATACCACTGTTAATATTATTGCTCTCTCGACTATGAGAGAGATATTGAACATAATATCATGTAAATTACTTTTGGGGGGATAGGGGAGTAGTGTGCAAATAGGGGAGGATAAAATTAAATACTAACTATGACTACAGGACCAAAGAGTACAGACAGTTTTATAGCTTTTATTACATACTGAATATGAAATCTGGAAATATCTGAAGTCTTAAAACCTGCTCAGTGCTGAAGTAATTAACTGCTAAAAGGTGTATTAGAAAGATATGGTATTATATTTTAAATTTTAGTTTATCTATATTGATGACTATCATTTATCATGTAGTCCAGAGAAGGTTTCTTTTATCTTTTTGTTTTTTGCCAAATGTTCACTTTTCCATATACTCCATCTCTACACTGACTTTTCATTATCAAAAAGACTGAAACCTCTTTTAAGATCTAAACAATACTATAAAACATAAGTAAGTTATGCAAATATGAGAGATTAGGGTCACATGAAAAATTAAGAAATATAATAACCATTTCTGTATTAGTCTTATGAAAATCTATCAAGTTTGATTATTTATACAGCAAAAATGTTTAACAAATTTCAAATATAATAGGATCAGGAAAATTTATCAATATGTTAGGTGTAAAACTATCTTTCTGGAAAACTAATAAATTTCCAAAGTACAACTTTTATCTTGATTAAACCCACAAAAATAAAAACAATAAAATATCACAATGTCTTCTTTAGAGCACTAAAAAAAACCCCCCTATGATCTAAATAATAATGAGACAGACAAAAATTAAAGGATTTTGTCAAACTATATAATTCTATTTATATCTGTCAGATGTCTCACTTTAAAGGACATTGATTCCTCTTTGAATAAGCCTTTAAATGAAGTAATGGGATCAAGTGAACTAAAGTAAACTCAAGAAAATTAAATCATTTATTTCTCTCTTCACACTATAAATCATAAGTAGAATTAACTGTCCTGCAATAATGAGTAAACAATCCAGATTTTAAAAGACTAACTCTTCTAGTACAATCAGCAATTCAATGGCAAAACCTCCAAGAGATTAAGAAAGCTTTTTTAATGGAACACTGACCTAGATGAGGAAATGGGGTAATTATTCCTTGTTGCTTTGGTAAGAAAAACAAATTGAAATGCCCTGTAGAGAAGCTTCCCAAAACAACCAGGTGTTTAAAGGAATCCATGTTAAAACCCTCTATCACATATGTAATTTCTATCTTTAGTAACGACATTTATGACAACCAAAAGTTTATATGGAATATATATCTTCGTTATTGAAGCCATTATTATGGATATGAAAGTTGATGAACAATAGAGTTGTTTTGACATTATTTTTCACAGTGCTATCCTCTTATGAAGAACAATATTAATAACTTCATTTGTCTGGCAATGGTGAAGGAAGCTCACTATGCAAGGAATAAACAAAATGGTTACGACTACCACCAAGTTCATACATTTCATTATGAATAAAATCTCTCAGGTCCTTACCATGAGCCCAATTTTGACAATATGGCTATTTGCTCTGCAACCATCAGTTAGGGCAAGTAAATGGACATATACAAGAAATGACAGACTGACAATGAAGAGACAGAACAAAAGCAAGCAAACAAACAAAAACCTTTAAAACATATAACCTAAAGGCCTATCTGTGAATGTTTAATAAGAGTTACTGACATCAATAGATTTTTAGGGTATCAGTACAATTATGGATATTCATAATGATCCCTGAGTTACCAAGAAAAGGGTTCAATTATGCTCAGTATAAGTACCAGGAGGCAGGGAAATCTTTTTCATTAAATGATTAAAGTAAGGATTTTAGTACTGAATGTATAGCTTTTCTAGAAAATTCAGTTAAGTGGAACCCCTACTCCCAAATGATGACAAACGAGTATTCAATACCAACATAAAGTTCAATAAAGTTTATCATACTCAGTATCAGCTTTTGTAAAAAACAAGGAATGACACTGAGATGCAAACTTTTACTATTCCTTTATTCCTGGCCATTTTATTAAGTTATTCATGAAAACAATTTTTTAGTCAGTTTATTTTAGGGCAAGTAGCCTGTATACAGGTAATCTCAATTATTCACAAAAAGTAAAGTTCAAATAATTTCTATTTCTTGAAGAGCAGAAAACATATTTTAAAACTAATATGCAAATACCAAGGGTTATGGACAAGTCAAAAATTTAGAGACACAAAATCTAAACAATTAAAACCTATATATAACCTAAAATTTTCTGATGAACATACCCTCAAGTACTATGGAGTCAAATATTTGTAATTTATATTTTCTTTTATCTTATAATTACTTCTGTGAAGGAAGGCAATATGCTAATCCCTTATACTACCAATGGAAATGAGGTGGATGGCTTATATAAAAACTCTAAGATGCTTGCAAAAGTCTTTTTGTCTTACACTACATACCATAAGTAAGTACATAAGCCTATTATGCTTTCAACTATCCATTAAAAACAAAATCCTAATTTATAATATGAGAACAAATTAAGATGAATGTTATTGTTTAACTGAAGCTAATAAAAAACAAATAACAAGTTTACTTAACAGAATTCTGTTTAGAGTCATGAAGTATGGACAAGTCACTAAAAATAAATGGCTTCTGCAAAAAAAAAACTTTAAATATCCTGATCAAAATATTTTTTTTCCTATTAAATAATGGAATCGATTCTTTAAAACACACACACATAAAACACATTAAAAAATACTGGTTGAGGAAAAAATATTTTAACATAGTTTGAGAAATATCAGAGGTTGTTTTAAAACAACATGTAGGGTTCATTCCACACCAAGAGATTGCTGACATATTCAAAACAAAACAAAGCAAAACAAAACAGATAACCTCTCACAGTCTTATAATGATCTAAACCATTTTTAATGGAAATAATCCTAAAATAAGTTTTCTGCATTCTCAGATTATATATTGTACACAAAAGTGTATTGAACATGATGCTTTAATGCATTTGATAGCTATCCTTATATTATCTTATCTCTTAGATTATAGCCAATAGTCTCAGGGGTATCATGTGGGATACTTCTGAAATGCTTAAGGCTGTTTTACCTCTGTATTAAATGATCTCAGAGTACTTTAATTTCCTTCCCTCAGAGTGCTACCAATATGTCCTTTCTGAACAACATATAAAATGAGTATTGCAAATCTGCTGATATGAATGAAGCTTGCTGTACCTCTAACCTTATTATCATACACAATTCTAGATTAATATGTGCTGAACAAATTCCTAAATGTGGTTTCATGACATTCCTGAGGCATAAAATAAAGAGATTTTTTAAAATAGTGACTGATTTTTTTTTCAATGCTTAAAGCCTTCTCCATTTATTTACTGGTGTTTGTGTTTCAAATCTATGATATAATAGAACTATAAGTGTCAGTTATATGGGTATTACTGATTTTACCAAGTGCTGGGTGAATAAAAATAAAGCCCTTTATACTCTATTCTCTCAAGAACAGTTAAAAGCGAAGGTAAAGGTTAATTGTGAATTTAGTATAATGAAAGTTAAAAGAAGACCTTTAGATGCTAAAGGTTCTTAAGATATACTGTTAAGCATGTATCAAAAACATCTGGGGCAAGATTAAATAATTTACATGTTATTTGTGTCAGAGCTAATCCATTAAATGCATATAATTATTAATTAAGAATATCTGTAAGGTAAGCACTACCCCAAAACTACCAGTCAGAAAACAACCAACCAGTATATTGGGAAATACATAAAACTAAACCTGATAGAAACCAGGCAAACAAAATTAATTTACTTGCCCCAGCACCATGTTTGTCTACTAAAAGTGAAAACTAGATCACATAGGAAAAATAAAAGAAACATCTTTCTATTTTTCAAGCAAATTTATATGTAATTCAGGACAACAAGATTTAAAAAGGCTTTAGAAAAAGCAGGAATAAATTTTAATGCTGACAATAATAGATAGAACTTTTGGATCAACACCTACCGATTTTTTTCTATTGTTTTCCAGATCTTTGAGTTCATTCTCGATTTTTGTGATTAATTCCCTGAGTTCATCAAGATTAGTGCAAATAAGCTAAAATAAAACACAAAAACACAGCTTGATAACACATAATATAAAACACCCAAAATGTGGTAACAGAAGTTGTTTTAACACACATTGAATTCACAATTATTTGTCTTTGTAACAGTAAAATGCAAAGAAAGCTCCACAGTTGATATTTTAAAAGATATTTACTTGTTATGATGTATGAACTTCAGGCTTAGTATAAAATTAGCTGAAATTTCAACAATGGTGGTTTCATCCCACATCCCCATCTTTCAGTTTGTTTTATAATCCAGTTTTTTTTTTTTTAAACATTCTTAACTTTCATCCCAGAATGACAAAGATCTGGAAACTCACCCTAGATTTCACAAGTTACTGGATCACCTTTATGAAATGTTCCATCAAGGAGTCTCCGAGCAGGTGAATAAATGCACCCCCGGAGAACTACTGTTTTACTTTTGCTTTGGTTGCTAACTATATAACAAATTGTATCATTGCTGTTGGGACTGCTAATAAAGAGGGGTTCCAACTATATGAATATATTGAAAGAAGTTAATGAAATTAAGTATACATTCTTTGTATGATCTTAGTAGTCTTTATTAATAACGGAGAAGGTGATGGCACCCCACTCCAGTACTTTTGCCTGGAAAATCCCATGGATGGAGGAGCCTGGTGGGCTGCAGTCCACGGAGTCATTAGGAGTTGGACACGACTGAGCGATTTCACTTTCTCTTTTCACTTTCATACATTGGAGAAGGAAATGGCAACCCACTCCAGTGTTCTTGCCTGGAGAATCCCAGGGACGGGGAGCCTGGCGGGCTGCCGTCTCTGGGGTCACACAGAGTCGGACACGACTGAAGTGACCTAGCAGTCTTTAATAAAACCATATCCAAAGATAGCATCTATTGCCTTTCATAACTGTGGTTCACCTTATTTCACTCTGGAATATTGGCAAATAGTCAAAACAATTGGTCTTTAGTTATTAATTAATAATCTAATAAGTTTGGCTTAACTGCTAAATATTTAAACAGTGAAGCATTGGCACCGTAACAAAAATATTAGGAACTACATTTTAGATCTTGTAAAATTATACTGAACGTTTCAATCAGTTTGATAATATTCAACTTTTTTTCTAAAATAATTTAAGCTTATATTTAAAAAAATCTGTCATAAAAAAGAAATAGAATATTTCTAAAACAGAACTGCAATCATATACAGGGGGAAAGTTTTAGATTTAATGAAAGTCTTATAATGTGTAATACTGTATAAATGAAAAAATACTATACTTATAAAGCTATTAATTCATCATTAATTTTTTATTAGTTTCATGTTTTTAAAATTCATTACTTTCTGGTAAGGGCATGGCTTTCCTAAAAGGCATATTTTCTTTTAAAAGAAAATGAACAAAAACACAAAGCAAAAGAGGATTCCAACAAGATCATTCCTGGTAGGAGCCTCCACACTTTAAGTTGAACCATATGAAATGCTGATATGCCTTTGATCTACAAAAAAGACAATATGGTTCAATCGAATAGACTAAGAAAGAATTATCACAGATAATATAAATTATACTTAGTATTAACAATGATTAGAAACATCTACATAATTTCAAACTCACAGAACTGACAAAGCAGGGAAAACATGTATTTAGGTAACCCAAATTAACAATTTCAGAGTAGAAAACACCAGTATAACAACTAAATAATAGGATATTGCTGCTGACACATTACACACATTTGCATTTGCCAAATCTAGAATAATGGAAGAAATGCTGATGGTTAAGTAGTAAAGTGGCTAATTACGTAAGTGCCTTTAGAACTAGATAATGTCTTCAACTTCTATCATATCAATAAAGCCTCAGAACCATGTTGGCCCTACACCAGGTTTCTAGTAAGTGCTCAATGGGAACTAAACTTGTATAAACTGCTATTATGACTACCATCGGAGAAGGCGATGGCACCCCACTCCAGTACTTTTGCCTGGAAAATCCCACGGACGGAGGAGCCTGGTAGGCTGCAGTCCGTGGGGTCGCTAAGAGTCGGACGTGACTGAGCGACTTCACTTTCTCTTTTCACTTTCATGCATTGGAGAAGGAAATGGCAACCCGCTCCAGTGTTCTTGCCTGGAGAATCCCAGGGACGGGGAAGCCTGGTGGGCTGCCGTCTGTGGGGTCACACAGAGTCGGACACGACTGAAGTGACTTAGCATAGCATAGCATAGCATGACTACCATGTCAAATTTGCCATGGAACCTGCAAATGGTTACACCCCTTTCACTGAACTTGGTGTACTAGTTAATGACATGGCATGGATTTCTCATTTGTACATACAGCAAGATCAGATCAGATCAGATCAGTCGCTCAGTCGTGTCCGACTCTTTGCGACCCCATGAACCGCAGCACGCCAGGCCTCCCTGTCCATCACCAGCTCCCGGAGGTCACTCAGACTCGCATCCATCGAGTCAGTGATGCCATCCAGCCATCTCATCCTCTGTCGTCCCCTTCTCCTCCTGCCCTCAATCCCTCCCAGCATCAGAGTCTTCTCCAATGAGTCAACTCTTCGCATGAGGTGGCCAAAATACTGGAGTTTCAGCTTTAGCATCATTCCTTCTAAAGAAATTCCAGGATTGATCTCCTTCAGAATGGACTGGTTGGATCTCCTTGCAGTCCAAGGGACTCTCAAGAGTCTTCTCCAACACCACAGTTCAAAAGCATCAATTCTTCGGCGCTCAGCCTTCTTCACAGTCCAGCTCTCACATCCATACATGACCACAGGAAAGACCATAGCCTTGACTAGGCGAACCTTTGTTGGTAAAGTAATCTCTCTGCTTTTGAATATGCTATCTAGGTTGGTCATAACTTTCCTTCCAAGGAGCAAGCGTCTTTTAATTTCATGGCTGCAGTCACCATCTGCAGTGATTTTGGAGCCCAGAAAAACAAAGTCTGACACTGTTTCCACTGTTTCCCCATCTATTTCCCATGCAGTGATGGGACCAGATGCCATGATCTTCGTTTTCTGAATGTTGAGCTTTAAGCCAACCTTTTCACTCTCCACTTTCACTTTCATCAAGAGGCTTTTTAGCCCCTCTTCACTTTCTGCCATAAGAGTGGTGTCATCTGCATATCTGAGGTTATTGATATTTCTCCCGGCAATCTTGATTCCAACTTGTGTTTCTTCCAGTCCAGCATTTCTCATGATGTACTCTGCATAGAAGTTAAATAAACATGGTGACAATATGCAGCCTTGACGTACTCCTTTTCCTATTTGGAACCAGTCTGTTGTTCCATGACCAGTTCTAACTGTTGCTTCCTGACCTGCATACAGATTTTTTAAGAGGCAGATCAGGTGGTCTGGTATTCCCATCTCTTTCAGAATTTTCCACAGTTTATTGTGATCCACACAGTCAAAGGCTTTGGCATAGTCAATAAAGCAGAAATAGATGTTTTTCTGGAACTCTCTTGCTTTTTCCATGATCCAGCGGATGTTGGCAATTTGATCTCTGGTTCCTCTGCCTTTTCTAAAACCAGCTTGAACATCAGGAAGTTCACGGTTCACATATTGCTGAAGCCTAGCTTGGAGAATTTTGAGCATTACTTTACTAGCGTGTGAGATGAGTGCAATTGTTCGGTAGTTTGAGCACTCCTTGGCATTGCCTTTCTTTGGGATTGGGATGAAAACTGACCTTTTCCAATCTTGTGGCCACTGCTGAGTTTTCCAAATTTGCTGGCATATTGAGTGTAGCACTTTCACAGCATCATCATTCAGGACTTGGAATAGCTCCACTGGAATTCCATCACCTCCACTAGCTTTGTTCGTAGTGATGCTTTCTAAGGCCCATTTGACTTCACATTCCAAGATGTCTGGCTCTAGGTCAGTGATCACATCATCATGATTATCTGGGTCTTGAAGCTCTTTTTTGTACAGTTCTTCTGTGTATTCTTGCCACCTCTTCTTAATATCTTCTGCTTCTGTTAGGTCCACACCATCTCTGTCCTTTATTGTGCCCATCTTTGCATGCAATGTTCCTTTGGTATCTCTGATTTTCTTGAAGAGATCCCTAGTCTTTCCATTCTGTTGTTTTCCTCTATTTCTTTGCATTGATCACTGAAGAAGGCTTTCTTATCTCTTCCAGCAAAGCTCAGAGCAATTTTCACTTGCATTTAGCTGTCTCATTATACATGGAGTAAAGGTACATTTTCTTTGTACTTTGTAGAAACTTAGAGTAACAATGAAAATATATACCCCTATACCTGAACACATCCTAAAAAATTTAAGATCTTTTAATTAGCAATTAGTCATGAGATCAGAAAATATTTATATTTCATTTAAGGAAACAGATAACGTAGTTCTGAAGTCAAACTATTAATTATTTCTATACCTTAAGAGCTATATATTAAAAAAATTCTTTCCTAGTTAGCAGGCTGTATTAAATCAGTGCTTCTCAAACTTCAACGCACATAAGAGTCACTTGGGAATCTTGTTAAAATGAGGTTTTTGATTTAGTAGGTCTGAAGTGGGACCTAGGATTCTACATTTGTAACAAGTTCCAAGGTATGCGCTGCAAATCTCACATTTTTGGGCAATTATGTACTAAATGATTATGAATTACAAATCTGCATGGTCACAGAAACATTTGGTAGTATGGAGTTAAATGAGTACAAAATTTAAAAAGATTTATTTTCAAATAGGGGATGGAATACTGAATTAAAAGCAAAAAATGTTCAGTTAATGCACAAACGTTCCTTAAATGCCATAATTCAAACAAATTTTACTGAATTTGAGGGTTAAATATTTTTAGCAATATTTACTTTGAACTTATCTTAAAGTGACTTAATACCTACCTAACAATTTATACTCTTTAAGTACTAATATATACCGCCCTCTACATATATATGTAATATGTAATACATATACTCCAAATATAGAGTCAAGTTATTAGAAAATTCTTGTATGGGAACATTATTCTAAATTTGTTACTTATCATTTTGAGGTTATATTTTGAGGGAAAAATAATTATGTCATAATTATCATTTTGAGATTATATTTTAAGGGAAAAATATTTATGTCAATTCTGTCATTTATATACTCTTTACAAAGTAAGGTCTGTGTATGTGTGGCCTTTTTTGTGTGTGTGTGGGCTTTAAACTCAGCTTAATTTCAAATGATGCTTTTAAAAATAAAATCAATCCAATAAGAAAAGTTCACTTTAATAAGGAGAACATAAATTTTTTTGAACAAAGCATAAACACCTTATTAAGACCTCCTTCTCATTACCTTAAATTTGGGGGAGGGGGGAAATCTAGGGCTTAGTGCCTCCAAAAGTGAAAGAAAGCTCCACAGCAGCTTGGGTTATAGTCAGGACACACTGCCAACACTCAAAGAGAAGGTTTTCAGTCATACTGCAGAGGTTAACAAGAAGAGTTTTATCTCCCAGGAAGAACCTCTTCAAGGTTGTTAAACTCTCCCTCAAATTAATCTTTCACTTGGTGCAACTCGTGACAGTCACAAAATCATAAATTTTAGAGCTGAAAGGGACCAAAAGAAAAAAAAAGTAATTTTGTCCAAACCTTGGCCAAGGCTAAAGAGGAGTATCTCCAATTCACACACAAGCTAGTTTAACAGAGATTAAGTGACCAAAGATGACACACTCATAGAGGAATACCATGGAACCTAGGACTCCTGTTCCTCTTACATCATATTCTTTAAGGGTTCTCTCTAAGCAAAATAAAACAAATTAAAAAAAAAAAATCTAACAGTAATTTGAACGTGTATTATAGTTTTGAGCTTTACAGGTGGCACCAGCGGTAAAGAATTCGCCTGCCAGTGCAGGAGCCATAAGAGATGCAGTTACTATTCCTGGGTGGGGAAGATCCCCTAGAGAAGGGAATGGCAATCCACTTCAGCACTGTCTGTAAAATCCCATGGACAGAGGAGCCTGGTGGCTACGGTCCATGGGGTCGCGAAGAGTCGGACAGGACTGAACGACTGAGCATCACATTATAGTTTTAGGAATTAATTTATATCTAAGCTTTCATATCTATTAAAGTATTAAAAGGCCCTCTCTCCAACTCAAGAAGCAGATATGTGTGTATATAGTCTATAGAAATAAGTGTATATGGTGGAGAAGGGGAGGTCCTGTAGAGATCAAAAGAACTCCATAATCACATCTCAGAAAAATTACAAAGTAAATCACTATTTTAAGCTACATATTATGTCCTTCAGGTATAAATTCAATAGGTTTGAGAGATATTTACTTTATTTGTTCCAAAAAGAACGTAAGTAAGATAGCATACACAACTAAAACAATATGGTAAATTACATTAAAAAACAAAGGGAAATGCAGAGAAGTCAAAATGAATAGGTCCAAATAAAATGGATCATGTTCACTACCATTCTAATAAAACATTCCAATAATTTATTATAAAGTTATAAGAAAAAAACTAAATGCATGGTGTAAATTCAAAATCTATATTATATTTAAACTAAAATTATATTGACATCTGTTAAAATTATTAGGACAGAACATTCCTTCTCACTTCTTATGATCATTCAGCAATAATGACTACTTCAAAACCTGCAAATAAAGATATCATGAGCAACATGACAAGTCTGATTAATAAATCAAAACATTTTTATACCACTATATGAGTAAAAACTGGTGTTTCTCTCAAGGTACAATATATAAAAACAGAAAAAAATTTCAGGGGGAAGTAAAATTCCATGATGTTAAAAGTGAAATAAAAAGCTGAAGCTGAAAATACTCATTTTAAGAGGCAGCAATTCAAAATAACAATATAGTCAAAAGGTCCTTAACTCTGTGAGGCAGTAAAATTCTAATTTTAATTTTGATCCCAAATTGTCACATTGAGGACAGTACTTTATTTCATATCCCTTAGTTTCTCCATTGGTTAAATGGAGCAACAGTGTTTTTTTCAGAGGTATGTTAAGGATCATTGAGTTTATGGTTATGCTAAAAAACAATACTTCTATATAAATCTTAGTCAACACCTGGATTCTGGATTTTCTCTGCAAAGAAGCCTTTAGAATAAATCACACACATGGAATAGGAGCAAGCACACATGACATGGAATATGTCGGTTACCAATAAAAAGCAGAGTCATGGTACCTAAGTCTCTTAAATTATTTTAAAACTGTATCTTATTGAGACTTGACAAACTACATTTTAGGAATACTTTCTATGACTCTGTTATAACTGTGCACAAAAAGAAAATTCACATAATATTAGGCTTCTCTTTCAAATATTAAACATATTAATATTCTTGGTAAAAGTTAACTTTATTAATAAAATCAATATTTACTTTTCAATCTAACAGTCTTCCTTGTACTACAAAACTGATATAGAAAAACAAAAAAATAGTCTAGTCAATTTAACAAAGTAATCAGTAAAATTGTTAAAAGTGACACAAAAGCTTAAATCACCCACATGCTGATGACTAAAAATATTGCCTGACTTTTTGAAACTATTGCTAAGTAAAAACATGGCAACTTCCCCTATATGCCAAATGTGTAACTCCCGACAGCACTATAGTAAGAAGGGCTAAGCACAGGTTTTCCCTCTAATATAATGATGCAAATACTACTATTTGGTTTTTCACTTTTCAAATACTTGTAGGCTTAATGATGAAATCTGACCAAATCTGAGACTTATTCCAAGCTCTTAAGTTGCTGGGTAAAGTGGTAAAGGTCAGTAATAAATGTTCTTTAACTAATAATTAATTGATTTTCCTACTCATAAATACAGAACTGTCTGAAGCATCTGACATGCTTATTTAAAAAATAAGATAATAAAACATTAAGTTCTATCACTTAATCCTGACAACCTTATGAGATGGGAACTATTATTATTACTCCACTGTACATATGAGAAATTAGAGGCTTTGAGCAGTTAAGTAAGTTACAGAGTTAGTGCTAAGATGGCATTCTAACCCAAGTAGCCTGGTTCCAGAATCCACATGCTTAAGTACTATCCAGATTATTAATATCAGAGACATTACTTTACCAACAAAGGTTCGCCTAGTCAAGGCTATGGTCTTTCCTGTGGTCATGTATGGATGTGAGAGCTGGACTGTGAAGAAGGCTGAGCGCCGAAGAATTGATGCTTTTGAACTGTGGTGTTGGAGAAGACTCTTGAGAGTCCCTTGGACTGCAAGAAGATCCAACCAGTCCATTCTGAAGGAGATCAATCCTGGAATTTCTTTAGAAGGAATGATGCTAAAGCTGAAACTCCAGTATTTTGGCCACCTCATGCGAAGAGTTGACTCATTGGAGAAGACTCTGATGCTGGGAGGGATTGAGGGCAGGAGGAGAAGGGGACGACAGAGGATGAGATGGCTGGATGGCATCACTGACTCGATGGATGCGAGTCTGAGTGACCTCCGGGAGCTGGTGATGGACAGGGAGGCCTGGCGTGCTGCGGTTCATGGGGTCGCAAAGAGTCGGACACGACTGAGCGACTGATCTGATCTGATCTGAGACCCTCTGAATCAAGAATGGACCATTAGAGGATGAAATCCAGGATTTTTCATTTTTAATAAAAGTATAAGTTTCTTTTTATGCCATTGAACATTTGAGAACCACTGATATAACTCCTAGGAAAAACTGGTACAGACATGGTCAGTCTCATTATAATATACACACAAATATAAATACAACAGGCCTTTGACTGTTTACAGTGTATACTTTAAATAGGAGTGGGATGATTACTGTCTTGTCCTGAGGTATAGGTATCACTTGTTTATATGAATAAACATGGATTCTTTCTGAAGCAAACAGGCTTGCACGTTTCATCTAGCTAAAAAAAAAAACAACTATCAAATTAAAAAGTAGTTGAGGTCAAAGACAGGATTTACTTTTTCAATTCACCAGAATCTTAAAAAAAAAAAAAAAAAAAAAACTTAGTGCAATTTAATCCCTGGACATGTTTCTGAAGTACTAAATGTCATATTGTTAGAGCTTTTTGAGAAAGAAATAAATTCACTTCTTTGTTTTATAATAATCAGACTTCTTACATGTGGGAGACTTTCAAATAATTAAAGAAACTATCACAGAATTATTCTGAAAGGCAAAACTCTAAGTTCTGCATGTAACAACAAAGTTTTCTAGTGACTAATATTATCTCCTATTCTTTGCTTATTTGAAGCAAATGACCTATTTCTTGGAAGATGGCTGTCAATTTTCTTTCTCAATACTACCATGGTATTTAAATTATAAATTAGGAATAAGAACACTTGTTCTCATAAGTCTATTCCCCATCCATAGCCCCACCCACCCCCAACACACAGCCCTGCCCTCTTTCCAGAAAACCTTAAGAGCCAGGAAGAGGATGTTGTTTATTTTAAACAGTTCAATTCAGCAAAACATGTACTTTTGACCTTCAGTTTCTGAGTGGTAAGCAAATGGTCAGTAACTAACTAAAAGTATCACTTAAGACAGTGTTTTTCATACTTTTTTGCCCAGAACTCATGGTCAAAAATACATTTTACACTGCATGTCGGTAAACACACACAATGGAAACCAAAGTTTTATGAAATAACATTACCTTTACTATATTTGACACACTCTTAAAATTTCTATTTTAATTGTGTTAGCTTAAAAAAGAAATTCTGGCCATGTAATATACTAAATTAATTTTCATGCCTCACTAATGAGTACCACCTTCAATTAAAAAAAAATACTTTATGCAGCATTACTTACTACATATAAAAATCATCCATTTAATATAGGGATGAAGGCAAATATCAACAATGGACCAAATTTGTCTTGAGATTCATATTCCCAGGATAAATACTTTGAGGTATTAAGGAAAAAAATAAGTGGGAGAAGCACAAAATCAGTGGAAGAATGAATAACCATATACTATTGTAGCATTAAATAAGGCGCACAAGCAATGGTAGAAACGTCTCTAAATAAAAAGTAAATACTTTTTTTTTCTTTTTACTGAATATGCTGGAACCAGGGTTACTTTATATAAAAGGATTCTGTAGAAATTATTCATCCTAAAGGATGTCATTAAAAATATTCTAAAATACTAAGAGAAAAACATATCTGTTTTCTTCATTGTTCATTTAAAAGTATTAAATTTGACCAGTTATTAACTTCCACTAAAAGAAACCACTTCTAAAATAGAAATTTTACTTAAAAAAAATGATGTGTCTACATTTTTGGATATACATAATTGTTAAACTCATATTACATATTATCAATATTTTCACAGTTATTACTCCTTTATTTTCTTTGTTATACTCACAGAAATTCATTTTAACATCACTTATATTTTTTGGAATTATTAGTTTTATAATCTAAACCAACCAGAAATAGATAGGACACACTACTACAAGAAAATTTTTAGAGAGTCATTTGTTGTAGAAAACATCTTTTATAAAGTAGAAAATAAAAATATTATTTAATTAAGGCAAATTTCTCTGCTTATTCCAGTATCAGCTTCAAACAGAAAACTCTTCACATAATCACACAGAACATAAAAGTACATTTTTTTCTTTTTGCAGAAATGTTTAAAAACCATTCAGTTAATATTCTCTCTGAAGTTCATATATAGCTGTGTTAAAAAAAAAAAAAAAAAAACACCCTGTTTTTTAAGTTAATAAATCTATCATTTCTACAGTGCCCAAATAAATTAAAACAGATCACCTAGGCAATATTAGCATGTACAAACTAGAGTTTGTTTTTGGAAGACTTTCATTTAAACATTTATATATATGTGTGTGTGTGTGTATATGTATATACACACACATACACTATATGCTGTACTGTACTTAACAGTTCAACATATTTCTATTAAACCACTTCTATAAGATAGCATAGCATAAAAAACCACAGATTTTTTTAATATCAAGACAAAAAGAGAGGTAAAAATTTCTGAAATACTAGCAGATTAAATCATTGCTATGTCTGCACTTGCAGGGAAAATGTCATAGTTGGAAATATTTCATTTAAGTATTGTGTGTTATGGCAGAATTTGGCCAGTCTCTTGAGGAACAATATAAACACAGATATAAAAAATTAAACTGAAAAACTTTGAGACAAAATTGAAACATTTACCTGAAATTCTGGTACAGTAGGTGACTTTGTGACAGTTTTCCTCTTCTTTGTGATTGCTTTTTTAGATATGGATTTTTTTCCTTTCAAGATTAAAAGAGAAAAGCTTCATAATGCTGTTTATAGCATTTCATTAACAAAAAGCAAATTACATAGAACCTTGAAAGTTAAATTATAACTAACAGATGGCTTCTAGTGAGTCAAATAAAAATGATGAATCAAAACAAGCCCCAGCAAAAGCAAACATCAAACTATAACTACCCATAACAGACATATTAACAAATGGTGTTTTCTTAACAGCCAAACTATTATAATCTCTAATGTGTTGCACAGTACCAGAATTTATTACAATAAGATTTAGAAAATAAAAAGTCATATTACTACTGCTTAGTTAAAATATAACTCACAGCTTAAAATGAGGTTACGTAAGGGGAAAAAAAACCCTTACCTTTAACAACGACTTCTGTAGTCAGGAACTTGTACAGAACTATACTCTGAAGACTATGGTCTTTATTCAACCTAATGTGAAAATCCTCTCAGTAGCTTAGGAAACAAGATTTTCCTTCTATCACTTTAGCTCTGCACTCCCCTAATGGGCTGCTGTTGGCAGTATTCAATAACCAGTTTTAAAACAAGGTAAACATTTCCCTTTAAAGTACACCTCATCATTTGTGCAATCAGAAACCACAGGGAAAGATAAATCCATATTCTTAAAGAATTTCATTTTATAGCATAAAGTATATATAATCTATAATATGTATTTAAACAGACTAAAGAAATACATGCATACATACAGCCTCCATCTTATTTTAGTAAGGAACATATTAAAGGAAATGTTTTTCCCCATTTATAATTGGCAAAATCAATTAATAAACAAACACAAGATACAGTACAATTTATGGGGACAACAAAGAATTATAAAATGGAAACCCTGCCCTCCAAAAATTTACAATGTAAGGGAATAAAAAATTAAAGTTAATTTTAGCTCACAATCATTTGTATGCTGCTTCTGCTGCTAAGTTGCTTCAGTCGTGTCCGACTCTGTACGATCCCGTAAACGGCAGCCCACCAGGCTCCCCCACCCCTGGGATTCTCCAGGCAAGAACACTGGAGTGGGTTGCCATTTCCTTCTCCAATGCATCAAAGTGAAAAGTGAAAGTATTTGTATGCTAAAATCAGTTTAAAAACTATTTTTTCAAAAGAGAAAACTGCTATACAATAATCCCTATTGTTCTTTTCTAAATATTTTAATAGGTATGATGATTTTGCATGAAAACAATCAATCTGATTGCAGCATTTTATTCAAGTCATAAGCACATTCTAGTTTACATAGTTTATATAGTTGTATTTTCTTCTGTATTTGTAAAATCAGATCACAGAACTGTAATCTGAATCATTTCTAACTTTGACTCAATAGAACCCAAGTATACCACACTTGAACTACTGCAAATTTTCAACTGCTGAGATTCATAAGGGTTTTGTTTTGTTCTAATAGGTAACAACCTGCTACTGACTTTTGCTTTTAATTAAATTTAAGAACCTAACATTTATTTTATTTTCTCATTATTCTTATTTGCTTATGTGCTCA
The DNA here is from genome assembly GCA_935064755.1 of Tragelaphus eurycerus. NCBI lineage: Eukaryota > Metazoa > Chordata > Mammalia > Artiodactyla > Bovidae > Tragelaphus > Tragelaphus eurycerus. The sequence goes on along the minus strand of CAKXYN010000015.1, from coordinate 12,457,893 downwards.
CACAGTACAAATATTAGAACTAAATTTATACAAAAATAGGTACGTGGGTGGGCTGCTTTAGCAATATCCGAGAAGTGATTCCCAGGTGGTGCTACTACTAAAGAATCCACCTGCCAATGCAGGAGATGGAAGGGACGTGGGTTCAATCCCTGGGTCCGGAAGATCCCCTGGAAGAGGAAGTGGTAATCCACTCCAGTATTCTTGCCTTGAAAATCCTATGGACAGAGGAGCCTGGCAGGCTACAGTCCATGGGGACCACAAAGAGCTGGATATGACTGAGCACTATCATACTATATAACACAGCTAATAACTGATTTCTAAACTGGGTGCAATAGGTAACTCTCAAGTGGACTGATGAATCTGAACACCAAAATATCTCTCCTCTGAGACATGCTACCTTTACTATTACCGAAAGTTTATAGGAAAAGATTTAATTGCTTGCTGACTTAGGACAGTTTGAAGGAAATGAAATCCTTTCTCATTCCTATTCCCCACCCCTCAGAATGCCTCTAACTTTTAAAAAATAATTTGATTTTGTATTTACTAATTTATAAGCACAACAGAGGACGTTTTTGATATTTCCAATCAATCTGATATTATTGCCACAGAGACACTAAACTTAGGTAATAAATTCTCAATTAACTAACAACCACTCTATTTGAATAAATTAAGCAGCTGAGGTGGTTACTGGGTACCTCCTTTCATCACGTCATTTAGATAACTTAAATGTTATTAAGATTTCTTAAACTGGAAGTAGTATTGGGAGTTTTGGAACTAACTACCTGGGTTGGAATTTTAGCTCTAACCACTTACAAGCTGTAAGACCTTGAGCAAATTATTTTATTTCCTTGTGCAGCTTCACTAAAACAGGGATAATATTACCAACTTTGTGAGAATTATACAAGTTAAAGTATGCTAAAAAGCTTAGACTACTATTAGGCACAGGGTAAATCATCAACACGTCATTAGTGGTTCTCATCTGCCTTAGATACGTTGTGATAAGAGTTTAAACAAAATGTTAATTATTTTTTAACCTTCAACTTATTTTATTACTCCTTCATTTTAATTCTTCTTGTTCTAATGTTCTCTATGTTACCATTCAACTTTGTACATTTATCAATTAATGTTAACACTTAGTATACAGTGTTACAATTATCTGTTTACATGTTTCTCTTCCTTACTAGATTGGGAATTACTGACAACAAAAACCCCATTATTCATTTTGTATACAAGTTAAGATCCTTAAATATAAGAATCCTACTCTTCATCAGAAATGTTCAGTCTGGGGGTAGGAAAAGGAAGGCAGGTAACTGTTTACAATTCTGAGTCCATTTTATAACGAGGAAAACACCGACAAAGAATGTAAGTAATTTATACAATTTACCAGAGTTTCACAACATGACCTAGGAATGGTAGTAAGGAAACTAACATTTATTGAGTGCTTACTATGTGTCAGACACTTAGTAAGGTGATATATAAATTATCTCAGTTAATTCTCAAAGAAACCTTCCAAGGTAGGCAAGACATCCATTTTAATGTGGGATAAATGAAGATCAAAAGGTTCTTAACTTACTTAAGTGTTACACTATAATAAGTAATCCCCACAGCCAGGGACTCTTAACTCCAAAGTTCATGCTCTTTCCATATGTAATTCTAACCTCTTAAAAATCATAGTTACCATTTATTGATTCCTACCATGTGCCAGGCACTATGCTAGGTACCATGCATTTGCTATTCCATTAATTTTTGTGAAACTACAGCAAGATAAGTATTAGCTCATTTTTCACAGAGAAATAAACAGGCTATAATCAGGTAAATAAATTAACAGAGAACTTATAACTAATATGCACTGAAGCACATATTTGTACTAGATATGTCTCACTTCAAAGCTGTGCTCTTTTTATGATAAAATACTGCATTTTTTCAGACTTCCTGCAGGGGTGTAATTTGTATTTGACTGGTTTCAGAACATTCCTTTAATTATGCTTATAAGATTTGCATATTCACTATTACTTAATATCTTTGTCCCCAATGGAACAATGGCAGTAAAACATGTATAATATCATATAAATGAATCACCAGTCCAGGCTCGATGCAGGATACAGGAAGCTTAGGGCTGGTGCACTGGGATGACCCAGAGGGATGGTATGGGGAGGGAGGTGGGAGGGGGGTTCAGGATGGGGAACACGTGTACACCTGTGGCGGATGCATGTTGATGTATGGAAAAACCAATAAAATATTGTAAAGTAAAAAAATAATAATAATAAAAATAAATAAAAACAAAGTTTCCTGTATTCATCAATAAAAATTAACTGTTAACTATTGCTTTTAAAATGGAGAATGGAATACTATAAAACCACACAGCCTTTATTTGGTAATCTGTTTTTGCTCCAGGCAACCTACCCCAGTATTCTTGCCTGGGAAACCAATGGACAGAGAAGCCTGGCAGGCTACACAGTCCATAGGGTCACAGAGCTGGAAACAACTAAAAAACAACAAGCTATATAGAGGGCAAGTTATATACTCCCCCCCCCCAGGGGGCTTACTTGATCATACCTAGAATTTTACACCCATTGCCCTAAGTCACCTGGTCTCATAAAGTATAACTGTCAAAAGCAAATTGAAAACATACAAAGAATTTCAACACAATTCCTGAGCCTAAAACATAGACATGGCAAAAAAGTATCAACATGCACCTCAAAATGGAAAAGGAAACCTAAATATGGCCTCCTAATTAATGATATAAGCACAACCTAATGAAGTTTTTAAAAATTATGCTTAGATCAGCTCTAGAAGGAAGCCTAACTTAACAGGGAAAGATAGAATTAAAAATACAGATTTACACTATAACTTAGGCATAGAATTGTAGTCATCAAGAATAAGGAGATACACTTCATCAGAAAAATTAAGGTGACTATCATTCTCAATCCAACTCTTTCCTCCGTCTCATTCTTCATTTTTACCGTCACCTGGTATCCCTGCCTGTATTCACTCCTTGGCTTCTTGAACTACTCAGACTTCCACTTCAATGCTCCTGGATTCAGCATTCTCATGTTTAAAAACTATTCAACACACATACTTCTATCTCAGTACTTTCATTTTAGGGATCCTGATGTGAATGAATACTAAGACACTGATCACTATACTAAGACACTGATCACTGTTAAAATTGGAAACCCAGGGGCATTTGTATTATCAGCAATTCTGGTAAGTGCCTGTTACATTGTAAAGTCATAGAAAGTCTAAATATGATTTTTATTTACTAAATGTCCATATGTTGGCTAATATATTCTTTTTAAGTTGGCATTTTACTTTTATTTATTCTAAGACTTAGATGAGACTTAAAAGGCTTAGAATAGTGCCTTGTAAGAGTATTGGGTTTTGAGGGGTGGGGGAAGTAGAAGGCATTAAAATAAAAGGCCATGGAATATAATCAATTCTTTCACTCCCGTATCTTGGCGTCTTGAATTGGTTCTCTAAGAATTTTCTCCATAAAGACACATATCTATAGTAATATTAACACAGAATTATACAACTGTTTGAAAAATATGGGCTTGGGTTTATTTGATTATACAATATAATCAAATATTGTAGATTACATTACTTTCTCAGTCATTCCCTATAAGCAGCTCATTACTTTTTATACATTTGATATATTTTATTTCAAACTCATTTCCCAGACTGCATTCCTAATTCAATTATCTAAAACAGCACCACAAACCCAGAAAGCGATCATCCCCAAATGGCTTCTAAACCGTCAACTTTTCAACTTTTTCCTTAAGTTCTTCTCTAATTACTCTACTTTTTCTCAGTGAAACTTTGCTTATTTATATCTCCATGGTTTTGCTCACTTATTAACCACTTTCATCTACCCAATCCCCCTTATTCTTCAAAGTCCTTCATCCTCTATAAAATCATACTATAGAAAACATTGATTTACTCTCTCTGACCTTTGATTGTATGGTCTTTACTGTATACTTAACAATTATTAAATGAGGCTATTTACTAATCTGAATCTTAATTTCTTCACTTATAAGAAAATAACAACACTTGTCCTGTTTAATTGGTTTAGATGAACTACACAAAATGATTTGGTTGAAAATAATGACCATGTAAGTAGGGAAAAAACCTTCCAAACCAAACTGGTTTAAATAAATAATTTAAAAATATCACAAGCTTTTTCATAACAGTCAGTGTATTGTGAATCATTTCTGTTTATTTTTTCAGGTTTTATAAAAAATCCTGTCATTTTAAAAATTTATAACTCATTTCAGTCAACTCTATTTGCTCTATACAACCTACAATAGTATGTTACTGAAAACAACCGAAATGTCCATTAAGGAAGCTGGTTAAATGAACTACACAATACACTTAACAGAATCCTAGGCATCCATTTAAAATGATGGTACAGAGATCTATTTATTGCACAAAGATGTTCATGGTAAACTGTCATGTGGGCAAAAAAGCAGACTGCAAAATGGTATGTATAGTATAATCCTACTCAAAAATAAAAATGCTTTCAAAGAATATGAAAATACATGCTAAGTGGTAAATCTTAGTTATTAATATATCTTGGAGAATCATATTATGTGTGTTAATTTATTCATTCAATAGACTCCTACACAATGTGTTAGTTATTGTGCTAAGTATTAGGGAGCAAAACCAAAAATAATCCTTCTATTCTCAAGGATGTTATAGAAATGAGGGGAGACAAGCATCAAAATAACCTAGAAATAAATGCAACTACTAAGAATAAATTTTATAAGTATTATGAAGGAGAAGTATCTGATGCTCTAAGTATGCACAAATGGGAAAATGACAATGTTTTTAAATTCTATAATGTTTCTAAGAATAAGGAACAGGTTTAAAAAACTGAAAATAAATTCAAAATTTACAAGGCAGAAAGAGGGCTTCGCTGATGGCTCAGTTTGTAAACAATCCACCTGCCAGTGGAGGAGACACAGGTTCAATCCCTGGTCCGGGAAGATTCCACATACTGCAGAGCAACTAAGCCTGTGCACGACAACTACTGAGCCCATGTGCCCTAGAGCCTGTACTCTGTAACTAGAGAAGCCAGTGCAATGAGAAATCAGTGCACTGCCACTGTAGAGCAGCCTCCGCTTGCTGCAACTAAAGAAAAGCCTGCACAACAATAAAGACCCAGCACAGCCATACATAAACAAATTAAAAACAAAATTATATTTTAAAAAAGCAGAAAGAAAAGTTTAATTCTGAAAATAGACTAAAATGTTTATGGGTCACAAAACTGCCTCAGTGCACTAAAATTAGCAAATCATTTTCACTCCATTTGTCTTTGTGCCTTCTACTAAAAATCATCTGCCACTACAGTAAGGTTTTACTGAACTGAAGATTCCACCAAAATTTCAGGCACGTGTAATCAACAGAAAATGGACCAGGTTGACTACGTAAATCCAGACCAACCACATTTAGTCCACCCTAAATAGAGGTTCATAAATCAGCGATGGATGACACAGCTTATCCCAAAGCATATTCTACAGCAAGGGTCCCCAATCCCTGGGCCTCAGATTGGAACTGATGCAAGGACTGGTGCTGGGTCTCGGCTTGGTAGGAACTGGGCTGTACAGAGAGTGGCAAGTGAGCAAAGCTTCCTGTGCCACTGCCCGCCCCATTACTACGTGACCCATCACCCTCCCCAGCTACTCCCACCCCCGCCCATGGAAAAAGTGTCGTCCCTGGTGCCCAAAACTGCTGTTCTACAGATTATTATTACTTGAAAAAAAGTTCTGTATTCAAGTAAACTTGAAAAATACTAGGTTAAACAAAACTAAACAGTTTTCTTCAAGATTTTCTGGAGTCCTTAATACACCAGCTTAGAATCATATATGTGTAATTCTGAAGTCCAAAAGTTTCTGAAAACTAAAATTTTAAAAACAGCTTATATCAAAACATGATAAAGTGTTATGAGGTTCTTTATAGTCTTCATCTCATTTAGACTATCCATACATTTTCCTGTAGAAATAATACATTTAATTACAGGGGTTGCCCTAAGGTCCACTGGGGATGTTATTTAATAAATATTACATGCATCAGTATACCCTTCTAAAATCTGAAAATTTCTGAAATATGTGGTACAAAGTTTTGTAAGCTGCACTGTGGACCTGTATTAATGCAAAATGTGAATCTATAAGAGGAATAGTTCCCAAACCCATGACCATGAGACTCACATAAAAAGAGTAAGAAAGAAAACACTGGATTAGGATATGCCCAAAACCAACTATAAAAGGCCCCGATGTCACATATCTAATAAAAAAAAAAGCTCAGGGCAAAGTCTCAGAAAGACAAGTATCCAGAATGATATAAAACAAATGTTTTGTTGTTATATCTTTTTATGTAATACTGTTATGACAGTAAGCAGTTCAGTGTCCAATGAAGAAAAATAATTGGTCTATGCTTACTCAGTACTAACAAGGAAGAGGAAAACTGTATTAGCCAGATGGTAGTATTTTTGTCATTGAAAACTGACTTTCTAAAATTTGCTCTGAAGAAAAAAAGAGAAAGTGTACAGGCAAGTGCATTATTTTCTTCTACTTCATGCTGCAAGCCTTTTCTTCCCAACAACAGACTCTGAGAACCTGCACAAGTACTCACTGAATTTGGTTTTGAGTTTTTTTCATATACTTGTTTAGAACTGGACCTGCAACTCCCACAAATTTTATATCTGACCTACACACACACCGAACTTTCATTTAAAAAATGTAGCAACACTTTGTGTGTTTACAATATAAACTCCTTTTAATTCAATCCTCAGTAGCTAATGTTTTTCTTCTGCAACTGGTAGTCTGTATAGGAGCTACATCAATATCTATTCTATAAACCATCATAAATAAGTCATAATTACATTTGAATACCTGAATCGTAGGTCATAAATGAACACTTAAAAGGTTTTAGGTGACAATAGTATTAATAAAACTACATACTTTAGAATTGAAAAAAGTTTTTAAATTTAAAAATATTACTTAACTATTTTTGAGGCTAACATTTCAAAGAGAACTTGGCAAATAAGTCAAAATAAATTTATATAGCCTAATGGATTGCTTGTAAAATTTAATGGATTTATTACTGAAAGTTACCTTAAAAAAAAAAAAACTGTACCTTTTTATCATATAGATTATTGTGGATCACTCTGCAATTTTTAGTTCAACAAATTAAGCCTGTTCTTGATAGTAAATTTTATACTATTTCTTTATCAATTATATATTACATACACATTTTAAAATATTTAATTGTATTTAATGATTTAAACAACTAAGGTATAACAACTATATCAACTAAACAAAGTTCACTTCCCTCATTTGCCAACTCATTAAGTTATTGTCAAATCTTAATTATCTTTGTTACTGAGGGAAAAAGTAAAAAACTGAAACCCACAAATGATGATAAACCACAACTTGTTTCAGTAAAACATTCAAGCTTCTCCCAATCCGGCAACATTTTCTTAGGGTTAATTAAATGAAGCTTTTATCTCATCTATCCTATTGGTAACTGAGACAGAAATTGATTAAATGGCAAACAACAGGAAAAGCAAAAGCACCTGAGTAATTTAAAATGCAGCGCAATCACTCACTGAAACCTTTATTCCTAAGATTTTCTTGTTGTTAACATTCAAACAGGCTTTTGACAAATACAGTGAGTACTTAAATTTGGTGTAAGACAAACTTACAAATCCTTAAAACAAATAAGCTTCATAAGTTATTAAAGTAAAGTAGTCGCTCAGTCGTGTCCGACTCTTTGCAACCCCATGGACTGTAGCCTACCAGGCTCCTCTGTCCATGGAATTTCCCAGGCAAGAGTACTGGAGTGGGTTGCCACTTCCTTCTCCAGGGACTCTTCCTGACCCAGAAATTGAACCTGGATCTCCAGCATTGCAGGCAGATGCTTTAGCATCTGAGCCACCAGGGAAGCCCATCATAAGTTATTGCTGCTAAGCTGCAGTTGACCTAATTTTTTCCTTATAGACAACATTTTTTTCTGGATATGAAAATATATACTAAGACAACTTTTCAGAGTGCTAAAAATATATAATGTGGGAAAAAACTAGGACCTAGAAAGATAATCTAACTTGCCTTGGTTTAAGAAGCTAGTTGCTATGAACTTTAGTTCTAGGAATGATAGCTCCTGATATCAGTGCTTTGTCCATTGCACAGAACTGCCCTTAAGCTGGGGAAAAAACACTTCTTAAAAAGGATGGCAAGGATCACTTATGGAGAAACTGGTCCAGAGAATGTTCAAAGATTTTCAACTGAGAATTAAATTCAAATGTATTACATCGGTATTTTGTTGTTGCTAGTACTTAAAACCTCTTCTGCTCTGGGTTTTAATTATGGGGACTAATATAAAACTTGACATTCACACACACCTACACACAATACATATTTCATTATGTCAATCAGAGCTTTCCATGATGCCTAACTGAAAGAACTACTTGAAGTATGCTAAAATGTAACCATTGTCCATTTGTGTCAGCTTACCAGATTTGTGCTTCTTGTGTTTTGCTTTCTTTTTGATGATCAGTAACTTATTCTGGATCTCAGGTTTGTAAGACTTGAATGCAAGGGAATGAAGACTTTCACGCTTTCTCTGTAAGTTTTCATTCAAAATATCTTTCAATTTCTTTTTTTTCTTTTTCTTCTTTTTTTTGCCCTCATTTTAGTTAGTTTGAGTTTCTTGTGGCTCTGCAGTGACTGTTCTAATAGAATATCCCTTACAACTTTGTGGCAGTTAATGTCTGGATGATCACTGTGGCTTCCATTTACATGTATCTGGCAAGATTTCAGAGCATTTTCTTTTAATGGACTGGGTTCAGGCTTTACTCTGGAAGCTTCACCATATTTTTCCTGATTTTCTATAAACCTTATTTCACCTGGACTGAGAGGCTCTCCAAAGCTTGTAACCTCCCCTGGACTTCCTGGTTTCTCTAAATTTTCTTTACAACAATCAGTTATATTCATTTCACAGGGCCTGCGAATTCTAATTTCACAGTTAGACTTCACTTCTGTTTCGATAGAGATGTCATGATTAAATAAGTTCATTTTAGCAGGGCAGCAGGTTGGATCAAAATTAATTTCCTGCTCTTTTCTGAAGGCAGAGGGCAGGCCTTCTCTACTACACCTATGCTCTCCATTACTTGCATTAACATAGTCACACTTCAATTTCTCCAGTTTAATCCGAGGTACTCTTTGTATTTTAATGGGTGGAATTGGAAATTCTGGGGCCTGAAAAGGTCTTTGTTTGTAAATCCGTACATCTGCACCACAGAACTGTGGAAAATGTACATAAGCATTCTCCAAATAATCATAACCAAGAATAACTTCCCTGCATTCATGAATAGGTTGACCAAGTACAGCATCTTGAACTTCCTTTTGTGTTTCATACACAAAGTCACAAAGACCCTTAAGTATCCACACTTTTTGGTAGAAAGGTAGCTCATGAAAAGGTTTCTCTTCCAATGGATTAACTTCTCCAAGAACTTTAAAAAACTGAGGACACAACCCAAGTTTTTCAGCACAGTTGTCAGGATTTTCTGTCTGCCCTACAGCCGTGTACCACTGCTGCACTTTCTGTCTCAGTGCTGCTTCCCAGGTCCTATAAGGCAAAGTAGGTCTTCGATGTAAGGTAGGTCTGCGATGGGGAGGACTTAATAGAGAAGTCATTATTTTAGATAGAAAAGCATTACATTGAGGCATCAGAAGACAACGTTCCAATTCGTAAAAGACTATTTCCGGCAAATTTAAAATTTGCTGGGCTAAACAAAGGAAATGCCCAATAGCTGGAATCTCCCACATGGTCTCCATACAAGTTGGAGCTGCTTGAGCTAGAAGTTTTCTTTCCCATTCTTCTATTTCCTTTTGACTAGCTTCTTCTGCTTCTTTTCTTTCCTGCTCCCGAAGCCTAAAAAAATTTAACAAATTATATTATTACTATTTAAAATAGAGAATACCATAAAATACTGAATTTTAAGTACGTCATATTTATCTTCAGACAACAAGGCTCTCCAGTTTAGATGTACTGCTATCTTTTCTTTTTTTAATCAGGTGAAGAAATACACATACAACTTGATACTGAGTTTTATCACTGACATTGCCGCTCAAAAGTAAAATTCGAATCACAAGTCCATCAACTTCAAAATAAACAGAAAAAAATTTTAACTGTTTACTAAACAAAACACTCCAGTATTCCAGTACTCTTATCTGGAAAATCCCATGGACTGAGGAGCCTGGTAGGCTGCAGTCCACGGGGTCGCAAAGAGTCAGACCCGACTGAGCGACTTCACTTTCACTTTTCACTTTCATGCACTGCAGAAGGAAATGGCAACCCACTCCAGTATTCTTGCCTGGAAAATTCCATGGATGGAGGAGCCTGGTAGGCTGCAGTCCATGGGGTCACTAAGAGTCAGACACGACTGAGAGACTTCACTTTCACTTTCCTGCTCTGGAGAAGGAAATGGCAACCCACTCGAGTGTTCTTGCCTGGAGAATCCCAGGGATGGCAGAGCCTGGTGGGCTGCCATCTATGGGGTCGCACAGAGTCGGACACAACTGAAGTGACTTAGCAGCAAACAAAAGCACAGTTTAATGCTTTCTAGAAGCAATATGGTGTCATATAAGAGCTATAACGATGTTTACATCCTTTAATCCCATAATTCCATGCCTAAAAAGTTATATGAGGAAGATACTTCAATAGAAGAAAAAGTTACATGTCTGTAAGTGTTAACTGGAGTTCTATATAAGAAAAAAGAACTATAAAGAAGTTGTATTACATAGCTGGAAAATAAGCTGGCTATGTTATATAGCCTTTAAATTAAAATTATGAATATCATCTATAAACACAAAAAATATCAGAACACAGCACTTAGACAATAACAATAATAAATATATGCACATAATAAATAAGGAAATGACAATATTCCAAACATAAATGGTTCCTAGGTTAGTGAGATTATGAGTGTTTTTTTCCCTTAAAAATTTCCTCATGTTGAAACTGTAAAAACAAATAAAAATTTTTTTTCTTTATGGGCACTGCTTTAAATTTTCTTAAATAAAAAATTAAACTAGATAAAAAGATCGAAGTCTTGTGATTTTGCATTAGGCAATGTGTTTTTAGATATGGCACCAAAAGCACAGTGACAAAAGGAAAAATGATGAAGTGGACATCATCAAAACTAAAGCTTTTTGTGCTTTTAAAGGACATCATCAAGTGAAAAGACAATGACAGAATGGGAGAAAACTTTTTCAAAATCATGTATCTAGTAAGAGATCTGTATCTAGAAAATGAAAGAACACATATAATAATAAAAAAGGATAAAATAGCCCAACTAAAAATGGACAAAGGATAATTTCTCCAGTGAAGACATACAAATGAATAATAAACAAATAAAAAGATGCTCAATGTATTATGCATTCAAGAAATGTAAATCAAAAACCCAAATAGGATACCAATTCATGCCTACTAAGATTATTATTTTAAGAGAGATAATAACAATTATTGGTGAGAAATGTGGAGAAACTGGAAGCTTCATACACTATAAAGGGTACAGATATTTTGGAAGGCAGTCTAACAGTTCCTCAGAAAGTTAAACATGTGACCCAGGAATCCTACTCCTTGGTACATGTCCCAGAGAAATGAAAATATCAAAAACCTGTACATGAACGATCATAGTAGAATTACTCAAAATAGCCAAAGAGTAGAAACATGAAATGTCCATCAGCTGTCCAATGGATTAATAAGAAGTGGCATATCCATACAATGCAATATTATTTGGCAGTAAAAAATATACAGTGCTGATACATGTTACAATACGGATGAACTCTGAAATATAATGCTACGTGAAAGAAGTCACCCACAAAATATCACATATTGTATAATTCCACTTTATATAAAATGTCCAGAAATGTATGGAGACAGAAAGAAGATCAGAGGTTTCCTAGGATTGAAAAGGTGTGGGAAATGGGAAGTATCTTAATAGTCTTTCTGTCTTAGGTGACGAAATGTTCTAAAATTGACTACAGTGATGGGTGTACAACTCTGTGAATATACAAAAAAACAAAAGAATTTTATATTTAAATATGTAAATTCTATGGTATATGATATAATAAATCTGTATTTAAAAAATTGAAGCATATAAGTTTTAGGAGCAACATTAGAATATGACAACAAAGGGAGGAAAATGTAATAACTTCTCTTATTTCTGAATTTTCAAGAGTGAACTCTTCCTCTAGAATAGATATATAAAGATGTGACTAATTCATAAACTCTAAATGAACACTGAGGTATAATGTCTGACATTGGCTATTTTTCTGTACTATCATATTATAATCTGTTAAAACACAGTAAGAACACCATTTGAGCAATATTGGGACTTCTCATTTTATCGAAAAAGCCTACTTTTATATTTCTGGCTGAGAGGTCACACTATAACTACCTTGCTATTACTGATAAATTATCTGATCAAGTAGTCTGGTTCATTAAAGAAGTTAATAGAGAAACATATAAAATGTGTGACTTGGCATTTAAGTATATTAATTACATCTAAATATCCAAACAATGTTAGACATTTTAGCAAAAAAAAATTTTTTTTCAAAAGTGCTTATGGTTTTGAGGAGTTTCAGTTTTTCATTGAATGGGGGTGGTGGTGGGATGGTAGAATTTGGCCTCCCTAGTACAAAGCTGAGATTCCAAAAGCCCACAGAATTAGCAGAAAGGTACTAGCAATAACAGTTCCTTCTTCTGACCCCAACTAAAGGCCTGAAAGGAAAACTGTCTTCACAACAGGAGTGGTGGATGGAAAAAAATTAAATCTCTTCTAAGAATTTATAACTGTAAGCTGACTAATGTGGATTTATTGCCCACATTCACATTTCCTGGGTGCTCAGAAAAGTTTAACGTAGTTTCATGTCAAAATGTAGTCTCATGACTTGAACAGAAAAAAATTAAATCTCTAAGGCAATGAACGCACTTTGTAACTGGATCTTAAGGAATTCCCACACGGATACAATGACAAGGAACGAGTTAAAAAAAACAAACAAAAAAACTCCAAAATATAAAAGGAAAGAAGTTATCGTGAAGCTCAGGAAAAAAAGTATGACTTCTAAAAAAACGACAGATATGGGAAATTTAGGAGGTGGAAAATAGGTCTGGTGAAAAGAAACTGAAAACATGGGTAAAGAGGAGATTATTTTAAAATGGCAAGGTAGTATGAAAAAGAACTGAAGAAAATGAGTAAATATGGAAACTAAGAACTTAAAAGATTTACAGCTAACTCAACAGAAATCATGGAAGCCAGAAGACAACGCAATATCTTTAATGTACTTAAAAAATAACTATCAATGTAAATTTCCATTCAGAGCAAAAGTATCTTTCAAAAATGAAGACAAAAATAAAGATGTTTTCAAACAAAAATGTCATATTTGTGATGAACAGAACTTCAGCCAAAGGAAATGCTAAAGGATTTACCTCAAGTGGAAGAAATGTCAGTGATACTAGACTGATGATTAGAGATGAGAAAAGAGTGAGAAATTGGAACTATATAGGTTAATCTATATAGATAGGACATAAAATAATGATAAAGGCGCTTTGTAGAGTTTAAAAAGAAGACAAGATAAAATTAAAATGTATTATAACAATAGCAAATAAGCTGTGTGAGAGATGATTAAATTTAATAGTGTTTCAAGGTCCTTGTATTAATCAGGAAGATGGTAAAAATACTGATAAGGCTTTAATAAGTTAACGAGGCATGTGAAAGTTCAAAGTAGGGACTAAAGTAACAAACTTTAAACATACAAATTAGTAGAACCAGAAATATGGAAGGAAAAACATATAGCAATGAAAACTGGTGGGATGCATGTTAACTAAAGCAGTACTTGGAGGGGCATTTATAAATAAGAATGTATATTTAGAAAAGAAGGAAAGTTGAAAATAAAATATTCATATTCATTAAAAGAAAAGAAAAAAAAACTAGAAAAAGAACAGCAAATCAAAGTCCCAAAGCTGTAAGGAGATAGCAGAAATTAATGAGATATAAAACAAATAGAAAAATAATTAAATTCAAATGTTTGTTCTTCAAAAATGTTATTAAAATTAACAAATGCCTGATAAAACTGATGAGGAAAACAAAACATACACACAAAAACCAATACCAGAAGTGAAAATGATGAAAATGAGTTTATAGATTCTATAATTTAATTCTATAGATTCTATAGATATAGATAAATACAATGTTTATTATAAGAAATTTTATGCCAGGAGACAATTTTAATGAATAGGCAAGTTTTTTGAAGAATACAAATTAACAAAACCAACACAAGAATAAAAATCTGAATAAACCTGTATTTACTGAAAAAACTACACACTTCAACATCTCCTCTACATAGAAAAATTGAGGTCCTAAAGCCTACACAAGAATTCAACTCAAAAATTTTAGTTAATGAAACAAAATATAACAAGGGCATGTTAAAGAAGTAAAAGTGGGACTTAAAAATAATGAATAATAAGAATTTATCAGAATGATTCAGAAAGATTTGTTTTAAAAAGAACTTATAAAAATAAGAAAATACAAACACAAAAGTAAAACTCAAAAATAAAAGTCTAACAATCAACTGGAGTGCTAGAAAATAAGAATACAGAAGTTGGGTAGGAGTATGGTGATGACAGCAAAATTCGAAGAGATAATGGCTAAGAATTTCCTAGAAATAATGAAGGACACAAATCCCCAATTCAAAAGTCCCTAGAAAATAAATTAAGAGAACCACCCTTGGGCATACCATAATAAAACAATAAAACATCAAAGGAAAAAAAAATCTTGCAAGCAGTCAGAAGAGAATAAAAAACAGATTACATATACAAAAATGACAAAAAGATTTGAGAGATTTCTCAATAGCAACAATATAAATGAAAAACAATAACTATCATTCATGGATAAGGATAAATTAAAGTTATTTTCATTTAGATAAAAATCAGAACTCATTCTAAAGTAAAAACTTCTAAAACGTCTTCTGTTTCCACCTGACAAAATAACAAGGAGTCAAATTTACTTTCCTACTTAACCAATCATAAAAATCCTGACAAAATACACAAAACAATGGTTTGTAAGAATTTAAGTATCAAGAAAAGGACAGTGATCTCAGAGAGATGGGAAACAAAAGGTGAGACCAAAAACTACTGCAGTTTGTCACTTTCAGAGAATTTTCAGGCCACGATGCAGGAAGGGAAACCCAGATAAGAGTCCAGCAGACTCCGCGAGATGAGAAGCCAAGAGTCCAGAGATACCAAGGCAACAGAGTCTACAAGAGATAAAACTCAAGAAGAAAGAGCTGCATAAAATGAGAACAGCAAATTTTTACAGAGTCCTCCTTAACTTCAGAGCAATAACTAGTGTATGCATGCAAGGTAATAACCCAAACTAGGTGAGGGAAAAATACCCAAAAGATTAGAAAATAAAGTGTTTATTCCCACAAGCCACACTGGAAAAATTCAAAATTCAAAGGATGTTAGACAGCATCCTTTGCACAGTCTTTCACAGGCAGTAGAGAACAATCCGGAGAAGGCGATGGCACCCCACTCCAGTACTTTTGCCTAGAAAATCCCACGGACGGAGGAGCCTGGTAGGCTGCAGTCCATAGGGTCGCTAAGAGTCGGACATGACTGAGCGACTTCACTTTCTCTTTTCACTTTCATGCATTGGAGAAGGAAATGGCAACCCGCTCCAGTGTTCTTGCCTGGAGAATCCCAAGGACGGGGAAGCCTGGTGGGCTGCCGTCTGTGAGGTCACACAGAGTTGGACACAACTGAAGTGACTTAGCATAGCATAGCATAGCATAGCATAGAGAACAATTAGCCCTAGACGGAGCATTGCTCTGGACTCAAGTAACATATCATAAAAGATCCAAAATGACCAAATTGTTTCAAAATAATTACCAGTGTTTCAGAAAAAAAGCTCTAGAAGACCTGTAGAAATATAAACATATCTGGCACTCTCCAAGATAAAACTCACAATGTTTGGCATCCAAACCAAAAGTACTAGGCATACAACAAAGTAGAAACACATGATCCATAATGAGATAAGTGATCAATCAAAAGAGACCCATAAATGAGACAAATGGTAGGATTAGCAAATAAGGTCATTAAAGTAGTAGCTTAAACTGTAATCCATATAGTCAAAAAGTTAAGTAGAGACATGAAAAATTAAGTAGTGACATGGAAGATATAAAACAGATTCAAGTTAAACTTTTAGAGATGAAAACTACAACGTCTGAGATGAAAATATACTGAATGGGACTAATGGCAAATTAGACATAACAGAAGAAAAGATTAGTGAACTTGAAGACAGTAACAGAAACTATCTAAATTTAAAGATACAGAGAAAATACTTCTATAGTATAAACTTCAGGAAAAAGATGATCATAGAAGTTCTAAGATGAAAGAAGGATCGAAGAACAAATCAACTGTGAACCATATGGGTAAATAAACATTATTACAAAAAACAGTAACACTAATGTCTAGTTTGGGGTAAAAAACGAGATAGAGCTGAATTATTAATCAATAATACGTAAGACAGATGAGGCAGAAAAGACCCATATTAACAGAAAAAGAGCATGTAACTGGCAAATAAGCAGAAATACTTATAAGTGAAATAAATCTTCACTTCCACAGATGGATGTCAACAGATAATGCCAAGCTAAAAAATCAAGAACTATTAATAGCAACATAAGCATATATTAAGAAATATGGAAATAATTACTAGAAAAATTACCTAAAAATTTAAAGGTAGATGTTTCTGAGTCATGAATTTGAAGATGAGCTGAAGTAAGGGTTGCTATCTTTCATTAAAAGCCTCAGTAGTACTATGTGACTTTTAAACTATACAGCCAATGAAATTAAAAAAAAATTTCATAAATCAACTTTTTAAAAGCTAAAGAATATTAGCCAGGAGCTATAAAAGAGCCAAAATGAAAAATAATTATAGATACTGTATATCTTAACATGTTAGATTTATGTATATTTTGTATCTTAACATGAAACTGAGTTTCTCTACAGTTGAGTTTCTCTACAGTTAATATATACTGAGAAGAGTAATCATTTATTCAATGTTCTGTTAACTAAAAAAAAGGTTTTCAATTTATTTCTCATGAAATGTAACTCAAGAGTTTAAAGGTTTGGTATAGGAAATTGAATCTGTTCGAACATCAACCATCAAAAAGTGCATTTAGTATACTTGGCACTGAGACTGATTTTGGTCAACCATGTCACAATCAATTATGCTCTGTTTTTGTACAGGTGAAAAAGTAATAACTAGTACTCAGGGAAGAAAATGAAACGAAGAGTTGGAACAGACCAAAACACTTTTATGAACTTGTTTCTGCCTAAAACAGTGTTAGCAACCTTTGGCCAATAAAGGCTAGAGATAAGGCAATTTCAGACACTATTCAACTTACAGATGGGGACATGAAGGACAATGAAATAATTTCTTTAAGCTTACATAGTGTATTAGTGCAAGAATCAGCAATATAAACAGTCTACCATTGGTAGGTTAAAGTTAGCACCAACTGGCTTACTCTGGGAAGAAGAAAATTTGGGCAATAATTCATGCATTCTGCAAGATAAGGTACCTGGAAAGGCTGTGACATAGTTGTGTTATGATGCAGCCAAATAGGGACATTGCCTGAAGTTATTCAAGGACTGCTATGCATGCTTATGTTCCCTACAAACTAAACCTTTTAGGAGACAATGATGGATTCTAAATTCAAACCATGAGTACTGAAGAGGTAGGAGGAAGAGAAAATCTGGTCTGGTACAGGCCAGCGTAATGTGGAATAATCCTTTAGAATTGGAACTGTGAGTCTCCATACTGTCCTCAGCAGTGTGGTACATATGGAATGGGAGCTTGCCAAAGACCTCTAGAGTCAATATCTATAATATGCCAATGAAAAAAAAATTAAACACATTTAAAAAACACTATATTAAAAAGTGCTGAAGCAAACCAGTGTGCTCACAAGGACAGATTAAAAAAAAAAAACAGCTTTCAAAGTTATTCTCAATTTAAAAAATTATTCTGAGGTGTTATACTAAAATCAGATACAGTGCTACATGTTTCTAAAATGTTAGCTCAAAAAAATAAGCCTTCAGTATTTGAGTGATGCTATAAGACTGCCTGAGGATACTTATAAAAACCACATTCACTAATGGCAAAAAGGGAAGTTAAAGAGAGTAGATCCTAATAGTTCTCATTACAAGGAGAATTTTCATCTTTTCATTACATCCATATGAGATGATCGATATAATTAAACCTACTTTGGTAATCATTTATGTAAATCAAACCATCATGCTGTATATCTTAAACTTATATAGTGATATATATCTATCATTTCTCAGTAAAACTGTAAGTAAAGGTAAACACTACAAAATGAACAAAAAATTTTTTTCCTGGACAAGTTCTTGATTGTTCCTTACTGGCTTAGAGAACATTAATCCGTTACTATGAAAAATACTAATAGAAGCTGTGCCTAAGGTTATTTTGGTCATAAATAACTTGGCAGGAACATCATTCATGAGTAAATAGCTTTACAAAGAAGTTATTATATGTTTTAAAGTATCCTAACTTTAATAGTTTTATAAATTTTATCTAATGCCTATCATGTATAAGAATACAGAGAGGTGAAAAGTATGGGCCGCACACTTTACAATCTAGTAAGAAACATATACAGGAGCTGTAATGCAAAATAATCCATTAACTGAAAAATCAATATAACACAATGTTTAAGCTGGTTGAATGAAAAAGGAAAGCAAGACATTAATTTACATTTTCAATATAAAATATTGTATTTTAGGAAAAGCAATCATTGATATTGTTTAGTCAAGCTTTTTAACTTAGCTACATACAAAAGAATCTCTTCCAGCTAAGTAGAAAAGGAATTAAGCTCTGTTAAGGGTTTGTTGTAACGAACCAAACTTAACAGATATGAACTGCAACTACGCTTTGACAACTTCTCCAGGAAAAATTAGACTGCCACTATTATTTGGTACTTCTGATACTAGGAACCTAGAACAACTAGAAGCTCCCACCACCTTTGTCAAAAGATAAACTTCCTTGCCTAAGACTGCCACCTCATGTTGGTCCCAAGCAATTTCAAGTGAGAAGAGTATGACTGGTCATGGACCTTATTACCTTAGTTCTGAGTGGGTATGAGAATACAGATTTCCTGGCAACTGCTTTGCGAAGGCAGGAGGAGAAGGGAATGACAGAGGATGAGATGTCCGGATGACATCACCAACTCGATGGACATGAGTTTGGGCAAGCTCTGGGAGTTGGTGATGGACAGGGAAGCCTGGTGTGCTACAGTCCATAGGGTCGCAGAGTTGGACACAACCGAGCAACTAAACTGAGCTGAACTGCTTTGTGAAGTTAGGGCTTATAACATGGGAAATTACCAAAATGTAGGGCAACTGTTCAAAAATGTGGGTGGTCACAAATGACAAATGTCTACTTCATTAAGTCATTGTTACTTTAGGTTATTAAGAATTCGAAAATAAATCAAATGTAAGTCATAATTTCTAAATCACAAAAATGTAAAAAACATTTTTACTTTTAACTTCAGCAATTTCCAGATCAATAAAATACCAGTAAGTTTATACAACTAACATGCACACTACTTTTGGAAATCCAAATCATTTGCAAAAGAAAAGAATGGTGCAGTGGGACGATATTTTTAACATGGCTATTATTTGATTAAAACTGATACCTAATACTGTCATATTTCGGATTAACTGAAATTTACTTAAGGAAAGCTAGCTTTCAATTTTAACAATTTTATTTTTTAAAAACAGTTATCTAAAATGTATTACATACATTCCGGTTTAATAAACAAGGAACACAAAATATAGTTTAACCTTTCCTTAATGATTCAACTTCATCATTAATTAACAAAATTCAGTGGTCATGAGTAGCTTAAAGACTATTCCAGCAACTACACATTAATCAGCCCTTTCATTCCATTTTCCTCTTTGACTTATAGTGCTCCTGTCTTCTAAATCTTAACAGTGCCTCCCTACACTAATCAGCTCCAAGACTGGCTGCTACCCTATTAGCATTTACCTGGAGAAGGCCAGACTACCAACCCCTCAGTTCAGTTCAGTTGCTCAAGTCATGTCCGACTCTTTGCTACCCCGTGGACTGCAGTACGCCAGCCTTTCCTGTCCATCACCAACCCTTACTCAATGTTTATTTCTCTGTTAAATACATATCATCTGCCATCTCCTTTGTATTGGTTTCCAGTGCATCTAGGTAAATAAAGATAATAGTATAGGAATGTCAGGATTTTTGTAATCTAATCTAAGAAACCATGGTTTTTATAGCCTATACTGTACAAGCAAGGGAAACTACCTACTGTGTAAAAATAAAATACAGAGTAAGGACTCCCTTCTTTTAACTGAAATAGATCATATATCAGACACCTAACTGTTGGACTTAAAAGATTTTTAAAAATAGTTTACTTTTAGGTCTGTGTCTGCCCAGATGATCACTTAAAAATTATTAGATACCTGTCAGTTAACTGAAGTATCGCCATATTACCATAATAGAACTAGAATTATTCATCTTGCTGCCAACTTGAATTTCCAATATATCGAATAAAAAGTTGTCTAAAGCTAATGAACAGGAGGAGAACATTATTTTCCCACTTCTTATACCAGAAGTTTTAATCAAAAAACAACAAAAAAGAGAAAGCTACACCCAGGTTTTAAGCACAACTACAGTAGCCATATGATCTCTGCAACCTTCCCTGTCTTCCAATCTGACCTTTCTTTATGATGTTTTCAAAGTCCCTTTCAGACCAAATTTTTCAGTAGCCATATTCTCAGCTAGTCTTTGACTAACTCTCGACAGGATAACTAGATTGACAGAATTGACAGATTGATAAAATCATGATAGCCGGGAGAATAATTGTACATAGGGAGGGAGGCTTTGCTTAGCACTCCTATGTATCACATTATATGTTGCTGATGAAATGTTGTATTTTCCTTCTGAAGATATATCATATTTTCCTTCCTTTTTTTCCCCACCAAAACAATCTTGGGAAAGGTCCAAAAGACATTTAAAAAATAACAAAAACAAAAGACTGCTTATCCCACTAGTTAGGTGGCACTTTATAAATTTTAATACTGACTGCATTTTCAACTATAAAAGGAAATCATGCTTATGTTAGAAAACAAAGGTTAAAATAAAAGGCCTAACTATTCTTGATAGATTTCACATGTTTTTATGTAAACTGAAATGGCAACCCACTCCAGTATTCTTGCCTGGAGAATCCCAGGGATGAAGGAGCCTGGTGGGCTGCCGTCTATGGGGTCGCACAGAGTCGGACACGAATGAAGTGACTTAGCAAGCAAATTTGGATACACATAAAGTTAACAATCTCTTGGCACAGAAGAGAGAAAAGGGAGGCTAGAGTGGCAAGGATAGCAAGAATGTGGGATAAAGGGTGTAAAATGGGGTTAGAGAGACAAGATAAGGCCAAAAGCTGAAAGCAGGGTCTTATAAACTATATTAAGCCATTAAAGTTCTTGTGTGTACCTGCTTTGTTTTGAGGAGGTAAAAAGTAATGGGAACAGGGAAGAGAGCACGATCAAATCTGCATTGGGAAAAGTTTATTCTACTTTTTAGACATGAATCTGAGCAAATTCTGGAGACAGTAAAGGACAGGGAAGCCAGGCATGCTGCAGTCTATCGAGTCACAAAGAGTTGGATATGACTTACCTACTGAACAACAACAAAATCCTACCTTTAATCTGAAAAACAGAATAGAATGAGGGTAAGCATGGACACAGTTTCACTAATTAAGAGAAGATTATAGTTGTCTAAGTGAGAGATTAAGAAACTGGATGGAGATAGAGAAGATAGAGGGAAGCAGATTAAAGAGAGATTTAGGAAATAAAACATCAATATTTGGGATTGAATTTTGATTTGTTTATAAGGGAAAGGAAGATGTCCTATATGAATCCCAGATTTCTAACTTAAATAATCTAACAGATGGTGGTGCCATTCACAAAGATAGGGAGCACTAGAGTGAGATCAAGTTCTAGGAGTAAGCATTAGGCTTTCATAATTAATTTTTGATGTAATCATTTTGAAGAGATCTATGGCAAATATCTTTTGTTTGCCTCCAGATCTACTCTCTACTGTATAGTTTTATCTGTATCAGTAGGCAACCTCATCCGCTAGCTTTCCTTAGGTTTAGTCAAGAGAGTCCTGGCAAGAAGGAAAGTAGGGTAATTTATTCCCTTGGCCTCCTCTTTGTGAAGTTTGTGGTATTTGCCTAACCGGCATGTGCTATACAAACAATAACAGGGAAATAACTTGAGATGATGACTAGCTGTTTAATGTCCTGTTAAATTTTCATGAACAATATAAGCATAACTGTTAAGAACATGTGTATTAAGTTCATGTAAGTGGAATAAAACTTTTATAAATGGGCTTAAAAGTTTTGTGGGGGGAGCTGTGTCCTTCAAGAGAAGGTATCATCTCAGTAGTCTCTTCTTTGTACTCCTCTGGGGTACCAGTAACTAATCCCCCTTGTTTACCAACAGCCTTATGTCTTTTTCTTTAAGACACATTTATTCAAAGTCATGATCAGACTATTACATTTAGCAATCAACAGCATGGGTGCAAAAAACAACAACAAACTACATTAATACACTTTGTTGGAATGCTTTACACTTTACACAGAACAGAAATTAAAATTACCTGTTATACAATTAATCACAAGTACAGTCCTCGAGTTGCATTGTCTAAAACATGTCTTCTTTGTAGCAGTTAGGCCCTGCGCTGGAGTCCAGCTCCAGCAGCCAGGGATCAGCTTGAAGAGATGAGCAGTGTCGGCGGGAAATGATGTAGCCCATACCGGACTACATGTTTATTTCAAGCATCAGGTTCTCTGTTATACTTTTTCAAAAGCATTAGGTCAGAGGTTTGACATTTTCAGTTCCCCCTCACCCAGATTACTGTCTCAAATGTCCTTCAAACAGGGTTCCTGCTTCAGCAATTCTCTCACAATTGTGTTAATTTGTGATTACATTGTAACTCATACTTATGTCTGGGCTGAACACCACATTCCTCAGTTTATTTCTTATCTTTCTAAATTCTTGCCCCTAGTATCCTAAGCTCACTATCTCTTAAAAAGGTTTCTACCTATTCTTAATTATTCCTAAACCCTAAACTCAGCAAACTTCTTTTGCCATAAACATTTCCCTCACAAACAGGTCTCAGATAACAATCTTTCCCATGGCCTCAAACTGTGGCCTATGTGCAAGTCCTGGGACATTCTTTGCAAAAATCCTTGAACAAATGTCAATGGTTACTTTATAGATTATTTTCTGGGCACAACTGTAGAAGGCTTTGTGCTTTCTCATGCTTCTCTCAAGAATAAGCACCTTAAAACATTCTTTCCATCCAACTCAACCAAAGAAAGGAAGAAACAAGTCAGAATCACAAGAGCGAACTCCTTCATCCCAGGTCTGTGCCTGCAGAAGGAGGAGAGGGGGCTAGGACCGTGCCTCCATTTTGTCAGTAATGCCTAACGTGGCTCCCGACACCACTGTGCTTGGCTGAGTTCACAAATCTGTTGTAAGCTATTGTTTCCCTGTCACTTCTCTGGCTCTCCTCTCCTGCTAAGTTTTGTTTCCTGCCAGTAATTAAAACATTTCATCACTGCCATAGCTACTGTTACTACTGGAACCACCAAAGTGACCTTGGTTTCATGGTTGGTGAAGTACTGGCCTCTACTGCCATAGGGGACAGAACTTCTGCCTCCAAAGTTTCCACCTTTTGTGGGCCCAAAATTTGAAGACTGATTGCAGCAACTGCCAAAATCATTGTACCTTCCACCATCTCCAAAATTACTTCCATCATTACCAAATCCATTATACCCATTTTCACAGCCACGATATCCACCACCACGGCTGCCACCAAAGCCACCTCAACCACTAAAGCTTCTTCCACGACCAAAGTTGTCGTTCGCACCAAAACCACCTCCACAACCACCACTGAAGTTTCCAGAACTACTTCAACCTCTTTGGTGGATGAAGCACTAGCTACCTCTTACTTAGTTAGAGCTTTTCTTACTTCACAGTTGTGGCCATTCACAATGTGGTATTTCTGAATGACAATCTTGTCTATGGACTTATGGTCACCAAAGGTTACAAAAGCAAAGCCTCTCTTCTTGCCACTGCTTCAGTCAGTCATGATTTCAATCACTTCAAATTTCCCATACTGTTCAAAATAATCTCTCAGGTGATGTTCTTCAGTGTCATTAAGGTCATCAATAAAAACTTTTTTTACAGTTAAGAGGGCACCGGGTATTTGAGAATCTTCTCTTGAGACGGCCCTCTTTGCTTCCACAATTCTTCCAACCACCTTGTGTGACCTCACACTCATGCGGCATCCACCTCCTTCATAGGCATAGGTGACAAACCTGAAGCCTCTAGAGTGCTTGGTGTCTGGATCCCTCATTACCACACGGTCCGTGAGCGTTTTCCATTGCTCAAAATGGCTTCTCAGACTCTCACTGGTTGTTTCAAAGCTCAACCCTCTGATGAAGAGCTGCCACAGCTGTTTGGGCTCTTTGGGAGACTCTGAATTAGACATGACAGCAGTGGAGTGGGGAGCCTTCTATGATGCTTATTGACAGCATCCATGGGCAGAAACCTCATGCGAAGAGTTGACTCATTGGAAAAGACTCTAATGCTGGGAGGGATTAGGGGCAAGAGGAGAAGAGGACGACAAAGGATGAGATGGCTGGATGGAATCACTGACTCGATGGACGTTGAGTCTGAGTGAACTCCGGGAGTTGATGATAGACAGGGAGGCCTGGCGTGCTGCAATTCATGGGGTCGCAAAGAGTCAGACATGACTGATCTGATCTGATCTGACGAGCAGAAAGGAGTAACCTAACGAATGTATCTCAGCTTCATGTCTTAATGTTCAGCTATATTCCAACTGGATCATAGAAAAAGCAGAAGAGTTCCAGAAAAACATGTATTTCTGCTTTATTGACTATGTCAAAGCCTTTGACTGTGTGGATCACAATAAACTGTGGAAAATTCTGAAAGAGATGGGAATACCAGACCACCTGACCTGCCTCTTGAGAAACCGGTATGCAGGTCAGGAAGCAACAGTTAGAACTGGACATGGAACAACAGACTGGCTCCAAATAGGAAAAGGAGTATGGCAAGGCTGTATATTGTCACCCTGCTTATTTAACTTATATGCAGAGTACATCATGAGAAAAACTGGACTGGATGAAACACAAGCTGGAATCAAGGTTGCCGGGAGAAATATCAATAACCTCAGATATGCAGATGACACCACCCTTATGGCAGAAAGTGAAGAAGAACTAAAAAGCCTCTTGATGAAAGTGAAAGAGGAGAGTGAAAAAGTTGGCTTAAAGCTCAACATTCAGAAAGTGAAGATCATGGCATCCGGTCCCATCACTTCATGGGAAATAGATGAGGAAACAGTGTCAGACTTTATTTTGGGGGGCTCCAAAATCACTACAGATGGTGACTGCGGCCATGAAATTAAAAGACACTTACTCCTTGGAAGGAAAGTTATGACCAACCTAGATAGCATATTCAAAAGCAGAGACATTACTTTGCCAAGAAAGGTTCGTCTAGTCAAGGCTATGGTTTTTCCTATGGTCATGTATGGATGTGAGAGTTGGACTGTGAAGAAGGCTGAGCACCAAAGAATTGATGCTTTTGAACTATGGTGTTGGAGAGTCCCTTGGACTGCAAGGAGATCCCACCAGTCCATGCTGAAGGAGATCAGCCCTGGGATTTCTTTGGAAGGAATGATGCTAAAGCTGAAACTCCAATATTTTGGCCACCTCATGCGAAGTGTTGACTCATTGGAAAAGACTCTGATGCTGGGAGGGATTGGGGGCAAGAGGAGAAGGGGATGACAGAGGATGAGACGGCTGGATGGCATCACTGACTCGATGGACATGAGTCTTGGTGAACTCTGGGAGTTGGTATTGGACAGGGAGGCCTGGCGTGCAGCGATTCATGGGGTCGCAAAGAGTCGGACATGACTGAGTGACTGATCTGATCTGATCTAATATTCCAACTTCTTTGGAAATAAACCCTCTTTGAATTATCCCATTTTGAATGTGCCACCTATTTCCTGAAGATGAGATACACTGATATCATCACTGATAATATTACATCCAGAAAATATATTAAGTATGCAATTAGGCTTCAAACTTAGAGAAGTTTGGGCAAGAGACATCTATCTATAAGTCTTCTATATATAGGTGGTATGGGAATGAATGAAATCACTTATGAAGAAAGTATAACATGAGAAAAGAGAGAATCTTAGATTAAAAACTAGAGCTGTGGCAACAGTTGGGCAGTTAAGAATCAGAACTACAATATTGAACAATGATGGCACTTAAGACTGAGGGGACTGTCTAGAGTTAAAAAGTTTAAATATTCATGTGTTCTTGGGAAGGAAAATAGGTATATTAAATTTACTCTTTAAATATACATAAGACACTTTATTGTCATAATTAACTACTTTATATAAAACTAATATGATGATAACTACTTTATCAATGTAACTTCCTTACAACAACTTTAAGAACATATTACTGTAGTTATTAGTGTAGTCACACTCTAAAGCACTAAAGAACTTGCCATGACCATAAGAATACAGGCAGAATGAATACAGAAGTGAATGAAAAAGAATGAAGTACCTATAAAGTGAAAGACCAAACAAAGCTGGATGCATCATGCTCCCTGACTTCAAGTGATGTTACAAAGCTATAGTAATCAAGACAGTTGGTTACTGGCATAAAGAGACTCACAGATCAATGGAAAAGAACAGACAGCCCAGAAATAAACCCATGTATATATATATCAACTAGTTTTTGACAAAGGAGACAGAATATACAGTTTGGAAATCACAATCCCTTCAATAAATGGTGTTGGGGAAACTGGACAGCTACATGTAAAAGGATGAAATTTGACCACTATATTACAACATACACAAAAATGAACTCAAATGGATTAAAGACTTGAATGAAAGATCTTATACTATAGAACTCCTGGAAGAAAAAGAGTCAGTAAGCTCCTTGACACAGGTCTTGGTAAAGATTTTTGGATCTGACAACAAAAGCAAAAACAAGAAAAGAAAAAAGTAACTAAGTGTGACTACATCATACTAAAAAGCTCTCTACAGCAAAGGAAGCCATCAACAAAATGAAAAGGCAAGCTATTAATGGGAGAAAATATCTGCAAATCATGTATCTGGTGAGAGGCTAAAATCCAAAATATATTTAAAAAATTATACAATCCAATAGTAGAAAACAATTTGATTAAAAAATGGACAGATCTGAATGTACATTTTTCCAAAGACACAGAGGGTCTACAAATACATGAGAAAATGCTCATCATCACTAATCATCAGGGAAATGCAAATGAAAACCACAATGAGATGTCATCTCATACCTGTCAGAATGACCTTAATCAAAAACACAGAAAATAACAAATCTTTGGTTAGGATGTGGATACAAGGGAACCTTTGAGCACTGTTGATGGTAATATAAACTGGTGCAACCACTATGAAAAACAGTATGGAAGTTCCCCCCAAAATTAAAAAAACTACAATATAATCCAGCAATTATCTGAAGCATTTATCTGAAGAAAATGAAAACACTAACCTGAAAAGATATATATGTATCACCATATTTACTGCAGCATTATACACAACAGCCAAGATATAAAAACAACCTAAGTATCCATCAGTGGATGAATGGATAAAGAAATTGTGTATTCATACATAATGGAATACTATATAGCTACAAAACATAAGGAAATATTATCACTTCTGACAGCATGGATGGATTTTGAGGACATTATGCTAAGTGAAAAATAAGGCAGACAGTGAATAATAAAACTGTATGATCTCTCTTGTATGTAGGGTCTGAAAAAAAAAGAAAAAGAGAGAGAGAACAGATTGGTGGTTGCCAGAGGAGAATGGGGAGAGTTAGGAAAGTAGGTTGAGTGAGTCAAACATAAAGAAGAAATATAAAATTAAAAACAAAGTAGAATGGATACACATCCACAGATCTATCTATTCATATCCTCATCCTTAAATAAGATGAGTACATGAATGTGTACCATAGCATTCTATAATAATGCAACTCTAGAACTAATCCAAAATGTGTATCTTATCAGGTAAATGAATAAACGGTAATACAGTCAAATAATGGAATATTATACACAAGCACTGGAAATAAAATGCAATGAAATAATTCAACACAGCTAAATCTCAAGACACATAATGTTGACTGAAAACAGAAGACTGCCATTTATATAAAGGTTCAGTCAGTTCAGTCGCTCAGTCGTGTCCAACTCTTTGCGACCCCATGAATCGCAGCATGCCAGGCCTCCCTGTCCATCACCAACTCCCAGAGTTCACTCAGACTCATGCCATCCAGCCATCTCATTCTCTGTCATCCCCTTCTCCTCCTGACCTCAATCCCTCTCGGCAGCAGAGTCTTTTCCAATGAGTCGACTCTTCGCATAAGGTGGCCATAGTATTGGAGTTTCAGCTTTAGCATCATTCCTTCCAAAGAAATCCCAGGGCTGATCTCCTTCAGAATGGACTGGTGGGATCTCCTTGCAGTCCAAGGGACTCTCAAGAGTCTTCTCCAACACCACAGTTCAAAAGCATCAATTCTTCAGTGCTCAGCCTTCTTCACAGTCCAACTCTCACATCCATACATGACCATAGGAAAAACCATAGCCTTGACTAGACGAACCTTTCTTGGCAAAGTAATGTCTCTGCTTTTGAATATGCTATCTAGGTTGGTCATAACTTTCCTTCCAAGGAGTAAGTGTCTTTTAATTTCATGGCCGCAGTCACCATCTGCAGTGATTTTGGAGCCCAGAAAAATAAAATCTGACGCTGTTTCCACTGTTTCCCCATCTATTTCCCATGAAGTGATGGGACCAGATGCCATGATTTTCATTTTCTGAATGTTGAGCTTTAAGCCAACTTTTTCACTCTCCTCTTTCACTTTCATCAAGAGGCTTTTTAGTTCTTCTTCACTTTCTGCCAGAAGGGTGGTGTCATCTGCATATCTGAGGTTATTGATATTTCTCCCGGCAACCTTGATTCCAGCTTGTGTTTCATCCAGTCCAGTTTTTCTCATGATGTACTCTGCATATAAGTTAAATAAGCAGGGTGACAATATACAGCCTTGCCATACTCCTTTTCCTGTTTGGAACCAGTCTGTTGTTCCATGTCCAGTTCTAACTGTTGGTTCCTGACCTGAATACAGATTTCTCAGCAGGCAGGTCAGGTGGTCTGGTATTCCCATCTCTTTCAGAATTTTCCACAGTTTATTGTGATCCACATAGTCAAAGGCTTTGACATAGTCAATAAAGCAGAAATAGATGTTTTTCTGGAACTCTCTTGCTTTTTCCATGATCCAGCGGATGTTGGCAATTTGATCTCTGGTTCCTCTGCCTTTTCTAAAACCAGCCTGAACATCAGCAAGGTCACGGTTCACATATTGCTGAAGCCTGGCTTGGAGAATTTTGAGCATTACTTTACTAGCATATGAGATGAGTGCAATTGTGTGGTAGTTTGAGCATTCTTTGGCATTGCTTTTCTTTGAGATTGGAATGAAAACTGACCTTTTCCAGTCCTGTGGCCACTGCTGAGTTTTCCAGATTTGCTGGCATATTGAGTGCAGCACTTTCACAGCATCATCTTTTAGGACTTGAAATAGCTCAACTGGAATTCCATCACCTTCACTAGCTTTGTTCGTAGTGATGCTTTCTAAGGCCCACTTGACTTCACATTCCAGGATGTCTGGCTCTAGGTCAGTGATCATACCATCATGATTATCTGGGTTGTGAAGATCTTTTTTGTACAGTTCTTCTGTGTGTTCTTGCCACCTCTTCTTGATATCTTCTGCTTCTGTTAGGTGCTTCATGCTTCATCTTTGCATGAAATGTTCCCTTGGTATCTCTAATTTTCTTGAAGTGATCTCTAATCTTTCCTATTCTGTTGTTTTCCTCTATTTCTTTGCATTGATCTCTGAGGAAGGTTTTCTTATCTCTTCTTGCTATTCTTTGGAACTCTGCATTCAGATGCTTATAACTTTCCTTTTCTCCTCTGCTTTTCGCTTCTCTTCTTTTCACAGCTATTTGTAAGGCCTCCCAGACAGCCATTTTGCTTTTTTGCATTTCTTTTCTATGGGGATGGTCTTGATCCCTGTCTCCTGTACAATGTCACGAACCTCATTCCATAGTTCATCAGGCACCCTATCAGATCTAGGCCCTTAAATCTATTTCTCACTTCCACTGTATAATCATAAGGGATTTGATTTAGGTCATACCTGAATGGCCTAGTGGTTTTCCCTACTTTCTTCAATTTAAGTCTGAATTTGGCAATAAGGAGTTCATGGTCTGAGCCACAGTCAGCTCCTGGTCTTGTTTTTTTGACTGTATAGAGCTTCTCTATAAAGGTTAAAGACATACAAAACAATGCTATATATTATCTATTAATATATACATAAAAAATGCTCAGAAATGACCTCCTTTTCCTGGTCATGATGCAGTAACTGAACCAATCTTACCCTCACTCTGTAAACAATTACAAATTGAATAAAATGCATGAAACAAATGTTTTCAGACACTGAATATCCAGCAGTACAAGACTGTGATCCCCAAGAAATGAAATAAATGAGGTGATCCCTACAACTGACTGACCTCTTAACTAAAAGCAATTAATTTCCAGACTATGAGCAGAGACAGCAGAAACCCAAATGGTCCAGTGTAGTTGAGATGAAAATCAGCATTAGGGGAGTAAGGCACCTAGAAGTTGTGAGATAATTCTAAAAACAAGGAAGCTATGCAGAAAAGAGCTTCAGAAATCTATACAAGGGTACAAAGTAGGACAAGAACGACTACAAAATTTTAAGATCAAGGAGTTCATAGACACAACAGGGAGACCAGAGGAAGTGTGGAGTTCTCAGTCATCACTTGGGGGCATTTGGTGGAGACTCCAGAGAGGTCAGGTCTTAGCATGTGCTTAGTCGCTCAGTCATGTCAAACTCTTTGCGACACTATGGACTGTAGCCTTCCAGGCTCCTCTGTTCATGGGATTTTTCCAGAAAAATAATACTGGAATGGATTGCCATTTCCTCCTCCATGGGATCTTTCAGACCCAAGAACCAAACCTTTGTCTCTAGTGTCTCCTTAACAGAAGGAGGATTCTTTATTGCTGAGCCACCAGGAAAGCTCATTACATCTTAGTAGGAAATGGCAATCCACTCCAGCACTCTTGCCTGGAAAATCCCATGCACAGAGAAGCCTGATAGGCTACAGTCCATGGGGTCGCAGAGAGTCAGACACGACTGAGCAACTTCACTTTCACTTTCTTTCAATGTAACTTTGGAGAAGGCAATGGCATCACACTCGAGTACTCTTGCCTGGAAAATCCCATGGACTGAGGAGCCTGGTAGGCTGCAGTCCATGCAGTCACTAAGAGTCGGACGTGACTGAGTGACTTCACTTTCACTTTTCTCTTTCATGCATTGGAGAAGGAAATGGCAACCCACTCCAGGGTTCTTGCCTGGAGAATCTCAGGGACGGGGGAGCCTGGTGGGCTGCCGTCTATGGAGTAGCACAGAGTCGGACACGACTGAAGCGACTCAGCAGCAGCAGTAGTAGCAGCAGCAGGGCTGAACTGGAATGAAGGTCATACTAGACCCATCTTATAAGAGCTTAAAACCTGGAGTTGAGAGGATCATCAAAATGATCCACAAGGAACTTAATTCCCTGGAAGAACAAAGCTCAGTCCTCTTTTAAGAAGGTAAATACAAATCTAAATACTCAACAAGGTAACATTCACAACATACAATTTCTAATAAAAAATTACTGGACATGTCAAGAAGCAGAAAAATGTTACTTACAACAAGGAAAAAATTGGTCAATTGGCTTAACAAAGACAAAGATGATGGAGCTAGCAGAAAAGGACATTAAAAGGAACATAATAAGAAATGAAGATATTAAAAAAACAAATGTAACTTCTGGAGCTGAAAAAATAAAAACTCTGAAATAAAAAAGTTCCCTGGATTAGACACGACATTAAAAAAGATTAGCAAAACTTCCATGCAATCTCAACCAAAATTCCCTCAGCTATTTTTTGTTTGGTAGGATTTCCAGTATTATTCTGAAATTATACAGAAATGCAAAGATCCCAGTATAGCCTAAAAATTTTAGGGGGAAAAAAACAAAACACAAAGTTGGAATATTCACACTACCACATTTCAAAGCTTATTATAAAGCCACAGTCATCAAGTCAACCTAAATTAAGGATGGACTTATAGATGGTAAAGAACAGAAAGTCCTGAAAAACTCACAAATATATGTTCATCTGATTTTTAGCAAAGATGCAAAAGTAACTTATGAATAATAACAAAACTTAAAACAAATGTTTTAAAAACTGCTGGGTAGTGGGTACCAAGGCCTTTGATTTTATTCTTTGTTCCATGCTTAAAATATCCCTAGTTAAAAAAGAAAAGGTTAATGCTTTACCCAAAGAGCAAGCTTAATTCATATAAAATTTTCATAGTTACTAGACATTTAAAGGAGGGTTCCCCCCCATGTCTTAATTCACCCATGTTTATTTGATGTTACACACAGGACACACACATACATATATAAAACTGGAGAAAAGGATTCTCATATTTCCAGATTCTTCCTAGCCATTCCTACTTACTTGCTTAAATGGTTCCCTCATCACTTCAAACAACTTATTAAAGACTGCAGTTCACGGGATCTGTCTCCACACCACTGCCTCAAGTTCTTTTATTTTCTTTGATGGTTCCATCATTTTTAGGTCACAGGGACAGCATACTTCTCAGGAGTACAAACTCTATAACCACAATGGTCTGGTTCAAATCTTAAATTTACCATTCAAAAACTGCCTGACTTTGGGCAAGTTACTTGTCTATCTGCCTCAGGACAAATACTGAATACACATGAGGTACTTAGAGCTGCTGCTGCTACTAAGTCAATTCAGTCTGAACCTGGCAAATAGCCTTGCACAGTAAACGTTAACTATTCTTTTTGCACAGTAAACGTTAACTATTCTTTTTTATTTTCTTATTGCTACTATTACAACCATCTCCAGACTCCTCTTTGTCTCTTCCTATGTTTCCCCTATATCAAGGATGGTACTAAGTCCTGCTGATTGTTTCCAGAACAATTTGATCTTCTTCCTATTTCTGGTCATCAGTAGTGGAGCACTAGACTCCTACAGCCTTCTTCCTATAAGCCTTCCTTTTCTTCAATTTCTCTCTACACTAATCTATTACATACTACTGTCAGATTAATCTTTAACCCCTTCCATACAACCCCCTTTTCTATAGCAGGAGTAGTTTTATGAGGCTCTATACAAGGAAAAGAAGTGGGTTTTATTTATTTATTTATTTTTTTGAGAACACTGTGGGTTCTCAACTAACCACTGTTATTAAAAAGTATGGTGGTACAGAAAGTCTCAGGTTGAATTTTAATCCTACAAAGCAAGCTAAATTTATTATTACAAGAGGAGTAACAATATATTATAAATTGACTTTGACTAGCATTAGTAATTCTCTATTATATCAGCAATTGCTAATATAGTTTGGGATATGATTTAATATAAAAATTATCAGTCTTTTCTGAGTAATCACTTACCTCTCTGGGCCCTACTCTCTTGCTATTTAAAAAAACCTTATAGATAGGTCATCAATCTCTGTACTCCCTGACCCTAAAAGTTAATACTAATTGAGCACAACATTCTTTCCTGATGAGTCCAGAGTAAGCATAGTTATCCAGGAAATTAATACCAGTGAAGGAACTGGCATATGTGAACTTATATGTCATTTTGAACTATATTATCTCCAGAGGTTCTCCTAATTTTAAATGTTAAAGGTCTGTGCTTCTAAAGTTCTACAAATCTATTCAAAATTCTTCTCATTTAAAATTTATAATTCAATTGAGACTACTTCCAGAAGTATAGAAAGCAACCTAAAATCTTTCACAAAAATTATTTTTGTATAGTTTTTAAATAATTGGGTTTAAAACTGTACTTTGAAACAAATTCCATTTTGATATTTCAGTATTAACTCATATTTAGGTGAGAATGCATTTTGGAAACACTACTAAAATGGGCCCAGAAATTTGATATGGGCACACAAAAGTTACACAGCTACTCTCTGAAATGTAGTTCTTAAAAATTTAAACAACATGAAACTTAACTGTTTTTGTGTGTGTTTTTTTAACATTTACCTTTTTTCTTCTTTTGCTCTCAGCTGTTCTTCCTGTCTCAAAACTTGAACCATTACAGATTCAAAAACTCCACTTGTCAAGCCTGCCAAACTTCGTGGTGTTGA
This sequence comes from Tragelaphus eurycerus, assembly GCA_935064755.1. NCBI lineage: Eukaryota > Metazoa > Chordata > Mammalia > Artiodactyla > Bovidae > Tragelaphus > Tragelaphus eurycerus. The sequence goes on along the minus strand of CAKXYN010000015.1, from coordinate 12,423,415 downwards.
CCGACGCCTTGTTGAAGTACATGCAGTTCCCTTCTCATCCTCCAATCCATAATAGCCTCTAGATGTAACTGCTATCGTTGTCTTTTCTCTCAAGTGCCTTGGAGAAGAATAAGTCATTCACAGGTCAAATCTTCTGGGTAAGCAATAAACCCCCTCAACCAGCATCTTAAGAAGAATCCTTTTTGCTAACTACATAAAACTTAGTTAAACCGTGCTTAGCTATATTTCAGATTTTTATCCTTGCTACATAATTTCTAATTTTCCTTACTCATGTCATAAAATCAGTCTAAGTGATAGTGTCTTCCCTACATTAAAAAATATAAAACTGAAGCACTAAATTAAGAATTAAAGATCTCTTTAATGAAAAAATTTGTAAAATTAAATGCAGCACATCTTTACATCTCTTTATAGATTTCATACTACTTATCATTGGTATGGGAAAGTATATAATAATAAAAAAACATTTTGGGAGAGAAAATTTATGATACATAAACATGTTGAAGTACTTATAAACAAATGAAGCATTATAATATATAAATATTAAGTGGTAAGCATTATGATCTATAATTGTAAATTTAGAAACTTTCTGACTAAACTATATAAAGAATTTAATCTAGAGTTCTTCTTCAACATCACCATAAATATCTCCCTTACCCTATATTTAGTAATACAATATTAACCTAACACTTAAAGATAATGATGAAAAAGTTTCTCAGCAGTTTGATTAATTACCCATAATTGAATAAAAACTATTTACACTAAAGAAACATTAATCTTATGAATTTTTAAGCCTAGACCAAAAACTGACTTCTGAATTTATGAGTTAATTGTGAAAAGCATTAGGGAAAATGACTGCTGTTGTACCTTTGCAAAACATGCCAGAGCCCCTGAAAGCTTTGTACAGGTTGTTTCTACAATGGTAAAATCAAATCAATCTTAAAACCAAACATTCATTATGCTGGAAAGGAATGTATATCAATTAGAATAGAAGTTGACCCTGTAGTTGTATTTCCCTACTGTCCTACAGGCACAGCTTTCTTTAACACAAAATAAGATAAAGGATCACCAAAACAAGATTTTAGGTCATGAAATAAACTCCTGTACATCTTGAACTATATTCACAGTGGTTTATTACTCTAAGTTAGAATAACTTTTGTCTTACTCTCAGGCCATCTAGGGCCCATGAATAGCATGTCTGCAAAGGTCTATTGTGGCACTGTTACGTGTTTTGTTTACTATCAGGAGATAACATTTTAATTAATTCAGCTTTCGGCGGGGCATAAACTTTTAAACTGGTTTTCCAGTGTTGCTAAAGAACTTGAGCTAATCTATCCATACTATTTCAGGCTGTGATCTTTTAAGCACAACAGCATACATCTGTATAATAGTTAATTGGGCTGGGAGTAAGGAATGTGAGCCCAAGGAAAATAAACTGGCAATAACAGATACTGAATGGGTATCAGATCAGATCAGTCGCTCAGTCGTTCCGACTCTTTGCGACCCCATGAACCGCAGCACGCCAGGCCTCCCTGTCCATCACCAGCTCCCGGAGGTCACCCAGACTCGCATCCATCGAGTCAGTGATGCCATCCAGCCATCTCATCCTCTGTCGTCCCCTTCTCCTCCTGCCCTCAATCCCTCCCAGCATCAGAGTCTTCTCCAATGAGTCAACTCTTCGCATGAGATGGCCAAAATACTGGAGTTTCAGCTTTAGCATCATTCCTTCTAAAGAAATTCCAGGATTGATCTCCTTCAGAATGGACTGGTTGGATCTCCTTGCAGTCCAAGGGACTCTCAAGAGTCTTCTCCAACACCACAGTTCAAAAGCATCAATTCTTCGGCGCTCAGCCTTCTTCACAGTCCAACTCTCACATCCATACATGACCACAGGAAAGACCATAGCCTTGACTAGGCGAACCTTTGTTGGTAAAGTAATCTCTCTGCTTTTGAATATGCTATCTAGGTTGGTCATAACTTTCCTTCCAAGGAGCAAGCGTCTTTTAATTTCATGGCTGCAGTCACCATCTTCAGTGATTTTGGAGCCCAGAAAAACAAAGTCTGACACTGTTTCCACTGTTTCCCCATCTATTTCCCATGCAGTGATGGGACCAGATGCCATGATCTTCGTTTTCTGAATGTTGAGCTTTAAGCCAACCTTTTCACTCTCCACTTTCACTTTCATCAAGAGGCTTTTTAGCCCCTCTTCACTTTCTGCCATAAGAGTCGTGTCATCTGCATATCTGAGGTTATTGATATTTCTCCCGGCAATCTTGATTCCAACTTGTGTTTCTTCCAGTCCAGCATTTCTCATGATGTACTCTGCATAGAAGTTAAATAAACATGGTGACAATATGCAGCCTTGACGTACTCCTTTTCCTATTTGGAACCAGTCTGTTGTTCCATGACCAGTTCTAACTGTTGCTTCCTGACCTGCATACAGATTTCTTAAGAGGCAGATCAGGTGGTCTGGTATTCCCATCTCTTTCAGAATTTTCCATAGTTTATTGTGATCCACACAGTCAAAGGCTTTGGCATAGTCAATAAAGCAGAAATAGATGTTTTTCTGGAACTCTCTTGCTTTTTCCATGATCCAGCGGATGTTGGCAATTTGATCTCTGGTTCCTCTGCCTTTTCTAAAACCAGCTTGAACATCAGGAAGTTCACGGTTCACATATTGCTGAAGCCTGGCTTGGAGAATTTTGAGCATTACTTTACTAGCATGTGAGATGAGTGCAATTGTTCGGTAGTTTGAGCACTCCTTGGCATTGCCTTTCTTTGGGATTGGGATGAAAACTGACCTTTTCCAATCTTGTGGCCACTGCTGAGTTTTCCAAATTTGCTGGCATATTGAGTGTAGCACTTTCACAGCATCATCATTCAGGACTTGGAATAGCTCCACTGGAATTCCATCACCTTCACTAGCTTTTTTCGTAGTGATGCTTTCTAAGGCCCATTTGACTTCACATTCCAAGATGTCTGGCTCTAGGTCAGTGATCACATCATCATGATTATCTGGGTCTTGAAGCTCTTTTTTGTACAGTTCTTCTGTGTATTCTTGCCACCTCTTCTTAATATCTTCTGCTTCTGTTAGGTCCACACCATCTCTGTCCTTTATTGTGCCCATCTTTGCATGAAATGTTCCTTTGGTATCTCTGATTTTCTTGAAGAGATCCCTAGTCTTTCCCATTCTGTTGTTTTCCTCTATTTCTTTGCATTGATCACTGAAGAAGGCTTTCTTATCTCTTCTTGCTATTCTTTGGAACTCTGCATTTAAATGTTTATATCTTTCCTTTTCTCCTTTGCTTTTCGCTTCTCTTCTTTTCACAGCTATTTGTAAGGCCTCCCCAGACAGCCATTTTGCCTTTTTGCATTTCTTTTCCATGGGGATGGTCTTGATCCCTGTCTCCTGGACAATGTCACGAACCTCATTCCATAGTTCATCAGGCACTCTATCTATCAGATCTAGGCCCTTAAATCTATTTCTCACTTCCACTGTATACTCATAAGGGATTTGATTTAGGTCATACCTGCATGGTCTAGTAGTTTTCTCTACTTTCTTCAATGAATGGGTATATCTGGGTTCATTTTAGTAGAGTGTTCACACTGACAGACTGATTAGTTCTATAATTTTATTTATCTCCTTATCAATACTAATGGAAAAGGACATTCATGGACAATATTACACTAAAACATGAAGACATGTCAAAAGTCACAGGGCATGGAGCATGGGGGAGAAGAGTTAAGGGAAACATTAAGTCATATGCTTAAACTGTCATGTAAACAAGTCAGAAACTAAATTTTACCCTTTAACTTCAGTCATTTAAATAGAGACGATGAAGTTTCAAACTACTTTTTTAAACATTATTTTCTCAGAACAAAGAGAAATTAATATCCTTTATACTCATCAGAAATAAGAATTTATAAGCTTTGATATTTATCATTCATAACTCAAATACAAAGATAACTGTTTGTCTTGTATCAATACGTAAAGATAAAAGGGTCTAAGGAAAAAATTCTTATCCAACGTGAGTGGGTATGTAAAACTGTCACAGCCTTCTCAGAGGTCACTTTGGTAATAATCATTAAGATTTAATGTGCACATATACTTTGACCAAATATGCTTCTAGGAATTTGGCCTACAGACATATATCCACTACTGTGAGCAATAATACACACACACAATATTGTTTGTTATTCAAAAAGAACAACATAGAAACAAACGTCTTTCAGTAAGAGATCAAATAAAGTTCACGTACATCACACTGGAGAAGGAAATGGCAACCCACTCCAGTATTCTTGCCTGGAAAATTTCATGGACAGAGGAGCCCGGTAGACTACAGTCCATGGGGTCACAAAAAGTCAGACATAACTGAGCACGCACATCACACCACACAATATCATCATCTATTAAAAGCAACAGGTAAATCTGTATGTATTCACTATAAAAGATGTCCTTACTACATTGCTGAATGTAAAAATGCAGTTTCTGGACAAAACATATTTTTTTAACCCAAAGGAATTATATACAAGTATATGCATATGTAAACATACATATGGCATCTAGTAGTGTGTGTTTGTGTACATGTTCAAACTCTTATGTAGATTATTGCAGTCTCTTTGTGACAATCTCCTGGCTTCTACTCAGATTTGTCTACAGTCTATCCTTTAGGCAACAAACCAAGTAATCCTTTTTAAAAGGTAATTAGATTAAGTCAATGCCCTGCTCTGTCTCCTCTAAAGCCTTCCAGTTGTACTTAAAATACAACACTAAGTTTCGATGACCTACGAGAGCTAGTATGATATGGTTCTCATTTACCTCTGCAGACACTATCTTCTATGACTCTGCCTTTAGCTTTTTGTGTTCTGGTCACAAATGTCTCCTTATGATTCTCAGTCACACCAACATTTGCTTTGCACTGGATCTCTCTCCTGTAAGGCACTTTCCCCCTAGATATTTGTATGGCCAGGCATTATCACTTCATTCAAATCTCTATTAAAATGTTACCATATCTGAGAGGGCTTTCTTGACCACCACAACCAGCAACAGATTCCCTGTCATTCTCTATTCCCTTACTCCAGTTTCTTTTTCTTCATGCTACTCATCATATACTACATGATATAATTATCTATTTACTTGGTAATTATTCATCTCCTTACGAGAATGAAAGCTCCAGGAGGATAAGGACTTTGTTTTGTTAATGGCCATTACCTTCAGAGCCTCAAATACTATATTTACATGGCATTTGAAAGGATACAAGCCAAACTATATTTTATTTTAAATTTACACACACAAAGTTGAAAAATTCCAGTCATCTATTCTGTTGTTCACAGAAGAAAGAATCTTGATCAAACATCTCTAACTAGTAGTTTTCATTTTCATTCATCAGAGAATAAAAGGCAATAAAATAAGATGAAAATAAGTCTCACTTCCAAATAAGAACTGTCAGATAATTAATCAACCTTCAAGTTACACAAAAAAATAACTCCCCTTTTTAAAATTGAAGCTTTTTCCTTCCTACTAGGAAAATTATTCTATGAAATCAGTCTGGCAGTAGTTTGAAAATAACAGACTGCTAACTGTAAGTAAAAGCTAAGCAACAATTATAGTTGATTCATTGACTTTTATAGTTATCCTTTTTTTCCCACTCACAAAGCGTGAAAGGTCTTTTCTGTGGTGTTGATACATTCCAAATATCAGAATTCAGAGGTGAAATTTTGTTTAAAATGACTAAAATATATATTAAGATGGAAATGGGCTGACATTAAGTTTTACTTAATGTTAATACATGGACTAACACTGACCCTCTACTAAATACAAATATTTGGAAAGGTTTCCACTATTACATGACTTTATGTTACTAAAACAATGTTAAAGTGACACCTATAAAATTTTTATCTATATACTTAAAAGTTGGAAACAGAATCATCTAATCTGCTTAAAAATATTCTGAATGAAGGGTTTCAACTTCTTTTAAACCCATTTACTTAAAAAATTTTAAATGCAATACAGCCCTCAGGGTCCTGACAAGGAAGAGAGAATACTCAAAAGGAGGTGATGTTTAATGAAGAATCTATTTACAAATGTGCAACTAAGCTTCAGGGAAACTAGGAAGGGATGGAGAAGCACTCATGTACCAGCCATTGAGCATTTTATCACTCTAGACTCAATAGGGCAGGGGAGGGAGTAGTTACTGGAACCAAGAAGCTGCCATTGTAGGAGAGAGCTACACATGATGATGTACAGCTACTGACAATCTGCAACACAGCAAAAAAGAAGCTGTTAGATAAATATTTCTGTCTCTCTGTCAGTGCCTCCAATTCACTGAATCCAATCAGAAGCCAGAGAACAAGGCAGACAAATTGAAGGAGTCCTTAGAGATCAGCCTCCCAGGACACAAAGCACAGTGCACAAGGGTAGAGACTAGATTTGAAGGGGGCTAATGCATGCAGGTCAGGAAGCAACAGTTAGAACTGGACATGGAACAACAGACTGGTTCCAAATAGGAAAAGGAGTATGTCAAGGCTGTATATTGTCACTCTGCTTATTTAACTTATATGCAGAGTACATTATGAGAAACGCTGGGCTGGACGAAGCACAAGCTGAAATCAAGATTGCCGGGAGAAATATCAATAACCTCAGATATGAAGATAACACCACCCTTATGGCAGAAAGTGAAGAAGAACTAAAGAGCCACTCAATGAAAGTGAAAGAGGAGAGTGAAAAAGTTGGCTTAAAGCTCAACATTCAGAAAACGAAGATCATGACATCTGGTCATCACTTCATAGCAAATAGATGGAGAAACAGTGTCAGACTTTATTTTTTTGAGCTCCATAATCACTGCAGATGGTGACTGCAGCCATGAAATTTCCTTCCAAGGAAGGAAAGTTATGACCAACCTAGATAGCATATTCAAAAGCAGAGACATTACTTTGCCAACAAAGGTTCATCTAGTCAAGGCTATGGTTTTTCCAGTGGTCACGTATGGATGTGACAGTTGGACTATAAAGAAAGCTGAGTGCCGAAGAATTGATGCTTTTGAACTGTGGTGTTGGAGAAGACTCTTGAGGGTCCCCTGGACTGCAAGGAGATCAGTCCTGGGTGTCCACTGGTAGGACTGACATTGAAGCTGAAATTCCAATACTTTGGCCACCTGGTGTGAAGAGCTGACTCATTTGAAAAGACCCTGATGCTGGGAAAGATTGAGGGCAGGAGGAGAAGGGGACGACAGAGGATGAGATGGTTAGATGGCATCACCAACTCATTGGGCATGGGTCTGGGTAAACTCCATGAGTTGGTGATGGACAGGGAGGCCTGGCATGCTCCGGTTCATGGGGTTGCAAAGAGTTGGACACGACTGAGCGACTGAACTGAACTGAACTGAACTGAATGAAGACTATCCAGCACATCAGTTTAGTACTGGTTTTCAAGAGCAACTGACTGATATTAGGGAAGGCAGAACTTTTTTTGGTGGATTTGAACAAAACCTTTGGCCTGTCTGATAGATAAGCATCATTATGCAGTTAGCCCAGCCTGTCATGCACTTTTTCCATCTGTATTTGTGTATCTTTATGAACTCTGAAATGAGTTTCCTTGACAGCTCAGTTGGTAAATAATCTGCCTGAAATGTGGGAGACCCTGGTTCGATTCCTGGGTCTAGAAGATCCCCTGGAGAAGGGACAGGCTACCCACTCCAAACTACAACAGTCTTTGAAATCAAGTATCAAAAGAACCCCAACTTAAACTGTTCAAATAGCTCTAGAGTCAAGGATTAAAACAAGATTTTTTAAAACTAATGAAATATCAAAACATCCTACCCAAAATAACTTCATATTGGTATTTTTTAAAAAATAAAATAAGCTTAATCTCTTATTTCAATTATCTAGTTTAATGTGTTATATATAATGTTTTACAATATATACAGCACAACTGTACAGTAGAATCCATATATAATTTATAAATAAATATGCATACAATTGGGGTACATATTGGAAACTTGGAAACTTTTTCTGCTTGAGGACCCAGACCACAAAAATTTGGAGACCACTTCTCTCATTGCAGGTATATATCTGATACCCCAGTTTTCAGAACAAAGAAATCTCCATCTACACACACATTTCTCACAGACTGTTAAATCTGTTTCCTAATTGATCTTCTTTCTATTCTCCCAGTTGTTACTCTTATTCCCTGTGCATTTTTAACTCCTTTTTATCCAACCCTCCAGTTCCTTGTTTGAGTTCTTTATTTGCTCTATTTACTTTAACATAGTTTAGCCTCATGTAGATAACTAGTTGGGATCCACTGATCCATCATATATGACTAAACCTCTCTTTTTCATGTTTTTGTTTTGGCCACAAACTGCAGCATGCGATATCGTAGCTCCCCAGTGATAGAACCTGTACCCCTTGCAGTGGAAGTGCAGAGTCTTAACTACTGGACTGCCAGAGAAGTCCTATGACTCACCTCTTCTTTTATCTCATCTCCCTTGACCAATGTATCTTTCTGTCTCAGGCACCCTATCTCTCTCTTGCATCTCGGCTGAAAGGTCCTTCACTCCTATACCTTCACTACTAAGGACTGCTGCTGCTGCTGCTGCTAAGTCGCTTCAGTGGTGTCTGACTCTGTGCGACCCCATAGACGGCAGCCCACTAGGCTCCTCTGTCCCTGGGATTCTCCAGGCAAGCAAACTGGAGTGGGTTGCCATTTCCTTCTCCTTCTACTAAGGATGGTAAAAAAAAAAAAAAAAAAAAATCACCACTTTATAGTCTACTGTCTAACTGTAACCTAAACTGGACTCACCTAAGATGACTTCTTTGAAGGAAGTCAACTCCCTCTTTGGTTCTCCATAACAGCAACTTCAAATGTCATCACTATTCAAAAGCTTCACCTCACTATCCATTATCACATAGTAGTTGACTTTGCTTACTACTTATTCCACAGGGAAAATGCTAGTTTTAAAGAAAGAGTTCCATTAACTTTCTGTTTCTCAAAAAATAAAATTATCTGAATCCAAACAAAATTTATCTGAATTTTAAGTTGCAGTGAAAAAAGTGCTTACCAAAAACTAATCCAGCAGTAGGTTTTCAGAATTTGTATTTCATTATTTCCTGCATTTTCAGCCTGTCCCTGCTGGTTGCCTTTAGCATATAAACATGTCCAAGTTTTTATTAAATACAAACCATTCCCCTCAAGAAGTACCACATCTAAACTCTTGGTCCATTTCACTTTTCACACTACAAACTATCATTTGCCTACACCTACTCCACTGAAATTCCTCTTCCCAAGTGACTTCCTACTTATGTAATTCAAATGATAATTTTTCATTTCTTATTCACTCAACTTCTCTATACCATCCAATACTCTTCTGTCGACTTTAACCTGGACTTTGCAGAAAGAATAGTTTTAGATAGATAGGCAAGAGTGGAGAAGCAATACTAATTAACAAGAAAAATATTCATTCATAGTATTCAAATTCATTCATTCAAAATATTTACTGAGCAACAGGGATTCAGCAAGGACATGCTGACAGTTTGCATATAATCAGGTTGAAACAATGGTGACACCATGGGGAAAAAAAAAAGCGAGAGTTGAAAAGAAAAACAGGAAATCTGGAAAGACCTGGGTTAGAAACACATTTAGTTTTTAACATTTTCACATAACAGTTACACAACCAGCTGTGAAAGTTCTATGGACAGAAATAGGAAACTAAAACAAAAGGAAAGGCTGAAGATATAGATATGGAAGTCTTAGCAATAAAGTCATAAAAAACAATCTCCACAGAGGAACAAATATAGGGAGACATGATCTAGAAGCATAACATTAGGGATCATCCATAATTATAAAGAAAAATACAGCAAAAGAAGAGGAAGATTCAAAAGATAAGTTATTAAGACAAGAAATAGCACAATAACCAACAAAGAGAAAAATTTTAATCAAGTGATCTAAACTACTTAATCCTCCAGGTAGATGAGAAAGTACTAAGTAAAAGCCAAGGATTAAGCAAGAAGACATTCATTAGTAAAATTCAAGAGGGCAACTTCAATAAGGGAATAATTAGAAATAACTTTGTAAGTTAAAAAATATCTGAGAATTTTTGCTCATACCTGAAGTGGGCATCCAAAAAATTGACAATAACACCCCCTCCCCCAAAGAAGCACCAAAGACCACAACTGAAAACCAATCATTTTGCTTAGAATAAATTTCCGTTTCTTGATTTTGTCTTTCTAATTTAAGAAAGGCACAAAGGTAAATGTCAAGTTTTTATTTACATAGGAAGGATACTGAGAAGTGCCTTACCAACCTTGATAGCTCTGATATGCATTTTCCATAAGTTAGGGCTGCCCTGTTGAACATTTTACTAACTTTACAGCTATTCCTTATCACACAGAAGCAGTCAGGAGTTCTCAGTACAGGTAGAACAGAGGGCTCCCTAGGTCACTATCTTTCAGAGACTGGTTATGTTCATTTTCCCTAGAAAACACGAAATCTGTGACAAGTCTGCAAAGTGGGCAGACAGTTACTTTGGCTTCCTTTTCTTGGCTAACTCCTCTAAATATCTGCCAAGTATTGATGAGAATTTAAAGTGGGATACTGTAAATTCAGAATACTTTCAGATGAGACAAAGAAGAAAGCTGGGAAAGCCAGGATGAGTCTTGCCTCTACCTACCTGAAATAACAGATCATAAAAAAGAGATGTAGGGCCCTGACAAGAGCTGAAGACTTAAATGAAATTAGGAAGATGTAGAAAGTGGATATCATGGTGTTTATAGAAAATAAGTAATGCTACCAACTTCTCTATTGTTCATTGCAAGAATGAGAAGAATATCATTCTTACTCCCCACAAACTAGTAATTCCTATTGTTCTCTCATATACTTTTAATGCAAAAATAATCATTTTATTTCCCCTCCTTTATGGAGATATAACTGACATAAACCACTGTGTAAGTTTAAGGTATATGATATATTGATTTGATACACATATACTTTGCAAAATGATTACCAGATGATTCAATACACATATATTTTGCAAAATGATTACCAGAGGGTTAGCTAACACTTCCACTGGGTCACATAACTAAAGACAAATATTTAAATCTTTCATTTCTGAATTTTATTTTTCTTCTGATTTAAAAAATCTTCAGTTGTTTTACCCTGCCCTCTGGGTTTTGCAAGGTTTAGCGTGTGTTGCAGGACTCTATCTGGCTGTATTGTCTCTCATTTACTCCATAAACATTTATTGAGCACTACTGGGTCCCAGGCTGTGCTTTGGGAGCTGGGGATTCAGAAGACAATGGTCTTTGTCTTCCAGGTACTTAACTGCTCTCTTGCATTTTTCCATTCAGATACGCTGCTTGGTATTGCACCTATGCACCAGTTTCTCTGTTCTTTCTTCCCCTCAACATCTGGTAAGCTGGTTTCTTCAAAACCCAAGCCAAATCTCTCCCTCCTTGTAGACTTCTCTATCTTTGACAATAATCATTCAACTCCATCTCACTGTGGTTCTGGTCTTTTTCCATTGATGGCTATTCTGCAAATAGTTATGATTTTGGTGTGCTTGTGAGATGAGGTGAGCTTGGGGTCTTTCTATTCTGTCATCTTAGCTAATCTCTCCATCTCTCACTTATTTCTTCTGCCAAGTGACCAAAAAATGAGTGGTTCAAATGCTGATTCCACAATACTATAAAAAAATATAAAAAGTACCTTATGTAAAATTAAGAATATAAAAATTTCATTTCTGGAAAACTAAGAAAAAATCATTTGACAGAGGACTCATCTGATTAGATATTAAAATGGATTTTAAAAGTCACAGTAGTAAAGAATTTTAATGCCAGAAGATGAAGAGTTAAAACATACCAACAGTATAGTGAAAAGAGTTCAAAAGTAGATCCAAATATTTAAATATATTAATATTACAAAATGGTATATCAAAGCAATAATGCTGTGACAAACGGCTGGATGTGAGATAAAAAATAAAGCTCAACTTCAACCTCAATGCTTGATCAGACTCATTTATTTATTTCTTTTTTCAATACTAAGTTCTCACAGATACTGAGTTAGGTGCTGGCATCAAAACTTACAGGCAAAATTCCTCCTTGCTGAGCTTACATGCTAGTAAGAAGATACACAAAAAGTGAGTAAACAAATACATACACATAAGTCCTAACTATAAGATAGTGTAAGTTCTGTGAAAGACAGTCAAGAATGATTTCTCCAAGGAAATGACAGGGGCCGCCAGCCATGATCAAAACAAACAAAAAAAGCAAACCAAAAAACTGAGGAAAACTTTGGGGATAAGAGTGTTCTAGGTAAAAGTAAGAGCAAGTTTTATAAAGGTGAGGTGAGGTGAGAAATGGCTTGGCAGGTATATAAAGAACAGTAAGCCAAACTCCTCACTATAGCCTCAGTGCCAATGAAGTACCTGATGCAAGGTACTGACTTCTCAATGCACAATTTTTTTTTTTTTAGGTCTACCCTGGCTGCTGAGTAGAAAATGGACTCTAAGAGAAAAAAGCAGAAGCAGGAAAAACAAATCAGCAAACTGTAGCAGTATTCCAGTCAAGAAATAATAGTTTGTACTTAAGGGGAGACAGTGAAGAGAAATGGGCAAGATTTAAAATATACTTCAGAGGAAGAAAATTCAGAAATTGTTGATATACTTAAAATGAGAAATAAGTGAAAAGGAAGAATCAATGAAAGGAGCTATTTTTTTGGTCAGAGCAACTTCGCAGACAGACAGTGGAATCATTTACTCAGAAGGCAAGACTAGGCTTAGAAGAAAAAAACAAACCTAAAGCTAAGTGTATTTTTTTTTTAAATTTCAATACTTTATTTATTTGGCTGTGCCCAGTCTCAGCTGTGGCACTCAGGATCTTTCAGGATCCTTTTTACTTTCTGCATGCAGGATCTAGTTCCCTGACTAGGGATTGAACCCAGACCCCCTGCACTAGGAGCACAGATTCTTAGCTATTGGATCACCAGAGAAATTCCTAAAGTTCAGTTTTGAACATGCTAAAATTTGGAATGGCTAACTTTTATTCAATATAGTATGGGAAATCCTTATCACAGCAAGCAGAAAATGAAAAGAAATCAAAATTGGAAAGGAAGAAGTAAAACTGTCACTGTTAGCATATGACATGATACTATACATATAAAATTGTAAAGATACCACCAAAAAACTACTAAAGCTTATCAATGAATTCAGTAAAGCTGCAGAATACAAAAGTAATATACACAAATCTGTTGAGTTTCCATACATGAACAATTAACTATCAGAAAGAGAAATTTTTAAAAATCCCATTTACCATCAAAGCAAAAAGAATAAAATATCTAGGAAAAATATCTAGGAATAAATCTAAGGAAATAAAAGATCTGTACTTGGTACAGTGTACATTATAAGACTAATGAAAGAAACTAAAAATGATAAACAGATGGACAGATACTCCATGTTCAGTGAATGGAAGAATTAATATTGTTAAAATAACTATTCTACCCGAGAAAATCTACAGAGTCAATGCAATCCCTATCAAAATACCAATAGTATTTTTCACAGAACTAGAATAAAGAATTTGAAAACTTGTATGGAAACACAAAAGACACTGAAGAGACAAAGCAATCTTGAGAAGAGAAGACAGATGGAGGTATCAGGTTTCCTGACTTTACTACAAAGCTACAATAATGAAAACAGTACAATACTAGCATAATAGCAGACACACAGACCAATGCAATAGAATAGACTACAACCCCCCCCCCCATGGTTAATTAATCTGTTACAAAGGAGGCAAGAATACGCAATGGAGAAAGGGAGTCTCTTCAACAAATGGAGTAAAATAATGAAATTAGATTATTTCCTTATACTATGTACAAAGTAAACTCAAAATGGACTAAAAAACTAAACATAAGATGGAAAACCATAAAACTACCACAAGAAAACATAAGAGCACTCTCTGACATAATTCACTGTAATGTTTTTTAAATATTTCCTTTCCTATAGCAATATTTCCTTTTCTAAAGCAAAGGAAACAAAAACAAAAATTTTAAAATGATGTCTTACTAAACTGAAAGCTTTTGCACAACAAAGAAAACCACCAATAAAGTGAAAAGACAATCTACACTGGGAAAAAATATTTGCAAACAATGAAAATAACAAGATATTACTCTCCAAAATATATAAACAAAACAAAACAAAACAAAAAAGACAAAATGTACAAACAGCTCATACAGCTCAGTATTAAAATACCAATACTAATTTAAAAATGGGTGGAAGCCCTGATAAGACATTTTTTCAAATAACACATACAGATGACCAACAGGCACATGAAAAGATGTTCAACATTGCTAATCATCAGAGAAATGGAAATCAAAATCACAATGGGATATCATGTTATACCTGTCACAATGGCTATTATCAAAAAGACCATAAATAACAAATACTGGCAAGGATACTGAGAAAAGGGAACCCTTACCTACTGTTGGTGGGAATGTCAATTGGCACAAGTATGGAGAGTCCTCAAAAGACTAAAAATACAACAACCATATGATCCAGCAATTCCACTCCTGGGTATATATTCAAAGAAAATGAAAATACTAATTTAAAAAGATACATCCCAACGTTCATAGTAGCATTATTTACAATTACCAAAATATGACAGCAACCTAAGAGAACATCAACAGAGGAGAGGACTAAAAAACATGTGATTTGTGTGTATGTGTATAAAATATACACAACAGAATACTACTGAGCCATAAAAAAGAATAAATTTCACCATGTGCAACAACACAGATGGACCTGAAGGTATTATGCTTAGTGAAATAAGTCACACAGAGAAAGACAAATACTGTGTGATATCACTTATATGTGGAATCTAAAAAATAAAACAAATGAATAAAACAAACAAAAGCAGACTCACAGATATAGAAAACAAACTAATATTTACCAGTGGAGACAGGGAAGTAGGGAGAGGCAATCATAGGGGTAGGGGATTAAATAGATGCCAACTACTAGGTATAAAATAAATAAGCTGCAAGGATATATTGTACAACATAGAAAATACAGCTTATATTTTATAATAGCTTTAAATGGAGTATAATATATAAAAATTTTCAATCAGTATGTTGTACACCTGAAACTAATATTGTAAATCAATTTATACCTCAATAAGAAAAAAATGGTCAAACTTCATACAAACAGAAAAAAAAAACCCTGAGACATCCAAATGAACACAAGAAACTAGTGACAGTATTAACCTATTTTAGTAGGGGACGAGGCAAATGAAGAGGAGATATTTTTACTGTAGTACTTCTCCTACCATATAATTTTTTGCCACCAAGATGTATATATTATTTTTTAAATTAATAAACTGACAAAACAAACACTACTGAATTGTTAAGCAAAGTCAGTGTACATCAGTTACACTATTTCCTTTAGATTATCACATTAGTTACACTTTATATGCATAGTTTTTAATAATTTATACTGCAAACACATACTGTCGATCTCACCACAAGTATCTAAATGCTCCCTCCACCCTGAAATCTCTAATGATCCTATTCTCTCAGTTTCTCTTCCAGGTAGAAAGGCTTCTTTATCTCAATCTCTACAGCTCTAGATCATAAGCAGCAAGCACTGTGATTAAGCACCTGGGCTCTGGAGCTAAACAGATTCAAATCTAGGTTCTGCCACTAATTAGTTTGGGTAAACTAATTTTCCTGTGTCTCATTTCTTCATTTGTAAAATACGTTATGTAAATCATTAATTACTTCAAGAATTATGGGGATTCATAATTTAATATAGATAAAGCCTTTCAAACAGAGTGGCATTACTGGCATAATGCAGCCAAGGCAGTTTGCTCTACTCCTTGTTGTAAACTGGCAAATTAATCACACATATTGTTTAAAAGTATAGCTATACAGTAATGAAAACATTAGGAACTAACTTGTGTGACTGAAAACATTTAAATATAGCTTTAATATATATTCTTATTATAAATTTCACAAATTCATCATGCCATCACTGATGGCTTCAGCCTATTTCTTAATAAGTTATGCTAATTCTTAGTGAAAAGCAGTCTGCATCTTTTTGTTGGTAGCCAAACAAAGTATACGGAGAAGGCGATGGCACCCCACTCCAGTACTCTTGCCTGGAAAATCCCATGGACTGAGGAGCCTGGTAGGCTGCAGTCCATGCGGTCGCTACGAGTTGGACACGACTGAGCAGCTTCACTTTCACTTTTCACTTTCATGCAATGGAGAAGGAAATGGCAACCCACTCCAGTGTTCTTGCCTGGAGAATCCCAGGGACAGAGGAGCCTAGTGGGCTGCCGTCTATGGGGTCGCACAGAGTCAGACACGACTGAAGCGACTTAGCTTCAGCAGACAAAGCACAAGATGGCTAATCCACATGATGAAAAAATAACCTTAGAAGAAAAAACTACAGAGTCAAACAAAACAAAGCAAAACAAAACCATCGCCAAAGGAAAAGGTCCTACTGTTGCTATCCTGTAATCTGACATGCAACAATATACACACATAACAATCAAATAACAAGTAAAATAAAATCTAGTAAGTGATAAACAGAATATATGGCAAAATACATAAACTACATATGGTAAATTAAAATTTTGTACTAATATTTTGTGTGTGAGTAAATGATACATATACAGATGAAATAAAGAAGACTAACAAGTGATATATGATGGGATAGGTGATTTTGTATTTTTATTTTTTTAACAATTTTCCATGTGTTCCCAGAACATACAGAGTGCTTAGCAAAGTATTATAATCAGCATATAGAAAGAATGGATAAATGTTAACTATTCATAAAAAAGGATTTACATGCTCATTTGGTGGTGGTCTGCTGCAGACTTGGAGGCACTGAGTGTAGCAGTGGGTGCATGGGACCTTTTGAAGGAGGTCACCATTATCTTCATTACCTTCACCATAGTTTGAAGTAAAGTGAAGTCGCTTCACTTTACTTTATTTACGAAATAAAGGACAGAGATGGTGTGGACCTAACAGAAGCAGAAGATATTAAGAAGAGGTGGCAAGAATACACAGAAGAACTGTACAAAAAAGAGCTTCAAGACCCAGATAATCATGATGATGTGATCACTGACCTAGAGCCAGACATCTTGGAATGTGAAGTCAAATGGGCCTTAGAAAGCATCACTACGAACAAAGCTAGTGGAGGTGATGGAATTCCAGTGGAGCTATTCCAAGTCCTGAATGATGATGCTGTGAAAGTGCTACACTCAATATGCCAGCAAATTTGGAAAACTCAGCAGTGGCCACAAGATTGGAAAAGGTCAGTTTTCATCCCAATCCCAAAGAAAGGCAATGCCAAGGAGTGCTCAAACTACCGAACAATTGCACTCATCTCACACGCTAGTAAAGTAATGCTCAAAATTCTCCAAGCCAGGCTTCAGCAATATGTGAACCGTGAACTTCCTGATGTTCAAGCTGGTTTTAGAAAAGGCAGAGGAACCAGAGATCAAATTGCCAACATCCGCTGGATCATGGAAAAAGCAAGAGAGTTCCAGAAAAACATCTATTTCTGCTTTATTGACTATGCCAAAGCCTTTGACTGTGTGGATCACAATAAACTATGGAAAATTCTGAAGGAGATGGGAATACCAGACCACCTGATCTGCCTCTTAAGAAATTTGTATGCAGGTCAGGAAGCAACAGTTAGAACTGGTCATGGAACAACAGACTGGTTCCAAATAGGAAAAGGAGTACGTCAAGGCTGCATATTGTCACCATGTTTATTTAACTTATATGCAGAGTACATCATGAGAAATGCTGGACTGGAAGAAACACAAGTTGGAATCAAGATTGCTGGGAGAAATATCAATAACCTCAGATATGCAGATGACACGACTCTTATGGCAGAAAGTGAAGAGGGGCTAAAAAGCCTCTTGATGAAAGTGAAAGTGGAGAGTGAAAAGGTTGGCTTAAAGCTCAACATTCAGAAAACGAAGATCATGACATCTGGTCCCATCACTTCATGGGAAATAGATGGGGAAACAGTGGAAACAGTGTCAGACTTTGTTTTTCTGGGCTCCAAAATCACTGCAGATGGTGACTGCAGCCATGAAATTAAAAGATGCTTACTCCTTGGAAGGAAAGTTATGACCAACCTAGATAGCATATTCAAAAGCAGAGACATTACTTTACCAACAAAGGTTCGCCTAGTCAAGGCTATGGTCTTTCCTGTGGTCATGTATGGATGTGAGAGCTGGACTGTGAAGAAGGCTGAGCGCCGAAGAATTGATGCTTTTGAACTGTGGTATTGGAGAAGACTCTTGAGAGTCCCTTGGACTGCAAGAAGATCCAACCAGTCCATTCTGAAGGAGATCAGTCCTGGGATTTCTTTGGAAGGAATGATGCTAAAGCTGAAACTCCAGTATTTTGGCCACCTCATGCGAAGAGTTGACTCATTGGAGAAGACTCTGATGCTGGGAGGGATTGAGGGCAGGAGGAGAAGGGGACGACAGAGGATGAGATGGCTGGATGGCATCACTGACTCGATGGATGCGAGTCTGAGTGACCTCCGGGAGCTGGTGATGGACAGGGAGGCCTGGCGTGCTGCAATTCATGGGGTCGCAAAGAGTCGGACACGACTGAGCGACTGATCTGATCTGAAGTCGCTCAGTCGAGTCCAACTCTTTGCCACCCCATGGACTTAGCCCACCAAGCTTCTTCATCCATGGAATTTTCCACACAAGAGTACTAGAGTGGGTTGCCATTTCCTTCTCCAGGGGATCTTGCTGACCCAGGTATCAAACCCGGGTCTCCTGCATTGCAGGCAAATGCTTTACCTTGTGAGCCACTTTGGAAGGGGCTGAGCCACCAGAGAAGCCCACACCACAGTTTGGCCCCAGGTAAATAACAGAGGGAACACAGCCCCACCCATCCACAGAAAATTGAATTAAAGATTTACTGAGCCTGGCCCCACCCATCAGAACAAGACCAGATTACCCCTCAGTGTCTTTCCCATCAGGAAGCTTCCATAACCTCTTATCCTTCTCCATCAGAGGGTAGGCAGACTGAAAAATCACAATCATAGAAAACTAATCAATCTGATCACATGGACCACAGTTTTGTCTAACTCAATGAAACTATGAGCCATATTGTATAAGGCCACCCAGACAGGTCATGGTGGTGAGTTCTGACAAAACGTGGTCCATTGGAGAAGGGCAAACCATTTCAGTATTCTTGCCTTGAGAACCCCATGAACAATATGAAAAGGCAAAAAGAGAGTTCACTGAAAGATGAACTCCCCAGGTCAGTATGTGCCCAATATGCTACTGGAGATCAGTGGAGAAATAACTCCAGAAACAATGAAGAGACAGAGCCAAAGCAAAAACACCACCCAGTTGTGGATGTGACTGGTGATGGAAGTAAAGTCTGATGCTGTAAAGAGCAATATTGCATGGGAACCCGAAATGTTAGATCCATGGATCAAGGCAAACTGGAAGTGGTCAAACAGGAGCTGGCAAGAGTGAACATCAACATTTTAGAAATCAGCAAACTGAAATGAACTGAAATGGGTGAATTTAACTCAGATGACCATTATATTTACTACTGTGGGCAAGAATCCCTGAGAAGAAATGGAGTAGCCATCATAGTCAACAAAAGAGTCCAAAATGCAGGACTTGGATGCAATCTCAAAAATGACAGAACGATCTCTGTTTGTTTCCAAGGCAAACCATTCAATATCATAGTAATTCAAGTCTACACCCCGACCAGTAATGTTGAAGAAGCTGAAGTTGAACGGTTCTATGAAGACCCACAAGACCTTCTAGAACTAACACCCCAAAAAGATGTCCTTTGCATTACAGGGGGCTGGAATGCAAAAGTAGGAAGCCAAGAAATGCCTGAAGTAACAGGCAAATTTGTCCTTGGAGTACAAAACGAAGCAGGTCAAAGGCTAACAGAGTTTTGCCAAGAGAACGCACTAGTCATAGCAAACACCCTCTTTCAACAACACAAAAGAAGACTCTAAACATGGACATCACCAGATAGTCAGTATCAAAATCAGATTGATTATATTCTTTGCAGCCAAAGATGGAGAAGCTCTATACAGTCAGCAAAAACAAAACCATGAGCTGACTGTAGATCAGATCATAACTCCTTATTGCCACTGCTGCTGCTGCTAAGTTGCTTCAGTCGTGTCCGACTCTGTGCGACCCCATAGACGGAAGCTCACCAGGCTCCCCTGTCCCTGGGATTCTCCAACCAAGAATACCGGAGTGGGTTGCCATTTCCTTCTCCAACGCATGAAAGTGAAAAGTGAAAGTGAAGTCGCTCAGTCGTGTCCGACTCTTAGCGACCCCATGGACTAGAGCCTACTAGGCTCCTCCGTCCATGGGATTTTCCAGGCAAAAGTACTGGGGTGGGGTGCCATTGCCTTCTCCGACCTTATTGCCAAATTCAGACTTAAATTGAAGAAAGTAAGGAAACCACTAGACCATTCAGGTATGACCTAAATCAAATCCCTTACAATTATACAGTGGAAGTGACAAATAGATTCAAGGGCTTAGATCTGATAGACAGAGTGCCTGGAGAATCCCATGGATGGAGGAGCCTGGTGGGCTGCGAAGAGTCGGACACGACTGAGCGACTTGACTTTCACTTTTCACTTTCATGCACTGGAGAAGGAAATGGCAACCCACTCCAGTGTTCTTGCCTGGAGAATCCCAGGGACTGGGGAGCCTGGTGGGCTGCCATCTATGGGGTCGCACAGAGTTGGACACGACTGAAGCGACTTAGCAGCAGTAGCAGTAGCAGCTGATATTGTACTTGCAATGTAATAATTATATTAGTCCTATTTTTTTTTTTTTTTTTTTGGTTACTGGTAAACAAAGTTGTAGAAAATAACTTGGAAGATATAGTAATTTAAATAGGCAAAATTCTGTATTTAATATAGTTTTTTCCCCTGAGAACTGGAAGACTGAAATTATCCACTTCTAGAAACAAAACTAAGTCCAACTTAAACTATTTAGATATTTAAACATGGCACATTATCCAAGTTATTTAGCAAAAGAAAATATTGTCTCTTCTTTCTAGCATTATTCCAAGATTTTTGCTTAATAAAAAATCCTTTTATGTAATGTAAACAGATACATTTCTATTTAATCCTTCACCAAATCTGCTAAAAAGAAGCAAAGTCAAATGCAAAATTAAAATCTATTAACTAAGCTTAAAATTAAGGGATGGGAAAACATCAAACTGATGTTAGTTTTCTCTTCTAATTCATCCCATCTATATGTCTCTTGTAATTCTCTAGCTTAAAAGCTTTTAACTTAATAACTCACGAACAAGGAATATCAAACTCTCTATCAGCACAGCATATTAAGACCCTTTAAGATCTGGCTCCATAATCTGGCCTTCCAGTCACTGCTGCTGCTGCTGCTGCTACGTCGCTTCAGTCGTGTCCGACTCTGTGCGACCCCACAGACGGCAGCCCACCAGGCTCCCCCGTCCCTGGGATTCTCCAGGCAAGAACACTGGAGTGGGTAGCCATTTCCTTCTCCAATGCATGAGTGAAAAGTGAAAGTGAAGTCGCTCAGTCATGTCCGACTCTTAGCGACCCCATGGACTGGAGCCCACCAGGCTCCTCCGTCCATGGGATTCTCCAGGCAAAAGTACTGGGGTGGGGTGCCACTGCCTTCCCCAGTCACAGCTGTCATTATTTTTCTATATATAACTAGCACTCTAGCCAAACTAAACTACTGACCATTCCCTAACTACATACAGTGACTTTGCTGCCTCTGAACTTTTGAGTAAGCTATTCTTGTTGCCTGGAATGACCTCCACATCAACTTAGTTTATCAGCTTCTGTCTTTCCATTTTCATCTTGAACCCCTCTACAATGCCGATCAAATAATAAGCATTGTAAATATATTTTGACTATAAGGAACATTACCCATCTTTCTACATTAACCATACACTACTTTCTATCATGCTTTTATTTATTGTATCCATCCTTTAAGAGAGGATATGGTATCTGAATTCAACTTAATTAATATATGCTGAGTTTCTCTGTCCTTGAAGAGCTGGTTTTTAGAAATACAAAAGCATCAGAAAATCTTAAACTTTGTGTGTGGGGGGCAAACAGATAGCTTCAATATCATGATATTCAAAAACTTCAATACAAATCATATGAATACAAAAAGTAGGTTAAGAACAGAGGAATATACCTAACCCAAGCTAAAACAAAGGTGGAAGAAATTGTGCAATTCTCCTTAGGAGATAACAACTGTGCTGAATATTTTTTTAAAAGCAGCAATTCTGACTTGATATAACTGAGTATTTATTTGATTTTGATAAGCTCATTTATTTCATTAACTGAAGAATTACCAAACAATTAATATCACAATACAGACAGACCCATAACTACCATAGAATTTTTAAGTGCTATAACCAAATGCAAAGTGAAGAATCATGGAATGCAGTGAAAAAAACAATTCTGTATCACACTTCATAGAAGAGGTAAAATCAGAGCTGAGCCTCAAATAATAATTAGGCTTTCCCTAGACATAGAAAAAAGACAAGTAGAAAAGAAGACACTCCTGATGTTTTGAAATTGCTCTGAATTTGATGAAGTTAAATGGCAACAACTGGAAATTGAATTCGAGAGAAAGTCAATGTCTAGTTCAACACAAGTGTCGGTGGCAAAACCAGAATTAAACTCAGTTTACTCCCAAAGTGAAGATATCTTCAGTGCAGTAAGTCATATATTAACTCTTTCACAGTTCTAGAATACCAAGGGGGTTATTTCTAAAACATTTTTCCTCTTAATTTAATGCAGAGCAAAACTACTACTTAATAAACAAGTCTCACTAAACACCAAAGAGTATTAACACGGGCATAATGTAAGACTATCTTCAGGTATTATTCAAATTCTGTTATTTCTGTTAAAAGCCTAATTCTTCCTTCATTTAATTGGAATTTTCTCTACTTTAACCAAACATCATCATAACTTACTGAATGTTTGTTAATTCTGTGTCTTAAAATTACGGTTTTTAACTTATTTTGGGTCTGTGCTCCTCTGCTGACCTAATAAAAAGTTTTGCACCTCTTCCTAGATAAAATGTAGGCACACACTACCACACACACTTTTGCATACAATATGGGCTAGGGATGGTTTAGAACTCTAATTTTTAAATATTATAAAGGCTTGGAACTCAAACTGAACTATATAAGAAAAATACAAAATTTAAAAAACAAAAGACTATGAGGTCAACTAGTACATTACTTTGCCTGATATAGTGCAGAGCAAAGCTATGAGAGCTAACCTAGATCTCTTTTTACTGCTTCCCAAAATCAAATAAGAAACATAAAGAATACATTATCCACAGCTGATTTATGATGTAAGATCATACAAATAGGCTTAAATGCATAAAAGTGACAGGAATAGAATCTTGGATCTTTAATTTCAGGCTTTTAAAAATTCTGGTACTACTTAATACATTAGCCCCATGTAACAGGAATTACTCAGAGTATTTTAATTCTAAATTAGAGATTGCTCTGTGTAATATTCTATGATAAACATGTGACTTTCAAGGTCTCTCCATTCTTTTTCAAAGGAATAGAAATGCAAACACCTAGTATCATGTGTCCCCACCCCTCCCCCAACACTATCCCTCACTTGTTACCACTTCTTCAAGCTGTATGTATTTCACAGGAACACATGACTATATGAAATCTGTTTAATTCTTTCCTACCTTCCCTTCATTCTGCCTAAAGGCTGACAAGTGTAAAAACATTAATTAAAAAAAAAAAAAAACTTAAATGAAAGAAATTTTAAGTTCTGAGGTGAAATCAATCATTGAAACACCGTTACTATATCCTGAAATATCAGTCCTGGAACTTTATTTTGCATAAAAATCATTTAGGAGTTTATTAAAAATGTAGCTTCCTTATCCCCACCCTGAGATACTGGGTTAACATATTTTAGTATGCTATTCTGGGGCCAAGGTCTCTGCCTTTAACACAATTCAAATGCTGGTTATTTAGGAAACACTCTGAGAGGCACAGCCCCAAAACCTTTTAAAATGACCGGTACAACTTATAGCTACCTACTACTTAATTTTTAATCAACATTTATAGAAGTCAATAGCAACAAGCCAAGCAGAAAAAGTCCCTGCCTGCATAGAGTTTATATTCTAGTGAGACAGGAGAAAAAGATATATAATTAAATCATATTATATATTAGGTTGCAATAAATGCTATGAAAGAAGACAGAAGGTTAAGAAAGGATAGAGACTGACCAGACAGAGGGAAAATTTGCATATAAGGTAGCAACAGAGTAGAAAGTGAGGGAGACAGAAAATGAGCTTATCTGTGGGAAGAGTTGATGCTTTTGAACTGTGGTGTTGGAGAAGACTCTTGAGAGTCCCTTGGACTGCAAGGAGATCCAACCAGTCCATTCTGAAGGAGATCAGGCCTGGGATTTCTTTGGAAGGAATGATGCTAAAGCTGAAACTCCAGTATTTTGGCCACCTCATGCGAAGAGTTGACTCATTGGAGAAGACTCTGATGCTGGGAGGGATTGAGGGCAAGAGGAGAAGGGGATGACAGAGGATGAGATGGCTGGATGGCATCACTGACTTGATGGATTCGAGTCTGAGTGACCTCCGGGAGCTGGTGATGGACAGGGAGGCCTGGCGTGCTGCAGTTCACTGGGTCGCAAAGAGTCGGACACGACTGAGCGACTGATCTGATCTGAACTGTGGGAAGAGTGAAATTTAAAACCGCTTTTCCTCAAGCCCAAGTATTTAAAGATAGATATAAAATATGTTTTATATGTTCTATTTTGTTTACTGATTATATTTTATCTTCCAATTTTAGTAACTCATATGTTAAAAATTGGGCTCGTGGGCAAACATGGAAGCAGTCCACATTTATGTCTATGGGGAAACGCTCCTATGTAATATAAGTTTTTGAGATGATCTGTTTCTTCCCTCAGTGCCAAATGAAGTGGATTTGTTCTTATTTTATGAAGACAGAAAAACAGACTCTGAATTCACTAGGAATTATATATTTAGCAGAATCTTGGTGTACCTTACTGCATTTGTTAAGTAAGCTACCACTGAAATTGAAAACAAGTTTAAGAACATAAAGCATGAAATGCTGCAGGGAAAGTAATTCCAATATTCTACCTGCATGCACATTTTGTAAGAGAGATTTTCTTTCTAATCTCAACCTTAAAAAACTGAAAATATACATACATCATTACCATAAAAGTCAATGTACTAGACTAGTATAAACTAGCCTTCTGTAGAACTGAAACAAAACTATTACCTTTAAAGCTTTTGCAAACTTAAACTGTAGTAATTATAAACCGGCATGTTACCATTTGAAAGAAACCTTATGTCTAGCAGATGAGACATATCTGAAGGAAAAGGGGGATGTGTTTTGGAAAAAGAAGCTCTCCAAAGCACTTTATATGCTAAATAGTCAGTTCAAATACTTCCTGCAATTTTATCTTGGCAAAGTTTTTTTCACAGATTCTAACTAACTTAGAAGGCTTAAACTTCCACAAAAGAGAATTATTAGTAAAGTAGTAGTACTTACAAAGTAGAACAAGAGGTAAATAGTTTTACCTTAAACTAGTTTATCTTAATCTGTATTCTCATCTTTTTTTCTCTTTTAGAGGGATGTCTAGACAGAAATGAACAAGCCTGAATTTCCAGATATACTACCGTTGAAGAGATATAAAACAAGCTATCAGAAGAGTTATTTTTGTCTGAAGGTACATTCATCATTTGCAGCCATGAAATTAAAAGATGCTTACTCCTTGGAAGCAAAGTTATGACCAGCCTAGACAGCATATTCAAAAGCAGAGACATTACTTTGCCAACAAAGGTCCGTCTAGTCAAGGCTATGGTTTTTCCAGTGGTCATGTATGGATGTGAGAGTTGGACTGTGAAGAAAGCTGAGCGCCAAAGAATTGATGCTTTTGAACTGTGATGCTGGAGAAGACTCTTGAGAGTCCCTTGGACTGGAAGGAGATCCCACCAGTCCATTCTGAAGATCAGCCCTGGGATTTCTTTGGAAGGAATGATGCTAAAGCTGAAACTCCATTACTTTGGCCACCTCATGCGAAGAGTTGACTCACTGGAAAAGACTCTGCTGCTGGGAGGGATTGGGGGCAGGAGGAGAAGGGGACGACAGAGGATGAGATGGCTGGATGGCATCGCTGACTTGATGGACATGAGTCTGAGTGAACTCTGGGAGTTGGTGATGGACAGGGAGGCCTGGCGTGCTGCGATTCCTGGGGTCGCAAAGAGTCGGATACAACTGAGCAACTGAACTGAACTGAACTGAAGCAACTTAGCATGCATGCATATATTAAAAAAAAAAAAAAACAAAGTAGACGGGAAAATTAATCACCCACAGTTACACCACCCAGTTACAGCATCTAACATGACTGTACTGTCTTACAACTTTGATAATACATATTTTAACCCAATTCTTTTTCAAAGTTGTAGGTTCTAATTTACTTTAAATATAATCTTTTATTAACTATAAAACAGAAAATCTGACATATAGAAAATTTTAAAAGTAAAATGAATAACCACTATTAACACTTTATTGGTTTTCATAAGTCTTTTTCTTCCAAAGTATATATATTTAATATCTTGATTTTAAGCACAATTAATTGTGGAACATTCACTGGTCCCAAGTGGAAGATGATGTAACAAAGGGCTTGGTTATCAGATAATACCACCACTGGGGTTTATTAGTGCTTCCCATTAAAAAAGAAGAACAACCTCTTCAAGTAATTTAAAATACATTTTAAAGATTCATATTATTGTGGAAGCTCCCTGGAAATGAAAACAGCTATTATTTGTTCTCTACTCTTGTGGAGACAACCTAGAGATCATTTGAGAGCTAAAACACAAATACAAAAAGAACATAATCTTCCCTCCAAAAACATGATTTCTTTTCCTTGCTCTAATTTTTTTTCTTAGAAATAAAAATAATTACAAGGGCACAAATACAATGAGAAACAAACTTGGAGGCAAAAAAACTTATAGTCTATTAGGGCATTTTTTTTTTTACTGTATTGGATCTAAATCATTTTCAAATGGAACAAAATCTCCTAAAATACTAAAGCCTGTAACTTTACTATATTCCAACTATACTTCTTATTTATTCCACAATTTTTTTTTTTGCTTTTTGCTGCACAGGCTTATTAGCTGCTTCATGGCATGTGGGATCTTCCTGGACCAGGGACTAAACTTGTGTTACCTTGCATTGGCAGGCAGATTCTTTACCACTGAGACACCAGGGAAGCCCTTATTTACTCCAGAATAAACTCTTTTCAGCTTCATTAACTGCCTTTTCTCAATTAAGCATTTCAAGTTTTAATATACATTATACACACTTTAATTTAATCATGTTTTTCTAATCTTTCCAAATTGAAGACAAATCCTTACACAAGGTTCTGTCTTGGATCCCCTTGTATTTTTACTAGACTTTATCCTGGGCCTTCCCTCCCATTTCTTCAACCATTCTCCTTTTGCAGGTTAATTCCTAATTAAACACCTCTAATCTAGCACCAGTCACTCTGCTAAGCTCCATATTCAGCCTTCTAATAATTCTCAGCTGCGTATCTTCAAATGCATGCCTCCTTTCACATTCCCTCAGCATCACCATCACTTGGGCTCAAATGTATTCCTATTTTGGATATCATCCTCTCCATCACACCCATATCCAGTAGCTTGCTACTGTGCTACTTTTACTTGCAGAATTTACTTCTCTTATAGCTTTATCCACCTATTTATTTCTACTGCTTATTATTTTTTGATGGTATTAACCTTTTAATACCAAGAGCCTTTTAATAGGTTCCTTCATTCTCTCTTCTTCCACTTTAGCCCTCAACCCTCAAAATAGTAGTACAATCATGTCACTCCCTTAGCTAAAAATTGTGAGGACTTCACACTGCCTACATTATAAATTCCTTAGTAAGCAATCAAGGTCCTCCGTAATTACTGTTGCTGTTGTACAGTTGCTAAGTGGTGTCTGACTCTTTGTGACCCCATGGACTGCAGCACACCAGGCTTCCCTGTCCTTCACTCTCTCCCTGAGTTTGCTCAAATTCTTGCCCATTGAGTCGGTGATACTATCTAACCATCTCACCCTGCGTCACCCCCTT
Source organism: Tragelaphus eurycerus (assembly GCA_935064755.1). Classification (NCBI taxonomy): domain Eukaryota; kingdom Metazoa; phylum Chordata; class Mammalia; order Artiodactyla; family Bovidae; genus Tragelaphus; species Tragelaphus eurycerus. The sequence continues at coordinate 12,395,252 of CAKXYN010000015.1, read as the reverse complement.
CTCCTTTTGCCATCAATCTTTCCCAGCATCAGGGTCTTATTGAACGAATCCTCCATAATTAGTCTCAGCTTATCTTCCTAGACTTACCTGCCACTACAGGATCTCATCATTCTAACCAACCACTGGATATAAACCACTCCTCTGCAATATGCCCTCTCCTGCCTCCATACATGTAATTGATTGTTTACTTACCACCTTGAAGTTAGGGATAAAGTCATGTTTATCATTGTAACCACAGAGCTTCACAAACTACCCATCATAGGATAGGTCAAATAATTGTTTCATAAACTCTTAAACTTCACCTATCAATAGTCTACTCACCTTTCAAAATTATGACCTCTAAAACAAAATCTAATGAAGTATTTTTTTCAATCCCAGCTTTCCCACCTCCTTTGAGTAGTTGATCCCTCCTCTGTACTTTCATAAAACTCTGTAATAAAGCTAATCACAGTAGTCTTCAAAGAATGCACCCTTAGAATATATAGTTAATCCTTGAACAAGAGATGTTTTAACTGCTTGAGTCCACTTAAATACAGATCTTTTTCAACAGTAAATACTACAGCACTACACGGTCCTCGGTTGGATTCAGCTGGTTGAATCTGCAGATTCAGAACCCCGAATAGGGAGGAACCAAGTACATGCATTTGAATTGTGATGTTGGAGAAGACGCCTGAGAATCCCTTGGACTTCAAGGAGATCAAACCAATCAATCCTAAAGGAAATCAACCCTGAATACTCATTGGAAGGACTGATGCTGAAGCTCCAATATTATAGCCACCTGATGAGAAGAGCCGACTCACTGGAAAAGACCCTGATGCTGAAAAAGATTGAGGGCAGGAGGAAAAGGGGATGACAGAGGAAGAGATGGTTGCATGGCATCATCGACTCAATGAACATCAGTTTGAGCAAACTTCGGAAGACGGTGAAGGACAGGGAAGCCTGGCATACTGCAATCCATAGGGTCCCAAAGAGTCAGATATGACTGAGCAACAGAACAATAACATATATGGAGGGTCTATGCAGGGTCAAGTTAGATGCAGATTTTCAACTGCATCAAAACCAACATATACCACCAAAAATCCAAAAATGATTGTTTTCCCAGTTTGTAGGGAGAAAAATTTGAGGAGCTAGGCAGAATCTCATCATTAAGGGTTTCTTTCCATAATTTCTTTTAGACCTTTTTTATCCCCTAGCAAAAAATCATACAACTAAATATATTGATATCTCAGGATGCACTGTAAATAGTCCCATGACTTCCAGGTGTTTTGACAATGGATCAAGTCTGAAAATCAGTTTTAACATATTTTAACCCTTTACCATAACTGTGTATGTAAACCTCTTGGGCCAAGAACTGTCCCTTAAGTCACAGAACAAAGCAGAAGCTCAAAAAATGTTTTGTTAGTTGAAATCCTTCCTCTGTCCTTTCATCACTTCACTTAAAACATTTTCTGAATCTTCTTAAATAGCACTTTTATTTAAAGAATGGCAACTATAATAAATAAAATTACATGGCATATCAAGCACTAACATTCTATAATTCTGAACAAGAAGTAAATCCAGCTTCTATTAGCAAAGGTACTCAATTTTTAAAGATTTACATAAAAAAGACAAAATTACACATTCCACTGGGAGTTGAACTACTAGGGATTAAGAAACACCTTGTTAAAATCCCCAGTTAATTTCTGGGTTTTGATCTTAGTTGAGAATAAGCACGCCAACAAATTTCAAATTTAACTAAGGAGATTAAAATCAATGTACAAAATCCATATGTAGTTCAATTACTACTTGTACTTGGAAACTTCTGTTTTTAAATTTCTGAGGCTTCATAATGATGCTTTTGTTTTTTCATGTCCAGCTAAAAAGCAATTACAAAACTAAGTAATCTTTACCTATAGTTAAGAAAGCCTTTTTTTCTTTTTTTAATAACCCATTATATGTGCCTCTCTTTAATAGCAACTTAACTCAGAAATCAACAAAGATAAATCATGTTCAAGCTTATTTTCACCAAAATATTATTTTAAATGGCAAAAACTAAAACTTCAAGTTCAGCTCTGTTGGTGTCACGGGTGATGCCTATTCTGTAATTACAACTTATTAAAACTACATAGCAATATTCTTAAAGCTTTCAAAAATATTTTTAAATTTAAAAGCATTCAAAAATATAATTTAAAATTCAGAAGAGGCAAAAATTCTTATTAGGCATAACTTCTATTAAGTATTTTCTATTCCTTTCCTCTTATTAGATGATTTTCTCCCTACTCCTTAATGCTAATTGCTATTTCCCTCATGGGGTGTGTGGGCGTGTTCAGTTAAGTCTGACTCTCTGTGACCCCATGGACTGTAGCCCACCAGGCTCCTCTATCCATTGGATTTTCAGGCAAGAACACTGGAGTGGGTTGCCATTTCCTACTCCAGAAGATCTTCCCAGCCCAGGGACTGAACCATATCTCTGGCGTCTTCTGCACTGGCAGGTGGGTTCTTTATCACTAGGCTACCTGGGAAGCCCTCAGTTGCCTCAAACACATGAATGAGATCCTTTTTAAAATATGTAACTATGAGACTAGATATGCTAGTCTTAATTGTAGTTCTATCATAAATATTATATATATAAAACAGATTGTTATATATTACTAATAAAATTACATATGATAAAAGGTCATTTGTAGATCATACACATGTAGTGTTATAAACACAAGACGCAAACCAAAAAACTTAGAAATGTTAACAGGATAAAATAAAAATAAAATATACTAAAGTTGTAATATTTTTTTCCTTCTCCCCAGTTGATCATCCCGCATACCTGCTGAAAAGTAGACACTACCCTGGAGACCATACTGTAGCCATAGGAAGTACCTGTAGCTCCCAGAAACACCTTGCTATCCCATGCCTTACATTCACTGTAGTTCAATATTCTGGAATGTCTCTCTCAAGCCCTCTAAGAAAACCCAGAAGCAATCTTCAACTTCTTTAAGAAATAGTTCAAGTATAAACTTCTCTATACCTTTTAACTCCATTATATTGTAGAATCATCAATCTTTTTAAGTGTCTTTTCCCCTACTCAACTATATACCACATAAAAGAGTAGAAAATCTCTCTTTTGATATCTGAATGTCTAGTTCTGACAGATACACATTTGTGCAATCAATACTTTCAAAGAACAGATGAAAACACTGAGATTCAAGTTATACAATCTGCCCAAGGTACATGCCACTGGACTGCTCTGCAATAATGTGACACCCTCTCTATCTGATGTACCTCATTTCTTGCTCAGTAATATTATGAAGCAGCTGTAAAATTCTACTTAAATTTGAAAATAAGGGTTAATTCAGTATCTTAAAAATACATATGAGAAGACAAAAGGAAACAAATTTAATATCTAAGTGTTTATTACTAAAATATGATATACCACTTATTTAGAAATAAGGTATCTGAATCATCTATTTGCTGAAAATCAGACTCATGTGGACAGTCTATAGAGTATTGTTCTGGAACATCTATATATCCTAACTGCATACCAAACAGTTATAATCTACGCTTTTCTTGAAGTGGTGCCCACTCAAAGCATTTATTTAGTAATGACTCAGATTTTAGGCTAGTACAGAAAAAGAAATGATTTCCTAGATCTACAACTGTGGTTTTTCGAACCTATTATTTACAAAATATTTGTACACATCAAATACAAAAAAAGTGAGGGACTCAAAAAGCCTTAATTATCTCTTTGAGATCATCATATTACTATTTACTACTAAACTGCAAGAATTTTATCTCTCCTGGACTAAGAATGTCAGAAATACATTACTATGTTTATAAACAAAAGAACGTTTTAAGTATGGATGCTATTAGATCATATGGTAATACAGTATTTTGAACTTTAGTCATTAGGAATGATTCAAAACATTCAGAAATTAACCTTTATGTAAAAGAGAAATGGTCTCCCTGCTATTTTGCAGGACTTACATGCACAATGGTTCTGAAAACACCTGTATTTAAACCTATTTGCAACTTCTTAGCACTTTTCATGCAGTCATTATCCACCCTCATTCTAAATCCCTGTTTCTAATCTGTAAAACGAGATGCTTGAACTAGATAAACTCTATGGCTTCTTCCACATCTAAAATCTTGTGACATCAACTTGAAATATATTTTACTACTTAAAAATAATGTGAATGGACTGTTTCTCATGTGAGTCATAACTATAAAATACTGTGAAGACAAGGGTAACAAACACACCACACAAATAAAATGCCACTAAATAAAGTATTAAAAGTAATATAAAAATTTGTGAATTATTCTATTACCAAATAATTCAGTATAAAGAAAAGATTCAAGAAGAGGTTCCTTAGTTTAAACAGAGCCACCCTAATGAGTCAAGCACTAAATTAACCATTGTTTTCAGTGACAGAAGTCACTGGTAGCCTCGAAAACAGCATAATTGGAAGCCAGCGACAGATTAGATTATTTTAAAATTACAATTATAAATCAAGGACAGAAAAGTTAACACAACTTTTCAGGAGCTTTTGGATAAAAGCACTCGCACACGTCCCAGTTTCAGATATGAGAATATTCATTTTATTCAACTACCACTTCTAGCATTATAATGGTTAAAACTTATCTTGAGCTAACTATATGGGACTGGCACATTCGACTTTACATGTATTGATGCATTTAAGAAACAGCAACCCCATTAATTAGGTACTGTCATTATCCTCATTTTATACATGAGGAAACTGAGGCCAAAAAGGTAGAGTGACTTGCAAGTTCACTTCCACTAGTAAAGGGTCAAACAACTGGATCACTTCAACCACAATTTCCAACAACTTTCAATTACTTTTTTATTCCTGACGAATTTCCGCTAGAGAAATTCAATTGGCTCCTATCAATCACAGAATTATAAATTAATGTTTATTTTGGTAGCCTCCTGTGTTACATTATCACTTCTTACAAAGGAAAAATAATTGTGAGGAGGGCATGGCAACCCACTCCAGTATTCTTGCCTGGAGAATCCCCATGGACAGAGGACCCGGCGCGGTACAGTCAATGGGGTCGCCAAGAGTCGGACACGACTGAGCACACCGACCCACCTAGACTGTACCGAGAGCACACACACCCACTCACCCTCCCACCTAGAGTGCACCCAGAGCGTCGATCCACCTGACCTCCCTATGACTTCTGGGAGAATAAACACCAACATCCTAAGCTTATTAAAATTTTTGTGTTGATACAAAAATTCAGTCTTCTCAGATGAAGCTGAGAGAAAATACCAAGAATATGCCACGGTAACTGTTCACCATTTAATAACACTATACACTCCGATGACCGAGCTGAGTAGTAAAACGATATAACCTTAAGTTTGAAACCACCTTTTACACGAGCCAACATAAATTTCTAATGATATTTCATTCCAAAAACGTTTAAAATTTTCTTGCCAAAACTGTCTAATGAAAGTTGCAAGGCCACCTTCCATCCCACTAAAACTTTTCCTCTCCCTACTCCTATAGTTCTTCCTACGGGCACCTCTTCACTTTACTTCCACAAACTCTACCTGCTCTTCAGCGCCCGGTTGTCGGCTTTCTCCTCGGGTCCTTTTCCGTCTGGGCGTGGGGTTCTTTCGGCCGACACCCTCCACACCCCTGCGAGCCCCCGCCCAGCACTGCTCCTCCTCCCGGGGTTCTGACTCAGCACCTATCAGCGACGCCCCCCGGCCCCTGGCCCAACCCATCCTCGGACACGTGCGAGGGTGTGTTTGTGTCAGTCCGTCAGTCCCGCCGGGAACTGGGCTCACTCACCGAGAAAGAAGCGCCAACTTCTGCTCCAGCATCATCTCCAGCTTCTGGCCCTGTTTGGAGATCCAGTGGTCCACTCCATGCTGGCGATAGCACGTCTCCAGCATCCACCTGAAGTCCGCCACGAACTCGGTGATGCCCCCGTACTGGCCGCTGGCGAACTTCTCCTCCATCTTCAGCAGACACATGCCCTGACCCGGCTGCTGCGGGAGGGCGCGACTGCCCCGGCCTCCGCCGCGCGGCCCCTCGGCCGCCTCCTCTTCCCTGGTGGCAACGCCCCCCAAGGGCTGGAGGAATGGGGCGGTGAGGCCTCGGTGCTTCTCCTGCAGGAACTCGCCCAGGATGCGGTAGCCCTGCTGCAGCTCGTAGGTCAGCTCCTGCTCCTTGCAGCCACCGCCCCCGACCACCATCTCCTCCTCCTCTTCGTCGTCGTCCGCGTCCTCCCTCGAGGAGGCACTCCTTCGGGCCGGCCGTGAGGCCGCGGCCGCTACCACCAACTCGTCGTCGTCCTCTTCCTCGGCCGCCGCTGGCGGCCGCTCCTCTTCTCCGGCGGGCTTCATCTCCCCCGGCTTCCCGGGCACGCTCATGTCTCCGGCAGGCCCAGCTTGGGCGGTGTGCAGGAGCCGCTCGAGGCGCCGGGGCACGCGTGAACGCGGACCGCTTCCTCAGGGCTCAGGGGCGCCGCGCAGCCTCAGCCGCATCGGGCCTCGCTCTCCTCAGCCGCCGGCTCGGCTCGGTGCGCGCGGGGGTCTCGAGCTTGCCGCCCGCGGGGCGGGGTTACATGGGGCGCGGGGGAGGGGGGAGAGAAGAGGAGAGCCTAGGTGCCCTCCTCTCCCCTCCCCCCGGCGGCGGCGCGCGCGCACGGCCCTAGCCTGCCTCACCCCTCAGCGCCCCGCCCGGCCGCTCTTAACCCGCCAGGCCTGGCTTGGCGTCCGCGCCCCACCCCCTCCCGGGCCGGCTTGAAGGCAGGGAGGGGGCGAGGAGAAAAGTGGGCTTCTTCTCTAGCCTCCCCGGAGGGCGCCGAAACGCTGGGCCACCGCGGCTCGGGCTCCTCCTCCTCTCCCTCACACTCCCTCCCGCCCCTCTCTACCTGCGGGGGACCCAGGCAGGAGGAGGCGGCGCGCGGACGGGGCCTGGCGACAACTGTCAGTTAGAAGCCCTACTGGGCGGGGGGAAGAGGAGGGGCCGGGAGAAAAGGAGGAGGGCACTCAGCGCACCCCCTCCCCCGCCCCGGCTCTCCAGGTTGGGGCGAGCTGTGGAAAGTAGCAAAGAAAGAGGCACCGTCGCCGTCGACGGTGAGCATGCGTAGTAGAACACTACTACCCCCACTTCACGTACCGCTACGTGAAAGCCGGGACTTCGTCTCAGCTTCAGGCCCTGAGGCCTGGTAGGTTGCGCGGAGCAATGATGTCACCAGCTTGTAGCCAACTGGAAGGGGCGGAGTGAACAGAGAAGCAAAGCGGCCTCTGGGCTTTGCTCGCCACCTCCTGAGTGGGAGGCTGAAAGGGTTTTAGAAGTGGGCTGTGCTAAGAAGATATTTGTTCCGCTAGACCCCTGTTAGCGATAAAAGCTAAAATTAATCCTGCAGGCGCTTGCTAGACAACTTTCGTTGATGGAAAGTGAAAGTAGACATAAGTGTAAGTAGACATAGCATGTAAATCCTATCCTATTGTAAAAAATTTCCCTTTGCACACTCCCACCCTCCACCCCCGTGACTGCTGGTTTTTCAACGTAGAATTGGAATTTTGTAAAGTTTAGAAAGGTTCAAGGATTCGACCAGTTGGAACATCTATGTTCACATGCAAAAGAAAAAGAGATGATGTGTAGAACTCGAATTTCTAAAACTCCTGTCCCCGTCTTAACATCAGTTCCTATTTTGGAAGTTAATCCCATGTTTTCCGTTAAAGTGAAAAGACATCCCCACCTTCTTAATTTTTGACATCGGCTAAGAAGAGTAATGGAAGGGAATGGAACCTCATTTTAAAGTCCTTGGGACTTAAGTCTTCAAATATTTCAAATCTAAACTTCGGCATTAAACAGTCGTTAGCATGACCTTTCAATCTCACCACATTTTAAAATTACTGTTTAGGGAATGTGTAAGAAGTGAGCTTATCATTCCATTGGTTGACATATTGCTTAAAAGTGAGTAGAAAGTAACTAACGGTTCCTTAATGCAGATATTACTATTTTCTCACGTTCTGTTTCAAAGATGCACATATTCCTTTTTCTGCTTACACAGGACGCTCTTGCTTGAAACGTCAAATTACTTGAATACAAAATCAAAATTTTAGAAAGTAAACATTTTAAAAGTAAAGATGTGTAACAAAGTGATTAGGATATATTGACTCTTAAGACTGTTTTACTTCCAATCAATGTGGACCTTTAAAGCACTGATAAAATTCGAAACTAAAAAGCTTTTTCTTTATTTTTTTTGCCGGGGGGTGGGGGGTGGGGAGACGTCTAGTATGTTAGATAGTCTTAGGTAAGAGTTAAATGGGGACACTTTTAAGGTTTTAGGGTATTGACAACCCCCCACACACAAACACACACCCATCATCTAGTTTATCTAGATCTCCTGTTACCTCATCAGACATTTGTAATTTATTAGTTATTTACAGCATTCTTTCTCCTTAGAGCCCATGAGTGAAAGTCGCTTAGCCATGTGGACTCTTTGGGACCCCATGGACTATACAGTCCATGGAATTCTCCAGGCCAGAATACTGGAGTGGGTAGCCTTTCCCTTCTTCCCAACCAAGGAATCGAACTCAGGTCTACAGATGTACCTTAAATCAGGAACAAAGGCAGACCAGTCTTACTTCAGGGACTGGCAACCAAAAATGTGTCTGACTGGACATCTTTCGTTTCCTTTGAGAAAGCCCAAGAATCTGGACCCATCCCATGAGATATCACCTCCTTCTCTTTAGCCACCAACCTTATTTCATGACTCTCAGATAATATTAGGTTACATTTATTGAACCCTGTGCCACTGATCACTTTATATTCATTACCTTCTTTAATTCTCACAATTAACTAGGCCTTATGCAAAGAGTTGGACACGACTGAGCGACTTCACTTTCACTTTTCACTTTCATGCACTGGAGAAGAAAATGGCAACCCCTCCAGTGTTCTTGCCTGGAGAATCCCAGGGACGGGGGAGCCTAGTGGGCTGCCGTCTATGGGGTCGCACAGAGTTGGACACGACTGAAGCGACTTAGCAGCAGCAGCATGCTTATTTCACTGATGGAAAACTGTTTAGGTTAAAAAGCAGCTTGCCAAAATTCAAATCTAGGTTTGTCTTCAAAATTCTCCAGGTGCCTAATTCCAAGTCTTATGGTCAGTTCAGTTCAGTCTCTGTCGTGAGAGACTCTTTGCGACCCCATGAATCGCAGCACACCAGGCCTCCCTGTCCATCACCAACTCCCAGAGTTCACTCAGACTCACGTCCATCGAGTTTTCCAATTTTTCATGCACAAGAATATATGGAATTGGTAGAAATGCTTACCAAAAGCTTCTTAAATAAGGAATATTAATAAAGACACCTGGATGAATAGCAGGAAACTTAGCTACATGTCACTGAGAGGCCAATTATCTTTGATCTTAACTATTATCAAAGTAGAATCAGGTCCTTGAACTTTTAAAAAATATAGATAAATGAGAAGAAAAACTGCCTTTCAATCCCACCATCCATAGAAAACCTCTATTAATACTTTGTGGTGGGTTTTTTCTATTTATTCATCTATACTTTTAAATTTAATCTTATTAAAATTATGACCATACTCCAACCAATGTCCTTTTCTTTTTTTCCCCTCATTAACAATAAATAACTACAGGGAATGTATAGGAATTGCATATTTAAAATCTCAAGTTCATATCTCTGTCCGCAGTGGCCTAGATGGCCTGGTCATGAACTGGTAGGAGGGGAAACAGGGAGATTTTAATATAAAAGGAATTCCAGACCATAAAAAAGAACACAGAAGAGGTACAAACACCAATAGCAGTAACAGCTACCATTTATTAAGCACTTGCTAGGTCTTAAATACTCACTAAATACTTTACATACACAGTACTCATAACAGCCCTAGGAAATCCATTACAGATGTATTTGTTCTTAAATTTTGGATCCATAATTTGCTGAGTAGAAAGCTTCTTTTTCTACCCTACAAAAGCCTGAGATTAAAGACCAACATTGTAATTAATATAAGTAACCCCAAATTTATAGAACTGCTTTCTTAGAATCCACACTTACTGCTAAATGACTGGTCATCTCAAAGCTGTTTTCTTTTTCATGTTTAAAGACTAATTTTGCTTCCCTTTCACAATCACAATTGAATTCTCTTTAATGCTACTAAACAATTAAGAGTTTCTTCAAAATAGAAATCTATTTAAGCCCCATTTTGAATCAGGGCTTCTCTTGTTGAACTGCTTTGCAGGGAAAAATGGCATACATACACAATTCAATATTCTGCTCAAACACGTAACAGTGATTGACTCCCACAAATAATCATTTACTCTTTGTCAAATACTGTATTACAGTATGTTATATGCTACCAATGTTAGATGTACCAGGATACCCTTTACAATAACTGTGGTCCTTAAGAGTCCTGGATAAGTTAAAAAAGACAGACTGATCTGGCTAAGATTTTAAAGTTCTCTTAACTATCAGCTGGACACCTTGGGAATGAGAATATGGATATGTCTCAGCCTCAGGAGGACATTATTAAAAAGTTTTTATGTATTATGGAGAAAACTCCCCACATCCATTGCAGTATCTCAAAACTCTTTTCCAATACCAGCATCCTCCCATTACTATGAAAACTAGGTGTATCATCAAGGAGGAATAAGCCTGCCACTATATTCTTCACTCACAATTCCAAAGAATTTGTCCTGGAAGTTCTTCTATCCCATCTTTGTGCACTCTTAACATCTTGTGTTAGGCAGCAGGACACCGTGACACCAAGCACACTGCTTGCTCAGCATCAGGAATTTAGACAAATAGCAACAATATACATACTTCACATCAAATAGACGAAAGGTGACAAACATTTTAAGACAACAGAAGCACAGGTTATCACCAAGGTCTGTGTTTGATAAAACATGCAAGGTAAACAGAGGCTATAACACTGACTAATCATGGAGAAACACTGGGAAGGAATATAAACTGCTTAGCAGGGAGAGAACAGCTCTCTCAATCATAATGGAATCCACTCACAACACTTATTTGGAGTTACTTTTATGGGGGATGATATTCAAGTAATATTAAAGTGCTTCAAGCAAAATTTAGCAATTCCTGTAAGGCTTCCTGCTGCTCATCATCAAGATGGGAAATGCATTCCAACCATAATTCTTCAGAAGTCTGTACCTGACGTACAACATTAGCTAGGCGTTTGGCACAAGGATCTTCATAGTTAATAGTCTCATTAATTTTTCCTTCTGCAATTATACTAATTATTTTGGGGAGATTGGAATTATTTGGACCAAGTACAACTGGGTGGTTACTTTCAATTAAGTCACAGAGAAAACTCAAAGTCTGAATAGCTTCCTCTTTATCCTCATGCAGTGGAAGCCATGACAACCAGTGTGGAAGAACTTCATCTACGTTTACACAGTTAGGCTTAAACCTCAAAATCTTCCCTACTGCTGAGATACAGTTCTCTGTAGCAATGACATTTTTTTTGGTTTTGGAATTTGCACACTTAATAACTTTCACCAGCAGCGGAACAGCTTCTGAACATAAAGAACGATAATCATCTCCACCAAACTGTGCCATAACACCCAGGCCATAAGCAGCAGCTTGCCTGACTTCAGGGTTGTTGTCTCGCATATTTAGTAGCATTGGCCACCGAAAATATTCAACATATTTAAATGAGGTTGGACTGCAGTGCTCTATGATATCATCAAATATGCACAATCCCCACTGTCTATCTGGCCATGGCCTATTAGAACAAATTAGATTTACAATTAATGGAAGTAGCTGTTCAAACCATGGTAAAATCTTTTCCTTGTAAGTACTAAATAATGAGTGCAAAATATCTGATACTTTGGTCAGAATATAAACATCACATTCATCCTCATCTTGCAGAGACATTTCAACCTGTTGATCATAGTTTTCTTCCTGTCTTTTAACCTGTCTTAGTTCTTGGTTTTTAAAGTGCCCTTCAAGTTTTGCTTTCAGTATTTCTCCCAGTTCTTCCAAGTGTTCATCATTAAGGCACCCATCTCCCATTACTTCAATGGATTTTGCAAAAGAATTCATTATTTCTGAGAGTACATCTGTATCAGGTTCGGTCCCAATAGCCTTGATTAAGGGATCACATATGAATTGCCACATCTGTGCAAGATACTCTGGCCCCGAATTCTTGCACATTCCAGGAGAAAAGGCAAGGACTCTGCAGCTGCCACTCGAACATTGTCATGGAAATAAAATTTCAGTAAAGGAACCATCAGTTTTACAACTTGTTCTGTATAGTCCATAAATCCTTCTCTTAACTCCTTAGCATAATAAACCAACATCTGGCAAGCAGTTGCTTTTGCTTCAAGTCCTGAAGTTTTAATTCCAAAACTTTGCTGGTCTCCAAGATTTACAAATTGCCATCCATCATCATCACTCATATTCTCCACATCTTGTGTGTCTAAGAGAGCAACATCAGGTTTAGCTGAAGCAGTCTTAATAAGAGGCTCAATAACCAGTGGAAGGTACTGTTGAAAATCACTTCCAAGAATTTTACACATTCTAGCCCATGCTGAAACCATGTAAGAGGTCTGAGGGTCATCATCTTCCATATTATTTAAGTCTGATTGTGTCTTCAACAATAACTGCATCACACTTGATGCATCTTGCATAAATTTTTCCTTACCAACAGCAAGACCAACATGGCTAATGCATTCAATAGTCTTTCCTTTCAGAAGTTTGAGTTCCTTTTGAACAGCAAGCTCAACAGTATGCTTTAGTGAGGGCATAAATATATCGTAGTATGGCACAAATTTTTCTTCTATTGTATCTGCAACTGAGGCAATGGTTGTCACAAGCTGTTCTAAGGCCAACTTAGTTCCATTGCGAATCAACTCTTGAAGTTTAATCACCAAGATGGAATGTAGATTTCTTAACATACTATCCAAATATAGAACCAGCAATGATTTGGGGCAGTCTTCAATAAAAATAATAAGCGCAGAAGCTGCATGTGACTGTACACGCTGATTACCTTGATTTTCCATAGTACGCAACAGAGCTGCAATCACAGTTTCATGGAATTTCTTTTGGAAGTTAGGTGCAAAATCTGTAGCCATCTGTCCAAGTGTAGTACAGGCTGCAGCCCTCACCCTTGGATGAGGATCCTGAAGAAAAAGCAAAACAGAGTTAACTGTTTCATCTAAAATTGATTCCATTTGCTGATGGCATCCTTCTCCAATAGCAGATAAGGCCATTAATCCAGCATGTCGGTATTTCCAGTCAGGGCTCTGCAGCATCTGCATGATATGCTCCTTAGTCATTGGTAAAACAAGTTTTCCACCAAGCCCACAAGCCAGTCTGTCTAATGCACTCTCAGCAGCAACTGCATTGCTGTCAAAATCATCTTCTTCCATTTCATCAGCATTTACCCAGTCCTCGTCATCTTGTAGATCAACCATCATTGCTAATATATGAGGAACTGCCTGTGCAATAATATTTGTATGTTTTTTCAACATTGGGGTGGCAGTTTCAGACAAGGTCACTATTACTTCAAGTGCCAGCTGGCGTTGCAGATTACTAAGTCTAGAGTCTCCACATAACTTTAGACTCAGTTGCAGAGTATCTTCTAAATAAGGACCCAAATATTTAGGTACAGTATCTGCAATCTCGACAAGGGATTCTAGCACTGAATCATCATCCTGGTAGCATGAATCATTCACAGCCTGTAAGATTCCAGGAAGCAAGTCTGCAAAGTCTTTGAAAAGACCAATATTATTCTCATTAGCAAGTACAAATGCAGCTGCAGCTCTAGCAGATAATGTCCTGATTGCTGGATGTTCTTGATCTTGAATACACTGGTCCAACAACCGTTTGATGATATCCAAATCGTGCCGCTCCTGGTTCCCAAAAATCCCCGGAAAGTGCCAGAAAACGTGAAGTGCAACTTCCCATAGAACCACATTTTTAGAGTAGATTGAATCAACAAGGAACTTCAGACCTTCAGGCCAGTGGTTAGTGCCATCCTCATCTATCAAATTCCTGGCCAGGACTGCAAAAATGTCACAAAGTTTTTTCCTCATACTAGCATGTGTTTCTAACTTAACAGCCAGTATCAGTTCAATCTTGACGTCCCTCTGAACATCAGAAGGCAAATTTGGATAGACTTCCTCAAACCCAGAGGACAAAAGCCGTCGTAGCAGGGCGGCAGCCATTTGTCTCACCTCATAACCTGCTCTTCTATTTCTGACGGCATCTAAGAGGAATGTAGTCTTACACAGACCTGGGATATTTTCATAGATTTCCTCTGCCTGCCGCCGCACCATACAGCTTGGATTGATCAGGTTCTTCAGAAGCTGGTAAAACTCTTGCTTTCCCGACACGGTCGCCGGTACTCCGGCAGACCCGGACGCCGCCATCGCGTTCTGTCAAAGCAACCGCGACGGGGAAGAAAGGCGGGGGTCTGCGTCCCGGAGCAGTGACATCAGCGAGGCGCCGACGCGGAGGGGCGGGGCGGAGCAGCTTCTTCCTCCCCTGCCATGGCTCCTCTTGGTCCGAGCTTTGGGAGGCGGGGAGTCCGGTGGCGCGGGACTTGGGGGTCGTGGTGGGAGCGAGGGTCGCTCTCCGTCTGATTTCCAATAAAATGAAAATTCACCTACAGAAGGGAAAAAATAAAAGTATGATAATGACTATTAGAATGAGATTATGGGTTTTTTCTTCTTTTATTTCTAAACTATATCTATGGTTGTTAAACTGATAATTTTAAAACAGAGCATACGCCTTGAAAATCTGCTAAGTGAAAGAAGACAATCACGAAAGGCTACATATTATATGATTCCCTTTATATGAAAGGTCTTAAATGGAAAATCCATACAGAAAGTAGATTAGTGTTTGGCAGTAGTTGAGGGGAAGGGAGAATAGAGAATAACTGCTGTCAGGGAAGTTCTTTCTGGGTGATGAAAATGTAAAATTGATAAGTGAAGATAGCTGCACAACTCTGTGATTATACTCAAACCATTGAACTGTACAATTTAGATTGGTGAATTGTATTGCATGTGGATAATACGTCAATAAAGCTTTTTATCAAATAAGTACAATGAAAGATAAAGACAACGATTACCACCCCACTATTACATCTAATGCAGTAGAGCAAAGGTGCTCAGATTCTGGTGTGTGTCGGAATCATTTGCTCCGTGGATTATAATAAAGAATGAGAAATGTATTTGAGTAATGTATGATGAAAAGTAACGTGGGTTAGTAAGATTAGAATCCTGGTCTTGTCTCAAAATTGATTTGAATCCCTGGTCTTGTCACTCAAAATTTTCTTTGCAAACTTAAAAATGTTTTTACAGTTTTGCTTTTCGTAGAGAGCAGCTGAGGTTATTCTAAGAAAGAAATGCCCCGAGGCTAAATATTGTTTCTTTAATTCAGGAAGGGTTGCTTCCCTGGAATTACCAGGCTCATTAATTACACAGGCTCAGGGGTAGATAATCAACCTGCCAGTGCAGGAGGCACAATTTTGATCCCTGGTCCTAGAAGATGCCACATGCTGTGGAGCAAGTAAGCCCTTGTGCCACAACTACTGAGTTGTGCTCTAGAGCCCAGTAAATAGGAACTGCAACCACTGAGCCCACAAATCACAACTACTGAAGCCTGTGTGTCCTAGAGCCTAGTGCTCTGCAACAAGATAAGCCAGTTCAATGAGAAGCCTGCCCACCGCAACAAAGAGTAGACCCTGCTTGCTGCAATGAGAGAAAAGCCTGAACAGCAAGGAAGACCCAGCACAGCCAAAAATAAATAGTAAAATACATTTAAAAAATTATATATAAAAAAACAATCATTAACAACTTTTAGATCTTACTTTTGTATGGGGCTTACCACTCTATCATTTTAACCATTACACAGGTTTGCAAGATTGGTAGAATAGGTATAATACTAATTTTAGGTGAGAAATGGAAACTCAGGAAGGTTAAGGAATTTGCCTAAGATGACACACCCTGAGTCTCAAATCCACCTCTTCTGAAAGCAACACTGATGCTCTTTCAACATACCACTTCCCCATAATTACTCTTGATTTTGCAATACAATCAGGTTTTCGCTTATTGCAGGGTATAGTTTAAACTTCTGTAAGTTGGGTGAATTTTAATTTTGTTCCTGGTAATTCATCAGTGAAGAATCTGCCTGCCAATGCAGGAGATGCAGGTTTGACCCCTGGGTCAGGAAGATCCTTTTGAAAAGGAAATGGCAACTCACTCCAGTATTCTTGCCTGGAAAATCCCATGGATAAAGGAGCCTGGTGAGCTACAGCCAGCAGAGTCACAAAGAGTCAGACACGACTTAGTGACTAAACAACAACAAATGCTCGTTTAGGAAGAAACCATATTCTCTAAACAGTGCTTTTTATTCTGTGGACTGAAAGTCAACCGTATCAGAATCACTTGAGAAACTTATTTTAAAATGTAGATATTAGTGCCCAATCTCTGAACTACTGAATCAGAATTTCTGGGTGATACAACCCAAGAATGTTCAATTTTAACAAGGACCCTGGGTTTTCATGTGAATACAAAAATTTGAGAACCACTACTGAGATCAATGTTGGTTCTGATTCCAAGATCTTGACTACAGTTCTGCATCTTGCTCCAGAGTCAATGGCTTTCCCACCATTCTTTGAAAAAGTCTAATTATAGGGCCTTTGCATTCACTCTTTTAGAAAATCTTAATAACTATTACATGTTGGGGGGAAAAGCTTGTCTTAAAACCATATCTATTAGCATATTAAAGACACAAAAACTAGGATGAGGTACCACCACAGGCCCAATACAATGTTTTAAATTTAAGTCTAAGAATATCAAGTGATACTGAGAATATGGAAAAATAGGAAACTCAATGATACTTTTGGTGGTAGTTTAAGTGAGTTGGTAGAACCACTCTGTAAAAAATGTTTGGAAAATGCTGGGTTAAGATTACTCAGTTATTCATTTATTTTCTCAACACACGTTCATTGAGGGTATACCCAAGTATGATGCTGTGTGCTGGGGATAAAGATTAAATACATGAGGATGCCCATGAGAGACAGTAAATACCATATAATGTAGTGATCACTGTGGTGATGCAACCACATGAGGTTGTAGAGGCAGCTAAGGGAAATCAGGCAAGCCTTCCCAAAGGTGGTGATACCAGGGCTTACTTTTGAAGGATGAATCTTTATTCACTATTTGAATAAAGAGAAGAAGTTTCTAAGTAAAGGGAACAGCTGTGTTCAAATGTGGAAAGGTCTTAGAGCCTAGTGTGGTGAGTTCTGCCAGTATTTCTTGCTGGAGCATTGGATATGTGACTTGAGGGGGCTTGGGATGACATAGGAGGCAGGAAGGAGGAAGACAAAAGTTCTATAGCCAGATCATGAAGGGTCTCATATTCCATGTTAAGAAATTTGGCTTTTTTCCCCCAAAGGTAAAGAGGAGCAGTTTAAGGATTTTAATCAAGGGCTGTGAAATGATCCACATTTAGAAATATTACTTTGATAGCAATGCAAAAACTGAAGTGTGAAGATTGGAGGCATTTAGGGCTTTCCAGGGGGCAGAGTGGTAAAGAATCATCTGCCAGTGCAGGAGACGTAAGGGACATGAGTTTGATCCCTGGGTCAGTAAGATCCCCTGGAGTAGAAAATGGCAACCTGCTCCAGTATTCATGCCTGGAAATGTTCATGGACAGAGGTTCCTGGCAGTCATCAGTCTCTAGGGTCACAAAGAGTTGGACAGGACTGAGCACACACACAACCTTAGTTCAGTTAAACTGAAAGTCTAAATCATTGCAGTGGTGGAAGGAAAGAAAAGAGGGAAAGGACTAGATAGGTTGAAAGAAGTCATATCAATAACACCTTACATGGGAAGAAGAAGCCTAGGAAATCTTCCCAAGTTTTGACCTGGGCATATGGTTGGAGATGCTGTAATTTACCTATTTCTTTACCCACACATGAGGAAAGAACAGTATTAATGGAGACCAAAAGACTGCTAATTCTTTATAGAAGAATTCCCTAACAAATGAAAGTGTTAATTCCTCAGTCATGTCCAACTCTTTGTGACCCCATGGATTGTAGCCCAACAGCTCCTCTGTCCGTGGAATTTCCCAAGCAAGAATACAGGAGTAGGTTGTCATTCCCTTCTTCAGGGGACCTTCCCAACCCAGGTGTCGAACCCAGGTCTTTGGATTTCACGCAAATTCTTTACTGTCTGAGCCACCAGGGAAGTCCTGGCTATGTAGCAGGTTGTACTCAGTGACCTTTTATGAACAAAGATGGAGTTATTCCCAGTCTTATCAAAACTCTCCAGTATCCAGTGAAAGCAAAGTGAAAGTCGTGTCCTACTCTTTGCGACCCCATGAGCTATAGTCTATGGAATTTTCTAGGCCAGAATACTGGATAGGGTAGCCCTTCCATTCTCCAGGGGATCTTCCCAACCCAGGGATCGAGCCCAGGTCTCCCGCATTGCAGGCAGATTATTTACCAGTTAAGCAACAAGGGAAGCCCAAGAATACTGGAGTGGGTCTTCCTTAAGAAGATGAGTCCCCAAATCCATATTTTGTTCTCTGGTTTCTCCCACACTCCATAGTGATGGTCACTGTTACAAAAGTAAGAGCTAAACAGAATCCACTTTAGGAAAAATATTTATGTTCTTAGGTTAGAAGAACATACACAGATTTAAAATCTTAAAATACTTCCTCTCTAGATTGCATAATTCAATTCTATTTACCTTTTGCACTGTTATTTCCTACCCACCCCCACCCACTAAGGAGCACACATAATATTCAAGATTTCAAGAATGGACTTGAAGATTTGATTAAACAACTTTATTAAAGTTTGTAATTAAAATTGGATTTTAAATTTGTTTGCACTGTTGAGAGGGCATTTAAAAATATTTCTGTAAGGTGTAAGGTGGCTCAGAAGTGGACAAGTATTTATTAGCACCTTGCTAAGTGAAGAAAAATGAAAAGTAAATTGCAAATTTCTTCCAAGATCTGAGAGATTTAAAATTAAGTGGGGGGAGGTAGAATTAAACTGGACATTCTTGACATTTTTGCAAGAATAATCCATAATAAATAAAAATATAGAAAACAAAAAATACTTGAAGGCTCCCACCGACCTAAATTAAAACAATCAGAATATCAGAAAGAATAATGCTTCTGATGAATTAAAAAGACTTTAAATATAATCAGCAAAAGTTCCAAGTGTCTAATACTAACAAAAGTCACAATTCATTGATCATCTTTGGATGCTAGGTCAGCAATTGAAAATTAAAAATAATCAAGATTTTTCCTGCTTTTTCTGTATAAACTGTATTTCAGGATAACCTAACAGCTATTCACATTCTTCTTTATAGAATTCCATATAAAAAGTGCACAAAAATGCTAAAATCAGAAAATTACTATGTTGTAACCCAAATGAAATAATGAATGTAGGCAGCAATAACCAGTGGATGCTAAAACCATTAAATGAAACATTGATTGGGATTTGATAACAGAAGGATTAGGCTGAAGCCACCTGAAGTTCCTGATTAATCTTAGTATTATTAAAAGTGGGATAAACCAGAAGTGTCATTCATGTGTTATCTTTTGGTTTCACATTCAAATTTTTCCTAATTTGTTCTCTGATGCTGAGGTTGGGCTCTGGAAGCAAAATTTCTCCTTTCTTAGCTTGGCCCCTGAGAGTTTCCACCAATAGGAGCCGATAGAGACTGGAGGCTAGAAAAGAGACAGAAAAGAGATGGCTCCTTCTTGTTTTTCCTTTTCTTGTCTGGATTGCCCCAGCAGTGGCCCGTCCTCCTGGTGACAGTAATTTCCTCTTAATCCAATCGCTTCCTGTCTCTGCAGTAGCCTAGGGGCACTCATTCCTCTGAGGTTTCACCTGGAGCTCTGAGCTCAGAGATGCCAGTTCCATTTTGTTCCTTCAGCTTTAGCGATGGTAGCAGGTCCTTCAGTTACCATTTTTTATTACATCAGTGCTGTTTATTCACACCTTCAGGTCTCTCACACCTATGTAACCAATCTCTTAAATCTCCTCTTCAAGTACTTAGTGTGGTTTCCATTTTTCCACCTGGACCTTGGCTCATTCATATATCAGGCATTAAGTGATGCAATAGGGAGCACAACTATAAAGTATTTTTATTTAAAATCAGGTTTATTAAGGTATAATTTACATGCAATTGTTGTTGTTGTTGTTTAGTTGCTAAGTCATGTGCAACTCTCTGCGACCCCGTGGACTGCAGCACACCAGGCTTCCCCGTCCTACACCAACTCCTAGACTTTGCTCAGACTTATGTCCATTGGGTCAATGATGCCATCTCTGTCACCCCTTTTCCCTCATGCTCTCAATCTTTCCCAGTGTCAGGGTCTTTTCCAATGAGTTGGTTCTTTGCATCAGGTGGCAAAAATATTGGAACTTCGGCATCAGTCCTTCCAATGAATATTTATTGGATTAATTTCCTTTAGGATTGACTAGTTTAATCTTGCTGTCCAAGGGACTCTCAAGAGTCTTCTCCAGGACAACAGTTTGAAAGCATCAGTTCTTCGGCACTCAGCCTTCTTTATGATCCAACTCTCACATCTGTACATGACTACTGGAAAAACCATAGTTTTGACTATATGAACCTTTGATGGTAAAGAAATATCTCTGCTTTTTAATATGCTGTCTAGGTTTGTCATAGCTTTCCTTCCAAGGAGCAAGTGTCTTTTAATTTCATGGCTGCACTCACCAATGGCACCCCACTCCAGTACTCTTGCTTGGAAAATCCCATGGATGGAGGAACCTAGAAGGCTGGAGTCCATGGGGTCGCTGAGGGTCAGACACGACTGAGCGACTTTCTTCTCACTTTTCCCTTTCATGCACTGGAAAAGGAAATGGCAACCCACTCCGGTGTTCTTGCCTGGAGAATCCCAGGGACAGGGGAGCCTGGTGGGCTGCCATCTATGGGGTCGCACAGAGTCAGACACAACTGCAGTGACTTAGCAGCAGCAGCAGCACTCACCATCTGCAGTGATTTTGGAGCCCAGGAAAATAAAATCTGTCACTGTTTCCATTGTTTCCCCATCTATTTGCCATGAAGTGATGGGACTGCATGCCATGATCTTAGTTTCTTGAATGCTGAGTTTTAAGCCAGTTTTTTCACTCTCCTCTTTCACTTTCATCAAGAGGCTCTTTAGTTCCTTTTCACTCTCTCCCATAAAGGTGGTGTCATCTGTATATCTGAGATTATTGATATTTCTCCTAGTAATCTTGATTCCAGGTTGTGATTCATCCAGTCTGGCATTTCACATGATGTACTCTGCATATAAGTTAAATAAGCAGGGTGACAATATACAGCCTTGACATACTCCTTTCCCAATTTGGAACCAGTCTGTTATTCCATGTCCAGTTCTAACTGTTGATTCTTGACCTGCATACGGGTTTCTCAGGAGGCAGGTAAGACGGTCTGGTATTCCCATCTCTTCAAGAATTTTCCACAGTTTGTTGTGATCCACACAGTCAAAGGCTTTGGCATAGTTAATAAAGCAGAAGTAGATGTTCTTCTGGAATTCTCTCGCTTTTTCTATGATCCAGTGGATGTGGGCAACTTGATCTCTGGTTCCTCTGCCTTTTTGAAATCCAGCTTGAACATCTGGAAGTTCTCAGTTCAAGTACTATCGAAGTCTCGCTTGGAGACTTTGCTAGTGTGTGAGGATGAGTGTAATTGTGCTATAGTTTGAACATTCTTTGGCATTGCCTTTCTTTGGAATTGGAATGAAAACTGACCTTTTCCAGTCCTGTGGCCACTGCTGAGTTTCCCAAGTTTGCTGGTATATTGAGTGCAGTGCTTTCACAGTGTCATCTTTTAGGATTTTAAATAGCTCAGCTGGACTTCCATCACCTCCACTAGCTTTGTTCATAGTGATGCTTCCTAAGGCCCACTTGACTTTGCATTCCAGGATGTCTGGTTCTAGGTTAGTGCTCACACCATCATGGTTATCTGGGTCATGAAAATCTTTTTTTGGTATAGTTCTTCTTTGTATTCTTGCCACGTCTTCTTAGTATCTTCTGCTTCTGTTAGGTCCATACCATTTCTGTCCTTTATGTGCCCATCTTTGCATGAAATGGTCCCTTGGTATCCAATTTTCTTGAAGAGATCTCTAGTCTTTCCCATTCTATTGCTTTCCTCTATTTCTTTGCATTGATCACTGAGGAAGGCTTTCTTATCTCTCCATGCTATCCTGTGAAACTCTGCATTCAGATGGATATACATTTCCTTTTCTTCTTTGCCTTTAGCTTCTCTTCTTTTCTCAGCTATTGGTAAGGCCTCCTCAGATAGCTGTTTTGCTTTTTTGCATTTCTTTTTTTAGGGGATGGTTTTAGCTGACTGTGGCTCAGATCATGAACTCTTTATTGCAAAATTTAGACTTAAATTGAAGAAAGTAGGGAAATCCACTAGACTGTTCAGATAAGACCTAAATCAAATCCCTTACAATTATATAGTGGAAGTGACAAATAGATTTATGGTATTAGATCTGATAGATAGAGTGCCTGAAGAACTATGGATGGAGGTTCGTTTTCCACAATAGATGTATGCTATTAGAGTAATAAAAAAATGAAGATAACCCAACAACGGAAATAATAGTTGTTGCATAAGCCATGATATTTTAAGATGTGTTGAAATGATTCTGTGGGAAAAGAAGATATATAATATGTGCACACCACATATACTTTGTATAAAAATATGGCTCTGTGGGCCTGGAAGAAACTTCCTCCAAAGAGGGCATCTTACTGGGCCCCAAGTTCTGTGCCAGGCCTGGGGTCATCCCCTTAGGTCATGCTCCAGGACAAGCAGATAGGTCTCTTTCTCACTGGGGCAGTGGTGTACTTCTGTCCTTCTTTTTGTGATATGTCCTTGGGTAGTGGGCTACCAAGAGCTGTCTCTCTATTTGTTGCAGTTCCAGGAGACTCATGAGTACAGGCTCTTCTGGCCATTAACCAAACAATCTAGAAGTGTCCCCTGGGTGCACGTGCGTGCTCAGTCACTTAGTTGTGTCTGCCTCTTTGTGACCCCATGAAATGTGGCCTGCCAGGCTCCTCATGGGATTCTCCTGACAAGAATACTGGAGTGGTTTCAATTTCCTCCTCGAGGGGATATTCCTGTCCCAGGGATCGAATCTATGTATCCTGCATTGGCAGGTGGATTCTTTACCACTGAGGCACCTGGGAGGCCCATAGATACACCTTGCTACTGCTAAGTCGCTTCAGTCGTGTCCGACTCTGTGCGACCCCATAGATGGAAGCCCACCAGGCTCCCCTGTCCCTGGGATTCTCCAGGCATGAAGACTGGAGTGGGTTGCCATTTCCTTCTCCAGTGCATGAAAGTGAAAAGTGAAAGGGAAGTCGCTCAGTCGTGTCCGACTCTTAGCGACCCCATGGACTGGAGTAAAAATACAACAGTATTTTTACTTGAGTAGCCTACCAGGCTCCGTCCATGGGATTTTCCAGGCAAAAGTACTGGGGTGGGGTGACATTGCCTTCCCCGAGATACACCTTAGAGTACTGTAAAATCTGAGATCTTGTGCTTTGGAGCATGACAGAGAAAAGCAGGAGTATAGTATCAGCAGGAAGATAGTATCTGTCCTCTGGGGTCTCTGGAGAGGATAACAGTCAGCCCTTAGATGTGTTTAATTGCAGGCTTTCCCCTTAGGCTGTGGCTATGAAAACAAGGCATCTGAAGTCTGTATCTTGGCCCAGGGTGACACAGGTGGGGTTAGACGGCAACAGCACATATCCTGGACACGAGTGAGGAAACTGCTCCCAGACTTTACTTCCATTAAGGACATCCAGACTCACGCACCACAACTTCCTACTGGAATCTATGGGGAGATATGACATGAAAGAAAGCACCTTAAGCTTAAAGGCACATAGCAATAATCTCAGTTCTCAGAAAAGTGGTAAAACATCATGATGAGAGGAATGTTATGCATAAACGCATGTGGCAAGTTTTGCATGAGATCCCATAGCAGGTGAACCTCTGGATAACTCGATCATTAAACAGTAGACTCTACTATCAATGATTCTAACACCTTAGATGGAGAAAAGCAATGGCACCCCACTCCAGTACTCTTGCCTGGAAAATCCCATGGACGGAGAAGCCTGGTAGGCTGCAGTCCATGGGGTCGCTAAGTCAGACACGACTGAGCAACTCATGCATTGGAGAAGGAAATGGCAACCCACTCCAGTGTTCTTGCCTGGAGAATCCCAGGGACGGGGGAGCCTGGTGGGCTGCAGTCCATGGGGTCGCACAGAGTCAGACACGACTGAAGTGACTTAGCAGCAGCAGCAGCAGCGGATGGAGAAGGCAATGGCAACCCACTCCAGTACTCTTGCCTGGAAAATCCCATGGACAGAGGAGCCTGGTAGGCTGCAGTCCATGGGATTGCTAAAAGTCGGGCACAACTGAGCGACTTCACTTTCACTTTTCACTTTCATGCTTTGAAGAAGGAAATGGCAACCCACTGCAGTGTTCTTGCCGGGAGAATCCCAGGGACGAGGGAGCCTGGTGGGCTGCCGTCTATGGCGTCGCACAGAGTTGGACATGACTGAAGAGACTTAGCAGCAACAGCAGCACCTTAGATGAGACTTCTTAGAGTGCTGATTAAGCTATCACAAGTTATGGACAGCAGAAACCCACCACAAGATTAGCCAACACAACAAACTTAAATATTAAGATAAAGTTTTTTCTTTTTTTTTTTTTAAGACTTCTCAAGCATAAGTTTCTTTCTTTGAAAATGAAGCACCCAAGACAACAGATTTCCTCAGGGAATTTAAATCTTATTTTAAGAAAAGAATCATCTAGATAGAATTGCATGTGGAGTTTTCTCCCTACCATCATAACTATGACAACAATATTAGAAAGAGCTACTCTGTGCTTTGACTAGGTGAACCTTCTTAAGAGTCCTTTTCAAATTCCCAGGCTATAGTTTTGGGAGTCATTTAATGGAAAACTTTTACAGAAATAGTAGTCAACTGCCTGGCAGTAGATTTCCTATTATTCCTCCATCCTGGTTATTGTTTTAATAACAATAAAGTGACAGGCTGATAAGAAAATATAGGTCTAGGTTCTTTCGGTTCTTTTCTGTTTTCCTGTAAAGTTTCTAAGATTTCTAATTTATTTAAGAAATCTTTATTTTAAAGATGTTGATTTACATGGCAATTTAGTACAACATTATATGTTTGTGGCATTTACTTGGTCTTTTACCTAGGCATTTTTTGATTGCCAGGAGAAATATCAATAACCTCAGATATGCAGATGACACCACCCTTATGGCAGAAAGTGAAGAGGAACTAAAAAGCCTCTTGATGAAAGTGAAAGAGGAGAGTGAAAAAGTTGGCTTAAAGCGCAACATTCAGAAAACGAAGATCATGGCATCTGGTCCCATCACTTCATGGGAAATAGATGGGGAAACAGTGGAAACGGTGTCAGACTTTATTTTTTGGGGGCTCCAAGATTACTGCAGATGATGACTGCAGCCATTAGATTAAAAGACACTTACTCCTTGGAAGGAAAATTATGACCAACCTAGATAGCATATTCAAAAGCAGAGACATTATTTTGCCAACAAAGGTCCGTTTAGTCAAGGCTATGGTTTTTCCTGTGGTCATGTATGGATGTGAGAGCTGGACTGTGAAGAAGGCTGAGCGCCGAAGAATTGATGCTTTTGAATTGTGGTGATGGAGAAGACTCTTGAGAGTCCCTTGGACTGCAAGGAGATCCAACCAGTCCATTTTGAAGGAGATCAGCCCTGGGATTTCTTTGGAAGGAATGATGCTAAAGCTGAAACTCCAATACTTTGGCCACCTCATGAGAAGAGTCGACTCATTGGAAAAGACTCTGCTGCTGGGAGGGATTGGGGGCAGGAGGAGAAGGGGACGACAGAGGATGAGATGGCTGGATGGCATCACTGACTCGATGGACGTGAGTCTGAGTGAACTTCGGGAGTTGGTGATGGACAGGGAGGCCTGGCTTGCTGCGATTCATGGGGTCGAAGAGTCGGACACGACTGAGCGACTGAACTGAACTGAGGCATTTTTTTAAAATGAAGAAAATGATATATTAACAAAATTGATGAAAATGTTATATGAAGAGACAGAATAAAGACTGGACCAGTGAATGTTCTTTCAGTTTATCAGTTCAGTCGCTCAGTCGTGTCTGACTCTTTGCAACCCCCATGGACTGCAGCATGCCAGGCTTCCCTGTCCATCACCAACTGAGTGTTCTTAGAGAACAATAGAAAAAAAAACCTTTTAGATTAATGTCATTATAAATCATTCCCTGACAGTGAGCATAGACCCTTTCCTAGGATCAGAGAACTTAGGTAACTTGTCTGAGGTCATACAGCTAGAAAGTGCAGAACAAGACTGGAACGTAGACTTTTTAGCTCTCACACCATCCCTAGTGTGGGAATGTGCAAGTAGAGGGATAGATTTCAAGGAAAAGAATGACTCTTCTATTGCAAAGAAGGAGAGCCTGAAAGAGAATGCACCTGAGGTAAGCTTGCAGTTGTGATGGTAGGTAGGCAGTGATTGAAGAACTTTTTTTTTTTTTTTCTAAAGATGAATGAATGATGAATAAAGATCATCATGGTCTCTATTTTTTGGTGAGACCATTGGTCTTAAGTACAGCAGTGAGGGATTGAGGAAAAAGTCAAAGGTTTTGGAGAAGCCATGGGAGTGAGGACTGAGGTATCCCTCGTTGAACAAAAATAATTTTAGGAGTTGAAACGGGGGAAAAAAAAGAATTGCAAACTTTTCTTCAGTTGAGATTAGAAACCAGGAACCCACCGTGGCAACAATCCATTAATTATACTCTAATGTAAAAAAGGCAGAGTTCAGTGTCATTGGTTCAATTCTACTTTGTAAAACACCTGCATGTGTGTATAAAACATGTGTAGGAAAATGTTTAGTATATATACCAATTTGTTACAGTGGTTACTTTTTACCCATACATTTCTATGTGGTTTGAATTTTTATAGCAATATAGAAATATAGCAATATTTCTGTATTACTTGTATAAAAAACGGGGAAGGTGATGGCTTGGTAAAGGCTTTAGGCTCCTGACCATGTCTGCGTCTCCACAGAGATCACCTAGAGCCAATTGTATAGTGATTGAAGCTTCAGAGCCAGGAAAAGTCCTACCTGAAATCTCGTAGCACAGTTCACAGCTGCTGCATAAACCACAATGCTTAAACCAGAGCCAGTACTTTAGGATTAGTGGTTTACAGTCCCACTGCTGCTGTGGTAGAAGACTCCAGCTTCCCATACAGTTTGCATCTGTCCATTAAATGCATTCAAACTCAAGGAAGATCTGGAAAGGTTCATAAAATTATAGTTTCCAGCTGCTGAAATCTATGCCTATAGGGAATCTCCCTCCAGCTTGTGGGAGAGGTTTCCACATTCTGTTTTGGCACTTGTGATGTGTGACGATTGCAGAAATTCCATGGCTGGTCCAGATTGTAAGTGCTTTTCTATTTATATTTGTATGTCAAGATACATCTAAAGCAACACAAGTTAATTTTTTGAAATATGTCTAGTCAATGCAGTCTTCCTGTGAAGATTAATTCTATAAAATAAGACAAATGAGAGATAGCAGTGACAAATACAAGCACATTCAATTAAGCAAGATTCTTTTTGTGATAAAGAAAACAGAAATTGAGGATTGATGGCCAAAAATCAAAACTGTTCATCCCGATAACAGAGCACTAATACTGGAAAAGACTTGGAAGGTAGACAGAGCTAGATTCAAATTTGTGCTTCACCACTTTGAGACTCTGGGGAGAATTAAACTTCAAGCTATCTGCTCATCTTCAATGGGGAATAATAAGACCTAGTTCACTGGGTAATTCTAACATCCAAATGAGACAAAATATAAATGCAGAAATTTGTTTTGCAATATTAATTCATGTGGGTTTTTTCCCCCTATTTTTTTGCCTTCTTCATTTTCCAAGAAGGTCATTTGTGCATCCCTTCCTTGGGAGTTATTATAAGGAAGAAAGATGTTGTTTGAAGACAAAGTTGCTTTTCTTGTGTTTTGTGAAAGCTTAAACTCATCAAGGAGATTGTTTTAGGTATGAGTGGTGTGGGAGAGGGAATGAAATAGGAGCAGAATGAAATAGGAGAGGAAGTGGACATTTCTGCTCCAATTAAGGAAAGGATGGAGGATATTCCATTAGGATGGGGGAACTACTGTTCTTCTGGAGGTTGTATCCCCACAGGTGTGTAGTGAACAGGTGAGACTACATGCTAGTACCTGATTCCCAGATCTGTAAATATACTGTGCCCAAAAGGGGCATGCTTCCATACTTGCAAACTTCCAAAGGACTATTTGAGCTCAAGTAATGAACCCCATTCCAGTACTCTTGCCTAGAAAATCCCAAGGACGGAGGAGCCTGGTAGGCTATAGTCCATGGGGTCGCTAAGAGTCAGACATGACTGCGCTTTCACTTTTCACTTTCATGCATTGGAGAAGGGAATGGCAACCCACTCCAGTGTTCTTGCCTGGAGAATCCCAGGGACGGGGGAGCCTAGTGGGCTGCCGTCTATGGGGTCGCACAGAGTCAGACACGACTGAAACGACTTAGCAGCAATGAACATCTCAGTTGGTGGCACAAAGTGTGGACCAAAGCCTGGAGTGGTTTCTCCATTTACTGTGTTCTTTATAAGACCCATCGAACCTTCTGTATAACTCAGTTGGATGGGAGTGGGTCTTTGCCTGTATTTCCTTGAGATGACAGCTTGAGACAAAAGCTGGGGCATAGGTAATCTGAGATGTAATCCCATGGAGCAGGAGTTCAGCACAGAGAGTGAGGAGAAATCAATATCAGGTTGTATTATTGAGTTGGTTACTGGCATGGGTTCAAATCAGAATTGTTCCCCCAGTGAGGACTAGGAGAAAGAGGAAGAAGCATTTATTCTTCTACTCCTGCCTGTAATCAGTTGGGACATAAAACTGTCTTGTTTTCATGCATATTAAAGAGCTGAACAGGCACCTATGGGCACTTACGACAAGGAATCAGAGAAGCCCTGAGCAGGAAGTGAGGAAAAGCAGGCACAGCTTGAGGGGGAGGTGCTTTCATGCTAAGAGTGAGGAAGCCTGCAGGAGCCTGTTTGTCACAGCCATTGGAGCTGAAGGTTTCAGAATGTGAAGTGGGGCTCCAGATGTCTGATACAGAGAGAGGCTCAATAGTGACTGAGCAATATGGGCATAGAGATTTTTAAAATTTATTTTCCTCTTGATTTAAAAGTAATGTGTATTTTGGAGTAGACTCTAACTTAATTTGATTAAATACAATTATTGTCTTTCTGATATGTCCTTCTGCTGCTGCTGCTAAGTTGCTTCAGTCGTGTCCGACTCTGTGCGACCCCATAGACGGAAGCTCACCAGGCTCCCCCATCCCTGGGATTCTCCAGGCAAGAATACTGGAGTGGGTTGCCATTTCCTTCTCCAATGCATGAAAGTGAAAAGTGAAAGTGAAGTTGCTCAGTCGTGTCCGACTCTTAGCGATCCCATGGACTGGAGCCTACCAGGATCCTCTGTCCATGGGACTTTCCAAGCAAAAGTACTGGGGTGGGGTGCCGTTGCCTTAGTTGGGGTCTAAAATTTAAACCTGCCATAGTAGCACAATGCCTAACAAAACAGGCACTAAAAATACACTCAATGACACAAACAAAAAAGATTAATTACCATCGTCTAATCACACATGAATACACATAGGCACACACATACAACATATATATACACAGCTTTTTCTAAAATAAGAGGAAAAGATATTAATATAAGTGCTGTGATTCCATTATGAGTTTGCACCTGTGTGACATTAGCATCTGGCTCTGAACCTCCAAGAAACTGACCAATGGTCTCCCCTCTGACTGGCATCAAAGTCCTCACAATGCTCTCTAATGGTGCCTAGAGTAACTTCAATAGCCCTGTGAGCAACAAGTTAGTTCTGAGCAGAATCACCCAGCAGAGCTGTATCAGAGAATCAACTGCTCAGTCTGCCTCACTTCGTGGGTCTCATGAAGGAGCACAGGGTGAGCCCTTATTCTCCAAGGCCACCCCTTCAGAAGCACCCTGTGGAATCTATCCTTTCTTCTTGGCAAGGGTAACTAAATTTCAAGTATTTAGAGGACCTGGATATAAAACCCAACATTTTTTTCACTGTTCAGACTACAATCCTGCTCATTCTTATAAAGCATATAAATATTCATAAAGATTAAGGAAAAACCGTTATATGATTCCTAAAGACCTACCTGCAAACACAACTAAAATTACAATCCACAATTACAAGAATAATAGAGAAGAGATACTTCTAAAGGAAACATAATTACATTTTCCTAGTCCCCTATTCTGGCTTCTTGTATAAAAATACAATAGTATTTTTACTTGAGTGGTTCTGTTTGTAATTCTAGGTACTGTATTTTGTGTATTTACAAATATTAATCTGAGAAGGCATCCAAAGCTTTATCAGAGTGCTAAAGAGTTATTTGGCATGTTAAGAACAGCTGTAAATACATGTAAAAAAATGAAATTAGAATACTTCTTAACACCATTCACAAAGATAAACTCAAATGGATTAAAGACCTAAATGTAAGACTGAAAACTATAAAACTCTTAGAAGAAAACATGAGCAGCACACCCTTCAACATAAATCATAGCAAGATCTTCTATGACCCATTGCCTACAGTAATGGAAATAAAAGCAAAAATAAACAAATGGGAAGTAATTGAACATAAATTCTTTCGCACAGCAAAGCAAACCACAAACAGGATGAAAAGACAACACTCAGAATAGGAGAAAATAATTGCAAATGAAACAACTGACAAAGGATTAATCTCCAAAATATACAAGCAGCTCATACAGTTAATATCAGAAAAACAAACCACCTAATCAAAAACTGAGCAGAAGACCTAAACAGACATTTCTCCAAAGAAGACATACAGATGGCCAATAGGTACATGAAAAGATGTTCAACATCACTAATTATGCTAAGTCACTTCAGTCGTGTCCGACTCTGTGCGACCCCATGGATGGCAGCCCACCAGGCCTCCCGGTCCCTGGGATTCTCCAGGCAAGAACACTGGAGTGGGTTGCCATTTCCTTCTCCAATGCATGAAAGCGAAGAGAGAAAGTGAAGTTGCTCAGTCATATCCGACTCTTAGCGACCCCATGGACTGCAGCCTACCAGGCTCCTCTGTCCGTGGGGTTTTCCAGGCAAGAGTTCTGGAGTGGGGTGCCATTGCCTTCTCCGTCACTAATTATTAGAAAATGCAAATCAAACGTACAATGAGGTCTCACTTCAATCTAGTCAGGAAAGCCATCATCAAAAAATCTACAAACAATAAATGCTGGAGAGAATGTGGAGAAAAGGGAACCCTCTTGCACTGTTGGTGGGAATATAAATGGATACAGCC
Organism: Tragelaphus eurycerus; assembly: GCA_935064755.1. Lineage (NCBI taxonomy): Eukaryota > Metazoa > Chordata > Mammalia > Artiodactyla > Bovidae > Tragelaphus > Tragelaphus eurycerus. The sequence goes on along the minus strand of CAKXYN010000015.1, from coordinate 12,363,835 downwards.
ACTATGGAGAACAATACAGAGATTCCTTAAAAAAAAAACTAGGAATAAAACTACCGTTTGACCCAGCAATCCCACCTGAGAAAACCACAATTCTAAAATACACATGTATCCCAATGGTCATTGCAGCACTATTTACAATAGCTAGGACATGGAAGCAATGTAGATGTCCAACAGATGAATGGCTAAAGAAGTTGTGGTACATACGTTCAATGGAATATTAGCCGTACAAAGGAATGAATTTAAGTCAGTTTTAGTGAGGTGGATGAACTTAGAGCCTGTTGTACAGAATGAAGCAGGTCAGAAAGAGAAAAACAAGTATTGTTAACAAATATTAATGCACATATATGGAATCTAGAAAAATGATCTGATGAACCTATCTGCAGGACACCAATAGAGGCATAGACATAGAGAAGAGACTTGTGGACGTAGAGGTGGAAGGAGAGTGTAGGACGAATTGAGAGAGTAGCATTGAAACATATACATTACCATATATAAAATAGATAGCCAGTGGGAATTTGCTGTATGAGGTAGGGAGTCCAAACTAGTGCTCTGTGACAATCTAGAGTGAAATGGGGTGGGAGGTGGGAAGGAGGGTCGATAAGGAGGAGACATAAGTATACCTATGCTGATTCATGTTGATGTATTGCAGAATCCAACACTACATTGTAAAACAACTCCCTGGTGGCTCGGATGGTAAAGAATCTGCCAGTAATGCAGGAGACCTGGGTTCGATCCCCGGGTTGGGAAGTTCCCCTGGAGAAGGAAACGGCAATCCACTCCAGTATTCTTGCCTGGAGAGTTCCATGGACAGAGGAACCGAGAAGGCTACAGTCCATGGGGTCACAAAGAGTCAGACATGACTGAGAGACTTTCACACTTCACACACACACAAATAAATAAATTTAAAAAAATAAATTGGCAAACACACACACACACACACACAAAGAACAGCTGTAAAAAGTTGTATGTGCTTCTGTGAGGAAGGCTTGCAAGACTCACTGAAGCTATGAGCCATGCCGTGCATGGTGACTCAAGACAGTCAGGTCATAGCAAAGAGTTCTGACAAAACGTAGTCTACTGGTGAAGGAAATGGCAACCTACTACAGTATTCTTGCCTGGAGAATGCCATGGACAGCATGAAAGGCAAAAAAGATATGACATCAGAAGATGAGCTCTCCGGTTTGGAAGGTGTTCAGTATGCTACTGCAGAAGAGCAGAGAGCAATTACTAATAGCTCCAGTAAGGATGAAGCAGTTGGGTCAAAGTGGGAATAGCTGCTCAGGGGATGTGTCTGGTGGTGACAGTAAAGTCCAATGCTATAAAGAACAATACTGCATAGCAACCTGATATGTTAGGTCCATGTATCAGGGTGAATTGGATGTGGTCAAGCAGGAGATGCCAAGAGTGAACATCGACATCTTAGGAATCAGTGAACTAAAGTGGATGAGAATGGGAGAATTTAATTCAGATGACCATTATATTTACTACCGTGAATAAGTATTCCCTAGAAGAAATGGTCAACAAAAGAGTCCAAGATTCAGCTCTTGGTTCAATCTCAAAAATGACAGAATAATCTTATTGTTTAGAATAATAGAATAATCTGCTTATTTAACTTACATTCAGAGTACATCACTTGAAATGCCAAGCTGGATGAATCACAAGCTGGAATCGAGATTGCCAGGAGAAGTTTCAACAACCTCAGATATGCAGACAAAACCACTCTAATGGCAGAAAGTGAAGAGGAACTAAAGAGCTCCTTGAAGAGGGTGAAAGAGGAGAGTGAAAAAACTGGCAATGAAATTCAACATTCAAAAAACGAAGATCATGGCATCTGGTCCCATCACTTCATGGCAAATGGAAGGGGAAAAAGTGGAAGTAGTGATAGATTTTATTTTCTTAGGCTCCAAAATCACGGTGGACAATGACTGTAACCATGAAATTAAAAGATACTTGCTCCTTGAGAGGAAAATTATGACAAACCTAGACAGCGTTTTACAAAGCAGACACATCACTTTGCCAAAAAAGATCCGTCTAATCAAAACTGTGGTTTTTCCAGTAGCCATGTATGGATGTGAGAGTTGGACCATAAAGAAGGTTGAGCACCAAAGAACTGATGCTTTTGAATTGTGCTGGAGAAGTCTTTTGAGAGTTCCTTGGATGGCAAGATCAAACCACTCAACTGTAAAGGAAATCAATCCTGGATATTCACTGGAAGGACTAATGCTGAAGCTGAAATTCCAATACACTGGCCACCTTATGCAAGGTCAGTGGAAAAGATCCTCATGCTGGGAAAGATTGAAAGCAAAAGGAGAAGGGGGTGGCAGAGGTTGAGATGGTTAGATAGCATTACCGAGTCAGTTCACATGAATTTGAGCAAACACCAGGAGACAGTGAAGGACAGAGGAGCCTGGAGTGCCTGCAGTTCATGGGGGTCACGAAGAGCTGGACAGGACCTAGTAACTGAACATTTTAATCTTACCACAGGGTGGTGCTATTGCTTTAAGAACACGGAGACGAAGGCAAGCTCCTTGAACAGGCATACAACTTAACCTCAGAGAAACTTGAGAAACAAAGGTGTGACATGGTCACAGAAAGTCACAATAGCCTTTCAAGAAAGTTTCAAATTCTTAGCAGATAAAATGCAAATCCATTAACTAAGACATCATGATCTAATATCTTTATTTATGTGATTTAATATATAAAATCGGATTTGGATTTTACTATTTTAAAATAGTATGTAACACAAAACCACAAGGTTTTAAGGATCTACTGGCTAACAAGTTCCCTAAAAATTTATTGTACACAATATTACAGATTCTTTTCAACACACAGAATGTTCTCTGGGTTTTATTTTTCCCATTAGCTCTGTTCTGGATTTTTGTATGTAGTATGTGTGTGTGTATTTCACTACATGGGAAATAGATGGAGAAACAGTGGAAACAGTGTCAGACTTTATTTTTGGGCTCCAAAATCACTGCAGATGGTGACTGCAGCCATGAAATTAAAAGACGCTTACTCCTTGGAAGGAAAGTTATGACCAACCTAGATAGCATATTCAAAAGCAGAGACATCACTTTGCCAACAAAGGTTCGCCTAGTTAAGGCTATGGTCTTTCCTGTGGTCATGTATGGATGTGAGAGCTGGACTGTGAAGAAGGCTGAGCGCCGAAGAATTGATGCTTTTGAACTGTGGTGTTGGAGAAGACTCTTGAGAGTCCCTTGGACTGCAAGGACATCCAACCAGTCCATTCTGAAGGAGATCAGCCCTGGGATTTCTTTGGAAGGAATGATGCTAAAGCTGAAACTCCAGTATTTTGGCCACCTCATGCGAAGAGTTGACTCATTGGAGAAGACTCTGATGCTGGGAGGGATTGGGGGCAGGAGGAGAAGGGGACGACAGAGGATGAGATGGCTGGATGGCATCACTGACTCGATGGATGTGAGTCTGAGTGAGCTCCGGGAGTTGGTGATGGACAGGGAGGCCTGGCGTGCTGCAGTTCATGGGGTCGCAAAGAGTCGGACATGACTGAGCGACTGATCTGATCTGATCTGATGTGTGTGTGTTAGTGAGAGAGTCATTTCCTAGTCAGGTTGATAAGGAGTCTAGGGGTCCCCAAGGAGAGAGGGATCTGGAATTCTCAAGGAGGAAGAAAGGACAGGCTTTTTTTCTTTCTCCACATTCCTTAGGCTTATATAACAATAATGTATCCTGCCTAAGGACAGTCTCTGGATTAAACCTTCTGTTATCTGAAAATGTAAATTATGGGAGTAGACGTGGTCTTTACAAGGATGTATCCTGCCTGAGGACAGTGTTATCTTAAAATGTAAATTATGGGAGTAGGTCTGATGAGGCCTTTACAACCTCCAGACATTCTTTGGATGATATAACTTCATTGTTAACACTAGCAAGCGGGTACTCTTTCTGCCCCCTTCTGATGCCTATGTCAGAAGCTTTCTCTATCTCCCTTATACTTTAATAAAACTTGATTACATGAAAGCTCTGAGCGATCAAGTCTCGTCTCTGGCCCTGGATTGAATTCTTCTCCTCTGGGGGCCAAGAATCCCAGTGTCTTCGTGTGATTCAACAACAACCTTTCATCTTGGGGCCTCGTCCAGGATCCTTCAGGACAAGGTAAGGATGCTTGGAGCTCTAGTTCTTTGTTCTCTTAGCGAACACGTTTTCTGCTGTGCTTTACTAACTCTACCGTGTGCTTGTGTGAATGAATGACAGGCCCTGCGTGAAGCAAGTAAGGAGCCCTGCTCTGCGGTTCCACGGTGATCTCATACGGCTTATGGCAGAAACCTGTCGGGGGGTTATACCGACATGCCAATGCCAAGAGGCACCCAATATCTCCTTCGGGAACCGACCAGAAATGGGCAAAGCGTGTGGAATGAACTCTCCTTTCTCCAAACTTTTCGATCTCTTTGACCATTTCATAACTCCTTGGGAATTAGAAGTACTAACCTAGTCTATCGGATCATAGACTTTCAAGGGACTTATGATCTAAACTGTTATTGTATGCTAAGGCTTAGGTCCCAAACTTGGATTGGTAGTGAAGAAAGCGCCTAGCCTTGCTAGGAATCAAAAGTTCGGAAGCTAGATGGAGCTCTAGCTCCAAGAACATCTCTGAGGCTAAAGGTTACTCAGATAGAGACTGCAATGGGTTTTTTTCTTTGGTAACGCCAGCTCTTAGTGGCTCAGAGGAGGCTGTTATACTGGTGTGATGATGCTTGGAAAGAACATCTCAGTTTTATGTTCGTGTCGGTCTTATTGTGGTCAGGAAATACTCAGGGTCGTGCACAGGCACTCAGGTGACAAATGTTTTCCCCAGCGGTCTTAGCTTGGGAGGCATTCCAGAAGGTTACTCTGATTGCACCCCGGGTGGCTTCAGAGGCAAGCAAGGTTAAGGGTGAAGAGCTGGACGTCAAGTAGGGATGCTATCAGGTCTACCCCTGGTACATCCTCACCCCATCTCGGTGGTAGAACCGGGAGGGACGCGGACTGCGCCTGTGTTGGTGAGGGACAGACTAAGTCCAACCAGGAAGGAAAAGCTTTTGGTGTAACGTCTGTCTACACCCCCATCTAGAGCAGGAAGGGACGCCTCCGGTAGAAAAATGGCCATGGTCGCTTTTTTTCTCTCTTACAGATGGGAGCTAACAATTCCAGCCTCACTCCTTTGAACTGTATCCTGAAAAACTGGGATAGATTTGATCCCCAGGGCTTAAAGAAGACACACCTGGTCTTATGTGATACTGCATGGCCACGGTATCCATTGGAGGACGGCGAACGGTGGCCAGTTGGGGGGTCTCTTAAGTATAATACTGTTCTACAATTAGACCGGTTCTGTAAGGAACAAGGGAAATGGTTAGAAGTAGCATATGTGTTGCCCTTTTTCTCTCTGTGAAATATGCCAGACTTATGTCCTAAGGATATATAGATTTGGGCGTGAAATCTTCAGTTCCCTCCTGTCCTCTTACTTTGCCCCCGTACCTGGGACTCCAAACTGAGATTCAAACTGCCCACAAGGAGGTCCAAATGACTCCTGTCTCAGTACGGCCTCAGACTACTCTGGTTTCAGTAGAAACTCAGACCATCGAAGAGATGAGATGGAGGACAGGAGACAAAGAGAAGAGGAAAAACAGGTTTCTCCAATCTATCCCTGGGATCATATGCGCAGAGCAGCCAGAGAGACTGAGGAACAGCCACACAAGCTGTTGCCTCTTTATGAAACACCCACCAGGAGAAATAATCAGTCTGTGAGAGTTAATATGCCTTTCTCTTATCAAGAAATACAAAGAATCAAGGAGGATCTGGGAGACTATTTAGAAGACCAGAAAAATATATTAGAGCTTTTAAAGGTGTTACTCTGCTTTATGATCTAACTTGGAAGGATGTGATGTATATCTTGGGACAAACGCTGACTCCTGAGTCAAAGACTCGAGTTTTGGGAAAAGCGGTTGCTTATGGAGATGAATGGCTTGGTAATGAATCTGTAGGGAAGAGGGAGAACGAGATAGCGGCCCTCCCCACTGGGAATCAGGTGGTCCCAACTATAGAACCAGACTGGGACTGCTGCTACTACTAAGTCGCTTCAGTTGTGTCCGATTCTGTGCGACCTCATAGACTGCAGCCCACCAGGCTCCCCTGTCCCTGGGATTCTCCAGGCAAGAACACTGGAGTGGGTTGCCATTTCCTTCTCCAAAAGAAAGATGGGATCAGAGTCTTTTTGTTAGATGTATTCTTGAAGGACTTAAGCAGGCGCATTCTAAGCCTTTAAACTATGGCATATTGGTAGACAGAACAGGAGACGAAGCTCCTGGTAAATTCCTAGATAGACTGAGAGAAGGCCTTTGCAGATTCACTGAGATTGATCCTGAAAGCCAAGAGGGAAAAGTGATCTTAAATGATAGATTTCTCACTCAGTCGGCTCCAGATATCCGCCGTAAGTTATTAAAACGGGCATATGGACCAAATCAGTCTTTAGATACTCTGTTACAACTGGCTCAGACAGTCTATTATGGTGGGGAATATGAGGAAAAGAAAGAAAGAAGAAAAAAAAAAAAGACAAAGGAAAAGGCAGAAGCCTTCGCCATGGCTATGAAAAACGTTCTTAAACAGCCTGAGAAAAATGCCCAGAGGGGCCCAAGTGAAAAGGGATGGGCTTGCTATTACTGTGGAAAGGAGGGGCACCTCAAGCGGGATTGCCCTCAGGCATCTAAACCCCTCGCCCACCCACCCCGGCTCCATGTCTGGTCTGCAAAAGACCGCACTGGAAGGAGACTGCCCGCAGAGGCGTACGTCTCTGGGGTTGGACTCTCAAGACAATCAGAACTGAAGGTGCCCGGGGGTCCCCACACAAGCTCCCGTCCTAATAACACATGAGGAACCCTGGGTATTAATAATTAATTGTGGGGGGCCAATATGTTGATTTCCTTTTAGATACTGGGGCAACTTATTCTGTGCTTACTGAAGCCCCTGGCCCACTTTCTCCCCGATCCACTTCCGTAATGGGACTGTCTGGACGAGCCAAAAGGTATTACTTTAGTTATTCTTTGTCTTGCAACTGGGATTCTGTGCTGTTTTCACACGAGTTTCTGAATGTGCCAGAATCTCCCTCACCCCTTTTGGGAAGGGATATACTGAGCAAGGTCCATGCCTCTGTTTTCATGAATATGGAGCCCTTCCTTTCTCTCCCTTTAGTTGAACAAGATGTAAATCCTAGAGTATGGGCTGATGGAAAATCTGCGGGTCGAGCACAAAATGCTATTCCTGTAGTTAAGCTCAAAGACTCGCACGTATTTCCACCTAAGAAGCAGTATCCACTGAAACCTGAAGTAAGGAAGGGTTAAAACCCATCATCGAAAATTTAAAGGAGCAGGGACTATTAATTCCCTGTAACAGTCCTTGCAACACTCCTATTTTGGGTATAAAGAAATCGAATGGTAAATGGAGACTAGTTCAAGATTTACGAATAATAAGTGAGGCTGTAGTTTCTTTACACCCCGTGGTGCCTAATTCTTATACTCTATTGTCTGAAATTCCTGAATAGGCCAAATATTTTTCAGTAATTGATTTAAAGGATGTCTTCTATTCAGTGCCTTTGGCGGAAGAAAGTCAATTTCTATTTGCCTTTGAAGACCCTACACAGCCAGCTTCTCAGTTAACCTGGACAGTTTTGCTCCAGGGATTTCGTGACAGTTCTCACTTGTTTGGACAAAGTTTGTCATGGGATCTACAAAACTTTAATAGCTCTGAAGCGGTGGTGTTACAATATGTAGATGATATTTTGCTCCGTGCTGAGACAGAGGAAGCTTGTTCGCGAGCCTCAGAAGATTTCTTAAACTTTCTGGCAGGCTGTGGTTACAAGGCATCAAGCGAAAAGGCTCAGCTTTGTCAACAATCAGTTAGATATCTGGGCCTAATCATATCAGAAGGGACTAGGGCCATAGGCCCTGAGAGAATTAAACCTATACTAAATCATCCGCTACCTATGACTTTAAGACAATTGAGAGGATTTTGGGAGAAGGAAATGGCAACCCACTCCAGTGTTCTTGCCTGGAGAATCCCAGGGACGGGGAAGCCTGGTGGGCTACTGTCTGTGGGGTCGCACAGAGTCGGACACGACTGAAGTGACTTAGCATAGCATAGCATAGCATTGGGAATCACAGGTTACTGTTGCATTTGGATTCCGGGTTATGAGGAACTTGCCCAGCCTTTATATAAACTTATAGCTGAAACTCAGCAGGCCCAAACCAACAAACTGGTCTGGTCTCCAGAAACTCAAAAGGCTTTTAAGGTTCTTCAGACTGCTCTCCTGCAAGCTCCAGCTCTGAGCTTGCCCACAGGGTCAGAATTTAATTTGTTTGTCACTGAAAGAAAAGATGTGGCATTGGGAGTTTTGACGCAACCCCGAGGGCCTCACCAGCAACCTATTGCTTATCTAAGCAGAGAATTAGATGTAGTTTCACGTGGGTGGACCCACTGCCTAAGAGTAATTTGGGGCAGAGGCTTTATTAGCACCTGAAGCTTTAAAAATAATTAATGGATGAAACCTTACTGTACTGACTTCTCAAGATGTGAGTGGAATCTTAAATTCTAAGATTAATATTTGGATGACAGACAGTAGGCTCCTTAAATATCAGTCATTGTTGTTAGAAGGACCAGTAACTAAGCTTAAAGTTTGTGGAAATTTAAATCCTGCCGCTTTCCTTCCTGAGAAGGAAAATGAAACACCTGATCACATATATTTGGATGACAGACAGTAGGCTCCTTAAATATCAGTCATTGTTGTTAGAAGGACCAGTAACTAAGCTTAAAGTTTGTGGAAATTTAAATCCTGCCACTTTCCTTCCTGAGAAGGAAAATGAAACACCTGATCACAATTGTTCTCAATTCCTAACTTTAAACTATGCAGCTCAGGAGGATCTAATGGATACCCCATTAGACAATCCTGACATGGAAATATTTACAGATGGCAGTTCTTTTGTTTGCGATGGAAAGCGTAAATGAGGTTATGCCGTGGTGACTGCTGAACAGGTTTTGGAAGCAAAATTTCTCCCCAGGGAACCAGTGCTCAGTTAGCAGAGCTTGTGGCTCTGTCCGGAGCTCTAGAGTTAAGCAAAGGGCAGCGGATGGGCCCAATAATCTATGTGAGTCTACTTCTGCTGACTCCAAAAATCCTGAGTCTGCCATTTGATCCTCAAGATAATGCCTTCCTGTCCTGGGCTCATTCCTACGCTGCATTCCACAATCGGTCTAACTGCTGGGTCTGTGGAGCACTCCCCTCTTCATCAGTGGAAGGCTTCAGGAGGTGGACATCTCCACTTCAAGGAAAAGACTTTCTCCAAGTCTGTGAATACCTTCAACAACGATTCACATGCGATGCCTCTTCTTCATCTGATGACATCTGCTGCTGCTGCTGCTAAGTCGCTTCAGTCGTCCGACTCTGTGCGACCCGATAGATGGAAGCTCACCAGGCTCCCCTGTCCCTGGGATTCTCCAGGCAAGAACACTGGAGTGGGTTGCCATTTCCTTCTCCAATGCATGAAAGAGAAAAATGAAAGTGAAGTCGCTCAGTTGTGTCCGACTCTTAGCGACCCCATGGACTGATGACATCTACCAACCCTAAAATGGACTGGTGCAACATGTTGCACTTTAACTATGGACATAATGTGACTTTTAATTTTGATTTTAACTTGTTTTAATGACTATGTTGCCTGCATCTGTAACCGTATAACTGGATTTGTTTCTAGCCGCATGAAAACATTTAAGTTACAAATGATTGCTCAAACTCCTGCTACTGTTGCAGCTTCCTCCAACTACTATTTGGGGCCTCTGGATCAGATATTCTCAACATGAGGATTAGGAGAATATGTTGCCTCACCAATTAGGGACAACGCCCCTTGTCAGCTCGGAAGCAGTTATGGAATGAGAACGGCGCCACTTTTCCCTAGGCAACATAATTCTCCTAAAAGAAAAGGTGGGGATGAGAGTCATTTCCTAGGCAGCTTGATAAGGAGTCTAGGGGTCCCCAAGGAGAGAGGGATCTGGAATTCTCAAGGAGGAATAAAGGACAGGATTTTTTTCTTTCTCCACATTCCTTAGGATTATATAATAATAATGCATCCTGCCTAAGGACAGTCTCTGGATTAAACCTTCTGTTATCTGAAAATGTAAATTATGGGAGTAGACCTCCGGGAGTTGGTGATGGACAGGGAGGCCTGGCGTGCTGCAGTTCATGGGGTCGCAAAGAGTCGGACACAACTGAGCAACTGATCTGATCTGATCCTGCCTGAGGACAGTGTTATCTTAAAATGTAAATTATGGGAGTAGGTCTGATGAGGTCTTTACAACTTCCAGACATTCTTTGGATGATATAACTTCATTGTTAACACTAGCAAGCGGGTACTCTTTCTGCCCCCTTCTGATGCCTATGTCAGAAGCTTTCTCTATCTCCTTTATACTTTAATAAAACTTGGTTACACGAAAGCTCTGAGTGATCAAGCCTCGTCTCTGGCCCTGGATTGAATTCCTATCCTCTGGGGGCCAAAAATCCCGGTGTCTTCACGTGATTCAACAACCTTTCATTAGTCACTCAGTTGTGTCTGACTCTCTGCAACCCCATGGACTGTAGCCCGCCAGGCTTCTCTGTCCATGGAATTCTCCAGGCAAGAATACTGGAGTGGATTGCCGTTGCCCTTCTCCAGAGGATCTTCCTGACCCAAAGATTAAACCCTGGTCTCCTGCATTGCAGAAGATTCCATGATCTTTGTTTTTTTTGAATGTTGAGTTTGAAGCCAGTTTTTTCACTCTCCTCTTTGACCCTCATCAATGCTCTTAACCATTTGAACCACAGACATCATATTTAACATGCACTGAATTCCAGCTAGAGCTAAACATTTATTAGATGCAGATAGAAAGTTCAAATAGAAGATACATCTTCTGCACAGGAATTAAAAACCACATAGTGGTTTCTTTTATGGTTTGTGCTTTTTGTGATCCATCTGAAAAACCTTTATCTATCCCAAAGATTGAAAAGATTTTCTCCTATGTTTCCTTTTAGGAATTTTATAGCTACTTGCATGGGAATAACTTGTCACATAGTTTTCTATTCGTGTTGTCTAAGAGGTTTTTGTTCACTATCTGCCTTGTTCTATGTGGGGATTAAGAGAGATTAAAAAATTATGCTATTATTGCTATATTTTCAGAATGTCCCTATAGCCATTTTGTGACTCATAAATCTGTTGTTTCCTGTAGGAATACCTGTCTTTGTTTTTATTTGCTTAGTGTTCCTTTCACTGTCAATATGGACAATTCAAAAATACGGAATGAAGCAGGGCAAAGACTAATAGAGTTTTGCCAAGAAAATGCACTGGTCATAGCAAATACCCTCTTCCAACAACACAAGAGAAGACTCTATACATGGACATCACCAGATGGTCAACACCGAAATCAGATCGATTATATTCTTTGCAGCCAAAGATGGAGAAGCTCTATACAATCAGCAAAAACAAGACCAGGAGCTGACTGTGGCTCAGACCATGAACTCCTTATTGCCAAATTCAGACTGAAATTGAAGAAAGTAGAGAAAACTACTAGACCATTCAGGTATGACCTAAATCAAATCCCTTATGATTATACAGTGGAAGTGAGAAATAGATTTAAGGGCCTAGATCTGATAGATAGAGTGCCTGATGAACTATGGAATGAGGTTCGTGACATTGTACAGGAGACAGGGATCAAGACCATCCCCATGGAAAAGAAATGCAAAAAAGCAAAATGGCTGTCTGGGGAGGCCTTACAAATAGCTGTGAAAAGAAGAGAAGCAAAAAGCAAAGGAGAAAAGGAAAGATATAAACATCTGAATGCAGAGTTCCAAAGAATAGCAAGAAGAGATAAGAAAGCCTTCTTCAGTGATCAATGCAAAGAAATAGAGGAAAACAACAGAATGGGAAAGACTAGGGATCTCTTCAAGAAAATCAGAGATACCAAAGGAACATTTCATGCAAAGATGGGCACAATAAAGGACAGAGATGGTGTGGATTTAACAGAAGCAGAAGATATCAAGAAGAGGTGGCAAGAATACACAGAAGAACTGTACAAAAAAGAGCTTCAAGACCCAGATAATCATGATGATGTGATCACTGACCTAGAGCCAGACATCTTGGAATGTGAAGTCAAATGGGCCTTAGAAAGCATCACTACAAACAAAGCTAGTGGAGGTGATGGAATTCCAGTGGAGCTATTCCAAATCCTGAATGATGATGCTGTGAAAGTGCTACACTCAATATGCCAGCAAATTTGGAAAACTCAGCAGAGGCCACAAGATTGGAAAAGGTCAGTTTTCATCCCAATCCCAAAGAAAGGCAATGCCAAGGAGTGCTCAAACTACCGAACAATTGCACTCATCTCACACGCTAGTAAAGTAATGCTCAAAATTCTCCAAGCCAGGCTTCAGCAATATGTGAACCGTGAACTTCCTGACGTTCAAGCTGGTTTTAGAAAAGGCAGAGGAACCAGAGATCAAATTGCCAACATCCGCTGGATCATGGAAAAAGCAAGAGAGTTCCAGAAAAACATCTATTTCTGCTTTATTGACTATGCCAAAGCCTTTGACTGTGTGGATCACAATAAACTATGGAAAATTCTGAAAGAGATGGGAATACCAGACCACCTGATCTGCCTCTTAAGAAATCTGTATGCAGGTCAGGAAGCAACAGTTAGAACTGGTCATGGAACAACAGACTGGTTCCAAATAGGAAAAGGAGTACGTCAAGGCTGTATATTGTCACCATGTTTATTTAACTTATATGCAGAGTACATAATGAGAAATGCTGGACTGGAAGAAACAGAAGTTGGAATCAAGATTGCCGGGAGAAATATCAATAACCTCAGATATGCAGATGACACCACCCTTATGGCAGAAAGTGAAGAGGGGCTAAAAAGCCTCTTGATGAAAGTGAAAGTGGAGAGTGAAAAGGTTGGCTTAAAGCTCAACATTCAGAAAACGAAGATCATGGCATCTGGTCCCATCACTGCATGGGAAATAGATGGGGAAACAGTGGAAACAGTGTCAGACTTTGTTTTTCTGGGCTCCAAGATCACTGCAGATGGTGACTGTAGCCATGAAATTAAAAGACGCTTACTCCTTGGAAGGAAAGTTATGACCAACCTAGATAGCATATTCAAAAGCAGAGACATTACTTTGCCAACAAAGGTTCGCCTAGTCAAGGCTATGGTCTTTCCTGTGGTCATGTATGGATGTGAGAGCTGGACTGTGAAGAAGGCTGAGCGCCGAAGAATTGATGCTTTTGAACTGTGGTGTTGGAGAAGACTCTTGAGAGTCCCTTGGACTGCAAGAAGATCCAACCAGTCCATTCTGAAGGAAATCAATCCTGGAATTTCTTTGGAAGGAATGATGCTAAAGCTGAAACTCCAGTATTTTGGCCACCTCATGCGAAGAGTTGACTCATTGGAGAAGACTCTGATGCTGGGAGGGATTGAGGGCAGGAGGAGAAGGGGACGACAGAGGATGAGATGGCTGGATGGCATCACTGACTCGATGGATGCGAGTCTGGGTGACCTCCAGAAGCTGGTGATGGACAGGGAGGCCTGGCGTGCTGCGGTTCATGGGGTCGCAAAGAGTCGGACACGACTGAGCGACTGATCTGACTGATCTGATGGACAATTCTTATTTTTCTCCTTTATAGGCTGTATAGTTCCTGGGTACTATGTTTTCTACTTTTTTTCATTTACTTTTTATGAAGGGAATGATGGTTGCTTTCCTACTTAATATTAATTATCCCTATTTCCAAGCAGAATCCTGCTTTATTTGAGGGTGGCAATCCATCCAGCAAAAAATCCATATTTCTTAGCTGACCTTGTAGATAAATAATAGGTCATGCAACATGGTTCCGGTTGGTGCAATAGAAGCAGAAGTTGTTGGATGAGGCTTCCTTAAAACTTCTCTTAAGAAAGTTAGGGTAGGACTTCCCTGGTGGTCCAGTGGTTGAGAATCCTCCTGCCAGGGGAGGGGACATGGATTCAATCCCTGGTCCGAGAATATTCCACATGCCACAGAGCAACTAAGCCTGTGTGCCACAACCAATGAGATAGCACTCTAGAGCCTGTGAACTGCAACTACTGAGCCTGTGGGCCACGACTACTGGACCCTGGGTGCTCTACAGCCCATACTCTGCAACAAGAGAAGCCAACGTAGTGAGAAACCCATGCACCACAGAGAAAGCCCTTGTGCAAGCAGTGAAGACTCAGCCGAGCCATAAATAAATAATTTAAAAAGAAAGCAATGTAAGAAAAAAACTTAAAAAAAAAAAAAGAATGTAGGGATATAAGGCAGGCACATTGTCCTTTTGTCTTTCCCTTTCTTCCTGTATGGAATGAAGCTATGAGTCTTCCCACTGGGAGAAACTATGTTACATAGACTTGGTAACTTGCTGCTAAGTCACTTCAGTCGTGTCCGACTCTGTGCGACCCCACAGATGGCAGCCCACCAGGCTCCCCCGTCCCTGGGACTCTCCAGGCAAGAACACCGGAGTGGGTTGCCATTTCCTTCTCCAATGCATAAAAGTGGAAACTGAAAGTGAAGTCTCTCAGTCGTGTCCGACTCTTAGCGACCTCATGGACTGCAGCCCACTAGGGTCCTCTGTCCATGGGATTTTCCAAGCAAGAGTACTGGGGTAGGGTGCCATTGCCTTCCCTGAGACTTGGTAACTTAAGTCCCCACAGTTTAAAATTTCTCATTGTAAGTTGATAAATTAGTATTCAGGTTTGTACATCAGACTCAGTGGGCCTATTTAATTGGATTTTACCTTGAGAGATAAACCCAAGACTGCAAGACTGAGAAAGAGACTGAGAAATTCATCACCTTCTGTGAAGCTTCTTAGGCTTTAAGACACCACCAGCCTTTCCAGGCAACAACCTAAACACATTAAACATTTCTTCTGAACATCAATAGGTTATGTATCCTCTATATTTGTACTGACATACGTAATGTTCCACTGGATGAAGAATGGAATCTGCTTAGAGGCAATCCACGAGGAGGCATAAAAGATTTCTTCACAACGTGACACTATATTGGCTAACAATTTATTTAATCAATCAGATTCTCTCTAGAGAATTTGAATGTAAGACATATACAGAAGGACACAAGTGGTTGAGAAACACAGAAACAGTAACATGGAGAAAACTGTAAAAGCCAAAACCAGGAGGTAGGGAAATCATAAGTGAATAGAGATTATGAGTCAATTTATATCAAATTGCATGAGTTGTATCATGTCCTCGTAATGATTTATTTCTCTACAAAACCTGCTGAGAATACTTAGCTTCATATTTCTTATTTCCCTATCCATCTTTCCAATCTATTATCTGAGATCATCTGAGTGAGCTGATGTGCCTTGCAACTTGGAAGAGAAATTAGCATAACTAGTTCCCAAATCTGTTTCCTCACTTCTTCACTTTCACGCATTGGAGAAGGAAATGGCAACCCAGGCCAGTGTTCTTGCCTGGAGAATCCCAGGGACGGCAGAGCCTGGTGGGCTGCCATCTATGGGGTCGCACAGAGTTGGACCCCATTTCTAAGTCTACTGCCCCCATTTCTTAGTAGCATTTCTAAGTCTACTGCCATGCTTAGATCAAGCTTTCATTCTTACTCACATAGATGACTAGAATAATAATTTATATCTTCCAAGGTTTCAGTCATCCTTCATGTAACCTTTCTAAAACACAAATCTTGTCACTCTGTTCATAAATAATGCACATGTGAGCACTAGCACAACATACAACAGTAAATCATAGTGTTGGCTCCAGAATGGTTCTGCTCTCTCTGTGTACATGTGCTGGAGGTTGAGAGAGGAGCATTATCATACCCTTTAAGAAGGGAACTGTATCTCAGAAAGGCTGGGTGATTTAATTCACTCTTTTGGCTTGCATCGCCGAGTATATGCTAAAGACCTCTGCTTCACTCCACCTTCTCCTGACCTTAGGATGCATATAGGCAACTGTGAAGACTTACAGACAGTTGAATCTGAACATGTCTAAAGCAAAGCTCATTAGCTTTTCCTTCCTGTGAGAGTGATTTAATTTCTTTCTTTAAAGACTGTTATTACCACTTGTCCAGGTCAAAAAGCTTGGGGTCCTCCCTGACCTCTCCCACTTCTTCATTCTGCTTCTTAAATATTTTTTAATCTAAACTCTTCTTTCTATCCCACCGAATTACCTTATTCTAATCCATTTCTCTCAGGTAAGTCACTTACAGGTCCTCCCCACCTACTCTAGTGCTCCAACCAAGCAAATCCATTCTGTAGTCTGTATTTGCCCATGGGGTGTGTGCATGTGTGCTGAGTCACTTCAGTTGTATCTGACTCCTGAAACCCTATGGACTGTAGCCTTCTAGGCTCCTCTGTCTATGGGATTCTCCAATCAAGAATACTGGAATGAGTTGCCATGCCATCCTCCAGGGGCTCTTCCCAACCAAGAGATCAAACCCATGTCTCTTATGTCTCTTACACTGGATCTGCATTGGCAGATGAGTTCTCTCCTAATAGCACCACCTGGGAAGCCCATTTGTCCATGGATGACTACTTAAATAAATTGTAATAGATTATGATATATGTTTATAATGTATTATTGAATAGCCTTTAGAAAGAATAAAGCAGATTTGTATGTGCTAAATAGAAAGTTTTCTAGAATATTTTGCTTAATAAAAATGCAAACTACTGAACAGTATCTATGATATCATCCTTTTAGGCAAACTATAAAGTATAAAAAATGTTGTCATATGTGTGTACAGATTATTTTTATTATTTTTATAACTATCCCAAATAAAATGGCTACTTACAAGGAGAAGTACTAAGGGCCTGGAGTGGTAAAGGCAGAAGTATGGAGACTATTAATTTTCTACTATGGAAATTTTCAAACACATATATGTAGGGAGAATAGATCGTTTCTTCCTTCCCCATGATCCAGCCTCAATAATGATCAGTTCGATTTGTTTATATTCTTACCCACTCACTGGAGAAGGAAACGGCAACCCACTCCAGTGTCCTTGCCTGGAGAATCCCAGGGACGGGGGAGCCTGGTGGGCTGCCGTCTATGGGGTCGCACAGAGTCAGACACGACTGAAGCGACTTAGCAGTAGCAGCTACTTTTATCTACACTGGATCATTTTAAAGCAAGTTCCAGACATTATATTATTTAATTAGTAAATAATTCAGTATTTATGGCTAAGACAGAGCTATCCAATAGAACTGTCTGCAATGATAGAAATATTCTACACATGTACTGTCCAATACATAGCTAATCATACATGGCTACCACGCATTGAAATGTGGCTGATGTGCCTGAGAAACTAAACATTTTAACTTTAAAATTTTAATTGACCTAAATCTAAATTTAAATAGCTACATGTAGTTGGTGGTTACCATCTTGAATAGTACAGCTCTTAGATATAAAGGCTTTTTAAAAAAAAACATAATTGCTATATATCACATTAAAAATTACTACTTCTTTAACATCATCAAATTTGAAATGCCAGGGCTCAAATTTCCCCAGATACATTATAATTTTACAGTTAATTTGTTTGAATCTAAATCCAAACACTTTATAGCTGGGTTGACATATCTCAAGTTCTCTTAATCTAAATTGAAGAAAGTAGGGAAAATCACTAGACCATTCAGGTATGACCTAAATCAAATCCCTTATGATTATACAGTGGAAATGACAAATAGATTCAAGGGATTAGATCTGATAGACAGACTGCCTGAAGAACTATGGATGGAGGTTCGTGACATTGTACAAGAGGCAGGGATCAAGACCATCCCAAAGAAAAAGAAATGGAAAAAGGCAATATGGTTGTCTGAGGATGCCTTATGAATAGATGAGAAAATAAGAGAAGCTAAAGGCAAAGGAGAAAAGGAAATATATATCCATCTGAATGAAGAGTTCCAAAGGATAGCAAGGAGAGATAAGAAAGCCTTTCTCAGTGATCAGTGCAAAGAAATAGAGGAAAACAACAGAATGGGAAAGACTAGAGATCTCTTCAAGAAAATTAGAGATACCAAGGGAACATTTCATGCAAAGATGGGTTCAATAAAGGACAGAAATGGTATGGACCTAACAGAAGCAGAAGATACTAAGAAGAGGTGGCAAGAATACAAAGAAGAACTATACAAAGAAGATTTTTATGACCCAGATAACCACGATGGTGTAAGCACTAACCTAGAACCAGACATCCTGGAATTCGAAGTCAAGTGGGCCTTAAGAAGCATCACTACAAACAAAGCTAGTGGAGGTGATGGAATTCCAGCTGAGCTATTTCAAATCCAAAAAGCTGATTCTGTAAAGTGCTGCTGCACTCAATATGCCAGCAAATTTAAAAAACTTAGCAGTGGCCACAGGACTGGAAAAGGTCAGTTTTCATTCCAATTCCAAAGAAAGGCAATGCCAAAGAATGTTCAAACTACCACACAATTGCACTCGTCTCACAAGCTAACAAAGTAATGCTCAAAATTCTCCAAGCCAGGCTTCAACATTACGTGAACTGAGAACTTCCAGATGTTCAAGCTGGTTTTAGAAAAGGCAGAGGAACCAGAAATCAAATTGCCAACATCCATTTTATCATCAAAAAAGCAAGAGAGTTCCAGAAAAACATCTACTTCTGCTTTATTGATGACACTAAAGTCTTTGTGTGGATCACAATAAGCTGTTGAAGATTCTTAAATAGATGGGAATACCAGACCACCTGACCTGCCTACTAAGAAGTCTGTATGTAGGCCAAGAAGCAACAGTTAGAACTGGACATGGAACAACAGACTGCTTCCAAATCGGGAAAGGAGTATGTCAAGGCTGTATATTGTCACCCTGCTTATTTAACTTATATGCAGAGTACATCACACAAAATACTGGGCTGGATGAAGTACAGGCTAGAAACAAGATTGCTGGGAGAAATATCAATAACCTCAGATATGCAGATGACCCCACCCTTATGGCAGAAAATGAAGAACAACTAAAAAGCCTGTTGATGAAAGTGAAAGAGGAGAGTGAAAAAGTTGGCTTAAAACTCAATATTCAGAAAATTAAGATCATGGTATCTGGTCCCATCATTTGGTGGCAAATAGATGGGGAAACAATGGAAACAGTGACAGACTTTATTTTCTTGGGCTCTAAAATCACTGCAGATGCAGCCATGAAATTAAAAGATGCTTGCTCCTTGGAAGAAAAGTTATGACCAACCTAGACAGCATATTCAAAAACAGAGACATTACTTTGCCAACAAAGGTCCATCTAGTCAAAGCTATGGTTTTTCCAGTAGTCTTGTATGGATGTGAGAGTTGGACTATAAAGAAAGCTGAGTGCTGAAGAATTGATGCTTTTTGAACTGTGGTATTGGAAAAGATTGTTGAGAGTCCCTTGAACTGCAAGGATATTGAACCAGTCAATCCTAAAGGAAATCAGTCCTGAAGGACTAATGCTGAAGCTGAAACTCAAATCCTTTGGCCATGTGATGCAAAGAACTGACTCATTGGAAAATGAGTCCTGATGCTGGGAAAGATTGAAGGCGGAAGGATAAGGCGATGACAGAGGATGAGACGGTTGGATGGCATCACCATACCATACCATATCCGACTCCATGGACATGAAGTTGAGTAAGCTCCAGGAGTTGGTAATGGACAGGGAAGACTGGCGTGCTGCAGTCCATGGGGTCACAAAAAACTGGACATGACTGAGCGACTGGACTGAACTGAACTCTGATGATGATCTATGATTTTTCACTTTATATCAACCTACATAGTTTGAGTGTTTAAAAAGGCCTTAAACCATGGCTGTATCACTTTTAACGATTAGTATCAGTATATCATTAGGGCTTGTCTGAGGTGGTGGGACTGTATGCCAATACTTGTGTGTATTAAAAAAAAGCTTACTTTTTAAAAAAGTATAAATCTTTTTATATCCTTTCTCTGCTTAAAATGCTTCAGTTTTTCTCTCAGCTTCCGGGAAAACAATGAACCTATTCTACAGGTCTTCCAAGGTTCTTGGAAGGTTTTCAAGAAGGTTTTGGCACCTCTCTTACCTCTTTCTTTCTGCCTTCCTCTTTTCCAACCCTCTCACTGCAATCATACTGATTCCCTTTCAGTTTCCATAACAAGCCATGATCTTCTTCTCTAGTGACTCTCTGTATACACTGTTCCACTCCTTGATGTTTCTTCCTTCTGTTTTGCCCCTAACTTCTATTCACTGTAGCTCTAGAATAAGAGTTATTTCCTCTCTGAAGTCTTCTCTCGCCTAAGACTCGGTTACAGGTCTTAAAGAACCCTGTGCTTACAGCTATCACAGTCTTTACTACACTGAGGTTCAAAACTGCCTTTCCATATTTAATTCCGTGGAGACTCTTTTTGAGTAAGGATTATGTCAAACATATTTTTGTAACTGTGGTTGCTATTAGAAATGCCTAACACATGATAGATCTTCTATTAAATATTTATTGAATCAATGAATTAGGTATTTTACTCAAGATCAAAAATCAACAATTTTCTTTGGAGCTAGTATTGTCAAATTGGAGAAGGCAATAGCAACCCACTCCAGTACTCTTGCCTGGAAAATCCCATTGACGGAGGAGCCTGCTGGGCTGCAGTCAATGGGGTTGGTAAGAGTCGGACATGACTGAGTGACTTCCCTTTCACTTTTCACTTTCATGCACTGGAGAAGGAAATGGCAACCCACTTCAGTGTTCTTGCCTGGAGAATCCCAGGGACGGGGGAGCCTGGTGGGCTGCCGTCTATGGGGTCGCACAGAGTTGGACACGACTGAAGCGACTTAGCAGCAGCAGCAGCAGTGCCCCACAAGACTGTGAAGTAACTTAGCATATTAGGATATTGTCAAATGCTACTTTGAACCATTTAGTCTTATAATGTTCTTATTTTCCCCTATTTGTTGTTTATTTTTCTTTCCACTTGCTAGAATATAAGCTCCATGGGGACAGGGATCTTTATCTGTTTTGTTCACTGATGATATAAAACTTACAGAAGAGAGCTGAAACCCAGTAGGCACTCAATAAATATTTTTTGGATGAAAAAATCTCTTCTCTGGAAATAATGTGCAATAATGTTTTCTTATCAAGTTTACTGAGGTATAATTTACATACAGTAAATTGTATCTATTTTAATTATATAATTCCATGAGTTTTGACAAATGATTGTACTCATGTAACCACCATGATGATCAAGATATAGAACAATTCCATCACCTCAAAATATTCCCTTGTATCCTTTCTCAATCAATAATTCCAAGCCCGGGTAATCACTGATGTGCTGTCTGTATAGATTAGATCAGCCTCTCCTAATGTTTCATACAGGGATCACACAACAGGTACTGTCTTGAATTTGACTTCTTTTACTCTGCACATTGTTTTAGAAATAATGACTTGGAAGATGTAGTTTCTTTTTTTGTGCAAGTTTTGTTATCTCTATGTAATGCTGTGACTTGTGAGTATCTCAAGTGCTGGATATTTCTGTGCTTGGTGTTAATATAGGAACAAGATGGTGGCACCAGACTACTGCACAGAACCCACTACAGAATTCTGAGTCCAAGCCCATGTCTCTGTGTCCATTAATTAGGTGATGTATGACTGAAAGAGACGTTGAATATGTTTCTTTCACTAAATTAGTTAATTTAGTGTTGCTCCTTCATAGGAGGAGTGATGGAATAGAAGTTAAACGTATGATTCCTAGAACCAGATTGCAGGGTTTGCATCTTGGCTGTGCCACTAACTAGCTGTGCAATCCTGGGCAAGTCAAGTTGTCTGTAAAATAGAGATGTTTTCTAAGTCATTGTAAGAATTGAATATGTTAAGCTGTGCTAAGTATTTAGAATAACACTTGGCAAGTGGTAACCTCTCAGTAAGTTTCTACTGATGCTGTTATTTACATTGTTGAAGCAGTGTTTTGCCTGCTGTCACATAAATCAGAAGATCATTAAGGAGGTATACAGGAGCCCTCAAAAGTCTTTGGCACAGTCATTTTCTTTGCAAATTTCACTTTGATATATTCTAGTGCTTTGATTTGTCTATTTTTGAGAAATCTCCATATTCTTATTATGCAATTCAAATCCTTGATCATGTCCTTATGGGAAAAAAGGTCTCTTTCAAACCTTATGATGAAGTTACAACTCCCTGGATATGATATTTACTTTGCTTAAGAGGGAATAACATCTCCTAATAACTGGATATATTTTTCAACACATGAAGGTTTAATTTTCATATGGAAAGATAATGACTGATAGACTGAATGTTATATCAGTCAGAAGCAACTTCTTAAAATATAATTAAAATATAATTTTAAATTTTAAATCATATATTTGAAAACAAAGGAGATTCCTGAAAAACTAAAGCTTTGTGAAAAACACTAAAATTAAGATATGTGTTTGTTATTAAGCTACTGTCCTTCAGCTTTAAATCCATCCTCTGTTTGCCTCTGTAAAGGTGGGGACAGAATTCTACAAACCCCATTACGTCCTTCTTTGCCATTTGGACCCTGTTAGGCTCCCTTAATACAGGTGCTGGAGGGAGACTGGAAGGCTGGAGTGAATGTTCAAAGAATCTGATTCCTTCCTGTCTGCTTCTCATCCCTCTCCCATCACTCCAGCAAAGACTCTTCACCTTGAGTGTCATGCCTTCTGTTAGCCAGAGCTGATTCTAGTTTGCAATTTCCCCAGCACTTCTAGAAACCAGCTCCAATGCACCTCTCCAGAGACACCAGCCCCAACTAGCTCATGTTCCTTCCTGAGAGGTCTCAGTCCAGCTCTGCAGTCCCTCATTCAAACACTTGGAGCCCCAGTCACTGCACAGCAGGATCCCTTCTCAGAAGTCTTAGTCCTAGCCCCAAAAGGCTCCTCCTTCAAGCTTCTAAGATTTACTTTCCTAACTTTTTTCTTAGTTCCCCCAGTCCCAGCTGTGGTAGCCACTTTCTTCAATTTCCATTTCCATCATATCTTCAGTGTTCCGTTTACCTTGCCAGTTCTCTAATATCTGTTAACAATATAATTCTCTATATCAATGTGTGACAAGATGTCATCTAAGTTATCTTCAGCAAACTTCCCAGACTATCTGCGCATTTATTTATTATCTCTCTCTGTTTATCTTATTATCTTTCTATTTAGCTAGTCAGTACATTTTTATCAAGAATTTTACATGTTTTGTGGAGATCACTTGACAGTCTGACTTGGTGTACAAAATTCTCTTCCTGGTGTGGTTTGAAATATACTTTATGGCCCCAGCATATCTGCCATAGGATCCTGTTGCCTACTAAAATTTCCAGTATTATGAAAATCATCCTTTTTAGTATGAGTTTTAAGAGGATCAGATCCTCTTAAAACTCATCTCTGCAGATGATCTGCAGAGATCCTCTTAAAACTCATCTCTGCAGATCTCTGTAGATACTCCTCGGAGGGTACAGTATGGTATCATTTATAGGTTAGTAACTTATATTGGAACATGGGACATTGTAAGTATCCATAAGTAGCATATGAGCCCCTTTCCTGAATGTTCTCCTATATCCCCAGGAACTTCTTACTGACTTGTGCACATTATGCTTTCAATGAGTATGTGTCAACAGCGCATGACAGTTGAGGTAGGGAAGACTTACTGTGGGACAAGAGGCAATGTTTGAGTGTGGTGGTCTCATAGTCAGAAGGCAACCTGAGGACAATGGCTACCTGAAAAGAGAGGGGCAGAGAAATAGCAAGAAAGAGTGTTGCTTATTTCAGAAGTCTCATCTTAGGCTGGCCTCCTGAGGTAAAGATCGTGCTTGAGATAAAATTAAATTGGCAACAAACTATCTTTCCTGGGAACCTGGTAAGAAATTATTTCTTGCATCAGGGTATAGATTCCCCTCTACATCTACTTCAGTTCAGTTCAGTTCAGTTCAGTCGCTCAGTCGTGTCCGACTCTTGGCGACCCCATGAACTGCAGCACGCCAGGCCTCCCTGTCCATCACCGGCTCCCAGAGTTCACTCAAACTCACGTCCATCGAGTTAGTGATGCCATCCAGCCATCTCATCCTCTGTTGTCCCCTTCTCCTCCTGCCCCAAGTCCCTCCCAGCAGCAGAGTCTTTTCCAATGAGTCAACTCTTTGCATGAGGTGGCCAAAGTACTGGAGTTTCAGCGTCATTCCTTCCAAAGAACACCCAGGACTGATCTCCTTTAGAATGAACTGGTTAGATCTCCTTGCAGTCCAAGGGACTCTCAAGAGTCTTCTCCAACACCACAGTTCAAAAGCATCAATTCTTCTGTGCTCAGCTTTCTTCACAGTCTAACTCTCACAGCCATACATGACGACTGGAAAAACCATAGCCTTGACTAGACGGACCTTTGTTGGCAAAGTAATGTCTCTGCTTTTGAATATGCTATTACATCTACTTCATCCCCTCTATATTAGTGTAAAATCAGTCATCAGATCAGGTTTACTGAGAATCACTGACCTACGCAAACTCAACATGTGAAATAAATTATAGATTAAGAAATTACATTTCTTTTGCAATCCCTTTTATTCCTTTAGGCAAGACCAGTTTTTCTTAAGCAGTTCTGGGAATGAGGAACTGACAAATGCTTATTCACTTAGCCCAGGTGTCTCCATATCTCCTTCATCATCACTCACAAAGTTTCCAGCATGGAAACTTTTCATTAACCTTTTTTTTTTCTCCTGTTCTCCAAATGTTGTAAGAGAAAAGTTGTTTTTAGAATTTTTTTCTTATATCAATATCTGTGTCCAAATTTTTATTTTTTTTTTCCTCAGCAGAGCTGTCTTTAGAGAGGGCTTTGCTGTATGCTAAGCAGCATCACAAAAGTATAAGAAAACCAAAAGAAAAGATGGCGCAAGGAGAGCAATGTCAGCATCATAGTGGAATGAGACATCCCTTATTTTTGTCCCCTCCTTCTACTGCCAACAGTAATCTGGCATTTATCCACAGACACAAGTTCTTTGTGAGAGCTATGGATCCAGTACTATACACCAGGAGACCCAGGAGGAGTCATACCAGGTAATAGGCATACAAACCTAGGTCCTGGCTTTGGACCCTGCAGTGTTTACAAACCAGCTGCAGTCCTTCTCTGCCTCAGTCTGGGAACCCCTGGAAGACTATCTTAGACAATTACCCACAGATGCAAAAGATTTTGTGGAAGCCCAGGTTTCCAGAGAAGTCCTAGGAAATGGTTGGAGCAAAAAGAAAAAAAAAAAAAAAAAAAATGTGAGTTTGAAACATTGGACTGGGTAAAAGGAACAACTTGACTTTACCCACATCATCCCTCTCTCAAGGTTGCACAGCTCAGGGCCAGGAATGATCTTCCTTAGCCTGGGTTTATCCTGTAGGTGAAAGGGAGAGTCTGCGAGTGAGCACCCACCTTCCCCAATTGTGTGGGACATTGCCAAAGGGGCTCATTTCTCTCTCACCTCATCCAGAGTACTTAATCATGAGCTGCAAGCCGGGGAGATGGGAAGAGTCTGGGAGGATAGCATATAGAACTACTGGAGAGCTTAAGGGGCAAAGATCCTACTAATTGCAGTGTGAACACCATCAAAAAGCACATGCATGAGCCACTGGGAATGTCACACCCATGGATACCTTTAACTGGCCCACAGGCATTTCCAGAATTCCATGAACCTCAACCATACCCACTTCTACCTCAACCCTCTGTATACTCCTAAGGGCAGTAGTGAGAGGGACCTTTGGCAGACAGCTGATGAGCATGCACAGAAAGCCAATTTGGATCTGAGGGTCAGCAGGAGATAACAAATTTAAGACTTAGTTTCACCTTTGGAAAAACAAAAAGGACGATGTCAGCACTTGGCCTAGTATGTTATAGGATTGAGAGAAAGCATATAAGCTTAAGAATTCTGCTACAAGAGGAAGCAAGAAGCATGGAGCAGGTGTATCCACAGAAGTCCTGAGAAAGCCTCAGAATCCTTACCAGGGTTAAAAAAAAGTATCTTGCTGAAGGCAGAGGGTACAGACTGGAGGAAGTGGCTACAAATTCATATACAAAGATAGCTATGCACACCTTTAAGGAACATGAAAAATCAAGGAAACATGATCCCATCAAGAATCACAATAATCTTCTAGTCACTGACCCAAAAGACATGGAGATCTATCATTTAAATAATTTAAAATAGCTGTTTTGAGGAAACTCAATGGGTTACAAGAAAACACTGAAAGAAAATTCAATGAAATTAGGAAAACAATGTATAAACAAAATGAGTTCAACAGAGATAAAAATAATTAACAACAATCAAGCAGAAATTCTAGAGCTGAAGAATACAGTGAATGAAATACAATAGAAAGCATCAGTAGCAGCAGAGATCAAGCAAAAAAAAAAAAAAAAGAATATGTGAGACAGAAGAGAATAAAGAAAAAAGAATAAAAAAGAGTGAATATTTATGGGATACCATTTAAAGAACTAATTTGTGGATTATTGGAGTTCCAGAAGAAACAGAGAGGGAGAAGATGGCAGAAAGATTTTGTAAGGAAATAATGGCTGAGAACGTCCCAAATTGGGGAGAGATTTGGATATCTAAGTTCATGAACCTCACAGGTCATCAAACAAAATTAACTTAAAGAGATCCCTTCCAAGATGCAGCATAATAAAACTTTCAAATATCAAAAACAAAGAGAGAAACTTAAAAGCAGCAAAAGAAAAAGAGCTTGAGACTTACAAGAGAACTCCCTAAGCTATCAGCAGATTTTTCAGCACGGATCTTGCAACCAGAGGAAGTGGAATCATATATTCAAAGTGCTGAAAGAAAAAAGGCTTCCAACCAAAAATGCTTTACCTATAAAGCTGCCCATCAGAAATGAAGGAGCAATAAAGACTTTCTCAGACAAACAAAATTAAGGGAATTAATTACTACTAGATCTATCTTACAAGAAATGCTGAAAGGAGATCTTCAAGCAGGAGTGACAGGTCACCAATTAGTAACATAAATGCTATAAAAATATAAAGCACAATAGTAAAGGTAAGTAGAGACAAATTTAGAATACCCTGAGTGTCGAAGAATTGATGCTTTTGAACTGTGGTGTTGGAGAAGACTCTTGAGAGTCCCTTGGACTGCAAAGAGATCCAACCAGTCCATCCTGAAGGAGATCAGTCCTGGATATTCACTGGAAGGACTGATGCTGAAGCTGAAGCTCCAATACTTTGGCCACCTGATGTGAAGAGCTGACTCATTTGAAAAGATCCTGATGCTGGGAGGGATTAGGGGCAGGAGGAGAAGGGGATGACAGAGGATGAGATGGCTGGATGGCATCACTGACTCGATGACATGAGTTTGGGTAGACTCCAGGAGTTGGTGATGTACAGGGATGCCTGGCGTGTTGCGATTCATGGGTTCGCCAAGAGTCGAACACTACTGAGCAACTGAATTGAACTGAATTCTATAATACAGTGGAGTGCTAACCACTTAACTTAATATAAAGCTTAAAAGAGTATTTAAAATAACTAAAACCACAATAATCTGATAATGAACACACAATATAAAAAGAGATAAGCTGTGACATCAAAAATGTATGTGATCTAAATTAAGTTGTTAACATCTTAAAATAGAGCATTATGAGTATTATGTTTTATGTAAGTTTCATGGTAACCATAAACAATAAAACAAACCTATAGTGAATTCACAAACAGATAAAAAGAAGGTATTCAAAGCATAGGCAAACACTATGAGAAATCAGTAATTTACAAGGGAAGGTAGCAATATATGAAGAAAAGAACATGGAAACTATAACACATCCAGAAAAAAATTAATAAGATGACATTAGTTAGTTCTAACCTCTCAACAATTACTCTAAAAGTAAATGGATTAAGTTCACCAATCAAAATGTATAAGGTGGGTGACGGACTTAGAGTTGGTCATATGCTGCCTACAACGGACTCATTCCAGCTTTAAGGACACATCAAAGCTTAAAATGAAGGCAAGGCAAGAGATATTCTTAGAAAGCAAAACCAAACATGAGCAGGAATAGCTTTATTTATATCGACAAAATAGATTTTAGACCAAAAAAAGTAACAAGAGACAAAGGAGGTCATATATAATGATGAAAGGGTTAATTCAGTAAGAAGATGTACCAGGACTTCCATGGTGGTCCAGTGGTTAAGAATCTACCTGCGAATGCAGAAGACATGAGTTCAGTCCCTGGTCTGCGAAGATCCCACGTGCTGCAGGGCACCTAAACCTGTGTACCACAACTGTTGAGCTCTTGCTCTAGAGCCTTCAGCATGAAGTTGCAGAATGCAACTACTGAGCCTGTGTGCTGCATCTGCCGAAGCTAGTATGCCCTGGAGTCTGTGCTCTGCAACAAGAGATGCCACAGCAATGAGAAACGAGCGCTGCAATCAGAGAGTAGAGAAACGAGCACGGCAATTAGAGAGTGCCCCCCCACTTGCCATAACTAGAGAAAGCTAGCATACAGCAACAAAGACTCAGCACAGCCAAAAACAAATAAATTAATTTAAAAATTATTAAAAAGATGTGACAATAATAAATATATGTATTATGCATCCATTAGTAGAGTATCTAAATATATAGCACAAATAATAGCATCTGAAGGGCAATATAGACAAAAACACAACAATGGTGGGAAATTTCAATACACCACTTTCAAGAATGAATAAATATTCCACATCAAAAGTCAAAAATGAAACTTTGGATTTAAATTATACTTTAGCCCAAATGTCTGACAGACATATAGAAAACATTATATTCAACAGAACAGAATATACATTCTTCTAAGGTACATACAGAATATTTTCTAGGATAGATCAAATGTTAGGTCATAAAACATGTCTAAGCAAATTTAAGAAGACTGGAAAATTCAAAAAATGTGGAAATTAAATAAACGATACACTCCTGAACAGCCAAGAGTTAAGTAAATATCAAAAGGGAAATAAAAAATACCTTGAATCAAATAAAATGCAAATACAACATACTAGAATATATGGTGTACAGTAAAAGCAGCACTAAGTAAGTTATAGAAACCAAAGCTTATATTAAGAAAAAAGAAATCTTAATTTGGACTGCTATCTTTCACGACTCACAAAAATTAACTTGAGATGGATTAAATACATTGGCAAATAATAGGTCTGATAAGGGGTTAATGTCCAAAACATATAAAGAATCCATATAATTCAATCAGATCAGATCAGATCAGTCGCTCAGTCGTGTCCGACTCTTTGCGACCCCATGAACCGCAGCACGCCAGGCCTCCCTGTCCATCACCAGCTCTCGGAGGTCACTCAGACTCACATTCATCGAGTCAGTGATGCCATCCAGCCATCTCATCCTCTGTCGTCCCCTTCTCCTCCTGCCCTCAATCCCTCCCAGCATCACAGTCTTCTCCAATGAATCAACTCTTCGCATGAGGTGGCCAAAATACTGGAGTTTGAGCTTGAGCATCATTCCCTCCAAAGAGATCCCAGGTCTGATCTCCTTCAGAATGGACCGGTTGGATCTCCTTGCAGTCCAAGGGACTCTCAAGAGTCTTCTCCAACACCACAGTTCAAAAGCATCTATTCTTCGGCGCTCAGCCTTCTTCACAGTCCAGCTCTCACATCCATACATGACCACAGGGGCAAAATCCAAACAATCCAGTTAATAATGGACAGACATTTTTCCAAAGAAGACTTACAAATAACCAACAGGCGTTTGGCATTCTTGTAGAAAATCAATTGACTATAGACACATGGGTTTATTTCTGGGCTCTCTAATCTATTTCATTTATCTATATGTATATCCTTATGTAAGTACCACACTGTCTTGATTACTGAAACTTTTTAGTAAGCTTTAAGATTGAAATTTGTGGTCCTCCAGCTATGTTTTTCATTTTTAAGTTTTAGTGTTAAACCATATTTTACTTTTTATTGGTGTATAATTAACTTACAATATTACATTAGCTTCAGATGTACACCGTAGTGACTCAACATTTTTATACACTGTAAAATGATCATCACAATAAGTCCAGTTACTGTCACCACATAAAGATATTATGATATCACTGTATTTCTCATGCTGTGCATTTCATCCCTGTGACCCATTTCTTTTGTAACTGAAAGCCTGTATTTCCTAAACTCTTACCTATTTCAGTCATTGCCCCCATCCTCTCCTTTTCTGTTTATTGACTATGCCCAAACCTTTGACTGTGTGGATCACCAGAAACTGTAGAAAATTCTGAAAGAGATAGGAATACCAGACCACCTGACTTACCTCTTGAGAAATGTGTATGCAGGTCAGGAAGCAACAGTAGAACTGGACATTGAACAACAGACTGGTTCCAAATACGTCAAGGCTGTATATTGTCACCCTGCTTATTTAATTTATAAGCAGAGCACATCATGAAAAATGTTGGGCTGGATGAAGCACAAGCTGGAATCAAGATTGCTGGGAGAAATATTAATAACCTCAGATATGCAGATGACACCACCCTTATGGCAGAAAGTGAAGAACAACTAAAAAGCCTGTTGATGAAAATGAAAGAGGAGAGTGAAAAAGCTGGCTTAAAACTCAACATTCAGAAAACGAAGATCATGGCATCCCGTCCCATCACTTCATGGCAAATAGATGGGGAAACAGTGGAAACAGTGTCAGACTTTATTTTTGGGGGCTCCAAAATCACTGTAGATGGTGACTGAAGCCATGAAATTAAAAGACGCTTACTCCTTGGAAGCAAAGTTATGACCAATCTAGACAGCAAAGTAAGGTCTTTGCCAACAAAGCCCCGTCTAGTCAAAGCTATGGTTTTTCCAGTAGTCATGCATGGATGTGAGAGTTGGACTGTAAAGAAAGCTGAGCACAGAAAAATTGATGCTTTTGAACTGTGGTGTTGGAGAAGACTTTTAGGCGTCCCTTGGACTGCAAGGAGATCAAACCAGTTCATCCTAATGAAGATTCAGTCCTGGGTGTTCATTGGAAGAACTGATGCTGAAGCTGAAACTCCAATACTTTGGCCACCTGATGAGAAGAGCTGACTCATTTGAAAAGACCATGATGCTGGGAAAGATTGAGAGCAGGAGGAGAAGGGGATGACAGAGGATGAGATGGTTGGATGGCATCACCAACTCACTGGACATGAGTTTGGGTGGACTCCGGGAGTTGGTGATGGACAGGGAGGCCTGGGGTGCTGCAGTCCATGGGGTTGCAAAGAGTTGGACACGACTGAGCGACTGAACTGAACTGAACTCCTTTCTTGCAATCACATGTTTATCCTCCATGAGTATGTTCTGCTTTGTTATGTTTATTCATTTGGGATTTGAGGGACTCTAAATGTAAATGAAGTCATATAATACTTGTCTTCCTCTGTTTGACTTATTTCACTAAGCATAATACCCTGAAGGTCCATTCATGTTGTTGCAAATGGCAAGATTTTATTCTTTTTTAATGGCAGAGTAAGATTCCATTGTGTATATAAAAACCAGTCATCTATTGACAGACACATAGGTTGCTTTCAAATCTTGACTTGTGTAAATAATGCAGTAAACATAGTAGGGTTTCATATAGTTTTTGAATTAGTGTTTTCATTTTCTTTGATATTTACCCAAAAGTGTAATTGATGTATCATATGGTACTTCTATTTTTAATTTTTTTGAGAAACCTCTATATTGTTTTCCATAAAGTATGCACCAATTTCTTTGGAAGGAATGATGCTAAAGCTGAAACTCCAGTATTTTGGCCACCTCATGCGAAGAGTTGACTCATTGGAGAAGACTCTGATGCTGGGAGGGATTGAGGGCAGGAGGAGAAGGGGACGACAGAGGATGAGATGGCTGGATGGCATCACTGACTCGATGAATGTGAGTCTGAGTGACCTCCGAGAGCTGGTGATGGATAGGGAGGCCTGGCGTGCTGCAGTTCATGGGGTCACAAAGAGTCGGACACGACTGAGCGACTGATCTGATCTGATCTGATCTGATGCACCAATTTACATTTCTACCAACAGTGCACAGGGTTCCTTTTTCTCCAAATCCTTGCCAACACCTATGATTTGTTGTACTTTTGATAACAGCCATTCTGGCAGTAGTGAAGTGATTCCTCATTGTGGTTTTGATTTGCAGTTTCCCTAATAATTAGTGACACTGATTATTTTTCTCATGTGTCTGTTGGTCATCTCTTTGTCTCTGCTGTTGATGCTTCTCACAAATTTTGAAAGTTGTATTTTCATTTTCACTTAGTTCAAAGCATTTTTTATTTTCTCTTGAGACCTGTTATTTGACCAATGGATTATTTAGAAATGCATTGTTTAATTTCCAGAAATTTGTAAATTTTCCAGCTATCTTTCTATTACTTATTTCTAGTTCTATTTCATTGTGGTACAAGAACATCCTTTGTATGATTCCTATCTTTCTACATCTCTTAAAGTTTGTTTTAGAGGCCAGAATGTGGTCTATCATGATGAGTGTACACGTGAGTTTGAGAAGAATGTGTATTCTGCTGCCATTTGGAGGAGTGTACTATAAATATCAGTTAGATGTAATTGATAGTGTTGCTCTATATCCTTATTGTTTTTCTGCTTTTATTACTAACAGAAGGTTATTGAAGGTCATGTTTAAATAAAGTGAATTTGTCAATCAGGTTTTGTCACATATTTTGACACCTTCTTGTTAGTTGTATACACATTTAATATTGTTAAATTTTATCTGAAAATTTATCATTGTGTACTGCCTTTATTATTATGCAATGCTACTCTTTAACCCTGATAACCTTTCTTGTTTCAAAGTCTGTTTTGTCAGGTATTAGTACAGATACATTAGCTTTATTTTGAGCTGCTCTGTTCCTTTACTATTAACTTAATAAAGCCTTCATCTTTAAAGTGGGATTCTCTTTTTTCAGGGAATGATATTTTAAGACGATTTCTTTTTTGCCATGATTCACTACTGATTCCTCCAAGATGGTGCAATCTTCTTCAACAGTGACCAGGATGCACATGATTGCCAGACTAAAGATGTCTTCAGGGAGATAGCCTTTGGGTTCATCTGTCTTCATAGTGAGCATGTCTAGTGTTAGAATGATGCTTTCTGGAATTTTCCAAGTTGGTTACTTGTAAACAACATACAGTTAGGTCTTTTTTCACTCTGATAGTCTTTCTTTTAATTGGCATATTTAGAGGATTCACATTATGATTATTGATATAGTTATATTAATATCTACCATGTTTTTAACTGTTTTCTATTTATTGCATTTATTTTTTGTTTTTTCTTTGCTCCTTTCTTTTTTGCCTTCTCTTGTTTTAATTGAAAGAACATTTTATATGGATCCATTTAACATCTCCTCTGTTAACAATTATTCTGTGTAAAAACTGTAATGAAATTTACAACATACATTTTTAACTAGTCTAAGCCCCTTTCAGATAACACTATGCCACTTCACATGGGCAGATGCTGTAAAACAGAGTACTTCTAATTCCTCTCTCTCATCCTTTGTGACACTGCTGTCATTCATTTATCCACATGCTATAATGACCTGCTGCTGCTGCTGCTGCTAAGTCACTTCAGTCTTGTCTGACTCTTCATGACCCCATGGACTGCAGCCTACGAGGCTCCCCATCCATGGGATTCTCCAGGCAAGAGTACTGGAGTGGGTTGCCATTGCCTCCTTGGAATGATCTATTACCTTGTTACTATTATTGCTTTAAAAAGTTATACTGTAAATCAACTAAGATTAACAAATTTTTATTTTACTTTTATTTATTCCCTGATTCTATTCTGCCTTTTTTTTTTTTTTTTTTTAACAAAGCAGGTTTCTGAGCTGCCTTATTTTTCTTCTGCCTACAGAACATTCTTTTTGGTTAAAATAATTTTATTATAAATATTGCTTACCAATACAAAATTAACACTATATAAAAATTTCTTAATCTCATGACATTGTTACCATTATAAAATCCAAACCAATTTTGAAATCAAAACACAGTATAAAATATAATTTAAAAATTAGCAATATTAATTCAATATGCTAGATTTTATTTCACTAAAATCACCATTAGTAAGAATATATAGTACTGATTGCTTGTGGTATGGGCTCCTTTGAGTTTGACATGCCTACAGTCTATTTTATTTAAAAGCTTTTTTACTATTGAAAATTTCAAACACACACAAAAGTGGAAGGATTAGTGTAATAAATCCTCAGGAATCTCTCAGCTTCAAGAATTATCAACACATGACCAACCTCATCACATCTATAGCATGCTATTGTCCCCTCTCCTTTTTTTGGAATCCAGTAGGTCTTTATTGGTTATTTATTTTAAATATAGCAGTGTGCACATATAAATCCCAAATTGCCTAACTATCCACCAACAGAAGAATGGAAAAAGTTGTGGTACATATAAACAATGGAATATGACTCAGCCATTCAAAAGAATGAAACAATACCATTTGGTATTGTTCATTGGATGAACCTAGAAATTGTCATACTGAATGAAGTCAGATAGAGAAAGAGAAATATTGCATGATAGTGCTTATATGCAGAAATATAGAAAAATTATACAAATGAACTTATTTATAAAACAGAAACAGACTTATTTATGAAACAGAAACAGACTCAGAGACTTAAAGAACAAATTTCTTGTTACCAGGAGGGAAGGGATAGTTACGGAATTTTTAAAACATTTCTTCTGGTGATGAATTCTCTTGTTATGGGTTTTGTGTTTTGTTTTGATTTTGTCTGAGAAAGTCTATTTATCCCTTAGTTTTGGAGAGTAAGTTCAGTGGATATAGAATTCTGGGTTGGTGTTTTTTATTTTTTTCCCCCAACACTTTAAATATTTCACTCCACTTTCTTCTTCTTTGCATGGTTTCTGACAAGAAGTCTATTCTAATTCTTATCCCTGTTGTCCTATTAGATAATGTATATTTTTTTCCAAAGATTATTTTAAGATTATCCTTTTTGGCTTTGGTTTCTGAAGTTTTAATATGATTCACAGTTATATATGCGGGAGTTTGGGGTTGTTGATTAGTTTTATTATTTCTCCTTCTTGATGTTCTCTGAGCTTCCTGGATCTGTAGTTGTCTGGCATTAATTTTGAAAAGTCTTAATCATTACTACTGTACATATTCTTCCGTTTGTTCTCACTTTCTTCTCACTCTGACATTCTAATTATATGCCTATTACCCCTTTGGGGATTGTTCTACAGTTCTTTTTTTTTTTTTTCTCAGACTCATGTCCATTGAGTCAGTTGCCATCAGATGCCTTCCAACCATCTCATCCTGTGTTGCCCCCTTCTCCTCTTGCCCTCAGTCTTTCCCAGCATCTAGTCAGTGAGTCAGTGCTTTTCTAATGAGTCAGTGCTTTGCACCCTGGACTCTGCAGGTTTATAGGCTGCAGGCCAGTTACAGACCTCGTAACTTGTCTGTAGGCTAGAACAGAGAAACTGTTGGATCACCCAAGTCTTGTCAAGGATTTGTTTTTTGTTTTTGTTTTTTTTTTTTGTGATCATAGGAGAGAATTTATTTTTATTTATTTATTTTTTTAATTTCACTGAGTTTAATTTTATTTTTTTAATTATTATTTTTTTTTTTTTTGCAGGGGAAAATAAACAAAGGAAAGGATCAATGAGGGTGGGAGGGAAATGGGAAGAAAGAAGGGGAGTGATGGTGGGGAGGAGTATATGTAATTTCTTAACCAATGGCTTTCTGTTTTTAATCACAAAGAACACTTAAAAAAAATCATGTTGAATTCATCCTATATTAGGAGGTTTGTTCTCGAAATGAAAAGTTCAGGAAACAAAAAGTCCAGTTTGGGTGTCCTCATCTTAGGCACATCTTGGTATTTTGTACTGGTAGGTCTATCTTTACCACAATGTATCATTTAGGACAGGATCACATTTGTCACCTCTTCCTCCCTACTACCCAAAGTGGTACCAAACCCATAAAATAGTCAATAAACCTTTACAGAGTGAAGAGATAAGTCTTTTTTTTAAACTCTCCTGAGTGAACTGAGTTTTTTGAGGCTCATAAGTGAATATGTTTTCCTCTTTACTTTGTCTATTACAGCCAGATTATATGAGTGGGGTATTAAAGTCTCCCACTATTATTGTATTGCTGCATATTTCTTCTATCATATTAATTAATGTTTGTCTTAGATATATCAATGCTCCAATGTTGAGTGCATATATATTTATAATTGTTATAACTTCTTTTTGGATTGTTCCTTTAAGTCATTATGTGTAACCTTCATTGTCTCCTTTTCAGGATCTTTAAAGTCAATTTTATCTGATATAAGTATTGCTACTCCTGTTTTCTTATGGTCCATATTTGCATAGAAAATCTTTTTCCAGGCCTTCATTTTCAGTCAGTATATATCCTGTATTTTAAGGTGGTTCTCTTGTAGACAACATATATAGGGGTCTAGTTTTTGTATCCATTTGACCCATTTTAGTCTTTTGGTTGTCTCTTATAGACAAGGTATGTAGGGGTCTTGTTTTTGTATCGATTCAGCCAGTCTTTGTTGATTAGGGCATTCAGCCCATAAACGTTTAAAGCAATTATTGATAAATAAGATTTACTTTATTGTTTTCGGTTTGAATTTATACACCCTTTTAATGATTCCTATCTAGAGAATGTCCTTTAGTTTTTGTTGGAGAAATGGTTTAGTGGTGCAAAATTCTCTCAACTTTTGCTTATCTGTGAAGCTTTTGATTTCTCCTTCATATTTGAATGAGATCCTTGCTGGATACAATAATCTAGGCTGCAAGTTATTTTCTTTCATCACTTTAATTACGTCTTGCCATTCCCTTCTGGCTTGGAGAGTTTCTATTGAAAGATCAGCTGTTATCCTTATGGGAATTCCCTTGTGAGTTATTTGATGTTTTTCCCTTGCTGCTTTTAATATTTGTTCTTTATATTTAATCTTTGTTAATTTGATTAATATGTGTCTTGGGGTGTTTCGCCTTGGGTTTATCCTGTTAGGGACTCTCTGGATTTCCTGAACTTGAGTGGTAATTTCCTTCTCCATTTTAGGGAAGTTTTCAACTATTATCTCCTCAAGTATTTCCTCATGATCTTTCTTTTTATCTTCTTCTTCTGGAACTCCTATGATTCGAATGTTGTAGTGTTTGATGTTATGCTGGAGGTTTCTGAAATTGTCCTCATTTCTTTTGATGCGTTTTTCTTTTTTTCTTGTCTGATTCATTTGTTTCTAGGCTTCTATCTTCTAATTCACTAATCCTATCTTCTGTCTCTGTTATTCTACTATTTGTTGCCTCCAGGGTGTTTTGGATCTCATTTATTGCATTATTCTTATGTGTTGACTCTTTTTTATTTCTTCTAGGTCCTTGTTAAACCTTTCTTGCATCTTCTCAATCCTTGTCTCCAGACTCTTTAACTGTGATTCCATTTTGATTTCCAGATTTTGAATTAATTTCGCTATCATTATTCGGAATTCTTTATCAGGTAGATTCCCTATCTCTTCCTCTTTGGTTTGGTTTGGTGGGCATCTATCCTGTTCCTTTAGCTGGAATGCAAAAGTAGGAAGTCAAGAAACACCTGGAGTAACAGGCAAATTTGGCCTTGGAATACGGAATGAAGCAGGGCAAAGACTAATAGAGTTTTGCCAAGAAAATGCACTGGTCATAGCAAATACCCTCTTCCAACAACACAAGAGAAGACTCTATACCTGGACATCACCAGATGGTCAACACTGAAATCAGATCGATTATATTCTTTACAGCCAAAGATGGAGAAGCTCTATACAATCAGCAAAAACAAGACCAGGAGCTGACTGTGGCTCGGACCATGAACTCCTTATTGCCACATTCAGACTGAAATTGAAGAAAGTAGGGAAAACTACTAGACCATTCAGGTATGACCTAAATCAAATCCCTTATGATTATACAGTGGAAGTGAGAAATAGATTTAAGGGCCTAGATCTGATAGATAGAGTGCCTGATGAACTATGGAATGAGGTTCGTGACATTGTACAGGAGACAGGGATCAAGACCATCCCCATGGAAAAGAAATGCAAAAAAGCAAAATGGCTGTCTGGGGAGGCCTTACAAATAGCTGTGAAAAGAAGAGAAGCGAAAAGCAAAGGAGAAAAGGAAAGATATAAACATCTAAATGCAGAGTTCCAAAGAATAGCAAGAAGAGATAAGAAAGCCTTCTTCAGTGATCAATGCAAAGAAATAGAGGAAAACAACAGAATGGGAAAGACTAGGGATCTCTTCAAGAAAATCAGAGATACCAAAGGAACATTTCATGCCAAGATGGGCACGATAAAGGACAGAGATGGTGTGGACCTAACAGAAGCAGAAGATATTAAGAAGAGGTGGCAAGAATACACAGAAGAACTGTACAAAAAAGAGCTTCAAGACCTAGATAATCATGATGATGTGATCACTGACCTAGAGCCAGACATCCTGGAATGTGAAGTCAAATGGGCCTTAGAAAGCATCACTATGAACAAAGCTAGTGGAGGTGATGGAATTCCAGTGGAGCTATTCCAAGTCCTGAATGATGATGCTGTGAAAGTGCTGCACTCAATATGCCAGCAAATTTGGAAAACTCAGCAGTGGCCACAAGATTGGAAAAGGTCAGTTTTCATCCCAATCCCAAAGAAAGGCAATGCCAAGGAGTGCTCAAACTACCGAACAATTGTACTCGCCAAGGAGTGCTCAAACTACCGAACAATTGTACTCATCTCACACGTTAGTAAAGTAATGCTCCAAATTCTCCAAGCCAGGCTTCAGCAATATGTGAACCGTGAACTTCCTGATGTTCAAGCTGGTTTTAGAAAAGGCAGAGGAACCAGAGATCAAATTGCCAACATCCGCTGGATCATGGAAAAAGCAAGAGAGTTCCAGAAAAACATCTATTTCTGCTTTATTGACTATGCCAAAGCCTTTGACTGTGTGGATCACAATAAACTGTGGAAAATTCTAAAAGAGATGGGAATACCAGACCACCTGATCTGCCTCTTAAGAAATCTGTATGCAGGTCAGGAAGCAACAGTTAGAACTGGTCATGGAACAACAGACTGGTTCCAAATAGGAAAAGGAGTACGTCAACCTGCATATTGTCACCATGTTTATTTAACTTATATGCAGAATACATCATGAGAAATGCTGGACTGGAAGAAACACAAGCTGGAATCAAGATTGCCGGGAGAAATATCAATAACCTCAGATATGCAGATGACACCACTCTTATGGCAGAAAGTGAAGAGGGGCTAAAAAGCCTCTTGATGAAAGTGAAAGTGGAGAGTGAAAAGGTTGGCTTAAAGCTCAACATTCAGAAAACGAAGATCATGGCATCTGGTCCCATCACTGCATGGGAAATAGATGGGGAAACGGTGGAAACAGTGTCAGACTTTGTTTTTCTGAGCTCCAAAATCACTGCAGATGGTGACTGCAGCCATGAAATTAAAAGACGCTTACTCCTTGGAAGGAAAGTTATGACCAACCTAGATAGCATATTCAAAAGCAGAGACATTACTTTACCATCAAAGGTTCGCCTAGTCAAGGCTATGGTCTTTCCTGTGGTCATGTATGGATGTGAGAGCTGGACTGTGAAGAAGGCTGAGCGCCGAAGAATTGATGCTTTTGAACTGTGGTGTTGAAGAAGACTCTTGAGAGTCCCTTGGACTGCAAGAAGATCCAACCAGTCCATTCTGAAGGAGATCAATCCTGGAATTTCTTTAGAAAGAATGATGCTAAAGCTGAAACTCCCGTATTTTGGCCACCTCATGCGAAGAGTTGACTCATTGGAGAAGACTCTGATGCTGGGAGGGATTGAGGGCAGGAGGAGAAGGGGACGACAGAGGATGAGGTGGCTGGATGGCATCACTGACTCGATGGATGCGAGTCTGAGTGACCTCCGGGAGCTGGTGATGGACAGGGAGGCCTGGCGTGCTGCGGTTCATGGGGTCGCAAACAGTGGACACGACTGAGCGACTGATCTGATCTGATCTGATTCTTTTGTCTCTTCATTTTGTTAAAATGCCAAGTTTAGAGTGTCCTTACTATATTCTGGTAGTTTGTTGAATTCTCTTTATTGAGGCGGTTTACAGGTCTTTTCAATATCTGATCTCTGCCCTGTTACAGAGCGGGTGGAGATGAACACCCAAATCTAAACCGGCCAGATTCAGGCACTCGGATAATCCTCAGAAGCACAGACTTGGTTGAGTCTGTGTTTTATGCCCTTCCCAGATCCGAGTAGCGCAGGTGATGAAATGTTCAGGGAGCGCAGCTGCTGCAACTTATCGCCTCTCCGCCGCTCAGTTTTCTGGGTATACAAACAGCGCACTTTCTCAGGCAGATGTTGACCATCCAGAACCCCAAGAAGCGTGAGTCAGCACAGAAATCTACTCACAGTTCCGTTAGACAGTGTCTCTCCAGGGCTGTAATTGCCCGCCTCCGGCCCTGGCTGCCTGTCACCAGAGTGGGACGGCCTGCAGCCGGCCAACTCTGTGCAGCCCTTTGTTCCGTACATAGTCCTGGTGATGTCTTAAGTTAGGGCTGGCTTTTGATGTAGTAGATAACGGACAGTCTAGTTATTTCGCTCAAATAGCACCCGAGATAGCCAAGCCAAATCCTTTCTCAAAGCAATGCAGGCCTCGCCGCTCCTCCTAGCCCAGCCCCCGCTTGCCAATAGCAAATGCTGGTGTCCGCGCCACTTCTCCGCAAAAGGAGTTACCACAGGGCTCGTTTTCTCGTTTTGAAGACAATGAGTTGTCTTTCTAAGTGCCTGATGTCCTCTGCCGGCATTCAGAAGTTGTTTTATAGAATTTATTCAGCATTCAAATGTTCTTTTAATGGATTTGTGGAGGAGAAAGTATTCTCCCCGTCTTACTCATCCGCCATCTTAGCTCCTCCCCGTGTTCTACAGTTCTTAAATGTTATATTCCGATTTTCTTGTCTTCCTTTTTTTCTGTTTGCATTTCAGGTTGAGAATTTTCTACTGACATATACTCAAGCTCACTGATTCTTTTTTTTCAGTCATGCTGAGTCTACTGATGAGTCCATCAAAGATATTCTTCATTTCTGTTACTGGTTTTTTATTTTTTATTTTTACAACTTCCTTTTGATTCTTTATTAGAATTTCTATCACTTTGTTGTATCCTCCACCTGTTTTTGCATGTAGTCTACCTTTTCCATTATAGCACTTAATCATAAGCATAGTTATTTAAATTCCCTGTCTGATAATTCCAATATGTATTTCACAGCTGAATCTGATTCTGCTGATTTGTCTCTTTAGACTCTGTCTTTTCTTGCCTTTAGAGGATTAATTTTAAACTGGTTAGAAATTCAGATGTTCTAAATATTTCCTGTAGACACTGGTGCCAGAGACTTTGCCTGCAGTGTCTTTATTTTGCCTCACCTCTTGACTTTGGGCTTCTCTCAGTAGTTCTCTTCAGAAAATTTGTATCTTTCATCTCTTTCATCTTTGGTCCATAGTTATTACAGTGCAGTCCAGTCCCATCAGTGTGGCATAGGGGAGGAGGAGCATTTTACCATCATCTGATTGCGTCTCAGTCTTTTAGTAGGTCTATGTCTTCAGGCTGTGATCTTTACAAGTGTTTCTTCATTTTTTTCCTTTTTTTAATTTATTTTTTTTATTATTATTATTTTTTACTTTACAATATTGTATTGGTTTTGCATCAACGTGCATCTGCCACGGGTGTACACGTGTTCCTAATCCTGAACCCCCCTCCCACCTCCCTCCCCATCCCATCCCTTTGGGTCATCCCAGTGCACCAGCCCCAAGCTTCCTGTATCCTGCATCGAAACTAGACTGGCGATTCACTTCTTATATGATATTATACATGTTTCAATGCCATTCTCCCAAATCATCCCACCCTCTCCCACAGAGTCCAAAAGACTGTTCTATACATCAGTGTCTCTTTTGCTGTCTTGCATACAGGATTGTTGTTACCATCTTTCTAAATTCCATATATATGTGTTAGTATACTGTATTGGTGTTTTTCTTTCTGGCTTACTTCACTCTGTATACTAGGCTCCAGTTTCATCCACCTCATTAGAACTGATTCAAATGTATTCTTTTTAATTGCTGAGTAATACTCCATTGTGCATATGTACCACTGCTTTCTTATCCATTCATCTGCTGATGGACATCTAGGTTGCTTCCATGTCCTGGCTATTATAAACAGTGCTGCGATGAACATTGGGGTACATGTGTGTCTTTCAATTCTGGTTTCCTCGGTGTGCATGCCCAGCAGTGGGATTGCTGGATCATATGGCAGTTCTATTTTCAGTTTTTTAAGGAATCTCCATACTGTTCTCCATAGTGGCTGCACTAGTTTGCATTCCCACCAACAGTGTAAGAGGGTTCCCTTTTCTGCACACCCTCTCCAGCATTTATTATAGACTTTTGGATCACAGCCATTCTGACTGGCATGAAATGGTACCTCATTGTGGTTTTGATTTGCATTTCTCTGATAATGAGTGATGTTGAGCATCTTTTCATGTGTTTGTTAGCCATCTGTATGTCTTCTTTGGAGAAATGTCTATTTAGTTCTTTGGCCCATTTTTTGATTGGGTCTTTTATTTTTCTGGGATTGAGCTGTAGGAGTTGCTTATATATTTTTGAGATTAGTTGTGTCAGTTGCTTCATTGGCTATTATTTTCTCCCATTCAGAAGGCTGTACAAGTGTTTCTTCAGTGATATGGCTTTCCCATCCTACTTTCCACTTCTTTCCTTGGTTTCTGCTTTCCGAGTCTATTTTATTGAAGACCTCATGCCTGTTGATTATGCTTTTTCCCTCAAATTAAGTGAGACAGGAAAGCTAAAGGAGACAAGTATTATAGAAGGAATGCCTTTCCCAGCTGTTATAAGGCTCTGACAATGTAGTTTCACCTGGAGAGTGGGTCTTTGCCATGGAGAAGATACCAGACATATTTTACAATGGTCACTCTTTACCTTACCTTGTCAGAACCACAGAGAATCTTTTTGAGAATCTGATGGTATTCCTGAAAGCAAAAGCCACAAAAGTGTACTGGCCCTCAGTAGTTTCTCATTACAAGTGTGTGTGTGCTCAGTTACTCAGTCGTGTCCAACTATTTGTGACCCCATGGACTGTAGCCTGTTGAGCTCCTCCATCCACGGGATTCTCCAGGCAAGAATACTGGAGTGAGTAGTCATTCTCTTCTCCAGTTTCTTGTTACACAACAGTCCATTAGTCCACATAGCCTCCAGAAATTCATCAAAATTACCAGTTATTTGTTTTTACCATTTTATGTTTCCAGTAGTTTCTGCCTCAGATAAGCATTGTTGTTATTGTTCAGTCACTAAGTCATGTCTGACTATTTGTGACCCATGGACTATAGAATATCAGGCTCCCCTGTCCTCCATCTATTTCCTGGAGTTTGCTCAAATTCATATCCATTGAGTTGGTGATGCTATCTAATCAATTTATCCTCTGTCTCCCCCTTTTATTTTTGCCTTCAATTTTCCCCAGCATCAGGGACTTTCCCAATGAATCAACTCTTTCCATCAACTGGCCAAAGTATTACAGCTTCAGTTTCAGAATCAGGGCTTCCAGTGAATATTCAGGATTGATTTCCTTTAGGATTTACTAGTTTGATTTCTTTTCTGTCCAAGGAACTCTCAGGAGTCTTCTCCAGCACCACAGTTCAAAAGCATCAACTCTTCAGTACTCAACCTTCTTTACGGTCCAACTCTCATATCCATACATGACTACAGGAAAAACCATAGCTTTGACTATAAGGACCTACCTTTCTTGGCAAAATGTCTGCATTTTAATACTCTGTCTAGGTTTGTCATAGCTTTCCTTCCAAGGAGCAAGCATCTTTTAATTTCATGGCTGCAGTCACCACCTGCAATGATTTTGGAGCCCAAGAAAATAAAGTCTGCCACTGTTTCCATTATTTCCACTCTATTTGCCATGACATGATGGGATTGGATGCCATGATCTTGGTTTTTTGAATGTTGAGTTTCAAGCCAACTTTTTCACTCTACTCTTTCACCTTTATCAAGAGGCTCTTTAGTTACTCTTTGCTTTCTGCCATTAGAGTGGTATCGCTTGCACATCTGAGTTTGTTGATATTTCTCCTGGCAATCTTGATTCCAGTGTGTGATTCATCCAACCTGGCATGTATCATGATGTACTCTGCATATGAATTAAATAAGCAGAGTGACAATGTAGCACCTTTTGTACTCCTTTCCCAATTTTGAACCAGTCCGTTGTTCCATGGCTGGTTCTAACTGTCGCTTCTTGATCAGTACACAGGTTTCTCAGGATACATGTAAGGTGGTCTTGTATTTCCATCTCTTTAAGAAGTTTTCACAGTTTATTGTGATCTACATAGTCAAAGGCTTTAGCATAGTCAATGAAGCAGAAGTAGACGTTTTTCTGGAATTCCCTTGTTTTTTTCTATGATCCGGAGGATGTTGGGACTTTGATCTCCGGTTCCTCTGCCTTTTCTAATTCCAGCTTCTCCATCTGGAAGTTCTCATTTCACATACTGCTGAAGCATAGCTTGAAGGATTTTGAGTGTTACCTTGCTAGCATGTGAAATGAGAACAACTGTATGGTAGTTTGAACATTCTTTGGCATTGACTTTATTTAGGATTGAAATGCAAACTGACTTTTTTTAGTCCTGTGACTACTGCTGAGTTTTCCAAATTTGCTGGCATATTGAGTGCAGCACTTTAACAGCATCATCTTTTAGGAGTTGAAATAGCTCAGCTGGAATTCCATCACTTCCATTAGCTTTGTTTGTAGTAATGCTTCCTAAGGTTCACTGTTTCGGTCCTTTATCATGCCCATCTTTGTATGAAATGTTCCTTTGGTATCTCCAATTTTCTTGAAGAGATCTCTAGTCTTTCCCATTCTATTGTTTTCTTCTATTTCTTTGCATTGTTCACTTTAGTCTCCTTAAGGTAAGTATATCTCATCTTTTTCTCTCTGATTAAACTGTCTCTCTGGGCTTCCCAGGTGACACTAGTGGTAAAGAATCTGCCTGCCAATGCAGGGGACATA
The DNA here is from genome assembly GCA_935064755.1 of Tragelaphus eurycerus. Lineage (NCBI taxonomy): Eukaryota > Metazoa > Chordata > Mammalia > Artiodactyla > Bovidae > Tragelaphus > Tragelaphus eurycerus. Next base: position 12,318,836 of record CAKXYN010000015.1, on the reverse strand, counting down.
AGAGAGGCAGGTTCGATCCCTAAGTAGGGAAGATCCCCTGGAGGAGGGCATGGCAATCCACTCCAGTACTCTTGCCTAATTCCAGGGGCTAAGGAGCCAAGAGTTGGACATGACTGAAGCAACTGAGCACACATGCATAAGAAGTCAATCACTGTGACCACTGGGAGCATAAGTCAGAACTACTAAAAATTACTGAAACTTTATTCAAACGATGACTTAAAAAATTAAGCACTAAAAACTATTATCTCCTAAGAAATAGTCACTAGCTTCCTTATAGTGTAGTCACCAGTCTTATGTTTAATTAGAGGAAGGCAGTGAGTAAGGAAATTTTCCTGGAGATAAGGAAACATCAGTGGTCATAGTTGACTGTGATTATCAAAATAATCTGAAAATTAATCTAGTAACACTGAAACCTGCATGTATCATTGAAAGACAGAAGTGCATCCAAAATGTATCCAAATAGGCCATGCCTCCTCCAACACAAAGATGACTAAATGGCAATTCCATGTGACCATAAAACTCCAAAGAGCTGCTGAAACACATTATCAAGCATAAAATCTAGATAAATTGATGCATTTATTAGAGCCAAGAAATATTTAACTTGGTGTGTTACCAGGGTCCAGCCCCAGTTGGATACAGGGATATCCTCAGGAGGACAGCATTGGCGAAAGGATAGTTAAAAGGAGAAAGAGACAGAGGTTTGATCTGACTGGTTTACGTGGGAAACCAATAAAGTTCGTGACACCAAACTTGCTCTGACCATGGAGGCCGCAGGCGCCCTCTCGAATAGCTGAAGGTGCCCCACCTTAAGCACCTTTTCGAGTGGGTCTTAGAAGCCCAGGCAGGTAAGTGGTCTCAGAGAGCCCCCACGCTCCAAATCAGTCATCCTGAAGGAAGAACAGAGAAGAAAAGGAGAGAAAAGGAAGCAAGAACGACATGGGGAGACCAAGCCTCAAAAGTAGCTTTTATACCCTAAGTTGTACATAGAGGATAATAGGGGGTGTAAAGTCATGCAAAGTCAGCAGTCTTTGATCTTTATCAAGACCAGGCTTTCTTTTCTGCAAACTTATCGTATACAAATGCTTTAGGTGATTTACATCATCTTCTGGCCAGAAGGCCTATTAACATTTTATGACTCTTTGTTCCATAAAGGTTAGTTAACCAGAAAACTTTTTTTTCCCAAGTCCAAGGAGCCGTGGCTGCTCGGGCTCAGGAGGGCCTAGAGGAGCTATCCCACGTTGAAGGTCAGGAAGGGCAGCGGTGAGGAGATACCCCTCGTCCAAGGTAAGGAGCAATGGCTGCACTTTGCTGGAGCAGCTGTGAAGAGATACCCCACCTCCAAGGTAAGAGAAACCCAAGTAAGATGGTAGGTGTTGCAAGAGGGCATCAGAGGGCAAACACACTAAAACCATACTCACAGAAAACTAGTCAATCTAATCACACTAGGACCACAGCCTTGTCTAACTCAATGAAACTAAGCCATGCCCATGGGGCAACCCAAGATGGGAGGGTCATGGTGGAGAGATCTGACAGAAGGGAATGGCAAACCACTTCACTATTCTTGCCTTGAGAACCCCATGAACAGTATGAAAAGGCAAAATGATAGGATATTGAAAGAGAAACTCCCCAGGTCAGTAGGTGCCCAATATGCTACTGGTCATCAGTGGAGAAATAACTCCAGAAAGAATGAAGGGATGGAGCCAAAGCAAAAACAATACCCAGCTGTGGAGGTGACTGGTTATAGAAGCAAGGTCCAATGCTGTAAAGAGCAATATTGCATAGGAGCTTAGAATGTCAGGTCCATGAATCAAGGCAAATTGGAAGTGGTCAAACAAGAGATGGTAAGAGTGAATGTTGACATTCTAGGCATCAGCGAACTGAAATGGACTGGAATGGGTGAATTTAACTCAGAGGACCATTATATCTACTACTGCAGGCAGGAATCCCTCAGAAGAAATGGAGTGGCCATCATGGTCAACAAAAGAGTCTGAAATGCAATACTTGGATGCAATCTCAAAAACAACAGAATGATCTCTGTTCGTTTCCAAGGCAAACCATTCAATGTCACAGTAATCCAAGTCTATGCCCCAACCAGTAACGCTGAAGAAGCTGAAGTGGAACGGTTCTATGAAGACCTACAAGACCTTTTAGAACTAACACCCAAAAAACATGTCCTTTTTATTATAGGGGACTAGAATGCAAAAGTAGGAAGTCAAGAAACACCTGGAGCAACAGACAAATTTGGCCTCGGATTATGGAATAAAGCAGGGCAAAGACTAATAGAGTTTTGCCAAGAAAATGCACTGGTCATAACAAACACCCTCTTCCAACAACACAAGAGAAGACTCTATACATGGACATCACCAGATGGTCAACACTGAAATCAGATCGATTATATTCTTTGCAGCCAAAGATGGAGAAGCTCTATACAATCAGCAAAAACAAGACCAGGAGCTGACTGTGGCTCAGACCATGAACTCCTTAATTGCCAAATTCAGACTGAAATTGAAGAAAGTAGGGAAAACCACTAGACCATTCAGGTATGCCCTAAATCAAATCCCTTATGATTATACAGTGGAAGTGAGAAATAGATTTAAGGGCCTAGATCTGATAGATAGAGTGCCTGATGAACTATGGAATGAGGTTCGTGACATTGTACAGGAGACAGGGATCAAGACCATCCCCATGGAAAAGAAATGCAAAAAAGCAAAATGGCTGTCTGGGGAAGCCTTACAAACAGCTGTGAAAAGAAGAGAAGCGAAAAGCAAAGGAGAAAAGGAAAGATATAAACATCTGAATGCAGAGTTCCAAAGAATAGCAAGAAGAGATAAGAAAGCCTTCTTCAGCAATCAATGCAAAGAAATAGAGGAAAACAACAGACTGGGAAAGACTAAGGATCTCTTCAAGAAAATAAGCGATACCAAAGGAACATTTCATGCAAAGATGGGCTCGATAAAGGACAGAAATGGTATGGACCTAACAGAAGCAGAAGATATTAAGAAGAGGTGGCAAGAATACACAGAAGAACTGTACAAAAAAGAGCTTCACAACCCAGATAATCACCATGGAGTGATCACTGACCTAGAGCCAGACATCTTGGAATGTGAAGTCAAGTGGGCTTTAAAAAGCATCACTACGAACAAAGCTAGTGGAGGTGATGGAATTCCAGTGGAGCTATTCCAAATCCTGAAAGATGATGCTGTGAAAGTGCTGCACTCAATATGCCAGCAAATTTGGAAAACTCGGCAGTGGCCACAGGACTGGAAAAGGTCAGTTTTCATCCCAATCCCGAAGAAAGGCAATGCCAAAGTATGCTCAAACTACTGCACAATGCACTCATCTCACATGCTAGTAAAGTAATGCTCAAAATTCTCCAAGCCAGGCTTCAGCAATATGTGAACCATGAACTTCCTGATGTGCAAGCTGGTTTTAGAAAAGGCAAAGGAACCAGAGATCAAATTGCCAACATCAGCTGGATCGTGGAAAAAGCAAGAGAGTTCCAGAAAAGCATCTATTTCTGCTTTATTGACTATGCCAAAGCCTTTGACTGTGTGGATCACAATAAACTGTGGGAAATTGTGAAAGAGATGGGAATTCCAGACCACCTGACCTGCCTCTTGAGAAATCTGTATGCAGGTCAGGAAGCAACAGTTAGAACTGGACATGGAACAACATGTTCCCAGAACCATGGACATGGTTCCAAATAGGAAAAGGAGTACGTCAAGGCTGTATATTGTCACCATGTTTATTTAACTTATATACAGAGTACATCTTGAGAAATGCTGGACTGAAAGAAGCACAAGCTGGGATCAAGATTGCCGGGAGAAATATCAATACCTCAGATACGCAGATGACACCACCCTTATGGCAGAAAGTGAAGAGGAACTAAAAAGCCTCTTGATGAAAGTGAAAGAGGAGAGTGAAAAAGTTGGCTTAAAGCTCAACATTCAGAAAATGAAGATCATGGCATCTGGTCCCATCACTTCATGGGAAATAGATGGGGAAACAGTGGAAACAGTGTCAGACTTTATTTTCTTGGGCTCCAAAATCATTGCAGATGGTGACTGCAGCCATGAAATTAAAAGACGTTTACTCCTTGGAAGGAAAGTTATGATCAACCTAGATAGCATATTCAAAATCAGAGACATTACTTTGCCAACAAAGTTTCGCCTAGTCAAGGCTATGGTTTTTCCAGTGGTCATGCATGGATGTGAGAGTTGGACTGTGAAGAAGGCTGAGCACAGAAGAATTGATGCTTTTGAACTGTGGTGTTGGAGAAGACTCTTGAGAGTCCCTTGGACCGCAAGGAGATCCAACCAGTCCATTCTGAAGGAGACCAGCCCTGGGATTTCTTTGGAAGGAATGATGCTAAAGCTGAAACTTTGGCCACCTCATGTGAAGAGTTGACTCACTGTAAAAGACTCTGCTGCTGGGAGGGATTGGGGGCAGGTGGAGAAGGGAACGGCAGAGGATGAGATGGTTGGATGGCATCACTGATTCGATGGACGTGAGTCTGAGTGAACTTTGGGAGTTGGTGATGGACAGGGAGGCCTGGGGTGCTGCGATTCATGGAGTTGCAAAGAGGTGGACACGACTGAGCGACTGATCTGGTCTGATCTGATCTGATCATTTTAAAGTTTGGCCCCATCCTTCGAAAGTGTTAGATAAAGTTCCATTCCTGTGGGCTCACAACAAGGAAAGAATTTATTACCTTAAGAGTCTAAAGTTGTTAATACCAAGGCCACTACTTATTTTTTTCTATATACCAACTATATTAATTAATATACTCCCAAGGATACAATACAGGGGATGTGGAAACTCGGCAGCAAGCATTAGCTCAACAATGCAATCTTCTACTAGTTCTAACAATTTCTAACTCCCCGAGAGGCTCTATACTATTTGAGTATCTTAAGCTTCCCATGCCTCTCATGGTTGGGAGGCTGTAAAAAATCGTATGCGTAGGTGTAGGAGTCCAGATAAACCTGTCAGGCAAGTTAGAGAGCCATCTGAGGGGTTTGGATTGAAACACTCCTATTATGTCCAGGAGGCTAATTAACTAGAGCTTTAAGTTGATTTTCTTCAGAGAAAGGTGGTCGGGGATAGCCCCCGTTAATGTCAGAGGAGTTGGTGAAAGTCGTAGAGTAATAAAACAGACAGATTCTGGTTTTGGGGTAGACGCTCAAGTAGATCCAGGGGGGCCCTTGGGTCCTGACTCACCTTTGCATACCAGGCCTCTCCACATGACTTTTGTTGTGGGTGGGAACTCCCATGCTGGCTCCCAGCTGTGTGTGGTATGAATTATAATTATATTTGTATGTTAATATTCTTTCTTAAATTTGAACTAATTTCTTGGTTTCTCATCATCTCCACTCCAGAGAAATGTAGTGCTGTGCTCACCTAACTGAGACAAGCTGGCTCTCTATTGGGAGACACAAATTAGCTTAGAAGTCATGTCAGATCAGATCAGATCAGTCGCTCAGTCGTGTCCGACTCTTTGCGACCCCATGAACCGCAGCACGCCAGGCCTCCCTGTCCATCACCAGCTCCCGGAGGTCACTCAGACTCGCATCCATTGAGTCAGTGATGCCATCCAGCCATCTCATCCTCTGTCGTCCCCCTTCTCCTCCTGCCCTCAATCCCTCCCAGCAATCAGAGTCTTCTCCAATGAGTCAACTCTTCGCATGAGGTGGCCAAAATACTGGAGTTTCAGCTTTAGCATCATTCCTTCCAAAGAAATCCCAGGATTGATCTCCTTCAGAATGGACTGGTTGGATCTTCTTGCAGTCCAAGGGACTCTCAAGAGTCTTCTCCAACACCACAGTTCAAAAGCATCAATTCTTCGGCGCTCAGCCTTCTTCACAGTCCAACTCTCACATCCATACATGACCACAGGAAAGACCATAGCCTTGACTAGGCGAACCTTTGTTGGTAAAGTAATGTCTCTGCTTTTGAATATGCTATCTAGGTTGGTCATAACTTTCCTTCCAAGGAGCAAGCGTCCCTTAATTTCATGGCTGCAGTCACCATCTGCAGTGATTTTGGAGCTCAGAAAAACAAAGTCTGACACTGTTTCCACTGTTTCCCCATCTATTTCCCATGCAGTGATGGGACCAGATGCCATGATCTTCGTTTTCTGAATGTTGAGCTTTAAGCCAACCCTTTCACTCTCCACTTTCACTTTCATCAAGAGGCTTTTTAGCCCCTCCTCACTTTCTGCCATAAGAGTGGTGTCATCTGCATATCTGAGGTTATTGATATTTCTCCCGGCAATCTTGATTCCAACTTCTGTTTCTTCCAGTCCAGCATTTCTCATGATGTACTCTGCATATAAGTTAAATAAACATGGTGACAATATGCAGCCCTGACGTACTCCTTTTCCTATTTGGAACCAGTCTGTTGTTCCATGACCAGTTCTAACTGTTACTTCCTGACCTGCATACAGATTTCTTAAGAGGCAGATCAGGTGGTCTGGTATTCCCATCTCTTTCAGAATTTTCCATAGTTTATTGTGATCCACACAGTCAAAGGCTTTGGCATAGTCAATAAAGCAGAAATAGATGTTTTTCTGGAACTCTCTTGCTTTTTCCATGATCCAGCGGATGTTGGCAATTTGATCTCTGGTTCCTCTGCCTTTTCTAAAACCAGCTTGAACATCAGGAAGTTCACGGTTCACATATTGCTGAAGCCTGGCTTGGAGAATTTTGAGCATTACTTTACTAGCGTGTGAGATGAGTGCAATTGTTCGGTAGTTTGAGCACTCCTTGGCATTGCCTTTCTTTGGGATTGGGATGAAAACTGACCTTTTCCAATCTTGTGGCCACTGCTGAGTTTTCCAAATTTGCTGGCATATTGAGTGTAGCACTTTCACAGCATCATCATTCAGGACTTGGAATAGCTCCACTGGAATTCCATCACCTCCACTAGCTTTGTTCGTAGTGATGCTTTCTAAGGCCCATTTGACTTCACATTCCAGGATGTCTGGCTCTAGGTCAGTGATCACATCATCATGATTATCTAGGTCTTGAAGCTCTTTTTTGTACAGTTCTTCTGTGTATTCTTGCCACCTCTTCTTAATATCTTCTGCTTCTGTTAGGTCCACACCATCTCTGTCCTTTATCGTGCCCATCTTGGCATGAAATGTTCCTTTGGTATCTCTGATTTTCTTGAAGAGATCCCTAGTCTTTCCCATTCTGTTGTTTTCCTCTATTTCTTTGCATTGATCACTGAAGAAGGCTTTCTTATCTCTTCTTGCTATTCTTTGGAACTCTGCATTTAGATGTTTATATCTTTCCTTTTCTCCTTTGCTTTTCGCTTCTCTTCTTTTCACAGCTATTTGTAAGGCCTCCCCAGACAGCCATTTTGCTTTTTTGCATTTCTTTTCCATGGGGATGGTCTTGATCCCTGTCTCCTGTACAATGTCACGAACCTCATTCCATAGTTCATCAGGCACTCTATCTATCAGATCTAGGCCCTTAAATCTATTTCTCACTTCCACTGTATAATCATAAGGGATTTGATTTAGGTCATACCTGAATGGTCTAGTAGTTTTCTCTACTTTCTTCAATTTCAGTCTGAATTTGGCAATAAGGAGTTCATGGTCCGAGCCACAGTCAGCTCCTGGTCTTGTTTTTGCTGATTGTATAGAGCTTCTCCATCTTTGGCTGCAAAGAATATAATCGATCTGATTTCGGTGTTGACCATCTGGTGATGTCCATGTATAGAGTCTTCTCTTGTGTTGTTGGAAGAGGGTATTTGCTATGACCAGTGCATTTTCTTGGCAAAACTCTATTAGTCTTTGCCCTGCTTCATTCCGTATTCCAAGGCCAAATTTGCCTGTTACTCCAGGTGTTTCTTGACTTCCTACTTTTGCATTCCAGTCCCCTAGAATGAAAAGGACATGTTTTTTGGGTGTTAGTTCTAAAAGGTCTTGTAGGTCTTCATAGAACCTTTCAACTTCAGCCTCTTCGGCGTTACTGGTTGGGGCATAGATTTGGATTACTGTGACATTGAATGGTTTGCCTTGGAAACGAACAGAAATCATTCTGTCATTTTTGAGATTGCATCCAAGTACTGCATTTCGGACTCTTTTGTTGACCATGATGGCCACTCCATTTCTTCTGAGGGATTCCTGCCCACAGTAGTAGATATAATGGTCATCCGAGTTAAATTCACCCATTCCAGTCCATTTTAGTTCGCTAATTCCTAGAATGTCAACATTCACTCTTGCCATCTCTTGTTTGACCACTTCTAATTTGCCTTGATTCATGGACCTGACATTCCAGGTTCCTATGCAATATTGCTCTTTACAGCATCGGACTTTGCTTCTATCACCAGACACATCCACAGCTGGGTATTCTTTTTGTTTTGGCTCCATCCTTTCATTATTTCTGGAGTTATTTCTCCACTGATCTCCAGTAGCATATTGGGCCCTTACTGACCTGGGAAGTTTCTCTTTCAGTATCCTATCATTTTGTCTTTTCATACTGTTCATGGGGTTCTCAAGGCAAGAATACTGAAGTGGTTTGCCATTCCCTTCTCCAGCGGACCACACCCTGTCATATCTCTCCACCATGACCCGCCCATCCCAGGTTGCCCCTCGGGCATGGCTTAATCTCATTGAGTTAGACAGGGGTGTGGTCCTTGTGTGATTAGATTGACTAGTTATCTGTGAGAATGGTTTTAGTGTATTTGCCCTCTGATGCCCTCTTTCAAGATCAACTGTCTTACTTGGGTTTCTCTTACCTTGGGCGTGGGGTATCTCATCACGGCTGCTTCTGGCTGCTCCCGGCCAGCGAAGCACAGCCATCGCACCTTACCTTGGACGAGGGGTCTCTCCTCACCGCCGCCCTTCCTGACCTTGGTTGTGGGGTAGCTCTTCTCGGCAGTGCTTAGTGCGCTGGCCCTCACCGCCGTCCTTCCTTGGTTGTGGGGTAGCTCCTCTCGGCCGCGCTCTTAGTGCGCGACGCAGCAGGCGGGGCGCTCTTAGGGCGCGACGCAGCCGGCGGGGCGCTCTTAGAAGTCATGTATTACCCATTAACTGTGACATGGGGTGGGGTGGGGTGGGGTGGGGTCGTGGGGATGTCTTGTAGAGTAAAAGTTTGGGCATTGGGTGGATAATACTGTGTATAACTTTTAAAAATCAAGGACTTTTAAAAGTCCTTTTGAGGATGCTGCCTCAATTTAAACGGGATGTTTTATCCAAACTTGGCATCCAAATAATCATTTCTCTCTCTTGCTCTAAATAACAGCTTTATTGAGGTATAGTACATATATCCTAAAACTGACCTACCCTTTTAAACTATAAAATGCTGTGCTTTTTTTTTTTTTTTAATATTCACAAAATTATACAACCTTCACTTTCTTATTTCAAAACATTTTAATCATCCTAAAAAGAAACTTCATACTCATTTGATTCCCCATTCTCACCCGACCCCATGCCTGCAGAGCCAGGCAACTATGAACATATTTTCTGTCTCTCTGAATTTGCATATTCTGGACATTTTATATACATGGAATCATATAACATGCAGCCTTTGGACTGGGTTTCTCTAACCTAGTGTGATGCTTTCAAGGAACCATTTCTCTCCGGCATTGATCTATCTGCTGGGCAGTTTTACAAGATGTTTCTGCCTTGCTTCTGGACTCTGTGTGCTCTCCATTTATGTGTAAACTTCTATGACATGTGCTTAAATAATTCCTGTCAACTCCAAGTCTTCCCAGCCCCTACCTACTGGCCATTCTTCTGGCTGTGTCCAGCTGGGGCCCAACTCTACCTATCTGACACTATAGAGAAAAATCTCAGATGTCATGCCCTCCTAGGTATGCGCAGAAACTCCATGGGAATGAGTCAATCTGCTACTCCCTGTGGTTTTTCAAGAAATGCAATAAATATGTAAAAATGTATTTGGAATTTAAATTGCCAATGAAAGCTCTTTGAGATTTCATTAGCTTGCAGATGTTTTCCAAACAATGTTTATAGTTTGATTGGTATAACAGTAATACACATATCTTTGCTTTGCCAAATGATTAAAATACTTCACACAGCTTATTAAAAAATGTCAGATAACTGATGAAGTTAAAAAGTAAATAAAATAAATATGAAAATAATTTGCAAATCATCTATCCAGTTGCTTTGTAGTTAACCATTCCCTCCTTCAGAAATAAGGATGATTCTTTTATTTTCTACTTTTTTTTTTTTTAATGTTTTTCATATCTATTTTTATTTTTTTTTCCTTTTTTTTTTTTTTTTTTTTTTTTGCAGGGGAAAATGGACAAAGGAAAGGATCAATGAGGGTGGGAGGGAAATGGGAAGAAAGAAGGGGAGTGATGGTGGGAAGGGGAGTATATGCAATTTCCCAACCAATGGCTCTCTGTTTTCAATCACAAAGAACATTTAAAAAAAAATCGTGTTGAATTCATCCTATACTAGGAGGTTTGCTCTCGAAATGAAAAGTTCAGGAAACAAAAAGTCCAGTTTGGGTGTCCTCATCCTAGACACATCTTGGTATTTTGCACTGGTAGGTCCATCTCTACCACAATATATTATCTAGGACAGGATCACATCCGTCACCCCTTCCTCCCCACTACCCAAAGTGGCACCAAACCCACAAAATAGTAAAATAGTCAACAAACCTTTACAGAGTAAACAAATAAGTCTTTTTTTTTTTTTTTTTTAAACTCTCCTGAGTGAACTGAATTCCCTGAGGCTCATAAGTGAATATGTTTTGCTCTTCACCCTGTCTACCACAGCCAGACTACATGAGTGGGACATCAAAGTCTCCCACCATTACTGCATTGCCGCATATCTCCTCTATCATATCAATCAATGTTTGTCTAAGATATATCAATGCTCCAATATTGGGTGCACATATATCCATAATTGCCATAACTTCTCTTTGGATTGTTCCCCTAAGTCACCATGCGTAACCTTCATTGTCTCCCCTTCAGGATCTTCAAAGTCAATTTTATCTGATATAAATATTGCTACTCCTGTTTTCTTATGGTCCATATTTGCATAGAAATCTTTTTCCAGCCCTTCATTTTCAGTCAGTATATATCCCGTATTTTAAGGTGGTTCTCTTGTAGACAACATATATAGGGGTCTAGTTTTTGTATCCATTTGACGCATTTTAGTCTTTTGGTTGTCTCTTTTAGACAAGGTATGTAGGGGTCTTGTTTTTGTATCTATTCAGCCAGTCTTTGTCTGTTGATTAGGGCATTCAGCCCATAAACGTTTAAAGCAATTATTGATAAATAAGATTTACTTTATTGTTTTCGGTTCGAATTTATACACCCTTTTAGTGATTCCTATCTAGAGAATGTCCTTTAGTTTTTGTTGGAGAAATGGTTTAGTGGTGCAAAATTCTCTCAACTTTTGCTTATCTGTGAAGCTTTTGATTTCTCCTTCATATTTGGATGAGATCCTTGCTGGATACAATAATCTAGGCTGCAAGTTATTTTCTTTCATCACTTTAATTACATCTTGCCATTCCCTCCTGGCTTGGGGAGTTTCTATTGAAAGATCAGCTGTTATCCTTATGGGAATTCCCTTGTGAGTTATTTGATGTTTTTCCCTTGCTGCTTTTAATATTTGTTCTTTATATTTAATCTTTGTTAATTTGATTAATATGTGTCTTGGGGTGTTTCGCCTTGGGTTTATCCTGTTAGGGACTCTCTGGATTTCTTGAACTTGAGTGGTAATTTCCTTCTCCATTTTAGGGAAGTTTTCAACTATTATCTCCTCAAATATTTCCTCATGATCTTTCTTTTTATCTTCTTCTTCTGGAACTCCTATAATTTGAATGTTGTAGCGTTTAATGTTATCCTGGAGGTTTCTGAAATTGTCCTCATTTCTTTTGATGCGTTTTTCTTTTTTCTAGTCTGATTCATTTATTTCTAGGATTCTATCTTCTAATTCACTAATCCTATCTTCTGCCTCTGTTATTCTACTATTTGTTGCCTCCAGGGTGTTTTGGATCTCATTTATTGCATTATTCATTATATGTTGACTCTTTTTTATTTCTTCTAGGTCCTTGTTAAACCTTTCTTGCATCTTCTCAATCCTTGTCTCCAGACTCTTTAACTGTGATTCCATTTTGATTTCCAGATTTTGAATTAATTTCGCTATCATTATTCGGAATTCTTTATCAGGTAGATTCCCTATCTCTTCCTCTTTGGTTTGGTTTGGTGGGCATCTATCCTGTTCCTTTAGCTGCTGGGTATTCTTTTGTCTCTTCATTTTGTTGAAATTGCCAAGTTTAGAGTGTCCTTACTATATTCTGGTAGTTTGTTGAATTCTCTTTATTGAGGCGGTTTACCGGTCTTTTCAATATCTGATCTCTGGCCTGTTACAGAGGGGGCAGAGATGAACACCCAAATCTAAACCGGCCAGGTTCAGGCACTCGGATAATCCTCAGAAGCACAGACTTGGTTGAGTCTGTTTTATGCCCTTCCCAGATCCGAGTAGCGCAGGTGATGAAATGTTCAGCAAGCGCAGCTGCTGCGACTTATCACCTCCCCGCCTCTCAGTTTTCTGGGTACACAAACAGCGCACTTTCTCAGGCAGATGTTGACCATCCAGAGCCCCAAGAAGCATGAGTCAGCACAGAAACCTACTCACAGTTCCGTTAGACAGTGTCTCTCTAGGGCTGTAATTGCCCGCCTCCGGCCCTGGCTGCCTGTCACCAGAGTGGGACGGCCTGCAGCCGGCCAACTCTGTGCAGCCCTTTGTTCCGTACATAGTCCTGGTGGTGTCTGAAGTTAGGGCTGGCTTTTGATGTAGTAGATAACCGACAGTCTGATTATTTCTCTCAGATAGCGCCTGAGATAGCCAAGCCAAATCCTTTCTCAAAGCAATGCAGGCCTCGCCGCTCCTCCTAGCCCAGCCTCCGCTTGCCAATAGCAAATGCTGGTGTCCGCGCCACTTCTCCGCAAAAGGAGTTACCACAGGGCTCGTTTTCTCGTTTTGAAGACAATGAGTTGTCTTTCTAAGTGCCTGATGTCCTCTGCCGGCATTCAGAAGTTGTTTTATAGAATTTATTCAGCATTCAAATGTTCTTTTAATGGATTTGTGGAGGAGAAAGTATTCTCCCCGTCTTTCTCATCTGCCATCTTAGCTCCTCCCCCTATTTTCTACTTTTTGTATTATCCTCTTCTTCCCCTGCATCAAGTATTATTTAAGGATCATGCTTTCTCTTTTTTTAATCCAACATACTAGTTTTTATTTTGTTTGTATTTTTCAACTTTGATGGTATTAAAGCAACTTTTAAAGGAGAAATAGCCATCCATAATCCTCCACACATCTATTAAAAATATTGCTATTTTTTTCTATTCATTTTTCACTCTTTTTCCAGAAAGCATATTTTTTTTTTTAACTAATTGCCTGAAATAACTTCATAATACATTTCCTCCTATGTTTTTGTAGGACAATTTTAAGAAACCCCCATCAAGTTTCTTTCAGGTTCCTTTTAGATCTTTTGTAGGTTTATACCTACAAATTCAGGAATCTAATATGTTGGGGTCCTTCAATGGACTGGAACCTGGTGGTCCAGAGTCGATGATAAGAAAGTGAAAAAGAGAGCCAGAGGGAAGGCGAGAGAGAGAGAGAGAGAGAGAGAGAGAAACGGGGACCCAAGCTCTGATGGAGCAAAGATGCTTTAATGATCTTTCTGTGACTATATATAGGCTGTTGTACAAGAAATTTCTTCCGACAATGATAAAGATCAGAAAACCAAACATACAGCAACCGTTACCAAGGGAACAAGGGATTAATAATGGTCACAAGGTCAGGAGACAATCCATATCTCAAGAAAGAGGATAGAGACTAAGCAGTTTTGTCATAAGGAGAATGTTTATTGAAGGAGATTCAAGCCTGTCTCATCCTATGACCTCAGTCCTGGGAGCGTCTTGCCGTTCCACTAGTTTCTGACAAGAGAAACTGATAAGGAACAGAGGATTTATGAGAAACAGCACATAGGAATCCTCCTGTTAAACATTCCTTGACACAAGTAAATTCTATTTCAGGATTACTATAACAAAATTTACACATGGGCCTTTCTATAAAGCATCTCACAGCATCAGATCAGATCAGTCGCTCAGTCGTGTCCGACTCTTTGCGACCCCATGAACCGCAGCACACCAGGCCTCCCTGTCCATCACCTGCTCCCGGAGGTCACTCAGACTCACACCCATCAAGTCAGTGATGCCATCCAGCCATCTCATCCTCTGTCGTCCCCTTCTCCTCCTGCCCTCAATCCCTCCCAGCATCAGAGTCTTCTCCAATGAGTCAACTCTTCACATGAGGTGGCCAAAATACTGGAGTTTCAGCTTTAGCATCATTCCTTCCAAAGAAATTCCAGGTTTACAAACAAAAGGGTAAGAAAGAATGCTAACAGGAGAACATGTTCCCTTTTTCCTTTTTTACAGATATACTCTCTCATACTTATAACTTAGGTTGCATAACTTTTTGTGTCCTTATTTTTCCACTTTATCCAGTTATTTTAACTTATCCCATGTATAACACTATTACTTTCAAAGCTTCATAACAGATTGCTCTATATTTTACACATATTTTACTTACAAAATTTTCAATTTGGGGCTAATATAGTTGTTTCAAATTTTTCAAAAGTATGATATGAGTAATGGCCATGTTGAAACTACCTAGTAGAAGAAATGAAGCAGACTTTGACCATGGTCAGGCCCTGTACACTGGGTTTAAGATTCTCCATCAAAAAAGGGGAACTAAGACTACCCTGGGTTTAGGACCTAGATGTAGTAGGACAGGAGACAGAGGGGAAGGTCAGGACATCTATCTAATGTCGCAATTAAAATGTTTGAGTCCCTTATCAGATCCTGAGGCTGCATGAGAGGAAAGCACTAGATAAGATCATCTCTTTTCTGCTACCCACTTTCTTCCTGGTGATTCCTTCCAAGGAGTAGCCTTTAACTTGGAGTGACTGGGTGGCTGCTTGAGGGTTAAACCATTTAGAGGTCATTCTTTCTAAGGGTTGGTAGAATAACTGATCCATCTGCAAACTCTTTCTTTAGGGAAGAAGCACCATGGTTCTTAGAAAACTTTGATTTAATAGTACTGGTAGAAATGGGGCAGGAACAGAACCAGTGACAGTTATCTTCTTGTTATCTTCTGCAGCCAATGTATCATCTCTTTTCCAACTCTGTCTGACTTCAACACTTCCTCCTGGATTCCCCAATTTCAGGCAGGCCCCACCATCCACCTTGTTACCCAAATTGCACACCTGGATGTCCACTTGACACTGTCCTTTTCTGATCAAATATTTTCTTATGCACATATGAACACTGCAATAAATAGAGAATCTAATCCATGTCTAAATATTGTCAAGTAGTGAAGGAATTACTGAATAAGTGGAGTCAGAGTTATCGAAGATTTTTCTATATGCATATGGTCAATAGGCACATGAAAAGATGCTCATTGTTGCTAATTATTAGAGAAATACAAATAAAAACTACAATGGAGTACCATTTCACATCAGTCAGAATGGCCATCATTGAAAAAGTCTAATAAATGCTTGAGGGGAATGTGGAGAAAAGGGAATCCTCTTATGCTGTTGGTAGGAATGTAAGTTGGTATATCCACTATGGAAAACAGTATGGAGTTTCCTCAAAAAAACTAAAAACAGAGTTGCCATAAAAACAGCAATCCCACTTTTGGGCATATATCCAGACAAAACTAATTTGAAAAGATATATGCACTCCTATGTTCATAGCTGCATTATTTACAACAGCGAAGATATGGAAACAGCCTAAATATTCATTAACAGATGAATGGATAAAAAAGATATGGTGTGTGTGTGTGTGTGTGTGTGTGTGTATATATATATATATATATATATATATATAACTATTATTCAGCCATAAAAAGAATGAAATAATGCCATTTACAGCAACACGAGATTATCATACTAAGTGAAGGAAGTCAGAAAGGGAAAGAGAAATACCATATGATATCACTTATTCAGCCCTGGGATTTCTTTGGAAGGAATGATGCTGAAACTGAAACTCCAGTACTTTGGCCACCTCATGCGAAGAGTTGACTTACTGGAAAAGACTCTCATGCTGGGAGGAATTGGGGGCAGGAGGAGAAGGGGACGACAGAGGATGAGATGGCTGGATGGCATCACTGACTGAATGGACGTGCGTCTGAGTGAACTCCGGGAGTTGGTGATGGACAGGGAGGCCTGGTGTGCTGCGATTCATGGGGTTGCAAAGAGTCAGACATGACTGAGCGACTGATCTGGTCTGATCCGATCTGATATCTAGAATATAAAATATAATACAAATGAACATATCTATGAAACGGAAACAGACTCACACAGAGAACAGACTTGTGGTTGTCAAGGGGGAGGAAGGTTGGGGGAGGGAAGGATTAAGAGTTTGAGATTAGCAGACACAAATTATTATATATAGGGTGGATAAACAAGATCCTACCATACAGTGCAGGGAACTATACTTAATATTCTGTGATAAAGTAATTGAAAATAATGTGAAAAAGAATATATACATATATGTGTATAACTATAAATTTGTTGTCCAGCAGAAACTAATGCAAATCTGTAAATCAACTATACTTCAATAACATTAAAAAACATTTTTAAAAGATTCTGTGTACACAATGTGGAAAACTGGAGCTATTTCTGAATATATTTATTACTAGACACTTCTGTGTATATTGTTTCAATTAAAATAATTCTGATCAAACATGATTTACTTCAGATTGCTTGTGCCTGGCATACAAGAAGAGTTTAATTGAACTGATATAGTTTTAACACGAGGTCCACAACCACTAGCAAATTTATAGTTATTTCTTACAGAAGACAATGATTCAAGCAGGCAGAAAGCTCTTTTGCTATGTTCAAAACTTTAAAATTAAAAAAAATATTCAAATTTTGTTTTTTTAACAAATAGATAGACAGGGGGGAAAAGTAGGAGAAGGTGAACTGCAGAAAACCAGAGGGACTTAAGAGACATATGAGAAATGTTTGGATCCTCACGTAAATAAACAAAAGGTTAAAAAAGTCTGAGACAGGCAAGGGCATCTACACTATAAACTATAACATTAATATTATAACTTAATAATATAAAAGAATTAATGTTGTTTTTTAGATGTGCATTGTGTTTTCATGTTTTAAAAAAGAGTCAGAGAAAGACAAATACAGAATGAGATCACTTATATGTGGACCCTAAAAAATTTGACCTTGTAGAAACAGAGTAGAATGGTGGTTGCCAGGGCCTGAGGAGTGGGAGTAAGGGGAATGCAGAGATATTGGACAAAGGTTATAAACTTCCAGTTACAAGATGAGTAAGTTCTGGGGATCCAAGGTATAGCATAGTGACTATAGTTAACAATACTTTATTATATACTTAAAATTGCCAGGAGAATAGACCTTAATGGCTCTCACTACCACCACCTCCAAAAAAAACGTAATTATGTGAGATGATGGATGTGTTAACTAACTTTGTCTTGGTAATCTTTTCATAATACATATGTATCAAATAATCATATTGTACATTTTAAACTTATACACTATTATATTATATAGGGCTCATCCTAAAAATGTTGCTGGACTGAGCATAGTGAGAAATGAGAGGAGAGAAGATAAAATCAAGAATCCAGAGTCAGGCTTTGCATACAGCTTCTGTGATAGTCAGTGGTCCTTTTGTTTCAGATCTTCTATTTTTGGTGACACTACTTTGCACAACTTCACCACCTCTGTGGAATCCACTCTACTCTTGCCCATTATGATTGTTTGCTCATACTATGCACCCACACAGAGCATTTCTCACGGAGGCTGTCCCCATTCATGACCACATTCCAATTTTCCTGGTACAGAAAGCTTTATTCACTGGTGATTAAAACCTGATTCACTAGTGAGTCTCACACCAAAGTAGGTCATATTTTACAAAAGGTCTGCAAATTTCCTTATTTCCAAGAACTGGATAGTTAGTTTTTTCTTGACCAGGTTTAGAACAGCTTATCATGTATGCAAGAGTCCTTTTTCGGGGAATTTCTATTTTAGTAAGTGCTAAGCTACCTGGTAGAATCCATGGTTTCTTTCTTTTAGACGTATCCCTGGAATGTGCCACTCAGGGCTCAAGATTCTTTGCTAAAAAATGTCTGGAGAGGAATTCTATAGATATGAGTCTCAAAGGCTTAACTTTCTTAATGTTTATTAGTGCTTTATGTTAATACATACCTGTAACTTTTCTCAATTTTAATTTTAACATATATTCATCAGCTGCAAACTTGGCTGTAGTAAGCACCTGATGTTTTTCTTTCTGGCTTACTTCACTCTGTATAATAGGCTCCAGTTTCATCCACCTCATTAGAACTGATTCAAATGTATTCTTTTAAATGGCTGAGTAATACTCCATTGTGTATATGTACCACAGCTTTCTTATCTATTCATCTGCTGATGGACATCTAGGTTGCTTCCATGTCCTGGCTATTATAAACAGTGCTGCAATGAACATTGATGGTAGGGGAGGGAGAAGGGAAGAGGGTTCAGGATGGAGAACACATGTATACCTGTGGCAGATTCATTTTGATATATGGCAAAACCAATACAATATTGTAAAGTTAAAAAAAAAAAAAAAGCACCTGATGAGGTCAACAAAGTGAGGACTCATTACTATCAGTTGTGGTTGTTGCTGCTGTTTTTTTTTTTTTTTAACTTTATTTTTAAAAGTTTTAGATTTACAGAAAAATGTTACTGCTATTTTATGTAGGTTAGCTACATAGAATCTTTGTGTTAAGGGTACAGGGGACCCTGGTTATCCTCTTAGAATCAACCACTCAGTCCTGACCCTTTCACCGTTTCCTAACCTATCAGTTCAGTTCAGTCGCTCAGTCGTGTCCGACTCTTTGCAACCCCATGAATCGCAGCTCAGACTCACGTCCATCGAGTCAGTGATGCCATCCAGCCATCTCATCCTCTGTCGTCCCTTTCTCCTCCTGCCCCCAATCCCTCCCAGCAGCAGAGTCTTTTCCAATGAGTCAACTCTTTGCATGAAGTGGCCAAAGTACTGGAGTTTCAGCTTCAGCATCATTCCTTCCAAAGAAATCCCAGGGCTGATCTCCTTCAGAATGGACTGGTTGGATCTCCTTGCAGTCCAAGGGATTCTCAAGAGTCTCCTCCAACACCACAGTTCAAAAGCATCAATTCTTCGGCACTCAGCCTTCTTCACAGTCCAGCTCTCACATCCA
Source organism: Tragelaphus eurycerus (assembly GCA_935064755.1). Lineage (NCBI taxonomy): Eukaryota > Metazoa > Chordata > Mammalia > Artiodactyla > Bovidae > Tragelaphus > Tragelaphus eurycerus. The sequence continues at coordinate 12,299,596 of CAKXYN010000015.1, read as the reverse complement.
TACATGACCACAGGAAAGACCATAGCCTTGACTAGGCGAACCTTTGTTGGTAAAGTAATGTCTCTGCTTTTGAATATGCTCTCTAGGTTGGTCATAACTTTCCTTCCAAGGAGTAAGTGTCTTTTAATTTCATGTCTGCAGTCACCATCTGCAAGTGATTTTGGAGCCCAGAAAAATAAAGTCTGACACTGTTTCCACTGTTTCCCCATCTATTTCCCATGAAGTGATGGGACCAGATGCCATGATTTTCGGTTTCTGAATGTTGAGCTTTAAGCCAACTTTTCACTCTCCTCTTTCACCTTCATCAAGAGGCTTTTTAGTTCCTCTTCACTTTCTGCCATAAGGGTGGTGTCTTCTGCATATCTGAAGTTATTGATATTTCTCCTGGCAATCTTGATTCCAGCTTGTGTTTCTTCCAGCCCAGCGTTTCTCATGATGTACTCTGTATATAAGTTAAATAAGCAGGGTGACAATATACAGCCTTGACGAATTCCTTTTCCTATTTGGAACCAGTCTGTTGTTCCATGTCCAGTTCTAACTGTTGCTTCCTGACCTGCATACAGGTTTCTCAAGAGGCAGGTCAGGTAGTCTGGTGTTTCCATCTCTTTCAGAATAACACTGGCCAAATCACTTTGGATTTTTGACTAGAAAATTGCACTAAGGTGGCTCAGACGGTAAAGCGTCTGCCTGCATGCAATGCGGGAGACCTGGGTTCGCTTCCTGGGTTGGGAAGGTCCCCTGGAGAAGGAAATGGCAATCCACTCCAGCACTCTTGCCTGGAAAATCCCATGGACAGAGGAGCCTGATAGGCTACAGTCCATGAGGTAACAAAGAGTTGGACACTACTGAGCGACTTCACTTTCACTTTCAAGCAGGGGTCCAGTACCCCAAAACCAGACTTAGGGAAGAGGGAGTGGAGGGAATCCAAGATACTAGACATGACTCATTGGATATAACCTGACCATCATTAACAGAAAGTTCTTAAGGTCAGCCAAAGGGGCCAGTTACTGTGTAACAAAAAGATGCGTAAAACTGGAAATCACAAAATTCCTAGAAGAAAAACATAAGCAGAATACTGTATAACATAAATTGTAGCAATAGTCTTTTGGATCTGTCTAGTAAAGCAAAGAACATAAAAGCAAAAATAACACATGGCACCTAATTAAGTCTAAAAGTTTTTGTACAGCAAAGGAAATCATTGACAAAATAAAAAGATAATCATCAGAATGAAAGAAAATACACACAAGTGAGGTTACCAATAAAGCTTAAATACAAAATATATAAACAGCTCATACAACTCAATATCAAAAACAAAAAACAAATAATCTGATTTTTAAAATGGGCAGAAGACCTGAATAGACATTTTTTCCAAAGAAGACATATAGATGGTCAATGGGCAAGTGAAAAGATGCTAACCACTATTAATCATTCAGAGATCAGATCAGATCAGATCAGTCGCTCTGTTGTGTCCGACTCTTTGCGACCCCATGAATTGCAGCACGCCAGGCCTCCCTGTCCATCACCAACTCCCGGAGCTCACTCAGACTCACATCCATCGAGTCAGTGATGCCATCCAGCCATCTCATCCTCTGTCGTCCCCTTCTCCTCCTGCCCCCAATCCCTCCCAGCAGCAGAGTCTTCTCCAATGAGTCAACTCTTCGCATGAGGTGGCCAAAATACTGGAGTTTCAGCTTTAGCATCATTCCTTCTAAAGAAATCCCAGGGCTGATCTCCTTCAGAATGGACTGGTTGGATGTCCTTGCAGTCCAAGGGACTCTCAAGAGTCTTCTCCAACACCACAGTTCAAAAGCATCAATTCTTCGGCGCTCAGCCTTCTTCACAGTCCAGCTCTCACATGCATGCATGACCACAGGAAAGACCATAGCCTTGACTAGGCGAACCTTTGTTGGCAAAGTGATGTCTCTGCTTTTGAATATGCTATCTAGGTTGGTCATAACTTTCCTTCCAAGGAGTAAGCGTCTTTTAATTTCATGGCTGCAGTCACCATCTGCAGTGATTTTGGAGCCCAGAAAAATAAAGTCTGACACTGTATCATTTCTCCATCTATTTGACATGAAGTGATGGGACCAGATGCCATGATCTTCGTTTTCTGAATGTTGAGCTTTAAGCCAACCTTTTCACTCTCCACTTTCACTTTCATCAAGAGGCTTTTTAGTTCCTCTTCACTTTCTGCCATAAGGGTGGTATCATCTGCATATCTGAGGTTATTGATATTTCTCCTGGCAATCTTGATTCCAGCTGGTGTTTCTTCCAGCCCAGCATTTCTCATGATGTACTCTACATATAAGTTAAATATGCAGGGTGACAATATACAGCCTTGACATACTCCTTTTCCTATTTGGAACCAGTCTGTTGTTCCATGTCCAGTTCTAACTGTTGCTTCCTGACCTGCATACAGATTTCTCAAGAGGCAGATCAGGTGGTCTGGTATTTCCATCTCTTTCAGAATTTTCTACAGTTTATTGTGATCTACACAGTCAAAGGCTTTGGCATAGTCAATAAAGCAGAAATAGATGTTTTTCTGGAACTCTCTTGCTTTTTCCATGATCCAGCGGATGTTGGCAATTTGTTCTCTGGTTCCTCTGCCTTTTCGAAAACTATTCAAAACTATTTCGAAATGATTCCGAAACTATTAATCATTAGAGGAATGCAAATTAAAACTACAAAGAGATAATCACATCAGACCTGTCAGAATGATTATCATCAAAAAGAACACAGGTAATAAATGTTGGTGAGAATGTGAAGAAAAGGGAATCCTCATATATTGTTGGTGGAAACATAAATTAGTGCAACCACTGTGAAAAATGCTATAGAGGTTTCTCAAAAAGCTAAAAATAGAACTACCACATGAGCCAGCAATTGTACTCCTGGGTATATATCTAAAAAAAAAAAAAAGAAAACGACATTTTGCCATTTGCAACAACATGAGTGGAGTGGACTTGGAGGATATAATGCTAAGTGAAATAAGACAGAGAAAGACAAACACTGTTTGATATCACTTACATGTGGAATCTAAGAAATAAAACAAACTAATGAACATAACAAAAAAAGAAACAAAGAGGAATCAAGATGTAATAGAAAGATGTGGAACTCACCTCCCCCCACAAATATATCAAAAATTCATCTACATGTGGAAAAATTTCCACAGAATATCTTACTAAATGCTGGAAAAAGATACCAGACGCCCATAAGTGCAAGAATGATCTTCATGTAATAGTAGGGTGAAAGAAAAAAAGAAGGGAATTAGGACCGGACCTGCACCCTGGGAAGGGAGCTGTGAAAGAGGAAAGATTCCCACACTCTGGGAAGACCTTTCACCAGTGGGAAGATCAGCCAGGACAGAAAGGGAGCTTCAGAGGCTTAGAAGAGAGTGCAACAGCCAGCTGTCAGCAGGCAGTACAGAGAGAGACTGGCACAGAGAATCCATGCTACCTTGCTGCAATCCCCAGCCCAAGATGTGTGCCTGCTAGTATGTATGTGGGCAGGATGCTGAATTGGCAGTTTCAGAAGATAGACCCAGAGAGATGACTGAGATTGGTGGCTGGAAGACAGCCAGAAGCGGGTGTGCTGCTGCTGCTGCTGCTAAGTCGCTTCAGTCGTGTCCGACTCTGTGCGATCCCATAGACGGAAGCTCACCAGGCTCCCCTGTCCCTGGGATTCTCCAGGCAAGAACACTGGAGTGGGTTGTCATTTCCTTCTCCAATGTATGAAAATGAAAAGTGAAAGTGAAGTCGCTTAGTCGTGTCCAACTCTCAGCGACCCCATGGACTGAGATTCTCCGTCCATGGGATTCTCCAGGCAAAAGTACTGGGGTGGGGTGCCATTGCCTTCCCCGAAGCGGATGTAGTATGGGCCAAAAATGAGGGAGGAGGAGGTATACACAAAAGAAGCTCAGGCCTGCCTTTGAAACAAAGTATCATTGCTAAACAATGTGCAAAGGGAGGGGTAGGGCCTGCCGAAGCAGCCTCTTTCTTAGCTCTGCCTCTATGAGCTCTAACGGAGAAGGCAATGGCACCCCACTCCAGTATTCTTGCCTGGAAAATCCCATGAATGGAGGAGCCTGGTAGGCTGCAGTCCATGGGGTCGCTGAGGGTCGGACACGACTGAGTGACTTCACTTTCACTTTTCACTTTCCTGCATTGGAGAAGGAAATGGCAACCCACTCCAGTGTTCTTGCCTGGAGAATCCCAGGGACGGGGGAGCCTGGTGGCTGCCGTCTGTGGGGTCACACAGAGTCGGACACGACTGAAGTGACTTAGCAGCAGCAGCAGCTATGAGCTCTAAAGTGGTAAGTTGGGGCTTCTGTGGCTAGGATGGGTCCAGCCTTAGCAGCTGTGGACTTTGTAGGTGTGTGCATGCCCCCTTTTCAATGGAATTACAACAGGCACAATAAAGAACAGAAATCTTATGGAACTAACAGAAGCAGAAGATATTAAGAAGTGGCAAAATACACAGAAGAACTGTACAAAAAAGCTCTTAATGACCTGGATAGCCAGATGGTGTGATCACTCACCAAGAGCCAGAAATCCTGAAATGTGAAGTCAAGACGGCCTTAGGAAGCATTACTACGAACAAAGCTAGTGGAAGTGGTGGCATCCCAGATGAGCTATTTCAAATCCTAAAAGATGATGCTGTTAGGAACAGCAGATGCAAAAATCCTTAACAAAATTCTAGCAATCAGAATCCAACAACATGTTAAAAAGATCATACACAATGACCAAGTGGGCTTTATCCCAGGGATGCAAGGATTCTTCAATATCTGCAAATCAATCAATGTAATACACCACATTAACAAATTGAAAAATAAAAACCATATGATTATCTCAATAGATGCAGAGAAAGCCTTTGACAAAATTCAATATCCATTTATGATAAAAACTCTCCAGAAAGCAGGAATAGAAGGAACATACCTCAACATAATAAAAGCTATATATGACAAACCCACAGCAAATATTATCCTCAATGGTGAAAAATTGAAAGCATTTCCTCTAAAGTCAAGAACAAGACAAGGGTGCCCACTTTCACCATTACTATTCAACATAGTTTAGGAAGTTTTGGCCACAGCAATCAGAGCATAAAAAGAAATAAAAGGAATCCAAATTGGAAAAGAAGAAGTAAAACTCTCACTGTTTGCAGATGACATGATCCTCTACATAGAAAACCCTAAAGACTCCACCAGAAAATTACTAGAGCTAATCAATGAATATAGTAAAGTTGCAGGATATAAAATCAACACATAGAAATCCCTTGCATTCCTATACACTAATAATGAGAAAATTGAAAGAGAAATTAAGAAAACAATTCCATTCACCATTGCAATGAAAAGAATAAAATACTTAGGAATATATCTACCTAAAGGAACTAAAGACCTATATATAGAAAACTATAAAACACTGGTGAAAGAAATCAAAGAGGACACTAATAGATGGAGAAATGTACCATGTTCATGGATTGGAAGAATCAATACAGTGAAAATGAGTATACTACCCAAAGCAATTTGTAGATTCAATGCAATCCCTATCAAGCTGCCAACGGAATTCTTCACGGAGCTAGAATAAATAATTTCTCAATTTGTATGGAAATACAAAAAAACCTCGAATAGACAAAGCTATCTTGAGAAAGAAGAATGGAACTGGAGGAATTAACCTGCCTGACTTCAGGCTCTACTACAAAGCCACAGTCATCAAGACAGTATGGTACTGGCACAAAGACAGAAATATAGATCAATGGAACAAAATAGAAAGCCCATAGATAAATCCACGCATGTATGGACACCTTATCTTTCACAAAGGAGGCAAGAATATACAATGGATTAAAGACAATCTCTTTAATAAGTGGTGCTGGGGAAACAAAAATAAAGTCTGACATTGTTTCCACTGTTTCCCCATCTATTTCCCATGAAGTGATGGGACCAGATGCCATGATCTTCGATTTCTGAATGTTGAGCTTTAAGCCAACTTTTTCATGCTCCTCTTTCACTTTCATCAAGAGGCTTTTTAGTTCCTCTTCACTTTCTGCCATAAGAGTGGTGTCATCTGTGTATCTGAGGTTATTGATATTTCTCCTGGCAATCTTGATTCCAGCTTGTGTTTCTTCCAGCCCAGCGTTTCTCATGATGTACTCTGCATATAAGGTAAATAAGCAGGGTGACAATATACAGCCTTGACGAACTCCTTTTCCTATTTGGAACCAGTCTGTTGTTCCATGACCAGTTCTAACTGTTGCTTCCTGACCTGAATACAGGTTTCTCAAGAGGCAGGTCAGGTGGTCTGGTATTACCATCTCTTTCAGAATTTTCCACAGTTTATTGTGATCCACACTGTCAAAGGCTTTGGCATAGTCAATAAAGCAGAAATAGATGTTTTTCTGGAACTCTCTTGCTTTTTCCATGATCCAGCGGATGTTGGCAATTTGATCTCTGGTTCCTCTGCCTTTTCTAAAACCAGCTTGAACGTCAGGAAGTTCACGGTTTAGACCTCTCCTATTTTTCTTATAATAGAAATCTAATAAATGGCATCTCTTAACAGACCTTACCCTTAGAAAAGTTAATGCATTTATGAAACCTATGGATACATTACAACCAGGGATCCCATCACCTACTACTATTACTCAAATTTGGCACGTTATTATTACTGATTTACAAGATTTTTTTTTAATATACCTTTACACCATTTAGGCCGGGAGAGATTCACTTTCTCTCTCCCTTATCCTAATCATATCAGGCCTCATAAAAGATTTCAATAGACTGTGTTACCTTAAGGTAAGCTTAACAGTCCTACTATTTGTCAAAATTTTGTAGGCAAGACTTTACATCCAATGTGACAGCAATTCCCTCATGCATATATCATTAATAATATACTGTAACTACAAAAAGGAGAAATGATATTTTTGGCACTGAATGGCCATGATATTCTTTATACTCCAGAGAAAATTGATTAAAGTAAAATCTTTTTTGAAATTGCAAAACCGATTTTTCTTACACATGCAGTTAGGAAAATGTTAACTTGTTAAAATACTCTTTTGGAGCTCCAATTCTGCCTGAGAAACAAAAACAGGCCTAAGAAAAAAACTAAAATTAACTCTTATCATGTCCTTGGGGTACACAGCCCACTCTATCTAGGACTCCAGCCATAAACGAATTGGTGGAACTAAAAAAATATATATATATAAATAAAATTAAATTAAAAAAAGATATATAATTTAAATATAATTGTTTGCTAATCTAATTAAGACATGTCTTAAATCATCAACACTATGCAAAGTGTTTACTAATAAGAACTTTAAATATATTCCTGTTCATGTTGTCAGGCCAAATCAGGAAAATTAATGTTTATGGCTAATCATACAATTGTCGATTGGGGACCTCATGGTATATGGTTATCTAACTGCTCAAATGATATTAAGAACACTGTGTATGATTATGTTACTCAAATAACATAGAAGGTTACTAATACTACAATGGAACATTACCATGACAGAGGACTTCTTGGGTGACTTGGCAGTGGAATGGCCCCCCTCGTCCTCGAATCGTCCTTGATAAACAGATTGGGCCTAAACAATGGGACATCTGGAAATTTGCTGCAAGCACCAAGGAACTTGGGACTTGGACTGGACTTTTCACAGGGACTAATCATAGCCACAGCAATTATTTCTTTGGCTATAATCAATCATATTTTATACAAGACTATGTTCCACTTCCTTTTGTTGTAACTATAGGAAATTTACAATTCAATAAGACTTTAAGTTCTGTAATTTGCATAAATTGTAAATTATATACTTGTCTTAAACTCTTCTATTTCCTTGAGAAATGACTCCCTTTTGATTCTTCAATCTCGACATAATCTGTGGTTACCAGTAAATCTCCAGTGGCCCTAGGAAGAAGGCCCCATGTCTGAACTTGTTTCCCAGTTACTTACTAAATTGCTCCAGAAATCTAAATGATTCATTGGATGGCTGATTTTTGGCATTTTGAGATTAATAGCTATTTGCACCACTGCTGCTGTCACTGGTGTTGCTTTACAAACCTCAATTCAAACACATAATTTTATTCAAAATTGGACTAAAGATGCCCATACTACGTGAGCCACTCAGGCTCAGATAGATGAGGATATTCAAGAGGAAATATAGGAACTAAAAACAGCCATCAAATGGGTTAGAGATCAATTAACAGATGTACAAAAACAGGTAATGTTAAAATGTGATTGGAATTCTACTCAATTTTGTGTTACTTCTGTTCATTTCAATAATAATGCCTACAACTAGGAACAAACCAAATTTCATTTACAAAACATACATGATAATGTCTCTCTGAATGTACAATTATTATAAAAAGAAATATTTGAAACCTTTTCTAATAATCTGTCCTCTTCCACTAATTGGGAAACTTTAGCTGAACAACTAGCTCATCAATTATCTGGGCTAGACCCACACAGATGGTTTCAAATCATTACTCACAGCATCAGGTCTGGAACTGTAATTTTAGTGATCTTCTTAATAATTATATCTGTCACCTACTGTTGCCTTCATGCCAAGGTTATTAAAACTAAACAATGTTCTAATGATTAAGAGTTCTAATGATCAGAACTCTTTTTACAAATATTACAAATAAATAAGGGGAAATTGTCAAGGAATGTTTAACAGGAGGATTCCTACGTGCTATTTCTCATAAATCCTCTGTTCTTTATCAGCCTCTGCCAGAGGTGAGTAGAACTGCATGCAGCTCTCAGGACTGAGGTCATTGTGTGAGACAGGCTTGGGTCTCCTTTAGTAAACATTCTCTTTACCACAAGACTGCTTATTTTCTCCCCGCTTTTTCTCGAGATATGGATTGTCTCTTGACCTTGTGACCATGATTATCTCTTGTTCCCTTGGTAACAGTTACTGTACATTTGGTTTTCTGATCTTTAACATTGTCAAAAGAAATTTCTTGTACTGCAGCCTATATATACACACAGAAAAATCATTAAAGCACCTTTGCTCCATCAGAGCTTGGGTCCCTGTGTCTTTCTTTCTCTCTCTCTCTCTCTCTCTCTGGCACTCTCTTTCACTTTCTTATCGTCAACTCCCGACTGCCAGGTCCCGGTCCATTAAAGGACTCCAACACTATTTATCCTCATGTTACTGATTTATAACTAATGTTCAGAGATGTTAAGTGACTGACCCAAGTCAACCTTCATAAGATCCAGAATTCAATCATTTGTTACCACTTCCATTGCTCTTAACTGGTCTACATCACCATCACCTCTTAATGGGATTATGGCTATAGCCTCTTTTCAAGTCTCCCTGTTTTGACCCTAGTCACCCTACAGTCTATTCAGATTAACCCACTATCTGCTAAATGCCTGTAGTGGCTCCCCATTTGTCTCTGAATAAAAAGTCAAGTCCTTTCTTTGAGCCTTAAGGTCCTATCTAACACACTACAGTTACCTCTTTAAACAAACCCACAGCATCTCCCTTTACTCTCTTCCTTCCTCAAAGGAATTCTTGCTATTTCTCAAGGCCAAATGTGCTACCCTAGCCTTGTGGCGTTTGTCTCTGCTGTTTCCTCACACTAGAACACTCTTCCACCAGATACCTGTATGACTACTTCTTAATATTCTTGATGAATTTGCTTAAATGACACCTTCTCAATGAAGTCTACCCTCCCTCACCTTCCTATGTTAAATTGAAACCCATCTGCTTTATCCCTTTGCATTCCTTTCTTTGAGAGCCCAAATCCTCCAGATCAGTCTGAATTTGAGATGCCTTTTTTGCTTACTCCAGGTGGTTGTGCAAATGCAATTGTTTTCTATGTGTCCCAGGTCAAAAAGTTTGACAAGCCCTGCTTTAAGCAATCATGCAGATAATTTAACTTCTCAGGTTTCTAACTATTAAGCAAGACAAATACACAAGAGAGAAATTACAAATGAAAAAGATGTTTTTAAAATCATAGATAGATATTCTTAGATATGATATAGAATGAATATTCAATTACATACATTGAAAAAAATAAAGCTGTAATAATTAAAACAATGTGATACTGTTACAAAAATAACAACCATCAAACTCTTTCTTTGAAAGAATCTTTGAAAAACAAATTTCAAGTTTTCCTTTCTTTAACGACGGTAACCATACCACAAATCAAGGCTGTATATTGTCACCCTGTTTATTTAACTTATATGCAGAGTACATCATGAGAAACATTGGACTGGAAGAAACACAAGCTGGAATCAAGATTGCCGGGAGAAATATCAATAACCTCAGATACGCAGATGACACCACCCTTATGGCAGAAAGTGAAGAGGAACTAAAAAGCCTCTTGATGAAAGTGAAAGTGGAGAGTGAAAAAGTTGGCTTAAAGCTCAACATTCAGAAAACGAAGTTCATGGCATCTGGTCCCATCACTTTATGGGAAATAGATGGGGAAACAGTGGAAACAGTGTCAGATTTTATTTTTCTGGGCTCCAAAATCACTGCAGATGGTGACTACAGCCGTGAAATTAAAAGACACTTACTCCTTGGAAGGAAAGTTATAACCAACCTAGATAGCATATTCAAAAGCAGAGACATTACTTTGCCAACAAAGGTTCGTCTAGTCAAGGCTATGGTTTTTCCTGTGGTCATGTATGGATGTGAGAGTTGGACTGTGAAGAAGACTGAGTGCTGAAGAATTGATGCTTTTGAAGTGTAGTGTTGGAGAAGACTCTTGAGAGTCCCTTGGACTGCAAGGAGATCCAACCAGTCCATTCTGAAGGAGATCAGCCCTGGGATTTCTTTGGAAGGAATGATGCTGAAGCTGAAACTCCAATACTTTGACCACCTCGTGCAAAGAGTTGACTCATTGGAAAAGACTCTGCTGCTGGGAGGGATTGGGGGCAGGAGGAGAAGTGGATGACAGAGGATGAGATGGCCGGATGGCATCACTGACTTGATGGACGTGAATCTCGGTGAACTCCAGGAGTTGGTGTTGGACAGGGAGGCCTGGCGTGCTGCGATTCGTGGGGTTGCAGAGTCGGACACGACTGAGCGACTAATCTGATCTGATCTGATCTGAACCATGCCACATTAGAATTCCATGACTTATTCATTTTATAACTGAAAGTTCATACCCTTGAGCAACACCTCTCCATTTCCCCCATCCTCCCTCCTGATAACTACCAATCGACTCTCAGTTTCTGCAAGCTCAATTATTTTTTTTCACATTCACATGTAAGCAAGAAAATGCAATGTTTTTATTTCTGTGTCTGGTTTATTACACTTAGCATAATGTCCTCTAGGTTCATCTATGTTGCCATAAATGATAGGATCTCTTCTTTTTAATGGCTGAATAATGTTTCTCTCTATGTTAGTCCAAGTTCTTGTGCCTGGTGCACTGTGAGGTTGAACAAAATGAAATGTCAGTTTGGAGCAGAGAAAAGTTAATTGCAAGGCCAAGAAAGGAGATGGGTGGCTGTGCCCACCCCCTAATCTCGAACTCTCTCTGATTGTGTATGTTTGTATTTACATGTGAGTACACATCTATATTTTCCACACCCATTCATCCACTGCCAATTAGGCTGTTCCATGTCTTTTCTACTGTTAATAATGTTGCAACAAACATGAGAGTACAAATGCCTTTTCAAGACAATTATTTCATTTTCTTTGAATATATACCCAATAGTGGGACTGCTTAATCATATGGTAGTTCTATTTTTAATTTTTTGAGAAGTGCTGTACTGTTTCCCATAATGGCTGAACTAATTCACAACTCCACCAACACTGTACAAAGGATTTCCTTTTGTCCACATCCTTACCAACATGTGTTATTTTTTTAATTTTTAAATAATAGTCATCCTAACAGGTGTGAGGTGATATCTTACTATAGTTTTGATTTGTATTTTCATGTGTGTTTTCTGGCACCTTTTTCGCATATTTGTTGATCACTTGTGCACCTCCTTCAGAAAAATGTCTATTTGTGTCACTTATCCATTTTCACAAGTGGGTGCTGATTGTGTGGCTTACTTGTTTTTTCTTTTGGGAGGATAGTGATTTCAGGTCTTATGCTTAAGTCTTTAACACATTTTGAGTTGACTTTTGTACATGGTGTAAGGTATAGTTCCAATTTCATTATTTTGCATGTGGCTGTCTAGTTTCCCAATAGGATTTACTGAGGAGATTATCCTTTTTCCAGTGTGTGTTCTTGGTGGCCCTGTTGAAAATTAGTTGGCAATATATGTTTAGGTTTATTTCCATGCTGTCTATTCTGTTCCATTATTCTATGAGTCTGTTTTTTATGCCAGATCATACTGTTCCTGATCAGAATAGAAAAGAATATATTTACCAAATTGTTGTTTGCATACTATTTACTGAAGGCCTTATCCATCCATTCTAGTAAGTATGCCATGTCTGGCACAGAAGATGCTATTAGGCTATTACTTGGTTGAGCTTGCAGTAGCTATAGTCGTCCTTCCGAAACTAGTCAGTTTATGCAGGGAACAGACTTATAAATTAAATGGAGATACTATAAGGACCATCACTGCTATGACCTTTAAGTCTTTAAAAATGCCACTAATTTCTACCAGCACTGCCCTCCCATCTGCCACAAGGATGTGATACTGTGTCTGACTTCATATGTTGGCCAGCTAAGGGAAGGCAGTTTCCAAAGTTTCTACTTGGCTTTTCCTACTGCTATAGCTCTTTCCTTTAGGTCAAAGGAACTGGGCACTGCTTTTTCTCCAGTATACAGTCATCTGAGTAAATGGTCATAAGGAAGAACTGAAAAAATCATTATAATATATGCTGGCCATCATGTTTCAGGGTCCCTCCTACTCATGACCTAGCTTCGTTTTCAGTCAATGGGTTCTCTGTATAAAAATTGGTTTAGATCTAAGAACTGAGCAAGGTACCATAACTCTTTTGGGACGTCTATGCTCAACTTCTATGTCTTCCATGATTGCCTCCTCTCTTTTTTTGGTTGCACAATACTCTTGAGTGCCTGCCAAAATAGCTGCCTGTGTATTTTGCCTATAGGGGTCTCAAACTCCATTAATATCTCAATAACCTCCTGAAGATCAAGCTTTCTTGGCTGCCTCTCTGATTTTTCTGGTCATTGTGAAAACTGTGACATTTTGGCTTTAAGTAGTCAAGTACTACCACCTGGCTTCTACTACTTCAAGGGCTCCATTATCCACATGACATTAATGAACCTGGCTCTGTGACTGCATCTCCTACCAACAGCCTGAGTAAGCAGAAAAGACCTGCCACTGACCTTAATGATTCTGATATCCTTTTAACCAGTGCATTCCTACTATCTGGAGAAACAACATGTACTCTGAGCCCTTATTTGGCACATCATCATCTGAGAGTCTTTGGTTTCACGTAACATATTCATTTCAGCATGGCTATTTCCTTCAGCCTCTCTATTCCCTACTCTGTTATCTTCTGGGAAACTTGACATTAGTCATGATTCTTTCCAACCTTTCAAGAGTCACCTTAGAAGGTGACTTAGAGTCACTCAGTTTGTCCTATACTCAAGAGTCCCTGTTAAGGTTTAAATCTCATATTCCATAAAAGTGCTCATAGTTCAGTTAAGTTGCTCAGTCATGTCCGACTCTTTGCAACCCCACGGACCACTGCACGTCAGGCTTCCTTGTCCATCACCGTCTCCTGGAGCTTATTCAAACAAATGTCCAGTGAGTCAGTGATGCCATCCAATCATCTCATTCTCTGTCGTCCCCTTATCCTCCCACCTTCAATCTTTCCCAGCATCAGGGTCTTTTCCAGTGAGTCAGTTCTTTGCATCAGGTGGCCAAAGTATTGGAGTTTCAGCTACATCATCAGTCCTTACAATGAATTTTCAGGACATATTTCCTTTACAATTGACTGGTTGGATCTCCTTGCAGTCCAAGAGACTCTCAAGAGTCTTCTCCAATACCACAGTTCAAAAGCATCAATTCTCCATTGCTCAGCTTTCTTCACAGTCCAACTCTCACATCCATACATGACTACTGGAAAAACCATAGCTTTGACTATATGGGCCTTTGTTGGCAAAGTAATGTCTCTGCTTTTGAATATGCTATCTAGGTTGGTCATAGCTTTTCTTCCAAGGAGCAAACGTCTTTTAATTTCATGGTTGTGGTCACCATCTGCAGTGACTTTGGAGCCCCCCAAAATAAAGTTTGTCACTGTTTCCATTGTTTCCCCATCTATTTGCCATCAAATGATGGGACTGGATGTCATGATCTTAGTTTTCTGAATGTTGAGTTTAAAGTCAACTTTTTCACTCTCCTCTTTCACTTTCATCAAGAAGGTCTTTAGTTCTTCTTTGCTTTCTGCCATAAAGATGGTGTCATCTGCATATCTGAGGTTATTGATATTTCTCCCAGCAATCTTATTCCACCTTGTGTTTCATCCAGCCCAGCATTTCACATGATGTACTCTGCATATAAGTTAAATACAGCCTTGATGTACTCCTTTCCCAATTTGGAACCAGTCTGTTGTTCCATGTCCAGTTCTAACTGTTGTCTCTTGACCTGCATATAGATATCTCAAAAGGCAGGTCAGGTGGTCTGGTATTCCCATCTCTTAAAGAATTTTCCACAGTTTGTTGTGAGCCACACAGTCAAAGACTTTGGCATAGTCAATAAAGCAGATGTAGGTGTTTTTCTGGAACTCTCTTGCTTTTTCAATGATCCAACGGATGTTGGCAATTTGATCTCTGGCTCCTCTGCCTTTTCTAAATCCAGCTTGGACATCTGGAAGTTCACATTTCATGTACTGTTGAAGCCTAGCTTGAAGAATTTTGAACATTACTTTGCTGGTGTGTGAGATGAGTACAATTGTGAGGTAGTTTGAACATTCTTTGGCATTGCCTTTCTTTGGAATTAGAATGAAAACTGGCCTTTTCCAGTCCTGTGGCCACTGCTGAGTTTTCCAAATTTGCTGACATATTGAGAGCAGCATTTTCACAGTACCCTCTTTTAGGATTTGAAATAGCTCAACTGGAATACTATCACCTCCACTAGCTTTGTTCATAGTGATGCTTCCTAAGGTCCACTTGACATCGCATTCCAGAATGTCTGGCTCTAGGTGAGTAATCACACCATCGTGATTATCTTGCTCGTGAAGATCTTTTTTGGATATAATTCTTCTGTGTATCCTTGCCACCTTCTCTTAATAGCGTGTGCTTCCGTTAGGTTCATACCATTTCTCTCCTTTATAGTGCCCATCGTTGCATGAAATGTTCCCTTGGTATCTCTAATTTTCTTGAAGAGATCTCTAGTCTTTCCCATTCTATTGTTTTCTTCTATTTCTTTGCATTGGTCACCGAGGAAGGCTTTCTTATCTCTCCTTGCTATTCTTTGGACTCTGCATTCAAATGGGTGTATCTTTCCTTTTCTCCTTTGCCTTTAGCTTCTCTTCTTTTCTCAGCTATTTGTAAGGCCTCCTCAGACAATCATTTTGCCTTTTGCATTTCTTTTTCTTGTGGATGGTCTTGATCACTGCCTCTTGTACAATATCACAAACCTCTGTCCATAGTTCTTCAGGTACTCTGTCTATTGGATCTAATCCCTTGAATCTATTTGTCACTTCCACTGTATAATTGTAAGGGATTTGATTTAGGTCATACCTGAATGATCTAGTGGCTTTCCCTACTTTCTTCAATTTAAGTCTGAATTTGGCATAAGGTGGTCATGATCTGAGCCACAGTCAGCTCCCAGTCTTGTTTTGCTGGCTGTATAGAGCTTCTCCATCTTTGGCTGCAAAGAATATAATCAATCTGATTTCAGTACTGACCATCCAGTGATGTCCATGGGTAGAGTCTACTCATGTTGTTGGAAGAAGTTGTTTGCTATGATCAGTGTGTTCTCTTGGCAAAACTCTGATTGCCTTTGATCTGCTTCATTTTGTACTCCAAGGCCAAGTATGCCTGTTACTCCAGGTATTTCTTGGCTTCCTACTTTTGCATTCCAGTCCCCTATAATGAAAAGGACATCTTTTTTGTTAGTTCTAGAAGGTCTTGTAGGTCTTCATAGAACCATTCAACTTCAGTTTCTTCAACAGTACTGGTCGGAATAGACCGAGATTACTGTGATATTGAATGATTTGTCTTGGAAACAAACAGAGATCATTCTGTCATTTTTGAGATTGCCTCCAAGTACCGCATTTTGGACTCTTTTGTTGACTCTGATGGCTACTTCATTTCTTCTAAGGGATTCTTGCCCACCGTAGTAGATATAATGGTCATTTGAGTTAAATTCACCCATTTCAGTTCATTTTAGTTTGCTGATTCCTAAAATGTCAATGTTCACTCTTGCCATCTCCTGTTTGACCACTTCCAATTTGCCTTGATTTGTGGACCTAACATTTCAGGTTCTTATGCAATATCGCTCTTTATATCATCAAGCTTTACTTCCACCACTTGTCACATCCATAACTGGTTGTTTTTGCTTTCGCTCCATCTCTTCATTCTTTATGCAGTTATTTCTCCACTGATCTCCCATAGTGTATTGCGCACCTACCAACCTGGGGTGTTCATCTTTCAGTGTCTTATCTTTTTGTCTTTTCATGGTGTTCATGCGATTTTCAAGGCAAGAATACTGAAGTGGTTTGCCATTCCCTTCTCTAGTGGATCACATTTTGTCAGAACTCTGCACCATGACCCATCTGTCTTGGGTGGCCCTACAAGCCTTGGCTCATAGTTTCATTGAGTTAGACAAGGCTGTGTAACTTACTTACATATATGTGGAAGCTAAAAAAAAATGAGCAAACATAACAAAATAAAACATACTCAAAAATATAGAAAACAAACGTGATTTCCAGAGGGGAGAGGAGTAGTGGGATGAGTGAAATAGTTGAGGGAGATTAAGAGGTACAAACGTCTAGTTATAAAATTGAAAATCATGAAGATATAATGTACAGAATTGGAAACATAGTCAATAATATTTTTGATAACTTCATATGGTGACAGATGGTAACTAGACTTTTCATGATTATCATTTTGTAATGTATAAAAATACTGAATATCTTACATACCTGAAACTGATATAATATTGTACATCAAAAATAAAAGATCTGTTTAAAGGAACAAGATATACTATGCTTACAATTAACATTTAAAACAAAATGATCAAGCTTGAAAATGAATAAACAGCAAGACAATAGGTAATTTTAAGCAAAAAAGAAAGCAGGAATATCAATATTAATCTTAGTTAAAATTGAATTTAAGATGAAAAGAATTGCACATGAAAAAGAGCACTAAGTTATTTTAAAAGGTATAATTTACAAAGTAAATACAACTCTCATAAATCTGCATGCACCTCCCAGAGTATAGGAAATAAAAGCAAAAATAAACAAATGGAACCTAATTAAACTTAAAAAGCTTTTACACAACAAAAGAAACTATAAACAAGATGAAAAGATAGCCTTCAGAATGGGAGAAAATAACAAATAAAGCAACTGACAAAGAATTAATCTCAAAAATATACAAGCAACTCTTGCATCTCAATTCCAGGAAATTAAGCAACCCAATCAAAAAATGGGCCAAAGAACTAAATAGACATTTCTCCAAAGAAGACATACAGATGGCTAACAAACACATGACTCATTATCAGAGAAATGCAAATCAAAACCACAATGAGGTACCATTTCACACCAGTCAGAATGGCTGCGATCCAAAAGTCTACAAGCAATAAATGCTGGAGAGGGTGTGCAGAAAAGGGAACCCTCTTACACTGTTGGTGGGAATGCAAACTAGTACAGCCACTATGGAGAACAGTGTGGAGATTCCTTTAAAAATTGGAAATAGAACTGCCATATGACCCAGCAATCCCACTGCTGGGCATGCACACCAAGGAAACCAGAATTGAAAGACACACATGTACCCCAATGTTCATCGCAGCACTGTTTATAATAGCCAGGACATGGAAGCAACCTAGATGTCCATCAGCAGATGAATGGATAAGAAAGCAGTGGTACATATACACAATGGAATATTACTCAGCCATTAAAAAGAATACATTTGAATCAGTTCTAATGAGGTGGATGAAACTGGAGCCTATTATACAGAGTGAAGTAAGCCAGAAAGAAAAACACCAATACAGTATACTAACGCATATATATGGAATTTAGAAAGATGGTAACGATAACCCTGTATGCAAGATAGCAAAAGAGACGCAGATGTATAGAACAGCGTTTTGGACTCTGGAAGAGGGCAAGAGTGGGATGATTTGGTAGAATGGCATTGAAACATGTAAATTATCATGCGTGGAATGAATCGCCAGTCCAGGTTTGATGCATGAGACAGGGTTCTAGGGGCTGGTGTACCGGGGTGGGATTGGGAGGGAACTGGGAAGGGGATTCAGGATGGGGAACACATGTACACTCGTGGAGGATTCAAAAATAAATAAATAAATCTGCATGCAGCAAAAACTGTTATAAACAAAGAAAACACTAATAGCAATATAACTATCATGTATATTAATATACTTCTTCAAGAATTAACTTTCTAAACAATGAATAACTAATAATACAGAGAATTTAACATGTCAATAAAACTTGACTTAATAGATACATATAGAACCTATATATTTAGAATTGATAACATGTATTTTACCTGAGCATTATTCATTTATAAAAGTTAATATTTGGTGGAAAAAATTAGAAAATAAAACAACAAAGGCTTTTAAAACCAGACACATTATAACCCAATAAAATCAGAAATATATAATATAAAGATGATCTTAAAAATTAGGAAGAACAGAAGTCAATCTTGACCCACTTAGTTTAGGAGTAATGATTTTGCCTACCTCAAGGGTATTTTTTCATTGCTGAATTAGAACTGCTGCTTTTAATAATGAATTTTAACTATGAGAATGGTTGTTAGGCTTATTTGTTTAGTAAGACAGGAAATGTATAAACATTTTAGCAGCATTTCCAAATTATGAATAAAAATTAAAAACTTGACAAAAATTTAGAACAAATGAGTACTCAAACTAGGAAAATAAAATATAACCTAAAATTGATGGATTAAACAGAAAAAAAAACATGCAGAAAGAAAATGTTGATTTAAAAGCTACTCCTTTGAAGAGAACAATAAAAACATCCTTCACAAACCTAATTCTAGCAAAATATTGTAAAAAAACAATGAAAAGGGATTTACCTGTGGCCATCACAATATTATAATCATTCCCAAATTAAAATAAATTAATTAAAAATAAATAAATATATGATAATATTTTATACAAATCTACAGGAACACATTTTAGGAGTAGAGAGAAATTGATTATTTCCTTCCACAATGGAAATGGCTAGACCTGACCTAAAGAAGTATAAAACATAAAAAGACAAGTTTCCATAGGAAAGATTTGAAAGGTAATATGATAGACTGAATAATGATCCCCCAAAGAGGTCTGTGTGTTAGTCCCTGAATCTGTGAATGAGTTGTTTTATATGGTCAAAGGATTATGTTTGGAAGATAAAGAAATTATCCTGCATTATCTGGTTGGTCCAAAAGATGCAATCTCAGTTGAGTTCAGTCACTCAATCGTGTCCAACTCTTTGTGACCCCCTGTATTGCAGCATGCCAGGCCTCCCTGTCCAATGCCAACTCCCGGAGTTTACTCAAACTCACGTCCATTGAGTCTGTGATGTCATCCAACCATCTCATGCTCTGTTGTCCCCTTCTCCTCCTGCAATCTCAAGGGTTTGTATATAATAAGAGTAGTAGGATAAGTAATGATCCTCAAGTATACTCAGGTTCTATTACCTGGAATTTGTGAACATTACCCTTTGTAGCAAAGAGATTTTTGCAGGTGTAACTTAAGCATTTTATTTTTTTATCTGGGTTGCCCCAGATGTAATAACAAGTATCTTTATAAAATGGAGGTGGCGGGTGATCTGACCATAAATGAAGACGGTGTGACTGGGAAGCAGAAATTTGAAGATGCTACACTACTAGCTTGAAGATGCAGGAAAAGACAAGGAGACAAAAAATGTAAGTGGCCCCTTGAAGCTGGAAAAGACAAGGAACTAGATTCTTCTCTAGAGCCCTCAGAGGAGGTGCAGCCCTGATGATTTTAGCCAGTAAGCTGATTTTGCTTATGAACCTCCAAAACTATGAGAGAATCAATTTGTGTTGTTTTACTAATTTTGTGCTACTTTGTTACAGTAGCAATAGGAAACTAATGCAGGTGATTATTAAAGCCACTAAAACAAGGATCGATGTTTCATAACTGTGCTCTAACTCTTAAATAACAGGGAATTCTGATGCAATTTAAGCTCCTCTATTTATTTTATAAGCCAGCATAATCCTTTTGCTGAAACCAAATAAAGAGCATGAAGAAGCAAAACTTTCAGGCCACTTTCACTAATGAATCTAGATATAAAAATTCTAAGTAAGTTATCAGCAAACAAAATTTAACATCTAATAAAATGAATTACATGTATTATTACTAAATGGTAAAAATTTTAGGAATCCAAGTATATGGTCTAAAATCTATTATTTATTACAACAGAAAATTAAAGAGAAAAGCCATATGATCATATGAACACTTGCTGAAAAGACACTGATAAAATCTAGCAGCGTCTCTTAATAAACTCTCTACCTAAAATAGATACAAAAAGAAATCAATGGAAAAGGTAGTGAATGACAAGTACATGAAATCTACTAAATGCTTATTCATTCAGTAGGTACTTACCAGTACAAGGCACACCAAGGATACAATAGTGAACATGATAGATAAAATCTGTGCTCCCTAAAGCTTACAGTATAGTGGGAGTGGCAGGAAGTTGACTTAAGGTTTTGATGTGAAAGTAGGATATGGGAACCCATGAGTCAGCACTAAACCCAATCAGGGTCATGTAAGAATAGAATTATTGCAGGAAGTGACATTTAATGAGATTGAAAAAGTGAGTTCACTGCATCTAGATTAAAGTGAGAGTGACTGATTGTAGTATACAACATGATAAATGTAATTGCATTTTATATATGAAAGTTGCTAAGGGAGTAAATGCTAAGAATTCTAATTATAAGGAATTTTTTCTCTAAGTTTGGCATCTATATGAAATGATATAGGTTCTAAACTTACTGTAATAATCATTTCATAATGCATGTAAGTCAAATTATTATGCCATACAACTTTAACTTACACAGTGTTTTATGTCAATTATATTTCAATAAAACTGAAGAAAAAGGTAGAGTGTTTGGAGAAAACATTCCTGAAAGAGAGAATAGTCCTTACAAAGGCCTGAATATGAAAGACCCAAAGTTGATGTGAGTGAAGTATAGATAGCAGGAAGAGAGGGAAATATGTGATAAAATTGGTGAAGAAGACCCAGTCTAGATCAGGAAACAGCTAGAACCATATCAAGGATCTTGGGCTTTATTCTATAAGCACAGTGAAGACGTTGGTAAGGTTTAAGCAGGGGTATTGTGTTGGTTCTTCTCTGTTTCCCTTACATGAAAACCCACTCTTTACCTTGATCTTGCCATGGAAAGCTGATCCCCACAGGGTCCACCACCCAGTTTCTTTTGCCTGCTGGCTTTTGGTTCGGTTTGGCCAACGAGTTGTCTATGCCTCATGCCCTCTTGCTTCAGTGCTGTATCTCTGTCAATGACTAGTTATCTCTCCTGGGTCTCCAGCTCTCACGGAATAACTATTTCTTGACCCTACAGGCCTTAAAGATGGATATGACTTCCCTGTTCCTAGTCTCCTTAATTTTGCTCACATCTCTGTAAGAAACTTTTCTATGGAAAGTTTTCATCTGAACCATCTCAATTAAAGTCAATTTCCTTTAGAGAATCTGACTGATAAAGGAATGATTAGATCATATTTCCATTTTATAAAGATCCTTTAGGCAGCTTTATGGAAAACAACCCAGAGGATGGAAAGCCTGTCTTCAAGGAGATGAATAAGGAGGCTGTTTCAGAGGTAAAAGAGGACAGTGGCTTGGGCTAAGGTTGCAAAACAAGTGATAGGGAATGAGGAGTCCAGCTTCTTGCCAAAATCCTATTTGTGACTTTTCAGGTCCTACTGCTGCTGCTGCTGCTAAGTCGCTTCAGTCATGTCCGACTCTGTGTGACCCCATAGACGGCAGCCCACCAGGCTCCCCCGTCCCTGGGATTCTCCAGGCAAGAACACTGGAGTGAGTTGCCATTTCCTTCTCCAATGCATGAAAGTGAAAAGTGAAAGTGAAGTCACTCAGTCATGTCTGATTCTAGCGAACCCATGGACTGTAGCCCACCAGGCTCCTCTGTCCATGGGATTTTCCAGGCAAAAGTATTGGAGTGGGGTGCCATTGCCTTCTCCGTTTCAGGTCCTACAATAGGCAATTACAAAGGCTTTACCAGGCAGGCAGCATAGGGAAACGCCTCTCTCCCACACTAGCCAATGTACTGCAGTCTCTAAAGAAAGTTGCAGCCATACTCTTACATACTCTGTATTCCTTGTCCAGATATCTCCATTAGGAGGTCTCCTTATCAGGGACCCTAGAAAATGCTTTTCCCATTCCAACACAGTACTCAGTATTTTTCCACTTCTAGCCCTTCTCCATCTTCCTCTCCTTTGGCCCCACAGTTCATAAAATTGTTTGGAGTTCACTCAACAGTGGGTCAGCTTCATCTGTTCATAATTCCACAGCAGAAAATGAAATGGAAGGTGTCAACACTTAGTTTGCTTTTATCATCTTCCTTGTTCTATTGTAGTTAAGTGATTAAAGACTTGACTGTTACTTTTAGCTCATTGTTAATCAGCTACTCCAACACCTGACAGCTAAACGTTCTCTGGCTCACTTGAGCTCCCAACAGACAGAAGCCTGTGGATTCCAGAGATAATTGGAAGATGGAGTTGACAGGTTCAGTTATTGACTAGATTCAGAGTGAAGTGGATGAAGAGCAGTAAGGGAAAACATAAAGCCAAGGAAGTTGCTTAGTTTTCTCATTTGGACAACTGAATGGATAGTGCTGTCATTCACTATGTGAATGTGAAACAAGGAGCAAGAGAAGAGCAGCAGGGAGATATTTCCATTTGAGGTCTGCGGGTCATCCAAGTTAGATCTGCACAAGGGAGTTGGATATGTGAAAAGAAATTTAGGGGAGAGGTCTGGATTGCTGTATAGATTTGAGAGTCACTGGTTTATAAAAGGTATTTGTAGCTATGGACATGGATAAAATGGTCCTGGGAGAATACAGAGGAAGAAGAGATGGTCTGAGACTAAAGCCTACAATGGTCCTTTCTTAAAGCTGACCTTCTGGGATTCTTTAAAGAAATTCTCTAACAATATATTTGTCTATGAATCTAGCAACACCCTTCTTAAACTGACTGAATAAAGTAGATATAGCAGATTACAATGGACCACCAAAATTTAGAGTCAGTCCCATCATTCCTACTCTCCTCTGGCCTCCACATTGCCCTCCCTGCCCCCGTAACTCTAAACTATGCCCTGGCTCACTCTTCTCGGGGAGCTGGAGGATGACGGACCCAGTCAAGCTATCTTTTGTCATCTTTCCATGAAATCACACAATCCTGACCTCCCTGTATTTTGAGTCTCTCCAAAGAGCAAAGGAATAGCCAGAATTTAGAGTTCAACTCTTGAGTTTTTCTTTCTTTGAAGACAGGGATAATAATAGCACTTACTTCATAACCCTCTATATCAAATGATATGAGATAAATTAAAGCATTTATGACTGAGCTTGGAACACAGTAGATACTCAGTAAATGTGAGCCCTTTCTCTGAACTCCATGTGCCTCAGAGTTGATAGAAATCCAAAGAGCTGATTAAAACACATGGTTAATGGCAAGCTCTTCCCAAATGAAAGCAGCTGCCTTCACAACTGCAGGTAATATAGTTCTTGGAATAATTTGTTCTGTACATTTACATCAATAGTTTAAATGATTATTTACACTATTTGGTTCACAAATAATTTCTCCTAATCAGTATAGAGTACTACCTCTAAACCAAACCTGACTAAATGCTTTTCTCAGGGAGCAGGCACCATGCCTCTGAATAAAACTGCAGAATAATTTCTTGAAACCTTTCACTTTTTTTTTTTTTTCCCCATTTCCTATTGGCAAGCCGAAGGCTAAATTTCTAAATATCAGGAAATATAACGGTCACAGTGTACAATTCATCTTGAAAGGTTGAAATTAAATCAATCTGATAATGATGGGGATTTCCTGATTTTCATTCTGTTTATAATGAACTATTCTTTTGTTATGTTTTAAAGCATTCTTTCAAAACAAAGACTTGGCAAGATGCCTGAGTAACTAATCTCTTTCTTACCTCTCTTCTAATAGGCAGCACAGGCCCCACAGTTCTATGAAAAAAAAAACATAAGTTTTGGAATTAGGCAATCTTGGGCTCAACTTTGAGCTTCACTACTAAGCAGATTTGTGACCTTGGATCAACCACTTAAACTCTATGAGCCTTAATTTTTCTATCTGTGTAATGATAATTTCACTGGGGTCCTATGTCAATTAAATGAAATAATATGTATAAAGCCTCCCCAACAAATGGAAGTCATGATGATATTTACTATGGAGGGTTAAGCCAGACAGAAGAATGGAGTGGGCCCAGAAAACATTTCTTGAGAGGAAGAAAGAAAGGAAAGGAGTAGAAAGAACGGGAAGAGAATCTCATGGCCTTTTATTCACTTCTCAGGGAAACTGGAAGAGACAATATAAGGGTGGGAGGGTCACTTGGGAAGCTGTCCTGGATGAAAAGCATATGAATAAAGATTCACCAGGTCAAAAAAGAGAAGCAAAAGTTCATTCATTCTTCTTTTTGCATTCAAACAAAAATTTCTAAGAAAAACATTCCAATTAGAGATGGGGTTGCGATTTTCAGGGAGGTGAAATGGAATCATCATCCCAGAGGACTCAATAGAATCAGGCTGTAGGGAAAACACTAGGAAAATACCTGGGAATGTCTCCATGTCTGTTTGGTTTATATTTTCTGTCCAAGAGCCATTTCTGTATCTGAGTGAGAGCTCCCTATTTTACTTTGGGAAGATTACCTTTCCTAATGAAGTTGCACAGGAGGAACTAAAGCAAAGACGAACTAAAGAGCCTCTTGATGAGGGTAAAGGAGGAGAGTGAAAGTGGCCCCACTACTTCATGGCAAATAGAAGGGGAAAAGGTGGAAGTAGTGACAGATTTCCTCTTCTTGGGCTCTAAAATCACTGCAAATGGTAACTGCAGCCATGAAATCAGAAGATGACTGCTTCTTGGCAGGAAAGCTATGACAAACCTAGACAGTACGTTGAAAAGCAGAGACATTACTCTGCCGACAAAGGTGTGTATAGTGAAGGCTATGGTCTTCCCAGTGGTGAGGTACAGTTGTGAGAGCTGGACCATAAAGAAGACAGAGCGCCAAAGAATTGATTTTTTTGAGTTGTGGTGCTGGCGAAGATTCCTGAAAGTCCCATGGAGAGCAAGATCAAACCAATCAATCTTAAGGAAAATCAATCCTGAATACTTGTTGGAAGGATTGATGTTGAAGCTTAAACTCCAGTATTTCAGTCATCTGATGCAAAGAGCTAACTCATTGGAAAAGTCCCTAATGCTTAGAAAGATTGAGGGCAGGATAAGAGGGCATCAGAAGATAAGATGGCTGGATGGCATCACCGATGCAATGGACATGAACTTGGGCAAACTTTGGGAGATGGTGAGGGACAAGGAGGCCTGGCGTGCTACAGTCCATGGGGTTGCAAAGAGACAGACATGACTGGGTGACTGAACAACAACAATGAAGTTGCCATCCTTTCGAAGACTGATCAACTTAATTATCTTTTCTTGAACTTCAAATCTTCAGTAGAGATTTAAAAATGAAAAATGGATACAATGAATTCCTCTAAACGGGAGTGCTTAGCAGAGTTCCTCCCCTTACCCTATCCCATCAGTTTCTGTTTTCCAGTTCCAGCTTTCCCTTCACTTCTGTTACCACCCAATTATTTTTCCAATGAATCTCTTTTCTGCTTAAGTACATGAGAGATGGAAATCCAGTTGCTCAGTGATGGCACTGAATTACAACACAATTTACAAGAAAAGAGGCCTCTAAAAGTAAGAAGATGATTGAGTCAATATTACTATATCACTCCTTGGGAAAGCTGATTTTTAGTTTCATTCATGCCTTTTAGCATTCTTTATATTGCAGGGTGCTGGAAATCTGGAAACTAGATTTTCTAGGTTCCTTTGCCAAGTAGTTTCCAGTGAGATTCCACCAAACGCAGGCCTAGAGAAAGACTAGGCAAGAGAAGAGAAAAGGTGTCTTTACCATTTTCTGCATCTGGATCAGTGGCACAGGCAACCATAAGCCCCAGAAGTCCTGGCTACTCCAGTAACACCAGTGGAACTGTGGCCTTCCATGTTCTTTCAGCTTCAGTAAGAGTGCAAATTCTCAACTCCTAGAAGTATTAACAAATACAGAAGGGTCTCAATAGCATAGTCTCAGTACTACAACTCTTGTGAGCTCTCGGTACCATCATATGCCTATTTTGGCTTCTTTGGACCTTATTCCCTTTCTCTGAACTGCCTAGAGCCCTTCTGCTTTTCTGACTAGGCACTGACTAATAACTGGGTGATTTAATATTAAAGTTTTTATGGGACTGTTAACATACAAGTAGAATCAAGCACCCAAGAACTGCATTTTGGACTCTTGTTTATTCCATTCCTTCTAAGAAATTCTTGTCCACATAGTAGATATAATGGTCATCTGAATTAAATTCACCCATTCCTGTCCATTTTAGTTCAGTGATTCCTAAAATGTCAATGTTCACTCTTGCTGTCCCCTGTTTGACCACATCCAATTTACCTTGATTCTTGGACCTAACATTCCAGGTTCCTATGTAATATTGTTCTTTACAGCATCAGACTTTACTTTCACCACCAGACACAACCATAACTTCGTGTCATTTCCGCTTTGGCTCAGCTTCTACATTCCTTCTGGAGCTATTTCTCAGCTCTTCTCCAGTAGCATATTGGACACCTTCCTCCCTGGGTGGCTCATCCTCTGGTATCAATTTTTTTTTTTGCCTTTTCATACTGTTTCTGGTGTTCTCCAGGCAAGAATACTGGAGTGGTTTGCCATTCCCTTCTCCAGTAGACCACATTTTGTCAAACCCTGCCTAGGAGGACAGGCTGTTCAGTAGCTCCACATAGGTGGATGACATGCCTGGTGCCCTGGCTGTCCCACTGCTGGTCCTCCTTGAGTTTATAAATCTTCACTGGCCACTGAATTTTGGTCAACGTGCTGCTAGCGAGCCAAGAGAGGCCCTGCTGCAGTCCTCCCGGAAGGGGATCTGAGACAGGCTGGAGGAGATGTTTGATGGCACCCAGGAGCGGAGGTCACACAGGCCTCTCCTCTACATTGGCTGCCCTTATAAGTGGACTCTCTCTTCATATTCCTGCTTGAGCTCATGGTTATATCTGAGGGACATGGGCAACGACCTTCACACTTACTGAGATCTGTTTTCCTAAGACACATGCTTGGTATTCTAGTTTGCACTAAGAAGGGTATGTTTGTCCATCTGAACCACACACGGGTCTGGTAGACAGCCCACGGCATTGCCTGCAGGTGGATGGAGGGGGCCCCTTCCAGGGCTTATGCCCAACTCCCAAATCTTTCATACTGTGCATGAGCCTCTGATGATCAACTGCAGACCACGGTCTGAGAACCTTGAACAATGCACACTTTGTGGCAACTACATTTCATCCTTTAGCCTGATAAAAGTCTCTCCTGGACTCCAAGTGCAGAAATAATCATCGTCTCAGAAGTGGCTCCACTGTCCGGCCTCTTGGTTGTACTGGGACACCTTGTTGAGCTACTGTTTGTCTTCCAGAAAATTGCTGCCATCCAGCTGGCCTGCAGCTGCCCCCTGAGCCTGCCTGCACCAAGCAGCCACACCCATGCACAGCACTGCCAGTGCCCGGAGCATCTAGGGATGCCGACACCGGAGCCAAATCACATGGAGGCCCAGAATGCACAGCTCAGCCAGGAGCAGGGGTGAGAAGGCAGCCGGTGCCAATCCTGTGAGCCACCCAGCCGCCGCTGGACGCACTGGACAAGCTCCCAGAGCCACTCCTTGATCCCATGGCCGCTGACACCTGCCAAATCCAAATCTATATCCCAACCACTAATGTCAAAGCTGAAGTAGAACGATTCTACAAAGAATCACAAGACCTCCTAGAACTAACACCAAAGAAATATGTCCTTTTCATCACAGGGGACTGGAATGCAAAATTAGGAAGTCAAGAGATACCTGGAGTAATAGGCAAATTTGGCTTTGGAGTACAAAATGAAGCAGGTCAAAAGCTAACAGAGTTTTGCCAAGAGAACACACTGGTTATAGCAAACACCTTCTTCCAAAAACAGAAGAGATGACCCTACACATGGACATCACCAGATGGTCAATACCAAAATCAGACTGATTCTATTCTTTGTAGCTAAAAATGGAGAAGCTGTATACAGTCAGCAAAAACAAGACCAGGAGCTGACTGTGGCTCAGACCATGAGCTCCTTACTGCAAAATTCAGACTTATATTGAAGAAAGTAGGGAAAACCACAAGGCCACTGAGGTATGACCTAAAAATCCCTTACGTCATACAGTAGAGGTGACAGATAGATTCAAGGGACTAAGTCTGGTAGGCAGAATGCCTGAAGAACTATGGATGGAGGTTTGTAATATTGTACAGGAAGTGGTGACTAAAACCATCCCCAAGAAAAAGAAATGGAAGAAGGCAAAGTGATTATCTAAGGAGGTCTTACAAATAGCTGAGAAAAGAGGAGAAGCGAAAGGCAAAGGACAAAGGAAAATATATACCCAACTGAAAGCAGAGTTCAAGAGAATAGCAAGGAGAGATAAGAAAGCCTTCTTAAGTGAACAATGCAAAGAAATAGAGGAAAACAGTAGAATGGGAAAGACTAGAAATCTCTTTAAGAAAATTAGAGATACCAAGGGAACTTTTCATGCAAAGATGGGCACTATAAAGGACCGAAATGGCAAGGACCTAACAGAAGAAGAATAGATTAAGAAGAGGTGGCAAAAACACACAGAAGAACTATACAATATAGTTCTTAACGACCCAGATAACCATGATGGTGTGGTCACTCACCTAGAGTCCGATATCCTGGAATGTGAAGTCAAGTGGGCCTTAGGAAGTATTACTATGAACAAAGCTAGTGCAGGTAATGGAATTCCAGCTGAAATATTTCAAATCCTAAAAGATGATTCTGTGAAAGTAGTGCTCTCAATATGCCAGCAAATTTGGAAAACTCAGCAGTGGCCACAGGACTAGAAAAGGTCAGTTTTCATTCCAATCCCAAAGAAGGGCAATGCTGAAGAAGGTTCAAACTACCACACAATTGCCCTCATTTCACATACTAGCAAGGTAATGCTCAAAATCCTTCAAGCTAGGTTTCAATGACACATGAACTGAGAACTTCTAAATGTAGAAGCTGGATTTAGAAAAGGCAGAGGAACCAGAGATCAAATTTCCAACACCCACTGGATTACAGAAAAAGCAAGGGAATTCCAAACATCTTTTACTGACAATGCTAAAGCCTTTGACTGTGTGAATTGCAACATACTGGAAAATTCTTAAAGAGATGAGAATACCAGACCACCTTACTTGCCTCCTGAGAAACCTGTATACAGGTCAAGAAGCAACAGTTAGAAGCAGACATGGAACAATGAACTGGTTCCAAATTGAGAAAGGAGTTGTCAAGGCTTTATATTGTCACCTTGTTTATTTAACTTATATCCAGAGTACATCATTCAAAATGCTGGGCTGGAGTGGATAGCTCTTCCCTTCTCCAGGGGATCCTCACAACACAGGGATCGAACCCAGGTCTCCCACATTGCAAGTGGATTCTTTACCAGCTGAGCCACAAGGGAAGTCTAAGAATACTGGAGCGGTAGCCTATTCCTTCTCCAGCAGATCTTCCCAACCCAGGAGTCTAACCAGCGTCTTCTGCATTGCAAGTGGATTCTTTACCAACCGAGTTATCAGGGAAGCCCCTATATGCAGAGTGCTGCTGCTGCTAAGTCGCTTCAGTCGTGTCAGACTCTGTGCAACCCCATAGACGGCAGCCCACCAGGCTACCCCATCCCTGGGATTCTCCAGGCAAGAACACTGGAGTGGGTTGCCATTTCCTTCTCCAATGCATGAAAGTGAAAAGTGAAAGTGAAGTCGCTCAATCGTGTCCGACTCCTAGCGACCCCATGGACTGCAGCCCGCCAGGCCCCTCCATCCATGGGATTTTCCAGGCAAGAGTACTGGAGTGGGGTGCCATTGCCTTCTCTGATATGCAGAGTACATCATGCAAAATGCTGGGCTGAATGAAGCACAAGCTGGAATCAAGGTTGCTGGGAGAAATATCAACAACCTCAGATATGCAATTGATACCACACTAATGGCAGAAAGTGAGGAGGAACTAAAGAGCCTCTTGATGAGGGTGAAAGACAGTAGTTTATGAAAAAGCTAGCTTAAAACTCAACATTCAAAAAACTAAGATCATGGCATCTGGTCCCATTATTCATGGCAAATTTCATTTCTTGGTCTCCAAAATCACTGCAGATGGTAACTGCTTGCTCCTTGGAAGAAAAACTATGACAAACCTAGGTAGTGTATTAAAAAGCAGAGACATCACTTTGCTGATAAAGGTCCATCTAGTCAAAGCTATGGATTTTCCAGTAGTCATGTATGGATGTGAGAGTGGGACCATAAAGAAGGCTGAGGGCCAAAAAACCGATGCTTTTGAACTGTGGTGTTGGAGAAGACTCTTGAGAGTCCCTTGGACTGCAAGGAGATCAAACCAATTGATCCTAAAGAAAATCAACCCTGAGTATTCATTGGCAGGACTGATGCTGAAGCCGAAGCTCCAATACTTTGGCCACCTGATGTGAAAAGCTAACTCATTAGAAAAGACTTTGATGCTGGGAAAGATTGAGGGCAAGAGGAGAAGGGATCTACAGGGGATGAGATGGTTGGATGGCATCATTCACTCAATGGACATGAGCTTGAGCAAACTCAGGGAGATAGCAAAGGATAGGGAAGCCTGATGTGGTGCAGTTCATGGGATCGCAAAGAGTTGGACTTAGAATCAGCAAGGTGTACTGCAGTCAGACAGACCTGTGTTTAAACCTGGCTCTTTCACCGAGGCAGTGTCTTGGGCAAGTAACCTAACTTAAACAGCCCTCAGTTTCCTTATCTGTAAAATAGAAATGACAAGATTCCTCATAGAGATATTATATAGATTAAATGATAATATGTATGTACTTGATACTTAGTAGGCACTTAACAAATTTTAGTTTTCTGTATATCTCTTTCTCAGCACTTGCCTACACATGGTTTGGGGCTTTCCTGGTGGCTCAGTAGTAAAGAATCCGCCTGCCAATGCAGGAGACTGAATTTGATCCTTGGGTCAGGAAGATCCCTTGGAGGAGGAAATGGCAACCCATTCCAGTATTCTTGCCTGGGAAATCCAAGAACAGAGAAGCCTGGATGGCTACAGTCCATGGGGTCACAAAAGAGTCAGATATGACTTAGCAACTAAACAACAAAAACATATGGTTTGGGTACATAAGTACAGACACAGCTCAGAAATTTTTACTTCAGACAAGCTTATATCAAGAACTAAGATACAACAGAATCGGACCATAAAAAGAAGTCAGAAACGGAGAGGAAATATTTCCTGTCAGTTGGTGATAGGAAATTTAAACTGAGTTTGCAGAAAGAGTGCTTTCCAGAAGATAAATATGACATACACACACAAAATTTAAATCCTCACTTCATAACAATCTAGCTCAAAGCATAAATATAGGGCTCTACTCAAAAAAATTATGTTCTTATGTAAGTGTGGGAATTAGATATTAATTTGGCAAAAAATTTACTGCTAATCCTATTGTGGCTAATTTTCGTAATCTTACTTGGAAGATGGAATGAGTTATTTTTGACCTATCTGTATAGGTCACATTTTGTGCCATTTAGTATGAGTCATCACAGATGTTAACAGAGAAAAAAAATGCCTTTTCATATAGGGCCCATTTAGCCCTTTGGAGCACTGGCTCTTTAGAACGAATTATTTCAAGTAAATACAAAAGAGATAAATAAAAATGACTAAATGACTAAAGAATTATTGCAAGGACTTCATGAGGAAATATTAGGGATTAAAGATGTTTAAGCCTAAATGAAATTATAGGATACTAGTATTGGATGAGGAGATCCTTACCTTCATTCTTATTTTTGGATGAGGAAATCTAAGGTCAGAGGAAAAGAGACTCACTCCTAAGTCACACATATATTTGAAGGCAGAAATGTAATGAGGTTTCCTGTATCAGGAGGGAGGTCTCCAAATGTGCTATCTTTTAATGTTTTCTGGAATGGCTTTGGCCATAGTCTTTACCTTCTGATGGTGGGGCTGGAGGATAATCATTGCTATTCACCTTCTTAGGGCTAACAAGCATTAGACATTTTTTTAAAAACCGTCTATCAGGAAAGCTCAGCCTCTCTCTCAGGGGGAGCACCAGCTGTTCACTCCTTTTAGTGCAACCATACCAGGTACATTGGTTCCAGGGGAAGGGCAGCACCATACAGTGCCCTCTGGGCAAACTCTGCCCAGATCTTTGACTCTGGGGAGCTCCAACAGTGATCTCCCATTCTTGGTTAGTAAGGTCATGCAAAAAAATATGCCACTCTCTGCCACATATGTTTCAATCTAGTATTGAATACACAGACATTTGCTTTCACATATATCCTTCCATATACTTTCATCATAAGCTTTGCAACTTTTATAATTACAAATGATCAAAAAGGCCTCAATTTTGACAAATGCCTATAAAATGAAGAGTGACTGCTCCACTCTGTTCTAGCAAGGAACAGAAACTGGCTTGGAAAGCATGCCTTTTGATATTCAGCCTTATGTTTTTCTAGTTTCTCCAAAATACCTAACAATAGCTTACAAAAGTATTAAAATACAGTGCCCTGCATGTATTTTATAAGAAGACTTTATTTTCCCTTAAAAAAGAGACTTGTAATAGCTGGTCTAAATTTCTAGGAGGCACAATCAAAGAATTTAAAGTAAATATTTTAACATTACACTAATGGTTACTAAGGATCATCATAGTATTACTATTTCTAGAAAGCTTGAAGAACATGTTTGACAATGTGAGGGATGAAAAGATAGCCAGAAGTTAGTTTTAGTTCACACTGTTCTTTAAATGTGTTGACAAGTGATGATGCTGAGAAATCATCCCCACAGGATCCAGTCAAAGGGGAAAGAAAGAGATATGGTATTGGCAGTTAACTTTAGAAACCAGACATTTTGAATGTTGCTGTTGTTATTTTTAACCACTATGTTTTAAAAAAAACAGTTTTATTGAAATACAATTCACATATATACAATTCACTCACTGCAAGTGTACAAATCAATGGCTTTAATATATTCGTAGGGTTGTGATACTATCACTACACTCAATTTTAGAAGAGTTTCTAAATGAAACCCTGTACCCATCAGCAGTCACTCCCCATTTCATCCTTCATCCCATCTCAGACCCTGGTCACCACTAATCTGCTTTTTGTCTCAATGGAGTTGCCTATGCTGGACCTTTCATATAGATGAACTCACACAAAATATCACTCATACATGGCCTTTTGGGTCAATTATTTTACTTAACAGAATGTTTTCAAGGTTTTTCCATGTTATAGTATGTACCAGTATTTCATTCCTTTATATTGCTAAATAATATTCCATTATATAAATATACCACATTTTTAAAATTCATTCACTAGTTGATGGACATTTAGGTTGTTTCTCTTTTTGGCTATGACAAAATTCAGTATGAATATTCAGGTACAGGTTTTTGCATGGACATAATGCTTTCACATCTCTTGACTGTCTACCTGGGAGTGGATTTCCTACATATTATAACTCTATGATTAACCTTTTGAGAAATTTCCAGACTGTTTTCCAAAGTGGTTGCACCATTTTATATTCCTACCAGCAGTATCAGAGGGTTCCAACTTTCCACATCCCTTCAAAAATCTGTTATTTTGTCTCTTTTTTATTTTAGCCATTCTAGTTTATAAGGTGTGGTACCTGATGGTTTTGATTTGCATTTCCTAATAGATAATAATGTTGAGTCTTTTCATGTATTTTTTAGCTACTTGTTTATTTTCTTTAAAAAGCTATCCTTTTATGAAAGAAAGTTTTGCTGTACATACGTCCTGATAGCCACTTTCTTTCAGTATTTTCAAAATGTGATCCCCCTGCCTTCCAGTATCTTGTTTCTTATGCGAATTCAGTGATCAAACTAATTGGAATTCCACTTCATATAATCACTCATTTTTCTCTTATGCTTTCAGAATTTCTATTTTTGGATTTTTACATTTATGATACATTGTGTGTCTCTATATTTACCCCATTTAGAATTTATTGAGCTTTTTGGATGTGTAAATTAAAACTTTTCATGAATTTGGGAAGTTTTCAAACACTAAATCTTCTTTAATTTTTAATTTATATTTATTTTTTGGCTGGGCTGGGTCTTTGTTGCTGCATGTGTTTTTCTGTAGTTGCAGCGAGCAGGGGCAACTCACTAGTTGCAGTGCACAGTCTTCTCACTGAGGTGGCTTCTCTTGTTGTGGAGCCAGGGCTTTAGGCATGCAGGTTTCAGTAGCTGCGGCTTGCAGGCTTAGAGCACTGGCTCAGTAGTTATGGCTCACTGGCTTGGTTGCTCTGTGGCTTGTGGGATCTTCCCAGTGTCCCTTGCATTACAAGGTGGCTTCTTTACCACTGAGCTACCAGGAAAGCTCTCAATCATTAATTCTTTGATTATTTTTTCTGCTCCTTTCTCTTCTCTCTTTAAGGTACTTCCATTAAACAGATATACACATACTTAATGGTGTCCCACATTTCTCTAAGACTGTTCATTTCCATTTTTTTTTCTTTTTTGTTCTTCAGATGGCATAATCTGTTCAATTTATCTTTAAGTTCACTGTTTTTTTTTGTTGTTGTTGTTTAATGCTTGTTGAAATCTACTACTGAGTTCTTCTAGTCAATTTTTCTTTCAGTCACTCTATTCTTCACCTCCAGAACTTCCATGAGTTTATACTTTCTATCTCTTTGTTGATACTCTCTATTTGGTAAGACACCGTAATCTTGCCTTTTTAGGCTTTAAAGCATGGTTCCTTTTAGTTCTCTGAACATATATTTAATAGCTTTCTGGCAGTCTTTTTTTGCTGAGTCCATTTGGGTATTCTCACAGGAAGTCTCTATTGCCTGCTATTTTTCCTATATATCACACCTTCCTGTTTCTTTGTGTTAGATAGTTAGAATAGGAAAAGGGAGTCCAAAATGGCGGTGGCCAAAAGATAAGGAAGGGAAAAGCCTACAGAAATAGAACAAAGGAAGGTCCAAGGACTGGAGTGAGGACCTCAGGTAAAACAACCAGCACTCTTTGCTAGACCAATTTACATAGGGCAGGCCTGGGGGAGGAGAAAAGACATATAAAAACAGGAGCCAAAGGGCCAGGGGTCTCTCTCTTTTCCTCGTGTCTTTTGGGTCAGCATGTCCTCATGCCTCAAGGATATATTTTCCTTTACTTTCTAAATAAAACTGAGCTGTAACACGGAGCTGTAACACTGGTCCATCCGAGGGCTGTAACACCGGTATGTCGCTTCAAATTTTTGTTGTGACAAGGCAGAACCGAGGAAATTACATACTCCCCCGATATATATGGTGCCATAACTTGGATTTAACCTTGCTGAAACAACCTTGGCATGGCCTTTGCAAGGAGGAGGCCAAGCACAGCAGAAGCCCAACTCAGCGAAAGTGCCCATGGTGGAAGCTGAACACGAAGAAAACCCAGCACAGGGGAAGTGACAATAAGCCCAGCATACTAGAAATGGGACAGCGAAAAAAGAAATCAGCAGAAAGCTCAGACTCAGATCCCAGAAGACCTCCAGTTAAGGTAGGAGGTCCTTGGTCTTATGGCTGGAAGGACACATGCCTAACAAAAATCTTAATTCCTTTACAGTCTCTTGTTTCTTGTTTTCTTGAACCCCTTGTGAACAGGTGAGCAGCAGTAGATGCAATTGAGGTATGCTGGAGAGATTACTCCTCAGTGTGTCCTGAAGACTATCCTCTACACTCTAGTAACTATTATCCAAGCTGGTGGGGGTTCTTCTGTCCTTAATCTTCTTTGTGCCATGGATCAGGCCAATGAAAATTGTGAGCACAGGTCAGGTATTTAGCAGATTTTCCAGCAGGTTATGAAGGAGATTCCTCAGCATGTTTTCCCCCACTGTTTTTTCCTCCTGTCTTTCAGCTCTTCTCTCCCAGGACTTGAGCCCAGCCAAAACCCATGATGCCTGGCTTCAGGACCTAATTAAGCTCAGGCTCTGATGTCTCATTGCAAAAATTCGGTTAGAGACACAGCAATAGTTAAGAGGTGGATTTGTTGGGATTCAGAGAGAAGCACACTCTGCAGGGTGTGGGTCATTGCAGAGGGCAAGTGCTGAGGCCATGGAATATGGTGTGGCTAGTTTTTGTGAGCTGGATGAATTCATATGCTAATGAGTGGGAGGATCATCCCAACCATTGGGGAACCACTCACTCTTCCATCTTTTGACAGTGCCTTGGAACTGTCCTGCCACCTCTGAATGTGTCATTTAGCTTGCAGATTGGGGATCAAGGTTTAGTTGAATTTGGCTTGTCATCTTGGATCCATTTGATTTTAATTGGTTTATGTTATGCCTTTGGGCTATGTAATTCTTTCAAAAGTTGTGCCCTGCTCCCTTCCCTCCTGTTTCATGCTCTTTTTCTGAGCCCTGTCTGGGCCCACAATGTTGCCTCTACAATCTTCTAGAGGGACAACCAGACAAGAGCTGGTCCTTGGGAGGGAAATACTGTATAATATCCAATCCCTCTAGATATTCAGGCCTTCATCGTCCCTGTTTCCTACAACATGTGCAACATCAGCATCTCTCTGTGAACCCACTAGGGTGGGAGACAGGCACACAATGCCTGCTAGAAGTCCATCTGTTGGCATCCCTCCAAAGGCAATTGGGCTTCCAGGGATAATGTTGGCCACTTTGGGAGTTAGCCCTGCAGGCCATTTGGGCCCAAACCCTTACCACCCTTCTCCTAAATTTACAAACATACCCCCGGATCAGTCTCCACTCCACTTTTATGGAACATATGGTCTGTTGCCTCTTATCAATTTGTTCTTAAGCCAATTACTAACTCTTATGACCAGAACCCTGCCCCCTTGTAGGCAGCATTGCTCCACCCCGCTTATTATTAAAATATTCTTAATGCCCCTAACAGGGCCACATAACCCACTCCTTTGTCATTACTTCTGTTATTACCTAAAGTGGGTCAATCATAATGAAATATTTACCATTGGAGACACCCCTAACCTGCTCTTATGAAGGACTAGGGGAGGAAATCACTGACTTACATTCCCTTAAAACAGTAAGAGGATAAAGCTTATGGCTGTTTCACCACATTTCCAGTCTCAGGGCACAGGCTTGGATTGCTTTACATCATGATATCTATTCCTATATGTGGTGAACAAACTGGCAATGAGTTAAAGATTACAACCCCTTAATCCTACCCAGCCCTGGTCACTCTGGAGACCTTGGGGATGCCCAACTCCAGTCCAGGGGTCCTATGAGGTCGACCTGCCTTGACCTGCTTAGGGATCTGGTCCTTGAAAGGTTGTCACACCTCAACCTGCCTGGGGATCTGCCAGTCCAGGGGTCCCAGGAGGTGGACATACCTCGACCTGGCCAGAGACCCAATTCTCAGGAGGCCGACATGAATCGATCTGCCTGGGGATTCAATCTCCAGGTGGCTGTCAAGCCTCAGCTTGCCTGGGGATCTTCACACTGACCCAGGGCCATCTGGCTTTCAGGTTGCAACAGTATTGGGTAGGATAAGCTTCAGAAAGACTCACCCCTAAGGAAGTCAACCCATGGAAATAGAAGGAAGCCTATTACTTGTGGGACTATGCCCAGTCTCAGCAATAACTCAGGAGCCCAACAAGAACCCCATTGCCTTTCCGGAAAGGCTAAAAGAGGCCCTCCAAAAGTTTACCAATTTGGACTTAGACTCTTGTGAAGGACAGGTGATATTAAAGGACAAATTCCTGTACCAATATGCAGCAGACATCAGGATAAAGTTACAACAGCTACAGCAGCAGGACCCTGCTGTTTCTTTAGATCAGATGCTCCAGACAGCCACCCATACCTTTTATAACAGAGAACAGGAGAGGGAGGCCAAGGCCCAGGAAAGAGAGGAAAGGAAAGAGACAAGCCATGCCCAGAAGGTGGCCACCCTCCAGGGAAGCCCTATGGCAAACCCTGGGTCCTTGAAGGACAAGGCACTAGGCAAATGCCTAATCTGAAGACAGGCTGGGTATTGGGCCAAAGAGTATCCAAACCGTGACAAGTCTCCCAAAATGGTTTGTTACAAATGCCATCAATTGGGACACTGGGCAGCACATTGCCTTTGGGACCCAAGAGCCTCAAGATCAAGTGCCAAGCTTTCCCTCAGGATGATGGTTCAATAGGACTAAAGCGGCCCACTCCAGCCAGCCTTCCTGTCATAGATAAGCATCATGGGGCTGGAGCCAAGGGTACAACTGGATGTGGCAGATAGATTCAAGAATCTCTTTGTTGACACAGGGGCTACCTACTCTGTCCTGACCTCCTACTCCAGAGCCTTCTCCTCCCAAAATTGTATTATTTTGGGTGCTACTGGAAAAACAATTACAAAAGATTCACCCGAGTACTTCTTCATTGTTGGGATGGACAAATATTTTCCCACCAGTTTCTGGTGGTCCCTGAGTGTCCTACTCCCTTACTGGGAAGAGATCTTTCCTGCTTTTGAAATCTTGCAGCTATTGCAGTCCTGATAGAAGATGCTTTAAAACTCTCTCTTGGGGGAAAACCATTTTTATCAGCCACCAAGTGATACAACTCCTGAATGGGAGAGGCCATTTATGGATGTCTGATCAAAGGATCCTCAGATATCAAGTAGTGCTGATGGAAAATCCAGGCTTCACTACATCCCCTTGTGAGGTTTTTAACCCAGCCAACCTCCTGCCTACCCCTAAGGGCTCTCTTCCCTTTCATTCTTGACTAGAAACCTTGGACCACTGGACAAAACCCCAAGAGAGATTGTTGGAAGGTCCTCTGACCAATCCTGCAGAAATCTGGTACACTGATGGAAGCAGCTTTGTTTTGGACAGGAAAAGAAAAGCCAGATGTGCAGTAGTCTCTAATTTTGAGACCACAGAGGCTAAACCTTTGCCACCAGGTACTTCAGCCCAGTTATCTGAGCTCAAGGCCCTGACTAGAGCTTTAGAGCTGGGAAAAGGAAAAAGAGTAGTCATTTACATTGACTCCAAGTATGCCTTTTCTGGTGCTACATGCACATGCTGCTATTTGGAAACAAAGAAGCCACTTGACCACCCGAGGGTCACCAATCAAGGATGCTGATTAAATCCTTAGACTCTTGGAGGCAGTTCATCTGCCCGCTGAGGTTTCAGTCTCCCATTGTAAAGGACATCTAAAAGGGAGCATGGAAGTGGCACGAGGGAACCAAGCAGCCGATCAGGCAGCTAAGAGAGCAGCATTACAGAACAATGACCTAATAGGGGTTGCCACCTTAGTTCCACAGACTAATTTGCCAGAAATTCCTTCATATGCTGAAGGTGAGGTTCTTAAAGCTAAGAGTAAGGGCTTTCAAGATCATATGGGATGGTTCCAAAAGGAGGGACTCCTTTTTCTGCCTGGGAACCTCCAATGGAAGTTGGTTAACTCCTTACATGCTACCACTCATTTAGGGGAAAAGGCCCTCCAAGGATTACTTGAAAGATCCTTCAGAGGAACAGGCCTCCAAATGACTATAAGGCAAGTGGTCTCCTCTTATCCCACTTGCCAGTTAAACAACTCCCAAGAAGCTCAAAGAGCACAGCTGGCCCAGCCTGTCCAACGACTTGGGACCTACCCAGGACAGAACTGGCAGATGGATTTCACTCAGATGCGTTTCTCAAGGGTATAAGCACCTATTAGTCATGATAGATACATTCACAGGATGGATTGAAGGCTTTCCCACCAGGCTGAGAAGGCTGAGGAGGTGGTAAAAAAATTGCTCCATGAAATCATTCCAAGCTTTGGTCTGCCCAGGTCATTACAAAGTGACAATGGGACATCATTTACTTCTAAGGTCACCCAAGGGATCTCTAAAGCATTGGGCATTACTTATTATCTCCATTGTGCCTGGAGGCCTCAGTCTTCAGGAAAAGTAGAAAGAGCCAACCAATACTTAAAATTAGTGATAAAAAAGATAACCTAGGAGACCTCCCTAGGATGGAATGAGGCTTTACAAATAGCTCTTCTCCACACCCGTATTGCCCCTAAGGAATAGGTTGGTCTTAGTCCTCCTGAAATGCTATACGGGAGACCTTTTGTTTGTGTCAATGACCTCTTCCTAGATCCAGAGGCTAAGACCTTCTGGTCTTATACCATGGCCATTGGGCAATTCCAACAGGCTATACACTTGCGGGGTATAGCTGGGTTCACCACTATATGCTCCAGGGACTCAAGTCCTAATTAAATTCTGGAAAGACAGGTCGCCAAAGGCTCAACTCCAGCCCACATGGAAGGGCTCCTACCCTGTAATACTTTCTGTTCCCACAGCAGTCAAAGTACCAGGACATGACTCCTGGATTCACAACTCATGAGTCAAGTCATGGAAGAAAACAGAAGAGGACACTATACACCTGTGAGCCCCTGGGAGATCTTAGTTGACACTCCATGATCAGTCACTGTCATGACCTCTTTGCATACATCCTCAGCTCCTTAGATCCTATTTCCTTCCCTCATTCTTACCAAACATATTCCAACACTGGTTAAATCCAGTTTTCCACCTACTCAGCACTTGCAATGCATCTGTACATAGCCCATGAAAAACACATACCTACCTGATAGACCTCAAATATGCCAGCCTACTTTCACCTGTGCCATATATTCTGAATATCTTTAAAAGTAAGGGATATAAGTGTAACTCCTCCATATGGGCATTAAATCCCATATCCTTGAGCCAGCTCAGAGACTATGACACTGTGATTATCCCTTCTTTCACCTACATCACTATGTTCCCCTGTCTCTACTCTCTAATTCACATCAGCATACAAATTGTTGTAATTATCTCCCACAATATTCCTCTTTATGTCCAGATCACCACCCTCCAGATGTCATCTTCTTTTCAGCAAAGCTCTTTAAAAGAGAGATTACTCTCCTTTGCCATCGGCCCACCCTCATGCCTCAAGGGTGTACTTTCCTTTGCTTGCTGAATAAAACTGAGTTGTAACACTGATATGCCATTTCAAATCTTTGCTGTGGAGAGACAGAACCAAGGAAATTACAAACTCCCCTGACATATCTGGCGCCGTTTCCTGGATTTAACCTGGTTGAAACAACCTTGGTTTGGCTCCTTCAAGACGGAGGCCAAACACAGCAGTAGCCCAACTTGGTGAAAGCTGCCATGGTGGAAGCTGAGTGTGAAAAAAACCCAACACAGTAGAAGTGGCAAGAAACCCAGCACTCTGGAAACTGGGACAGCAAGCACTCTGGAAACTGGGACAACAAAAACAAACTTGACAGAAAGCTCACATGGCTCACTCAGAATCCAGACGATCTCCAGTTAATTTCTTTACCCTTTTAGGTGTTACATAA
The DNA here is from genome assembly GCA_935064755.1 of Tragelaphus eurycerus. NCBI lineage: Eukaryota > Metazoa > Chordata > Mammalia > Artiodactyla > Bovidae > Tragelaphus > Tragelaphus eurycerus. The sequence continues at coordinate 12,257,879 of CAKXYN010000015.1, read as the reverse complement.
TCTGTGTGGCTCTAAGAGTTGGTTTGGGATTCCAACTGAGTGAAGGAGTCAGGCTGCCACTCCCTTCCATCTGGATTGCTGGCCAGTTTATGCTGCTTCCTCAACTATTGGACATGATTGAGAAGAAACCACAGCACTGGCTTTAGGGAGCCTTGAGGAGAAATCCATGTGCTGAGAGAAACTGAGCATCCTGCCAACAGTCAGCAAGGAGCTGAGACCTTCTGCCACTAGTCCTGTGAGTGTGACATTTTGGAAGTTGATCACCCAGCCCCAGAGATCAAGCCCTGAGTCTTTGGAGTGGGAGCACTGATTCCAAGAACCTAGACTACCAGAGAAGTAACCCTAGGGAGTATCAAATAGTGAGAACTCACACAAAGGAAACCACCTGAATACAAGACCTGGCATCAGCCAACCACCAATAGCACCCTGTGCAGGACACCTCATCTAAACAACAAACAAAACAAAAATACAAACAAAATCATCAGCAGGCAGGATTACCACCCCTCAGTCTTTCCCATCAGAGGAAAATCAAACGAACAAACAAATAAACTCAGCACAATTCTCACCCTATACGAACCTTACACAAACCACTGGGCCAACTTAAGGAGGGCAGAAACCAAAAGGAAGAAAGAATTCAACCTTGAAGCCTGGGAAAAGGAGACCTCAAACACAATAAGTTAAAAAAATAATAATGAAAAGGCAGAAAAATACTACACAAATGAAGCAACAAACTAGAAACACAGAAGTCCAAATAAATGAAGAGAAAATGGGCAAACTACCGGAAAAAAATTCAGAATAATGATAGTAAATATCATCAAACACCCTGAAAAAAAAAATGGAGAAAAACGCAAGAATCAATTAACAAAGACCTAGAAGAATGAAAGAATAAACATACAGAGACAAACAACACAATTACTGAAAATAAAAATACTCTGGAAGGAATCAATAGCAGAATATCTGAAGCAGAAGAACGAATCAGTGAGCTGGAAAATAAAATGGTGGAAATAACGTCTGAAGAGCAGAATAAAGTAAAAAGAATGAAAAGAACTGAGGACAGTCTTGGAGACCTCTGGGACAATATCAAACACACCAACATTCGAACAATAGGGGTCTCAGAAGAAGAAAAGAAAAAGAAAGAGTATGAGAAAATTTTTGAAGAGATTATAGTTGAAAATTTCACCAACATGGAAAAGGAAATAGTCAGTCAAGTCCAAGAGGCACAAAGAGTCCCATACAGGATAAAACCAAGGAGAAACACACCAAGACACATACTGATCAAACTAACAAAGACTAAACACAAGGAAAGAATATTAAAAGCACCAAGGTGAAAAGTTGTGGCTGAGCTGTGAAAGACAACAGGATTCTTGGCCTCTGGAGGAGAGGAATTCAATTAAGAGCTTTTGTGTAATAAAGTTTTATTAAAGTATAAAAGAGATGGAGAAAGCTTCTGACATAGACATCAGCAGTGGGCAGAAAGAGTGCCCCCTGCTAGTCTTTAGCTTGATGTTATATAGCTACTAGCAGGCTGCTAATTAGAGTAAGGAGATGTCTCAAAACTCAGAGACTGGCATCAGGCCCCTCACCCACAACATGCATTTTGAGATAACATTGGCACAAGGTGAGTTGTCCCAGACCATAAAATGATTGACATGAATCTTGAAGTAAGGCAAGTTTCCAAACAAAGACACAGTCTCATTAACACAGCTTAAGAGAACATTTGCATGAGTAAAACATACTGGTTTGTCAAGTTGGTTCTGAGTCTTAGTCACACCCACTTGAAGACAGAGTTTGGGGTAAATACATAGTTTATTAACATAGCTTAAGAAAAACATTTCCATAAGAAAAACGCTTTGGTTAGCTCAAGGTTTGAGAAAAGTTAAGTTCAGGTGGAATCAGGTGTCATTATGGCAACACAGAATTTTAAAGGAAACCTCTTTTAAAATTTGTATAGAGAAGGGAAAAAATCTGACTCGTAGTTTGTTTCCTCCTGCTGCTTAAGAGAGAGATTTAAAAATGTCTGACACTTGCAGCCTATTTCCTCCATTTGGAGACTCCTGGTCTTCCTGCCTGTTACTCTCTCAAAGGGAAAAGTAACAAGTAATATACAAGGGAGACCCCATAGATTGAACAGGTGATCTTTCAGCAGAAACTCTGCAGGCCAGAAGGGAAGGGCAGGATATATTTAACGTACTGAAAGGGAAAAATCTACAACCAAGATTACTGTACTCAGCAAGGATCTCATTCAAAATTGATGGAAAAATCAAAAGCTTTTCAGACAAGCAAAAGTTAACAGAATTCAGTACTATCAAACCAGCTTCACAACAAATCTTAAACGGACTTATATACTCAAGAAATACAAAAGAAGAAAAAAATTTACAAAACCAACCCCAAACAATTAAGAAAAAGGCAATAGGAACATACATATCAATAATCACTTTAAATGTAAATGGATTAAATGCTCCAACCAAAAGATAAAAACTGGACGAACAGATACAAAAAGAAGACCCACATATATGCTGTCTATAAGAAAACCACTTCAGACGTAAAGACACATATAGACTGAAAGTGAGAGGATGAAAAAGTAGATTCCATGCAAATGGGAAGCAAAAGAAAGCTGGAATAGCAATCCTCCTATCAGACAAAATAAACCTTAAAATAAAGAAGATTACAAGAGATAAGGAAGGACACTACACAATGATCAAGGGATAAATCCAAGAGGAAGACAACAATTGTAAATATCTATGCACCCAACATAGAAGTACCTCAATGCATAAGACAAACACTAACAGACATAAAAGGAGAAATTGACAATAATACAATAATAGTAGGAGATTTTACATTAAGCAGAAAATTAATAAGGAAATACAAGTCATAAATGATACATTACATGAGATGGATCTCATTGATATCTTCAGGACATTCCATCCAAATGCAGAAAAATACACCTTCTTCTCAAGTGCACATGAAACATTCTCCAGGATAGACAACATCATCAGTCACAAATCAAACCCCAGTAAATTTAAGAAAATTAAAATCATATCAAGCATCTTCTCCAACCACAACACTATGAAATTAGATATCAATTGCAAGAAAAAAACTGCAAGAAACACAAACACATGGAGATTAAACAATATGCTTCTAAATCACCAACAAGTTACTGAAGAAATCAAAAGGGAAATCAAACAATTTCTAGAAACACATGACAATGAAAACACGACAACTCAAAACCTATGGGATACAGCAAAAGCAGTTATAAGAGGGAAGTTTATAGCAATACAATCCTACCTCAAGAAATAAGGAAAACATTGAATAGACAATCTAATTTTACGTCGAAAACAACTATAAAAAGAACAAAAGAGCCCCAAAATTAGTAGAAGAAACAAATCATAAAGATCCAAGCAGAAATAAATGAAAAAGAAATGAAAGAAACAATCAGTTCAGTTCAGTCACTCAGTTGTGTTCGACTTTTTGCAAACCCATGGACTGTAGCATGCCAGGCCTCTCTGAATAACCAACTCCCAGAGTTTACTCAAAGTCAGGTCCATTGAGTTGGTGATGCCATCTAACCATCTCATCCTCTGTCGTCCCCTACTCTTTTTGCCTTTAGTCTTTCCCAGCATCAGGGTCTTTTCAAATGAATCAGTTCACACCACGTAGCAAAAGTATTGTAGTTTCAGCTTCACCTTCAGTCCTGCTAATGAATATTCAGGACTGATTTCCTTTAGGATGGACTGGTTGGATCTCCTTGCTGTTCAAGGGAGTCTCAAGAGTCTTCTCCAACATCGCAGTTCAAAAGCATCAATTCTTCTGTGCTCAGCTTTCTTTATAGTCCAACTCTTACATCCATACAAGACTATTGGAAAAACCATAGCTTTGATTAGATGGACCTTTGTTGGAAAAGTAACGTCTCTGTTTTTTAGTGTGCTGTCTAAGTTGGTCATAACATTTCTTCCAAGGGGCAAACGTCTTTTAATTTCATGGTTGCAGTTACTATCTGCAGTGATTTTGGAGCCACCCCCGACCCCCAAAAAATAAAGTCTGTCACTGTTTCCACCATTTCCACATCTATTTGATGTAAAGTGATGAGACCAGATGCCATGATCTTAGTTTTCTGAATGTTGAGCTTTAAGCCAACTTTTTCACTTTTACTCTTTCACTTTCATCAAGAGGCTCTTTAGTTCTTCTAAACTTTCTGCCATAAGGGTGGTGTCATCTGCATATCTGAGGTTACTGATATTTCTCCCAGCAATCTTGATTCCAAATCGTGCTTCATCCAGTCCAGCATTTCTCATGATGTAATCAAACTAAAAGCTGGTTCTGTGAGAAGATAAACAAAATTGACAAACCTTTAGCCAGACTCATCAAGGAAAAAAGAGAGAAAAATCAAAATCAACAAAATTAAAAATGAAAAAGAGGAGGTTACAACAGACAATGCAGAAATACAAAGGATTGTAAGAGACTACTATGAACAACTATACAGCAATAAAATAGATAATCTGGAAGAAATAGACAGATTCTTAGAAAAGTTCAATCTTTGAAGACTGAACCAGGGAGAAATAGAAATTGTGAACAACCCAATTACAAGCACTGAAATTGAATCTGGGCTCAAAAATCGCCCAAAAAACAAAAACCCAGGACCAGATGGATTCACAGGAGAATTCTGTCAGACATTTAGAGAGGAGCTAATGCCTGTCCTTCTAAAACTCTTTCAAAAAATTGCAGAGGAAGGAACACTTCCAAACTCATTCTACGAGGCCACCATCACCCTGATACTGAAACCAGACAAAGACAACACACTAAAAGAAAACTACAGGCCAATATTACTGATGAATATAGGTGCAAAAATCCTCAACAAAATTTTAACAAACAGAATTCAGCAACACATCAAAAAGCTCATACACTATGATCAAGTTGGGTTTATTCCAGGGATGCAAGGATTCTTCAATATATGCAAATCAATCAATGTGATACATCATATCAACAAATTGAAAGATAAAACCATATGGTAATCTCAATAGATGCAGAAAAAGCCTTTGACAAAGCTCAGCACCCATTTATGATTAAAACTATTCACAAAATGGGCATAGAAGGAATCTACCTCAACATAGTAAAGGCCATATATGATAAGCCTATAGCAAACATTACTCTCAGTGGTGAGAAACTGAAAGCATTTCCCCTAAGAACAGGAACAAGACTAGCGTGTCCACTCTCACCACTACTATTCAACATAGTTCTGGAAGTCCTAGCTAGAGCAATCAGAGAAGAAAAAGAAATAAAAGGAATCCAGATCAGAAAAGAAGTAAAGCTCTCACTCTTTGCAGATGACATGATACTGTATGTAGAAAACCCTAAAGATAGTATCAGAAAATTACTAGAGCTAAGCAGTGAATTTAGCAAAGTTGCAAGATACAAAATCAATACAGAGAAATCACTGGCATTTCTGTATACTAACAATGGAAAATCAGAAAGAGAAATTAAGGAATCAATCCCATTCACCATTGCAACAAAAAGGAATTAAATATCTAGGAATAAACTTACCTAAGGAGACAAAAGAACTGTATACAGAAAATTATAAGACACGGATGAAAGAAATCAAAGGCGACATAAACAGATGGAGAGATATTCCATGTTCCTGGGTAGAAAGAATCAATGTTGTGAAAATGACTATACTACCAAATGCAATCTACAGATTCAGTGTGACCCCTATCAAATTACCTATGGAATTTTTCACAGAACTAGAACAAAACATTTCACAATTCATATGGAAACACAGAAGACCCTGAATAGCCAAAGCAGTCTTGAGAACGAAGAATGGAGCTGGAGGAATCAACCTTCCTGACTTCAGATTATACTACAAAGCTTCAGTCATGGAGACAGTATGGTACTGGCACAAAAACAGAAATATAGACCAACGCAACAAGATAGAAAGCCCAGAAATAAACCCATGCCCCTACAGGTACCTTGTTTTTGACAAAGGAAGGGCGAATTTACAATGGGGCAAAGATAGCCTCTTCAAAAAATGGTGCTGGGAAAACCGGACAGCTACATGTCCAGAATGTAGCTAAGAATGAAATTAGAACACTTCCTAACAACACTCATAAAGATAAACTCAAAATGGATTAAAGACTTTAATGTGAGACCAGAAACTATAAAACTCTTAGAGGAAAACATAGGCAGAGCACTCGATGACATAAATCAAAGCAAGGTCCTCTATGACCCACCTCCTAGGGTAATGTAAATAAAAGCAAAAGTAAACAAGTGGGACCTAATTAAACTTAAAAGCTTTTGCACAGCAAAGGAAACTACAAGCAAGGTGAAAAGACAACTCTCAGAATGGGAGAAAATAATAGAAATGAAGCAACTGACAAAGGATTAATTGCCAAAATCAACAAGCAACTCATACAACTCAATACCAGAAAAATAAACAACCTAATCAAAAAGTGGGAAAAAGACCTAAACAGACATTTCTCCAAGGAAGACATACAAATGGCTAACAAACACATGAAAAGATGCTCAACATCGCTCATTATTAGAGAAATGCAAATCAAAACTACAATGAGATATCACTTCTCACTGGTCAAAATGGCCATTATCAAAAAGTCTACACACAATTAATGCTGAAGAGATTGTGGAGAAAAGGGAATGCTCTTGTACTGTTGTTGGGAATATAAATTAATACAGTCACTATGAAAGACAGTATGGAAATTCCTTAAAAAACTAGGAATAAATCTACCATATGACCCAGCAATCTCTGAGGAATATACCCTGAGGAATATACCTTGAGGAAATCAAAACTGAAAAAGACACATGTATCCCACTGTTCATTGCAGTACTATTTACAATAGCTAGAACATGGATGCAACCTAGATGTCCATCAGCAGATGAATGGATAAAGAAGTTGTGCTACATATACACAATGAAATATTACTAAGCCATAAAAGGAACACCTTTGAGTCAGTTCTAATGAGGTGGATGAACCTAGAATCTATTATGTAGAGTGAAAGTCAGAAAGAGAAAAATAAATATCATTTTCTATCATTTAGATTTTTCTATCCTGTTTGAAATCTGGGTATTTATTTGGCTTCTATTATTTTTCACTGAGAGAATATTGACCTTTAAACAGTCCTGGCTTCTGTAGAATTAGAGGAGAATAAGAACTCAAAGAGGTAAAGACTCAAGATGGAGCATTTATGGTAAATATTTGAGTAGCATACTGTTCAAGTCATGCAACACTCTATTATTGTATGTAAGATATGTTGCCTGTATTAACTCTATAGTTGTCAACAAATATTTTGACAATGGCAAAAAGAGCCTTTTCAAGTTAGTTTTTCAGATAAATTAATCCTAGAGGGTCTTGTATTGGTCGAAGGAAGAATAGGGAAATTATGTAATATGATCCTGTGAAATGAGTGGGTCGGAAATAAGTGTTTCTATATGCACTAGGTGAACACCTACATCGTTATTACATCTATGATGGGCTGGACACAGAGGATACAAAGAAAGCTGAGGCACCATAGAGGTTTCCTTTGAGAGGCAGTGTCAGTCTGGGAGAACACCCAGTGACCTAATGATCATGCCAGCATCCCGAACTCAGGCTATATTTTTATCCCTCAGAGAGGCATGACCAGCAAGAGCAAAAAGCCTAAAGAATGGGATCTCCTGGTCTTTGGGCTGGTTGCTTTCTGAGTGCCCCTCCACACCCATTCTCTTTGCTATGTGACCACCGAGGCTAACCTTATGCATTGCCCCACTTGGCTTCACTGCTCTGAGGTTTCTGGTGAGCTTTCAGTGGGTGTTGCTTCAGAGCCAACAACTTCAGATTATTAAAGCAAAAATCTGTTTCCGTTTCTAAAACCCTATTGCCAAATATAAGATTATGTAGATTTACCCCTATATTTTCTACTATGATTTTTATGGTTTTAGTTCTTACATTTAAGTCTTTGGTCCATTTTTATGTATTTTGTATATCATGTGAGGCAGTTCAATTTCATTATCCACTGTCCCAACATAATCTGTGAAAAAGTCTGCTCCTTTCCCTCTTGAATGACCTTGGCACCCTTGTCAGAAATCATCTGAACATATATACAAGAAATTACTTCTAGGCTCTCTACTCTATTCCACAGTTCTCTATGTCTGTCTTTTTGCCTCTACCACACTATTTTGATCAATGCAGCTGGGTAGTCAGTTTTGAAATCAGGAAGTGTGAATCTTTTTGTTGTTGTTGTTGTTCTAGATTGTTCTGACTATTCTTGGTCTCTTGCAATTTTGCATGAATTTCGTATCAAATTGTCCTTTCTACGAAGAAGCTAGCTGGAATTCTGATAAGGAATTGTGCAAAATTTGTAGGTCAATAGCCATCTTAACAATATGTAAGCACTTTGATTCATAAACATGGAATGTCTTTCCATTCATTTATGTCTTCTTTAATTTTTTCAATGTTTTGTCATTTTCAGTGTACAATTCTTCTTTATCCTTAGTCAAATCTATTTTTAGGTATTTTATTCTTTTTTGGCACTGCAATGGACATTTAGGTTGCTTCCATGTCCTGTCTATTGTAATTAGTGTTGCAATGAACACTAAGAGGACCCTACCAGGATCCTCTGTCCAAGGAATTTTCCAGGCAAGACTACTGGAGTGGGTTGCCACAGGGATCAAAACCCAGGTCCCCCGCACTGCAGGCACACACTTCACCATCTGAGCCACCAGGGAAGCCTGATGAACACTGGGATGCATGTGACTTTTTGAATTACGGTTTTCTTGGGGCATGCTAGTAGCGGGATTACTGTGTCATATGATAGTTCTATTTTTAGTTTTCTGAGGAACTTCCATACTGTTCTCCATGGTGGTGGTGGCAGTTTAGTCTCTCAGTCGTGTCCGACTTTACAACCCCATGGATGCCAGGCTCCTCTGTCCATGGGATTCTCCAGGCAAGAACAATGGAGTGGGCTGCCATTTCATTCTCCAGGATTGTTCTCCATAGTGCATTCATTAATTTACATTCCCACCAACAGTGCAAGAGGGTTCTCTTTTCTCCACACCCTCTCCAGCATTAATTGTTTGTAGATTTTTTGATGGTAGTCATTCTGACTGGTGTGAGGTGGAACCTCATGGTAGTTTTAGTCTGCTTTTCTCTAATAATCAGTGATGTTAATAACCTTTACATGTGCCTCTTGGCCATATGTCTGTCTACTTGGAGAAATGTCTATTTAGGTCTTCTGCCCATTTTTCGATTGGGTTGTTTTTTTTTTTTGTCATTGAGCTGCATGAGCTATTTGTATATTCTGGAGATTATTCCCTTGTCAGTTGCTTCATTTGCAAATATTTTCTCCCATTCTGAGGGTTGCCTTTTCACCTATTTACAGTTTTCTCAGAGAAGGCAATGGCGCCCCACTCCAGTACTCTTGCCTGGAAAATCCATGGACGGAGGAGCCTGGTAGGCTGCAGTCCATGGGGTCGCTAAGAGTCGGACATGACTGAGCGACTTCACTTTCTCTTTTCACTTTCATGCATTGGAGAAGGAAATGGCAACCCACTCCAGTGTTCTTGCCTGGAGAATCCCAGGGATGGGGAAGCCTGGTGGGCTACCGTCTATGGGGTCACACAGAGTCGGACACGACTGAAGTGACTCAGCATAGCATAGCATAGCATTCTGTGAAAAAGCTTTTAAGTTTATTTAGGTGTCAATTGTTTATTTTTATTTTCATTACTCTAGAAAGTGGGTTAAAAAAGATCTTGCATGATTTATGTCAGAGTGTTCTTCCCATGTTTTTCTCTAAGAGTTCTGTAGTGTCTAGTCTTACATTTAGGCATTTAATCCATTTTGAGTTTATTTTTATGTATGGTGTTATGGAATGTTCTAATTTCATCCTTTTATACGCAGCTGTCCAGTTTTTCCAGTACCATTTGTTGAAGAGATTGTCTTTTCTCCACTGTATATTCTTGCCCCCTCTGTCATAGATTAGGTAACCATAGGTGCACGGGTTTATCTCTGGGCTTTCTATCTAGTTTCATTCATATATATATATATATATATATATATATATATATATATATAGTGCCAATATTGTGCTGTCTTGATAACTATAGCTTTGTAGTATAGTCTAAAGTTGGGGAACCTGATTCCTTCAGCTCCATTCTTCTTTCTCAAGATTTCTTTGGCTATTCATGGTCTTTTGTGTTTCCATACAAATTTACCAGGGTCCAGCCCCAGTTGGATCCAGGGATTCCCTCAGGAGGACGACGTTGGCCATTAGAACAGCAAAGGCTGAGAGATTTTAGAGGATCATTAATAAATGGTTTATGCGGGAAATCAATAAAGTTCGTGACACCGAACTTGCTCTAACTATGGAGGCCACAGGCGCCCTCTCGAATAGCAGAAGGTGACCCACCTTGGGTGCCTTCTCGAATGGGTCTTAGAAGCCCAGGCAGATAAGTAGTCCCAGAGGACTCCCAAGCTCCAATTAAATGTTCTGAAGGAAGATCAGAAGAGAAAAGGAGGAAAAGGAAACAAGAAAGGACAACACGGGGAGACCAAGCCTGTTGAGCAAGGCCTATAGCTTTATTTTCAAAGGGAGCTTATATACCCTAAGTTGCACATAGAGGATAATAGGGGGTGTGAAATCATGCAGTCAGCAGTCTTTGATCGTTATTGAGACCAGGCTTTCTTTTCTGCAAACTTATCGTATACAAATGGTTTAGGTGATTTACATCATCTTCTGGCCAGAAGGCCTGTTAACATTTTATGACTCTGATAAAGGTTTGTCAACCATAAGACTTATTTTCTCTAAGAGTAATTATTTTAAAGTTTGGCGCCATCCCCCGAAGGTGTTAGATAAAGTTGCATTCCTATAGGGCAAAAGTACAGTGGGTTTACAACAAAGGAAAGAATTTATTATCTTGAGGGTCTAAAGTTGTTGACACTAAGGCCACTACTTATTTTTTCTACATACCAACTATGTTAATTAATACACTTCCAAGGATACAATACAGGGGATGTGGAAACTTGGCAGCAAGCATTGGCTCAACAATGAAATATTCTAATAGTTTTAACAATTTCTAACTCTCTGAGAGGCTCTATACTATTTGAATATCTTAAGCTTCCCATGCCTCTCACGGTTGGGAGACTGTAGGAGTCCGGGTAAACCCGTCAGGCAAGTTAGAGAGTCATCTGAGGGGTTTGGATTGAAACACTCCTATTATGCCCAGGAGGCTAATTAACTAGAGCTCTAAGTTGATTTCCTTCAGAGAAAAGGTGGTCGGGGATAGCCCCCCGTGACTGTCAGAGGAGTTGGTGAAAGTCATGAAGCAGTTAAACAGACAGACTCTGGTTTTGGAGTAGATGCTTAGGCAGGCCCAGAGGGGCACCCCTCGAGTTCTGGCTCACCTTGCCCACCAGAACTGTCCCACATGACCTTGCCATGGGTGGGGAGTCCCATGCTGGCTCCCGGCACATTAAAAATTTTTTTGTTCTAATTCTGTGGAAAATACCATTGTAATTTGATAGGGATTGCACTGAATCTGTAGATTGCTTTGGGTAGCATTGCTGCTGCTGCTGCTAAGTCGCTTCAGTCGTATCAGACTTTGTGAGACCCCATAGACGGCAGCCCACCAACCTCCACTGTCCCTGGGATTCTCCAGGCAAGAAGACTGGAGTGGGTTGCCATTTCCTTCTCCTATGCATGAAAGTGAAAAGTGAAAGTGAAGTCGCTCAGTTGTGTCCGACTGTTAGCGATCCCATGGACTGCAGCCCACCAGGCTCCTCTGTCCATGGGATTTTCCAGGCAAGAGTACTTGAGTGGGGTGCCATTGCCTTCTCCATTGGGTAGCATAGTCATTTTCAAAATACTGATTCTTCCGATCTAAGAACATGGTATTTCCCTCCATCTGTTTGTGTCATCTTTGATTTCCCTCCCTGAGAAGAAATAGTTTTCTGAGTACAGGTCTTTTGTCTCCTTATGTAAGTTTGCTCCTAAGTATTTTATTATTTTTTCTTACAGTGGCAAATGAAATTGTTTGTTTTGTTTTGTTTTTTAATTTCTCTTTCTGATCTTTTGTTGTTAGTGTACAGAAATGCATGAGATTTCTGCACATTAATTTTGTATACTGCAATTTTACCATTTCATTGATTAGCTCTAGTAGTTTTCTTGTGGCATCTTTATTTATTTATTTATTAATGTATAGTATCATGTCATCTTTTCCAATCTTGTGGCCACTGGTGAGTTTTCCCAATTTGCTGGCATATTGAGTGCAGCACTTTCAGAGCATTATCTTTCAGGATTTGGAATAGCTCCACTGGAATTCCATCACCTCCACTAGCTTTGTTCGTAGTGATGCTTTCTAAGGCCCAGTTGGCTTCATATTCCAGGATGTCTGGCTCTAGGTCAGTGATCACACCATCATGATTATCTGGGTCCTGAAGCTCTTTTTTGTACAGTTCTTCTGTGTATCCTTGCCACCTCTTCTTAATATCTTCTGCTTCCGTTAGATCCATACCATTTCTGTCCTTTATCGAGCCCATCTTTGCATGAAATGTTCCTTTGGTATCTCTGATTTTCTTGAATAGATCCTTAGTCTTTCCCATTCTGTTGTTTTCCTCTATTTCTTTGCATTGATCACTGAAGAAGTCTTTCTTATCTCTTCTTGCTATTCTTTGGAACTCTGCATTCAGATGTTTATATCTTTCCTTTTCTCCTTTGCTTTTCGCTTCTCTTCTTTTCACAGCTATTTGCAAGGCCTGCCCAGACAGCCATTTTGCTTTTTTGCATTTCTTTTCCATGGGGATGGTCTTGATCCCTGTCTCCTGTACAATGTCACGAACCTCATTCCATAGTTCATCAGGCACTCTATCTATCAGATCTAGGCCCTTAAATCTATTTCTCACTTCCACTGTATAATCATAAGGGATTTGATTTAGGTCACAAGATTGGAAAAGGTCAGTTTTCATCCCAATCCCAAAGAAAGGCAATGCCAAAGAGTGCTCAAACTACCGCACAATTGCACTCATCTCACACGCTAGTAAAGTAATGCTCAAAATTCTCCAAGCCAGGCTTCAGCAATATGTGAACCGTGAACTTCCTGATGTGCAAGCTGGATTTAGAAAAGGCAGAGGAACCAGAGATCAAATTGCCAACATCCGCTGGATCATCGAAAAAGCAAGAGAGTTCCAGAAAAACATCTATTTCTGCTTTATTGACTATGCCAAAGCCTTTGACTGTGTAGATCACAATAAACTGTGGAAAATTCTGAGAGAGATGGGAATACCAGACCACCTGATCTGCCTCTTGAGAAATCTGTATGCAGGTCAGGAAGCAACAGTTAGAACTGGTCATGGAACAACAGACTGGTTCCAAATAGGAAAAGGAGTACGTCAAGGCTGTATATTGTCACCATGTTTATTTAACTTATATGCAGAGTACATCATGAGAAATGCTGGACTGGAAGAAACACAAGCTGGAGTCAAGATTGCTGGGAGAAATATCAATAACCTCAGATATGCAGATGACACCACCCTTATGGCAGAAAGTGAAGAGGAACTAAAAAGCCTCTTGATGAAAGTGAAAGTGTAGAGTGAAAAGGTTGGCTTAAAGCTCAACATTCAGAAAACGAAGATCATGGCATCTGGTCCCATCACTACATGGGAAATAGATGGAGAAACAGTGGAAACAGTGTCAGACTTTATTTTTCTGGGCTCCAAAATCACTGCAGATGGTGACTGCAGCCATGAAATTAAAAGACGCTTACTCCTTGGAAGGAAATTTATGACCAACCTAGATAGCATATTCAAAAGCAGAGACATCACTTTGCCAACAAAGGTTCACCTAGTCAAGGCTATGGTCTTTCCTGTGGTCATGTATGGATGTGAGAGCTGGACTGTGAAGAAGGCTGAGCGCCGAAGAATTGATGCTTTTGAACTGTGGTGTTGGAGAAGACTCTTGAGAGTCCCTTGGACTGCAAGGAGATCCAACCGGTCCATTCTGAAGGAGATGAGCCCTGGGATTTCTTTGGAAGGAATGATGCTAAAGCTGAAACTCCAGTGTTTTGGCCACCTCATGCGAAGAGTTGACTCATTGGAGAAGACTCTGATGCTGGGAGGGATTGGGGGCAGGAGGAGAAGGGGACAACAGAGGATGAGATGGCTGGATGGCATCACTGACTCGATGAATGTGAGTCTGAGTGACCTCCAAGAGCTGGTGATGGATAGCGAGGCCTGGCGTGCTGCAGTTCATGGGGTCGCAGAGTCGGGTACAACTGAGCGACTGATCTGATCTGATCTGATCATGTTATCTGCATGGTTTTTCCAGTAGTCATGTATGGGTGTGAGAGTTGGGCTATAAAGAAGGCTGAGTGCCAAAGAATTGATGCTTTCAAACTGTGGTGCTGGAGAAGATTCTTGAGAGTCCCTTGGACAGCAAGAGATCAAACCAGCCAATCCTAAGGGAAATCAATTCTAAATATTCATTGGAAGGACTAGTGCTGAAGCTCTAATACGTTGGCCACCTGATGTGAAGATCTGGCTTGTTGGAAAAGATCCTGATGCTATGAAAGATTGAGGGCAGAGGAGAAGGGGGAGACAGAGGATGACATGGTTGAATGGCATCACTGACTCAATGGACATGAGTTCGAGAAAATTCAGGGAGATATGAAGGATAGGAAAGCCTGGTGTGTTGCAGTTCACGGGGTTGCAAAGAGTTGGACACGATTTAGCAACTGAACAACATCATCATCATCATATCTACATGTGTCTGTGGGTCAGCAAAATTTCAGACAGTCACTTTGCATCTACCCTGAAAGAAGGCAGCTGGCATTTGAGAAGGAATAGGAGAGGAGAAACAACTATATAAGTCATAAAACTGGGGTGACCATATCTCAATGTTCACCTATTCAGATCAGATCAGATCAGTCACTCAGTCGTGTCCGACTCTTTGCGACCCCATGAACTGAAGCACACCAGGCCTCCCTGACCATCACCAGCTCCCGGAGGTCACTCAGACTCACATCCATCGAGTCAGTGATGCCATCCAGCCATCTCATCCTCTGTCGTCCCCTTCTCCTCCTGCCCTCAATCCCTCCCAGCATCAGAGTCTTCTCCAATGAGTCAACTCTTCGCATGAGGTGGCCAAAATACTGGAGTTTCAGCTTTAGCATCATTCCTTCCAAAGAAATTCCAGGATTACTCTGGACTAATTATTAGTAACACTCTTTTCATTCTCAAAAGTTTTAGTTTTGATAATAAATTATTCTACTGTCACTTGAATAAAGTCCAAAAGACCTGCAGTCCTCCTGGCTTCTGAAGACATGCTTTCATCTACACTAAACTCAAATTTCAATTTGAATGGAATGGCGAACCTTGTGGCAGTCCAGTATTGTCATTAAGATTAACCAGAAGGGCTGAAAAAGCACCCCCCGCCCCACAAACAAAAAATCCATATAAACGTAAGAGAAAGAAAAGAAGCATTGAGGATGAGGAATCAAGATTCCAGGAAGACAGAAATGGAAGCTACAGCTGCTTTTTTCCAGGGGCATTTGACAATTCCATTGTGTACCAGGAAGCAGGCAATTTGGATTTCTGGGCAGAAGGCCACTGCTGGGAAACAGGAAAATCAACAAAGTCTTTGGTTGTCTTGTGGGGATGAAGAGACACAATTGGAGGTTTGATGGGTCAAGAATTCAGAAAAAAAAGGGCTGGCAAGAACTGAGCCTGACAGTCAAGGAATTTTCACCTCAAAACATTTGCCAAATTACACAGCTGCATTGCTGCTACTGCTAAGTCGCTTCAGTCGTTTCCGATTCTGTGCGATCCCATAGACGGCAGCCCACCAGGCTCCTCTGTCCCTGGGACTCTCCAGGCAAGAATACTGGAGTGGGTTGCCATTTCCTTCTCCAATGCATGAAAATGAAAAGTGAAAGTGAAGTCGCGCAGTCGTGTCCGACTCTTACTCCTACCAGGCTCCTCCGTCCATGGGATTTTCCAGGCAAGAGTACTGGGGTGGGGTGCCATTGCCTTCCCCAACACAGCTGCATTAGGTAGAGGCTTAAAAAGAAAGAAAGAAAGCCACTTAAAAGCAGAGCTGAAGTTTTGGTGTTGCTTTTTTTTTTTTTTTTTTTCTGAATTTTAGGTGGAAAAGTATTTATACTGTGTTTGTAATTAGCACCTAAGTCAGGGATAACTACAGTCCAGTCTGGGGGTCCTCTCTGTTCATTTGTATTTTTTGTAGGTAATTATAAGTAATGGGAATAAGTTCTTTTTTTGTTTTTTTTTTTTTTTTTTTTTGCAGGGGAAAATGGACAAAGGAAAGGATCAATGAGGGTGGGAGGGAAATGGGAAGAAAGAAGGGGAATGATGGTGGGGAGGAATATATGTAATTTCTTATCTAATGGCTTTCTGTTTTTAATCACAAAGAACACTTAAAAAAATCATATTGAATTCATCCTATATTAGGAGGTTTGATCTGGAAATGAAAAGTTCAGGAAACTAAAAGTCCAGTTTGGGTGTCCTCATCTTAGGCACATCTTGGTATTTTGTATTGGTAGGTCTATTTTTACCACAATATATTATTTAGGACAGGATCACATTTGTCACTTCTTCCTCCCTACTACCCAAAGTGGTACCAGTCCCATAAAATAGTCAATAAAGCTTTACAGAGTGAACAAATAAGTCAATTTTTTTTTAACTCTCCTGAGTGAACTGAATTTTTTGAGGCTCATAAGTAAATATGTTTTCCTGTTTACTTTGTCTATTACAGCCAGATTGTATAAGTATGAGTGGGGTATTAAAGTCTCCCACTATTATTGTATTGTTGCATATTTCTTCTATCATATTAATTAATATTTATCTTAGATATATCAATGCTCCAATGTTGGGTGCATATATATCTATAATTGTTATAACTTCTTTTTGGATTGTTCCTTTAAGTCATTATGTATAACCTTGATTGTCTCCTTTTCAGGATCTTTAAAGTCAATTTTATCTGATATGAGTATTGCTACTCCTGTTTTCTTTTGGTCCATAATTGCATAGAAAATCTTTTTCCAGCCCTTCATTTTCAGTCAGTATATATCCCCTATTTTAAGGTGGTTCTCTTGTAGACAACATATATAGGGGTCTAGCTTTTGTATCCATTTGACCCATTATAGTCTTTTGGTTATCTCTTGTAGACAAGGTATGTAGGGGTCTTGTTTTTATGTCGATTCGGTCAGTCTTTGTTGATTAGGGTGTTCAGCCCATTAACGTTTTAAGCAATTATTGATAAATAGGATTTACTTTATTGTTTTGGGTTTGAATTTATACACCCTTTTAGTGATTCCTATCTAGAGAATGTCCTTTAGTTTTTGTTGGAGAAATGGTTTAGTGGTGCTAAATTCTCTCAACTTTTGCTTATCTGTGAAGCTTTTGATTTCTCCTTCATATTTGAATGAGATCCTTGCTGGATACAATAATCTAGGCTGTAAGTTATTTTCTTTCATCATTTTAATTATGTCTTGCCATTCCCTCCTGGCTTGGAGAGTTTCTATTGAAAGATCAGCTGTTATCCTTATGGGAATTCCCTTGTGAGTTATTTGATGTTTTTCCCTAGCTGCTTTTAATATTTGTTCTTTATATTTAATCTTTGTTAATTTGATTAATATGTGTCTTGGGGTGTTTCGCCTTGGGTTTATCCTGTTAGGGACTCTCTGGATTTCTTGAACTTGAGTGGTAATTTCCTTCTCCAATTTAGGGAAGTTTTCAACTATTATCTCCTCAAGTATTTCCTCATGATCTTTCTTTTTATCGTCTTCTTCTGGAACTCCTATAATTCGAATGTTGTAGCGTTTAATGTTATCCTGGAGGTCTCTGAGATTTTCCTTATTTCTTTTAATTCGTTTTTCTTTTTGCTCCTCTGATTCATTTATTTCTAGGATTCTATCTTCTAATTTGCTAATCCTATCTTCTGCCTCTGTTATTCTACTATTTGTTGCCTCCAGGATGTTTTGGATCTCATTTATTACATTATTCATTATGTGTTGACTCTTTTTTATTTCTTCTAGGTCCTTGTTAAACCTTTCTTGCATCTTCTCAATCCTTGTCTCCAGACTCTTTAACTGTGATTCCATTTTAATTTCGAGATTTTGGATTAATTTCACAATCATTATTCGGAATTCTTTATCAGGTGAATTCCCTATCTCTTCCTCTTTGGTTTGGTTTGGTGGGCATCTATCCTGTTCCTTTAGCTGCTGGGTATTCTTTTGTCTCTTCATTTTGTTAAAATTGCCAAGTTTAAAGTGTCCTTACTATATTCTGGTAGTTTGTTGAATTCTCTTTCTTGAGGCAGTTTACAGGTCTTTTCAATATCTGATCTCTGCCCTGTTACAAAGAGGGCAGAGATGAACACCCAAATTTAAGCCGGCCAGGTTCAGGCACTCGGATAATCCTCAGAAGCACAGACTGGGTAGAGTTTGCATTTTATGCCCTTCCCAGATCCGAGTAGCGCAGGTGATGAAATGTTTAGCGAGCGCAGCTGCTGCGACTTATCGCCTCCCCGCCGCTCAGTTTTCTGGGTATACAACTGGCGCACTTTCTCAGGAAGATGTTGACCATCCAGAGCCCCAAGAAGTGTGAGTCAGCACAGAAACCTACCTAGAGTTCTGCAGACAGTGTCTCTCTAGGGCTGTGACTGCCCGCCTCCGGCCCTGGCTGCCTGTCACCAGAGTGGGATGGCCTGCAGCCGGCTATCTCAGTGCAGTCCCCTGTTCCTCACGTAGTCCTGGTGGTGTCCCAAGTTAGGGCTGGTCCTTGATGTAGTAGATAACCAACAGTCTGGTTATTTCGCTCAGATAGTGCTCGAGACAGCCAGAGCAAATCCTTTCTCAAAGTGATGCAGGCCGCGCCGCTCCTCCTAGCCCAGCTGCCGCTTGCTAATAGCAAATGCTGGTGTCCGTGCTGCTTCTCTGCAAAAGGAGTTACGGCAGGGCTCGTTTTCTCCTTTTGAAGACAATGAATTGTCTTTCTAAGGGCCTGATGTCCTCTGCCGGCATTCAGAAGATGTTTTGTAGAATTTAGTCAGCATTCAAATGTTCTTTTAATGGATTTGTAGAGGAGAAAGTATTCTCCCCGTCCTACTCGTCCGCCATCTTAGCTCCTCGTTTTGGTGGTTTTTATTTTGCAATCTTACTCCACTGAGGAGACAAGAGTTATAGAGCATGAATGCTAGGGGAAATTTTCATTATTTAAAAATTTTGTTAATCCAAAAGAAGCAAACATAGAAAGAAAATGAGGCGTAAACAAGATTGACAAAATATAGAAAGAATGAGGCAAAATTTCAGAAATAAATGCAAACATACCAGCAACTGGGAGAAGGCAATGGCACCCCACTCCAGTACTCTTGCCTGGAAAATCCCATGGGCAGAGGAGCTTGGTAGGCTGCAGTCCATGGGGTTGCCAAGAGTCGGACACGACTGAGCGACTTCACTTTCACTTTTCACTTTTATGCATTGGAGAAGGAAATGGCAACCCACTCCAGTGTTCTTGCCTGGAGAATCTCAGGGACGGAGGAACCTGGTGGGCTGCTGTCTATGGGGTCGCACGGAGTCAGACACGACTGAAGTGACTTTGTAGCAGCAGCAGCAGCAGCATACCAGCAATTACAGTCTAGTACAAAGACAAACTGGTTAAAACCAGAACAAAACAAAAATCAACTATACCCTGCTTATGAGACACTTCTTAAATAAACATCAATAGAGAATAGATAAAGAGGGACTTCCCTTGTGGCTCAGCTGGTAAAGAATCGACCTGCAATGCAGGAGACCTGGGTTTGATGCCTGGGTTAGATCTCCTAGAGAAGGGAATGGCTATCCACTCCAGTATTCTGGCCTGGAGAATTCCATAAACTGTATAGTCCCTGCAGTCGCAAAGAGTTGGACACAACTGAGAGAGTTTCACTTTCAATAGATAAAGAGGGGCATTTTGTAGAAACAAAGTCAAAGAATAGCACTGTTTATTCTTGGTATTCTTAGTATTTGCAAGAATTTCCAAGGTAGAACATAATGACCGTTCCTTGGTTGCTGTTAATACCTGTCATCTCTCCCTCCCATTTACTGTACACAGCTCAATTCCTAATCAGCACAGGTTGTCTAGCTTCCTGTCTGTTTGTGTTCTTCCTTCACTGCTTTATCTCAAGAGTGGATACAGCCATCTTCTTTCATTCCTCAGAAATGCAACACTTGGCTTGCTCAAGATCATTTCTCAAGTTTGGGGATGATGAAAGGGTTGCATATGAGTTTATTTTGATTGGAATTGGAAGCATAAAAACACAGAACATCAAATTCATAATTGCAGGATTAACTTAAGATGGAAATGGGGAGAAGACAGTGAATTTTAGCTGACAGGACTGTTAACTATTGGTTGTTTACATGCTATTAAAAACCTGATAAAATGTCACCCAATCAGCTCTTTCTTCCACAGCAACTTGGTTCTCTGCCAAACTTTCCATAACAAATAGAGCCTGCAAGTGCTCTGAACACAGAGCTGCAGCTTTTCAGGGGAGAAATCAAAACCAGATCGCAAGGTAAGAATGAAACCAATATTCTGGTACATTTTAATAAGATCTTACAAAGTAAAATCTTGAGAACCACAGAGAAATGCTTTTTATTTCTATAAAATAAAGAATTAGGTTGATTTATTATTATTGCCAATAGAATTAAAAGTTGATAACAGTTGTTGCTAACTTAGAATTCCACTTTGTTCTCTTTTGAGTGATTTATAAAATTACTAATAAATTGCTAAAATAAGTTGTTTTTATAGTACATGTTTCCCTTTCTCACCACAAAACTTCATAAAGCAAGTTGATATTCTACTTCTTACTCCTGAAATGCTTATCCAAGGCAAACCCACTCACAATTGTTTACAACTGGTTTTTAAGAAAGAAGGACAAATATAAGAACTAAAGATGCCATTGTCTCAAAAACAATTTGTGGAAAAAATAAGGAATTGACATTCTAAATGAGTAAATTCAAAAGCTTATTAGTTTTGATACTATTCATTTAGAGTGAAAATCGCTTTTTTTTTCTCTTTAATTCTTGCTGTCTTGCACTCTTCTCTGCCTTACATTTCCTTGCATAAATACATGCCTCCTGGCTATTTTAATTAAAATAAAAAATGGCACAAAGTCCTAAGTACTGTGGCTGCACACAAGTGGATTCTAGAGGGTTTTTGGAGACTTGAGAGTGAAGTAACTAGGGCTAGGTGTGTCTGGACTTGACTCTCACTCCCTCCTCTGCACTGTGCTTATTCTGTTTGAGTCATCCCTGTATGTCATCCTGTGCTGTTCTCTATATTCCTACCTACTGCTTCTCATATTTCTCTTTTGAATACTTAATGCTCTTCTTTTAATTTTGACCCTGAAAAGGCACAGCTCTGTGTTCAGAAAACCTCAGAATTCTCTATTTCTTAGAGTTTGGGGTGCTTGAGCTGAATCACACAACTGGGTAGAATCATTAAATTGTAAAGAACTCTCACAGGCATCACTTTCTGCAACTCAAATTTCACATTTTCTTCTACATGCTTCTCTGAAAGGATCCTAGACTTCCTGCTAATCTTTAACTGGTGGCTGCGTAATTCATTTTCTCAGCAATGTATTGACCTAGATGTTTTACTCTTTCCCATCACTGTTTAACTTACAATATCTAAAGCCAAAAGATACCTCTTTTCCTTTCCCATTTATAGAGAAGGAAGAATTCTGAGGGGAATTTTCACTGAAACATTGAAACAGTGCTAAAAAGTAAAGGAAGAGATTGAGAAATGGGAGCCACCTCTCCTGGACACAGTCTATAAAGGATTAAAGAAACAGCTTTCAACCAACTTCAGGGAATGTACTAAGTCACTGTAAAACGTTCTGCTCCATGAAGGAATTCAATCATTTCAGCAAATACTGTGGGAGGTGAGAAGGGGGATAGCAGTGCAGCAATGAGGGAAGAAAAAAAAAAAAACCACCAAGAATTGTTGACACCAATAAATCTGCTAACATGAGGTCTTTTTTGGAGAATATGAGTGCAAAGTTAAATCATTACATGGAAGTACTGCAGAGGGGGTAGCACTGGGGGAAGAAAAATATTACATCAGAGAAATTTATGCCACTAAATCTGACAGCAGGAGGTCTGTTTTTGAGATGAGAGTGTGACTGTGCCAAAATCATTGTATCTTTCATTCTGATAACTTGAGATTTTGGAAAACACGGTGGGAATCAAGTGATGGAATTTTTCTTTTATATCTCAATTTGCAGCAGGGACATTTAGAAACATTAAGACCAAAAATAATCTTGATCAGCAGAAAAAAATTTTAATTCCATTAAAAACAAACAAACAAACAAAACAATATTTGGTTCAAGGACTTAGGGACATACTAGAGCCTCTAATCACTTTTCATTTTCTGTCTGGTTTCCCTGGTGTTGATATCTGTACACAGAAGGAAACTTTAAGGGTACACAGTCTTAGAGGACAGGCAAAGTTCATTGTTGGGGGTGTTAAAGGTCATATAAGGAGTTTGGGGCACTTCCTCACTGTAGCAGACTCCTGGCATGACATGCTCACATGCTCTCCTTTCTAATTGGTAAATCATCCTATAACTGTGAAGATTTTTGTTTCTGTTCATTTTTTGCTTTAAGTTTAGACTACAGTGTAGCATAATAGTAAAAAAACACAAAATTTTAGAAGAAGATAGGCCTCAACTCCATCATCTGTCATTGACTAGCTGTGTGATTTTGTATCTTAACATTCCTAAGCCTGAATTATTTTCTCTTGTGTAAAATGTAAAACAAAAACAAAAGAATAATAAGATACTCTACCTTAGAGAGGTGTTGAGATGCTTTTGAAGGTAAAGCGAGTAAGAAGCAGTCATGAAAGGTAACTGTTAATAATCACTGAAATTTCATTAAATGTGAGACATTAATTCCACATTCTCTCATTGAATCTTCATAGAATCTCTATGAAATAAATATTATCTTCTCCATTTATAAAATTAAACAGGTGAGATTTAGAAAGACTGTCGGACACAACTGAGCGACTTCACTTTCACTTTTCACTTTTATGCATTGGAGAAGGAAATGGCAACCCACTCCAGTGTTCTTGCCTGGAGAATCCCAGGGATGGGTGAGCCTGGTGGGCTGCCGTCTATGGGATCACACAGAGTCGGACACGACTAAAGTGACTTAGCAACAGCAGCAGCAGTACTAACCCAAGATGACACAACCAGCAAATTTCAAACCAGCAATTAAAACCCAGAGTCAAGTTCCAGGAAGGAGAAAGAACCAACAGGGAAGATGGATTCCAAATGACTTCATTTAATGCATCTCTAATCATCTTTGTGAAGCCATTTCCTATTTAAAGTTTCAGTCATTTTCAAACAAAAATTTTAATGAAATAACATTAAAATCTTTCAGCTATTTTCTTTAGGACTACATTTATTGCCATCTGAAGGAAAGGGTTCTTGACAGCCACTATTCTCTTAAGTAATTTTCTATTGTCACTGCCATTAGTAATGCCAGTACAGCATCCACCCATAAACTTGGCTTCTCTTTTAACCAGCATAGCAGTCTACATCTAGTTCCCCCTCACTTTGCACAGTTCATGAATTGAGTCATCATTACAATTTTCCCCAGAAATGCTAATACACCTGAGACCTTTTGCAAGTGTAAGAATGTTTTGCTCATTACTTCTCTTGGATTTCCTAGCAAAGATTAGATATTTTCTTAAAGAACTTCATAGTTTTACATATCTGCTGTGTTCAAATCTCAGCCTCTCTAACTCCGTAGCCTGCTGGCTCTATCATTGGCTGCTGTTTAAAGAAATGCTATGTAAGTAGTTTATGTGTGTGTTGTGTGTTCAGTCACTCAGTTGTGTCTGACTCTTTGCGGCCCCAAGGACTGTAGCCCACCAGGCTCCTCTGTCCATGTAATTCTCCAGGCAAAAATACTGGAATGGGTTGCCATGTCCTCCTCCAAGAGATCTTCCTGACCTAAGAATTGATCCTGCGTCTCTTGAGTCTCTTGCATTGTCAGGAGGATTCTTTACCACTGGCACCACCTAGGAAGACTTTAAGTAGTTTATATTTTCTTTTTAAAAAGAAAATCATATGCCTTTCTCCCATGTTCTTTCATTTGGGAGCTTATTAAACCCAATCACGAACTTTCCTCTAACCTGAATTTACTAGTTCCAAAATTTTTCCTTTCTGAGGTTTTATTTATCCGTTATCTTTTATACATACGCTGCTGCTAAGTCACTTCAGTCATGTCCGACTCTGTGCGACCCCATAGATGGCAGCCCACCAGGCTCCCTCGTCCCTGGGATTCTCCAGGCAAGAACACTAGAGTGGGTTGCCATTTCCTTCTCCATTTATACATATATTATATAGCAATTGTCTACATTCTTTAGCAAAGGTGTTAAACAGTTTACCAGTAGTCAGCATGGCTACTTCATACTAATCAATGAATAGTAGTAGGATTGTTTTCTTGAGTAAATATTTCTTTTCTTCTAGTCTTTTTTAAAAGTTTGAGCCACAGACCTAGGTGCCAACATTCATTTTAATATAATTTGGTGGCTATTTTTAGCTTCTTTTTTTTCTTCAATGTGACTTTTATAAGATTCATATTACATCACTGTATATGTAGCATTATTTATCAAAGAGCAGGCACAGTTTTTTCTTCACTTACTTACTCAAGTGCCATATGGCTTGTGAAATCATAATCATAATTGTCACTATGTGGTATAAAACAGTATAAGCTGTTTTAATAAACAACTTTGGAGAGTGCTATGCCTAGGATGTGACATCTGGCTGTCTAATCACCATTACCTTTCAAATGTCAAGTGGAAAGATTTCTACTCAGTACCAAAGGTCCATGAGAGTAGACTCAGCATTTAGAAGCATTAAAGTCATTTGCATTGTGATATGTCAGTTGGAAAAAAAAAATACTATCTATAAATCCTTTTATTTTTTAATTCATAAAAGTATAAAAATTGGATAGAAATCCAATTTTTAGAGCATCCATTTTTTTTATGGTTATTTGTCACAAATGCTCCTAAAAGAGCATCTATTTTTAGACTTATTGGTTCTCCCTACTATCTAGGTAGACCCATGCAGGGACTAGTAGCCTCAAGGATTGTGGTTCACTGTTAGATCTGTATAACTTCTTTACCTATCCCATGCAACACCCCTTCTTGGCAAAGTAAGAGAGTCCAGTTACATTCTTCTGCCCTGCATCATTAGATATACTCAGAAAGAGGTCAGCTCTGTCCAAAGAAGGAAAATGATTAGGTCTGTCTTGAAGAATAAGAGAAGTATCTAGCACAATCTTTTCACTTTAAGCCCAGCTACCAGGTAAGCCTACTTAGATTCCCATGTAAGAATGATGAAGTCAGCAGATACAATAGTGAGAAAGGTACTAGCCATTTGGAACATGCCAGCTGAATGCCAGCACTGGGAGGGAACTTCACTGTGGCTTTGACCTGTATCAGCCAATGTAGGATAATGGGAATGACAGAGCAGTGGAAAAGCTAAAGGGTTACAGAGCTTTTAACAAGTTGGCCAGTTTTTCTGTTACCATTCAATATTCAAATCCCAAACAGAAAACAAAAACCCTATAAAAGTTATGCTAGTAATAACTTTAGTCTTTGTACAAGGAAACACTTTCACATACTATGAGACTATATTTATAATTAACTTCTGAATGGAGGTAATGTGAGATAATATTTGATCTAAAAACAGCCTTTTAGTCCATCATTATGTACTCATGATTTTGGTGATATTACAACTAACTCATTTTCAGACTTGGTTTGATCAGATACAATTTTTTGTTGTGCTGAGCCACATGGTCACAACTGATCACCCAGAAGCCCCTTCATGGTGGCTCATTTTTAAATTTTCTCAGAACTTTAAAATATGCATCACTGCTTTCAGGCAAAAGTTATTCAGGCTTATCCTGCATTTCTTTTACTTGAAATAATAAATCAGCCATTCTCCCAAGAACCCCAATTTCTTTAGTGGAGAACATTATTAGGCTACCGAAAATCTGGGCCCTGGGATACACATTGGATTATTTCATCTTAATACTGAAATTAAAGCAGTTCAGTTATCAGATATAGGGAAGAAAATTATACATTATATGAAATCATTAGTTCATATTTGTATTATCATTGGAATTCTATGATATATGTCAAAATACTTCTTACAATCATTTTTAATATTTTATTTTGTTATGAGTATATAATCATTTATTTGATTTACACTGTGGTCCAAGTGTTTAAATTCTTTTAATTTTGAAAATATTGATGTCTTATTAATTGACAGCTTTTGTTTGGTTTCTATATTAGTTTGGAGTAGGAAATGGCAACCCACTCCAGTATTCTTGCCTGGGAAATTCCATGGACAGAGGAGCCTGGCAGGCTACAGTCCATGGGGTTGCAAAGAAGTGAACACATTACTGGAGGATATGGTGTAACTGGTGTCCATTACTTTACCAAATAGAGGTATTGCATGTGATAGGTACAGAAGTTATCTGGATCTACCAGTGAACCACAGTCCTCAAGGTTACTAGTCTCTGCATGGTTCTACCTGCTAACCAGTTCACTGTATAATTAGGATGTTAACTGAAGTTTGATCTTCAATGTCTTTATAAGTCATTTCATTTTGTCTATTTGTCCACTCATAATGAGATAATGCATCATTATAAGATATGATTTTCATAATCAATTTTATACACAAATTAATATATATATAAATTATGGCAAACAAGCTCAATTGGTGTTTTACAAGAGTAAAATATCAATAAAAGTACTATATTGGCAATCTGTAAAATTAGTAGTAAGAATAGTAATAACAGTGTATTATTGGCAATCTGAATTTAAAAAAAGAAAAAGAACAGAAATGAAATAGTTACTTGTAAATTTCAAAATTTTTTCCTGATACACACAAAATATTCAGTTTACCCATTCTGTTTCTGGTGTATCATGCTGTTTTCTGATAAATAATATTTTTATTGATTTTAAAATATCAATTTATATATTCATATTATTTTATTAAAATTTTGCTTAAAATATAACATTACTTAAATATTAAAATTTTAAAGTAGGACACATACTGCAATAGGACACAGTATGAAGATTCCTCAAAAAAATTAAAAATAGAACCACCATATGATCTAGCACTCCCACTTTTGGGTACATATCCAGAAGAATAAAAAATAGGATTTTGAAGAGAGAGCTGCACACCTATGTTCATTATAATATTATTCAAAATAGCCAAGAGGTGGAATCAACCCAAATGTCCACTAATGAATGGATAAAGAAAATATAGTATACACATATAATGAA
This sequence comes from Tragelaphus eurycerus, assembly GCA_935064755.1. Classification (NCBI taxonomy): domain Eukaryota; kingdom Metazoa; phylum Chordata; class Mammalia; order Artiodactyla; family Bovidae; genus Tragelaphus; species Tragelaphus eurycerus. The sequence goes on along the minus strand of CAKXYN010000015.1, from coordinate 12,230,546 downwards.
ATATCTTTCAGCTTTAAAAAAGAAAGAAATCCTGTCACATGCTCAACAGGAATGAATCTTGAGAACATTATGTTAAGTGAAATAAGCGAAAGCGAAGTCGCTCAGTTGTGTCCGACTCTTAGCGACCCCATGGACTGGAGCCTACCAGGATCCTCCGTCCATGGGATTTTCCAGGCAAAAGTACTGGGGTGGGGTGCCATTGCCAAGTGAAATAAGCCAAACACAAATACTGTGTACTATCAGATCAGATCAGTCGCTCAGTCATGTCCGACTCTTTGTGACCCTATGAATCGCAGCACACCAGGCCTCCCTGTCCATCACCAACTCCCGGAGTTCACCCAGACTCACGTCCATCAAGTCAGTGATGCCATCCAGCCATCTCATCCTCTGTCATCCCCTTCTCCTCTTGCCCCCAATCCCTCCCAGCTTCAGAGTCTTCTCCAATGAGTCAACTCTTCGCATGAAGTGGCCAAAGTACTGAAGTTTCAGCTTTAGCATCATTCCTTCCAAAGAAATGCCAGGGCTAATCTCCTTCAGAATGGACTTGTTGGATCTCCTTGCAGTGCAAGGGACTCTCAAGAGTCTTCTCCAACACCACAGTTCAAAAGCATCAATTCTTTTGCATCCTCACAGAAAGCCAAGTGAGTGAAAGTTAAACAGCACACCAAGTGAGTGAAAGTTAAACACCAACACCACAGTTCAAAAGCATCAATTCTTTGGCGCTCAGCCTTCTTCACAGTCCAACTCTCACATCCATACATGACCACAGGAAAAACCATAGCCTTGACTAGATGAACCTTTGTTGGCAAAGTAATGTCTCTGCTTTTGAATATGCCATCTAGGTTGGTCATAACTTTCCTTCCAAGGAGTAAGCGTCTTTTAATTTCATGGCTGCAGTCACCATCTGTAGTGATTTTGGAGCCCAGAAAAATAAAGTGTGACACTGTTTCCACTGTTTCCCCATCTATTTCCCATGAAGTGATGCGACTGGATGCCATGATCTTCGTTTTCTGAATGTTGAGCTTATCCCACTTATATGAGGTACTAAAGTAGTCAAACACAAGAAACAGAGGGTAAAACGATGTTGCCATGGGCTCTGGGAAGGGGAAATGAGGAGTTTTTTAAGTTTAAAACTAAACTATTTCATCATTTTTGCAAGATGAAAAAGTTCTAGAGGTCTGCTACACAAAATTTGAATGCAGTTAACACTACTGAAATATACTTAAAATGGGTAAGATGGTAAATTTTACATTATCCATTTTTACAATTAAAAAAATTTTTTAAGAAGCGTTTTGAGCAGGGAATAAGGAAGAATGTTTAAACAACCCAACTGTATTTAGAGATATTATTAATTCAGTGTCCAGAATACATTAGTTGTTAGCTACTTCTTTTTAGGATTTAGAAAAAGCCAATGCAGATCACATTTAGACAAAAAGTATATAAAGATAATTTGTATCACTTGATAAGCTTTAACTAGAATAAAAGATAAATTGACTATATAAGGACACTTAGTGCTCACTTAACAAGAGGTTCTGAAGTTGGCAGCCCGAGTTAGTACAAAGAATCAAGGACATCACCAAAAGACCCAAGCTCATCTTATCCTTCTCCTCTGCCATTCTTAGACTAACCATGATCTCTCCCTTCAAGGGAGAGGATGGCTGGCCTAGCTCTGAGCATCACATCCTCACAGAAGCCAAGTGAGTGAAAGTTAAACAGCACTTACTTCTAAGGAGAAAAGTTTTCTCAGAAGTCTCAGACATGCCTCACCTTTGTCTCATTAGCAAGATCTGTGTCACATGCCCATACTTAGACCTGTTATTGGCAGATGGAAACAGTATTGCCATGAATGGCTTAGGTTTCTGCATATCTAAATTTCTTCTTTGGTGGAAGAAAAGATACTTGTCGGATAAGAAACAACATTTTTACTAGTAAGTCTCAGCATCATCTCATTTTTGCAGAATTCCAAGCATTTTTGGTTTTTAAGAACTTCTTGCCCATTGCTGAGAAGGGCAGCCAAATTTTTTCAAAGTCATCCTGAGGATTCTGCCTCAGTCTGAAAAATACCTCAAAAATCATCTTTAGTGTGATTTTTCAATTCTTTCAGAACAAAAAACTAAGTCTTTAATCAGGTATATCAGAAGCACTTCTACCATATTAAGGAAAGAGAGGAATGTGTTCATTTCCCATCTAACCATTTTCTAGTCAGCTCAATTCATTCTTAAATACAGACAATGGTGTTCATTTAATTCTTTTTTAGCCATGAAATAGATTGCTTACTTAGTTCTGTCAATCTCTTTGACCACCGCACTTGAATCCATATATTTTAGAATTCACTGACAGTCTCTGTTTCCTTTAACTTAAAAAGTTCATTCACATATAACATACACACAGAAAATTGTACAAGTCATGGCTATACAGCTTAATGAGTTATCACAAAGTGAACAAACTTCAGTCCAGTTCAGCCACTCGGTCGTGTCTGACTCTGCAACCTCATGGACTGCAGCATGCCAGGCTTCCCCATCCATAACCAACTCCTGGAGCTTGCTCAAACTTATGTCCATCGAATCAGTGATGCCATCCAACCATCACACCCTCTGTCGTCCCCTTATCCTCCTGCCTTCAATATTTCCCAGCATCTGGGTCTTTTCCAATGACTCAGTTCTTCACGTCAGGTGGCCAAGGTTTTGGAGTTTCAGCTTCAGCATTAGTACCTTCAGTGAATATTCAGGACTGATTTCCTTTAGGATTGATTGGTTTGATCTCCTTGCAATGCAAAGGACTCTCAAGAGTCTTCTCCAACACCATGGTTCAGAAGCATCAATTCTTTGAAGCTCAGCTTTCTTTATATCAAACTCTCACATCCATACATGACTACTGGAAAAACCATAGCTTTGTCTAGGCAGACCTTTGTCAGCAAGGTCATGTCTCTGCTTTTTAATATGCTCTCTAGATGGATCATAGCTTTGTTTCCAAGGAGCAAGCATCTTTCGATTTCATGGCTGCAGTCACCATCTGCAGTGATTTTGGAGCCCAAGAAAATAAAATCTATTACTGTTTCCCCATCTATTTGCCATGAACTGATGGGACTGGATGCCGTGATCTTAGTTTTTTGAATGTTGAGTTTTAAGCCAGCTTTTTCACTCTTCTCTTTCACTTTCATCAAGAGGCTCTTCAGTTCAGTTGCTTTCTGCCATAAGGGTGGTGTCATCTGCATATCTGAGATTATTGATATTTCCCCTGGCAATCTTGATTCCAGCTTGCACAAACGTATGCAACCATAAAAAGAAACAGAAGAGTAAAGGATTCCAGAAGCCTCCTCTTTCCCTCTTCTAGTCATTTCTCTCTACCTCAAGAAAAGCCATTATTAGGTTTTCTAACATACATTCAATTTGCCTGTGGGGGTTTTGACCTATTTATAAATAAATTCACACATTATTTACCTTTTTTTGTCTGGCCTCATTCACTCAAGATTATGCTTGTGAGATGCCTCTGTGTTGCATATAGAAGTAGCTTGTTTACTCTCATTACTAGTTAGAATTCTTCTAAATGAACATGCCATAATTTATTCATTATGATGTAGATGGACATTTGCATTGTTTCCAGCTTGGAGTTACATGACTAGGACTGCTAGGAACATTCCCTTACATATATTTTGGCAAATACTTTTATGTTTTTCTGTTAGATATATTACCTTTAAGTAAACTTGTCAGGTAAATGGTATATATATGTTTTATGTATATATATATATATATTTTTCCAAAGTGGTTGTAGCAATTTACACTTTCAGCACCTGTGTAGAAGAATTACAGATATCCCAAACCCTTGCAAATAACTGGTATTTTCTGTCTTCTTCACTGTATTCATTCTGATAGGCACTGTGGTTCTCCTTTAATGCATGCATTTTTTTAACCTTTTCTAGAAATATGTAACTTTTAATTTATATATTACACTTAAGTTAATATGTACAGTTAACTACATATTAAGTTAGTTGACTTAATATGTGAGTCATATTATATATTAATATGTAATAATTACATGTTATTTGTAATTAATGCAACTACGCTTAAGTTAGTTGACAAACACACTTTAGAAGAAGATATCTTCCCTATGACTATATTTTGGAGTTTAAGTATTCCTCTGTTGTATACCAATAGCAAGAAAACATTAGTTAGGAAAACATTGAAACAAACCATTATACTATATTTGGGTTTCAGAAAAATATAGTCAGGAAGACACATGTACCCAGATGTTCACTGAAGCACTATTTACAATAGCTAGGACATGAAAGCAACCTAGATGTCCATGGACAGATGAATGGATAAATAAGTTGTGGTACACACACACAATGGAATAAAAAAAAAAAACCTCAGCCATAAAATGGAATGCATTTGACTCAGTTCTAACGAGGTGAATGAGCCTATTATACAGAGGGCACTAAGTAGAAAGAGAAAGACAAATACTGTTTATTAGCACATATATCGGGGAAGGCAATGGCACCCCACCCCAGTACTCTTGCCTGGAAAATCCCATGGAACGGAAGATCCTGGTGGGCTCCAGTCCATGGGGTCGCTAAGAGTCGGACACGACTGAGCGACTTCACTTTCACTTTTCACTTTCATGCATTGGAGAAGGCAATGGCAACCCACTCCAATGTTCTTGCCTGGAGAATCCCAGGGACGGGGGAGCCGGGTGAGCTTCCGTCTATGGGGTCGCACAGAGTCGGACACGACTGAAGTGACTTAGCAGTAGCAGCAGCAGCACATATATATGGAATCTAGAATGATGGTACTAATGAACCTATCTCCAGGGCAGCAGTGGAGATGCAGACATAGAGAACAGATTTGTGGACACAGGAGGGAGGGAAAGAGTGGGACAAATTGAGAGAGTAGCATTGAAACATATACATTCAGTTCAGTTCAGTCGCTCAGTCGTATCCGACTCTTGCGACCCCATGAATCGCAGCACACCAGGCTTCCCTGTCCATCACCAACTCCCAGAGTTCACTCAAACTCACGTCCATCGAGTCAGTGATGCCAGCCAGCCATCTCATCCTCTGTCAGCCCCTGCTCCTCCTGCTCCCAATCCCTCCCAGCAGCAGAGTCTTTTCCAATGAGTCAACTCTTCGCATGAGGTGGCCAAAGTACTGGAGTTTCAGCTTCAGCATCATCCCTTCCAAAGAAATGCCAGGGCTGATCCCCTTCAGAATGGACCGGTTGGATCTCCTTGCAGTCCAAGGGACTCTCAAGAGTCTTCTCCAACACCACAGTTCAAAAGCATCAATTCTTCGGCACTCAGCTTTCTTCACAGTCCAGCTCTCACATCCATACATGACCACATAGCCTTGACTAGACGAACCTTTGTTGGCAAAGTAATGTCTCTGCTTTTCAATATGCTATCTAGATTCGTCATAACTTTTCTTCCAAGGAGTGAGTGTCTTTTAATTTCATGGCTGCAGTCACCATCTGCAGCGATTCTGGAGCCCAAAAAAATAAAGTCTGACACTGTTTCCCCATTTATTTGCCATGAAGTGATGGGACTGGATGCCATGATCTTCGTTTTCTGAATGTTGAGCTTTAAGCCAACCTTTTCACTCTCCTCTTTCACCTTCATCAAGAGGCTTTTTAGTTCCTCTTCACTTTCTGCCATAAGGGTGGTGTCATCTGCATATCTGAGGACATTGATATTTCTCCCAGAAATCTTGATTCCAGCTTGTGCTTCTTCCAGCCCAGCATTTCTCATGATGTACTCTGCATATAAGTTAAATAAGCAGGGTGCCAATATACAGCCTTGATGTACTCCTTTTCTTATTTGGAACCAGTCTGTTGTTCCATGTTCAGTTCTAACTGTTGCTTCCTGATCTGTGTATAGGTTCTCTATCGGTCAGGCGGTCTGGTATTCCCGTATCTTTCAGAATTTTCCACAGTTTATTGTGATCCACATAGTCAAAGGCTTTGGCATAGTCAATAAAGCAGAAATAGATGTTTTTCTGGAACTCTCTTGCTTTTTTGATGATCCAGCCGATGTTGGCAATTTGTCTCTGGTTCCTCTGCCTTTTCTAAAACCAGCTTGAAAATGCACTGGTCATAGCAAATACCCTCTTCCAACAACACAAAAGAAGACTACACATGGACATCACCAGATGGTCAACACCAAAATCAGATTGATTATATTCTTTGCAGCCAAAGATGGAGAAGCTCTATACAGTCAACAAAACAAGACCAGGAGCTGACTGTGGCTCAGATCATGAACTCCTTATTGCCAAATTCAGACTGAAATTGAAGAAAGTATGGAAAACCACTAGACCATTCAGGTATGACCTAAATCAAATCCCTTATGATTATACAGTGGAAGTGAGAAATAGATTTAAGGGCCTAGATCTGATAGATAGAGTGCATGATGAACCATGGAGTGAGGTTCGTGACATTGTACTGGAGACAGGGATCAAGACCATGGAAAAGAAATGCAAAAAAGCAAAATGGCTGTCTGGGGAGGCCTTAACAAATAGCTATGAAAAGAAGAGAAGTGAAAAGCAAAGGAGAAAGGGAAAGATATAAGCATCTGAATGCAGAGTTCCAAAGAATAGCAAGAAGAGATAAGAAAGCCTTCCTCAGCAATCAATGCAAAGAAATAGAGGAAAACAACAGAATGGGAAAGACTAGAGAAGGAAATGGCAACCCACTCTAGTATTCTTGCCTGGAGAATCTCAGGGACAGGGGAGCCTGGTGGACTGCCGTCTATGGGGTCGCACAGAGTCGGACACGACTGAAACGACTTAGCGGTAGCAGCAGAGATCTCTTCAAGAAAATTAGAGACACCAAGGGAACATTTCATGCAAATATGGGCTCGATAAAGGACAGAAATGGTATGGACCTAACAGAAGCAGAAGATATTAAGAAGAGGTGGCAAGAATACACAGAAGTACTGTACAAAAAAGAGCTTCACGACCAAGATAATGACGATGGTGTGATCACTCACCTAGAGCCAGATATCCTGGAAAGTGAAGTCAAGTGGGCCTCAGAAAGCATCACTACGAACAAAGCTAGTGGAGGTGATGGAATTCCAGTTGAGCTATTTCAAATTCTGAAAGATGATGCTGTAAAAGTACTGCACTCAATAAGCCAGCAAATTTGGAAAACTCAGCAGTGGCCACAGGACTGGAAAAGTTCAGTTTTCATTCCAATTCCAAAGAAAGGCAATGCCAAAGAATGCTCAAACTACTGCACAATGCACTCATCTCACACGCTAGTAAAGTAATGCTCAAAATTCTCCAAGCCAGGCTTCAGCAATATGTGAATCGTGAACATATACATTACTATTTGTAAAATTAGACAGCTGTATGATTTATCTCACACGCTAGTAAGGTAATGCTCAAAATTCTCCAAGCCAGGCTTCAGCAATATGTGAACCGTGAACTTCCTGATGTTCCAGCTGGATTTAGAAAAGGCAGAGGAACCAGAGATCAAATTGCCAACATCCACTGGATCATCGAAAAAGCAAGAGAGTTCCAGAAAAACATCTATTTCTGCTTTATTGACTATGCCAAAGCCTTTGACTGTGTAGATTACAATAAACTATGGAAAATTCTGAAAGAGATGGGAATACCAGACCACCTGATCTGCCTCTTGAGAAATCTGTATGCAGGTCAGGAAGCAACAGTTGGAACTGGTCATGGAACAACAGACTGGTTCCAAATAGGAAAGGAGTACGTCAAGGCTGTATATTGTCACCATGTTTATTTAACTTATATGCAGAGTGCATCATGAGAAATGCTGGACTGGAAGAAACACAAGCTGGAGTCAAGATTGCCGGGAGAAATGTCAATAACCTCAGATATGCAGATGATACCACCCTTATGGCAGAAAGTGAAGAGGAACTAAAGGGCCTCTTGATGAAAGTGAAAGTGGAGAGTGAAAAGGTTGACTTAAAGCTCAACATTCAGAAAACGAAGATCATGGCATCTGGTCCCATCACTACATGGGAAATAGATGGAGAAACAGTGGAAACAGTGTCAGACTTTATTTTTCTGGGCTCCAAAATCACTGCAGATGGTGACTGCAGCCATGAAATTAAAAGACGCTTACTCCTTGGAAGGAAAATTATGACCAACCTAGATAGCATATTCAAAAGCAGAGACTCACTTTGCCAACAAAGGTTCGCCTAGTCAAGGCTATGGTCTTTCCTGTGGTCATGTATGGATGTGAGAGCTGGACTGTGAAGAAGGCTGAGCACCGAAGAATTGATGCTTTTGCACTGTGGTGTTGGAGAAGACTCTTGAGAGTCCCTTGGACTGCAAGGAGATCCAACCGGTCCATTCTGAAGGGGATCAGCCCTGGCATTTCTTTGGAAGGAATGATGCTAAAGCTGAAACTCCAGTATTTTGGCCACCTCATGCGAAGAGTTGACTCATTGGAGAAGACTCTGATGCTGGGAGGGATTGAGGGCAGGAGGAGAAGGGGACGACAGAGGATGAGATGGCTGGATGGCATCACTGACTCGATAAATGTGAGTCTGAGTGACCTCCGAGAGCTGGTGATGGATAGGGAGGCCTGGCGTGCTGCAGTTCATGGGGTCGCAAGGAGTCGGACACGACTGAGCGACTGATCTCTGATCTGATGATGCAGGGAACTCAAATCCAGTGCTCTGTGGCAACCTAGAGGGGTCAGATGGGGTGAGAGGCAAGAAGGAGTTTAAGGAGGTTAAGAGGGGACATATGTATACTTATGACTGATTCATGTTGATATATGGCAGCAACCAACACAATATTGTAAACAATTATCCTCCAATTAAAAATAAAATAAAAAGTTACACTATAGTGGGAAAAAATGGATAATTTCTCTTATCCCCATGATCACAAATGGAGTTTCTATAGATCTTGAACACAACATACTTTAAGAAAATTTAGTCAAGTATATTGTTGAATTATTATGAGCTAATAGTCCACCTCAATGTTTTCTTAATTAAAACATAGTTCAAATGACATAGAATTTAAGTTATAACAAGCAAACTAATAAACCAATAAAATAGAGGCTCTACTTGTGACATCAAAGCTTTAAAGGCTGACAAACTAGCTGGTTTGGGTTCTTGGACAATTCTTAATCTTTATTTTTTAATTTTTTGTTTGTCTATTTTACTATTTTTTCTTTTTATTTATTTATTTTTAATTTATTTTTTTTATTGAAGGATAATTGCTTTACAGAACTTTGTTGTTTTCTGTCAAATCTCAACATGAATCAGCCATAGGTATACATATATCCCCTCCCTCTTGGACCTCCCTCCCATCTCCCTCCCCATCCCACCCCTCTAGGTTGATATAGAGCCCCTGTTTGAGTTTCCTGAGCCACAAAGTAAATTCCTGTTGGCTATATATTTTACATATGGTAATGTAAGTTTCTATATTACACTTTCCATACATCTCACTCTCTCCTTCCCTCTCCCCATGTCCATAAGTCTGTTCTCTATGTCTGTTTCTCCATTGCTGCCCTGTAAATAAATTCTTCCGGAGAAGGCAATGGCAACCCACTCCAGTAGTCTTGCCTGGAAAATCCCATGGACGGAGGAGCCTGGTGGGCTGCAGTCCATGGGGTCACTAAGAGTCAGACACGACTCAGCAACTTCACTTTCACTTTTCACTCTCATGCATTGGAGAAGGAAATGGCAACCCACTCCAGTGTTCTCGCCTGAAGAATCCCAGGGACGGGGGAGCCTGGTGGGCTGCCGTCTATGAGGTCGCACAGAGTCGGACACGACTGAAGTGACTTAGCAGCAGCAGCAAATAAATTCTTCAGTACCATTTTTCTAGACTCCATATATGTGCATTAGAATATATTTATCTTTCTCTTTCTGACTCACTTCACTGTGTATAATAGTTTCTAGGTTCATCCGTCTCATCAGAACTGACTCAAATGTGTTGCTTTTTATGGCTGAGTAATATTCCATTGTGTATATGCACCACAACTTCTTTATCCATTCATCTGCCGATGGACATCTAGATTGCATCCATGATCTGGCTATTGTAAATAGTACTGTGATGAACAATGGGATACATGTGTGTTTTTCAATTTTGGTTTCCTCAAGGTATATTCCTCAGGATATATTCCTCAGGGATTGCTGGGTCATATGGTAGATTTATTCCTAGTTTTTAAAGGAATCTCCATACTGTCTTCCATAGTGGCTGTATCAATTTACATTCCCAACAACAGGGTAAGAGAGTTTCCTTTTCTCCACACCCTCTCCAGCATTTATTGTTTGTAGATATTTTGATGATGGCCATTCTGACTGGTGTGAGGTGCTATCTCATTATAGTTTTGATTTGCATTTCTCTAATAATGAGCGATGTTGAGCATCTTTTCATGTGTTTGTTAGCCATCTGTATGTCTTCTTTGGAGAAATGTCTGTTTAGATCTTTTTCCCACTTTTTAATTAGGTTGTTTGTTTTTCTGGTATTGAGTTGTATGAGTTGCTTGTTTATTTTGGCAATTAATCTTTTGTCAGTTGCTTCATTTGCTATTATTTTCTCCCATTCTGAGAGTTGTCTTTTCACCTTGCTTACTGCTTCCTTTGCTGTGCAAAAGCTTTTTAAGTTTAATTAGGTCCCACTTGTTTACTTTTGCTTTTATTTCCATTACCCTAGGAGGTGGGTCATAGAGGACCTTGCTTTGATTTATGTCATCGAGTACTCTGCCTATGTTTTCCTCTAAGAGTTTTATAGTTTCTGGTCTCACATTTAGGTCTTTAATCCATTTTGAGTTTATCTTTGTGAGTGCTGTTAGGAAGTGTTCTAATTTCATTCTTAGCTACATTCTGGACATATAGCTGTCCGGTTTTCCCAGCACCATTTTTTGAAGAGGCTATCTTTGCCCCATTGGAAATTCGCCCTTCCTTTGTCAAAAATAAGGTACCCATAGGGGCATGGGTTTATTTCTGGGCTTTCTATCTTGTTGCGTTGGTCTATATTTCTGTTTTTGTGCCAGTACCATACCGTCTCCATGACTGAAGCTTTGCAGTATAATCTGAAGTCAGGAAGGTTGATTCCTCCAGCTCCACTCTTCTTTCTCAAGACTGCTTTGGCTATTCAGGGTCTTCTGTGTTTCCATATGAATTGTGAAATGTTTTGTTCTAGTTCTGTGAAAAATTCCATAGGTAATTTGATAGGGGTCACACTGAATCTGTAGATTGCATTTGGTAGTATAGTCATTTTCACAACATTGATTCTTTCTACCCAGGAACATGGAATATCTCTCCATCTGTTTATGTCATCTTTGATTTCTTTCATCCGTGTCTTATAATTTTCTGTATACAGTTCTTTTGTCTCCTTGCTGCTACCACTGCTAAGTCACTTCAGTCGTGTCCGACTCTGTGCGACCCCATAGACAGAAGCTCACCAGGCTCCCCTGTCCCTGGGATTCTCCAGGCAAGAACACTGGAGTGGGTTGCCATTTCCTTCTCCAATGCATGAAAGTGAAAAGTCAAAGTGAAGTCGCTCAGTCGTGTCCGACTCTTAGCGACCCCACGGACTGGAGCCTACCAGGCTCCTCCGTCCATGGGATTTTCCAGGCAAAAGTACTGGGGTGGGGTGCCATTGCCTTAGGTAAGTTTATTCCTAGATATTTAATTCCTTTTGTTGCAATGGTGAATGGGATTGATTCCTTAATTTCTCTTTCTGATTTTCCATTGTTAGTATACAGAAATGCCAGTGATTTCTCTGTATTGATTTTGTATCTTGCAACTTTGCTAAATTCACTGCTTAGCTCTAGTAATTTTCTTATACTATCTTCATGGTTTTCTATGTACAGTATCATGTCATCTGCAAAGAGTGAGAGCTTTACTTCTTTTCTGATCTGGATTCCTTTTATTTCTTTTTCTTCTCTGATTGCTCTAGCTAGGACTTCCAGAACTATGTTGAATAGTAGTGGTGAGAGTGGACACACTAGTCTTGTTCCTGTTCTTAGGGGAAATGCTTTTAGTTTCTCACCAATGAGAGTAATGTTTGCTATAGGCTTATCATATATGGCCTTTACTATGTTGAGGTAGATTCCTTCTATGCCCATTTTGTGAAGAGTTCTAATCATAAATGGGTGCTGAGCTTTGTCAAAGGCTTTTTCTGCATCTGTTGAGATTACCATATGGTTTTATCTTTCAATTTGTTGATATGATGTATCACATTGATTGATTTGCATATATTGAAGAATCCTTGCATCCCTGGAATAAACCCAACTTGATCATAGTGTGATCAAGTTTTTGATGTGTTGCTGAATTCTGTTTGCTAAAATTTTGTTGAGGATTTTTGCACCTATGTTCATCAGTGATATTGGCTTGTAGTTTTCTTTTTTGTGTGTTGTCTTTGTCTGGTTTTAGTATCAGGGTGATGGTGGCCTCGTAGAATGAATTTGGAAGTGTTCCTTCCTCTGCAATTTTTTGAAAGAGTTTTAGAAGGACAGGCATTAGCTCCTCTCTAAATGTCTGACAGAATTCTCCTGTGAATCCATCTGGTCCTGGGTTTTTGTTTTTTGGGCGATTTTTGAGCACAGATTCAATTTCAGTGCTTGTAATTGGGTTGTTCACAATTTCTATTTCTCCCTGGTTCAGTCTTCAAAGATTGAACTTTTCTAAGAATCTGTCCATTTTTTCCAGGTTATCCATTTTATTGCTGTATAGTTGTTCATAATAGTCTCTTACAGTCCTTTGTATTTCTATATTGTCTGTTGTAACCTCTCCTGTTTCATTTCTAATTTTGTTGATTTGATTTTTCTCTCTTTTTTTCCTTGATGATCTGGCTAACCATTTGTCAGTTTTGTTTATCTTCTCACAGAACCAGCTTTTAGTTTTATTATTCTTTACTATTATTTTTTCATTTCTTTTTCATTTATTTCTGCTCAGATCTTTATGATTTCTTTCCTTCTACTAATTTTGGGGCTTTTTTTGTTCTTTTTCCAGTAGTTTTAGGTGTAAAGTTAGGTTGTCTATTCAATGTTTTTCTTATTTCTTGAGATAGAATTGTATTGTTATACAGTTCCTTTTAGAACTGCTTTTGCTGCATCCCATAAGTTTTCAGTTGTGTTTTCATTGTCATTTGTTTCTAAAAATTGTTTGATTTACCTTTTGATTTCTTCAGTAACCTGTTGGTTATTTACGGCATATTATTTAATCTCCATGTGTTTATGTTTCTTGCATTTTTTTTTCTTATAATTGATATCTAGTCTCATAGTATTGTGGTCAGATAAGATGCTTGATATGATTTCAATTTTCTCAAATTTACTGAGGTTTGATTTGTGACCCAAGATGTGGTCTATCTTGTAGAATGTTCTATGTGCACTTGAGAAGAAGGTGTATTCTTCTGCATTTGGATGGATTGTCCTGAAGATCAATGAGATCCATCTTATCTAATGAATCATAATGTATCATTAGACTTGTGTTTCCTTATTAATTTTCTGTTTTGATGATCTGTCCATTGGTGTGAGTGGGGTGTTAAAATCTCCTAGTATTACTGTGTTATTGTCAATTTCTCCTTTTATGTCTGTTAGTCTTTGTCTTATGTATTGAGGTGCTCCTACGTTGGGTGCATAGATATTTACAACTGTTATATCTTCCTCTTGGATCGATCTGTTGGTCATTATGTAGTGTCCTTCCTTATCTCTTGTAATATTCTTTATTTAAAGGTTTATTTTGTCTGATATGAGGATTGCTACTCCAGCTTTCTTTTACTTCTCATTTGCATGGAATCTATTTTCCCATCCTCTCACTTTCAATCTATATGTGTCTATAGGTCTGAAGTGGGTTTCTTGTAGACAACATATATATGGGTCTTGTTTTTGTATCCATTCAGCCAGTCTGTGTCTTTTGGTTGGAGCATTTAATCCATTTACATTTAAAGTAATTATTGATATATGTGTTCCTATTGCCATTTTCTTAATTGTTTGGGGTTGATTTTGTAAATTTTTTTCTTCTTTTGTATTTCATGAGTATGTAAGTCTGTTTAACATTTGTTGTAAAGCTGGTTTGGTGGTACTGAATTCTCTTAACTTTTGCTTGTCTGAAAAACTTTTGATTTCTCCATCAATTTTGAATGAGACCCTTTCCAGGTACAATAATCTTGGTTGTAAATTTTTTCATTTCAGTACTTCAAATATATCCTGCCCTTCCCTTCTGGCCTGCAGGGTTTCTGCTGAAAGATCAGCTGTTAAGCATATGGGGTTTCCCTTGTACGTTACTTATTGCTTTTAACCCTTGCTGCTTTCAATATTTCTTTGTGTTTAGTCTTTGTTAGTTTAATTAGCATATGTGTTGGTGTGTTTCTCCATGGTTTTATCCTGTATGGGACTCTTTGTGCCTCTTGGACTTGATTAGCTATTTCCTTTCCCATGTTGGTGAAATTTTCAACTATAATCTCTTCAAAAATTTTCTCATTCCCTTTCTTTTTTGCTTCTTCTTCTGGGGCCCCTATTATTTGGATGTTGGTGTTTTTGATATTGTCCCAGAGGTCCCCAAGACTATCCTCACTTTTTTTCATTCTTTTTACTTTTTCTGCTGTTCAGAAGTTATTTCCACCATTTTATCTTCCAGCTCACTGATTCATTCTGCTTCAGACATTCTGGTATTGATTCCTTCTAGAGTATTTTTTGATTTCAGTAATCATGTTGTTTGTCTCTCTCTGTATATTCTTTAACTCTTCTAGGTCTTTGTTAATTGATTCTTGCATTTTCTCCATTTTGCTTTCAAAGTTTTTTATCATTACTATCATTCTGAATTCTTTTTCAGGTAGTTTGCCTATTTCCTCTTCATTTATTTGGACTTCTGTGTTTCTAGTTTGTTGCTTCATTCATGTAGTATTTCTCTGCCTTTTCATTATTATTATTATTTTAACTTCTTGTGTTTGAGGTCTCCTTTTCCCAAGCTTCAAGGTTGAATTCTTTCTTCCTTTTGGTTTCTGCCTTCTAAGTTTGGTCCAGTGATTTCTGTAAGCTTCTTATAGGGTGAGATTTGTGCTGAGTTTTTGTTTGTTTGTTTGTTTTTCCTCTGATGGGCAAGGCTGAGTGAGGTGGTAATTCGGTCTGCTGATGATTTTGTTTGTATTTTTGTTTTGTTTGCTGTTTAGATCAATCTGATTTCGGTGTTGACCATCCGGTGATGTCCATGTATAGAGTCTTGTGTTGTTGGAAGAGGATGTTTGCTATGACCAGTGCATTTTCTTGGCAAAACTCTATTAGTCTTTGCCCTGCTTCATTCCGTATTCCAAGGCCAAATTTGCCTGTTACTCCAGGTGTTTCTTGACTTCCTACTTTTGCATTCCAGTTCCCTATAATGAAAAGGACATCTTTTTTGGGTGTTAGTTCTAAAAGGTCTTATAAGTCTTCATAGAACTGTTCAACTTCCGCTTCTTCAGCATTACTGGTTGGGGCATAGACTTGGATTACTGTGACATTGAATTGTTTTCCTTGAAAACGAACAGAGATCATTCTGTCTTTTTTGAGATTGCATCCAAGTATTGCATTTTGGACTCTTTTGTTGACCATGATGGCTACTTCATTTCTTCTAAGGGATTCCTGCCCACAGTAGTAGATATAATGGTCATCTGAGTTAAATTCACCCATTCCAGTCCATTTTAGTTCACTGATTTCTAGAATGTCGATGTTCATTCTTGCCATCTCTTGTTTGACCACTTCCAATTTGCCTTGATTCGTGGACCTGACATTCCAGGTTCCTATGCAATTTGCTCTTTACAACATCAGACCTTGCTTCTATCACTAGTCACATCTATAACTGGGTATTGTTTTTGCTTTGGCTCCATCCCTTCATTCTTTCTGGAGTTATTTCTCCACTGATCTCCAGTAGTATATTGGGCCCCTACTGACCCGGAGAGTTCCTCTTTCAGTATCCTATCATTTTGCCTTTTCATACTGTTCATGGGGTTCTCAAGGCAAGAATACTGAAGTGGTTTGCCATTCCCTTCTCCAGTGGACCACATTCTGTCAGACCTCTCCACCATGACCCACCCATGTTGGGTGGCCCCATGGGAATGGCTTAGTTTCATTGAGTTAGACAAGACTGTGGTCCTAGTGTGATTAGATTGATTAGTTTTCTTTGATTATGGTTTCAGTGTGTCTGCCCTCTGATGCCCTCTTGCAACACCTACCATTTTACTTGGGTTTCTCTTTCCTTGGAGGTGGGGTATCTCTTCACAGCTGCTCCAGCAAAGTACAGCTGCTGCTACTTACCTTGGACGAGGGGTATCTCCTCACTGCCACCCCTCCTGACGTTGAAAGTGGAATAACTCCTCTAGGCCCTCCTGCACCCGTGCAGCCACCACTCCTTGGACATGGGGTTGCTCGTCTTATCTGGTCCCATCACTTCATGGGAAATAGATGTGCAAACAGTGTCAGACTTTACTCTGGGGGGCTCCAAAATCACTGCAGATGGTGACTGCAGTCATTAAAAGACGCTTACTCCTTGGAAGGAAAGTTATAACCAACCTAAATAGCATATTCAAAAGCAGAGACATTACTTTGCCAACAAAGGTCCATCTAGTCAAGGCTATAGTTTTTCCAGTGGTCATGTATGGATATGAGAGTTGGACTGTGAAGAAAGCTGAGCACCGTAGAATTGATGTTTTTGAACTGTGGTGTTGGAGAAGACTCTTGAGAGTTCCTTGCCCTGCAAGGAGATCCAACCAGTCCATTGTGAAGGAGATTAGCCCTGGGATTTCTTTGGAAGGAATGATGGTAAAGCTGAAACTCCAGTATTTTGGCCACCTCATGCGAAGAGTTGACTCATTGGAGAAGACTCTGATGCTGGGAGGGATTGGGGGCAGGAGGAGAAGGGGCTGACAGAGGATGAGATGGCTGGATGGCATCACTGACTCGATGGACGTGAGTCTGAGTGAACTCTGGGAGTTGGTGATGGACAGGGAGGCCTGGTGTGCTGCAATTCATGAAGTCGCAAAGAGTCAGACATGACTGAGTAACTGAACTGAACTGAACTGCTGTTTAGATGAGGTATCCTACACATGGTGCTATTAGTGGTTGGGTGATGCTGGATCTTGTATTCAAGTGGTTTCCTTTGTGTGAGTTCTCATTATTTGATACCCCCTAGAGTTAGTTCTCTTGTAGTCTAGGGTATTGGCTTCAGTGCTCCCACTTCAAAGGCTCAGGGCTTGATCTCTAGTTTTGCATGCATCTATATATTCTTTTCTGCTGGTCAGTTACTCCTGTTCGCTCTCACCTGGTGTTCTGCATGCACTTCTGTGTGTGAATGTGTATTCCTGATGTATCTTATGCTGTGAACTTGCACAGCAATCACATCTCTCAGGGGTTTAGTTTTCTTCCAGAACTCTTCATGGCACTGGGGAAGGCAAATTTTTCTTAGGTTCAGTTCAGTTCAGTTCAGTCGCTCAGTTGTGTCCAACTCTCTGCGACCTCATGAATCACAGCACACCAGGCCTCCCTGTCTGTCACCAACTCCTGGAGTCTACTCAAACTCATGTCCATCGAGTCGGTGATGCTATCCAGCCATCTCATCCTCTCTTGTCCCCTTATCCTCTTGCCCCCAATCCCTCCCACCATCAGGGTCTTTTCCAATGAATCAACTCTTCACATGAGGTGGCCAAAGTACTGGAGTTTCAGCTTTAGCATCAGTCCTCCCAATGAACATCCAGGACTGATCTCCTTTAGAATGGACTGATTGGATCTCCTTGCAGTCCAAGGGATACCTAAGAGTCTTCTCCAACACCACAGTTCAAAAGCATCAATTCTATGGTGCTCAGCTTTCTTCACAGTCCAACTGTCATATCCATACATGACCACAGGAAAGACCATAGCCTTGACTAGATGGACCTTTGTTGGCAAAGTAATGTCTCTGTTTTTTAATATGCTATCTAGTTGGTCATAAATTTCCTTCCAAGGAGTAAGCATCTTTTAATTTCATGGCTACAATCACCATCTGCAGCGATTTTGGAGCCCCCAAAATAAACTCTGACACTGTTTCCACTGTTTCCCCATCTATTTCCCATGAAGTGATGGGACCAGATGCCATGATCTTCGTTTTCTGAATGTTGAGCTTTAAGCCAACTTTTTCACTCTCCACTTTCACTTTCATCAAGAGGCTTTTTAGTTCCTCTTCCCTTTCTGCCATAAGGGTGGTGTTATCTGCATATCTGAGGTGTTGATATTTCTCCCGGCAATCTTGATTCCAGCTTGTGATTCTTCCAGCCCAGCGTTTCTCATGAGGTACTCTGTATATAAGTTAAATAAGCAGAGTGACAATATACAATCTTGATGTACTCCTTTTCTTATTTGGAACCAGTCTGTTGTTCCATGTCCAGTTCTAACTGTTGCTTCCTGACCTGTGTATAGGTTCTCTATAGGTCAGGTGGTCTGGTATTCCCATCTCTTTCAGAATTTTCCACAGTTTAATGTGATCCACAGAGTCAAAGGCTTTGGCATAGTCAATAAAGCAGAAATAGATGTTTTTCTGCAACTTTCTTGCTTTTTCCATGATCCAGCAGATGTTGGCAATTTGATCTCTGGTTCCTCTGGCTTTTCTAAAACCAGCTTGAAATGACACTGAATACACCATCTCTCAGAGTTCACTGTCTTCCTGGATGCTCAGCAGCAATTCTTATTTTTTGCTGAGTGTCAGAAGCTTTAAAGTAGAAAGTTCAGACAAAGGAAAACATATTTTTAGAACTTACATTTAATCTTCATAATATTGCTAGAACGTACTACGTAGCAGTTGACTTCCATTCTTAAAGAAGCTTTTTCCTTAACTGTTTTTATTTTTAAAGCAGGTCTGGTACATTTATCTTCCACCAATGCAAAGATTTGCTATATCAACTACTGCTTTGGGTTGCCTTTTCTTGGCCCTTAATTTTATTTTTTTGCCTACACTGTTCCTGTGGAAGTCCCCTTTGGTCTTAAATTTTAGAGATTATATTCCTTATTTTCCCACTATTATAAATATCTGGCTCACCCTTTCAGAAGCTCCTCTTGTTATTCCTCAGTTTTCCAAATCTGCCTTCAAATGAAGTCTACTACCTCCAGGATCAATTCCAGAAGTATCTAGTGGCATCCCCTTGCACTGGGAATGGAAGTTAGGTACACTTTCACTGGCTTTAAAGATATATATATCTGTGGTATCTGGAGGAAACTTCTTATCAATGTTTTATGTGGTTAATAAATGTACCACACCCAAATCAGGAATTAGGAATTGAAAGATAACTATTACATTCTTTGAAGATAGTCTTCAAAATCTAATGCTTTTCTTGTCTAAAATCTGATGTTTCTCTTAAAAAAAACAAACATCAAGTCATCTGATAGAATTTTGGATGCTGCCCAAAGAACCCTATCCTTGTTGTTGTTGTTGCTAAGTCGCTTCAGTCGTGTCCGACTCTGTGCGACCCCATAGACGGAAGCTCACCAGGCTCCCCTGTCCCTGGGATTCTCCAGGCAAGAACACTGGAGTGGGTTGCCATTTCCTTCTCCAATGCATGAAAGTGAAAAGTGAAAGTGAAGTCGCTCAGTCGTATCTGACTCTTAGCGACCCCACGGACTGGAGCCCACCAGGCTCCTCCGTCCATGAGATTTTCCAGGCAAAAGTACTGGGGTGGGGTGCCATTGCCTTCCCCGCTATCCTTGTTAGGATTTGAAATTATAATAATTCACAAATAATAAGTCATGTTAGGCTCTGGAATCTGGGCACTATTCCCAGAGTCAATGGTGATATTAATGGGCAAATTCTTATCTTTGATTAAGCAATTGTTTTGGTTGAATTGTTGCCATCCAGATTGGCATTCACACTTGTTAGCATGTATTTTCAGAGACTAGGCAAGATCCAGAAATAACACTTCCAAGCATACATCAGATCAGATCAGTCACTCAGTCGTGTCCGACTCTCTGCGACCCCATGAACCACAGCACACCAGGCCTCCCTATCCATCACCAGCTCCCGGAGGTCACTCAGACTCACATTCATCGAGTCAGTGATGCCATCCAGCCATCTCATCCTCCGTCGTCCCCTTCTCCTCCTGCCCTCAATCCCTCCCAGCATCAGAGTCTTCTCCAATGAGTCAACTCTTCGCATGAGGTGGCCAAAATACTGGAGTTTCAGCTTTAGCATCATTCCTTCCAAAGAAATCCCAGGGCTGATCTCCTTCAGAATGGACCGGTTGGATCTCCTTGCAGTCCAAGGGACTCTCAAGAGTCTTCTCCAACACCACAGTTCAAAAGCATCAATTCTTCGGCGCTCAGCCTTCTTCACAGTCCAGCTCTCACATCCATACATGACCACAGGAAAGACCATAGCCTTGACTAGGCGAACCTTTGTTGGTAAAGTAATGTCTCTGCTTTTGAATATGCTATCTAGGTTGGTCATAACTTTCCTTCCAAGGAGTAAGCGTCTTTTAATTTCATGGCTGCAGTCACCATCTGCAGTGATTTTGGAGCCCAGAAAAATGAAGTCTGACACTGTTTCCACTGTTTCCCCATCTATTTCCCATGTAGTGATATACGAATAGATAAAATTACTATCATTTTATAAATAAACAGGAATAATAGAGTTTGGTATATCTTCATTGTCTAACCTGGCAAGTTGTCTTCCTTTGTGGATCTAGGTATAAACGTTTTTTGGCAGTGCAATTTCTGGTAATATTTATGTTCACAAGTTTTCTGACACATAGATTAATTTTATAATCAGAAAAAGCATATCATAGTATATTGCTGAATGAAAACAATTATAAAATCATAACAGATGCTGGCTATTCAAAAATATACCTAGACAAAAACTCTAAGATAGAGAACAGAATGTAAAATAATTCCACTTGAGTAATGGAATTATAAATTTTATTCATTATTTCCTAAATTTCTTATAAAAAACATTACTTTGGTAAAATGAACTTATGTTAAGGGGAGTGGAAGTTCTGGCATGCATTACCAGGAAGGGCATCATACCTCATGATCTCAACTAGCTTGACCTGTGGCCATGTGGCTACTTCCCATCCGAGTTTTTCTTCTCATTTTTCACCCCTCCCCACAACATATCTAAATCTTCTCTTTTTACTGCTTAGCTCTGAAATCCCCCAGAAATGGTTCAGGCTACCCTAGTCAAGGTGAGAGATGTGGAATAACACTAAGCTGTGGCATGAGAAGTGGAGACACAGGCCTGGCTGGATTGTGGGGATTTTTCTAAGGTGGAAGATTTTAGACTCTGGTGGTGAAGGAGAGGGAAGAGCAGAGATTTCTAATCTGGGCAGCTAGCTGGATGGTGGCAGGAATACAGGAAAGGTGCCGGTGTAGACAAGTTGAGTTTGCACAGCCACAGTCCTGGGGGTGATGTGCAATAGGTGGTTAGGTATGTGGATGCTGAAAATTCAAGAAAGGTCTAGATTTGGGCATGATGAATGCACAGGTGAGTAGTACTGAAATCATGGAGTGGGTAAGGTCAGCCACAAATGACAGAAAAGAGTAAATCAGGTTGATAGAATCTTGGGGATTCTCTCTTTAAGAGCTAAGGAGAACTCTTAAAAAGGGAGGGTAGACAGCAACCAGATTTGAGTGGCTGAAATAAATGAGTTAGGAGAGTGGAAGCAGAAAATATTTAGTGGTAGAAAAAGCCACAAACTGATGGTCTACCAGGCTTCTGTAAAATACTGAATTTGTTGTCGGGATTTAAATTAAGTAAACTTCTCATAAATCTGGATTTCTGGCTTTCCTCAAGAAATAAGGAGATTCAACAACACTGGACAGTTATTTCGGTGTGGCAATAACCAGTAGGAATCATATACAAGCTACTTCATAGTTCTTAGATATAAACTTTTTAGAAAATAAAGCAAGGCAAGTCCAAACAGTGAACTGAAGCAAAACAGATGGGATTTTATCTTCAGTTTTGAAAGCTGATTTTATGACCTAGTGACTCAGATATATTTGCACACTGTAGTTCAACACCTGCTTTTACCTTGTGTATTTCTCAGCAAAACCTTTATCCAGGCTGGAATTTTGCTCCCACTCCTTGTTCCCCTGTCACTAATGTAATGTTATGCCAGTAATATTTTCTGTGACTCACTTTTAATCACATCTTCTAAAACCTTTCTCACTCTTCCCTCACATTGTCCTACAAGCTAGAAGAAAACAAAGCAAGACTGCATGCCCTTATCCCCATCCAAAAAAGTGAGCAGTTTCCTTGGTTCCTAGAGATGGGACATTGTACTGTGGAAGAAGTTATTCAAATATTTATTAAATTATGTAAGTGAGACAAAACAACAGCATCA
The DNA here is from genome assembly GCA_935064755.1 of Tragelaphus eurycerus. Classification (NCBI taxonomy): domain Eukaryota; kingdom Metazoa; phylum Chordata; class Mammalia; order Artiodactyla; family Bovidae; genus Tragelaphus; species Tragelaphus eurycerus. The sequence continues at coordinate 12,208,294 of CAKXYN010000015.1, read as the reverse complement.
AAAAGTTACCTGATAAAATGAAAGTCTTCCCTGTACTTTCTTCATTTTGTTTTTCTTTGCTGCTGTTGCTTAAATTTTTAAAGAAATAGCATCAGGTTATAGAGGAAAGAGCAGTCATAGCTATGGCTCTGTGAGTTGGGGACATAAGTTCTGGTCCTGGCTCCACCATGTACTCACTTCCTAGCTGTGTGACCTTGAAGAAGACTGGCTTTGAGTGTCACTTCCTTTATCTGTAAAACAAGGAGTTTTAGACTAGTCCTGCAGTTTTTAATGGTACTCAGTGGACTAAAGAATGTGCTTTAGTGGTTCTAGAAATATCTGATGCTAATTTCATGGATTCTGGACTACATAGTTCTAAGACTACATACTCATCCATAAATCCAATAAAAAATTCCTTTCTTCTAATCCAAATTGTTTGTTTTTAGAGGCTGACATTACAATCTTCTTTTTAAAAATGTCCTGCAGTTTCATAATTAATATGTCAAGATCTATATTTATTTCTTTTGTTTTTTAAACCCACTTTGGACTTTTTAGATCTCAGGATTTGAGTCTCTCAATAATTCTGGAAAGTTCTCAGCCTTTATTTCTTCAAATATTGCTTCTTTCTTATTCTACCACCTTTTAAAATTCCAACTAGATACACATTAGACTGTTTCATTCTGTTCTTTCAGTTTCTTAGCCCCTTTTATCTTTAAGTATTCCTTGACTATATTCCAAGGAATATTTTCAGGTATATTTTCTAGTTTATTGACTCTTTATTTGTGTCTAATCTGTTTAATCAATATACGGAGCTATAATTTCAACAATATGCTTTTCATTGCTAGATATTCTATTTGGATCTTTTTCATATCCATTTGTTCTTTGTTCATGTCTTCAATCTTTTTAGAACACTACCCAAACATATTAAAATCAGCTGTTGTATATGTCATTTGTGATTGTCCTAATACATAAAGTCTTTGCAAGTTGGTTTCTGCTGTCTGTTCCCTTTTGTCTCTCTCAACATGGTGCCTACTATTCTTGTTTGCTTAACAAATCTTGGCTGCAAATAACTAATTCATCTGGGAAATTTTTTTTGTTTAAATGTTTTGCAGCTTGGGATGCAGTTCATAAGATTCATCAAGATAAGATTTGAGTTTGTCTTTCCAATATGACTTGGGATACTGGCAACCTACAACCATTTTATATTTAATTCTCTATTTCAGGCTTTTGGAAGCACACAGGTAGTGAGTATGATTTCAACCTGCAAAGATTTGTGGGGGCTGATTTTCATGTTGTTGTTGTTCAGTCAGTGGGTCGTGTGCAACTCTATAGCCTGTAACATGCCAGGCTTTCCTGTCCTTCACAATCTCCCTGAGTTTGCTCAAATTCATGCCCACTGAGTCAGTAATGCTATCTAGCCAGCTCATCCTCTGTCACCCCCCTTCTCTCCCTGCCCTCAATCTTTTCCAACATCAGGGTCTTTTCCAATGAGTTGGCTCTTCGCATCAGGTGGCCAAGTAGTGGAGCTTCAGCTACAGCATCATTCCTTCCAAAGAAATCCCAGGGCTGATCTCCTTCAGAATGGACTGGTTGGATCTCCTTGCAGTCCAAGGGACTCTCAAGAGTCTTCTCCAGCACCACAATTCAAAAGCATCAATCCTTAAGCACCCAGCCTTGTTTATGGTCCAAATCTCACATCTGTTCATGACTACTGGAAAAACAACTCTGACTGTAAGAACCTTTGTCAGTAAAGTAATGTCTCTGCTTTCTAATACATTGTCTAGGTTTATCATAGCTTTCCTTCCAAGAAATAAGTGTCTTTCAAACTTCGTGCCTGCAGTATCAACCACAGTGAGTTTGGAGCCCAAGAAAATAAAGTCTGTCACTGTTTCCATTGTTTCCCCATTTGTCATGAAGTGATGGGACCAGATGCCATGATCTTAGTTTCTTGAATGTTGAGCTTTAAGCCAGCTTTTTCACTCTCTTCTTTCACCCTCATCAGGAGGCTCTTTAGTTCCTCTTTGGTTCCTGCCATTAGAGTGGTAACATTTGCAAATCTACGGTTGTTGATATTTCTCCTGGCAATCTTGATTCCAGCTTGTGAGTCATCCAGCCTGGCATTTCGCATGAAGTACCCTGCATATAAGTTAAATAAGCAGGGTGACAATATACAGCCTTGATGTACTACTCCTTTCCCAATTTTGAACCAGTCTATTGTTCTATGTACAGTTCTAGCTGTTGCTTCTTGACCTGCATACAGGTTTTTCAGGAGGTAGGTAAGATCTAGTATTCCCATCTCTTTAAGAATTTTCCACAGTTTGTTGTGATCTACACAGACAAAGTCATTAGCACAGTCAATGAAGCAGAAGGAGATGTTTTTCTAGAATTCCCTTGTTTTTTCTATGATTCAACAGATTGGCAATTGGCAATTTGATCTCTGGTTCCTCTGCCTTCTCTAAATCCAGCTTGTACATCTGAAAGTTCTCAGTTCAGGTACAATTGAAACTTAGCTTGAAAGATTTTGAGTATTACCTTGCTAGAATGTGAAATGAGTATTACCTTGTTAGCATGTGAAATGAATATGGTAGTTTGAATATTCTTTCTCATTGACTTTCTTTGGGACTGGAATGAAAACTGACCTTTTCCAGTCCTGTGGCCACTGCTGAGTTTTCCAAATTGTTGGCATATATTGAGTGCAGCACTTTTTAAAAAATATAAATTTATTTAATTGGAGGCGAATTACTTTACAATATTGTATTGGTTTTGCCATACATCAACATGAATCCACCATGGGTGTACATGTGTTCCGCATCCTGAACCCCCCTCCCACCTCCATCCCCATACCATCCCTTTGGGTCATCCCAGTGCACCAGCCCCGAGCATCCTGTATCATGCATCGAACCTGGACTGGCCATTTGTTTCACATATGATATTATACATGTTTCAATGCCATTCTCCCAAATCATCCCACCCTTACCCTCTCCTATAGAGCCCAAAAGACTGTTCTATACATCTGTGTCTCTTCTGCTGTCTTGCATACAGGGTTATCATTACCATCTTTCTAAATTCCATATATCTGCATTAGTATACTGTATTAGTGTTTTTCTTTCTGGCTTACTTCATTCTGTATAATAGGCTCCAGTTTCATCCACCTCATTAGAACTGATACAGATGTATTCTTTTTAATGGCTGAGTAATACTCCATTGTGTATATGTACCACAGCTTTCTTATTCATTCATCTGCTGATGGACATCTAGGTGTGAAATGGTACCTCACTGTGGTTTTGATTTGCATTTCTCTGATGATGAGTGATGTTGAACATCTTTTCATGTGTTTGTTAGCCATCTATATGTCTTCTTTGGAGAAATGTCTGTTTAGATCTTTGGCCCATTTTTTGATTGGGTCGTTTATTTTTCTGGAATTGAGCTGTAGGAGTTGCTTGTATATTTTTGAGATTAATTCTTTGTCAGTTGCTTCATTTGCTATTATTTTCTCCCATTCTGAAGGCTGTCTTTTCACCTTGCTTATAGTTTCCTTTGTTGTGCAGAACATTTTAAGTTTAATTAGGTCCCATTTGTTTATTTTTGCTTTTATTTCCAATATTCTGGGAGGTGGGTCATAGAGGATCCTGCTGTGATTTATGTCAGAGAGTGTTTTGCCTATGTTCTCCTCTAGGAGTTTTATAGTTTTTGGTCTTATGTTTAGATCTTTAATCCATTTTGAGTTTATTTTTGTGTATGGTGTTAGAAAGGGTTCTAGTTTCATTCTTTTACAAGTGGTTGACCAATTTTCCCAGCACCACTTGTTAAAGAGATTGTCTTTTCTCCATTGTATATTCTTGCCTCCTTTGTCAAAGATAAGGTGTCCATATGTGCGTGGGTTTACTCTGGGCTTTCTATTTTGCTCCATTGATCTATATTTCTGTCTTTGTGTCAGTACCATACTGTCTTGATGACTGTGGCTTTGTAGTAGAGCTTGAATTCAGGCAGGTTGATTCCTCCAGTTCCATTCTTCTTTCTCAAGATTGCTTTGGCTATTTGAGGTTTTTTGTATTTCCATACAAGTTGTGAAATTATTTGTTCTAGCTCTGTGAAAAATACTGTTGGTAGGTTGATAGGGATTGCATTGAATCTATAGATTGCTTTGCGTAGTATATTCATTTTCACTATATTGATTCTTCTGATCCATGATCACGGTATATTTCTCCATCTATTAGTGTCCTCTTTGATTTCTTTCACCAGAATTTTATAGTTTTATATATATAGGTCTTTTGTTTCTTTAGGTAGATATACTCCTAAGTACTTTATTCTTTTCTTTGCAATGGTGAATGGAATTGTTTCCTTAACTTCTCTTTCTATTTTCTCATTATTAGTGTATAGGAATGCAAGGGATTTCTGTGTGTTGATTTTATATCCTGCAACTTTACTATATTCACTGATTAGTTCTAGTAATTTTCTGGTGGAGTCTTTAGGGTTTTATATGTAGAGGATCATGTCATCTGCAAACAGTGAGAGTTTTACTTCTTCTTTTCCAATTTGGATTCCTTTTATTTCTTTTTCTGCTCTGATTGCTGTGGCCAAAACTTCCAAAACTATGTTGAATAGTAGTGGTGAAAGTGGGCACCCTTGTCTTGTTCCTGACTTTAGGGCAAATGCTTTCAATTTTTCACCATTGAGGATAATGTTTGCTGTGGGTTTTTCATATATAGCTTTTATTATGTTGAGGTATGTTCCTTCTATTCCTGCTTTCTGGAGAGTTTTTATCATAAATGGATGTTGAATTTTGTCAAAGGCTTTCTCTGCATCTATTGAGATAATCACATGGCTTTTATTTTTCAATTTGTTAATATGGTGTATTACATTGATTGATTTATGGGTATTGAAGAATCCTTGCATCCCTGGGATAAAGCCCACTTGGTCATGACGTATGATCTTTTTAATGTTTTGTTGGATTCTGATTGCTAGAATCTTGTTAAGGATTTTTGCATCTATGTTCATCAGTGATATTGGCCTGTAGTTTTCTTTTTTGTGTGTGGTGTCTTTGTCATGTTTTGGTATTAGGGTGATGGTGGCCTCATAGAATGAGTTTTGAAGTTTACCTTCCTCTGCAATTTTCTGGAAGAGTTTGAAGAGGATAGGTGTTAGCTCTTCTCTAAATTTTTGGTAGAATTCAGCTGTGAGGACGTCTGGACCTGGGCTTTTGTTTGCTGGAAGATTTCTGATTACAGTTTCAATTTTCATACTTGTGATGGGTCTGTTAAGATTTTTTATTTCTTCCTGGTTCAGTTTTGGAAAGTTGTACTTTTCTAATAATTTGTCCATTTCTTCCAAGTTGTCCATTTTATTGGCATATAATTGCCTATAGTAGTCGCTTATGATCCTTTGTATTTCTGTGTTGTCTGTTGTGATCTTTCCATTTTCAGTTCTAATTTTATTGATTTGATTTTTTTTCCTTTGTTTCTTGATGAGTCTGGCTAATGGTTTGTCAATTTTATTTATCCTCTCAAAGAACCAGCTTTTGGCTTTGTTGATTTTTGCTATGGTCTATTTTGTTTCTTTTGCATTTATTTCTGCCCTAATTTTTTTTTTTTGGGGGGGGAGGAAGAAGGAGGGTGATGGTGGGGAGGATATATGTAAATTCTTAGCTAATGGATTTCTATTTTTAATCATAAAGAGCATTTTAAAAATCATGTTTAATTCATCTTATATTGGAGATTTGCAGATTTGGAGATTGATTACAGTAATAACCAATTAGTGTGTGATAATAAGACTAGAAAAGCAACTGAAGATGAGAAGTTCAGGGAACTGAAAGTCCAGTTTGGGTGTTCTCTCATCTTACACAGATCTTGGCATTTTGTAGTTGTAGGTCTATCTTTACAACAATGTGTTATTTAGGACATGATCACATTTATCACTGCTTCCTCCCTAATGCCCAGAATGGTACCTGACCGATAAAATACTCAATAAACATTTACAGAATGAACAAATAAGTCTATTTTTTTTTTTAAATTCTGAAAATTATTCCTGAATTGAGAGCTGCATCCTGGGACACCACTGTCTTCACTCCTCTTGGACCACTTCTTGTTAGTGGCCTTGTGGATAGTAAGATTTACTGCTGCTGTGGATGCTGTGAGAAGCACTCTTTGTAATTCTCTACTGGAAGAAACACAAGTTGGAATCAAGATTGCTGGGAGAAATATCAATAATCTCAGATATGCAGATGACACCACCCTTATGGCAGGAAGTGAAGAGGAACTCAAAAGCCTCTTGATGAAAGTGAAAGTGGAGAGTGAAAAGGTTGGCCTAAAGCTCAACATTCAGAAAACGAAGATCATGGCATGTGGTCCCATCACTTCATGGGAAATAGATAGGGAAACAGTGGAAACAGTGTCAGACTTTCTTTTTCTGGGCTCCAAAATCACTGTAGATGGTGACTGCAGCCATGAAATGAAAAGACGCTTACTCCTTGGAAGGAAAGTTATGACCAACCTAGATAGCATATTGAAAAGCAGAGACATGACTTTGCCAACAAAGGTCCGTCTAGTCAAGGCTATCGTTTTCCCGGTGGTCATGTATGGCTGTGAGAGCTGGACTGTGAAGAAGGCTGAGCGCCGAAGAATTGATGCTTTTGAACTGTGGTGTTGGAGAAGACTCTTGAGAGTCCCTTGGACTGCAAGGAGATCCACCCAGTCCATTCTGAAGGAGATCAGCCCTGGGATTTCTTTGGAAGGAATGATGCTAAAGCTGAAACTCCAGTATTTTGGCCACCTCATGCGAAGAGTTGACACATTGGAGAAGACTCTGATGCTGGGAGGGATTGGGGGCAGGAGGAGAAGGGGACGACAGAGGATGAGATGGCTGGATGGCATCACTGACTTGATGGATGTGCGTCTCAGTGACCTCCGTGGGCTGGCGATGGACAGGGAGGCCTGGCGTGCTGCGATTCATGGGGTCACAAAGAGTCGGACATGATCTGATCTGATCTGATGGTAATTAGTATAGGGGGTTGCTGAGGAAGTAATTCACTCCCTTACACAGTATTCCATCCATTAGGACCCACAAGGGAAACTTTTCTGGAATTTCATTGCTAGGAAGACCTGTGACTCTCCTGAGTGAACTAACAATTTGTGAGGCTCATAAGTGAATGTGTTTTCCTCTTTGCTTTGTCTATTACAGCCAGATTTGTATAAGTGTGAGTGGGGTATTAAAATCTCTCACTATTATTGTGTTATTATTAATTTCTCCTTTCATACTTGTTAGTATTTGTCTTACATATTTCGGTGCTCCTATGTTGGGTGCATATATATTTATAATTGTTGTGTCCTCTTCTTAGATTGTTCCTTAGATCATTATGTAGTGACCTTCTTTGTCTCCTTTTCAGAGCCTTTGTTTTAAAGTGTATTTTATCTGATATGAGTATTGCTACTACTGCTTCCTTTTGGTTCCTATTTGCATGTAAAATCTTTTTCCAACCCTTCACTTTCAGTCTGTATGTGTCTCCTGTTTTGAGGTGGGTCTCTTGTAGACAACATATGTAGGGGTCTTGTTTTTGTATCCATTCGGCCAGTCTTTGTCTTTTGGTTGGGGCATTCAGCCCATTAACGTTTAAGGTAATTATTGATAAGTATGATCCTGTTGCCATTTACTTTATTGTTTTGGGTTCAAATTCATTACACCCTTTTTATGTTTCCTGACTAGAGAATGTCCTTTAGTTTTTGTTGGAGAGCTGGTTTGGTGCTGCTGAATTCTCTCAGCTTTTGCTTGTCTGTAAAACTTTTGATTTCTCCTTCATATATGAATGAGATCCTTGCTGGGTACAATAATCTGGGCTGTAGGTTATTTTCTTTCATCACTTTAAGTATGTCTTGCCATTCCCTTCTGGCTTGGAGAGTTTCTATTGAAAGATCAGCTGTTATCCTTATGGGAATTCCCTTGTGTATTATTTGTTGTTTTTCCCTTGCTGCTTTCAATATTTGTTCTTTATGTTTGATCTTTGTTAATTTGATTAATATGGGTCTTGGGGTGTTTTGCCTTGGGTTTATTCTGTTTGGGACTCTCTGGATTTCTTGGACTTGGTTGATTATTTCCTTCCCCATTTTAGGGAAGTTTTCAACTATTATCTCCTCAAGTATTTTCTCATGGTCTTTCTTTTTATCTTCTTCTGGGACTCCTATGATTCGAATGTTGTAGCATTTAATATTGTCCTGGAGGTCTCTGAAATTGTCCTCATTTCTTTTAATTCATTTTTCTTTTTCCTCCTCTGATTCATTTATTTCTATCATTCTATCTTCTAATTCACTAATCTTATCTTCTGCCTCTGTTATTCTATTGTTTGTTGCCTCCAGAGTGTTTTTTATATCATTTATTGCATTATTCATTATATATTGACTCTTTTTTATTTCTTCTAGGTCCTTGTTAAACCTTTCTAGCATCTTCTCAATTCTTGTTTCCAGGCTATTTATCTGTTATTCCATTTTGATTTCAAGATTTTGGATTAATTTCACTATCATTATTCGAAATTCTTTATCAGGTAGATTCCCTATCTCTTCCTCTTTTGTTTGGTTTGGTGGGCATTTATCCCATTCCTTTACCTGCTGGGTATTCCTCTGTCTCTTCATCTTGTTTAAATTGCTGAGTTTGGGGTGTGTATTCTGGCAGTTTGTGGGGTTCTCTTTATTGTGGTGTTTCCTCACTGTGTGTGGGTTTGTACAGGTGGCTTGTCAAGGTTTCTAGGTTAGGGAAGCTTGTGTCAGTGTTCTGGTGGGTGGAGCTGGATTTCTTCTCTCTGGAATGCAATGAAGTGTCCAGTAATGAGTTATGAGATGTCTATGGTTTTGGGTGGCTTTGGGCAGCCTGTATATTGGAGCTCAGGGCTGTGTTCCTGTGTTGCTGGAGAATTTGCTTGATATGTCTTACCCTGGATCTTGTTGGTCCTTGTATAGTGCTTGGTTTCAGTGTAGGTATGAAGGCATTTGATGAGCTCCATGGATTTTTAGTTTATTGCCTGTCTCTTCCAAGGCAGTTCCCTCTGTAATAGCTTCTTCTGTTTGCTGATGTCTTCAATGTCTGATTTCTGTCCTGATACAGAGTGGGTGGTGGTGGACACCCAGGTCTAAGCCGCTCAGGTTCAGTCACTCGGGTAGTCCTCAGAAGCACAGACTCAGTTGAGCCTGCGTTTTGTGCCTTTCCCAGGTCCAAGCAGCGCAGGTGATGGTGTTTAGTGAGCGCAGCTGCTGCAACTTATCACCTCCCCGCCGCTCGGTTTTCTGGGTATACCACCAGTGCACCTTCTCAGGCAGATGTTAACCATCCAGAGCACCAAGAAGCCTTAGTTAGCAAAGAAGCCTGCTCAGTTTTGTAGATAATATCTCTCTGGGGCTGTGATTGCCCGCTTCCAGCTCTGGCTGCCTGTCACCGGAGGGGGATGGTCTGCAGCCGGCTATCTCTATACAGTCCTTTGTTCCGTGCGTAGGCCTGGTAATGTCTTAGGTTAGAGTTGGCTTTTCGCGTGGTAGATATCCCACAGTCTGGTTTGCTAACCCAAATTATTTCACTCAGGTAGCACTCGGGATATTCAGACCAGATTCTTACTCTAAGCGATGCAGCCTGCCTGCACCTCCTTGCCCAGCCCCTGCTTGCTAATGGTGGATGCTGGCATCTGTGCTGCTTCTCCACTGAAGGAGTTACTGCAGGGCTCGTAATCTCCTTTCAAAGACAATGGGTTGTCTTTCTAGGTGCCTGATGTCCTCTACCAGCATTCATAAGTTGTTTTGTGGAATTTACTCGGTGTTCAAATGTTCTTTTGATGAATTTGTGGAGGAGAGAGTATTCTCCCTGTCCTACTTGTCCACCATCTTAGCTCCTCCTCTATTTCTGCCCTAATTTTTAAGATTTCTTTCCTTCTATTAACCCTGGGGTTCTTCATTTCTCCCTTTTCTAATTGCTTTAGGTGTAGAGTTAGGTTATTTGTTTGACTTTTTCCTTTTTTCTTGAGATATGCCTGTATTGCTATGAACCTTCCCCTTAGTACTGGTTTTGCAGTGTCCCACAGGTTTTGGGTTGTTGTGTTTTCATTTTCATTCGTTTCCATACATATTTTGATTTCTTTTTTGATTTCTTCTGTGATTTGTTGGTTATTCAGCACCGTGTTTTTCTGCCTCCATATGTTGGAATTTTTAATAGTTTTTCTCCTACAATTGAGATCTAATCTTACTGCATTGTGGTCAGAAAAGATGCTTGGAATGATTTCAATTTTTTTGAATTTACCAAGGCTAGATTTATGGCCCAGGATGTGATCTATCCTGAAGAAGGTTCTGTGTGCGCTTGAGAAAAAGGTTGTCATTTACTTTATTGTTTTGGGTTCGAGTTTATACACCCTTTTTTGTGTTTCCTGTCTAGAGAAGATCCTTTAGCATTTGCTGGAGAGCTGGTTTGGTGGTGCTGAATTCGCTCAGCTTTTGCTTGCTTGTCTGTAAAGCTTTTGATTTCTCCTTCATATTTGAATGAGATCTTTGCTGGGTACAGTAATCTGGGCTGTAAGTTATTTTCTTTCATCACTTTAAGTATGTCCTGCCATTCCTTCCTGGTCTGAAGAGTTTCTATTGAAAGATCAGCTGTTATCCTTATGGGAATCCCCTTGTGTGTTATTTGTTGTTTTTCCCTTGCTGCTTTTAATATTTGTTCTTTGTGTTTGATCTTTGTTAATTTGATTAATATGGGTCTTGGGGTGTTTCGCCTTGGGTTTATCCTGTTTGTGACTCTCTGGGTTTCTTGGACTTGGTTGATTATTTCCCTCCCCATTTTAGGGAAGTTTTCAACGATTATCTCCTCAAGTATTTTCTCATGGTCTTTCTTTTTGTCTTCTTCTTCTGGGACTCCTATGATTCGAATGTTGGGGTGTTTAACATTGTCCCAGAGGTCTCTGAGATTGTCCTCATTTCTTTTAATTCGTTTTTCTTTTTTCCTCTCTGATTCATTTCTTTCTACCATTCTATCTTCTACCTCACTAATTCTATCTTCTGCCTCCGTTATTCTACTATTTGTTGCCTCCAGAGTGTTTTTCATATCATTTATTGCATTATTCATTATATATTGACTCTTTTTTATTTCTTCTAGGTCCTTGTTAAACCTTTCTAGCATCTTCTCAATTCTTGTCTCCAGGCTATTTATCTGTGATTCCATTTTGATTTCAAAATTTTGGATCATTTTAGTATCATTATTTGGAATTCTTTATCAGGTAGATTCCCTATCTCTTCCTCTTTTGTTTGGTTTGGTGGGCATTTATCCTGTTCCTTTACCTGGTGGGTATTCCTCTATCTCTTCATCTTGTTTATATTGCTGTGTTTGGGGTGGCCTTTCTGTATTCTGGCAGTTTGTGGAGTTCTCTTTATTGTGGAGTTTCCTTGCTGTGGGTGGGGTTGTATGGGTGGTTTGTCAAGGTTTCCTGGTTAGGGAAGCTTGTGTCAGTGTTCTGGTGGGTGGACCTGGATTTCTTCTCTCTGGAGTGCAGTGAAATGTCCAGTAATGAGTTATGAAATGTCAATGGATTTGGAGTGACTTTGGGCAGCCTGTATATTGAAGTTCAGGGTTATGTTCCTGTGTTGCTGGAGAATTTGCGTGGCATGTCTTGCTCTGGAACTTGTTGGTCCTTGGGTAATGCTTGGTTTCAGTGTAAGTATGGAGGCATTTGGAATAGCTCCACTGGAATTCCATCACCTCCACTAGCTTTGTTCGTAGTGATGCTTTCTAAGGCCCACTTGACTTCACATTCCAGGATGTCTGGCTCTAGGTCAGTGATCACACCATCATGATTATCTGGGTCCTGAAGCTCTTTTTTGTACAGTTCTGTGTATTCTTGCCACCTCTTCTTAATATCTTCTGCTTCTGTTAGGTCCATACCATTTCTGTCCTTTATCGAGCCCATTTTTGCATGAAATATTCCTTTGGTATCTCTGATTTTCTTGAATAGATCCCTAGTCTTTCCCATTCTGTTGTTTTCCTCTATTTCTTTGCATTGATCGCTGAAGAAGGCTTTCTTATCTCTTCTTGCTATTCTTTGGAACTCTGCATTCAGATGTTTATGTCTTTCCTTTTCTCCTTTGCTTTTTGCTTCTCTTCTTTTCACAGCTATTTGCAAGGCCTCCCCAGACAGCCATTTTGCTTTTTTGCATTTCTTTTCCATGGGGATGGTCTTGATCCCTGTCTCCTGTACAATGTCACAAACCTCATAGTTCATCAGGCACTCTATCTATCAGATCTAGGCCCTTAAATCTATTTCTCACTTCCACTGTATAATCATAAGGGATTTGATTTAGGTCATACCTGAATGGTCTAGTGGTTTTCCCTACTTTCTTCAATTTCAGTCTGAATTTGGCAATAAGGAGTTCATGGTCCGAGCCACAGTCAGCTCCTGGTCTTGTTTTTGCTGATTGTATAGAGCTTCTCCATCTTTGGCTGCAAAGAATATAATCGATCTGATTTCGGTGTTGACCATCTGGTGATGTCCATGTATAGAGTCTTCTCTTGTGTTGTTGGAAGAGGGTATTTGCTATGACCAGTGCATTTTCTTGGCAAAACTCTGTTAGTCTTTGCCCTGCTTCATTCCGTGTTCCAAGGCCAAATTTGCCTGTTACTCCAGGTGTTTCTTGACTTCCTACTTTTGCATTCCAGTCCCCTATAATGAAAAGGACATGTTTTTTGGGTGTTAGTTCTAAAAGGTCTTGTAGGTCTTCATAGAACCATTCCACTTCAGCTTCTTCAGCGTTACTGGTTGGGGCATAGATTTGGATTACTGTGACATTGAATGGTTTGCCTTGGAAATGAACAGAGATCATTCTGTCGTTTTTGAGATTGCATCCAAGTACTGCATTTCGGACTCTTTTGTTGACCATGATGGCCACTCCATTTCTTCTGAGGGATTCCTGCCTGCAGTAGTAGATATAATGGTCCTCTGAGTTAAATTCACCCATTCCAGTCCATTTTAGTTTGCTAATTCCTAGAATGTCAACATTCACTCTTGCCATCTCTTGTTTGACCACTTCCAATTTGCCTTGATTCATGGACCTGACATTCCAGGTTCCTATGCAATATTGCTCTTTACAGCATCGGATTTTGCTTCTATCACCAGACACATCCACAGCTGGGTATTCTTTTTGCTTTGGCTCCATCCCTTCCTTTTTTCTGGAGTTATTTCTCCACTGATCTCCAGTAGGATATTGGGCCCCTACTGACCTGGGGAGTTTCTCTTTCAATATCCTATCATTCTGCCTTTTCATACTGTTCATGGGGTTCTCAAAGCAAGAACACTGAAGTGGTTTGCCATTCCCTTCTCCAGCAGACCACACCCTGTCAGATCTCTCCACCATGACCCGCCCATCCTGGGTTGCCCCACGGGCATGGCTTAATTCATTGAATTAGACAAGGCTGTGGTCCTGGTGTGATTAGATTGACTAGTTTTCTGTGAGTATGGTTTCAGTGTATTTGCCCTCTGATGCCCTCTTGCAAAATGAGGGCATCATCCTGAAAGATGATGCTGTGAAAATGCTGCACTCAATATGCCAGCAAATTGGGAAAACTCAGCAGTGGCCACAAGATTGGAAAAGGTCAGTTTTCATCCAAATCCCAAAGAAAGGCAATGCCAAAGAGTGCTCAAACTACCGCACAATTGCACTCATCTCACACGCTAGTAAAGTAATGCTCAAAATTCTCCAAGCCAGGCTTCAGCAATATGTGAACCCTGAACTTCCTGATGTTCAAGCTGGTTTTAGAAAAGGCAGAGGAACCAGAGATCAAATTGCCAACATCCACTGGATCATGGAAAAAGCAAGAGAGTTCCAGAAAAACATCTATTTCTGCTTTATTGACTATGCCAAAGCCTTTGACTGTGTAGATCACAATAAACTGTGGAAAATTCTGAAAGAGATGGGAATACCAGACCACCTGATCTGCCTCTTGATAAATCTGTATGCAGGTCAGGAAGCAACAGTTAGAACTGGTCATGGAACAACAGACTGATTCCAAATAGGAAAAGAAGTATGTCAAGGCTGTATATTGTCACCATATTTATTTAACTTATATGCAGTGTACATCATGAGAAATGCTGGACTGGAAGAAACACAAGTTGGAATCAAGATTGCTGGGAGAAATATCAATAACCTCAGATATGCAGATGACACCACCCTTATGGCAGAAAGTGAAGAGGAACTAAAAAGCCTCTTGATGAAAGTGAAAGTGGAGAGTGAAAAGGTTGGCTTAAAGCTCAACATTCAGAAAACGAAGATCATGGTATCTGGTCCCATCACTACATGGGAAATAGATGGAGAAACAGTGGAAACCGTGTCAGACTTTCTTTTTCTGGGCTCCAAAATCACTGCAGATGGTGACTGCAGCCATGAAATTAAAAGACGCTTACTCCTTGGAAGGAAATTTATGACCAACCTAGATAGCATATTCAAAAGCAGAGACATCTCTTTGCCAACAAAGGTTCGCCTAGTCAAGGCTATGGTCTTTCCTGTGGTCATGTATGGATCTGAGAGCTGGACTGTGAAGAAGGCTGAGTGCCGAAGAATGGATGCTTTTGAACTGTGGTGTTGGAGAAGACTCCTGAGAGTCCCTTGGACTGCAAGGAGATCCAACCAGTCCATTCTGAAGGAGATCAGCCCTGGGATTTCTTTGGAAGGAATGATGCTAAAGCTGAAACTCCAGTATTTTGGCCACCTCATGCGAAGAGTTGACTCATTGGAGAAGACTCTGATGCTGGGAGGGATTGGGGGCAGGAGGAGAAGGGGACGACAGAGGATGAGATGGCTGGATGGTATCACTGACTCGATGAATGTGAGTCTGAGTGACGTCCAGGAGTTGGTGATGGACAGGGAGGCCTGGCGTGCTACAGTTCATGGGGTCGCCAAGAGTCGGACATGACTGATCGACTGATCTGATCTGATGGAGGCATTTGATGAGCTCTTGTCAATTAATGTTCCCTGCAGTCAGGAGTTCTCTGGTGCTCTCAGGATTTGGACTTAAGCCTCCGGCTTCTGGTTTTCAGTCTTCTTTTTACAGTAGCCTCAAGACTTCTCCATCTCCTTTTGAAAACAATGGGCTGCTTTTCTGGGTGCCTGATGTCCTCTGCTGGCATTCAGAAGTTGTTTTGTGGAATTTACTCAGCATTCAAATGTTCTTTTGATGAATTTGTGGGGGAGAAAGTGGTCTCCCCATCGTATTCCTCTGCCATCTTAGGACTACCACCCGAGTGCAGCACTTTAAAAGCATCATCTTTTAGGATTTTAAACGGCTCAGCTGGAATCCCATCACCTCCACTAGTTTTTGTTTGTTTTTTTTTTCACAGTAAAGCTTCCTGCGGCCCACTTGACCTCATACTCCAGGATGTCTGGCTCTAGGTGAGTGACCAAACCATTGTGGTTATCTGGTCATTAAGATTTTTTCTGTATAGTTTTTCTGTGTATTCTTGGCACGTCTTCTTAATCTCTTCTGCTTCTGTTAGGTCCTCGCCATTTCTGTTCTTTATTGTGCCCATCTTTGCATGAAATGTTCCTTTAGTATCTCCAATTAAAGAGATCTCTAGTCTTTTTCATTCTATTGTTTTCCTCTATTTATTTGCATTGTTCACTTAAGAAGGCTTTCTTATCTCTTCTTGCTATTCTATGGATCTCTGCATTCAGTTGGGTATATCTTTCATTTTCTCCTTTGCTTTTCACTTCTTTTCTCAGCTATATATAAGGCCTCATCAGACAACCACTTTGCCTTCTTCCATTTCTTTTTCTTTGGGATGGTTTTGGTCACTACCTCCTGTACGATGTTAGGAACCTCTGTCCATAGTTCTTGAGACATTTTGTCTACCAGATCTAATTCCTTGAATCTATTTGTCACATATGTGAGATGTGAGGTGGGGAAACCAAAGGGAATAAAACAACACATTGAACTGAATAATTCAAAATGTTGATCACACTAAAACCACAGAGCCAGAGACTAAACATAAAGTCAGCTTCTTTAAATGCTTTAGAACAAGCACTGACCCAAGAACAAGAAGACCTGGATTCTATCAGGTTGAGTCATATAAAAGTGTTATTTTTATAGGTCAAAATTCCGTAGTGCCAGTTTCATAGTGCTCAACCCACAGTTCCTGCTACACCACTCTGTGGTGATCTTTGGGATTTGGATAGGGCTTTCACATCTGTCCAGCTGGTCATGCCTACTTGCCTAGTTTGTGGGGTTTCTGCAAGGACCTATACAAATTATACAACATTTTATTGAGTGTCTGCTCATGAGTAGTTGCTTGGAAAACAAAAGATGACTAAGGTATAATGTTCGTTCCCAAGGAGCTAACAGCCAATGGGGGAAACAAAGAGAAACGTTGGATATGATAAGCAAGTAAGGAAGGAAGCAATGAATTCTATTGGATTGGTAGACAAAATTGTTTCAATTGAGCTCTAAAGGTTAAGTAGAAGTTTCCCATGTAAAGGGAAAGAGACAAATTTAGCAAGAGGAACAACTTAAACAAGGCATGCAGGTGTGAAAGCGCATGGTAACTTGAGGAAGAGTAAATCATCCAGTGGGTCTAAAATGTACAGGGTAATGAGGAAGGGGGTGTGTGAGACCAGAAAGTTTGAAAGGGTGGGTCACACCAGGGTATAAAAGTGATTGGATAAGATGCATCTAGAGGCGCTGTAAGAAAGCATAGAGTGTTTTACAAATGCTGTTATTTACCTTGAATACATAAAAGAAAGTTTCCCTGAAAACTCACATCATCCCTTTCCTGAAAACTCACAAAAGGTTTGGCTTGAGTCATAGACTGATTTGCCAGGTTTCTTAATACAGTGTTTCCTGTCCCTAGGAGGCACGTAGAAATTTTCAGAGTGGTGGGGAATGGAGAACAGGAAGTGATTCAGTTTGAGTGCTATCTCATTGTTGCCCCCTTCCTCCATACCAGTGAGTCTGATCTCCCCCAAGAAAGAATTAAAGCCACCACAACCAATGGAGGAGAGGGTCAGTATGAGCACACTTCCCTCTTATCTTTTCCCTTCTGCTTCCCTGTAAAATCTTTCAGAATTAAGGCATTCAGCGTTGCTAAGCTTGGTCATATTTTCCATTTCCCCTCTCTCCTACCAGCCAGGATCAATTTTGGGGTGCTGACTTCTTTCAATAATTTTCTGGTACCCAACAATGAGTTAATATAATTCCACCATACCCTCAGAGTTCCTCTGCACAAACAAGAACATGCAAGCCTGACAACACAGTGAATGGAATCGAAGGCCCACAAATTCAATTTCACCTTATTCTACCAATGGCTCCCATGGAATAAGAGAAAGAACCAAATGGACTTGATTTCAAATTCTGCCTTTGCTGCTTACTGACTATGTGGCCTTTTGCAAGACAGTTAATCACTCTGAGTCTCTATTTCCTCACTTCTAAAATGGAGGAAATAATATCAAATACTGGTGATACGGTGACTATTATAAACAATGTATGTAAAACATCTGATCCACAGAAGATGCCCAAGATACTGTAACTGTTATCACCATCAATGTCATCACCACCACCATCATTATTAAGAGTCTGAACTAATGCAGACTCCCTGCTGGTCTCATTCCTTCTCTCTTCCTGCCCTCCATCTGTTCCTCACATGGCAGCCAGAGCACTCTTTAAAAAGACTAAGTCATATTCCACGTTACTTAAAACCCTTCTTTGGCTTCTCATTGCACTTTGAATGAAATACAACTCCTTCCCCTGGCCTCCAGGGCCCAGGCCTACTTGGTTTCTTCCTCCTTCCTTCTCCAACCCTATTACATTATACTCTCCCAATTGCCCAATCTACTCCAGCCACATTGGTGCTCTTAGTTCCCTAAAAACTGCAAGTTCTGTCAGGGCCTTTGCCCCTGGAATTTTCTCTCTCCAGAAGTCATCTTCTGTCCCCTCTTGGCTGTATGTTCTTCACACCTTTTGGGCACAGCTTAAATGCCACTTTCTCTGACTGCACTATCTTAGTACCATTCTAGTCCTTAAACTTCCTCATCAATCTAATTCTTATTTATCATATTCATAAATGATTTATTTGTATGGTTATTTTCTCAAAAAATGTCTCCCCCAAAAAGAATAAACTCCAAGAGGGCAGGAAGAAATTTGCTTTATTCACTACTGTATCCCTAGCACCTAGCTGAGCACTAGAAAATTGTTTGATTTATTACTGTTATTCTTAGCACTCTGTGCAGATACAAATCCATGCTACTTGTGAACTCAGGACCTCAGAGAGGTTGGGATTTCCCTATAATGATTACTAGCTATATTTCTTTTCAAAGCATTTAACTACTTTCTAAGACATCAAAGATTAAACTTTCTATTTTCTGTATCATCCAAATTTTCCATAATGAACATATATTTTTAATAAAAATTTCTCTTAAACTCTGCATTTTAACAAGACTCCTCACTCCAATTTGATTAAATTCATTTATTTTAAAAGTAAAATCCACAAAGAGGAAAGAAAGACCAGCAGCCAACTTAACACTCTTAAGGGTATCAGTATTTTGGAAGAGAGAAATTGCTAATCAAAGAGCATCGCCTGACATATAAGAGACATTTACTGATTCAATAAACAATTTTCCATGTGATCAAATGTAGATTATATGACAAAGTAAAATGAAAACTGTTGTGCAGTGTCCCATGGGTTAATGCTGATGGAATACATAGTCCCTGGCAACTAACGGGCACTCACGATTTGTGGAATGTAGATTAATGCAGACTCCCTGCTGGTCTCATTCCTTCTCTCTTCCTGCCCTCCATCTGTTCCTCACATAGCAGCCAGGGCACTCTTTAAAAAACTAAGTCATATTCCACATTACTTAAAACCTTTCTTTGGCTTCCCATTGCACTTTGAATGAAATCCAACTCTGGATTGGATTTCAATCCAATCTGGAGCCTTCAGCCAGCCAAAGAAGCAATCACACACATGGCAACTTTGGAAATGATATCACATACATTTTTGTTTTTGTTGTTGCTCAGAAATGAATTACCAACTAATGAATTTCTATTTGAGATATTATTCCTTGATTAAAATCTCATTTCAGGTTTTTATTTTACTTTTTTGTGATTTAGTGTTAGTCGCTCAGTCGTATCCAACTCTCAGTGACCCTATTGACTGAGGCCAGCCAGGCTCCTCTGTCCATGGAATTCTCCAGGCAAGAATACTGGAATGGGTGGCAATTTCCTTCTCCAGGGTTCAGTGATTGAAATGTATGTCATTTCCTCTGGAATGTTCCTCCCCACTACACGTACACTCTTACCCTCTTCTTTCTCCTTCTTTCTTAAAAAGGTCCTTTTCTTTCCTTGTATTGTCTAAAACATGGCTTTACCCTGTTGACACCACTATTCTTAAACCCACTCTCTTTCATTGTGTGTCCATTTCCCAGCACCAATACAGGAAGCGGCACATTTCTCACTTTCCACTGCCCTTGGTAACCTCAACCCTGGGCCCAACTACTTATGTTAAGTCTTTCCATTCTGTTTACCAGGGATCCCAGCATCCTTTTCTGTTTGAGCTGCCTCCTCTATCATCACCCTCAGTTGACTTCAGTGCCTGTTTTAATGATTCTTTAGTCCTCTGCAGGGCTTTGCTGGTGGCTCAGGTGGTAAAGAACCCGCCTGCAATGCACAGATCACTCACAAAGCCTCATCCTGACCACCATTATCATCAGAACATCTCCACCTCCAAGATAAGAACACTGGAATTCACCTGTTTATAATATAAAACAAGCTTCTGTATTTTTACTTCTCCCACTCCCATTTTTAAAACTTTTAGAGATTGTGCTAAAATGTAACAATAAATATAATACATCTGATCTTCATTCTAATCATTTTAAGTGTATATGAAACACACTGACATTAGTGAGCAACCATCATAATCCAGCTCCAAAATTTTTTTCATCTTCCAAAAATGAAGCTTGATATCCATGAACAGTATTACCCCATTCCCTAGTTAAGTCTTTTAAGCATATTTATATTTCCCTTAATTGCTATAAAGCTTCTCACAACCTACTTTATGAACAAGAATCAGGCCATTTTACAAGATCCTC
The DNA here is from genome assembly GCA_935064755.1 of Tragelaphus eurycerus. NCBI lineage: Eukaryota > Metazoa > Chordata > Mammalia > Artiodactyla > Bovidae > Tragelaphus > Tragelaphus eurycerus. The sequence goes on along the minus strand of CAKXYN010000015.1, from coordinate 12,188,234 downwards.
AAGTTCAAGTTTCTAGACCTGACATCTCACATCTCCCCCATTCTCTCACTTTTCCTCCTCTCCTACACAAAGAAACATGCCTCCTACTTTTCAAAGCTGACCTTTCACTAGTATTCTTTCCCCCTCTCTCTTCTGTCTCCTCTGGGACTTTGATATAGACAACTATTTATATAGTTTTGATATAGAAAACTGTATCAGTTTTCTCTTTCTCGTTCACTACTTTCTCTCTACATTGAAATACACCTAGGAGTTTAATATTCTAATAAAAAAAAATAATAACATGTGTTAAGTTTTACTATGTTCTAGCTATTATGCTTAGTGCTTAAAATGTACCTCCTTATATAATTCTCATAAAAATCCCAGGAGTTCAAAATATTATAAGAAAAAGTGTTATTATGAGGAAACTGAGGCTTTAGAGACATCAAGTAACTTGCCCTAGACTTTTCACCTGACTAGTTAGCAGCATCCTCCCTTCTCCATGCTGCTGTCAAGATACCATTCTCTCTGTGTTTCCCTTTCATTACTATACTTTTTAAAAAGTCTTTCTCCTCTCTTCCTCACACTGTGCAGTACACTATAGTTTCCTACCATGCTTAAAGGACTCTCTCCAAGGCCTCTAATCTGCTAGTTCTCTGCACTGCTCATCAAATGTTCCTTTTTGAGAGGATCTGCTTTCTTAGCCTTCATAATGTGACCTGTTTTTTTTTCTCCTTCTCCTTCCGATCGTCTTTGCTAACTCCTTTTCTTCTCTTACCCCTTAAGTGTAAGAGTCTCCACAGTTCCATCTCGACACAGCTTTCTCTTCCTGCTCCACACTCAGCTGAGCCAATCTCACTTTGCTCCCACATAATCAACAGTTATGCTTTCACAAATGAACAAATCCACATGGCTAAGTCTGGCCTTCTCAACCCACTACCCAGCTCCAGCTCCCTGCTGAAATTTCCATATAATTGTTCCTTAAATTTGAGATACCATTTGCCCCATATTACTCATTACTTGTTCCTGTCAATGAACTCTTCACATGACTTTACTACCCAGACCACTGGCACGAATTTCACTTCCCTTTGCCTTCCCTTCCCCTGTCCAGAGCTGATATACTCACATCCAAAAACAGCTATGGAGGCTCTGTGGTAGACACAACACTGAAGTGCGAATGAACTTTGGTTTTAATCGTGACTCAGCGACTAAAGAGCTATGTGACAATGGAGGTAGGACCAGGGATCTCTGGAGCCCTTTCTCATTCAACATTCAAGGACTCTTATGAAATATGCCTGAAGCACTAATCACCTTCATCCCTGCCTGACTAGTCTCACTAACACTGCCCTAGCTCTATCCTCTCTGCTTTGTGCCTGGGTTATTTAATTGCCTGATGAACTATGGAATGAGGTTCATGACATTGTACAGGAGACAGGGATCAAGACCATGCCCATGGAAAAGAAATGCAAAAAAAGCAAAATGGCTGTCTGGGGAGGCCTTACAAATAGCTGTGAAAAGAAGAGAAGCGAAAAGCAAAGGAGAAAAAGAAAGATATAAATATCTAAATGCAGAGTTCCAAAGAATAGCAAGAAGAGATAAGAAAGCTTTCTTCAGCGATCAATGCAAAGAAATAGAGGAAATCAACAGAATGGAAAAGACTAGGGATCTCTTCAAGAAAATCAGAGATACCAAAGGAACATTTCATGCAAAGATGGGCTCGATAAAGGACAGAAATGGTATGGACCTAACAAAAGCAGAAGATATTAAGAAGAGGTGGCAAGAATACACAGAAGAACTGTACAAAAAAGAGCTTCACGACCCAGATAATCATGATGGTGTGATCACTGACCTAGAGCCAGACATCCTGGAATGTGAAGTCAAGTGGGCCTTAGAAAGCATCACTACAAACAAAGATAGTGGAGGTGACGGAATTCCAGGGGGGCTATTCCAAATCCTGAAAGATGATGCTGTGAAAGTGCTTCACTCAGTATGCCAGCAAATTGGGAAAACTCAGCAGTGGCCACAAGATTGGAAAAGATCAGTTTTCATCCCAATCCCAAAGAAAGGCAATGCCAAAGAATGCTCAAACTACCGCACAATTGCACTCATGTCACACGCTAGTAAAGTAATGCTCCAAATTCTCCAAGCCAGGCTTCAGCAATATGTGAACCGTGAACTTCCTGATGTTTAAGCTGGTTTTCGAAAAGGCAGAGGAACTAGAGATCAAATTGCCAACATCCGCTGGATCATGGAAAAAGCAAGAGAGTTCCAGATCAGATCAGATCAGTCGCTCAGTCATGTCCGACTCTGCGACCCCATGAACTGCAGCACGCCAGGCCTCCCTGTCCATCACCAGCTCCCGGAGGTCGCTCAGACTCATACCCATCAAGTCAGTGATTCCATCCAGCCATCTCATCCTCTGTCGTCCCCTTCTCCTCCTGCCCTCAATCCCTCCCAGCATCAGAGTCTTCTCCAATGAGTCAACTCTTCTCATGAGGTGGCCAAAACACTGGAGTTTCAGCTTTAGCATCATTCCTTCCAAAGAAATTCCAGGATTGATCTCCTTCGGAATGGACTGGTTGGATCTTCTTGCAGTCCAAGGGACTCTCAGGAGTCTTCTCCAACACCACAGTTCAAAAGCATCAATTCTTCAGCCCTCAGCCTTCTTCACAGTCCAGCTCTCACATCCATACATGACCACAGGAAAGACCATAGCCTTGACTAGGCGAACCTTTGTTGGCAAAGTAATGTCTCTGCTTTTGAATATGCTATCTAGGTTGCTCATAACTTTCCTTCCAAGGAGTAAGGGTCTTTTAATTTCATGGCTGCAGTCACCATCTGCAGTGATTTTTGGAGCCCAGAAAAATAAATTCTGACACTGTTTCCACTGTTTCTCCATCTAGAGAGTTCCAGAAAAACATCTATTTCTGCTTTATTGACTATGCCAAAGCCTTTGACTGTGTAGATCACAATAAACTATGGAAAATTCTGAAAGAGATGGGAATACCAGACCACCTGATCTGCCTCTTGAGAAATCTGTATGCAGGTCAGGAAGCAACAGTTAGAACTGGTCATGGAACAACAGACTGGTTCCAAATAGGAAAAGGAGTACGTCAAGGCTGTATATTGTCACCATGTTTATTTAACTTATATGCAGAGTACATCATGAGAAATGCTGGACTGGAAGAAACACAAGTTGGAATCAAGACTGCTGGGAGAAATATCAATAACCTCAGATATGCAGATGACACCACCCTTATGGCAGAAAGTGAAGAGGGGCTAAAAAGCCTCTTGTTGAGAGTGAAAGTGGAGAGTGAAAAGGTTGGCTTAAAGCTCAACATTCAGAAAATAAAGATCATGGCATCTGGTCCCATCACTACATGGGAAATAGATGGAGAAACAGTGGAAACAGTGTCAGAATTTATTTTTCTGGGCTCCAAAATCACTGCAGATGGTGACTGCAGTCATGAAATTAAAAGACGCTTACTCCTTGGAAGGAAAGTTATGAGCAACCTAGATAGCATATTCAAAAGCAGAGACATTAATTTACCAACAAAGGTTCGCCTAGTCAAGGCTATGGTCTTTCCTGTGGTCATGTATGGATGTGAGAGCTGGACTGTGAAGAAGGCTGAGTGCCGAAGAATTGATGCTTTTGAACTGTGGTGTTGGAGAAGACTCTTGAGAGTCCCTTGCACTGCAAGAAGATCCAACCAGTCCATTCTGAAGGAGATCAATCCTGGAATTTCTTTGGAAGGAATGATGCTAAAGCTGAAACTCCAGTGTTTTGGCCACCTCATGCGAAGAGCTGACTCATTGGAGAAGACTCTGATGCTGGGAGGGATTGAGGGCAGGAGGAGAAGGGGACGACAGAGGATGAGATGGCTGGATTGCATCACTGACTTGATGGATGTGAGTCTGAGTGACCTCCGGGAGCTGGTGATGGACAGGGAGGCCTGGCGTGTTGCGGTTCATGGGGTTGCAAAGAGTCGGACACGACTGAGCGACTGATCTCATCTGATCTGATCTGATTTAATTGGCCTCCTAACTGGCATCCTTTCCTTTCTTTTCATCCTTCAGACAGCCATAAAATTAAACTCATAAAACACATCTTTGATATTTCTCACTTGCATAAAAAAATTAAAAAAGATTCTTGTTAGCTACAGAGAAGGAAATGGCAACCCACTTCAGTATTCTTGCCTGGAGAATCCCAGGGACGGGGGACCCTGGTGAGCTTCCGTCTATGGGGTCGCAGAGTCCGACACGGCTGAAGCGACTTAGCAGCAGTAGCAGCACAGAGTAAAACTCAAACTCCTTACCATTATATTCACAGCTCCCTGCATTCTACTCCCCAGATAACATATGAAGCCTCAGATCAGATCAGATCAAATCAGTCGCTCAGTCGTGTCCGACTCTCTGCGACCCCATGAACTGCAGCACACCAGGCCTCCCTGTCCATCACCAACTTCCGGAGGACACTCAGACTCACATCCATCGACTCAGTGATGCCATCCAGCCATCTCATCCTCTGTCGTCCCCTTCTCCTGCCCCCAATCCCTCCCAGCATCAGAGTCTTCTCCAATGAGTCAACTCTTCACATGAGGTGGCCAAAATACTGGAGTTTCAGCTTTAGCATCATTTCTTCCAAAGAAATCCCAGGCCTGATCTCCTTCAGAATGGACTGGTTGGATCTCCTTGCAGTGCAAGGGACTCTCAAGAGTCTTCTTCAACACCACAGTTCAAAAGCATCAATTCTTCAGCGCTCAGCCTTCTTCACAGTCCAGCTCTCACATCCATACATGACGACAGGAAAGACCATAGCCTTGACTAGACGAATCTTTGTTGGCAAAGTAATGTCTCTGCTTTTGAATATGCTATCTAGGTTGCTCATAACTTTCCTTCCAAGGAGCAAGCGTCTTTTAATTTCATGGCTGCAGTCCCCATCTGCAGTGATTTTGGAGCCCAGAAAAAGAAAGTCTGACACGGTTTCCACTGTTTCTCCATCTATTTCCCATGTAGTGATGGGACCAGATACCATGATCTTCGTTTTCTGAATGTTGAGCTTTAAGCCAAACTTTTCACTCTCCACTTTCACTTTCATCAAGAGGCTTTTGAGTTCCTCTTCACTTTCTGCCATAAGGGTGGTGTCATCTGCATATCTGAGGTTATTGATATTTCTCCCAGCAATCTTGATTCTAACTTGTGTTTCCTCCAGTCCAGCATTTCTCATGATGTACTCTGCATATAAGTTAAATAAACATGGTAACAATATACAGCCTTGACGTACTCCTTTTCCTATTTGGAACCAGTCTGTTGTTCCATGACCAGTTCTAACTGTTGCTTCCTGTCCTGCACACAGATTTCTCAAGAGGCAGATCAGGTGGTCTGGTATTCCCATCTCTTTCAGAATTTTCCACAGTTTATTGTGATCTACACAGTCAAAGGCTTTGCCATAGTCAATAAAGCAGAAATAGATGTTTTTCTGGAACTCTCTTGCTTTTTCCATGATCCAGCAGATGTTGGCAATTTGATCTCTAGTTCTTCTGCCTTTTCAAAATCCAGCTTGAACATCAGGAAGTTCAGGGTTCACATATTGCTGAAGCCTGGCTTGGAGAATTTGGAGCATTACTTTACTAGCGTGTGACATGAGTGCAATTGTGCGGTAGTTTGAGCATTCTTTGGCATTGCCTTTCTTTGGGATTGGGATGAAAACTGACCTTTTCCTATCTTGTGGCCACTGCTGAGTTTTCCCAATTTGCTGGCATATTGAGTGAAGCACTTTCACAGCATCATCTTTCAGGATTTGGAATAGCTCCACTGGAATTCCGTCACCTCCACTATCTTTGTTTGTAGTGATGCTTTCTAAGGCCCACTTGACTTCACATTCCAGGATGTCTGGCTCTAGGTCAGTGATCACACCATCATGATTATCTGGGTCGTGAAGCTCTTTTTTGTACAGTTCTTCTGTGTATTCTTGCCACCTCTTCTTAATATCTTCTGCTTCTGTTAGGTCCATACCATTTCTGTCCTTTATCGAGCCCATCTTTGCATGAAATGTTCCTTTGGTATCTCTGATTTTCTTGAAGAGATCCCTAGTCTTTCCCATTCTGTTGTTTTCCTCTATTTCTTTGCATTGATCACTGAAGAAGGCTTTCTTATCTCTTCTTGCTATTCTTTGGAACTCTGCATTCAGATGTTTATATCTTTCTTTTTCTCCTTTGCTTTTCACTTCTCTTCTTTTCACAGCTATTTGTAAGGCCTCCCCAGACAGCCATTTTGCTTTTTTTGCATTTCTTTTCCATGGGGATGGTCTTGATCCCTGTCTCCTGTACAATGTCATGAACCTCATTCCATAGTTCATCAGGCTCTCTATGTATCAGATCTAGGCCCTTAAATCTATTTCTCACTTCCACTGTATAATCATAACGGATTTGATTTAGGTCATACCTGAATGGTCTAGTGGTTTTCCCTACTTTCTTCAATTTCAGTCTGAATTTGGCAATAAGGAGTTCATGATCTGAGCCACAGTCAGCTCCTGGTCTTGTTTTTGCTGATTGTATAGAGCTTCTCCATCTTTGGCTACAAAGAATATAATCGATCTGATTTTGGTGTTGACCATCTGGTGATGTCCATGTATAGAGTCTTCTCTTGTGTTGTTGGAAGAGGGTATTTGCTATGACCAGTGCATTTTCTTGGCAAAACTCTATTAGTCTTTGCCCTGATATGAAGCCTCACTTTATCTAAATTGGATTACAAAGGTTTTTGGGATAAAGATATGAAGCCTCACTTTATCTAAATTGGATTACAAAGGTGTTTAGGATAAGCATTTGGGGAAAAAAAAATCCCTAAATTACTCTTTAGACTAGATATAATAAGGGATTAAAGATTGAAATATTAAATAGTAAAGAATAAAACTTTTAGAAAGTGGCATGATAAATTAACTTATAACCTTTGAGGAGGGGGCATCTTCAAAGCAGGACACAAAATCCAGAAGTTATAGAAGGAAAAGTTGATTAAAACTTACCACGTTACATGGATGTACCTATGCCTGATTCTTGTTGATGTTTGACAGAAAACCACAAAATTCTGTAAAGCAATTATCCTTCAATTAAAAAAATAAATTGGCAAAAAATCAATCAAACATGAGTGAACCTACGGCTGATTATCTTGGTGTTTGCTAGAAACCAGTGCAACACTGTAAAGCAATTATCCTTCAATTAAAAATAAAACTTTTAAATATCTTTTAAAAATCTACCACATAATACTTGAAAACTTTTGTCAAAAAATTTTTAAATGCTATTAAGAAAGTAATAATCGGTACTGGTGAAATTTTTTCACAGACAACAATTTCACCTCTTAATTTACAGAGTCCATATAAGTCATTAATTTACAGACACTGACAACAAATATGTTTTTTTTTAATGTTAAATCTCACTAAATAATTAAAGAAACAAAATTCATGAGCTATATTTCTCATTCTTTAGAAAGCGAACATTTTAAAGGTGATGACTTCCCCTACCCCACTGGACCCCTGATGCTAAGGCAATGGAGAAAGGGCACGCATTTGAATTGCTGAAATTATAAATCAGTACAAACTTTTTGAAGTCAGTTGGATAATATCTATCAAAATATAAGATGCTTATACAGTTTGATCCAGAAATCTTGCTACAAGGAATGTATGCTACCAATGAACTTACAAAGGCTTACCAGAATCACAACACACAAACACACACACACACATAGACCTGTTAGTTACAACACTGGTAATAGCAGAAAAGAAGAAAAGGGAAAAACTGAAAACAGACAAAGAATTAATCAATACAAGATTGCTTATAGTATATTTATATGATTATGTATATTTGTTCTTGCAGTCCTTTAATGGACCGGAACCTGGTGGTCCAGAGTCGACGATAAGAAAGTGAAAGGGAGAGAGAGAAAAAAAAAAGAACGACAGACATGGGGACCCAAGCTCTGATGGAGCAAGGGTGCTTTATTAGCAGAAATGCAGGCTTATATATCTTTACAACAGACTGGTTCCAAATAGGAAAAGGAGTATGTCAAGGCTTTATACTGTCACCCTGCTTATTTAACTTCTATGCAGAGTACATCATGAGAAATGCTGGGCTGGAAGAAGCACAAGCTGGAATCAAGATTGCTGGGGAAATATCAATAACCTCAGATATGCAGATGACACCACCCTTATGGCAGAAAGTAAAGAGGAACTAAAAAGCCTCTTGATGAAAGTGAAAGTGGAGAGTGAAAAGGTTGGCTTAAAGCGCAACATTCAGAAAACGAAGATCATGGCATCTGGTCCCATTACTTCATGGGAAATAAATGAGCAAACAGTGGAAACAGTGTCAGACTTTATTTTTCTGGGCTCCAAAATCACTGCAGATGGTGACTGCAGCCATGAAATTAAAAGACGCTTACTCCTTGGAAGGAAAGTTATGACCAACCTAGATAGCATATTGAAAAGCAGAGACATTACTTTACCAACAATTTTCCGTGTAGTCAAGGCTATGGTTTTTCCAGTATGGATGTGAGAGTTGGACTGTGAAGAAAGCTGAGCACCGTAGAATTGATGCTTTTGAACTGTGGTGTTGGAGAAGACTCTTGAGAGTCCCTTGGACTGCAAGGAGATCCAACCAGTCCATTCTAAAGGAGATCAGTCCTGGGTGTTCTTTGGAAGAAATGATTCTAAAGCTGAAACTCTAGTTCTTTGGCCACCTCATACGAAGAGTTGACTCATTAGAAAAGACTCTGATGCTGGGAGGGATTAGGGACAGGAGGAAAAGAGGACAACAGAAGATGAGATGGCTGGATGGCATCACTGACTCGATGGACGTGAGTCTGAGTGAACTCCGGGAGTGGGTGATGGACAGGGAGGCCCGATGTGCTGCAATTCATGGGGTCGCAGAGAGTCGGACACAACTGAGCGACTGAACTGAACTGAACTGAAGATGATTACTCAGCTATTAAACAGGATGAAATTTTATCAATAACCACAATATGGATAGTCTAATACATACAAGGTTGCTGACGCTGAAAAGAGTCACTGCATGTCTCATCCTATGACTTCAGTTCTGAGAACTGTGTGCAGCTCTACTCGTTCTCCAAATAGGAACCAATAAGGAACAGAAAATCCTTGAGAAATAGAAAACAGCATGCAGGAATCGGCCTGTTAAATGACAATTTGTAATGCTTCCTGTAAAAAATTATTCTGACATGTAGAAATGTCATGTTTATGCTTATGATGCGTGTTAACTGTATAATGAAAAAGCTTACAAAATAACATTAGCAGTATGATTCTACTTTTTATTAAAATATATATATATAGTACTTCTTCACTGAAAAAAAGAATGTTAGGATCTACAGTATACATGCTTTCCTGTCATTTATACATTTTCTAAGTGTACATATATCATTTTATAACCAGAAAAAGATTACTTGAAAAGTTCTCAACTTTCTGTAGCAAAGAGAAAGGCAATTAAATAATCTGGGTCCTTATATGCTCTACAGTGAGTAATAAACAGTATGTAGAGTCCAAATGATAGAGGTTTTATCAAAGTAATGATTAACTGAGTATAACTCATTGAAAGTGCTATGGCTAAAATAATCTAAAAGCTCTGTTTAGGATTTAGTTGTGGGAATGAGGCTGAGCGCCGAAGAATTGATGCTTTTGAACTGTGGTGTTGGAGAAGACCCTTGAGAGTCCCTTGGACTGCAAGAAGATCCAACCAGTCCATTCTGAAGGAAATCAATCCTGGAATTTCTTTGGAAGGAATGATGCTAAAGCTGAAACTCCAGTATTTTGGCCACCTCATGCGAAGAGTTGACTCATTGGAGAAGACTCTGATGCTGGGAGGGATTGAGGGCAGGAGGAGAAGGGGACGACAGAGGATGAGATGGCTGGATGGCATCACTGACTCGATGGATGCGAGTCTGGGTGACCTCCGGAAGCTGGTGATGGACAGGGAGGCCTGGCGTGCTGCGGTTCATGGGGTCGCAAAGAGTCGGACACGACTGAGCGACTGATCTGATCTGATCTGATCTGTGGGAATGAGAATGCATTCCCACCCATTCTAACCCATTCAACTGCCTCTATTAGGATTGCCTCATTCATCTAATGCTGTCACCCAACGTTGCTTAATCCAAGAGTGTGTATATATAACTGGAGTTGGAATATAACTGCATCAACTACTACCAAGTGTGGACAACAGGAAGCCTCCTCATTTGAGACCAGCTCTTCACATTTATAACTTAGGTGGGTATCATAACCAGTATGTGAGAATATTTGCCATATATTATTTGAAAAAGCAGCTCAAAAGAACCAGTAATGTTTACAATGCCATACTCTAATATTTCTGATTTTAAAATAAGAGAATAAACAGTAAATTTTTAAGCGTAAAAATTTTCTAAAAAGTGATTGTATTTTTTTAAGGTAAAAGATTTGTAGGTTGTTTAAAGAAAATGTTTTGTTTTTCAGACAAAGATTAGAAAATATTTCCTGTTTTTGATTTATTGCATGCTCCTTAAAAAGCAGTTGACCTTTTCTGTGTCAGTGACTCCATTTTAAATGTTATATTTCAGTTTCTTATCTGTCTTACATGAATCCACAGGCTAATACTGGTTTAGAACAGTATTTGAGTGTGTCCTCTCAAAATAACCATGGGAATGTTAACAGAGGAGATTATTTGAGATCAAATAATCACTGAAAATAATTAGTTAAACAAAGGTATCCAAATTCTACAGTAAGGGAATGTTAGCACCTTTACTATGCTAATATGAATTCTGACTTTCCAAGAAGTGGAATATAGACTGAAATAGTTCCCAGATTTATTTGAAAATACAACTTTAAAAAAATGTCTATCCAAGAGATTTTTTTTTCTAGGACATAAGGATTCTTGGATAAAAGAGAAAAACAAATCCTGCAATGTAATCTTCATGTTATCAGTAAAATATTACCTGAATACCTACTGTGTGCAGGGTACTATTTGAACTATTTTCTGTACAATTTAAAATTTAACACAATAAAGCTACCAAAATGCACTATCCCACATTATGGTTACAAATTAAATATCATATTCTGAAATTTATTATTTAAAAGAATTTGGACAATTGCTTGAGCATTTGAAGCTGAATTCTCATTTCTGCTTACTTTCTTTCTACATTTGGAGGGAGAAAAGAATAGCCAGGGTCAGGAAGCTCTGGCATAAAGATGGAAACCACGAGACTAGATTCTAGTCCTGGTTCTGCTTCTGTGAACCTGGGCGAGGCACTTAACCTTTCAGTCCTAGCCTACTCAAGTACAGAGTTGGGAGGGTGGGGTGCTCAGTAAATGATGTCTAAGTTTCTCTGCTTCTTACCTTCAACTGTTCTTGATCAATAAAGGTGGCAGAATCAGAGGAAGAAGGTAAGGATTGATGTGAGCCCCTCAATGAGGGGATATTTACTCTATGAGGATAATATTTACTCCCATGGATGATACATTCATTTCTAGGGGCAGAATAGGGAATCTCAATTATGCTATCATTGAAGGATTTTGCTTATCAGACAGGCTGTAAATAGAATGGCTTTGTGTAAGATTCTAGTTCCATTTAAACAAGAAAATTTGGAATTTCAGCCTGTTGGGGACTTGGCAAGGGACAAAAGTAAAGGTGCAGGAAGTTTATTTTCCAATGAGTCCTCTAACCCAGGAACTCGATGTTCCTCCTTTACTCTGCTAGAAGAACTGGTCCTAATGAAGTTTATAAAGAGATTTAAATAATAACCACTCTTGGGATAATTTAGATTCAATTTCTTTAAAATCTAGCACAAAGAGAGCAATGCTTACTAAAAGAAGTATTAACTATTATAGAATTTCAGGTAATGTTAGAGAAAGTTTAAGACTGGAGGAGCAATCTTGCTCCCTCCACAAACCACAGCAACAGTGCCTTACCTTGACCATGAAGCCTCGTTGCAGTACCCTACTGAAAGAATACATGAAAGTGAAAGTGAAAACGTTAGTTACACAGTCATGTCTGACTCTTTGTGATCCCACGGACTGTAGCCCACTAGGCTCCTTTGTCCATGGAGTTCTCTATGAAAGAATACTGGAGTGAGTAGCCATTCCCTTCTCCAGGGAATCTTCCTGACCTAGGCAATTTATAAGACAACTCCATATTCCTTCAAAATGGTACTATGACCCAGCTTGATAATTAAGGAACAGCATCATTGATGATCCTTGCCTGAATCAAATATTAAATTGGGGGCTGCAAAATAGTGATTTTTCTAATTCTATCATTCATTCCATAATGAATAAATCTTATTCATTCTTAAGAAATGCTATGGACTTGCAGCATTTTTTTTAATAAAATGCTTTATAGTCAATTACCATCATTTTTTTCTGATGCTCAAACTATGCCAAATTTGTGCAGCAGGAGACCCTTCAAGGGGACTCCTGTGTCCTTTTGACACAATCTCACTAGTTTTTGAATGATTCACTGCTTTCTGGCACAATGACATACTCAGTATTCACTTCTATTATTTCCCAACCCAGATCTAGAATCCTGGTTCCCTTCAGTGGAAAAAGTAGTTAGAAACTAAGATACAGGCACATTGATATTGATAATTCAAATTTAACACTAGAGGGATTTTCTTTTCTACTTTTATTTTATATTTATATCTCCTTTTCCCTGCAGTGAAAATCCTATAACACCAATACATTGTTCTATCCCATAGTATAGCAAAAAACAGTCTCAGAATTTCAAAACCAATATTTCCACTAACAACAAGCCCACAAAGTAAAGTTTAAGATTGGACTTCTTTTCACCCTCTGACAACAGTTCTAGTATGTGTATATATATATATATATATATTCAGAATACTATATTCAAATTTTACTGAATTATTTTTCTATGTAGCTTTGTTATCAATTTTATATTGAGTTAGCCACAGTTGTTTCTGTTTGTTTTCAAGTTGAGACAATTGAACTAACATTATATTTTAATTCAACAGAAGCCTGAAAAATGAAGCCTAAAATGAAGTATTCAACCACCAAAATTTCCCTAGCAAAGATGAAATGCTCAGCAGGCAAAGCCTTGGTAAAATCTCCCAAGTTGAGAAGTAAGGACTTAAGTCTTTCTGATTGTTTTACACACTATTGTTTATCTGTTACCAAATCTTTATTATTCCAATGTTTATACATGCAAACTTATTAAAAACTACTAAGATGGCTCATAAGTATATAATAGAGAAGGCTTTGGTTGTTAAATCAGACTATAAAGGGCCAACTTTTGTTTATTTGATATATCACAGAACAGGAGTGGCTTAGGTGATTTAAACCTGCTAATAGTGATAAATATAATTATAGCCTGTCATATCAATTCCTTCTTTACCCAAACCTACTGCCACAGAATCCCAAAACCTTTTTCCCAGATCACCTAACAAAAATTTAAACTGACTGACTTTTATTCAACAAACATTTTTTAAGACTTTGGTATATCAAGTTTTTGGTCTTGACTTCAGATAAAGGAGAGAATAACAAGTGAAGATATTTGAATAATCCAGGCACCAAATAAAGCAGAATTGACCAAATGATGCTCAAGTTTATCTAGTGGCAAACGCAAAGTGTCTGAAATAAGTTGAAGGGCAGATAAGGGCAGATAAAGTCAGAGAATAGCCATACCTTCAAGATGAAAGAATTATTAACATCTTTGATTCTTAAAATTACCTATCCTAGGAAGGAATTATGCAAATTTACACTCATGTTTTTCATTTGAGAGCAGTAACACAAGAGAATTAACAGAGCTCTGGTGTACTGAGAGAAAAAAAGAGAATGAAAAATGGTAGTGGGGACTGGCATATCTTTGTCTTTTGTGCTCCTCTTCATTTCCCTGAACATGTAAGGCTAGAAGAGAAAACAATGTCAGACAGAATATCATTTCTGTCTTCCCTGAGGCTCTGGCCCATTAATGCTCCTCTCTTATAAGTAGGAAGACCAATCTGCTGTGGTTTCTGAATCACCAGGAAATCACAGCTAAGTTAGTTGTTTTATTTATGTCTGAGTCAAAATGCTCCTTTCAGGAACAGTGACTCATTAGAAGTGACTCTGTGCCCCCAAATTCCCTCTTAATAAAGAATGAATTTTCTTTGTACCCTAGGAGATGCGGGCTCTCTATAGATGCTGATATAAGGCAGCAGGCTGGGAATATATACCAGAGTTGCTGGCATTAATGGAAAATGAAATTGCAACCCTTTAAGGGTGCAATGGACCCAACAGCTTATTTATGCCATTTAGAGAAACAATGATTAAGATTATCCCCAAGTCACATTACATTATTTTCATCATTCCTTAGCAGATTTTTCCCTTCCAATAATAACTGGTTCAGTTTAATACTAAAATTGTCATTATTTAAACACTCCTGGCTAAAATTTCAACAGATAAATGTGTGGTATCTGACAGATATGAACTGCTTCTCAAAGCTGAAGGTGCAAAAAATGTCACACCTTATTTTTGTAAATAAACTGCTCTGAGCACCCAAGCAACAAAGTCCATTTTAATACCTTCTCCTCCCCTGGGCTAGAAGGATCTTACACAGTGGAAAAGCCACAAAACTCAGTACTTAACCTCTACCGGTATCCATACAGTCAGATCCCACATGAGTTCTGGTCAGCACCAGAGCATTTCACCGCTAGTTTTCACCTCTAGTGCCAACACAGTACAGAACTTCAGGAGCTCTGAAGGAAACTAGAGGAAAGCCTCTCCCGAAATCTATCTCCTTTCCAGGAAGCTACTCCTTAGAGTTAGCCCATTCTCCCCTACTATCTCCTCTCCCCCATACCCATTAATCCTTTCCCTGCCCTGACAATCCAGTGTCATTATGATCTATTCAGAAGTCACAATAAGGAAGCCTTGGCCCATATCCATCCAACAGAAGTATTTTTAGTTGGCCTGAACAGTGTCACTGTTATTTTTCAATTGAGGTAACATTTAAAAATTGGGAGATTTGGCATAAAAATCTGAATTACGGCTTCTCAGGAGAAATTTGAAGATCTAGTGACAACTGAGCCCACATATCCCTACATGGCAACAGCCAGAGGCAGAACAGAGTAGGGACCACCCCCTTTAGTTTGGAGCTGTCTATAAGATAATGTTCTGTTACAGTGAAGGAGCTTTAACTTTATCCTGTGGATAGCAGGGAATGACTGAAAATGTTTAATTGGGAAATAATAAGACATTTTTACTTTGGATAGATCATGTTGGTGGTAGTGAAGATAGAGTAAAGAGGCAAGAGAAGAAACAGACTGGTCAGAGGTCTACTGCATTCATCTTAGGGGACTGATGATGAAGGCCTGTCCTAAGATGATAGAATGGAAAGGAAAAACTAAAATTCAGATACATTCAGAAAATGGAATCAATAAGGCTTAATAACAAACTGAATAAATAGAAGAATGGAGACAGGCGGGGAAATGGATAATTCTCAGCTTTCTGATTTTAAAGTTGGGCAGATAATGGCAGACAGCAGTACTATTTTTAAAGATGGGGAATTTTTCAGGAATATATTGGGGGTAGAGAAAGATAAAGTTTAGGTTTTTTTATTGTAAATGTATTTGCATTTGGGGTAGGTATAGGTCATCTGGGTCAAGATATCCAGAATTCAGGAGGTTCTACATAGATAGAAATAGGGATGCTTTCAGTTCAGTCGCTCAGTCGTGTCTGACTCTTTACGACCCCATGAATCACAGCACGCCAGGCCTCCCTGTCCATCACCAACTCCCGGAATTCACTCAAACTCATGTCCATCAAGTCAGTGATGCCATCCAGCCATCTCATCCTCTGTCATCCCCTTCTCCTCCTGCCCCCAATCCCTCCCAGCAGCAGAGTCTTCTCCAATGAATCAACTCTTTGCGTGAGGTGGCCAAAGTATTGGAGTTTCAGCTTCAGGATCAGTCCTTTCAATGAACACCCAGGACTGATCTCCTTCAGAATGGACTGGTTGGATCTCCTTGCAGTCCAAGGGACTCTCAAGCGTCTTCTACAATACCACATTTCAAAACCATCAATTCTTTAGTGCTCAGCTTTCTTCACAGTCTGACTCTCATATCCATACATGACCAGTGGAAAAACCGTAGCCTTGACTAGACAGACCTTTGTTGGCAAAGTAATATCTCTGCTTTTCAATATGCTATCTAGGTTGGTCATAACTTTCCTTCCAAGGAGTAAGCACCTTTTAATTTCATGGCTACAGTCACCATGTGCAGTGATTTTGGAGCCCAAAAAAACAAAGTCTGACACTGTTTCCACTGTTTCTCCATCTATTTCCCATAAAGTGATGGGACCAGATGCCATGATCTTCGTTTTCTGAATGTTGAGCTTTAAGCCAACCTTTTCACTCTCTACTTTTACCTTGATCAAGAGGCTTTTTAGTTCCTCTTTACTTTCTGCCATAAGGGTGGTGTCATCTGCATATCTGAGGATATTGATATTTCTCCCAGCAATCTTGATTCCAGCTTGTGCTTCTTCCAGCCCAGCGTTTCTCATGATGTACTCTGCATAGAAGTTAAATAAGCAGGGTGACAATATACGGCCTTGACATACTCCTTTTCCTATTTGGAACCAGTCTGTTGTTCCATGTTCAGCTCTAACTGTTGCTTCTTGACCTGCATATAGGTTTCTCAAGACGCAGGTCAGGTGGTCTGGTATTCCCATCTCTTTCAGAATTTTCCACAGTTTATTGTGATCCACACTGTCAAAGGCTTTGGCATAGTCAATAAAGCAGAAATAGATGTATTCTGGAGCTCTCTTGCTTTTTCCAGGAACCAGCAGATGTTGACAATTTGGTCTCTGGTTCCTCTGCCTTTTCTAAAACCAGCTTGAACATCAGGAAGTTCACAGTTCACATATTGCTGAAGCCCAGCTTGGAAAATTTTGAGCATTAATTTACTAGCATGTGAGATGAGTGCAATTGTGTGGTAGTTTGAGCATTCTTTGTCATTGCCTTTCTTGGGAACTTAAGTCAAAATGCCCCTATGGCATCAAAATTTCTGTGGAGAAAAAACCAAAGATACAAGGCTTGGGAGAGAGACCAAAGGTCTACTTACAGTTTGGGGAATCATCAACATATGAAAAGATGATTGAAGTCATTGGAGCAAGCAAGATTGCCCAGAAAGTCTAAGCTGAGAAGAAAGACAAAGGACAAAACCTTTAGGAAGACCAACATTTTAGGAGCAAGCAGAAAAGGAAGAACAACAAAGAGACAGAGATGGAGTGATCAGAGGGAAACAAAAAGAATCCAAGAAGAGTGCTGATACAACAGAAGAAGGATTCAGTAAGGATGTAACAGAAGTAAGGGAAGAAGGATTCAGAAAGGATGTGGTCCCCAAATCAAATGTCACAGACAGGTAAAAGATAGTAAACAGTGAAAGGGAGACCTTTGGTGAAATTAGTGCTTGGGGAAAAAAAGAAAGATGAAGTCACTCACTTCTGCAGTTCCTGTCAGCCATGGTCTGGCTCTCTCTGTAGCAGAATTAAAAAAAGATTTCTGGGCCCATCCCCATGACATGCCTGAGGGATTTCATCATGCTGTTGCTATGATGAAATTATCAGATCAGATCAGATCAGTCGCTCAGTCGTGTCGACTCTTTGCGACCCCATGAACTGCAGCACTCTCCAGGCCTCCCTATCCATCACCAGCTCTCAGAGGTCACTCAGACTCACATCCATCGAGTCAGTGATGCCATCCAGCCATCCCATCCTCTGTCGTCCCCTTCTCCTCCTGCCCTCAATCCCTCCCAGCATCAGAGTCTTCTCCAATGAGTCAACTCTTCGCATGAGGTGGCCAAAATACTAGAGTTTCAGCTTTAGCATCATTTCTTCCAAAGAAATCCCAGGGCTGATCTCCTTCAGAATGGACCGGTTGGATCTCCTTGCAGTCCAAGGGACTCTCAAGAGTCTTCTCCAACACCACAGTTCAAAAGCATCAATTCTTCCGCACTCAGCTTTCTTCACAGTCCAGCTCTCACATCCATACATGACCACAGGAAAGACCATAGCCTTGACTAGGTGAACCTTTGTTGGCAAAGTGATGTCTCTGCTTTTGAATATGCTATCTAGGTTGGTCATAACTTTCCTTCCAAGGAGTAAGCGTCTTTTAATTTCATGGCTGCAGTCACCATCTGCAGTGATTTTGGAGCCCAGAAAAAGAAAGTCTGACACTGTTTCCACTGTTTCTCCATCTATAGGTTATGAGAATTTCCTTAAAAGCCTTTTAAAGACAGTGCCCTCGGATATCAAGCAGGATGGAGACAAAGGGAATGGCAACAGTAAGTCTGAAAGGCTTTGATCCTAATGGAACACTCTCTTCAACAGAGTTCTCATAGCCATGCCAGCTTTATGCTTTCCTCTCAAGAACACAACCCTCATACCAGTTTCAGCTACCCCAAACATCAAAGTATACCTTCTTCCAAATTCTCCCATCCTAAGATGTGAAGTCAAGTGGGCCTTAAAAAGCATCACTACAAACAAAGCTAGTGGAGGTGATGGAATTCCAGTTGAGCTATTGCAAATCCTGAAAGATGATGCTGTGAAAGTGCTGCACTCAATATGCCAGCAAATTTGGAAAACTCAGCAGTGGCCACAGGACTGGAAAAGCTCAGTTTTCATTCCAATCCCAAAGAAAGGCAATGTTAAAGAATGTTCAAACTACTGCACAATTGCACTCATCTCACATGCTAGTAAATTAATGCTCAAAATTTTCCAAGCCGGGCTTCAGCAATACGTGAACTGTGAACTTCTAGATGTTCAAGCTGGTTTTAGGAAAGGTAGATAAACCAGAGATCAAATTGCCAACATCTGCTGGATCATAGAAAAAGCAAGAGAGCTCCAGAATACATCTATTTCTGCTTTATTGACTATGCCAAAGCCTTTGACTGTGTGGATCACAATAAACTGTGGAAAATTCTGAAAGAGATGGGAATACCAGACCACCTGACCTGCGTCTTGAGAAACCTATATGCAGGTCAAGAAGCAACAGTTAGAGCTGAACATGGAACAACAGACTGGTTCCAAATAGGAAAAGGAGTATGTCAAGGCCGTATATTGTCACCCTGCTTATTTAACTTCTATGCAGAGTACATCATGAGAAACGCTGGGCTGGAAGAAGCACAAGCTGGAATCAAGATTGCTGGGAGAAATATCAATATCCTCAGATATGCAGATGACACCACCCTTATGGCAGAAAGTGAAGAGGAACTAAAAAGCCTCTTGATGAAGGTAAAAGTGGAGAGTGAAAAGGTTGGCTTAAAGGTCAACATTCAGAAAACGAAGATCATGGCATCTGGTCCCATCACTTCATGGGAAATAGATGGAGAAACAGTGGAAACAATGTCAGACTTTATTGTTTTGGGTTCCAAAATCACCGATGGTGATGGCGATTGCAGCCATGAAATTAAAAGACGCTTATTCCTTGGAAGGAAAGTTGTGACCAACCTAGATAGCATATTGAAAAGCAGAGATATTACTTTGCCAACAAAGGTCTGTCTAGTCAAGGCTACGGTTTTTCCACTGGTCATGTATGGATATGAGAGTCGGACTGTGATGAAAGCTGAGCACTGAAGAATTGATGCTTTTGAACTGTGGTGTTGTAGAAGACTCTTGAGAGTCCCTTGGACTGCAAGGAGATCCAACCAGTCCATCCTAAAGGAGATCAGTCCTGGGTGTTCATTGGAAGGACTGATCCTGAAGCTGAAACTCCAATACTTTGGCCACCTCATGCGAAGAGTTGACTCATTGGAAAAGACCCTGATGCTGGGAGGGATTGGGGGCAGGAGGAGAAGGGGATGACAGAGGATGAGATGGCTGGATGGCATCACTGACTCGATGGACATGAGTTTGAGTGAACTCCGGGAGTTGGTGATGGACAGGGAGGCCTGGCGTGCTGCGATTCATGGGGTCGCAAAGAGTCGGACACGACTGAGTGAACTGAACTGAAAGTATTACTTCAAACACAGTCAGCTCCCAAGGAATTATATCCAGATTTTGTCTCACTAGATGCTACTTGCTACACTACTATCTTCATCCCCTAATCCTCTTCCACATCCACAATATTTCCTCAGTACTATGACCTTCACTTCTAACTGCCCAAGACCCATATCCTACTCCCCACTTCCAATATTGGACATACCTGGCATGGCCCTATGGGACACTACACATTAAGATAAGCTTATAAGGAATGGACATATTTAGAGTATCATCTTATGCCTTTTAACTCAGAAAAAACAACGTGATACAATATAGTATAAGCCATGACAGTTGGATTTTGCTTTCTATTTTGTAATGCAAGTGCCTGACTTAAGCTTTGATTGCTGAGGCATCTACTTCAAAAATGATCATCTCAAATAAACACACATATAGTCCATGGAATTCTCCAGGCCAGAATACTGGAGTGGGTAGCCTTTCCCTTCTCTGTTGGATCTTTCCAACCCAGTGATCGAACCCAGGTCTCTCACATTGCAGGCAGATTCTTTATCAGCTGAGCCATAAGGGAAGCCCAAGAATACTGGTGTGGGTAGCCTATTCCTTCCCCAGTGGATCTTTCTGATCCAGGAATCAAACCGGGGTCTCCTGCACTGCAGGCAGATTCTTTATCAACTGAGCTACCAGAGAAGCCCGAATATACACAGCCAGTCACAAAACCAGATAAAGATCAGAAGATCTTGGTTGATTTCCATAACTGACAATTTGGACTACTTGCTTTTTTTTTTTTTTTTTTCCTCCTCTTCCCATGCTTTAAATTCCTGCTTGTATATTTTAAATTCACCAATAAACAGTGAGCTCTCACTCTCCGAGGATCACACACTCAATCCCAATAAAAAGCAGAACCTCAGGCCCATGCACTCTCTCTACCTGTGACCTCTCTGTGTGGTCCCAGATATTCAGTGTAATTTTCAAATCCTGTAATTATAGTCAGAGCTATGGGTTTTCCAATAGTCATGTATGGATGTGAGAGTTAGACCATAAAGAAGGCTGAGTGCCAAATAATTGATGCTTTTAAACTGTGACATTGGAGGAGACTCTTGAGAGTCCCTTGGACTGCAAGGAGATCAAACCAGTCAATCCTAAAGGAAATCAACCCTGAATATTCACTGGAAGGACTGATGCTGAAGCTGAAACTCCAATATTTTGGCCACCTGATGTGAAGAACTCACTCACTGAAAAAGGCCCTGATGCTGGGGAAGATTGTAGGCAGGAAGAAAAGGGGATGACAGAGGATGAGATGGTTGAATGGCATCACCGACTCAATGGACTTGAGTTTGAGCAAACTCTGGGAGATGGTGAAAGACAGGGAAGCCTGGTGTGCTGCAGTCCATGGGGTCACAAAGAGTTGGACACAACTGAGTGACTAAACAACAACAACAAATAATTAATTAACCTTTATTTCTTCAAGTTCCTGATGGTTATTGCCGAAGGGCATTTTGTAATCATAATAAGAACATTAAGGGCCAGTCCAAATACAACATTGGTTATTATTAACAGGCTAAGATCAGCACAAAACATACAATTTATAACATATTGTATTAAATTATTGTCAGGAGGCCAAGTTCAGGGTTGACTCTGGCACAGCTTTGTAAATTATCTTTGCATTAAATACATGTAAGATAACACAGTTGACATATCTAAAGTTATAAAGGAATATTAGGAATTTCCAGGGCAAATGAGTACGATTAAATGGCCTTATCCTGTTCAAAAAGTTGAAGACACCTAAAGGTAGATAGACGCTCATCTGAATTGGAGGCAAGATATAGAAAAGTCAAACCAGTAACTAACAAAAATTTATTTCACTTAGTTTTGATAATCATATGAGGAAGGCAAATCTACAGAATTTAAAAGAAGATCATAGGATGTATCTGAAAATCACAAGTAATTATTTTCATTTTCTGAATTACTGTGAATTATTGAATTTGGCTATATTGTATAAATTTCTTGATAATTCATTGGCTATAATTTTGAAAATTGAGATCTTATCACCTAGGTGTTATCACTTTCTTTTCTATTTGACTTTTAAAGGCTTCTTTTAAAATGATTTTCAAGTGGCAAATTTAATTTTTATTTGAAATTTTAATTTTTATTTGGATAAATTAAATAAAAATTAATGAATAACTGATTTTTTTTTTACTTCAACTGATTTAATTTCAGTTTGTGTTTTGTTAGTCTCTAAAATTGCAATATAGCATTTTCTTAGATGGAGTAGATGGAGGTATAGCTTTGATATTAGACATACTTGAGTCACAACTTCTTATCAGAACTTTGGCAAATATCATGACTGCTAAGAACTTCAAATCATCATTTGTAAAATGAAATGAATAATACCTACCTTGTAATATTATTTGTGAAGATTTAAATGAAAATTATGCACAGTGCTTGGCCCATTGTAGACACACTAATATTTGACAAGGAAGCTAAGAATACTCAATGGAATAAAAAACAGTCTCTTCAATAAATGGTGCTAGGAAAACTGGATTATAACATGTAAAAGAATGAAACAATCCCTATCTACACCACTCACAAAAATTAACTCACAATGAATTAAAGACTTAAATGTAAGACCTGAAACCATGAAACTCCTAGAAGAAAACATAGTCAAAAAGCTCCCTGACCTGGGTCAGTTCAGTTCAGTTCGGTTCAGTCACTCAATTGTGTCTGACTCTTTGCGACCCCATGAATTGCAGCATGCCAGGCTTCCCTGTCCATCACCAACTCCCGGAGTTCACTCAAACTCACGTTCGTCGAGTCAGTGATGGCATCCAGCCATCTCATCCTCTGTCATCCCCTTCTCCTCCTGCCCCCAATCCCTCCCAACATCAGAGTCTTTTCCAATGAATCAACTCTTCACATGAAGTGGCCAAAGTACTGGAGTTTCAGCTTTAGCATCATTCCTTCCAAAGAACACCCAGGACTGATCTCCTTTAGAATGGACTGGTTGGATCTCCTTGCAGTCCAAGGGACTCTCAAGAGTCTCCCCAACACCACAGTTCAAAAGCATCAATTCTTCAGTGCTCAGCTTTCTTCACAGTCCACCTCTCACATCCATACATGACCACTAGAGAAACCATAGCCTTGACTAGACGGGTCAGCTATTCTTAATAACCTTTACAGACTATAGTCACCTCTCTAAAATTATTGAAAATAGATTCTAGGTAAGTAGAAAGGATTATAGATTTCATATAACCAAAGAGCTCCCTGCCAGCTAGGCAAAGATTGATATATGTTGGATGTAGAGCCACACTCTCTTATGCCAGTTTTTATTTTTATTTATTGATTTTTTTTATAAAGTGAGAATTACTGAATTAACTTAAATTTTATTATTTTAATAAACTCATATTGGTTAAAATATTAGCAAATTATGTACTTAAAAATAATAAACTTATGGTAACTATGTCTTTTTAGGTTAAGAAATGCTTTTTAGTATATGTTTCTGTATTTAAACATTGATTTATCCTATTTAAAAAGTCTGTTTACTCACATTTCAAAAAGTCCTACCACTTTTTTACTGTTTATATCATCAATGATTGTAATCATGTTATTCCACCCCATATTTTCATGTATAAATTATTTAAGGAAAAAATAGACTTTATTTTTAATAAGTTTCAGTACACAAAAATTATATTTTCAAGATGTGATTTAATGCTTCTTTGTATAATAACTAAAAGATGAACATAATACAAATATGAAAATCAATCTAATTTTTCAGTAAATCCAGCCTCAGACTTTGAAGTTTTTAAATAATTTTTTTCTCAGTTATCCAACTAGTTACCTGCCTTAGGGAGTTTTGCTTTGCTCACTAGGAAAAAGATTCAGTCCTTTCAGTGTGCGTTAATGCAGACAACTCTCCTGGTGTTTAATTGTACATTGATGGAGATAAATGTTCCATATGCCATTCACTTCACATCTCACCTTGTGTATGGATGTGAATATGCCAGTTTTTAAACCAAATTTTTTTCTGAAGACCTAAAGCTTTTCATAACTCATTTGATAGCAAAATATGGCCTGAATTTATTAACAGTTAAATCCTGACCTAAACCAACATGAAGTCTTTATTTATTTCACTTCATGTATATTTTCCTGTGCTTCACTATAAAGTTATTAACTTTTTATTATGAGGTGCTCCCCTAGTCCCTGCTGGGTGTGTTTCCCTAGCCCCTGCTGGATGTGCTAGTTATAGACAATATGTATTCTACACGACAATCTTAAAATCTTAAAAAACTCTGAATTTTGAAAAACAACTGGCCCCAAGGTTTGTGATAAGACACTGTGGACTGTGGTTGCTTTCTTGATCTGCTACACTCAGGATTTGTAAAAGGATAAAGAAGGATGGAATGAAACGGTATCACGATTTTTTCAATTACTTAGAATCCCAACAGAAGGCCGAAGAAGTTTGTCAGATGTACTATATGCAGCTACGCTCTGGCCTTAAAATAGAAAAAAAGGTCTGTTACTTTAGGAAAGAAACCACCAAAAGGCATTCATCAACAGGTAAGGATAAACTGTGCATTTCTTGATAATTTTTCAACATAATGATGGGCATTGATTTGCCTTCACTTATCACATCAAGATACATAATTTCTTTCCTCACCCAAATTCCTTCTGGAAAAGAGTAAGGATGAGAAACCAGAAGTGCATATAAAGTTTTTAATATTGTAGAAGAAATGGTTATATCATGTTAAATAAAAATAGAGGATACAAAATTATAAATATATTTTATAATATTTTTAAATGTTTTTTCTTTCATTTAATGAAAGTAAACTAAAATGTTAATAGTGTTTGCCTTTTGGGTATTGAGACCATGAGTGACTTCTGCCTGGACTCCAGTGAGTGTGTCCTATTGGGATAAAAATATGTAGAAAGTATTGATCCCTTCAGACCATAGCATGACCAAAGCCCTGGGGTCAGTCACCACTGAGCAAGCAGCCTTGACTGGAAGTCCTCAAAGGGGTGATGGGAAGGGGTCTGCACTGAGTGAGGACTGACAGTCCACTCCTATCCCCACCCCTGTCCTGCAGCTGAGAAGTGCAAAGAGCATCTGGAATTAGTTACCTATGAGCATCTGGAACACCTTCAACAGCCTGTGGACAAGGCCTTTTACTCCAATAAAACGATGGTCCAGAAATTCACTACAGCAACTGGCCTTCCAAGTATCAAAGGTAAGTTTGGTCATAGGGGTGTGTGAGGGTGAGAAGAGAGTTAGGACATGGGACCCTTGCAAGTGCTGGTCCAAGAAGCAGCCCCAACTCTACAATCTCATGTATATCAGAAACTTCTGTCCTTTTTAAGTGGTATCCAAAGTAGTACAGGGTATCTGCTCTAACAGTACTTGTGCATTCTATAGTCAGAATTATATTATTATTTTGAAATGCTTGCTATGGATTGGAATTTCATCTACATAATTCCTGAGAAAAATATATTATCCTTTTTTGAGGGAAAAAACACATTATCTCTCCAAATTTCAACATTTTGACAATGAAAGAGAAGGAAGAGCTATTATATTTTCAAATACAATTTCAACTCAAAAATTTTAAATAATTGTTAATTGTTTTAAATTATATCACACGTGTGAATAAATTCAATATTTAAAGTTCTTAATGTTTTATATATTATTTTCTTTAGCATAATTTTACACTATAAATAAAATATAATTTTTTTTCCTCTAGGGCCTATATATGTAGTCTCTGAACCTGACCCAGTTTACCCCAGCATGCTGCAGAAATATCATTTTTTGCGTGTGCTGATATATTTAAAAAATTGAGAGTACTGATTTAAGTGTTGCAGTTTTTTTAGCCAGAAGACAAAATGAGGCTCACACTTGCATCCTCCAGGACTGTTGAAAGTCTCCAAGTAACTGCATCTTTATAGATGGATATTCACTTATCCATGTCTATCAAAATACAGTCCCCTGTTGCCCACAGTTCCCTAGATCATATGAAATTAAGAAGCAGAGTTTTCTTCAGGCAATGTCTATCACTTTTCCAGTTTCTTTCTCCCCATCAAACCCTCCCCCTAAGCACACTAATATGGCCTCCCATGGCCTTCACACAGGAGGCTAGCATCTTTGATCTCCTTCATGCATAAGGTTAGCATCTTATGATCCCATAACGTAGCTCAACCTTTGAGCTATGTTAAGTTTGTGCCTGAGACTTTCATCTATTCAACGGTGATAGACAAAGTACAACTCAAATTGCAAAGACAAACAAACAAAAAAAACACAACACATTTAGAAGGTTCCTTAATTTCCAAAAGATTTTTCATGGAAACAAGTTTTTAAATTCTTAATGACAAGATTTTTACTTGTTACAGAACATTCTGCTTCCCTGAGTACATACAACGATCAGTTCATTACTTTTGTTTTGGAGGATGGAAGCTATGAGATCTATGTTGACAACTTGATAGACAACCAGAAAGGTAGACTATTTCCTTTTGTCTATAATGATATAATGATGACTAGTAAAGTAAAAATTAATAAATTTAGCAAACTGTAAACAATAGATTAACTCAGATATGGCTAATAGATTTCATGCTATGTGCTAACTCCAATGCACTGGCAATAGATGCTTGAATATCACTGTATTGGGGAGGATTCAGAAGCTTATTCAGGGTTCATCAAGGAAGAATGATCATATTGAGAAGTCACATCTGTTGTGAAATATGGAAAGAAGTACCACACATATTTACTGTCATTAAATTATTAATATCTACTAGGTCTTTCCAGTTTTATCAAAACCACTAGAGTGTAATTCCAGAGAAGGCAATGGCACCCCACTCTAGTACTCTTGCCTGGAAAATCCCATGGACGGAGGAGCCTGGTGGGCTGCAGTCCATGGGGTCGCGAAGAGTTGGACATGACTGAGCGACTTCACTTTCACTTTTCACTTTCATGCACTGAAGAAGGAAATGGCAACCCTCTCCAGTGTTCTTGCCTGGAGAATCCCAGGGACGGGGGAGACTGGTAGGCTGCTGTCTGATGGGTCACACAGAGTCAGACACGACTGAAGTGACTTAGCATAGCATAGCATAGACTGTAATTCTAGCAAAAGACTATACCAATGCTATGAACAACATTTTAAATATTTTAATACCAACATTGTTGGAGAAATCCTCAGAGCATATTTGTACATTTTTAAGACCTTTCTCAAAGCCATGAAAGTTTTGCTTTTATTGCTACATAATAAGAGGATGTTTTCTGATGTTATATATGTTGAAACTGAAATCATTTGATAAAATTGTATCTCACTAAAGGGATTTTATGCATTCTCTTTCAGACAATGTGTTACTCCGTTACTATGATTCCCAATTCCCCTCAAGTGAAACAGGTAATTTGGGAGGTGGGGTAGCTCTAGGGCTTTAATTCTTAAGTTTAGGGTTAAAGACAAATCCAAACATGTTCCATGGGAAAGGAAGGTGTCTCAGAAGGTTCTCTCCTACCCAATTCATGGTAAAAATATTGGATTTTAGATTTTAAAAGGACTTATTCCATCTCATCCATTTTGCAGTTTAATAATTAGGATAAATTGGCTGCATTTAACGGATTCAGAATAACAGTGTCTTAAGTTACACAAAATTTTATTTCTGTTTTAGCTAGGGCATAATTGCAGTTCAACATGTTGCCCAGGGACCAAGCTCCTTTCATCTTTGTGGCTCTGTAGCATCTACATGATTCAAGATTCCTTGCCACCATGAAATATCTTATCAGAAGGACAGAGGAAGACAAACTATGAGTTTTATTTCCTTTAAGAACACAACCTGGAAGTTGTACCATTCACCTTATATTGGTCAGAACTAAGACATATTGCTACATAAGGCAAGCTTGGAAATATTCTATTATTACACAAAAGAGGAGTTAGATATTGGGAGACAACTATCAGTGGCTTTCTATGCAGACAGGGAAGCTGACACTGAGAGCAATACCCAGTACAGTCTCAATTCTACTATTAGAAAGCGTATAAGAAAACTAACCTCTCTCCTAAGGGGCCTTAGAATTACACCTTACTGTCCAATGACTCTTCAGTTTTATCTGGGTACAAATATTTCTAATAGATGTGTTGGTGAATGAAATAGTCATTTTACATATTGGACTCTTTTCCTGGGTGTTAAATTCATTTAAATTAAAATGAGTTACAATTCTTAACTTTATAATTTGTGTTTTTTAATTGCAAGATGGTGGTGGCAGTCATCGGAAGTTAATGGTAAACCTGAGCCCCATAAAAAACAAAGACTTCTTGCTGCATGCTAACAGTAAGGAGCACTCTGTGGAGGTAACAGAAACATGCACCTAATTGTCATGATTGACTCTACTCATCTGTGCAGATTTGGGGGTTTGGGTTACTTTGAAGAAGTTTTGTTTGTAATATTGTAAATAAAACAAAATCAGTTACAATTAATACCTTGCTTCTGAAATAGGGAAGAGAGTAAAATTGGCATATGTAGCCTTCCTACTGAAAGTCTGGTCTCTGCCAGCAGTGCAGCATTACCTGGGAGCTTGTTAGAAATGTAGACTTTCAGACTCCCTCACAACTGAATCAAAATGAGCATTTTAACAAATCTCCAAGAAACTCATAGGTACTCCTGGGTATATAGGTACTCATAGGTACATAGACTCATTAAAGTTTGAGAAGCACTGCTGAATAGAACGATATCAAATCCTTTCTATTTGGCTGTAGGAACTACTGTTTTCTTCAAGGCAGTATCTCCTCATTATCTTGGGCAACTGAAAAGTAATTTTATAGTCTGAAACTGCTAAGGGGGTGGGTTCATAAACATTTCCATATGCCAAGATATAGAGATAGCATAACAACCTACATTCTAATCATAGGATTCACTGCGCTGTCTTCCTCAGTTAGTAAATAGAACTGTTATATTGGTCATGATAAGTGAACAATGAAAAGAAATAGAGGAAAGCAATAGAATGGAAAAGACTAGTAATCTCTTCAAGAACATTAGAGATACCAAGGGAACATTTCATGCAAAGATGGACACAATAAAGGACAGAAAAGGTATGGGCCTAACAGAAGCAGAAGATACTAAGAAGAGGCGGCAAGAATACATAGAAGAATTGTACAAAAAAAGATCTTAATGACCCAGATAACCACAATGGCGTGATTACTCACCTACAGCCAGACATCCTCGAGTATGAAGTCAAGCAGGCCTTAGGAAGCATCACTACAAACAAAGCCAGTGGAGGTGATAGGATTCCAGCAGAGCTATTTAAAATCCTAAAAGATGATGCTGTTAAAGTGCTGCACTCAATATGCCAGCAAATTTGGAAAACTCAACAGTGGCCATAGGACTGGAAAAGGTCAGTTTTCATTCCAATCCCAAACAAGGGCCCTGCCAAAGAATGTTCAAACTATTGCACAATTGTGCTTGTTTCACATGCTAGCAAGGTAATGCTAAACAATATGTGAACTGAGAACTTGAAGATGTACAAGCTAGATTTAGAAAAGGCAGAGGAACCAGAGATCAAATTGCCAACATCTGTTGGATCATAGAAAAAGCAAGGGGATGCCAGGAAAACATCATCTTTTGCCTTCACTGACTAGGCTAAAGCCCTTGACTCTGTGGATCACAACAAACTGTGCAGTATTCTTAAAGAGATGGGAATACCAGACCACCTTACCTGCCTCCTGAGAAACCTGTATGCAGGTCAAAAAGCAACAGTTAGGACCAGCCATGGAACAATGGACTGGTTCAAACTAAGGAAAGGAGTACATCAAGGCTCTATATTGTCACCCTGCTTATTTAACTTATATGCAGAGTACATCATGTGAAATGCTGGGTTGAATGAAGCACAAGATGGAATCAAGATTGCCAGGAGAAATATCAATAACCTCAGACATGCAGATGACACCACCCTAATGGCAGAAAGCAAAGAGGAACTAAAGAGCCTCTTGAGGAAGGTTAAAGAGAAGAGTGAAAAAGCTGGCTTAAAACTCAACATTCAAAACACTAAGATCATGGTATTGGTCCCATGACTTCATGGCAAATAGATGGGGATAAAATGAAAACAGTGACAGACTTATCTTCTTGGGCTCCAAAATCACTGTAGATGCTGACTGCAGCTATGAAATTAAAAGACACTTGTACCTTGGAAGAAAAGCTATGACAAACCCAGATAGTCTGTTAAAAAGACAGAGACATCAATTTGCTTACAAAGGTCCATATAGCCAAAGCTAAGGCCTTTCCATTAGTCATGTATAGATGGGAGAGTTAGACCATAAAGAAGGCTGAGCACAAAAGAATTGATGCTTTCGAACAGTGCTGCTGGAGAAGACTCTTGAGAGTTCCTTCGACAGCAAGGTGATCAAATCAGTCAATCCTAAAGGATATCAACTCTGAATATTCATTAGAAGAATTGATGCTGAAACTGAAGCTCTAATACTTTGGTCATCTGATTTGAAGAGCTGATAGCCTGGGAAAGACCTTGATGCCTGAAAAGATAGAGGGCAAGAGAAGAAGGGGACAACAGAGGATAAAATAGATGGCATTACTGACTCAATGGACATGAGTCTGAGCAAACTCAGGGAGATAGTGAAGGATAGGGAAGCCTGGCGTGCTGCAGTTCATGAAATCAGAGAGCTGGACACGACTTGGTGACTGAACAACAACAGCAGTATAGCCATGCAAAGTACTAATGTAAACTCTGGATGCATCTCCCTTAACAAAACATTTCTAAGTTCATATAACAGTGTTTGGCATATATAACTACTCAACAATACAAGCTGACTTCTAATAAGCTTTATTATATATACCAAGTTGTGTGCTAAAGGTTAAGTACTGTCTTATTTAATTCTCACAGTAACTCTCTTATGAAGTCATTGTATTGGTCAGGTACACTGTGTAACGAACCACTTAATAACTTAAAATAGTACTCATTTATATCACTCACATATCTATGGGTAAGTTAGAGGTTGAACTAGAAAACTGGCTGCAATAAAAACTTGAGACTTGAAACATAAAGCAAAGTGTCTAGTTCTCAGAGATACCACATGGCAAAAAGAGAAGTATGAATCCA
Organism: Tragelaphus eurycerus; assembly: GCA_935064755.1. Taxonomy (NCBI): domain Eukaryota; kingdom Metazoa; phylum Chordata; class Mammalia; order Artiodactyla; family Bovidae; genus Tragelaphus; species Tragelaphus eurycerus. Next base: position 12,157,221 of record CAKXYN010000015.1, on the reverse strand, counting down.
GAACTACTGCATCAAGATCCACTTATTCTAAGCCATTATGTCTCTCAAAATATACTATCAGTGAATCAAATCAAATTCCCCTACTTGGGCCCTCTGCTCACTTCCTCCCCACTTCCTATCCCCTATCCAGTAAGCAGGCTTGCTAGAAATATCAAGTTATTAATAATTATTCTGTTTTAGTTTTCAACACAGAGATGTAAAGTTGACTCTGAACTTCCCACTCACATATTGGTTACTTTCTCTCTTGTTTTCTTCAGCTACAAAAATGTGAAAACCAGTTGCCAGAACAAGCCTTCTTTGTCCTTCATGAGACGTCCTCCCAGTGTGTTTCATTTGAATGTAAGAGCAATCCTGGAGTGTTTCTAGGAGTCAAGGATAACCAACTAGGTCTAATTAAAAAAGGGGAACATCCTGAGGATTCAGATACACAGAATATCACATTTAAGCTCTCAAACTTAATGGGATAGAAAGCTGCAGATCTTGGGTTGAGTAGCCCAAATAGCTACCACTGCAAAAAAGATGAGATAAAAAGAGACAGATAACAAGAAGGCAAATGGAATGTTTAGTATGGTGTGGAATGTTTTCCTTATCATGTACAAAAATTTTTTATAACCCTTCAGTTCTGTTTTTCATTTCCCTCTGTATATCTCTCCGTATATTCTACTGCATATTCAATACAAATATTGGAATATTTAATAGCATATGGTAAAGAGACTTGCCAACATTCTGAAGTATACATCTGACCTTTACTTTTTTCCTACTTTCAATCCAGAAAGAACTTAGTATTTAGAGTGACACCTCTGGGGAGAAGCAAAGGGCCTTATCCCTAGTCTTGCTTTAGTTAAAGATCAATTTTAAAGAGCTACATAGGGACATCATTTTCCATGGTTCTAAATAAGAGCCTCAAACACTTAAAGGCACTAATAAAAAGACAACTGGAAGCTACACAGATTGACCATTTCACAACCAGAATAAAACATCAAGATTGTTTATAAATATGCAAAACTTCAGATGCCTGAATGGCTAAGCAGGTAATATGAATATGTGAAAAGGCAAGAATAATTTTAAAATTAAGAAAATTAAATCTAGTATTTAAAAGTGAATAATTTCATCTCTCATTTTTAAAATTCCAATTTTTATAGATTGCATTAATTTAAGTAAGGCATTCTTAACATTAAAAAGTAAAATAAATTTTATTTCAGACATAAAACTTAAATTATTAAGAATATCTAACAAACTAGAATTTTTTTTTTTTTGAAGCATTGAGCCACAACATATGTTCAGGCATCCAAGTACCATGGACTGCAAGTACTATGGAAGGGCCAGAAGTCCTCTAACCTACTAGAGCTTATATGGGACATAGGATTAATATTACAATTTCAATAACTGGCTATCCCTCATATGTTCTTCTGACCCTGACTTTCAGGAACCCATGACTTTTGATATATTCATCACCTTAAACAAAATTTTTTCTAATCCTTTCTTCTCACATGCACAATTCCTTTTATTGTCTGATTTCCCAATGACCCTGCTTACTATGGAATGTGTGACTTGTTCCTTCCTCATTTCTTTTGACCAACTGTGTCCTTTTGTACTCCCTGACCTCACTTCTACATCACCTGATCTCTCATGCCAATATGTTTATTCTGCTTTTTCTACCTGATGCTGTAGAATTTTACATAAACCTATTGGTGGCAATATTTTTCATTAAACATCTTTGTGTTTTATTGTTACTAAGGTACTAAAATTTATAGTCAGTCATATAATAACATTTCTCAACTACTAAATGCTGCTGCTGCTGCTGCTAAGTCGCTTCAGTAGTGTCCGACTCTGTGCGACCCCATAGACGGAAGCCCACCAGGCTCCCCTGTCCCTGGGATTCTCCAGGCAAGAACACTGGAGTGGGTTGCCATTTCCTTCTCCAATGCATGAAAGTGAAAAGTGAAAGTGAAGTCGCTCAGTCGTGTCCGACTCTTAGCGACCCCACAGACTGGAGCCTACCAGGCTCCTCCGTCCATGGGATTTTCCAGGCAAAAGTACTGGGGTGGGGTGCCATTGCCTTCCCCACAACTACTAAATAGTTTTTGCTTATTTTAAAACCTTTGCAATTTCTACTGTAATTTTTCATAGGTGTAATACTAACAATAAATGATAAACATAATGACAAAATACTTACAAAATAAGACTTTTTCTGTAAGTGTAGGCTTTTTAAGTTGTTGAGATATATTGACTATAACTGCTGGTGCAACATAAAAGAGGCTGTGAATTACTATATGAGGGCAAAACCTTATAGAACAATATATCTTTGTTTCATTACTTTGTCAATAATTTAACTATAAAAACAACAATAAAAACAGAATCTATATCATTCCCTCTGAAAAACACTAAATGTTGATGATGTGTATCTGTATAATATACTTAAAATGATTACTATTAAGTAACTAAATATATCCATTATATTGTTCATATTCTTAAATAAACTGTTTTTCAAAAGCATATGAGACCATAGTGATTTTATCATAAAATGACTCAATATCATGAAATTCTTAAGTGAAAGTACACATATCCTAATCCATCAATGCTAGTAAGTGGAGGAAGTTATTTGTCTAATATTTTTGGTGATTCAAAATTACGTAAAATTTTCCAGAGAAGAAATTGTGTCTTTTTCATCTTTGCACTCCCAGTGCCTATCACAGTGGCCAGCACAAAGTAGGTATTCAGTGACTTAAACCCAAGATCAAACAGCCAACGTGTACTTGCATTATAATTTTAACCTAAGACTTCCAACCTGGTTTTCTTATTTTACATGATTAATTTTCCTTTAAAAAACATTTTCTGTCATCACTATAGTCAGTGTTATTTGATTAAAATATTCAAATGTATGGTGGTTTTTGTCACTTAAATGTCTGTGTTTTGATGGTAGATAAAAGAAATGCCAAAGCATGCTCAAACTACCACACAATTGCATTCATTTCACACGCTAGTAAAGTAATGCTCAAAATTCTCCAAGCCAGGCTTCAACAGTACATGAACTGTGAACTTCCAGATGTTCAAGCTGGTTTTAGAAAAGGCAGACATCAATTTCCAACATCTGCTGGATCATGGAAAAAGCAAGAGAGTTCCAGAAAAACATCTATTTCTGCTTTATTGACTATGCCAAAGCCTTTGACTGTGTGGATCACAACAAACTGTGGAAAATTCTGAAAGACATGGGAATACCAGACCACCTGATCTGCCTCTTGAGAAATCTGTATGCAGGTCAGGAAGCAACAGTTAGAACTGGACATGGAACAACAGACTGGTTCCAAATAGGAAAAGGAGTACATCGAGGCTGTATATTGTCACCCTGCTTACTTAACTTATATGCAGAGTACATCATGAGAAACTGGGCTGGATGAAACACAAGCTGGAATCATGATTGCCAGGAGAACTATCAATAATCTCAGATATGCAGATGACACCACCCTTATGGCAGAAAGTGAAGAAGAACTAACAAGTCTCTTGATGAAAGTGAAAGAGGAGAGTGGAAAAAGTTGGCTTAAAACTCAACATTCAAAAAACTAAGATCATGGCATCCAGTCCCATCACTTCACGGCAAATAGACGGGGAAACAGTGGAAACAGTGACAGACTTTATTTTCTTGGGCTCCAAAATTACTGCAGATGCAGCCATGAAATTAAAAGGTGTTTGCTCCTTGAAAGAAAAGCTATGATCAACCTGCAGATGCAGCCATGAAATTAAAAGGTGTTTGCTCCTTGAAAGAAAAGCTATGATCAACCTAGACAGCATGTTAAAAAGCAGAGACATTACTTTATCAACAAAGGTCCGTCTAGTCAAAGCTTTGGTTTTTCCAGTAGTCTTGTATGGATGTGAGGGTTGGACTATAAAGAAAGCTGAGTGCTGAAGAATTGATGCTTTTGAACTGTGGTATTGGAGAAGACTCTTGAGAGTTCCTTGGACTGCAAGGACATCCAACCAGTCCATCCTAAAGAAAATCAGTCCTTGGTGTTCATTGGAAAGACTGATGCTGAAGCTGAAACTCCAATACTTTGGCCACTTGATGTGAAGAACTGACTCATTTGAAAAGACTCTGATGCTAGGAAAGATTGAAGGCAGGAGGAGAAGGGGACAACAGAGGATGAGATGGTTGGATGGAATCACTGACTCAATGGACATGATTTTGAGTAGATTCCAGGAGTTGGTGACAGACAGGGATGCCTGGTATGCTGCAGTCCATGGAGTCGCAAAGAGTTGGACATGACTGAGCAACTGAACTGTACTGAACTGAAGAAGGCAAAAGAACTGTGCTCCAAAAACTATAAGATGCTGATGAAATAAATCAAAGAAGACACAAACAGATGGAAAGATATACCAATTTCTTGGATTGGAAGAATATTTTATAATTATATATTTGTTATATTTTACAATATAAACAAATATCAAATCATTGTATAGCATACTTAGAACTAATATAATGTTATGTCAATTATATCTCATATTAAAAAGATTCCAGTAGATTAAACTCTTTGCAACAGTAACCATCTGTCGTATAAGTGCCTTTGTTCCTAGAAAGAATTGAGTTACATGATATTAATGATTTAACACAACTCCATCACCAGTTCAGAACCACTTGACTGATGCTCAGTAATTTATCTTTTCAGATTAAAGTTTGGAACTCATACACATTTACCATTCAGCATTAGTCACCTTTGTTTTTTCATATTAAACTTTAACAGGTGTTGACTCACTTTGGCCAAACCTACCAGTTTTCTAAGGATGCCTCTCTCCTGCAGCCTCCTTATTGCTCCTCTACCTAAAACATTCATTCCTACCAGTCTATTTTTTCACATCTGATATATCTTCTTGATTTTTTTCTATCAATGTCTTTCCCATACTTCCTTCAAAATCCAGTTGTCTCCATCATCTTATTATCTTTTCAAGACTTATGGATGACCCTGACTGTGGTGACAAAGTTGATTGTATTCTGCCTAGCACTGTATGTATGCATGATATATCTTCCATAAAGGGGTGTAATACCATGAGGACATGTTATTTTTTTTTTTAATCTTCCTGCTAGGACACACAGTGATCTATAACTAGGTTAAGTTAACTTTATTCTGTTCTTATTTGTATCTTCATTCCAGGATTATAGCAAACTTTTGTCAGAACACATCTTTCAGAGAATATGCCAAACTTCTTTGTCCTATGTCATTCTCTTCTCAAACATCTGTTAATCACTTTGCCAAAAAAGATCAATATAGTCAAACCTATTGTTTTTCCAGTAGTCATGTATGGAAGTGAGAGTTGGACCATGAAGAAGGCTGAGTGCCAAAAAATTGATGCTTTTGAACTCTGGCGCTAGAGAAGACTCTTGAGAGTCCCTTGGACATCAAGGAGATCAAACTAGTCAATCCTAAAGGAAATCAACCCTGAGTAATCATTGAAAGGACTGATGCTGAAGCTGAAGCTCCAATACTTTGGCCACCTGACTTGAAAAGCCAATTCAGTGGAAAAGACCCTGATGCTAGGAAAGATTGAGGGCAAAAAGAGAAGTGGGTGACAGAGGATGAGATGGTTGGATGGCATCATCAACTCAATGGATATGAGTCTGATCTAACTGCAGGAGATAGTGAAGGACAGGGAAGCTTGGCCATGGGGTCACAAAGAGTTGGACAGGACTGAATGATGGAACAACAAATTAATTCTTTAGATCTTGGTAAAGTCTTCTCAAGTGTACCATATTACTGATGCAAAATACTCACACTGGGAAAACAGTTGCCACATTAATGGGGTAAGGGAGTGAATATTGATGGATAAGGCTAAAAAGTTAGGCATGGAACATATCACTTAGGGTTTTATAAGTCATGTTAAAAATTTGGTTTTTACCCTATATGCAAAGGGAATCCATCAAACTTTCGAGCAAGATGACGATATTCAATGGATTGGAAGGAAGGAAGAAAAGAAGTGGAGAGATTATTTGGAGAGCTATTACAATAATCCAACTTTTTAAAATGATGTTTGGTTTAGGGTGATGGCAGTAGACAATGGTGGAGAAGGCGATGGCACCCCACTCCAGTACTCTTGCCTGGAGACTCCCATGGACGGAGGAGCCTGGTAGGCTGCAGTCCATGGGGTCACTAAGAGTCGGACACAACTGAACGACTTCACTTTCACGTTTCACTTTCACACATTGGAGAAGGAAATGGCAACCCACTCCAGTATTCTTGCCTGGAGAGTCCCAGGCACGGTGGAGCCTGGTAGGCTGCCATCTATGGGGTCGCACAGAGTCAAACACGACTGAAGCGACTTAGCAGCAGCAGCAGTAGACAATGGAATTAGTGCACAGATTGAAGATATATTTGAAAGATTTTAAACAGCACTTGGAGATGAACTGGATTGAGAACTGAAGGATGAAGTGATTTGGAAACGATTCAGTTTTCTGACTTAAGCAGAGATGCACAAAGGCACTGAGATGGCAAAACCTGAAGAGAAACAGATTCACGGATGAATGAACAAGTGCTTCATTTTGAATAGTTTGAGATGGTTGACGTATCCACATGTAGATACCAAAACAAGTTTCAATTCTGCAGCTCAGAGGCACTATTCACAAAGATTATCTGCACCATAATTGTTTTCAGTCAGTTCAGTTCAGTCGCTCAGTCGTGTCTGACTCTTTGCGACCCCATGAGTCACAGCACCCCAGGCCTCCCTGTCCATCACCAACTCTTGGAGTTCACTCAAACTCATGCCTGGAGAATCCCAGGGACAGGGGAGTCTGGTGAGCTTCCGTCTATGGGGTCGCACAGAGTCGGACACGACTGAAGCGACTTAGCAGCAGCAGCAGCAGCTTGTCCATTGAGTCGGTGATGCCATCCAGCCATCTCATCCTCTGTCGTCCCCTTCTCCTCCTGCCCACAATCCCTCCCAGCATCAGGGTCTTTTCCAATGAGTCAACTCTTCTCATGAGATGGCCTAAGTATTGGAGTTTCAGCTTCAGAATCAGTCCTTCCAATGAACACCCAGGACTGATCTCTTTTAGGATGGAGTAGTTGGATCTCCTTGCAGTCCAAGGGACTCTCAAGAGTCTTCTCCAACACCACAGTTCAAAAGCATCAATTCTTTGGCACTCAGCTTTCTTCACAGTCCAACTCTTACATCCATACATGACCACAGGAAAAACCATAGCCTTGACCAGACGGACCTTTGTTGGCAAAGTAACATCTCTGCTTTAGAATATGCTATCTAGGTTGGTCATAACTTTCCTTCCAAGGAGCAAGCATCTTTTAATTTCATGGCAGCAATAACCATCTGCAGTGATTTTGGAGTCTAGAAAAATAAACTCAGCCACTGTTTTCCACTCTTTCCCCATCTATTTCCCATGAAGTGATGGGACCAGATGCCATGATCTTCATTTCCCGAATGTTGAGCTTTAAGCCAACTTTTTCACTCTCCACTTTCACTTTCATCAAGAGGCTTTTTAGTTCCTCTTCACTTTCTGCCATAAGGGTGGTGTCATCTGCATATCTGAGGTTATTGATATTTCTCCCAGCAATCTTGATTCCAGCTTGTGCTTCTTCCAGCCCAGTGTTTCTCATGATGTACTCTGCATATAAGTTAAATAAGCAGGGAGACAATATCCAGCCTTGACATACTCCTTTTTCTATTTGGAACCAGTCTGTTGTTCCATGTCCAGTTCTAACTGTTGCATCCTGACCTGCATATAGGTTTCTCAAGAGGCAGGTCAGGTGGTCTGGTATTCCCATCTCTTTCAGAATTTTCCAGTTTATTGTGAGCCACTCATCAAAGGCTTTGGCATAGTCAATAGAGCAGAAATAGATGTTTTTCTGGAACTCTTTTGCTTTTTCCATGATCCACCGGATGTTGGCAATTTCATCTCTGAATCCTCTGCCTTTTCTAAAACCAGCTTGAACATCTGGGAGTTCATATTTCACGTATTGCTGAAGCCTGGCTTGGAGAATTTTGAGCATTACTTTACTAGTGTGTGAGATGAGTGCAATTGTGCAGTAGTTTGAGCATTCTTTGGCATTGCCTTTCTTTGGAATTGGAATGAAAACTGACCTTTTCCAGTCCTGTGGCCACTGCTGAGTTTCAATATGCCATTTGCCGGCATATTGAGTGCAGCACTTTCACAGCATCATCTTTCAGGATTTGAAATAGCTTAACTGGAATTCCATCACCTCCACTACCTTTGTTCGTAATGATGCTTTCTAAGGCCCACTTGACTTCCCATTCCAGGATGTCTGGCTCTAGGTGAGTGATCACACCATTGTGATTATCTTAGTCGTGAAGATCTTTTTTGTACAGTTCTGTGTATTCTTGCCACCTCTTCTTAATATCTTCTGCTTCAGTTAGGTCCATACCATTTCTGTCCTTAATCAAGCCCATCTTTGCATGAAATGTTCCCTTGGTATCTCTAATTGTCTTGAAGAGATCTCTAGTCTTTCCCATTCTGTTGTTTTCCTCTATTTCTTTGCATTGATCTCTGAGGAAGGCTTTCTTATCTCTCCTTGCTATTCTTTGGAACTTTGCATTCAGATGTTTATATCTTTCCTTTTCTCCTTTGCTTTTTGCTTCTCTTCTTTTCACAGCTATTTGTAAGGCCTCCCAGACAACCATTTTGCTTTTTTGGATTTCTTTTCCATGGGGATGGTCTTGATCCCTGTCTCCTGTACAATGGCACAAACCTCCGTCCATAGTTCATCAGGCACTCTATCTATCAGATCTAGTCCCTTAAATCTATTTCTCACTTCCACTGTATAATCATAAGGGGTTTGATATACTGTTACCTAATTCTATTTTCAGTAAAAGAACAGTTTCATCGCTGTATCTTCTAGATTTAGTCGCCACAAAATTGCAGCTTAAATCCTAGCATAAGCTTGGCAGTGTGGAAACTCTTTTAAAAAACTTGTTATAAAAACATTTATAAAACAACTTCAACAAATGAAATGGATCACTGAGCTCATGAACCCAAGGGCCTTCAAATTAAGGTTGATTATTCACCCACCGATGTGCTAGGCTACAAGCTTTACATGCATTATCATATTCTGCAAAGTGGTTCTATTACTCTGCCTAGTTTACAAATGAAGAAACCAAGGCTTAGAAAGATTAAGGCATTTTCTCAATGATATTTGGCATCACAGCTTAGTGACTAATAAAGCTAGGACTAGAAGTCAAGTTTATCTGAACTCTTCGATCTTTCATTGTTTTCTTGGAGGTCATTTTATGTAACACGACCACCCAAAATGTCAGTAGCAGCATTTTCTTTTCCCAGAATATGAAATATTACTTCCCTCCCCAGTCCCAAGTCTCCTTTTTCTCTACTAGATTTCCTCCTCCAACCCCTTTCCTTCTCTCTCTTCTTTCTTTCTTTCATTTGGAAAAAATAAACAAACAGTTCCTATCTGAGTGATGGATGAGGAAGAATGGCTAAGAATCAAATATTCCAATGATACTGGTTAATTTTGGCTTTCTCGAGGCACTGTTAAATATGCTACTAATTGAGAGCTACAGAGAGAAAATAGTCACTCTGGTCAAGTACTGGAATAAAACTCATTTGCCTTCATTATAAAACTATTATGATTTGATGGATGAGGTGTGAACTGTTTTTACAACAGCTGTTATATTCATTAGTTACTCAAGTAGACTATGAGGAAAGGACATTCTGCTTTTGCAAAACAACTTACCACACCCTTCATATGGTTTCATTTTACTGTGTGTAAGTCAGTCTCAAAATTAATATAAAGTAAGTATACAAATTAGAGAGACTGCCAAAATTGATTTCAATGTTGGTCTTGAAATTATCTTTTAAAGTATTTTCTTGTATATTCTCCCTCTAGACTTTCCAGTATACCAATGTTCAATTTGGCAAATTATTCCTCTCACATAGCCAATTGTTGACCTATGAATTATTTTTTAATTGAAAGTAAAAAAGAACATAATGGACTATGTTAATGCTTCCTGGGTTTAAGAAGTAATTTGAGCTATTGTGAATCTTCCTGTTGGATGGTATAGCAGACACTGCTCATGATCTACATAACATGTGGGATAGTCAGACCATCCCTCCTTCTAGTTCATGAATAATGAGGCTTATCATTTTCAAGACATCTGAAGTGTTTTCTGTTTTTCACTGTTACAAGCTGCACTGCTGTTAATATTCCTATGCTTTCTTTACACGTCTTCCAGGGCAAATGTGCAAAAATTTCTCTTTAAGAGTGGGACTGATGAATCATGGGGTATATATTACTTTTCTTTAATTTCAAAGTGGTTATACCATTTTACACCCCCATCCACATTCTAAGTATTCCTCTTATTTCACATTCTCACCAAAACTACTTATTGTTAGCTTTTTATTTTTGCAAGTCTCATGAGTAAGATGACATGATACTATGTTATGATTTTAATTTGTATTTCCTTAACTACTGAAGTAGAACATTCTTTAATAGGTTAATTTGTTATGCAGCTTTCTGTTTCTATGAAATGCTTTTTGAGCTTTTTCCTATTTCTCTATGATCTTTTTTCTAACTTAAATGTAGAACTTATGTATATATCCTGGATACTGACTTTTTGTCAGTTTTATCAGTTGCCAACGTCTTCTTCCAATTTGTGCCCTATATTAGTAATTTCTCTTTGTGCTGTCTTTGGTAAAGGGAAATTCTTAATTTTAACATAGTTGAGTTTATGCACCTTTCATGATTTATGCTTTCTGTATTTTTTAAAGACATCCTTCCCTACTCCATGTCATCCACATCATTAAGACATTTTTCTATACTGTTTCTAACAATTTCATAATTTTGCTCTTCATGTTGAAATCTGAATGCATCTACAGCCTATTTTTGCCACGTGGATAATCAATTTTCTCAGTATCATTTCTTTAAACATTCATTCTTTCCTTCACTTATTTGCTGTAAGGTTTCATATACATTGTAAGTTTTCATATTTACATGGACCAGTTTCTTATGCCTCTATTCTGTCCCATTACTCTATTTGTCTGTCTTGATATCTAATAGCATTTTGGTAAAGCAGGTCCCCCAGTCTAATACTTCTTCAAGAATGACATGTATTCTTATAGTTCTTTGCATTTCCAAATGAATTTTAGAATTGATTCATCAGGTTTAAATATACAATTGGGGGACTTCCCTGATAGTTCAACAGTTAAGAACCTGCCTTTGAATGCAGGAGACACAGGTTCGATTCCTGGTTGGGAACTAAGAGCCCACATTCCACAGGGTAACCAAGCCCACACGCTGCAACTACTGAGTCTGTGCACTCTTGAGCCTGTGCTCCAAAATCACAGAAGCCTGGGCACTGCAACTACAGAAAGATTGTGTACCATGACAAAGACCCATTTAGCCAAAATAAAAAGTAAAATAAAGTCTTTTTAAATTATAAATTCATGAATAAACAGTTGAGACTTTGATTGAAATTGCACTGAATCTGCTGATCACTTGGAACAAATTAAATATTTACAATAACACATCTTCTAATCCATGAATGTGATTTATTTCTCCATTTAGGTATTTTCTAATGTCTTTTGGTAATGTTTTATAATTTATGCCAAAACTTATTTGGACACACCTTGTTAGGTTTGCTCCAGAACTTAACATTTCTTAATTTTACTGTAAATTTTATTAAAGCATACTTTTTGTTGCTATTGTATAGAAATGTAATTTTTTTGGCATATTTATATTGTGCCTAATAGGCTTGTTAAACTTTGTTATTAATTCTAGTAATTTATCTGTTGATTTTCCAATCTTTATACATTTTATTCTTTTTTCTTGCTATATCACACTGGCTAGAACCTTCAGTACCATATTAAAAGAAAGCAGATGATAGACACTCTTCTTGTTCCTAATCTAAAAGCAAATTCTTACAACAGTTCAACACTGAATTATGCCTATATCTAAAGCTGAAGAAATTGTACTGCTCAGCAGTAAACCAGTTGCTTAAGGTCATAAAGCCTTTAAGTGATAACTCCAGGATTCAACATTAATCCAAGACCCACATTTTTTGTTTGTTTTTTTAAATCAATTTGTGTCAGTGGCCAAAAACCTAACCAGAGAGACTTAAATTAGGCAGAAGCAAGGGGATATATTTGTATTTAAGACAATCTAACCCAAAGTAAAAACTAAAAATAAAAGCCTTAGAGCTTTGCTAAAACTTGAGAAAATTCTGGTAATCATTCTGAGGTTCAAACATGGACATAATCCTTAAAATGTCCTGATAGTTCCTTGCTTCTCACAAGGATAAAGTCCCAATTCTTAGCAGAATACTCTTTCAGATTCACTTCTAGCTACCTTATCCCCAAACACCTTCAACACTGTACAATCCACTATTCTCTAAACCTGTCTTACATTTTCATCTCCTATGACTTTGAGCACTCAGTCCTACCTGTCCTACAATTAAGAATCTGAACCATTAATTCATTCATTCAACCAACAAATACTTACCAAGAGCCTTGAATATGGAAAAAGTTGTGGTAAGCACTGAGGATATAATGGCGCAGAAAACAGAAAAGTCCCTGCATTTGTCAAGGCTTTAGAAAATAGGAAATAGTGAGAAAAGAAGAGAAGACAGAATCAGTTCAGTTCAGTCGCTCAGTCGTGTCCGACTCCTTGCGACCCCATGAATCGCAGCACGCCAGGCCTCCCTGTCCATAACCAACTCTTGGAGTTCACCCAGACTCACATCCATCGAGTCAGTGATGCCATCCAGCCATCTCATCCTCTGTCATCCCCTTCTCCTCCTGCCCCCAATCCCTCCCACCATCAGAGTCTTTTCCAATGAGTCAAGTCTTCGCATCAGGTGGCCAAAGTACTGGAGTTTCAGCTTTAGCATCATTCCTTCCAAACAAATCCCAGGGCTGATCTCCTTCAGAATGGACTGGTTGGATCTCCTTGCAGTCCAAGGGACTCTCAAGAGTCTTCTCCAACACCACAGTTCAAAAGCATCAATTCTTCAGTGCTCAGCCTTCTTCAGAGTCCAACTCCCACATCCATACATGACCACTGGAAAAGCCATAGCCTTGACTAGACAGACCTTTGTTGGCAAAGTAATATCTCTGCTTTTGAATATGCTATCTAGGTTGGTCATAACTTTCCTTCCAAGGAGTAAGCGTCTTTTAATTTCATGGCTGCAGTCACCATCTGCAGTGATTTTGGAGCCCAGAAAAATAAATTCTGACACTGTTTCCACTGTTTCTCCCTCTATTTCCCATGTAGTGATGGAACCAGATGCCATGATCTTCGTTTTCTGAATGTTGAGCTTTAAGCCAACTTTTTCACTCTCCACTTTCACTTTCATCAAGAGGATTTTGAGTTCCTCTTCACTTTCTGCCATAAGGGTGGTATCATCTGCATATCTGAGGTTCTTGATATTTCTCCCGGCAATCTTGATTCTAGCCTGTGCTTCTTCCAGTCCAGTGTTTCTCATGATGTACTCTGCATATAAGTTAAATAAGCAGGGTAACAATATCCAGCCTTGACGTACTCCTTTTCCTATTTGGAACCAGTCTGTTGTTCCATGTCCAGTTCTAACTGTTGCTTCCTGACCTGCATACAGGTTTCTCAAGAGGCAGGTTAGGTGGTCTGGTATTCCCAGAAATTCTCAAAGAGATGGGAATACCAGAACACAGAATAGCAGTGTTCTAATTGTATTTCTGTTTGCTTTAATTGAATCTTTGATTTGTAAGCTGTGTTAACCATTCTGAAGTCCCCTATCTTTCTTACTTATCCTTTTACTTCTTGTATTAATCAGACTTCTCCAGAGAAACAAACCAAATGGATGAATGTGTAGTTGTGAATGTATGTATAATACATACAGAGAAAGAGAGAGATTTTAAGGAATTGACTCATATGATTGAGGGGGCTTGGGAAGTCTGAAACATGATGGGTAAGCCAGCATGCTGAAGATTCAGGAAAGAGCTACAGTTTGAGCCCAAAGGCAGTTTGCTGGCAGAATTCCTTTATACTTTGTGGAGGATGAAGGAAAGGTGTCAAGTCTATTGAAACTTTCAACTGATTGGATAAGACTCACCCACCCATTACAGAGGACAATTTACTATGTTAATTTCATCCAAAATATACCCTAACAAAAACATCAAGAATAATGTTTGACCAAATACCTGGGCACCATGGCCCAACCAATCTGACATATAAAATTAACCATCACACTTATCCTTTCCTCTCTTCTACACTCTTGAATTAATTTTTTTAAAGGAGAACTTGAGTAGGAGAAGGGAGAGGGGGATAGAAGGAAAGTTTCAAGAGTAGCCATCTGTTTTTTCTCTTTTTCTGCAAGCTTAAGCTATGAGGAAGGTGTGGTTGAAGAAGGGCTCAATTGTTCAGTCTGTTTAACCCTGAAACCCCAACAAACAGCATTTGTCTCATGCTCATCTCCCTCAGAAGTTCCTAGTACATGCATAAATTATCTGGAAAACGCTCCTACAGTTGGAGGAAAAAAAACCTTATAGAGTAGTTATTTTCTTTCTCAGGAGAAAATAAATGTAAAACTGTTTCAGATTTGGGGTTTATATTCACAAAAATGGCCCACATAGACTCCCCGTTCTGAAAGACATTTAGTTTTAAATGTTAAATAATTAAATAACAAAATAATTCTTTAAAGTCATATAAAAAAATAATAGAGGAAAGAAAGACGTATACTGAATATAAAATGAGGTCCTTTTGGGGATATCAGAAGCAATAAGTATTTTTCTAAATCTCTCTTCCACACAGATTGAAAAAGATATATCAAATAAAAAAATGTATCCTGCTTGCAAAAACATGTGAAATAGTTCCTTCAGGATAGGAATAAAGCTCTGTAAATTGACAGGGAAATATCAATAGATAAAACATAACAAGGGTGCAAACATACAAATCTGAATTCACCTTGGAATAGCTGAAGAGGCCATCATGAGAAGGATCCACACTACCATCTAGCGGTTCATTTAAGGAAATGACATTTGTACCCAATATTTTTCAGTTGGGCTAAGACAATACTCTAAACAGTCTTTTTTCAAAACCTGGAATCTGTTTTATTTTCAAAAAGTGGGGATCCAAATACCCCTCCTGCCTGTGTAGGAAAGCTCAGAGCAACACACAAGAGAGTGAGACAGAGACAGAGGTTGAGAGAGAACTTTTTTAGAAAGGACTATAAATTTCCATGTAGTTATTGAAGGCACTGTATTAAATGAAGTAGTTGTTCAGGTGGAAGGACTGAAAAATAGTTGTATTAGTATGAAGTTTGTGATACAAGAAAATGAGCAAATCACCTCCTGGAGAACCAGACACAGAAAAAGATCAAGGCCAACCTAAATTAGTAAGTTGTTGTAGCAAGACTATAGTATTAATAGTACTTCTTTAAATGATAGTTGCAGTAGAGATTCCATTACCTAGAGTCACCAAAGCAGATATTGCTATCTGGATGTCCACATGTTACATAAACCCCATAGTTGCTAATAGGTGTGTGTTCAGTCATGTCCGACTCTTTTGCAATCCCATGGACTGTAGCCAGTCAGGCTCCTCTGTCCATGGGATTCTCCAGGCAAGAATACTGGAGTGTGTTTACATTTCCTACTCCAGGGATCTTCCCAACCCAGGAATGGAACCCAGGTCTCTTACATCTCCTGCATTGGCAGATGGATTCTTTACCACTGTGCCACCTGGGAAGCCCCTAGTTGTTATCACAATATTTTAGAAAACCTGAGTCTTTTGGGGGGAACTACCTAGACAGAAGGGACACAATTTTAAGACTTAAGGCCCAGGGGGGCTTGACAGTTTTGGTCCTAATGGAAAGCAATAATAAAACCATAATTGTTATATTCGTGGTCACTTACTTCTCAAGGCCATTTCTTTCTGAAGAAGTGAGGATGAAATAAGCTATACAGGAATACCAATAAATACCAATAAATGCAGTCAGGAAAGGGATGTTCTTTTTCCAAGATCCAGGTGGAATACATGGCTCTTGGAGAAAAAGCATCCCTTTCCTATTATTATGGGGCTTCCCTGGTGGCTCAGCGGTTAAAGCATCTGCCTGGAAGGCGGGAGACCCAGGTTCAATCCCTGGGTTGGGAAGATTCCTCTGGAGAAGGAAATGGCAACCCTGTCCAGTACTCCTGCCTGGAGAATCCCATGGAGGGAGGAGCCTGGTAGGCTACAGTTAGTTCATGGGGTCACAAAGAGTCGGACACGACTGAGCGACTTCACTTTCCTATTATTAGGTGGTATCTCTACTATGCTGATACTTCCTACTCTGCATGATCTCCCATGTCTGAATCCGCTTTTGGCTTTCTCTCTGTCCTAATTTTGTTTCCCAAGTTTCAATTAATCTGACTTGAGAAATCCATATGTATCAGGTAATCAATCAAATATATCTTCCAGAGCCTTCTGAGATGTTCCAATCTGGGCTAGTGAACTTCAATGCCTTGGTACATAACTCTCATTCTGGGATCATCCCTCATTATCAATCCTGGGAATTCCTTGACGTCATTTGTATCACCTGTTTCATGTACCCTATGTTTTCCCCTTCCTTGTTTTGGTGGAGCATATCCTCCAGTAATTTTCTGGGAGAGGGTGCATGATGAATAAAATATGACACTTTGCATGTATTAAAATGTCTTTATTCTAGCTTCACAGGTGATTGATAATTTGGCTCGGTACAGAATTATGGGTTAAATCTCAAAGGCACTGTTCCATTGCCGTCCAGATCCCACTGCTGCTTGTGAAAATTTTGAAGTCATTCTGATCTCTAGCCTCTTGTATTTCACACCTCCCTCTCTCTCTCTCTGCACCAATATTTGCTTTGAGTTCTGAAAATTCACAATGAAGTCCCTTATGAAATTAGATTGAAACTGATTTCTTTAGTTCTGGGGGATTTTCTTGAGTTACTGACAAATTTCTCCCCTCCATTTTTGCAGTTCTCTTTTTTGGAATCTAATGTTCAGCTGTTAAATCTGCTAGAATGACACATTAATGTTTTCTTTTCTTATTTTTCATTTCTCTTATTCTCTGCTCTACGTTCAAAGATGTTTTCAGTTTCATTGCCTAATTTTTATACTGAGTTTATCGTTTTGGTAATCATATTTTTAGTTTTCAAGAGTTCTTTTTTATTCCTTAAATATTCCTTTTATAGTGTTCTCTTATTTCAAGATTACAGTATCTTATCTCTATGAAAATATTAATGATCATTTTTAAACTATTTTCCTTCTTCCTACATTGTCTCTGTTTTCTAAGTTATTACTTAGTTTGCATGCTTTGGTATTAATAGCTTCCTTTTGTGTACACAGCTTTCCTCAAATTTCTGATATTCTTTAGTTGTCTTCTCACAGTTAAGAGAGCAGAACTAAAAAGCTAACTGGATGTCCAGAGTACCTGGGTTCCATATGCTCACTGTGAGTTTCATCATTAGATATTTCAGAGAGTCTGTTTAACTGGGAATCTCCAATGCCAGTATGTGATAAAGTATGCCAAAAGTTGTTTGATAGCTAACCTGTTGATCATTCTTCCGTACACAGCTGCTAATAGAACACCATTTTTCTTTAGAATGGTAAATTTCCTCAATCCAAGGTATGAAACATAGTCCTGTGGTAGCAGCTGCATAGCCTATAACACAGCTTCCATAAGGCACAGCAATTCTTGGCCATGAGTTAGGCAAATGTCAGTACCAAAGGAGTGCAATCTAGGAGTACAGAGCAGAGTGGAAGTGGAAGGTATTCTCAAAGCCACAAAGGTAACTACATCATGATCCCAGACTATATCTACTCATTTGTAGCAAGACTAAGGAAAGTGACAGGGGAAGGGGAGAATCAAAGGAAGTTCAGTGCAGTTCAGTCACTCAGTCGTGTCTGACTCTTTGCGACCCCATGAACTGCAGCACGCCAGGCCTCTCTGTCCATCACCAACTCCCGGAGTTCACTCAAACTCATGTCCATCGAGTTGGTGATGCCATCCAACCATCTCATCCACTGTCATCTCCTTCTCCTCCTGTCCTCAATCTTTCCCAGCATCACGGTCTTTTCAAATGAGTCTGGTCTTCACATCAGGTGGCCAAAGTACCGGAGTTTCAGCGTCAGCTTCAGTCCTTCCAATGAACACCAAGGACTAACCTCCTTTAGGATGGACTGGTTGGATCTCCTTGCAGTCCAAGGGACTCTCAAGAGTCTTCTCCAACACCACAGATCAAAAGCACCAATTCTTCAGCGCTCAGCTTTCTTTATAGTCCAACTCTCACATCCATACAAGACTACTGGAAAAACCATAGCCTTAAGTAGATGGACCTTTGTTGACAAAGTAATATCTTTGCTTTTTAATATGCTGTCTAGGTTATCACAACTTTCCTTCCAAGGAGTAAGCGTCTTTTAATTTCATGGCTGTAGTCACCATCTGCAGTGATTTTGGAGCCCAAGAAAATAAAGTATGTCACTGTTTCCACTGTTTCCCCATCTATTTGCCATGAATTGATGGGACCAGATGCCATGATCTTAGTTTTCTGAATGTTGAGCTTTAAGCCAACTTTTTCACTCTCCTCTTTCACCTTCATCAAGAGGCTCTTTAGTTCTTCTTTACTTTCTGTCATAAGGGTGGTGTCATCTGCATATCTGAGGTTATTGATATTTCTCCCAGTAATCTTTATTCCAACTTGTGTTTCATCCAGTCCAGCATTTCTCATGATGTACTCTGCATATAAGTTAAATAAACAGGGTCACAATATACAGCCTTGACGTATTCCTTTTGCTACTTGGAACCATTCTGTTGTTCCATGACCAGTTCTAACTGTTGCTTCCTGACCTGTATACAGGTTTCTCAAGAGGCAGGTCAGGTGGTCTGGTATTCCCATCTCTTTCAGAATTGTCCACAGTTTATTGTAATCCACATAGTCAGAGGCTTTGGCATAGTCAATAAAGCAGTAGATGTTTTTCTGGAACTCTCTTGCTTTTTCCATGATCCAGCAGATGTTGGCAATTTGATCTCTGGTTCTTCTGCCTTTTTTAAAACCAACTTGAACATCTGGAAGTTCACGGTTCATGTATTGCTGAAGCCTGGCTTGGAGAATTTTGAGCATTACTTCACTAGCATGTGAGATGAGTGCAATTGTGCAGTAGTTTGAGCATTCATTGGCATTGCCTTTCTTTGGGATTGGAATGAAAACTGACCTTTTCCATTCCTGTGTAATGCAAAAAAAGAAATCAGGTACCAAGCACACTGGGGAGCAAAAGTGAAGCAAAACTTACCCTCCAAAGAAAGCCAAAATTAGGGGATTGAGGGAAAACTACAACAGAGGATTGTCTAGACAAGCTGAACTCTTGTTGGAAAGCAAACACTAGGTTACTGATATTGTTGATTAGACTGCCATTTTCAGGGCTGACTCAGGAACTAGTGAGAGTTTGAGCCTAACAGATGAGATACATCATCTGCAGAGCTGGATAAAACACTGAGTGACAAAATAAGGCAGTAATAGATAACATAGGCTAAAGTAATATCTAAAGGATCCTAAAGAGAGTGAATGATTCACATAAGGACAACATGGTTAAAGTAAAAGGGAAAGGCTCAGGGTTGACGATTAGTTATGTGTACAACAATACCTACTGTAAAATATGAAAATACTTCCATGCTAGTTTGCAAAGAGCGTTGCAATGAGCCTTCAAAGTGTCCCCCTCTCCTCACCCCTCTCCCTCACTGACATCCCCAGTGGCAGATCATCTCATGACTCAGCATATAAACAGCACAGCAGGTCTTCTGGACCTTATTCCAGCCACACTCGATTCTGTTTATCCATGCTCATGCATCATCGGTTATTAAATAATTTGCTATATTCCTGGGAGGCTTAACCTGAATTGTGAATGTAAAAATGTGTATCTGCCTGATGTATCAAATTGTATGCAAATGAACAAGTTCATAAATTTTTTTTTATGAGCAACCCAACTGTTTAGTACCTTTACGCATGTCAATGCAAAGATATTCTAAGAGGTTATGGAAAGAATTTTCATCAATAGATGACTCTTCCTCACAATGATATGAAACTTCAAGGTTTTCTGGTCTATACAGCTATCTTTTATAACCCTTCTGAGTCTATGAGACATCTGTAGTATTTACCAATCTAACAAGGTCCAGTAAAACACTTTCAACTTTAAGATACAAATTCAACTCTGGACTTCTGTTAAAACTCCACTTCCTCCGATGATTTCACCAAAATGAGAATAGAAGGAATTACATATTTTTAAGGCACAAGCCATAAGGACAAAGAGAGAGAGGAGACAATCACCACAAACATGAAGAAAGCAGAGGGAAGAGTAGTAACTTGCTTGGAAGACAGATCCTAAGCTGGTAGTGGAGAAAGTAAAGAATCAAAGCAAGTTATATTGCATGACTACAAAAGACTTAAGAAGTGACAGTACCAGCTGTCTCTGGAAGTAGAATAAGGAGGGTGGTGGAATGGAAATGGGACTAAAAACATGAAGACAGGTTGAAAATTCAGTTAAGGAGTTAGATTTCCTACAACCCCTCCCCCAACTGTGGTCAAGCAACTATGTCAAAATCATCACAAAATACTGAAAGTTTACTGTCTGGAAAGGGTAAAACAGGGTTTTTGTATTGAAGGCACAAATGAGAGCAAGGATTTTGTACTCAAACAGGGAGGTAATTTTGCAAAACAACAAAGCCACAGATGGCCAATTAAGATCTTTCTTAAGTTCAACTAGTAATTAAAGTAATATAAATTAAACAGCAAAATGTAATTTTTCCCTATTAAATTGGCAGACTAATGATATGACCTAGTGTTAATGAGAACACATGAAAATAAACTCTCACATTCTGCTGATGGAGTGTTAATTTTTATAAGTTTTTCTGATTTATATATATATATAATATATTTTTGCTGAAGCCTGGCTTGGAGAATTTTGAGCATTACTTTACTAGCGTGTGAGATGAGTGCAATTGTTCGGTAGTTTGAGCACTCCTTGGCATTGCCTTTCTTTGGGATTGGGATGAAAACTGACCTTTTCCAGTCCTGTGGCCACTGCTGAGTTTTCCAAATTTGCTGGCATATTGAGTGTAGCACTTTCACAGCATCATCATTCAGGACTTGGAATAGTTCCACTGGAATTCCATCACCTCCACTAGCTTTGTTCGTAGTGATGCTTTCTAAGGCCCATTTGACTTCACATTCCAAGATGTCTGGCTCTAGGTCAGTGATCACATCATCATGATTGTCTAGGTCTTGAAGCTCTTTTTTGTACAGTTCTTCTGTGTATTCTTGCCACCTCTTCTTAATATCTTCTGCTTCTGTTAGGTCCACACCATCTCTGTCCTTTATCGTGCCCATCTTTGCATGAAATGTTCCTTTGGTATCTCTGATTTTCTTGAAGAGATCCCTAGTCTTTCCCATTCTGTTGTTTTCCTCTATTTCTTTGCATTGATCACTGAAGAAGGCTTTCTTATCTCTTCTTGCTATTCTTTGGAACTCTGCATTTAGATGTTTATATCTTTCCTTTTCTCCTTTGCTTTTCGCTTCTCTTCTTTTCACAGCTATTTGTAAGGCCTCCCCAGACAGCCATTTTGCTTTTTTGCATTTCTTTTCCATGGGGATGGTCTTGATCCCTGTCTCCTGTATTTTGGCCACCTCATGCGAAGAGTTGACTCATTGGAGAAAACTCTGATGCTGGGAGGGATTGAGGGCAGGAGGAGAAGGGGACGACAGAGGATGAGATGGCTGGATGGCATCACTGACTCGATGGATGCGAGTCTGGGTGACCTCCGGGAGCTGGTGATGGACAGGGAGGCCTGGCGTGCTGCGGTTCATGGGGTCGCAAAGAGTCGGACACGACTGAGCGACTGATCTGATCTGATCTTATATTTTTATATATATCAGGTCACTTATTCATTCTTCTACCTCAATTATTCTGCTATTGATTCCTTCAAGAATATTTTCCATTTCAGACATTGTATTGTCCATCTCTGTTTGTTCTTTAGTTCTTCTCAGATCAGATCAGATCAGTCGCTCAGTCGTGTCCGACTCTTTGCAACCCCTTGAATCGCAGCACGCCAGGCCTCCCTGTCCATCACCAACTCCCAGAGTTCACTCAGACTCACACCCATCGAGTGAGTGATACCATCCAGTCATCTCATCTTCTGTCGTCCACTTCTCCTCATGCCCCAATCCCTCCCAGCAGCAGAGTCTTCTCCAATGAGTCAACTCTTCGCATCAGGTGGCCAAAGTACTGGAGTTTCAGCTTTAGCATCATTCCTTCCAAAGAAATCCCAGGGCTGATCTCCTTCAGAATGGACTGGTTGGATCTCCTTGCAGTTCAGGGGACTCTCAAGAGTCTTCTCCAACACCACAGTTCAAAAGCATCAATTCTTCGGCGCTCAGCCTTCTTCACAGTCCAGCTCTCACATCCATACATGACCACAGGAAAGACCATAGCCTTGACTAGGCGAACCTTTGTTGGCAAAGTGATGTCTCTGCTTTTGAATATGCTATCTAGGTTGGTTATAACTTTCCTTCCAAGGAGTAAGCGTCTTTTAATTTCATGGCTGCAGTCACCATCTGTAGTGATTTTGGAGCCCAGAAAAATACAGTCTGACATTGTTTCCACTGTTTCCCCATCTATTTCCCATGAAGTGATGGGACCAGATACCATGATCTTAGTTTTCTGAATGTTGAGCTTTAAGCCAACTTTTTCACTCTCCTCTTTCACTTTCATCAAGAGGCTTTTTAGTTCCTCTTCACTTTCTGCCATAAGGGTGGTGTCATCTGCATATCTGAGGTTATTGATATTTCTCCCAGCAATCTTGATTCCAACTTGTGTTTCATCCAGCCCAGCGTTTCTCATGATGTACTCTGCATATAAGTTAAATAAACAGGGTGACAATATATAGCCTTGACGAACTCCTTTTGCTATTTGGAACCAGTCTGTTGATCCATGTCCAGTTCTAGCTGCTGCTTCCTGACCCTGCATACAAATTTCTCAAGAAGCAGATCAGGTGGTCTGGTATTCCCATATCTTTCAGAATTTTCCACAGTTTATTGTGATCCACACAGTCAAAGGATTTGGCATAGTCAATAAAGCAGAAATAGATGTTTTTCTGGAACTCTCTTGCTTTTTCCATGATCCAGCAGATGTTGGCAATTTGATCTCTGGTTTCTCTACCTCTTCTAAAACCAGCTTAAACATCAGGAAGTTCACGGTTCACATATTGCTGAAGCCTGGCTTGGAGAATTTTGAGGATTATTTTACTAGCGTGTGAGATGAGTGCAATTGTGCAGTAGTTTGAGCATTCTTTGGCATTGCCTTTCTTTGGGATTGGAATGAAAACTGACCTTTTCCAGTCCTGTAGCCACTGCTGAGTTTTCCAAATTTGCTGCCATATTGAGTGCAGCACTTTCACAGCATCATCTTTCAGGATCTGGAATAGCTCAACTGGAATTCCATCACCTCCAGTAGCTTTGTTCATAGTGATGCTTTCTAAGGCCCACTTGACTTCACATTCCAGGATGTCTGGCTCTAGGTCAGTGATCACACCATCGTGATCATCTGGGTCATGAAGATCTTTTTTGTACAGTTCTTCTGTGCCGGGGTCCAGCCCCGGTGGATCCAGGGAATTCGAAGCGGGGACGGCGTTGGCGACGATCAGGAAACAATTGCTTAATTAAGTATTAATTAAAGATATAAAGAATAATAGAAATGAAGATTCAGTGAAGAAAAGCGGATGAAATAAGGATAGCTCAGTGAGAACATTTAGCGGAGAGAGGAGGCTGAATAATTCAGCCAGAAGGTAAGAGAAAGAACGACATGGGGAGACCAAGTTTCGGTGAACAAGGCCCCACACTTTATTTTTCAAAGTAGATTTTATACCTTAAGTTATGCATAGAGGATAATGGGGGAAGGGGTGGAGTCATGCAGGGACAGCAGTCCCTGAGCCAGGCTTTCAAACTTATCATACGCAAAAGTTTGGGTGAGTTACATCATCTTCTGGCCAGGAGGCCTGTTAACATTTTAAGAAACTTATTTTTCTCTAAAGGTGATTATTCTAAAGTCAGGCGCCACCCTCCAAAAGCACTGGAGTTGCATTTCTATAGGGCAAAGGTATGGTGGGTTGTAACAAGAAAAAGAATTAACTCAAGGGTCCAAGGTTACAAACATTAAAGCTACTACTTACCTTTCTATAAACCAATTATATCAATCAATACACTGCCAAGGACACAGTAGGTAAGGGATATGGAGACTTAGCAGCTAACATTGGCCCAAACAAGTGAAAAACCCTTCACCAATACAATTTCTAATTAATCTTTTAACTGCTCAAAGGAATCTGTATTTAGACAGTTTAGAACATCTCATGCCTCTCACAGTTGGGAGGCTCTGAACAATCACATGTGGCCGGAAAAACCTATTCAGGCAGGCTAGAGGATTTCCAAAAGAGTTTGTCGGTTGAAACACTGTCACATCCAGGAATTATTAACTGAAGCTGTAAGTTAACTCTTTTTTCAGAGAGAGGTAGTGGGGGACAGCCCCCCGTAGTCAAAGGTGTAGGCGAGAGCACAAAGCAGAAAGTAGGCAGACTCTGGTTTTGGGGGTAGATGCTTGAGAATTTCCAGGGGGCTCCTGAGGCTATATCCCAATTTGCGTATGCCGAGCCTCCTTCCTCATGACCTTTATCATGGGTGGAGCTCGCTCCCAGCACTTCTGTGTATTCTTGCCACCTCTTCTTAATATCTTCTGCTTCTGTTAGGTCCATACCAGTTCTGTCCTTAATCGAGCCCATCTTTGCATGAAATGTTCCTTTGGTATCTCTGATTTTCTTGAAGAGATCCCTAGAGTTTCCCATTCTGTTGTTTTTCTCTATTTCTTTGCATTGATCGCTGAAGAAGGCTTTCTTATCTCTTCTTCCTATTCTTTGGAACTCTGCATTCAGATGTTTATATCTTTCCTTTTCTCCTTTGCTTTTTGCTTCTCTTCTTTTCACAGCTATTTGTACATTTTGCTTTTTTGCATTTCTTTTCCAGAGGCAGATCCAGTGGTCTGGTATTCCCATCTCTTTCAGAATTTTCCACAGTTTATTGTGATCCACACAGTCAAAGGCTTTGGCATAGTCAATAAAGCAGAAATAGATGTTCTTCTGGAACTCTCTTGCTTTTTCCATGATCCAGCAGATGTTGGCAATTTGATCTCTGGTTCCTCTGCCTTTTCTAAAACCAGCTTGAACATCAGGAAGTTCACGGTTCACATATTGCTGAAGCCTGGCTTGGAGAATTTTGAGCTAGGTCTCTGTTAAACATTTCTTTCATCTTTTTGATCCTTGCCTCCATTCTTTTTCTGAGATCCTGGATCATCTTCACTATCATTATTCTGAATTCTTTTTCTGGAAGGTTGCCTATCTCCACTTCACTTAGTTTTTCTTCTGGGGTTTTACCTTGTCACTTAATCTGGAATACATTCCACTGCTGTTCCATTTTGTCTAACTTTCTGTGATTGGAGTTTCAGTTCCACAGGCTGCAGGATTGTAATTCTTCATGTTTGTGCTCTGTGCCCTCTGGTGGATGAGGCTAAGAGACGTTTGCAGGCATCCTGATGGGAGGGACTGGTGGTGGGTGGAGCTGGGTCTTGTCCCTCTGGTGGACAGGGTCATGCTCAATAAGACTTTAGTCTGCTTGTCTTCTGATGAGTGGAGCTGTGATTCCTCCAAGTTGCTTGCTTGGTCTGAGGCTTTCCAGCACTGGAGACTACAGGCTGTTGGGAGGGCTCACACTAATGAGTACATCCCAGAACCACTGTTGCCAGTGTCTTTGTCCCTACAGTGAACCACAGCTGACCCTGCCTCATCAGGAGACTCTCCAATACAAGCAGGTAGGTCTGGCCCAGTCTACTTTTTCCCCTGGGGCCTGGTGCTCACAGGTCCTTGTGCATGCCCTCCAAGGTTGAAGTTTCTATTTCCCCCAGTCCTGTGTAATTCCTGTAAATAAACTCCACTGGTCTTCAAAGCCAGCTTCTCTGGGGGCTTCTTCTCCTATTGTCAGACTCCCAGGCTGGGAAGCCTGATGTGTGGCTCAGAACTTTCACTCCAGGGGAAAAACTTCTGTGGCATATTTGAAACAGTACAGATACATCTGTATGTAAAACTGAATCACTTTGCTGTACCCCTGAAACTCGCATAACACTATTAATTAACTATACTACAATATAAAGTAAAAAGTTTTTTTTAAAAAAAGAAAGAAAATAGCAACACAGGATCCTGGGGTAGGGGTGGGAAGCAGGTAGGGTAGGGTAAGGATAGGAGATTTCTCATTGCATATCTTTTAGTATCTTTTTAATTCTGTGTCTTATGAGTGATTTATATAGTCTCCCATCACCACACATACACACAAAAAAACAATTTTTAAAATAAAAATGTTTTTAAAGTATTTTAAAGTCATAATAAAAGAATGTATATTTAATGACATGGAAAATGTTCACGATAAACTGATAAGATCAGATCAGATAAGAGAAGATAACAGGTTATAAAACAGAAAAGTATATATAATCCAAATCTAGTAATCATATATGCACAGAGGGAAAAAAGCCTGGCAGGGTATAATCAGAACTTTTCTTTTGCAGCTAGAAAGAATTGTTAGCTTTAAATGGATATTATATATAGCTATAAAAAAGACATAAAATAAACACATAATAACATAAATAAATCTGACATAAATTTAAATAAAAGAAGTCACACACACACAAAAGTGTTTATTACATGATTCCATTTATAGACTGTTCAAGAAGAAGCAGAATTTATGTTAACAGAAGCCAGACTGGTGACTACCTCCGTGGGAAGAATGGCTGTGACTGGAAAGGGGCATGAGTTAGTCTTCTAGAGTGTCAGAAATACTCCATGTCTTGATCTGGGGGGATGTTACATAGTTGTGTCCATATGTACAATTATCTTGAGATATACACTCAAGACTTGACCATTTTATATATGTTATGTCTCAATTTTTAAAATTAAGCCTGGAAGGATATGTGTGTGCATGTGTGCATGCTCGGTTGCTTCAGTCATGTCCGAGTCTTTGCGACCCCATAGACTGTAACTTGCCAGGCTCCTCTGTCCATAGCATTTCTCAGGCAAAACTACTGGAGCAAGTTGCCATTTCCCTCTCCAATTATGACAGTTATATATACCGTATCTCAAGAGAAAAATAGTAAGGATGTTCCAGGTAACATGAAATGGTAAAGAGGTTGAACTTTGGAGTCAGATAGACCTAGGTTTGAATTCCAGCTCTGCCACTTATCAGCTCTGTGAATTTGGGCAAGTTATCCAACCTCTCTCTGTCTCAGATTCTTCACCTGTAAAAATGGGAAAAATAAGAGTGCTGATATCACAGGATTATTGTAAGTATCAAACAAGATAAAGTAGGTGAAGTGCTTAAAAGAGTAGGTGAGTAATAGTAGATATTGTATTCAGGAAAAATTTCTCTGCTGCTAAAAGTAAATGCAGAAATTCTTTTTTTTTTTTTAATCCAACACAGGAGCATGCCCATGCCTGAGCACCCACTTGCACACACACATGCATGCATACACATACACACAGATTCTCTATAAATGCCTCTATTCTATTGGCTAAAATTATCAAGAAATAAAGCAGAAAGAAAAGAGACTAACAGCCAGAATTACACGATCTCCAGGAAAAATATAATGTATTAGACAAAAATATTTTAAAGTATGCATATTTCAATTTGCATAAAACACTCTGTGAAGTTTCCAATGGGATTTTCAAAAATTCTAACATCAAAAGAACATATTTCAATATTCATCAGTTTTCAGAATTATCACTTGGGAATAAACAACAACATCTTACTATATAGCACAGAGGACTATATTCAGTCTCCTATGATAAACCATAATGGAAAAGAATATTTTAAAAAGAATGTATGATTTAATCACTTTGCTGTACAGCAGAAATTAGCACAATACTGTAAATCAACTATTCTTGTTTAGTCGCTGAGTTGTGTCCCCATGGATTGCAACCCTATGGATTATTTCAATTCAAAAATATGTTTAATTCTCACTGAGAATTTCAAATAGGAAATTGGAAAATGCATCAGAAAATGGACATCCAAGTTTGTAAATGCAACTGACCTCCCTTATTGGAGATATTCAGATCAACCATTAACTATGTGGTGAAAAAGTAAATAAATCTTCATTTGTATACCAATAAAAGCTGAAATAAACCCCGTAATTCTTTTGCTTGGGCCAAAGGGAAGAAAATAGTAATAACTCTTTTTCATAGATTTTTAATCAGAACTGCACTCCTGGCCTGGGAAACAGAAATATATCAGTGGATCAATGACTAAAAGAACCAGTATTCTGAAGAAAATTTTCAAATTGTGAGTGAACATAGCACAAGTTTAGTAACTAAATTATACAAACAAAATGAGAATAAAAATCTTTCAGAGCAGTGCCCTGTGAAGTATTTTTGTTGGCAGACAATGCAAGTTTTAAAGCAATGTATAATATTTTAGGGATAATTCAAAACTCTAAGAAATAAAAAGACAAAGACTTTCCCATGTTCAAAGTTTAAAAACCAGGTTATTTGTGATTTTTGTTTTACCACTGAGCACCAACAGTTTAATTTCTGAGGGTGAGAGAGACCAGAGGACACATTAATAGAAATACACAAATCTCATATTAGTCAATAATATCAAAAAATAGTCAAAACTGATACTGAAAGGTTGTTGCTGAGCCATGAAAAATGCCAGGATTCTTGGCCTCCAGAGGAGAGGAATTCAATCTGGGGCCAGTGACTAGGCTTGATCGCTCAGAGCTTTTGTGTAATAAAGTTTTATTAAAGTATAAAAGAGATAGACAAAGCTTCTGACATAGACATCAGAAGAGGGCAGAAAGAGTGTCCCCTTTCTAGTCTTTAGTCGGATGTTTTATGTCTGTTAGAAAGCTGTTAATCAGATAAGAGAGACACCTCAAGGCTGAGGGAGTTTCACCAGGCCCCTCTCCCACAATATGCACTTTTGAGATAGGATGGCATGAAATGTGTCATCACCCAGCCATAAAACAATTGATATGAATACTGGTTTGTTGAGCTATTATCAGCCCAAGGTTTGAGAAAAGAAAAAAGTTAGTCTTAGGTGGAATCATTTTGAAGAAAGGCAAATTCCAAAGCAAATACACAGTTTCATTAACATAGCTTAATAAAAACATTTCCATAAGAAAAATGCATTGGTTAGTTCAAGGTTTGAGAAAAGTTAAGTTCAGGTGGAACCAGGTGTCGCCATGGCAACACAGAATTTTTTCGAGAAACCTCCTTTTAAGTTTGTATGGAGCAGGAAAAAAATCTGACACTTGTAGTTTGTTTCCTCCTGCTGCTTCAGATCAGATCAGATCAGATCCTGCTGCTTAAGGGAGAGATAAAAAATGTCTGACACTTGCAGCCTATGTCCTCCATTTGG
Source organism: Tragelaphus eurycerus (assembly GCA_935064755.1). NCBI lineage: Eukaryota > Metazoa > Chordata > Mammalia > Artiodactyla > Bovidae > Tragelaphus > Tragelaphus eurycerus. The sequence goes on along the minus strand of CAKXYN010000015.1, from coordinate 12,127,776 downwards.
AGACCCCTGGCCTTCCTGCCTGTTACCCTCTCAATACCATACTTCCTCTGTGCCAAACATTACTCTAAGTGTTGTTCATGTATCTACTAATTTAATACGATAAATATTATCCAATTTAATACAGTAAAAATTATCTACTAATTTAATACGGTAAATATTATCATTATTATCACTTAACAGACAAGGAAACAAGGAACAGAGGGATTAAGCAACTTTACCAGGTCACGAACTAATAAATGACAGAATCAGGATCCTAATTCAATCTTCAGACTCTAATACTGATGCTCTCACCACTCAGTCATTTAACTCGATATTAAAAAGTATGTAAACTCAGTGCTGTCATGTTGATAGTATCCTTGATATAATGTGCTGAGAATGACACTCTCCTTTGTGGTTATCCTCTCCCAAACGTCAGACAACCTTAAATTGAAAGACTCTACAAAATACTCGACTAACAGTACTCAAAACTGTCAATCTCCTCAAAAACAAGTTAAGTCCAAAAACTGTCACAGGCCAAAGGAAGCTAAAACGGCACTAGGACTAAATGTAATGTGGTACAAATGGTGGATGAAATTCTGGAATAGAAAATGGACATCAGGGATTCATTAGAGGATTCAAATTGTGGAATTTACTTAACAGAAATATGCCAATGTTGGTTCCTTGGATGTGGCAAATGTAGCACAGTAATGTAAGACACTAGTAAGAGTAAACTGAGTGAGTGAATATAGGAATGCTCTGAACTATTTCCACAACTTTAATGTCAATCTAAAATATATATATCCAAACAACGTATGTAGCTCAATATTAAAAAAACAAATAACCCAATTTAAAAGTGCATAGAAGATCTTCTTTCTTCAAAGAAGACATATAGATGGCTAAAAAGCACATGAAAAGATAGTCAATACCACTAATTATTAGAGAAATGCAAGTCAAAACTATAATGAAGTATCATCTCCCCCCAGTCAGAATTGTCATCATCAAAAATATACAAACAATAAATTCTGAAGAGGGTGTGAAGAAAGGGGAACCCTTCTAGCACTGTTGGTGGAAATGTAAATTGGTGCAGCCACTCCGGAGAACAGCATGGAGATTCCTTTAAAAATCAAAAGTAGAGCCATCTCGATGTATGGCAAAAGCAATACAATATTGTAAAGTTAAGCAAAATAAAATTTAATTTAAAAAAATAGAGCCATCATATGACACAATAATCCCACTCTTGAGCATGTATCTGGAGAAAACCATGATTCAAAAAGAATAGCCAGGACATGGAAGCAACCTAAATGTCCATCAACAGAGAAATGAATAAAGAAGATGTGGTTCAGGGACTTCCCTGGCAGTTCTGTGATTAAGACTCTGTGCTTCCACTGCAGGGGGAACAGGTTTAATCCCTGATCAGGAAACTAAGATCTTGCATGCTGCACAACACGGCAAAGAAACAAAAGAAGAGGAAGATACCGTACATATGTACAATTAAATAATACTCAGACATAAAACAGAACAAAATAATGCCATTTTCAACAATATGGATAGACCCAGAGATTGTCATACTGAGTGAAGTCAGACAGAGAAAGACAAATACCATATGCTATTGCTTATACGTAGAGTCTATTTAAAAAAAAAATACAAATAAATTTATCTACAAACCAAAAATAGAGTTAAAGATGTAGAAAACAAGCTTAATGGTTACCAAGGGGGTAAGGGGAAGAGGGATAAATTTGGGAGATTGGGGTTGACATATACATACCGCTACTGCTAAGTCGCTTCAGTCTTGTCTGACTCTGTGTGACCCCAGAGACGACAGCCCACCGGGCTCCCCCATCCCTGGGATTCTCCAGGCAAGAACACTGGAGTGGGTTGCCATTTCCTTCTCTAAATACTATATCAGATCAGATCAGATCAGATCAGATCAGTTGCTCAGTCGTGTCCGACTCTTTGCGATCCCATGAATTGCAGCACTCCAAGCCTCCCTGTCCATCACCAACTCCCAGAGTTCACTCAGACTCACATCCATCGAGTCAGTGATGCCATCCAGCCATCTCATCCTCTGTCGTCCCCTTCTCCTCCTGCCCCCAATCCCTCCCAGCAGCAGAGTCTTCTCCAATGAGTCAACTCTTCGCATCAGGTGGCCAAAGTACTGGAGTTTCAGCTTTAGCATCATTCCTTCCAAACAAATCCCAGGGCTGATCTCCTTCAGAATGGACTGGTTGGATCTCCTTGCAGTTCAGGGGACTCTCAAGAGTCTTCTCCAACACCACAGTGCAAAAGCATCAATTGTTCAGCGCTCAGCCTTCTTCACAGTCCAACTCTCACATCCATACATGACCACAGGAAAAACCATAGCTTTGACTAGATGGACCTTTGTTGGCAAAGTAATGTCTCTGCTTTTGAATATGCTTCTAGGTTGGTCATAACTTTCCTTCCAAGGAGTAAGCGTCTTTGAATTTCATGGCTGCAGTCACCATCTGCAGTGATTTTGGACCCCAGAAAAATAAAGTGTGACACTGTTTCCACTGTTTCCCCATCTATTTCCCATAAAGTGATGGGACCGGATGCCAGATCTTTGTTTTCTGAATGTTGAGCTGTAAGCCAACTTATAAAATAGATAACTAATAAGAACCTATTATATAGCACAGAAAACTCTACTCATTACTCCGTCATGGTTTACATGGGGAAAAAAATCTAAAAAAGAGTGGGAAAATGTATAATTGATTCACTCTGCTATACATCTGAAACTAACACAACATTGTGAGTCATCCATACTTCAATAAAATTTTTAATTACAAAAACATTTTTAAGATGTGTGTTACAAATAAAAATGGTCTGCATAAACTCCTTTTTTAAAAAATGTAAATCTAAAACTATTCAAAAATCAAAAGGCTTTTTCTTTTAAAATATATAACCAAAGGTATGATTTTTTACTTGCCATCTCCACTCATCCTTTGAGGTACTTCTTGATGAGATATCTAACAGATAAGCAGCTAGTGTCAGAAAAACACAAAGAGGGAAACAAATGAAAGATTTTCTTTCCATGCCAGGAAAAAACTCCTGGAAAAGAAAGTGGGTTTTATCTTGTTGCTCTTGGAGAAAGTTCTCTGGAATCTAGCCAAAAGACCTGAAAGCAAATGAAAATAATCTGTATTTTTCCATCTCTCTTTTACCAACAAGGATATGATTCGTGACCTACCCCCAACCTAAGGACATTTTTTAACGATGGAATTTCCATATTTCCTGTTTATTAGAGTTACTAGTATACAAAACGGAGAAGGCAATGGCAACCCACTCCAGTACTCTTGCCTGGAAAATCCCATGGACAGAGGAGCCTGGTAGGCTGTAGTCCATGGGGTCGCTAAGAGTCGGACACGACTGAGCGACTTCACTTTCACTTTTCTCTTTCATGCATTGGGGAAGGAAATGGCAACCCACTCCAGTGTTCTTGCCTGGAGAGTCCCAGGGATGGGGGAGCCTAGTGGGCTGCCGTCTATGAGGTCGCACAGAGTCGGACACGACTGAAGCGACTTAGCAGCAGCAGCAGCAGTAGTATACAAAACAGACCTGTCATACAATCTTTACAGGCACCAAGTATAACTATGCAGTTTTATTCAATAGTACTTTGGATACTCCAGAAAACCAATTCTGACTAAACCCTGAGATGACAGCAGGAAGTCCCCTCTGTTAGTTCAAGGAGAAACTCCAAACCAGAAGGTAGTGGAAGACGGTTTTTGTAATCAGACAACTCCTGATAGGTGGGCAAGAGTTGGCCAGGAAATAACCATTCCAGGCAGAAAGAGTGAGATGGGCCAAGGCCTATAGGCAAGAGGATACAGTAAACTTAAAGTTTTCAGAACTGCAATAATGTAGCCCTGGAGTATAAAGTGTATGATGAGAAGTGAAAGAAATGTGGCTGGAAAGATAACACCTCAAATATGTTTCAGGATACATTTCAGGAAAGAAGAGTCTACTGTGAACAAATGCAATCACATGTACAAGAAAATATTAAATGTCTATGCAGGAATAGACTTAGGACGTGCCTCTGATCTGGGGTGGTATACCAGAAAAATTCACCTTCTAGTCACTCAGTATCTTGGTAAAGAACTTTCATAGATAGAATGTTCAAATACATTGTGTTATAGGCATACCAAGGACTACCATACAGCACTGAAAATGGATAAATTATAGCAATAACACCAAAATGAATGAATCTTAAAAGCAGTGGACAAGTCACAGAAAAATACATAAGGTATGATTCCATTTATATAACATTCAAAAATGGTGACAGATGTTAACTAGACTTATTATAGTAATTATTTCACAATAAAGTTGATCCTCAACAACATGGAGGTTCGGGATGCCAATCCCCACACAGTTGAAAATCTACATATAATTTACAGTTGGCCCTATGTATCTATGGTTCTACAACTATGTATTTAACCAATTGTGGATCATGCAGTACTACAGTATGTATTTACTGGGGGAAAAAAATCCATGTATAAGTAGACATGTGCAGTACAAATCTATCTTGTTCAAGGATCAACAAATACACAAATATCAAATCATTATGTTGTACACCTAAAACTGTTACACATCAATTATACCTCAATAAAAATGAAGTTTAAAAATTGGCAAAACTAAATAATACATTATTTATAGACACAAAGGTGGTAAGAACTTATGAAGAAAAAAAGGAATGATCACCCCAAAATTTGGAGTAGAGGTTAACTGGGGGAGGAAACAGAATGAGATGGACATGATGTATCAAGCTTCAAAAACACTGGAAACACTGTTAGTTGAGTCGTGAGTACATAGTTATATTTATAATTTTTAGAAGTATGTATATTATACACTTTGTGTGCATAATATTTTTCAGAATTGAGGAAGATAATGAAAAGATTAAATGTGAGTTTAAAAAGTGAAGCAGCCCTCAGTTTACAGATTAATACCGCAAATTTGCTACTTAATAACTATGTTACAAGTTATTTTCTGTGTCTATCAGTTTCTTGATCTTCAGAAATGGAGAAACTAGTCTCACAGAGTTTAACAGTATTTCTAAGCTCTCTCTCGCAAATTATGAGGATTAAATGAAATAACATATATGAAAGCACTTAAAACAATTCCTGGCACATAGTAAGTAATCAATAAATATTAGATATCACCATTATTTTTACTACTGTAGCAGGTATTTAATAAATGCTAATTTCCCTCTGTCTCTTCTTTCAGAAAGAGAAGAGGAACCAGTGCAAATGAAGGTCTATTTGGAATTCCAATAGAAGAATCAAGCACAGCCGTTAGTGTTTATACTTTGCTTTGTTACTACTGTATTTCTTCACTTCTAATATTCACACTTTGTGACATTTTAATGTTTCTAAAATTGGGATTGAATGATTTAATCAGCAGGATTTAATTCAGGTTTTTCCTCCTAGAAACCTCTTATTAAAATGAAGATGTGTCTTACAATTGATTGTGTCTCAGAATCAATGAAATAAAGTAGTTATGCTGTTGGTATAGAAGGCATGACAGTTTTAAGACAATAGCTAGGCAAACTATGCAGTAGAGTCCAGGCCTTAGGCTTTTTGTGTTATGACAACTTCATCACAATGGCCATAACCTTTAAAAGACTGTGAATTTTCTATTGGTAGTAGCCTAATTGTTCCCAGGCCCCTGCAGCCTATGGATACAAGTGAGTCAAACTGCTTTGGCCCCCATGTTTCACTAGTTCTAAATCCTCAGAGCCAAGCTTCAGGACTTAAGCACACCTTCCACTGCCAAGTCTTCCCAGTTACTTCTTGCTCAGGACCAGCCTTTACATGATATTCTAATCTGTTCTCTCTGTAGATGTCCAATCTGCGCCCAGTCACTTGAGGGAAGGTGTACTCAAAATCTCAACATCCTCCAGACAAATTTTCCTGCTTAGTTAAAGTGTCAAGTAATCTGGGTCCCTTATACACATTTTAACAGCAGTTTGTGCCTTTGTTGAAACTGCGTGTACTTCAGGAAGTGTGTTACTTGGGGAAGAGGGTGATAGTGAGAAGTAAGTGTGTCAAAATGTCTTTCAATAATCCCCTGCTTCCTTTTTAAGGAATCCTCCTAGTTTTTAGATCTTGACTAGAGAAACACAAAAAACCCTTGGTTCCTTGGCAGAGCACAGACAACCTATTTCTCTCAACCCATAACTAACCAAGTCTTCTCTGGCTCATGTACCAGCTTCACATACATTCTTCTCTTGGATGACGCCCTCTTGTCACTCCCAGGACTTATCATCCAACATACTGTCTTTCATCATGTAAGAAGAAATAAAATAAAAATTTCTGGAAAGGGAGAATTTGTTCCCTACACTTTCTTCATCCATCTGGGGAAAAAAAAACAAATGAGAACATATTCTGTTGTGAAAATCCCCCTAAAGTCTGCTCTTCAGTTCAGTTCAGTCACTCAGTCGTGTCTGACTCTGTGACCCCATGAATTGCAGCACTCCAAGCCTCCCTGTCCATCACCAACTCCCAGAGTTCACTCAGACTCACATCCATCGAGTCAGTGATGCCATCCAGCCATCTCATCCTCTGTCATCCCCTTCTCCTCCTTCCCCCAATCCCTCCCAACTTCAGAATCTTTTCCAATGAGTCAACTCTTCGCATGAGGTGGCCAAAGTACTGGAGTTTCAGCTTTAGCATCATTCCTTCCAAACAAATCCCAGGGCTGATCTCCTTCAGAATGGACTGGTTGGATCTCCTTGCAGTCCAAGGGACTCTCAAGAGTTTTCTCCAACACCACACTTCAAAACCATCAATTCTTCGGTGCTCAGCCTTCTTCACAGTCCAACTCTCACATCCATACATGACCACTGGAAAAACCATAGCCTTGACTAGACAGACCTTTGTTGGTAAAGTAATGTCTCTGCTTTTGAATATGCTTCTAGGTTGGTCATAACTTTCCTTCCAAGAAGTAAGCGTCTTTTAATTTCATGGCTGCAATCAGCATTTGCAGTGATTTTGGAGCCCCCAAAAATAAAGTCTGACACATACTGCCCTTTATTTAGCTTAGTTTTGGGGGTTTCTTTGCCTTTTATCTTCAGCATTAAGAGGAGAGTTTCTCATTTAGAATCTGGGAAAATGCCTGAAAACACTAATGTTTCTGCAAGCATCAAAAGAATAGTCCATTCTCTGGAACAAAATAGTGGCTAAAGAGCCCTTACTATTCTTTGTTGTTGTTTAGTCACTAAGTCATATCTGATTATGACCCCATGGACTGTACCCACCAGGCTCCTCTGTCCATGGGATTTCCCAGGCAAGAATACTGTTGTGGGTTGCCATTTCCTTCTCCAGGGGATCTTCCGAACCCAAGGACTGAACCTGAGTCTCCTACATTGACAGGCAAATTCTTTACTATTGAGTCACCAGGGAAGTCCAACTACCCTTTGTAGGTCTTTATATAGCCTTTACATTCCCAAAAAGAAAAATATTCATTTTTAATCTAGGAAAGTTCCTATATCTTTTTAAAATTAATTTATTTATTTTAATTGGAGAAGTTCCTATATCTCTTGATCATTTTCCTTTCCCTTCTTTTCACCCTTCCACCTCCCTGTCAATTCCTTTTCCTATCCTTCTGAGGTCCTCCTAATAAGCCACTTCATCTCATACATATCATCTACTGCAAAATGGAGGAGGGAGAACACTAGTTCTTCAGATACAACCAGATTCTGAATTTTAATTTGATTCCTCCAGGGATTCTTGCTACAATTATATATACCACCAAAGAGACTGAATAACTCTCCAAGTAAAATAAGCTCTTATTTAATTCCTGAGAGTATGTTTGGGCTTCAGAGAGGAAAATCCTACTCCTTATTTTTTTAGTTAATTAGTCCATGTAGAAGGGCTACTGAAAGGAAATGCCATCCTGGTTCTAAATGAAGACCAACTCAACTGCTGAACTGTGAGGATTATTACCAATAACTCAAGCAGCTGTAAACCACAGCAAATAAATCAGTTCATGCTGGAGAATATCTATGGGGAGGGTGACTCACTGCATACATTACTGATGAAGCTGGGCTGTGATTTGAGATAGTTATGAAAATAACTTATAAACTGAAATCAAATATAGTATTATGGCTTTCCACAAGAAAAGCCTAACTACCAATTTTCTCCTCCTACTCTTGAAACATTCTGACTGGATTAGGTTTTAAACTATATGTCTTATTTTAAGGCCCAATTAAATATTTGAACATTTTTCTTGGTATTCAGCTAAAATGAACAAAATATTCATGATAGTATTATAGTTCTGTCATAATAGAAATAAAGCCCTAGGGAAATCACTATGGTTAAATCTAGCAGTACAAACGATCAGACTACAGGGTGAGTTATCACTTCTTTAGAAGCAATCTTAACCACCAATGTGGATTATTTTACAAGAGTTGATGTAATCAGGAAGCTCTATATTGACCTTTCATAACAAAAGTAGTTATGAAAGGGGTTTCCCAGGTGGCACTTCCCATCTGCCAATGCAGGAGATTTAAGAGATGTGGGTTCAGTTCCTGGATGGGGAAGATCCCCTAGAGGAGGAAATGGCAACCCACTCCAGTATTCTTGCCTGGAGAACCCCATGAACAGGGGAGCCTGGAAGGCTATAGTCCACTGGGTCACAAAGATTCAGGCACGACTGAGGCGACTTAGCCTATAACACAGTGCAACAAAAGAAGTAGTGAAAATCGCTGACATTGGTGCAAGTCCCGAACCATTTCTAGACTCAAGTATCAATTAATACAATCTCGCTCCTTTCATCCCCAAACAACCCAGACCTGGTGAGTGGTATTACTCTGCTTTTACATTCAAGTTTTACTAATTCATTTCTAAAAGATAACATATAGGCTTCTAAACAGTAAAAGAAAAACAATCATTTTGTTGTATCACTTACCTTTACAAAGGATTAGTATAAATCCACCACTCTTACTAGAAAAAAATTCAAATTTTATTCTTTACTAAAAATGGGTCAATAATGTCTTCCTTGGCAACAAAAGATAGCAAACCACTGTAGAAATAAAAATAATTTTCAAGATCTCTTGTTAGAGGTTACTGAATCAAATATTTTGGCTGGTTTTAGTACACGTGTGTGCATACCAAGTCACTTCAGTCGTGTCTGACTCTTTGCAAACCTATGGACTGTAGCCTGCCAGGCTCCTCTGTCCATGGGATTCTCCAAGCAGGAATACTGCAGTGGCAAGAATAGTGAAGTGGGTAGCCATTCCCTTCTTCAGGGTATCTTCCCAAACCAAGGATTGAACCCAGCTCTCCCACATTGCAGGCAGGTTCTTTACCGTCTGAGCCATCAGGGAAGCTCCTTTTAGTGCATAAATAGCATCAGAAAGCTTTCAGTTTCAGATGAACAGTTTTGTAAGCCTTGCTGTATAATACAGATTATTTCATCATCTAATATAGAGATGTGAGCTTCTAAAGTCATGAGGCAGTAGCTCAGTATTTTACATCTTAAAAAAACAGCTTATTCAAATAGTTTCTTAGAATCACTATAAATCAAGTGAAATTTCATTTGAAAGATCTATGTTTCCAAAATACATGAGTTTTTTGTATGTAGTTATGCATAAGCCTAATAAAATGGATTATTTCATTGTGTTACCTATTTTTCCAGGTCTACTCAGGTCAGAACATTACTAGTTAGGAGGCCCCCTTCCAGAGGCTATATTTTGATTTGGAATATGGAAACAAAGTTGCTCAGAGAGGTCAGGTCAATTTTGTATGAGAGAAATCATTACTCTACAAGAAGAATCAAACTTAACAAAAGATTTCATACACTAAAGGGTGAATAAACAAAAAAATAAGAAATAGGCAGTGAGGTTGGTGGCTGCAACAATTCAGAGGATAATCAAGTGCAAGTTCAAATCCAGTGATTTGGAATCTCAGCTTGGAATAGACAAATGTGTGCTCCACATTATTTAACTTAATTCAGAGGTTTCTTTGCCCTTCACCTTCAGTTTTGAAAGAAGAATACTGATTCAGAGTCAGAACATTCCTGAAACCACTAGCGTTTCTGCAGGCAATGGAGGAAGAGTCTACCCTCTGGACAAAACAGTTTTTACGCAGTCCTTACTGCCCTTTTCAGGCCTTTATACATATAGGAAAATCCCTTATCAGCCTTCATGTTTCCACAAGGGCAATCCTCGTTTTTTTTTAATCTAGGGAGGCACATGCTTCAAGGTAAGCCAATAATAAACACTACTGAACTATATGAAAGGATTATTAAATATAAAGCCAAAGGTTTGTAGTTGGTTTGGATGCCCAAGTAGATGCTTCACTGTAGCTATATAGACATGAGTATGGCAAATTGCTGAAATCTGCTGAGGATTGTATCACTTTCCACAAGATCATGCTTGTAAGAATTATCAGAATATCCAAAAAAACCACTAGAAACTAAGACCTGCTTAAGGCTATTCCCTGGGAATGGGCAGCCAGGTAATGAGCTAAGTGATACCTAGCCACCTGCCCTCACTGGACTGAAGTCCTGATTTTTCCACTCTATAAGTTACCAGCTCTGATTGAAGTAGGGGACCGGCACCCTGATAGAGCCTGTTCAACTACTACTACTACTACTTTTCTGTGCGGACCACCTCCCACAACTGATAACGGTGTATGTGGACAGACGTGCCCTCAGAAATGTAAGTGGATGCTTGGAAAAGAAAAAAAAAAAAAGAAATTGAAAACCCATGAATATATCTGCAGATATCATATTTCTTCTCTCTCAAATTCTCATAATACAGTAATCTTTGCTTTTCTTAAGCTTAAACTTGACACAACTATTATAAATTTACTAATTCTCCCTCCCTTTCCTTTCTCAAAATAACAGACAGTTGTGACTGGTCAGGCTCATTTTCTAAGCTCCACCACCCCAAGCCTCTGGCACTGTTGATACTTCATACCATGGGGTCACTGTTAAATTTAAGAGCTTTGAGAGCCCTTCAAATACACTTTATAAGTGGTGCCAGAAGTTTCTCGGGCCCCTTTGGGAAGTTGGGAAGGGAAAATTGGGAGGGTACCAATTGGAGTTCTAGACTTCTGTCCCACTTTGAGACGGTTTTTGTTTATTTCATGTATGAGGCTTATAAACCTGTTAGCACAAAAAAGTTCAACTGATTTTCAGAGTTTTTAAAATGGCTGCTCTGATGGAAAGAGGTCCGTACACGGAGTCAGATTTGGTTTGAAGGCCAGAACCAGTCACCTACTGAGGCAGGAGGGAAAATACCTCTCCCTGACAACTGCTGCAGTACCTACCTCACAGTGACGTTGTGATGTCGAAACCACTATGAATACTGGAGGCGCAGGCACTGAGCCTAAGTTCCGCCCTCCACCACCTTCAAGCCGGAAGTCCGACCTCCACAACCCCAACCCAACCTACCCTACCCTCCAGCCACACCCCCAACCCTAGCCGGAAGTGGACCCTATAAACCTAGGCATCTACTCCGCAGCCAGGACATTCACTCACTGGCCAAGGCGTCCGTTCTACCAGACAAGACATGGATCCTTCCTGCCTAGAGTCCCACCCCACCCTAGAGTCTGACCCCGAAGGCCTAGACTTCAACTCTGCTGGCCAAGACTGTTTCTCTTCTGGTCACGAGTTCGACTCTCTCTACCAAGAACTGGACCTGGACTCTCTTAATGAAGATCTTCTTTCTCAGTCTATGCCAGACGCCTTGACAGAGACCTCTGCAGGCCTTTGTGAATCCCAGTTGACGGCTGAACCAGAGGATCTCTCTGAGGCAGAGCAAAAGGAGCTCAAATCTGAGCTTGCTAAACTGGAGGCAGAAATTGTAATGCTTCGCCAAGCGCTGGCAGCCAAAGAGAGACGCTGTGTGGAGCTCAAGAAGAAGCTGGCTCTTACGACCTTCGTGGGGCTGAGGCAGAATCTGTCCAAGAGCTGGCAGGATGTTCAGGTCTCCAACGCCTACGTGAAACAAAAGACGTCAGCGGCCCTGTCCACCATGGGCTCTGCCATCTGCAGGAAGCTTGGAGATATGAAGAAATCAGTCACATTCAGATCTTTTGAAGGTCTTATGGGGACAATCAAGTCCAGAGTCACAGGTGGCAGAGAGCTTGGCCATGACTGTCTTCCTTCTTCAGCGGGGAGTGGGGATGATCCACTCCCAGTTTCTGGGAGTGGGGATGATCCACTCCCAGTTTCTGGGAGTAGGGATGATCCACTCCCGGTGTCAGGGAGTGGGAATGATCCAGTTCTGGCAAGTAGGGATGACCTACTTCCCTTTCTGGAGCCAGAATGAGCTCCTTGGTTAACTTGCCTGGCCACCTAACCAGTGCAAGAACTCCCTTCCATGATCCCAACTGCAACTCTGCCCATCAAAAACAAATAACCAAACCACAATGGTAAAGTGAATTTAGGAAATGGAGAGTCCGGTTTTGAGAAAAGCAATCCCCGTTTGTACATAGCTTTTTGCTACTGTTGAGATAAAAATATCCAATGTTTTGTACCCAGTTATTTTACACTGAAGTTTGTAGATGAAATGTATCACTATACTAGCCTTCCTGGGGTTGGATTTAAATGGACAGGAGTTTGGTTACAGAGGAGTTTTAGGCCAAAGCCAAAACTTCTTTTTTGGAAAAACTAGTGTACAAAAAGGGCACAATAGATTTCTGTTTAGATCCAGGAACAAAGTATGAAAGAACTACAAGTTTCCTTCTTTCTTTCCCTAATATTAGAAAGAACCTTAAAAGCTCTGCCTGGCCTATTTTTATTTTTTAAAGATGATAAAACTGTTGTTTTTCTCTGAGACCCTCAGAAAGGGGGAAAATATTAATAGACTAATTGGTACAGGATACTATGACTTTTATAAAATGATTTTTTTAAACTGCTAATTAAGCAAAGTAGCTTCAATTTAGGGATTGTCAACTACTTTGGATTCAAGCTGAAATTGCAACTTTATTCTGCTTTGTGCTTTGTTTATAATCTTTTTATATATGAAAATGAGGGCCTTATAATTTAATCCTTGTGGCCATGTGTCTCTGCCACAGCAGCATTCTACCTATAAAAAAAGAATATTGTTCCTTTGTTCTGCAGCAATTCCTAGTTATCATTTTCAGTTGAGGGACTGAAGGGAAAAGAGCATTGCCAAATTCAAGAAAGGTAAACCCCTGTCTTAAGTGGCATTTAAGACAGACTCTTTCCCCTGAAATTCTGGCCATTATACCTTTGAATGGACCTAACCGATTGTACATCACTGGACACTTTGACCCCAAATTTGTACTTGTTTATAAGCACTTGTTTGTACTAATCTGAAATGAGGAGACAAAACCCAGCCCTCAGGGGATATCAAGATAACAGGACCCTGTAGGACCTGCTGCTGCTACTGCTGCTAAGTCGCTTCAGTCGTGTCTGACTCTGTGCAACCCCATAGACAGCAGCCCACCAGGCTCCCCCATCCCTGGGATTCTCCAGGCAAGAACACTGGAGTGGGTTACCATTTCTTTCTCCAATGCATGCAAGTGAAAAGTATAGGACCTGGTTTGGGTTTATTAGAACTTTCTCATCTGATTTTCATAGGAGCTACTTTTTTTTTTTTCCTTTCTATTTTCAACTGTCAGGATCTGGCAGCAGCTTTCATTCCTCCAGTAACACTGCCTGGATTAAAAGCTTGTGTTTTATATTAGCTTTTAGCAGGGGTCTAGAGTCTTTATTTTCTTGGAAAAATATATTGATAACACCTCATTGCCTAAAGATAGTGCCTACAACATAATAAAGTGACCCTGTTTTGTTGATTTCTGACTGCTTCCCCTATATTCCTTTGGTTTGACTATAAGCAAAACCAACTACCACTATAAATACAAAAGCATTTGGTAAACTATAAAGTCACTGATATAAAGCCCACATATTCCTGAAAACAAAGTTTTGATTGGATTAAAACAAGATGTTCAACTTGTCTTACAAGTTGTGTTTGAATTTGTTTTAGTTTTTTAAATTTTGGGCTTATTTATTTTTGGCCGTGCTCAGTCTTTGTTGCTATCTGCAGGCTTTCTCTAGTTGAGGTGAGTAGGGGCTACTCTGTTGTTGTGCATGGGCTTCTCATCACGACGGCTTCTCTTTTTGTGGATCATGAGCTCTAGAGCACCTGGGCTTCAGTAGTTGCAAGTCACGGGCTCCAGAGTGCAGGCTAAGTAATTGTGGTACATTGCCCTGCAGCATGTGGAATCTTCCTGGACCAGGGATTGAACCTATTTCCCCTTCATTGACAGGCAAATTCGTTACAACCAGACCACTGGGGAAGTGCAATTTGTTGTAGTTTTATAAGTTGAAGAACTAGAGAGAAACTTGCAGAATTCATGAAGCCAAAGTAGCCCAACAGGCAAAGTCTTTGATCCCATATTACAGAAAGCCTTGTGTTAGAGAAAATCTCCAGCTAACATGATGGGCCAAACCCAGGATATATTCTATTTTATTTAGTAATTTATACAAATGCTATAATAGTTTCCCCCAATAAATCCTCAACTCCTGAAAGCAGTGAAGAACACAACTATTTTTGTTTATCATTGTATTCCCATGCCAGGCTTAGGGTAGATGTTAAATAAATACTTGTTGCATAAATGAAGGAATCAATATCACATACTTCAGACATCAAATCTTGAATCCAAGAGATTATCAACAACATGAACTTGTTGACAAGTTCCTCCTGCTTTTAAAGTATTTCACTTCCCTATCCAGAGATAATTTGAGATCCTACTATGTGTCAGGCACTGTGCCAAGCTCTGAAGGCACAGAAATTTATTAGTCATGGCCCCTGCTCTCTAGAAACATTTTCAAATCATTGCAACTCATGGCAGTAGATACTAAAATAGAAGATACCTATAAAGAAAGAATGTTCAACTCTGCCTTGGTAGATCAGAAAAGAATTCAGAGTCAAAGTCTTAGAGGACTAGTAGCAATTTATAAGGTATAAAAGAGTATAACATTCCAGATAATATCCAGAGGAACTAAGTCATGAAGGAATGTAATAGAATAGTATGTTCCAGGAAATACCAATAGGTCATTGTGGCTAGAGAGAAGGGGGAAGTGGTGAGAGATGAGGATGGAGAAATAAGCAAAGGGCAAGATCATAAATAGTCTTATATACTATCTGACATTAGTATTTAATTCTGTAGGAAATGAGTTGAAGGTGCTTAAGTCAAATTCATGTTTTAGATGTATCACTCTGGTCACCATAGAAATAGATTAAGTATTTAAGAGATATAATCTCTAAAACTTAGGAAGAACTGCATAGGAGAGAGGGACAGATAGATTCACAAGTTGATAAAGATGTAGAATTGAAAAGATTTGATACTGATAATGCTGGAGCTGAACATTCATTTTGCTTTGACTCTTTTATTGGATTCCAGCATACCTGCATCAACAGCCACAGACACCAAACAAAATGCCTCCATGAGCATGTGGACTCTGCATCAAAAGTTTCCTCCAGATTTTCTTGTTTCCACTTGCCTCTACCCTTCCCATACATTCCTGACCTTCATTTTCTAGCCTGTTAACCTTTATAATTGGATCACATCTGTTCATCTAGCCACATCTGGATTTTGTAGCCCAGCATCAGTATATTTCAGTTTAGGGAACTTCAGGATGCAGTTTGCAATAGTGCTCAGAATATGTGAACCCTCAAAGATGCCCCATCTGACTCAATTTCTGAGAACCTTCAGTTGGGAGTGATATTGGAACAAAATTCCCTGAGTTTCTTGGTTTTCCACTGCTCATATGAGTGAAGAGCTGGAGTGGAAGATAGAGACAAGGTTGAAAGTCCTAACTCCCACAGATGGCACTCTCCATGCAGTTAGCAAGGATGGGAGTATAGTACCAAACCCTTGTTCATTAGCATCATACATACACCAGCATATTGCAAGCATCGCTCCCAGAGAAATTCACTTGCACTTATGGCATCTACTTTATTCTTATCCTCATATTTGAGAGAAAATATATCACATACCTACTCTCATGAATTGCATGAACTGCAGAGGAGTCAGCAGTAATCTAGAACTGTGTAGGTCTTCTGACAGTGCTAGCCAATGTGCTTGATGGTCCTCCCCATTAAGGGGACAATGATGCCATTTGTTGATTCTGCTAAGGAATGAGATCATTTGCCTCTGGGCCATGGAATTTCAGTTCTTATCCATAAATTACAACATAAGAAAAATGATGAGTGCCACGCTATCAAAATTACTGGGGCTGACCATGTCCCACTCCTTCTGACCAGATCTATTGCTGGGAGGCTCAGTGAGGCCATGCCTTCCAGTGCCTAGAGCCTGATTCACATAAGGCAAGTGAAAAGTGGAAGAATGTCCTCAAAATGATGCACCTTGGCCAGCTACTGTGACACATTATCATGGCACTTGGTCGTCTTTCCGAAATTACTAAACAGATCCCTAGAACAGTCAAAAATATCTGGAAATTCCTGAGAATTCACCAGGTAATTTAAAAGTTCCTTCCCTGTTAAACTATACAACAACCCAAATAAATGATCACCTCAAGAAAAGGAGTGGGTTCTTCTGGAAGTTGAAAGTTTCCATCATCTCTACCCCAATCCTGGCTACCTTACCTCAGGCCCATGGCACTAAAACTTTCAGCTAATTGGATAAAAAGTGCTTACCTAAGCTAGAGGAACAATTCATAGACTTAGCTGAGCCAAACTTTCATTCTAGAACATTAGAACTAAGAAATTAAAAGATTCAATTACATTGAAAATGGTCTATACAGTCATATAGATTTTTCATATTTAACTTCATAGTATGGCTTTCAGATCAGATCAAATCAGTCGCTCAGCCGTGTCCGACTCTTTGCGACCCCATGAATCGCAGCACACCAGGCCTCCCTGTCCATCACCAACTCCCAGAGGTCACTCAAACTCACATCCATCGAGTCAGTGATGCCATCCAGCCATCTCATCCTCTGTCGTCCCCTTCTCCTCCTGCCCCCAATCCCTCCCAGCATCAGAGTCTTCTCCAGTGAGTCAACTCTTCGCATGAGGTGGCCAAAATACTGGAGTTTCAGCTTTAGCATCATTCCTTCCAAACAAATCCCAGGGCTGATCTCCTTCAGAATGGACTGGTTGGATCTCCTTGCAGTCCAAGGGACTCTCAAGAGTCTTCTCCAACACCACAGTTCAAAAGCATCAATTCTTCGGCGCTCAGCCTTCGTCACAGTCCAGCTCTCACATCCATACATGACCACAGGAAAGACCATAGTCTTGACTAGGCGAACCTTTGTTGGCAAAGTAATGTCTCTGCTTTTGAACATGCTATCTAGGTTGGTCATAACTTTCCTTCCAAGGAGTAAGCGTCTTTTAATTTCATGGCTGTAGTCACCATCTGCAGTGATTTTTGGAGCCCAGAAAAAGAAAATCTGACACTGTTTCCACTGTTTCCCCATCTATTTCCCATGAAGTGATGGGACCAGATGCCATGATCTTCATTTTCTGAATGTTGAGCTTTAAGCCAACTTTTTTACTCTCCACTTTCACTTTCATCAAGAGGCTTTTTAGTTCCTCTTCACTTTCTGCCATAAGGGTGGTGTCATCTGCATATCTGAGGTTATTGATATTTCTCCCGGCAATCTTGATTCTAGCCTGTGCTTCTTCCAGTCCAGTGTTTCTCATGATGTACTCTGCATATAAGTTAAATAAACAGGGTGACAATATGCAGCCTTGACGTACTCCTTTTCCTATTTGGAACCAGTCTGTTGTTCCATGTCCAGCTCTAACTGTTGCTTCCTGACGTGCATACAGATTTCTCAAGAGGTAGATCAGGTGGTCTGGTATTTCCATCTCTTTCAGAATTTTCCACAGTTTATTGTGGCTTTAAATATCCTAATATTGACCTAGAAACTTGTATTGTAACCCAGGCAACCCACACTTCTGACCAACTGGCTACAAACCTTCAGGGATTTCTTAGTACTCCTTGAAATACCATAATTAATTGGAATGACTCACAGAGCTCAGGAAAGCCCTGTACTTGTGATTGAAGTTTTACTACTAAGGGTATAAATTGGGATTGACAAAGTGAAGAAGCACCAGAATGAGTCCTTAGAGGAAACCTGACGCTTCCATGTCTTCAGGATGCATCATCCTGACAGCACATAAATAATGATTACCAATCTGGCAGGCTCAGTTGTACAGTTTCAGGTGACCAGAGTTTTTATTGGGGTTTCATTACATGGGTATGATTGAATTACTGGCCACATGATAGAACTCAATCTTCAGTCCTCTTCTCTCTGCAGAGATTGGGAGGTCAGGCTGATATAATGTGACTCAACTCTCCAAACTTTAATCACATGGTTGGCTCTTTCCAGCACTGCTAGCCCCCATCTTGAAACTATTGAGGGACCTATCATGAATAACGACAACAGTCCTTTCACTCGGCAAATTCCAAGGATTTAGAAGCTCCTTACAAGGAATCAGAGATAAAGACCAGCCAATATTTTTTATTATACAGAAAAACAAGCAATAGGAAGCTGCTCTACAAAATGGTCCCTCAATCTCCACAAACACAAGCAAAAGTCATTGTGCCTCTGTGCTAACCCGTAAACACTTCTTAGAAATAATTTAGCTGGTCAATGTTTCTTAATGCCACAAAAATCTCGTGTAATTCACAGCATTGCTTCACCACCCAACATATACCATTCCATAACTCTTATAGCTTCCAGACTATTATTTACCCCAAATTCCTGATTATTAGAAACACCCCAATGATCAGCACCTAGAAAAGACACAGACTACAGTGGACATGTATAAAATACCTTCAAAGGCACCAGTGACCATTAGATTGAGGCTGTACTAGAGATGAGACATCTACTCCACTCATTCCTGCATAAAATTTAAATATGTCTTCCTTAGCATATTTATCTATCTTTGTCTATCCTATGGAAGAAGATAGCTAATTATTCCCATCTCTGCATATTCATCCTGCCTTCCATCAATCCTTGCTGAGCCGAGTCAATCTAAATCTTTACCTACTCTTAAATATTATCTCCTAGTCCTAAAAACTTGGGCTGAGAAGCCAGGGCACATAGAAATATGAGACATCTGCTGATTGGTACCTTGGCTCCCTCTCCTATGGTACTTAATACCATGGGGATTTTATGGAGCCAGAAAAAAATTGTAATGGAAATCAGTCTCCCACTGCAAAATTATCCTAGACCCTGGCCAGGGCCTTTCATGAGGCTTTCCTGATGGTGTTGGGTGGGGAGTCTAGGGGAGTGGAATGAAGCTTTGCAGCAGCCATCCTGAACATCATCTCATTTGTTTCTAGCCTGCTGTCATACTGAACTCTCCTCCTTCCTCTGTGCTCTTCCCCGCCTCTGTCTGACTCCCAACTTTTGACTCTGTACCCCCAACTTTAAGCCTACCTTTGGCTATATAGATTTGTTATTCAAATCAAGTGTTCTCATCAAATGGCCCTTATCTTTTCCCAGTGGACTTAGTTTACCTTTCAATCTGTGACTTTGTGTTGCTGCCTATGAAAGCCTGATAAGCACACGTGAAGAGGAGATAGGCACACATTTGGAGGAATGAGATTGGCTAGTTTGTAATGTATATAGTTGCCAGGAAGTCAAACATTTATAACAATAAGAGCAAACATTTATATACTATTTACTATGGACCACAAATTTTCCCAATTTCATTTCATTTTATTAATTTAGTCCTCACGATACCTCTGCCAGGTAGATTATTATTCCAATTTTACGGATTAGGAAACCAAAACGCAAAGAAGTAAAGCAACTTTCCAAAAAATATACAGCTAGTAAATGGCAGAGCCACATGCATGCCAGGAAGAGGAGTCTCCTCAGAAACCAACCCTAACAACACCCTGCTGTTAGACTTCCAGCCTCCAGACCTGTGAGAAAACAAATGTCCTCAATTTGAGCCACCCAGTCTATGGTATCCTTTTATTACAGCCCTACCAGACTACTCTTCTTCAAATTTTTACTCAAAAACAACCCCTTTGGCCACCCTATGTACAGTTTTAACCACTGTATCCTTGTTCCTGGGTTTAGCATCATATGTCACATTATATTTTTGCGATCTGTTTACTGTCTGCCTCTTCCACTAGAACGTGAACTTCATAAGGGCAAGATTTGTGTCAGTATTGTTCACTAATATATTCCCTGTGTATAATGAAGTGTCTGGCATAAATTAAGTGTTCAGTAAATGAATGACAGGAGGAAAGAGAGTCCAGGAACTGACTGGCTCCATTCTCCTCATATCACCAAACTCCACAGGACAGAAAGGAGGCAGGGCTGGGACAATAAATGAAACCTTGTCTGTACGTAGAATGGTTTCAGCATGATGTCAAATACCAACTTCTACAAACAGAGTAGCTAGAGTGGAGAAGGAAATGGCAACCCACTCCAGTGTTCTTGCCTGGAGAATCCCAGGGACGGTGGAGCCTGGTGGGCTGCCGTCTATGGGGTCGCACAGAGTAAGACATGACTGAAGCGACTTAGCAGCAGCAGAGTCAGAAAAGCAAACCAAAGAGACATCTAAAATCGCTAAAAACTTAAGGGCATCTAGGCAACCAATGACTAGCTCTACCCTATACCTGCTTGTTAAGGCTTGTGACTTTTACTTCTGCTTATTTTACCTACTCAGATGTCTTCAGAATGCTTCTGCCTCCAGAAGCCTTCTCACTCTTACTTTAGCACTCTCGTCCTTAGCTAAGGCAAGATTGGTGGTGATCTGAGGAATGATATGCAAGTTTACCCAGGGTCTTCAGAAATTTCCTTCCCTTAAAAGCTCGAGAGTTCTAGAAAAACAAATGCTTATAGTGTTTGCTCAGGTAGCAGCCAGGAGTCTCTCCAGGCTCCACCAGGAATCTCTTGCTTCTGCCTAACTTCGCTACTGTCTATAGCTCATTCCTGGCCACTTGATTTTCACCTCCAGGATGGCATCTTTGTTTTGGTTTCATCCCTGGATGCTTCTCTTGAATTATCTTAAGCACTTTACCCAGAAGTCTCTTGGCAGATGAACCCAGCATCCTGGAATTCTGCTCCTGAAGAAGTGGATTTAAAGCAAAGCAATAAAGAGAAGGAGCTTCCCAAGTGGTACTAGTGGTGAAGAACCCACCTGCCAATGCAGGAGACACAAGAGATGTGGGTTCAATCCCAGGGTCACGAAGATCCCCTGGAGTAGGAAATGACAACCCACTCCAGTATCCTTGCCTGGAAAATTCCAGAGGAATCTGGCGGGCTATAGTCCATTGGGCCATAAAGAGTCAGACATGACTGAGAGCCTTGGCACCAACAAGGAGAAATTCTGTAACACCCCCATCTCTCAGCCACCTCCCATCTACTCCTAGCTTCTCCTCAACACTAGGGGGTGCTAGTCACACTGTCATTTTACCCTGTTAAACTTCCAACCATCAGTTACATTTCTTGATGATATGTTTATCACTAAATACTAAATCCATGGCCCCTCTTGAAATATGGATAAATCTTGCACCTGTTCCTTATATGATAGAAGAGGACTTACCATTAACTAGGGTTTTGACCTTAACCTGTAGAACCTACTTGAAATACTGAGAATAAGGTCAGGGGGGAGTTTCTTTGCTAACTCCATAGAGTGTCTGATTCCGTGTGTTCTGTGTATTCGTTTCAGAACTAGGCAAGCAGAGGGGACTCCTAGTTCTGATGCAAAATGAGAAGAGAGAAATCCTTCTTTGAAGAAAGAGGTTGTGGCAGTGGAGGGAGAAGGAACAGGATCAATTATTGGGGTTGGTGGATCAAAAGCAAGGAAAAGAGGAGGGGCACGCAGGCTGAGGACTGGGGTTGGATGGAGTGCACCCCCAGTGGTTGGATCTGAGGGCCACCTGTGCTTAGGAGCCTTGGACATGTATTGCCAATTGGCCCGGGTGTGGTGGGCCAGGAGTATCACGCGCTATTTTGAGGTGGTGACAGTATGGGAAGGAGCGGGGAGAAGCAACCTAAACATTCATTGTCAGAGGAAGGGATAGAAAAGATGTAGTACATATATCAATGTAATACCACTCAGCCATTAAAAAGAATGAAATAATTTCACTTGCAGCAACATGGATGAATCTAGAGATTATCATACTAAGTCAGACAGAGAAAGTCAAATACCATATAATATTGCTTACATGTAGAATCTAAAAAGAAAAAAAAAAAAAAAAACACTTCCCAGATGGCACTAGTGGTAAAGAACCTGCCAATCTCCTGGAGAGGGCATGGCAACCCACTCCAGTATTCTTGCCTGAAGAATCCCATGGATAGAGGAGCCTGGAAGGCTATAGTCCATAGCGTTGCAAAGAGTTGGACATGATTGAAGTGACTTAGCATGCACACACATACATAGAATCTAAAAAAAATGATACAAATGAACTTATTTACAAAACATAGACTCACACACTTAGAAAACAAACTCATGGTTACCAAAGGGGAAAGAAAGGGGAGGGGGATAAATTAGGAATCTGAGACTGACATATACACACTACTCTAAAATAGATAACCAGCAATGACGTATTGTACAGCATAGGGAACTCGGCTAAATATTCTGTAATAACGTAAATGGGAAAATAATTTGAAAAAGAACAGACATATGTGTGTGTATAACTGAATCACTTTGCTGTACACTTGGAACTAATACAGCATTGTTAATAAACGATAGTTCAGTATAAAATAAAAATGTTTTGTAAAAGAAAGGAAGTACATCAGGAGCTACTCCAAAGCTAAGCAAGGGAGAATTTTCACAACATATCATCCTCTGGTCCCCAGACTCCAAGAGCCTCCAGCTCCACACCTCATTACCCTGCTTTCAATCATCTCTTAGGGAAATTCTTTGCCCTAGGCAACAGAAGCTCAGAAATGGAGGATGGGAAGGACAGAACTATGGATTCCTGGCATCCATAGTTAGATCCCTGAACATATTTCCCTGTAGAAATACTGCTCATTGAATGGCCACATCATATAGTTCTGTTGGAACTTTACTTCTAAGTATTATGGGTTAAATATAACTAACCACCATGTATAATATGGTTTCTATGGAGAATGCATTTTGAGTTCCACATAACTCACTTCTACAAACAAACCACTGGAATTCTGGCACTCCAACAGGAGGACTGCCTGTGCAACTCTCAAATGAGAGAGGAAGATAAATTAATGTGTTTTGGGACTGTTGACTTCATTGGACAAGGAAAGACTTTGTGTCCTTTTTGCTTGAGAGCTTTCTTATATTGCCTCCTGATCATTCTAGAGATAAATATAAGAGAACAAGTAAAATATAAGAGAATGAGTGAAAATCAGAAGGAAATCAAATTTTAGCTTCTTTGGGTATTTTGATCATGAAAACTACTAAAGCATACCAAATAAAAGTGATATCAGTAAATTAAGTTTATCTAAATTCAGATTATTAAACTGTACTTTAACCACTTTAGTATAACTGTATGTGTGCATGCAGATACACACAGATTAGGGAGAAGTGGAGAAAATGATTCGTGCAGTTCTTCTTAGTGAAACTGAAAGTTTAGTGAACCCTGAAAAGATGCCATTATTAAGTGAGCTATAGCTCATTATTTATGTGCAAGTTAGCCACCAGACCCCATGTATCCTTTTGGGGGCCCTTAGCAAAACAAGACATTTCACTTCTAGTACATGGAAATATTTTTACGTTTGCAAGCTTTTTTTTTTTTTTTTTTTGGTAAAAGAAACCCCATGAATGCAAGAGATGAAACAGGCTTTTAAAAATGATTCTTCAGTAATTAACATTTTTACATAAAAGAAATATCCTGCAAATATTTAAAGAGCATTCATAAGTGTCAGGACAGAGATGAAAAAAAAAAAAGTCTAGTAAACCTTGATATCATGCATTTGAGCACTTCCTATGTGCTAAGGGCTTTACTTCTATTATGTTATTTAATCCTCACTAAAGGAAGAAATTAACTCTTACATTTCATCAATGAGAAACTTAAGGCAGAGAGACTAAAGAACTTGCCCAGGTCTTCAAAGTCTGCAAATAACAGAGTGAACACTTGAATCCAGGTGCAGATAACTCAGCCAGGCTCTCAGCTACTCTGCTGCTTCACAAATGGCAGAAGTCCAAGTGCCACTATTAAACATTAGCCATTGTTACCAAGAATTGCCCCCACGGGGATCTTTATAGTTCAAGTATCATGTGCAGAACACTCCCAAAGGGTTTCTCTTTAGAAAAGTTTACACTTGCCAGAGGAAGGTGTTTCTGAATATCATTATTAGTAAAAAAAAAATCCTTAAACTTAATCTATACTTTTGGGGCAATAAACAATCTAAACAAGTACCATTTTTAGAAATAAACCATGAATAATGCAATCTGCATAAAAATAAGCGTAATGTCTTGGAGGGATATAGATGCCCTGCTTGGGGGAGCTGGCAAACAGAGGTGGACAGGCAAACACAGGGGCTCAAGTGTGTTTACATGTGTGTGCACCTTGAGGCATGGTTCTGTTATCATCCAAGAGAAAAAGGAAGTCATGATCTGTTCTATCTCTAGCCTTATACAGAAGCTTGTTAATATTGGGAGATTCAAGTCTAGTAACCTGAACTAGTTCATTGCATAACCCACTCTTGAGGCTCCGGTTAAACTGTGGTGGAAGTTTGGATCCTTTCCTGCAAGAGAGCCCATAAAGCTTAAGAGCTGTCAATTCTTTCTCCTGGCATCTGATCAATGTCTACCAGTCCTTGTGGGTAGACCTTCATTGCTTCCTCTTCCCTCCTGGGAAATGACTGCTGGGCTTCTAAAGCTATCACCCTCCACATCTCCTAAAATGTAGTATGTTAGAATTGCAATCAGTATACACTCAACAGTATTACCCACCCTAACTCCCCACCAATTCCCAACCAAAAGTCTGGATATTCATGAATCATTATGACTGCTTAATCCCAGCGAGTTCTACTGAATTGCCTCTAAATTTCTCTGGATGTGTGAACAGGGAAAGGCTTAGCTGCTCAGAATAGTTGTTAGACTCAGTACCCATGAAAGCAGGGTCTGAATCTTCCTCTCAACCTCCACTGACTGGATGGACCCAGCAGAAATCTGTCCTCAGGATTTTGAATTTTCCTTCTGTAGTCATAGTCCCCACGCCTAGGGACAGAGGAGCCTGGTGGGCTACAGTCCATGGGATCACAAAAGAGCTGGACATGACTTAGTAACTAAAAAACAAGGGAGTAAAGAAAAACAGAGACATTGCCTTCTTGCCAGGGCGAACAAACAGGTGCTCTGAATCCAGTGGTTCATAACAAAATGCTCGATTTCTCCTTGCTTGGCAGCAGCAGTTGTTCTAGCTAGGATAGAAGTTAGATTCCAAGTGATCAGAACTGGAACAGTGTTTGCCATGTGATGTCAGGAGGTCAACTGAGCCAGTTAAGTCACAATTCAGTAGGGAAATCTTACATTTGAAAGCTGGCAAGACAAATAGCTAATATATAACCCAAAGGCCAGAAATTAGTATTTCAAAACAAAGACTTGAGAATCGACAAATTGTGGTTCAGTTTGTTACAAAGGAAGGTAGAGAGCAAAGAAAGGTGTCTAAGGGCACTGTTGTAAAGAACCTTAGAGTGTTTGTAAGTGAAAAAGAAAGTCAAAGTGAAGTCACTCAGTCGTGTCTGAATCTTTGCAGGAGCCTAACAGGCTCCTTTGTCCATGGGATTTTCCAGGCAAGAATGCTGGACTGAGTTGCCATTTCCTTCTCCAGGAGATCTTCCTGACCCAGGGATTGAACCCGGGTCTCCCTCATTGTAGGCAGACGCTTTACCATCTGAGCCAAAGGATATACATGCAGATTTGTCATTTACAGCAAAGTGTGCATACTTCTTCCCCCTGCCCTTCACATGAGTTGGAACAGTTTCAGGCCCAGGGGTGTGCATCAGTGAGTTACACTATAGAAAAGCTCCTTCCTCAGAGCTGTGATATTACCTTGGCTCCATCTGAATATTTTTGTCTACTTTTACCTATATTTGACCACAGACCAGCTGAAATCTCAAGTCCCTTCCTTCAGATGTTCTGTCTAAAAGCTTTGCAGATAAGTCTCAAAGTCCCAATCAACTCTCACTTAAAGCTTTGCAGACCTAATTGCAGGTTGACAGTCAAACAAGATATGATAAAACAAAAATCTGAAAGCCTTTTCATGGTCTTCAAAGCTTAGATCATCAGTCTCAACTTATTATAGCTCTCCATGCTTACCTCCTTATAGCTTCACTAGTCTTTTTGTTCCCTGCTCATTCCAAGCTCCCCTTCCACTCCTAGACCCAGGCCCTGCCTCAAGTCCTGTACTTTATAGGGTTCCATCTACCTTTCCTTCATTCACGTCCTTTCCTGTAGGGTGAGGTCAAAAGACAAGGGACATGCCACTGAGACCCAGTACCTCCCACCCTTTTAGATCACACTTGGGATTCCTAAGACCACAGAAGGCTCTGACCAAACAGCCTCAAACCTGTGCCTAAAACCTGCAAGGAGGTTTTCCCTACTTCATCCTCCTGAGAGAACCAACCCCCGCCAACCTCTAGATTCTCTGTTATGTAGCATATTGTGGAATATAGTGACCCAATGTAGTTATTTAACAAAGAAATCAAATTATTCAACATATTTGGTCAGAAATATGAAGAGTTAAAAGCAGTGCCTTCAGCTGCGCCCTGCCTGAACGTCAACTCACTAAAACTTCATTAAATCAGAAAGTCAGGGAAACTCAGAGCTCAAGTTACTCCCAAGACAACTTTAGTTCTGGTCTCTTTTGATGAAAATCCAGGAACTTGCTCCTAGTTTTTCAATATATGCACTGCTTCAGGGTTTGAGGATTAAACCCAGCATTTCACAAGTCCATTGCCAAATTAATGCTACAACACAAACTTTATCATTGACAGTAAAGACTGTCTTTTAAAAATATTTTCCAAGTCATAAATTCAATCATATTTGGACTGTGGTGCAGAGATTAGAATATTTAGCACTTGCAATCTTAAAATAATTGCTCATGGACACTGGCTTGCTGATACAAACTAAATGACAAAGGTAAATTAAAATGACCAGATGCTATATGGCTATTCAGATGCTATATGGCTATTCAGAGAAGTGCAGCTGTCTTTCAAAACTTACCTGTGCTTATCTACATATTTATGTTTGTCTTTCTAAGTTCAACCACTTGGAGTGTGTGGAGGTCCATTTTCTTAACTCAGATTTATTAGAAAACAACATGAAGCAAAACTTTCTGCTAATTCTTCAATGAGGATTCAGTCCCAGGGAGGCAAGAAGGAAGGGAAAAAGCAAATACGGCAAAGAAGAAGAAAAAGGTAAATAGACACTTTCTTGTATTTACTGAGCTCACTAGACCTTTAAAAGAGACTTCACAAGTTGTTTGGTAATGTAGGATATCTCCAGAAAGGCATTTTTGGAATTACTGCATTTTGGAATCTTTGAAGGGCAAGAAATTTTTCAGCTTTTTTTCCTTGTCCGGTTTCCCATATGGCATTAACTCAGTGCTGTTCCTGCCATGTAAAGACAAAGTGATTTTGATACTTCCTACTGCGGACTGGAAGAAAAGCTTTTATTAACCTATACTTGCATGGCAAATGCCAGAGGATAAATTGATATGATTTTGTAAAGATAACCATATCCTGCCCACTAGCCATTACTGGGACTGTCACAAGACTGGCTGAATGGGGACCCACCATCATCCAGAACCATGATCCATATGGTTTTGAGAGAACATAGAAGTGAACTGAAAGGGAATATGATGGGTACCACCATTCCCACATCCTTCCAGTCCAATAGTAGCACTAATTACTGCAATCTTTCCTCAGGTGAGACATTGTTTCTAATTTACATTCTTGAATGGGAGGGTGGGAATGGTCATTGTCTGGAACTTCCACTTGGCTGTTCTAAAAATAATGGTCCTTAATCTACATAGTGGAGGGAACATATATAAGAGTTCTGATATCTATTCCAGTTGACACCTACTCCATTTATATATTCAAGGACTAGGAAAGTAACTACAGGCTACAGGGCAAGTCTGCTGACTCATTGTCCTACTGTGAATTGGACTTGGGCTGCTGCTGCTGCTGCTAAGTCGCTTCAGTCGTGTCCGACTCTGAGCGACCCCATAGACAGAAGCTCACCAGGCTCCCCCGTCCCTGGGATTCTCCAGGCAAGAATACTGGAGTGGGTTGCCATTTCCTTCTCCAATGAATGAAAGTGAAAAGTGAAAGTGAAGTCGCTTAGTCGGGTCCGACTCTTAGCGACCCCATGGACTGGAGCCTACCAGGATCCTCTGTCCATGGGATTTTCCAGGCAAAAGTACTGGGGTGGGGTGCCATTGCCTTGGCTACTGTAACTTCTGCTCTAACTAGAAGACCAGGATAGCATTTTGGTTCTCCTAATGTCAGTGTTGGGCTTCTCTAGTGGCTCAGATGGTAAGAATTCACCTGCAGTGTGAGAGGCCTGGGTTCGATCCCTGGGTTGCAAAGATCTCCTGGAGGAGGGCATGGCAACCCATTCCAGTATTCTTGCCTGGAGAATCCCAATGGACAGAGGAGCCTGGAGGACTACAGTACATGGGATTGCAAAGAGTCGGACACAACTGAACGACTAAGCACAGTACAGCACAATATCAGTGTCAGTGCCAGCTCAAACCTCATATTTAACAGATTTTAAAAGCCTGAGTAGTTGCCCTTTCCTCTGGAACAGTTACTCTGGTAAATGACCGAAGGTCCCCTTAGGGAAGAATCAGAAAAGACATTTATCATATATATCTATGATGGCACTGACAGACTCTTCCTCATGGGGACAGGTCTCCCTATCAGTAAATGAACTCTAGGTCTATAATCCCATTTAGTTCTAGAAACTGGGTGAATTTTTCACTATAGCACTGATGTCAGCTTTCCAGCTCTCAGTTTTATATTACACAAATCAAACAATGCCCAGGTCAGTTCTCCATCTATCTTACCCCTAAAATCACCATAAATCCATGTAGGCCTAGTCACTCTGATTTCTAATCTGACTTTGATGCCCATTGCTATAATTGTGTCCATTGTGACTCTAAGAATTAAGTCCTGCCACTGGTCTCTATCATTCTGAAACCCCACCAGTCTCATTAATATCAGGCAGCCTAACTTCTATGCCACATATACAGTCATGGCCAGCAGAGAACAGGCACCACAAAGACTCCTAAAGAAACTGGAGTACCTAGCACTAGTATATTTCTTATTGCTGTAGAGATGGGAGTGAGCTCTGGACCCTTCCAGGGTATATAATCAGTGATAAGCTCTCCGGTTGTACATAGTAAATCCATTCTAATGTTCCTTATCTGGAGCTGCCAATGAGGTGTAGTAGAGGCAGTCTTTGAGGAGAACAAGTATTATCTTGTTAGGCACATTTACGTAAGATCACTGCACAGCCTCTAGGAAAGGAAAGAGGAGGCTGCTTTCCTTTAGCAAAGAAAGCAGGTACATTCCACTGGCCCAGAAACATTCCAGGAAATTTTTTTAGTTCTCTCTTAGGTATATCCACTCCAATATCTTCATTACAGACAGGTCTTCCTGCCCTCTTTCCCACCTGGGTCCTGAGATTTTCATATAGCATATTCATGGATGCTACAAATTTAATTTCCTTTACCTCTCTACTGTCTTTATAATTATAATCTGTATCTGATTTTCAACTCATTCTACTCTGAGACCAGACTGCTATTGATACCTTTGGTTTTCAGAGGATCCTTTAAGTTAGCAAGGAGCTACCCTGAGTCTATTATTTTCTTTTAATAAAACTTGCACTGCCACCAAAAGCAGCCACCCTACATAACAAATCTCATAATTACCATTTACCACATTATAATCTCACAGTGCCTTCCCTCTGCTTTGCACCTCCTTCCAACCAATCAGGGGTGAAACTTCATTAATTGTGACCTCACTGCCAGGGGTTATTACCCCCACTACCACTGAGCAGTGGGGTCTCTATTGCCTTTAGTCAAATAGGCAATTCAACTCTAAAATTCCATCCTGAGAATTTGCTTTATGGGACTAATCCTGGAAAATCTGTTGGGGCATCTCAGGTGGCACTACTGGTAAAGAACCCACCTGCCAACACAGGGTGACATAGGAGACACAGATTTGATCCCTGAGTTGGGAAGATCCCTTGGAGAAGGGCATGGCAACTACTCCAGTATTCTTGCCTAGAGAATCCCATGAACAGAGAAGCCTGGCAGACCATGGTCCATAGAGTCACAAAGAGTCAGACTTGACTGAAGCAACTTGGCACGCACACCTACACGCAGTGGAATCTGTTTTCTTAGCCTCAGTTCCAACTGAGTCTAGGCTTTTGTGCCATTGTTTTATTGGGAGTGCAATTCTACAGAAAAAAGAGGAAAAAAGAAAAGTCAGCCAGGGAAGGAGAGGAGGTAAATACAAAGTAGAGCATTAATAAGTTGGCCATAGCTCCATAAGGCATACAATGAATTGTCCAGTCATCATGGGACCTCTCTAGAAAAGCCATAAGAGCTCCAGTGTCTTGAAATTACCTGTTAGGGAAAAGAAAGGTAGGCAATGTATCTACTGATTGCTTTGTGTTTCCTACTCTCTTCAGGCAAGTTTGCCTCATGTAGCATGAATTCCCCTTCCTCCACATTCCCTCTGAACATCTACTGGTTCCAGATCAATCAAACAGGTCATAGAGTTACTGTGATAAGCAGCGAAGAACCTTGGAACATGATGGATCTATGAAGACAGATATATAATCTAGGTCTTGCATAGCCATAGCACAAGTAGGGAGAAATGTCATCTCACAACTTTGAGCCATTCAAAGTTATTGTTAAAACTCTCAAAGAGAAACAAAGTTGGCTATGAGTTAAAGCAGTAAAAACAGATTTATTAAGTACCTACTGCTATAGTTAAGAGAATCCAATGTAAACCAAGCTCAACTTTGATCCATGTAGAGGTGACTGGGCATTTTAAAGGGAGAAAGATGAAGTGGATAGAGGGAGAAAGTAAGTAGAAGCTCAACAGAGTCAGGCAAGAGGAAAATTGTATTTAAAAAATGGGTAATGAGGTTGGTCTATGCTGCTGCTGCTGCTGCTGCTGCTAAGTCGCTTCAGTCATGTCCGACTCTGTGCGACCCCAGAGATGGCAGCCCACCAGGCTTCCCGTCCCTGGGATTCTCCAGGCAAGAACACTTGAGTGGGTTGCCACTTCCTTCTCCAATGCATGAAAGTGAAAAGTGAAAGTGAAGTCGCTCAGTCATGTCTGACTCTAGCGACCCCATGGACTGCAGCCTACCAGGCTCCTCTGTCCATGGGATTTTCTAGGCAAAAGTTCTGGAGTGGGGTGCCATTGCCTTCTCCAGAGGTTGGTCTATAAGATCACAAAAAGTCAGACACTACAGAAGCGACTTAGCACACACAAACACATGTACATTTAGTCCCACACTTATCTAAGAAGCCTAGAGGCTTTAATAGTTCCTGCCTTACAGATGGAAACCTCAGCCACCTTAAAATAAGACCCCTACTTTAGCCACATGTAGCCCCTAGCTAGAAGTAGCCCCTACTTCTAGAGCCACATGTAGTCTCTTCAGTTTTCAACTCTGTCCAGACCTCTAGGTATTTTCTTCTGACATCCATTGACTCCAGCAGGCCAGCCCTGACTCACCAAGCTAGCTCAGTGTCCCAGAGCCCTAGTTGGGGACAAAAAGTTCAGAAGTCCCAGTAAGAAAATTATCTTCCTTTGCAATTGAGTACCATCTCCTTAATACTGAAAAAAAGTACCATCTCCTCAACCCTGAAAAACCAGCAAGAAAAACTGTAAAACATCTCCTCAACTCCTGACTCTTCTCTGAAAGACACTGCAATTAAGATTAATTAAGCTTATAAACCTCCAAAGGTGTAAGATAACTCTGGTTTCTTATTGTTCAAAGAGAAATTGGCATTTTGTTGCTGTTGTTGCTGCTGCTGTTTGGGGGGATATCAAGCATTACTGCCTATTTATTATAAATTCATGTTTTAGTCTCACTGACTTCATTTAACTGGCTGCTGGTTTATTTAAAGTCAGTTTAATGGCAAAGTAACTTATGTAGAAACTGAGAAGCTGCCCCTCTGAAACTGTTTAATAAAGATATAGAGCCAGCAATCAGAGTTACCTCTGAATCCTAATTCAACTTTGTGAAAAACCTACCTGTTGTGGCAACTCCCTATTTCAAAGATGCGTTTGGACTTTTCAAGCATCTAGCTTCACATTTTTTTAAATTTAATTTAATCTAATTTTTTCACTTTACAATATTGTATTGGTTTTGCCATATATCAACATGCATCCGCCACAGGTATACACGTGCTCCCCATCCTGAACCCTCCTCCCTCCTATTCAAATAAATCTGAATGTTAGATAGTCAAAAATCTCTATCATAGGAAACCTGGACCAAGAGAATTCTTTTCCAAAGAGTTATTTGTCTAGTAATAATCTACTGGACAGATCAGATCAGATCAGTCACTCAGTCGTGTCCGACTCTTTGCGACCCCATGAACTGCAGCAAGCCAGGCCTCCCTGTCCATCACCAACTCCCGGAGCTCACTGAGACTCACATCCATCAAATCAGTGATGCCATCCAGCCATCTCATCCTCTGTCGTCCCCTTCTCCTGCCCCCTATCCCTCCCAGCATCAGAGTCTTCTCCAATGAGTCAACTCTTCGCATGAGGTGGCCAAAATACTGGAGTTTCAGCTTTAGCATCATTCCTTCCAAAGAAATCCCAGGGCTGATCTCCTTCAGAATGGACTGGTTGGATCTCCTTGCAGTCCAAGGGACTCTCAAGAGTCTTCTCCAACACCACAGTTCAAAAGCATCAATTCTTCGGCACTCAGCTTGTCCTTATTGACAATCTATCTTGTCAATAGATTAAGACAGATAATCCTTATTGACAATAGATTATTGTCTATTAATCCTTTCTATTTACCCTCCAAAATAACCTAACCAAATTTTGTTAGCAGACTGTGGGCAAATGAGAAATTTTGCCCATTTGCTCATATTTAAGTCATCTTTGAGTTAAATATTTTGACTCATCCTTGAGTTAAATATTTGGACTAATCTCCCACCTAAGAAATGGTTGGTTGGTATTTTATACACACACACACACCACACACACACACATATATATATATGACATCTTCTTCAACCAATTGTCTGTCAGTGGGCATTTGTGTTGTTTCTATGTATTGGCCATTGTAAACAGCATTGCTGTTTCTTTTCAAATTAGAACTTTTGTCTTTTTGTATATATATTCGGGAATGGGATTGCTTGATCATATGACAGTTCTATTTTTAGTTTTTTAAGGATCCTACTATACTATTCTCCAGAATGACTGTACCAATTTACATTCCTAGCAACAGAATGGACTGGTTGGATCTCCTTGCAGTCCAAGGGACTCTCAAGAGTCTTCTCCAACACCACAGTTCAAAAGCATCAATTCTTTGGCGCTCAGCCTTCTTCACAGTCCAGCTCTCACATCCATACATGACCACAGGAAAAACCACAGCCTTGACTAGACAGACCATGCAAATCAAAACCACAATGAGCTATCACTTCACGCCTATCAGAATGGCTGTCACCAAAAATTTACAAACAATGAATGCCATAGAGGGTGTGGAGAAAAGGGAATCTATCTAGGTCATGTATGGATGTGAGAGTTGGACTGTGAAGAAAGCTGAGCGCCGAAGAATTGATGCTTTTGAACTGTGGTGTTGGAGAAGACTCTTGAGAGTCTCTTGGACTGCAAGGAGATCCAACCAGTCCATTCTGAAGGAGATCAGCCCTGAGATTTCTTTGGAAGGAATGATGCTAAAGCTGAAACTCCAGTACTTTGGCCACCTCATGTGAAGAGTTGACTCATTGGAGAAGACTCTGATGCTGGGAGGGATTGGGGGCAGGAGGAGAAGGGGACGACAGAGGGTGAGATGGCTGGATGGCATCACTGACTCGATGGGTGTGAGTCTGAGTGACCTCCGAGAGTTGGTGATGGACAGGGGGGCCTGGCGTGCTTCGATTCATGGGGTCGCAAGGAGTCGGACATGACTGAGCGACTGAACTGAACTGAACTGAGTAATTAGAGGTACTGAGAATCTGTTTATGTGCCCGTTGGTCACCTGTATGTCTTCTTTGGAAAAAATATCTGTTTAGGTCTTCTGATCAGGTTGTTTGTTTTTTCAATGTTGAGTTATATGAGTTGTTTGTATATTTGTCATCGTATTGTTTACAATATTTTTTCCCAATTCATAGGTTGTCTTTTCATTTTGTTTGTAATTTCCTTTACTATGCAAAAGCTTTTAAGTTTGCTTAAGTTCCATTTTTTAAAATTCATTTTGCTTTAGAGATGGATCTAAGAATATATTGCTATGATTTATGTCAGATAATGTTATGTCTATGTTCTCCTCTAGGATTATATGGTTTTAGGTCTTATGTTTAGGTCTTAAACCATTTTGCGTTTGTTTTTTTAATATGGTGTGAGGGAGTGCTCTAATTTCACTGATTTATATGTAGTTGTCCAACTTTTCCGAGGGCTTCTCAGGTGGCTTAGTGGTAAAGAATCAGCCTGCCAATGCAGGAGACACAGGAGACATGGGTTTGATCCCTGGGTAAGGAAGATCCCTTGGAGGAGGAAATGGCAACCCATCCCAGCATTCTTGCCTGGAGAATCCCACGGACAGAGGAACCTGGTGGGCTATGGTCCATGGGGTTGCAAAGAGTCAGACATGACTGAGCAACTGAACATGCACACACGTCCAGCTTTTCCAACAATACCTGCTGAAGAGACTGTCCTTTCTCCATTGTATTGTACCTTCTTGCCTCCTTTGTCATAGATTAACTGGCCATAGGCGTGTGGGTTTATTTCTGGACTCTTCTGCTGCATTGACTTCATGTCTTTGGAAGGGTTATGCCTCCAGCTTTGCTCTTTTTCCTCAAGATTGTTTTGGCAATTCTGAGTCTTTTGTGGTTCCATATAAATTTTAGCATGATTTGTTCTAGTTCTGTGAAAAATGTTGTGAGTATTCGATAGGGATTGTGTTAAATCTGTAGATTGCTTTGGGTAGTATGGTCATTTTAATAATATTAATTATTCCAATTCAAGAGCATGGATAATCTTTCCATTTCTCTAAATTATCTTCAATTTTCTTTATTAGTGTTTCACAATTGTCAGCATATAGGTCTTTCATCTCCAAGGTTAAGTTTATTCCTAGGTATTTTTTGATGTGACTTTAAACAGATTTTTTTTTAACTTTCTCTTTCTGATATTTCTTTATTAGTCTAAAGAAATGTACAAAGTTATGCTTTTAATCTGATATGCTGCTACATTGCTGAGTTCATTAGTTCTAATACTTTCTGTGTGGAGACCTTACAGTTCTGAGTATCATGTCATCTACAAATAGTGTCCTGGACAGAGGCATAGCAATCCACTCCAGTATTCTTGTCTGGAGAATCCCCATAGACAGAAGAGCTTGGGGGGCTACAGTCTATGGGGTCGCAAAGAGTTGGACACAACTGAGTGACTAAGCACAAATAGTGTCAATTACTTCTTCTTTTCTAATTTGGACAACTTTTACTTCCTTTTCTTGTCTGACTGCTATGGCTAAAACTTCCAACACTGTGTTGGATAGAAGTGGCGAAAGTAGGGATCCTTGTCTTGTTTCTGAATTTAGCAGGAAGGCTTTTAGTTTTTCACCAGTTAGTATTACGTTGACTGTAAGTTTGTCATAAGTGGCTTTTATTGTATTGAGATATGTTCCCTCTAAACCCACTTAAAGGAGAGTTTAAAAATTAGAGATACCAAGGGAACATTTCAAGCAAAGATGGGCTCGATAAAGGACAGAAATGGTAGGGACCTAACAGAAGCAGAAGATATTAAGAAGAGGTGGCAAGAATACACAGAAGAAGTGTACAAAAAAGATCTTCACGACCAAGATAATCACGATGGTGTGATCACTCACCTAGAGCCAGACATCCTGGAATGTGAAGTCAAGTGGGCTTTAGGAAGCGTCACTACAAACAAAGTTAGTGGAGGTGATGGAATTCCAGTGGAGCTATTCCAAATCCTGAAAGATGATGCTGTGAAAGTGCTGCACTCAATATGCCAGCAAATTTGGAAACCTCAGCAGTGGCTACAGGACTGGAAAAGGTCAGTTTTCATTCCAATCCCAAAGAAAGGCAATGCCAAAGAATGCTCAAACTACCACACAATTGCACTCATCTCACACGCTAGTAAAGTGATGCTTAAAATTCTCCAAGCCAGGCTTCAGCAATACATGAACTGTGAACTTCCAGATGTTCAAGCTGGTTTTAGAAAAGGCAGAGGAACCAGAGATCAAATTGCCAACATCTGTTGGATCATGGACAAAGCAAGAGAGTTCCAGAAAAACATCTACTTTATTGACTATGCCAAAGCCTCTGACTGTGTGGGTCACAATAAACTGTGGACAATTCTGAAAGAGATGGGAATACCAGACCACCTGACCTGCCTCTTGAGAAACCTGTATTCAGGTCAGGAAGCAAAAATTAGAACTGGACATGGAACAACAGACTGGTTCCAAATAGGAAAAGGACTACGTCAAGGCTGTATATTGTCTCCCTGTTTATTTAACTTATATGCAGAGTACATCGTGAGAAACGCTGGGCTGGAGAAAGCACAAGCTGGAATCAAGATTGCCGGGAGAAATATCAATAACCTCAGATATGCAGATGACACCACCCTTATGACAGAAAGTAAAGAAGAACTAAAGAGTCTCTTGATGAAAGTGAAAGAGGAGAGTGAAAAAGTTGGCCTAAAGCTCAACGTTCAGAAACGAAGATCATTGCATGTGGTCCCATCATTTCATGGCAAATAGATGGGTAAACAGTGGAAACAGTGGCTGAGTTTATTTTTCTAGGCTCCAAAATCACTACAGATGGTGATTGCAGCCATGAAATTAAAAGATGCTTACTCCTTGGAAGGAAAATTATGACCAACCTGGACAGCATATTAAAAATCAGAGACATTACTTTGCCAACAAAGGTTCGTCTAGTCAAGGCTATGGTTTTTCCAGTGGTCATGTATGGATGTGAGAGTCGGACTGTAAAGAAAGCTGAGTGCCAAAGAATTGATGATTTTGAGCTGTGGTGTTGGAGAAGACTCTTGAGAGTCCTTTGGACTGCAAGGAGATCCAACCAGTCCATCCTAAAGGAGGTTAGTCCTGGGTGTTCATTGGAAGGACTGATGCTGAAGCTGAAACTCCAATACTTTGGCCACCTGATTCAAAGAGCTGACTCTTTGGAAAAGACCCTGGTGCTGGGAAAGATTGAGGGCAGGAGGAGAAGGGGATGGCAGAGGATGAGACGGCTGGATGGCATCACCAACTCAATGGACATGGGTTTGGGTGGACTCTGGGAGTTGGTGATGGACAGGGAGGCCTGATGTGCTGCAGTTCATAGGGTCAAAAGGAGTCAGACACAACTGAGTGACTGAACTGAACTGAATGTTGAATTTTGTCAAAGTCTTTTTCTGCTTCTATTGAGATGATCATGTGTTTGTCTTTCCTTTTGTTAATGTGTTGTATCACATTAATTTGCATATGTTGAAGCATCCTTGTGGCTCCGGAATAAATCTTGATCATGGTGATCGTGACTTGTCATGGTGTATGATACTTTCTTGTAGTGTTGGATTCTGCTTGCTAATATTTTGTTTAGAATTTTTTTCATTTATAGTCACCAAAGATATTGGCCCATAATTCTCTTTTTATAGTGTCTTTGGCTTTGGTATCAGTGTGACAGTGGTTTCATAGAAGGAATTTGGGACCGTATTCTCCTCATCAATTTTTCAGAATTGTTTGAGAGGGATAGGTGTAAGTTCTTTTTTGTATGTTTCATAGAGTTCTCCATTGAAGCCATTCAGTCCTGAACTTTCATTTGTAGTTAGTTGGGTTTTTATTATTATTATTATTATTACAGATTCTATTTCACTTCTGGTGATCAATCTGTTCAAATTATCTGTTCTTCATGGTTTGGCTTTAACAGGCTGTATGTTTCTAGAAACTTGTCTATTTCTTCTAGGTTGTCCAATTTTTTGGCATATAACTGCTCCTAGTATTTGCCTTTATTTTTGTATTTCTGTATTTTGTTGTTGTTGTTGTATTTCTGTGGTATCAGTTGTTATTTTTCCTCTCTCATTTTGTTTATTTGGGTCCTCTCTCTTGGTGAGTCTGACTAGAGGCTTATTTATAAAAATAAGATTTTATTTATCTTTTCAGAAACCAGTTTTTGGTTTTATTGACCTTTTCTATTGTTTTTTAATCTCTAATTAATTTATTTTCTCTCATGATTATTATTTCCATCCTGCTGCCGGTTTTTGCTCTTTTTTTTTTCTAATTAAGTGATAGATTAGGTTATTTTTTTTGTTTTTTTTTTTTTTTTTGAGAAAGACTTGTATCACTATGAACTTCCCTCTTAGAACTAATTTTGCTGCATCCCATAGATTTTGTAAGACTGTGTTTTCATTTTCATTTGTCTTAAGGTATTTTCTCATTTCTTCTTTGATTTCATCATTGACCCATTGGTTTTTTACTAGCATGTTGTTTAGTCTCCATCTGTTCATTCTTTTCTTATTTTTCTTTCTCTGCTTGATTTCTAGTTTCACACAGTTGTGGTCAGAAAAAATGCTTGAAATCATTTCTATTCTTAAAGTTTGTTGAGGTTTATTTTATGATCTAATATGTGGTCTATCCTAGAGAACATCTCATGTGCACTTGAAAAGAATGTGTATTCTGGTTGTTTTTTTTTTTTATGTAGGGGATGGCTGTGGTGTCCAGTAGATATCGATTACATCTACTTGGTCTATTGTGTCATTTAGGACCTCTGTTACTTTATTGATTTTCTTTATGAATGATTTGCCCATTGATATCAGAGAGGTATTGAAGTCTTCTGGTGCTGCTGCTGCTAAGTCACTTCAGTCGTGTCCAACTCTGTGCAACTCCAGAGATGGCAGCCCACCAGGCTCCCCTGTCCCTGGGATTCTCCAAGCAAGAACACTGGAGTGGGTTGCCATTGCCTTCTCCAATGTATGAAAGTGAAAAGTCAAAGTGAAGTCACTCAGTCGTGTCCGACTCTTAGCGACCCCATGGACTGCAGCCTACCAGGCTCCTCCACCCATGGGATTTTCCAGGCAAGAGGACTGTAGTGGGGTGCCATTGCCTTCTCCGATTAAAGTCTTCTACTATTATACTATTGTCGATTCCTCCCTTTTCTGGTTTTTGGTATTTGTTTTATATATTTAGATGTACCTATATTTTCGTTGTTGTTTAGTCTCCAAGTTGTGTCCAACTCTTTGCGTCCCCATGAACTGTAGCCCGCTAGGCTCGTCTGTCCATGGGATTTTCCAGGCAAGAATACTGGAGTGGGTTGCCATTTCTGGTACATACATATTAACAAATGTAATATTCTCTTCTTGTATTGGTCCCTTTATCATTATATAATGCCCTTCTTTGTTTTTCTTCACAGCCTTTGTTTTAACTCTCTTTTGTCTGATATGAGTTTTGCTACCCCTGCTTTCTTATAATTTCTATTTGTACGAAAAATCTTTTTCCATACCCTCACCTTCAGTCTGTGTGTCTTTCACCCTGAAGTGAGTCTCTTGTAGGCAGTATATTGTAGGTTCTTGGTTTAAAAAGAAAAAAACCAACCTGCCATTTATGTCTTTTGATTGGAATATTAAGTTCATTGACATTTAAAATAATTATTGATAAGTATATTCTCATTGCCATTTTAATCCTTGTTTTTCAATTCTTCTTTGCTCATTCCCTTTTTTGTTTTTCCTTTTGTGGTTTGATGGGGTTTTTTTTTTGTAGTATACTTGAATTCCTTTCTTTTTTATTTATGTGAATCTATTGCATATTTTTGAACTCCATAGTATAGAGTTCAAGTGTGTTGTGACTCATGACTATATCTACTCCCTTTAAACTTATAATCATTCAAGTTCAAACATTCTAAATTATCTACACTTTTATACTCCCTCCTCCACACTTTGTGACTTTGGTGTCATATTTTAACATCTTCATGCTTATTTTTCACTGCTAATTGTAGCTATAATTTGTTTTTACAATTTATTTTTTTAATCTGTGTAATGGTTTGTTTAAATGATCTTCAATCCTCTTATATATGTGTCTTTCCCATTATGATTTTCCCTTTCCTATGGAATCTTGCTTCTTTTTTATTTCGCAAAGATCCTTCAATAGTTCTCTTAGGGTAGGATTAGTGTTGCTGAGTTCTTTCAGTTTTTTCCTTGTCTGAGAAGTTATTTCTCTCTCCTTCTATTCTAAATGATAATCTTTTAGGATAGAGCACCCTGGTTTGCAGGTTTTCCCGTTTCAGGACTTTGACATATTGTGCTAGTCCCTGCAATAGGTTTTTATTATTGCTTTATAGGCTTTTGAAGTGCATTTATTTACCAGTGTCAGAGTGGGAAAAAATGAAATGGGAATGACTTTCTCCTGATTTTCATAAGCCATTCTAGAAGCTATTACAGTGAAGCATATGGGTATATAACCATTTCCTTTGCCTCAGAAAACATCATTGAGCAGCAATAACAAAAATATCTTTCCTGGATGATTTTCAACAAAATTACAATATTTACAGTAGATAATATCTGTGGTTATAGTTGCTGGGGGAAAAGGAACAGATTGTAAATTTTTCTAACCTGAATTTTTAAAAGCAAATTAAAAACTTCTTTTATATCTGTAACTTTATGTGATCATGATACCATATTTTAAACCTCAATGAAAGGTTTGGATTTTCAAAATAGGGAGAATTTCTGAGAACAAGCACACCAAAACCTGCCAACACACAAGAGCCACTCCAGATTTGTGGACAAACCAGCCAAGCAACCACAGGCTTCTTTGCCTGTATGCACATAATGAAGGCCAAATCAAAACATTTATTTTTCAAAGTGATTCAGTACACTCTTCCTTATTTTTCTAAAGCCAGTATCTATTCCTAAGATATTCTTAAGATAAAACATACATAAAGATTCTATCTCTTTAGGTTATGTATCCAAAACTCTATCTTTTCTTAACATCTATTTTTAGAAATTATTAATTTGAATTATTGAGTTCTGTGTTTTTTAAGGAAAACATTTCATCTTAACTATCTAGCTTTAGAAAACAAAGTTCTTTAAGCTATTTTAGGATTTAATCTGATTTATTAAAAGGAAAAGGAGCTCTGAAAATAATCTCATCTAGAGTTTTTTTGCAAAGTAAAAAGGACAAGTCCATTGCATTCTTTCTCACAGTGTTTTCTCTATGCAATGGTTTTTTTGTTATCTATTTGCCAGTGTGCTGACTAAGATTTTTAGATAATTGTGTTTTCTAAGATTAATATTGATTATGTGGTTATAATTCATTCAGCTGTTAGCAATCTGAACTTCTACCTGGCTGAAATGTTCAATTCCTAAATTAGTTCTGGATTGGTTTGTTTGTTTTTTAAATAGCAATTCACCCTTTATTTAAGGTATTTTATTGCTTGTAATTAATAGTAAGTTGTAATATTAAAAAGAAAGTGGATAACAGGACAATTTTTAGGTCATGGGTATAGCATCATCCCATGGATTCATTGTATCCCCCTCCCCAGAATTTATCTGCTGAAGTCCTAATCCCCAGTGTGATGGTATTTGGAGATAAGCCTTTAAAGAGGTGACTAGGTTAAATAGGTCATAAGGGTAAGATTCTAATCCAACATGATATCCATATAAGAAGAGAAGGAAACACCAGGGATGCACCAAAACAGAAAAAAAGATCATGTGAACATACAGTGAGAAGGCAGCTATCTGAAAGCCTGGGAGAGAGGCCTAGGAGAAACCAAACCTTGGACACCTTGATCTTAGACTGCCATCCTCCTAACTGTGAGAAAATAAATTTCTTTTGTTTAAGTTACCCAAGTTTGTGGTGTTTTGTTATGACAACCTTAGAAAACTAATACAACATCTGAGGCATTTAAATCACCAAGTATTTTTAAACCACAGATAAATGTCTATGAACGATAATAGGAAAATAAAACCCACAGTAATCTTGCAAATAATTTAACAGAAAAATAATAAACTGGTTCTATACACAATAGCAAATAGAAAGACCATGTTTCTAGATGCTTTAATGACTACATCACAGTCAAACTGATTGCTTCAAAGCTAGGCTACATTCAGAGTAACCAACTTAATTACCATATATGGATTGGGACTCAGCCCAGAAAATATACAGAGAAATCATACTTCCTCTGTGCACCACTACTACCTCTCTTATTGTTTTCCTTGGACTTCTTTCTTCAAAGGAGACATTCAGGGGCATATATTCTATTTCTACTTAGATTTCCAAACTATGGGACATATAAAAAGCCTCAAGCAATGTTTTAAGGGTTGATTTGCTAAAGTTACTGAATACAAAATCTGACAAGGCCATGACCCTATCTCAATTATATTCACTGTCCTTGAGTTTCTTTTGACCTCTTTGACAATTATAATTCATTCAGCATATATGCTGACTTTGGATAAAGTTGTTGAAGATAATTTCAATGCAATGATTTCAGTCACATTCATTCCTAATCTATTATTTTCCACCACCGATCTATGACTAATGCAGAATAGCTGAAAAACCTCAAGAAATATATTTTTAATATGATCCAGCTTTTAAAAATTCACACTTTTCTTCAGTTTGTCCCCACAATCATGATATCAGGAAGCTAAATGCAAATGTATTTTGGCTTTTAATTTTTGACTTTTAAAAACTATACGCATGGGGTATCTCAACACATGAAAAAAAAAATCCAGTAGCTCTCATTCTTTCGTCTCTTCTCATTCACATGTCATCCTAGTCTCTTTATCAAAGATCCTATATCACACTGTGAGCCAAGTGTCTGCTCATTCTCCCCCAGCTTTTTCACTCCTGCCTCACCTCAGGATCTTGGTCTCTCGTCCCCTCCTGCATTTGTCCACGCTATAGCAGCTTCTCTGTGGTCACATAACTCCTAACTACCACCTCCACAGTGAGGTTTGGCTCACTTCAATCCTGGTGGCTTTGTGAAGTCTAGGATCACCGTCCTCCCTCACTATATCCTGTTTTTCTAGCTACATTGGCCCCAGGGAGAAGTGCGGTGGTAAGGCTGCTCTTCTGTTTACTGCCTTGTCTTCTTAATTCCCTGCCCACTGTCCCCACAACACCAAGCACATAAGGCTGCAGAATGGGTGCTATGCTTTCCTGAAGCATTGTGGGAAATATAGAGTGAATTACAATATAGGAAAAAACATAGAACTGGATGCTATAGGTCTAAAGGAACAGAAATAAGGGTCCCCTTGGACCAGCACTTTAGTTCTAGACTTGCTTTGACTACTCTCCTTCATAGTTCACTTTTACCCTCCTTTCCTCTTCACACTGTGGTATTAACCCTACTTTAGAAATATTCTAGTCCCTAACACACTAGTGACTTCCTAGTCCCAGGCTCTCTGCCTTGTATCCTACCTCCATCTACAGCAATTTATCTGAAGCTGAACGTTTCCCCAAATCTGCATTGTTATCCTGGAGAAGGCAATGGCAACCCACTCCAGTACTCCTGCCTGGAAAATCCCATGGATGGAGGAACCTGGTAGGCTGCAGTCCACAGGGTTGCTGAGGGTTGGACACGACTGAGCGACTTCACTTTCACTTTTCACTTTTATGCATTGGAGAAGGCAATGGCACCCCACTCCAGTGTTCTTGCCTGGAGAATCCCAGGGACGGAGGAACCTGGTGGGCTGCTGCTGTCTATGGGGTCGCACAGAGTCGGTCATGACTGAAGCGACTTAGCAGCAGCAGCATTATTATCCGGAATAATATCCCTTGGGATCTTCAGCAGAATTTTGGCACTCAAAGCCTACACCCTTTCATGAAACTTTTGCTATTTTAGAGAACAGTTATGCCTCCTCACACTTCCTAAGGGAGTTTAGTAGAAAATACACATGCATACATGTACACATTAGTGTGCACAGAGCATATGCACACACATGGTTACACAAATGCATACATATTCATACATGTGTATATGTGCCATACCTTTCCCAATAAATAGAACAACCAATCTCTTATCAATATTCTTAATTCATGAAACTGTGGAACACTTAGGAAGCTTTTATTTATTTTGTGTGTATGCTATTTTTGGGGGGTGTTTTTGTCTTTTAAGAAGATTTTAAATTTCGTTTGTCTTATAATTTTGACTAGATCAAATTCTTATACTGGACTTCTCCCTAATTAATCTCTGAAAGAGGAGGAGGAATAGCAGAAAACTTTTTAATTTCGATAAACAGATCAACTTGAGGCCATGAGTAACATTTATGTTTTCATTTATAACACCACTACATAGAATTTTTAAAATCCACTTTTTCTAAAATGGACATCTATATAAATATGTGTATACTTTACTATACATGTATGGTAAAGCAAATATATCATGAGTATATAGTTCACTAAATTTTTACATATCTAAACCCTGCTGTGGCTCCTACCTAGATCAAAACACAGACTATTACCAAAACCCAGAAGTTTTGCTTTTACTCTTATCAGTTAACACTACAAATTTTGTTACTCCCCAAAGGTTTGACATCTAACAATATGGACTAAATTTGCATCTTCTTGAACTTTATATGATCTAACATTCATTGGCTCATCGAAAAAGCAAGAGAATTCCAGAAAAACATCTATTTCTGCTTTATTGACTGCCAAAGACTTTGACTGTGTGGATCACAACAAACTGTGGAAAATTCTTAAAAAGATGGGAATACCAGACCTCCTGACCTGCCTCTCGAGAAATCTATATGCAGGTCAGGAAGCAACAGTTAGAAATGGACATGGAACAACAGACTGGTTCCAAATTGGGAAAGGAGTACGTCAAGGCAGTATATTGTCACCCTGCTTATTTAACTTATATGCAGAGTA
Source organism: Tragelaphus eurycerus (assembly GCA_935064755.1). Lineage (NCBI taxonomy): Eukaryota > Metazoa > Chordata > Mammalia > Artiodactyla > Bovidae > Tragelaphus > Tragelaphus eurycerus. The sequence continues at coordinate 12,082,826 of CAKXYN010000015.1, read as the reverse complement.
CATCATAGGAAACACTGGGGGAATGAAGCACAAGCTGGAATCAAGATTGCTGGGAGAAATATCAATAACCTCAGATATGCAGATGACACCACCCTTATAGCAGAAAGTGAAGAAGAACTAAAGAGCCTCTTGATGAACGTAAAAGAGGAGAGTGAAAAAGCTGACTTAAAACTCAACATTCAGAAAACGAAGATCATGGCATCCAGTCCCATCACTTCATGGGAAATAGATGGGTGAAAAGTGGAAACAGTGAGAGACTTTGTTTTTTGAGGGGAGCTCCAAAATCACTGCAGATGGTGACTGCAACCATGAAATTAAAAGACACTTGCTCCTTGGAAAAAAAGTTATGACCAACTTAGACAGCACATTAAAAAGCAGAGACATTACTTTGCCAACAAAGGTTTGTCTAGTCAAAGCTGTAGTTTTTCCAGTGGTCACATATGGATGTGAGAGTTGGACTATAAAGAAAGCTGAGTGCCAAAGAATTGATGCTTTTGAACTATGGTGTTGGAAAAGACTCTTGAGAGTCCCTTGAATAGCAAGGAGATCCAACCAGTCCATCCTAAAAGAAATCAGTCCTGAATATTCATTGGAAGGACTGAAGCTGAAGCTGAAGCTGAAACTCCAATATTCTGGCCACCTGATGCAAAGAACTGACTCATTGGAAAAGACCCTGATGCTGGGAGGGATTGGGGGCAGGAGGAGAAGGGGACAACAGAGGATGAGATGGTTGGATGGCATCACTGACTTAATGGACATGAGCTTGAGTAAACTCCGGGAGTTGGTGATGGACAGGGAGGCCTGGCATGCTGCAGTCCATGGAGTCACAAAAAGTCAGACACCGAGAGACTGAATTGAACTGAACTTTATATAAGGGAATCATATAATATATGTTTTTTGTGTCTGGCTTCATTTAATCAATAGTTTTTTGATACATTCATATTTTGACGTATATTAGTAGTTAATTCTTTTTTATTGCTGTGTAGCATTCTCTTGTATGAATAAATTACATTTTTTAAAATCCATTCTATTTATAGACATTCAGGCAACTTAACAATCTGGAGCTATTATAACTAGAGCTACTATGAACATTCTTGTACATATTTTGTTAAACAGATACACTAATTTCTATGCTCAGTTTTCAAATTTGGTTGAATTAATTTGTACTCTCACCAGAAATGTATGAAAATCCAGTTGCTCTATATTCTTGCTAACACTATTTTCAATCTTTTTATCTTGAGTTCATTCTACCGAGACTTGTGATAAGTTTTAAGAAACTAAATATTGTGGTATTCTTAAAAGCAGTTTTTATTTTTATGGATAAAAACTAAAAAATTTTTTTCTAAAGTCTTTTAGATTTTATCATAATATATTCTGAGAGGTCACTCAAGAAATTATATAATTTTGTCTTACAATTAGATAAAATGATACTTGATCACAAATTTCAGATAGATCAGTTTACAAGCATCACCCAGAAATGTGACAAAAAATTTCAGCCTGTACCAGCACATATAGGTGCACACTTACAGCAATAATCTCTGCTAGACCGAAATACTGGAAGATTATGAGAAGCAGAGTAACAAAATTACTAAAGCCATGAAATATTATTAATGGGTAATCTATTTTGACTAGGATTGGTAGGAGATGGTGTTTCAGATTAATTTTTAAATGGCCATAATTATTTCCCTCTCTATCCCTTTGCAATGAGTCATTGCATCTCCACCTTTTAAGAAAAGGAGTCAATTTTCCCTTTCCTTTAGCTTGGGCTGATATGACTTGCTTTGGTCAATAAAACTGATGAGCTGACCCTGCACCAATTACAAGTCTAGACCTCAAGAGGCCTTGGTGGCTTTCACTGGTTCTTGTAGAACCCTGCACATCCACCATGTGAACAAGCACAGGCTAGACCCATATGGTGCAGTGACAGATCATCCCAGGTGAGGCCATCCTAGGTCCAGCCAGCCGTCATCTGAGAGTTGAAGAACTGCTCAACTGGCCTAGACCAAAATGTTACCACACAGAATAATGAATTAAATATTAATAAGTGGCTTTTGCTTTAAGCCCAAAGTTTTGAGATGGTCTCTTAGGCAGCAAAATATAACAAATACAAGAGATATACAAGAAGTATATCTCAAGTACTTTATGGGGAAGGAATTCTTAATTATTATTAAGTATTACTCCAAGAAACTCACATTTCTGAACCCTGCCAACAGCTGCTGCTGACAGTGGCAGTCAACATTCACTAAATGGTAATGTTAAGTATTATATGTATCTTATTTATTACATGATATCTTATTTATTCTCACCACAGATCTACTAGGTACCTAATCATTTATAGTTGAGGAAACTGAAGTTTGCCTCACAGTTGACTCCAAACCTGAATCCAAAGCTTAATTTCTGAACCATTGCTTCATCAGCTAAGAGCAAGTAGTTTAACCCAATACTACCTTTCCTGCTCATCTTGATTTACATATAGGAAATTGATAGCGAAGAAAAGCTATGATTTGCCCAAAGCAGTTCCTTCTAACTCCCAGTATAATATAGTCTTTTGCTAAAATTCTTTGTTGTCTATAAATTACATTAATGCTTATGATGAAAAAATTGTGGTAGTTTATAAACAAAATATGTAAGCTAAATATTCTAGGAAAATTCTCTTCAAAAACCTACAAGGGATAACAAAATTTCTTCACTGTATGGAAACTTTATAAAATGTGATTTTAATAGTAAGGTTTGGGAAGGAGTTGCTAGAGGTATCTGGTTTATTCACATTGTATAAATAGCATTTTAGAAGTTTGTTTTGTTTAGCTGCTGAGTTGGGTCTGACGCTTTTGCCACCCCATGGACTGTAGCCTGCCAGGCTTCTCTGTCTCTGGGATTTCCCAGGCAAGAATATTGTAGTGCATTGCCATTTCCTTCTCCAGGGTATCTTCCTGACCTGGGGACTGAACCTGCATCTGCATTGGCAGGCATATTCTTTACCACTGAGCCACTCGGGAAGCATGAGTGGGATTATTATACCCTTTTCAGATACAGAAATCAAAGCTCAGAGAAATTAAATAAGTCACCCAATGCCATAATACTGATAATGAGCAGAACCCAGATTCAAATTCAGGTCTATCTAAAGCCCCTGTTGTTTGCATCATGCTACATAACTTCATTAAATCTGTATTAAACAGATAATTACTAAATGGATATAGATCACTTATACAGTATTTCTTACTTATGCAAATCTGCAAAATAAATTTAACATGTATTTTTAACTGGAAAAGGACATCATTTTTGGGTGTTAGTTCTAAAAGGTCTTGTAGGTCTTCATAGAACCGTTCAACTTCAGCTTCTTCAGCGTTACTGGTTGGGGCATAACTTGGATTACTGTGACATTGAATGGTTTGCCTTGGAAACGAACAGAGATCATTCTGTCATTTTTGAGATTGCATCCAAGTACTGCATTTCGGACTCTTTTGTTGACCATGATGGCCACTCCGTTTCTTCTGAGGGATTCCTGCCCACAGTAGTAGATATAATGGTCATCTGAGTTAAATTCACCCATTCCAGTCCATTTTAGTTCGCTAATTCCTAGAATGTCAACATTCACTCTTGCCATCTCTTGTTTGACCACTTCCAATTTGCCTTGATTCATGGACCTGACATTCCAGGTTCCTATGCAATATTGTTCTTTACAGCATCGGACTTTGCTTCTATCACCAGACACATCCACAGCTGGGTATTCTTTCTGCTTTGGTTCCATCCCTTCATTCTTTCTGGAGTTATTTCTCCACTGATCTCCAGTAGCATATTGGGCCCCTATTGACCTGGGGAGTTTCTCTTTCAGTATCCTATCATTTTGCCTTTTCATACTGTTCATGGGGTTCTCAAGGCAAGAATACTGAAGTGGTTTGCCATTCCCTTCTCCAGCGGACCACACCCTGTCAGATCTCTCCACCATGACCCCCCCATCCTGGGTTGCCCCAGATCAGATCAGATCAGTCGCTCAGTCGTGTCCGACTCTTTGCGACCCCATGAACCACAGCACGCCAGGCCTCCCTGTCCATCACCAGCTCCTGGAGGTCACTCAGACTCACACCCATCAAGTCAGTGATGCCATCCAGCCATCTCATCCTCTGTCGTCCCCTTCTCCTCCTGCCCTCAATCCCTCCCAGCATCAGAGTCTTCTCCAATGAGTCAACTCTTCGCATGAGGTGGCCAAAACACTGGAGTTTCAGTTTTAGCATCATTCCTTCCAAAGAAATCCCAGGGCTGATCTCCTTCAGAATGGACGGTTGGATCTTCTTGCAGTCCAAGGGACCCTCAAGAGTCTTCTCCAACACCACAGTTCAAAAGCATCAATTCTTCGGCGCTCAGCCTTCTTCACAGTCCAGCTCTCACATCCATACATGACCACAGGAAAGACCATAGCCTTGACTAGGCGAACCTTTGTTGGTAAAGTAATGTCTCTGCTTTTGAATATGCTATCTAGGTTGGTCATAACTTTTCTTCCAAGGAGTAAGTGTCTTTTAATTTCATGACTACAGTCACCATCTGCAGTGATTTTGGAGCCCAGAAAAACAAAGTCTGACACTGTTTCCACTGTTTTTCCATCTATTTCCCATGTAGCAATGGGACCAGATGCCATGATCTTCGTTTTCTGAATGTTGAGCTTTAAGCCAACCTTTTCACTCTCCACTTTCACTATCATCAAGAGGCTTTTGAGTTCCTCTTCACTTTCTGCCATAAGAGTGGTGTCATCTGCATATCTGAGGTTATTGATATTTCTCCCGGCAATCTTGATTCCAACTTGTGTTTCTTCCAGTCCAGCATTTCTCATGATGTACTCTACATATAAGTTAAATAAACAGGGTGACAATATGCAGCCTTGACGTACTCCTTTTCCTATTTGGAACCAGTCTGTTGTTCCATGACCAGTTCTAACTGTTGCTTCCTGACCTGCATACAGATTTCTCAAGAGGCAGATCAGGTGGTCTGGTATTCCCATCTCTTTCAGAATTTTCCATAGTTTATTGTGATCTACACAGTCAAAGGCTTTGGCATAGTCAATAAAGCAGAAATAGATGTTTTTCTGGAACTCTCTTGCTTTTTCCATGATCCAGTGGATGTTGGCAATTTGACCTCTGGTTCCTCTGCCTTTTCTAAAACCAGCTTGAACATCAGGAAGTTCACGGTTCACATATTGCTGAAGCCTGGCTTGGAGAATTTTGAGCATTACTTTACTAGCGTGTGAGATGAGTGCAATTGTGCGGTAGTTTGAGCATTCTTTGGCATTGCCTTTCTTTGGGATTGGGATGAAAACTGACCTTTTCCAATCTTGTGGCCACTGCTGAGTTTTCCCAATTTGCTGGCATATTGAGTGCAGCACTTTCACAGCATCATCTTTCAGGATTTGGAATAGCTCCACTGGAATTCCATCACCTCCACTAGCTTTGTTCGTAGTGATGCTTTCTAAGGCCCATTTGACTTCACATTCCAGGATGTCTGGCTCTAGGTCAGTGATCACATCATCATGATTATCTGGGTCGTGAAGCTCTTTTTTGTATAGTTCTTCTGTGTATTCTTGCCACCTCTTCTTAATATCTTCTGCTTCTGTTAGGTCCATACCATTTCTGTCCTTTATCGAGCCCATTTTTGCATGAAATGTTCCTTTGGTATCTCTGATTTTCTTGAAGAGATCCCTAGTCTTTCCCATTCTGTTGTTTTCCTCTATTTCTTTGCATTGATTGCTGAAGAAGGCTTTCTTATCTCTTCTTGCTATTCTTTGGAACTCTGCATTCAGATGTTTATATCTTTCCTTTTCTCCTTTGCTTTTCGCTTCTCTTCTTTTCACAACTATTTGTAAGGCCTCCCCAGACAGCCATTTTGCTTTTTTGCATTTCTTTTCCATGGGGATGGTCTTGATCCCTGTCTCCTGTACAATGTCACGAACCTCATTCCATAGTTCATCAGGCACTCTATCTATCAGATCTAGGCCCTTAAATCTATTTCTCACTTCCACTGTATAATCATAAGGGATTTGATTTAGGTCATACCTGAATGGTCTAGTGGTTTTCCCTACTTTCTTCAATTTCAGTCTGAATTTGGCAATAAGGAGTTCATGGTCTGAGCCACAGTCAGCTCCTGGTCTTGTTTTTGCTGATTGTATAGAGCTTCTCCATCTTTGTCTGCAAAGAATGTAATCGATCTGATTTCGGTGTTGACCGTCTGGTGATGTCCATGTATAGAGTCTTCTCTTGTGTTGTTGGAAGAGGGTATTTGCTATGACCAGTGCATTTTCTTGGCAAAACTCTGTTAGTCTTTGCCCTGCTTCATTCCGTGTTCCAAGGCCAAATTTGCCTGTTACTCCAGGTGTTTCTTGACTTCCTACTTTTGCATTCCAGTCTCCTATAATGAAAAGGACATCTTTTTTGGGTGTTAGTTCTAAAAGGTCTTGTAGGTCTTCATAGAACCGTTCAACTTCAGCTTCTTCGGCGTTACTGGTTGGGGCATAGACTTGGATTACTGTGACATTGAATGATTTGCCTTGGAAACGAACAGAGATCATTCTGTCATTTTTGAGATTGCATCCAAGTACTGCATTTCGGACTCTTTTGTTGATCATGATGGCCACTCCATTTCTTCTGAGGGATTCCTGCCCACAGTAGTAGATATAATGGTCATCTGAGTTAAATTCACCCATTCCAGTCCATTTTAGTTTGCTAATTCCTAGAATGTCAACATTCACTCTTGCCATCTCTTGTTTGACCACTTCCAATTTGCCTTGATTCATGGACCTGACATTCCAGGTTCCTATGCAATATTGTTCTTTACAGCATCGGACTTTGCTTCTATCACCAGACACATCCACAGCTGGGTATTCTTTTTGCTTTGGCTCCATCCCTTCATTCTTTCTGGAGTTATTTCTCCACTGATCTCCAGTAGCATATTGGGCCCCTACTGACCTGGGGAGTTTCTCTTTCAGTATCCTATCATTTTGTCTTTTCATACTGTTCATGGGGTTCTCAAGGCAAGAATACTGAAGTGGTTTGCCATTCCCTTCTCCAGCGGACCACACCCTGTCACATCTCTCCACCATGACCCGCCCATCCCGGGTTGCCCCAGGGGCATGGCTTAATTTCACTGAGTTAGACAAGGCTGTGGTCCTGGTGTGATTAGATTGACTAGTTTTCTGTGAGTATGGTTTCAGTGTATTTGCCCTCTGATGCCCTCTTGCAAGACCTACCGTCTTACTTGGGTTTCTCTTACCTTGGGCGTGGGGTATCTCTTCCCGGCTGCTCCAGCAAAGCACAGCCATCGCACCTTACCTTGGATGAGGGGTGTCTCCTCACCACCGCCCTTCCTGACCTTGGAGGAGGGGTATCTCCTCACCGCCGCCCTTCCTCACCTCGGTCGTGGGGTAGCTCCTCTCGGCCGTGCTTAGTGCGCCAGTCCTCACCGCCGTCCTTCCTCGGTCGTTGGGTAGCTCCTCTCGGGCGTGCTCTGGCGCAGCCGGCGAGGTGTAGGCCGGGCGCTATCAGTGCGCCGCTCGCGGGAATGCAAAAGTAGGAAGTCAAGAAACACCTGGAGTAACAGGCAAATTTGGCTTTGGAATACGGAATGAAGCAGGGCAAAGACTAACAGAGTTCTGCCAAGAAAATGCACTGGTCATAGCAAATACCCTCTTCCAACAACACAAGAGAAGACTCTATACATGGACATCACCAGATGGTCAACACCGAAATCAGATCAATTATATTCTTTGCAGTCAAAGATGGAGAAGCTCTATACAATCAGCAAAAACAAGACCAGGAGCTGACTGTGGCTCCGACCATGAACTCCTTATTGCCAAATTCAGACTGAAATTGAAGAAAGTAGGGAAAACCACTAGACCATTCAGGTATGACCTAAATCAAATCCCTTATGATTATACAGTGGAAGTGAGAAATAGATTTAAGGGCCTAGATCTGATAGATAGAGTGCCTGATGAACTATGGAATGAGGTTCGTGACATTGTACAGGAGACAGGGATCAAGACCATCCCCATGGAAAAGAAATGCAAAAAAGCAGAATGGCTGTCTGGGGAGGCCTTGCAAATAGCTGCGAAAAGAAGAGAAGCGAAAAGCAAAGGAGAAAAGGAAAGATATAAACATCTGAATGCAGAGTTCCAAAGAATAGCAAGAAGAGATAAGAAAACCTTCTTCAGCGATCAATGCAAAGAAATAGAGGAAAACAACAGAATGGGAAAGACTAAGGATCTCTTCAAGAAAATCAGAGATACCAAAGGAACATTTCATGCAAAAATGGGCTCGATAAAGGACAGAAATGGTATGGACCTAACAGAAGCAGAAGATATTAAGAAGAGGTGGCAAGAATACACAGAAGAACTGTACAAAAAAGAGCTTCACGACCCAGATAATCATGATGGTGTGATCACTGACCTAGAGCCAGACATCCTGGAATGTGAAGTCAAGTGAGCCTTAGAAAGCATCACTACGAACAAAGCTAGTGGAGGTGATGGAATTCCAGTGGAGCTATTCCAAATTCTGAAAGATGATGCTCTGAAAGTGCTTCACTCAATATGCCAGCAAATTGGGAAAACTCAGCAGTGGCCACAAGATTGGAAAAGGTCAGTTTTCATCCCAATCCCAAAGAAAGGCAATGCCAAAGAATGCTCAAACTACCGCACAATTGCACTCATCTCACACGCTAGTAAAGTAATGCTCAAAATTCTCCAAGCCAGGCTTCAGCAATATGTGAACCGTGAACTTCCTGATGTTCAAGCTGGTTTTAGAAAAGGCAGAGGAACCAGAGGTCAAATTGCCAACATTCGCTGGATCATCGAAAAAACAAAAGAGTTCCAGAAAAACATCTATTTCTGCTTTATTGACTATGCCAAAGCCTTTGACTGTGTAGATCACAATAAACTGTGGAAAATTCTGAAAGAGATGGGAATACCAGACCACCTGATCTGCCTCTTGAGAAATCTGTATGCAGGTCAGGAAGCAACAGTTAGAACTGGTCATGGAACAACAGACTGGTTCCAAATAGGAAAAGGAGTACGTCAAGGCTGCATATTGTCACCCTGTTTATTTAACTTATATGTAGAGTACATCATGAGAAATGCTGGACTGGAAGAAACACAAGCTGGAATCAAGATTGCTGGGAGAAATATCAATAACCTCAGATATGCAGATGATACCACCCTTATGGCAGAAAGTGAAGAGGAACTAAAAAGCCTCTTGATGATAGTGAAAGTGGAGAGTGAAAAGGTTGGCTTAAACCTCAACATTCAGAAAACGAAGATCATGGCTCAACATTCAGAAAACGAAGATCATGGCATCTGGTCCCATTGCTACATGGGAAATAGATGGAGAAACAGTGGAAACAGTGTCAGACTTTCTTTTTCTGGGGTCCAAAATCACTGCAGATGGTGACTGCAGCCATGAAATTCAAAGACGCTTACTCCTTGGAAGGAAAGTTATGACCAACCTAGATAGCATATTCAAAAGCAGAGACATCACTTTGCCAACAAAGGGTCGCCTAGTCAAGGCTATGGTCTTTCCTGTGGTCATGTATGGATGTGAGAGCTGGACTGTGAAGAAGGCTGAGCGCCGAAGAATTGATACTTGTGAACTGTGGTGTTGGAGAAGACTCTTGAGAGTCCCTTGGACTGCAAGGAGATCCAACCGGTCCATTCTGAAGGAGATCAGCCCTGGGATTTCTTTGGAAGGAATGATGTTAAAGCTCAAACTCCAGTATTTTGGCCACCTCATGCGCAGAATTGACTCATTAGAGAAGACCCTAATGCTGGGAGGGATTGGGGGCAGGAGGAAAAGGGGACGACAGAGGATGAGATGGCTGGATGGCATCAATGACTCAGTGAATGTGAGTCTGAGTGACCTCCGAGAGCTGGTGATGGATAGGGAGGCCTGGCGTGCTGCAGTTCATGGGGTCGCAAAGAGTCGGACACGACTGAGCGACTGATCTGATCTGATCTTTAACTGGAAATGAGGAGGGGACATATTTTTCTATAGAAAGTATCAATATTTTAAAGTCAATAAATTTTCTTCTTCACAGGCAATAATCCTTATAACAAGCTAAATATTATATTAGTGAGACTTAAACCCTTATTTTTTTGTCCTAAATAGTCCAGGAAAGAAAATCCAGTTTTTATTATCTTAATTTTCTTGTCCTTCATAAATAGTAATAGTTTTTAGGGTTTTCAATACCTTAGAACCTAGGAATTAAGACCATGAGAAAATGTACAGGCAAGTTTTTCTATTCAAAATTATTACCGCATAAAGGACACCATTTATCTGCCCCCCTGCAAAGAGGAAGTGAGAAGGCATGAAGAAATACCCTCAGGTAAGGCGGGGGTAGAATGATGAAGAGAGGTGTCTTTACTTTTAGAGAATTGCATATTATGCAAACTTGTTTTTTTCCAAGCAGACACCTAAATACTAGTTCCTTCCTCCCTCCCTTCCATCTTGCAACAACCACTTGTTAAGTACAACAAGGTACCAAGCACTGAATTCTGTGCTGGAAACAAAGCTAAATAGAACAAGTCTTTGTTGTCTCAGTGGAGAAGACAATCATGTAAACAAATAATTACAGCTCTGAATCCAGTGTTAGATGTATGAACTAAGTATAGGAACACAGAAGCAGTCTTTCCTTCAGCTGGGAGGTATCAGGAAAGGCATACTAGAGCAAGTGGCATTTGTGAAAAATCTTAATATATGAATCAAATATATTCATATAGGCAGAGAAGGCATGGTAGGAAGATGTTAGTCTGAGTTCAAAAGAGGGTGACTAGAGGGGTCTTTCCTTCTGGAGAAGGAAATGGCAATCCACTCCAGCACTCTTGCCTGGAGAATCCCATGGACGGTGGAGCCTGATAGGCTATACAGTCCATGTGGTCGCAAAGAGTTGGACACAACTGAGTGACTTCACTTTCACTTTCAGAGGGGTCTAAAGGTAGATGTTCATTGACCTTTACTCTCAAGAATAAATGATGAAAAGTGGAGTCCAGTGTGGCTTTTCATAAATCAAAACTTTAGTAAATCTGTCAATTTTATTCCTAAATTAGTGTTTCTCAAAATTTCTTCTTAAGGCAAAGAAGCATGATAAGGATGGAGTTGGAAATAGCTTTCAGTGAACACGAGATATTTAAAATGTCATAAATTGTATATTAGAGCTAGAGTCAGCAAACTATGATCCACAGGCCAAATTCTGTACTGTATCATCTATTTTTATAACTAAAGTTTTACCAGAACACAGGTACACCATACATCTACATATTGAGTAGAGCTGCTTTTGTACTACAACTGCAGAATAAGTAGTTGCAACAGAGATTATCTGCCCACAAAATCTAAAATGTTTACCATCTGAGCCTTTAAGAAACTTTGTATTAAAGCTACGTATCACCATGAGTAAGTCTCAGAAAAATAATACTGAGTTCAAAAATAAGTTTCAATGCTATAGAGAATCATTTTGTGTAAAGCTGTGTGTATGTGCGTGCGTACACATGTGTTAAGTCATGTCCAACTCTTTTCGACCCCATGGACTGTAGCCTGCCAGGTTCCTCTGTCCATGGGATTTTCCAGGCAAAAATACTGGAGTGGGTTGCCACTTCCTTCTCCAGGGGATCTTCCCACCCAGGGATGGAACCAATGTCTCCTGCTTGGCAAGTGGATTTTTTACCACTGAGCCACTTGGGAAGCCCATATAAAGCTTTAAAAGACCCCCCCAGTTTACTATTGTTTAGAGATACATGTATTAGAAGTATAAAGATGGGCATAACAATAGTAAATAAGATAATGTTTATCTCTTTGGAAAATGGAAAGAGGACTGTAAACAGAGAGGGATTTTAACTATTTTAAATGTTTTATTTCTAAAACAAGGTGGTGAATACAAAAGTGTCTATTATATTATTCTCTGTACTTTTCTTGAATGACTGATGCATTTCATAATTTAAAAACTCTTGATCATACAAAAAAAAAAAAAAAGGAAAAAATCAGATGGAGGAGTTGTGTTGCAGATTCTATTGCCCCCAAATGGCTGCAACATCTTTCATCCTGTATACTCTTACTATGTAGCTTTGAAACCCTTCCCATCGAGAGGCAAAGTTTCTATCCCCACCCCCTGAAACTGAATGGGCTTTTGTGAATGTTCTGGTCAAAATAATATGGTAGAAGTGACACTGGATTAACAGGCAAGTTTGGCCTTGGAGTACAGAATGAAGCACGGCAAGGGCTAAGAGTTTTGCCAAGAGAATGCACTGGTCATAGCACACACCCTCTTCCAACAACACAGGAGATGACTCTACACATGTACATCACCAGATGGTCAATACCAAAAGCAGACTGATTCTATTTTGTGCAGCTTAAGATGGAGAAGGTATATAAAGTCAGCAAAAACAATACTTGAAGCTGACTGTGGCTCAGATCATGAGCCCCTTCTTGCAAAATTCAGAGTTAAATAGAAGAAAGTAAGGAAAACCATGAGGCCATGAAGGTATGACCTAAATCAAATCCCTTATGATTATACAGTGGAGGTGATGAATAGATTCAAGGGTTAAACCTGGTAGACAGAATGCCTGAAGAACTACGGACAGAGGTTCAAAATACTGCACAGGAGGCAGTGACCAATACTGACCCAAAGAAAAAGAATTGCAAGAAGGCAAAGTGGTTGTCTGTGGAGGCCTTACAAATAGCCAAGAAGAGAAGAAGAAGGCAAAGGAAACAGGGAAAGACATGCCAAACTAAAGGCAGAGTTCCAGAGAATAGTAAGGAGAGATAAGAAAGCCTTCTTAAGTGAACAATGTAAATAAATGGAGGAAAACAGTAGAATGGGAAAGACTAGAGATCTCTTCAAGAAAATCAGAGATATCAAGGGAACTTTTCATGCAAAGATGGGCACTATAAAGGACAGAAATGGCAAGGACCTAACAGAAGCAGAAGAGATTAAGAAGAGGTGCCAAGAATACACAGGAGAACTCTACAAAAAAGGTCTTAATGACCTGGAAAATCACAATGATGTGGTCATTCACCGAGAGCCAGACATCTTCAAGTGTGAATTCAAGGGAGCCTTACGAAGTATTACTATGAACAAGGCTAGTGGAGGTGATAGAATTCCAGCAGAGCTATTTAAAATCCTAAAAGATGATTCTGTAAAAGTGCAGCACTTAATATGCTAGCAAATATGGAAAACTCAGCAGTGGCCACAGGACTGGAAAAGGTCAGTTTTCATAACAATCCCAAAGAAAGGCAATGCCAAAGAAGGTCCAAACTACCATACAATTGCACTCATTTTACAGGCTAGCAAGGTAATACTCAAAATCCTTCAAGCTAGGCTTCAACAGTATGTGAACCAAGAACTTCCAGATATACAAGTTGGATTTAGAAAAAGCAAAGGAACCAGACATCAAATTGCCAACATCCATTGGATCATAGAAAAAGCAAAGGAATTCTAGAAAAACATCTCCTTCTGTTTAATTGACTATGCTAAAGTCTTTGTGTGGATCACAAAAAACTGTGGAAAATACTTAAAGAGATGGGAATACCAGACCACCTCACCTGTATCCTAAGAAACGTGTTTGCAGGTGAAGAAGCAACAGTTAGGACCAGAGGTGGACCAATGGACTGGTTAAAAACTGGGAAAGGAGTATGACAAGCCTGTATATTGTCAGCCTGCTTATTTAACTTATATGCAGAGTACATCATGAGAAATGCAGGGCTGGATGAATCACAAGCTGGAATCAAGATTATCAGGAAAGATATTACCATTCTCAGATATGCATATGATACCACTTTAATGAAAGACAGTGAAGAGGAACTAAAGAGTCTCTTGATGACTAAAGTGAAAGTCGCTCAGTCGTGTCCATCTCTTTGAGACCTGATGGACTATATAGTCCATGGAATTCTCCAGGCCAGAATACTGGAGAGGGTAACCTTTCCATTCTCCAAGGGATCTTCCCAACCCATAGATCAAACCCAGGTCTCCCGCATTGCAGGTGGATTCTTTACCAGCTGAGCTACCAAGGAAGCCCTGAGGGTGAAAGAGGAGAGTGAAAAAATTGGCTTAAAACTCAGCATTCAAAAACCAAGATCAGAGCATCTGGTCCCATCACTTAATGACAAATAGATGGGGAAAAAATGGAAGCAGTGACAGATTTTATTCACTTGATTCCAAAATCACTGGAGATGGTGACTGCAGCCATGAAATTAAAAAGTGCTTGCTCCTTGAAAGAAAAACTATGACAAACCTAGACAATGTATTAAAAAGCAGAGAAGTTAACTTACTGACAAAGGTCCATATAGTCAAAGCTATGGTTTTTCCAGTAGTCATGTATGGATGTGAGAGTTGGACCATAACGAAGGCAGAGTGCTGAAGAATTGATGCTTTTGAACTGTGGTGCTAGAGAAGACTCTTGAGAGTCCCTTGGATAGCAAGGATATGAAACCAGTCAATCCTAAAGGAAATCAGTCCTGAATATTCATTAGAAGGACTGAGGCTGGTATTGTCACTGTTAGAATCTAATTTGAACCCATCATCAGGAAGTTGAACCCTAACAGTCTTCAGTGAAGAAATCCAAGCAGGTTGACCCAAAACCGTCAGAGAGGTTGAACAATAAGAAGGACCAATCTCACAAGGCAAGAGAAGGAATGTAACTGAAAATGGAATAAATTGAAAGTGTTTAGTGAGAATCTCAGGTCCTCACTCCTATTTGAACCATCAGGTATTCCAAAGAACCAGAGAACTCACTGCAATAAAAACAAGGATTATTCTCTGGACAAAGTGGATGGGCAGGTCCCCAGAGAAACAAGAGGGACAGCTGAAGGGTAAAGAACTCTGACTAAGAGGAAGGACATGGGAAATTTAGGGCTCTAACACTGTCAGTCATTGATTCATGTCCTTGTCCAAGTCATTTTCTCATTTGTTAAAGAGCTTAGAGCAAAATGACCTATGAAATATATTTCCATAGTAAAAATCTGTGATTCTATTAAAAATAGAAAAAATCTAGTAAAAATAAGTGATTCTTTAAAATATGGCTAATTTAAGTAATGAATCACAATATGAAGTGTTTTTTAGTCAATGGAAATTCTAGTTCAATTCTTGTAACATGTAGTTCTTTTAAAAATAGCATCAGAGTCACAAACCACTGGACCAACCTTAGAAAGTGAAAGTGAAGTCGCTCAGTCGTGTCTGACTCTTTGCAACCCCATGGACTGTAGCCCGCCAGGCTCCTCTGTCCATGGGATTCTCCACGCAAGAATACTGGAGTGGGTTGCCATTTCCTTATCCAGGGGATCTTCCCAACCCAGGGATCAAACCCTGGTCTCCTGCATTGCAGGCAGATGCTTTATCCTCTGAGCCACCAGGGACCAATCTTAGGAGGGCAGAAACCAAAAGGAAGAAAGAATTCAACCTTGAAGCCTGGGAAAAGGAGACCTCAAACACAAGAAGTTAAAATAATAAAAATGAAAAGGCAGAGAAATACTACACAAATGAAGGAACAAATTAGAAATACAGAAGTCCAAATAAATGAAAAGGAAATAGGCAAACTACCTGAAAAAAGAATTCAGAATAATGATAGTAAAGATGATCAAAACGCTTGAAAACAAAATGGAGAAAAAGCAAGAATCAATTAGCAAAGACCTAGAAGAACTACAGAATAAACATACAGAGACAAACAACACAATTATTGAAATTAAAAATACTCTGGAAGGAATCAATAGAATATCTGAAGCAGAAGAATGAGTCAGTGAGCTAGAAGATAAAATGGTAGAAATAATTTCTGAAGAGCAGAATAAAGTAAAAAGAATGAAAAGAACTGAGGATAGTCTGAGACCTGTGGGACAATATCAAATGCACCAACATTCGAATTATAGGAGTCCCAGAAGAAGAACGGGGAAGGCAATGGCACCCCACCCCGGTACTCTTGCCTGGAGAACCCCGTGGGCAGAGGAGCCTGGTGGGCTGCAGTCCATGGGGTTGCTGAGAGTCGGACATGACTGAGCGACTTCACTTTCACTTTTCACTTTCATGCATTGGAGAAGGAAATGGCAACCCACTCCAGTGTTCTTGCCTGGAGAATCCCAGGGACGGGGGGAGCCTGGTGGGCTGCCGTCTATGGGGTCGTACAGAGTGGGACACGAGTGAAGCGACTTAGTAGAAGAAGAAAAGAAAATGTATGAGAAAAATTTTGAAGAGATTATAGTTGAAAATTTCCCCAACAAGGGAAAGGATATAGTCAGTCAAGTCCAAGAGGCACAAAGAGTCCCATACAGAATAAAATAGCATTAGAAACTATAACAGAAAATCTCCTCTTGAGGTACTTTTAATGTCTATTTCCTCCACAAGGGACTAATTAGCGTGGGCTTGTGAAAAACGGTATGGAAGTTCCTCAAAAAATTAAAAATAGGACAAACATGTTGTGTTATTGTGTTTAGTTGCTAAGTTGCTACTCTGACTCTTCTATGACCTCATGGACTGTAGACTGCCAGGCTCCTCTGTCCATGGGTTTTCTCAGGCAAGAATACTGCAAAGGGTTGCCATTTCCTTCTCCAGGAGATCTTCCCAACCCAGGGATCGAACCCACATTGGGTTCTTTACCACTGAGCTACGAGGGAAGCCCAGAACTACCATATGACCCAGCAATTACACTCTTATTTTTAAAACAAAACACTAATTCAAAAAGATACAGGCATCCCAACAAAGTTCATAGCAGCATTATATACAACTGCCAAGATATGGAAGCAACCTAAATGTCCCTCAATGGATGAATGAATAAAGAAGATGTGAGATACACACACACACACACACACACACATATACACAGTGGAATATTACTCAGCCACAAAAAGGAATGAAATTTTGCCATTTGCAACAAAATGGATGAACTTGGTAGGTATTGTGCTAGTGAAATAAGTGAGACAGAGAAACACAATTACTGTTCAGTTCAGTTCAGTTGCTCAGACATGTTCGACTCTTTGTGACCCCATGGACTGCAGCAAGCTAGGCTTCCCTGTTCATAACCAAATCCCAGAGCCTATTCAAACTCATGTCCATTGCATTGGTGATGCCATCCAGCCATCTCATCCTCTGTCGTCCCCTTCTCCTCCCACCTTTAATCTTTCCCAGCATTGGGGTCTTTTCCAATGAGTCAGTTCTTCGCATCAGGTGGCCAAAGTATTGGAGTTTCAGCTTCAGCATCAGTCCTTCCAATGTACACCCAGGACTGATTTCCTTCAGGATGGACTGGTTGGATCTCTTTGCAGTCCAAGGGACTCTCAAGAGTCTTCTCCAACACCACAGTTCAAAAGCATCAATTCTTCGGCACTCAGCTTTCTTCACAGTCCACAACTCTCAGGTCCATACATGACTACTGGAAAAACCATAGCCTTGACTAGACAGACCTTTGTTGGCAAAGTAATGTCTCTGTTTTTCAATGCTGTCCAGGCTGGTCATAGCCTTTATTCCAAGGAGCAAGTGTCTTTTAATTTCATGGCTGCAGTCACCATCTGCAGTGATTTTGGAGCCCCCAAAATAGTCTCTCACTGTTCCCATTGTTTCCCCATCTATTTCCCATGAAGTGATGGGACCAGATGCCATGATCTTAGTTTTCTGAATGTTGAGTTTTAAGTCAGCTTTTTCACTCTCCTCTTTCACTTTCATCAATAGGCTCTTTAGTTCTTCTTCACTTTCTGCCATAAGGGTGGTGTCATCTGCATATCTGAGGTTATTGATATTTCTCCCAGAAATCTTGATTTCAGCTTGTACTTCATCCAGCCCGGCATTTCGCATGATGTACTCTATATATAAGTTAAATAAGCAGGGTGACAATATACAGCCTCGATGAACTCCTTTCCCGATTTGGAACCAGTCTGTTGTTCCATGTCCAGTTCTAACTGTTGCTTCCTGACCTGCATACAGATTTCTGAGGAGGCAGGTCAGGTGGTCCAGTATTCCCATCTTTTTAAGAATTTTCCACAGTTTATTGTAATCCACACAGTCAAAGGCTTTGGCATAGTCAATAAAGCAGAAGTAGATGCTTTTCTGGAACTCTCTTGCTTTTTCGATGATCCAGTGGATGTTGGCAATTTGATTTCTGGTTCCTCTGCCTTTTCTAATATGGAATCTAAAAATAATAAAACAAACTAGTAAGTATAACAAAACATATAAAGAGAACAAGCTAGTGGTTACCACTGGGGAGAGGATAGGAAGGAGAGGCAAATAGAGGTAGGGGATTAAGAGATACAAACTACTAAAACTATAACTATAAAATAAGCTACTGCTGCTGCTGCTACTGCTGCTGCTGCTGCTGCTGCTGCTAAGTCGCTTCAGTCGTGTCCGACTCTGTGCGACCCCATAGACGGAAGCTCACCAGGCTCCCCTGTCCCTGGGATTCTCCAGGCAAGAATACTGGAGTGGGTTGCCATTTCCTTCTCCAATGCATGAAAGTGAAAAGTGAAAGTGAAGTCGCTCAGTCATGTCCGACTCTTAGCGACCCCATGGACTGGAGCCTACCAGGATCCTCCGTCCATGGGATTTTCCAAGCAAAAGTACTGGGGTGGGGTGCCATTGCCTTCCCCGAAAAGGGTATATTTTATAGCACAGGGAATATAGTCAATATGTTATAGTACCTATAAATGGACTATGCTATGCTATGCTAAGTCACTTCAGTCGTGTCCGACTCTGTGTGACCCCACAGACGGCAGCCCACCAGGCTTCCCCGTCCCTGGGATTCTCCAGGCAAGAACACTGGAGCAGGTTGCCATTTCCTTCTCCAATGCATGAAAGTGAAAAGAGAAAGTGAAGTCGCTCAGTCATGTCCGACTCTTAGCGACCCCATGGACTGCAGCCTACCAGGCTCCTCCGTCCGTGGGATTTTCCAGGCAAAAGTACTGGAGTGGGGTGCCATCGCCTTCTCCATAAATGGACTAGAGCCTTTAAAATTGTGAATCACTGTGTTGTACATCTGAAATTTACATAGTACATCAACTATACCTCAATTGGAAGAAAAAAGGGGAGAAAGGCTATGGGCCAAGGTATAGGGAACTGAAAGAATACATATGAATCTAGGACTGAAAAATGTTACAAGTCCTAGAGCCAAAGCAACAAAAGAAGGGAGAAGTTTCAAGAACGTGAATAAGTAAGTCATGCTTAGTGAGTCACTTTCAGAGAAATAGTTACTTCCCAGGAAGGCTAAGACACCTTTCAGAGAGAAAACCAGGGGAATAAATATACTGACCTCACTCTTTTCCCATTCTGCAGTGTTCCTTGTCTGTGCTTCCTCTCCACTGGCCAAACTCGGAAGTATGAAAGCACTGACCCCATCTATGTACTCTCTGTCTTTGGTCTTCAGGACAGTGGGCAGGTAGAGAGTGGTCCTGGAGGAGTGAAAGGAAGGTAATCATGAAAAATGTGCAGATAAAAAGGTGGTAATAAAAACTTTAGAGACCAGAATAAAATTTACTCTACGTGTCTGTTTGTGTGTATGTGTGTGTTGACTAGTTGAGAAAAGGAGATATTCGGAGGGGTAATAAGATTCTAGAATAATTAGTTCTACAATCAATTTTTATTTTCTGTTTTTGCCTCTTTTTATTTGAACGAATATTGAATCATGACTGATGGCATAAACTTTAGTATTTGCGTCTCATCCATGTAAATAATTCCTCTTTTATTTCCTTGTTCACATCCAGGTTGTTTCAGCTACACATCTGATAATAAAGTATGGTATGTCAGAACTGTCTCATATTATGATTTTTGTCAGAGAACTTCTATCTTGTTTTTAAAATGGGGCAACTTCCTAAGTAGACAACAGCATTGCAAGGAAAGAGAGAAAATCTTATTTACAACACGTACTGTGTGAATAAACATAAAAGGATGTATTTTGTTACACATAAAATCACTGTTTGTGGTTATTTATAGGCTAAGTAACTTAGTATACATAAAATCTATGTTTCCAGATGTAATTCATTTGATCTGCACAGGACAAATAATATCTTTTCTGGGTCTTAACATCTCTAAGCCCTGTCCTATTAATCATTTTGGATCTATACTAACTAAATTAACACATATCCTATATAATCCCAGTAGATAACCAATTTTGACTGTAAATTTCCTCCTCTCTCCATCCCCACAGAGTTCTCCGTGGAAGATCCACCACATTAAGAGGAGAAATTGTATCATGGAAGTGAGTACCAGAGGTCTTGACCAGTTCCTCCTTCAGAACTTTACTTCCCTTCAAAACTCTGGCCTTGTATTTCCAAGATATCTGTCACACAGATATCTCCATCTAGGTATATTTTAGATGCATTTCAAATGCTATACAGTGCAAACGGAACTCACCCTATTTTCCCAATTTGCTTTCTCTTCTTGTTATGAGCATTACCATCTACCAAAACCATCATATAAGTTTCCCAAACTAGAAACACTAGGCTGGAAGAAGCACAAGCTGGAATCAAGATTGCTGGGAGAAATATCAATAACCTCAGATATGCAGATGACACCACCTTTATGGCAGAAAGTGAAGAGGAACTAAAAAGCCTCTTGATGAAAGTGAAAGTGGAGAGTGAAGAAGTTGGCTTAAAGCTCGATATTCAGAAAACTAAGATCATGGCATCTGGTCCCATCACTTCATGGGAAATAGATGGGGAAACAGAACAGTGGCTGACTTTATTTTTGGGGGCTCCAAAATCACTGCAGATGGTGATTGCAGCCATGAAATTAAAAGACGCTTACTCCTTGGAAGGAAAGTTATGACCAACCTAGATAGCATATTCAAAAGCAGAGATATTACTTTGCCAACAAAGGTCTGTCTAGTCAAGGCTATGGTTTTTCCAGTAGTCATGTATGGATGTGAGAGTTGTGGACTGTGAAGAAAGCTAAGCGCCGAAGAATTGATAGTTTTGAAGTGTGGTGTTGGAGAAGACTCTTGAGAGTCCCTTAAACTGCAAGGAGATTCAACCAGTCCATTCTAAAGGAGATCAGTCCTAGGTGTTCATTGGAAGGACTGATGCTGAAGCTGAAACTCCAATACTTTGGCGATCTCATGAGAAGAGTTGACTCATTTTAAAAGACCTTGATGCTGGGAGGGATTTGGGGACAGGAGGAGAAGGGGACGACAGAGGATGAGATGGCTGGATGGCATCACCGACTCGACGGACATGAGTTTGAGTGAACTCTGGGAGTTGGGGATGGACAGGGAGGCCTGGCGTGCTGTGATTCATAGGGTCGCAAAGAGTCGGACATGACTGAGCCACTGAACTGAACTGAACTGAAACTAGAAACGAGAATTATTCTTAGAATTTTCTTCATTCCTCATATCCACACATTCTGCAAGCCTGATAGGCTTGATTTTCTAGAATACTCTAGAATCTACACCCACTGCCACAAATTTCACTAAAACTGACACAATTACCTCTTCAGTAAGCTTTCTGACAGCATTCCACCCCAACTCCCCACTTTGTTTTTCCCTAAGGCATCCTTCCACATTCCTTCTACTGTCTTTCCAAAGGCCTATTTAATCACATCAGTGGACTCCTGTAAAAACCTTAATTTCTCCCTGGGGCCCACAAAATCTACTGCTTTTAATGCTAAGCTTCACACTCTGCTCTTCTCCATTTAGTCAAACATTCTCTTACATGCAATTCCTATTGGACTGCAAAAATGCGTACCTTCAGTCTTTGCTTAAGCACTCTCTCCTCTGAGGGCATTCTGTACTTAACTAAATCTTCTCCATAAGAGCACAAAAATGATTGTGTACCAGCTAGCGATAGGCACTATGCTGAACCCTTTACAGTCTGTAGACATTACAAGTACCATTTTACATTGAAGAAACTGAAGTAAACAATCTCTCCAAGATCATATTTTAAGTAAAGAGCAAAACTGAGTTTACAATTCAGGCCTATCTCAATCTGTGAACTGATCATTTAAATATCGTCTTCCTTACAGCATACCATTTAACTCAGGTCAAGGTGTACCCCTGTCTTTAAGCTCACAAATTATTCTAGTCCTTCATCTCTAATTCTAGTCTCTCATGTCTAATTGTTGCTTTAATCAAAAGCAGACTATTTAGTACTAAATTATTCTTTAATATTTTCATGCTTTCTAAATCTTATCTCAATTGGATTGTAAATTCTTTGTAAGCAGAGAATTAGAAAAAAAAATTTCTTAATATGCTTCCACAATGGCATAGGATATCCTATAATAGCAAATAGCTATCCCTTATTGGGACAGGTTATAAGGGTGCTTAATAGTTACCTGTAATGAATACTCAGTATTTGCTTTACTTAGGAGCAGACAAGATGAATTATATCTAGAAGATACAGTGAATGTAAAATTTCCAACAAGAGCAGAGACCAAGTGTGTATAGGTATTCCATTTTTTTTCTGTTCCTCCCCTGTTGGGCCATCTTTTTTTTTTTTTCAATCATACTACTGGATCTCTGTACTGGCAATTATTTCAAGTGGTTATAACAAAAATGCTGCTCTGTCTTTATGCTAATAATTTGCGCCAGTCTGAATAGTCAAGTTATGGATTTTGGCAAATATTAAGTTCAAATCTTTTATACATGTATAATTTTTTCTACTTTCATATGCTCTCTTCCTTCTTATTTGAAGTAAGCGCACTGTTTGATGTCTTAGGTTACGTGCTTTGGGCCTATTTCTGATAATTAATTCCTAGTAGGATCTCTGGACTTCTTCAGAGGTGTGTAATTTTGCATCCTTTTAAAGCATTATCCACGACCCTGCAATCCCTCAGCCCAAATGCTGGCTAACTCAGGTCCACAATCGGTAACCGCGAAGGGCCCTCCGGGCGGCGGCACCAACACTTCCGAGGCCTGAGGTAGGTATGCGAGCGCAGCGGGCCCGAAGAGGACGATCCCAACAGGCCCTTAGCCTGCCCGCCTAGGGCCGCCACCTCAGCTCAGCGGCGGGAAACCCCAGGATGCGGGTTTCCGCGCGAAGGCAGCATTCGGGCCTGGCGGGAAACGACTTCGCGAAGCAGAAGGATCCCCAGGGTCTTTCCTGGGTGGCCGGCCCAGCCAGGCCGCGTGGCTGACAGTGTCTGGCAAAGAGCAGTGGAGCGGGTTCATTTCCTGACGTGATTCCCCACAAATTTAGGATGCACCCATACGCACCCACTCCCCTTTTCTTGATCACACAAGTGCACGTCAGAATTTCTTATCTTTGGTGTGTTTCTGAGAGCACAGAACCGAATCCGCTAAGCCTGAGGAATCGCTGGCGCCCTCGGTAGCGAAACCTGGACCAAAGCGGGAATCGTTGTGGGCGGCCTTGTAACCGCCAAACACCCCAAGGCTAGAGGGCGTGTCCAAGACCCAGGTGCAGGCGGAGGCGCAAGTAACGGCTCTCGGCGGCCCCGCCCCTCTGTCGCGTCCTCTCAGCACCCTCCCATTTTAGTTCCCTCTGGTCTACAGTCTCTTCCTTAGTTGCTACCTCTTTAAGGCGGAGCCCGGCGTAGATCTCGCGAGATCCGGGTTGGCGCCGTGACCTCCATGTGGGAGCTAGAGCTCTATAAGTAAACACTCCGCGCAGCGCAGACAAGGCTGCTTCCTATTTGTGAGGCGGGGGCTGCAATAGCAACCGAGCTTCCGACTGGTTTCGTTTTCCTTCCCTCTCCAGCTCTCTTGGGTGGGCGCACGGTCTAGGATTCACCGCCGCCTGTCGGGCCCGGCGCCTGGTCAGTCTTCCTCCCTTGTGCGCGCGCTCGCCGGCCAGCCGCTGAGAGCCAGAGCCGCCGGGGAAGCGGCGCGGGCCGGGCGGGGCGCGGCGCCCGGAGCGCAGGGGGAGACAAAGCGGAGCCGGCCCCTTCTCCCGGCGCCGAGATGTGGATCCAGGTTCGCACCATCGACGGCTCGCAGACGCGCACCATTGAGGACGTGTCTCGGAAAGCCACAATTGAGGAACTGCGCGAGCGGGTGTGGGCGCTGTTCGACGTACGGCCCGAGTGCCAGCGCCTCTTCTACCGGGGCAAGCAGGTAAGGCGCGCCCAACGCACTTCTCTGGAAGCCCTAGCAAGGGCAGCTTGATGCTTGGGCTGGGCGGGCCGGAGGGCTTGGTGTACCGCGCGCGCAGAGCGCACCTGGCTCCACTTCGGATGGGCAGCCCGCGAGGCTCGGAGTGCGGCCCTGGGCCCGCCTGTGGGGCGTAGCGGGGTCCGGGCCACCCGAGTTGCAGGTGCGCTTGGTGGGGTCGGAGGCGGGGGCGCCCGGAGCGCCGAGACCTACCGCCCTTGCCAAGCCGGGCAGCAGCCGCAGGCACAGCCCGCCAGAGTGCCTGGGGTCCCTCCTTTCCCGCGCTTGGTGGGGTCCGTGGCCCCTGGAGGGCGGGGAGGGCGGGGAGGGCAGCGGGCTCTGGCGGCCATGCCGAAGTGCGGGTGGGGAGGGCAGGAGGCTCCGGCTCCCGGCAGTGCTGACCCGGCTAACGGCTCGTATCGCTTCCGTACCTCGGACGCGCTGCCGACTCCCAAGTGGGAGGGGAAACTTACATATTGCTCCCTATGGGGCACAAGATTGTAAGTCCGCCTCCTCACTGCGGAAGGGATTTGTATACACTGAAGATTCGAAGGGTTTCCAGAACTTCTGCTTCCCCACCCCACCTTCTTTCCTAGAATCGAATCTGTCGTAGGGGAGATTAGAGACCTGCTGAAGAAGCTGTTGGTGTAACCCGGGACCAGGCTTAAACTGCCCAGTTTGGGCCAAGGAGGTTGTTCGAAGAGTGAAAAGCAGTACAAAAGATTTGTTTTGCTCTTATTCTTCACCTTCTAATAGAACCCTCACTCAAGCTTTTGACACAGTAATTGGAGCATAGCCAGCGGTACACACTTGAAGGCTGAAAGTGTTTTTTGGCGGTGAGGTTGCCTGTGGGCGTCGCTGGTAGTTGAACGGTATGGCCTTGGTCTGGCCCATTGAAGATTTGTCCTACTCACATGGTCTGTCAAGAGACCCAGACCCGTCCTATCTTTATCTTTTTCAAAAAATGTTAATCAACTAAAGAAGTTGGCATCCTCCAGCTGATCATAGTTTGGCTCCAATCCTGTTGTTTTAAGTAAGAAATATCATGGGCTTCCCAGGGAAAGCAGGGGACACGGTTTGATCCTGGGTGGGGAAGATCCCCTGGAGGAGGAAATGGCAACCCACTCCACTATTCTTGCCTGGGAAATCCCATGGACAGAGGAGCCTGGCAGTCCATTGGGTCACAAAGACTCGGACAGGACTTAGCGACTAAACAACAGCAGCAAGAGATGGCATCTTTGATAGTAGTTAGTTTTATATTGATCTTCTAGTGTTTGACTTAACAAAAACAGCTGTTCGAGTTAAACTTTGCTTTAAAAATAAATCTATGTGTATTAAACTCTATGCAACTTTATATCGCTGTGCCTCCTGTGGCTAATACCTTTTTTATCTTTTGATCAAAAGTGAAAAGCATGTAATCAAGTCTATTGAATTTTATATTCTAGCTAGGGACAATAGTACGTAAATTCCCAGGATACTTTTTAACTTCACGAGAGATAGAAATGAAGCATGAAAATGTATTCTCAGGCAACACCTCTTACTGTTTAATAATGAAAATACGATAAAAAGAAAATGTGCACCTGGCTGTCTTGAGGGAAAGGAAGGGATTGTGATAAATTCAAGGCATCAGAGTACATTTTCAGGACACCACGAAGCTATTCCAGGCTCATGGGAAAACTGTTGAGGATAACAACCTTATGTACCTCTTAGCCCAGGACAGTTGATAACTCTCTGCTTTCATTTCTCTATAACGGTAGACAAGTAGGAATTAGGAATGGACCTTGGGTTCCTACTTAGTTGGAGACAGAAGAAAGATAGTGCTCAAGGTATTTATTTACAAGCTGACAAGTAGCCATGGGAGTGATTATTATCTCTATTCTCCTTTGGAAATACAGTCTACAGTCCTTGGACAAGATAGTGTGTCTGTAGTAGGCTTCTATTGGATTGGTGTCAAAGACCTGCCCTTATCCTGTAAAATGCTCTTTTGAGAGTCAAAAGGAGAAAGGGCAGAATGGATCGATGCTACCTTTGAGAGTCAAAATGGAGAGAGAGCAAGGCTGTAAGTTCCAGGTAAAGTAGGGTAACCTCATTTGGATATGCTTCTCTGAGAAGCTGAATTTGCACCCTGGAGGTCGGAATTTTTTTAAGGAAGAGTTATATTGGTGAATCTCTAAATCTTTGAGAAGTCAGAGTTTTGTGCTTATTAGGAAAATACACTCCTTCCTCAAGATACCTTACTGCCACATAGTGAAAAATGTCATAAATAAAAAAAAACATTTACAGTGTCCATGATGTAAATTGCCTCCTCTTCCACCTTTGTGTGTTAGGTCTCTTGCTTTTAATCTCTGATAAAACATCAGAATCACTTGGTGGATATTTATTATAGATGTTCACCTCACCCTAAAATTGCAAGTGGTTGAATTTAATAAGACCCCATGGGAGATACTGATGAACACCAGAGTTTGAAAATGCATTTTGTAGGAAGTCAGCCTCATACTAGTTTTTTATTCTTCAGAGTATGGTCCCTGGATCAGCAGGACCAGCAGCATTAGCTTCACCTGACCAGCCCCACTGAACTAGAATCAGTATTTTAACAAGGTCCCCAGGTGGTCGGTATGCAAATGAAGCTTGAGCAGCACTGTAATTGTGTGATTGACTCTACTTTTGAGAGTCAAAATGGGGAGAGCAGCAATTCTGGGCTGTAAGTTCCAGTTAAAGTAGGGTAACCTCATTTAGATATTCTTTGAGAGTTTGGGTTTGCTCCCTGGGGGATTGTTTAAGGAGTTGTATTGGTGGATCTCTAAATCTTTGAGAATCCAGAGCTTTTCCTACTCTGAAAGGATTCTCTTCCCTCTTCTCTTCCCTGTACCACTGTAGGAACTCTTAGAGTAGATTGTAGATGTGAAGCATGAACCAGAAGAAAGAAAGTTTTCTTTTGCCCCTGTACTCAGTTTTCACGTGCAGTACAAAGTAAACGTGTTTGCCTACTTGAAGGAGCAGGGGTGGGGGAGTGGTGGTGGGTGTGTGTGTGTGTGTGTGTGTGTGTGTGTGTGTGTGTGTGTGTGTTTGTAGTATATATGCTGTGAAAGGTAGATGCTCCACCTGCATCCCTTATCAGTAGCCTCTTGGGAATGACTTCTCTGCCTTCTGAGCCACTGCCATTTGGTGTTTGCTTCCTAGTTTGCCCTTGCATCACAGTTGTATTTCTTACTGTTACCTATAATTTCTTAACTTCAACCCAATTCAAAGAAAAAAATTATAGGACTACCCCTGCCTCTCTAATATTATAAGTTCTTCAGCTACATCTTTTGGAATGGCAGTTCTCAAACATGTTCTACAATGAGACATTCATTAGTTAAATGCCTGAAACTCATAAGTGTAAGTTTCAAATTACCAATCTGTTTCTCCCCTACTCAGCATAATTTAAGTGCAGGTAATTTTCAGTCTATTAGATCAGATCAGTCGCTCAGTCGTGTCCGACTCTTTGCGACCCCATGAACTGCAGCACGCCAGGCCTCCCTGTCCATCACCAACTCCCGGAGGTCACTCAGATTCACATCTATCGAGTCAGTGATGCCATCCAGCCATCTTATCCTCTGTCATCCCCTTCTCCTATACTTTTGTTAAATTTGGGAGGACTTTAGTACTTTTATTATTCGGTTGGCTGCATGGCTCCTGGAGAAGGGAATGGCTACCCACTCCAATATTCTTGCATGGAGAATCCCATGGACAGAGGAGCCTAGTGGGCTACAGTCCATGGGGTGCTGAAGAATCAGACATGGCTAAGTGACTTTCACTTTCACAATCTTAGTTCCCCAATCAGGGAGTGTACTGCCCTCGGCAGTAGAGTCCTAACAACTGGACCACCAGGGAGTTCTTGGTACTTCTAAAGTAACAAATCATTCCACAGTCTTCACAACTCTGCACAATAGCAAAACTTTGTGGAACTTGCTATGCAGTGGATGGATAATCACTGTTTCAGAAAAACTTCTGAGAGTGCCTATGAATTAGGAAAGGACTCATCATCATCTGGGTAAAAGTGGCTATTCTAGTGAGCATAACTGATTGAGGAACAGTGGTTACAGGTTACCGTGGGCCTGATTTCTATTTTACGCCTTCATATAGGTATCTTCATTGGGGAAGGCAGTGGCCCCCCCCCCGACTTTTGCCTGGGAATGTCGATCCTGGTGGGCCCCGTGGGGATAAAGTATCTTTATTTGGGGGAATGTCATATCAGTTAATTTTCATGTTCTGTGCTGTTAGGTTTTTTTTTGTTTTTTTTTTTTTGATGAGGTGGGGATGCTGTTGGAGACAGGCAAAATGAAGGTGTGAACGTGTAGTTTTTTGCTTATTGAGGTTTTCCCAGTAGTTGAGGATTAGGAGTTCTTGTTTTTCTAATCGGATAAGCCATGTTAACATCCTATCCTGATAAGGGCTTATCTGCTTACTGACTTGGGAGATTCCTTAGACTTATTTGAAAGAAGCATGTTAGCTAGTCTGTTAGATAATGTCTCGTTTAATTCCACTATTGGGAAATTTTTATTTCTCAATCCCTTGTTCTTTTTAACAGTTGTGAACACCTGTGATGTGTTCAGTTCAGTCGCTCAGTCGTGTCTGACTCTTTGAGAGCCCATGTACTACTGCACACCAGGCTTCCCTGTCTGTCACCAACTCTCAGAGTCTGCTCAAACTCATGTCCTTTGAGTCGGTGATGCCATGCAACCATCTCCCATCCAACCATCTCATTTTCTGTTGTCCCCTTCTCCTCCTGCCTTCAATCTTACCCAGCGTCAGGGTCTTTCCAATGAGTCGGTTCTTTGCATCAGGTGGCCAAAGTATTGGAGTTTCTGCTTCAGCATCAGTCCTTCCCATGAATATTCAGGACTAATTTCCTTTAGGATTGACTGCTTTGGTCTCTTTCCAGTCCTGTAATGTGTAGGATTGTTCTAAGTATGTTTTGGATTGCTTGAATTAGAGGTACTTACTTAATACACTAGTAAGTTTGTCATTCAAAGACAGATTTTTATTCTTGTCTCTTTGGTTGACTTCTCACATATGGCCTTATTGTGTTAGAGCTGTGGATGGTGACAGATTACATACAAAGGGGAAAATGACTAGGGATTAAATTGGCTGTGTTTCCTGGGAAATGATAGTTCTGAGCTTTAAGGAGTTTAGTGAAATGGCCAACTAAATTGTATAAAGAAACAAAATGGAGACTTAGTTTCCTAGGGCTTCCATAACAAAGTATCAAACCCTAGGTGGCTTTAGAGATATACTTTGTCCCACATTTCTGTTAGCTGTAAGCCCAAAGTCAGCTTGTCAGTAGGGCCGTGCTATCCTCTAGGGGAGAATCCTTTCTTGCTTCCTTCAGCTTCTTGATGTTTTGATAGCGGTCCTTGGTGTTCTTGGCTTGTAGATACATCATTCCAGTCATGTTACTGTTTTCTCCACGTGTTTGTCTGTCCAAATTTCAACTTCTTATAAGGACACTAATCATAATGGATTAGGGTCCACCCTTATCTAGTTTTAACTTGATGACCTCTGTTAAGATCCTATTTGCAGATAAATATGTTCACATTCTGAGTTACTTGGGATTAGAACTTTAACATATTTGGGAGGAGTGAGAGTGGGAATGGTGGATGCAATTCAGTCCTTTATAGAAACCTTGCCAAAATATGGATAAGTTACAAAATAATTTATTCACTAGTCATCCTGGAATACTTTGTATAATTCAACTTGATCACCTTTACAGAAAACTTTGAGCAAGTTGGAGTAGCATGAGCAAGCATTGTAATCATTCATGGTTGAATTTTTTTCTACTTGGTTTTTAAAGTTACTGCTTCAGAGAGAGAAAATGGTTAACTAAATGTTTTTATGAACACAAAGTTATAAAACAATTCACTTTGAAAATTCACCTTTTGTTTCTTGTAGTGGATTCATTAAAATACATAGAACTTGTTGAAGATGAGTTTTTCTGCCTAGATGATATCACAGCAGCAGTGATAATATTTGGTTTCAGTGGCTGTTCGTTTTCCCTATAGTTGACAGAAGGATTCCTAAAAATTTATTGAGGTTCTGAGAAGATGCTTCCTAGGTGGCGCAGTAGTAAAGAATTCACCTGCCAGTGCAGGAGACACAGGAGATGCGAGTTCAATCCCTGGGTTGGGAATATCCTCTGGAATAGGAAATGGCAATCCGTCCGGTATTCTTGCCTGGAAAATTCCATGGACAGAGGAGCCTGGCAGGCTACAGTCCATGGGGTCGCAAAGAATCGGACATGACTAAGTGCACACACAGACAAACTGAGATGCTGACATCAGAGGCCATAGGAATAGCTTCAAGATCACTAAATTGTAATGCTGGGAATTTATATTAATAATTTGACTAGGGCATTTGGGTAACTAAGGATGTAAAAAGACCCGAGTTTTGAGAGAAGCATTTTAATCTTTTTCTGTCCTTTTTTTTTTTTCCAGTTGGAAAATGGATATACTTTATTTGACTATGATGTTGGACTTAATGATATAATTCAGCTACTAGTTCGCCCAGACCCTGACCTTCCTAGCACATCAAAACAGACTGATATACAGGCCAAACCCTATTCTAATAGTCCACCTAAAGTAAAGAAAACCTCAAGGGTGGGACCTTCCAGTCAGCCATCTACATCAACTTGTGATTTTCTTATTGATCCTGGCATTGGACTATATAAGGTATGTTGTCTTCCTCAGACTTCTTGTTAATTGTGAGACTATAGATGTATTCTCTTCACGATGTTGTGAATAAGTAAACATTCATTGCCATTTGAAAGTAAAGATTTGAGTTGTTAATATTTTAACTTCTTTTTTTTTAAATTTTTAAAAAGTAATATTGAAAAAACAGTGAAAGTTGTGTAGACAAACTATACTCAGTGGTTCAGAGCATAAAAGCAAACACCTGTGTAATTCCATGAAGGTTATGTAGTTGCTTTCTGAAGCCTCTTGTTTGCCCCTACCAGAATACATCTCACTCTCTCCCCCTCAGAAGTAAACTACTTGTTCTGATGTCCATGATCATTCCATTTTTCTTTACTGTTACTAGTTATTTATCTCTAAACAACATTTTGTATTGCCTATATTTGAAATTTGTCACATGTGGCTATATTTTTTCACTGTTTGTATTATTCCATTTTATTAACATACCATAATACATTTATCTAACCCATGATGAATAGATATTTGGGTTGTTTCCAGTTTTAGCTGTTATACACAGTGCTGTTTTGAGCCAACTATGTGTATCCTGGTACACATGTTCAAGAATTTCTTTACGAATTTTTACCTAGAAATAAAAATACTGGTGGAATTTCAATGGAAACCACACTTGTAGACCACCTTGAGGAATTGACATCTTTACAGTGTTGAGTCCTTCATTATTGAAATGATAGATGTCTCCATTAATTTAGATCTTTGACATCTTTCTCAGTTACTTTCCTCTTTACATACCTTTGATTTATTTCTAGTAGCTTTGTTTTTGATGCTATTATTAATGGTTACCTTTTAAAATTAGTTTGTTTGCTATATAGAAATGTGATTGATTTATTGACCTTTGTTATCTAGCAACTTCTTCAAATTCTAGTAAATTTTGTAGAAATAATTAACACTTTTGCTTCATCTTTATCCTTATATTTTTTCATAATTCTTAATGGCTGAGGTAAACTGGGACCCAAACTTAATTTTTCAGAGCTTTTTCAAGGCTAAAAATTAAAGATTGGTAGACAAAATGAATTACTTAAGAAACACAAATCAAGATCTATGAAAAAATGTAAACAGATCCACAAAAAAGGAAAGAATCAAAACTGGTGAAGAGGTGTATTAAAGCACCTGGCCTGGCTACACTACACTGAATTGCTTTAAACCCATAAAGAATAATAATGATATCTAAATTGAGCCACAAGATTTTAAAAAAAGGAAAGCTTTCATTTGTTCTATAAATTTAGTATAACACTGATACTGAAAACATGATTATAAAAGCACATTAGTATCACTACATATTGATGTAAAATCTAAGTTATAGTTTGCAAATAAAGTAATAACTATATATTAGAGGAACATACATTGACCAAGTGTGGTTTGTCAGGAAGTGGGATAGTTTATTGTTAGGAAACATTTTAATATAATTCATCATATTAATATAACCAAAGAAAACAAATTATCTAATCTGTTTTCTGCATCTAAATAAAATTTTGAATTTATTTCTGACTTTAAAAAAAATCCTTGGTAAGAGGAACAGATGGAATAGATGAATATTTTAAACCATACCCAGCATCATGCTTAATGGTGGGGGAAAGCCACAAGCATTCCCATTAAAAGTAGAACCAGACAAAGAAGCCTGTTAATGCTATTGTTTAACATCTTTCTAGAAGTTCTAGATAAAGAGATAAGCAAAAAACAAAATATTGTAAATCCTGGAGAAGGCAGTCAGTACTTAGGAATACCTGGTAAGCTGAGAAGATACATAAGAGCATTATGAGCCATCAGCAAAGTAGTTGTTTAAATATCAGTGGCTTTCCTTACTATGGCCATTTAATAAAAGAAAAAAAATTATAGTAACAAAGCAAAAGTCTGGGAATAAACTTACATGATACATACAAAACATACAAATTAGTGCTTTTATATAATGTTCTCAGTTCAGATCGAATTATTAATATTGAAAATGCACTTGCCAAATTGTCTGTTTCACTCATTGGTTTCATCCCTCTTTCAGTTACCAAAACTTTCTACTTGATAATTTTTCACGTTATTTTAAAAATTTATTATTTTAGAACAGTTTTAGATTTACGGCATAGTTGGGAAGATACTGCAGAGTTCCCATATATCCTACAACCAGTTTGCCCTGGTAACATCTTATATTAGTGTGGCATATTTGTTACAATTAATGAACCATATCTCCTTAGCATTTATCTAATGTCTTTTATGTTCCAGAATCCCATCTAGGTTACCACATTACATTTATATTAGTTTATACTAAACAATCATCTCCTTAGGCTCCTCTTGGCTGTGGCAGTTTCTCAGACTTTGTTTTTGATGACTTTGACAATTTTGAGATGTATTGGTCAGGTAGTTGTAAAATGCAACATTAGAATATGTTTTCTTCATTGTTAGACTGAATTTAAATACTTGGGGAGGAAGAACACAGAGGTAAAGTGCTATTTCAATGACATGTCTAGGGCACTGCACTGTTGACGTTCTATTTTGTAATTATTTGTTTTAAATGAATAGTAACTTACCATTGTGAACCTTAATCACCTGGCTAAGATGGTGTTTGTCATGTTTCTTCACTGTCAAGTTATTCTCCCTCATCCCCTTTTGCATACTGTATTCTTTGAGATTAAGTCACTATATATATGTAGCCCACTCTTAACACATTATTGCTGTTGTTGCTGCTGCTAAGTCGCTTCAGTCGTGTCCAACTCTGTGCGACCCCATGGACAGCAGTCCACCAGGCCCCTCTGTCCACGGGATTCTCTAGGCAAGAATACTGGAGTGGGTTGCCATTTCCTTCTCCGTAACACATTATTGACTGGGGGATTTTTGCAGCAACTAAGGCCTGTGACTGGCAATTTGTTATGCAAGTGAATATTGAAACATCTCTGCTGTGGTCAGTAACGTTCAGGTAAAAAAACATATTCTGCATCTGTGTTTAATAAGTTGTTAAGGAATGGAGAGTTAAGAATCCTCCATATTTAAGGTCAGATTATCTACAAAAGTTATTAGGAATTCTTTTACGTGGGAGACTTGCCTCTTCTTCATTTTTTCAGTCATATATTTACCCTAGTATGGATATTTTTTCTCCTGTGTCCTTTCCATATGCCCCCATTTGGGGTTTCTTTGATTTTTGTTTTGTTAAAACCTTTCTTTCTGGCACTAGGAGGTGCTGCAGGCTCATCTTGTGTGTTTTCTGCCCCAGTCCTGCAGTCAACCATTTCTCTAAGGAGCCTTACTTCCTTTAATTGGAGAATGATATTGGAAGCTAATACCTAGGCTTTAGATATGCTCCTTGCTTCTGGCATGTCCTTGTTTATAGGGTCCTCAGTGGAGAAGGCAACGGCACCCCACTCCAGTACTCTTGCCTGAAAAATCCCATGGACGGAGGAACCTGGTGGGCTGCAGTCCATGGGGTTGCTAAGAGTCAGTTGGACACGACTGAGCGACTTCACTTTCACTTTTCACTCTCATGCGTTGGAGAAGGAAATGGCAACCCACTCCAGTGTTCTTACCTGGAGAATCCCAGGGACGAGGGATCCTGGTGGGCTGCCATCTATGGAGTCGCACAGAGTCGGACACGACCAGAGCGACTGAGCAGCAGCAGCTGACAGCAAGAAAATACATGTATGTATGTGCAAAACTTCTGTATATCCCGGAGAACGCAGTGGCACGCCACTCCAGTACTCTTGCCTAGAAAATCCCATGGATAGAAGAGCCTGGTAGGCTGCAGTCCATGGGGTCGCTCAGAGTCGGATGCGACTTGAGTGACTTTACTTTCACTTTTCACTTTCATGCATTGGAGAAGGAAGTGGCAACCCACTCCAGTGTTCTTGCCTGGAGAATCCCAGAGACGGTGGAGCCTGATGGGCTGCCGTCTGTGGGGTCTCACAGAGTCAGTTGGACATGACTGAAGCACATATCTATAAATATTTATGTAACCATCTTTGTATATATTAGGCTTGCTATGCTATGCTATGCTAAGTCACTTCAGTCGTGTCCGACTCTGTGTGATCCCATAAACGGCAGCCCACCAGGCTTCCCCGTCCCTGGGATTCTCCAGGCAAGAACACTGGAGTGGGTTGCCGTTTCCTTGCCCAATGCATGAAAGTGAAAAGAGAAAGTGAAGTTGCTCAGTCATGTCCGACTCTTAGCGACCCCATGGACTGCAGCCTACCAGGCTCCTCCGTCCATGGGATTTTCCAGGCAAGAGTACTGGAGTGGGGTGCCATTGCCTTCTCCGATATATATTAGGCTTACATTATTACATTTTAACTTTTTATAATGTAACCGTTTGGAAGCTGCTACTTTTGACCTGGTTTGTTTTGGGCCAAATAAGTATAAATGTGTTTTCATAGGAGGACCAGCTTATATATCTGCAGGTCTGAGATTAATCAAAGTTAAACTGTTATGGTCAATTTAAATTCTCTATTACTAGCACACTTCTCAATACCCAACTGTGTCCCTTCCCCCAATCTAATTTAGAAGAGCATCATGAGAATCTACTTCTCGTAGCAGATCTTTGCGTTTTATTTTCAGTGTTAGCACTTTGCTGTCAACTATTCCTCGTACTTGGTTTTTTTAAAAATCATCTCTTATATTTCATATTAATACATAGCATAGATGTTAAAGACTTGAGCTTTCAACTTTCATCAGATTTGGTTTCATATTTCAACTCGGCCATCTTCTGAGTTGGACAAATTTGGCAAGTAAGTACATTGTCCCCCTTTCCTCATTTAGAAATACACTTGGAATCTGGCACGTAAACTCTCAAAAGGCTAGTTATTTGTAAAGTAATATTTAGTCAAAGTTTAGTCAAAGCCACATTTAACCTTCCTTGTTAGTTAAAGAGCACCAGTACAGATTTACTTGGTTTTTTGGATGAAGCTCAGTAATTGTTATAGGGATTTGAAATTTTGACCAGGGATTTTCATATAGAAGGAATTATTTCTGGATAATTCAGTCATTGAATATTAAGATATTTAGTATGTATTTGTACTAGGTGCTAGAAATGATGGGTAAATAGATGATACTGCCATTGCATGGAATTCATGGAATCATACTAGATATTAACTTCTTTTTGGGCTAGCCTGAAAATGCTTAGAGGCTGCTACTTTTGATTTGTTTGCTTTGAATTTTGTCTGTTTTCCTTAGAGCAAGTCTCTGAATAGTAAGTATATCAAAATTTCATTGTTGTGTCTGAATTATTTAAAATTTGGGAAGTTTTTTTTTCTCTTTTCATGAATTCTTACCTATGTAATTTTTGGTTTATAAAGATTTTGCTTTATGGATGAGCAAACAGATTTAGGGGCTTTCCCTTTTGCCTAAAAATATTTTTGGACCTCACGATTAGCAGGCACAAAAAGTATATTAAATATTTTCAGGTAAGCATACATAAAACAGACTGTAACATTTAAACCTTAAGATGCAATTTTAATTTGAAGTTATTACCTAATATCAGTCTTGTTTTGCCTTATTTGGTAACTTTGAGCAGTATTTGGTCAGTTGTAGCTATCTTTTCATGTGTAGTAAGAAACTAGATAGCGCTATCATGTTTGGAGAACCTTTGGAAAATAGTGCAGAGGGCAGGGGTCCATTTATTCCCCTTGTACAACACGTTGAATTGCTGACTCTAGGAAGTAGTTTATTTTCCGAAACCAGGTGGACTACTAATGCCTAAATTGGTGTTCTGGTTTTTGTGGAAGCTTTGTATGACTCATATCAGGTCTCGCTGTTGAAATGAGTCATTCTGGCTTAAATAATGACTGTTTAGCTTGCTGATAGTAAGCTTTTGGGGTTTACTTAAGTGTGTGGCACTGTTAAACTTTTTTATATGTCTGTGCTCATTGTAGCAAATAAAGGAAAAGGAAAGTTATCAATAATTACTAAGTAAACATCATGGATTTCTTAGTATTTCCTGTCTTTTGTCTAAAGTACTATGCTGCTTTTTAAAATCTTTTTGATCATGAAATGTAATAGACAATACAAATATGAGTAGAACTTAACAACCTATTATAAAGTCATTGTCCATAAATACCACTCAAATTAAGCAATAGATAATAGTACCCCAGAAACTTCTCATGTACCCTCTCTTAATTAAACTTCCCCCTCCCTAGTTACCACTACTACCCAAACTTCTATGGTAATCATTTCTTTGCTTTTTATTAACTTTATCCTATTATTACCATTAAACAGCCTGATAATAACTTTTAACCTATGTCTACATCCTTATTTTTTCTCCATCTGAACTTTATGTAAATAAATAGAACCATATTGTGTTTTGACTTGTAACTCTGAAGAAACATGATATAAAGAGGAATCCTGTTCAGAGTTTGAGAAACCTTTATTAGCTCCCACTCCTGGCTGTATTGGAGAAGGAAATGGCAACCCACTCTGGGATTCTTGCCTTGAAAACCCCATGGACAGAGGAGCCTGGCAGGCTATAGTCCATGGGGTCGCAAAGAGTCGAACACGACCGAAGCAACTTCACTTCACTACTAGCTGTATATCTCCTGAGGGCAAGTGTTTT
Organism: Tragelaphus eurycerus; assembly: GCA_935064755.1. Taxonomy (NCBI): domain Eukaryota; kingdom Metazoa; phylum Chordata; class Mammalia; order Artiodactyla; family Bovidae; genus Tragelaphus; species Tragelaphus eurycerus. The sequence goes on along the minus strand of CAKXYN010000015.1, from coordinate 12,045,535 downwards.
TCACTTCTGAGCCTAATTAAGAAATAAGAATGACTTTGTATTGTAATTTTTAAAGAAGATAATGTATATAGCATTAAATGGATAATGTATTTCCTAAGCATGGTATAATAAGACTAAACTATGAGCTTTAATAAGTCTTAACATTGAACATATATTGATAATTAGTGGAAGGAGAGTTTTTTCATTTGTTGCTACTGTATGCTTGCTAAGGTAGCACATTATACAAATTGTCACCTAATCTCAGTACACTGCAAAGTGTGTTACTTTGTGAAAGAAGCTGAGGCTGGAACAGGTTAAAGAATTTGTTCAAGGTTACATTTAGTAGGTGATAAGCAAGGACTTAAACCTAGGTTTATGTGCAGAGCTTGTGTGTTTTCCACAGAACATACAAAACTGTAGCTAGCTATGGTAAATCCTCAAGTATTTGTTGTTGGCGCTATTTTATTTTTTAATGATTTTTCCTTTCCTCTCATGTGTGGAGCTTTTGTTTGGGGTGTTTTTTTTAATCAAATACTTGGACATGAAAGACTCTTTTCTAAATGTGGCTATCTGTATATCTCAAAGATAATACAAGTTTCGTTCCAAATGACTGCAAAAAAGAGAATACCTCACTAAAGCAGGTAACACAGGTTTTTGGTTTTCCAGTACATATGAAAATTACATTTACACTATTCTGTAGTCTGTTAAGTGTATAATAGCATAATTTCTTTAAAAAATGTGCATACCTTAATGTAAACATGCTTTATTGCTAAAGAAAATAGCCATCATCTGAGCCTTCAGTAAGTCATGATCTTTTTGCAGATAGAGGGTCTTGTGTCCATGTTAATGGCTGCTGACTGATTAGGGTGGTCATGGCTGTGGCAGTTTCTTAAGTAAGACAACAGTGAAGTTTGGCCACATTAATTGACTCTTTCTCTCACAAATAAGTTTTCTGTAGCATGCAAGGCTTTGAATAGCATTTTACCCACTTCTTTCAAAATTGGAGTTAACCCCCTCAGACCCTGCCACTGCTTTATCAACTAAGTTTATATAGTATTCTAAATCCTTTGTCATTTCAACAATCTTCACCACATCTTTACTAGGAATAGATTCCATCTCAAGATACTACTTTGCTCATTAATAAGGAGCAACTCCTTATCTATTTGCTTCACTGTGGGATTACAGCAGTTCACCTACATCCTCAGTATCCATTTGTAGAACTAATTCTAGTTCTCTTGCCTATTTCCATCACATCTGCAGTTACTTCCTCTACTGAAGTCCTGAACTCCTCCAAGTTCATCCATGAGGGTTGAAATAAACTTTTTTCTAAATCCTGTTAATGTTGATATATTGGTCTCTTCCCATAAATTGCAAGTGTCCTTAATGGCATCTAGAATGGTTAGTCCTTCCCAGAAGGTTTTCAGTTAACTTTGCTGATGCTGAGATCCATAGGAGGAATCACTATGGTAGCTATATCCTTACATAATGTATAGCAATATGCAGTAGCAAGAACATAAGCTTTAAGGTGTCTTCAGATCCTAGTTTTGCATTTTATTAACTTCCATTTGGAGCAAGTTAACTTGTCAGAGCTTTTGTTTCCTTATCCTGTAAAATACTATTTATTTATTATTAAGATTGTTAAACCTAACTGCACTAGCCTTGCATGCATAATATCTAGTATATAGGTATTAACTTTTACTATATACTCACCCCCACCCCACCCTGTATGATACCTTAAAGTGGTCTTAGACTCTCAGAAAGAGCTAGCTTGATTAGGTGATGATCTTGTATTAGTCTGGAGAAGGCAATGGCACCCCACTCCAGTACTCTTGCCTGGAAAATCCCATGGGTGGAGGAGCCTGGTAGGCTGCAGTCCATGGAGTCGCTGGGAGTCGGACGCGACTGAGCGACTTCACTTTCCTGCATTGGAGAGGGAAATGGCAACCCACTCCAGTGTTCTTGCCTGGAGAATCCCAGGGACGGGGGAGCCTGGTGGGCTGCCGTCTATGGGGTCGCACAGAGTCGGACACGACTGAAGTGACTTAGCAGCAATAGCAGCTTGTATTAGTCATGTCATTTTTTTTCTTTTTAAAGACTTAAAAGTTGAAGGGACTTCTCTTGATTATTGCTCCTGAGAGGGCCTTAACCTTTAGACCAATTCCTTCAGCTTTTTGACGACATAATTTTTTTAAAAACCAGCTTCTTTAGGTAAATATAAATTTCTCTGATGTACCTGTTTTTCTGACACCTTGTTTTATACCTTTTGTTAGATTGTATGATTTAGTTCTGGAACATCCGCTAGAGTTGACTACATATATTTTACATCTTTATAGCTCTGTTCTCTTTATATTTGTCCTTTGAAGTAGTAAATAATGCATTTGCTAGTGAATTACTGTTGGTGAAACATAACCCCATTTTGTATTGGTAGGTTCATTAAATTCTTTCCTTTGTACATGTGCACAAGTCCCTCTTTTATTTTTTGCTTAATACACTGTTTTCCGGTTGGTCTGACTGTAAGTTATCCAAAGGATTCTGAAGAAATTAATGGAGCAAATTAGTTTCACAATCACAATACTCTAAAAGTTCTGGCTTTTTGTTAGTGACATTCTTAATGAATAACATGCCAGGATGACTCTTCGGTACACAAGAATTGTATTTTAAAAGTCTAATATAGATAAGGATAAGGAATAATAAAAGAAAATACCTATTTCACTGAAGAATATTGTGAGGAAAGTTAATTTTCATATTAGTAAATAACAGATTTGACAGTATAATCCAAAATAATAGTTTTGTTCTGATCTTTACTTTAAACTTTAATTACTTTAAACTTTTGTATCTGCAAATATTAACTGTGATAACTCTCAGAATAACTTGAGTTATATTAAGGTTTTTGAAGCAATAGATGAAGTTACGCTTCATTAACTAATTTTAAACTTTTTTAGGTAAATGAATTGGTGGATGCCAGAGATGTCGCCCTTGGTGCTTGGTTTGAAGCACGTATACATAGTGTTACTAGAGCTTCTGATGGACACTCACGTGGCAAAACTCCACTGAAGAATGGCAGTTCTTATAAAAGGACTAATGGAAATGTAAATCGTAATTCCAAAGAGAACACAAAAAAATTGGACAGTGTACCCTCTACATCTAATTCAGATTCTGTTGCTGCTGATGAAGACGTTATTTATCATATCGAGTATGATGAGTAAGTGCTCATGATATTGAGGACTTCATATTTTTGTTTGCAGAAGCAAAATCTCCCATTTCAAGATTGTTTTCAAATAAGTCTTTCTGAAGAGATCATCTAGGAGTCATGTTTGGTCTAGTACCACTTGTTTTTGTTTCTGTTTAGTGGTTATAATAAGAGCTCCTTAACATTCAGTGTTTGGCTCATAAGTAGTTTGTGTTTGGTATCCTAATACTTGGCTTACTTTAATATGTAAGGTTTCTCTGTGTGCTCCTCTGGTATGTTAGGGCTTTTGCTATGCATTTTAAGAATATTTTAGAAAATATATAATAACGTGGGATGTTATTTAGAATGGAGTTGAAATATTTTCTGAAAGCTATTGCTGAGTTACTTCACATAAAATTTATACATATAAAGGATACAATTCACTGTCTTTAATATAGTCACAGGATTGAGCATTATCTCAAACTAATCTTAGAACACTTTTATTTTCCCTCCAAAAAATTGTATAAGCAGCAGTCACTTCCCAATCTCCCTCTCCCAACCAAAGGTTTTTAAATGTTCACATAAAAACAGTATTAAGAACTTGCTTTGAGGGCCTGGACTCTCACACTGAATTATCATCTTCCTTACCTATTTTTAAAATCCTACTATAAAATTTACTATGGTGAAAGATTTTGTATTTATTCAACACTACATAAACTTTTAAGTCTTCACTCAAGTGACATCTTCATATGTGTAGAAAATATGCAACCAAATCTTTTATCAAGTGTGAGTTCAAGATTCTAAAACAGTTGTAATTTTTCTTATAAAAATGGTATCAAAGACTTTGGTGTTGACCCATGTTTCCAGGATACCTGGAAAGGGCTTGAAAGTAGATCCCTTTGATCTTTTCTGATACTTCTTATGGCTCTAAGTTGCCAACATGGCTTATTTCAAATGGGCCATCATACTGTTTTTTTTTTTTTTTTTACCATAGTAGATGATAATAGAACCGACAGTTTAAATGAGTATTAAAATGTGGGATTGGCAAGGACTTGAAATATTAGTAAATCAAGGCTGAGATAGGAAGGGAATGGAGTTTGTAGGTTAACAGTAACCAGTCTCTGGGTTTATGAGTACCATGGCAAAGAGGCAAGATACCGCATTAGTGGGGGACTTCAGCTATCTGTGTATCTGTCGTCAACAAGTAGAGTTCTTGATTTGTTTTGAGTGTTTATTTCTTAGAGAAAAGAACTCAGAAACCAGCTACTTGGGACCTGATTCTTGCCCATAAAGGAGTTATTATTTGGCCAAAAATTAATAATTGTATAAATGGCACAGTGTGGAAATAGGGTGAGTTTTAAACACTAAGTGAACTAAGGCTTACTAAATTTTTACAAGTTTAGGGGCTCTTAGTTGGTTTTGGAATAAGACTTTCCAAGGGATAGGCCTGAGTTTGGTATAATGTTAAAGCATAAATCACAGTATCTTTGCATTTATTTGACTATTTATTTGGTTGCACCAGGTTGGCATGTGGGGTCTAGTTCCCTGACCAGAAATGGAACCTGGGCCTACTGTCTTGGTAGTGTAAGCCACTGGACAGTCCCTGGCTATTTTTTAATGTGGAAGAAATTTATCTTGACTAGATTGAATGTTAGTAAAAGGAAGTGTAAACCCAGAATGCATGAGAAGACTAAAATTATCTGTTCAAAATAATTTCACAGGATGGAATTATTTCAGTACTGACAAGGAAAACAGTATCTGAACTTTCTTTGAGAAATAAAGTATTAGAAGCTTAGTGGTAAATACCACTTATATCTTCAAAAAGAACAAAGGACTATATGAAATAAAGTATGAAAATAGATGAGTTTCTGGATAAGAGTCCCAAATAACAAAAGGCTGGTGTAAGCACCTAGAAAGACCCATGACCCCATATGGATGTGATGACAAATCTTGTTAAAATTTCATTCTTCATGGTTATCAGAAAAGTTAAAAACTATAGTCGTTTATGTTAATTTCAATAACTTATTAAACAGGTTCTTACTTTCTTGGATGGAGGATGTATTGACAAGAGACTGGCATATATGGCTTAGCAGTAGTAATACAGATTCTTACTGAGTAGTAAGCTCCAACTTAGTCAGCAGAATGTAGCTGTCAAATAGTTACACTGTAGGGTGTTTGATTAGAAACAAGATACCTAGAATAAGACTGGCGTTCCTGTTGTACTGGGCTGATTATTCTCTACTTGGATATCTTTAGAACTCAAAATGTAAAATGTAAAACCATCATGAAGAATAGCTGAAAGAACTAAGTATTTAGCTTGAAAAGACTGGGATCAAGATACCTTTCATATTTTAAAAGCTCTGGGAGGAAGTTCTGTACAACACACAAAGTAGGTTTCAGGATACCCTGGGCTTCCCAGGTGGTGCAGTGGTAAAGAATCTGCCTGCCAGTGCAAGAGACGCGAGAGACATGGGTTCAGTCCCTGGGTCTAGAAGATTCCCTGGAGGAGGAAATGGCAATCCACTACAGTATTCTTGCTTGGAAAACTCATGGATAGAAGAGCCTGGTGGGCTACAGTCCATGGGGTCACAGAGAGTTGGACACGACTGAGCATGCACACAGTGCACTTTAGGATAACAGAACTTCCTACCAGCCAGATCTCTAAAGATAGAGAATGGTCTGCCCTGAGAAGCAGACAAAAATAAGCATTGACCAGGTTCAATCTTTGATGCTGCTGCTGCTGCTGCTAAGTCGCTTCAGTCGTGTCCGACTCTGTGCGACCCCACAGACAGAAGCCCACCAGGCTCCCCTGTCCCTGGGATTCTCCAGGCAAGAACACGGGAGTGGGTTGCCATTTCCCTCTCCAACGTATGAAAGTGAAAAGCGAAAGTGAAGTCGCTCAGTCGTGTCCGACTCGTAGCGACCCCATGGACTGATGGGGGACTACTAAATATGTACATTGCAAACAAATAATCCAGTCATTCTAACTTTAATTTTCACTTTCAAAACAGTATTTGTCAGACAATTTTTTTGTACTTAAACTTAATAAATTCTAAGTACATATAGGCTGCATTTATGATTCTGATCTAGTACTATCATTTCTCAGTGAATTAATTCATTTTTCTCATAGAATAAGTTGAAAGTAATCTGCTTGATTATTTCCAAACTCTGGGTGCAGCAGTGCATTTTGAACAACTTGTCATTTAGCCTTAGCAGAGGGAAATGGTACTTGGGACCAAGGAACCTGTCAGAGGAATTCTTTGGGAATAAGTTTAAAATGGTGGTGTTGAGAAGTTAGTTTTATGGTGACCTACTAGTCCTAACATATTAACCAGATCAGAGTTTAAAACAATTTTTAATCTATGAGAAGTGATAGACATTACAGAATTATAAGGTCCACGGTTTCACCAGTCTAGCCCCAAAAGCCAGATCTGGTTGTTAACATTGTTATAGAATCTAAATGAAATCATTTGTTTCCTAATCTTACTTCATTTTCCCTCAAAATTATAGCTACAAATATTCTAAGTTCATAAAAAGCAGGTTATAATAAGAGATTTATTTGAACTGTTTTAAGGTTTAACAAAGTTTTACTGTTTGTAAGAGTCCCTTTTCTATAGATTTCTTCAATGAACATAGACTGAATTTAGAGCTTCTTACTACAAATAATGTAAAGCAAAATCATGGAGTTAACATCAGAGTGCCTGATTAAAAAAACTTATTTGTGTGTGTGTGTGTTTTTAGTAATTGTTGTTCTGACTCATCTAGCATCACCCTTGTCTGAGCAAGGGTTTTGTATTTTTAGAGTTAAACCAACCCATTAAGTACTTTGGGAGGAGGAGTTGGCAGTATAAATATTAAATCTAGACTTTAGAGATTTAGATCCAAAGGATTATTAAATCTCTTGTAAAGTTTTTAAAATTCTTAAAAGCAGCTATGTTAAGACAAATCACACAGCATTCAATTTGCCCATTTAAGTGTAAAATTCAATTTTTTTTTTTTTAGTATATTAACAGGATTGTACAACAGTCACCACAATCTAATATAGAACATTTTCATCTTTTAAAAACCTCATACCCATTAGCAGTCACTCTCCATTCGTCTACTCCTGCCCCTGCCTCCACCGGCCCTTTTCTCAACCCCTCTCAGCCATAGACAATCAGGACTCTTCTGACTCTGGATGTGTGTATTTTGGACATTGCATATAAATGGACCCCTCTAATATGTGGTCTTTTGTGACTGGCTTTTTTTACTTAGTAAAAGTAAAAAGGTTCATCCATGTTGGAGCTTGTGTATCTGTACTTTATTCCTTTTTATTGCCAAACCACAGTTTACTTATCCATTTATCAGTTTATGGGCACTGGTGTTTTCTACTTTTTGCTGCTATGAACCTTCATGTACTATTTTTTGTGGGGGCATTTTAATTTTTTGATATGTATGTGGCAGAGGGATTGCTGGGCTGTATGGCAGTTATGTTTCACCTTGGGAAGAAGTGCCAGATTTATTTCCAGATGGCTGCACCATTTTATATTCCCATGAGTTATGTATGGAAGTTTCATTTTCTCCATATCCTCACCAAAAGCTTAACCACTTCTCGATTAGAGCCACCCTGTAGTGTTGGAGTATAACTGTATTATACTGTATGTATATATTTATATATATTTGCATGTTGTGTATATATATGTCATTTTACAGTATTATAGGTATAATTGACCTACAACACTATATCAGCTACAGGTGTTGAATAGTGATTCAGTATTTCTATACAAAGTGTGTTTGTTGGAGAAGGACTATGCCTGATCGAAAGTTTTTTTCCCTAGTATATTTTGGCAGAAAATAAAAGGAAAGTAATACAGGAAATTAAAAATGCATGAAGTCGTTATGGTCAAAGAAAGAAAGAGAACATGAAAAATTCCTTTATTTCCTAGTAATATTGTGCTGTATATTTCCATGGCTTTCTAAAAGTTGTGTTTGTTCCCATTAGTTACTCTCTGTAGTTATTTAAGGTTTAAAATTTTTAAGGGTCCTAAAGATTTAAATTCACAAAGCTATAACTGCAGTCTTGTGAGAGTAGAGATCCCAAAGCTATTGTGATGAAGAGCTGTGACCTTGACTGATGTGGAAGTAGATGAAAAGGGACAGTCAGTTCCTTAGCATTTCTAGTAGTTTAATATGTCTATAGTGTAGCTTACAGGTACTTACATTAAGTCTTTTTTAAATTTAGGTTTACTCAATTACACTAACTCTTATGTACCAGACTCTGAGCTAACTTCTTACTTGAATGTTCATATAATCTTTAACATAACTATAATGTTACGTTAACTCCCATATGAAGAGACCAAGACTTCTGTAACTTGCCAGAGGTCGCATATATTAAATGGTCTGACTCCAGAGCTTAAGCGTTAACCAATATGCATTATTGCCACTGTTCCTAAACATGGTATATGTAATTGGTAGTAGCCTACGTGACTTCAAAGGTCAAGCATTCTGTATGTCCTAAAGACTGGCTTTCGACTCTGCCAGGGTTTTAAAGCAGATAGCACTCACGACTTTGAATTGAATCCTGGGTATATAAGCAACTGAGGGCACACTACTGAGTTTAATCTATACTCATCACTTGGCTGCTCTATTAACAGATAAAGGCTTAAGTCCTTACCCTGCTTTTGTATTAAGAAACATCTGTTCTTTGTGGATTTGGTTTAGATTCATTTTAATTAGGCTAGTGGTTCTCAACCCTACTTCCATGTTAGTTGTCTAAGAAGCTTTAAAAATATCAATCCCTAGGACCTACTCCCAGAACTTCCTGTATGATTTATCTTTGGGACTTCCAAGCATTGGTGTCTAAAAAAGTTCCTCTGGGATTCTAATATGTAGCCATAGTGAGAACTATGGCCTTAGAACGGTGGTTCTCAAAGTGTAGACCTGGCTGGGAATGTCAGCATTATACTTGATAGAAATCCAATTCCTTGTACTTACTCCAGATATAATAAGTTGATCTCTGTAGGTGGCCCTACAATCTGGGTTTTAATATGTCCTCTGGGTGGTTCATCGGGGAAGGCAATGGCACCCCACCCCAGTACTTTTGCCTGGAAAATCCCATGGACGTAGGAGCCTGGTAGGCTCCAGTCCATGGGGTCGCTGAGAGTCGGACACGACTGAGCGACTTCACTTTCACTTTTCACTTTCATGCATTGGAGAAGGAAATGGCAACCCACTCCCGTGTTCTTGCCTGGAGAATCCCAGGGACGGGGGAGCCTGGTGGGCTGCCGTCTATGGGGTCGCACAGAGTCGGACACAACTGAAGCGACTTAGCAGCAGCAGCAGCTGGGTGGTTCATATGTATACTCAAATTAAAGAACCACTCACTCATTGCCTTTTGTCCAGCCTTATTAGTTGCTATCACACACCTGCCTCTAAAGACCAATATGAGGGAAAGGGTTTGATATGACAATTTAAATATAGTAAATATATTAAAGACTGGAGATGATATACAATACCTGAGGAACCTGAGTGTTCATCTTTTAGTACCTATATAGGTGACATATGGCTTGTTGATATTTCCATTTTTGTTTTTATGTAGATAAAATTAAGTCTTTTTTCTATTAATAAAAGAATTGTATTTCATTCAAGCTAAATGATCCATATCATTTAAATGAGGGCCCATATTCCACTATGCAGTTTTTGTGCCAGCTTGGCTAACATAGGGAAGCAATGTCCATAACATGTTTGTGGAGAATTTATCTTTTATAATATATTGGTAATTTTTTTTGTTTATTCTTTATATATATATATATATATATATATATATATATATATATATATTTTAACTGAAGGATAATTGCTTTACAGAATTTTGTTGTCTTCTGTCAAACCTCAATATGAATCAGCTATAGGTATACATATATCCCCTTCCTTTTGAACCTCCCTCCCATCTCCCTCTCCATCCCACCCCTCTAGGTTGATACAGAGGCCCTGTTTGAGTTTCCTGAGCCATACAGCAAACTTCTCTTGGCTCTCTATTTTACATATGGTAATGTAAGTTTTCATGTTACTCTCTCCATACACCTCACCCTCTCCTCCCCTCTCCCCATGTTTGTAAGTTTATTCTCTATGTCTGTTTCTCCACTGATAATTTTTTTTACCCAGTCAATGTTTTGAGTTTTGTGACAATTTTAGTTACGTTAACATCATTCACATACTGTTTCTTTTGACTTGAAAATTTCTCTGAATTCCCCAAACTTGCACTTTCTCTTAAGAACACAACCCAGATCATATAAAAGGAACATGGTGGTAGTATTTGCAGAATTAGCTCCAGAATGACTGTTTAAAAGTATTTATTTCTTCTCTGTTCTATCAGCCATTAAGTATTGGTAAATTCTGGAGTGAGGGATAACACTCTATATAGTAGTTGATTATTTGCTCTGAGATCTAGTCCTGGCTTTCCTTTTGAATTACACTCTAAAATGCATCTGTGGTTTTAAGACAAGCTTCCTGAATTTGGCTTCACGTTGAATTAGATCTCAGAATCTTCCCACATACATGCTTTTTCCTGCTTGTACATCCTTATAACATGTACCTTTATAGGTCATTTGAAAAGGTGAATTTGGGAATACTAGTCATGTTAGAGGCTTTTTAAAATTGCTTTGTTAAATTTAGTGGTCTAATTTAGAGATCTTGGTTTATAAATTGGAGCTAATTTCTATAAAGAGAAATATAAGTTAGAAACCTCTAGTAGTTTGAACAAGGAAGTATATATCTAAAGAGGGAAAATGTTTATGGAAGTTACTTTATTTCTATATCTTAATAATTGTCAATGGCTAGGCAAAGTTGAAATCTTGAAACATGAATAAGTGTTAAGAGTTTTCATAATGATGTGAAAATTACCATATAGGCTTTCATGTTCCATAGTGTTCACATTTAGAATAGAAATGTCAGTTTACCTTGGAAACAAACTTCTTATTTTGAATTTTTAGTAAATTATTCTGAAGTACCCTTTAAAAGTATAGTTCAGTAATTCTCTTTTTAATAGAATGATATGTGCCAGGCACTCTACAAGTACTTTACCTGGATTATTTCATGTAATCCTCGTTAAACAATCGATGGAGTAGATACTTTTCTAAGTGTAAAGAAGGAATAACAGATTTAGAGAAGTTAGCTAACATACCCAGTATTGAATAGTTGATAGAAGGTAGATCGAGATTTGGAAAAGCACATACTTAGAACCATACTACCAGACTACCTCTCACTTTGAGAGAAGCCTGCTTATAAAATATTTTAATATATAAATAAATATATATAATATTATAAAGCAGTTCCTGCTAAGTCACTTCAGTCGTGTCCAACTCTGTGCGATCCCACAGATGGCAGCCCAGCAGGCTCCCCCGTCCCTGGGATTCTCCAGGCAAGAACACTGGAGTGGGTTGCCACTTCCTTCTCCAATGCATGAAAGTGAAAAGTGAAAGTGAAGTCACTCAGTCGTGTCCAACCCTCAGCGACCCCACGGACTGCAGCCTTCCAGGCTCCTCTGTCCATAGGATTTTCCAGGCAAGAGTACTGGAGTGGGGTGCCATTGGCTTTACATATTTTTAAATTTTCTGTCAGTCTCTCCAGTTATACTTTCATAGAACAGAAACCTTAAATCAATAAACAAATACCTGTGTGCTTTCTTTTTTTCTGTAAGGAAAAATAGATTATTAAACTGCTGTTTTTAACACAGTGTCAAGGCTCAACCCATGGGAATGAGATCAAATGGAACTGTTAAGAACATCACTTAGGACTTGGAGGGTAACTTATGCTAGGCTACAATTAAAAACCCATCTGGTGAATGTCTTCGAATAATGTTGTCATTGCCACCAGCAGTCTTTTTCAGATTTTTATTTTTAGTTATTCTGAGCCTGTGGTGCATGCTTTTGAGTAGCCTTAATTATGGTTACTACAAATAGAAGTTAGTGAGCCAATTTTGAATAAAATCAAGTGGTATTTTTAAGTAAAAGTTGTTCTATAAAGTAACAAAACTGATTTTCTTGAATATATTGATGTGATCTGTTTCTAAAGGACTGTCAAAAATGTTTGAATGATTTCTGGATTCTCACGGGAGGAAAGGAGTATGATTTTTAAAAATCAGGTCAGCGTGTCATGTTGATCTTGAGTAGGGAGCTATAAATGAGAAGTTTCAGAACCCTGGTGCAATGACAAGTCTGCTTCATTATTTCTTGGTTGTTACTGACATGTTTGCCAAAAACTTAGACCATTTCCTCTATGACTTGCAGTGTTCTGAATGGATAAAAATCAAAAGGAGGGCAGCAGAAGTTAGATCTTTAACCTTATTGTTGTTCTTCTCTTGTGTTAAAAGATAACTTAGTGCTTAAAAAAGTAACTACGAATATTAGTTAAAATGACTACAGATATCAGTTGATTTCACTTTTTCAAATTTATACATCATTCCTTTGTAGTAGTATTTCTCAAAGATGGTCAGCAAAACTGCGGATTCACCCAGGTAAGGTGTCTACAGTGTAGTTTCCTGAGGGCTGTCAAAGCCCCACTCCCTGCATTGGGTTGGCCTGGTGTAGAGCCCAGGAATCTGCTTTTCAAACAGGCAGCCAGGGCCTTATTAAGTATACAGATCATTGGTTCTGTTATAGGCTGCATAGTTTTCAGGCATTAGAATCAGAGATTTGGTTTGAATTCTAGGTCTTTGGTTAAGTTTTTTGTTTTGCTTTTTTTAAACTTTCAGCTTTAATTTCCTCATTTGTAAATATCTACTTGATTGTGTTCTTTTTCCCTAACAACCTTGAAAAGTATCCAGTAATAATAGTCAAATTTTCTGCTTTTAATTTATTAATAAGACCAAGTTATTTTGGTAAGTGCTCTAAAATAATTTACCTTTGGCATAGGTATTTTTAAATCTAATTACATTGTTTTAACAATTAAAAGTTATACACCATTGTTAACATGTTGTACAAATGAGTTTTATTTCCATGTATGTACTTAAGTTCTGCTGTAAGCAGTTTTAAGTAAGTTATTTTTGTCTGTGAGTAAGCTTTACATTTAAGGTGTGAAAGTTAGCAGTGCTACTTATTAGATTAAAAAATGCTCCCTTTTTGCATGTAGTATGACATTAAAGATTGGCTAAACTAGAACATGCCTCCAGATGAATGTTGTCCTTATTTAAGCATTTTAACCCCAGGAAGCCATGTTTTGAAAGAAGGTTTCAGTGATAGTACTTTGCTTAATACAGTTTGAATCTTATGATTAGTTAGCTTACAAGTTACTTGAAATGTACTTTTACTTTCTTATAACAAACCTGTTGTAAAAATTGTGCTTAATCAATTTCCTTGTAGTTTAATTCCCCAGGTTTTACTCTGTGGTTTGCTAATTGAGAACACAGTTGGATTTTGTTAAAATGTCACATAGTTCAGGATCATCAAAAGCATATACTGAAGGATAGCTCTAAAAGATACCTGAAGAGTATGTAGAGCAATGAAAATGTTACTGGGAAGAAAAAACTTAGGGATATTTAAGGTTTATCTGAGAATATAGACTGTATAACACCAAAGTGTTTCTCTACTCTCAAAGATGCAAAGTAGCTAACTAGAATAGTCTGTCTTACATCTCTACTAGGGTAATAACTTGACTTCAGGTTCTGAGAACAGGAGGGCATGAAGTGTAATTACAGAAAAAAGGACCCTAGTCTCGTCTTTCCATATCTGTATGTAAGCTCATGGCACAGTCTAGATAAAGTCAGCTTTGATATGGTCCTACCTCTCTGCTTCGGATCTTGAGGGATGTCTTGAGCCCTGTTTTAGAATTTTTTTTTTTTAAGCTTCCAGCACTTTTCAAAATATTTCGTGTAGTCTCCTGCAGTCTTCCTCAATGCCAATGCTGGAAAAAGTCAGTGCTTGGACCAGTTTGTAGTGCTTATCTTCAGCCCTTTGACGCCACGGGAGGCAGGGAATGCTGTGTTAGAGATTGCTTTTTAAGAACGCCAAAAACATAATCTTTAAAGTACCTTTTTCTTATCTTTGTATAGAGTTCTTCATTGCCACTTAACTATCCTAAAACACGTGGTCATAGTTGATTTATTACATTTTTTCAAGAGCTTTAGTTATATAAAAGATTTTTCTATTTAATGAGTTGCATGTTTCCAGACATTTGTCAGCCTGTTACATCCCAAACACACCAAAGTTTGAACATGGTACCTGCTTCTTAATGAAAACTTGGTATTTTACAGTGTAAGTTGTGATAGAAGTTTTACAGTGTAAGTTGTGATAGAAGTATGCACACCTAGCTTTCAGAATACCTCAAGTTCTGAAAATATAAGGTAGAGAAGATAATTCTGTATTCCTGAAGGAGGAGAATGCTAGGATACCAGGATAAAATAAGGAGATAGGAAATGCTAGGATACAAGGATAAGGAGATATGGTGTTAAAGCTGAAACTCCAGTATTTTGGCCACCTCATGCAAAGAGTTGACTCATTGGAGAAGACTCTGATGCTGGGAGGGATTGGGGGCAGGAGGAAAAGGGGACGACAGAGGATGAGATGGCTGGATGGCATCACTGACTCGATGAATGTGAGTCTGAGTGACCTCCGAGAGCTGGTGATGGATAGGGAGGCCTGGCGTGCTGCAGTTCATGGGGTCGCAGAGTTGGACACGACTGAGCGACTGATCTGATCTGAGAGTAGACTAGTATGGGTGGAGTGTAGAAGATACATGGTGAGTAATAAACCAAACTAAAGGTGAATAAAGATTTCCAGTTAAATGTGGCAGATTAAGATGCATGTTTTTCTCCACTCCTTAAAACCTCCTAGAAGACAGTAAAAGAATAAAGGCATAAGCCCCTGAGGACAAAAAAAAATGTGGTAGAAGTAAGAACACAGAAGAGAAAACAACAATCTTCTGAAAGGTAAGAAGCTAATGGGTAAATGATGCCAAACTTAGCAGGCTATAGAGCTGAGTGTAAGCCAACAACAAGCAAGTACATTAGTGTTGAAAAACCTTAGGAAGATTCGGATCTTGGATTTACCAGGTACTTTGGAGGTAGGCATATCCATGGGGTGACAGAGTGTTGGACACAGCGATTGAGCACACACACATATGGAAAAAAACTGAGAACAAAAAGATTTATTTATATGAAAGAGCATTTTAATCATTTTTATCACATTCAAGGCTTAAGTCAAGAAAGAGGAAAACATGGTATTTGGGAAATAGGATTCAACACAGGAAATAATGATAGGAGATCCCAGCGTGATATCAATGAAGAGCAAGCTGTCCAGATAAGAATAGGTATCTAGAAAATGTTTTGCAACCCAGATTAGTAGAATACCTGAAATGTCTGAACACAGTGGAGTTTTAACAGCTGTGGCAGAATGGGTGTAATTAATGGTGAAAGTGAAAGTGAAAGTGTTAGTCACTCAGTTGTGTCTGACTTTTTGTGACCCCATGGACTGTAGCCTGCCAGGCTCCTCTGTCCATGGAATTCTCCAGGCAAGAATACTGGAGTGGGTTGCCATTTCCTTCTCCAGGGGATCTTACCGACTCGAGATCAAACCTGGGTCTTCTGCATTGCAGGCAGATTCTTTACCATATGTAAATAGAAAACTAAGCAAGTAGCGACCAAAAAGAAAACTTAAGTACACAATAGAAAACAAAGCTGTGGAAGAGCGGATGTATAATTAAAGCATACTTCATTAGTTAGCTGTGAACAGTTATTAATATTTAGTTAAGATATAAAGACAAAAATACTGACATATACAGACAAGTCTGTTTAATGTGCTTAAGAGCAAGCAAGTTCATCAATCATTGCAAGAGTCTAGAGCCAGGTGATCAATTTAAGTCATGCCTCTGCTTCTTACTTCTTTCCAAATAACTTCTCTGCCTTGTCTGTAAAATGGGGATAGAGTAATATCTATCTCTGTCCTAAGAGGTAAATAATGTTAACACTTAGAGCAGTGCCTTGTGTTAGTAAAGTATAAGGAAGAGGAGGATGGAGGCAGGCAAATGAGCTGTACATGAGGGGTGGGTAGAATAAGTTTGAAGTAAAAATCAATGTAAGCACGTTGCTTAAATGTAAATGTGGAGGTGAACAAAAATAGCTAAAAGTTAAACAGTTGCATCTGGGGGATAGAAATCAGAAGTGTGGTGGGCTGGAACCAGAGGCTGCTTGTCCTCATTGTAAGCCTTGAGTGTAACTTTGAGTTTCGTACACCTGTGGGAAAACTTTAAAAAAGTGGGAAAATCCTTTCTTTTGAACTTGAAGCACAAAGCATTTTATTTTTTATTGTAGAAGTCTAAACTTATGCAGAGGTTGAGAGAAAGTATAATGAACTCATCACCTGTCTTCACTCATTTTGACTTCCTGGCCAATCTTGTTCAATCCCTGCCAGCATCCCCAGGTACCACCACTGGATTATTTTGGAGCAAGTCCCAAATTTTAAGTGTTTTCAACTAGAAATAGCCTTAGCAGCTATGGTGGGCACACTGCTCAGATCTTCAAGACAGAACTTGTTGACCTACAGGGAATGATTGCAGTTAACTGACAACTTTTAATCACAGCACTTTTGAGATCTGTTACAGTGTTTGAGCCAAGGCCACACTCTTTCCTGGTTCATCTTGTTGTTGACTTCTTAAGAGCATTCAACTGAGAAAATAGCTAAATGGATTCTTTTTAAAGTGTGCAGAAGAGAGCTAACATCAAGCCAGAGATTTAGTACTTTTTGAAAGGTCGGTGTGTGGTTGACCTTTGGCTGGTGTTGGGGAGCTAACTTTTAGGAGGATTCTCATTCCTTGTTAAAAATTGTTGACTGTGCATAAGCTCTACAAAAGAAATATGGATTATGCTGAATACCTGCTTCTGAGAGTCTGGAATTTTGGTATGTGCTAGGCATTGAATGCTGATGTGATCAATTCCTAATAAAACTCTTGAGCATTCTTTACTGCACATCCCTGGTAGACAACTTTATAACACATATGTTGTCAGAATTTGTTGCTGAAGGAATTAAGCACATTTCGTGTGACTGCTGGGAATGGACTGCTTGATCTTGTACCTGATTTCCTCCAGACTTGACCTTATGTTTATTTTTTTCCTTTGCTGAATTTGCTTTGTATCCTTTCATTATAGTAAATCATAGCCATGGGAAGAACTGTGTGCTCTTCAGTGAGAATGAGACCTGTGAGTTCCCCAACAAATCACTGAACCTGATGTGGGGACCCCAGCACGTTAAAAAAAAAAAGTCACACCTGAAATTTACAATGATTCCTTAAAATCAAATAACCAGTCAGTATTCAGACTTATTTGTTTTTAAAATATATTCTTGGAATGTACAGATAAGGATAAAATTAAGATTCATCCATTGCATGTTTTTGCTAGGTTAAGTCTCAACCTACAGATCCCCCCTACTTTTTTTTTTTTCCTTATTATTTGTTTATGCAAGTGATAGTTTATTCAGTTTTCCCACAGTTGGGACTTCACTGATTACATTTCTGTTAATGTTAGTTTCCTGAAAGCTTATACAGTCATCCCTTGGTATCCATAGGGCATTGGTTCCAGGACCCTGGTGCATACCAAAATCCATGGATGCTCAAGTTTCTTAAAAAAAAAAAGACTTGGGGGTGTAACCTATACACATCCTCGTGTTTAAATCATGTCTAGATTACTTGTAATACCTAATACGATGTAGATGTTCTGTAAATAGTTGTAAATACTATATAGTAAAAGTGCTCAGTTGTGTCTGACTCTTTGTGTGACCCCATGGACTATATCCCACCAGGCTCCTCTGTCCATGGAATTCTTCAGGCCAGAATACTGGAGTGGGTAGCCGTTCCCTTCTCCCGGGGATCTTCCCAACCCAGGGATTGAACTCACATGTCCTGCATTGCAGGCAGATTCTTTACTGTCTGAGCCACCAGGGAAGCCCAAATACAATGTAAATGCTGTATTGGGACTTCCCTGATGGTCCAGTGGTTAAGACTCTGAGCTCCCAATGGAGGGAGTAGGTTTGATCCCTGGTTGGGGAACTAAGATCCCACATGCTGTGTGTCCAATAAATAAAATAAAACATTTGAAAAAAAAATGCTGTATAAATAGTTGTTGGAACCTGGCAAATTGAACTTCTGCTTTTTGGAACTTTCTGGAATTTTTTTCTGGTTATTTTCCAACCGTGATTGGTTGACTCTATGGATGCAGAACCATCCATATATATGTACCTAGAAGTTTGATGGATTTAAATTTCATCATTTGATAAGGCTAGTTTAGAGATACTATTTATTTACCTATTGCATGACATTGAGAAACGTATAATACCTGCTTCCCCTTTCTTTTTTTGTGGTAAGATTTGGGTGTTGTCAGTCTGCTAAATCCATTGTGAAATTTGCTGCCAGCTTTTAATGGTTTTAGTAGCCATTAACCTTTACCTTTCTAGGTGGTACAGTGGAAGAGAATCTGCCTGCCAATGCAGGAGATGCGGGTTTGATCACTGGACCAGGAAAGACCCCCTGGGAGTAGGAAATGGCAACCTATTCCAGTATTTTTGCCTGGAAAATTCCATGGACAGAGGAACCTGGGGGGGCTGTAGTTCATGGGGTCACAAAGAGTTGGACACGACTGAGTGACTGAGCACCCACACAACCTTTACCTAGAGTTGCTATGTAATGAAATATGGTAACAATGGTAATATTTCTCTTTCCTTCATTTGTTAGCTATATAGCTCTTTGATAAAGAACTTTCCTTAACAGTTGATTCATATATGGAAGGTAGAATAAACTGACAATTGTTGAACTTTTTCAGTGTTCATAGTGAGTAAATTCCCTAGCATCCTCCAAAGGATCCTCCAAGGTCAGTGAGATTTTTACTAAGTATCATGTGAACTAATGGATTTTAATACTTGCTTTAATCTAACTCAGCTCTTTGTGGTGCCCAAGTTGTCTCATCTCTGGCCTGTGGAAGCTCCTTCAAGTTGAACCTGACTTAATGAGGATTTCTTTATACTCAGGTACAACAGGATGTCCCAAGCTCTGCTGTTTCCTGCCGAGGACTGGATTCAGCCATTTCTTTAAGGAGCTTTGGTTCTTTAGAGTGTATAGTCAGCTGTTCATTGATACTCGCTTTGATCGTGTTTTTAGGTCTTCACATTGGAAACAGCTAAGAAATGTTTGTATTGATACTTCCAATTAATTTTAGAGTTGAAGGGCTATCATTTAATCTTTTATTTTTTCTGTTACCCGAGAATCATAGTTCTGATAATGTCAGCATTACTTTGCTGTATTCTACTCATATGATGGTTTTAGACTAACAGTGCTACTATTGCAAACAATATTAGTGAAAAGTTGGTGTATTTTTTATTTCTTCTTAGTAGATAAGTATCACTCCACTAGGAATATAGAGTTAATTTAGTATATTTTCAAGTCACTTAAGAGTTTGTATTTAAGCCACTTTTTTCATTTTGCTTTTGATTTTTAGTGATTTATCACATTTTATAAATTTATGATCATGTGAAACATTACATGGTTCTAAAGGAAAAACGTCAATAAGTACATTAAGAAAAACAGTATCCATCTTGGTTCCTTCTAGCCTATTTCTTATCTCTTTTGTGGTAAATAGTTTTGGTTTATCCTTTTACGTCAAAATATAAGTATTTGAGTGTGATTACATGTGTACTCACACATATATACACACTTATATATGTACATAATATAAGTCAATCATGTCCAACTCTTTTGCAACCCCATGGACTGTAGCCCACCAGCCTCCTCTGTCCATGAAATTTTCCAGGCAAGAACACTGAAATGGGTATCCATTTCCTCCTCCAGGGGATCTTCCCAACCCTGGGATCAAACTCATGTCTCCCGCATTGGCAGGTGGATTCTTTACCACAGCGCCACCTGGGAAGCTATTCTCCAGGCACAAATACTGGAATGGGTTGTCATGCCCTCCTCCACGGGATTTTCCTAACCCAGGGATTCAACCCGAGTCTCCTGTATCTCCTGAATTGGCAGGCAGGTTCTTTACCACTAACATGGCATGGGAAGCCCATGTACAAATATATTTATTTCAACACATGCTTAATAGTTAGAAGGTAAATATTGTTTGCATCTTGGGTTTTTTGAGTTAATATATCTCTTCATATATATGTATCATTCCAGCAAATGTCATATTCCTTTCCATTATATAATTGTATCATGTAGTAGGTAGTTTCCTATTGTGGAGATTTGGTTATTTCTAGTCCTGCTGTTACAGATAGTGCAGGCTTGTGTATGTGTCTTTTCATGGGGTGTTTTGCTTCTTATGTTTGGGACAGATTCCTAGAGTAGATAGAATTCCTGGATCAAAAGGTAAATACATAGGCAGTTTTGCTGGGTATTGCCAAATTCCCCTCTTCAAGGAGACCATACCAGTTTGTATTCCCATCAGCAGTGTTTGAGAATGCCTGTTTTTCTACAGCCTATGAACACATTGTTATCAGGCTTCACAAAATGTTTTTAAGTAGATCTGTGTTTTAGAATCTTTGGCAAAAGTATGGTGGCGTCTTAAGGAGTCTAAAACAGGGAGATGAATTGGCCTGGACAGCCTCAGAGAAATGCAGGCCTTTACTGAGGATACAGAGTTACATTAAAGAAGCGTTGACAGTATGCATAAGGAGAACTTAGTAATGATGGAGAAATTGGGGGTAACTTCAATTTCTGGGAGTAGGAAAAATTACTGTAAAGAATACTGAGCATCAGCAGATTAAAGGATGGGGGAATTTCTTGAATTTGAAGTGTTCCTGAAATACATGTTAGAGATGCAATTGGATATATGAACCTGAAGAGAAATTTGGGTTAGAATAGAGCATTTGAGTCATCCCTGTGTGATGTTAAGATACGTGTAAATGAAGATGCTGAGGAAAAGAATAAAAGCGATTACGGAGCCTCAGTGTGTTCTTGACTTTGGTAAAAATAGTTTTATGGGTCCTTTCTGTGTCTTCTTACTTAGCAGCTGATTTAACACCTCTGGGTGGCATTAGAAAAAGTATACTTCATTTTCATGACTTTTACACACTATACATAAAGATTGTGTATTCATATGCTCTACAATGTAATTCTGTTCTGAAGTCATACAAACTTAGTTTTGTATGAAGTTTTTGTATGAAACTTATGTTTCAGGGCAAACATAGCTTAAATTCCTTTGATGTAGGGAGTGGTTTATTTTGACTCATCTCCAGTAAACATGATTTTATATATGATTTTAAAACTTTTGTTTAAAATATTTCCATTCTTGGTATCTAACTTTGGCAATCATAGGCAAATGGAGAGTTCTTGCTGGTGAAATACCCTTTTTTTCCCTATATTAATCATACAGGAGTATATGATAATGTCAGAATGTAAAAATCATGTTACAGCTGAGAAGAGGATCTCATATAAAAGAATAGTTTTCTATCATTTATGGCCTTAAGACTATTGAGTCAGGAAACACATTCACTACTTCAGAATTAGAAAAGCCCTAAAATAGCTAGTTAAAAGTCTTCACCATTTTAGTTTTCAAAACAACCATATGGGCTAGTTAGTTAACCATTAGGTATTTACACATGAGAGATAGTCATGTGTAAACTAAACACAGGTAAAGCTAAAACAGTGAAGTTTGGTAACTTTCCCAAGGATACACAGTAGTAGGAAGCTAAAATGGAATTTAAACCCAGGCAGGTTGAAAATATAATATATTTTGAGTGAAGAGACAGGATGATAAAGGATTCAAAACCTTATGTCAGTTGAAGGAAATTCATTTATAATGTTTTATACTTAAAGGGTGGCAGGGTGACCAACTTAGACTATCTAGGATTAGGTCTTTAGTGGAGACAGTGTGTAGATTTCTTCTTGGCACTTAAGCTGTGGAACTCATTGTGTTTATCTTTGGTCCAGTATCAAGTATATTCTCTTGCCTATGTCAGAGCTATGTGAAAACAAAATGACTTTTTTTAGAATTAGAGCTGCCCTCTTCTCACTCACTGTCCAAGCAGAGGTTGCTTGGAGGCATGTGGTAAAGGGGCATTGTAGCACTGAGGGTGAATGGACCAATCCTTTTTAAGGCCCCTTTCGAGTCTGAGATTTTTTTTTCTTTTTTCTTCTCTGCATAACTAAAATTTGAAGAAGTTTGATTAAACTGAGTGATTAGCTAAAATCCCACCAGGATTAATATCCATTTATTATAAATAAGTTAGACATACTGTGAGAGTCCTAGGCCTGCATAGTACTTGTTTGATTTGGAAGAACTGAGACAAGCTGCTAGAGCTGCTTCCAACTTCAGGCTCACTTACATTTTGAGTAGGCTATTCAATTGGTTAAGGGTTAATGGTCTCTTCCCTTAGTTATCTTGTTAATGCCATCGCAAAATGCTGTGATATTTAACTATTCTTGTGTTTCTAGATAGCATAGTAGCTTATCAAACTTGAGTATGCTTGAGAATTGCTGAGAGGATTTGTGAAAATAGACCACTGGGCCTCACTCCCAGAGTTTGAGTCAGATCAGAAGTGGAGTTAGGAGTTTGCATTTATAGCATGTTGCCAAATGGAACCACTGCTTTGAGAACAACTGCTATAGTAGTTTGACCTACCCCAGGAGATTGAGTTTTCCAAGAGCAGGAACCAGAAATTACTTGTTTCCTTATCCCTCTACTAGCAAGCAATACATAAAGACAACAGATCTTATTAATGTTATAGAAACCACTATGGACAGTTACATTGCTGTTTTTGCCTGTGGATACCAGATGTTAGGCCCCAAGTAGAGGAACCTTCTTTTAAGTTCAAGTCAGGTTTAGGTTTGTTAAACCTTTAGAAATTCAAGTAAGATCAAGATTCTACTGGAATTCTTTCGCATGGGCTTCCCAGGTGGCGCTAGTGGTAAAGAACCTGCCCGCCAGTGCCGGAGACTTTAGAGACGTGGGTTCGATCCCTGGGTCAGGCAGATCCCTGGAGGAGGGCATGTCTCTCCAGGATTCTTGCGTGGAGAATCCCATGGACAGAGGAACCTGATGGGCTACAGTCTAGAGGGTCGCACAGAGTCAGACATGACTGAAGCAACTTAGCACTCATGCATATTCTTATTATGCATAAAGCAAATGGCAGAGCTGGATAAACTAGTTCCAAGTTCAAGAAGAGATCAGCATCTAGTCTTACAAAAGTAATTTTTAAATGTGGGTTAAGAAAATGTAGAAAAGAAGAACTTGGTTTTTTTACCTACCCCTACTCATCATTCCCCATCACCTCCCTCCCCAAGCTAATTAAGAATGACTTACTAAGATTTTAACAAGACTTGTTTATTCTGGCATTTAAAATCAGAAATAAATATAATTTAAGTGCCATTAAGAATAAAATTATTAGGCTTTTATACATATTGCGTATAATTTTAGTCTTCCATGCTGATAATCATAAACATAAGCAGTGTTCTGTGATTCTTTTTCCTCAGATACCCGGAAAGTGGTACTGTAGAAATAAATGTCAAGGATCTTCGACCACGAGCTAGAACCACTTTGAGATGGAATGAACTAAATGTTGGTGATGTGGTAATGGTTAATTACAATGTAGAAAGTCCTAGTAATAGAGGATTTTGGTTTGATGCAGAAATCACTACATTGAAGACAATCTCAAGGACCAAAAAAGAACTTCGTGTAACTGTTTTCTTGGGGTAAGATTCTCTTCACTGATGCCATTTAACTACTGAATTAAGAAATGTAATTTTTAAGTGTTAAGCACATGTTCTTTAATTTAAAAAAAGATGGAATCCATGAAAGATGGAAATTTCCATACTAGAGGAAAACTTTTTAATAAATTTCTTGAATTTTTTTATTAAGAATGACCCTTAAATCTCCATTGCTACTTTAAGGCTGGAGGTATTATTTGAAAGCACCTTGGAAATAATTGAACATGTTATTAGAGAAATTTTTGTCTACTGTACAGGATTCTACTAGGCTAAACCAATAATATAGAGATGTGTTTCAATACCTATGTTTCCTCTGAAGATCTCTTGATAGAATAGAAATGACTGTCTACCTAGCCAGCTGTCTGCTGGGCTTGAAAGACTAGCAAAAATTTTCCTTTATAGTAATTTTATTTAACTTAGGAACTTAAAACCACCTTTGAAAAGAATTCAAAACATAAAATGTCACCCAAGATTTCATATCACTCAGATACTTCCATTGTTAATTCTTTAAGAAATACTTTTATATGTTTCCTTCAAGTGATACAAGTACTATGCATTGTTTCAAAGCTACCTTTTTACACTTGGAAAAATGTTGTCAACACTGTTTTGTGTTCAGTTCTGAATAAAATGTATTTGAGAAGTAGTCACTAATTTACTTTTTTAAAAAAGTCTGCCAAATCTTTATCATGATGCTTAAGTAAAAACCTTGTGTATGCACTTTTGTGCATTTTTCTTTAGAATGAATTCTTAAAAGTACATTTGTTGTGTTGAGCATTGCGGATACTAGAACGACCCTGACAGTTTTCTTTTACTTAAGAGAAGCAGCCAAATTAACATACTTGTTAAGTTCTGGTTAACTGATTACACATGGTACATATATATAAGGGATATGTATATATCTAGTTTAATATTGAGGTGACAAATCTAAGATTAAGCATCTGCTTATGATGAGTAATGTAATACAGAAGTTGGTAAACTGTGGCCCATTGGCTACCTGTTTTATGAAAAGAAATTTTTATTGGAACACAGCAATGCCCATTTATGTTTTAGCTAAAACTGGCTTTTTTATCTGTGTATTCAACAGCATTGTTGAGTGGCTGCAAAAATGAACCTTACAGAATTTTAAACTACTTACTCTCTGACCCTTCATGGAAAAAGTCTGCTGACTCCTAAGATAAAGAAAAAGATTGTGAGCTTTTATTTTAGAAAACCATTTCAGAACTTTGTGCAAACACAAGTGTGATTCTGTTGTCAGGCTAAGGATCTAATAACGCAATTAATAGATTTCTAAGTAGCTTGAAATTCTGACATGGATACAAATCATGAAGGAAAGGAGAAAGCATCTACATAAATTAGTTATATAGAGATTCTTATAATGTACGTAGGTATAGGAGCATGTATATACAGCAATACTCGTAACATTGAGCTAAAAAAGCTTGCTATTTAAAATGTTTTCCTGAGTAATTCTGAGGTATAGTTAAAGAGTGGAGCACTCTGGCTTTAGGGACTAGAGAAAAGATTGAATGGAAATTACAGGTAGGCAAATATTGACTCATGAGAAAATGGTGGTATTTGAGGGCTGTCTCAAAATAAAACACACTGTCCTATAAAGGCTTACGTTTGCTGTCATTTAGGTTTTTACTAGACTTGTTAAGGATACAGGAGCCAAGAAAGGAGTCACTTTGGCTTGTGGATGGCAATTTTTTTTCATTGTTAGAAATCTTTTCCCTTCACTGGAAGGAGTTTGGTGCTGTTACAGACAGTGCTTCCATGACATTATACTTCTGTCCTGGTGCTTATATGTGTTAGTTTCTGTTAGGTGAGTCTTGTCTAGAAGAAGAATCACTTGATTGTAAAACTTGTGCATCTCTAACTTTAGTAGATAGAACCAAATATTTAAGTGGTTATACCAGATTCCACTTCGACCATAGTAAGTTCAAATTGCTCTGCATTCTTCACCACACTTAATTTTGTCAGACTTGAGTTTTTGGTACTCAGATGAGTTTCTAATAATACACTATTGTGGTGTTAATTTACGTTTCCCTGACTATTAATGAGATTGAGAACTGTATGTTTATTGGCTATTTGGATATCTCTTTTAAGAATCCTGTTTCAAGCATTAAGGATCCTGTTTCAAGCATTGGTGTATGTTGTAGTTAATTAGATAGTCTCTCATTGAATTTTTAGGAGTTCTAGTTATGGTGACTTGACCATTTCAGTTATATGAGGAGAAAATACCTACTTCAGTTCTGTGGCTGATCTTTTTTCCCTATGTTTGAATAGTAGTCTTAATTTTAGGTGGTCGAATTTATCAAAAATTTCCCCTAATGCTTATACTTTCTGTGTCTTGATTTAAGAAACCTTCTGAGGGTTGGTCAGGGTGGGAGATGCGTGAGAGTGGTTAAAAGGTACAAACTTCCAGTTATATGATATATAAGTTCTAGGGATATAATGTACAGCATGGTGACTATAGTTAATAATGTACTGTATATTTGAACGGGGAAGGCAATGGCACCCCACCCCAGTACTTTTGCCTGGAAAATCCCATGGACGGAGGATCCTGGCAGGCTCCAGTCCCTGCTTAGAGAGTAGATCTTAAAAATTTTCATCACAAGGAAAAAATTTATAACTGTGGGGTATTGGATGTTAACTAATCTTTTTGTAGTAAACACTTTACTGTATATCAAGTCATTATGTTGTACACCTTCAGTTCAGTTCAGTAGCTCAGTCGTGGCCGACTCTTTATGATCCCATGGACTGCAGTACACCAGGCCTCCCTGTCCATCACCAACTCCCGGAGTTTACTCAGACTCATGTCCATTGAGTCTGTGATGAGACATCCAACCATCTCATTCTCTGTCATCCCCTTCTTCCACCTTCAATCTTTCTCAGCATCAGGGTCTTTTCAAATGAATCAGTTCTTCGCATCAGGTGACCAAAGTGTTGGAGTTTCAGCTTCAACATCAGTCCTTCCTATGAATATTCAGGACTGATTTCCTTTAGGATGGACTGATTGGATCTCCTTGCTGTCCAAGGGACTCTCGAGTCTTCTCCAACACCACAGTTCAAAAGCATCAATTCTTCGGTGCTTAGCTTTCTTCATAGTCCAACTCTCACATCTGTACATGACTACTGGAAAAGCTTCATGTCTAGCTTTGACTAGATAGACCTTTATTGGCAAAGTAATATGTCTGCTTTTTAATAATCTATCTAGGTTGGTCATAACTTTTCCAAGGAGCAAGCATCTTTTAATTTCATGACTGCAGTCACCATCTGCAGTGATTTTGGAGCCCCCAAAATAAAGTCTGTCACTATTTCCACTGTTTCCCCATCTCTTTGCCATGAAGTGATGGGACCAGATGCCATGATCTTCGTTTTCTGAATGTTGAGCTTTAAGCCAACTTTTTCACTCTCCTCTTTCACTTTCATCAAGAGGCTTTTTAGTTCCTCTTCACTTTCTGGCATAAGGGTGGTGTTATCTGCATATCTGAGGTTATTGTTATTTCTCCCAGCAATCTTGATTCCAGCTTGTGTTTCATCTAGCCCAGCGTTTCTCATGATGTACTCTGCATATAAGTTAAATAAGCAGGGTGACAATATACAGCCTTGACATACTCCTTTCCCTATCTGGAAGAAGTCTGTCGTTCCATGTCCAGTTCTACCTGTTGCTTCTTGACCTGCATACAGATTTCTCAGGAGGCAGGTCAGGTGGTCTGGTACACCTTAGACTTAAACAATTGTATGTCAGTTATATCTCAGTAAAACATGAAGTGGAACAGAGGGGAGAAACTTCTCCCTACTCACAGAACATAAAGATATTCTCCATTATTACCTTATAAAAGCTTAATACCAGCTTTCTTTAGCTCTTTAATCAACTTGAAGTAGGTTTTTTGGTACAATGTGAGGTAAACATTAGACTTGCCTTAATACATGTGAATAATCATTTTTCCTGGCATCATCATTTAAAAGGCCATTCATCCATCTAATCTCTATTTTGTATCATTGGTTTGTTTTGTATATCCTTACATAAGTTTCATACTTTCATAATACGACAGAACATTCTAGTCATCTTGGTAACATCTACATAAAAACCATTAGGAATTTGATAGGTACAGGATTAAATCTAATCTGAGTGTGATTTCTTTGCATTTATTTAGGCCTTTAGTATGATTTTGTCATGTTTTTATTAGGTTAGGCATGTGCGCTCAGTAGTGTCTGACTCTGTGATCCCATGGACTGTAGCCACCCCCAGGCTCCTCTGTCCATGAGATTCTCTGAGCAAGAATAATGGAATAGGTTGCCATTTCCTTCTCAAGGGGATTTTCCCAACCCAGGGATTGAACCCAGGTCCCTGTGTCTTCTGCATTGGTAGGTGGATTCTTTACCCCTGGTGCCACCTGGGAAGCCCTTTTTATTAGATTGGACCATATGAAATGTTTTTATAGATTCAAAATATTTGAATGTAGCCTGGTAGAATTCTCTCCAGAGGTCTGATCTTATGTGTCTTTTATTCTTACTTAGCCTCAGGTACCACTTGTTGTTATAAGTAAATAAATTTCATTTTTCTTTCTTACTGGTATGTAAATAACCTTTGATTTTGGATCCATTAGCTTTACTAGAGTTATTAATTTTAATTTACATGTAGGTTGTTTTGGGGTTTTTATGACTGTAATCATAGTCTGTGGATTATGTTTGTGTTAGTCACTCAGTCGTGTCTGACTCTTTGCGATCCCACAGACTATAGCTTGCCAGGCTCCTCTGTCCATGAAATTTCCCAGGAAAGAATACTGGAGTGGTTTTGCCATTCCCTTCTCCATGAATTACATTTATGTGTTCTTTTTCCTTTGATCTCTAACTTTGTCTTCATTCACTAGTTGCCACTTGGTTGTTAGAAGGACGTGGTGAGAGTAGGTATCTTTTTCCACCCTGATTGCCAAGAAAAACTTTGTTGAACATTTTACCAGTACTTATAATGTTTGACAGGTATTTTGTAGGTATGCTTTCCTAAATTTGGCTTGACAGTATTTTGTGTAGAATTTTTCCATTTGCGTTAGTGAGTGAAATCTGTATATTATCTTTCCTATCTGGCTATCCTTTACAAATTATGTTGATTTTATAAAAATAGTGTGCTGTAATATTTTTCTATTTTATGGTAGAATTTTGTGTCCTTTTCTTGAATGTTTATTAGAACTTCTCAGTTAAGGTCTTTGGGGCTGAGTTTTCTTTGTACAAAGTTGTTTTTTTTTTCTTTTCCTGTAATGATTATATAGAACTATAAGGTGCAAAGGAAGAAGCAAATAGAGGACATAATTTTTAATCTGCCTTGGAGATTTGATAAGGGAACTTGGAGTTAAAGTTCATTATTGTTTCTAATTTTTAATGTGAGTACCAAAAGGTGAATATGCTTAAACTATGTAGTTAACACATTCTATTTTTCACTTGTCATTTCTGTTTCTATTTGAGCTTTGAAGAAAATAGAAGTCTAGGGTTTAAATCCATTTTTCAAACTTTTGTTCACTTACTCTTGTTTACTTAATACTATATAAAATTATCCTAGATTAGAGTTTCCTAAGTAGAATTTGAATCCTATAGCCAAAAAAAAAAAAATTAACCTCATACTATGAATATACTTACCATATTTTGCATCTTTTTTATAGGGTTTCATTTACTAAATTTTATCTATACTTGTTTATCATAAAATCTCTAGTGATTTTATCATTGAATGTACCATTTTTACAGAATATAAACTTGATGTCCACATCAAGTTATAAATCAAAGTTCACTGTATTCCAACCGTATTGGCCTCCTTACATTGCTTAATCATACAAACATCCTCCTGTTTCAGAGCCTTTGCCCTTGACCATTTCCTCTTACTGGTCTACTCCACACTGGTATTCATTTGACTGGCTTTGTCTTTTGTTTTATTTCTTTATTCAAACATCACTTTGAAAGACAACTTTCTTGATCATGCTATGTAAAATCATACACACCCAGCATGGGTTACTTAAATTCTCCTTTAGTCTAACTGAATTTCTTTATGATACTGATTATCACCTGACATTTATTATTCTCTCTTGCCCTACTTGTATTAGTTTCCTATTATTGCTGTAACAAATTACCACAGACTTTAGTGGCTTAAATTGGAGAAGGCAATGGCAACCCACTCCAGTACTCTTGCCTGGAAAATCCCATGGATAGAGGACCCTGGTAGGCTGCAGTCCATGGGGTTGCAAAGAGTCGGACATGACTGAGTGACTTCACTTTCATGCATTGGCAACCCACTCCAGTGTTCTTGCCTGGAGAATCCTAGGGATGACGGAGCCTGGTGGGCTGACATCTGTGGCGTCACACAGAGTCAGACATGACTGAAGCAACTTAGCAGCAGCCGCAGTGGCTTAAATAATACAACTTATTATTTTACAGTTCTGTAAGGCAGAAGACTTACAAATTTCACTGAGCTAAAAGTATCAGCAGAGGGTTGTGTTCCGTTTTGGACCCTCTGAAAAAAAATATAGTTCCTTGCCTTTTTAAGATTTTAGGGATTTCCCAGTTCCTTGGCCTATGGCCTACTTCCTCCATTTTTAAAGCCAACAAAGTTGTATCTTTGACTATTCATTTTTAGTCACATCTTCCTTCAGGCTCTTTCTTCCCTCTTCTACTTTCAAGATCCCCCATGATTACCTTTGGTCTATCTATATAATCCTATTTAAAGGTTATTAACTTCATAATGTCTGCAGAGTCCCTTTTGCCATGTAAGATAATATATTCATAGGTTCCTGGGCTGATAACAGATATCTTTGGGGCATATTGTTTTGCTAGTCATACCACTAGAGTGTTAATGCTTTGATTTTTATTTTCCTTGCTGTTTGCTGCTGTGTGTCAGACCCTGTTGTAAGAACTAGTTAAAATAAATATTCAGGAAATATAGTATTTCATAGAATCTGAAATTAACTTTTCTGTATTTTAACATCTATGAAATTAGGGTGTATCTTAAAATTGCTCTTGGACTGACTAAAGTTGGGTTCTTTCAGATGCTTGATTTTACTTCTACTAGTTACCTTGAAGTGCCATCTAACTTGAAGTTAAATTTTCTATATCTAGAAATAGGACTAAAGGAGAAAGTATAATATGTAATGGCTTTATAGATAGGATGTAACAGCTTTATGGTCTGACACTATAGCTATAACTGTAATACATGGAAGAAATATACAAAGAAATTTTAAAGTATTTTCTATAATCCTAATGATAACTGGTGAAACTGCCTTATGTGTAACGTGGAATAAAGCAAAGAAGTACTTGTAACATTCTCATTTAGGCATCCCTGGTGTCTTTGAGAACTAGGATTTTCTGATTGTGAAAGAAAAGAGAAACAGATAAATAATTGCTTTGTCAAAGCAAACTTACCCTTCAGTCCTGAATTTGAACAGAAAGTGTTTGCATGATCTCATGAGGTATCTTGTATATGTATTAATGTGTATGTCTCAATTTTGTAGGTTTGTCCACTGAAAAGACCTGAAAATAGCAATCAGTCCAGTTGCAGTAAGCTTTTTAGTGCCTAAATTGTGGTCTTGAAATAACCATTTCCACCTAAAAGATGGCTTCCCAGATAGCTCAGCTGGTAAAAAATCCACCTGCAATGCAGGAGACCCTGGTTTGATTCCTGGCTTGGGAAGTTCCCCTGTGAAGGGATAGGCTTACCCATTGCAGTATTCTTGGGCTTCCCTGGTGGCTCAGACAGTAAAGAATCTGCCTGGAATGCAGGAGACCTGGGTTCAGTCCCTGGGTTGGGAAGATCCCATGGAGGAGGGCATGGCAACCCACTCCAGTATTCTTAACTGGAGAAGCCCCATGGACAAAGGAGCCTGGCAGGCTACAGTCCATGAGGTCGCAAAGAGTCAGACATGACTGAGCGACTTAAGTGCGCGTGCGTGCACACACACGCACGCACACACACACCTAAAAAACCAGGCTTCATTGGAGATAAGACGACAGGCTACAGGCAGAAATGTACAAGAAGAACTAGGGACATCTTGTCTTGCAGATAACAAGGAAGCCCACAAAGACTGCTAAACTCTTGTCAGAAAGATTTGAGAGTCAACTGGCTGAAGATGAGACAATTTGACCATCATTAAGGCAAATAATAACTAAAGTGGATTGAAACACCTCAAATATGTAAGCTCATAGTAATATGGAAGCTGATTGGTCACCTACATAGAATGTTTGAGAGCTTTTTTTTTTTTTTAACTGCTAAAGAAAGTATTCCATTTGTATTTGTTATATGAGCTATACCACTGAGTTACCAGATAATTGATGTGGTCATATTTCTCTTTATGGAATTTTTCAGCAAATAAGTGAAAAGGGAGTGAAAGAACTAGAATATCAACATTATCTAATCCCCAGTGAATTAATCTAGTCATTGAGCATCTGTGGCTGCTATCATCATAGGAAAAGACAACTAAATAATTAGGTGCTTACTGATGAAAATAGACCTGTAGATGATTTCACTCAAAAAATGAACCTATTTGAGTAAACATTGAGAGGAAGGGTCAGTGGTTTTATTCTGTAAAGAGCCAGATAGTGAATAGTTTAACCTTTGGCCTCCAGATGGTCTCTGTCACAACTCAACTCTGCTGCTGTAGCATGAAACCAGCCATAGAGAATACATAAACAAATAGGCATAGCTGTATTCCAGTAAAACTGGAACACATTTTTAAAAACATGCCTCAAAGCCACGGTTTTTGACCTTTTCACCAGACCAACTACTGATTTACTGGAAACGCAAATGACAGAAAAAAACTAAAATGAACTTAGGGAATTCAGATATCAAAATCAAAACCATGGGAAACTGTAGGACAAATGGTGGGGGTTCGTCAACAAGTTATAAGGGAAAAGATGGGGAATTTAGTTTTTGAAACACAGAACTATATCATATACTTAGGAAGACAGGTGAGAAGATTGAAGAAAATTAAGGTAAAGGTGACTCGTGGGAGGGAGTGAAGAGGTTTTGACTTGGAGGGGGGATGTGAAGTGCTGAGGGAGTTGATAGTCCTGTCTCTTGTTGATTACAAGGATATGTGCCTTTTGATTGGCTAAACTATACATCTATCTATAAATTTTCTGCATTTGTTTGCAGTCTACATTAGAAGTTTTAAAAGAAAGGTGAAATATTTGAAAAAGTCACCGAGCAAATAGTAACCAAAAAACCAAAAGTACACTTGTGATACAAAATGCGTTAGTAGAGATAGAAAGACATTTCATAAGAACATTTAAGTATTCTTAGTCTGTATGTACCCAATAATATATCTTCAAAAATATAAAGCAAAATTTGATCGATTAAAAGGAGAATTATATAAATCTATATTTATGGCAAGAAACTTTGAAGTATATGCAAATAGCTATAAATATGTCTGTGAAAAGTATGGCTTAGTATTTGAAAGACTTTTCTTTGTAATGAGGTCATCTGTTTACTCAGAAACATGCATATTTATTGGAAATATGTTCAAATATTGTTTTAATTGGTAGTATCATTTTACCTTATCTTTAAATTTACAAGATAGGTGTCTTCTCACCAAATGATCTAAGTCTTGATTTTTTTCCCTAATATTAAAGTTATATTTTAACTTCAAATATTAATCACTGGACTTTTCCTACTGTTGGAAACAATAATTCAGTGATTAGAATAGCTATTACCCCATTTTTAGTAGTGTTCAGTGAGTTTTGAAACTGACTTTTAATTACTATTTGCATATGGTTTAGATTTTGCTAACCTTTCTTCCTTTTTTAAACAGGGGTTCCGAAGGAAAATTAAATGACTGTCAGATAAGATTCATAAATGAAATCTTCAAGATCGAGAAACCTGGAGCCCATCCTCTTTCATTGGCAGATGGAAAGTTTTTAAGTATGGATCTTTCTTATGGGCCGAGACTGCATGTATTGTTCAGGATTGCCGTTTTGACTGGCCAGGGAATGACTTTTGAGGAAATACAAAACTAAAAACCGTACAAATTAATATTCAGGACAACCATTTTGATATAAAATCAATGTGGTTTAATGGACTTTTCTCAAATGATAAAATTTGTTTTCAAAGAGTATTTTCTCGTCTTGGCATTTTATTGCCATTTTCTTGCTATTTCCTTTATTATAGTCTGTCCAGATAAAAAACTCACTTTGGTAATGTGGCCATTTAAGATTAGTAGTTAATAATGAGGCTTATTTTTATACTAGTAGAGCCTGAGAGGAATAATGCTGGTTGAGCCCTGAATTTCTGGGAGGTGATGAATGGTTTATGTAATTGTTAGAATGTAGCCTCATCTCCTCCTTGTATGTAACGTAATTTCACGCAGCTAGTTGGTAACAAAGGTAGGACTAAATTCTAAGTCTTTTCCTTCATAGTTCAATTGCTGTCTTTCCAAATAGGTTACAGTGTCTCATACTCTGTTAATTTTGATGTGTGTGTGTGGAGAACAATTCATTGAGCTTTTGCCGTGTGTGGATGTCAGTGTCTCATATATTCTGGCAAAAGAAATATTCAAGATTAAAGAGTCCTGCCTGTCCTCTTCTTAACCACAGTTTGTGCAGAATTAGAGCAAGATAACCCACTCCAGTGTTCTTGCCTGGAGAATCCCAGGGACGGGGTAGCCTGGTGGGCTGCAGTCCATGGGGTCACACAGAGTCGGACACGACTGAAGCGACTTAGCAGCAGCAGCAGCAGCAGAGCAAGATAAATCTTTTAACAGATTAATAACTAGATTTCCATGTTACTGGTTTAAGCCATACTCATTTTTTGAGACTGCAATGCTAAATACATCTAGACTTGAATTAAGAACTTTAAGGCATACTGTGTATGATTGTATGGTTATATTCTAGGAATAAGGGTAACTTGTTGAGTAAATTTGTTTAATGTGACTTGCTCTCAGTAAAACACAAAAGAAAAATTGACTAGGTTTTTCTTGTGTTTTCTCTTTCAGTATATCTGCATGTATATGTTCTTTGCCTAATGCTAATCATGTTATAGCTACAACTTTGAACTTTTGTGTAAGGAAACCATTTCAGAGCCACAGCCAGACTGCCATTGATCACTCTCTAAACCAGAAATCTAAACATACCTTTGGCAGCATGTCATTCTAGACATCTTTTTATATCTATATAATTCATCTTTGTGTGTTTATACAGTTCTGTATAAAAAATTTATTCTGCTGTTTAATTTTTTAATATATTTGGCTATATATTATAGTTCTTATAAATTTACCTCATTTTTCATAAAATTTATCCAACTGTTACTCTTTTGATACTTAAATTTAACTTGATGTAAGTGAGCATTACTATAAGACTTTTGTGTATATATGTTTATTTTATAATTTCAAATGAACATTTTGGCAAAAAGTATTTTGGATTTAGATGGGAGAGACTGGCAGAGGAGGGGTGGGCAATAAGTGGAACCTGTTAGTTGCCAGAATTCTGAACCAATTGATAAGTAAGATTAAAAAAAATCAACTGTTAGTACTGTATTTACTAATAAAGAGTATGTTGTGGGCATAGCAAAACCAAAATGGATCTGCTGACTTCTAACAGGTGTACCCCTCCTAGTTTAGTTCACCTGGGGAAAGGTTTGGATCTGCACAACAGATGATACCTAACACTTCCCATTTCGGAACAACTTTGTTCAGTTATTTCACTGGAAATTTTAATATAGCTAATGATGCCCCATGAGTTAACTGCATTACCCCTATGCATCTTGATGCACATTTGGGAAATAGTAAAGTCTTGCACTGAATTACTCCATATGGTTCTTTTTGTTTAAAAGAAAAAAAAAAAAAAGCTGTGTGCTATTCTCATGGGTTTTTCTTTATAAGATTCATATACATAAAAATGATTTTAAGACTGGGCTTGCTATAATTTTGTTCTTAATAGGGAAAAATGACCCTGAATGTGACTCCTGTGGTGGAGACCCAAATAAGAATTGCCGTTCTTGCTCCTGTCATGTATGTGGTGGAAAACAGGAACCCAACATGCAAGTTCTATGTGATGAATGTAACATGGCCTATCATATTTACTGCCTGAATCCTCCTTTGGATAAGGTCCCTGAAGAGGAATACTGGTATGATTATCAGGGGATTTTTGTTGTTACTACGTAAGAATTGAATGTGCAATATGTATTTGAAACCCCAAAAGTAGATTTCTAAAGATACAAATGTGTAAGAGGTGGATTTATTGAGTGAGATACATGTCTTGGCAGAGATGCGGTCCATCTCAGAAGACGAGTGGCCTACATAATGTATACTGAAGTGCTTAAAATTGTATAACTAATGGTTATTTGGCATTGATACCTTTATTCAGTTACTACAACAGCTTCTGAACTGATCTCTCACTCCATTTTTTAATCCCTCCAGTCCTTTCTCCAATATGAGTCTGTGTTCTTTCAAAAATGCAAATTTGCTAATTACTCCTTTGCTTCAGATGCTTTACATTACTGTAGAGAGCCTTGCACAGTGTTTTTTAGTTGATTTTTCACACTGTATCTCTTACCACGTTCCTCTTTTATTTTCCCAAGTGGTCCCTAGATGGCTTCATGCAGTGATGAGACTTTAAATACCAAACAAATGGTTCAGAATTTATATTTTCAGACCCAGCCTTACCTGAACTTTATGTTCTTATATTCAACTGCTTGCTTGACTAGTATTACAAAATTAGTGACTCCAAGTGGAGATCTTGATTTCCACAAACATGTCCATTGAAATCCTACTCCTCACTCAATCATCAGTAAATAATATCATTGTCTTATCCACCTATTGAGGAAAAAGCTGAACTTCATTTAAATTCTCTCTTCTCCTTCGTCACATACTCTACATCCAATAACATTAGCAAATCTTACAGTTCTACTCTCATTACCCAGTTCAACCACCATCTGTACCCTGAACTGTATGCGTGTGTGCAAGTATGCTCAGTTGTGTCTGATTCTACCAGCTCATGGACTGTAGCCTGCCAGGCTCCTTTGTCCATGGAATTTTCCAGGTAAGAGTACTGGAGTGGGTTTCTGTTCCTTCTTTGGGATCTTTGCAACCCAGGAATTGAACCTGAGTCTCTGGCATCTCCTGTGTTGACAAGTGGATTCTTTACCAGCTGAGTCACTAGGAACTCTACAGTAAATGCACAGCTAGTCTTCTTGCTTTCACATTGTCTACCAGCTATCCTTCCTGCCATAGCAGCAGAATGATCTAAATCCTGAATCAGAATACTCACTGTTTAAAACCCCTAATGTCTTCCTGTTGAATTTAGGATAAAATCTAAACCCTTGCCATCTGTGAACCGACTTCTGCCTACTTGTAATGTTCTTCAGAACATACCATTCCTTATTATGTCTCAGGACCTTTACACTTAATGTCTCTTTGCTTGGACTCTTGATAGGTTTGGCTCTTCTAATCTCATCTGGAATAGCACTAACCCTGATGTATTTCCTTTATCAGTCAGTTCAGTTCAGTTACTCAGTTGTGACCAATTCTTTGCAACCCCATGGACTGCAGCACACCAGGCCTCCCTGTCCATCACCAGCTCCCAGAGTTTACTCAAACTCATGTCCATTGACTTGGTGATGCCATCCAACCATCTTATCCTCTGTCATCCCCTTCTCCTCCTGCCCGCAATCTTTCCCAGCAATGAGGATCTTTTCCACTGAGTCAGTTCTTCGCATGAGGTGGCCAAAGTATTGGAGTTTCAGCTTCAGCATTAATCCTTCCAATGAATATTCAGGACTGATTTCCTTTAGAATGGATTGGTTGGATCTCCTTACAGTCCAAGTGACTGTGAAGAGTCTTTTCCAATATCACAGTTCAAAAGCATCAATTCTTTGGCGCTCAGCTTTCTTTATAGTCCAGCTCTCACATCCATATGGAGAAGGAAATGGCAACCCACTCCAGTATTCTTGCCTAGAGAATTCCATGGACAGAAGAGCCTGGTGGGCTGCTGACCATGGGGTTGCACAGAGTCAGACACAACTGAAGCGACTTAGCATGCATCACATCCATACATGACTACTGGAAAAACCAAAGCTTTGACTAGACGGACCTTTGTTGGCAAAGTAATGTCTCTGCTTTTGAATATGCTACCTAGGTTGGTCATAACTTTCCTTCCAAGGAGTAAGCGTCTTTTAATTTCATGGCTGCAGTCACCATCTGCAGTGATTTTGGAGCCCCCAAAATAAAGTAAGCCACTGTTTCCACAGTTTCCCCATCTATTTCCCCTGAAGTGATGGGACCAGATGCCATGATCTTAGTTTTCTCAATGTTGAGTTTTAAGCCAATGCTTTCACTCTCCTCTTTCACTTTCATAAAGAGACTTTTTGGTTCTTCGCTTTCTGCCATAAGGTTTCTGTCATCTGTTTATCTGAGGTTATTGATATTTCTCCCAGAAATCTTGATTCCAGCTTATGCTTCTTCCAGCCCAGAGTTTCTCATGATGTACTCTGCATATAAGTTAAATAAGCAGGGTGACAATACACAACCTTAATGTACTCCTTTCCCGATTTGGAACCAGTCTCTTGTTGCGTGTCCAGTTATAACTGTTGCCTCCTGACCTGCATACAGGTTTCTCAAGAGGCAAGTCAGGTGGTCTGGTATTCCCATCTCTTGAAGAATTTTCCACGGTTTGTTGTGGTCCACACAGTCAAAGGCTTTGGCGTAGTCAATAAAGCAGAAGTAGATGTTTTTCTGAAACTCTCTTGCTTTTTCAATGATCCAGTGGATGTTGGCAATTTGATCTCAGATGACTTTTCTAAATCCAGCTTGAACATCTGGAAGTTCACAGTTCATGTGCTGTTGAAGCCTGGCTTGGACAATTTTGAGCAATACTTTACTGTCATCTGAGATGAGCACGATTGTGTGGTAGTTTGAACATTCTTTGGCATTGCCTTTCTTTGGGAGTGGAATGAAAACTGACCTTTTCCAGTCCTGTGGCCACTGCTGAGTTTTCCAAATTTGGTGGCATATTGAGAGCAGCACTTTCACAGCATCATCTTTTAGGATTTGTAATATCAACTGAAATTCTATCACCTCCACTAGCTTTGTTCACAGTGACGCTTCCTAAGGCCCACTTGACTTCACATTCCAGGATGTCTGGCTCTAGGTGAGTGATCACACCATCATGATTATCTAGGTCATGAAGATCTTTTTTGTATAGTTATTCTGTGTATTCTTGCCACCTCTTCTTAATATCTTCTGCTTCTGTTAGGTCCATACCATTTCTGTCCTTTATTGTGCCCATCTTTGCATGAAATGTTCCCTTGGTATCTCTAATCTTTTTGAAGAGATCTCTAGGCTTTCCCATTCTATTGTTTTCCTCTATTTCTTTGCATTGATCACTAAGGAAGGCTTTCTTACCTCTCCTTGCTATTCTTTGGAACTCTGCATTCAAATAGGTATATCTTTCCTTTTCTCCTTTGCCTTTCCCTTCTCTTCTTTTAACAGCTATTTGTAAGGCCTCCTCAGACAACCATTTTGCCTTTTTGCATTTATTTTTGTTAGGGATCATCTTGCTCCCTGTCTCCTGTACAATGTCACAAACCTCCATCCATAGTTCTTCAGGCATTCTATCAGATCTAGTCCCCTGAATCTATTTGTCACTTCCAGTGTATAATCATAAGGGATTTGATTT
This sequence comes from Tragelaphus eurycerus, assembly GCA_935064755.1. NCBI lineage: Eukaryota > Metazoa > Chordata > Mammalia > Artiodactyla > Bovidae > Tragelaphus > Tragelaphus eurycerus. The sequence continues at coordinate 12,006,078 of CAKXYN010000015.1, read as the reverse complement.
AGGTCATACCTGAATGGTCTAGTGGTTTTCCCTACTTTCTTCAATTTAATTCTGAATTTGGCAATAAGGAGTTCATGGTCTGTGCCACAGTCAGTTCCCTGTCTTATTTTTGCTGACTGTATGGAGTTTCTCCATCTTTGGCTGTAAAGAATATAATCAGTCTGATTTCGGTATTGACCATCTGGTGATGACCATGTGTAGTGTTCTCTTGTGTTGTTGGAAGAGGGTGTTTGCTATGACCAGTGCATTCTCTTGGCAAAACTCCATTAGCCTTTGCCCTGCATCATTCTGTACTCCAAGGCCAAATTTGCCTGTTACTCTAGGTATTTCTTTTATACCTTTTTATTTCTGTTATAGCACTTACCATTTTCTGAAATTGATTCCTTGTGTGTACTAGTTTTCCTTAACTATTTACAAATATTTTAATCACAAACATTTATCCCTATCCAGTGCCAAAATAGTGCCTGGACTCATAACAAACCTGATGAAGAGATGGATCCCAGGGATGACTATAATCAGAGGACTCTTAGATTACTTTGAAGTATTTCTACATTCATATTGAGGTCCTTAACCTTACATCTTTTCTACTTCTCCAAATCACATTGTCTGGATATTTAGTCTCTGAACTCATTTTCTCATTAGAGATGATACCTGCTTTCACCATAAGATCTTTGATAAAATTATAGTTAGAAGGTTGGCATATCAGGTAAAGCAGTCTTTCTTAAATTAATTTTTGGAAGTGTTCCTGATTTCCAGATTAGTAGGGATTTTACTTGATAATATTCATTGCCTTATCACACATAATTTTGCCTTGGATTTATTTCTATATCTCACTGCCCAGCTAATTTTCTCAAGGTCTGAATTGTCTACATATCTTGTCTATAGTACTAAACGTAATGTCTCATAATTAGGTATTCACAATTAACTAGTGGGTAAAGATATCATCATCTTTGTAAAAATATAGAAAAAGAAATCTAAGATTAATGGGTGGAATGGCAAGTTGATCTTTGGATATACCCAAAGTTTCCATTTCTTTGCCACTCAAAAATAGGCCCATTTCATTCTATGTATATACTTAGGCTTTGCTTTTCAAAAATGATAACAAGGCAGCCTATATCGTAATGATGTATACGTTACAGTGGGCTTCCCTGGTGGCTCAGTGGTAAAGAATCTGCCTGCCAGTGCAGGGGACACAGGTTTGATTCCTGGGTCCAGAAGATCCCCTGGAGAAGGAAATGGCAACCCACCCTGGTATTCTTGCCTGGGAAATCCCATGGACAGAGGAACCTGGCAGGCTACAGTCCTGGGGTTTCAGAGTTGGACACGGCTTAGTGACTAAACAACAAACAATCCAAGTTACAGTAGAGTGACAACCACAAATAGGCTAAAGGATAAACAACTGTAGAGAATTAAAATTGAGCTAGAGACAAATATCCTTTAATCCAGTATACTTGTTATAATTGGCTATAGATTTTTTACTTTGAAAATTGTAACAACCAGTTCAGATGGGGAGATATATCAGTTGCCATGGTTCATTTTTCAGTCTAGAATCATCTGTTCTTACCATTTTTGTTTTAATGGTAAAAAGTTGAAATGAATGATGTCTACTCGGAGAATTAGTGATAAGATCAGAGTTTATGGTGCCATTTGGATTGGACAGCCTTGTTTGGCTTGTGTACTGAATTTGATAATAAAATATTAAGTTCTCTAAAAGAATGGAAAGCTTAATCGTGTAAATATTTTGAAAAGTTTAGTACTGAAATGCCAACTGAAACTCTAATATGCACTAAGAATTCAGTTCAGTTCAGTTGCTCAGTCGTGTCCGACTCTTTGCAACCCCATGAATCTCAGCACGCCAGGCCTCCTTGTCCGTCACCAACTCCCAGAGTTCAGACTCACATCCATCGAGTCAGTGATGCCATCCAGCCACTAAGTATTACACATCTTAAAAGTTATTCTAAACTAGAAAGGCCATTATTTGTTATTGACATTAATATGATATTATCAAAATTCTTTTTTTTTTTTTAAGGTATTGTCCTTCCTGTAAAACTGATTCTAGTGAAGTTGTAAAGGCTGGTGAAAGGCTCAAGATGAGTAAAAAGAAAGCCAAGATGCCATCAGCTAGTACTGAAAGCCGAAGAGATTGGGGCAGGGTAAAGAAAGAAGTCTTTTTCTTCCTAGCTATAATGTTTATAACTGTAATGCAAGTTATAATGTTTCGATTCCAGTAGTAGTAATGGTATAAGTGATAATCTGAAATGTTAACAAATAACAATATTGACTAATCATATACATTGTTGGGATGTGCCTGATGGTCCAGTGGTTAAGCCTCTGCTCTTCCACTGCAAAGGGTATGAATTCAATTCCTGGTTGTGGAACTAAGATCCTGCATGTTGAGCAGTGTGGCCCCCAAAAAAGGGAAAAAAATTGTTAAATATTAATCATAAATTGTAGAGTTTTATTTTATCTGCATTTTATGGGGATTGAGGGCTTTCTTTAAGATTTAAAATAACTGATTTCTCAAACAACCTGTTTGGTACCTTGTAGGGAATGGCCTGTGTTGGTCGCACTAGAGAATGTACTATTGTTCCTTCCAATCATTATGGACCTATTCCTGGAGTTCCTGTTGGATCAACTTGGAGATTTAGAGTTCAGGTATGTTTCAGATTGGCTTAGTCAAAAGAGTAAAATGGGGCATACCTCACATTGTAGCAGTGTTAGTGTTAGTGTTGATTCTAAGTGAACTAACATAGGTAGTATCATACTGGCATTCACTTTTTAAAATGAGCAATTTCCTGTAGGATAATTAGGTACTTCCTCAGCTTAGCAGACAGAGGAACATAACATCGTGGACTTGGGCATCATCTAAGCCTTTGTATCACTTTGTTTTATTTTTCTGTTATTGTTATACTTGTTAAAGTTATTATTCAATATTCTGAAGAATTTTCCTTGCCAAAAATGCAATATTTGAAATAGATCTTCCGTCATACAGTAAGTTCTCATTTAATGTTATTCATCTGCAAGGAAGCTCACTTAGATAGTATTTTCTTTGGCAATTATTCTTCTCAGTGAATATTAAGGTACTGGTCAGAGGAAATGTCAGACAGTCCAAGGATTTGATTACTTCCCTTTTTATCTTGAAGACTCTTGTAGTTTTCTAATTTCTTCTTTAGAAAGATAATATTTTCATTGTGGAAAATTTAATGTGGGGAAAAAAAAAATCGCTTAGTTTCCAGTTCGGGTTCTGAACTTTCAAGAGCTGAATAGCGCTGGTGCTTAGAACTTTGATAAAATTTTATTATTAAAATAATGTAATACATATCAGATCAGATCAGTCACTCAGTCGTGTCTGACTCCTTGCGACCCCATGAATCGCAGCACGCCAGGCCTCCCTGTACATCACCAACTCCCAGAGGTCACTCAGACTCACATCAATCGAGTCAGTGATGCCATCCAGCCATCTCATCCTCTGTCGTCCCCTTCTCCTCCTGCCCCCAATCCCTCCCAGCATCAGAGTCTTCTCCAATGAGTCAACTCTTCACATGAGGTGGCCAAAATACTGGAGTTTCAGCTTCAGCATCATTCCTTCCAAAGAAATCCCAGGGCTGAACTTCAGAATGGACTGGTTGGATCTCCTTGCAGTCCAAGGGACTCTCAAGAGTCTTCTCCAACACCACAGTTCAAAAGCATCAATTCTTCGGTGCTCAGCCTTCTTCACAGTCCAGCTCTCACATCCATGCATGACCACAGGAAAGACCATAGCCTTGACTAGGCGAAACTTTGTTGGCAAAGTAATGTCTCTGCTTTTGACTATGCTATCTAGGTTGGTCATAACTTTCCTTCCAAGGAGTAAGCGTCTTTTAATTTCATGGCTGCAGTCACCATCTGCAGTGATTTTGGAGCCCATAAAAATAAAGTCTGACACTGTTTCCACTGTTTCCCCATCTATTTCCCATGTAGTGATGGGACCAGATGCCATGATCTTCGTTTTCTGAATGTTGAGCTTTAAGCCAACTTTTTCACTCTCCACTTTCACTTTCATCAAGAGGCTTTTTAGTTCTTCTTCACTTTCTGCCATAAGGGTGGTGTCATCTGCATATCTGAAGTTATTGATATTTCTCCCAGCAATCTTGATTCCAACTTGTGTTTCTTCCAGTCCAGTGTTTCTCATGATGTACTCTGCATATAAGTTAAATAAACAGGGTGACAATATACAGCCTTGGCGTACTCCTTTTCAACTATTTGGAACCAGTCTGTTGGTCCATGTCCAGTTCTAACTGTTGCTTCCTGACCTGCATACAAATTTCTCAAGAAGCAGATCAGATGGTCTGGTATTCCCATCTCTTTCATAATTTTCCACAGTTTATTGTGATCTACACAGTCAAAGGCTTTGGCATAGTCAATAAAGCAGAAATAGATGTTTTTCGGAACTCTCTTGCTTTTTCCATGATCCAGCGGATGTTGGCAATTTGATCTCTGGTTCCTCTGCCTTTTCTAAAACCAGCTTGCACATCAGGAAGTTCACGGTTCACATATTGCTAAAGCCTGGCTTGGAGAATTTGGAGCATTACTTTACTAGCGTGTGAAATGAGTGCATTTGTGCGATAGTTTGAGCATTCTTTGGCATTGCCTTTCTTTGGGATTGGAATGAAAACTGACCTTTTCCAATCTTGTGGCCACTGCTGAGTTTTCCAAATTTGCTGGCATATTGAATGTAGCTTAGCTTGAAATGTTGAATACTAGTGTATGATTTATATTTTAAAAACTTATTCTTTTCATCCATTTTCTTTTTCTAAAAGACAGTCACTTTAAAGTTACTTCAGAATTTACCTCCTTATATCTAAATAACATATAGTTTTTGTCTGTATTTTGGTTTTGTTAACCTCTTTCTGTGGAAGACAGGCATTTAGTTTAAAAAGTACTGTGTTTTTTACAAATGGAAAGTTTTTGGCAACCCTTTGTCCAACAGATCTATTAGTGCCATTTTTCTGATAGCATTTTAAAATTAAGATATGTACATTTTTTGGACATAATGCTATCAAGCACTTAAGACTACAATATAGTGTAAATAGTGGCTTTTTTATGTACTGGGAACCCAGAAAATTCATGTGGCTTGCTCTGTTGTGATATTCACTTTACTGCAGTGGTCTGGAACGAAACCTGGAATATCTCTGAGGTATGCCTGTACAATAATATTTATTTTTTATACTATGCATTATTGATAATATTTATATATAAAATAAAAGTTATAAAACACACTTCATTTTAGTCTCTCAGTTGAGTCCGACTCTTTGCAACCACATGGACTGCAGCATGCCAGGCTTCCCTGTCCATCGCCAACTCCCACTTAATTGTCTTGTTCTTTGGTTATTTTTTTTTCTTTTTTATTTTTTTCTTTTTGTATACCTGTCATTCGTTCCCAAATTCTAAAAACCTCATTAGTATGGTCTAAGATGACTTTGAAGCCATTGACTTGAGCAACTAGAAGGATAGATTTGCAGTTTAGGAAATAGGGAAGATTCAGCACAGATATATTTTTGGGGTTGTTCATAAAGCTGAGAATCAGATGGTCCTTGCTTCTAAAGTACTTAATCCAGGTTCTGTTGTTTTTATCATCTTCTCGTTGACTTCTAATGTACCTCTTTACCCAGCCCACTATACAGGCTTGGATTTCAGTTTCCCTTACGCTGAGGACAGTTGTGTAATAAACAAATGAATAGAATACTTCTCTTGGGAAGTTTGAGGTACATGAAGAAGTGACACTTAGTTTAAGTGAGCCAGAATTAAAGGTATTTGGGGAAATGTAGTAAGCCCATTGTCATAAACTAAAAATGAGTGCTATGTTTGAATATTACTGAGTAGTTGGGCTTAGATGTATAAATTCCATAAAGAAGAAACTGGATATAAGGATGAGAAAGTAGGTAGGAGCCCAGTTGAGAGAAGGTAACATATAAATACTTAACGTGGGCTTGATATACTATTATGACCATTTAATACATGTTAAGCAGTTGAAAATTAAAAGCAGATTTGGTCTTTAAAGGGTTATTCTGTTTTTGATGGGTAGAAGGAATTTGAAGGAACAAAGCTGGAGGCAGTGAAAAAGGGTATGTTTTTTAAGTATTCATGACTCAAATTAGAATTGTATCAGTGAATGTGGAAAATGATGGATTTGAGAAGATTAGGAAATCAAATCAACAATATTTACAACCAGATGGGTTTGAAGAATACAGAAAAATGAGGCTGAAATAACTGTTGCCTGTCTGACTTGACTGGGCTTCTGCCTGCCATGCAGGAAAACCTGGGTTCAATCCCTGGGTCCGGATGATCCCCTGGAGAAGGGAATGGCAACCCACTCCAGTATTCTTCCCTGGAGGATTCCATGGACTGAGGAGCCTGGTGGGCTACAGTCCATGGGTTGCAGGGTCAGACATGACTGAGCGACTAACAGTTTCACTTTGACTTGACTAGGGAGCAGTACTATAATGAAAGATGAGAAATAAGGAGTTCTAGAATACTAATAATAGTAAATTATTTTTCACCTCAGTTGAGCTGGCATTACACAGGATGATGATTATTTAATAGTTATTTTGAAACTCAAAATTCTAGGCCTGAGCAGTTTTACGAGTCATTACTTCAATACCTGAGGAATATATAGTTGGGGAGAAGTCAAGTCTTGAGCAAAACGTGGAATTCTGGGTGACATTCAGTTCTTCGTTGGAAACTTTTAGGATACAGTAACATATGTGAAACCATTTTGTAAATGTAACTTAATGAACTGTTTGAAGGTATTTTGAATCTCACTTGATGTTATAGGTGAGTGAAGCAGGTGTCCATCGACCCCATGTTGGTGGAATTCATGGTCGGAGTAATGATGGCGCTTACTCTCTCGTCCTGGCTGGTGGATTTGCAGATGAAGTAGTAAGTCATTATGCAGCCTTGTTCTCTAGAACCTGTCTTGATTATTTAGTAAAATACAGAAGCTTTGTCAAAGATAAATCCCATCTCTTTTAGCATCACTTTTGTGTTGAAGTGGTCAGTTCTATACAAGTGACATAGTAAATCAGTCAGCATCTTTAATCATTGCATGTGCTGATTACTGCAATGAAAATAGTCACATTTTCTTTAGAGCTCATTTTAATTTGGGGATAATTGTAGATTGACAGTTATTAGAAATAATACAAAAATGTCTGTGCCCTTTACTCAATTTTAGCCAACGGTAACATCTTGCAAAACTATAGCCCAGTATCACAACCGGGATACTGACACTGCTATACATTCAGGACACAGAACATTTTCCTTATTGCAAGGTCCCTCACATTGCCCTTTTTTAGCCATCATACTATTTCTGCTTCCCCAATACCCCTTAAGCCTAGACAACCACTAATTTGTTGTCCATTTCTATAATTTTTGTCACTTAAAAATTTTTTATAAATGGAATCTTCTAGTGTATAATCTTTGGGATTAGGTTTATTCAGTCAGCATAATCCTCATTGTCGCATGTGTCAATAGTTCATTCCTTTCTGTTGCTCAGTAGTGTTCCATTGATAAAGGTGTATCACAGTGTAACCATTCACCCATTGCAGCAAATAATGCTGCAATAAACATTTGTGTACAGGGGGTTTTGTGTGTATAAATATGAGTGTGTGTTTCTTTGGGATAAATGCCCAGAAGTGTAATTGCTGGGTTGTATGGTAGTTCCATAATTAGTTCTTTAAGAAACTGCTCGCCCCTCAAAAAAATGGGGAGGAAAAAAAAACCTGCCAAACTGCCATTGTGAAGTCAATCCAGATACCATCTGGAAGACCGTATCTGATCAATTTAAGAAGTATTCTGGACTTTTTAATATGTACTTTTTATTAGACTTTGTTCAAATGATGTATACACTGAAGATGAATTCCTTAATGCCTTATTCCTTAAAATGTAAACCTCCGTGTTGAATCAACAGTGTTTAACCCAAACCTCAGTTTGGGTCTGCAGAAGGGTCCCAAAAGTTTTAGGACATATAAAAACACTTAAAATCATGAAATTTTAGTTCTGATTCTTAGTCCAAAGGAAAAATTAGATGAAAAACCTTTATTACAAGCAAGAATGAAGTAAAAAAAAAAAATCATTATATTCAGTCTAAATTAATCTTGCATTGAAGAACCACTATTAAGATAGCGTTAGTAGAAGTCATTTACATACTGATGGTTTTCTTAGTTTAAGTACTGAATCAGGTAGGAACTTAACAATAATGATATAAATTTGTAGTTAAATTCTTTTCTAACTTTCTTCTTAATTATATGCAGTTGTCTTACCCAAATATAACTTGGGTAAACCCATAGATTTTGAAATGTGAGGAACTTACAATGCTATTAGGAGTATAAATTTGAAAGTTATCAGCAAACTTGGATATGGTATAGATTGCCGCTGAGAAATCAGTTTTGGAGCATTTATTAAAATGATGCCTTGTAAAGAACCTACAAACATAGTATTGATATATTTATTTTAATAACATTGAATTAAATTAATATTCCCAACCTATAAGACCTTATTTTGTAACATTCTATAGATTATTTGTATATCACAAGAATAGCTATGTCTGGAGGTGTTGGTAGCTATAATATTAAAATGAAATCTTTAGATCAAGTGATATACCTTGATGGTATATTACACACGACTATATTTGAATTTTCCCTTATTTTGGTAGATAACTTGAAAGAACATGTCAGCTTAAGTTCTGGCTATGAAATAAGAATTGGTGAAATCTTACCTGGATTTAGATGTTTAATGCCAAAAATGTTCTTCTGCAGGACCGAGGTGATGAATTCACTTACACTGGGAGTGGTGGTAAAAATCTTGCTGGTAATAAAAGAATTGGTGCACCATCGGCTGATCAAACATTAACAAACATGAACAGGTACTCTTTATTGTTGGAGTTTATAAAAATTGTTTAGAATTTGGGCTTTGTATTAACAGTTGGAATATAGGACTATAATTTATAACTTACACTGTAGAGAAGAATCCTAAAGTGTAAGTTAATATAGCTAAAATAAAAATCTTATTACCTGATTAGTATATAAATACTTATAAGCTTTTAACTTATTTTTAGTATTATTCTTTTTTAAATGACGTAATTCCCAGTCTTAATACGTGTGCTTTGCATTTGGAAACATGAAACTTTGAAGAAAAGAAACCTATATAATTTAAGTGAAATTAAGGACAAGATGGCTTGCCTACTACTACATAGGTCAAATTTTGTTCTACTAAACACAAATGTATCTTTTAAAGTGACAGACTTCTTATTAGAAGAGACTAATGTGAACTAGAGTTATGTTTGGGAGCCACATTTACATGCATGAAACATCAGATAACTTAATCAGAACTACACAAGGTGCTTTTAGAATTTATGTCTTTTAAGTGTCTAAAAAAAAAATCGTTATGAAAGAGCCACCTTGTGCCAGCTTTATCATATAGAAGTATTTATGATATTCCAGCTTCCATGGGAATATAAAGTTTAACTTCAAATGTTTTATTTTGTAAATGCATGCTAGCACTAGAAATCGATTAAGTGACCCACACCATCAGATAGCAATGACCACGTTGTAACTTGTCATAGTGATAATTTTGCAATGATAAAGTTGAAATTTTTTGTATTTTATTATTAAGAATATTTTGTGGAATATTGAATAAAAATGAGTTTTGCTTTCCTGAGTCTAAATCACTCAGTTTTAAGTAGTGTGCCCTTAATTTCTGATTACTATGTGAAGAATATACTTTGTGGTTTCAAGACTTTTGTTGTATACCAAGTTATATAGAATCTGTTTTTATGTCTTCCTTCTATATTATTTCTGACAGTAGGATTATTATTATTGAACCAGCAGAGGAGACAGGTCAGATTTGCTGGTGGAAACATTGTTGAGGTAGAAGTGTAGTCCCTATACAGTCTTTTTCTAATGAGGAAGCAATTCTTTAGGAGGAATGATCTTAAGAAGAACTAGAAATATTTTGATGTGTATTGTCAATGTATCTTGAATTTGCAGAAGGGCTTTTTCATGTCAAATCTGAAAATTATATATTTTTTTAAATAATAAGATTATTTGACTTGAATGAAACTTCCTTTGTAACTACCTGCACTTGTACATGAGAGTTTCTTTTCAAGCTTGGAAGAATCTAATAAGTATACCCTGTTTATCATATGTTACAATCTCAGAAAATAATTGACAGTAAAAATGTCTATATTAATAAGGAAGGTAGTGAAAATGAAATAGTAACTCAGAGAACAATTCAGGATTAACTTATCACAGAAATGCTAACATTCCTTCAGTTAACTTATACACTGAGCTGTGCGTACGCCTTGTGATTGTAAAGACCTCTTTGGCAAAGATACCTATGTGTCTTACTATAAACATGAAAACTAGAGTAAAAGACCCTTAGCTTTGACCCATAGTATATTCTTTCCTGGAGTGTATATGGTCTAATTCCTTTTTGCTTCTCTACTGAGAGGTAGTTTGATACCTGCTCCTTGCTTTTAAGAAGTTTGTTCCTATTTCTTCTCAGCTCTTCCACTTTATGAAGCTGAAAAGGGCATCAGGTAACCTGACCATCCTTTATCGGGACAGTTAGAGGCAACCGATTGAGCTGTGGACAGAGTAATGGAAAAGCCTTTCGTTTTGCCTAGTTTCGTCCTCTTGGACTCTTTACACAGACTTGAACAGACTGCACACTTACATGAAACTGGAAGTGAGTTAATAATCCCAGTTAGTGGTGGCAGTCATTATGACAGAAGGTACCTGTGGCGCCAAAGCATTCTACTCATTAACAGGAAGATAGTACATATCTCTATCTCAGTTCTTTTAGGGGATGAAGTATATGTATCTCAGTAGATATTCCATAAATAATACCAATGCTGGAATTGATGGCTACAGTTTCTTCTACCTGACAGGGTTTTAATGCATTTCCCATTTGATATTTTAACCAAAAAATTATAACTTGATGAGCTTTAATGACACCTAAAAATTTTTTTTATAACAAAACACTTAAGTTCATTTACTTTAACTATGATAGAGATTATAATAGATTAGTCATTTAGTCTTAATTTTTTTTTTTGAGCCTGCATAAAAAGAACTATACCCTGGAAAAAAGTATTTTGTTCATATCTGATTTTACCAGATTACAGGGGAGGGTGTCTGTATATTTATTTTTTAACCTTAAATGTTCTCAGTGGATTCTTTCCACTTAAGTTAGGATACAGGTGTCTTACAGAAGGAATCCTCAACCTCACGGATCTCATGCCTGATGATCTGAAGGTGGAGTTGATGTAATAATAATAGAAACAAAGTGTGCAATATATGGAATGTGCTTGAATCATCCTGAAACTATCCTCCCCTTCCATGGGAAAATTGTATCCCGTGAAGCGGGTCTCTAGTGCCAAATAGGTTGGCTACCACTATCTTAGAGGAAAAATACTAACTTTAAATAGTTCTAGTTTGTCTTTTGGAGGGCAGGACTATGTTTCCCCGAGAAAGGTCTTCTAGCATCTAATAACCTTACTGATTAGTTACTACGAGATGAGTGCACATACTAAGGAAGGTTCAGCTAAATCAAGTGCTGCTTCCAGCTCAGGGTTCCTCCTTGTTCATGTGTCGTCAGTAAAATGTAGTGATCTTGAGCAGCCAAAAATCTTTATTGTCATGATTTAGCACAGGTATTTGAATGCTTCAGTTTTATTTAAACTTATCTTTTTACTGGAAATCTTTAAAGGATATCTTCATATTAAACTTGTTCTTTATTATCTTGTAAACTTTAAGGAATCTCTGTCTGGAATATGGAAAGTAGACCAAGAAAGGTCATTTGTACCTTGCAGACAAATTTATTTTTCTGGATTTCTTTCTACATTATTCCAACAATTTAACCTTATTCCCTTATCAAAAATAATGATTACAGCAGTCAGCTTGCTTTAGTTTTCCAACTTTCTCCCTTCCCTCAACAACGTTATTTAAAGAAAATTCCATGTATTTCTAGTTGTTTTCTATTATACGTGGCACAGATGTTATTACTTTCAGAAGAACCCTACAGGCTATCTGAGAACCAATCCCCTGGCTTGGGGGTGACATCAGAAAACTGATTTGTCTTCTCTGCTGGTGGGGGAAAGCATAATCCTATTATCTGGAATAATATGGAAAGAATCATAGAATCTTAACCATCAGGTAAGGCATAATTCACCTTTTAAGTTAGCTAATGATGTGATTATATACTTGAAGAAAGATTACTTGGTATAAAGACTTTGTTTTATTTTTTAGGGCATTGGCCCTAAACTGTGATGCTCCATTGGATGATAAAATTGGAGCAGAGTCTCGGAATTGGAGAGCTGGTAAGCCAGTCAGAGTGATACGCAGTTTTAAAGGGAGGAAGATCAGCAAATATGCTCCTGAAGAAGGCAACAGATATGATGGCATTTATAAGGTGCTCTATCTGGCATGACATCTTGTTGGTCATTCTTCCTGGGCTTTCAAGACAGGGTTGCCACAGGGAACTGCTCTACTGTGGGTGGGCTAAAGGAAACAGTAGACCTTCTTAGTTGGTCTTTCTACTTTTTCTAGAAATAAAACGTGCACAAAATGAGCTCTTAATTTTGATACTTGTCTTTTAAGACTTACCTGAAGTCCCTAAAGGCAGAGTTATATTTGGGATTAAGCTTTTTATAAGTGATATTCTCTTATGATAAAACTGTTCAAATAACTTGGCCATTGTAAATATTGGATTCTTATATCTTCCAGAATGATTCTAACTGTAATAGATTTTTCAAAGTAGAGCACATTATAATTTTAAAATAGGATGCATTCTTTGTTTTAAAAACGAAGGCATCTACTGCCACCATTTTAATCTACTATGTAAAATTATATTAATGAACATAATCTTGCTACAACTTGAAATTTATAGCAGTCTGTCCTTATGGGAATTATCATAATTAGGAAATAAAGTCAAAACAGTATTTTAGTGCATACTTCTTACTTACTATTCCAGCAAAGCCAGTATCTTTCAAAGTTGCATTTAGTTCTGCCAAGTTTACTTAAAACACTAACATGACATTATGAATAAGTCTAAACTGTACATCTCAAACTAGCTGAAATATTATGATTTAGGTGGTGAAATACTGGCCAGAGATTTCATCAAGCCATGGATTCTTGGTTTGGCGCTATCTTTTAAGGAGAGATGATGTTGAACCTGCTCCTTGGACCTCAGAAGGAATAGAACGGTCAAGGAGACTATGTCTTCGTTTACAGGTTAGATTACATTTGTCTAGGCTACATGTATGTTCATAAAAATGTATGCCTGTGAACTATCTGTGTGCCTTAACACTGGATATAACCCACAGCAGTTGATCAGTGGACTGTAAGGGGTGAGGAATGAGATCACACAAGTATAGGAAAGGAAAAGAAGCAAAAAAAAGCAGCCTCCTAGGTGTCAAACTGCCCTAAGACCAAGAATTGTGCTTGGGGAAAACTGGGCTTGACAATGAAAAGTAAAATACATTTGACCCTTGAACACCACAAGCTTGAACTACATGGGTCCACTTACACACGGATTTTTTTTTCAGTAGCAAATATTGCAGTACATTTCTGCAATTGGTTAAATCCCCAGATGCAGAAGGCCAACCATAAGTTACTCAGGAATTTTTGACTTCTGTACAATTGGCCCCACCCTAACTTCCTGTATTGTTCAAGGGTCAACTGTATTTCCCATTCACTCTGGACTTTAAGTATGAGGGAAAGGGATACCTGAAATTGAGGTATAGGAGGCCTTGAGAAGGGAAGTTTTATCCTAGAGGGCACAGGGGGTGTGTCTCTGGTAGGGGAAGGGGGAGGTGGCTTATAAGAGTGGTCTGCTTTCTACCCTTCTCACTTTTCCTCACCCCTTTTCTCTCTTCCCCCTCCAAGCTGCTTCCTTGTCCTGTCACCACCTTTAGTGCTTTGCCTTTTTTTTTTCTCTTTGCCCATGCTTAGCTGTTAACCCATGTAAGACTTTGTTAGTTTTGTGTGCATAATGGATGGTATGGCTACATTCCCCCTCCACTGCCTATACACCCTAGACTTTGTCCCTGACACTGACTTCAGAGCATGGTTTGAGTTTATCCTCCATCATTCCCCATCACTGTGCTTCTCGTAAAGACTACCAGCTTTGTCATTTCCCCTGGCTCTGCCCACACTGCATGTGTAGGGGCTGAACTATGGGCAAGTGTCTGACCACCCAGGCAGGTGAGTGTGTCTCTTCTAGTGCAAGTCTGTTTTTCTGTTTTGTTTTTTCTTTTTAAACTCATGGAATTGTTTAAATGAGATCCGTCAGCTGCTAAAATAACTGCCAAAATCATTCCTTTTATAAATAAATATTTTTAAAGCCTATTGTTAAATCCATTTTCAAAAGATTTTTTTTTCAGGTCTACTGTTCAGCAGAGCAGTATTCTAGATAGGTTAAATGTGAAACAGTTGAACAGAAAGAAGCATGTAAGCCAATCAGCTATGATGAATTAATATCATTGAGACTTGTAACATTTTGAGCTTTAAATATGAGTGTTATCACAAAGCATGTCCAAAAAAATGTATAGCCAATAAAACACAAGGGTAATCAGGTAGAATTTATTCCTTAAAGTCTTACCTTTTAATTGATAAAGGATTTAGTAGTGTAGTGGCTTTAGGTCTTCTAAAAGCTCTCCTGCCTTACCCTATCTGCCTGTTAATTTTAGGAGACAGAGACTTACCTTTCTATCTAATTCTCCTTTCTTCCTCAAACTTTGTAAGCCACCTAGTCACAACTCGTAGACTGTTCTTTTCTCTTTTCAGTCTGAAACTAAGATCATGATGTTATAAAATGGAATATCGTAACAGTCAAAACTATATTCTTACACTGAATTGGGGGATTTTTAATAATCTTTTGTCCTTTGAATTCTGTTTCTTTGAATGTCTGTGTCCTTTATATAAATCCTTTTAATTTAGGGAAAGTATAGATCCCTCCCCATTCCCTTTAACCTCTCTTCTCTATGAAGGTTAAATCTACATTGCACTTTTTCCCCTCATCAGTATCCAGTAGGTTACCCTTCTGATAAGGAAGGGAAGAAGACCAAAGGACAGTCAAAGAAGGCCAGAGGAACCTCAAAAAGGCCATCTGCAGATGGTAGGTAATGATCTAAGAATGTAAATACAAATAACTTAGTTTTTAATAGAGGGAAATACTAAGAGTAAGCTGAAAACTCATAAGAAATTAAAAGAAAAAGGGTTTTGTGTGTGTGTGTGTGTGTATGGTGGGAGGGAGTGGGGTGGTATATTTGTGTATTTGAAAAATGTCAGAGCCTAAACAGCAAAGTATCCTAAACTATGGGAAAGTTAGATGCTGCTTTATGCTTGTTATCCTCATGTTAAGCATAACTGGTGCCGGTTAACTCATCTGCTTACAACCACTTGTAGTCTGCTGATATATTTTTAAATAAATCTAGATGATTGTCCAAGTGCCTCCAAAGTCCTCAAACCATCAGATTCAGCAGAAGCAGTTGAGGCTTTCCAACTAACCCCTCAGCAGCAACATCTAATCAGAGAAGATCATCAAAACCAGAAGCTATGGGATGAAGTTCTTGCATCTCTTGTGGAAGGACCAGTATGTAAAGATTTTTTAAAAGAGTTTCTAATATTAATGATGAAAAATAATTTGCCTATGAATTATCATTTTCACAAGGCAGTTAAAACTTGATCCTTTTATCCAGGCTTCTCATTCAGTAGCTCCTTTCAGAAATGAGGCAGCACTCAAATGCTTTTAAGTTGATTTTAGACCTCTTAGATGTTGGTTTTTTGACTACTTTGTGCTTAAACTGTATGAGGTACTTGTTCATAGGGAGAATTTTCAGTTGTGGAACACATTCAGTTTAATCTAAAACTCATCAGGAAAGTTTTGTTCCAAGTTACCTAATAGAATAAGTCTTAAGCGGTTCAGCACAATTTTCAGTGCTCCTATGTTTAGCCTAGGAGTAAAATAAAAATCAGCATTTAAGTATTTCCTGTGTTTTTTATTTTTTTGTTTTCTTTGATAATCATAACATTTTAAAGTGAAAAGGAGTTTCAAGTTTAACTGATGTCTGGGTTTTGTGTTAAACTGTGTTTTGCAATGAATTTTTATTGTCAAATCCCAAAAGGTAAACGTTCCAAATGTGAATTGTCTATTCATTCTTGGCTCACTACTTTTGTCTCTCAGTTTACTTATAAATTTGATTCTTTGGTTTTCTTAGATACTAGACCTTTGTCAGATGTAGTGCATTACTCTTCTGTTTTCTTTCCTTCAAAGTATTTGATGTGCAGCTGTTGGGGGTGAACTCTAGTAACCTCTCTTGAAATTCCATTTGATCACCTTTGAGTAGTTTTTTCCTTCCCATGTTTTCTTCATTTTCTGAGAGTATTGGCCAGAACTTCTGTGTGTTTGAAATGGGGTTAATGCATATCTTATATGCACCTTTTATGTGGATTTAGAGGAAACTCTCATAGTTTTTGTGTTGCTTTTAGTCATCATTATGGAAAAACCTTCCTGATATGATTTTTAGACTAAAGAATAAATCAGTTCAGCTCAGTCATGTCTGACTTTTTGCGACCCCATGAACTGCAGCACGCCAGGCCTCCTTGTCCATCACCAAACCCCAGAGCCTACCCAAACTCATGTCCATTGAGTCGGTGATGCCATCAACCATCTCATCCTCTGTTGTCCCCTTCTCCTCCTGCCCTCAATCTTTCCCAGCATCAGGGTCTTTTCAAATGAGTCAGCTCTTTACATCAGATGGGCAAAATTTTGGAGTTTCAGCTTCAACATCCGTTCTTCCAATGAACACCCAGGACTGATCTTCTTTAGGATGGACTGGTTGGATCTCCTTGCAGTCCAAGGGACTCTCAAAAGTCTTCTCCAACACCACAGATCAAAAGCATCAATTCTTCGGCGCTCAGCTTTCTTCACAGTCCAACTCTCACATCCATACATGACCACTGGAAAAACCATAGCCTTGACCAGATGGAATTTTGTTGGCAAAGTAATGTCTCTGCTTTTGAATATGCTTCTAGGTTGGTTATAACTTTCCTTCCAAGGAGTAAGCATCTTTTAATTTCATGGCTGCAGTCACCATCTGCAGTGATTTTGGAGCCCAGAAAAATAAAATCTGCCACTGTTTCCCCATCTATTTCCCATGAAGTGATGGGACCAGATGCCATGATCTTCGTTTTCTGAATGTTGAACTTTAAGCCAACTTTTTCACTCTCCTCTTTCACTTTCATCAAGAGGCTTTTTAGTTCCTCTTCACTTTCTGCCATAAGGGTGGTGTCATCTGCATATCTGAGGTTATTGATATTTCTCCCGGCAGTCTTGATTCCAGCTTGTGCTTCTTCCAGCCCAATGTTTCTCATGATGTACTCTACATATAAGTGAAATGAGCAGGATGACAATATACAGCCTTGACGTACTCCTTTTCCTATTTGGAACCAGTCTGTTCCATGTCCAGTTCTAACTGTTGCTTCCTGACCTTCATATAGGTTTCTCAAGAGGCAGGTCAGGTGGTCTGGTATTCCCATCTCTTTCAGAATTTTCCATAGTTTTTTGTGATCCACACAGTCAAAGGCTTTGGCATAGTCAATAAAGCAGAAATAGATGTTTTTCCAGAACGCTCTTGCTTTTTCCATGATCCAGCGGATGTTGGCAATTTGATCTCTGGTTCCTCTGCCTTTTCTAAAACCAGCTTGAATATCTGGAAGTTCACGGTTTGGAGTGAAGGAGATTTATGAAATACCCTTTGGACTGATATTGGAGAGTTTTTTCTTTGTTTCGTCTATAAATATAATATTTTGGGTTGTCCTTGGGTAGAATGAGACTTACATGTTTGGAGGACAGAGAAAAGTGAGTTAACTCTGTGAGAAGTGTTAACTTGCTTTTTAGCCTAGAGACTCAGGCATAGAGAGTCTTGACTCTGGTATGTAAGAGTCATTTTCACTTAGAGCAAGTAAGAAACAACAAGCACTTGTTGGTTATGGTTTAATTTTCTGGTTGGAGAGGATACAGCCGGGTTAGTGGTGACTCAGGTGAGTCCCAGCTGTGAACAGGCAGAAGACAGAGTAGAAGATACAGGTGAAGGATAATGACATGTAGTCCACATGAAAGTTCTCTTTTGCACATTTGTTGTCTGGGTGGAACATTATGTACTACAATCTGAGGCTTTTAATATATCCTGTTTATCAATTTAAAAAAATCAAAGTCATCAAATCCTGCAAGACTTGATAGATAGGTGCAAATCAAATATACTTTTCAATCTCTTCTTTCAGTGTAATGTTTATGTGAAAGTCACCACTTGACAGTTCTCAAACAAACAATAAAACCCTACCCTCTGGTGGCAGGATCTTACATACCTAGGTCAGGTGACTGTAACCTTGCTGCTAGTGGTTACCCTGCATAGGCTTCATGCCCATTCTCTTCACATAAAGCAAGAACAACAAATCAGATTTTAGCCAGCTGTGACTTTTAAATAAGTGCATATATTACATATGTATGTTTATATCCAAACACCTTCCCAAGGCTTACCTGATCTGGCATCCCTACCAACCTCTGCATTCCCCTCTTGCCACTCTTCCCCCTCAAACTGCTTCAGCCACAGTGACATTTGTGCTCTTTAAACACACTGAACCTGTTCCTATTCCTGGACCTTTATGCTGTCTCTCTGACTGGCATTCTCCTCTCTGTATCTTCATGTAGCTCATTCCTTCATATCCTGTAAGTCTCTGCATAAAGTACTACACTCCCCAAAGTACTAGGGAAGTACTATACTTCTCTAGTTATCTTTCTAAAACAGACCCTCCTTACTCTGTTGCTTTAATTTGCTTTGTTTCCTCAGTTATGACTATCTGAAATTGAGTTTTTAAAAATTTGCTCTCCTAAAGGAATATAAAGTTCTCTGAGAACAGAGACTTGGCCTTTTCGTTACTCTCTGTAGATGAGTACCTAGCACATTGTAGGAACTCAGAATGTTGATGCTGCATATGCTTATATTGCACTGTGAAGGTACTGGGGAAATGAAGTCATTTGACAGAGAGACGGACTTGGTATTAAAGTTTTTTCCACATCTCCCCGGAACCGGTATATTCTTCTAGTGTGTTGGATGATACTTTATTGATAATTCACTTGACCTTTGTAATCCAGGTTTATAAATAAGTTAGTATCAAGATATAAAGATGAAATGTAATCCTTGTTTGTTTTTTACATGAAATTCTTGTAGATTCTAATTTTTCTATTAACATAAAGAACAAATATAAAATACACTTGTCCACTACCCAAAAATAACTGAGTGGAGGATTATCCTGGTGACTATTCAAAAAACTACTTTTTCTTCTAGGTTAAACAACTTGGATAAAACAGAACACAATAATGGCTTTTGAAGATTAAAGACTACTTATTTGATCATGTTTGCTTCAGAAAGCTTGACCTTCTATAATTTAATCCCAGTTTGAGTAAATGTTAGCAATAGGAAAATAAAGGATTTTTGGATTGGGGCAAAATATCACAGAAAATTATCCTAGGAATATAAATACATTGATTCTTTGGGGTTTTTTATACTAGAGTATTATTACCAAGTGGTTTCATCTTTTTCAGCATAAAAAATAAGTATTGAAGTTTTATAAGAGAAAAGGGTGAATAGATATATTAGAATATATATAGATATATTTAGAATACCATGGAGCTTTTTGAAAATCTGTATGTAAAGACCTTGAGATAAGTTGTTCATGATTTTTTCAAGTGAAAAATAGTAATCTCTGAAATATGAGGTTTTCTTTTTAAAGTCATATCTTGACTTTGCAAACTTTGTGACTGAATCCTAAGATTTAAAAACTAATATGTTTATCTTATGGATGAGATTTCTGGTTTCCTATTACACATTTGCTTATAGTTACAACCACTACTTGACTTTTTTTTTTGATAGAAAGTATATATACTAAACGCGATTGACACTTTTCCCCCCAATTATTTGGAATTCTGTTAATATATTACGAAATGCTAACCTTTTTTTCTTTTGCTTGGGTACCATTTTAGAATTTTCTGAAAAAATTGGAACAATCTTTTATGTGTGTATGCTGCCAGGAGCTAGTTTACCAGCCTGTGACAACAGATTGCCTCCACAATGTCTGTAAAGTAAGTAGAATTCTTTTCTCATTTTCCCTTATTAGGCAAGGAGGCACACTAACCTCCAAACCTGTTTTTAGCTCATGAAAAAGCAATTTTTTTCATGAAGCAGAATAAATAAGGAACCTTGCTGGATAGGAAGCATTTAATTTCATCTTGGTGGTGAATGCATATTTTAATTCTACAGCAGTTCAAATCTGTATAGTCTCCACATTCTTTCACTTTTGAAATTACTGAAGATGAGTTGAAATGGAAAAGAAAGTAAGGTGTTACTGGTGTTTTCTATTACAACTTATGTATGTCTCATATATTATAGTGCAAACTGAAATAATTCTGTGTACTTAACAGAATCTAGAACAAATTCTGTCTGGCAGCATGCCCAGAGGAGTTGTGTATTGTCTTATCAGTGTGGTATAAAAGGAATTTAAATTTCAGTCAAACCAAGGTTGAAATCTTGTTCTACTGCTTGATGGTTATATGTCCTGACCTAACTTCTGAGGTTTAGTTTCTTTTGTAAAATGGAAACAGACTTTCCACATAAGTGTTTGTATCTAACCTTGAGTCAGTTAAGTAGTATCTTTTTGGAAAACACATTATATAAAATAGATAATGTAGTTTTAAGGAGGGAATTCCTGAGTTTTTTGTGGTTTTTTTTTTTCTTTAGTGCCCCATCAAGAAGGATAAGGATTAAAATCCAACCTAGGTGAGGCTAGTGGGAACCATGCAGAATTCTAGCACTCATTTCACTGAATGAGGAAATTTATATAAAAATTGTCATTTGCCTGAAGTCTCACAGTGTGTGTTAGAGGTGAAACTGAAGCCTTGTCTAAGTTCATTTTCATACTGCAGGTTCAGGCCTTGACAGTTGTTCATCTTTTATGTTTCTCTTGTTGGCAAACAGTAAGTTTCTAGTTCTATTCAAAAGCCTAAATTGTTGAGTATTTTCTATGTGCTTTACCCTCAGATGAAATCAGGTGTGTTTACTTTTCATTTTGTTTTTGGTTTTGCCTTAGGATTGTTTGCAGCGCTCCTTTAAGGCTCAAGTGTTCTCCTGTCCTGCTTGCCGGCATGATCTTGGCCAGAATTACATCATGATTCCCAATGCGGTTCTGCAGACTCTACTTGACCTTTTCTTCCCTGGCTACAGCAAAGGACGATGATTTGTCTACTACTGTGTTGCTCCCCGTGGCTTTTTGGACAATGAGGAATCTAAAATGGTTGGGGGTGGTTGGGAGGGGTGGAAGCAATGGTGGACCATATCTCACGTTCTGAAGCAGCTAATCCTCTTTCCTACATAGCCATCATCTTGTGTGTGTAGTAAGAGGCCCATTTCTCAACTGTCTTTTAAATATCAAAAGGTAGTTCTTGTCAGTTAACAACTAGTTTTAATGAGTAAGAAGTCAAAGCCTCAGCTCTAGTTGATATCCAAGTTATGATTTATTTTGCAACTACCTCAGGACAGAAAAGATTTATGGGGATTTTTTAAATCATTGAGAAATTAGTTAAATGAAATTTTAGCTACACACTGCCTCCCAAATATTAGTTGTGCCTGGTTCACGTAATTTGATTTTAGAAAAGGAAGTGACACTTGAGATTGTTGGAATGAACGCAGCTTCTGTAGTGTGCATAATACATTTTTAATGTCTTCTTCCATTTCAGTGTGTGTTTTGCAAGAACAGGTTCATTTTTTAGCCCATTTTGTGAGCTCCATTGTGCTTTTTTCTGGTGTTTTATGCAAGTTGACTACTAATGAAAACAATATGAATGCATCGTTGCTGCATTAGTGTAATGTGGTGTGGTTTTGCACTTAAAAGAGGTATTCAGATGATCTAGTTGTAAATTTCATGAAAAGCCTCTTCTGTACTAGTCAAACTGCTTTTAGTGAGTCTCACCAGTGGTTTTACATCTGCAGAGCATTGAGGACTGGGCTGACTTTTTGAGAGGATTGAAATTGCTTCATATTGTGATCCTAAATTTTATATTCACTATATTCCCTAAAGTATACCTTAATAAATATTTTATGATCAGAAAAAAAATAGCTCATCTTGCTTCACTTTTTTACATTTGTATGGCTTATATTTGTAGGTATTTTTAAGAATCAGTCACTTCCAGAGTATTTCAGTGTGTGTTTTTACTGAAACAGACATTATGCACAATATTTTACTCTTGATTTTTGGTATTGAGAACTAGTATGAAATCTTAAGTACTAAAGGACAGATTTCACCCTGAATTTGATCTTTCTTTTTTTTAACTAAATGGGGGGAAATTTTCAAATTAAGAACCTAGTGACTATTTTATCTATAACAACTCAGTCTTATGTTCAATTTTAGCATAATCAGTGATACTTGTTTCACAGACATGAGAATATTCTAAAACAGTTCTAGTTTCTGAAACTAAATTTTCACAAAAGTTTTAATATTAATGAGTCAGTTTTCCTGCCCTTGAATACAGTCAGAAATATAGCCAGTATTTATTGAATATTTGCTTTGCATTTGTTGATTTTCATATGTACTCACTTAATCCTACTTGACAGTCCTAATAGGCAGAACTTCTTACCCCTTCTTATGGATGAATATGAAAGGCACAGAAAGGTTAAAAAACTGAGCAGAGTTCACTGGACAGGGGAGTGACAGAGCTGTGCTATACACAGGCCATCTGAGTCTAAACCTGGCAATCTACTTTGGGCTACATAGGCTTATGCTTGAATATAAGCCATACTGGTTTCAGAACTTTTCCTGCATTCAGTTAAGCTCAAACACAGTGATTGGAGCTACTGTCAGCGAGGGCTAGTTTTAAACATTGGAGTCATTTTTATTTTGAATAAATTAGGTTGAAAATGAATCATTAAATTGCTTCATCTGGTGTTGGCCATATTGATGCATGAAGAGTGGGGAATACCTTCCAGTTTCAACTACTTGAACTGGTTCTACTACTTTTATTAGGAAAATAAAGGATTCCTACATTTATGGTATCTATTTATTTAACTTTACTATAAAATGATAGACTGAATAAAAAAAAACTGATTGCAGTTTAACATGTTCAGAAGTATGAAGAATGTCTCAAAGCTAAACAGTTTTATGTTGCTCAAGGTTTTTTTGAAGACTTCGAGTTTTTTTAACATAAAGCATAGGAAGTTTAAAAAAATTATTGGTAATTATATCCTCAAATCTAGTAAATATTTGTTCAAATTTCTCTTGTCTCAAATATCATAAATGGATATTTAAGTTTGTTTGAATCAGGACCCAAATAGACTTTAAATTGTTACTACTTTGCTATCTTAATATCTTTAATTTGTGTATATCTCCTGAATCTTTTTTTTTTCTTTGCCTTTTATAATTTGCATTTTGAAATGTCAAAAGCCTTTCAAACAGAATAGATTTTGCTAGTTGTAACCATGTGGTACAGTTTAACCTATTTTCTCCTAAATTGGTAGTTAGAATTCAAGAGTGACCAGATTTAGACTTAAAAGTATGGCTGGGTAGCCAGCAAGACTTCTTCATAAGTGTTGTAGTTGTCCATCAGGAAGGTGGAACATAATATTTGATTGTCTCTTAGGCATAAGTTTGAAAGATGAGATTTTTACTGGATTCTGTTACATTTAGTAAGTTATAGTGACTGCTAAGCACTCAGCCACTTTCATAAGGGCAAGAGTTTCAGAATTTTCTTGAGTTTCAGAATTTTCTTTTTTCTAATTAAAGTAGGCAGAGGCTCTAGTTTTAGAACTTCTAAATAATGTTCAGTCATCAAATATGTGCATGTTAATATGTTTCAGTGTTCTAGGTGGTCTTTTGGGAGCTGGCAAAAGACACCATTAGCTCTCTCCAACCCTGTTGTGACCGTTTGGCTAACATAAGGGGGCCCTGCCTATGTAAAGCTTAACGCTTTGGATTCAGTATAGATTCTGCTTACAAGAGCTGGCTGGGGATCTGCTCTGACTTGCCCACTGTGTATTTCTCTTTATGTACCAGGGACAAAACCTTTCCCTATTCTTCTTCAGGACACTCTGAAGACAGAGCTCATGAATGTCTACCTGTTTGATTTGAGGAAATTGAACTTGATGGCCTACCAGTTCACAGTGAGAAGAGTTTTAAATCTCTGAAAAGAACTGATATTTAGTAACTTGGATTAATCAGACACTACACAGAAGAAGATTAAACACCAGTCACTGGACATAAGAAATCAAGAGATAGCTCGAGGGACTAAGCAGGCAGACCAAATGATGTATTGAAAAAAATGATTTAAAGAATAAAGGTTTTACAAGTACATCCTCAAGTATAAAATCACATTGTTTTGGTAGAATGGGAACAAGCTGCTGTACAAAAATAATTTGAAATTAGAATTCTTGGAAATAAACCAGATTGTGAAAGGAAAGTGCAACAGACAAAACAGAATGGACACTGCCAGAATTTGAAGATACTGCTAAGTAATTCATTATATGAGTATCCTGCAATCTGTTTTAATCTACTGATGAACGTTTGGGTTGTTTCAGGATTTTGCTCATATAAGGCATGCTGCTGTGAAACTTTGTGAGTTTTTCAAAAAGTTTGACATCTCTTACAAAATTAAATATGTGTTTAACATATAACCCATCAATTTCATTAATAATTATTAGGAAAAATGAAGACCTGTTTCTAAAGCAGTTTGTATCATTTTGTATTATTGAGAGTTCAGATTGCTCCACATCCTAACACTTTATTTTGTTCTTTCATTTCATTATAACCATTCTGGATAGAGGGCATGTTGTATCTTTTGGAGGCAAGAGAGGGTTGAAAATTCAGTGGCCAGAGTGACTGTGGTGACTACCAGCTATACTTGCCACCAGCTGTTTCTGGCTGTTTGTGGTTGGAAGTGGTCAAACAAGAGATGGCAAGAGTGAATGTTGACATTCTAGGAATTAGCGAACTAAAATGGACTGGAATGGGTGAATTTAACTCAGAGGACCATTATATCTACTACTGTGGGCAGGAATCCCTCAGAAGAAATGGAGTGGCCATCATGGTCAACAAAAGAGTCTGAAATGCAGTACTTGGATGCAATCTCAAAAACGATAGAATGATCTCTGTTCGTTTCCAAGGCAAACCATTCAATGTCACAGTAATCCAAGTCTATGCCCCAACCAGTAATGCCGAAGAAGCTGAAGTTGAAAGGTTCTATGAAGACCTACAAGACCTTTTAGAACTAACACCCAAAAAGATGTCCTTTTCATTATAGGGGACTGGAATGCAAAAGTAGGAAGTCAAGAAACACCTGGAGTAACAGGCAAATTTGGCCTTGGAATACGGAATGAAGCAGGGCAAAGACTAATAGAGTTTTGCCAAGAAACTGCACTGGTCATAGCAAATACCCTCTTCCAACAACACAAGAGAAGACTCTATACATGGACATCACCAGATGGTCAACACCGAAATCAGATCGATTATATTCTTTGCAGCCAAAGATGGAGAAGCTCTATACAATCAGCAAAAACAAGACCAGGAGCTGACTGTGGCTCGGACCATGAACTCCTTATTGCCAAATTCAGACTGAAATTGAAGAAAGTAGAGAAAACTACTAGACCATTCAGGTATGACCTAAATCAAATCCCTTATGAGTATACAGTGGAAGTGAGAAATAGATTTAAGGGCCTAGATCTGATAGATAGAGTGCCTGATGAACTATGGAATGAGGTTCGTGACATTGTCCAGGAGACAGGGATCAAGACCATCCCCATGGAAAAGAAATGCAAAAAGGCAAAATGGCTGTCTGGGGAGGCCTTACAAATAGCTGTGAAAAGAAGAGAAGCGAAAAGCAAAGGAGAAAAGGAAAGATATAAACATCTAAATGCAGAGTTCCAAAGAATAGCAAGAAGAGATAAGAAAGCCTTCTTCAGCGATCAATGCAAAGAAATAGAGGAAAACAACAGAATGGGAAAGACTAGGGATCTCTTCAAGAAAATCAGAGATACCAAAGGAACATTTCATGCAAAGATGGGCACAATAAAGGACAGAGATGGTGTGGACCTAACAGAAGCAGAAGATATTAAGAAGAGGTGGCAAGAATACACAGAAGAACTGTACAAAAAAGAGCTTCAAGACCCAGATAATCATGATGATGTGATCACTGACCTAGAGCCAGACATCTTGGAATGTGAAGTCAAATGGGCCTTAGAAAGCATCACTAGGAACAAAGCTAGTGGAGGTGATGGAATTCCAGTGGAGCTATTCCAAGTCCTGAATGATGATGCTGTGAAAGTGCTACACTCAATATGCCAGCAAATTTGGAAGACTCAGCAGTGGCCACAAGATTGGAAAAGGTCAGTTTTCATCCCAATCCCAAAGAAAGGCAATGCCAAGGAGTGCTCAAACTACCGAACAATTGCACTCATTTCACATGCTAGTAAAGTAATGCTCAAAATTCTCCAAGCCAGGCTTCAGCAATATGTGAACCGTGAAATTCCTGATGTTCAAGCTGGTTTTAGAAAAGGCAGAGGAACCAGAGATCAAATTGCCAACATCCGCTGGATCATGGAAAAAGCAAGAGAGTTCCAGAAAAACATCTATTTCTGCTTTATTGACTATGCCAAAGCCTTTGACTCTGTGGATCACAATAAACTATGGAAAATTCTGAAAGAGATGGGAATACCAGACCACCTGATCTGCCTCTTAAGAAATCTGTATGCAGGTCAGGAAGCAACAGTTAGAACTGGTCATGGAACAACAGACTGGTTCCAAATAGGAAAAGGAGTACGTCAAGGCTGCATATTGTCACCATGTTTATTTAACTTATATGCAGAGTACATCATGAGAAATGCTGGACTGGAAGAAACACAAGTTGGAATCAAGATTGCCGGGAGAAATATCAATAACCTCAGATATGCAGATGACACCACTCTTATGGCAGAAAGTGAAGAGGGGCTAAAAAGCCTCTT
Source organism: Tragelaphus eurycerus (assembly GCA_935064755.1). Classification (NCBI taxonomy): domain Eukaryota; kingdom Metazoa; phylum Chordata; class Mammalia; order Artiodactyla; family Bovidae; genus Tragelaphus; species Tragelaphus eurycerus. The sequence goes on along the minus strand of CAKXYN010000015.1, from coordinate 11,979,005 downwards.
GATGAAAGTGAAAGTGGAGAGTGAAAAGGTTGGCTTAAAGCTCAACATTCAGAAAATGAAGATCATGGCATCTGGTCCCATCACTACATGGGAAATAGATGGGGAAACAGTGGAAACAGTGTCAGACTTTGTTTTTCTGGGCTCCAAAATCACTGCAGATGGTGACTGCAGCCATGAAATTAAAAGACGCTTGCTCCTTGGAAGGAAAGTTATGACCAACCTAGATAGCATATTCAAAAGCAGAGACATTACTCCAACAAAGGTTCGCCTAGTCAAGGCTATGGTCTTTCCTGTGGTCATGTATGGATGTGAGAGCTGGACTGTGAAGAAGGCTGAGCGCCGAAGAATTGATGCTTTTGAACTGTGGTGTTGGAGAAGACTCTTGAGAGTCCCTTGGACTGCAAGGAGATCCAACCAGTCCATTCTGAAGGAGATCAATCCTGGAATTTCTTTAGAAGGAATGATGCTAAAGCTGAAACTCCAGTATTTTGGCCATCTCATGTGAAGAGTTGACTCATTGGAGAAGACTCTGATGCTGGGAGGGATTGAGGGCAGGAGGAGAAGGGGACGACAGAGGATGAGATGGCTGGATGGCATCACTGACTCGATGGATGCGAGTCTGGGTGACCTCCGGGAGCTGGTGATGGACAGGGAGGCCTGGCGTGCTGTGGTTCATGGGGTCGCAAAGAGTCGGACACGACTGAGCGACTGATCTGATTCTGATTCTGAAGACTATGTGACCAGTTAGCTGTGACATAAGTGCTATGTTGTCACTTCTGGGCAGATCATTTCATTGCCCTTCAGAGCTTTTTCCGCCTTCCATGGAGACAAGTAGCATCCAGATAAACATTCTGTATCAAAGTGGGGTCCCCAGCCAACTTGTGATATACATGCAACACGAGTGTGAAGTATAGTTTAAGAGCCTAAGATTTTTGAGTTTTTAATATTTTTGAACTAGAACTACTGTTTTTAAACTAAATTCCTAAATATCCAAATTAATTGATAAAGTTATTGATAAATTGGTTGGTAGTGTGGTAGGCAACCTCTAAGGTGGTCCCCAGTGATCTCTACCTCCTAGGCTTCATGCCCTTTGTAATCTCCCCTCTGAGTGTAGGCTGGAATGCTTTCTTCTTGTTCATGTAAGGTAATGAACAGAAGGGATGTTACTTCCAAAGTTAGGTACTGTGGCTTCCTCTTGGGCACCCTCTCTTGCTCATTCTGGGAGAAGCCAGCTGGCATGTTTTAAACTACCTTACAGAGAGGCTTATGTGGCAAGAAACGGATGTCTCCAACCAACAGCCAGCAAGGAGGTGAGCATGAAAGTGGATTCTCCTCCACTCAAGGCTTGAGCCTCTATGACTCAAGTATATGCTTGATAAGTATGCTGTTTTACACATTGTTCATCCCCTATTGGTAATTATTTTCTCTACCCTCTTTCAAGATTTATCTCTGTCTTTTACATTTTCAGAAATTCAGTTATGGTGTGACTGAGCTTGGGTTCTGGGAGGGATTGGGGGCAGGAGGAGAAGGGGATGACAGAGGATGAGATGGCTGGATGGCATCACTGACTCGATGAACGTGAGTCTGGGTGAACTCCGGGAGATGGTGGTGGACAGGGAGACCTGGCGTGCTGCAATTCTTGGGGTCGCAAAGAGTCGGACACGACTGAGCGACTGAACTGAACTGAGCTTGGGTTTCTTTACATTTATCTTGTTTGAGGTTCATTCAGCTTCTTGAATCTAGATTTTATCTTCTGTCAGATCTGGAAACTTTCCAGCCATTATTTCTTGAAGTGTGATTTCAGTCCTGAATTTTTTTTTTCTCCTTCGGAACTTTAATGACATGAATGTTGGTTTTGTTATTGTCCCACAAGTCCCTGCGATTCTGTTTGTTTTTATTCACTTTATAGTTTCTAATCATTCAAATTAGATAATTCTTAATGATCTCTAGGTCCGCTGATGATTTCCTCTGTCATCTGCATGCTGCAGTTGAACCCATTTGGTAAATTTTTGTATATTTCAGTTCCAGACTTCCTGCTTGGGTCTTCCGTATATCTCTTACTTAAGTGTATGTGATGAGTAACTTTGCATTGGATCCTACACATTTTGAGTATTATGTGAATCTTGTTCCTATTTAAATGTTCTATTTTATAAGGCCAACTGTTCAGGTTCAGTGGGGTTCAGCCCCAATTTTGTGGCTCAGTGTCAATTTTCAAGGCCTTTGCAATGGTATTCTGGTCTGCCTCAACTTGGATGCTACCTGAAGCCAGTTGAAACCTGGGCAGCAGTCCACTTATAGTTCATTTTGCCATGTTGGTTGTGGTCACTTTCTTGTGTGGTCTGACTGAGGGTGTGCCCAGGACTTCATTAACACATTTAAAGGAACCCTTTCTCTAGCTTCTTTCTCTCTGTAATGTTCCCTCAGTCTCTATAGTTAGGATGTCTGAGATGCTGCCTCTTTGCAGCTGGTCACTAAGTACAGGGCAAGGAAGGTCCACAGGGCTCCTCCTCTAGTCTTACCACATCCAGTGACTGGGGAATGTGTGTCCACTTGGAGTGGGGCAAGTATAATCAAATTAATATTTTCACACATATCACCCTTTTCCCACCTTTTGGTTTATGAGAGCAGGCTTTTAATCTTCGTCCGTACCCACTGATGTTTTCAGGTTTTAGATGTTTCTTGCACCCAAGTCAAAGGAAAGTAAAAACAAAGGAAACGGGCATAAGAAAACACCCAGGCAACTTCCAGGTCATTCCTCAAGTTCCAGAATGACTATGTAGGTGACTAAGCTTTAGATCAGATCAGAGCAGTCGCTCAGTCGTGTCCGACTCTTTGCGACCCCATGAATCACAGCACACCAGGCCTCCCTGTCCATCACCAACTCCCGGAGCTCACTGAGACTCACATCCATCGAGTCAGTGATGCCATCCAGCCATCTCACCCTCTGTCGTCCCCGTCTCCTCTTGCCCTCAATCCATCCCAACATCAGAGTCTTCTCCAATGAGTCAACTCTTCACGTGAGGTGGCCAAAATACTGGAGTTTCAGCTTTAGCATCATTCCTTCCAAAGAAATCCCAGGGCTGATCTCCTTCAGAATGGACTGGTTGGATCTCCTTGCAGTCCAAAGGACTCTCAAGAGTCTTCTCCAACATCACACTTCAAAAGCATCAATTCTTGGGCTCTCAGCCTTCTTCACAGTCCAACTCTCAACATCCATACATGACCACAGGAAAAACCATAGCCTTGACTAGACGAACCTTTGTTGGTAATGTGTCTGCTTTTGAATATGCTATCTAGGTTGGTCATAACTTTCCTTCCAAGGAGTAAGCGTCTTAATTTCATGGCTGCAGTCACCGTCTGTAGTGATTTTGGAGCCCAGAAAAATAAAGTCTGACACTGTTTCCACTCTTTCCCCATCTATTTCCAATGAAGTGATGGGACCGGATGCCATGGTCTTCGTTTTCTGAATGTTGAGCTTTAACCCAACTTTTTCACTCTCCACTTTCACTTTCATCAAGAGGCTTTTTAGTTCTTCTTCACTTTCTGCCATAAGGGTGGTGTCATCTGCATATCTGAGGTTATTGATATTTCTCCCAGCAATCTTGATCCCAACTTGTGTTTCTTCCAGTCCAGCATTTCTCATGATGTACTCTGCATATAAGTTAAATAAACAGGGTGACAATATACAGCCTTGACGTAATCCTTTTCCTATTTGGAACCAGTCTGTTGTTCCATGTCCAGATCTAACTGTTGCTTCCTGACCTGCATACAAATTTCTCAAGAGGCAGATCAGGTGGTCTGGTATTCCCATCTCTTTCAGAATTTTCCACAGTTTATTGTGATCCACACAGTCAAAGGCTTTGGCATAGTCAATAAAGCAGAAATAGATGTTTTTCTGGAACTCTCTTGCTTTTTCCATGATCCAGCGGATGTTGGCAATTTGATCTCTGGTTCCTCTGCCTTTTCTAAAACCAGCTTGCACATCAGGAAGTTCACGGTTCACATATTGCTGAAGCCTGGCTTGGAGAATTTGGAGCATTACTTTACTAGCGTGTGAGATGAGTGCAATTGTGCGGTAGTTTGAGCATTCTTTGGCATTGCCTTTCTTTGGGATTGGAATGAAAACTGACCTTTTCCAGTCCTGTGGCCACTGCTGAGTTTTCCAAATTTGGTGGCATATTGAGAACAGCACTTTCAGAGCATCATCTTTCAGGATTTGGAATAGCTCCACTGGAATTCCATCACCTCCACTAGCTTTGTTCGTAGTGACGCTTCCTAAGGCCCACTGGACTTCACATTCCAGGATGTCTGGCTCTAGGTCAATGATCACACCATTGTGATTATCTGGGTCGTGAAGCTCTTTTGTGTACAGTTCTTCTGTGTATTCTTGCCACCTCTTCTTAATGTCTTCTGCTTCTGTTAGGTCCATACCATTTCTGTCCTTTATCGAGCCCATCTTTGCATGAAATGTTCCCTTGGTATCTCTTAATTTTCTTGAATAGATCCCTAGTCTTTCCCATTCTGTTGTTTTCCTCTATTTCTTTGCATTGATCGCTGAAGAAGGCTTTCTTATCTCTTCTTGCTATTCTTTGGAACTCTGCATTCAGATGTTTATATCTTTCCTTTTCTCCTTTGCTTTTCACTTCTCTTCTTTTCACAGCTATTTGTAAGGCCTCCCCAGACAGCCATTTTGCTTTTTTGCATTTCTTTTCCATGGGGATGGTCTTGGTCCCTGTCTCCTGTACAATGTCACAAACCTCATTCCATAGTTCATCAGGCACTCTATCTATCAGATCTAGGCCTTTAAATCTATGTCTCACTTCCACTGTATAATCATAAGGGATTTGATTTAGGTCATACCTGAATGGTCTAGTGGTTTTCCCTACTTTCTTCAATTTCAGTCTGAATTTGGCAATAAGGAGTTCGTGGTCTGAGCCACAGTCAGCTCCTGGTCAATTCATCCATGGTTTTTAGTTATATTTAGCAGCAGGAATAAGGTGAAATAATATACACTCCATCTTGTATGGTACTCAAACAAACCACCAACTTCAGTTCAGTCGCTCAGTCCTGTACGACTCTTTGCAATCCCATGGACTACAGCACGCCAGGCTTCCCTGTCCATCACGAACTCTCAGAGCTTACTCAGACTCAGGTCCATCAAGTCGGTCCATCCAGCCATCTCATCCTCTGTTGTCCCCTTCTACTCCTGCCTTCAATCAATCCCAGCATCAGGGTCTTTTCCAATGAGTCTGTTTTTCGAACAGGTGGCCAAAGTATTGGAGTTTCAGCTTCAGCATAAGCCCTTCTAATGAATATTCAGGACTGATTTCCTTTAGGATGGACTGGTTGGATGTCCTTGCAGTCCAAAGGACACTAACGAGTCTTCTCCAACACCACAGTTCAAAAGCATCAATTCCAAAAGCATCAATTCCTCGGCTCTCACGGTTCTTTATAGTCCAACTCTTACATCTGTACATGACTACTGGAAACACCAAAGCTTTGACTAGACAGACCTTTGTTGGCAAAGTAATGTCTCTGCTTTTAGGTTGCTGAGACATTAGCTTTTAATATGCTGTCTAGGTTGGTCATAACTTTCCTCCTAAGGAGAAAGCGTCTTTTACTTTCATGGCTGCAGTCACCATCTGCAGTGATTTTAGAGCCCAAGAAGTAAAGTCTGTCATTGTTTCCATTCTTTCCCCATCTCTTTGCCATGAAGTGATGGGACCAGATGCCATGATCTTAGTTTTCTGAATGTTGAGCTTTAAGCCAACTATTTCACTCTCCTCTTTCACTTTCATCAAGAGGCTCTTCTTCACTTTCTGCCATAGGGTGGTGTCATCTGCATATCTGAGGTTATTGATATTTCTCCCGGAAATCTTTTGATTCCAGCTGGTGTTTAATTCAGCCCATCATTTCTCATGATGTACTCTGCATATAAGTTTAATAAGCAGGGTGACAATATACAGCCTCGACATACTCCTTTCTGGATTTGGAACCAGTCTGTTGTTCCATGTCCAATTCTGTTGCTTGACCTGCATACATATTTCTCAGGAGATAGGTCAGGTGGTCTGGTATTCCCATCTCTTTCAGAATTTTCCACAGTTTGTTGTGATCCACACAGTCAAAGGCTTTGATGTTGGGAGCCGCCACGGAGAGGCACTCTACTCGTGACAAAGATCATGAGGAAGGAGGCTTGGCAAACGCAATGGCGAGATCAAGCCTTCAGGAGTCCTCCCGGATATTCTCGAGCATCTACCCCAAAAAACCAGAGTCTGCCTACTTTACTGCTTTGTGCTGTCACCTCTGACTTTACTGGGGGCTGTCCCCCATCACCATCTCGCTCTCTCTAATAAAGAATTAACTTACAGCTCCAATTAATAAAGTTCCTGGGCATTAGGAGTGTTTAAATCCAAACCCCTCAGGTAGCTCTCAGCTCTCTAACTGGGCTGACAAGTTTACCCGGACACCTATAGCTATGCATATGATTGTTTACAGTCTCTCAGCCGTGAGAGGCACGGGAAGCTTAAGATATTCAAATAGCTTAGAGCCTCTCAAAGAGTTAAAAACTGTCAGAATAAAAACTAGTTCATTAATGAGCCAATGTTTTTTGCCAAGTTTTCACATCCCTCGTTTTGTATCCTTGAATGTGTATTAATTAATACAGTTGGTTTGTAGAAAAAATAAGTAGTGGCCTTGGTGCTAGTAACTTAAGACCCTTAAGATCATAAATTCTTTTCTTTGTTGTAAACCCATTGCGCCTCCCCCCTATAGGAATGCAAGTTTATCTAACACTTCAGATGAAGATGGCGCCAAACCTTAAAATAATTACTGTTAGAGAAAATAAGTCTTGCAGTTGACAAACGTTTGTCAAGAGTCATAAAGTGTTAATAGGCCTTCTGGCCAGAAGATGATGTAAATCACCTGAACCATTTGTACACGATAAATTTGCAGGAAAGAAACCCTGGTTTTTGATAAGGATCAAAGACTGCTGGCTTTGCATGATTTCACATCCCCTATTATCCTCTATGTGTAACTTAGGGTATAAAAGCCCCTGTTGAAAATAAAGCTACGGGCCTTGCTCACCATAGCTTGGTCTCCCCATGTCATTCTTTCTCTCAGTTTCCATTTCCGGCTGAAGTTTCCATCTGGAGCGCGGACCCCACCAAGCTTGCTAATCATGCCTGGGCTTCTAAGACCCACTTGAGAAAGTGCCTAAGGTGGGGCACTTTCCGCTATTCGAGCGGGCACCTGTGGCCTACGCAAGTGGTGCAAACTTCTTGTCTTGAAGTTTTATTGGTCTCCCGCGTAAACCAAGCTACTCAGCCTCTTCTAGTCTCTGAATTTCGTACTGAGCTATCGGCTATTATTTACTCTTAATGTCTCTAATTGATATGTAAATAAAGCTATTATCCAGTGACCCTCACCGAAGCCATCCACCCTCCGAAGACCCTGGATCAGCCGCGGGCTGGACCCCCGGTACTTTAGCATAGTCAATAAAGCAGAAGTAGATGTTTTTTTTTTTTTTTTTTGAAAAAAGGGAACTCTTGCTCTTTCGATGATCCAACATTGTTGGCAATTTGATCTCTGGTTCCTCTGCCTTTTCTAAATCCAGCTTAAACATCTGGAAGTTCACGGTTCACATACTGTTGAAGCCTGGCTTAGAGAATTTTGAACATTACTTTGCTAGCGTGTGAGATGAGTACAACTGTGCAGTAGTTTGAGCATTCTTTGACATTGCGGTTCTTTGGGAGTGGAATGAAAACTGACCTTTTCCAGTCTTGTGGCCACTGTTGAGTTTTCAAAATTTGCTGGCATATTGAGTATAGCACTTTAACAGCATCATCTTTTAGTATTTGAAATAGCTCAACTGGAATTCCAACACCTCCACTAGCTTTGTTCACAGTGATGCTTCCTAAGGTCCATTTGACTTCACATTCCAGGATGTCTGGCTCTAGGTGAGGGATCACACCATTTTGATTATTTGGATAATGAAGATCTTTTTTGTATAGTTCTGTATATTCTTGCTACCTCTTCTTAGTATTTTCTGCTTCTATTAGGTCCATACCATTTCTGTCCTTTATTGTGCCCATCTTTGCATGAAATGTTCCCTTGGTATCTCTAATTTTCTTGAAGAGATCTCTGCTGCTGCTGCTAAGTCGCTTCAGTCGTGTCCAACTCTGTGCAACCCCATAGACAGCAGCCCACCAGGCTCCCACGTCCCTGGGATTCTCCAGGCAAGAACACTGGAGTGGACTGCCATTTCCTTCTCCAATGCGTGAAAGTGAAAAGTGAAAGTGAAGTCGCTGAGTCGTGTCTGACTCTTTTCAACCCCATGGACTGCAGCCCACCAGGGTCCTCCATCCACGGGATTTTCCGGGCAAGAGATCTCTAGTCTTTTCCATTCTGTTGTTTTCCTCTATTTCTTTGTATTGATCACTGAGGAAGGCTTTCTTATCTCTCCTTGGTATTCTTTGGAACTCTGCATTCAAATGGGTATATCTTTTCTCCTTTGCCTTTCGCTTCACTTCTTTTCACAGCTATTTGTAAGGCCTCCTCAGACAACCATTTTGCCTTTTTGCATTTCTTTTTCTTAGGGATGGTCTTGATCCCTGCCTCCTGTATAATGTTACAAACCTCCATCCATAGTTCTTCAGGCAGTCAGATCTAATCCCTTGAATTTGTCACTTCTACTGTATAATTGTAAGGGATTTGATTTAGGTCATACCTGAAAGGTCTAGTGGTTTTCCCTACTTTCTTCAATTTAACTCTGAATTTGGCAATAAGGAGTTCACGATCTGAGCCACAGTCAGCTCCCAGTCTTGTTTTTGCTGACTGTATGCAGCTTCTCCATCTTTGGCTACAAAGAATATAATCAATCTGATTTCAGTATTGACCATCAGGTGATGTCCATGTGTAGAGTCTTCTCTTCTGTTGTTGGAAGAGGGTGTTTGCTATGACCAGTGCATTCTCTTGGCAAAACTCCATTAGCCTTTGACCTGCTTCATTCTGTACTCCAAGGCCAAATTTGCCTGTTACTCCAAGTGTTTCTTGACTTCTTTGCATTCCAGTCCCCTGTAATGAAAAGGACATCTCTTTTGGGTGTTAGTTCTAAAAGGTCTTGTAGGTCATCATAGAACCATTCAGCTTCAGCTTCTTCAGCATTACTGGTCAGGGCATAGACTTGGATTATTATGACATTGAATGGTTTGCCTTGGAGACAAATAGATGGTTCTGTCATTTTTGAGATTGTATCCAAGTACTGCATTTTGGACTCTTGTTGACTATGATGGCTATTCCATTTCTTTTAAGGGATTCTTGCCCATAGTAGTAGATACGGTGGTCATCTGAGTTAAATTTACCCATTCCAGTCCATTTTAGTTCTCTGATTGCTAAAATGTCAATGTTTACTCTTGCCATCTCTGTTTGACCACTTCCAATTTGCCTTGATTCATGAACCTAACATTCCAGGTTCCTATGCAATATTGCTCTTTACAGCATCAGACCTTGCTTCTATCACGAGTCACATGCAATATTGCTCTTTACAGCATCGGACTTTACTTCCATCACGAGTCACATCCACAACTGGGTGTTGTTTTTGCTTTGGCTCCATCTCTTTATTCTTTCTGGAGTTATTTCTCCACTGATTTCCAGAAGCATATTGGGTACCTACCAACCTGGGGAGTTCATCTTTCAGTGTCCTATCTTTTTGCCTTTTGATAACTGTTCATGGGGTTCTCAAGGTAAGAATACTGAAGTGGATTACCATTCCCTTCTCCAGTGGACCATGTTTTGTCAGGAATCTCCACCATGACCCATCCATCTTGGGTGGCCCTACACGGCATGCCTCATAGTTTCAATGAGTTTAGACAAGGCTGTGGTCGGAGAAGGAAATGGCAACCCACTCTTGTACTCTTGCCTGGAAAGTCCCATGGACGGAGGAGCCTGGTAGGCTGCAGTCCTTGGGGTCACTAGGAGTCGGACGCGACTGAGTGACTTTACTTTCACTTTTCACATTCATGCTTTGGAGAAGGAAATGGCAACCCACTCCAGTGTTCTTGCCTGGAGAATCCCAGGGACGGGGTGCCTGGTGGGCTGCCGTCTCTGGGGTTGCACAGAGTCGGACACGACTGAAGCGATAGCAGCAGCAGTAGCAGCAGCAGTGGTCAAATGTGATCAGATTGGTTAGTTTTCTGTAACTGTGGTTTTCATTCTGTCTGCTCTGTGATGGAGAAGGATAAGAGGCTTATCAATTCAGTTCGGTCACTCAGTCGTGTCCAACTTTTTGTGACCCCATGCATGCAGCATGCCAGGTCTCCTTGTCCATCACCAACTCCCAGAGTTTACTCAAACTCATGTCCATTGAGTCGGTGATGCCATCCAACCATCTCATCCTCTGTCATCCCCTTCTCCTCCTGTCTTCAATCTTTTCCAGCATCAAGGTCTTTTCCATTGAGTCAGTTCTTCACATCAGGTGACCAAAGTATTGGAGTTTCAGCTTCATCATCAATGAATGATGATGAATCACCTTCATCCTTCCAATGAATATTCAGGGCTGATTTCCTTTAGGATGTACTGTTTGGATCTCCTTGATGTCCAAGGGACACCACAGTTCAAAAGCGTCAGTTCTTCGGCACTCGGCTTTATAGTCCAACTCTCACATCCATACGTGACTACTGGAAAAAAACCACAGCTATGACTAGACATACCTTTGTTGATAAAGTAATGTCTCTGCTTTTTAATATGCTGTCCACGTTGGTCATGACTTTCCTTCCAAGGAGCAAGCGTCTTTTAATTTCATGGCTGCAGTTACCATCTGCAGTGATTTTGGAGCCCCAAAACATAAAAGTCTGTCACTGTTTCCATTGTTTCCCCGTCTGTTTGCCATGAAGTGATGGGACCAGATGCCATGATCTTAGTTTTCTGAATGTTGAGTTTTAAGCCAACTTTTTCACTCTCCTCTTTGACTTTCATCAGGAGGCTCATTAGTCCTTCGCTTTCTCCCATAAGAGTTGTGTCATCTGTATATCTGAGGTTGTTGATATTTCTCCCAGCAATCTTGACTCCAGCTTGTGCTTCCTCCAGCCCATCATTTCTCATGATGTACTCTGCATATAAGTTAAATAAGCAGGGTGATAATATACAGCTTTGACATACTCCTTTCAGGATTTGGAACCAGTCTGTTGTTCCATGTCCAGTTCTAACTTCTGCTTCCTGACCTGCATACACATGAGGCTTATGGAAGCTTCCTGATGGGAGAGACTGACTGAGGGGGAAACTAGGTCTTGTTCTGATGGGTGAGGCCATGCTCAGTAAATGTTTAATCCAATCTGTTGAAGGGCTGGGCTGTTTTCACTCCCTGTTACTTGACCTAAGGCCACACTATGGTGGAAGTAATGAAGATTACCTCCTTCAAAAGGCCCCATGCTCTCACTGCTGCATGTGCACTCAGTGCCCCCAAACCTGCAGGCCACTGCCGACCCACACCTCAGCCAGAGACTCCTGAACACTCATGGGCTAGTCTCTTGCCCCTTTCTCCTGGGTCCTGGTGCACACAAGGTTTTGTTTGTGCCCTCCAAGAGTCTCTTTCCCAGTCTTGTGTAAGTTCTGGCTGCTCTATGGTGGGGTTAATGACGATCTCCTCCAAGAGGGGGCTTATGCCATACCCACCAAGACGCCTTTCAAAAACAGGTTTTCTTCTACTCAGAAAACAAAACAGGTTTAACAGTAAAGGAACTCTTGAGAGGAAGCTCACATTTGTTAAGCATTTATGTGTCAGACATTATGAGTGATACTGAAACTTCGCAGCAACCCAACAAAGAAGACATTTCTCTTTTATTACAAAGAAACTGGCTCAGGAAATGGAAGGAAAGTAACATCTATGCTATGTTCTATGCCTATTGGGGTTTGTTTGTTTTTGAAGATTTTTTGATGTGGAGCAGTTTTAAGGTCTTTTTTGAATTTGTTAACAATACTGTTTCTGTTTGTTTTTTTTTTTTAATGTTTTGTTTTTTTGGCCCTGAGGTATATGGTATCTTAGTTCCCCAACCAGGGATTGCACTTGAACCCCCTGCATTGGAAGGCGAACTCTTAACCACTGGACTGCCATGGAAGTTCCTGTTTGTTTTTAAAGTATGAAGAAGTATAAAACTAGCAAATACACAAGCTATCTAGTATTGATCATTTTAGGATCATTCTTAAGATTTTAAATACTATAAACAAAGACTAGTTTAATCAATCACCTTGCCCATTCCCCTCCCTAAGAAATTATGAGTTCAGTGTTGCCTTTTCTGTTTATTTTTATACTTAGGTATTCATAAACAAAATATAGTATTTCAGATGTTGAAATCTGACACTTATTTCATTGGACTGTATGCTTTGGGATAGTCTTCTCTTAATAGATAAACTTAGTATCTCTGTGTTTATTATCCTGGCATGTATATTCCTGTCATTGCAGTTATTATAGAGGATGCAGGAATGAATATTCTCTTTCCTCCTTGTTCTTACATTTAAAGCAGATTTTATCTTCCCCCAACCCCCCAACACACACACCCATGACCAAAAGGTAATGTTTCTATCATTCTGTGATCGTCCTTAATCTTTCAGTGTACCTACACATGAGAGCATATTGATACTGATATTTATAAAATGGTCAATTAGCTCAGTTTTTTCCTGAATAAGACAAGTTTATTTTTATTTCCCTTCAAATTATCTTTTCTGACCTATTTTCCATGTTAATGTTTAATATTTGTTATAACTTATTTTTAAAACTTGTTATTTTAAATATGACTTACTGATTTACTTGATAAGTTTTGTCTATTTACTCACTGTTTCTTGTTGAATACTTCAAGATGTTTTTGTACCAGACTTTTCAGTGAAAGTCTATGAACAGTAAGTTTTCTCTTTGTGGGCTGAAAGTGTCTTTTTTCCACACTGATTTTAGAAAGCTAAATTGTCTGGGCTTAGAATTGTAGGTTCCCAGTTATCTTTCTGTCGCATCCTGTAGGTATTCCATTGTGTTCTGACATCTTTTACTGCTGAAAAAAGTCGGATGTCATTTTGATTATTTCTTTGAAGGATGTACAATTTTCTCTCTAATAACTTCTGAGTTTCACTAAAATCTGTCTAGGTGTGGATTAATTTCTATTTGCTTGGGATTCACTGTATTCCTTTAAATTGAAAATGCATTTCTGGAATTTTTAATTTTTCCTTTAAAAAATAATTACTCCTCCCATTTTTTCTGTCTCCTTCTCAGCCTCCTAGAAGTTTATAGCAGTCTACCCTCCATACCTTAATATTTCTTACATCTACCTCTTTACCCACTCTATGCTACAGTCTGGTAATTTCCTTAGATCTTCCAATTCACTGAATTTTCTGAGTCTAGTCCACTGTTTAACTGAACCAGTTGTTAATTTTGTTGAATGGGACTCTTTCACAATGCAGCTAGTATGAATTTGACTTCTGTGTTCACATGCAGCAAAGATTCTTGTTAGTGACTTTGTTTCCACCCATGGCCTGGGAAGGAAAGCTTGCTTTCCCTCTGTGACCCTGAACTAGAGATACCAAGTTTTCAGTCCTCCTACTGAGATAGAACTTTCCCCATTCTAAGCATACCCCATCTCTACTTCTTGCTATCCATTATACCTGCAGCCTCAACTCCTCACATCTCTCTTCCCTGGCATATTTGGAACACCAGTTCCTAAGACACATCCAGTCCAGCCACCTCCACTGGCCTTGCAGTGTCAGGTCCTTTGGGTTCCCTCTTCATTTCTGCCACCTGGAGGTTTCCTCTTCTTCCTTGAAGCTTTTTTTTTTTTTTTAAATGGGGGGAAGAGAAGGTTTTCACTGGCATATCCATGTCTTTGGAGCAGGGATAACAGCTTTTCCCATGTGTGTTCATTCTGTGTCCAAAAAGAATTGAGCACCATTGGTAGTTTTCATTCCAACTTCCTACTCATACACACCCTGTGAGGGGAATGGTGGCATCTCCACCTTACTGGGTATGAAAGTTATTCACCCTTAGTCACTAAGGGTAGTCAGGAGCAGACTTAGAATTAAAACTCATTCCTGTGTTACTTAACCATCACTTTATCTGCTTCACTGTATTGATTATTAACTCCAGTATTTTTATATTACATCCTTTTGCTCTTTGAAAACCAGGTTTGGACGCTAATTTAAAGAGAACCTGTGTGTAACCTGACTGAATTTCATCTGAAAATGTCTGAATGGTTGTTGCATGGCACTTGTTTCTTTTTAGAGACTCCTCATTTTCATATAAAAACCTTGGACTTCATTCCTAAATTCATCTAGTTTCTGGGAAATAATGAAGTTGTATGGTACTGAGGCTGTATGTTGTGTAAGGATGGTCTTTCAGCCTCTTGTCTCCAAACTGCCTATTGCTCCTCAGGAGAATTAGACCCCAGTCTGACAGCACTTCTGTGAATGGCAGGCACTGTCCCAGGCTAAAGGCAGTCTTTCTGACAAAATACAGAAATAGTGCTGACTCTCCCCCGCTCCCCCTGACAACATGGCTAGCACCACACACTATACTCACTCCTTTGCTATTTGCGAGTTTATTTAACAGCCTACCCAACTGTCTCCTTCCATGGAAAGTATTTTCTTCATTGTCTTTTGGAATGCATTTGAAGCCACTTCTCTTAACCAATAAAAACATCTAGTTCTTCTATTTTAGGGAACTTTAATATTCTTATGTAGTTCACGTTGGATAAAATGTCTTGAATGCAAGCAAGTTATCTTTTTCCACTCTTTATGCCAGACTTTTAAGAAAGAATCTGTTTGTATCTAATTCTGCTTTGGCTGCTTCCTACTGCAGTGAGTAGCAATTTTGGATTAAGTTCCCAGTGGCAGCACAGTTGGGGGAAATTCTGCATTTTTGGGGAATGACTGACATCACTCCTGGTGCTGTTGGATTCCACCCTGTTTTCTGGGAATTTATGACTGTGGCTCTGACTTAAAACACTTAAGTCTTCTGAATCTCACCAAGGTTTTTGTTTTGTTTTGTTTTTTCAAATGCTCCTCAGACGTGGTTTTGTAGGAAGTTGCAGATGTCATACTCCCAACTATATAAAAGCTTTTTTACTAGTGAGGTTAAAGTACAATGCAATAAGTGGATCAAAAGCACACTAAAACTCTCTTGCATTGGTTCTGAAAATCCTAGACCTCTATAAGAGATCCAGAACCAAAGAGAGCCATGGAGGTCCATTAAAAAAAATAACTTGTAGTTGATTTTTTTTTTTCAGCCTTCCATTATTCATTGATTCTCTTGAATTCAGAAGAAGTTGCAGGCACTCTCCAACCTGCATTTTAGAACTTAATTTGTAAAAGAATGATGGCCATAACCTATAGCTTAATGTAAGTAGAAAATGAAATCTCTTGATGAATTTTATAAATATTTCCTGTAGGAACAATGATAGAGGAAAGAGGTAGTTTTCCAGGCTAGCCTTCAAAGGCCTCTTAAACCATAGTTAAGCAACACTGCTTTTACAGAAAAGGTATCTTAGTAACCCTTCTCGGTTCCAGGCACCAGAGACTGCCCCCTCCCCCAGATTGACCATGTGTTCCAAAACTTTGAGACAGGTCATCTGAGAACAGGGATTGTAGCTTCTTTAATATCAGGGACTTAGTCCCCATTCCCAGGGAGTTATACATGAGAGGTGGGGAAGAGACCTGGGAAAACCTCCAGAAGAACAATGTGTACAAAGGCTCTGAAGTTAGTTGGCCAGGTAAAGCTGTGAGGCCCTTCTGAATGGGGAGGACTAGGAGATTAAGTAGTCAGTGAAGCAAGTGGTAAGAGTTACACCTGAACAGAACGAAGAGGCAGCAGTACAAAGCATCACTCATCCAACACAGGTGCAACAGGGGCCCTGTCTACTGTGGCCACACCCAGCCCCTCAGACTCCCTGGGAAGTTTCCACTAGCTCTGTCCTCAGGGCTTTGCCACTCTCTGGAGTCTCAGTTTTCAATTTCACAGATATCCTAACCCTAAGATAGTCACTCCTCTGTTGCCCACTTCCTTACCTCTGTCGTCAGGTTTGGCTCTTGCTTTCCTCAGTTCAGAAATCTTGCTGCCTAGTTGCCTTCTAAGAAAGACTTCTTGCCCTTCCTCTTCTCTCAGGGCCCTTCCTCCCACACACATTTCCCTCCTGACAATGGGGTCCTCCATCTACCTTTTCTATCGAAGGGCCTCCCCACTCTACTGCATCTGGGCCCTCCTCCCAGCCTCTTTCTCACCCAGGGAATGCAGACCCTCAGTCTCTTCTGCCACCTCCATGTGCTGCCTGCCCCTCATTACTGTGCCGCTCCTCTTCCTCTGCTTCCTGCCAGCCTGCCTCCCTCCCAAGTTTGGGCCTCCTCCTGCCTCCACCCCTTCCTTTTGTGAGACTGCTCTCAAGTCAGCTTTTTCACTGTCCCCCTGCCCATTCTCTTGATTTCCTCTCCTCTCCCTAACGTGAGGGGGTCCTTCCCGCCTGCCTACTCGGGCCTCATGCTCATGCTCTCCACTCCCTTCTCACCCTGGAGCACTTTTACCCACCTCCCCCACCCCGTCATCTGACCTTTCTTTCCTGTCAATCTTTCACCTGTCTTGTCACTGAGCTAATGATCTTTCCTCTTCAGCATCTGAATCCTTCCCGTCCCCACCATGGGCCCTTACCACCTCCTTCCCCATTTCCTTCCTATTTCTAACCTGCATCTTTCCCCCATTTTCATTTCTCTCTCCCCACTTCCCCAGTTACAAATCCTTCCCTCCCTTCCTAACCTAAGAACCAAGCCCCACCCCTCACCCCCATACCTTTTCTCCTTTTCGCTCCATCCTGAGCCAGAGCCCCTTTTTCCTCTCTGGACCCCATTTTCATCCCCTGTGATCTTGACTGTAGGCTCAAATCCCTCCTCCCCATTCTTGATTTCAGAAATACTCCAACACCTTTCTTCAACCCCAGCCTTTATTCCTCATCTTCTTTCTTCCTACCCTGTTTCCCAGGGATTCTTTAGATCCTTTACATATGGGACTGAAAATAGCCAAATGCTTAAAGATGGAAAATACATATACTAATGAAGTTATGACCAACCTAGATAGCATATTCAAAAGCAGAGATGTTACTTTGCCAACAAAGGTCTGTCTAGTCAAGGCTATGGTTTTTCCTGTGGTCATGTATGGATGTGAGAGCTGGACTGTGAAGAAGGCTGAGAGCCGAAGAATTGATGCTTTTGAAGTGTGATGTTGGAGAAGACTCTTGAGAGTCCCTTGGACTGCAAGGAGATCCAACCAGTCCATTCTGAAGGAGATCAGCCCTGGGTGTTCTTTGGAAGGAATGATGCTACTCCAGTACTTTGGCCACATCATGCGAAGAGTTGACTCATTGGAAAAGACTCTGATTCTGGGAGGGATTGGGGGCAGGAGGAGAAGGGGACAACAGAGGATGAGATGGCTGGATGGCATCTCTGACTCGATGGACGTGAGTCTGAGTGACCTCTGGGAGTTGGTGATGGACAGGGAGGCCTGGTGTGCTGCAATTCATGGGTTCGGGAAGAGTCGGACACGACCGAGCAACTTAACTGAATATCTTCAAACATGCTTCTCCCTCTTCCTGAACACCCCTGACCCCTATTCCCCACATCTACTCATGGCTGGTTTCATTTTGTTCAGATTTTAAGCTGAAAGTCACCTTGTAAGAGAATCCTTCCTTCCCTGGCCATCCAATATAAAGGAGTCCCAAACCCCTAGCCACGTACCATACTGGTTTTTGTTATCTAAAGAATATTTAATCCTGTGAAATCTTTGTGTCTGTCCATCTAGAATTGATGCCCCATGAAAGAGGCCTCAACTGTCTTGTTCATCTTGTATTCATCTGTCATTGAAATGCTGTGTGTGTGTCCGTGCTTGATCCTGTCCAATTCTTTGTGACCCTATGGACTGTAGAGGCCGGGAGGGGACTGTAGCCCACCAGGTTTCTCTGTCTGGATTTCCCAGGCAAGAATAGTGGGATGGGTTGCCGTTGCCTTCTCCATGGGAGATCTTCCAGATCCAGGGATCGAACCTGTGTCTCCTGCATTGTAGGTGGATTACTGATTGCTGAGCCACCAGGGAAGCTATTTAGAATGGTACCTGGTACCTAATGAGTCCGTCTGCTGAATAAGTTAGTGATTTCTGAGTGCCAGACACTATGTCAAGTGCTCACTTTGTGTTGTTTAATCTTTCTAACAAGGCTAACTGAGGTAAGTACTTTTATTATTGCTATTTTATACCTTAAATAACTGAAATGCAGAAAAGATAAGTGAATTTGTCTGTTTTCTCAAAACAATTGGTTTATCTGAGAATTTAATTCAATCTGTATGAAGTCACAACTCATGTTCCTTCTACTTTTCTGATGGTGCAGAGGAAAGGGGCTGTTAGGAAAGGAAAGGAATGTGGATCTGAATGCAATGTAGGTCAAATCGGAGTCAGGCTCCTGGGCTGGAGTATAGGGTGTAGAGTATAGGACACCAGACTCAGTTTAGAATGAGGATATGAGAGCTAACATTTAAGAGCACTTACTTTGTGCCAGACACTTCCAAGCAATATATTCTCTCCCACCTATGAGTGGTAGGTAATAGCATTTCACAGATTAGGAGTCTGAAGTTCAGAGATGCAGATTATCCTTTCTGAGGCCATACAGGTAGGATGTAGGGGAGCTGGGATATGAATGACCCCAGGCAGTCTGACTACAGAGCAGGTACTCTGGTTGCTGTCCTGTGTTATGTTTACGAAAGGCATGTGCTCTGTGTTGGACACCAAATCCTGCTTCCTGAATTCTTGTCTCTGGACATTCTGCAGAATGACCTGACGTCACACTCCTGCCTCCAGCCTACCTCTTACTGCTTTCCGTAGAAGAGGTGATGGATGATGACACTCGACTAGCACTGGGGAAACCCCACTTTTTATCACTCCCCTTTACCTGGGATCAGCATGGGGCAGCGATTGTGGATGAGTGTATCTGCTCTACAGACAAGCTTTTCTCCCGTGGGGTGACCCCAGACTTAGATTGGTAAAGCACTGGGGTGAGAAATGGAGAAGCAAGTCCTTCCAGCTAACGATCTAAAACCACAGCTGTTTGTTGAACACATACTATGTGGAAAGCCCTAGCTTGGCACTGGGAATCCAGTGATGAATAAGATATGATCCCTGCTCTGAGAATTTAGTGAGGCAGATAAGAACCAAGTAAACAGAATAATTATTAACTGTGCAGAGTGTAGGATAACAGACTGAGTGCCAAACTAGAAAATAACAGAGCCCATTTCACAGAGATGTGTGGAAGACCTGAAGAGTTGCTGAAAAAGTGTGAGAGTAAGTAGACCACTTGCAGAGCATTCAGTAGAGTGCTCAGACCTTTGTCCAGATCACTGTCATAACAGGTCAAATAACAGTTGTTTGCGTAGTAAGGAACCAAGTAGTCAGGATTAAAGCAGATACTCAGGAACAATTGGAAAAGAGCATCTGAAGCATTTGCTATTTCCATAGGAAAGTTATTTGTGACAGGCATGCTAGTTGCCTACCTGAAACTCCTCCTTCTCGTCAGTTAACAAACCTGTGATTTTCTTAGGGGTAGTAACATGCCCAGGTGAAAGACCCGGGCATATCCCCTTGAAGCTCAGAGTGGCAACTTGAATCAAGCCTGGCCAGTAGAAGTACAGCAGTTGTTGGGTGGAACCTCTGGAAAAACATTCCAGAAGAAGCCAACTTGGATAGATTCTGTCTTTTGTTTCTCTTCCTTTTCCCTACCTAGAACTGGGTATCTGATGCCCGAGTACACAGCAGCCATCCTAGGACCATGAGGATGAAGACTATATGCAAAGGAGGCAGAATAGAAAGACTGAAGACTAGCTCTTGACTTACTACCTCTGGACTTACTGTTACATTAGAAAAAATAAATTATTTGATTAAACTGCTGTGTTTGTTTTTCAGGTATATGCAGCCAAACACAATTTTAACAGGGCTAAAGTGGCAATCACTGCTAAGACATACAAACGGGTTCTTTAGCCAAAGACACAACTGATAATGTAACAGTTCTACTGGGCTTGATACTCTCATTACCCTGCAAACCCCTCTGAACGTAGGGTCATGAGGGAGTTAATGCTGAAAATTGGATCAAAAAGGCATTCTTCAAATTGGAATGCTTTTATTAGAATATTAATTGCAGACTTAAAACTACACATATGGAAAAATGAAAACACTCAGAAATGCTATTACAGATTGAGTAAATTAGTAGGAGGAAAAAGATTTCTTCAATGTGTACAAAATGTAAACATTTGCCCTGGGGTTTCCTGCAGATGGCACAGTCCACAAGGACTTATTTGGAATAAAAATATCTATTGGATCTCCAGTACAGCTGCTACAACATCTTCAAACTTGCTACACTGAAGTTAAAGTTACTAGCACACTCTGAATCTGCTATGCAAAAAAACTAAATGGTCCCAATCAAGGCAACTGCTGTGTGTGAAAGCAGAGACACCGAAGCAAATCAATCTTCCAGCGATGAGCTTCCACCCACTGTGCTAACTGTATTTACATTTACCTTGAGAGAATATACACAGTATATAAAACCCCTACTTGAGTCTGTGGTGGGAAATGAAATATCTCATGAGATGCTCCAAAGCACATCAAGTCAGTCACTTGAACTTAGGGAGAGAACACTAAGAGGAGGCCCTCTTCTGTTCAGAAAATGGGGACTCATAAACATCCATGGGCGGACAAGTGCAAACCAGGTGCTGATCTCCATAGATGTCATCAATCCGGGAGATGGTTGGCCAGAATTTGTTCTCTGGTTTCACAAAGGGCTGCAGGGGACAAAAGACAGAAATGACTTGGGATATTCTGCGAAGTTTCTTGGAGGGGTGGTGTGGGGAGGAGACTGCAATGCTGCTCCCAAACCTGAGAGATCACTGGCCCAGAAAGTACTCAAAAAGTATAAGAAGCTAAAATCCAGCCTCCTTCGTCACCATCCCTCCAAATCTCCCACCCCTGCTCCACCAGACTGCAGAGCACCTTCACATAATTAAAAGGATGATGGTAGAAAACACTGACCCACTAGACAGACTCTTATTTGGTCTTCCTGCACTGTGCGCCCTGAGGATTTCCAGGCCTGTGTGTGGTTGGCACTCTGACCTCAGAACTTGGAAAGCCAATTCCTGTGTTGTGTTGTTCTGCGAAGGTAGCCTACATAAGGTCACTATAGTGAGGAGGCGGCAAGAGCGGAGCCCTCGGAGTGGGTGATGGCCCCTCATACGCACGTGAACCTGGACCAGCTGGTACGTCCAGCTTCAGAGGAGAACTTACAAGTGGGAATGCTGCCACCTCTCTGGAATATGGCCGATCCCAGTGGGAGGATGTGACGCAGGTCAAGGAGTGTGGAGACATCTGAGAGACAATGGACAGGAGAGGGGTCAGAGCAGACGCCTGCCTTCCCCTCTGCTCATCATGTCTGCCAGTGAGCTGATGAAATCCCACGGATGGAGGAGGGTGGTTTTTCAAATATCAGCAAGTTACAATAACATAATAGCACATTTACCAACCAACATAAATCAACATTTTGTCATGTTTGCTTACTCTTCTAAAATAACATTACAGATACAGTTGACCATGCCAGCCTATCCCCTCTCCATCTTACTGCTGGTCCTCTTTACCAGTGCCAGCCACTATCTTGAATTTGGTTGTCATGATCTCATATTTTTATACTATTACTATATATGTTAATAAACTGCATAGAGCTTAGTTTGGTACACTTTTATACCTTATAGTATCCTGTGTATGTTTTATCCTCCACTTGCTTTTGTATCTCAGTATTATATTTTTTAGACATCTATTGCCATTTTTTAAAAAAATTGTCTAAATCCTGAAAGAATCATCAGTATCCAGAGGAAAAAAAGATGAGAGCAAATCATATTAGATTCCTCCACTATCCTCGGAGACTCGCACGGGACCAGCCTTTTCTCGCCAGTCATTGGCCCCAGCGCTCCACCTTCAGCGGGGCAGCTCTGGAATGTGTCTGAGCTCCTCTGTACATCTCAGACTGCTTCTCTGGCTTGGAGCTGTAACGACACAACCACAGCCTTTGCGGTATTTTCAGTTCACGATCCCTCAGCTTAACAGTGGCTGGGCCTGATACAGAACCCTTAGAGCTCTGACCAGATATAAAAGGAACATAGTTTTGAAGAGGCGAAGCAATGTTTAACAAATTTTTCTCCAGTGTAGGCCATAAACATGGTAAAATATTCAGGCCAAGTACCAGTCTGGTTGTCCTAAGAGATAACTATTCCAATGTGAGAATATCTTTATCCAGAGTGTAAAAGGTAAATAATCGCAGCAGAGAGCATCAAACAGAGATACAGAATGGTAAGACTTCTCTAACTATAAAGTCCATCAGTCTCTGCACCCTCCTTTGACAGCCAACTGGGTCCTTGTGGGGTGAACAGCACCAAACAGATATACAAAACCAACAAGTGACCACTAAATAGATATTTAAATTAGAACATATCAGAAATAACCACATTATACTTGAGTAACCACTGCTGTGTTGATTCAAGATTTAAACTTTCAGGTAATGAATTTATCCTCTCAGAAGAACAGTCTTATTCTAGGCAAGGATGTCATCTTCCAGTAGAGTTCAGAGGTTGCCAGCACCCCACCCAGACACTGCTTTCTGCTCTCTGGGATATTTTAGATAAAGTACCGGTGCCTGTGTACCTTCAGTGGGTTGACCCTGGGGTCGATGCGGCCCTCCTCAATGTCGGCAATTTCCTGTCGGATGCTGATCATGGCATCGCAGAATCTGTCCAGCTCCGCCTTGTCTTCCGACTCGGTGGGCTCGATCATGAGAGTGCCTGCCACTGGCCAGGACATGGTGGGGGCATGAAATCCTGCCAAGGAGATGGGGGAATTTGTGTCACTTAACTTTGACCTCCCCAGTTTGGAAGAAGAGACCCTCCCCTTCTTAAAATGTATTCCAAGGAAAACAATCTGAAAAGTTTGTTATTATATATGTCTAGGGATTCACTTCAGCACTGTTTATGGAAGAAAAGCTTAGGAAAAAACATGACATCCAACAGCAGAGGATCGGGTAGGCAAATCTTCCTGGGTATCCATACAATAAATATGCAACCATTCCATGTATTTAAATTTATATCTGTTAATGGCTCTGAATGTTTACCCAACTTAAGTGAAAAGGGCAGGCTACATAATGATATTGTCTTGTTTTTAAAATGACAGTATATTATATATGCACATATATACACACACACATACATTTACATGTGTGTATATATGCATACTTTATATATGTGTGTATATTTTATGAGGGAAGCTGTTTCGAAGAAGAATAAATACTAAAATTTTAACAGGATTATTGGCATAAAATGAGACTAGGGTTTTTATTTTAACTTGTGTTTTAGAATCTTTTTATAATGTTCATGTATTACTTGCAATTAAGAGAAATTAAAATAATATAGCCTACCAAAAGCTAAATAATGAGGTAACAAGCATTAAGGACCCTGATGTGAGTGACTGTTCTTATTTTACAGATGAGGAAATGGAGTCTTGGCCAGGATGCATCAAGTCTTTGTCTTTACACTGAATACAAGCTGAAGGTATTTCTTGTTTCCAAAAGTTTTCACATATTAAGATGAATTTACAAAATATGATTGAGAGAGAGATTTCCTGGACAAAAGCTAAAAAGAACATTTCCTCAATTCGTACAATTTTTCCTGTGAAACTTTAAAAGATGAAGAACAGCTCCTAGGCTGATATTCCTGTCAACTAAGTTTGCCCTGGAGGTCAATGGTTCCCAAATTCTGGTGTGCATCATTACATGGGGTGCTTTAGAGTCATGTCTGCATTGTTTAAAGGGTTATCTTCTCAACATTTTATTATAAAATTTTTCAAATGTACTGGTAAGTTGAAAGGACTATAGAGTGAACACCCATACACCTACATGGCTTCTACAATGATGCTCTGTTTGCTTTATGATTTATCTAGTCATCTATTCCTATCACATATCAGCTGGCAAAGAACCAACCTGCAATGTGGGACACGGGTTCAATCCTTTGGTTGGGAAGATCCCCTGGAGGAGGGCATGGCAACCCACTCCAGTATTCTTGCCTGGAGAATACCCATGGACAAAGTCACCTGATGGGCTACAGTCCATGGGGTCACAAAGTGTCAGACATGACTGAGTGACTAAGCACAGTCATCTACTCCTATCACATATCTAAGGCATTTGCTATAGTTTTGATGCATTTTCAACCATGTTACAGTCATTTGTACACTTCCCCCTTAAACATTTCAGCATGCATATCATTAACTAGAGTTCCATATCTGAATTCAACATGTTTCCATATTTTTGTGATAGTTTGCACAAATTTTAAGTACCATTTAATTAATTTTGACAAATGCATACAACTGTGTCACCCAAATCAGAAAGAGTTTTCTTTTTAAACAAGCTCATCTCATTACCCATTAAGTCCAACCTCAATTCCATGAGTGAACAAATTCAGCCCAATATTTTCTGCAATAGTGGTTCCCATATCTGGAACCATCTGAGTTGTCATGGAAACACAGATTCCTGGATTTTGACTCTGATTCAGGAAATCCAAGGTATGAGCCTTTAAAAACTCAGAATCAGGTTAATCACAGCACTGTTAATCAACTATACTCCAATATAAAATTTTTAAAAAGTTAAAAAAACAAAGTTAAGTTTGGAAATCTCTGGCCTCTGGCAGGGTGCCCCTCACACACCTGATAAGATTCATCCATAAAGTACTTGTAAATACAGATCACTGTGCCTCATCCCTGGAATTCTGATTCAGTAGGTGTGATTAAGACCCAGAATCTGTGTTGTCATCTTCATTGTTTGTTTGTTTTTAGAGCCATTCACTTATTCGCTCACTTGTTTAAACACAATTGTTGAGTGCTTCCTATGTGCCAGACACCTAGACCATCCTGAGCCTATGGCAAGTGTGGCCATCATTCCATTAAACATCAAAATAGCAAGGCTGTAGATAGAACCAAATTTGGGAATACTGGGCAGGAACTCCAAATACCACTTCTCTTCTAACCCCCCATCCCCCGCCTCCCTCCCTGCAAATGTTGCTGCAGTCAGATGTGGGAAACAGACCACACACCCCGGAAATGAAGCCTCATCCGGAATCAGTCACTGGCCGGGAGGTTAAGTCAGGTCACAGGAGTGGTCAAGAGGAGATTCTGAAGCAACTGCTAATTTCATTAATGAAAACCATCTTTGGTTTTCCCATTTATTATCAGGGTAGCTCTGCATAATAAGATCATTCATTCATGGGAGGAAATGAGTCACTATGTGACTATGTGGGACTCCTGTTATGGTAGTAAAACTATAAAATTATTAAAGTTTTCACATTCCGTATTAAAAGGAGTCATTCAAATCACCTTAAAATTCAGATAAGACTCCACATTCATCAAAAGGCAAAGTTCTCCCCAACTTAGCCTTCCTGAGAAATGAAGAGTCTTTGATGTTATTAATGTCACTAAGAAAATGTATTTTAATAAAGCCTGTGCTGAGTGAACATCCACTAACAATACACAGATTTAAAAAAAAAAAAAGCTTCAAAGAAAACTGCATCATCTCTGTGAAAACAAGGTGCACCTTTAGCAGCAGCTGAAACAGTTATGCCATGGCTGAGGGGGCTCAAAGGCCATGAATCTCAAATGCCATTCATCCAATACTCCTACACGTTGTAAGCTCTCCATTGCCTCTACCATCACACCAACTTACCTCTTCATGGCCCTCTCTGTCTACCAGGAGTGGGATAAGTCAAATAATTTACCAGAAACATGGACAGAAGACAGCAGTCACCTTCTTTGGGATTCTAAATTTTGTTAACAATAAAGACTCCTTTCCTAGCTGTTGATGGATTCCAGATATGTGATTTAATATCTTTCAAAGGACAGAATTTGTGAGGCCATAGGGTCATAGTTTTTTTTTTTTTTTTTTTTTTACCCACAGTCTACAGCTTGCCACTTAGCCTATGGATCAGTTTACTGTGGTGCAAACACATTCAGTCTGTGGTCCATAACCAGGATGGGCAGCTGCATAAATGTCAGAAACCCAAGTTCTCCTTAAGGGGGGGTCTTTCCTGTGAGACCACTCACCATAATCTTGAAGCCTCTTGGCCACATCCACGGCCTCAATATTTGCAGACTTTTTGAAGGGTCTTGTATCCAAAATAAATTCATGAGCCACATATCCTGTTGAGAAAAATTATTTCCATTCACGATTAACATCAGCTTATTGTTTTACCCAAGAAATTGAACAAATAAATCAGCTTTTTAATGCATATCATTGAGGACCAAGGAACAATGGGTACTTGGTAAGTTATAGTTGACAATAAAGCCTTCATCTCCTCTTATTACATATAAAAACTATTAACATGTCATGCCAATTTGTTCCATCCTCAGTGTTCTACACACTCATGAACCAGGAGGTGGGTGGCAGGCAGGACAGGAGCTGGAAGGCTTACTAAGGTCCCTGGGGATGAGACCATTTTTACTCAAAAGACCAAAAATCTACTTGCAACAATTTAACATGTCATCATGCCTGGTCCTTTTATATAAAATATTTCTAGTGTTAAAACTCCATTGATACATTTTTCAACAAGTTTGCTCCCAATATCCAATTAATGGTTTCTTCTGTGGGCAGGTAAATATATACTAAATGTATATGTATAAGACACAGAATTTTATATGATTCTTCAAAGGGGCTTATGAGGTTTCAGTTTCAGGCTTCAGACTGAGAATTAGAAATAAGGCTGTTGAATAGCACACTGCAAGTGGCAAGGAGCTGAAGAGGCTGAAGTCTTGCGGTGGTCAGTTCACTTTGCTTCTCTAGGCTCAGGCCACCATCTCCCCAGTATAAGCTGTTGACCACCCATCCAACATCAAGAATAAACCACTAAGTCAGCATTCTTAAATAGAACAACATTCCTGGGAGTTTCCCAAATGCCATGGCCTACATAACTGATGAATTATCTTCAAGGAAAGTATCTACTCAGTAAAAAATAATGCACTCCTTCTTAACCCGCTATCCTGATTCTCAGCAAACAATGAATCTACTTGAAGATACTTGGAGCAGTCGTAATTTCTTGATCCTGAGGAGAATAGCTCCAGTCATTAACAGCCCCTGAAGACAAAATCTGTGAACTGCTCTGCTTCTTGTGTGATGAATACATATGAAGGGGTTGGCTTTGTTTGTAAATAAAAGTATGAGAACCTAAGACTTTGAATATACTTTCACCACATATCTTTAAAACAAGCTTTCTAACAATGATGAGGATTCAATAGTAAGGAGTATGGTTCAAAAGGAGAAAAATGTATTCAGAGATAGATAAATTTAGAGAGAAAAAAAAAAAAAAGTGCCTTAAAGAAATGACCAGCTGGAATATTCAGGGGGAAAACTGTGAAGTTATTTAACTCCTCATCAACTATTAATTTCAGGAATCCTAAATGCCCCACTATGCTACCGCAATTGGGGAGCCAAGCCTTGAGCTTCAACCCTTCTTTTCTGAGGTTCTGGCAACCACCCTGGCATTGTAACAACTCAAAGAAAAAGGCTAATGGAGCTCACTGCTCTGCTCTGCTCTGTGGAACACTTAGCTGGCAGGAGGGGAGGAGGAGACAGGCTCATGATGGGGAGGAGTCTCTCTTGCTGGCCAGCAGACAGCACAGTCTTTCAAGCAAAGGTTCAGTTACTGAAAGGCCCCATCAAGCCCAGCCCAGCCCAGCCCAGCACTGCTAAAGCAAGACTTCATCTGCAGAGGCCCCTGCCACAGCCAAGTGGTTTGGGAAGAGTTCCATTTCCAAAATGAGGTTCAGATGTTATTTTCTAAATCCATATTCTAATATGTTCAAATGGAAACTGTTAGTGGGATTTCAGCATCTCTCTCTTCTGTCTCTCTCTACTTGAGCCTGAAAAGGAGTGACATTTAAACTTCATGGTTGTTGGGGGCCAGACCCCTAGATGATCATCTTTGTTTGCAGTTTTTAGGGAGAAAAGATATACACATCTTCTATGGCATATGGTGAGTCAGAGGAATATGAAGTAGAAATTGTATAAACTGATTAGTGCAAGTTTTAATTTTCAGTGAATAGGTGTTTCCTCGGGGCCTAACCATGACTATAACTGAGAGTCTGAAAAGATAACAAGTCAGAGGAGCAAGGAAAGAAGCCAGGGATGGGAGTAGGAGATGATAGAAAAGCAAAATAGAAGTGGCTTGGCTCTACGCTTGGAACATCCCTCTCCCAACCCCTCATGAATTATCTGACAAGGCTGAGGATGACCTGGGAAAGTGCTACAGAAAGATAAGACTTCCCAAAACTGGAACTTACTTTTCCTGCATCCTCAGAGTGAGTGCCTAGAAATAAACAGAACTCACTAGCTAATTAGAAAGCTTGAGTGGGCAATCGATACTCAGCCATGCTTTTCAGTTGCAATCCAGGGACCACAACAAACAGCATCAAGAGGCCAGGTGTCCTGGGAATGAGGTCAGGTGGGTGGGGCCGCTAGCCTCAGGAGGTCACTTCCCAGCCAGGGTTGCAAGGGTGCAGCCTCTGAAGCCCATGTCCATCAGCCTATAAAGGCCACCAGGAAAACTCCTCAAGGACAAGAATTTCCTTGTTAAGAGTTAAGATTTGTCTAAGATCAGAAAGGGATAAGCATTTAAGAAGTTGAAACATAAAGAAAACACTGGGACACTAACAAAATGGTCTGTCCCACTGACAAGAACTCTGTTTGGATCAGACAGTGAGCCCAGCCTCCCACATAAGCAGACACTTGTAAACATCTTCAATTCCCCCTTTCAAAATGCCTCTGTTTACCTGAGTCAACTCCTTTCCTCATCCTTGCAGAATAAATACTACTGCTGCTCCCCATCCCAATTCTTGCCTATAAATTCCTTGCCTCACAAAACCCTAAGCGTCAACAAGTTAGCCTGGTATTTTCAAATCTCTCAAAGAAATGGCTCATAAAGGGAAGCCTGAGAACTTCCCTGCTAGTCCCATGGTTAAGACTCCGTGCTACGACTGCAGGGGGCATGGATTCTATCCCTGGTTGGAGAGCTCAGATTCGCCAAGCCTTACCTCTCTGCAAAAAAAGAAAAATGGGGGGTGGGGGAGGAATGCCTGTAGTTCACTAAAATTACTGCCTCACAGTCGTCCATAATTCCAGTCTTATTTAGAGCTGGTAAATATGATTAAGATGAGTAACGGTCTTCTAATATCGCCATTAGACATTCTGGAATACAAAGTGTTTATTAAGAACATTTCTAGTTTGAGCCATCAGGAGGTACAGTGATCATTCTTTTTTAGGCCCTAAAATACCAAACCTCTGATTGTGTAATGAATGTGTTTACCAGACCAAACACGAGACAAGTTTTCTTTCATGAACTTTGGGATTGGGTAATAAAGTC
The DNA here is from genome assembly GCA_935064755.1 of Tragelaphus eurycerus. NCBI lineage: Eukaryota > Metazoa > Chordata > Mammalia > Artiodactyla > Bovidae > Tragelaphus > Tragelaphus eurycerus. Next base: position 11,949,524 of record CAKXYN010000015.1, on the reverse strand, counting down.
TGTAATCACCAATCTATTTCTGCTTGGGGTGAGAAATACAATTCATTATTTCATTCTGGGATAAAATGTCAAAACAAATGGAAATTTCATCCATCTTTTTGTGTTACAAGCCTCCTGGGACAGCCTCTGCCTAAAGCTGCCAAGCACACGGCAGGCGCCTGATCAGTACTAGCTTGCTGACTCTCCTCTCCTCGAGTACCATCCTCCCCCATGCGGTCCACATCACATTCATTCTCGCTCCAAGGAACTCAGGTTTGCATCTCACAACTCTGTGAACACACTAAAACCGCTGAAATTCAGTGGGTGATGTACATGGTACGTGAATCCTTTCTCAATGAAGTTGTCAAACTTAATACCAGATCAGATCAGATCAGATCAGTCGCTCAGTCGTGTCCGACTCTTTGCGACCCCATGAACCGCAGCACGCCAGGCCTCCCTGTCCATCACCAGCTCCCGGAGGTCACCCAGACTCATACCCATCGAGTCAGTGATGCCATCCAGCCATCTCATCCTCTGTCGTCCCCTTCTCCTCCTGCCCTCAATCCCTCCCAGCATCAGTCTTCTCCAATGAGTCAACTCTTCGCATGAGGTGGCCAAAATACTGGAGTTTCAGCTTTAGCATCATTCCTTCTAAAGAAATTCCAGGATTGATCTCCTTCAGAATGGACTGGTTGGATCTTCTTGCAGTCCAAGGGACTCTCAAGAGTCTTCTCCAACACCACAGTTCAAAAGCATCAATTCTTCGGTGCTCAGCCTTCTTCACAGTCCAGCTCTCACATCCATACATGACCACAGGAAAGACCATAGCCTTGACTAGGCAAACCTTTGTTGGTAAAGTAATGTCTCTGCTTTTGAATATGCTATCTAGGTTGGTCATAACTTTCCTTCCAAGGAGTAAGCGTCTTTTAATTTCATGACTGCAGTCACCATCTGCAGTGATTTTGGAGCCCAGAAAAACAAAGTCTGACACTGTTTCCACTGTTTCCCCATCTATTTCCCATGTAGTGATGGGACCAGATGCCATGATCTTCGTTTTCTGAATGTTGAGCTTTAAGCCAACCTTTTCACTCTCCACTTTCACTTTCATCAAGAGGCTTTTTAGCCCCCTCTTCACTTTCTGCCATAAGGGTGGTGTCATCTGCATATCTGAGGTTATTGATATTTTTCCCGGCAATCTTGATTCCAACTTGTGTTTCTTCCAGTCCAGCATTTCTCATGATGTACTCTGCATATAAGTTAAATAAACATGGTGACAATATGCAGCCTTGACGTACTCCTTTTCCTATTTGGAACCAGTCTGTTGTTCCATGACCAGTTCTAACTGTTGCTTCCTGACCTGCATACAGATTTCTTAAGAGGCAGATCAGGTGGTCTGGTATTCCCATCTCTTTCAGAATTTTCCATAGTTTATTGTGATCTACAGTCAAAGGCTTTGGCATAGTCAATAAAGCAGAAATAGATGTTTTTATGGAACTCTCTTGCTTTTTCCATGATCCAGCGGATGTTGGCAATTTGATCTCTGGTTCCTCTGCCTTTTCTAAAACCAGCCTGAACATCAGGAAGTTCACGGTTCACATATTGCTGAAGCCTGGCTTGGAGAATTTTGAGCATTACTTTACTAGCGTGTGAGATGAGTGCAATTGTTCGGCAGTTTGAGCATTCTTTGGCATTGCCTTTCTTTGGGATTGGGATGAAAACTGACCTTTTCCAATCTTGTGGCCACTGCTGAGTCTTCCAAATTTGCTGGCATATTGAGTGCAGCACTTTCACAGCATCATCTTTCAGGACTTGGAATAGCTCCACTGGAATTCCATCACCTCCACTAGCTTTGTTCGTAGTGATGCTTTCTAAGGCCCATTTGACTTCACATTCCAAGATGTCTGGCTCTAGTTCAGTGATCACATCATCATGATTTTCTGGGTCTTGAAACTCTTTTTTGTACAGTTCTTCTGTGTATTCCTGCCACCTCTTCTTAATATCTTCCGCTTATGTTAGGTCCACACCATCTCTGTCCTTTATCGTGCCCATCTTGGCATGAAATGTTCCTTTGGTATCTCTGATTTTCTTGAAGAGATCCCTAGTCTTTCCCATTCTGTTGTTTTCCTCTATTTCTTTGCATTGATCACTGAAGAAGGCTTTCTTATCTCTTCTTGCTATTCTTTGGAACTCTGCATTTAGATGTTTATATCTTTCCTTTTCTCCTTTGCTTTTCGCTTCTCTTCTTTTCACAGCTATTTGTAAGGCCTCCCCAGACAGCCATTTTGCTTTTTTGCATTTCTTTTCCATGGGGATGGTCTTGATCCCTGTCTCCTGTACAATGTCACGAACCTCAGTCCATAGTTCATCAGGCACTCTATCTATCAGATCTAGGCCCTTAAATCTATTTCTCACTTCTACTGTATAATCATAAGGGATTTGATTTAGGTCATACCCGAAACTTAATACCAAGGACGTATTAAATAAAAAAATTTAACAATTAGGGAAAAAGTAACCTATACCTTGTAAATTAAAGCAAAAAGATTATTTCCATGCATCACATTGGCAAAAATATTTTGGGCTTGGTTTGTGTTCCCAGCCTGGCACTTGGTGTTCACTGGGCCCTGGGGCAATGGTCACTCACGGGCTGTTAGTGTGACGTAAGTTTGAATTAAGGATCTGGGGGGAGGCAACGTCAAACATGTCAAGTGCATAAATGCATTCATATCCTGAGATAATTTATCTTCTACAACTCTAACTTATGTAGATAATCAGAGGTGTTAAAAAAAAAAAACTAAGTAAAAGATATTCATTGCAGCATTGTTACAAATAATGTGGTGGTGAGGGAACCCCATAGAATTTGACACATGATACATACCATAGAATAGATATGGCCACTTTCAAAGGACATGACAAGGGAAATGATCATGATATAAAGTTTAAAAAAACAAGATACAAGCTCAATTGTCTGAAAGTACTTGTGGGAAGAAATACAACAAAATATTAAGCCATTATGTCTACTTGATGAAACCATGGGTCATTTCCATTTTCCTCTCCAAACTTCTTTGTCTAAATTTTCCATGTTGAGCACATGCACATGACTTATACAGCCAGACAAAACCAAGAACTGATGCTATCCTGAAGGCCAATACAGAAGCAGGATGCATCTCACAGCACAGGAGCTATATTTGAATTAATTAGTAGCTCTTGTAGCTTCTTTAATACCCACTTCAGAAGCATTTCATTGTGTTGCTTAGAGACATATTGCCCACAACGTTCTTTTCTCCTCTCTGGGGAGCATTGCTAACCAGAGCTCCTGATTATTTAGTTATTTTCTATTTTCAAACTCTGGAATCACTCTTGTGGATACATATTCACAAAGCAAGATCGGAAGATCACAGATGGAGATGCACACAGGCCAAGAGACAAGCAGGGCCTTGCTGCTGTGGCCCCGGGACTGAACACTGGTTACTGACTGCTCGCTGCTCTCTCTGCCCCAGGCTCAACACATGGCGGTCCCTGCTCTCCGATCCGCACCCACAGTCAGGTCCTGCCTGCCTGACTCTCAGGGCAACCCCTCCCACCACCTCCAGGGTGACTTGATGCCTCTCCTATTATTCCCTCTACAGTAGCTTCACTCTCACCTCTTCACAGCCTTTCCCCTGGCAGCTTGAAATCACCTTATTCTCTCGTTTAAAAATAAATGAAGCTGCATCCTATTGCAGCAGCTCCTGCCCCCTTCACACTAAAGCCCCCAAACCATGAAAGTGTCTGCCTTCTCCTGACCTCAGTCCATGTCTCAGCCCCTTTCCAGCTGGCCCTTGCCTTGCTGTTGGCCCTAACTGCTTTCAAAGGTGACAGAAGGCTTCCTAACTGTGAAAGGCATGGGTTCTTAAGACTTGAGAGGCCAGCCACCTGCTCTTCAGCTGTGCCTCCATGTCACACAGGACCACCCACGTGTGCTGACTGTGTGTGTTGTGCTGACACGAGGCCAAGGACTGAGGCAGCCACAGCGTCCCCCCTGCAGGAGCTCAAGGTCTGCAGGAGCAAGCCGACGTTGAGTGAGTGGGAGACTCCTTGTGGTGGAAGGAGCCAAAAGGAGTAGTTCTCGCCACCAGGAAAGGAAAGGGCAGCCTCAGGGAGGAGGTGTGGCTAGAGCAGAGGCAGGAAGGATGGGTGCCAGGGAAACGCCGGGGGGTGGAACGTGGGGAGCCTGACGCTGCCTCAGTGCAGGTGCCCCCTCACCAGGTGCTGCCTTTCCTGCACCTGTTCTGTGCAGCCATCTGCTTGAGAGGTTTTGCTCTGGTTTCTCAATATGGTTTCCTTGGGTCTCACCAAGGAAAAGTCTGCTCTCAGACTGTGCCCAGGGCCACACCTCTGCAAGTCCACCTGCGCCAGGCCCTCCCACCACTTCCAGGGAGACCTAGTCCCTCCATCTCTGTCTCCCTCCCTCCATGATAGGCTAAAGAAAGTGAAAGTGAAGTCGCTCAGTCGTGTCCGACTCTTTGTGACCCTGTGGACTGTAGCCCACCAGGCTCCTCCGTCCATGGGATTCTCCAGGCAAGAATACTGGAGTGGGTTGCCATTTCCTTCTTCAGGGGATCTTCCCAACCCAGGGATCAAACCCAGGTCTCCCACATTGCAGGTAGACACTTTAACCTCTGAGCCACCAGGGAAGCCCTATGATAAGCTATAGCTGCTGCTGCTGCTAAGTCACTTCAGTCATGTCCGACTCTTGTGCGACCCCATAGATGGCAGCCCACTAGGCTCCTATGTTCCTGGGATTCTCCAGACAAGAATACTGGAGTCGGTTGACATTTCCTTCTCCAACGATAAGCTATAGAAGATTCTCTAAAAGGTTTTCACTCTCAACTAACTAGTACATAAGTCCTCTGATTCTAATTCTAACAGCATGCTCATCCTCTGCCACTGTCTTGATGATATTAACGTCCTCTTAATCCTGTCATCCCCCTGCTCAGAAACCTTTCTGGCCCAAGGGTGGAATCCAGAGCCTTCCAAGACCCTCATCCCCAGGCTACCTCTCCCGCCTTATAGTCTGCTCCCTCTCCTCCTACTATCCCATCCTTCAACCCACCCAAGACTCAGACAACTCCTTTCTCTCTAGCTTGCTCCTGTATCTCTGTTTACTGGGGTTCTGCTGTGCTTCCTTTCAAGGCTTATCTCAAAAGGCTCCTCCCAGAAGGCTCTCCCAACTAGAATTATTCCACTCATCCTCATGGCTGTGGGGGAGGTAAGAAGCTCATGGGATTTACGTATATACTATATCTCTCTATATGCTATATATCATATTACGTATATGCTATATATCATATTACGTATATAATATAAATAGATATATTACGTATATCTCTCTCTATGCTGTGGTCCTTGTTGTGAGTTGTCCTGAGACTAAGTGCATGGCAGAGTCCCACCAATATCCCTAAGCTGTTTACTAGATGGAAGTTATTTCCAGTACCTCAAGGCCTTACTCTGGTATATGCTGAGAAACAGAAGTTTCCCCCCACTTCTGAAAGTCACATCCACTAGGTCAAACTTGGTTTGGCCAAGAAAAAAAGCCAAAGTGAATATAGGCTGAAGTTCATACTTGCCTCTCGCACCCCGGAAAAGGACTCTGTAGTGCTTTTCTAATCGCTTGGCCATGTAGTTTGCATTCAAAATAGCAATCTCTGTGGCCTGTTTAAGGCCCTTGCCTCCCATCATCTGCAATAGAGGAAAAAATAGCCATCAACCATGGAACATGGAGACCCAATGGACACTGACCAAAGACATCCCCAGATGGAAGGAAGTCAGCTCCCCAGCGCTCTCTGGATTGCAGGGGAGAGAAACATCCTAACTAAGATATCTCTCAGTCTTCTCGAAGCCTAAAATAACTTTTGGTTTCCCTCTTATGTTTTTTATTGTAGTTAGAAAGCTTAGAACAGGGAAAAACTGACTGCTGACTATCGCCTTATTTACCCAAGAAAAAGAACTATTTTTGAGGAGTTTCTGTTTGGTTGTTCATTGTGAATTTGAGATGCCTTGATAAATGCCAGGAATCTTGAGGGATCTTGACCAAAATCCCCTCTGAATCCATTTTGTATGGTTTGTCTTTCAATTGTCCATAGTTCAGCTTTTTATGTTTAACAACTGAAAGGTTCTCAATCTTATCCTTTTCTGGTGGTTCATAAGTCCCTATGATTTTATGGGGATAGCATCACCAGCAAAGAGTTTAAAACCAAGACTGTACCAATTTGTCCTGCCTACTCTCTTCCCAGAACACCTCAGATGATAGAGGCTTGATATATGTTAACACACAAATGATGTAAAACAAATGAAATAACAGAGCAGGGATACCAAAGTCCAAAATAAGGAGAGGACACGCTCGGCCAGGTTGGCCAAAGAAGCGTTTCCAGAGTGAGAATTAGAACTTGAGTAGCAACTTGAAAATGGGTAGAATTTGGACAGACAAAGAGAAAGGGGAAGACACTCTAGGTGAGATGATAGCAGAAACAAAGGTGTGGAAGGAAGGCCCATGGCTGCAGCCCAGGCATTGCTGGAGAGCCAGGGGGGCTGTGCCCACCTCTCACAGGCTTCAAATCCTTGCTGGGAAAGACCTGGACTTGGCCTCTGCCTCTGGACCTGTGTATCAGAGTCTGAGCAACTTTATGGCCCCAGTTCTACCCTGCCTATACTGAATCGATTCTCTCTGGAATGGGGCCTGGGAAAGTGCATTTTGGGGAGAATCTCCTAAAGATTTTGTGTGGGCTGGAACATCCAGTGATAGAGGCCAAGGGAAGCTAGGAGAGGATGGAGAGTCTTAGCAGAAATCTAGCAGTTCTGTAAGGAGTATAAGAGAAGAACTGTATAAAGGAGAGAAGACGTTAATTCTAGAGTCTTGGTAATAAGTAACAACAGCCTGAATTAAAGAAAGGGCCCAAGGTAGGAGGGGTGGCTGAAACCCTACCATATTTATTTCATTCTTTAACTGAGTCTGTCTGGTGTATCTGGCACACAGCCAAACCAGCCCTAGGGCATTTATTTTCTATATGTGGAAAATCATCTCTAACCCAAATAACATTCCATAACAAATGACTCAGGTTCACAGAGACCAAAAGGAAGCTGGGAATTAAGATTCTGTGTGCAAAGAAGCAGACCTTTATGATGATTGTTCTTGTTGCTATTTGCAAAACAACTCAAGTATGATTTGAAAACGCAGGTTTTAGTCTCTGGGGTATAGAATTGTTGTCCCAGCTTCCCAGAAAGTTTTCATTAAGAATCATAAATGCCACACTATTCAAGAATAACAACCAGCCCAGAGAGTCATCCGGCAAGATGTGCATAGCTGAGTTTGGGGTTTATTTCACCAGATCCTAGCTTTCTCTCAGGAGGGGAACCAATTGGGGAAGACTGCTCTAATTACTGGCTGAAGAAGTGCTCCTATCCAGTGTGCGATCTTGTCAGCTCAGGAAGTGGGCAGGCTAGTTTGAATAAGAACTGTATAAAATAGATTCTGACCCCTATGTGTTTTGGGTTTTTTTTGTTTTTGTTTTTTTGTTGAAAAACACAAAAGAAGGAAGCCTGTTCTATGACAAAGTCTAATTACCTTCGAGAATATAGTTCCACAGGCCCTATAGGGCAAAGAGTTTCAGGAAAACCTCTACATAAGTGAATTTCTGCTATTTTCATCTTACCCTCCAGGCTCCCAAGAAATATAAAGCGAAATGAGATGTATTCCTAAAATTTATCCCAGGATCTCAACCAAGTGTAATAATTAGTATATGCACTGTTTTTCACTTGTGAGGGGCTGTACAAATCCTACAGGAAACCAAATGACGTGGCCAGAACATCCATATGACTCATGGTACTTAGCTCTGTCTGGAAAAATATATCTGGTATGTCAGTTTCTCTGGTGTTAAACCCACTGTGAGAACCCAAAGGAAAACAGCCTGATGAAGAAAAGATAAAATGAATTTTAGCTGATCTCTTTAGGACGGTTTCTTCCACTCAAGTTGTCGGCAATTTTTACTGAACTGCATCTTGATCATGGATTTCTTCATTTTTAAGTCAAGAAGGAATCTGCAGTCTCAGGTCCCCATCCACACATCACTCCCCCCAAACCATCTAACATGTGTTAGCAGGCCTCACCTTAATATAAGCCCATGAAATAGGCAAGATGCAACTGGAGCCCCATGGGGCTGCGCTGACGGTCCCCAAAGCCTGGGCATCTTCACTTGGTTTTAGCGAAATGATGGGATGATTAGGCAGAAAAGGAACAAGATGCTTCTTCCTGTATATATATATTTTTAATACAAATTTAGAAGATGTTAAAAAGATCTGGTCTAACCAAACAGGCAGGTCCTGAGCCCTCTCAGGAAGCTCTATTCCTAGCAAAGAAACTCTGACATGAAAGGTACCCGGCACCTGCTAAGGGGCAGATGTTCAGGAAGTTTCCCTCCCTTCCTCCTCTGCTGGAGGCATGGCTCACCAGCCATCAGCATCCTAGTGCTCAAACAAGTACCATGGTGGAGAGTTGGGGAGAGGCAGGCAGCCTGGAACAGCATGCAGAGCTATGGGCTCATGAGGATGTGGGGACATCCCAGCCTCTCACACCCTCTCCCTCCCTGCCCTGGCCCCACACTCTTTCCCAAGGCATCTAAGGGATATAGAAGGATGCTGCTGAGATGCCCCATAGGGTGACAATCACAGGCCAGCCTGTGAACATCAGTTGCTCCACCTCCCCCACAGCTGAGCCACTGCGACCCTGCTGCCTACTACAGAAAACAGGAATCAAAAAGGAAAGAAGAAAAACGCAAGGGGGCCAGGCTCCCCATATCCCTGAAGACTGGCCCCTTCCACACATTTTGGGAAAAAGGAAGACACTCAGGAAATGGTTGCTCAGCATCATTTCCATGAGATGATTTGATTTCAGTTTAAAAAGTTCTCAACTGCTCCGAGATATTGCTTTAGTCTTATTCTGACTTCATCCAATTATTTCTAGTAATAAGGTTTGTTTCCTTCCTACTTATCTCAGATGTAATAAGAATTCAGGCTGTAAAGTGTCCAAAATATTACATCCAATTTCCTTTTTTGGCAGGGGGACATTTGAGTTCTACTCCTTTAGCAAATTTTAATTGTACAATAGTGTTATCAATTTTAGCCACCATGTTATATGATAGATCCTCAGATGTAACCATAAGCTTATTTTAAAAATAAAGCTGCTTGGAAGTCTAAATTAAAGTCCAAGAGACCCTTCTAGGTGCTAATATACCAGTTCTTACCCATAATGCTCCATTAAAGCTTACTATTCATTTCTCTGTTAATAAACCTGCTCTGTCTATACATGACTGGGAGCTGAGTGTGGCCATACACACTGTGATTAATAAAATCTATGTTTGCTTCCCCTTGAAAGCTCCTTGAAAGCACCCCATTCACTGCTCATCACCCAGCCCCTAAAGGCACACTACATGTGAAGGTATCCTGACACCTGAAGTCCTTGATCAGAAGAACAGAGTGTGGGGCCAATCTCTGATTCTCAGTCTTCAAAGCCATCCCGAAACCAGGGCCCAGAACTCACACTCCGATGGGCCCCATGCCAGGGCCGCCACCTCCATGAGGAATGCAGAAGGTCTTGTGAAGATTAAGGTGTGAGACATCAGACCCAAAGTCTCCCGGACGACAGATTCCCACCTGTCACAAAGGGAAAGCACCAAAAGCAAAAGTCAAGAGCTCAAAAGGGTGCTCTGGAGAGACAGCCATCCTGCTCCCCTGAGAGGAGAGGCAGAAGATGTGCACAGAAACGTCCTTAGATGGCAGCTCAAACCCAACATCCCACAGGCAGCATGCCCTGCAGTTCCTATGAAAACAGCAATTGACCATTTAGATTTTAAAGTATGATCTGAATATACCATCAACTCCTAATTATCCACCCCCAAGAAAGGGGAGGGGAAGTATAGGCTTTCCCTGCTATTGAAACAGGCAATTTCACCCCAGCATGTCTAGTACCCCAGCTTTGGGTATCATGCACTTTACTGAAGAGCCCCTTAGGACACATGGATATAGAGGGCTGGAAGGCTATCTGAGAGAATACTGAGCTGAGAGAGAGGGAGGGAGCCTGACAGTTTTCCTGAGACCATCCTGGTACCAGCCATAACATTCAACAGGTGTTCCTGCCACTTTGGCATTTGAGCTAATTGTGGATGTGATAAAAACTACAAGACTCATTTATGCTATTGAATCAATAGACAATCCCTGGACTGCTCAAAAGAGATCAGATAGAAGCAAAGAAAAACAGAAAGAGTCTGAAATTGGGACTTCCCTAGCAGTCCAGTGGTTGCTCCTGCTGCTACTAAGTCGCTTCAGTCGTGTCCGACTCTGTGTGACCCCATAGACAGCAGTCCACCAGGCTTCCCCATGCCTGGGATTCTCCAGGCAAGAACACTGGAGTGAGTTGCCATTTCCTTCTCCAATGCATGAAAGTGAAAAGTGAAAGTGAAGTCGCTCAGTCGTGTCCGACTCTAGCGACCCCATGGACTGTGGTTAAGACTCCATAATTCCAATGCAAGGGGCACTGGTTCAATCCCTGGTTGGGGTTAGACCACACATGCCACTCACTGGGGCAAAAAAAAAAAAAAAAAATTTTTAATGAAAGAGTCAGAAATGGTTTAAAAAAAAAAAAAAAAAGAAGAGAGAGTTGAGAAGACTCTTTAAAAGATGATGAGTCCCTGCCCTCCAAAGTCTCCCTAAAGCATTCCCTCAAAGGCACGTGTCACACAGACTGTAAAGAAGGCGAGGTGTTGAAGAACTGATGCCTTCGAACTGTGGTGCTGGAAAAGACTCCTGAGAGTGCCTCAGACAGCAAGGAGATCAAACCAATCAATCTTAAGGGAAATCAACACTAAATACTTATTGGAAGGACTGATGCTGAAGCTGAAACTCCAGTATTTTGGTCATCTGATGCTAACAGCCGACTCATTGGAAAAGTCACTGATGCTGGGAAAGATTGAGGGCAGAAGGAGAGAGGGCATCAGAGGATGAGATGGCTGGATGGTATCACCGATGCAATGGACATGAACTTGAGAAAACTTCAGGAGACACTGAGTGACAGAGAGGCCTGGCATGCTGCCGTCCATGGGGTAGCAGAGTCAGAAACAACTGCTCGACTGAACAACAACAGCAAAACGTCACACAGACCACCCTCTACACACACACACAGCCCAGCAAGTAGTCAGGATTAGCCCTTCAGAGCCAGAGATGTGCAGCTGTTTTACGCTGATGAAACTGAAGCTAGTCCAAGGTCACAGGAGTTCAGTATCCACCAGGGGCCAAACCTTGGGTGTTCATTCCCTCAGGAAGAGGGGTCACCCCCACCCCTCCCTGCAATAAGCTAAGAAAATTCAGCTCACTCCCTGCTTCCCTTCAACCTTTTCACTTCCTCCTCAGCATCTCCTGTGACTTCGTGACCTCCTTGGGATGTGTGTGTGTGTGTGTGTGTGTGCGTGTGCGTGTGCGTGCACGTGCCCGTGCATGAGCACAGTCACTCAGTCGAGTCTGAGTCTTTGCGACGCCATGGACTGTAGTCTGCCAGGCCACCCTGTCCATGAAATTTTTCAGGCAAGAATACTAGAGTGGGTTGCCAGGGATGGCACCCATATCTCTTTACCACTTTAGATATTCTTTACCACTGCACCAAGATCTGCAATCTCAGTGAAATTATAGTACATACTTTGATTTGGCAATATAGAAAGTCAGTCTCTGTTCTGAATTCAGTGTCATGTTTTAAGACAACTGTCAAGAAGACAAAACAATTTTTTTTTCATAACCATTTTCTCGAGTTGCCCACCTGAGCGTTCATGTTGGCCCCATCCAGGTAGACCTGGCCTCCGTGTTGGTGGATCAGGTCACATACGTCTCCAATGTTTTCTTCAAACACTCCATTGGTGGATGGGTATGTAATCATGATTGCTGCCAAGTTCTCCTTGTGTTTATCCACCTGTGAGACAGAAAAGGGGCAGAGGGAGCTAACGAGAGGAAATGTTTCTTTCTTAACCAATTCCTCATTTTTTAAAAGGACTAAGAAAAATGAAGTCTTAGTCTTTTCGTTTCTCAAACTGTCTCAATGTAGGATGACACTAATAGAAGGTCCATAGCCGTTTCTGCCTTCATAAATCATTCTAAAGAAATAACAAGATTCCTTTAGACTAAGTCTCCGTGGTCAAGACCAAAAAACTGTTCAGAAGATTTCTGGATATTTTGGGCTGAATTCTCTAAAGTGGTTTTCCTTTGGTTCAAATCATCTCAATAATTATTTCAGATTTTTTCTGGTTCCAGACAAGTCAATTCTCATAGTTCATCTTGCTATGCAAATCCATCCTATCCACTTTCCCTCCCATTCTATTGAAATTAGAATTCCCACTAGGAATGTTCTGCTCTGATTTAAAACAAACAAACAAACATCATTTTTCTTTTGACAGAAGGCAAGAATATATGAAAGACATGTTCCTATTTTTTTGATCAGCAAGTCAGAGAAAAGCCCCATGTGAAAACAAAAACAGACAAACAAAAATTTTCAATCATATCCTATATTGGAAGGACTTAATAATTACACATTTTGACCCAGAATATTTATTGGTAAAAACTTTATGGGGCAATGGGAGGTGGGGAGGTGGTTGTGAGAGATAAATAGTATTGTTTGTTTTTATCTTCCTTTTGAAGGTTGTTACATGAAGTTCTCAGTCTCCATGCCTAATAACCCCAACAAAATCGCATTGCCATTCAAGTGATTTCCTTCCCTCTTAAGATGCAGCCCCTAGTCCACCAGTGGAAAGCAGATACCGTTGCTAGGCAACATCTTCCTGAAGGTTGGGAGGTTGGGAGTTTGGGAGTGGGGGTTGGTATTGCAGGAAGGAGGATGGAATGTTGCCTGAAATTCAGCAAGTAATGGCTGGGACCATCACAAACATCTGCAAAATCTACATTTCTGTTTTAATCCCCAACACAAAGATTGAGAATACCTGTGACTTCCAGTTTGTTCACGGGGGAAGGAGAGGAAGATTGGGCAGGAGGAAGCAGGCAGATTCTGCAAGGACTAGTCTTACTACCACCATGAATAATTCATTCAGTTTCTTACACACGCACATATTAGAGGACGGAATTTCAGTTTAAAGGACCTTCTCCTTGTTAAAGAAGGAAGAGGTGAAAGAAACTATGGTCACTTTTACCCTGGACCAAAAATGTGACTCTTGCTTTTATTTTTCTTATAGAGATGGCCAAGTTTTCTGATTTTATGCCATTTTCCCTAGACCCATTCGGAGAAGGAACTGCAGTCTTTTAATGAAAATTAAAAGAAGATAACGTTGACCTAAACCATCCCTGATCCCTGCCACTTCTTTCCAGCCCAGACCTCCCCCATCTGGTAAGTGGAAGGTGAGTACCATAGCCTTGAGGTGAGCTGCATCGATGTTTCCATATTTATCCACCTCCACAGGCTGAATCTTCATGCCTGCCATGTGGGCACTTGCCGGATTGGTCCCATGTGCTGATTTTGGAATGAGGCAAACCTTATGAATGAAATGAAAGGCAAGAAAGAGAGAAAAATCACCAGACTGTTCATAATGACAGAAAGGTCCTACAAAATGCTTGGAGCATAAATACAATAGGTGCCATATACTCTATTTAAACTGACCAGTGGTGCCCTAATATCTGCTACAATTTCATGATTACTATTTGCAAAACAGTGTCCAACAGAGGAGTTGACACCTGGATCCCCAAATACTGTTCCCTAAAGACTTTCAGAATATTAATACTCTCTTTCCTTATCCCAGTAACACCAAAACAAGCCTAGGCTTATTCTAACCTTGCCTCAGCAATAATATGTAGAAAACACATTACAAGAACATGAGATTAGAAATTAAACTCTAGGACTCAAACACACACATCACAGCTCCAGTGTTCTGCTTGGCTCTGCTGGGACCTAGGAGAGATAATGGTAGACATTATCCCAAGGCCTTCCAGTGACAACACACCAGTGGTGTCATCATTATTGGATGCTTACTCTGTGCAATAGATTCTCTGCTTACATGAGAACAGCCAAGCACAAATGCTCATCAGTTTCTGCCCTGTGCTCACACAAGGCATTCACTGAGAAGGTTGGCATCTGCATAAGGAAATGTCTAGAGGGACTTCTCTGGTGATCCAGTGGTTAAGAGTCCATAATTCCAATGCAGGGGATGTGGGCTAGATCCCTGGTTGGGGAACTAAGATCCCACATGCTGTGCAGCACAACCAGATCAAAAATAAATAAATAAATAAAAGGACTCTTTAGACAGGGACTGCTGCTGCTGCTGCTGCTGCTAAATCGCTTTAGTCGTGTCCGACTCTGTGCGACCCCATAGACGGCAGCCCACCAGGCTCCCCCATCCCTGGGATTCTCCAGGCAAGAACACTGGAGTGGGTTGCCATTGCCTTCTCCAATGCATGAAAGTGAAAAGTGAAAGTGAAGTCGCTCAGTCATGTCTGACTCCTAGCAACCCATGGACTGCAGCCTACCAGGCTCCTTCATCCATGGGATTTTCCAGGCAAGAGTACTGGAGTGGGATGCCATTGCCTTCTCCGAGACAGGGACTACATCAGCTCAAATAATACTCCTTGGCTGGGAGGAAACATTTCTTCATTTCTTGCTTTGTCAGGAGACTATTCCTCTCTTTCTAAAGTGATCTTGGTGTTGCCAGTAAAATTAGGGAAATGAAAATTCTCAAAAAAAAAAAAAAAAGTCTAGTGCCCACAGGTGCCAAAGGAACTCACAATGAGCGGGTGCCACCTCAAGTTGAAGAGATCAAGAAAGAATATTTCAAGAGCTTAAAAATGTGTTGAATTCTTATGGAAAATAGTTGGTGGGCATAATACTAAAATTCCCAGGTTTAAATCATTTTCATTTCCTGCCCCCAAATCGTGTGGCCAGAGATGAAGACACATGCTCTGTGTGTTCTGACGATGTCCCACTATAGGAAAGGGCGCCCTGCAGTTCCTTCCAACAGAAAGCAGTAAGGAGAAGCAATGTCAACCCTGAAGACAATTCTGGTTTTGTTTTTAATTCCAGAACCAATATTGTCACCCAGTGAAGAAAAACGGATGGGCAGTATAAAAATGGGCTTATGAAGGGGAAATTTAACTTAACAGCTGTTTCCTCAAAAACAGCAAAGCCATCTATTTAAGCAAAATGCATGTGACCCAAAGAGAACTATCAACAGAGGCAAAGATGAAGTTACTTTGTTCTTCTTCTGTGGACAGTTAGCACTTCTTTGAATAGTGACCCCATGAAGTGCAGCACACCAGGCTTCCCTGTCTTTCACTGTCTCCCAAAGTTTGCTCAAACTTATGTCCACTGAGTCAGTGATGCCATCCAATCATCTCATCCTCTTTTTCCCCCTTTTCCTCCTGCCCTTAATCTCTCCCAGCATCAGGGTCTTTTCCAATAAGTCAGCTTCTTCGCATCAGGTGATCAAAGTATTAGAGTTTCAGCTTCAATATCACTCCTTCCAATGAATATTCAGGGTTGATTTCCTTTAGGATTAACTGGTTTGACCTCCTTGCTGTCCAGGGAACTCTCAAGAGTCTTCTCTAGCACCACAGCTTGAAAGCATCAATTCTTTAGTGCTTAGTCTTCTTTATGGTACAATTCTCATATCTGCACATGACTAGTGGAAAAACCATAGCTTTGACTATACAGACCTTTGTTGGCAAAATGTTGTCTCTGCTTTTTAATACGCTGTCTGGGGATATAAGGATTAGCAGGAAGAAAATGTCTCAGTCATTTTTTCAATGATTTATTGCTGTTAAGACATTTCTGATTTTCTATGTGGATCCTCACTTTAAAATTTGTGGTACTGTAAGGGACTTTCAATACCTAAGTTCAAAGACAGTGTCTTAGGTTCTAGGACAGAACTTAGATTTGATATTTTAGCCAACACTAACTCTCTTTGGTTTATTTACGCCAATTTAGGTGGATTCTGTGTTTTTCTAAATCCCTAGCGTGCCTGGCATAGACCCAACATAGCTCATTTTCAAAAGACTTGCCGAATGAGTGAAGGATTAAGGAGAAGAAATCCTTTGCAAGGGAAATCAATTTCTTACCACTGGTCAAATCCAAAACCCAAAGGCCACTACTTTGCCTCAGGCAACTGAGAAAAGAAAAATACACACAGGTTTTGGGGGAGGTTTTAGTGGTGCTTTTTTAGTTTGTTTGGGTCAATGTATTCCCTTTGTATAGGAAATTCAATCACTGATCAGCAAACCAGCAATTAGTATTTGACTAACAAATGAGTAATAATTATAAAGTGCTTAGGATAGTGCCTGGCACATGCAATTTTTACATAAGTGTTTGTTAAATAATTTGTAGTCTCCCAAATTAAACTGGTAAATCAAGAATTTGGCCATTGCATTTTAGGAAGCTCTGAAATTTAACCTAAGAGCAAATGTGAAAATAACTTCCAAAACAGTTTGAAATAAGAAAGTCATCAGGAATCCAGGAGGTTCTATAGCATATGACTTCCCCACACTTTTTTTTTTTTTTTTTTGCAAAACAGGATATATTTTACTAGTTTCTGTTATAGTCTATTATAGGGGAGCAGCTGTCTTAGACATCTCTGATACAGAAAAATCCTCCATGATTATTTGAATAATAAATCATTTTCTTCTTCTCTAACTAAAAAGTCAGGTTAAATTAAAATCTTTAGGATGCCAACATTTCCAAACTTGAGGGTTCTGTTTATACAAGCTCAATGACTGGGTAGTCGTCCCTGCCTCCCTCATCCACCCTCAAAATGCAGCACCCCACTCCTCCCTGTCCTTCAGTGGAATAACCTCTCCTAACACTTCAGTGATAGCAATGTGATAGTGGAGCCAGGAGAAGCATCACACACAAGGGGACTGAGATAGAAGGGAGGACTGGAAAAAACAAAGAAGGAAATAGAGCTGAAAAGCATCCATGTGTCATAGAAGAACTCTTGTTGCTGTTGTTTAGTTGCACAGTAGTGTCCAACTCTTTTGTGATCCATGGACTGTAGACCGCCAGGCTCCCCTGTCCATGGGGTTTCCCAGGCAAGAATACTGGAGTGGGTTGCCATTTCTTCCTCTAGGGGATCTAACCGACCCAGGGGTCAAACCTAGGTCTCCTGCATTGACAGGTGGATTCTTTACCTCTGAGCCACCAGGGAAACCTAGAAGAACTCTGCCCAACCCCAGTCTCTCATCCTTTTTTTGTGACCTTTCTGGTTTGGCCCCCAACTCCTGGACATCGGACTTCCCTGGTGGCTCAGACTGTAAAGCATCTGCCTACAATGTGGGAGACTCGGTTTCAATCCCTGATGGGAAGATCCCCTGGAGAAGGAAATGGCACCCTACTCCAGTATTCTTGCCTGGAAAATCCCATGCATGGAGGAGCCTGGTAGGCTATAGTCCATGGGGTCGCTAAGAGTCGGACATGACTGAGAGACTTCACTTTCACTTTCCTGGACATTAACAAACAGTTCCTGGGGTCAGCCTGGAGAACTAGGAACCAGTGCAGGATGGGAAGCGTCACAGAGTAGACAGAATCTGTATTTTAGCTGGCCTTTTCTTACTAGCTGGTCACAGGCCTTCCACAAGCACCACAGTGTAGATCCCAGCGGCTTTCCCATAAAGCAGGAACACCATGGAGATGGTAACACAGAATGAATGGCTCCCTCTCCCGGAGTCCCAGAAACTTCATGGTTAAAGAGCATGAACAACAAGGAGTTCCAGGGGCTACTCAGGACAAGGAAGCCATGGAGGAAAAATAGAAAAGGCAACTCTAAATGTCAGTCATCTGGCAGCCTCTCACTGGACAACCAGAATCCCAACATCTCCTTTCTGACTCTATGAAAGCGCTGAAATTTTGAGGTCCAAAGAACAACTTTAATTCCAAACTAACCCTTCCTTAGAAAATCAAAGAATTCAAACCCAAGTGGAAAAAAATAAAAAGTTGCGATATCAAGAAGGTGGGAGAAAAAAGTTTTTCCTCCCATTTTGTGAAAGGAAAGTAAAATAGTATTTAAATTCTTCCCTGCAAAATCCAGGTAACTAGCCATAAATAATCTTCCAGCTTTAATAAAACTAAGAATGGACTAAGACTGGGCTACCACCAACTGCACCCTACTTCTGTGTGCAGCCAGAAGGACTCCGGCCCCTTTTTCTCTAAACTTCCCGGGCTGGGCAGATGCTTGTGACTTGCTCCTGACTCCTAACCACTAATGCCATCTCCACAGCTCATGAAGTTCAAGGTCAGCGTGGCCACCACCAGGAACACAGGCCTCCTTCCACCACAACCTGAAGCCTGAGTTGTTAGGTCATCTGCTAAGGGCACTGCCTCAGGATTAGTGGAGGTCTGTGGAGCCCATTAGGTCCCACAAGGGCCTCCAAAAGCAGTTTGGACCCTGGAGACTAGACTCTTAACTCAAAGCAAACGATGAAACAGAACTGTGAACTCTGTTCCATGTCTTCTTTTGTTGTTGAGAGCTGAGAATCACTAATAAGGAATTTATTTATTCGATAAATATTTTTTGAGCATACATAGGGCAAGAACTGTGCTCAGGCACAGTAGGAGTTATAGAAGAATGAAAGCTCGGTCTTTGCCCTCTGTCCAGGCCTGGGGCCAGGGCTGAGCCAAAGAGGGAGACTTGGAATGGCAACATTCCTTCCCCTTCCACCCTTTGCTCCCTGGGGGCAGCAGTTCTGCAACCAACTGGCTAACTTTTACAGACTGGCTTTAAGAAGTCTTTTACCTCAAAATGTTTTTCCTCAAAATGGTCCAATGAAATGTCTTAGAGGCAAGGATCGTAATAGCCGCTTCATAGACATTTGTTTCTTGATTATATGTTTCCCCAACTTCTTCCAAGAAGACTTGGAGGGAGTGTCCCACAGAACAAAAGGGACCCTAACATTGAACCCACTGCCCTCCCGCCCACCCCACTAGGTGGTAAGCACGTGGTTGATACTCACCGTTCTGCGTGTCTCTCCTTTCGCATCTAAGTAGGCTCGGATGGAGGCCAGCCCGGCGTATTCCCCCTGGGCTCCGCTGCAAAGACACGAAGAAAAGGGTCAGAGCTTTATGCCTCTCTGCCTTCATGTACTCATTCAGTATTCATCAGGTACGGGCTGTACATTCACCAACATGTGACACAAAGTCCCTCCTAGAAAACAGTAAGCTCGCCTAGGACCCCTGAGTGAGCCTAAAGTCATGAACAACCAGAAGAACACCTGGTCTGTGCACTATAGCTCACCCATTCCTACTCAGAGACGGGATTTCGACCCTTGATCAGGACCATGGATCTAAAAAAAATCGTTTTCATTATGGAAAGTTCCAAAACTGTGCAAAAGTAGAGAGAAGAATGTAAGGGACCACCACATTGTGCCTATTACCTATTACCCAGCTTTAAAAATTAAAAGATTATGGTCAATTTTGTTTCTACCTACATCCCTCACTAACCCTCTCACTCTGAACTAGATTATTGTGAAGCAAAACTCAAGCATCATATCATTCCATCAATTCAAACTTCAATATGTATCTTTCAAAGATAAGAATTATTTTTTTAATATAATTGCAATTATCGCACCTAAAATGAGGAACAATAATTTCTTAATATCACTAAATATTTAGTCAATGATCTGATTATACTGCAAAGGAATTGTACATTGAGTACAATTAATTGAGTGTAATTGAGTGTGGTACCATTCCCAACAGACTTGGGGTCAGCTTTCCTAAGCCCCACATACTCACGGCTGCTAGAGGCTGGCCATACCCATCTCAGCAGTCCTTGAAGGCACCACTTTTAGAGCACACTTAATGACTAACATTCCAGGGAGGGGTGCTGAGTCAATCATAAACTGTTACTTAATGTTCTCAGTACTCTCTGCAGGAAGGAAAGGAAGTGAGTAATAGGTTTTTTAATCCCATTCAAAATGCATGTTTCCTCCATTTCACAAAATTACACCATCTTTTGACTCTGCGGAAGGCCCAGTGGTTTTGGCATTCATCCCTCCTGGTCACCCCGTAATAATGAGATCATACTCTAAAAAAGAACAAGGCTTAAGAATAAAGTAGATAAATTGTTTAATTTCTAAATGAAAAGCTAAACTTGAGCCCTAGAAAACATTTTTTGAGAAAACGGTGGGATGGAACCAGTTGAATTTGAAATATCTGCAAACCAGTATAGGGACATTGATGGCTTGGTGTCAGGAGATGGCAGAATTGACGATTTAGGGCTCAGCATGAGAAGACGACAGAGCAGAGGAAAACATCTGGAGGTGCAAGGCTTGGAGTCTGGCTGAGGAATAAAGGAAAGTGGTGAATCCACAGTGTGGGTGCCACAGAGCAACAGAAGAGACTAGATGAGCTCGGGAATAATGCTAAGTGTAAGCTGCTCCAGTAATTAAGCACTTCCTATTTGCCAGGCACTGTGGTGCATAGACAAAACACAGGTAAATGAGAACCATTACTGCTGTCACCACCAAGCATTTTATATTTTTTTTTTTTTTTTTTTGACCTCAGGAAATATATAGACTAGTATTATGCATGGAGCAGCTCTGCAATAAATGTTTTGTCAATCTGTTCAAAACTGAGTTCTTCTTCAGTCCAGACAACATTAATGTCATCATTTCATCCATGGAAAAGGACTTCAACAAATGGACTTTGTCTCTACTCAATACTCTGTAATGATATATTTGGAAAAAGAATGTTTTTTTAAAGTGGATATATTTACACGTATAACTGATTCACTTTGATGTACAGTGGAAACTAACACATTGTAAATGAACTATGCTCCAATAAAAATTAATTTAAAAATGGATTTTGTATTTCTTTCTGTGTTTTTCTCATGACTTCCACTCATCTTGTGTTGGAAGATCAATCAAAGAAGGAAAGAAGAGACCGGAACTAGGAGCCAGTGAATCTAAGAGAAAGGCAGTATGCCAAAGACTTGATCAGAAATGCTGTATGTTTTCTGGCTTAGATACTCAGGCATGTTCCAAAAAAGTGCAAAAGATATATTCTAAATCCTGCTGCTGCTGCTGCTGCTAAATCCTACATAAGGATTATTCCTGGGGTACTATGAAAATAAAGGAAATTATTAGTGCCACCTGTTGGTGAAAAAGCATTATGAACAGTATCTGCTTGTCTACATAACCCAGACTGAGAACTCATCAGGAAAGTACTATATGTGGAAGGGCAGCTAGGATACATCTATTCAAAACCAAGGGATTATACTGCATAGCACAGGGGACTCGGTTCAATACTCTGTAATGGCCTAAGAATCTTAAGAGTAGATGTATGTATATGTAAAACTGATCCACTTTGCTATAAACCTGAAACTAACACAACATTGTAAATCTACTATAAAATAAAAATTAAATTTCTGCATAGTTTTTAAACTTAAGAAAAAGTTAACATAGAACCGATTTTGCATGACTTCAGAATATGCTACAATTCATGACTTAGCGTGAATCCTAGAAGTCGCCAAAATTCATGCTGAATTATACTATTCATGAACTGAGAAAACAGTAGCATGTTTTATTTATAATAGTCAAAGTGGGATGTTGTATTGATACAAGTCAAAAGGTATTAAAAATGTGCTCTAGAGAAAATGATCACGTTATGTATGGGTCTTAACTGAAAATTTAGGTGCTTATAATTTCAGGTTTATACATTTTTTGAATTATTCTTGTTTTAGTTTTCTCTAGATATTCTTTTGAAAATCATTAAATAGGTTAACACACCATTGTAGTTCACACACCAATGGCCACATTCAATGTGCAGTTTCAGAGAAGTTTTCTTTTAAGCTGTCTACTAGTCAGTGGGCCTATTTTATTTGTAACAACATCTGAAATTCTTAAGTTTTCTATATGATGTCCCTAAAAAATATTACATTTAAAAAGATATTTTTGTGAAAAAGATTTTTTGAGTGATAAACTGTAAATTTAAATATGAAGTGAATTCCTTCCCATCTATAATATCTAACACCTAGCCCATTGCAAAAACTGAAACATTTGGAAGCTAAAATATGCATTATTATCCAATGAAACCAAGATTTTTGTAGATATAGGATTATTCTAAAATTTATATGTAAAGACAGAGCAACTGAAATAGCATTATGAAAAAGAAAAAAGAAGATTCAGTCCTGCTTCTAATGTCAAAGCTCTCCTTGACCTGATGTCCCTTTTCAAGTAGTTAGACAACAAGCTCCTCTGGATCTTAGTCTCCATCTGTCACATGGGGATAATGCCACCCAATTTACAGATGAATTTAAAATTAGTATTATAAAAGTAATACATTCTTCTCATTTTTTAAAAACTTCATCAATGAAAAAAGGGATGAAGCTTAAGGTAAAAAAAAAAAAAAGCCCCTAATTCTTACCAGTTTTACTCCCTCAAAAAAAGCACCATCACTAATTTCTTGTGATACATAATGTTTTTTGTTTGTTTGTTTTTTACTGAAGGATAGTTGCACTACAGAATTTTGTTTTCTGTCAAACCTCAACATGAATCAGCCATAGGTACACATATATCCCCTCCCTTTTGGACCTCCCTCCCATCTCCCTCCCCATCCCAGCCCTCTAGGTTGCTACAGAGCCCCTGTTTGAGCTTCCTGAGTCATAGAGCAAATTCCCATTGGCTATCTATTTTACATATGGTAATTAAGTTTCCACATTACTCTTTCCATATATCTCACCCTCTCCTCCCCTCTCCCCATGTACATAAGTCTATTCTCTATGTGTTTCTCTATTGCTGCCCTGTAAAATTCTTCAGCACTATTTTTCTAGATTCTGTATATATGCGTTTGCGTTAGAATATGATATTTATCTTTGTCTTTCTGACTCACTTCACTCTGTATAATAGGTTCTAGGTTCATCCATCTCATCAGAACTGACAAAAGTGTGTTTCTTTTTATGACTGAGAAATATTCCATGGTGCATATGTACCACAATTTCTTTATTCATTTATCTGTTGATGGACATCTAGGATGCTGTCATAGGCACCTAGCACTATTATAAATAGTGCTGCAATGAACAGTGGGATACACGTGCCTTTTCCAACCCTGGTTTCCTCAAGGTATATGCCTAGGAGTGGGACTGCTGGGTTATAGCATATGGTGGTCTTATTCCTAGTTTTTTAAGGAATCTCCATACCATCTTCCATAGTGGCTGTATCAATTTATATTCCCACCAACAGTGCAAGAGAGTGCCCTTTTCTCCATACCCTCTCCAGCATTGTTTGTAGACTTTTTGATGATGGCCATTCTGATCGGTATGAGGTGATATCTAGTTGTAGTTTTGATTTGCATTTCTCTAATAATGAGCGATATTGAGCATCTTTTCATGTGTTTGTTAGCCATCTGTATATCTTCTTTGGAGAAATGTCTGTTTAGGTCTTTTTCCTGCTTTTTGATTGGGTTGTTTGTTTTTCTGGTATTGAGTTGTATGAGCTGCTTGTATATTTTGGCAATTAATCCTTTGTCAGTTGCTTCATTTGCTATTATTTTCTTCCATTCTGAGGGTTGTCTTTTCACCTTGCTTATAGTTTCCTTTGCTGTGCAAAAGCTTTTTAAATCTAATCAGGTCCCACTTGTTTACTTTTGTTTTTATTTCCATTACTCTAGGAGGTGGGTCATAGAGGATCTTGCTTTGATTTATGTCACTGAGTGTTCTGCCTATGTTTTCCTCTAAGAGTTTTATAGTTTCTGGTCTCACATTTAGGTCTTTAATCCATTTTGAGTTTATGTTTGTGTGTGTTGTTAGGAAGTGTTCTAATTTCATTACATGTAGCTATCCAGTTTCCCCAGCACCATTTACTGAAGAGGCTGTCTTTGTCCCATTGTATATTCTTGCCTCCTTTATCAAAAATAAAGTACTCACAGGTGCATGGGTTTATTTCTGGGCTTTCTATCTTGTTCCATTGCTCTATATTTCTGTTTTTGTGCCAGTACCATACTGTCTTGATGACTGTAGCTTTGTAGTATAATCTGAAGTCAGGAAGGTTAATTCCTCCAGCTCCATCCTTCTTTCTCAAGACTGCTTTGGCTACTCAGGGTCTGATCACAGCTTCAGTATCAGTGGTTGTAACTGGATTGTTCATAATTTGTATTTCTTCCTGGTTCAGTCTTGGAAGGTTGAACTTTTCTAAGAATCTGTCCATTTCTTTCAGGTTATCTATTTTATTGCCATATAGTTGTTCATAATGGTCTCTTATAATCCTTTGTATTTCTACATTGTCTGTTGTAACCTCTCCTTTTTCATTTCTACTTTTGTTGATTTGATTCTACTCTCTTTTTTCCTTGATGAGTCTGGCTGCAGGTTTGTCAATTTTGTTTATCTTCTCAAAGAACCAGCTTGTAGTTTTATAAATCTTTACCATTGTTTCTTTCATTTCTTTTTCATTTATTTCTGCTCAGATATTTATGATTTCTTTCCTTCTACTAATTTTGGGTTATTCCTGTTCTTCCTTTTCCAGTTGTTTCAGGTGTAAAGTTAGGTTGTCTATTCGATATTTTTCTTATTTTTTGAGGTAGAATTGTGTTGCTATAAACTTCCCTCTTAAAACTGCTTTTGCTGCATTCCATAGGTTTTGAGTTGTCGTGTTTTCATTGTCATTTGTTTCCAGAAATTGTTTGATTTCCTTTTTGATTTCTTCAGTAACCTGTTGGTTATTTAGAAATGTGTTGTTTAATCTCCATGTGTTTGTGTTTCTTACAGTTTTCTTTCTTGTAGTTGATATCTAGTCTCATAGCATTGTGGTCAGAGAAGATGCTTGATATGATTTTAATTTTCTTAAATTTACTGAGGTTTGATTGTGCCCAAGATGTGGTCTATCCTGGAGAATGTTCCACTTGAGAAGAAAGTGTATTCTTCTGCATTTGGATAGAATGTCCTGAAGATATCAATGACATCCATCTCATCTAATGTATCACTTAAGATTTGCGTTTCCTTATAAATTTCCTGTTTTGATGAGCTGTTCATTGGTGTGAGTGGGGTGTTAAAGTCTCCTACTATTATTGTGTTACTGTTGACTTCTCCTTTTATGTCTGTTAGTGTTTGTCTTATGTACTGAGGTGCTCCTATTTGGGTGCATAGATATTTACAATTGTTACGTCCTCCTCTTGGATTGATCCTTTGATCATTATGTAGTGTCCTTATCTCTTGTAATCTTCTTTATTTTAAGGTTTATTTTGTCTGAGATAAGGATTGCTACTCCAGCTTTCTTTTGCTTCCAATTTGCATAGAAACTATTTTACCATCCTCTGACTTTCAGTCTACATGTGTCTTTATGTCTGAAATGGGTTTCTTGTAGACAGCATATATATAAGTCTTATTTTTTTTTAATCCATTCAGCCAGTCTGTGTCTTTTGGTTGGAGTATTTAATCCATTTACATTTAAAGTAATTATTGACATATATGCTCCTATTGCCATTTTCTTAATTGTTTGGGTTTGACTTTATAGATCTTTTTTCTTCTCTTGTATTTCTTCACTATATATATATAAATTCCTTAAACATTTGTGTAAAGCTGGTTTGGCGGTATTGAATTCTCCTTAAACTTTCGCTTGTCTGAAAAGCTTTTGATTCCTCCATCAATTTTGAATGAGATCCTTGCCAGGTACAATAATCTTAGCTGTAGATTTTTTCCCTTTCAGTACTTTAAATATATCCTGCCATTCCCTTCTGGCCTACAGAGTTTCTGCTAAAAGATCAACTGCTAAATGTATGGGGTTTCCCTTGTATGTTACTTGTTGCTTCTCCCTTGCTGTTTTTAATATTCTCTTTGTGTTCAGTCTTTGTTTGTTTGATTAGTATGTGTCTTGGCATGTTTCTCCTTGGGTTTATCCTGTATGGGACTCTTTGCCCCTCTTGGACTTGACTATTTCCTTTTTCATGTTGGGGAAATTCTCAACTATAATGTCCTCAAAAATTTTTTCATATCCTTTTTTTTTTTCTCTTCTTCTTCTGGGACCCCTATAATTCAAATGTTGGTATGTTTGATATTGTCCCAGAGGTCTCTGGGAGAAGGCAATGGCACCCCACTCCAGTACTGTTGCCCAGAAAATCCCATGGATGGAGGAGCCTGGTAGGCTGCAGTCCATGGGGTCTCTAAGAGTCAGACACGACTGAGCGACTTCACTTTCACTTTCCACTTTCATGCATTGAAGAAGGAAATGGCAACCCACTCCAGTGTTCTTGCTTGGAGAATCCCATGGATGGAGAAGCCTGGTAGGCTGCAGTCCATGGGGTCACACAGAGTCGGACACGACTGAAGCGACTTAGCAGCAGTAGCAGAGGTCTCTAAGACTATCCTCAGCTCTTTTCATTCTTTTTACTTTATTCTGTTCTTTAGAAGTTATTTCCACCATTTTATCTTCCAGCTCACTGATTCATTCTTCTGCTTCAGATATTCTGCTATTGATTTCTTCTAGAGTATTTTTAATTTCAGCAACTGTGTTGTTTGTCTCTGTATGCTTATTCTTTAATTCTTCTAGGTCTTTGTTAATTGATTCTTGCATTTTCTCCATTTTGTTTTCCAGGTGTTTTTTTTTTTTTTTTTTTTTTAATCACTTTTACTATCATTATTCTGAATTCTTTTTCAGGTAGTTTGCCTATTTCTTCTTCATTTATTTGGACTTCTGTGTTTCCAGTTTGCTTCTTCATTTGTGTAGTATTTATCTGCCTTTTCATTATTATTTTTTTAACTTCTTGTGTTTGAGGTCTCCTTTTCCCAGGCTTCAAGGCAAGTTGAACTCTTTCCTTGAAGAAGGTTGAATTCTTTCTTCCTTTTGGTTTCTGCCTTCCTGAGGTTGGTCCAGTGGTTTGTGTAAGCTTGGTAGAAGGTGAGATTTGTGCTGAGTTTGTTTGTGTTTGTTTGTTTTTCCTCTGATGGACAAGGCTGAGTGAGGTGGTAATCCTGTCTGCTGATGATTGGGTTTGTATTTTTGTTTTGTTTGTTGTTTAGATGAGGCATCATGCACAGGGTGCTACTGCTGATTGGGTGATGCTGGGTCTTGTATTCAAGTGGTTTCTTTTGTGTGAGTTCTTTTTCCCCCATATTGTCATCTGAAGAGACATACTGGCTTGGTTTTATTTGCTCATTTACGAAATTAAAGTATGCGCAGTATTATGTATAATTTGAATTTTTGTGCTGATCTTCAATGATATAAAGAAGAAAATGATTTAGTTAGGCTAAGATACTCTTATTTCATGACTTACCCAAAGTGATTAGTTTTCCTACATGTACTTTAAATCACATAAAATTATTAAGTTACTTAGTGTCTTTTGGAAACATATGGGGAAAATTAGAAAAGGATATATATGAAAATCTGCACCCTACTCCAGGACTCTTGCCTGGAAAATCCCATGGATGGAGGAGCCTGGAAAGCTGCAGTCCATGGGGTCGCTGAGGGACGGACATAACTGAGCAACTTCACTTTCACTTTTCACTTTCATGCATTGAAGAAGGAAATGGCAACCCACTCCAGTGTTCTTGCCTGGAGAATCCCAGGGACAGGGGAGCCTGATGGGCTGCCGTCTATGGGGTCGCACAGAGTTGGACACGACTGAAGTGACTTAGCAGGGTTAGTTCTCTGGTAGTCTAGGGTCTTGGAGTTGGTGCACCCACTCCAAAGGCTCAGGGCTTGATCTCTATTGCCTGCAGTTAGTTGTTGTGGTCTTGATAAGTTGATGAATGAAAAGAACCCGAGGTTTTGAAAGGTCCTCTTCAAGAGAACATTGAGAAGGACCAGAACCCTGTCCTGCCTGCATCTGAGGTCCACAGGAGTGGCCTTCTTGGAGGAACCAGACATTTCACAGGATCATGACTCTGTAAAAGGCTTGCAGAATCACACTGCGCTTGGGAGCCAGAGTCTGAAGACCACATGAAATGTCTTGACAAATAATGTTCTGATGTTCAACATTTTAATGCCATACTTTCATCAAACCCTTCTTTACTTTAAAAATACCATCCTCAAGTAGTTAGGAATTAAAAAATGACCCAAGTGAAATGTTAGCTAAGAAATGGACATTATGGCAAAATTAATCACAGTAAATGGATTAACAAAACAGCTACTGTGTCAAAATGATCTGAATCAGTACATGGCAGCCTCAGAGGACCACTCTCAAGAAAACATGGTAAAGTGAGAAAACATGGTAAACAGGCAGGATAAAGAGGATATGCTTCCATACCTCAGAAGGAATTCAATTTTAATCAAACTCTCTGGTGCATAACTCAAATATTCCCAACAGTATCTAGGTCTCTGCTTCAAATAGCTTTAAATAAAACCCCTTCAACATGTTCTTACCAATCTCTACCTAATTTGACATAAATTCTAAATTCTATGCTTAACCTTTGAATTCTGGGCAAAAAACATCTGGATGGATCTAGCCAACCTAACCTTTCTGATATCTCAAGAGCATCTTAAAGCAGTGGTTTTCAAACTCAACATACCCAAATATCCCTGGGGGACTAGGGAGAAATATAAAGTCTTGGCTCACACCCCAAGTGTACTGAATCAGAATTCTAGGGGTTCAGCCAAATGTAAGAACCATCCCTCAAATGAACTTGTTGAAAATTGGGAAGGGAGTATGTCAAGGCTGTATATTGTCACCTTGCTTATTTAACTTCTATGCAGAGTACATCATGTGAAATGCTGGGCTGGATGAAGCACAAACTGGAATCAAGATTGCCAGAAAAATATCAATAACCTCAGATAATGCTGATGACACCATCCTTATGGCAGAAAGTGAAAAGCAACTGAAGAGCCCCTTGATGAAAGTGAAAGAGGAAGAGTGAAAAAGTTGACTTAAAACTCAACATTCAAAAAACTAAGATCATGGTATCTGGTCCCATCACTTCAGGGCAAATAAATAGAGAAAAAATGGAAACAGTGGCAGACTATTTTCTTGGGCTCCAAAATCACTGGATGGTGACTGCAACAATGAAATTAAAAGACACTTGCTCCTTGAAGAAAAGCTATGACAAACCTAGACAGCATATTAAGTAGTAGAGACATCACTTTGGCAACAAATGTCTGCATAGCCAAAGCTATGGTTTTTCCAATAGTCGTGTACGGAGAGAGAGTTGGACCCTAAAGAAGGCTGAGCATCAAAGAATTGATACTTTCGAACTGTGGTGCTAGAGAAGACTCTTGAGGGTCCCTTGGACTGCAATGAGATCCAACCAGTCAATCCTAAAGGAAATCAACCCTGAATATTCTTTGGAAGTACTGATGCTGAAGCTGAAGTATCAATACTTTGGTCACCTGATGTGAAGAGCTGATTCACTGGAAAAGATTCTGATGCTAGGAAATACTGAGGGCAGAAAAAGAAGGGGGCATAAGAGGATGAGATGGTTGAATGGCATCAATGACTCAATAGACTTGAGTTTAAGCAAACTCCAGGAGATAGTAAAGGACAGGGAAGCCTGGGGTGCTGCAGCCCATGGAGTCACAAAGAGTCAGACACAACTGAATGACTAAAGAACTACAATAACCCCTCCAAAACCTTACAAACTGCAAAAAATCCAAATATACTCTTGAAAGTCAAGAAGTTGGGGAGAAGAGAGTCTTCTCAATGCTTTATATTTCCCCAAAGATGGCTCTTTTCATCCTGCATCCTTCTTTCTCTTTCTAGCAGTCTGAGTATCTCCCTGGAAATCAGTCACTCATCAGAGAGGGTCTCTGACATCTGGCCTCCCAGAGCTCTCTGTAGGGCAGGGTTCTGAAGCTGCACTAGGCCCACTAGGAAAAGGAAAGTGAAAGTTGCTCAGTTGTCTCCAACTCTTCCCAATCCCATGGACTATACAGTCTAAGCACAGCACACAGTGATCTGCACACCACAGTCATGATCTTGTGATCATGACTTAGCCTTCAAGGGCCAGTTTTAAAGTTCACTCCACTGGAAGATATGAGTCATCTAACTAAACCTCCCTCTTTGAGGTTCCTCCAGGGCAAGACACTTTCCAACCCAGTAATGTACATTAGACTCACCTAAGGGCTTTTTAAACACTCGGTGAGCCTGGGTACTGCCCCTGGAGGAGATTCCAGTGTAGCTAGTTTACAGATGGGGAGGACATGGCTCCCTGTGTAATTCTAATATGAAGCCAGGACTGAAAGCCCCACGGCCCTGTGGTTTTCACGGTGTGGTAGCCAAACCAGCACATCAGCACCACCCAGGATTATATTAGAAATATGAATTGTCAGGCTTCAATCCAGACTTATTAGATCAGAAACTGTGGTGGTGGGGCTGAGCAATTTCACAAGCCCTACAGGTGATTATCATGTATAATCAAGTTGGAGAGTCATTGAGTGTGTCCTGTTCACATCTCATTTAAGAATCTCACCTGGAGGAGATTCCAGGAAAGTAACTGCTAGTTCCATCTACACTCGAAATCACAGTTTGCAGTTTTTAAATACAAAAACAACTTTCGCACTATTATAAGACAAGTAAGCGAATAATAATTCCAGCTTGTCTTTCACTTTAGATATCCATGGAAGGTATTAATTACTGTTTCTGTCTGCCTTAAATGGCACGTCATAATTCTAACCTAGCAGTTCCCAGAGTATTTGTGTGTTACTAAATGATTTTCAGAGTGTCACCGTCGTATGGGGAGCAAGCTGAAGCGAGCTGTCCTGGGCACAATAGGAAATGGAAAGATAATTAAATATTATTTGGTTATGTTCTCCACCAAGCTGGAAATACTCTCTAGGTTTATAGAATGAGCAAATAAATAAGAGAAATGGGGACAAGTTTCTTGACATTTGTGTTTTAAGTTCTTTAAACAACTTTGGGATCTAACTGTTGCAGGAAATAGACCAAGTGAAGGCTTGGCTACTCGAACCAAAGATTTCATGCCACAGTTTATGGTTATAAAATCCTTCATCATCCACATTTATCAGCCATCCCTCAATGAAGTCTCAATCAAATCAAGAAGGCAGTGTTCCTTGCTTGCTGTACAGGAGAGAAAACTACACCTGGCTTTAGGGAGGAAGCCACACAACAGAGCTCTGGGGACCTGGCAGATTCTGGGTGCTAACCTTTCCTTTGTGCTGCTGGTTTCCCCTCAGAAAAAAAAAAATACACTGAAGAGAAAGGCCATATGGCGGCCTCCATCCAGGCAGGAACTACTAGCGAAAGAGAGAAGAAATGCCTTCTGTGAGCGTAACACAGGACCGCGCCAGATTGGAAGACATTATGAGGGTCCAGCAGCGGAGTCCAGGCAGAGTCATTAGGAAAACATGCAGAAACACTCAGGTTTATGCCTGAAAATTGCAGTTCTCCTGCTTAGGCATTTTAGAACCGTTGAGTTGCACTTCGAGTCCACTTCATGTTAAATATTCCTTTATTCTACACAGCTTGGCTCTTTTGCCCTTTGTTGCAAGCCTGCCTCATTTTGTTTGAGTATTGCATTGCTGCAAAGGAAGACAGGTGGTCTGCCTTAACCCCAGGGCAGGTTCAAAGCCAACTTCATTATGCCACCAACTGATGGCAAAATCCCCCTGAGATCAGGAGTGCCAGAGTGAAAATGAATCTGTAAGCATCTCATCAAGAATTTAAGTGTTTTGCCATATGCATGTTCCCCACAATAAACATTTTTGAATTGTATTAAATACATATCATGATTTTTTAAAAAAAAATTTAGTAATCTAAAATACCTTAAGGACAAAAAATAAATATCACTTGGAATTCTATCACCTTGAGATAATTATTTGAGTGTTCATCTTTTGATCTTCTTTCCATCTATGCCTCTGCATAGATCTGTAAAACAGTATGGCAGTCCCTCAAAAAATTAAACATAGAATTACCATATATCCAATAATTTCATGTCTGAGTATACACCCAAAAGAACTGCTAGGGCTCAAATAGGTATTTGTACACCAGTGTTCACAGCAGCATTATTCCCTATAACCAAGAGGTCAAAGCAACCCAAATGTTCACTGATGGGTGAATGGATAAACAAAATGTGGTATATGCATACAATGGAGTATTATTCAGCCTTTAAAATGAGAGACATTCTGACATGCCACAACATTGTTGAAATTTGAAGATGTTATGCTAAGTAAAATAAGCCAGATAAAAGGACAAATATTGTATGATTCCATTTATATGATGCACCTAGAATAGTCAAGTTAATAGTGACAGAAGGTAGACTCATGGTTGCTAGGGGCTGGGGTACAGGGTAAGTGAGGAGATATTATTTAATGGGTGCAGAATTTCGATTTGGGAAGACAAAGAAGTTCTGGAACTGGATGGAGTTGATGGTTTTACAATGATGTGAAGGTAATGAATGCCATTGAACTTGACAGTTAAAAACAGGTAAAATAGTAAATTTTGCTCTGGATATTTTACCACAATGAAAAACTGAGGTAGAAAATATTTTAGGAAGTAGCAGCTGATGCTACTTCCTAAAAATTATGCCATACTTATCTTTTAAATATCATGCAGTAACAAAAAAGGAAGGGAAATATATTTAGATTGCAAACTTTCGGGGACTGGACTCTAGAACTCTATAGACACATTAACCAATTCCAACTAGTCAGGCATA
Organism: Tragelaphus eurycerus; assembly: GCA_935064755.1. Lineage (NCBI taxonomy): Eukaryota > Metazoa > Chordata > Mammalia > Artiodactyla > Bovidae > Tragelaphus > Tragelaphus eurycerus. The sequence continues at coordinate 11,916,963 of CAKXYN010000015.1, read as the reverse complement.
ATAAAAACACCAGGAAATGTTTTTAAATGTATTATCCCTTGATAATACGAGATTACTAAACCCTCTGTTTTACAAGTGTAACTTCAGTGGCTAACATGGTACACTAAATTCTTTTTCTGTGCAGAGTGGTCAAGAAACTTGTGTTTCTTCTTACAGTAACTATAAGGCTTACACTGGTCCCTGAGATTTCACTAGCCAGCAGTAAATCATGACGAACTAAACTGTAAGTAGTTAGCCCTGTGGTAGATGGACTCTGAGACCTGGAACACAGAATTATAAGACCTGGAAAGAAAAAAACTACCACAAATAAACCAAGATGGAGGCTGTAGTAAGCTAAAAATAAAATGATTCACATGCAATATGTGGTAGATGCCTTTCTCTTTTCCCAAATGAGACATCACATTTCCTAACTCACTGGAAACATAGCCCCTGTATTTTCCCAACAAAGAAGGAGGCATTTCCCCATCTGTCACAGCAGCCTCTGCTTAGGACCAGAAATATCTACTAAGCTTCAAAGGAGCCTCTGTAACTCTGAAGTCAGCTCTTGGAAATGGGTGGTGTGTCTGGGAAGTTCTGAGCTGGAGAAGGCATCACTGCCCAGAACTACAAAATAATAATGATTTCTTTTCCTCCTCCATGGAAAATGGAGTCTCACTGGCAATCATACAAATGAGGAGAGTAAAAGAGAGAAAGAGCATCAGGTCAACTGAGGAGAAGAGAGAAACTTGTAAGATGATGGTTCTCAACCTTGGCTGCAAGCTGGAATCACCTGGGGGGCTTTAAAGAAAAATCCATGCATGCATCCCTTCCCTCACCATACTCTTTCCTCATCAAGATGTTGATTCTCTCTGGGACTGGGAGCTGAACACCAGGATTTTTTATAGACTCATCATATGAGTCTAGTTTCCAGCCCAGGCCTGGGAACCACTGCTTTACAAAAGGAGAACCTCCTCATCCTTCAGTCAGTCTTTTGGAGACTCTGCCCAGGACCTCAATTTTTTGCAAGAGCTAATGATTTAAAACACGTTAAAGTGGTCCTGCAAAATAGCTCTCCAATAAGATACAGAAGATGTGATCATATTCCATCACTAGAGGGCAGTTTCTTCATTGTCAATACTTAATTAAGGTATTATTGCCACATGTGAATTCACTCAGGTTCCTCTGGTTAAAAAAAAAAAAAAAAAAAAAGCTGCCTGATGATTTTTTAATGAAGGTATACTACCACCTGACTTTCATAAATGTCAGTTCCGTCCTATGTATGAAATGAGTGTTTGAGAGTCTAATATTAAAAAGGCTTTGTGTCCTTTTATTTGTCACATGCCCTCTTCCTAAAGGGTTTGTATTGTATGGGATATGTTGTTTTCATAAAGTGTACAGCTCTGCTGTTACCTATGTTACCAAAACAAGAGGGAAGGTGTGATAGTATCTGACTAAGATCTGATTACTTTCTATCTCAGAAAGTGAGCCAGTAAGTTGGCTCAGTTTTAAAATCATTTGATTTTTTAATCTTGAAATAGAAATTTGGCATTTCTAACAAGCTTCTAGGTGATGCCAATGTTGTGACTGCTGGTGGAGAAACCACACTGAGTAGTGGGAGGTAGAGAAGCTGGGAGCAGACACAAGATTCCTCTTCTGAAGACATCCTCAGATGTTAACTTACATGTTGATGACATGTCTGCCTGCCTATCTATTCCCATGAAGACAGAAAGACCACAGATCCAGTGGATCCAAGCTGGATATGCATCAGAATCATTTGGTTGCTTCTTAAAAGCAAAGATTTTTAGTCTCAACCCCTGAAAACCAGTAGGTCTGGAAGAGGGCCCAGGAATTTATATTTTTTAACAAGTACCCAAGAGATGTTATGATATCCTTCTGTTTTGTTGTTGTTGTTTTCATGTTTAAAGGCAAATGTATTCCATTCCTTTCCATGCAAAATGTAATAAGGTATCTGATATGCTTGTTGTTTCTTTTCCAAATTAAGTTTGGAAACTTGATTTGGATCCTCCAAATATGTTTCCAGGGTTGGAGGATCCACCCATCCTCTACAGTGAGCCATCTTATGCCATGTTCTGCTAAGCATCTTACATAGGAGAGACTTGTTGAGTAGTTAAGAGGTTTGTGCTGGGAGAAGAGCTAATGTCTACTGTCTCTTCTGTTGCCATCAAGCTCACAGAAGGGCCATTGTCAACTTGTATCAAAAGATGCCTACAAAAGCCATTCAGAGAGTCCATGGCAGGGAGGAAGGCACCGGACAAGAGATTTGCTATTCTATGACTGGGTCAAGAGTCTCAAAGTTTCCATTAAGTCCTAGTCTCCAAAGCCATGCATAGTGAGTTACTTCCACTGCATTCTGTTGGAGGAGTCACAAACTTCCACTCAGATATAAGAGGGAATATAGACCCCGGTACTCATTGGGAGGAGTGTCAAAGTCACACTTGATTGGCCACTACATTTCTGTGAGCTTGTCTGTTTTTGAAAATCACTTTTGCTCAAAATTTAAGTGGCCACAGGACTGGAAAAGGTCAGTTTTCATTCCAGTCCCAAAGAAAGGCAATGCCAAAGAATGCTCAAACTACCGCACAACTGCACTCATCTCACACACTAGTAAAGTAATGCTCAAAATTCTCCAAGCCAGGCTTCAGCAATATGTGAACCGTGAAATTCCTGATGTGCAAGCTGGTTTTAGAAAAGGCATAGGAACCAGAGATCAAATTGCCAACATCCGCTGGATCATGGAAAAAGCAAGAGAGAGTTCCAGAAAAACATCTATTTCTGCTTTATTGACTATCCCAAAGCCTTCGACTGTGTGGATCACAATAAACTGTGGAAAATTCTGAAAGAGATGGGAATACCAGACCACCTGACCTGCCTCTTGAGAAATCTGTATGCAGGTCAGGAAGCAACAGTTAGAACTGGACATGGAACAACAGACTGGTTCCAAATAGGAAAAGGAGTATGTCAAGGCTATATATTGTCACCCTGCTTATTTAATTTATATGCAGAGTACATTGTGAGAAACGCTGGACTAGAAGAAGCACAAGCTGGAATCAAGATTGCTGGGAGAAATATCAATAACCTCAGATGTGCAGATGACACCACCCTTATGGCAGAAAGTGAAGAGGAACTAAAAAGCCTCTTGATGAAGGTGAAAGTGGAGAGTGAAAAAGTTGGCTTAAAGCTCAACATTCAGAAAATGAAGATCATGGCATCCGGTCCCATCACTTCATGGGAAATAGATGGGGAAACAGTGGAAACAGTGGTTGACTTTATTTCTGGGGGCTCTAAAATCACTGCAGATGGTGACTGCAGCCATGAAATTAAAAGACGCTTACTCCTTGGAAGCAAAGTTATGACCAACCTAGATAGCATATTCAAAAGGAGACATTACTTTGCCAACAAAGGTCCGGCTAGTCAAGGCTGTGGTTTTCCAGTAGTCATGTATGGATGTGAGAGTTGGACTGTGAAGAAAGCTGAGCACTGAAGAATTGATGCTTTTGAACTGTGGTGTTGGAGAAGACTCTTGAGAGTCCCTTGGACTGCAAGGAGATCCAACCAGTCCATTCTGAAGGAGATCAGCCCTGGGATTTCTTTGGAAGGAATGATGCTAAAGCTGAAACTCCAGTACTTTGGCCACCTCCTGCGAAGAGTTGACTCGTCGGAAAAGACTCTGATGCTGGGAGGGATTGGGGGCAGGAGGAGAAGGGGATGACAGAGGGTGAGATGGCTGGATGGCATCACTGACTCGATGAATGTGAGTCTGGGTGACCTCCGAGAGCTGGAGATGGATAGGGAGGCCTGGCGTGCTGCAGTTCATGGGGTCACAAAGAGACGGACACGACTGAGCGACTGAATTGAACTGAAAATGCTATACAGATAGAATGGTCTGGAAGGGATGCTGTGTAACTCCAGAGGCTGAGCCTGAAAAGGCTTGTAGCTTCCACATCCTTCCACCTTGGAACACCCCACTTTGAACCCAGACCCAATTCTGTGAGGGAGCTTCAGCAACCACTGGAGAGGTCCACATACTCAACTGGACGCCAAGCCAACAGCCATCACTTCCTGCCCAGCTCTGAAAATGAGGCCACTTTGGATCTTCTAGTCATCCATCCCAGGGGGTATTATACTACAAAAGATAACTGAAAAGACAGAAGAAATCCCTTTACCTGTTGGGCTGGAAAGATATTCGATCGTAGCCGGTGAGTTCACACAAATCCTTCTCGAGTTCTCGGAAAAGCTGCTGGTACCCTTGAGCTTGGTCCAGAGGCACAAAGGGGTGGATGTTTGCAAATTCTTTCCATGTGATAGGCTGAAGAGCAAGAGGAGAAAGCATATGTATATGTATACATTGCAAAAGTAATAACAATACTAACTTTAATAATGATGATGATGATGATAGCAATAGCTAACACAGAAATTGCTTACTATGTGTCAGGCACTAATCTAAGCACTTTAAATAAATTCATTCATTTAACTCTTACCACAGTCTTATAAAGTAAGTACTATTACTGTCTTCATTGTACAAGTGAGTCACAGTGGCCCTGGAAAGGGCACTTACACAAAAATATAAACTTTTCCTATTTTTTCAGGAACAAAAAGGCCCCCAAATTGATTTATATCCATGACACTCAATGAGTTGTTTCAAGCATGGTTTATTCAAACTCTTGCATAGCACAGATATTATTTTTTTTTCATTAAGCAGAATAAAATGCCAACATAAAAGTAAATGAAGAAAATCCTATTATAATATAAAATGATTTTCTTTTCCTGATGTGATTTGTCATATCAGAATGCTATGCTATGCTATGCTAAGTCACTTCAGTCATGTCTGACTCTGTGTGACCCCATAGATGGCAGCCCACCAGGCTTCCCCATCCCTGGGATTCTCCAGGCAAGAACACTGGAGTGGGTTGCCATTTCCTTCTCCAATGCGAGAAAGTGAAGTCGCTCAGTCATATCAGAATAATCCTACAGAAAAAAAGGTACATGCCGGCCTAGTACAGATACTTACCAAACACCACAGCAGGATACAAAAACTTTCTGTTGATACAAGGAATAAATTTAAACCTCAATCTCAACCCTTTTGGCACTGAGAAATGATTTATAGAAAGCTTAATTCCACCTGAGCTTAACAACTACAAATTGATAAAAGCTTTTAACATGGCAGATTTAAAAGGGAGTCTGGGCCAGGAGAGGTAGGAAGACATATCTTTACTTATTTTATTATTTAAAAATAATTTCAGTCATAAATGTAAATGATCAGGTTGTAATAAAATTAGGGTTTCTGCCAAGATTGTTTAAGAGTGAGGTTAAGGGATTTCTAAAGTAGTTATTAATCACAGTCCCAGTGGCAGCTTGTCTCATTATCTACTTATGCACAAGCCAAGACACTGCCTCTGGTAAGTCCCCTCTTAATAGATGTGACCTACTTACCGTGAGTTCAGATGAACTGTTGAGCTTCATGGTACAGGACCCCTTTAAGAAGCACAGCGAAAGTGTATAACGTTAGTGACTTCCTATGTTCCATCTGATTGGTACTCCCATTTCCCTGAAAGGCCAACCATTCATCTCTCCTGCAGCATATTAGGTGTGACCCAAAGAGGTGGAATCAGGGTGTGGTGGGGAATGGAAATAAAAGCAATAATTACCAGTGGAATCATGCTATGCACAAGGGAAATGTCTTTGTTTTCCAATCTCTTCATGTATCGGACAATATTTGTTTCTGAGTGATAGCTGTGAACATAGAACACAGGGTTTAGGCCAATATAATTAAATAAGGGCCCACACACATCTTTCTAAAAGGTTAAGATTCACTGAGATCTACCTTCAACACACAGATCAAATTAGGCCATGAGCAACATGCCCACAGAGTATCAGAGAGAAGGGCATGAACCACCCCCTACAGACCACAGAGGATTCCCTAGGACAAGAAGCTGCCCATGGGCACGAGAGAAAGGGCTGGAAAGAAGATGCTGCTGAGTCCCTGGGTACGATCTTCATTCAGCCTGGCAACCACGCATCCAAACTCCCATCTTCTCAGGAGTAGAATTATGGGTTATGGAGCCCAGGGAGCAGAGCCATCAGGAAATATGATGTGCTTCGTGCCCAGGTTAGAACTGGGATTTAGCAGTTACTCAGGCTGAACCACAGTAACTGTATCATAGTTGAAGCCACTCTCCACTGTGCTCCCAATGCAGAAGTCACACAGGCCACACAAACCTGTTGAACACTTGATGTGTGAGGAATGGGCTAGTCCTCTTGAAGGCAGTCCCTAGAATACCTCTCCGCTCCTCACCCATGCTTTCAGCAACCAGCTCCTGCACAGAGAGATCATAGACACTGAAGGGTGGAAATCATGCCTGGAACCACATGTGAAGCAGGCTTCCACTAAGCATGTGTTCTGATAGAGCACCAGAAATTCCCTACCACCAAACCCGCCCCCCATCAAGGACATGTGGCATGGTGCAAAGACAGAGGTCAGGGTCATGCAGTGTGGCAATTCTTCAAAATACCATGTTTCTGGTGAACTTAGCGATAGTAAATAAAAGCTGTACAATTTTTACTGCCAAAACAAGAGTTGACATCTCTTGCATGTTCCATGAATAATGAAGCAAGTTACAGTAAATTATTTTAAAGGGCTATCTGAAAATTTACCATGATAAAGCTCAAGTAAGGATTCTTATCTGACACTGCTCTTTTGTCTTTGAGAACAATTCTAATAAAATACAAATGTTAAGACCATTCAGTAGGAAAAGGACCAGTCTCTTCAACAAATGATGCTGAGAAAACTGGATATACACATGCAAAAGAATGAAATTGGACCCTTATCTTGCACCATACACAAAAACTAATTCAAAATGGATTAAGGATCTAAATCTACAAGCTAAAACTATGATATCTGGGACTTCCCTGGTGGCCCCGTGGCTAAGACTCCATGTTCCCAGTGTAGGAGGCCCAGGTTTAATTCCTGTTTGGGAACTGAATCCCACATACTGCATGCTACCAGTAAGAACCAGTGTGCCAAAATAAATAAATTAAATATTAAGAAATAAATAAATAAAATAAAATTATAAAACTCTTAGAAGAAAGTATAGAGGCAAATCTGCATGACCTTGGATTTGGCGATGATGTCTTTATGACAACAAAAGCATGAGCAACAAAAGAAAAAATAGATAAAAGTGCACTTTTATGCATTAAATGACACTATCGAGAGAATTAACAGACAACCCACAGAACAGGGGAAATATTTGCAAACCATATGTCTGATAAAATATCCAAAACATATAATTAAATACATGGCTTGCTCCTCATTCTTCTCCAGGCTGATAGACTGGCTTTCTGGAGCCCTCAGTGGGTATTCCCTAAATTCCTCAAATGCATGGAACAAATACTGTGATTAAATTTAAATTAATTGTGGAATTCTAGAGGGAGGATACTTATTCAGTTTTGTTTATTAATTAGTTTAAAAGAGAACAGTGTAATACTTCTTTGATAATTTATATTTGTTTTCTGATTTGAAGTCAGGTCTCAAAGAAAACTTAGACAACCAGGACAGCACTGATAAACACTCTGGAATCTATTTCTGCTTCCTTTCATTGGTTCATTTAGCAAATATTTATTGAGTGGCTCTTATGCTATAAGCCTTGCAGAGTGTTGTGATTAACACCTTGCTACAGGTGTAGGTAGCTACTGATGCCTCTCTTCCATCTCATAAAATCTCATCCTCACATGTCCCTGCTACAGTCCATGGGGTCACAAAGAGTCGGACACAACTGAGCGACTTCACTTTCACTTTCACTCTGGGGACATAACACATATTAACGACCTGGCACATATTAGGTCAGTTTTCCCAGAATCAACATACTGCTGCTGCTGCTAAGTCACTTCAGTCGTGTCTGACTCTGTGCGACCCCATAGACGGCAGCCCACCAGGCTCCTCTGTCTCTGGGATTCTCCAGGCAAGAACACTGGAGTGGGTTGCCATTTCCTTCTCCAATGCATGAAAGTGAAAAGTGAAAGTGAAGTCACTCAGTCGTGCCCAACTCTTAGCGACCCCATGGACTGGAGCCTACCAGGTTCCTCCGTCCATGGGATTTTCCAGGCAAGAGTACTAGAGTGGGGTGCCATTGCCTTACCAAGATGTAAATGTTACGAAGCTTTGTATTAGTAATAGCTTCAATTAAGTATAATTAACAGTCCTTCCAACTAACCTAGCTAATCAGTCCTGGCTGGGGCCCAGAGCAGTGACCTCTAACTATCAGCAGTCATGGGAGCAAGAGAAAAATCAGTAGTTTAATTTTAACAGCAGGCTACCAAGGTCATTCCTGGGCCCCCTATCCCTCACAACTCAGGCCCACAAGAAGCAAGGCCATCTCTGACATCTCCCCAAATAGTCCTTATGAGGAGTGTGTATTTTAATTTACTTACTGCAGACGACTCACAGCCGAAGATCCACAACAAGTCATCCAGATCTTTTTCATTGACTGTTTCATCAAGAGAAATACCAAGCTATAGAAATAAAAGTGAAAAGGAAAACATCAGCTCTAAATGCCAAGATCAGGGCTGACATTAAAAGAAATGAATTTGAGGAAGTTGTAGTGAGGTGTAAGAGACTGTCTTACAGAATGAAGTAAGTCAGAAAGAGAAAAGTAAGTATCTTATATTAATGCATATATATGGAATTTAGAAAAATGGTTGTGATAAACCCCTTTCAGGGTAGGAATGCAGGCTAGAGAATGGGCTTGTGGACACAGAGTGGGAAGGAGAGGGTGGGATGAACTGAGAGAGGCACTCTGCCATATACACACTACAACGTTTAAAATAGGTAACTAGTGGGAAGGCGCTGTATAGCACGGGGAGGGGAGGGATGGCGGGGGGACGTGGGAGGGAGGCTCACAAGGGAGGGGATATATATATATATGCTTATGGCTGATTCATGTTGCTGTACAGCAGAAGCCAACACAACATTGTAAATCAATTATCCTCCAGTTAAAAATAAGCTTTAAAAAAAGAATTGAACACACACAAATCAGGGCTGAAACTCTAATAAGAGAAGTCCAAGGGGAGAAAGTGCTGGATAAAACTCTCCATTGTCTAAAAAAATAGAATATCATTATGTCCAGGCTGACTCTTGGGCAAAGCAGTCTAGTCCAGTCCGAAAATCCACAAGATTCAGAGTTTTACAGCCACATGTGAACTCGTCTGAGGGCTGCAGGGCACCCCTTTTGGTACTAGATAAGGAGCTTAACTTGCCTCATTGTTGGGAGCCGGTTTGAATTAGCGCTCCGCCCATGGCAAAGGTCATGAGGAAGGAGGCTTGACATACACAAAGGTGGGGTCGAGCCTCAGGAGCCCCTTGGAGGTTCTCGAGCATCTACCCCCAAAACCAGAGCCTGCCTGCTTTACTACTTGTGCTCTCACCTACACCTCTGACTTTACGGGGGGCTGTCCCCCACTACCTCTCTCTGAAAAAAGTTAACTTAAAGCTTCAGTTAATAAAAATTCCTGGGTGTGACAGGAGTGTTTTAACCTACAAACTCCTCTGAAGGTTCTTTAGCCCACCTGACAGGCTTGTCCAGCCACATGTGATTACTCACAGCCTCCCAACAGTGGGAGGCACAAGATGCTCTTAACCTTCTAAAAAACAGGTTCTTTAGAGAAGTCAGAAAACTATTAGCATAAGTATAATGGGCTGATTAGAAATTATATTGTTAAAGGGTTTTTCATTTGTTGAGCCAATGTTTGCTGCTAAGTCTCCACTTCCCCTGCCCTTATACATATTAATGAATAGAAGAGATAAGTATTAACCTTTGATACTAATCACGTTAAACCTTAGGCTAAGTAAATTCTTTCCCTGACTAAAACCCACTACACCCTCACCCTATAGGAATGTAAATTTATCTAGTGGAGTCTGTTTTAAGAATAATCACCCTGGAGAAATAAGTGACTGACTGCTATCACAAGGAGAAGGTCATAAATTGTCAGCAGGCCCCCTGGCCAGAAGATGATGTAACACCCCTAAGACCTCTGCATGCATTTGATAAAAGTCAGGGCTGCTGACCCCACGTGACTTTTGTATAACATCTCAGTGTATAAAAGTAGACCATGGAAAATAAAGAATTGGGATCAGTTCCTGGAAAGACTGGTCTCCCCATGTCGCTCTCTCTCTCAAATTCTGGCTGAGTCTCCATCTGGAGCGTGGGACCCACCATGCTTACTAATTATGCCTGGGCTTCTAAGATCGGACCGGGGAGGCCTCAGTGTCTCCTCTCCTTCGGGAGAAGGGAAAGACGCCTGCGGCCTACGTAAGTGGTGCAAACTTCTTGTCTTGAAGTTTTATTGGTCCCCCGCGTAAACCAAGCTACTCAGCCTCTTTTCTCCACTGAATTTTCCTACTGAGCTATCCTCGTTCTATTATTCTTTATATCTCTAATTATAACTATTGTATCCTGATCCTCACCGTCTACACCTTGAACTCCCTGGATCAGCTGGGGCTGGTCCCCAGCACCTCATCTTATTGCTTATCATAGCCTTTACCTTAAACAGTCATATTGTGAATAAAGAAGTAGTATGAGCAAAATATATGCCTAAGAGTTCCATGTATGAAAACATAACACCTTAAGGAAAGTTGACAATGAATTACCATTTAAAAAGTCACAGCGTTCCAAACTGGAAATGAAAATTGTTTACAAAGAAACAGATTGCGCCCAAAGGTCCAATACTGAGATCTTTTTTAAATAAAAAGATATTTTAATGAGAAAAGTCATGAAAATTTATAGAATTTGTAAAATGAAACTGAAAGTCTGACTTACAGTGCCATCCTCAAAGAGCCGAATATTTATTTGTCGCTGAGCGGCCCTGCCCAAGACCTCCTTCACTGAGCAGCCACACTGAATCTTCAAAGTGTCAAAGAACAAGTCATGCTGGAGTTGGTGCCCTGCTCGCTTGAGACCTAGACAAAGCAGGAGAGCCACTGGTCTCTACAGAGAAACCTGATCTTCTGCCCTAGACACTTCACAGAGAAGTGAAGGGTAAATCCTATTACAGTCTGTTCCTGGTCCTACCCAGAGTTTTGGTTGCTGCTTTCAAATTTAAAAAAATTAAATATTTATTATTATGCTGTAGAAAGTTGTGAAATACATATAAAAATGGAGGAAAAATCACCATAATTACCATCCACTAATAACTAATGGTTATTTTTTGGTACAGATTCCTCTGTACCAGACTCCTCCCAGATTGCTTTGTACAGATGCCTCCCAGAAGGGTGTATATGTATGTGTGTCTATTTGTAATATATCACATATATATACTTCTTTATCCTGAAAAACGTATTTAACATATCATGAACACTTGGCTTTTCAACAGATCAAAACCCTCTATCATTATTTTTAATGGCTATATAATATTCAAACTTAAATTATGTACCATAATTTTAACTAATTACTTATTACTGGACATTTAGACTATTTCCAAGATTGTAATATTGCAAATAATATTTCAATGGAAACCCTTTACATCCTTATCTGATTATTTCCTTTAGAAACATTCCTAGAATTTCTGGATCAAATTGTAGGCACTTTTTAAGTTTTTGATACAAATTGTTTAAGTGCCCTCATAAAAGTCATACCAATATCAGTATTCTTTTTTAATCTTTGCCAATGTAATGGGAGAAACATTTTATTCTTTCAATTTTTTATCTGACTTTTAATCCGGTTTTTATCTGACTTTTAATTTTGCATGTGACATTGGACATGCAGTGAGTTTTTAATTTTACTTATTCACAATTATCAGTCTTGTTACAACCAAAATTTTTAAAATAGACAACTGACTCACCTTCAGACAAAATCAAAGTGGCATTATGTACCCTCCGAGCAATATGTTCCAGCCCATGGGACCCATGGTAGATTGCAAACATCACAGCCATATTCGCCAAGAGAGCCTAAACAAAGAGCATTTAAAGAATGATGTTCAGCAATGTGATAGAAGACAGATACTGAAACTGAAAACAGGGACTAAGCAAAATGATCAGACTTCCTGCCTTCTCTATGCAGTTGGGAACCATTTGTAACCTGCCTGGCCATCTGAGGGAAAAAAAAAAAAAACAGCATCTAAGGTGCATTAGAGTCACCACACTAAACCTTTGAATGTGACCATTAATAAGAGGTTCCATTCATGCAACATAATTTTGTCACTCATAAAGGGGCAATCAGACTGTCATCAGATACGTGATATTTAACACTGGAAAACAGTGGAACAAAGACCTCAGGGTGAAAAAGTGAGATCTAAGAATTTTAGGCTCAATAAAATGGTTCTTCAAAGATAAAAGCACCAAAAATTTTCAAACACACAAGAACTCAGGGAGCATAATTCTCTTAAAGTCTCAAATAAAGCACTAAAAACTGAATTGCAGCCAACCAAGAGGTGAATGATAAATTTACAGCAAAGGACCACCAAAGATAAAAATGCAGGGAACAGAGAATAAAACCAAATGAGATGGCAGGAGATATATTGGAAAGGGAAAACCAGAACCTATGGCTTATTTCCTGTTGACAGTAAGGCCACCTCTCAGGTAAGTTATCTCTTTTGACTGTTGATTGAGGTTTCACAGAAGTACTTACAGGGATGTAACCTAGTGTGATACAAAATGGGAAAGAACGGCATTGAATCTCTCAGAGATTCGGGGAAGGAGTCCATCACAGGGAGCAAGGAAGGGACCACTGCGATGGCACCTTGGGTCATGGAGAACGATAAAATGAGGGTGGCTTGGGTCAGATACCAAAATGAATGCCAACTTGGGGGAAAATAATGGAGGCCCTGTTTCTTCTCCTTCTGGCTCTATCTCTCACCTATTTACCTTCTAACCATGCAATATCATCCATGGTATCTTGTCCAAACAGGTGAGGTTGGAGACTCCTCACCTGCTTTAGTCCATTCGATTCTCCCACATCTCCTAACATCTCATTGGTCCAGCATCATGGTCTTTCTGAAGTTTCCAGTCCTACTAACGTTACCTTTGTCCTAACATACTAGGTCAGCAGTTCAAGATCCACCTTTATGGCCAATCATCCCAAGGTGGGAAGGGGCCCTTCACGAAGTAGAAACACTACTCAGCTGAGAAACACAGTGCTTTGAAGTTGGATGATGTTCAGTATCAGATCTATTGTGTTAGGTACACTTTTCCTGAGGATGCTAGAAGGAATATCTCTGTGGCAACTGCTAAACAAGAAAGAGTTCATGAAAAATGCCAGAAAGTTAAATCAGAGTCAGTAAAGAAAATGAGGAAAAGAAGACATCAGAGAACACCCAGCAGTAGGCTTTCTTGGACCAAATCCCAGAGAGAGTACAGACACTCTTGTGGACTCCAGTAACAATTAGAAATAAGTATGAAGGAATCACAACACCTTACAGCTATGGAGAGTGCATTTCTGAAGTAAAACATCCATAGAATAGAGTATCATGGCTCGTGGCTATGTTGCCTGGAAATAAAAACTCAGGCTAGAGTTCAGAGAATACTCTGGAAATCTCCCATCACAGAAGTCTTGTGGAGGTTGATTCATGTTCCTTTTAAACTAGAGATCATGAACTAGAAGAAAAAAAGAAGTAGGAACATAACTTCTGTTCACTGCAGACAGCTCAAGTTAACTGGAAAATTAATTCAAGCCTTAAAGCAAAAAACCCTTAGTGTACTTAGTGATCAGAGAGATACCTTCTGGAAGAATATGAGCAGAAAGCAGCAGAGGAAGAGAAGATACGTTAGCAGAGAATTCAGCAAAAAATGAAGGGTAAACTATAGAAAGTAAAGGCATCATATAAAGACCAATTTGCTGTCAACAGAGGACAGGCTTGTGACAACTGGCTCCTACCTGTGATACTAAAGGAGCTCTTCCCCGAAAAGCAGCCATTTCCCTGAGACAAAAAATATAATGCAAGAAAACCAACAGAAGATACTGTTTCAATGACCAATGACTACAGAACAAGCTATTACTGTTGGTGTTGTTTAGTCATTAAGCTGTGTCTGACTCTTTGAAACCCAATGGACTGTAGCCCGCCAGGATCCTCTGTCCATGGGATTCCCTAGGCAAGAATACTGGAATGGGTAGCCATTTCCTTCTCCAGGAAATCTTCCTGACCCAGGGATTAAATCTGCATTTCCCAAATTGGAAGGCAGATTCTTTACTGTTGAACCACCAGGGAAGACTCAGAACAAGCTGTAAGAAGACCTTATTGTCGACTGCATCCCTGGAGAGGCTTTCTAAAATCTGGTGGTGATACCGTGAGCCAAAGCCCTAAGGGGGAAGAACACTGTACTGACTGCTGAGTTATCTACAAGATCTTTTTCTCTGGCCCTGAATAGAAGAGATGAACCTAAAATAGATCATATGCTCAGGTGTGGTCATCCACCTGATCCTAGGAATTGGCTGAGTGTCAATGAATACTGCTCCCTCTAACTTGAGGTCTTGGGCAATGTTCAAGAAGTAACTCCTCCTCTTTCATCCCATCCATTTCAGGAATACCTCTCATGAGTTCTCAGTAAGAATACCCCATGACCACCACTGACTGGCCAATCTAAACCATCCGCTCAATACAGTCACCTCAAGTATCTTTACTCGCCTTCTTCACACTAACCTGGAGCGCCTCCATCTCAGCCTTAAGAGAATTACCATGCATAATAGATCTGCCCTGCAGCCAAGAATGCCAGAGACCCTAACGGGTGAAGTATGTACATACAGGAACCCCAGTAAAATACAAGACTGGCATTCTGACAAGACCACAAGGCTTCTCTACCAACAAGATCTTGTCACTTCTGGTGTGCCAGCTGCTCGGTAGATGATGAGTGAATGAAACAACTCAGTAAAATGAATAAGTAGATCACTTCTTAGACTGTAAGGCATTCAGTGAGCAGGTCAGGTTTGTGATCTACCTGAGCTGTACAGATGTTGCTGGTAGCCTTGTCTCTCCGGATGTGTTGCTCCCTGGTTTGAAGAGCCAGACGATACACTTCTTTTCCACTGACATCTCTGGACCAAGAATAAAACATTCAGTCAGCACAGATCATCACAGAACTGAGAGTTGCCATAAACAGAACTTCTTCTTTCCTTCCCACCTTGAAGTGAATTCAGCAATGTTACTTAGATGCTAGTCCATAAAAAGCAATTACCAAACTATCTACTTCCAAATGGGACTACTAATTTTCAGTTTGCACCCTGAGGATTTGAGGCACTGAGATATATACAGTAAGTTGGAAACCTTAAAAGATAATTTCCCAGTAATCTCCCTGCTTAAAGTAATGATGATAATTGAGGATTAAACTTCACTCTGAGCTTCTTGGGAGATTCAGAGAACAGGGAAATACTGGACAAGGGAAACAGAATTTTTATACCAGAAATCTGAGCAACTATGTGGTTATAAATAAAGTTGATAACCTTACCACTTGTCTCTAATAAAATCTCATCTTTCTTAATGCAATTAAAAATCTAGATAAACACAGAGATTCAGCAGTCTTATCTTCTATTTCATCAACTCTTTGGTCCACTTTCCAAAAAGGTCAGAAGTTCAATACAAAAATCAGAAGATAGTAATTGATATATGAAATTCTTTTAAAATCAGAAAAACCTCTCCCTCATCTCATCTGGTGAAGAGACATCATTGAAAGAAGCTAATGTAAAAATATCTAAAGAAAATATCATTTTTACATTAAAAAGCAAAGTGCCTTTTGCTATCATGTGACAAAAATAAAGTATTTCAGAACTTCTCATCACCATCACATCAAGCACTATTCCAGACCATTCACCTACTTACATTAATAGTCCAATTTTTATGAAAGGTCAAAAATAATATGCTAGATCTCCACAGTAATAATCATGGCACTCATCTAAGTTCTTAACCTGATGATCTTTAGCTGTGAGAAGCACCCAATAAGGTATATTTGGAGGGACTTCCCTGGTGATCCAGTGGTTAAGAATTTGCCTTGCAATGCAGAGGACTTGGGCTCAATCCCTGGTTGGGGAACTAAGATCCCATGTGCCATGGAACAGTTGAACCCATGCACCACAACTACTGACCCCACGTGCTGCAACAAGATCCCACATGACACAACGGAAGATCCAGAGCTGCAACTAAGGCTCGGTGCAACCAAACATATAAATAGGTAAATTTGAAAAATACTTTAAAAGGAAGTACATTTGGAAATTACTCAAAGCCAAGGGGCAGGCCTCTAGGAAAGAATGTGGGTCACACTCAATGTGTGCATAATAATTTCTTCCTGCACTTGTCTTTACACAGCCACATGGCAAGCTAATCCTTTCCAGAAAGAGACTAGTTAGATATAGAACACACCTAAAATATTCAGTCTTTCAAGGCTTTCATCGACCTAAATAAATTCATTTCTATAACTTCAGTACAAATGTGTTATACATTGCATGCATACTTTTCCAAATATGCACAAATTCATGGCATTTGAGAAAAGGTACATGACATTTGAGGGCTAAATATAGGAAAATGGTGTGTGGGTGTGTGTGTGTTGGGATGGGTTAGGGGGTAGATAGGGCACTGATATCCCAAACATTAGTATCCTAAATATACTCTTTCTTCTGACTCTATGCTCTATAGTTCCTTAATTGACCCAAAATGACCCTGTTAAATTCCAAGAGATATCAACAACTTTCGTGAGCAAGAGAAGGAGCAGGGAAAACCACAACCACAGTAAAAGGGAAGAAGCATGAGCTGCTTTACCTTGTTACCCCCACCATTCTTCCAGGCATCATCCTCACCAAGTTTTCTCTGACAGCAAAAAAGGCTGCATGTGGTCCACCATAGCCCAGTGGCACCCCAAATCTCTGTGAGCTGCCCAGGGCGATGTCTACCCCAAATTCTCCAGGAGGCCTCAGGATGCACAGAGCTAAAAGGTCAGTAGCACAGCAGGCCAAGCTCTAGAAAGGAAATAAGAGAAAATGGAAAAGGTTGTGGCCTTCTCTAAGGATAGTGGAAGGGTATCAAATTATGTCCATTACAGGCAGACTGGCAGTGTTGGTTTGTACCCTATGAAATGTGTTTACTCATTTATTCATTTAAAATATTTACTGAGTGTCTACTACGTGCCAAGAGCCAGTGAAGAAAGCAAACTTGAAGAAAGGACATAGGAAGGAGGCATACCAGGTGATAAAGCTTTACCATACCAGGTGATAAAGGTGTGGAAATTAAAACACACCAAAAAGAATAACAATAAGCATTCAAAGTTGAGATACTCCTCCACCGACCCCCACAAGGAAAGGTTCTCCTACCCCGGCCTCGTGGGCTCTTTCCACAAGCTCCGTGAAGTCCTCCACTTTCCCCTCAGTGTCTGGGTACTGGAACAGCACTCCACTGACATCTTTGCCGCTGAAGTCCATTTCATGGGGTAACTTCAGCTCAATGAGGACTCCAGAATACCTGGAAAGACAAAGAAAAACCATGTTTTTGGTTTACAGGGGAAATCAAATTCCCTACAGTTTCTTCTCCGTGACGGAGATTCCTATTCGGTGTCTTCCTCAGTGCCCCACTGCCTACCCCATCCCAACATGCACACATACACGCCCATTCCACACCTGGCCCACTAACAGTGCTTCTCAGTGGCTCATAGGCATCCAACAGCTCGGCTTGTTTTTCTCTTCTATCCTTCTGCTCCTCTCCCCCTCTCCTATCAGAACATGCTCCTGGGACAAGAGCAGGAACATGCCTTCTTATGGCTATAGAACCAATACCGGTAATGGAAGAGCTGTCGCTACCTTGACCTTAGATGGGTCTTAGTGAAAGTGAAAGTCTCTCAGTCGTGTCTGACTCTTCACGACCCATGGACTGTAAAGTCCATGAAATTCTCCAGGCCAGAATACTGGAGTGGGTAGCCTTTCCCTTCTCCAGGGGATCTTCCCAACCCAGAGATCGAACCCAGGTCTCCCGCGTTGCAGACAGATTCTTTACCAGCTGAGCCAAATGGGCCTTAGGTGAATGGAAATCTCAGTTAGACAGGGAAGAAAACCTTCCTTAGTTCTTGCAACTATCTAATTTCTATCATGTTAGAAAACCACTTCTGAAGGAAGGGTGGTATGGGTTCATGAGAAAGGCTTTCACAAGGAGAAAGCAAATAAACACACCCACATGTGGCAGCTGTGCTGTGTTTGTTTTATTTGATTACAGCAATTAAAAAAAATGTGCTTTCATCTACATTGTACTAACCTAGGTATTATGTAGATTCCTAGGAGCCACGTTTGTAGGAGTATATACAAAATTAGGACAGTGTGTGAGAGTTCCACTTTTAGTCTGTGCTTTTCAAACTTTTCAAAACACTGTTGAAATTATTTTGATATTCTTCATCTTCTTTTTACAAAAAGAAGACAAAACAAGGTGGTAACTTAATAAAAGGCAAAGGCAATCAAATCCACCATGTATTTTCCCCTGAATTCTGACACGTTTTACTTACCAGTAAGATCACGGGAAGAAAGTGGGAGGGAAAATAAAACTCAACAACCCCAATTTAAACCAGTTTCACCTCCAATCACTTTGGAAATAAGAGGAAGAAACAACAGAGATGAGCATAATATTATCCCCGAGTTCAAAATACAAATAAAATTAATTACTTGGCTCGAGTTTGGACGACAGCAATTGTTTGTGGGTGGCAACGGGGGTCAACAAAAAACTTCCTTCTCTTGTTCTGCCTGTTGAAAAGAAAAACTGCATTCAAACATAAACATTAAAGAGATCAGAGTATCTTCTAAGAATGCAAAAAGAGAGATGGTACTAAATGAAAGTCTGAGCATAGAATAAAAAATAATCAGTCACTAATAACTAACGGTGGGGAAGGCAATGGCACCCCACCCCAGTACTTTTGCCTGGAAAATCCCATGGACGGAGGAGCCTGGTAGGCTCCAGTCCGTGGGGTCGCTAAGAGTCGGACACGACTAAGCGACTTCACTTTGACTTTTCACTTTCATGCATTGGAGAAGGAAATGGCAACCCACTCCAGTGTTCTTGCCTGGAGAATCCCAGGGACAGGGGAGCCTGGTGAGCTTCCGTCTATGGGGTCGCACAGAGTCGGACCCGACTGAAGCGACTTAGCAGCAGCAGCAATAACTAACGGTGATGTTTCCTGATCAGAATTGCACTGAAATCCAATTCAAATTCTAACCCCATTTAGCAAAATCAATCTTGAACTGGTTTAAATTTTTTTTAATATACTATGAGGAAAAAGAAACACAAGGGCAGTAATTAGGTACAAGTAGAAACAAGAAACTAAGTCTTCTAAATAAAAACATTTGTGAATTTTATTGCCAAAGGAGCATGTGTTGTTTAGTCGCTCTGTTGTGTCGGATTTCTTGTGACCACATGGCCTACAGCCTGACAGGCTCCTCTGTCCATGGAATTTCCCAGGCAAGAATCTGGAGTGGGTTGTAATTTCCTTCTCAAGGGGATCTTCCCAACCCAGGAGTCAAAACCACATCTCTGACATTGGCAGGCAGATTCTTTACCACTGAGCCACCAGGGAAGTCCCAAAGGAGTACTTACAGATTATCTAAACCAAGTGTCCTCATTCAAAGGAAAAGGATGGGATTCAGGAAACTTCTGAATCAGTGAACATGAGGAGATCTGGGAAGAATGGGTGACTCTGAGGCAGCATGGAAGCTCTGAGCCCTTTCAACATACCCAGGCCTATGCAGGCCTCCTGTCTGGCTGTTCCTGAGTTATATCATTTGCTAATACACTGTTTCTAGTAAGTAAAATGTTTCTCTGAGTTCAGTGAGCCACTCTAGTAAATTTAATGGAACCTTAGGAGGGGATCATGAAAACCCCGTGGGTTGAATGCAATCTGGACTTGAGATTGGCATCCTGAGTCAGAAGGGGCTGTTGGAACCTTCATCTATAGCCAGCTGGTCAGAGCACAAAGAACAACCTGGGCTTGTGACTTGCATCTGAATTTGGGCAGGGGCAGAGGGGTGGGGGCTTCCTTTGTGGCTCAGAC
This sequence comes from Tragelaphus eurycerus, assembly GCA_935064755.1. NCBI lineage: Eukaryota > Metazoa > Chordata > Mammalia > Artiodactyla > Bovidae > Tragelaphus > Tragelaphus eurycerus. The sequence continues at coordinate 11,896,976 of CAKXYN010000015.1, read as the reverse complement.
AGTAAAGTGTCTACAATGCGGGAGACCCGGGTTCGATCCCTGGGTCAGGAAGATCCCCTAGAGAAGGAAATGGCAACCCACTCCAGTATTCTTGCCTGGAAAATCCCATGGACGGAGGAGCCCGGTAGACTACAGTCCATAGGGTCGCAAAGAGTCAGACATGACTGAGAGACTTCAGTTCAGTTCAGAGGGGTGGGGTGCAGTCTTATAAATCTGATCCATGAACCTGTGGAATCTGATGCTATCTCCAGGTAGGTGGTGTGAGAATTGAATTCTCAGACACCAGTGGGTATTTGTTTGCTGGTGTGAGAAGAAACCCCCTGCCTGACTGGAATTGGTACCAGAACCAATTTAACCACTCCTCAAGCCTCTGGAAGTCAAGAAGGAAATTACATGGGCATTCAGAGTGTAAACAAAGAATGTTGCCCCCCAGTTCTACTAGGATAAAGCTGTCAGCCACTGCAGTCTACCAGTGGACTAGGGCCAGCACCCCAAAACCTCAGACAGACACACCATCAATGTGGGCACATTTCCCTACTAGATGACAATCCACATGAGAATCTACCCAGAAGGAAGTTACACTCAAATGTATTCACAAAGAATGAAAAAAGGCGAGGAGCTGGAGAATAGCTGTTAACTAAATGTTAACCAAAGTTAACCATGACCCAGCAACTGTACTTCTGGAAATGTGTCTTCATAAAATAATCAGATTTTCTGACAAAGATTTATCCTAAAGATGCATAAAAATAATCTAACAACAGTGAAAAATGGGAACAGTGTGTAACAATAGAGGTGAGGTTATATAAAACTCTCACAATAAAAGCCATAGTTTAGAAAACTCACTAAAGAAATGGGAAATGTTCCCCCAAATATTGTGAAGTAGAAAAAGAAAACAAGCTATAAAACATTAAATACAACCTGAGAAGAAATTCATCATAAAAGAGAGTGATACTTATTTACACGTTACATTACAGATTGGTAGGCATTCTCCCTGTTAACCATGATAGCAGAAAGCCAGTATGTAGAGGGCAACAATGTGCCCATCTGAAAAAAACTGCATTTCCCTAGGTGACTTGTAGGTTCAGTTCAGTTCAGTTGCTCAGTCGTGTCCGACTCTTTGTGACCCCATGAATCGCAGCACGCCAGGCCTCCCTGTCCATCACCAACTCCCGGAGGTCACTCAGACTCACATCCATCGAGTCAGTGATGCCATCCAGCCATCTCGTCCTCTGTCATCCCTTTCTCCACCTGCCCCCAATCCCTCCCAGCATCCGAGTCTTTAAGGGTGGTGAATGAAACATAAGTAAGTTGCTAAGTAGGGGCTTCCAAAACACTACTGGCTTATTTTGCTAGCAGTGCCCTTTACTTCTTCCTGGATGTAGACTTGATGGCTAGAGCTCCAGCGAGTCATCTTGTGATCAGGAGGACGGTGGACAGGAGCTGTTGCCTACCATTGCAGGAAACAAAGAATGTTGCCTGCCATTCCAGTTCTACAAGGATAAAGCCACTAGGCACTGTAGCTGCCCACTGATGGCGCACCCTGATAGTTCAGGATGGAGAAAAACAGGAAGTATTATACGCTTTGGAGACACTTAAGATAGTTAAGAAGCACTTCTAAGGAATAATTTCAATGAGCCCAGATTCTTGCTGCAGTCCTACGAGTCTGGGGTCGCTACGAGTTGGATTCGACTGAGCGACTTCACTTTCACTTTTCACTTTCATGCATTGGAGAAGGAAATGGCAACCCACTCCATTGTTCTTGCCTGGAGAATCCCAGGGATGGGGGAGCCTGGTGGGCTGCCATCTATGGGATCACACAGAGTCGGACATGACTGAAGTGACTTAGCAGCAGCAGCAGATTCTTGCATCTTCCCATACACTGAAAAGCACTTAACATCATTAACCTGAGATGTCTGTTTTTTGTGATTTGCAATAATGTTTTGATGTTCGACTACATGGGATTTTCTTCCCCCAGCAAAAAGTTCCTACATATTCTGGCTCCTCCCTGACCTCTTGACAGCAGTTCCTCAGAGCTGTATGAAAGACTGTCTCTGGGACTATTGTCCTCAGTAGGATCCCAGGATAAAACTTAACTTGCAACTTTCAGGTTGTATCCTTTTCTTCCATCTACAGAATGAAAGCCTCACACTGAAGATAAGGCAGAGAGAGGGGGGTATCAGTCCGTGATGCTACCTCAGAGCTGCTGGAACATCCCTGAACAACACTATGTATGTGATGAGCAAAATGTCTTTCTTTCTTTTTTTTTTTAAATATGGAACGCTTCACAAATTTGCGTGTTGTCCTTGTGCAGGGGCCATGCTAATCTTCTCTGTATTGTTCCAGTTTTAGTATATGTGCTGCCGAAGCGAGCACCAAAACGTCTTTCTTAAGAACATAATGTTAAACAATGAACAGCAGTGGCTTTTTAAAGGCACTATATTTTGTATCTTTTTATTATCTCAACTAACTTGTATAATGATACTGATGTAATATATCTCACACACATGTGTGAGAGAGAGAGAGAGAGAGAGAGAGAGAAGGGCAGGGGAAGCCCCACCCACACAGCGGTGGCGAGACTGGCCCATGTCCCTCGCTCTGGGCCTCTCACCTGTGGCAGAGCTGCATCGCCTCTGCAGCCGCGGTGGCCTCATCCAGCAGGGATGCATTAGCCATGTCCAAGCCTGTGATGTCACACACCATGGTCTGGTAGTTGAGTAAACTCTCCAGTCTCCCCTGAGACACCTCTGGCTGGTACGGAGTATACTGGGTGATCCTGTAAGGGACACAAAAGGCTATGTCCAACCTGTGAATCCACTATTCAGAAAAAGTTCACAAAATGCATTCATTTTAGAATTAGGTATCTGAAAACTAAGTTTTCCCCTCTTGAGAATGATATAATACATAGATAAGCTTACTTGTCTTCTGTAAGGAAGCTTGGAATTAAATCATGGAGATAATACTTATCCTTTGGTTGGGGATAATCAATACATACTTTTCTATCCCTCTAAGTTGCATCATCTTATATTTACATTTCAATTTACATTACATTTATCTTATCATAAGTATGTGTTTTATTGTAAACTGGCTCTTAAAATCCACTTGAACCTATATATGGTATTAGAAACGGAATTTTAGAAAAAAGCTCACCTCAATCATGGTTCAAGAATATAATATCTAATACTCAAGACCTTTGGCTTTGGGGCAGAGCAGTTTTGTTCATATTAACCAGAAGTCCTATGTGTGCCTAAAAAATTAATAGATGTCAATTTAAGAATTGTCACTCTCCAGTTATTAGAAATCTATGGGAGTTAACTCCATAGCTATCAAAATTCAAGAATGCAAATAGTTAGAAGGCTATATAGATATGAATTTTAATCTTATATCCTCCAGCTATTAGCCCCAAATACGTCTTCAGGTATGTGAGTTAACCCACTGAGTGCCTTCACCCCTTTTTATCATTCCTTCATTTATTTACTCATCCCACAAATATTTGCTACATGCCCACTAAGTGCCAAAAACTATGATAAGTTCAGGTGACACATCAAAATAAGATGGCTAACAGTCTCTGATCTCAAGGAAAATATTATAGTGGGGAGAGATAGAATACATGAAATCATTTTAGAGTGATAAACATTTTAAATAAAATGAGAGATGAGAGGATGGCTGAAGACCTGGGCAGAGGAATCTTTTCATCAAGAATCCATTCATTGTCCTATCAAAGTGTGTCAGACTGGAGTCCAAGTTCCCACCTGTGATTAGCATTGTTTCCCATCTCTTTTGTTTTCATTCCTCCAAGCCTGAAGAGTATTTTCCTTTCTTTCCTGATGGTAATCACACTCAGTGTATTCACATCTTTTTTTTTTTTTTGGGGGGGGGGGGGGATAAGGCTTTGAAATCAATGTTTTCTTACCTCTGAGGGAGGAAAGAGTGGGGGAGCTTACCTTACCAAGCAGTACAACATTAAGACGTTGAAATAATTTCCCTGAAATGTTCATTGGTATAGTAGTATGTGTGTGTGTGCTGTACACACTGTTTGTACAGCAGAGTACATTTTTGCTTCAATTAATTCCTTGAACAGCCTAGCTTAGCAACTGTAAATCAGTTTTCCAGATTCTAAGTGGCTGGTGAACTGGAATAAATGAGACACACAACACGTAACGTAGACAAAGTAGAAAGGGAATCTAAGCAGAAATGGGGTCACGTAAAAGGCATCAACAAAGGGCAATTGTGATCTCAGATTAGACAAGATCTTTATACATGTGTCTGCAACAGAAGGACATATGCTTAAATTGCCTGCTAACATGAAATTTTCATTTACTCACTATCATTATTTGACATGTAGACAAACACAGAATCAGACACACATACACACACACACACAAAACCAAGCATATACATGTATCAGCCAGCCCAACCAAAGAATTCATCACAGCACTGAATATAATATTGAAAAATGAGCAACAAACTGTCTACTAAAAGGAGAATGATTAAATAAATTAGAGAACATGCATATAATACTATGGGTTGTGAAAATGATATATAAAAGATTTCCTGACATAGAAGATGCTCATGATACATTAATTTAAAAAGTAAAATATAAAATACCACAATCCTGGTTTTGTAAATTTATAGAAATGTGGGAACCAAAATGTAAACAGTAGTTTTTTCTGGGTGGAAAGATTAGTATAATCTTTACTCTCTTTTTATTTGTTATGTTCTAAATATTAAAGACATTCACTACTACTTATTAACTATCTTCTGTGTGTCAGGAACATGATCACAATCTTTTTTTTTTTGATGATTATGTTACACATGCTCTTTGTGTCATCCTATATCCACCCATTTCTTTGTTGTCTTACTAGTCTAGCACAATGCTTAAAACGGGAAATTATCAAATATTTCTGGTGCAAATATGTGTTTAACTTTCCTGCTCGAATGCGGATGGGTTCCCAATTACCTGTTGGAAAAAGCCCCAAACCTCCCAAACACAGTCCTTCATCCCTAAGACGGTGCTCTCCCTGGGCTAACAGACTTTGGGATGTAATGTTTCCCTTCCCTTGCTCAGCCTTTTTCTCCTTGCTCTAAGTCTAAGCTTAAGCTGATGCTAATTAGCACTGCTAAAAGCTGAAAGCTTTAAAATTATTTTCTTGCAAAGACGATAATTATATGATCTTACTACTTTTACTTGTAAACTTCTTTTATTGTCCACACTTTTTTTTTTAACACTACTAAACAGGCATAAATAGTCTTAAAAATCATTTATTAATGAACTCAGATGGGTGAGTCTCAAGCCTGGAGACACTAAATAAACCATTTCAGGAGAAAAATGCTAGCACAGGGTCTGCCATCCTACATTGAAGGGTTTAGTGGCCTCAGGCAACCAGTGATCAAGAAAATGTCTGTGATCTACAATCTCTATGTTCCAACTGATTTTAACTCAATCGGTTTCTGTTCCTAGATGTATCTGAATATTAAAAAACAAAAAGTATCTGCATATCCAAGAAGGCATTCTGTCCTATTTAAAAAGGATGTTTGATACATTCAACATGGCATTAACATTTATTCCAAAATAATCAGTATTCTTTATGATTGTGACCAAAAAAAAAAAAAATGGAGGTTAGGGGCGGGGATTGCAATAGGACGAACATTCATGAGATTCTTTCATTCAACTCCAGTGCCAACATTATACAAAACAGAAACAGTCACAAAGAAAATGTAAATGTTTTGATATTAGTGAACTGATATTATCAGCAGTTGAAAATTTCAAAAGTAGATCCCATGAAGTATAATCTAGGCCTAATGTAAATTTTCTTGTAAGAGCCCAAATGTTTGTATTCTCTGGAGGCTATGTTACTCATTTATTTTCACCTCACGTCAGCGGAATTTGTTGGTTCCATCTCTATGACAACCATTCAGAAGGGTGATAATGTGAAGTCTACCCACCCTCATGTGCACAGCCCGCCCTGTCCTGGCTGGTGAGGGCCGGTATCACCCTCTGGTTCAGATCAGCTTTCGGAGAATACCAAGGAACAATACTTAAAATCACCCCAAAACCAGGACTGAAAAGCAAACAGCAACGTCCACCTCTCAAAACTCTGGTGGCTCTAAAGTAAATGAACACATCCGCTCACGGCCAGGAAGCAATATGGTCAATGTTCTGTTCAGCCACCAAGAGCCGAGACTGCTGGCCAGTATTCAGACGGCTAGAATGTGCAGTCCATTCATGTACTCTTAAGGCTTGTTTTGTAAGGAGGAGGAGACAGGCCATTTGCTTTTGAAATCAAACTTACCATGCAAACTTTTACCAATACCCCAGTGGAAACGAAGCCCTCAGAAATACAAATACTTCTGTGTGTGCATGTGTGCGCGCGCGTACACACATACACATATATACACACATGTGCACACACACACTTAGCAAGAACACTAGTTCTTTGACAATTTATTCCTGTTCTCCTATTAATAAATAAATGAACCATACTGAAACTAACAGCAATGCAGGAGTGATTAGGCCAGATCTGGCTCCTCTAATGATGGGACGTGAATCACTGTATCTAGGACAAATGTCCTCACCAACCAGCACTACCTGTGTGCTTATGCAAAAGCAGACGAAAGACAAAAAGATACTGTGCTTCCCACCCAGTCTAGCGTGTGCCCTGAGCAACACACAATGGCAAGTTCTGGGACTTTGGCCGGGAGTGGGAGGAGGCTGGGGCACAGAAGAGTCAAGCAAATCAAATCACGGCACTTGTGTTTCTCATCAAGAAATACATTACCATCCTGCGTTCTCCAGTAAGTTCCGCAAAATTGTCTGTGGTACTGAGCAGTTATAATAGCCCATGCCAATATATGATCTCCAGATCTGATTCTTGTTGGAAATGGCATGCAGAGTTGCAAGGATTTCATTTTCACCTGATTGTGGGAAAGAAAGAAATGTTACAGAGAGAAAATATCTCAAATAGAGTTCTAGGTATAGTTTAAAGCCCTAATTTTTTTCAATATTGACATGAGGAGAACAGCTATATGGAAAATATAAGAATCATCCTCTTAGCAACACTAAGAACTAGATGCAGAAATCTAAAAAAAAAAAAAAAAAAAAAAAATTGCCATACAGCCCTCAGTTATTCTTCACAGTTTTTTGTGGCTCTTCTTTTTTTTGGTGTTGTTTGACAGAATTTCTCAATTTTTAACATTTGCCTTATTCCAGGTTTTTTCTGTTCCCGTCACATGTTTTATTTACACTAAATAAAATTTCTGCTCTTAGTAAATAGTATTTACCCTTTTAAGTTGCCTTATGCCAATAGTTGGTAGGTCTTAAATAACACATATGAAGGATCTTTTTTAAGTAGCTGATCACTTATAGCTATAACTTATAAAAGACCCTTCACTCAACTAAGAAAATATCAATTATAATAAAAGAACCACATGCAACTTTAACCAGCATTTTCATTAAGGCACTAAGGTAATTAAGGAGTAATTATAAAAGTTCTCAGATGCAGGCAAGACCCTGTTGTGGGTCATTCATATAATAATAAAATAATAATTGGCATCTGACATTTTAAGCACTTACTCTTTGCCAGGAATTGCACCAAATGTCTTCCACGTAGCTCTGGAAACTGAGGCTTGAAAAGGATCACTCACTTAAGGCTACGCAGCTTTAAATTAACTACCGAGTTGAACTCCAACTTCAATATTTTCCCCAATGGGCCAGACTGAGATCTCCTACATTTATAGCACTTATACTGAAAGCTACTTTCTAGAAACAGATGACCTACATGCTTCTTTCTCTGCCCCTCTGCATATAGTTAGATCATACACATATATCTACTAAAGTTTAAGTGAGATTTAGCTACTTAGGCAAATGTCTACCTGCTTTAAGATCTTAGGGACTCAGTCACTGAATCTTGGGATTTATTGATTTTATTGTTACAAATCTAGGCACAGCCATCTAAGATAGCAAACTGGCTAGGAAAATGTTTCCCAATGTTTTAATTCTACTGAATTCTTCAGATCAGATCAGTCGCTCAGTCGTGTCCAACTCTTTGCGACCCCATGAATCGCAGCACGCCAGGCCTCCCATTCTTAAGTGACCATTATTCTCATTAATTCTCCTTTATCCTCAATGAAAACATTTTCACCCTTGGCCATGCCTTCCCATCCCATTTGTTTTCACAGTAAATAAATTCAAGAGAGATGTGTCAGTTTGTCAGACTAGGCTAACAAAAGAGAGAAGTATCAGTTTGTATCAATTTCATGAGTAAATATAACCCAATTGTCTTATAATGGACAATCTTGACTTCTTCCACTGAAAGTTTAGGACATAAAAGTGAATGTACAATAAAACAGTATCTGAGGAGATACCCAAGTACAGTATCCTTAGGAATAATCATGCAAGAAATGAAATCACTTTCCAAAGTCTTCTTAGGGTACAGTGATTGAGAAGCCCAGTAGGAAGGGAGATTAATTAGCAGCGCCTGGCAGACACCCAACTCAGCAAGGCCAGCTTCAATTAAGATCCTGTGCAAGGAGGACAGGTCCCTGTTCCATATTATGCCAGGAGGACAAAAGGTCCAGCTCTCAAATGAGAACAATCTTTGAAAGACTTTGTCAAATCAAGAGTTTAACTTCTGAATGACAAACAGTATTGAATAATATAATTTTTCCCCACATAATAGAAGATGATTCTACTGGTAGTGTGGATGGGTCAGAGGAGAGACTTTGAAAATAGGGAGAGATAGTAAGAAGCCAGCACAATAGTCCAGGAGGGAGATGGGCCAGGGAGTGTTTGAGTTAAACTGTATCTTCTCCCTAGAACCTAGACAAGTACATAAAACATTAGGGGCTGCTATGAGAGATGCTGATGTTTATCTGGAGACCCTAAACTCTCAACTAGAATGGTGGAGGAATCTGACTTTTCCTTTTGCAAAAAAACACATTCTCTCCTGCCTCCCAGCAGGGCTGAAGATGTTAGTGCAAGCTCATGTGTCCAGTGAAAGAACCTCAGTGACAGCACAATTGTCCATTGGTTCTGCAGCCTTCTGCCTCTTACAGCCTCCTATTTCCATCGTCCTGTCCTGCATGTATGCCTTCACCACCCCCTATACTAGCCAGGGACCCACTGCCACATCCTACATCAGTTCAGGGCCTCCAGATATATATCAGCACCACTCACAGTTGCCAACATCTTACACACCTGGATAAAACACTTGAAAAAATTTAGAGGCCAATTAGCATAAAAGAAGAGCAAAATAATTAATTATAGATAAGAGTTAGAAGCATAAATATGTTCAAACTTGTGACATACAAGTTTTTAATCCTGTAACAGACATACTCTAATCACTACAGGATCAAACTTTCCAAGCTCCTGTGGGCTCTGCCCCCACCTAGCTTGGGTCCAATGTGAAGATAGCAGGTCCTCCAGGATCCACAGCTTCCGAATTTGTGGAGTTCAACCAAGAATCAAAAACATTCGGAAAAAAGACTTTTCAGATGGTAAAAATAACCCTATTTACGAGACAGCAAAAGAGACACTGATGTATAGACCAGACTTTTGGACTCTGGGACCGGGAGAGGGTGGGATGATTGGGGAGAATAGCATTGAAATATGTATAATATTATATCTGAAATGTATTAATTGTTCAAACTAAACACTGTCATGTTACAATTTGTTCATATTAGATGTTTGTAATGTTTCTGATAATCAATAAAAGAGATTCTTGATAAGAAAAAAAAAAAAAGACTTTTCAGAAAGTTCCAAAAAGCAAAATTTGATTTTGTCATGTGTTGGAAGCTATTTACATATCATTTACATCATGTGTACAACTATTTAGATAGCATTCACATTGTAATTAAAGCTATTTATATACCATTTACATTGTATTAGGTATTATAAGTAATCTAGGGATGATTTAAAGTATATGGGGTGGTTGTATATAGTTCAGTTCAGTTCAGCCTCTCAGTCATGTCCAACTCTGCGACTGCATGGACCACAGCACACCAGGCTTTCCTGTCCAAAACCAACACCCAGAGCTTGCTCAAACTCATGTCCATTGAGTCGGTGATGCCATCCAACCATTTCATCCTCTGTCATCCTCTTCTCCTTCTGCCTTCAATCTTTTCCAGCATTAGGGGCTTTTCCAGTGAAGCAGTTCTTGGCATTAGGTGGCCCAAATATTGGAGCTTCAGCTTCAGCATCAGTCCTCCCAATGAATATCCAGGACTGATTTCCTTTAGGATTGACTGGTTTGATCTCCTTTGCAGTCTAAGGGACTCTCAGGAGTCTTCTCCAACACCACAGTTCAGAAGGATCAATTCTTTGGAGCTCAGCTTTCTTTATAGTCCAACTCTCACATCCATACATGACTACTGGAAAAACCATAGCTTTGACTAGATGGACCTTTGTCGGCAAAGTAATGTCTCTGTTTCTCAATATGCTGTCTAGGTTTGTCAAAGCTTTTCTACCAAGGAGAAAGTGTCTTTTGATTTCATGGCTGCAGTCACCATCTGCAGTGATTTTGGAGCCCAAGAAAATAAAGTCTCTCACTGTTGCCACTGTTTTCCCATCTATTTGCCATGAAGTGATGGGACCGAGTGCCATGATCTTAGTTTTTTGGATGTTGAGTTTTAAGCCCAGCTTTTTCACTCTCTTCTTTCACTTTCATCAAGAGGCTCTTTAGTTCTTCTTCACTTTCTGCCATAAGGGTGGTGTCATCTGTGTATTGGAGGTTATTGATATTTCTCCCAGAAATCTTGATTCCAGCTTGAGCTTCATCTAGCTCAGCATTTCACTTAATGTACTCTGCATTTAAGTTAAACAAGCAGGGAGACAGTACACAGCCTTGATATACTCTTCCCAATTTTGAACCAGTCCATTGTTCCATGTCCGGTTCTAACTGTTGCTTCTTGACCTGCATACAGATTTCTCAGGAGGCAGGTCAGGTGGTACAGGATTTCCATCTCAAAGAATTTTCCAGTTTGTTGTGATCTACACAGTCAAAGGCTTTGGCATAGTCAATAAAGCATAAGTAGATTTTTTTTTGAACTCTCTTGCTTTTTCAATGATCCAATGGATGCTGGCAATTTGATCTTTGGTTCCTCTGCCTTTTCTAAATCCAGCTTGAACATCTGGAAGTTCGTGGTTCACGTATTGCTGAAGCCTGGCTTGGAGAATTTTGAGCATTACTTGGCTAGCATGTGAAATGAGTGCAATTGTGTGGTTGTTTGAACATTCTTTGGCATTGCGTTTCTTTGGGATTAGAATGAAAACTGACTTTTTCCAGTCCTGTGGCCACTGTGGAGTTTTCCAAATTTGCTGGCATATTGAGAACAGCACTTTAACAGCATGATCTATTTTATTTTTTTTAATTTAATATTATTTTTTAACTTTACAATATTGTATTGGTTTTGCCATATATCAAAATGAATCCACCACAAGTATACATGCATGATCTTTTAGAATTTGAAACAGCTCAGCTGGAATTCCATCACTTCCAACTATCTTTGTTTGTAGTAATGCTTCCTAAGGCCCACTTGACTTCACATTCCAGGATGTCTGGCTCTACATGAGTGATCACACCATTTTGGTTATCTGGGTCATGAAGATCTTTTTTGTGTAGTTCTTCTGTGCATTCTTGCCACCTGTTCTTAATATATTGTGCTTCTTTTAGGTCCATACCATTTCTGTCCTTTATTGTGCCCATCTTTGCATGAAATGTTCCCTTGGTATCTGATTTTCTTGAATAAATCTCTATTCTTTCCCACTCTATTATTTTCCTCTATTTCTTTGCCTTGATCCCTGAGAAAATTTTCTTATCTCTCTTTGCTATTTACATTTTATTCGGTATTGTAAGTAATGTAGGGATGATTTAAAGTATATGGGGAGGTTGTGTGTAGGCTGTATGCAAATACTGCACCATTTTATATAAGGGACTTGAGCATCTAACAGTTTTGGTATCCGTTAGGGGTGGGAGGTGTGGGGGGCGGGGGCAGAAACCAATCCCTCCTGGATACTGAGGGACAATTGTATTCCTTGATTGGTCCTCATCATAGCCTGGTCTTGATGATCAATTTTACATTCTACTGGGAACACAGTGAGTCGATAGAATGATTAGTCTTTGTACATCGAGGTAATGGACACTGGTGAACCACCAAGAGTAGGGCAAGTACTTGGTCATGCTTCTGAAAGTTATATGGTCTGAGAAAACTTTACCATTCACTCATCCATTGCTCATCATGACCAGATAGAAGCCAAGACAGTCTGTGACTTGAAGAAGAGTTAAGCTGCTTCTTACTATGATAAAATTAAGATCTCACCTAGAGATTAACATACTAAATCAGAAAGAGAAAGACAAATACTATATGATATCACTTATATGTGTGGTTTAAAAAATGATACAAATGAACTTATTTACAGAAGAGAAATAGACTCACAGACACAGAAAACAAACTTTCAGTTACCAAAAGGAAAAGGGGAAGGAGGGATAAATTGGGAATTGGGGATTAATAGATATACACTCCTATATATAAAATAGATGAACAATAGGGACCTACTGTATAGCACAGGGAACTATATTCAGTGTCTTCTAATAATCTATAATGGAAAAGAATTCAGTAATGTGTATTGATATATAATTCAATCACTTTACTGTATACATTGTAAATCAAATGTATTTCAATAAAAATCAATTTTATCTAAAAAATTTAGACCTCAGACTTTACCATTCACATTTAATAAAAAACACTTCCCAAACACACAACTTAGTGAGTGTCTGAATTATTTCTAATGTTTGTTAGCTGGTCACCATTTCTCATACCTACTAATGAAATCTTACTTTGGTCCAATCAGCACAAGAGCCAACTCAGTGAGTGCATTTAGGGTCCCAGGCTTTGAGTTAATATGTTAAGTGATGCCAAGATTCAACAGGCATGGAGAAAAGGGGAGGAAAAAGGGAAAGTCCACTATCAGAGGTCTACTGCTGAACCTATCTGAAATGGAACACAGCAGAAACAGTCTCTAAGAGCAAGTTTGGGGTCATGATTGGTCTAAATAAAAGCCCCAATCCTAACCATGCAACATACCCCATTGTACTTCACAACAGATTACATTCCTTTATTCCTTGGAAATGAATTCCTTTCTAGAGAAAATAGCGTGGGATGCTTCATTCCAAAGTGGCAGCTTTCTCCCCCATATAGTAAGACAAGCATTTTAAAAAGGCAGTTGTGTCATACAAATGCTGGACAGCACAGCCCAAGGAAAGCTGTGTGGACAAAGAGAGGAAGCAAGATCAACTTCCCCCCCAGAGTGAACCCCACAACAGCGCACATTCCTCACTCTTGTCCTTCCAACTGGACAAAAACAGCTTCCTCCTGTAAACAGGCCCAATTCCAGTAACCATATTCCTGAATGTGAAGGACAGTGAAACAAACCAGGGAGGAAATGAGACAGAATAAGAAAGGGAATGTCCATTAAAAAACACTTCAATGGATAAACAACAAGGTCTTACTGTTTAACATAGGGAACTATATTCAATAGCCTATAATAAACCATAATGGAAAAGAATATGAAAAACAATATAATTCATACATATACACATACAAATGTATCTGAATTACTTTGCTGTACACTAAACTTTGTAAGCCAGCTATACTCCAATAAAAAAATACAAAACCACGTAGAGACACCTTGATGCCTGCCTAGGGCCTCATAGAGCAGCCAGTCCTGTGCCTTTCCAGCCATGAAAGGCCTCAATCCTTCAGTGATCTGAACAGTAAGTTCTTTTCTTGCGGAATAAATGCCTGCTTCTGACCTTGTTTACTCCTCTACCTCAGCACATTGCATAATGCCCTGGTCCTACTGTACCAGGAACAGAGTTCAGTGACCTGGGTGCTACTCCCCAAGAATCTGCAGGTGGGTCTCTCACTGTTCCTGCTTCTCAGAATTCAGAACGAATGCTTCCTCCTTCCATAATGCCACAAAAGAGCCTTTCCTTTGTCACTTGCACCTAAAATATCAAGGAGAACTTTGTACCAACCACTACTCCAAATATACTTCTGATAGAAAATAAGCTGATTTAGCTGTTAAATTGCTAGGTCTAGGTTTTAATTTCCCACATATTGAACTTTGACAAAAACTGGGAAAATTTTGAGCAGGTAGGCTATATGGGTCAAGACACCTGTTACACTCCAACACACACACACAAATGCAAATACATACACATTATTCCACATTCTTAACCCATTCCCCAAACACTCAATATGATGACTGTTTTTGCCACAATCATATGGGAAAATGCTTTCTTTTGCTTGTTAGACAATCTAAAAATAATATGCCAAAGTTATTTCAGAGTATATATAATTCCACCATTTATATTAAAAAATTAATGTATATGCATATTATATGTTAACAGAATAGCTCTGGGATGATTCTTAAGAAACTGATAAACGAGAAGGCTTCTTGCTTTTTTCTGTGTATCTTTTCACGCTTTTGAGTTCAAGACAATATGCCTGTGTTATTATTCAAAATTTTTAAATTAAAATGTTATGCGCAGAACAAAATCCTCCTTGTGAAATACATTGGTGAAGATACCTACAGTCCCCGCCGTGGCTGGCTGTCCTCAGAGCATTTTCCACGCAGCCCAGCAGCACCCAGAGTGGAGCAGCCACTCAACCAGCAAGAGCCATCCTCCCACGCCCTGCCCTTCATGTGCTTGGCAAGATGCTCAGAAAAGGACTCCAAGGAAATCAGCAGGACTGAAAACCAGCAAACTCATATTTGAATTTGCCCAGAAAGGCCTTTTTCTGCCACAGGCTACAGGGAAAAGCTGGGGCTAGAATGTGAGGATAGAGACTGACTTAGCATTTTTCTTGCCAACTTGTAGATCCCAGGATTCAGAGCTGCTCAGGATCCATGGGGTGGGGTCAGGGGCTCTCAATTCAATATAAACAAACCATGGATGATAGCAGATATCAGGATTTTCTGATTTCCTGAGTGAAAGCCAGAATTTGCCCTCTAACTCCATCCCCATGTGCAGCCTTCTCTAACGTCACCTTTCTCTCTCCTCCATAAGTAAGTGGGGTTAAGCCTGGCTTAACCCCACTTACTCAGCCCATAAACCCTACTCCCTCTTATCTGTCAAGTTTCCTTCCCTGGAGAAGAAATTGCCCAACCACAGTCTGTTGAATCATAGAATCTGTTCAGTCCAGGAGGGTAAACCAACCCATAAGCTCTATATAATGCAGAATTTTGCTGTATTTTCCAAAATTTTCTTTCCTCATTGTTTAATCAGTTAGTATATTGATGATATAGACACTGAGAATCCTTACAAAGTAAATCCCCAGTTTGCATTTATTAAAATACTGCACGTTTAACAAGTAAAACAAACCTCAGTAGTCAAAACCAGATCTAAGATTTCTGAAAGCAAAGCACAGTGTCATTTGGTGGGGGAAAAGAAGACATAAGAATAGAAGCCAGAGCACCTACCCTCCGACAAGCAGCTCTCAACCTCACTGTTGACCAGCCCCCTTAGGGCTCTGAGTTGACTCAGGTTAGCAGGTCAGGCCCCGACTCTCATTCCCATAAGGTGGTCACTGAGCGTCCACCCCAGTGTGCCTCACAGCTCCCAGTCTGTGCGGGCCTTGAAGTCCTTGGCCACTTGACTTCACCAATCCTCCACCTCAGCTAAACTCAGACATCCCATTTCTGTTTCTGCTGCCCTGTCATTAAATGATGTTGGGTGAGGGGACCCTCGCAAACTTTATAGATTCAAGGCATTAAATCTCAGCAGGGAACTTCCTTGATGGCGCAATGGATAAGAAGCCACCTGCTAATGCAGGGGACAGGGGTTTCATCCCTGGTACGGGATGACCCTACATGCTGCAGAGGAACGAAGCCAGTGTCCCACAACTACTGAAGCCTGCATGCTCTAGGGCCCTCAAGCCACAACTAAGGAGCCCAAGGGCTGCAACTACTGAAGCCCACATGCCCCAGAGACAGCAAGCCACAAATACTGAGCCTACATGCTGCAGCTACTGAAGCCCATGTGCCTAGAGCCTGTGCTCCACAACAGCCCTCACAATGAGAAGCCCATGCACCACAAATAGAATAGACCCCTCTCTCTGCAATTAGAGAAAGCCCATGCACAGCAACTAAGACCCAACACAGTAAAAAAAAAAAAAAAACTCAAAAAATTTCAGCAGGTCTTCCATGCATGCAAGATGATCTAGGTTCCTCATTACCCAGATGGTCACTTTCTCACTTTTCTAATACTCAGTCTCACCCTTTCTGTCTCTCACTCAGATCATTGCTGCTGCTGCTCCTAAGTCGCTTCAGTCGTGTCCGACTCTATGCGACCCCATAGACGGAAGCCCACCAGGCTCCGCTGTCCCTGGGATTCTTCCAGGCAAGAACACTGGAGTGGGTTGCCATTTCCTTAGGCAGCCCCTAAACTCCTCCCACCGCAGAGTGTCCTAACGTCATCAGGTAGACTTTCTTCTCTCCGATCCCTAAGAAAAGTTCAGAATTTGACACTAAGTCCACAAGCCCTGACTTAAGATTTATCCTTTGGCCTCTTGGATTACTTCATCTCAGGCTACTCTGCAATCCATCCTTTTCCATGCTCTATTTCCCCATGTCTTGGCTTCTACTTTCTTCCCAATACTCCATCACTAGGAAATCTTGCTCACTCTCATTAATTCACTCAGAAGAGTCACTAAATCTGTAACTCCATTTCTAGTCTCTCTCTTGAGCTCTAGATTTGTATTTTCAACTACTGCTTCAGCTTCTTCAAATGCATACTCCACCAACATCTCAAATTCAACTCTGCTCAAACAAGACTCACAGTCTCATCTTCCTCCAGGACCCTCCTCTTCTCCCTGTTCATGCTGTTAATATCACTATCACCCCAAGACACTCAGCTTAGAAACTGACCTACAGTCCAACCTGCTGCCCCTCTGGGCCAACCACCATGTTTGTACCAAAGCATACTTCCCAGGCTACTCCCAGCCACTTACTAAGCCCAGTAGAACAAATGCAGGCCCACTTCTGTAAAGATGTGGGACTCCTCTGGTGGATGACTTTGGCTGAAGGACTCCACGCAGACTGACCAATATTTTTTAGATCTGTCTTGCAGTCTCTGATTCTTCTTACCCAATTTTCCTTTCATCCCTCTTCTCCACCCGAGTCAGACCTGCAACACAATCTAAAAGCTCCCCAGTCTTCCCCTGCTCCCACTTTTGCATATCTAATATCCTTGTAGTGACTACTTCCTGGTAGACCTGAACTAAAGCACATTTTAAATTTCACCTCTAACCTCTCCAATAAACTCCCAGTTGGTCACCTTGCCTGTATCTCAGAGGCACTCGGCCAAACACAATTTGAATGTATACTTCCTTCTGTCATAACTGTCAATGTTTTCCCATTATGTACAGGAAAACAAATCCTTTATCACAGCTTTGGGCCCTCCATACCTTGCTTTCTATACATCTTGGCAGCTCAATATTCTATACATAGTTTACTCACCATGCATGTCCACACTTCTACCCTTCTGTTCATGCCATAACCTCAACCCAAGCATTCACCCTATTTGTAGAACTGAGGAGCTATTCAGTATCTGAACCTACAGTCAGGGATCATATCTTTATCACCCTTTACCTCCTGACTCTTGCATTCTCAGTGCCTAAACAGTATCTTATTTTCTATTGAAGTTTCTCAATAAATGAGGAATGAAAGTAGATGGAGAGGGTCATAGATGTAGATTTGGGGACAGTAGCTTATAACCCGATGGTAACAAAGGGGACTAGGCTGGGAGATTTAGGGTATCAACAAATGGCCCTATGTACCTTAACAGTCCTCAAGAGTAATGCCATATTTAAAACATGGTATAATTGATTTCATTTTTATAGCACTGAATATTTTTTTAAAGTTAGGTAAAATTCATTATCATTTATAATACTAAGTATATGCTAACTCAAATGAATGTGGTAGTTTAAAAAATATGTTTGCAGAAGATTTTTAGAGCACTGAAAAACCCTTTATGCTACTATAATGGTGGCTACATATCAGTATGCTGCTAAGTCGCTTCAGTCGTGTCCGACTCTGTGTGACCCCATAGACGGCAGCCCACCAGGCTCCCCCGTCCCTGGGATTCTCCAGGCAAGAATACTGGAGTGGGTTGCCTTTTCCTTCTCCAATGCATGAAAGTGAAAAGTGAAAGTGAAGTCGCTCAGTCGTGTCCGACTCTTAGTGACCCCATGGACTGCAGCCCATCAGGCTCCTCCGTCCATGGGATTTTCCAGGCAAGAGTACTGGGGTGGGGTGCCACTGCCTTCCCCTACATATCAGTATACATTTGCTCAATTTCACAGAATGTACAACACCAAGAGGGAACCCTAACATGAACCATAGACTCTGGGTGATGACGATGTGTCTCTGTAGGTTCAATGGTTATAACAAATGTACCATTCTGGTGGAAGATGTTGACAATGAAGGAGCCTCTGCATATGTGGAGGCAAGGGCTATACAGGACCTCTCTGTACTTTCTGCTCAATGCTGCTGTGAACCTAAAACTGCTCTGAAAAGGAATGTCTATTTTAAAAAATTATGTGTATAATCTTGTTTACACTCCTCCCTTCAAAAGGTGGAAACTAATTCCCCTTCCCTTGAATTTGGACCAATCTTAATGACTCACTCTAATGAACAGAATATGATATAAACGATACTATAGGACTTTCAAGACAGGTTATAAAAAGGATAGTTTCTGCCTGGCTTTCCTTCTCTCTCAAATCACCAGCTCTGCATGAATCCAGCTGCCATGCTGTGAAGACACTCACTCAAGCAGAATGTGGACTGGCCTGTGTGAGGAGGCACCAGGGCCTCCCACTGACAGCCAGCACCAGCTTGCCAGCCATGTGAATGAGCCATCTTGGAACTGGCTCCTCCAGGTCTGGTTGAGCATCCACCAGTGTGGGACCACAACCTCATGAGTGACTCAGAGCCAGAACCCCCTGGTTTAGTTGCTTCTGGATTCCCGACCTCAGAATCTCTGAGGATAATCAATGTTTGTTGTTGTTTTAAGTCAGTGTTTTGTAGTAATTTCTTATAAAGCAAGAGATAAGGAACAGAGCAACTTTTCCAAAGAAGAGACAATACTTAAAAATATTGTTAAGGAATTTCATTTAAAATCTTTGATGATGCTGGATGAATTCCATGATCCTTTACCAAGATGAAGTGGGAAAAGTTGTTTTATATTTTAAGTTCTTTGTCTCAGTTACATGACCTATTTGGTGCCTCATCACCTTATGTCAACATGTTTGTATCTTTGTATGTCAAAAAATAAGAAAGTCCTGTGAAAGGATTCCAATCCAAAATGGAATCTAAGGATATGAAGATGGAGAATCTCACACCTCCCCCTCGGAAGAATGGAACTTGAGGACTGAGAGACGGATTTCCTGTAAATACCTGATTTCTAGAAAGCTGGGACTTATCTCCAGACCAATGAACACCCACCAAAAATCTCTCCAGAATCAAGCCAACAAACTTACTGTCTGGGTTCCAGCTGGATAGCCCTCTCTTTGTGCTCCCTGCCCACAAACACAACCTGCCCTAGACCTTCAACTAACTTTGCAGCTTCTAGAGCATGTGTCTCCCAAACTGTAATTCTTCTGCTACTCCCCAATAAACTCAAATTTCTGGTAATTTGAGCTTGCTTACCTCTTTATTTAGGTTCTTTATTCAGTTTACCTCTTTATTTAGGTTGATACTCCAAAACATGTTAATGCTTAAAATGATACTTTACAAAAAGTGAGATTTCTCACTTGGTGTTCTAATTTCAAAAGGAAGGGAAAAACACTGATTATAATTTATTTTAGAATTCATCTTTTAAATATTTTCATTTTTCCATTTCTATTGGGACACACCACCACATACATATTTGTCTGACATTATCTGATATAATAAAAAGTATCACTAGTCTTTGTGTTTGGTATTTCCTGAGTGACAGGAGTATCTTGTGTTATTCATAACAAGCCCTTCTGAGCATACCTGAGTATCTGCTAATAGATGAGGTTCACTTCAGTTCAGTCTCTCAGTTGTGTCCGACTTTTTGTGATCCCGTGGACTGCAGCACACCAGGCTTCCCAGTCCATCACCAACACCCAGAGCTTGTTAAGACTCATGTCCATCGAGCTGGTGACACCATTCAACCATCTCATCCTCTGTCATCCCCTTCTCCTCCCACCTTCAATCTTTCCCAGCATCACAGTCTTTTCAAATGAGTCAGTTCTTCACATCAGGTGGCTAAAGTATTGGAGTTTCAGCTTCAGTTATCAGTCCTTCCAATGAACATCCAGGACTGATTTCCTTTAGGATGGACTGGTTGGACTCCTGGACAGTCCACAGGGGAAAAGTACTGGGGGGCCCCTTCCCCCCCTGGCAGGCCAAGGACTCTCAAAAGTCTTCTCTAACACCACAGTTCAAAAGCATCAACTCTTCGGTGCTCAGCTTTCCTTAGAGTCCAAATCTCACATCCATACATGACTACTGGAAAAACCAAAGCTTTGACTAGATGAACCTTGGTTGGCAAAGAAATATCTCTGCTTTTTAATACGCTATCTAGGTTGGTCACAGCTTTCCTTCCAAGGAACAAACATCTTTTAATTTCATGGCTGCGGTCACCATCTGGAGTGATTTTGGAGCCCCCAAAGCAAAGTCTCTCACTGTTTCCATTGTTTCCCCATCTATTTGCCATGAAGTGATGAGACTGGATGCCATGATCTTAGTTTTCTGAATGTTGAGCTTTAAGCCAACTTTTCACTCTCCTCTTTTACTTTCATGAAGAAGCTCTTTAGTTCTTCGCTTTCTGCTATAAGGGTGGTGTCATAGATGAGGGTGGGGTCCCTAAGTAGCCTCAGGACAGGGCTGGTCAGCAGAAAGACCAAGTGATTAGAAAGGTGGAACTCTCAGGGCCACCCATTGACCTCTAGAAGTAGGAAGGGCAGAGGGGCTCAAGAGTAAGCTCTATAAAAACAACAGATTTGATGAGCTTCTAGAATGGCTACTACATTCCGGTGCTGGGAAAGGGATGCACCCCAGACCCATGGGGACTAAAGCTCCTCTGCTTGGGACCCTTTCAGACCCCACCCTATGTTGTTGTTGTAGTTTAGTCTCTAAGTCATGTCCAACCACCCCACGGACTGCAGCATGCCAGGCTTCCCTGTCCTTCACTCTCTCCTGGAGTTTGCTCAAATTCATGTTCATTGAATTGGTGATGCTATCTAACCATCTCATCCTCAGCCACCCCCTGCTCCTTTTGCCTATCCGATGTATCTCTTCATTTAGGTGTTCACCTGCATCCCTTATAATATCCTTTTAATAAACTGGTAAACATAAGGAAACATTTTTGTGTATTGCGTGAGCCACTCTAGCAAATTAATTGAACCAGAGGAAGGGATCCAACTCCTAGCTCATTAGTCAGTGCTTCAGTGGTAAAGAATCTGCCTGTCAATGAGGGAGACGCAAGAGACTCATTCAATCCCTGGGTCAGGAAGATCCCCTGGAGGAGGAAATGGTGACCTGCTCCAATATTCTTGCCTGGAAAATTCCATGAACAGAGGAGCCTGGTGAGCTACAGTTGATGGGGTTGCAAAAAGGTGGACATAACAGGGACTGAGCACAACAGGTCAGAAGCACAGGTGACAATCCTGGCTTGTGATTGACATCTGAAGTGGGGGCAGTGATGGGGGGTTAATATGTGAAGTCTGATGCTATATGCAGGTAGATAGTGTCAGAAGTGATTTAAATTGTAGGATGTCCCCTGAGAATTGAAATACTGCTTCGTGGTGTTGAAAAACATCCCAGAATCCCTCAAATCATCAGTGGAATTATTCTATTAAGATGCCATCAAAGATGAGACTATAATAATACTCAAATAATTCTGCAATCATGCCTAGCACATTGAATTTTTCCATCTTATTTTTCTCACTGAAGGTGCTGCCTTTTTGAGTTTTCTCCTTCTTATAATAATATATTTACACACACACACAAAAATACATAGTCAATATAAAGATATTGTCTTTGTTTCTGTAGATATAGGAGATATCTATAAAAGATATATTTCAACTTTTTACACTGCTTTCAGAAATCCCAGTTTTTCTGTTCAATTTCACATCATCTCTGTACATTTACAGCATTTTATTCATAGTTCTTATGACATCTTGGACATTTTAACTTTTGAACTCAAGTCACAGTAAGGCATAAGCCCACTGAAGATAGTGATTATGTTCATTCATATATTTATCCTCACACTGCCTTGCCAATAGTAAATAGTCATAAACACTTAAAATTTAGGTAATAGGTTGACTGTACAAGAGAGTACAGTATAAGAGTCTAAACATACAAACAGACAATGGCCAGACCATATATAACATTTTCATCTACTACTTGCAGCAACCTGCTCAGGAAACCAATCCCCTAATCCACAATAAACCACCTCTGAGCCAGCTTGCTACAGACTAGACTTGCAGAAAGCTGTCTTTTGCTATCTCCAGCGACAATGGCAGAAAATAAACAATAACTTCTCTAGCAATCGGCCCAAAAGAGCCAGGACCTGATTAATAACTGACAACTTCACTAATCTTGGTGCCTGCTTCCAATCTAGAACCAACCAGACAAAGCTGAACAAACAGACTTAAACAATCACAAGGAAAATCCTGCTTTAGATGGAAGACTTGCTTTTCTTGGCCTACCTACATCTTGCTCAGGCCACCAGGGTGCCCCTGAAGGCCTTCCTACTCCTCTGTAAAACAAAAGGCTGACTTCTATAGCAAGTTCAGAATAAACAGCCTTTGCTTTTCTCATTTGGCTGGTCTTTGTTTATTTCCACGGTTGTATAAGAAGAATCCATCGGCATTATCCTAAAGATGAAATAATAATTCGTATATGCTGGGATCTCAAGAAGCCAGAAATGGCCAAAGGAGAGATTTGTCACAGACTTCAGGCTGCACCTGACAATAGACTTAATCCAGCTGAAAGATAACTGATGCCCACAGCCAGGAGAACAGATGCCCTGTCGGTGTCCTTGGGGTCAGTTCAGAAGAGTGGGTCAGCTGGGTGACAGAGTTGCCACCTGCAGCTGCCTTGCACAACACTGAACCCTTTGCTCACTGCCCTCCATTAACCATTTGTTAAAATCACTCTAAACAATATTGCTTGGAACATTAGGTTGTCACAAGTCCATCAAAAGTCTCATTCTGACAGCTCAGCTGCCCAGTTCGGGTTGAATAACTTGAACATTTAAGGGTTTAGTATCTCCTCTCTCTTCCTAATAAGCATGCTCATAATAAGCAATGTGCAATTTTCTGTAAACTTGAAACCTTGCTGTTTCTGTAAAAAGTTACGGGCTACTTCAGTCTGGTTCACTTGAGATGACTTCACTGAAAATACTACACAGAGAAACATATCATAGCTGAAAGTGAGTGGTGTGATTCATAAAGTATTTTAAGTTTTATATTAATTGCAAAATAAATACATAGTTACTGTAGAAAATCTAGAAAAAAACAGAGGAATAAAAAGAAATCTAAAATCATTCATAATGGCACCATCCAGAGAAACAAATGTTTGCATTGACATAAATCCTAGTTTTTTTCCTTTGTGTATGCCAGTGGAGGAGAAGGCAATGGCACCCCCTCCAGTACTCTTGCCTGGAACCTGGCGGGGGGGCCTGGTAGGCTGCAGTCCATGGGGTCGCTAGAGTCGAACATGACTGGCGACTTCACTTTCTCTTTTCACTTTCATGCATTGGGAGGAAATGGCAACCCACTCCAGTGTTCTTGCCTGGAGAATCCCAGGGATGGGGGCCTGGTGGGCTACCGTCTATGGGGTCACACAGAGTCGGACTGCTGAGTGACTTAGCATAGCATAGCATAGCATGCCAGTGGAGGGTGGGGGTTCACTTGAATGGGATGAACAAGTAGCTTTGTTTGTTTCTCTAAAGTATGGCTTACTGTGAAGCTCAAGACTGAGATTAAGGCATTCTTTCAAGGCACTTCCTTACATGTCCAAGGGGAGGAGGAGCCTCCTGCATGACAGCAGAACCATCCATGCTTCCCTGACTCTGTCAGCCCACTCTGTCCTGTACTATCTGTTCCCTCTGGCTACAGCAGTCTCCCCTGGCCTCGTCCACAGAGCATTACTACTCATCCTTCAACACCCAGCTCTGACCCTGCACCTCTGTTGCCCCTTCCCTCGCCCTGGCAGTGGGCCTGAGCATTCTCAGACCTGGGCTCTCAGCCTACTGTGGCATTTCTACTAGGGCAGCTGGTGGAGTGATTCCAGTGTGTTGGGCTTGTGCACACCTGTAAACTGGATACTGAGGAAGCATCAGGACAAGGGTTTTCTACTTTAGGGGACAATGAAGAGGACTGGAGTGTGAACAGGGCCTGCACTGTGTGGGTTGAATTCTGCCTCCACTGCTTACCAGTGGTGACCTTGGGCATGATTTTTACCCTCTGTATGCCATGGTTTTTGTATTTATTTTGGGCCACGCCACACACATGTGGGATCCTAGTTCCCTGACCAGAGATCCCTGCATTGGAAGTGCAGAGTCTTAACTATTAGACCACTAGGGAAGGACTGGTATGTTCATTTTAAGTCAGAGTTGATAATGATAATTACCCTAATTGCTTATTACAACCCTTAGGGGGTTGTAATAAGGATTAAATTAATATATGAAAAACATTTTAAAAAGAGCCCAGTACATGCTAAGTACTACATAATGGTTTGAGATCATAAAGTTATGAATAAAAACCCAAGTATCTCCATACTGCTTACAGCTCTCACAATCTTCTTTTACTCAGCAATGAGGGATTTAAGGCATGTACTAGCTCTTAGTTTTCTCTCTACTCAGTGAACATATATTTGGTCTAGGATTCCTCTGATTACGGTAGAACACAGGCACTCAGCTTTCATGTGAAACCAAGTTTGGATCACGCGGCTCCACTAGTAAATGAAAACGCTTCTACTAGAGGTTACCTGCACCAATTTGCTCTTCCCATGTGAAATACATTCAATAACCCTTGCAGAGTAAAACACTGATGCCTTTCTGATGCATTCTGCACCCCCATCCTCCCTATCCCCACTCCCAGCTCACTTCCAAGAAGCAAGCTTTGTTGGAGAGCCAATCCACTTCAGGGCAAGGGAGACCCCTGCCAGTGCAATATTTTCTGAGTCACCTCAGTCTAACCAGATGGAAGCAGCCCCAAACTTCACGAGAAGCTGGGTTGAAAGTTTACACATAAATTATAAATTACTTATCAGAAGTCTGCTTCCAAAGGAAGGGGGAGAAATGGAATCTCCCAAGGTTCAAATTATTCAGCTGGACAAGAGGCTAGATAACTTGGACATGGTTCCTAGACTCTGATGCTCTTAAAGAACATTTTAGAGTATATAGTAAAAGGGCTGACCTAAACATTTTGTGACTTTGAAAGACTCAGGAAGAAATTTATTTGTTAAAATAATCACTGATGACTTGCTTTAAAAACATGTAACTATGCTAAACATCCAATGAATCAGGATTTTGATTTCCTAAAGTTGAAATAGATAAAGCTTCCAGCCATCCCCAGGTCTCAATCAGTTCAAGCGGACAAAAAGTTCATATTTTCCTTCTATGAACAAGGTCCCTTCCATCAGGGGAAATGGTTCAGATTTGAAACCAATAAAGGGAGCAGCCCTCAGCACAGCCTGAATTATAGCATCGGTCAGCTGGGGGCTGGACCTGCTTCATAACTCAAGTTGTATACTTGAAAACAAAATAAAGCCTACTTTCCACATATCTTTTCTATCCCCAGACCTAAAGCAAACCAATTGTCTTCTCTTCCCTTGACCTCAGAAGACATAGCGTTTTTATGATTCAAAACCAGGAGAATACTTTCCTGTTTATTAAAAAAAAAAATTCAGCTCTGCCTCTCCACTTGAATTTTGTGTGTGTTGTGTGAATTCTTGTTCAGTCATAGATGTCAAATAATCTTGAGACCATTAAAATATTTTAAAATATAAAATAAAATTCTAAGAGAGTCTATGGGTAAATTAAGATTTCTTAAAAATCATTCAGACTTTAAATGGTGCCCTTCAGTGGGTATAAATAATAAAATTTGGATCTGAGATGGAACAATTGGAAGCTATTGTGATATAAATAACCTTGGGGTAGGAGGCCAGATGTCTGGGTCTCCCATTTTTGTCACTCCCTTATTTCAAGACTGTAGGCAGTTCTTTTTTCCCTTCTGAGTATCCTGATCTGCAGAGAAGTGAGGACATCTCCCAAGCCAAAGGATGGGAGAATCATACCTGGACAGGTGCCTGGCGAGTTGGGAATCCTCCGCACTTACTGGTGCACTGCCTTCCCCACCCCCACCCCCGCCCCAGGAAGTTTGAGGGCGCCTTTGGAGCGCTGAGACAGAGAACTATTCCAGGGAGCCGAATATATTGCATCCTCTCCCGCCCCGTAAGGTAGGTACCTAGAGCTGTTTTAGCTTAATAAACATTCTCCCTCCTGAGCAATCCTGACCCACAGATGGACTTTCAGAGACCACAGAAGACAAACAGGCCAGAGCAAATGGAGTCTCCCGGTTACTTACAGACAGGGTCATCCATTTTCAAGGGTCTTTTCAGGCGGATGCTGGCAGGGATGGTCTTCTCGATCAGTTCATCAACGCTCTAAAATTAAAATGCAAGCTCGTGAACACTGAAGGCAGAGGAAAGTGCTTCTAAGCTAAAAGTCACCTCTGTATTTTGCATATACAAAGGCTTGTGGAGACTTCACTTAAATGGTCTAATTTTTAAAAAGAGTTTCTTTTTAAAAAGGACAACTTTAACAAACCAAAAATCACTCGGTGGGGCGGGGGGGGGGGGGGAATAATTAGGATAGTAATTCGGCCACTCTGGCTTGGATTTCGGTGGGCAATCGGAGATAATTGGATAAATCGGGAGGTCCTTCTCTTGCAAAGTTAGAGCTCATCAGCAGGGCCGAACTAGGTTGTAAAATACACGATTTTGAGGCGCGAAGAGCTGGTGGAGGAGAAAGTAAGCTGGTGGGAGAAGTCTGGGGCACGCGGACCGAGCACGCGCGCTGGCTTCCACACCAGAGCCCCGGACCAGGGTGCAGGTCCCAAGCGAAGCGGGGCTCTCGATGGGGGCCAGGAGGCCGTGCGGGCAGAAGGTGGGGCGGGGGTGAGGCCCGGGAGAGCCGGGTTGGGGTCCTTACCGCCAGCCCCAGGGCCTGTAGCATCTCCTTCTGGTCTTTGTCCCCGGGGCCGATATGTCTCCGAGCGAAGTCGTCGTGCCTGGGGAGGAGGCGCTCGAGGAGGCGCGAGGCCCCGGCCCCGCCGCTATCCCCGCCGCCGCTACTTCTGTCACGGCCCCTCGGCGCCCACCGGGGGCCAGCTCCTCCAGCCAGGCGGCGGCCGCCCCCGACTCCACAACCCAGACGCAGACCCCAGGCCCTGGCGCACGTCTGCATGGTGGTCGTCACCGTCCCCTGCCTGGGCCCGCGAGGCTCAGCCGGGCTTTCTGCTCTTTTTCTGGTCGTAGTCCCCTAGGTGGCGGCTGCCCCCAGGTGGCTGGAGCCCCTTCCCGAAGGATGACCGAAGGGACAGATGGATGTTCAGAGGCAATGAATGGGTGCCGCGCCGATCCCGGACACGCGCGCAAACTTGTTACTCCTCTCGAAGCACCTGCTTCGCACACTTTAAGCGTCGTTCTGGGGGTGGGCAGTGGGATAGGCCCAGTGAACGCACGGCCAATGGGAGTGAACGGAAGGGCGGGGGCAGGGTCTGCCCTGCCCCGCCCCCTCCCCCCCCCCTCCCCAGGCCCTCCGCGGGGTCCTGCTGCTCTTCTCACAGAGCCTTCCATCCGTTGCTGCTGCTGCTGCTCCTCGTCGTGTCCACTCGACCCCATGACGCTCACCGGCTCCCCTGTCCCTGGGTTCTCCGGCTCTGGTCCTCCTCCCCGTGTAGGCGCGCCGGCCATTGCCTTCCATCCTGTTACCCCTGCTCCATCTCTAGTGGATGCAGGGACCGGGAGCTCCCAGCGCTCGGTGCCAGAGGCCACAGGCGAAGTGCCTGGGGGATTCAGCTGAAATGGAAGGTGATTCCGACAGGGAGGCCAAACTCATAGAGTCGGTTAGTCTGTTAATATTAGAGTATCTCCCTGTCATACCTCGTGGAAACCAATATGCACAGATGAGAGTTCTTATATAGGTGTAGGATCATGAACAAGTTATCCAACCTCTGAGCTTCGGTCTCCGCATCTAACAGAGCTGGACAGTATTTAAAAAGAGATCGTACATTGAAACTACAACCATAACACTAGTCTTTTCTTTTCCTCTTTCCCGCCCTGCTTCCCCCCCCCACCCCCCCCCCCCCCGGGGTGGGGCGGGGCGCTGTGTGTGGGATATAAAAAATGCAAAAGATCCAAAGGTATACATTTTGCACTGTCACCTTAGTTGAAAAATTATTTATACCTGGATATTTTGGAAATCTAATCTCTCTAGCTATCTCTTGAGATTTTTACCAGAAGGAGCTTTCAGAATTCCAACTCTCCTAAGAGGAGGAAGAGTGAAGGACAAAACATTAGGTGTACCTTAAGATTAGGGAAAAACAGAACCTGTCCTCTTTCTCCTCTAAGCGGATGCATAATGACTTGGCATATGTATATACTGTGAAGCAATCACCACAATAAATTTAGTTACGATCTATCACCACACATAATCATACTTTTTTTTTCTTATGATGAGAACTTTTAAGATCTACTTTCTTAGAAAATTTTTAAATATACAATATTGTTAACTATCATCACCATGCTTTACATTATATCCCCAAGACTTACTTGTTTTATAACTGGAAGTTTGTGTCTTTTGACCACCTTTACCCATTTCTCCCACTTCCCTACCCCCCACTTGTGGCAACCACCAATCTATTCTCTGTATCTATGAGTCCAGTTTTTTGAAGATTCCCCTTATTAGTGAGATTATATGGCATTTGTCTTTCTCTGAATTATTTCACTTAACATAATGTCCTCAAGCAGGGGAGGTGGGAAGGAAAAGTAGCTGCTTCAAGGGTATGGATTCTCCTTTGGAAGTGATAACCATGTTTTGGATCTACTTGGTGGGTAGCGTTTGTAAACATTGTGAGTGTACTAAATGCCACTGAATTGTTCACTTTAAAATGGTTAATTTTATGTTATGTGAACTTTATCTCAATCAAAAGAAAGAGTCCCTGGACTTTGCTGGTGACGCAGTGGATAATAATCCGCCTACCAATGCAGGGGGCACAGGTTTGATCCCTGGTCCAGGAAGATTCCACATGCTGCAGAGCAGCTAAGCCCATACGCCAGAACTACTGAGCCAGAATTCTAGTTCCCCGGAGCCACAACTACCCAAGACCCCATGCTGCAACTACTGAAGCCCATGCACCTAGAACCTGTGCTCCAACAAAGAGTAGGCCCTGCTCACCACAGCTAGAGAAAGCTTCTGCAAAGCTACGAAGACCCAGCACAGCCAAATGAATTAAAAATGTAAAAAAAAAAAAAAACCAAAACTGAGTCCCGCTAGAAGAAACATCATCCTGCCCTACTTGTTCTCCCCAGGAAGAGGAAGGATGGGGAATGGTGCAGCAGTGGCATGTACCTACATGAGTCACAGACGGATGAAAACCAGGAACTCTCCACCCTTTTTGTTGCTCTTCTCCCATGTTTTACTTAGGGGTCCAGAAGATACCCTGGAGAAGGAAATGGCAACCCACTCCAGTATTCTTGCCTAGGAAATCCCAGGGACAGAAGAGCCTGGCAGCCTATAGTCCATGAGGTCACAGAGGGTCAGTCACCACTGACTGTGAAATGGACTGGCCTCACATCAGACCCTAGAGAAAAGGAAAGCAAATTGTTGTAACTTAGGGAAAGCCTGTCATAGAAAGATTTCCATTATTATGAAGGCAGACATAAAATACATATGAATAAAGTTAGTTATTTTATACAAACATAAAAGTTCATTGTTATATAGCTGTTTTTAATCATTAAAAATAAAATTCCCACTGTTCTGGCTTGTGTAGTAATGATAAAGAGGAATTTCAGCAGTTTGTCCAGAAAAATCACTTCTGGACACTTGCAGGACCTCAGCTGAGAGCTGAGTGGATTTTCTGTTAAAAATTCACACTGAGTTGTTAATGAGGCTTGGCATGGCAGTAATTGCTTTTAAAGGAGAAACTCCTTTATGCAGATGTATCTCTAATTGGAGTGACCTCCGGGAGCTTGTGATGGACAGGGAGGCCTGGCGTGCTGCGGTTCATGGGGTCGCAAAGAGTCGGACACGACTGAGCGACTGATCTGATCTCTGATCTCTAATTGGTGTATAGTGGGAAGGGTTATTTTTGGACAGGGGCCACCACTATTCCTCTGTCCTCTGTTCCTCCACCTCACCTTGAGTCAGCCAGGAAAGAAAATTCAGGTGCTAACTTTGCATCTAAATCCATCATCATTTCTGCTTCTCTCAGACAACAAAGCATCGTGTGGTGGGGGCGGGGGTGGGGGTGGGGTCGGCGCACAAAGCAAGCATCTCCTGGGATCCTGTGAGGCCTGCTTGGTTCTCTTACTGGCAATCTATCAGTAGAATGTATATGTCTTAATCCTATCTTAAGTAAAAGAGCCTGTGATTTCATAGCACAGCATTAAACCCAATACCACAATGTCAGCATTCACAGTGCCATTATCTAGACCTTGTTTAAAGTGAAAGTGAAAGTGAAATCACTCAGTCGTGTCCGACTCTTTGCGACCCCATGGACTGTAGCCTACCAGGCTCCTCTGTCCATGGGATTTTCCAGGCAATAGTACTGGAGTGGATTGCCATTTCCTTCTCCAGCGGACCTTCCCAACGCAGGGATGGAACCCAGGTCTCCCGCATTGTAGACAGATGCTTTACTGTTTGAGCCACCAGGGAAGTCCACCAAGGAAGACCTTGTTTAGATGACAAGAAATATGCCACAGGTTTCCTGTCACTTACGACCTAACCTGTCTCCCTGGTGGCTCAGAGGTTAAAGCATCTGCCTGCAATGCGGGAGATCCAGGTTCGATCCCTGGGTCGGGAAGATCCCCTGAAAAAGGAAATGGCAACCCACTCTAGGATTCTCACCTGGAGAATCCCATGGATGGAGGAGCCTGGTAGGCTACAGTCCACGGGGTCTCAGAGTCAGACATGACTGAGAGACTTCACTTTCACTTTTCTTTTTCATGACCTAATCTAATCCTAAATAATAAGATCTCTTTATATTTCAAAAGACAGAGATTTGGGGGTAGTTAATCCTTAAAAAGCAGAGATTTGGGGGTAGTTAATCCTTAAAACTCCTAAGGTTGGACTTCCCTGGTGGCTCAGATGGTAAAGCGTCTGTCTACAAAGTAAGAGACCTGGATTCGATCCCTGGGTTGGGAAGATTCCCTGGAGAAGGAAATGGCAACCTACTCCAGTACTCTTGCCTTGAAAATCCCATGGATGGAGGAGCTTCTTGGCAAAACTCGATGGACGTGAGTTTGAGTGAACTCCAAGAGTTGGTGATGGACAGGGAGGCCTGGCGTGCTGCAGTTCATGGGGTCGCAAAGAGTTGGACACAACTGAGCAACTGAACTGAACTAAACTGAATCCTTAAAGTAATGCAACTAGTCCCTGCCAGTTTCCTTTGAAACAAGATATTAGTTACTAAACCTGGATGTCATTTAGTTCTGGTTGCAGAGCAAATCCCGAACATGATCCAAACATATAATATTTGTAGTTTAAGCATTCTTAGGGCTTGAAGGATGTTTACTGAATGTTGATCATGTGCCAGGCTCTAGGTTAGGCATGTTTAAGATGCTGCTCTGTATTTATTCTGCTTTGCAGTTTCTATGGATTTGAGAGAAAAGTATAATGTGGTGGATGAAAGGAGGAAAAGAAACATTTTAAAGCATTCCCCCAGATGCTTCTCTGTAAATCCCTCAAGCCCAAGCAGTGCACTCCTTTTCTATTTCTACATGGATGCTCTCAGGTGACCATGATGGTCCAGGTTCCCACATTATGTCATTAGAACTGGATATTTCCTTTTATTTGTTCATTTCTGTGTAATTAAGCCACTTTGGAGGAGGTTGCTGTATACACTGAATCTAATCCTATCAGATATGCAGCTCCAACTCTCAGATTCCTGGGCTGATTCACTTAGCTTAGCTTGATAAATGAACATGATAATGGAAACTAATGTATGTGGCTTGGGGGGCTGGTTACTATTCCTCTTTGCAAGGCCTGTCTCCCATATCCACATCTGTGGCCCAAAGTGGGGTCAACCCATCCAAATACATGGCCTGATAATGTGGGGAAACTCTTTCCCAAAGAAAACCATCATATTCTTACCAGAAGCAGAAGAGTGGTTCAGGTAGGAAATTCAGCTATTCACTGCAGTGATTAAAAGAGCTTTTCTATTTACAAGACTTGATGGTGTTGTCCAGTCACTTGGTTGTGTCAGACTCTTTGCGACCCCATGGACTGCAGTACCCCAGGCTTCCCCTGTCCTTCACCATCTCCTGGAGCTTGCTCAAACTCATGTCTATTGAGTCAGTGATGCCATCCAACCATCTCATCCTCTGTCATCCCCTTTTCCTCCTGCCTTTAGTCTTTGCCAGCATCAGGGTCTCTTCTAATGAGTTGGCTTTTCTCATCAGGTGGCCAAAGTATTGGAGCTTCAGCGTCAGTCCTTCCAGTGACTAGTCGGGATCAATTTCCTTTAGGATCGATTGGTTTGATTTGGTTTGACTGGTTTGACAAGACTTGATATGCTAGTTTAATGATGAAGCCACCTCCTCCAATAGAGAGGACCTGGGAGTTATGACCAGAAGACTTGTATTCTAACCCTGTTTCTGCTGAAACAAATTATCTAACAGTCCACTCTTTGCCCTCAGTAACTTCTGTGAACCAAAGGACTTAAATAAATCACTTGTTTATAAATCAACATTTAAAGTTCCCTGCCATTTTAAATGGCACCCCATTCCAGTACTCTTGCCTGGAAAATCCCATGGACAGAGGGGCCTGGTAGGCTGCAGTCCATGGGGTCGCTAAGAGTCGGACACAACTGAGCAACTTCACTTTCCTTTTCACTTTCATGCATTGGAGAAGGAAATGGCAACCCACTCCAGTGTTCTTGCCTGGAGAATCCCAGGGACGGGGGAGCCTGGTGGGCTGCCGTCTATGGGGTCACACAGAGTTGGACATGACTGAAGCGGCTTAGCAGCAGCAGCCATTTTAAATGAGCTTCCCTGGTCTTGCCCCCAACCCTCACTATGCTCCAGGCATATCAGTCTTTTAGCTGCTTTTTTATGGCTGTTCTTTCAATTTTTGAACCTTTGTCCATGCCATTCTCTCTCTGCCTGGAAAATGCCTTTCCCTCTACCTATCATCTGATTTGATATTCAGATTTCAGTTTACATATCACTTGGACAGAGAGGCCTGGCGTGCTGCAGTTCATGGGGTCGCAAAGAGTCGGACACGACTGAGCGACTGATCTGATCTGATCTGATCTCCTCAGCAAAGCTTTCCTTGCATTATCTAAATTAGGTTGCCCTTGTCATATCTCTCAGAACACTTTTTTTTCTCTTTAGATTGATTACCAGAATTTGTGGTCTATATAATATAACATGCACATACTAAGAGCCAGGCAGCGTTCTAAGCACTAGCAATACAGCAGTGAAAAGGCAATTATTCCTGACCTCACTAGAGCCCTAGGACCTTTATTGAAGTAGTGGATTCCTGAATTTTCATGAGGTTTATCTCCCACTTTCTGGTATGTGTCTTCTGAAGCATCAATCAAACTTGCTACATGCTCCTCACTAGGTCTTTCAAGTACCTTGTCCTATGGAAGAGCAAGACAACCAAAGTCCTAGCAGATTGGAACATGATACAAAGTTGAGGAGCTGACATAGCCCTGTAGGAAGACAGGTAGATGTACTGCTGCTGCTGACAGGTGAAGTAATGTGCTTCTGGTGGTCTTTACTAACTGATATAGAGAAAAAATAGTCTGCCCAGATTAACAGCAGTTCACCGGTTGCAAGAAGCTATAGTTAATCTGCTCTAGTAATCAGTAAAAGCAGATCTGATTGGAATCCCTGCTTGAATACATTTTCATAATCCATTCCTGCTAAGTCTCTTCAGTCGTGTCACACTCTGTGTGACCCACCAGGCTCCCCCATCCCTGGGATTCTCCAGGCAAGAACACTGGAGTGGGTTGCCATTTCCTTCTTTAATGCATGAAAGTGAAAAGTGAAAGTAAAGTCCCTCAGTTGTGTCCAACTCTTTGCAACCCCATGGACTGTAGCCTACCAGGCTCTTCCATCCATGGGATTTTCCAGACAAGAGTACTGGAGTGGGGTGCCATTGCCTTCTCTGCATAATCCATTATCAATCTCTAAAATTATGTTTTCTGCACCAATCAAGCCAAAGAGTTGAAAGAGAAATGTATCAGACTCATGCTTCTGGAAAAAAAAATGGATTTAGATATACTTTACCTATTTCTCCTTCTAATTATAACTAAATCCTTGGCTGAAATACATAGAGCAGCAATCATAAGACTCTGAAAGTTGAGGAAAAGAAGGTGGCCTGACCAAGGTCTTTGGGACTTGATGGCCCAGTAGTGAGTTTCATGAGGTTTTATTTTTGCCTCCTGTGTATCCAGGCCTCAGTGCAAGAGAATCCTACTCTCACTAGCCAAATGGATGGGCGAAGCGGGACAAAATCCATCCTATTCCAGGTGAGCACCGTGAAAAAGACACACTCATCCCCATTGTCACTATTTCTGGCCAAGACTATGGGCTGGGGCTCCTACAACACCTGCACTAGTACCAGCAGAGGCAGCTGTCCCCTAACCTGGCACTGCGCAGACTGTGAGGGTTGTTGACTATTGCTGCACTGCACTAAGTAAACAGCTGCAAAAAGGGCAGCATGCTGCTCCTGCACAACTAGTGCAGAAAGTAGAAAAGAGAACTGGAAAGCAGGAGTCTTTAAATCTGTGTATGAAGTCCTGGGCAGACCTTTGAGCAAACCATCTATGAAGTTGACCATAATTGACACAGCACACTGAACTATGTATGGACTACTGCCCAGGTTTCAGATTGGCTTCTGGGTTGCACCCAAGTGGGACAGACCAGAATAGCACTGCAAAGGCTTTGAAAATTAATTGACATTTGAAGCACAGCCCACAAAACTGGGCCAGGACATGCATTTTGAACCTAAACAGTTTGGCTGTCTTCTAAAGTCGAAGATCTAAATAGGAGCCAGAGTCTCATAATATTCAAAATGTATCGGATACAATACGGAATGCCTTGTCATATCAAGAACAAGGAATATCCTCAACCTGAATGAGAGATATAAAGAACAGAGCCTCAGGGACAGGTGAGACTATAACAAAAGATCCAACATTCACATCACTGAAGTCCCAAAAGGGGAAGATAAAAAGAGGGAAGGGCCACAGAAAGAAAATAGTGTCAGAAAATTTCCTAAATTTGGCAAAAAATACAAACTTACTTACATATTAAAGAGTCTCTTGATGAAGGTGAAAGGGGAGAGTGAAAAAGCTTGAAACTCACCATTTAAAAAACTTAAATATTAGTGTTTTTATGGGCCTATGTCTCAGGCTGTGAACTTCCAAGTGTTTCTCCAGTGATAAAGCTTCCTCACTCATGCCCCTGCCCCATACTTCTTTCCTGGGTTGTAGCCTTCAAGTCCAGAGAAGGCGATGGCACCCCACTCCAGTACTCTTGCCTGGAAAATCCCATGGATGGAGGAACCTGGTGGGCTGCAGTCCATGGGGTCGCTACCAGTCTGACACAACTGAGGGACTTCACTTTCACTTTTCACTTTCACTCACTGGAGAAGGAAATGGCAACCCACTCCAGTACTCTTGCCTGGAGAATCCCAGGGATGGCGGAGCCTCGTGGGCTGTCGTCTATGGGGTCCCACAGAGTTGGACACGACTGAAGTGACTTAGCAGCAGCAGCAGCCTTCAAGTCTATTTCCTTGAAGCAGTAAACCCTTTTGACTTTTTTTCCCCCTCTCATTTTGTAAGGCCAGAAGGCTGGAGGGGGCTGGAGTGGAAGGAATTCCTTCCCCAACTGGGATAAAAGCTCTGGTAAAGTCCTTTACTTTGGAGAGTAGGTATTTGTCATAAAGGTGGATCTAGGTATATGTCACACTGATTACTCTTTCTCTTCCCCTACCAGTGCTATAAGGAGATATTTCTTGGATTTCCACCATACATATGGTGCTGGGACTCCTGGAAGTAAAACCTATGAAAGTGTGAGAGCCCCACTAAGACTGTAGTTCCCAAGAGTTTTAAATTAGTCCCTTTAAAATTAGTCCACACTTAGCATTCAACAATTCGTGATAATTGCCATAACATGTTCCTACCAGTTTAGGGTTCCAGTGGCTTCTGCTCCAGGTAATCAGATCTTGGCTGTGTTTCTCTGTATGAGTCTGCTTATCAGATTTCACGGCGGCATTTTTTCCCTGAAGTGTCAGTTTCCAGATGTGTCCAAAAGCTAGTTTGTTTGCCTTTTTCTTGTTGTAAGAACAGGAGGCATGACTTCCATGCTCTTTATACAGTGGAACTGAAACCAGAAATCCCAAATCTCCATTTATAATCTAACTTTCATAACATCTCGCTGTGATGTGTGAACTAGAGTGATTTGGTTTGTATCTGTAAGGTTTGTTGTTGTTGTCAGACTAAGTCATGTCTGACTTTTTACAACCCCAGGCAAAAAGTAGCCCACCAGGCCCCTCTGTCCATGGGATTTCCTAGGCAAGAATACTAGAGTGGGTTATCATTTCCTTATCCACTGCAAGGCTTAGCGTTATCTTAGAACAAAGTTCTTGTAATCCACCCAAAGTCTGGATATTTTCCATTCTTTGATTTATTAGTCAGAGTTCTCTGGAGAAACAGAATAAATTTCATATGCATGTATATACACATTGATGTTCTTCAGTCGCCCAGTTGTGTCCAATTCTTCACCACCCCATTGTCTGCAGCATACCAGGCCTCCCTGTCTCTCACCATCTCCTGGAGTTTGCCCAAGTTCATGTCCATTGCATATCTATCTATCTATTTATATATATATATATATAGAGAGAGAGAGAGAGAGAGAAGAATATATATATATATATAACCAATATATATATATATATAACCAGGAATTGGTTCATGATATTACAGAGGCTGGTGAGTCCAAAATCTGCATTAGCAGGCTTGCAGGCTGCCGACTTAGGGAAGAGCCAATGCTCAAGTCCAAAGGTTATCAGATCAGATCACACTCATAGTCACTCAGTCATGTCCGACTCTTGCGACCCCATGAATCACAGCACGCCAGGCCTCCCTGTCCATCACCAGCTCCCGGAGGTCACCCAGACTCGCATCCATCGAATCAGTGATGCCATCCAGCCATCTCATCCTCTGTCGTCCCCTTCTCCTCCTGCCCTCAATACCTCCCAGCATCAGAGTCTTCTCCAATGAGTCAACTCTTCGCATGAGGTGGCCAAAATACTGGAGTTTCAGCTTTAGCATCATTCCTTCCAAAGAAATCCCAGGGCTGATCTCCTTCAGAATGGACTGGTTGGATCTCCTTGCAGTCCAAGGGACTCTCAAGAGTCTTCTCCAACACCACAGTTCAAAAGTATCAATTCTTCGGCGCTCAGCCTTCTTCACAGTCCAGCTCTCACATCCATAGATGACCACAGGAAAGACCATAGCCTTGACTAGGCGAACCTTTGTTGGCAAAGTAATGTCTCTGCTTTTGAATATGCTATCTAGGTTGGTCATAACTTTCCTTCCAAGGAGCAAGCGTCTTTTAATTTCATGGCTGCAGTCACCATCTGCAGTGATTTTGGAGCCCAGAAAAGTAAAATCTGACACTGTTTCCACTGTTTCCCCATCTATTTCCCATGCAGTGATGGGACCAGATGCCATGATCTTCGTTTTCTGAATGTTGAGCTTTAAGCCAACTTTTTCACTCTCCACTTTCACTTTCATCAAGAGGCTTTTGAGTTCCTCTTCACTTTCTGCCATAAGGGTGGTGTCATCTGCATATCTGAGGTTATTGATATTTCTCCCAGCAATCTTGATTCCAACTTGTGTTTCTTCCAGTCCAGCATTTCTCATGATGTACTCTGCATATAAGTTAAATAAACAGGGTGACAATATACAGCCTTGACGTACTCCTTTTCCTATTTGGAACCAGTCTGTTGTTCCATGACCAGTTCTAACTGTTGCTTCCTGACCTGCATACAGATTTCTCAAGAGGCAGATCAGGTGGTCTGGTATTCCCATCTCTTTCAGAATATTCCACAGTTTATTGTGATCTACACAGTCAAAGGCTTTGGCATAGTCAATAAAGCAGAAATAGATGTTTTTCTGGAACTCTCTTGCTTTTTCGATGATCCAGCGGATGTTGGCCATTTGATCTCTGGTTCCTCTGCCTTTTCTAAAACCAGCTTGAGCATCAGGAAGTTCACGGTTCACATATTGCTGAAGCCTGGCATGGAGAATTTTGAGCATTACTTTACTAGCGTGTGAGATGAGTGCAATTGTGCGGTAGTTTGAGCATTCTTTGGCATTGCTTTTCTTTGGGATTGGAATGAAAACTGACCTTTTCCAATCTTGTGGCCATTACTGAGTTTTCCAAATTTGGTGGCATATTGAGTGCAGCACTTTCACAGCATCATCTTTCAGGATTTGGAATAGCTCCACTGGAATTCCAT
This sequence comes from Tragelaphus eurycerus, assembly GCA_935064755.1. Lineage (NCBI taxonomy): Eukaryota > Metazoa > Chordata > Mammalia > Artiodactyla > Bovidae > Tragelaphus > Tragelaphus eurycerus. Next base: position 11,858,181 of record CAKXYN010000015.1, on the reverse strand, counting down.
CACCTCCACTAGCTTTGTTCATAGTGATGCTTTCTAAGGCCCACTTGACTTCACATTCCAGGATGTCTGGCTCTAGGTCAGTGATCACACCATCATGATTATCTGGGTCGTGAAGCTCTATTTTGTACAGTTCTTCTGTGTATTCTTGCCACCTCTTCTTAATATCTTCTGCTTCTGTTAGGTCCATACCATTTCTGTCCTTTATAGAGCCCATTTTTGCATGAAATGTTCCTTTGGTATCTCTGATTTAGGACCAGACATCACATCTAGGGATCTGGACCTAAGAACCACCTACTTCAGGTGCGGGGGAATATATTAAAATATCATATCCAAGTAAGCTCTCTGGGGAGAGGTTTGACCAAACTGATCAGAACAAATCTTGAGGGTCATATTTGAGGAAAGAAATCAAAGACTCTGAAGGAAGCAAGGAAAAGTCTTGAGAAAGAGGGAGGAGACAGAGGTTGGCCTAGTCTTGGAGATCAGAGAGGAAAAACATTAGACACATCAGGGGTACTGTGCTCAGATGTGCCAGGGAGGTCAGGGGAGAGGGAACCGGAGAAAGACCTCTGGAGCTGGCACAGAGGAGACCCCTGTGACCCCTGAGAGGCAGTTACTCCATGTTGAGAGCCTATCTATGCAGAGCTGAAGTTGGGAGGTACATGGGAAGGTATGTCACAGATTCCAATCATCTGCTTGAGATGTTTGATGATAAAGGGGAGGAAAAATCTCAGGGTGGCTTGAGGGAACAGCGACAGAGAAAGTTTTAAAAGTCAGCTGACTTTGACCCTTCTGGCACCCAATGACACATTCACATGGGTTTCCCTGGCCACTGCTGACCTCAGTGGTGCAATCCAGCACTCTCTGTTCAGAGTTTTACACCAACAGGTATCACAGAGTCAATTCCAAAGTCCACTTGGTGGTCAACTTAGCTTGTGAAAAGAGCAAATAAATCATGCATCATTTTCTTTTTTTCCCTCAAATCTCAGTATCTCCAGAGAAAATGATCAGAGATAATACATAGAATCTCCTCTATCCATTTTGAAAAGCAAGTACAATGGATATAAAGATACTATACTGGAAGATTAACAGCTCATCCATAGGTCTGAAGCAGTTAGAGCCTATACAAATAAAGTCCTCAGAAAAAAAAAAGGTGGGGCGGGGTATTGGAGACTGGGACTGGCTGCTGGTGGTGGTGGTGCTTCCCGAGGAGGGGACTTGGAGAACCTGTGGGATGGGAAGGGTCAGGGGTCAGTTCACAGTTCAGGAGGGGTGACATTAGAATGGAAGTGCAGAGCCTTCAGGAGATTGGAATCTGAGAAGTTCAGCTGTTTAGCAATAGCCACTGTGGGGTGGGGAGAGGCTCTTTCACCACCAGCAGCCAGAGCATGACCTCAATTAACTTTTTTTTTTTAAGGCTATTAGCAGGCAGAAGTTCTAGCAAGCAGTAACTCCAAAGAAAGGCCCAGTCACTTAGATTTGAGGATAAACTCCAATAATGTAAGGAATCAGCGAGGCCACAGAGGTACTAGGGGAACAAACAAATCGACTTAGATCTTAAGGTAGTTTGGGTGTCATGGTCATTAAATGATACAGAGTGCCTGTTACTAAAACTCCAGTTAAAATCCCAACCACTAAAACCAGGGAATAAGATCCAGGTAAATCACCACCCATACCCACCCTAGGCTGAGCAGAAAACTAACTTGCTAAGTATTTTCCTAGTTTAGAGACCAGACTAGTGAATTACTCCAGAATCTGGGCTAGGTCAAGGCCTACAGCAGGGGATGAAGTGAGAGGGACTTGGGGCCAGAACCAGGTCAATCATTGCCAAAGCTCTGTGACCAGTTCAGCTATGGCCATTGACTCCAACAGTGTTTTCCAATACCATCAAGCAATTCTCCGATCCTCAGGGGATACCAACTGAATGTCCTACAATTTAAGTCTGGTAGTATCTACCTGAAGATAGCGTCATATCCCACAAGTTAAGGGCTCAGCCCCACAACACTGCCTCCACTTCAGATGCCAACTGCAAGTCCAGGTTATCTATCTCCTGTGTTTCTGACTGATCAGCTATATGGTGAAAGTTCCTATGATCCCCCTCCTCGAGTTCAATTATTTTGCTGCTGCTGCTGCTGCTAAGTCACTTCAGTCGTGTCCGACTCTGTGTGACCCCATAGATGGAAGCCCACCAGGCTCCCCCTTCCCTGGGATTCTCCAGGCAAGAACACTGGAGTGGTTTCCATTTCCTTCTCCAAAGCATGAAAGTGAAAAGTGAAAGTGAAGTCGCTCAGGTTGTCTACTTGAAAGTTACACAGTCGTGTCTGACTCCTAGCGACCCCATGAACTGCAGTCTACCAGGCTCCTCCGTCCATGGGATTTTCCAGGCAAGAATACTGGAGTGGGGTGCCATTGCTAGAGTAGCTCATAGAAGTCAAGAAAAATATAAATTATAATACATATATATACTACTGGTATTTAGGAAATATACTAATAGCATACTTATATTTGTTGTTTAGTCACTAAGTTGTGTCTGACTCTTTTACGACCCCATGAACTGTAGCCCAACCAGGCTTCTCTGTCCATGGAACTTCCAAAGAAAGAATACTGGAGTGGGTTGCCATATCTTTTTTCAGGGGAAATTCCTGACTCAGGGACTGAATCTGAGTCTCCTGCATTGGCAGGTGGGTTCTTTACCACTGAGCCACCTGGGAAGCTCTGATATTTATATTAAACATTTTTTAAGTGCTTTATTAAAGTCCTGTTTGGCACTGTTTTATTTATTTTTTTTGGCCATAACACATGGCATGTGGGATCTTACTTCCTCAACCAGGGATCAAAACCACACCCCCTGCAGTAGAAGAGCAGAGTCTTGACCACTAGACCATCAGGGATGTCCCCTGTTTGGTAGTGTTTAATACAATTAGCAGATGTATTGAAATACGTCAGATTATGCCACTCTTCATCTCAGAACCTTTGGTAGGACTACATATTTAGGACAAAACTTGCTGAGGACAACTAGAAAAATATTTTTGGAATGTGCTTTAAGACTTTGGAGAAAAATATTTTTGGAATGTGCTTTAAGACTTTAGAGAGCTAACAAAACAGGTTAGGGGAGGGCAGAAGTTCAGTGAGCTAAAAGCCCAGTGTTTGACATGACAATGAGCAAGAACAAACAAGTCTGTATGGAACAACATGGATGAATCTCACAAACATGTCTAATGGAAGCTGCTGCTGCTGCTGCTGCTAAGTCACTTCAGTCCTGTCTGACTCTGTGAGACCCCAGAGATGGCAGCCCACCAGGCTCCCCTGTCCCTGGGATTCTCCAGGTAAGAACACTGGAGTGGATTGCCATTTCCTTCTCCAATGCATGAAAGTGAAAAGTGAAGGTGAAGTCGCTCAGTCATGTCCGACTCCTAGCGACCCCATGGGCTGCAGCCCACCAGGCTCCTCCATCCATGGGATTTGCTGGGCAAGAGTACTGAAGTGGGGTGCCATTGCCTTCTCCGTTTAGTGGAAGCAGCTAGACACAAAAACTATGTACTATGATTCTATTTTACATAAAATTGAAGGAAAACTGAAAACTAGGCAGTTCTGAATTAGAGTTTGTATGAATGCATGTTTAAGTGTTCTTAAAGTAAAGGAAGGAAGTGATTACCAAGTCTGGACATTGGTTACTTTTATGGTATGGGTGAGGGCATATTGATCAGGAGAGACCTGTTGAGGACTTTTGGTACTGATAATTTCTAACTGAGTGGTACATTTCACAAGTGTTTAACTGTGATATTATTGTGATGAGCATTTTTGGTTTTGGTATTTTTCTCTAATGTATTATAATTCATAATGTGTGTGTGTTCAGTTGCTCAGTTTTTGTCTGACTCTTTGTGACCACAGGGACCGCAGCTTGTCAGGCTCTGTCTGTGGGATTTTTCCCAGCAAGAATATTGAAGTATTCTATTCCAGTAGGTTGCCATTTCCTACTCCAGGGGATCTTCTCTGCTCAGGGACTGAACCCATGTCTCTCAAGTCTCCTGCATTGTAGGCAAATACTTTTCCCCTAAGCCACCAGGGAAAACCATAATTCATAACAGAAAGGGTTAAAAAAATTAAAGACTTTCTAAATGACTCCACATACATGAATTGGTGAAAATGCCAGAGTTTTCATGGTGGTTTTCAAAGCCCTGTAAATCTGACCTCTTATTTCATCTGTTACCGCCTTTTCTACTTCTCCTTCCCCCATTCCACTCCATTCCATCTGCACAAGTTTCTTTGATGTTCTTTGAACATGTCAGAAATGCTGCTATGACAGGGTCTTTCTACTGCTGTGTTTCTTTCAGTACTTTTCTCAAGAGGCACCTTCACAGGGAAAACAGTTTAATACTACATGCTTTCCCTATATACTCTCTTCTCTGTAGTTGCTTTCTTACTTATTTGTAGCATTTACCAACTTTCCATGTAATATTATACAATTTTTTAAACTTGTCAGTCTCTTAACAAATGTAAGGCAGGGATACACCTGGGGATTTGGGCATGTTTCAGTATCTATAGTAACCTCAGTGCCTAGAGAAGTATCTGGTGAATAGTGGGTGTCTGAAAGACTTTTGAGATAGGGATGAATGAATGAATTTCAGTCTAGACAATCAGTCAGTCAGTTCAATCACTCAGTCATGTCTGACGGTTTTCAATACCATGGACTGCAGCACGCTAGGCTTCCCTGTCCATCACAATTCCCAGAGCTTGCTCAAACTCATGTCTATCCAGTTGGTAATACCATCCAACTGTCTTATCCTCTGTCATCCCCTTCTCCTCCTGTCTTCAATCTTTCCCAGCATCAGGGACTTTTCCAATGAGTCAGTTCTTCATATCAGTTGGCCAAAGTATTGGAACTTCAGCTTTGGAATCAGTCTTCCCAGTGAATATCCAGGACTGATTTCCTTTAGGATTGACTGGTTTGATCTTCTTGCACTCTAAGGGACTCTCAAGAGTTTTGTCCAACACCACAGTTCAAAAGCATCAATTCTTTGGCGCTCAGCTTTCTTTATAGTCCAACTCTCACATCCATACATGACTACTGGAAAAACCATAGCTTTAACTAGATGGACCTTTGTCAGCAAAGTAATGTCTCTGTTTCTTAATATGCTGTCTAGGTTTGTCAAAGCTTTTCTACCAAGGAGAAAGTGTCTTTTGATTTCATGGCTGCAGTCACCATCTGCAGTGATTTTGGAGCCCAAGAAAATAAAGTCTCTCACTGTTGCCACTGTTTCCCCATCTATTTGCTATGAAGTGATGGGACCGAGTGCCATGATCTTAGTTTTTTCAATGATGAGTTTTAAGCCCAGCTTTTTCACTCTTTTCTTTCAGTTTCATCAAGAGGCTCTTTAGTTCTTCTTCACTTTCTGCCATAAGGGTGGTGTCATCTGTGTATTGGAGGTTATTGATATTTCTCCCAGAAATCTTGATTCCAGCTTGAGCTTCATCCAGCCCAGCATTTCGCTCAATGTACACTGCATATAAGTTAAATAAGCAGGGAGACAGTATATAGCCTTGATATACTTGTTTCCCAACTTTGAACCAGTCTGTTGTTCCAAGTCCAGTTCTAACTGTTGCTTCTTGACCTGCATACAATTTCTCAGGGAGCAGGTCAGGCGGTCTGGGATTTCCATCTCTTTAAGAATTTTCCAGTTTGTCGTGATCCACATAGTCAAAGGCTTTGGCATAGTCAATAAAGCAGAAATAGATGTTTTTCTGGAACTCTCTTGCTTTTTTGATGATCCTGTGGATGTTGGCAACTTGATCTTTGGTTACTCTGTCTTTTCTAAATCCAGCTTGAACATATGGAAGTTCATAGTTCACATATTGTTGAAGCCTGGCTTTCTAAGCCTGGCTTAGAAAATTTTGAGTATTACTTTGCTAGCATGTGAGATGAGTGCAATTGTTCAGTAGCTTGAACACTCTTTGGCATTTCTTTGGGATTGGAATGAAAACTGACCTTTTCCAGTCCTGTGGCCACTGCTAAGTTTTCCAATTTGCTGGCATATTGAGTGCAGCACTTTAACAGCATCATGTTTTAGGATTGAAAGAGCTCAACAGGAATTCCATCACCTCCACTAACTTCGTTTGTAGTGATGCTTCTTAAGGCCCACTTGACTTCAAATTCCAGAATGTCTGGCTCTAGGTGAGTGATCACACCATTGTGGTTATCTGGGTCATTAAGATCTTTTTTGATAGTTCTTCTGTGTATTCTTGCCACCTTTTCTTAATATCTTCTGCTTCTATTAGGTTCATACCATTTCTGTCCTTTATTGTGCCCATCTTTGCATGAAATATTTCCCTGATATCTCTACGAAATCTCTAGTCTTTCCCATTCTATTGTTTCTCTCCATTTTTTTGCATTGATCACTGAGGAAGGCTTTCTTATCTCTCCTTGATATTCTTTGGAACTGTGCATTTTGATAGGTATATCTTTCCTTTGCTCCTTTGCCTTTTGCTTCTCTTCTTTTCTCAGCTATTTTAAGGCCTCCTCAGACAACTTTATTTTGCCTTTTTGTGTTTCTTTTTCTTGGGGATGGTCTTGATCACTACCTCTTGTACAATGTCATGAACCTCTGTCCATAGTTCATCAGGCACTCTGTCTATCAGATCTAATCCCTTGAATATATTTGTCATTTCCACTGTATAATCATAAGGGATTTGATCTCAGTCATAACTGAATGGTCTAGTGGTTTTTCCTACTTTCTTCGATTTAAGTCTGAATTTGGCAATAAGGAGTTCATGATCCGAGCCACAGTCAGCTCCTGGTCTTGTTTTTTTGCTAACTGTAGAGAACTTCTCCATCTTTGGCTGCAATGAATATAATTGACTGCAGTATTGACCATCTAGTGGTGTTCATGTGTAGAGTCTTCTCTTGTATTGTGGGAGGAGGGTGATTGCTATGACCAGTGAGTTCTCTTGGAAAAATTCTATTTTGCCCTGTTTCATTTGCCTTTGCCTTCACTTCATGTGATCAGTTTGATTAGTTTTCTGTGATTGTGGCTTTCATTCTGTCTGCCTTCTGATGAATAAGGATAAGTGGCTTATGGAAGCTTCCTGATAGGAGAGACTCACTGTGGGGGAGAGACTAGACAGCAGTCCAAAGAAATAATGATCATTGCTATCTATCTTTGCCATTTCTTTGTTATCTAAAATAATGTCTAGTTTGATTACTGGGAAGCGGCCCCCCCCCGTCTCTTCCTGGTCCCGACGGGTCCCTGGCCTCGTCCGTCCTCCTCCCCGGCCGGCGTGGGTAAAACTGAAGAATAAACAGAATTCCTGATTATCTAGCTTATTTAGGAGGAAAATAAAATCTGTAGTAAAATATTGATATTTCAGTTTAATTATTAATACTTCATATGTTTACCAGTTTATTATAAAGGATATTATAAAAGACACAGCTGGACACCTGGATGAAAGGGTCCACAGGGCAAGGTCCAGAAGGGCCCTGAGCACAGAAGTTTCTATCCCTGGACCTGAGGGGCACCCTTCTCCCTGCAAGTGAATGCGTTCACCAAACCAGAGGCTCACCAAACCTGGTAGTTCAAGAATTTTCATAGAGCTTAATCTATAGCTTCCCTCTGCCTTCCCCTCCTGGAGGTCCATGGGTGAGGTTGAAAGTTTCTGCCTTCTAATCACTTGGTCTTTCTGGTGACTAGCCCCATCCCAAGGCTATCTAGGGACTCCACTTTCAGATCAGATCAGATCAGTCACTCAGTCGTGTCCGACTCTTTGCGACCCCATGAATCGCAGCACACCAGGCCTCCCTGTCCATCACCAACTCCCCGAGCTCACTGAGACTCACATCCATCGAGTCAGTGATGCTATCCAGCCATCTCCTCCTCTGTCGTCCCCTTCTCCTCCTGCCCCCAATCCCTCCCAGCAGCAGAGTCTTCTCCAATGAGTCAACTCTTTGCATGAGGTGGCCAAAATACTGGAGTTTCAGCTTTAGCATCATTCCTTCCAAAGAAATCCCAGGGCTGATCTCCTTCAGAATGGACTGGTTGGATCTCCTTGCAGTCCAAGGGACTCTCATGAGTCTTCTCCAACACCACAGTTCAAAAGCATCAATTCTTCGGCGCTCAGCCTTCTTCACAGTCCAGCTCTCACATCCATACATGACCACAGGAAATACCATAGCAAATACTTGACTAGGCGAACCTTTGTTGGCAAAGTAATGTCTCTGCTTTTGAATATGTGATCTAGCTTGGTCATAACTTTCCTTCCAAGGAGTAAGCGTCTTTTAACTTCATGGTTGCAGTCACCATCTGCAGTGATTTTGGAGCCCAGAAAAATAAAGTCTGACACTGTTTCCACTGTTTCCCCATCTATTTCCCATGAAGTGATGGGACGGGATGCCATGATCTTCGTTTTCTGAATGTTGAGCTTTAAGCCAACCTTTTCACTCTCCACTTTCACTTTCATCAAGAGGCTTTTGAGTTCCTCTTCACTTTCTGCCATAAGGGTGGTGTCATCTGCATATCTGAGGTTATTGATATTTCTCCCAGCAATCTTGATCCCAACTTGTGTTTCTTCCAGTCCAGCATTTCTCACGATGTACTCTGCATATAAGTTAAATAAACAGGGTGACAATATACAGCCTTGACGTACTCCTTTTCCTATTTGAAACCAGTCTGTTGTTCCATGTCCAGTTCTAACTGTTGCTTCCTGACCTGCATACAGATTTCTCAAGAGACAGATCAGGTGGTCTGGTATTCCCATCTCTTTCAGAATGTTCCACAGTTTCTTGTGATCCACACAGTCAAAGGCTTTGGCATAGTCAATAAAGCAGAAATAGATGTTTTTCTGGAACTCTCTTGCTTTTTCCATGATCCAGCGGATGTTGGCAATTTGATCTCTGGTTCCTCTGCCTTTTCTAAAACCAGCTTGCACATCAGGAAGTTCATGGTTCACATATTGCTGAAGCCTGGCTTGGAGAATTTGGAGCATTACTTTACTAGCGTGTGAGATGAGTGCAATTCTGCAGTAGTTTGAGCATTCTTTGGCATTGCCTTTCTTTGGGATTGGGATGAAAACTGACCTTTTCCAATCTTGTGGCCACTGCTGAGTTTTCCAAATTTGGTGGCATATTGAGTGCAGCACTTTCACAGCATCATCTCCCAGGATTTGGAATAGCTCCACTGGAATTCCATCACCTCCACTACCTTTGTTTGTAGTGAATAACTTTTAAAAGACACTTCTCCAAAGTTTTAGGAGCTTTATGCCAGTAATTGAGGACAAAGACCAAATGTATTTCTTAATATACCACAGCTCCTCACATGTCACAGGTACATTCTGACTCCTCAACATCTTGCTGGGAGTCCTTGGAGAGCCCTGGCCTCGGATTGTCTTCGCCCTGTTACCGAGTCCAAGCTTGCTCTGCTTACCACATGACAGGCCAAATAAATGTGACAGTCGAGGTGTTGAGGCAAGGAATACCACTTTATTCGGAAAGCTGGCAGACTGTGAAAATAGTGGACAAATGTTTCAAAATTACTATCTTGTTGAGGTCTGGATGCCAGGTTCTTTTATAGAAACTCAGAGAAAAGTGGTGAGGAACTAAAGTCAAAAGGAAAAATAGAGAGGAAGAGGCAATGAGGGCCATCAGTCTTGCAAAACATCTCTAGGAATGGCCAGCACCAGGGAAGTGAAAAGTGAAAATGAGTGAAACCACTCGGTTGTGTCTATTACAAACCTAGACAGCAGATTAAAAAGCAGAGATGACACTTTGTTGACAAAGGTTTGTATAGTCAAAGCTATGGTTTTTCCAATTGTCATGTACGGATGTGAGAGTAGGACCATAAAGAAGACTGGACGCTGAAGAATTGGTGCTTTTGAACTGTGGTGTTGGAAAAGACTCTTGAGAGTTCCCTGGACAGCAAGGAGATCCAACCAGTCCATCCTAAAGGAAATCAACCCTAAATATTCATTGGAAGGACTGATGCTGAAGCTGAAGTTCCAATACTTTGGCTACCTGAGGCAACAAGACAACTCATTGGAAAAGACCCTGATGCTGGGAAAGATTGAGGACAGCAGTAGAAGAGGGCGACAGAGGATGAGATGGTTGGATGGCATCACTGACTCGATGGAAATGAGTTTGAGCAAACTCTGGGAGATGATGAAGGACAGGGAAGCCTGGCGTGCTGCAGTCCATGGAGTCGCAAAGAGTCAGACACGACTTAGTAACTGAACAACAACAACAAGAGGGGCAGGGTCCTCTGAGGAAGGCCATTATGTATCTTTAACAAAATCAGTGAAAAACAACTCGAAGAAGAAGTTCCAACATGGAGTTAGAATTGGTCCTTCTCTACAATAACCCCAGGGCTTGGATTCTACTTTAGTTCTATAAAGTGGGTCTCAAAGGCAGATGGTGGGTTGGAGGAGAATTGGGCCTGGCTTGGGTTCTCTGCACCTCAGCTTGGAGGAGTAATATGCAAATCTTATAAGGAATTAACTCAAGCCTCTAAGATCACCTCCCCAAGGTCTTCCCTCTGCAGAAACACAGTGAGTGTTAGCCTCTGACCTAAGGACAAGGATGACCAGAGCCTGACACTACAGATCAGAGCTTTCTTTCTAATTAACATTTCCACTTCCATGCTGCCCAATTTCATTCATTCCTGAGCAGAGTCCTGCTCCTATAACTTTTTCATTGCCAAAGACTTCATGACTTCCTTATTCAGGGCATACAGTCTTCCCTTTAACCACTCACTCTCCTCTATCTTATCTGTGTTTATCAACCCAGCGTGAAAACAGATTGTGTGAGGGTCAGAGAAACCCAAGGTCAGGAGGAGTTAGGCATTAGTTAGAGGCTGAAGACCTTCCTAGTCAATCTAATCACACTAGGACCACAGCTTTGTCTAACTCAATGAAACTAAGCCATGCCCGTGGGGCAACCCAGGATGGGCGGGTCATGGTGGAGAGATATGACAGGGTGTGGTCCGCTGGAGAAGGGAATGGCAAACCACTTCAGTATTCTTGCCTTGAGAACCCCATGAACAGTATGAAGAGGCAAAATGATAGGATACTGAAAGAGAAACTCCCCAGGTCAGTAGGGGCCCAATATGCTACTGGAGATCAGTGGAGAAATAACTCCAGAAAGAATGAAGGGATGGAGCCAAAGCAAAAAGAATACCCAGCTGTGGATGTGTCTGGTGATAGAAGCAAAGTCCGATGCTGTAAAGAGCAATATTGCATAGGAACCTGGAATGTCAGGTCCATGAATCAAGGCAAATTGGAAGTGGTCAAACAAGAGATGGCAAGAGTGAATGTCAACATTCTAGGAATCAGCGAACTGAAATGGACGGGAATGGGTGAATTTAACTCAGATGACCATTATATCTACTACTGCGGGCAGGAATCCCTCAGAAGAAATGGAGTGGCCATCATGGTCAACGAAAGAGTCCGAAATGCAGTACTTGGATGCAATCTCAAAAACGACAGAATGATCTCTGTTTGTTTCCAAGGCAAACCACTCAATGTCACAGTAATCCAAGTCTATGCCCCAACTAGTAATGCTGAAGAAGCTGAAGTTGAACGGTTCTATGAAGACCTACAAGACCTTTTAGAACTAACACCCCAAAAAGATGTCCTTTTCATTACAGGGGACTGGAATGCAAAAGTATGAATTCAAAAAACACCTGGAGTAACAGGCAAATTTGGCCTTGGAATACGGAATGAAGCAGGGCAAAGACTAATAGAGTTTTGCCAAGAAAATGCACTGGTCATAACAAACACCCTCTTCCAACAACACAAGAGAAGACTCTATACATGGACATCACCAGATGGTCAACACCGAAATCAGATCAATTATATTCTTTGCAGCCAAAGATGGAGAAGCTCTATACAATCAACAAAAACAAGACAAGGAGCTGACTGTGGCTCAGATCATGAACTCCTTATTGCCACGTTCAGACTGAAATTGAAGAAAGTAGGGAAAACCACTAGACCATTCAGGTATGACCTAAATCAAATCCCTTATGATTATACAGTGGAAGTGAGAAATAGATTTAAGGGCCTAGATCTGATAGATAGAGTGCCTGATGAACTATGGACTGAGGTTCGTGACATTGTACAGGAGACAGGGATCAAGACCATCTCCAATAAAAAGAAATGCAAAAAAGCAAATGGCTGTCTGGGAAGGCCTTACAAATAGCTGTGAAAAGAAGAGAAGCGAAAAGCAAAGGAGAAAAGGCATAAAGGAGAAAGGAGAAACAATATAAGCATCTGAATGCAGAGTTCCAAAGAATAGCAAGAAGAAATAAGAAAGCCTTCTTCAGTGATCAGTGCAAAGAAATAGAGGAAAACAACAGAATGGGAAAGACTAGGGATCTCTTCAAGAAAATCAGAGATACCAAAGGAACATTTCATGCAAAGATGGGCTCGATAAACGACAGAAATGGTATGGACCTAGCAGAAGCAGAAGATATTAAGAAGAGGTGGCAAGAATACACAGAAGAACTGTACAAAAAAGAGCTTCACGACCCAGATAATCATGATGGTGTGATCACTGACCTAGAGCCAGACATCCTGGAATGTGAAGTCAAGTAGGCCTTAGAAAGCATCACTATGAACAAAGCTAGTGGAGGTGATGGAATTCCAGTGGAGCTGTTCCAAATCCTGAAAGATGATGCTGTGACAGTGCTGCTCTCAATATGCCACCAAATTTGGAAAACTCAGCAGTGGCCACAGGACTGGAAAAGGTCAGTTTTCATTCCAATCCCAAAGAAAAGCAATGCCAAAGAATGCTCAAACTACTGCACAATTGCACTCATCTCACACGCTAGTAAAATAATGCTCCAAATTCTCCAAGCCAGGCTTCAGCAATATGTGAACTGTGAACTTCCTGATGTTCAAGCTGGTTTTAGAAAAGGCAGAGGAACCAGAGATCAAATTGCCAACATCCGCTGGATCATGGAAAAAGCAAGAGAGTTCCAGAAAAACATCTATTTCTGCTTTATTGACTATGCCAAAGCCTTTGACTGTGTGCATCACAATAAACTGTGGAAAATTCTGAAAGAGATGGGAATACCAGACCACCTGATCTGTCTCTTGAGAAATCTGTATGCAGGTCAGGAAGCAACAGTTAGAACTGGACATGGAACAACAGACTGGTTTCAAATAGGGAAAGGAGTACGTCAAGGCTGTATATTGTCACCCTGTTTATTTAACTTATATGCAGAGTACATCATGAGAAATGCTGGACTGGAAGAAACACAAGTTGGGATCAAGATTGCTGGGAGAAATATCAATAACCTCAGATATGCAGATGACACCACCCTTATGGCAGAAAGTGAAGAGGAACTCAAAAGCCTCTTGATGAAAGTGAAAGTGGAGAGTGAAAAGGTTGGCTTAAAGCTCAACATTCAGAAAACGAAGATCATGGCATCCCGTCCCATCACTTCATGGGAAATAGATGGGGAAACAGTGGAAACAGTGTCAGACTTTATTTTTCTGGGCTCCAAAATCACTGCAGATGGTGACTGCAGCCATGAAGTTAAAAGACGCTTACTCCTTGGAAGGAAAGTTATGACCAAGCTAGATCACATATTCAAAAGCAGAGACATTACTTTGCCAACAAAGGTTCGCCTAGTCAAGGCTATGGTATTTCCTGTGGTCATGTATGGATGTGAGAGCTGGACTGTGAAGAAGGCTGAGCGCCGAAGAATTGATGCTTTTGAACTGTGGTGTTGGAGAAGACTCTTGAGGGTCCCTTGGACTGCAAGGAGATCCAACCAGTCCATTCTGAAGGAGATCAGCCCTGGGATTTCTTTGAAAGGAATGATGCTAAAGGTGAAACTCCAGTTCTTTGGCCACCTCATGCGAAGAGTTGACTCATTGGAGAAGACTCTGCTGCTGGGAGGGATTGGGGGCAGGAGGAGAAGGGGACGACAGAGGATGAGATGGCTGGATGGCATCACTGACTCGATGGATGTGAGTCTGAGTGACCTCCGGGAGTTGGTGATGGACAGGGAGGCCTGGCGTGCTGTGATTCATGGGGTTGCAAAGAGTCAGACACGACTGAGCGACTGATCTGATCTGATCTGAAGACCTTCCAGAGGAGCCAGAGGCAGAGACTGTGTGCCTTTAGGGGCTTAAGCAGCCTGAGTGCTGTTGTTGTTGTTCACTTGCTCCATTGTGTCTGACTCTCTGTGTTTCCATGGCTTGCAGCACGCCAGGCTTCCCTGTCCTTCACCAACTCCTGGAGTTTGCTCAAACTCATGTCTATTGAGTTGATGATACCATCCAACCATCTCATCCTCTGTTGCCTCCTTGTCTTCCTGCCCTTAATCCTTCCCAGCCTGGGGGTGGGCCCCCATATTTCCCAAAGCACATAGAGACTAAGAAAACCCACAGCACAATGTTGCTGACATCTTGAGCACTTGCCTCTTCAGTGTCTGGGCTCTATTGCTAGGATTCTCACTTTTCTCCTGCCTTGTTTCATCAAAGGTAGATCTGAGTCTAAAATCTGTGCTTTAACCACTTTGAATGTGCAATAAAATATAAAGGGAGTAGCCTATATATGCCCTACCATGCTCTAGGATCTGCCAGTCCAACAGTTGGAGGGGAGGACCTGAGGCAGGGACCCAGTATAAGTGGCATCTGCACATTCACCTTACAGGCCAGTGTTTGGCATGAAGATGGCTTTAGAATGAGGAAGTGTGTATTGGAGTGAAAAAGTCTAAACTATTCAAGTGTGGGGGACCAGAATTTGATGTCCCCCACCAACCTGAGTTCTGTGGATAAGCATGAGGAAGGCAACAGGGAAAACACAAACTAGAGCCGAGGTGCTGGGTCAAATAGAGGACTCTTCTAAATGATCTGTTTCACTGGCAACTTCCATCCCGGGGCAGATTTTTAAACTTCTTTTCTCCTTCAAAACCGGCACTGTTTATAAACATTCCTATCAGACTGATTATCTGCTATTCCAGCCCCAAATCCTCCAGCTCCTGTTTTTGTCCATTCTATTCCTAGACCTTCTTCAATCTCCACTTGGCCTGTTAAAACTCTATCATCCTGTAATGCATATTACTTTATGCTCTGAAAAAATACATCTGTATTCTCTTTTTAAATTGAAACAAAGAGTAGCAACTGTTAATTCATTCAAGATGCCTTATCACTTCCTTTGTGCTCTGGAGGCAGGTTACTTACCCTGCTTAAGACTCAATGTCCTCATCCAAAAATGGAACTATTAACAACTACTTACATAAATTAAAAATAAATGAAGGTAAATGCTCATAATTGAAACACTGTATATAAAGTGCCTATCAAGGTCCTGGCATGTAGTGTGCTATCAGTAAATATTAATTGTCTGTCTGGCTCTATGCTCATCCCAATATAAAATGAATCATAGTTCCTTTGCTGCACAGTCCACCTTGTTCACGTGGTGCGAGTGGTAAAGAATCCACTTGACAATGCAGGAGATGAAAGAGACAGGGGTTTGATCCCTGAGTTGGGAAGAGCCGTTGAAGAAGGAAAAGGCAACTCATTCCAGTATTCTTGCCTGGAAAATCTCATGGACAGAGGAGCCTGGTGGGCTACAGTCCATGGGATCACAAAGAGATGGACACGACAGCATGCATGCACACACACCACCTTCTTCTACAGTATCAATATACCTGTGTGCTTTCTTTTTCAGTTGGTAGTGCCCTTAAGGGTTAGAGGCTTAATCTTATGTGAATTATTTTATCTTCCTATTTCTGCTGCAAACTGACACACTTAGAACCTTAAATACAACATATAAGAAATACTTGTTTTATTATGAGATTTAAATTTTAAAAAGTAATTTTATTTTTAAGCTATTTTTTAAAGTTGAAGTACAACTGATTTAAAATGTTGTGAGAAATACTTATTTTGTTAAAAGCATGAATGAAAGTGATAAAGGAGGAAGGAAGAGATTGATAAAAACCTACCTGCCCATCCAATATGAGAAAGAGGAAATCACTTCATGCTTACTTTTTCTAAGAAGTTTAAAGGTGGGAGGGGCTCATGGGCTAGAGTTTTGCTTGCCAATTTATTTACTCTTTGTTTTACCTTAAGTGGAGAAGGCAATGGCACCCCACTCCAGTACTTTTGCCTAGAAAATCCCATGGATGGAGGAGCCTGGTAGGCTGCAGTCCATGGGGTCGCTAGAGTCGGACAGGACTAAGCGACTTCACTTTCACTTTTCACTTTCATGCATTGGAGAAGGAAATGGCAACCCACTCCAGTGTTCTTGCCTGGAGAATCCCAGGGACAGGAAGCCTGGTGGGCTGCCGTCTATGGGGTCGCACAGAGTCGGACACGACTAAAGCGACACAGCAGCAGCAAGTGCTTAGAACGGTACCTGGCACAAGTAAATACTGTGATGGTGGTATGGTGGTTTAGTCTCTAAGTTGTGTCCAACTCTTGAGACTCCAAGGACTCTAGCCTACCAGGTTCCTCTGTCCATGGAATTCCCCAGGCAAAAATACTGGAGTGGGTTGCCATTCCCTTTTCTAGGGGATTTTCCCAACCTATGAATTCCACCTGAGTCTGCCGCATTGCAGTGGGATTCTTTACCACTGAGCCACCAGAGAAGTCCAAGTAGTAAAACAACCTTTTACTATTGTCAATCCTAAAGGAAATCAGTCCTGAATATTCACTGGAAGGACTGATGCTGAAGCTGAAACTCCAATACTTTGGCCACCTGATTTGAAGGACTGACTCATTGGAAAAGCCCTTGATGCTGGGAAAGACTGAAGGTGGGAGAAGGGGATGACAGAGGATGAGATGGTTGGATGGTATTACCGACTCAATGGACATGAGTTTGAATAGGCTCCAGGAGTTGGTGATGGACAGGGAAGTATGGCGTGCTGAGGTCCATGGGGTTGCAAAGAAGTCAGACATGACTGAGCGACTGAACTGAACTGAATTGATTATTCCCCTCTCCCAATTCCCCTTCTTTTAATTTAGCTACTGACAAACGATGTTCTCAAATACTGTCCCTAACTAACGCAAGCAGGAAGATCACTGGGTTTGGGGGTTTTTTGTTCTCTTCTCTTTTAGGGAGTTGGGGGGAGTAGGAGCAAAGAACTCCTTTGAAAATCTCGCTTAAATGCTGCCATCTAGTGTTCACTAGCGACTGAACTAGTGCCATCTAGTGTTCACTGGAGAAGGCAATGGCACCCCACTCCAGTACTCTTGCCTGGAAAATTCCATGGATGGAGGAGCCTGGTGGGCTGCAGTCCATGGGGTCGCTAAGAGTCGAATACGACTGAGCGACTTCACTTTTACTTTTCACTTTCATGCATTGGAGAAGGAAATGGCAACCCACTCCAGTGTTCTTGCCTGGAGAATCCCAGGGACGGGGAAGCCTGGTGGGCTGCCGTCTATGGGGTCGCACAGAGTCGGACACGACGGAAGGGACTTAGCAGCAGCAGCAGCAGTGTTCACTAGTGACTGAACTGAACTGAACTGAGTGTTCACTGAAAAGTTAGATGTGGTTCTAGTTAACCGTGTCCTCCCTCTTAGCAAAGATCATTATAACACCGTTTTGTTATTGGATCTCAGGTTTTGGGAAATTATGGTTACCAAAAGTCCAACAGAGCTTTTGGCAGCAATGAGGGGTTAGTTGAGAAACTAGAAAATTTCCTAAAATTCTAACAGAAATGATCCCATGGCAAAGTGATATGATTACAATCAAAATCAAAGAAAGGAGAGATCTGGGTTATCCTGTGAATAGTCCTTGTTGGTACATGCGGTTTCTTTTGCAGAGGGCAGTGAGGAGAACACAACTGTTTATCTGAGTACTTTTCATGCATCAGACTCTTTATACAGGGATACTCTAATTTAGGTTGGGCTTCCCTTGTGGCTCAGCTGGTAAAGAATCTGCCTGCAATGCGGGAGACCCAGGTTAGATCCCTGAGTTGGGAAGATCCCTGGAGAAGGGAAAGGCTACCCACTCCAGTATCCTGGCCTGGAGAATTCCACGGACTAGTCCACAGGTCGCAAAGAGTTGGACATGACTGAGTGACTTTCACTTCACTTCACTAATTTAGGTTAGTCTAATTCATAGCCCTCTGAAGGAGAATGTGTTATTCTCCTTATGTAATTAGGAGCCCAATACTAAACCAGGCTAATATTTAGCTTATCAGTTTTCAAACCTACATTTCTGAGTAAAACGTAAACCGTCATTTTCTTTCAATTTGCTTTCCTTGTCAAGTTTTTCTATCAGAATTATACTAACCCTCATAAAATGTATTCCCAGTTTTTGCCCATTTTTCTAGAATTATTTCATTAATGTGGGAGTTACAGCTATAACAAATTTAGGGTTACCAAAGTGGATGGAGGGGGAGATAAATTAGGAGTCTGGGAATCACATAAAATATATAAACAATAAGGACCTACTGTATGGCACAGCAAACTATTCAATAGTATATAACAACATACAATTATTTTCAGGAGAACAGATCATAGATGTGTAACAATCATTTTGCTGTACACCTGAAACTAACACATTGTAAATTCACTGTAATTCAATTTAAAAAAATTTTTTTATAAAGAAAGAAAACAGGGGAAATAATTGGGAATTACGTTTTCCTTATAATGTTTGGTTTAACTTGACAAGGAAGCCTGGGTGACCTGGAGTCTTCTTAGAGGTAAGGCTTTGAACTACTCTTTCAATTTGTTTGCTCCTGCTGCTGCTGCTGCTAAGTTGCTTGAGTCGTGTCCGACTCTGTGCGACCCCACAGACTGCAGCCCACCAGGCTCCCCCTTCCCTGGGATTTTCCAGGCAAGAACACTGGAGTGGAGTGCCATTGCCTTCTCCGTCACTATGTTTACAAACTATTTTTTCCCTGCATATGGACAAAGAGGTACCTCCGGAGGACTTCTGCATTCCAGGAAGCAGACTGCGGAGGCCCTTGGCCACAGAACTGAAGCAAAGGCGCACAATACGTGGTCACTGCCGGCCATGGGAGAAACAACATACAACTCGGGGCAGAGTCGGGCCCCCATATCCCTTGCCCTGGAAGCGTGTTCCGAAGTCACCACAAGGCAGCGTCCCCGCAGGACCGCAACGGAGCCTATTGCACTGTGGGACACGCGTGGCTACTCTCTGGTCACAGACTGTGGGTGCGGACTTCCGCTCGCTGCCCTATGCACCTGTTTCTCCCGCCTGCTCAAACATCGTTCCCATTTATGAAGAGGGGGCATCCCCATCTCCCAGGAGCAAGGAGAACTGAGAGGACGGGGCCAGTTCAGGTACACGTAAAGGTAATGGAAGCTGACCTGAGGCCTGAGAACCATCGGAGGCTCATCTGACCATCTAAGTGTTACTACTGTCCGCCTCCACCAAGAGATCACGTGACAGACGGCTGGCTCGGATGTCAAGTGATACCGCGAAGCGCGCGACTTTGCGATGCAGAGTGCTACCTCAGGGGTATTTGCGCCTCTGTCTCCGCCCGGCTTTGGTTCCCTTGCTTTGCCGCATGCGCAGCGCAGGATTACGTCCTACGCAGCACACGACTGTCGCCTGCATTGTCACCCGAAGCACACTTGCATTTCTTTCTCCAGGGTGCAGAGACGGGCGCCCGCTTGTCTGCCTCTCTTGGGCTGGGGAGAAGGTTGTCATGGAACTGGAGGTCAGGGAATCCAATAAGACGTCCTCGCCCGCATGTGCTAAGAGACTATCGTGATCCCCATCCTGAGGGTGGAAGGAAGAGTGAGTGCCCTAGGCGGGAGGCACTCCCAGGGTTTCCGGCTTCTGTTCCGGGTTCTCAAGAGATATGGAGCGCGGAGCGCGCATCCTAGTGACTCAGTGCATTCGGCCACGTCACTGTTACTTTCTCTCTCCTTTGGGACTTCCTGGGAGTGAGTCAGAGTCCTAGACACCCTAGGTGTCCCGTGGGTTTACCGCATTCGAAGGAGAACAACCATCTCCCTCTCCTCCGCTAACGTGTTTTGGACTTCACAGGACTTCTCTGTATTTCTGACTATCAGTTTGCATCCCCGAGACTTAACTCTAAGCTGATCTTTCACCCGTACTGGACCGGCCCCATGGCCGTTATGTGTGTATAAAGTATAAACATAAATTGATCTTTTAGACTTTTAGCTGCCAAGTTTAAAAACAAAAACAAAAAACCCCTTCCTAGTCCTTGATTTCCATCCTCACACCATGGGAATAGGACTGATCCTTCACTACCGTCCACTGTTACCTACCATCCCTGGATGCTTACTATGGGACCTGTCACATCCCATCTGCTCCTTTCATGGCATTTGACATAATATTCTCCAGTTATATCTAAATGAATGCTTCCAAAATCTCAAAAAAATATTCTCCTCTGGTTATTAGGTTTGCTGTTTTATTGAAACATATTTTAATCTTTGTGCTACTTTGGGATTACCAACCAAACAATTCAAACCTGATCCTTCAAGAATAAGAGTATTTTTTATTAGTAGTAGTAAGCAGACCATTTTAAAGTGAAGTTGTCTCTGCTTCAGACATGCAACAGCAAAATTGCTGTTTTAGCAAATAACCATTGAGGCTGTTTGATCATTTCAAATGTCATGAAAAATATTTTTAAGAAAATGCTTAAATATAAACAAATAATTTCCTGTTTGTCTTTAACTTTATCTTGTTGCAAATCTTTTTTGAACCAGTCTAGTACATGGTGGAATATGTTTTACTGACTGAATGAGTGACTCTATATAAAGTTAAAAGATAAAATACATGATTTATCTGTCCAGTACACATTGGTAGCCCTGTGTTAATGCTGTTTGTAGGGCTGCAGTTTAGTGTTCTTCTGTCACTCTGAATCATGAAATAATGCGTTCAATGTACTTCTTATCACATTATTGGAAGTTGTTGTAAACGAACCTCCTGCTTTTTCTTCATTGTTGCTGCTGCTGCTAAGTCACTCCAGTCCTGTCTGACTCTGTGTGACCCCATAGATGGCAGCCCACCAGGCTCCCCTGTCCCTTGGATTCTCCAGGCAAGAACACTGGAGTGGGTTGCCATTTCCTTCTCCAGTGTATGAAAGTGAAAAGTGGAAGTGAAGTCGCTGAGTCGTGTCCAACTCCTAGTGACCCCATGGACTGCAGCCTACCAGGCTCCTCCATCCATGGGATTTTCCAGGCAAGAGTACTGGAGTGGGGTGCCATTGCCTTCTCCATTTCTTCATTGTTAAGTGAACTTAATTCTAAGGAATTGCTCTCAGAACTTCTGCTACTAAAGGTAAGAGTTATAATGATTTTTAAAAATTTAACCTATTTTTAACCTGTTTGGTAAAAGGTTTTATATTGATATGATTCAAATCTTGAAATGTAAAAAGGCATGTAGTGAAAAATCTGTTTCACATCCTCATAACCTATTTGCTCTGTTCCCAAGGTACCCTATCCCAGGGATAACTAGTTGGGAAGAAATACAAATACACTTATTTTCCTTTTTCTCCATTTTACACATACAGTACATTTTACACAATGTTCTGTAGGCTGCTTTTTTCATTTAAAAACATTTTTGGGATCCATATGAGTATATAATGTTATAATTTTTTGTATTTTTGTATAGTATTCCACCACATGGATTATGCTATAATTTTTTTTTTTTTTTTTGACAGGAAGTAGGATTTATTTTGGTGAGCATGATTAAGGAGGAGATAGCACCAATGCTCTCATGAATACAGGGCCTGCCATTTGTCCAGGGAACCAC
This sequence comes from Tragelaphus eurycerus, assembly GCA_935064755.1. Lineage (NCBI taxonomy): Eukaryota > Metazoa > Chordata > Mammalia > Artiodactyla > Bovidae > Tragelaphus > Tragelaphus eurycerus. The sequence goes on along the minus strand of CAKXYN010000015.1, from coordinate 11,836,493 downwards.
AATTAGGGATGTATTTGACCCCACAGCCATCCAGGATAAGCCGCTTTTCTGCCACCATGTTTTCAAATTCATCCTAATTAAACCTAGTAAATCCCCAGTTCTTGGAGATGTGGATCTTCTGGAGGCCAGGGAACTTGAACTTGGCCCTGTAGAGGGCCTCATCACATGCACTTTGTTCCGTAGCTTGGTGCGAATGGACATTATGACTTGGCCAATGTGGACCCTTGGAGAAGACAATGGCACCCCACTCCAGTACTCTTGCCTGGAAAATCCCATGCACGGAGGAGCCTGGTGGGCTGCAGTCCATGGGGTTGCTAAGAGTCGGATACGACTGAGCAACTTCGCTTTCACGTTTCACTTTCATGCATTGGAGAAGGAAATGGCAACCCTCTCCAGTGTTCTTGCCTGGAGAATCCCAGGGACGGGGGAGCCTAGTGGGCTGCCGTCTCTGGGGTCGCACAGAGTCGGACACGACTGAAGCGACTTAGCAGCAATGTGGACCCTAGCCATTGTGCCCTGGGGCTTTCCAAAGGCACCATGCATACCTGTCTGGAGCCTACCCCGGGGACAGCAGGCCAGTCATGAATGCCCACTAGAAAGAGTTGTCTCCAAGATCCTTTAGGGAAAACTGTACAGGCAACAGGTTGCTTATACTATGAGGAGGTTTATATATATATATTTTTAACCAATCCCCTATTGATGGACATTTGGAATCTTTTCAGTCTTTTGCCCATTATGAACAATGTTATAGTGAAAAATAAATTGTTTTGTAATTGTGCGAGTGTATGATGATATAAATTTCTAGAAATTAGTTTCTATGTCAAAAGTTATATGCATCTGAGATGTTGATAGGCAAGTGTCAAACTGCCTTCTGTAAGGGTTGTACTAATTTAACTTGCACCAGCAACAAATATATATTTTCCCAGAAACTTATCAACAAAATATTAGCATGCTTTTCTTGTCTTTAATGGTTTGATAATATTGTTATCATATCACATAGTAATTTTAATTTTCATTTCTATTGGGAAATGAGCATCTTACATTTAGTAGCCATTTATATTTTCCTTTTTGGGAACATACTGCAAATCCTTGCTCACTTTCCTATTGATTAATTGTATTCATTAGTTTTAATATACATCTTTATTAAAAGGACTTGCAGCAGGGAGAAATGCTTTCAGTATGATTGGGAAAATTGAAAGGAAAAATTTCTTCCAAGTTTAATTCATTTGCTGTGATGGAGTATATTTCACTGTAGATTTGTATCAGCCATGGGAAATAAAAGGGGAGCAGTGGGAAGGTTATTTGGCAAAAGGAAACAAACAAGACAGAAAGAGAACCTTCCATGGGATTTTCCAGGCAAGAGTTCTGGAGTGGGTTGCCATTTCCTTCTCCAGAGTATCTTCCTGACCCAGGGATCCAATCCAGGTCTCCCGCACTGGAGGCAGACGCTTTACCATCTGAGCCACCAGGGAAGTCCAAAGAGAACCTTAGTGAGTTATAAAAATTCTAAAACAACTGTAAAACTTAGGGGAAAAAAAATACATCCTTACCCTGATTTTGTTGTGTTTTGTTTTCCCTAGAACAAGAGAAATTGGTAACAAAATGGAGACAGAATTTCTGATGTTTTGCCCTTGATTTCACCAACTTAAGTGTAATTCAAGAGTCCTCTTGTCAGAATGGTAAGAAATGTATCCTCCAAACCAACATAACATACTTATAAGGTTCATTCTCACTTGGATGGCTGAAAAGCTTCTCTAACAAGTCACCTAAAGTACAAATGCTTGTTGTTGTTGTTTAGTTGCTCAGCTGTGTCCGACTCTTTGGGACCCCATGGACTGTAGCCCACCAGGTTCCTCTATCCATGGGATTGTCCAGCCAAGAATACTGGAATGGGTTGCCATTTCCTCCTTCAGAGGATCTTCCCAATCCAGGGACTGAACCCATGACTTCTGCATTAGCAGGGGGATTCTTTACCACTGAGCCACCTGGGAAGTCCAAGTTAGGTATATAAGCCTCTAACTGGAACCTTTCACTAAGCTGACTACTTCCTTAGCTGGCTCCATATGTGTATGAATAAACCTTTTACTCTTAGGAATGGTCTTTTGTCAGTTTAATTCTCAGGTTCCTCTTCGAAATTTAGGAGGTTTGGTTGGAGGAAAAGTTTTTCCTCCCCAGCGGTGGTCAAAGGGACAGCAATTTTTTCAATGAGAAAAACACAGAAAGAGTGGTGAGGGGAACCTCTACATTTTCTAAAAAGAAATCCAAATGGATTTCTTTGTATAAAATAAATTTTAAAAAAGTCCTTCAATCTCATAAATATCCAGGAACATGCAAATTTAAATCACCCCTCTGATTGACAAATATTAGGAATCTGACAGTAACCAACATTGGCATGTATGATGAACAATAGGAACACTCAAACACTGCTGCTAAGTCACTTCAGTCGTGGCCGACTCTGTGCGACCCCATAGACGGCAGCCCACCAGGCTCCCCCGTCCCTGGGATTCTCCAGGCAAAAACACTGGAGTGGGTTGCCATTGCCTGCTCCAAACACTGCTAGGGAGAGTGTAAATAGATGTATCAACGTACTAAACAGTTTCATGTTGTCTAGAACATTGAAGATCTAGAAACCCTATGGCCACCACATTCACTCCCAGCTGTCCACTGAGCCTTGTTACTCAGTTGTGGCCTCTAGACTAGAAATGTTAGCCTCTCCCAGCAGTTTGTGACCTTAAGAACCAGATTTTACATCTTAACAGAATCCATCAGTGATCTATAAGCACCTATGCTCCCGGATATATGGACAAGAATGTTCCTGATAGCCCCAGAGAGAAACAATCTCATTTTCTGTGAACATGAGACGGGAAAGTATACTGCAGTCATACAATAGAAAGCCATATGTCAATGAATAGGAACAGATTACAGGTAAATGCAACATGGATAAATATCACAATGTTGAGGGAAAGAATCAAAACACAAATAAAATATGTAGCATATAAATCTAGGTAGGTAACCCTTGATAACAGAACCGAGTGTACTGTTAGACATGCATGTTGAGGTAGTGATACTAGAAATGGAGAGGAGAGGAAAGTAAAACAGGAAAATCAGAGGAAATCAGAGTGGAATTTTTCTCTGGAGGAGAGAGGATTGTAATCTTAGGGGGACTGGGGCAGTTGTGGGGCATTTGCAAAACTAATATAGGTGTGGATACTGTTTAAGGGGTTTTGTTTTATGATTATTTTAATGCTGTATGATGTTCTCTGTAGTTTTTCACATGTGTGCTGTATCTCACATTAGATAAGTAAATGCTATAGACTTATTTCCAATTAGGAAGAAATTACCTGTGTTAGAAATCAGTTCTGTAAGTTAACATACGGAAAACTGCAGATAGAATTTCTTCTAACCAACACATAGATGAGAAGAATGAAAAAGCAGGAAATAACAGCAAAATAAATTGGCTCTGATTAGAGAAAAAAACAGGGAGGATCCCCGGGAAGAGGGCATGGCAAACCACTCCAGTATTCTTGCCCGGAGAATCCCCAAGGACAGAGCAGCCTGGTGAGCTGAGTCAGACACGACTGAAGTGACTGAGCATGCAAAGAAAAACCAAGGGCTCCCAGTTTCTATTCTATTGAAAATAAGTCCTTTTCCTTTCCAGTAAAGCTATTTCTATCTCTGCTGTCCATGTGGAAAGTTTAGGCACAGTGTCCCAGGCCCTTGGAGTGGGAGTGCTCCAGGGATAGTAGAGCAGGGGAATCAGGAGAGTTGTAAGAACTTGGGAGGAGGCTGTAGGCAATGCCAGGTGGAAGGGAGGTAGGGGTGAAGGAAGCCTGGGCACTTAGAAATCAAAGAAGTGGGCCATATCCTGCAGATCATAGTCTTCCCTTCTTCTTTCTGCTTACCGCTTCACCTTTGACCCTGAACCCTCACAGGAGTAGCAGTTTTGGAACTCTTTTATACATCAGACAGTGCATGGAGAGAAAGGGTGTTTCATATTAGAATTCATTGTCAAAGCCACATACCCAAAATTGAGGATTAAAATGGATTTGGCCACTAGGGCACCTACACAGAAATTCAGTCAGTTCAGCTCAGTTCAGTCGCTCAGTCGTGTCTGACTCTTTTCAACCCCATGGACTTCAGCACGCCAGGCCTCCCTGTCCAACACCAACTCCCGGAGCCTACTCAAACTCATGTCCATTGAGTTGGTGATGCCATCCAACTATCTCATCCTCTGTTGTCCCCTTCTCTTCACTCCTTCAATCTTTCCCAGCATCAGGGTCTTTTCAAAAGAGTCAGTTCTTCACATCAGGGGGCCAAATTATCGGAGTTTCAGCTTCAGCATCAGTCCTTCCAGTGAATATTCAGGACTGATTTCCTTTAGGATGGACTGGTTGGATCTCCGTGCTGTCCAAGGCACTCTCAAGATCTTCTCCAACACCACAATTCAAAAGCATCAATTCTTCTGTGCTCAGCTTTCTTTATAGTCCAACTCTCACATCCATACATGACTACTGGAAAAACCATAGCTTTGACTAGACGGACCTTTGTTCGAAAAGTAATGTCTCTGCTTTTTAATATGCTGTCTAGGTTGGTCATAACTTTTCTTCCAAGGAGCAAACATCTTTTAATTTTATGGCTGCAGTCACCATCTGCAGTGATTTTGTAACACAGAAGTTAGTTGAGGTGAAAAATCCCCAAGAAGGAAACAACTAAGGCTGAGCTAGCTTCCTGTAACACTTAACAGCTGGGCCTGACATTCATGGAGTGGCCTTGAAGCCTCTTTGTTACTATGGCTTTGTTGTGGTTTGGCGCATATATTATTTTAGTCAGGAGAAAGTTCCTTTCTATAAAAAGTAGAATATATAAGATATGAAACCTCAAAGTGTTGAAAATAAACCTCACTTGAAAGAAAAAAAGCAACCAGAAATTCCCAAGGCTGTATCCAAACATTAGCAGAAGATAACAGGAGCTGAGGAATCTTTTGATTCATGGTCACTTTAGAACACAACTCACTATTCAGAAGGTTGAGCTTAAAATTACAATTAGGGCTCTAATGAAATAGGCAGACGGTGAAGGGAAATGAATTTAAGATGGACTTTGAGAAAGAAGTAGTGAAGAGATACGAAAAATGTTACAAGTTTCTGAGAAGATAAAACATAAGAAATCAGTACAATTTGCAGAAATAAAAAGGGTCATTCATTGTCTTAGTCCATTCAGGCTGCCATAACAAAATGCTTCAGACTGGCTAGCTTATAAACAACAGAACTTTATTTCTCACCATTCCGGAGGTTGGGAAGTCCAAGATCAAGGTACTAAAATGGTTGTCTGGTTCATAGTTATGTCTTCTTATTTTGTTCTCACATAGTTGAGGTAGACGAGCCCTCTGGGGTCTCTCTCTATCTCCTTTTAAAATATTTATTTATCTGGCTGTGCCAGGTCTTAGTGGAAACGTGCAGGATCTTCGATCTTCCTTGCTGCATGTGGGATCTTTATTTATTTTTTTTTTTCATGTGGGATCTTTAGTTGCAGCATTTGAACTCTTAGTTGCATGTGGCATGTGGGGGTTTCGTTCCCTGACAGGGTTCAGACCCAGACATCCTGCACTGAGAGTCTGAGCCACTGGACCACTTTTATAAGACTAATTTCCTGTCATTCATAAGGGCTCTATCTTCAGGACCCAAGCACCTGCTGAGGCTCTCTCTCCTAATACCATCACATCAGGCATTGGGATTTCAATGTAGGAATTTTGGCGGGGGACACAAACATTAATACGTTAATGAGGCAAAAATCATTAAGGAGACTACGAGTATGAGCTCTGTCAAGTGCTAGGGAAAAAATTTAGACTTTGGAAAAATAGAGCAGTTGCTATAGAAAGTACTATAGAAAGTATAGAGAACCACAATGAGCTGAGTAAAACTTTTGAATATACTTAAGAGATCTGCAAAAGAAAAGGACAAATCTGTTGATTACAAAGAGAATGCCACTTGATATGACTTTGTTTGTGCTGTGGTACCAAAAGTGTGCCTGCCAGAAATTGTACCTTATGCTGATATTTATGTCAATGTCTTTTTTTTTTTTTTAATTTTGTTTATTTTTGGCTGCCCCGAGTCTTCGTTGCTGCACATGGGCTTTCTATTGTTACAGTAACTGGAGGGCTAACTCTCTAGTTGCTGTGCCCAGGCTTTTCATTGTGGAGGTTTCTCTTGCTTTGGAACATGAACTCTAGAGTGGGCATGCTCACTAGTTGTAGCACATGGGCCTAGTTGCCCTAAGGCATGTGGGATCTTCCTGGACCAGGAATTGAACCTGTGTCTTCTGCATTGGCAGGCAGATTCTTAACCACTGGACCATCAGGGAAGTCCCAATGTCAATGTCTTATTTCTCCAATGACTGTAGTGGTCTGAAGGATAGAGGGTTAATCTTATCCAAATATATTTTATAATCTCTCCCACCCTCAGCAACAGACTGATGCAATTACCAAGTTGTATACTATCAATATTTAATATTTATTAAATATTAAATGTGAATGAAAGATGTGAATGAAAGAAAAATAGGTAGAGGGTAGAGAGTTTTTGTTGTTTTTTTCTTAAAACAATCTGAAAAAAATTACTTGCTGTTATTAAGAACTACATAATGAGTTCTTTAGAACTGATTCAATAATCTTCCTTATTACTCACCCTGCTCCACCCTCTACATCACTACAGAATTGAAATCACTTTTTATTGTGTTTATTCCTTTAAAAGTCAAGTAAAATATAACAGAGGGAAAGGCTGGCAGGTTAGTTCATGTTGTGGTTTCTCTAAAAATTTAATCTTCTCTCTCCAGAAACCTCTACAAATGCTTTTGTTTCTAGATTAGTAACTACTGCTCTGATGGAGGCAAGTGAGAGGGTCCATGGGGAACTGGGATCCACTGGGAAAGAAAGACATTTGGGAAAGACTTGGCTTGCGTTTTGTCTGGAGGAGAAAGAAAAGAGGGCCATTGACCCAGACAACCATGTCTGAAAGCTGCCTTCTAGTGTTCATTTCTGAGAATACACCCTGAGGTACTAATTCTGTGGTTCTTTATCTCAAGGACTGTTTTTACTGATATTTTATTATTATGCACCAGATTTTAAGACGATTTGGTTACCAAAAGAAACACAATATGAAAAGAATTATGTTTTTAATCTGTTTAATTGTATATGTATAATACTGCCAAACCAAGACTTTGAATAAATATTTCTAAAAGAAACAATCCCAAACTGAACTGAGGTAATAGCAGTTAAAAAATAAAAATAATATGCAGGTTATCTTTTCCATCCTATTGTTAGTAAATGTTACCAGTAGTTTTTATTGCAGAGAGTACAAGGAGAAAAAAATCATTTATTGTGTATCACCAATGTGCCCAACTCTACAAATATTATCTTACATACATCTTAAAACAGTCCTTTTAGTTAAGTATTTTCCCCCTCTCTTTTATCTAGGTATAATTAACAATTAAAACTTGAGTTAAGTCAAATTGCCAACATCCGCTGGATCACTGAAAAAGCAAGAGAGTTCCAGAAAAACATCTATTTCTGCTTTATTGATTATGCCAATCCTTTGACTGTGTGGATCACAATAAACTGGAAAATTCTTCAGGAGATGGGAATACCAGACCACCTGACCTGCCTCTTGAGAAACTTGTATGTAGGTCAGGAAGCAACAGTTAGAATTGGACATGGAACAACAGACTGGTTCCAAATAGCAAAAGGAGTACATAGAGGTTATATATTGTCACTCTGCTTATTTAACTTATATGCGGAGTATATCATGAGAAACGCTGGGCTGGAGGAAGCACAGGCTGGAATCAAGATTGCCGGGAGAAATATCAATAACCTCAAATATGCAGATGACACCACCCTTATGGCAGAAAGTGAAGAAGAACTAAAGAGCCTCTTGATGAAAGTGAAAGAGGAGAGTGAAAAAGTTGGCTTAAAGCTCAACATTCAGAAAACGAAGATCATGGCATCTGGTCCCATCACTTCACGGCAAATAGATGGGGAAACAGTGGAAACAGTGGTTGACTTTATTTTGGGGGGCTCCAAAATCACTGCAGATGGTGACTGCAGCCATGAAGTTAAAAGACGCTTACTTCTTGGAAGGAAAGTTATGACCAATTTAGACAGCATATTAAAAAGCAGAGACATTACTTTGGCAACAAAGGTCCGTCTAGTCAAGGCTATGGTTTTTCCAGTGGTCATGTATGGATGTGAGATTTGGACTGTGAAGAAAGCTGAGTGGTGAAGAATTGATGCTTTTGAAGTGTGGTGTTGGAGAAGACTCTTGAGAGTCCCCTGGACTGCAAGGAGATCCAACCAGTCCATCCTAGAGGAGATCAGTCCTGGGTGTTCATTGGAAGGACTGATGTTGAAGCTCAAACTCCAGTACTTTGGCCACCTGATTCTAAGAGCTGACTCATTTGAAAAGACCTTGATTCTGGGAAAGATTGAAGGTGGGAGGAGAAGGGGATGACAGAGGATGAGATCATTAGATGTCATCACTGACTCAATGGACATGAGTTTGGGTAAACTCAAAAAAATGATGGTGATGGACAGGGAGGCCTGGCGTGCTACGGTTCATGGGGTTGCAAAGAGTTGGACACAACTGAGTGACTGAACTGAACACCATTTTACAGATGTAAAGTTGAGATGAAGTAAGTGGCTTTTATAATAGAGCAAGTTGGATAAAGAATTCACATCTGTCATACTCTCAGTTTATGCACTTTCATCTAAATGACAGTGCCTAGGAAACTTTTTGAATAGGGGAAGGTTTGCACCCCACCCTCCTTTACTGTTTTGTAAGCTGTTAGAAGGCCTTGAAGGCCCAAACAACTTCGTTTGGAAATCACTGCCTTAAAAGGACCCTCCAAACCTATTGCTCTGCAGGACCATTTCCTTAAAGCAAATTGTAGTTTTTAAACTTCCTTTTTTAGATTGGAAAGAAATGCATTTATTTAGAGAGAAACACACTCCACAGACAGGACCATCTCAGAAGACGAGAGGCCAAACAAACTGTGCTCTTGAGATCTGAACCAAAATATTAAGCATTCTAAGTTAAAAACACTAGAGTGGGGTTGTTCTTGAGTTTTACTAGAGCAAATACTTAAAATGTACAAGATATTTTAGTTATCATCTAACTGTAATACATTTCAACTAAAAGTAAACAGGCTTTACATTCAGTTCAGTCGGTCACTCAGTCCTGTCTGACTCTTTGTGACCCCGTGGACTGCAGAATGCCAGGCTTCCCTGTCTATCACCAACTCCCAGAGCTTACTCACACTCATGTCCATCGAGTTGGAAATGCCATTCAACCATTTCATCCTCTGTCATCCCCTTCTCCTCCCACCTCAGTCTTTCCCAGCATCAGGGTCTTTTTAAATGAGTGAGTTTTTCTCATCAGGAGGCCAAAGTATTGGAGTTTCAGCTTCAGCATCAGTCCTTCCAATGAATATTCAGGACTGATTTCCTTTAGGATGGACTGGTTGGATCTCCTTTCAGTCCAAGGGACTCTCACATTTACATTATGTTCATTTACATATATAATATTTACATTATGTTCATTTAAACTTTTAGCTATTCCTTATTACATCAGGAATTCAAATTCTTATATGGATTCAATAAAATAAGCTAAGCCCCCAAATATCCCAGTTTTGTGTCTAAATGGTGTTCATCACAATAGAAAAACACGCATACAATTAATTTCTTAAAGAAAAATATTAAAAAGTTCCTTGGTTCCTTATGTAATATATTTAATTACCTCTTTAAGTTGGACAAGTATTTTAATGCAAAATTCCCAAGTTTAGAATAAATATTTTAGGACACCAATATGATTCATTAATGAATCATTTATCAAAGAAAATAACTCATTGATTTGACACCTACCTATCCAGTTCCTGAGCTTTTGTTCTTAGCCAAGATTTTTTTTTTACTCCTAACAACAATTTTATAAAGTCTGTAATAATTGTATGCTATCCAAGCAAACTAGTGTTGCAAATAACCCTAAATTTTATGGAAATCAACACAATAAAGTTTGTGGTGCGGGTGCGCAGGCTTCTCATTGTGGTGGCTTCTCTTGTTGCAGAGCACAGGTTCTAGGGTACGTGGACTTCAGTAGTTGTGTCTCATGGACTTTAGAGCACAGGCTCAGTAGTTATAGCCCATGGGCTTAGTTGCCCCGTAGCATGTGTGATCTTACTAGGCCAGGGATGAAAGTCATGTCCTCTGTATTGGCAGGCAGATTCTTATCCACTGGACCACCAGGGAAGTCCAGGCATGTTAAGATCTTTAAATCCCAACTTTTCCCCTTTAGGAATCTGGCTTCAGGGCCACATGTCTTACCTATTTCTTGCCTGTGATTTGTTCTTATCAACCCAGAGTTAGGCTTCTTTTTTTTTTTTACTCCTAAGATGTGGTTTTATAAAGTTGACTTTTAAAATAATTTAATTTAATTTATAGAATGCTCAACATCAGACACAGTTATTCACACTGTCAGGTTGTCTTCTGGCTAATACTCCACAAATACATTCAGGCAAAATATTCAGGAATAAATTCTTCACACTTCATACATTTGTATTAATTGAAACTTCGTGAGGGCACTTTTGAAAATATGTGCATGTGTGTGTGTGTATATATACATATACGTCAATAACCTCAGACATGCAGATGATACCACCCTTATGGCAGAAAGTGAAGAGGAACTAAAAAGCCTCTTGATGAGAGTGAAAGTGGAGAGTGAAAAGGTTGGCTTAAAGCTCAACATTCAGAAAACGAAGATCATGGCATCTGGTCCCATCACTACATGGGAAATAGATGGAGAAACAGTGGAAACAGTGTCAGACTTTATTTTTCTGGGCTCCAAAATCACTGCAGATGGTGACTGCAGCCATGAAATTAAAAGACGCTTACTCCTTGGAAGGAAGGTTATGGCCAACCTAGATAGCATATTCAAAAGCAGAGACATCACTTTGCCAACAAGGTTCGCCTAGTCAAGGCTATGGTCTTTCCTGTGGTCATGTATGGATGTGAGAGTTGGACTGTGAAGAAGGCTGAGCGCCGAAGAATTGATGCTTTTGAACTGTGGTGTTGGAGAAGACTCTTGAGAGTCCCTTGGATTGCAAGGAGATCCAACCAGTCCATTCTGAAGGAGATCAGCCCTGGGATCTCTTTGGAAGGAATGATGCTAAAGCTGAAACTCCAGTATTTTGGCCACCTCATGCGAAGAGTTGACTCATTGGAGAAGACTCTGATGCTGGGAGGGATTGAGGGCAGGAGGAGAAGGGGACGACAGAGGATGAGATGGCTGGATGGCATCACTGACTCGATGAATGTGAGTCTGGGTGACCTCCGAGAGCTGGTGATGGATAGGGAGGCCTGGCGTGCTGCGGTTCATGGGGTCGCAAAGAGTTGGACACGACTGAGCGACTGATCTGATCTGATCTGATCTGATATATATATACACACACAGACATATAAAGATACAGATGTATCTGTATATATGTTTTTTTGTGTAATAAAGTTTTATTAAATTATAAAGGAGACAGAAAAAGCTTCTGACATAGGCATCAGAAGAGGGCAGAAAGAGTACCCCACTGCTAGTCTTCAGCTGGATCTTATACAGTCACTGCTGCTGCTAAGTCGCTTCAGTCGTGTCCGACTCTCTGCGACCCCATAGACGGCAGCCTACCAGGCTCCCCCATCCCTGGGACTCTCCAAGCAAGAACACTGGAGTGGGTTGCCATTTCCTTCTCTAATATATATGTGTTTTAATTGATTGACAAATGGGCAGTTGTTCTTGAAACCTTAAATACACACACATATGTATATATTTTTTCACACATTTATTTGTAACTTAGCAAGCTGTAATACATTTATAGCATTCTGCAATCTTTTTTTGAAGGGGAAAATTATATTATCTACATGTTAAAACAGATGTGCTTTCAGTTACACGTATTTAAATTTTAATATTTATTCAGTGCCTCCAGCTAGACTAGGATTCTTTATTTCAGATACTGTGCTCCCTAGCCTTTGATTTAGGCTTCCTTTGAATAGTGTGAAATTACACTATTATAAGCTTCCCAGGTGTCACTAATTGGTAAAGAACTTGCCTGTCAATGCAGGAGACATAAGAGACTCGGGTCCAATCCCCTGGTTCAGGAAAATCCCTAGGAGGAGGGTGTGGCAACCCACTCCAGTGTTCTGGCCTGGAGAATTCCATGGAGAAAGGAGCCTGGTGGGCTACAGTCCATAGGGTCGCAGAGTTGGACACGACAAAGCGATTTAGCATTCAGGCACACGCACACTATTATAATATATTTACAATTATTGAAAAGTTAGAAAAAAGTTAAATTCATTAAACCACATGTGGGGAGCAGTCTTGGGTTCATTTAATATGAAGATATGTCTTTATTTGGAGACAGATCTTTTGGGGAGTAGCTGATTAAATATGTCCTTTGTATGGTGTGCCCTCTTAAAGGCTATAGGCTTTTAGTGATAATATATCAAGTAATTAGTCATATATGTAGGCAATTTGGTAGATGATTCCTGCCATCAAATAGTTGCTGGCATTCCCAGAGGAAGGAAATGTACAGTCTTGTGAGTGAGTACAGGGTGACTTTAAATTAACAGCAGCGTAAGAGTTTTAATTTTTTCCGCAATGGCCATGTCTTTACCATGATCACATTTGTACTCCGTGGTCTGTTGGAAAGATGTGGTCTGCTTGGGGCTTTCATAGGTACCCAGCAAGGCAGTATTTATTCTTTGACCTGGGCAAGAGGACCCTGCACTATACAGGTCACCATATAATCACAAGCATGCTAAATTGCTAAGGCCTACAGTGTTCTTGGGGGAAGGCAATGGCACCCCACCCCAGTACTTTTGCTTGGAAAATCCCATGGACGGAGGATCCTGGTAGGCTCCAGTCCATGGGGTCGCTAAGAGTCGGACACGACTGAGTGACTTCACTTTCACTTTTCACTTTCATGCACTGGAGAAGGAAATGGCAACCCACTCCAGTATTCTTGCCTGGAGAATCCCAGGGACGGGGGAGCCTGGTGGGCTGCCATCTATGGGGTTGCACAGAGTCGGACACGACTGAGGCGACTTAGCAGCAGCAGCAGCAGCATAGAGGAGGGAAGATTTTTCTTTTCCTTCTAGTCCCTGGTGGCTCAGATGGTAAAGTGTCTGTCTACGATGCGAGACACCCGGGTTCGATCCCTGGGTTGGGAAGATCCCTTGGAGAAGGAAATGGCAATCCACTCCAGTACTATTGCCTGGAAAATCCCATGGACAGAGGAGCCTGGTAGGCTACACAGTCCATGGGGTCGCAAAGAGTTGGACACGACTGAGCGACTTCACATTCATTCACATTCTAGTCATCTGAGGTTCTCAGGCTGTGGCCCTGTAACTTAGACGAGACAGACTAAGAAGAGGAAAAGAGTTTAATAACATGTGCATTGTGCATACTCAAAGAAATGGTTAAAACTCAGTCTATATGATGTCTTAACCAAAGAACAATAAATTTTAGGTAAATGACAAGATGAAAAGATTTTTAGTTTCTAGGACAGCAGATTGTGGGAAGGCTAATGGAAGGTAAAGTGTGTTTATGGAGATTCCTCTGGTGCTGTTTCTGGAGCTGAAAAGCATCTAGAGTTGTCTCCAGTAATTAGCTTTTGCCCTTGCTGGTAGAGAGAAGAGGGGTGACACGTTAATGAATTTATGTCCTGCTTTTAGGTAAATAGGAGGACAGAAGAAAACCTTCCTTATATCTGCTTCTTCTCAGTTGTCTAAGGCAAAAAGCAGTCCTGATGCCAAAGTGACATATTTTAGGGTGGTACATTCTGCTACCTTTCAGGCCCCAGGAGATAAAAAAAAAAAACCCAGCATAAGAAAATACAACTGTGTCCAAATGCTGTGAAGTCTCCTCGGTTGTGTATGACCAACATCGGAGATGAATATTGCCTCAGAGAATGGAAAGGCTTTGAGTAAAAGAAGCACTTAAGTAGGAGAACATAACAAATTACTTTGTCAAATCCTTCCAGATATCATGAATGCAAGGGATTCTTACAAAGCACAGCTACATAACATTGTGGAGCACTGATTTCCTGCTTCTCTTCCTGTTTCAATGAGTGGTTCCAGAATTACTCATGATTTAGCTTATTAGCACACTATTCGCAACAGCTGTGGCTGAGAAACTCTTAGGAGTATCACACAATTCATATTCTTTATGAATGTCAAGACCTAATATACATGAAATATGCTAATGACTAAAATTGGCAACTGGATGGACTATGAACACTAAAATCATGTTAGTTTTATTTCCAGAATAATATTTAGTAAGATTTAATTATATTTTTCAAAATTCTAAAGTCTTAAATAAAAAGTCTAAATAATTTTGACTTAAAATCTTTATATTCTTTCATTATAACGTATTTTGCCTTTTGATTTTGGAAGATAATTATGAAACTTAGAAGAAAAGACAATATTGTAAAGTAATTAGCCTCTAATTAAAATAAATTTAAATTAAAAAAAGAAAAAATAACTTTTCAAAAGTGTGTGACAATAATTTTAAAAGTTTATACAGTAATTTAATTTACTCTTGGGGAAAATATATTACAATCTATACACTTAGTACACAATTATTACATTTTATATTTTTAATCACTTAGATCAGGGGTTGGCCTAAATGATTAAAACATTAAGGAATAGACAATAAATGGTATTTTAAACTTTGTGGGTCAGTCTCTAGGACAACTGCTCAACTCTGCTGTTAAAGTTCAAAAGCAACCACAAATAATACATAAATAAGTGGACATAGCTGTACTGCAATAAAACTTTATATTCAAAGACTGGTAAACCAGGTTTGGCCCATGGCTATTATTTGCTGACCCCTGATTTATATGATTACTGTCAACAAGACCTAAGTAATAACAAAGTATTAATTATAAATACATAATTAGTAATATTGCTTAAGTTAGGGCAAAAAAACTAATATTATGGAATAAAATAATTTATGTATTATGTGTCAATTGTATGACCCCTCCAGACATCAGCAGTCCATCAATAGAAGACTTAAACAGGTGCAATATTAAAGAGAGCAAAAAAAGACTGAGAAGGAGTAGGAAGTGAAGTAGGAGAAAACCAAGAGAATAAGTGTCCTGGAGGTCAAGAAAGCATGTCAGGAAGAAGAAACTGATTTTTTGGATTGATGGAGGGAAAAACCCAGTGAAATGGCTTTGAGGGATCTTGGAAGATGAGTCATTTACTCAGTGATTGTAGATAATTTATCCATGCTAGCATCATTATGTTTATCAATCATGTTGCTTTGCCTCCTGAGTTGGAAGCCTGATACTGTACACTGTATTAGGAATATACCCAATTTGTGCTAGTCTGGTGCTGGGGACCAGCCCCAGCTGATCCAGGGACTTCGAAGCGAGGATGGCATCGGTGGGGGTCAGGACACGATAGTTATAATTAGAGATATAAAGAATAATAGAACGAGGATAGCTCAGTAGGAAAATTCAGTATAGAAAAGAGGCTGAGTAGCTTGGTTTACACGGGGGACCAATAAAACTTCAAGACAAGAAGTTTGCACCACTTACGTAGGCCGCAGGCGTCTTTCCGTTCTCCCAAAGGAGAGGAGACACTGAGGCCTCCCCGGTCCGATCTTAGAAGCCCAGGCATAATTAGTAAGCACGCTGGGTTCCGCGCTCCAGATGGAGACTCAGCCAGAATTTGAGAGAGAGAGCGACATGGGGAGACCAGTCTTTCGAGGAACTGGTCCCAATTCTTTATTTTCCATGGTCTACTTTTATACACTGAGATGTTATACAAAAGTCACGTGGGGTCAGCAGCCCTGACTTTTATCAAAGTCAGGTGCTTCTTACAAATGTATACAGAGATCTTAGGGGTGTTACATCATCTTCTGGCCAGGGGGCCTGCTGACAATTTATGACCTTCTCCTTGTGATAGTGATCAGTCAACCAGGACATTTATTTCTCCAGGGGTGATTATTCTTAAAACAGACTCCACCAGATAAATTTACATTCCTATAGGGTGAGGGTGTAGTGGGTTTTAGTCAGGGAAAGAATTTACTTAGCCTAAGGTCTAACGTGATTAATATCAAAGGTTAATTCATTAATGTGTATAAGGGCAGGGGAAGTGGAGACTTAGCAGCAATCATTGGCTCAACAAATGAAAAACCCTTCACCAATACAATTTCTAATCAGCCCACTAATAGTTTCCTAACTTCTCTAAAGAACCTGTTTTTAGAAGCACATGTGGCCGGACAAGCCTGTCAGATGGGCTAGAGAACCTTCAGAGTTTGTAGGTTAACACTCCTGTCACGCCCAGGAATTTTTATTAGCTGAAGCTTTAAGTTAACTCTTTTTTCAGAGAGAGGTAGTGGGGGACAGCCCCCCCGTAAAGTCAGAGGTGAGAACACAAAGTAGAAAGTGGGCAGACTCCAGCTTTTTGGGAATAGATGCTCGAGAACCTCCAAGGGGCTCCTGAGGCTTGATCTTGCGCCCTTGCGTTATTGCCAAGCCTCCTTCCTCATGACCTTTGTCACGGGCGGAGCGCTAATCCAAAAACCGGATCCCAACGTCCTGGGGCAAATTCAAAAGTTTTGTGTATAAACAATGTTTTTGTCATAACAGCCATCAAATATCATGTTCCTGTATCCTCACTGTACCCCTCAAAACAAAGAAAACATCTGGGACTAGAACCACAAAGGTTTTCAAATAAGCTAAGTTTTTCAGCATTGAAATTGAGTCTTTTCACCAATCAAAGTATAGTATAGCTTGAAATAGGAAACAGCAATTAAGACTTTGCCCAAATCCATTCACCAGCATTTAGATTGGGCTAATCCTTCTCAGTTGGAAACACTATAGAAGAAAGTCCCACTGGGACTGACAATGAGATCCTTTCAGGCAGTTAAGAAAATTCAATTTACCTTTGCTGAACATTTGCACATCGTGCCACCTGCCTCTGGCAGCACAGAAGACCTAAACTTGACACCTTGGAGGATGTTGTAAGTGCACAAACAGGCTGACTTTGATACAGTGAATGGAACCAGGATGCACCTGCACTTCCAAATTTCTCAATTTCAGCTTGGCCCAAGTGTTCCTGTAAAAGTTCCTGTTCAGATTTCCCATCTGAAGGTTCACACCTATATGGACAGAACACGCTCCACACAGGTGCCTCCAAAACACACTACTTGTGCACCCTGAAGCTTAGGACTCAGTCTTTGCTTAAGGGGCCCAGGCAAGTATGTTTGGGCTTTCCTGGTGACTTAGATGGTAAAGAATCTTCCTGCAATGCAGGAGACGAGGGTTTGATCCCTGGGTTGGTAAGATTCCGAGAAGGGAATGGAAACCCATTCTAGTATTCTCACCTGGAAAATTCCATGGACATAGGAGCCTGGCTGGATAGTCCATGGGTTTGCAAAGAATCAGACGTGACTGAGTGACTCACACAACAGGACCTTCCCATTTCACAGAGGTTGTAGGACTTTGAGCTTAGCTAAGGGTGTCCGTTTGCACAATGCAACCTCTCAGATCCAACTGAGCACAGAGGCCACACCTCTGATGTCACTGCTTCAGAGGGCCTGTGTGTGGGTGCAGAAACCTATTTCTGAGTGGGCACCTTGACTCCGGAGAGCTCTCTCTAAAGGCATCTCTCGGGTAACTGGGCATTGGTTCCTCCTTCCTGTGAATAGCTCCCCTTTCTGTGAGGATTGAGTCAGTCCTGCTCCAAAGGTGCAAGAAACTTCCAGGCTGTGGATTTAGTCCCTGTGCTGCACAGAGCGGGCCCGGAAGAATCTGAGCCATGCAGGCAGTCACTCGCTAGGGCCGGGCTTACTGGTGCTTGCTTTCCTCGGTGGATGCACAATCACAGGAGGCCATAGGCAGTTCTCTGGAGGTCAGAAGTTGATGGTCCTGCCCAGTGGAGCGTTGGTATGGAGGTCTTTCAGTGCCAGACTCAGTCCTGTCCCTCACCCGTTCTGTCCTTTTTCTGAAACCACCATCTCCAGAGTTAGTTCCCCCAGAATATTTTCCAGACCCTGTGACCAGTTTTTTCATTTTCCCCTCCTGTGGCCAATAACTTCTACAGTGTCTACTGCCCAAATATCTCACTACCAGGAGGACCTTCACCACCAAGTGGTCATTTAGAACTCTTCTTCATTTGTGGAAATCCACTGACCTTTTTTCCACTTCTCTTTTCTAGTAGGCTCTCTCTCAGGCTTAAGACAGTGCAGGCCTCCCACCTGTAAAAAACGGGTCATCCATATGGCCCTTAAGACCATACACATTGAACTGACCCCCATGTTTTTTTAGACCTTTAACCCTTCAGTTTAGCTTCTCCTTTCCTCACGGTCCTTGATTACCAATGCATCTTAGGGCCAGAATTCATTCACCTTCATATTTAAAAGGTGAAGGTTGGTTGGCATTCTTTCCTCAGGCTGCCTTGCTGAAACATGTTTCAAAATCAGGCTTACCTTCTCCTGTGGTATTTAGGTTTAACAATTTTATCAAAGAATATTTTTCTCTTTGAGCTGCCCTGGCATCATGCACTTCTGAGCAAACAATTCATATCTTATTCTTAAAGCAAAGGAATAGGCTTGGCATTAGCTACAGTGGAAGACTACCTCAAAACCTGTCCTTTGTGAATGTTCCTCCTTGGACTTCAGTTGCTGCTGTGAGGAAGTCCACATAAACACAGACGGGGAACACTGAGGCTTTTGGCCAGCAGCCCAAGCTGAGCTTCCAGCTGGCATCTACCAACAGCTGTCAGCCTTGAGATGGAGGTCAGTTGGGCTTGCTTTCTTCTACACCTCTGGGAATAGTCATTTTCAAGGTATAGTGGTGAGTGAGGTTTGGGAAAAACATATTAGTTGGTATGTTGCAGTGGGATGGGAATGAATGGCAAGCATGAGTTGGCAGAAAGGGAAGAAAGTCAATGGGATACCCATGATGTAGGCTCCAGACAGCGAGAGGGGTAGGTGTTCCAAGATTTGTGGGGAACAGAGACCTATTATGATAAAGTGACAATAAGCACAAATATTGAACTGAGAAGTACTGGAAGGAATAAAAACCAGGTGACTAAAGTGCGGATTAAATAGAGACGTTTGGTGTCAGAAAAAATGAATGCTATCAGTTGTAGGTGATTGGTTTAGAAAGACACGTGTCATCTAGATGCTGTACTTGTATCTTGCCATCATACAAGAGAGTAAATAAAAGAATGGTAAACAACACCATTATTAAATTAAAAACAGAGCCTGGAATTCCCTGGTGGTCCAGTGGTTAGGACTCTGCACTTTCACTGCCGAGGGCCCAGTTCAATCCCTGGCCGGAGAACAAAGATCCTAAATGCCTCGAGGTGCAGCCAAAACAAAACAAACAAATGAAACTCTTTTATATTAAAAAGTGTGCTTTTCAAAAGTTTACATCATTCACCAAACAGATTCATTCACTCATGGGTAATTTTAATAATTTTAAATCTCCAGTATATGGTTTTTTAATATATATATATAATTTCATTTATCTGTTTATTTTTGCCTGGGCTAGGTCTTCCTTACTGCTTGCAGGCTTTTTCTAGTTGTGGCGAGTCGGGGCTACCCTCTAGTTGTGGTGCACAGGCTTCTCACTTCAGTGGCTTTTCTTGTTGTGGAGCACAGGCTCTAGGCTCTTGGCTTCAGTAGTTTACAGAGTGTGGGCTCAGTAGTTGCAGTTCCTGGGCTCCAGAGCACAGGCTCAGTAGATGTGGTGCATGGGCTAAGGTGCTCCATGGCATGTGGTCGCTTTCCAGATCAGGGATTGAACCCATGTCTCTTGCATTGGCAGGCGGATTCTTAATCCACTGAGCCACCAGGGAAGCCCTAAGTATACAGTCTGATATATCATTACCCAGAAATCACAAAGAAAAACACCTGGAAGTTTAAAGTAAAAGTGGCAGCAATGTTTAGGGGATAATTTGGATCATGTTCAAATAGAGCTCCGCAGATTTTTTATTGGACTTTCCTTCACCTATCTGAGAAAGAAACTAGTTAGATGGACATGAAACAAACCAAAAAACTTGAGCTTCATATAACTTTCACTGGCCCAAATAAATGCATTTAAGAAATTATTCTCAGCACTTTACCTCAATAAATTTTGGTTTATACAAAATACTTTTCTGAATGGCTCCAATGTAGCAGTTATTTCTGAGTATTTACTCTTAGAAATTAACAGAAATGAACAAACTTATTTTGTATGTTGTAGGATTATTGAAAACCATCTTGGCAAAAATGTATAACATAAAATAACATAAAAATGAGTGAGGTAATAATTTCACTATATATACATCAAAATATTGTGTTGTACACCTTAAACCAATACAATGTTATATGTTAACTATGTCTCAATAAAACTAGGGGAAAAATAGGGCTTTGAAGTATAGTTGAAAAAACCAGGAAGATACTGGAACTAAAAATCACAGAATTTTCGGAGCTAGGTGTTTAATCTGTCACAGGATAGGTTGAAAATATTGTAATATTAACCTCAATAAATCATATTCCAAGAATATGGGAGCTAATGGTAAACTGGACTACAAGGAGTTTCCTTACAGATTTTTACACCAATTAAAGAGCGTCAAAGAATTCTGTTTTTCTGGAAATAACAAAAAGTATCATGATGTGTTGAATTTCAATGGTGATTCTTGAAGGCATTTAGAATTTAAATGCACTGGGTCTTTAATGTATTTGTATGTATGGAGTTAATGAAGATCATCATCTCGCGCAAAGGAGACAGTAGGACTCCTCGAGTCCAGAATAGATACCTCGATACTGCACACATCGCGGGCTCTGACGTCGCGCCTCTGACGTCACACGTCACCTCTCTGGGTCCAGATAGCTATGAGGACGCGTGCGGTCCAGCCCCACGGGAGGCGCCTCCCACGGCTCCCTTCATGGCTGTCCCTCCCTTCTCTTCAGCTCACCTGGTCAGGGCTTCCCGGGCCTCAGGGTGCCGGAAATTAGGCCAAAGGAGTGCTTATTTCAGTGAAGCGGGAAGGAAGGAATTGGACAGAGGAACGTGACTGTACCACTCTAGGCCATGGAGGTTCACGTGGCACCAAGTGTCGGGGTAAGGCTCTCTCTGTGGCCGTTGACGGTCAAGTGATTCACCTTTAGGCACCTTTCGTGTACACGTCACGTGACGCACAGAACGCTGGGCCCCTGGGGAATGTTTCTGTAACAACGGTCTGGCGGTTGACACCTTCAGTGTCTGTACAATGGTCCACCCACTTTTTTTTAGCTGGAGTCATGATTTGTTCGCCCAGAGAATTGCTACTGTCATGGTGGTGGAGTCATATGTGCACTGCTTCTTTCACGCAGGCCTCTGGAGGCACCAGAAGGTGCTCACTTTTGGAGCTAGGGAAGTCGGGTCAGCTAGATTCCACCACTGTCCTTCACTCCTGTTGGGACTGTCAGCCCGGTGGAGTGAGTTGCCAGCTGAACTTTGCTACTCCTGCTAAGACTTTTTCTGCAGTGTTTCCCGCATGTGATCTTACCACCATCATCTGGTCAGTTTGGCCCACCTCTCAACTAAAGCCTAAACCCCCTTACACTCCCTTTTTTATTGGGCCCCCTTCTGGCTGATAAAAACAGGTAGGTCCTTCAAATCAGGTGAAAAAGCTGAATTCAAAATTATATTTGGAATATTTCAAGTGAAGTAAAAAATACTTCAGCAATGCAGACAATTTGTGTTGTGAGTGATGGTATTGTTGGTCTTGGTATGCCGTACAACAAATATTAATGTCTGAATATATGCTGTGATTTCTGATAACTATGCAGTCACAGTTACTGGTGAAAGCTATACACTTATGGACTTTTTGATCCTGCAGGGCAAAAAACATTTGGTAGAACAACACCTCAGTACCTCAGTTATCCACAAACATATATTTCTAGTCTTTTTCAGTGGTCTTCAGCCTTTATTTGAAAAATGTGAGAGAAAAGTGGATACCTGAGATAATTCACCATTGTTTGAAGACTCTTTGTTGGAACCAAAATTGATCTCAGAAATAGGATACCCTCTATTATCAAGAAGCTTTTGAAAAAAACGTCTCACTCCTCAGACTGCTGAAATGCCTTTCTGTGACCTGAAGGCTGTCAAATACATGGAGTGTTTCACATTCATACAGAAAAACCTAAAGGATGCATTTAACAAACCACTAGTGACTGCCTCAGAGACTGTGGAACCGAAGAAAAGCCATAGGTGAGTGCTGCTTCGAACATACCTCCGGAGCTCTTTCTGCATTATTGGTGGTGTCATCAGAGTGAAAGCAATGTTTAAATCAAATTAAAATCGATATTTGTAGTTGTAGGGGGAACTGCTCCATACTAGTGCCCCAGTGGCCTCGCACCTTGTTACTCTGTCAGCGTTACTCGGCATTCATTCTGGGGGTGGTAAGATTAGGAAGTCTTTTTGGAAGAAAGACAGATGGAGTACATGAGACAGGTTAAGGGCTATAATAAGACTGTCTAGGATCTGGTAGTGCATGCTCTTGCCTATGTGGTGGACAAGAAGGAGAAGTAAGGTTCTTCCCACTGTCACATTTAAAAACAGACTGTATAGGTTGGCTTAAGTGATCTGAGAAAACTCCTTGGGATCTGATCAGATAGTGTATGCTTATTAGTGAATATTTGGAGGCTTACAGAGGTAGGATTGAAGCCAGTTTCCTGAATGGTATCTTAGCTGTTTGTTGAAATTGACCAGACAGCTTCATAAATCTGAAAGTAAGTACAAACCTGTGCTTTCTGTGTGGAGCTGCTCGCATCATACCCTCTGGCCTGTCCTTCCCTCCCTCTTACCTTGACCTGTACAGCTTTAAGAAACTTCCATCCTGCTACTGCTGACCTCCTCTGCTCTGCCCTGAACTCCCTGAAGAAATGACTTGGTCTCTGGGCAGCTGTTGTAATCCCTGAAGTATCTGTGTTCAACTCCTCAGTCTTTGTTTCTCCAAACAGTGTCTGAATGGAGTTTGGGCCAAACCAGTGAGTGAAGGCTCTGAGCCAAGTTAAATGTTACCATTGTAAAGATGTATAATCTAAATGATATGTTACTTTTTTGTATTATGAATGCTTATAAAGTGTTAGGCAAAAAGTTTTTTTGATGTCCAACGTGTTCCCCGTGTAAATCGTGTCTGCTGGTTGACAAATCAAAAGTTTCTGATTTGATGTCTTTATGGCAGTGTTAGCAGATGCTTGCCAGCAGGTGTGACTAATAAACATGGACAAAATTTAGAGCTTTCTTGGGAAAAAAAATTTGGGGGCAATGCAATGGCACCCCACCCCAGTACTTTTGCCTGGAAAATCCCATGGACGGAGGATCCTGGTAGGCTCCCAGGATCCTACCCAAGCAAGCATGCATTATTAAATGGAAACGGTATTTCCAGAAAAGAAGCAAGATTTGCTGTATTCTTTTCTATTACTGCTGTAACAAAATATCACAAACTTAGTGACTTAAAACAATCTTGTCTTAACAGTTCTGAAAGCTAGAAGTCCAAAATGGGGTTCAGTAGACTGAAATAAAGGTGTTAGCACAGTTGCCGTCTGTGTAGAGGGTCTAAGGAAGAATCAGGTTCCTTGTGTTTTCCATTTTCTGGCGGGTTTCCCTAGTCCTTGGCTCACGACCCCTTCCTCAATCATTTCAGCCTCTTGCTTCCATCATTACCTCTCCTGCTTCCTCTTCTAGTCACATCTCCCTCGGGGCTCCTTCTAAAAGGATACCTGTGATTACATTTAGGCCCAGGTGGATAATCCTCACTTCAAGATCCCTAACCAAATCTCATCTGCAAAATCCCTTTTACCACATAAATTAACATTCACAAATTCCAGGGATTAGGACTTGGAAATCTCTGGAGGCTGTTATTCAACCTATCACACTGGGCATCAATGGAATCTTGTAGGCAGGTAATTCCTGTGAAGATGTGGCTATCTCAGATGCGGGGGCTGTGCTGTCACCTTAGGCTTCTTGGGGGCCTGGGTACACTACATCGCCTAAGGATGCCTAAGCCTCATGGATATGCCAGCTAAGTTAAGGTCAGTGGGGTTGTGTAGGAAAGAGTTAACATAGCAGATCTGAGCCTGCTTATCCTTAGGAAGTCCTGCTTACAAGGTTGGCCTTTTGCTGGTGTCTGAGATATGATTGGGGAGGGTTCCCACCATCCACAGAGCTGATGAGTGGCTCACTGTACCTAAAATCTTTGTACAACCAGTGTGGATTATGCTGAATACCTGCTTTCCTCCTGGGAGTCTGGAATTTGGGTATGTGTTAGGTAGAAGGTGCCTAATGACCAGTGGCCACCCCCTTCCCTGGCCCAGTAAAGTCTTGGGTTCTAATATTCTTGCTCCATGTGCCTTTTCTGTCTGCTGACTTTGTTTTGTATAATTTCATAGTAATAAATCTTAGCTGTGAGTACAACTATATGCTGAACATTGTCATTCCTCCCAATTAAGTCATCAAACCTTGGAGGAGAGTCATCTCGAGGACCTCTAACTCAGTTGGTGTCAGAAATAGGATTTGCTAGCCCAACTCTGACTCACTGAAGTATGGCAAAAACTATTTGAGAAAAGTAAAGGTGAAAGAGTGAGGGATAATACAACTTTAGTACTAGGTTGGCTCTTGAGTCATGCATGGGATGAAACAGCAGTATTTTTTTAGAGGTAGAAGCTACCTATGGAATTTGAAAATGATAGATCCAACTCTAGAAGAGCTGGCTTGCTGAAGCTCCTGGCTATTTTGGGTTGTGCTGGCTAAAGTGAGGGCAGAAAGTGCAGCCTGTATTAAAAAGTGTGAAAGTGCAGCAGTGGGGAAAGGTGATGCCTTTTTGTATTTTGTTCTTCCCTTCATGTGGGAGGAGAAAGGGCCCCTAAATTCCCAAAGGTGAGTTTGGATGACCCAGAAATATTACAGATTCATATGGCTCTTTTTTCCAAGTAGAAGGAACAAATGTTAGCTCAGTTCCCATGGCTAGAGCAA
The DNA here is from genome assembly GCA_935064755.1 of Tragelaphus eurycerus. Taxonomy (NCBI): domain Eukaryota; kingdom Metazoa; phylum Chordata; class Mammalia; order Artiodactyla; family Bovidae; genus Tragelaphus; species Tragelaphus eurycerus. The sequence continues at coordinate 11,811,458 of CAKXYN010000015.1, read as the reverse complement.
AGTGAACCAGAGAGGGAAAAGGGACAAAACCACTCCAGCCGTTTCTTCAGCTTAGTTACCATCACTGTTAACAGTAGTCCTGCCCCTCCTCTGCTCTCCAATTCTAGCTGAGAGTCTTCCTTGGTAGTGCAAATGTTAACCCTGTAAATGTTAGATTTACTGGTAGAGGGTTGAGTAAATTTCTATTTAAAGATGGGTGGGGGGCGTTTAAATCGCTTTATATTTTGTGGCTATTGCATCTGGATGTAAGATAAAAATCAATGGAAAAAGTTATATGTTTACATGCTTGGGGCTTCCCAGGTGGCGCTAGTGGTAAAGACACCCCCCCATCACCCTCCACACCCCCCCGCCCCCCGGCCTATGGAGGATACTTAAGAGATGTGGGTTTGATCGCTGGCTTGGGAAGATCACCTGGAGAAGGAAATAGCAACTAACTCCAGAAAATTCCATGGACAGAGGAGACTGACCCAGTCCATAGGGTCACAGAGTCAGACATGACTGAAGCAACTTAGCACACATGCATGTTATATGCTTGTAATTTCACAAATACTAGATGGATCATCCCAGTCAGAGAAAGCTGCAAAGAAAAAGTGTTAGTGGGACACACAAATAAATAATTGCCTTTTGCCGCTGGTAGGTGGATTGAATTTTTTTCCTTTTGAGTACTGAAAATAAAATCAGTCTCTGTAACTAATGATATTTATTATACATTTTGCTTACGGTAGCTTCTGGAAAAAAAGGAAACAACATGAAGAGAGAGGCACTCTTCAGATTGAAATACACTTTTGGAGTTTTACAAAGTGGATTTGAGTAGCTAATGAGTGTTTGTAAAATCAGATGTCTGACCCATTACAGCTGATGATTTTCCAGCCTGATGGGCATTTTTGGATGGGTCTTGTGGACTCTAAAGCTGACAAGATAAAAAGGGTGTCAGAAGCCTCACTTGTCAGTTGGACTTGGAACAGGCTATCTGGCCTTGAGGTATCTGGGCTTTGAATATGCTGCTGAAGAAAAGCTGCTGTCTTTTTTGGAATTCTGATGCTTAATTGCCTACACCTGACTCTAAGCTGAAACCTGGTCTGGGCTATTTCACCCTCAGTAACTGTGACAAACTAAAAGCTGACAAAGTTTTGCTCAGAAAAGAAAATTCAGATCTGGAATAGTTACACATTTAGGACACTTCTCTGTAGACTAAATTGTGGGAACATCATGGATGCTTGCTAGACCATTTCTGTCCATAGAAAAGAGCTTATTTCTGATGGGGCCATCTGAAATTGAGCTGCTGATCAGCTCTATATTTCTGATACAGAGACTCAATGCATTCTTAACATGATTCCTGCAAAAGCTACAAGTTGGGGAAGGGCATATCATAGGGAGTGTGACACCTCCACCCACTACTAAAGGTCAGACTGTGGACCCCATTTCAGGCTGTCTCACTGCTGTTGACTTGTGTTCAGCTTTCTAAATTAGTTGCAGTTTGCAATGGCAGTCTGATAGCCTGACTCTACTTCTCTCATCTTTCTCCTGGTAAGGAGAAAGGCAGTTTGAGTATTTAAAGCAGCTGTCCCCAGAAAGGGATTGACCTTTTCTAGACTGCTCCCTGGATAAATGATTAGGACAAAAGAAATGTGAAAGTCACTCAGTTGTGTCCAGCTCTTTGTGAACTCATGGACTAAACAGTCCATGGAATTCTCCAGGCCAGAATACTGGAGTGGGTAGCCTTTCCCTTCTCCAGGGGATCTTCCCAACCCAGGGATTAGACCCAGGTCTCCTGCATTGCAGGCAGACTCTTCACCAGCTGAGCCGTAAAGGAAGCCCAAGAATACTGGAGTGGGTAGCCTATCCCTTTGCCAGCAGATCTTCCTAACCAAGGAATCCAACCAGGGTCTTGTGCATCGCAGGCAGATTCTTTACCAATTGACCCACCAGGGAAGCCCATTATACTTTTTAAAAATTCGGGGCTTCAATTCCAAATTTGGAATATGTTGTGCCTTTCTGGTTAAGTTATACAAAAATGTTTTCTATGAAAATGCTTCTATACCTCTTGCATACAACTGTTCCAGACAAATGGTCTAGCTGAGAGTAGGGGAGACTTGAAAAAAGGTTGTTACTCTTGCTGAATAGGACACAATTGATTTTGTAATGATGGAGGGAAAAGTAAAAGCCCAGGCCCTGGGATCAGGGGAGAAGGAAGGGTATTAATGATCTTTGCTTTTCAGAGCTGTTCCTGGAAGTCTTGCCCTCTTCCTAAAGGAATAATTATGTGCTTTTTCAAATATGAACTCTGAATTAAACTGGTAGCTGAGCCTAGGCACTGAACATGAGATGCAGGGGGTGACCCCAATGCCAGCAGTTTCCTTCAGAACACCCATAGATGTTATCCACACTTGTGAAGCTGTTGAACTGATAATTATAGACAAGTAAAACTAGGACTGCCTCAGGCCGTCCCTCTGAAACCAAGGACTGAACTGCATCATTTGAACTGGACTGAGAACCCAGAGTGGGAGGTCTTACAGTACAAGGCCACACGGGTGCCCTGATAACCTGTGCTGCCTAACTAATGTATGTCTTGCTCGGCATGCCCCAATATTTGTGAACTCCTTGTTTCTCTGGTTACTACGTGCGATCTCTGGGGTTGTGCATGTCTCTGTGTCCTATCACACTCCCTCAGCTCTGGAAGGATTTCAGGTCAGCTTCAACTTACTTGCACTAGGGAAAAAAAAAAGGTTAATTAGAAACTTAGAAACTTAAGGATGAAGTCATCTGGCTTTTTTATGTAGGTCTGTGTAGCTAATGGGACCTGTTTTAACTGGCTAAGTAAAGAACCTCTAAGGGCGTAACTGAGATCAGTATGGCAGATTGCCCTCACCCTGTTGCAGGAGGTCCTACTGATAATTTTACTATAAAGATGCCTTGGCCAAGGGCAAGTCATCTGGAAAGTCCTGCTTATAAGGATATGTTTTGGGGAGGATTCCCACCATTTACAGAACTGATAAGAGTGGCTCATTGTACTTAAACTGTTTGTAAACCAGTGTGGTTTATGCTGAGTACCTGCCTTCCTCCTGGGAGTCTGGAATTTTGGTATGTGTTAGGCAGAAGGTGCCTACATGACCAGGTCCCAATAACAGCCTTGGACACCATCTCTAACAAGCTTCCTCAGTAGGCAATATTCCACCTATATTGGCACAACCTGTCGATGGGAAATTAAGTGTGTCCTGTGCGACTCTACTGGGAGAGGACTCTTGGAAGCTTGTGTCTGGTTTTCTGTAGGCTTTGCACCATGCACTTTTTCCATTTGCTGACTTGGTTTTATATCCTTTCACTGCAATAAATCTTAGCTGTGAGTACAACTATGTGCTGAATGTTGTCAGTCTGCCTAGTGCATCACTGAACCCTGGGTGTGGTCTTGGGGGCCCCCTACACAGGAGTGTAATGGAATGGCACAGCTGTGCGGCTCTAAAGAAAGCTGTGTAAAACTATGCATGGAAAAGGGAACTCTGCCCATTGGGCATAATTGTAAGGAGGGATCTAAAAATGCCTCCCAAAATATGCCTTGTTAGATTTTCATTGACTCATTGCATTGGGCTATGGGCTAGCAGTGTAGTCTGGTACCTGGCAACAGGAAAATTGGATAATCAAGTCTCAGCTCAGAGGGGCCAAACATGGCATAAGATTGCAGAAGACTCATGCCCTCTGTTTGTGAACCATATAAATGCCTGTGGAAAAGGACTTTTAGAGGATGAACATCAATGGAAACAAGCTGATTTGACCTGAGCTTCCCAGGTAAGGACCAGGGCCACCCAAATGCACTATTGTGCAGGGCATAACAATTCATCTGCAAGTTAGAACTGGACCTAAAAATAAGCTCCAGTGATTCCAGCATGTGAGACCAAGGAAGCCTGGCACACAAAGCACCCAAACTGCTAACAACACAGTCAAGTAGCAAAGGGAACTTGGGATGCAGTCTGGGACACTGGACCAGGTTGGTCTTGGCAAACAGACTGTGTAATTAACTCATTCACTCTTTTTCTTCCATGTCTTCCCTCTGGGACTATGGGCTACTGGAATTTGTGAGTATCAAAGATAAGCCAGGAGATGGGAGAGTCTAACTTGATGTTCTTTTGCTGCCCAGCTAAGCTTGCTAGATTTGGGCCATTACAGATAATGATGATAATGATCATGGATCTGGGATGACAACTCTTCAGTGCTCCTAGTGTTGTCCATTTATCAGAGGACCATAGATTTTCTAGATGGTAGAAGTTGTACAAGGAAGACTCTACTGAGCCACCTTGGAACAAGTCTGGGTGTGTGGTGTGAGTAAGATATGGGGAGGACTGGTAAAAGGGTGACATGATTTCTACAGGGACTGATACCAAGCACGGGACAACCTTAACTGCTGGGGAGGGTCCATTCATCTCTCTCAGCTTCGGTCTGCAGAGCAGCATCTGGCCAATTTTTAGTGCAGACTGACAGCTCCAACTTGACCGTTGACCGAAAGGGAATCTTAATCTAAGAACTCTCAGATAACTTACCAGCAGCTGCTGACTCCAGAAGTTAACAGCTACCACTCCAGACAATAGAATAAGATCAACTTTCTGGAACCCAATCCAATTTCCTTTTACCTATTCACAGTCCTAGTCATAGAGTATAGCAACTGCTCTAAGTTTAACTGATTGTAGTATCTCTGTTGCCTAGGACAGATTAAAAGGATTTGTATAATTAGGATATCTGATTGGGTGGCCTCTGTTTCTACAGAGAGTTCTTGACTGGTGATGTGAAAGTTAGGGGGTGAAGTTGCAGGGAAACTGCTCTGTGCAGATGTATTTGCAAACATCCATATAGGCTTCATGGACAAGGCTTAACCTCAGGAGATCTAAGTCTTGGTAAAATGCCCCATACTCCTCTCAGAATGTGAGAGAATGGGAGGCTTGGAAGGAGAAGGCTTGCTATCAAGGCCATTTTCCACCCTCTTTATTATCCCTCCTGGAGGCTGTTACGAGACATTTTCTTACTGCCTCCCAGGTTCAGGTAAAATGTAAGGGCTTCTGCCTTGAAATGCCCCTCTTCCCCACACTTGAGGGTACAGCTCCATGGTATAAAATTGCTTAGCATGAAATACTCAAAACTGCTTAGTATAAATCTGGTTACTCAGAACCAGAGCTCCTTATCACCCGTGTTGAATTGTTACTGAACCTCTTTTGCTTTAGTGCGATCTGGTGGGCCAGAGGACATAGGGAGCTGGCACTTTTGTGGGTCTTGCTGTTGTTGCTGGCTATGGAAATAATAAACTGTCTGACCTAAAAAGGACTGTTTCATTACCAGCTGAATGTCTCAGCCTTGCATGGCAGCAAGGACAAAGTCTCTGCACCCACCCTTGGTCCATACGTGTGGATTCCTCCCCTTCTTTTCCACCCAATTCAGTTTAAATATTAGTTAAACTTGAATAACTATGTTAGAAAGGTGATCAGAACTAGTTTTTTTAAATCATTACAAAATTTTTGTGTTTGGAAGTAAGTTGTGCTCATGATGATTCTGTAACAGACATTAATTCTAGGCTTGAACTGTTGAGTCCAGAACCTCTGGTTCCTGTCTGGAGAGTAATCTGCTACATCTTAGTGTTTTGTTTTCCATTTTTGGCAGTGTGTGAAATTTTTGTTGTTTTTTTTAATCTTGTTTTTTGGTTATTATTTTTTAAATTCATTAAAAAGTGAACAGCTTTTGGGGGAGGGGGAGGACAGACTGATTCCACATTCTATTTCCTAGGTCTAGTCTAGAAAACATTGTCCCCACCTGGTGCTCTATAGGAATTACAAATGCTTCATTTAATAACATATATTTCTTTTAATGGGAAATAGATGGGGAAACAGTGGAAACAGTGTCAGACTTTATTTTTCTGGGCTCCAAAATCACTGCACATGGTGACTGCAGCCATGAAATTAAAAGACGCCTACTCCTTGGAAGGAAAGTTATGACCAACCTAGATAGCATATTCAAAAGCAGAGACATCACTTTGCCAACAAAGGTTCGCCTAGTCAAGGCTATGGTCTTTCCTGTGGTCATGTATGGATGTGAGAGCTGGACTGTGAAGAAGGCTGAGCACCGAAGAATTGATGCTTTTGAACTGTGGTGTTGGAGAAGACTCCTGAGAGTCCCTTGGACTGCAAGGAGATCCAACCAGTCCATTCTGAAGGAGATCAGCCCTGGGATTTCTTTGGAAGGAATGATGCTAAAGCTGAAACTCCAGTATTTTGGCCACCTCATGCGAAGAGTTGACTCACTGGAGAAGACTCTGCTGCTGGGAGGGATTGGGGGCAGGAGGAGAAGGGGACGACAGAGGATGAGATGGCTGGATGGCATCACTGACTCGATGGATGTGAGTCTGAGTGACCTCTGAGAGCTGGTGATGGATAGGGAGGCCTGGCGCGCTGTGATTCATGGGGTCGCAAAGAGTCGGACATGACTGAGCGACTGATCTGATCTGATCTGATCTGATTTCTTTTAAAAATTTGCCTTTTCTCTTCCACCCCCAAATAGGTCTAGTATTTGATGAAAGTCATGAAAATAGGTGGAACCTAACTCGCCCCTCTTCTGAAGGATGCAGTGAGTGCATATCTGACTAGGACTTTTCAGTTAATTTCTTTGTCATTTCCTCATTTCTTTAAAGTTAATTTCTAACTCCTTTTATTGATAATGACGAAAAAAAATACTACACCTTTTGAAATACAACAAATGAATTGCGTTCATAATTTTAAAAGGTTTTTCATTATTAAGGAAAATTAGATGTAGCAACCAATCCATATTTCCCATATATACTTATATTATCATTATCTCCAATTGCTAAAGAAGGAAACTGAGGTGTATGGAAGCTCTGTGTGATCACATTTTCATGACTCATAATGGCAGAACTGGGACTTGAACTCAGGTCTGTCTGACATCAAGTCATTCCCTTAACCAGTCTGGTCTACTACAGGAAATTACAAAATGAACTTTAATGGAGCTCATAATTTGACAAGGAATTAGAGGCTTAACTATGAAGGTGGGCCTCCTTTTGATTTATACTGGCAGTTATGGCCTAGAGCAGGCTTATAGTAGGGGCTCAAAAACTATGTGTTGAAAATAAATGATAGGCATTAGTAACAGTGTTCTGAGGAGCTGGTACATTCACCTCTGAGTGGAGTGGATGTATCATAATGTAGAGGCAGCAGGGAAATCCAGAACAGAGGCTCAGGAGAAGCAGGGCACCAAGGTCAGAGAGGGAAATCCTAGAAATAATCTCCTGCAGATGTGTTGACACAGGATGGGTCCCTGTGAAGATTTAAATGCCTTTCCTATCTTTTAAAAACATTTTTAGGTCTGAGAACTTAAGATCAGTCTATAGGTAGCCCTATTTTAGTCAGCCTGAGCACTTACCATTTCTCTCCCTCCAGCTTCTATGTCTGCGTTGATGCTCTGCCTGAATGTCTGTTTTCTGCTTTCTAATCTCTTACAGTTCTTCTATCCTGCAGTCCAGAAACATAAAGTTTCTATTTCTTAAAAGGGAAATAAATCACTTTCAAAAATAAAAATAGTAACAGATTCTACTTTCTCCCACATGCTGTCTTTAGAGGCAAACAGACCTGGATTCAGTCCTAGATTTTGCCTGCTTCCTGTCTGGAATCTTGCCTTGGTTACTTATCCTCCTCAAGACTCCTTAACTCTCCTGAAAAATGGGTATTTTTTTTTTTTTTTAAGTCTAACAGGGTAAAAAGTTATATGAAATTAAATCATGCATATTGGGACTTCCTTGGCCATCCAGTAAAGACACTCAGCTTCCACTGCAAAGGGTATGGGTCAGGGAACTAAGATCCTGTAAGCTGTGAAGTATGGCAAAACAAAACAAGACAAAACAAAAAGTAATAAATATTGTAAAAATGGATCTAGATGTTTGAGTTTTAGTGATTGGTATTTGTTCACTCCTTTTGCTTACCTTTTCTAATTTGTCTACCTGGCAACAAGGTTCCAAAATATCTCAACTAGCAATATAACTGAACTGTTACCCACAAAGGGGAAATCAGAAGTAAGTATCAAGGACAGCTAAGGACTGTAGAAGAAGCTTAATAATTAGTGACCTAGAAAATCCTGTCTAAAATCTGCCATCTAGTGTGGACTTTATAAAATTACACATTGGGCACATTAATGGTATGATTACCACTAAGGTGTCCCTCAATGGACAGACACTAAGTAGAAATTTTAAATTACCAAACAGAATGATCGAAAGTAGCATTAAATTTGATTTCCCGGAGAAGGAAATGGCAACCCACTCCAGTATTCTTGCCTGGAGAATCCCACGGATGGAGGAGCCTGGCGGGCTACACTCCATGGAGCCACAAAGAGTCGGACACGACTGAGCAACTTCACTTTAAGGATATAGAAAACTTCAACAACATTAACCATAAGGTAGAATTTATGTATCTGATAAGAGAAGACTCCCTTTTGTCAATGCAAAAGGATCAATCACAAAAATTGACAATAAATACATTTAGGTGAATCAGATCAGATCAGTCGCTCAGTCGTGTCCGACTCTTTGCGACCCCATGAACCGCAGCACGCCAGGCCTCCCTGTCCATCACCAGCTCCCGGAGGTCACTCAGACTCGCATCCATCGAGTCAGTGATGCCATCCAGCCATCTCATCCTCTGTCGTCCCCTTCTCCTCCTGCCCTCAATCCCTCCCAGCATCAGAGTCTTCTCCAATGAGTCAACTCTTCGCATGAGGTGGCCAAAATATTGGAGTTTCAGCTTTAGCATCATTCCTTCTAAAGAAATTCCAGGATTGATCTCCTTCAGAATGGACTGGTTGGATCTCCTTGCAGTCCAAGGGACTCTCAAGAGTCTTCTCCAACACCACAGTTCAAAAGCATCAATTCTTCGGCGCTCAGCCTTCTTCACAGTCCAACTCTCACATCCATACATGACCACAGGAAAGACCATAGCCTTGACTAGGCGAACCTTTGTTGGTAAAGTAATGTCTCTGCTTTTGAATATGCTATCTAGGTTGGTCATAACTTTCCTTCCAAGGAGTAAGCGTCTTTTAATTTCATGGCTGCAGTCACCATCTGCAGTGATTTCGGAGCCCAGAAAAACAAAGTCTGACACTGTTTCCACTGTTTCCCCATCTATTTCCCATGCAGTGATGGGACCAGATGCCATGATCTTCGTTTTCTGAATGTTGAGCTTTAAGCCAACCTTTTCACTCTCCACTTTCACTTTCATCAAGAGGCTTTTTAGCCCCTCCTCACTTTCTGCCATAAGAGTGGTGTCATCTGCATATCTGAGGTTATTGATATTTCTCCCAGCAATCTTGATTCCAACTTCCGTTTCTTCCAGTCCAGCATTTCTCATGATGTACTCTGCATATAAGTTAAATAAACATGGTGACAATATGCAGCCTTGACGTACTCCTTTTCCTATTTGGAACCAGTCTGTTGTTCCATGACCAGTTCTAACTGTTGCTTCCTGACCTGCATACAGATTTCTTAAGAGGCAGATCAGGTGGTCTGGTATTCCCATCTCTTTCAGAATTTTCCATAGTTTATTGTGATCCACACAGTCAAAGGCTTTGGCATAGTCAATAAAGCAGAAATAGATGTTTTTCTGGAACTCTCTTGCTTTTTCCATGATCCAGCGGATGTTGGCAATTTGATCTCTGGTTCCTCTGCCTTTTCTAAAACCAGCTTGAACATCAGGAAGTTCACGGTTCACATATTGCTGAAGCCTGGCTTGGAGAATTTTGAGCATTACTTTACTAGCGTGTGAGATGAGTGCAATAGAAAACACTAATAAATTCTGAAGTAAGAAAGAAGGTCAAACTCTAATTATCATGCAATAAAACTAGAAATTAACTGTAAAAAAAAAAAATTTGATTTCCCATTTGGTTTTAATCATAGCTAGATACATAGAGAGGTAAAGAGATAGATAAATGCTAGATAGATAAAAAGATATTGATAAGTAAAACAGAGCTTTTGCTCAGCACGCTAAGGTGGTATTGGAAACCTTTAAATATCAGATCAGATCAGTCGCTCAGTCGTGTCCAACTCTTTGTGACCCAGGAATCGCAGCACGCCAGGCCTCCCTGTCTATCACCAACTTCCGGAGTTTACCGAGACTAAATATAAGAGCTATCTAATAATGGATTTATATAATTGGCAATAAAAACAAAGAAACATATTCCCCTTGTTTATCCTTACTGTTGGTAGATGTCATTCCTGATAGGAGAGAGTAAGCAAGTATCATTTGTTGGGCACAATCTCTGTGCTGGCTCTTAACCTACTTTGGTGGTATTAGTTGCTAAGTCATGTTCAACTCTTGCGACCCCATGGACTGTAGCCTGCCAGGCTCCTCTGTCCGTGGAATTCTCCAGGCAAGAATAGTGGAGTAGGTTGCTATTTCCTTCTCCAGGGGATCTTCCCAGGAATCTGACCCAGGAATCAAACTCCTGCATTGCAGGCAGATTCTTTACTGACTGAACTATGGAACCTACTTTAATCTCATTTAAATCTTATCTTTTGCTCTTTGAGTTAAAATATCACAGGCTTCCCAGGTGGCTTGGTGGTAAAGAACTGATGCAGGAGACACTGGTTAGATCCTGAGTGGGGAAGAGAAGGAAATGGCAACCCACTCCAGTAGTCTTGCCTAGAAAACCCATGGACAGAGGAGCCTCGCAGGCTGTAGTCCATAGGGTGGCAAAGAGTCGGACATGACTTAGTGACTAAAACAGTGACATTTACCAACCTCATTTTGTATATAAAAGATGAAGGAATTGACTTTCTATCACAGCTGGTTAGTAAAGGCACCCAGATTTGTACCCATGTCTGTCAGCTGCAAAGCTCATGCTTTTTCATCTCCATTCTGCCTTTTATAATTTGAGAGATGCTGGAAATCGTGTACCAGCATCTATGCTGGTATTAATACACTATGTAGTATTAATCCCCTCTTCCATTTCTGATATTGGTAATTGATATGTCTTCTCTCTCTTTTTCTTGGTCGAACTGTGCCATATGAGGGATCTTAATTCACTGACCAGGGATGAAAGCCAGGGCCCCTTCAGTGGAAGCTTAGAGTTGTAACCACTGGACTGACAGGGAATTCTTTCTTTTTCTTTTCAATCTTGCTAGATATGTATTAGTGTTTTATTTATTTTATTTTATTTTTTTAATATTTTCAAAGACCTACCACCTTTTCGGAGAAGGCAATGGCACCCCACTCCAGTACTCTTGCCTGGAAAATCCCATGGATGGAGGAGCCTGGTGGGCTGCAGTCCATGGGGTCGCTAAGAGTCAGACACGACTGAGTGACTTCATTTTCACTTTTTCGCTTTCATGCATTGGAGAAGGAAATGGCAACCCACTCCAGTTTTCTTGCCTGGAGAATCCCAGGGGCAGGAGAGCCTGGTGGGCTGACGTCTATGGGGTCACGCAGAGTCGGACACGACTGAAGTGACTTAGCAGTAGCAGCAACAACCTTTTAGTTTCATTAATTTTCTGTTTTCTTCTGTTTTCAATTTTATCTCTGCTGTTATTATTTCTTCTGATTGCTTTGGCTTTATTTTGTTCTTTTTCTAGTTCCTTTAAGTTTCTTGAGTCTTAGATTGTTGATATGTAATGTTTCTTCTCTTCTACTATAGGTATTTAATGCTATAAAATTCCCCCTAAACATTACCGTAGCTGAATTTCACCAATTTTGTAATATATTTTCATTTTCATTCAGTTTAAAGTGTTTCCTTCCCAGTTTTATTCAGATTTCATTTTCATTCAAATTAAAATCTTTTCTAATTTGAGATTTCCTTTTTGACCTATGAATTATTTAGAATTATGTTGTTTATATCCATCTGATATTACTTCCCTCACATCTGAATGTTCTTTAGCAATTTTTTAGAGCAGATTTTTTTTTTTTGCAAAAAATTTCTCTTTATCCTTTTATCTGAGCATGTCTTTATTTCATCTCCATTTCTCAAGGATGTTTTTACTGGATATAGAATTTTGAAATTCTGAGATGACATCTCTTTTTATTTGGCACTTTAAAATGTTATCCTTCCTTCTGCCTCCACAGTCATTTGAATCTGTTATTCAAATGCATTGTTATTCTCTGGCTGTTTCCAAGATTGTGTTTGTCTTTTACTTTTACTTTAGTTTTCAGCAATTTGAATGTAATGTATTTTGATTCAAGTTCATTTGTGTTCCTATTTCATGTTTGCTGACCTTCTTAAATCTATAGCTTATTGTTTCTTGCCAAACTTGGTAAATTTTTAGCCATTTTTCAAATATATATATATATGTGTGTGTGTGTGTGCACACACATACAATAATGCACTTTCCTCTCTTTATGAAACTCCAGTGATGTGAATGTTAGCCCTTATGTATTGTTCACAGATGCATCAGGTTCTGTTCATTTTTGGCAGGGGGCGAATCCTCCGTTGTTCAACTTAGATTGTATCCATTGATCTGTCCTCACGTTCATGACTCTTCTGTTACATTCTTTTGTAAGGTATTTTTTTGTGTTGTTGTTATATTTTCAGTTCTAAATTTAAAAAATAAAACCCACTTTTGCCTAATTTATTTAAAGAACGATACTATCTTCTAGCATTTTTTTCTTTTACATTAGTAACTGGGTTGGAAATGCTAATTATTCTTTTTCCCTAGATTTTACAGTCATCTTCACTACCCAGTTGGGCTGATGGGCAGTTGTTTGCCAGTCACAGCTGGTTTTAGCCATGAAGTTATGCACATGTACTTAAACAAAACATCAAATGTAGTAAAGAATCTATCTCAGGTTCCCTTTAGTTATTTAAATTTTCAGTTCTTTTGAGATGTCTACTGGGATATGTTTCTTCTCAAAGTTTAAATCTCCCTTCTAAGATGTTAAATATATGCACCCCAGAAGGGGAATTTAAACTTTAGGGGAAAATGTTTCACTTTTACTTCAGATTTCATTATACATTCTCAGAAGCCTTTAGCTTCATCTTTTTGATAAATTATAATTCTGTTTTGTTTCTTTTGTTTTTTTTTTAATTTTATTTTTTGTATTCCTTTTTCTCCAGTTCAGTTCTTTTTGTTTGAATGTTTTGGACTATTGCTTTCTGAGAAATAACTGCTCCCCAAGAGAACCTGATAAAAAGAGCATCTAAAAGTGTCCTTTTCACTTTTTTCTTTCCTTTTTTTTCATTGAGCTATAATTGACATATAACATTGTATTAGTTTAAGGTGTAGATTTGATACACTTAAATATTGCAATATGATTACCATTGTAGCATTAGCTAATACCTCCTTAATGCCACATGATATTCATTTCTTTTTTCTGGTGAGAACACGTAAGATCTAGTTCTTAGAAACTTTCAAGTGTATACTACAGTATTGTTAACTATAGTCACAATGCTGTGTATTCAGTTCCCAGAATTTATCCATCTTCTACCTGCACATTTATGCCCTTTGACCAACATCTTACCAATTGCCTCACCGTCTTCCTAATTTCCCCACCCTAAAACTTCTCTTTGGGTTTTCTTTATATCTTCTATTTCTTTGCTAAGTTTCTATCTTTCCAGTCATTTCAGAGTATTTGCCTTTACTTGGAGCTTTTTATTAATAGCTGCTTTAGATTTTTTATCAGACAATTTCAACATCTGTGTGATCTCTGTTTTGACATCTGTTCATTCCCATGTAAACTGAGACTTTCATGTCATCGTTTGTGATGTAATTTAAATTGTATCCTAGGCATTGGGAATATAATATTGTGAGACTGATTTAAATCCTATGAAGTATTTTGTCTTTGTTGCTTTAGGAGGCAATTAACCCCACTTGATTTTATAGAATGTCCCTCAGTTTGAGCCTGTGTGATGTTCTCCAATAGTTTATGCAAAGTCTAGGTATAAAAAAAGGAAAACCATGCTGAAATAGCATCAAATGTTAGATATAGATTTCATGAAAATATATTGTTGTGGAAAACATGGTGCTGATGAAAGATTTCCCAATATGAAAATAACAAAGGATCAAGAAGACTAAACAGTACAGCTGCTAGATAATTAATCCTCTTAAGTACAGCTAATGAAATTAGGTCAACAGAAATGGTTTTTGTCATCGGTGGGGACTCTGGCTTTCTCAGAGGCATCACTGAGGCACTTTATGTAGGCAAAGCCATACCTACCTTGTACACAACTATCACCAGCATCTCTGACATTTCAGGGTATGAAATAGGCACTCAGTGAATATCCATTTACTGAGTTACTGAGCTACAAGGATTACCCAGAGTTTGCACCTTTAGTCTCATGGTTATTTTATTTTGTTCTTTTGTTTGCTGTTGTTAAATTACAGGAAGTTAGAACAAGGGAAAATACAAAATTTTCTGCCTTCTATATACAATCTGCAGCTAATTTTTTTTTTTTTTTTTTTTTTTGTGGGAGTGGAACTAGTAGCTAAAAGACTCAGTGATGTGAAATCCTTTCCAGGTCTGATCATGTAAACAAAATAATAATGTCACCTCTAAGAGGAGGGGTGGAGTGGGGGCAGGGTGAGGAGGTAGGCTGATTTCTACAGTCTCATTATGGACAGTCTTTGGAAAAACTTATTTCCAAATCTGGAAGAACCCAGAATCTAGTTCACACGTGACCTCCTTAACAAAGTAGTAGGAGTTTAAGGTCTGCCAAGCAACAGGTGAATGGAGAATCTTTGGCAAAAGATATGGCAAATATGAAGAGGGGTGGGAAAATGGAAGTAAACTAATGTTAGTCTCTTCTGTAACTGTGGTGTTTCTTTAACAAGAATTAGCTCATAAGCCATTGATAAATAGGCATATGCCGGTATAACAGTGGAAATATTGTGGGTTCAAGTAGAATTTTCCTCTGTACATTAATGTTTGGGAGCAGTTGCAGCAGCAGTGTGGGACCCTTCTGCTGGATCAAATGCCCTAAAGAAGGAAAGGGTGTCACAGGAGGGACTTGTCAAAGGAGCATCCCAAGAACTGACATTTAAGGAAAATTCAGCCTTTCTTAATGGTATGTTCTCTCATACTGTTCTTAAATGTTTTGGTCCTATGACCCCATTAATACTCTTGAAAATTGTCTTTGTGGGTCTACCCACTGACATTTATTGTTATTACATCAGGTTTTAAAACAAAAATATTGAAATACCATAATATAGTTGCCTTTCCATTAGCCTTCAGAGCAGTGATGAAATCACTCCTAGTTGTCGCCTCAGAAAACTCCATTGTGAATAACAGCAGAAAAGGCCAATAAAATTTCTGTATTATAATGAAAACAATTTTAACCTTGCCAATTCCTGTAAAAAATGTTGAGAACCACTGCTCCAAAAAAACCCACAGCTTAGAAATAGGGCCTTTATTTTCTGGAAGGATTTAGACAGGTGCCCTAGGGAATTAGACCAGGACCTGTGTTGCTATAGTAAACTAGACAGTGACCTGGAGAATTTACAGGGGATGTCCTGGGATGCTGTGCTATTTCCAAAAAGGAACAGAATATACCAAGTAACTAAACACGAATTGCTGAGAAGGATACACTTACTTGAAAGGAAAAAACCAGAAGCTTCTGAAAAGATACTGGAACATCAATAGCCTCACAAGCTAAGGACTCACTTGAAGAGGACAGCCAACAAAATAGGAGTGAATCTCTCTGATGAAGGGGCTAGATAAAATCAGGAAACATTTAGCAAGTAATCTAAATCCAGTGAACAATATGCTTGTTATGGTATAAACTAAGACAAAAATATAAAGACATCTGTACAAAAGTTTTAAATTTATAGAAAAATGCCAAGGAAGAATTTAGTATGCCTTTTAGAGGAGATTCCCTGGTGCCTCAGCAATAAAGTATCTGTCTGCAATGCAAGAGACAGAGGAGATGTGGGTTCAATGCCTGGGTTGGGAAAATCCCCTGGAGAAGGAAATGGCAACCCACTCCAGTTTTCTTGCCTGGGGAATCCCACGGACAGAGGAGCCTGGTGGGCTACGGTTCCTGGGGTGACAGAGTTGGATATGACTAAGCACAAGCTACTTTTAGAAGAGATAAGATATCTCTTAATGAAGGAAAACTACTTAAAGAGAAAGTTGAGTGTATTCTGTCATGTGACAGGAAGAATAAGTTGAAATGAGCAAAGCAGGAAAAACTGAAAGTACATCAGAGGTCTCCAAAAGAGAGGAAAGGATCTCTTGATCATACAAGTGACGATGCTAAAGTTTTGAATAATTGTTTTGCACAGATCAATTGTGTGCAGATCAGTTCTGAAACTGGAGCCAAAAAAAAGAAAATAAATTGTATCTTCTGAATTAAATAATGGAGGAGCAGAGGATCACCAAGGTCAGAGAGTGAAAGAAAAAATATATACTATCAATTATCTATTGTGGCATAATAAATAATTCCAAAAGTTAGTAGCTTAAGACAGCAATGATTTAATATTATTTTTAAATGATACTCTGGATGGGTTGACAGTTTATCTGCTGGTTTTACCTGAGTTAACTGATACACAAACATTCAGCTGAAAGATGGTTGAACTGAAAGATGGTTGGGCTGGAAGATCAAGGTAGCTTCATTCACATGTCTGACATTTGGTGGTGTCCACTGGGAGCTTAGTTTCTTTCCCATGTGACCATTATTCTCAAAAAGGTTAGACTGGCTTCCTTTTTTGATGGTCTCAGGGTAGCAGCATACTAAGGTGAATGCAGAAGCTGCACTGTCTCTTAAGATCTAGTTTTGGAAGTCACAGAACATCATTTTTACCACATTCTGCAGATTAAATCAAGTCACAGAGTCCAGATGCAAAGAGTGGGGAAATAGATAACCTCTTGATGGAAGGAAGAGTAGTCATTGCATAGACGCATGGGCGAAATCTGTGGTCATATTTTACAACTTACCATAACAGAGAATGAATATGACAAAGATCCAAGCTTTTTTTTTTTTTTTTTTTTGAGAGTTGAAGCAATTTCTTTAATTTTATTGGAATCCAGGACACAATAAGAAAAACACCCAAAACTTCATGGAATAGAAGACTCCTCTCCAGCTCCCCCAGATCTAGAGTGGGGACAACGTGGGGTGAAGCAGCTGGGGGAGGCCTTGAGTCTCAGTCCAGCCCTGCAGGCTCCAGGCCTGTGGGAGCAGAGGGTAATGGCAAGGCAGGGCCCAGCCCCTACGTCAGAACGGCTGAGGTGAGGCTTCCTCGAAAGACTCATCCCCCTCACCCACACTCCTGCTCAGGGGCAGGGAGCCCACAGCAGCCAGAGGTCGGGCCATGGACACATTCATGATTGAGAAGCAGCTGGAGTGGAGGCAGGAGACACGATTATCTGGGCAGAATCAGTTGAGGGGGTAGGACGTGGGGCCTGGGAGGGCCCCATGGGCCAAACCCTGAGGTCACTGGAGAGGGCCCAAAGCAGCACTACTGAGTGAGGTCCTGAATGAGTTGGTCAGTGGCTGGGCCCCTTTCTCCCGCTGCCTGCTGCCCCTCCAATACTGCTGTTGCAGGGAGGGCCCCACCTCCAGGGAAATGGAATAAGAAAGCAGCCTACCCCCTGAGGCAGACAGCCAGGGGGCAGAAACCAGGAAAGAGGGCCTGGCCAGGCTTTGACCTGTGCCAGGCTTTGACCTGTGCCAGGCTTTGACCTGTCCAGGCTTTGCCTGTCTGCCCCAGAGGCGTCTGGGAAAGGGATGGGTCCAGAAGGGTGAGAAAGGGGCTCGACTGGCTCAGATCCAAGATGGAGCCATGCATGCTGAGTCCCCTGTTAGCAGGGGAACTGTGCTGGGGGACAGCAACTCTGGTTAGACAGGAGGCAGCAGCTTCTCGAGAAACTCCTTCACAGCTGCCATCATCTGAGGACAAGAGCTATGCATGACACCTGGGTACATCTTGAACAGGACCCTGGCAGGTAAGATAACGGACCAGAGCTTCTCGGCTGTCAGGGCCCCAAACCATACAGGAACCATGGGGTCCAGCTCCCCTTGGCACTGAAGGATGGTCAGGTCCTTGGCACTAGCATTGGCTGCCTGGGGGAAGGCCTGATGCAGAGGCAGGCAACAGCTCAATGCCACAATGCCAGCCAGAGGGTGTGGGCAGGTGAGGGCTGTGTACAGGGACAAATCTCCACCCTGTGAAAAGCGTCCCAGGACGATCCAATTGGCAGGGATCCCATTCTTCATCTCATGCTCAATCAAGGCCTTGATGTTCTCTGCTGCTTTCTTGATGCCAGCCTCATCCTCTGGCGCATCTGGATTCAGCCCCATCAGGTCAAACCAGGAGTGCATGAGGGCAGATATACTTGAGGTGAGGGAGACGGATGGTGGAGTGGGCGTCAGCTCAGCTGTGCCGTGTCTCCAAGTCCATTTAAAAGAATAACCGCAGCTGTTTCCTGCTCAGCTCCAGACATAGTGGCAGTGCTGGTGAGCAGGGGCACAGACATGGTGCTACCACACATACACTGCAGGGCTCCACGACTGGGGCCTCCACTCCCTGGGAGTTTCAAGGCCTCTAGGGAGACTTTCCTCTTTCTCCAGCACAGACACATTCTCTTCCCCCATCAGCTGACCCTGCTGGGACCCAAGCAATTTTACAGTTTAAGGCGAAAAACCATTTACAACTTTATCTGAGTTATGAGACATCAGTTATGCATGATTGGAAGAGCACTTAAGGAAGGTGAACAGGATACTTGATCACTGTAGACTGTGCAAAGTCCCTAGGAAATATAAAGCTTGAAGCCAAAAACTGAACTCATTGATCAGACAAAATTTCTTGCTGGAAATATTTGAGTATAAAAGAAAGATTAGGAGCAGTCAGGTTCAGAGGAACAGAAATATTAAAATTTAATATTTTAAATTCAGTGAATTTGATAAAGTAGAGGGAAACTATAGAATATGAAAATACCTTATAAGGCAGAATTTTGTTCTGCAGGAAAAAAGCCTATGATATTTTTTATCTTTCTGATAGTGAAAGCGCTATTGCTGGAGAGATGAAGCAAACCACCTTTCTGAGAGAGAACTTAATGGAGGAATGAGTTTTTAAAAGATTGGTAATGCTAGTAGAAGTGATAGAATTCCAGCTGAGGTATTTAAAATCCTAAAGGATGATGCTGTTAAAGTGCTGCATTCAATACGTGCGGATTTAGAAAACTCATCAGTGATCACAGGACTGGAAAAGTCAGTTTTCATTCCAATCACAAAGAAGAGCAATGCCTAAGAATGTTCAAACTACTGTACAGTTGTGCTCATTTCACATCCTCACTAGGTTATGCTCAAAATCCTTTAAGCTCAGCTTTAGCAGTATGTGAACTGAGAACTTCCACATGTACCAGGTGAATTTAGAAAAGGCAGAGGAACTGGAGATCAAATGGCTAATATGCATTTTTCCAGAAAAACATCTATTTCTGCTTCATTGACTCTATGAAAGCCTTTGATTATGTGGCTCACAGCAAACTGTGGAAAATTCTTACAGAGATGGGAGTACTAGACAACCTTACCTATCTCCTGAGAAACCTGTATGCAGGTCAAGAAGCAACAATCAGAGGTGGAACAACTGACTGGTTCCAAATTGGGAAAGGAGTATGACAAGGCTGTATATTGTCACCGTTATTTAACGTCTATGCAGAGTTCATCATACGAAATGCCTGATCACAAGCTGGAATCAAGATTGCCAGGAAAAATATAAACAACCTCAGATATGCAGACAATACTGCTCTAATGGCAGAAAGTGAAGAGGGACTAAAGAGCCTCTTTATAAGGGTGAAAGAGGAGAGTGAAAAAGCTGGCTTGAAACTCAGCATTCAAAAAGCTAACATCATGGCATCCAGTCCCATCACTTCATGGCAAATAGAAGAGGAAAAGGTGGAAGCAGTGACAGATTTTATTTTCTTGGGCTCCAGAATCACTGTAGACAGTGACTGCAGTCATGAAATTAAAAAATGCTTGCTCTTGAAGAAAAGTTAAAACAAACCTAGACAACATATTGAAAAGCAGAGACATCACTTTGCCAGTGAAGGTCCATATAGTCAAAGCTATGGTTTTTCCAGTAGTCATTCACAGATGTGAGAGTTGGAGCATAAAGAAGGCTGAGCACTGAAGAATTGATTCTTCTGAATTATGGGGCTGGAGAAGACTCTTGAGAGTTCCTTAGACTTCAAGGAGATTAAACCAGTCAATCCTAAAGGAAATCAACCCTGAATATTCATTGGAAGAACTGATGCTGAAGCTGAATATCCAACACTTTGGCCACCTGATGTGAAGAGCTGACTCATTGGGAAAGATGGAAGGCCTGGTGCTGGGAAAGATGGAAGGCAAAAGGAGAAAGGGGCTTGAGTTTGAGATGGTTAGATAGCATCACCAACTCAATCGATATGAGTTTGAGCAAGCTCTGGGAGATAGTGCAGGACAGGGAAGCCTGGCGTGCTACAGCCCACAGAGTGGCAAAGAGTTGGACACGACTTAGTGACTGAACAGCAACAATGCTGTGAAAACCAGGGATTGTTAAAGCAACATTTTGTGGTCTCTTCCAAATTAATACACACATTTCATTTCTAAGATGCAGAGTCCTTTAATTTCTATTATAATCAGAGACTATAAAAGTAGCAGTAGCATATCTGATGTCTCTCTCAATGAAAGGATCTTTTAAGTTTATGCCTGTTAGTGATTCAGGATATCCTGTGAAATTACAAGTACTTTATGATCATTATGGAAGAGGTGTACTTAGACCGGGACCCTGATATGGTGCCAGTTAATATTCCCCTAAATTCCTCCCCTTTCACCACAGCAGATGTCTTTGTTGACTCTGGTACAAATCCCAACCCCTCTCAGATTCACCCATCACAAGCTTACTACTAGCAGAACTTCTGTCTTCTCTTGTTCGGTTTTGACCACGTTTTCCCACCACAGGGACTTTATGGGCCTAAAACTTTTCTTCTACCTTTTATTTCTGGCTCCACCTGAGGCCTAGAAGTGTCTTACCTGGCTTCTACCTGAAATATATGGCTTGTTCTATGGTTATTAAACCTATAAATCCTGATCTTTACCTTTTATCTTTAGTAATATGATTTTGCTAATTATAAATAATGCTTCTCTTAACATGTATTTTGATCTATATATACATGCAGACTTAGGGGAGGAGAAATTGCTGGGTCACAGGGTATGCATATGTTCAACTTTAGCAGGCAATGCCAGTTTTCCACAGTGGGAGTGAGCACTTAAAAAATATATAAACAAAAGTCTTTCAGTTAAAATTAACTTGCTGAAGATCCCTAAGCATTTTTTTTTTTTTTTGGTGGAAAGTAAGTATTAACTTATGATGACACTTAGGTCAAATATGTACATGTATTTTTAAAAAAGCAGAATTTGTTTCTGATTTTGTCAGGGACAATTTCTCCACCAAGTGGAACATTTTGTTTGTATAATTCATACCAGAGTGCCATTTCCTAGGATATTTCAATAAAGCTTGAATGAGTAAATTAATAGTTCTTCTCCATAGATTGATTTAATAAATCAGATGCACTCCAATACATTGGAAATCATATGGTATTTAATGGCTTGATATAAGATAGACTTATTACTCCACATAATTTTTTCTGGGGTTTACAATGTAAAGCAATACACCTTCTTCCATTAAACCTCTGGCTTATACACTAAAGCAGTTGATTGACATGCACATGGTATTGTCATATGCTATCAGAAATGGACCTGCTGTTTTCCTTATTAACCAGAAGTGATGTCAACAAACTTAGGAGAAAAAATATTTTTAAATCATCCCCCTTTATATTTAAAAACAACTAAAAGCACATATGTTGTTTTATTGTGCTTTGTAGATAATGCAGTTTTTACAAACTGAAGGTTTGTGCAAACTCTGCTTTGAACAAGTCTATGGGTACCATTTTTCCAATAAAATTTGCTCCCTTTGTGTCTCTGTGTTGCGTGTTGGTAATTCTCATAATATTTTGAATTTTTTTATTTTTGTATTTAAGGTGATAAGTGATCTTTGATGTTACTGTTATAATTGTTTTGGGGCACCACAAACCACATCCCCATATAGGATGGCAAACAGTTGATAAATGTTGTGTGTGTTCTGACTACTTCATTGTCCTCCCTTCTCTCTTCCTCTCCTTGGGCCTCCCTACTTCCTGAGACAAACACTGTTCAAATCAGACCAATTAATAACCCTACAATGGCCTTTAAGTATTCAAGTGAAAGGAAGAACTGTGTGTCTCTTTAAATAAAAAATTAGAAAACACTAAGCTCAATGAGGAAGGCATGTCAAAAGTCAAGATAGGCCAAAAGATAGGACTCTCAAGCAAAGTAGTTAGCCAAGTTGTGAATGCGAAGAAAAAGTTCTTGAAGGAAATTAAAAGTGCTATGCTAGTGAATACACACATGATAAAGTGAAGCAGCCTTTTTGCTGATATGGAGAAAGTTTGAGTGGTCTGGAAGGAAGATCAAACCAGCCACAATATTTCCTTAAACCAGAGCCTAATCCAGAGCAAGGCCCCAACTCTCTTCAATTCCATGAAAGCTGAGAGAGGTGAGAAAGTTGCAGTAGAAAAATTTGAAGCTAGCAGAGGTTGATTCATGAGGTTTAAGGAAAGAAGTCATCTCATAAAAGTATAAAGTGAAGCAGTAAGTGGTGATGTAGAAGCCGCAGCAAATTACCCAGATGTAGCTAAGATGAAGGTGGTTACACTAAACAACAAATTTTCAAGGTAGATGAAACAGCCTTACAATGGAAAATGCCATCTAGACTTTTATAGCTAATAAGCAGAAGTCAATGGCTGGCTTCAAAGCTTCAAAGGAGAAAATGACTCCCTTAGTAGGAGCTAATGTGGCTGGTAACTTGAAGTTAAAGCCAATGCTCATTTACCATGTAGAAAATCCTAGCGCCCCCTAAGAATTATGCAAAATCTACTCTGCCCGTGCTGTATAAATGGAAAAAGAAAGCCTGGTTGGCAGCCCATCTGTTTACAAGATGGTTGACTAAATGTTTTAAGCCCACTGTGGAGACCTACTGCTCAGAAAACAGATTACTTTCAAAATATTGTTGCTCATGGACAATGTACCTGAGCACTCAAGGGCTCTGATTCAGGGGTACAACAAGATTAGTGTCGTTTTCATGCCTGCTGACATGACATCTGTCCTGTAGCCCATGGATTAAGGAGTCATTTTGACTTTCAAGTCTTAATATTTAAGAAATACATTTCATAAGCTATTGTGGTAATAGTTATCCTATGATGGATCTGGACAAAGTCGATTCATTGAAAGCCTTCTGGAAAAGATCAAGCATTCTAGATGCCATCAAGAACATTCGAGATTCATGGGAAGAGGTCAAACTATCAACATTAAGGGAATTTGGAAGAATTTTATTCCACTCCTCATGGATGACTTTGAGAGGTTCAAGACTTCAGTGGAAGAAGGAACTGCAGGTGTAGGGAAATAGTAAAGGAACTAGAATTAGAAGTGGAGCCTGAAGATGTGGGTGAATTGCTGTAACCTCACGATGAAACTTGAATGGATAAGGAGTCACTTCTTACAGATGAACAAAGTAAGTGGATTGTTGAGATGCAATCTACTCTGGAGAAAGGTGCTGTGAAGATTGTTAAAATGACAACAAAGGATTTATATTAGTACATAAACTTAGTTGGTAAAGCAATGGTAGCATTTCTGAGGATTGACTCTAATTTTGAAAGAAGTTCTACTGTGGGTAAAATGCTATCAAAGAGGCTTGCATGCTACAGAGAAATTATTTGTGAAAGGAAGAATCATTTGATGTGGCAAAGTTTATTGTTGTCTTATGTAAACGAATTGCCACAGCCACCCCAACCTTCAGCACTCACCACTCTGATTGGTCAGCAGCCATCAACACTGAGGCAAGACCTTCTACCAGTAAAAAATTTACAACTTACTAAAGGCTCAGATGATGGGTAGCATTTTTTAGCAATAAAGTATTTTTAAAGTCTGTACATTTTAAAGACATAATGACATTGCACACTTAATCAGATCAGATCAGATCAGTCGCTCAGTCGTGTCTGACTCTTTGCGACCCCATGAACCGCAGCACGCCAGGCCTCCCTGTCCATCACCAACTCCCGGAGTTCACTGAGACTCACGTCCATCGAGTCAGTGATGCCATCCAGCCATCTCATCCTTTGTTGTCCCCTTCTCCTCCTGCCCCCAATCCCTCCCAGCATCAGAGTCTTTTCCAATGAGTCAACTCTTTGCATGAGGTGGCCAAAGTACTGGAGTTTCAGCTTTAGCATCATTCCTTCCAAAGAAATCCCAGGGCTGATCTCCTTCAGAATGGACTGGTTGGATCTCCTTGCAGTCCAAGGGACTCTCAAGAGTCTTCTCCAACACCACAGTTCAAAAGCATCAATTCTTCGGCACTCAGCCTTCTTCACAGTCCAACTCTCACATCCATACATGACCACAGGAAAAACCATAGCCTTGACTAGACGAACCTTTGTTGGCAAAGTAATGTCTCTGCTTTTGAATATGCTATCCAGGTTGGTCATAACTTTCCGTCCAAGGAGTGTCTTTTAATTTCATGGCTGCAGTCACCATCTGCAGTGATTTTGGAGCCCAGAAAAATAAAGTCTGGCACTGTTTCCACTGTTTCCCCATCTATTTCCCATGAAGTGATGGGACCGGATGCCATGATCTTTGTTTTCTGAATGTTGAGCTTTAAGCCAACTTTTTCACTCTCCACTACCTCATTTGTTCCCCCAGTTCCCCACCTTATGAAACACACACAGAACTGGAGGCCTAGAGAAAAAAATGACATAGCACCCCCAAACTTTAATTTTATTCCAATAATTAAAAGGAAAATTAAATATTTTAAGTGGTAATTTTAGATGTCTTTTATTAAGACATAATGGTATCCAAACTGATTGAATGTTTAGCTTATACAGAGGTTTGATTCACTTCAGTGTCTATCCCCACATCCTTGGTCACCGTATTCTTTTTGGCCATTGTGACTCAGACTGAAAAGCTTTGGTAATGATAAGAAATTAGTGAGGTGTTTCAGTTGGGTGGAATTATGATCCAGTTTTTATTTTAGGAGGATAATTTTGACTTGCAGTACAGAAGATGGGCTGTAGGGGTACGGGATGGGTGGAGAATGCATGGGAAGTAGGGAGATCATTAGGAGACTTCTATAATAATCCTCATAAGAGATAAATTGATCTGAGCTTCAGAACACAGGACACAGAGAACAGCTACCAAGATTTCTAATTTTATTAGGTACTCACTATCATAGTCACTGTAACACTTTAAAAAATAATCTAAACATCTAGTATTGGTTGGTTTGTATTGTACCTGTGTAAGTAACAAACATGTATGTGATAATGATAAATAGAAACATTAATGAGTATTAGTTATTTAATACTTTATATTTTCAAAGGTCTAATGGACTTCAATATGTTTAAAATTAGACTTATTTAGTAGTGTATCAATTTATCAATTTGCTGCATTATACATATTTAAAAAATTTACTAGTATTGTCTCTGAGGTGAACAGTAGTTTACATAACATAAGCTTCAAAGAAAATCTGCTGCTGCTCAGTCGCTTCAGTCGTGTCTGACTCTGTGCGACCCCATAGACAGCAGCCCACCAGGCTCCCCTGTCCCTGGGATTCTCCAGGCAAGAACACTGGAGTGGGTTGCCATTTCCTTCTCCAATGCATGAAAGTGAAAGTGAAGTGGCTCAGTTGTGTCCAACTCTTAGCGACCCCATGGACTGGAGCCTACCAGGCTCCTCCACCCGTGGGATTTTCCAGGCAAGAGTACTGGAGTGGGGTGCCATTGCCTTCTCCTCAAAGAAAATCTATGTTTCCATTATACAAACTCCATCTTATTACAACTGGCAATTTTAATTTCACCCCAATAAATTAACCTACTATATGGCTAAAATTTTAATTTTCATTATAATTTACAATAGAGGTATTTCAGTATAATAAAGACACAACATTGTCTTCTGTGACGTGAATCCAGTTGATTTTCTAGTAGGCTGAATTCAATTTCCAAAACTAAAGCGCTTAATAGATTCAATGCTTTTCAGCTTTTGAAGTATTTTGACATTGTACATTACCTTCTTTAATGTTCAAAAATTCTCAAAATTAGCAAAGCTGGTATGTCACCGTCATTTTTCAGATTAAAAAAAGCAGTCTTGATTTACTGTGTTCAACAAATGTTATTTGTGCAATATTAACCTGTCTGCAAATTGTGAACGGACTGGAATTCAGGTTTCCAGACTTTTAATTTGGTGTACTAGGTTCCTAGTCCAATGCAGCATATGGCTTCCAAAGACCCCAGTGTTTAGTAGCTGTTTCTTAATCTCAGTTCAGTTTTCCTATCTATAACAAGGAGATAATACCTAGTCACTGCAGGATTATAAAGATTAATTTTGTTAATATATGTGAAGCTCTTTAAACAAATACTAAGTTCACAGTAAGCCCTAAATGACTGTTATTGTTTTACCATATACAATTGACTTGTAAGGAAGGTTGTGGTCCTCATAATATACACAGTTGGAGAAGTCCCAGTTGAGTTTACCTGTTAGGGAAGTTCAGACGTGTACCTATGTGGGTAATGGAGCCTAAACTTTGTTTCAAATTTAATGACTAAAGAAACGTGGTGATCCAATAATCCCATTAGCTTTATTTAATCACCCATATTTCACCTGCCTTTGCAGTGCTCCTTCAGGTGAGAAAAAAACTTCCAGGGTGCGGTAAATGCACCTGTTTAGATATTTTAAAAAGCAAGTCAGTGGATTGCAGTAGAAAACACAGCATATAAGACAGCTCAAGTGTGCTCAGAAGTGTAAGGTTCTGCCCAATCTTAGCCGAGACGTTAGGGGAAACGCCACAAGGGACCCAGCTGGAGTCTCTACAGGAAGTTAAAAAAAAATTGTTTAGCTTTGCAAAACACCTGGTACTCAGCCATCTGTCTTTGGTAGTGCAAAGGCTTAATTAAGTAAGGTCTGTGTGGTTCTTCCGCACATCTTGTAAGGCAGAGGTACAGCTCAGGAGTAACAAGTTTTAGCAAGCTAGTTTAACTACTTTCTGAGGGGTCCGGACGCACTTGAACTTCCTGTTATAATTCAGGGCACACTGCTGTCATCCCATGTTTCTGAGTGACCTCCAATCCTAATTCCTATTGGGGTCACCTCGGGACTCTTCAACTCAAGAGCACACCTGCGCCGGGTGGGACTTGTTCCGCGTAGGTGACTGAATTACGGGACAGTTTGACTCCTCTCGGCTAATAACAAGCTTCTTGCTTGAGTTACTTGTTAAGGGGTTGGCAGGCAGACACCTTTAGCCTACTTGGGACCTCCCATGTCGGTCTAGAGGCTCAGAAGTGTCAGCCATAAAACACTGTCATTGCTGCCCAGCAGCAAGCCGAGACATCCTAGCCAGGCTCCGCTGGGCATTGAGAGGCACCACCCATGGCAACGCCACTCTGACGTCTGCGCGCCGGGGACAGCCATAGGCCCGCGTCGGAGCCCTGGGCGACGTGTGGCGCGTGGACTTCATCAGGTCCAACCCTGCGGGAACCCGGTATGCGCTCCCAGGCAAGGTTTTGTGCACCTGTCTGTTCCTTCTGCTCAAGTATCTTCCCCTTCTGGGCCAAAGAGGACATGTTCCTGTCCAGAAAACACGAAGCGCGGCGGCGAGCAAGCCAAACCTAAGAACTGTGCGAAAGATTAAGCCGAAGCAAGAAGGTGCTTGGCACCTTTAAGCTGTTTGGAAGTTCACGTGACCCACCAATTGCCGGGCCCCAGCGGTCACGTGACGACGCGCGCGCCCTCGCGCAGGGAGAGCCGGCTGGCCCCGTGCGCGCGCCTTCGCCGCTGCCTCCCAGCCCTCGACGGGAGGGTGAGGAGCGGCGGAGTGATCGGGCGACTGGGGCCGGGTGCGCGTGCGCAGCGAACAGCTGTCACCCAGTGCGGAACAAGTCTTCCAAATTTCCCAAATCTCCCTGGGCCGGAGGCCACCGTTTTCCTTCTCATCTTCCTCCTCGGGGTCGTGTCCTCTCCCCCGCCCGCGCGCCAGGTAACCGCTTTTCCGGAGTCCGGGGGATGGGGCCGGTGGGGGGAGGGGCCCGGGCGGTCTTCCCGGCACTGTCCCGCTCCGCGCGGGGCAGCAGGGGGTGCCGGCGTCTGGCAGAGCGGAGACGCCGGGCCGGAGACGCTCGGTCCGCGGACGCCGTGGCTGTCACGCTGGCGAGAGAGTGGCCAGCCATGGTCGCCGGGCTGGGAAGCGGGAGCCAGTGACAGCCTGCTCCGGCCCTCGCGGGGGTTCGGTCCCCGGGCTCGCCGTTCTCCCGGGGACCGGAGTCGGGGTCGCGCTCCCTGGAGCCGAGGAGCGCGCGGTGGTTCGGGAATGCCGACTCCTTACCTTTCCCCTTCCAGCCCGGTCTGCGGCGGACTCCGGGGAGGCCGGGCCTGGCTCGCCCCTCGGGGCCATTTCTTCCCTGGGACTGTCTCGACCCGCGACGTGAGGGTGAAGGCTCCTCTCCAGACCACCCCACCGTAGGCAGCTAACCCCTCTCCTGGGTTCGTCCTTAGCCCCTGTGGCTGTCCTTTTGGTTTTTCCGGTGTGGGGCCATTTCCTCCTGCAGTGCTTCTTGCCGTGATGCGGTGTAGACAGTGGGTGCTTAATAAATATAAGTCGGATCGGGTCGCGTGGAATGCTAGGCATGGCACGTGGCGAGGGGGTGGGAATGTGAAGAAAGGAGCCAGGTAGGCTGGGGCTCCCGACTCGAGCTTGGGGTTTTCCTCTGGGCTCAGCCAATGAAACCAGCAGGGCTCGATTCGGATGCTTTCCGGGTGAACTCGGAGCCAGTCTTCCCTTGAGCTGCAACCACGCACGTCTGCACGGTCTGGCTTTGGTTGTGGGTGATGCCTGGGAGGTTTTTTTGTTTGGTTCCTCCCCCCTAGAGAAGAGAGGACAAACTTTTTTTTTTTTTTTTAAAGCAGTTGGCAAATTACCCTGCGGGATGATTTATCAACCCGCTGCTTCGAAAGTATAGGTTAAAAGTTGCAATCGTTCCACCCTTATCCTCGTGGAAGTTTATTGGTAGGGTCAGTTCACCTACGTTCAGACCAAACTTTGCTCCATTTCACCCACTTGAATTTGCAGTATTTTTTTTTTTAATCTCAGGAAACTCAGCTTCGCTGTTTCTTTGACAACAGTTACAAATATTCTACTTTCAAAATGTCGTGGTTGAAAATTAGTGGCTTTAAAACTTAAAGACCCACTTTTACTTCGTAGCACTCAGTTCTTTTTGATCTTTAGTCAAGTTCTCCCACCTTGCTAGTCCTCTCCCAAACCCCCAGGCTTTGTTTTGGAACGTATTTCATGGTAATTCGGGTTAAGGCCCTCTTTCTTCCAATTTAAGGTGCTATGAAAAGTTTGCTCATTAGAGCACCCTCACGAACTTGACAGTACAATTTAAATAGTAGAGATGTTTCATTTTATTAACAGACTATAATCTTTTGCTTTTGTAAAATTAAAAACATATTTTAAACATTGCACGTGCACAGATACTTACAACAGGTACAGTCCATTGCCGTCAGTAACATTCCCTGATAATGCAGATTTTAAGAGACTGGGAATAGGTACTTAATCTTAAACTTTCTTGGACTTAAATTTTCAATTTAAGGAGGAAAATCTGGTATATTAGTTCTCTTCTGGACATCTTAATCACCCAGGAGTAGGTTAAGTGTCCCTGGGGCACAGCCTGAATTCTTTGCTTTTCTCATTGTTTTCTAATTGCTTGTTGACTGACTTTTCTATTCTAGTAGAAAGGTATAGTCTGAGCACAGGTTTTGTGTGTGATTGAATGTATTTTCTTTGTTCTATTTCCAGCAGTTTGCCATAGTGCCCCAGGTGCTCCAGATAACCCTCTTTCTTAATAAAAGCTTTGTTGAGATATAATTCACATACTGTGAAATCCACCTATTTAAAAGTGAATTTTTCCCCATGGTTTTTAGTATATGCATCGAATTGAGCAACCATTAGCACAATCCATTTTAGACCTTTTTTTTTTTTAATCACCTCAGAATTCGTTTCCAATTAGCAATTATTGTCCATTTCTTCCAAATCCAGTCTCCACCCCAGCCCCTAGGCAGTAACTTGTCTGCTTTGTGTCTCAATGACTTGCCTATTCTGGACTGAACATATAAATGTTAGCATATAATACTTGGTCTTTTGTGGCTAGATTTTTTTCACTTAGCCTAATATTTTCAAAGTTCATCCGTGTTATAGCATGTTTCAATACTTTATTCCTCTTTATGGCTAATATTCCATTGTATGGATATGTCACATTTTGTCTGTTCATTGGTTGATGGACAGTTAGGTTGTTTCTCCATTTTGTCTGTTATAAACAATGCTGTAATCATCCACAAACTGGTTTTTGTATGGATGCATTTAAAAAAATTTTGTTATTTTACTCTTGGGTATATAGCTAGTAGTGGAATTACTGGACTAAACATTTTCTCTTGAATGAGTGAATGAGCAAGTAGGGATAGTAGTATTGAGAGATGCTTCCTCCAAGCCTTTGAGGGTCCTGTTTTGGCTCTTTCCTGTTCTACCAAGGAAAGACCATGTCTTAGAGGCAGAATTCTCTGTGTGTGTCATTGTCCTGAGTTTAGTGCTATGTTTTTCTTGTGTGGATGTCATTAAGATCGTCCCTTTCTGTTAGCCCAGTGTTTTGTATGTAATAGTCATAATGATTATTTCCTTGATACTGATGTATTTATTGTATGTTTATTAGAGATATGATAAAATATATATATTCCATGCTCTTTAAACTCAGTGTCTGATGCGGTGCTTTCAATCTTTTAAAGTTTGTATTTTCTCTTTTTTGGTAATATGAATACTTAATGCTTCTCTCCCTGCCTTCATATCTTTTCTTTTCTGTAGACCCAAGCCTTTTTTATTTCTATGTGAGTTTCTTGGGAGCTGTGACATAAAGTCACTGTATTTTCCTTATCTTTACCAATCCAGAAGATTTTATGGAGCCTAAAGGATACATTTAAAATATTGAATTATTATCTTTTTCTCCTTGCAGCTTCACCCGCCTCTCCACTCCCCAAGATTCCCCTGTGCCCCTACCCTTTATACCGTTTGGGAGAGGATGCTGGTCCTCTTAAGTCCACACTTACAGGGCCTCATCCTTTCCCTACCTGAATAATTGTGACAGTTACTTTGAGAAGTCTATCTACTTTGCTTCTCTTTCAGCGGTCTCACACGTTCTTTCCCCAAGGATCAAGTTCTCTCAGCTCTAACCAGGCTTTGCTCGGACAGTCTCCTCCTTCTCCACAGTTCCTTGGCTGGTTGGGGCTCATGTTCCCTCTGCTTCCACTACTACTGTAACAGCCTGTGTTCTTTGTCTTCTTAATTACATCTTATCCTTCAGATAGCTCAGCTCAGTTATCCCTTTAGGTTAGTCTTTCTTCAATCCCATACCAGTCATAGTGGTGTTCTGTAATCTCATTTATAGACTTAAACACTTATACCATCAGTTGTGTATCATTCTTTACTTTCTATCCCCATGTATGTACAGAAAAAGTTGCACATGAAATATTGAAAGTGGTTACTTCTGGGCAATGGGAGTATGGTTAATTTGTCTTCTTTGTGTACATGTGCATCATTGGATTTTTCTCCTGTGTATCAATAGAACCTTTATGAATAGAAAAAACCAAATCCATGTTTTTAAGAAAATCTGTTCTCTAATAAACCATGTTTATTATTAGATTTTAGAGGAAAAAGAAAAATCATCAGTAATTGCCATTTTAACTTTTTTTTTTGATAACCTCCATGAGATTTTACTATAGCTTTTCAACATAGAGCTTTTATTACATTTTGATTCTTTCTATATCTAGGGTCACTTAGGGATTGGTTAGGTTGCCTGGGGATGATCTTCCCTAGAAGATTGAAATTAAACTGATTCTTATGAATAAAATCTAGCATCTGTTTGAATAGGAGAGCTAAGTTTGTGTTAAAATAACTCATTTCCCCTTTTTCCCCTGAGAAATGCCCTTAATTATACATTTGTATGTTCCATAGTAGTTTTTCCTTGCAGAATTGCTTATTATTTGTGCCATTTGCCTTATTTTTGCTGGATGGTTTATTTTGCCTAGGAGTGGGTACTTGTCTTCAATAGGTAACCTGTATTATGTGCCATGCACTGTATTAGATAATGGGCATATTGTAAACACAGTAGAAAAATGATTCCTTACTAATTCATTTGGGCTCCAAAATCACTGCAGATGGTGACTGCAGCCATGAAATTAAAAGACGCTTACTCCTTGGATGGAAAGTTATGACCAACCTAGAGAGCATATTGAAAAGCAGAGACATTACTTTGCCAACAAAGGTCTGTCTAGTCAAGGCTATGGTCTTTCCTGTGGTCATGTATGGATGTGAGAGCTGGACTGTGAAGAAAGCTGAGTGCCGAAGAATTGATGCTTTTGAACTGTGGTGTTGGAGAAGACTCTTGAGAGTCCCTTGGACTGCAAGGAGATCCAACCAGTCCGTTCTGAAGGCGATCAGCCCTGGGATTTCTTTGGAAGGAATGATGCTAAAGCTGGAACTCCAGTACTTTTGTCACCTCATGTGAAGAGTTGGCTTATTGGAAAAGACTCTGATGCTGGGAGGGATTGAGGGCAGGAGGAGAAGGGGACGACAGAGGATGAGATGGCTGGATGGCATCACTGACTGGATGGACGTGAGTTCGAGTGACCTCCGGGAGTTGGTGATGGACAGGGAGGCCTGGCGTGCTGCGATTCATGGGGTTGCAAAGAGTCAGACACGACTGAGCAACTGAACTGACTAATTCATGAAAGAGGATTATTTTGGATGTGACTCTTTAGTTACATTGTTGCTCTGTATTTTCAGATATACAGTGGCTTCAACTACTGTGGTTTTTATGAATTGCTCTTCCATATAAACTTTAAAACTTTTTAAATTTAATTTTTGCTTTATATTGGATGAACTTGGGCAAACTCTGGGAGATAGTGAGGGACAGGGAGGCCTGGTGTGCTTGGACTCCATGGGGTCACAGAGAGTTGGACACGACTTATTGACTGACAACAACAATAAATAGTTGATTTACAATGTTGTGCTAGTTTCAGGTGTACAGCAAAGTGATTCAGTTACATATATTTATTCTTTTTCAGATAATTTTCACATGTAGGTTATTACAGACTGTTGAGTAGAGTTCTCTGTGCTATTCGTATGTGCTCAGTTGTGTCTGACTCTTTGCAACTCTGTGGACTGTAGCCCACCAGGCCCCTCTGTCCATGGAATTCTCCAGTCAAGAATACTGGAGTGGGCTGCATTTCCTATTCGAGTGGAACTTCCTGACCCAGGGATCGAACCCATGTCTCATGTCTTCTGCATTGGCAGGCAGATTGTTTACCACCGCGCCACCCTTAAGTCCTTGTTGATTATCTAGTTGATATATAATGGTGCATGTATGGACTTCCCTGGTGGCTCAGATGGTAAAGCGTCTGTCTACGATGTGGGAGACCTGGGTTCAATCCCTGGGTTGGGAAGATCCATTGGAGAAGGAAATGGCAATCCACTCCAGTACTATTGCCTGGAAAATCCCTTGGACAGAGGAGCCTGGTAGGCTACAGTCCATGGGGTCGCAAAGAGTCGGACACGACTGAGCGACTTCACGTTCATGTTCAGTGCATGTATGTTAATCCGAACCTCTTAATTTCCCCCCTCCCCCACCCCCGCTCCACTTTTCACCTTTATAAGTTTGTTTTCTAAGGCTGTGAGTCTATTTCTCTGAGTCTTTAAAGTAAAATATATTCTAGATTCTTCTAGTTTGTATTATAAGTTACTGTGGGAAAATAAGGAGCAGAATAATGTATCCTCAAATCCCTTTTGGTGATGACTGTATTTTTGTATATTTCTGTCCAGTTTTAGTTGTTAATTTGGCATCTCTACTTGTTAATGACAACAGGCCAAACTGTGATCAGTGATCTTTTCTCTCAGCTCTGCTCCTCTGAGTTTTTCATCCATCCCACCACATTTTCGCAGTTAGCTTGGGAAACCTGAGAGTTATCCCAGACACCTCATGGCTTACTCCTTGCCTTTTTTTTTTTTTTTTCTCAGTCCTTGCCTTTGTACCATCACCAAACCTTGTCACTTCTGCTTAGATCTTCTAGAGTCTACCTGGTACCATTTCTGTATTCACTCCAGCTCCCTTGATATCTCTTCTCTACTCAGTAATCTTTTAAAATGCAAATTGTATCATTCTAATGGCCCTCAGGACATTTAAAATTCCTGCATTATCTCTTCCTACTCCAAGCTCCTCCCTAAGCCTTATTTAGATGGTTCTGCCTTTCAACCCACTAGCTTTTCATTTCCCCATTCTATACGGACCTTTGCTGGAAGTGCCATTTTCTTATTTTAAAGATTTAGTTAATTAATCAATTTGGCTGTGGTGAGTGTTTGTTGCTGAACGTGGGCTTTCTCTGGTTGCAGAGGGTGGGCGCTCCTCTTCGTTGTGGTTGTGTGGGCTTCTCGTTGGGGTGGCTTCTCGTAGGCGCACGGGTTTCAGTAGTCCTGGCGCAGTCTTAGTTGCCCTGCAGCATGTGGGATCTTTCCAGACTAGGGATTGAACTGATGTCTCTGGCATTGCAAGGCAGATTCTCATCTGCTGCCCCACCAGGGAAGTCCCTGCTAGTGCTATTTTCTGCCAGGCAGATTTTTCCTTCCCGCTTCCTTTCCAAGTACATCTTTCTGGTCTGCTTGAGTGCAGTTTCTTAGACAATCCTGACCAGTCACCCTACCTCTTCCTCAATCTAAATCAGTTTCCCTAATGACATCCAATCTTAATTTACTTAACTTTTTCCTTCCATAACATTTAGCAGTATATAATTTTATATTTATGCAATTATTTGATAATTTGTTTCTAAACTGAAAGAATTCTACAAGGGCAGGGACCAGGTATTTTTATTTCACTTACATCACATCAGCACTTTCTTGTCTCACAGGCATTATGGTACAGGTGCTCAGTAAACCTTTGTTATACAAATTAATGGTATTTACATACATGACAAAATTCAGGAAATGAAAATCAGGCACATGGTAGGAAATACATTTTACCCATCCTGACCCCCTCCCCACGTGTAAAACTGAAACAGAAATTCCACAGAACAGTGCTTTGCCACCTTTACTGTACTCCGATATTTTCTGTTGTTTTGTTTCACATGTTATAAAAAGACTGATACAGATCATCTACTAGCTCAGGTAGGCCTGCAGACTGCAGTTTGAATAGCAGAAATTTAAGGCAATCCTAGGGAAATGCTTCATTTCCATTAGCCCCGCCCCACTTTAAAACACAATTAAGTATTTTCTCAGTCTTGTCCGATGAAGTATAGCTTTAAATACTATCTCCCAGCCCCCTCCCCACATTTAAAATTAGCTATTGCTGAAAGCTAGTTTTTCTTAGGGAGAAGGCAATGGCAAGCCACTCCAGTACTCTTGCCTAGAAAATCCCATGGACAGAGGAGCCTGGTAGGCTGCAGTCCATGGGGTCGCTATGAGTCGGACACGACCGAGCGACTTCACTTTCACTTTTCACTTTCACACAATGGAGAAGGCAGTGGCAACCCACTCCAGTGTTCTTGCCTGGAGAATCCCAGGGACAGCAGAGCCTGGTGGGCTGCCGTCTATGGAGTCGCACAGAGTCGGACACGACTGAAGCGACTTAGCAGCAGCAGCAGCAGCAGCAGTTTTTCTTAGAAGTTCTGGCCTCCCTCATTCTCAGAGGAGGGTTGCTTAAGGTCAGATTGAGAACAATCTACACCTGACTTACTTAGGTCTTGTCTTCCAAGTTTTTCTGGGCCACTAATAGCCAGCACTCTTTCACCCTGCTTCCCTGAGCTCATTAGAGGTGTGTTTTAAGGCTGGCCACTCATCAGTTTTGTTTTCTGAATTTCTCACAAACCAACAAAAAAAGATTCCAGAAACGAAAACACAGGGATCAAGGCAAACCATTAAGTATTTGTGAACGTATCAATGAAGGAGCCTGGCTGGGCACCTGTGTCACATTCAGCCTGTCACTCGTGCTCATTCCTAGGGCTGTGATTCTTGTTTGCTCACTTTTCAAAACCTTGTGGAAAACGCTTGGTGCTGTTTAGCCCCACCATGAAATGTTGATCTCCACTCTCTTTTGCCAGCTCCATATTGGAAATAACCTAAGTGCCAAGCACAGGGATATTTTAACTGAGCTCTATGCTGTGACAGCACTTTTGGGGGATTTCATATTCCTGTTCTCATTTTCAGCATTGCAGGTTCAGGAATCTGAACTTTTCCCAGTGATCCAGAGTATGTCAGGCATTGGAGGACTAAAGTCCTCAGTGTCACTCCCTTATCAAACTCACAAGAACCAGACTCAAACCCAAGGCATACATGTTCTTTGTTCTTCAGGGCTCTTTCTGGAAAGTCTGGCCTGTGGGAAAGACATTATTTGATGACAGACAGGTCCTGAAGGTGGATGTGGCAAGGAGGCATCATCTGGATGGAGTATTTTCTACCTCCTGGGCTTCTCTTGACCCTTAGAAGTACTCACTTCTGTTCATCAGAACATTCTTCCTGCAGGTCCATTTTTCCTGTTGAAGGAGGTTAAAGAAGAAAGCAAATTCCTTCACTTTGGCTCTCTTTTTATCTCCATCTTTTAACTCTTTTTTTCCACTAGACATTTAACTTCTAGTCCTGAGGACATCCTTTTGTTTCTCTGATTGGACGTCAGTCTCATTGCTTTGATTCTGTTTAGGGAGTCCATCAAGTACTCAGCAAGGTTACAAGCATCCCTTTGACTGGTACTGTTGAGGCTTATTTTTTTCCCCTGCTGGTAGCATATCTCATTCATTTTGCTTTTATTTAATTTTCAAAAGGAAGCCTTATCTAAAATTTGGTCACTTTACTGAGAACTGTCAGTCTACAACATTCAGGCAGCTCTCATTTAGCAGGAAGAATCAGGCTCTGAGATAGGGAAATTCATTTTTCATGCCTTTTTGATAACTTTATTTGTTTTTTTATTTTTAAGAAATTATTATTTATACTCATGTTTAAAGAAATATTTATTATTTGAATAATAATGCAATGCAAGATATACAACAGTGTATAAAATTAAGAAGATATAAATGGGTAAAATGTACATATTCTCAGCTTTGGCCATCAGATAGGCAGTTTCTTTTTTTGGTTAACCATCATTAAAACTGTTTCTTTTAGGGCTTTTTACACATAGCCTATATATTCTTTATAAGATATTCTATACAACCATATATAGATATTCTATATCTATATATAGATCATGCCAAAGCCTTTGACTGTGTGGATCACAATAAACTGTGGAAAATTCTGAGAGAGATGGGAATACCAGACCACCTGATCTGCCTCTTGAGAAATTTGTATGCAGGTCAGGAAGCAACAGTTAGAACTGGTCATGGAACAACAGATTGGTTCCAAATAGGAAAAGGAGTACGTCAAGGCTGTATATTGTCACCATGTTTATTTAACTTATATGCAGAGTACATCATGAGAAATGCTGGACTGGAGGAAACACAAGCTGGAATCAAGATTGCTGGGAGAAATATCAATAACCTCAGATATGCAGATGACACCACCCTTATGGCAGAAAGTGAAGAGGAACTCAAAAGCCTCTTGATGAAAGTGAAAGTGGAGAGTGAAAAGATTGGCTTAAAGCTCAACATTCAGAAAACGAAGATTATGGCATCTGGTCCCATCACTACATGGGAAATAGATGGAGAAACAGTGGAAACAGTGTCAGACTTTATTTTTCTGGGCTCCAAAATCACTGTAGATGGTGACTGCAGCCATGAAATTAAAAGACGCTTACTCCTTGGAAGGAAGGTTGTGGCCAACCTAGATAGCATATTCAAAAGCAGAGACATCACTTTGCCAACAAAGGTTCGCCTAGTCAAGGCTATGGTCTTTCCTGTGGTCATGTATGGATGTGAGAGCTGGACTGTGAAGAAGGCTGAGCGCCGAAGAATTGATGCTTTTGAACTGTGGTGTTGGAGAAGACTCTTGAGAGTCCCTTGGACTGCAGGGAGATCCAACTGGTCCATTCTGAAGGAGATCAGCCCTGGGATTTCTTTGGAAGGAATGATGCTCAAGCTGAAACTCCAGTATTTTGGCCACCTCATGCGAAGAGTTGACTCATTGGAGAAGACTCTGATGCTGGGAGGGATTGAGGGCAGGAGGAGAAGGGGACGACAGAGGATGAGATGGCTGGATGGCATCACTGACTCGATGAATGTGAGTCTGGGTGACCTCCGAGAGCTGGTGATGGATAGGGAGGCCTGGCGTGCTGCAGTTCATGGGGTCGCAAAGAGTCGGACACGACTGAGCGACTGATCTGATCTGATCTGATAGATATAGATATAGATAAGATATTCTATACAACCTGGAAAGCCACGGCTCAGTAGGTAAAGGATCTGCCTGCAGTGCAGAAGATGAAGGAGATGTAGGTTCGATCCCTGGGTCAGGAAGATCCCCTGGAGGAGGGCTTGGCAATCCGCTACAGTATTCTTGCCTCGGAAATCCCATGGACAGAGGATCTGGTGGGTTACAGTCCATGGGGTTACAGAGAGTCAGACACAACTTAGCGACTAAATAATACAAGCATATATGCATATGTATATCTTTTAATACAAATGGTAGTATCTATACTTACTGTTTTGAATATTTTTCTTTTCATTTAACTGTGTACCTTGGATGTGACCATCCCCTCCCACCCAGTTTTATTAAGATATGATTGACATAGAGCACTGTATAAATTTAAGGTGTACAGCATAATGATTTGACTTAACATATATCATGAAATGATTACAACTATAAGTTTAGCTAACATCTGTCATTTCATATTGATACAACATTAAAAAAATAGAAAAAGAATTTTCCCTGTGGTGAGACTCTTAGAATTTACTCCCTTATCAACTTTCTTATAGAATGTATATCAGTGTTAATTATCTTTATCATGTTGTATGTAATATCCCTAGTACTTATTTATCTTATAACTGAAAACTTGTACCTTTTGACTATTTTCATCTAATTTCCCCTATCCATCCCCTTGGGAGAGATTTTAAAAACATGAATATATGTATTATTGTTATGTTATTGTTCAGTTGCCTACTGCTGCTGCTAAGTTGCTTCAGTCGTGTCCGACTCTGTGCGACCCCATATTCGGCAGCCCACCAGGCTCCCCTGTCCCTGGGATTCTCCAGGCAAGAACACTGGAGTGGGTTGCCATTTCCTTCTCCAATGCAGGAAAGTGAAAAGTGAAAGTGAAGTTGCTCAGTTGTGTCCGACTCTTTGGGACCCCATAGATTGTAGCACACCAGACCTCCCTGTTTTTCACCATCTCCTGAAGTTTGCCCAAGTTCACGTCCATTGCATTGGTGATGCCATCCAACCATCTCATCCTCTGATGCCCTCTTGTCCTTCTGACCTCTATCTTTCCCAGCATCAGGAACTTTTCCAGTGAGTTGGCTATTGGCATCAGATGACCAAAATACTGGAGCTTCAGCTTTAGCATCAGTCTTTCCAGTGAGAGTATTCAGTGTTGATTTCCTTTAAGATTTACTGATTTGATCTCCTTGCTGTCCAAGGGATTCTTAGAAGTCTTCTCCAGCTCCACAGTTGAAGGCATCAATTCTTTGGCGTTCTGTCTTCTTTATGGTCCAGCTCTCACAAACGTATGTGACCACTGGGAATACCACAGCCTTGACTATATGGACCTTTGTTGGCAGAGTAATGTTTCTGCATTTCAACACACTGTCAGCAATCGTCTTCTGATTTCATGGCTATAGTCACCATCTGTGATGATTTTAGAGCCCAAGAAGAGGAAATCTGTCACTACTTCCACCTTTTCTCCTTCTATGAATATGTATAGAGTTTCTTTTTAAAAATGATTATACAATATTGCATTGTATAATGATAATTGTATGTATGATAATTTATTTAACCAGTGCAGTATTGAAAGTCATTTAGGTTCTTATACAATGATCTATTTATGTACCATTACCTCTTTTTTTTTTTTTTTTTTAACTTATTTGTTTGACCATGTTGAGTCTTAGTTGCATCATGCAGGATCTTTCCTTGTGGTGCATGAACTCTAGATGTGGCTCGCAGGCTTAGTTACCTTTGGCATGTGCGACCTTAGTTCCTGGAGCAGGGATTGAACTTGTGTCCCCTCCATTACAAGGCAGATTCTTAACCACTGGACCACCAGGGAAGTCCCACATCAATGTTTTAATTGTCATAGCTTTATAATATGTATATATATAAAAGAGTCAGATTTTACAGAACGCTTTTAAAAATTAATTTTATTTCTTTATTTATGGCTGCACTGGTCTTTGTTGCTGCTCAGACTTTTCTCTAGTTTTGACAAGTGGAACTATTCTCTGACTGAGGTGCTCAGGGTTTTCACTGTGGTGGCTTCTCTTGTGAAAGAATTAATGCTTTTGAATTTTGTTGCTGGAGAAGGCTCTTGAGAGTCCCTTGGACTTCAAGGAGATCAAACCAGTTAGTCCTAAAGAACTGATGCTGAAGCTGAATATCCAACACTTTGGCCACCTGATGTGAAGAGCTGACTCATTGGGAAAGACCCTGGTGCTGGGAAAGATGGAAGGCAAAAGGAGAAGAGGACGGCAGAGGATGAGAGGGTTGGATAGCATCCCGAATTCAATGGACATGAGTTTGAGCAAACTCAGGGAGATAGTGAAGGATAGGGAAGTCTGGTGTGTTGCAGCCAATGCAGTGGCAAAGAGTTGGACACGACTTAGCCACTGAACAACAAAATTACCCATTTTTGCCTTGTGTCTTAAGGATTTTAAAGCTTGTCCTCCCCACCCACTGCATTGCGATCAGGCAGTTTAAGTAACTTTGGGTTATGTTTCTTAAAAATTGAGCATAATTCTGTGAAAACATCTGGGCTTGGTGTTGCAGATTTATTCTTAATTTAGTGGGCTTTGTTTTTGTGGTAGCAGGAGAGCTGAGTAAAGATGTCAGTTATGTTTCAGGTCTGGGTCTGGGGTATACTAAATGTGCAATCATTGTACCTACTTGCTGTTGGGTTTTAGGATAGGGATTTTTATTTCTGAGCCTTAGTCTCACAATTTCACAGAAAACTTTAAAGAATGGAAATGAGATACTGTATGTAAAAAGCTCAGTAAAGAACCAAAAAATGCAGGGCTTTTTTGATTTTTCCTTTTAAAGGTTCATTTTAATAAGACAGTGGTATTTAAAGAGTTGTCAGTGAGCATAGTTCTCAGTGTCAGACTGTTGAGAAGCAGATAGACTGCCTCCCCCGAAAGACCAGGCAAATGGAGAAAGACTGGGTACATGGAGACATTTGTTTTGCTGTTAAACAACAAAAATTATGAGTCCAACAACCAAAGGTGGCCCAGCTGAAGTTCTTTTTTGTGAACATTAATGAAGGTTTGGCCTTATTTATTTATTAAACCATATTTTATAATCAGTAAGAAGCATTGGGTAGCAGATTATGATTTTTTTCTTTGTGCTTGTATCATGATTGTGTTTATTATAATTTAAAGATTTGTTATCTTGAAAATTAAACTCATCTAAGACACATGGAAAATATTTTTAGATGCATTTGCATGTCAAGGCAGCCCTGTACTGGTATCAAGATTAAGAGAATAAATGATTGATAAATATCTGGGCAAGGTACTGTGCCAAACCTGGCGTATAGGATGAAGATCTAGCAAATCCTTCTCCATAGAGGTTGATCTTTCGGGTGGGAGTTGCTCCACAATGTGCAGATTACCGTAACTCTTTACAGTAGTGTTTCTTTCGCTCATTAACAAATGAAACAAGCAAGGACCGTCAGGCTGCTGTTTCTGTTTTCCAAACTGTTCTCCTCCCACCCCCAGTATAGCCGATATTGTGTGTGGCTTATGTGATTGTGAATCTTACGGACTATAATTTCAAAGTTTGCATGTGAATATGTTTTCAAAAGTTTGCATATAGATAAGTTCTCAAAAGAGTTTAAAATTTGAGTTTCATTTTAATATTTGAAACTAAGAACGTAAGAATAATTTACATGGCCTCCGATGAGTCCTTTTCATAGGGATTCTCAGATGTAAAGATTACTCAGGCTTCACTGTAGAGTTGGCAGCAACATGTGTTTCGCTGGGGCATTGTGGAGGGTGGTGAGGGGCAGGCTGACCTGATGGCCTGCAGAGGGCGCCAAGAAGCCACAGCAGGTGTGTGGGTCCTGGGCACCTCTGGCCCTTCCTCTCAAGTGGCCCCTCCTCCCTAAGTTACCCAAGGAAGACAATCCAAGCCTAGTCAGCTTTTAGTTAGAGCTCACAATCACATGAAATACAAGTTTTAGAAACTATTGAAATCTCTTAGACAGTTGTGCTTGTCAATCCTTGTCACCCTGCTGCATAATAATAGAGATTTAGAAAGTACATCAAGTTTCTAAATTCTTCTTACTCATAGAAGAATAATCCTTTTTTCCCCTTTCAAGCAGAAATATTGGTTGGCATTGATCACCTAATTTTCGGGGTTTGTCAGGACCCAAATTTTAGTGTAATTTGCCTAAAAATTGGAATTAACAGAGAATTAAGGTTTTTCCCTTAATTCATATGTATTGAAAATTGCTCAGAATTTCTCTGTTTAGCCTTTTTCATGACAGCCACAGATCTCTCATAATCAAATAGAAGGTCAAGTTTCTATGTTTTAAAAATGGTTTTTCTCCTTAGAAATTTTAAAGCACTTTCGTTCCATGTTTAAAGGTTTTATTGATATGCCGATGAGAGATTACTTTGGCTTCAAATTAAAAATAGGTTTGGAAGGAGAGCCCAACAGTAAAGAAAACATTGGTCACTTAAAATTAATATTTTCTAAATTCTTAAGATATATTTAATGCTACAATGATACTTTCTTTGTCTTGTGATCAGTTTATCATGTACTTTCCTATTGAAAGAATTTAATTTTTTGCTTTCTTCTAAAAGAGTATTTAGTACCAAGTCTGCATTTATTGAATATATTTACTGACTTTTTTCCTTTTCTTTGTCTTCTCTGTACCTTTGACAAATTGAATCATAAAATCTGATGACACTTGCCTGCATTGCAGTATAAGAAACTGCTGGCTTTTATGAAACACTGCAAACTACTTCCTACTATGGCTGCTAAGTCGCTTCAGTCGTGTCCAACTCTGTGCAATCCCGTAGACGGCAGCCCACCAGGCTCCCCCGTCCCTGGGATTCTCCAGGCAAGAACACTGGAGTGGGTTGCCATTTCCTTCTCCAATGCATGAAAGTGAAAAGTGAAAGTCGCTCAGTGGTGTTCGACTCTTAGCGACCCCATGGATTGCAGCCCACCAGGCTCCTCCATCCATGGGATTCTCCAGGCAAGAGTACTAGAGTGGGGTGCCATTATCTTCTCCAACTACTTCCTAGGTAAACAGATTTCTTACTTTGAATTACTGCTGTTTGTAAACTTTCTTTTCCCTTGTCATGATACATTTGTGTCAAAATTTCT
Organism: Tragelaphus eurycerus; assembly: GCA_935064755.1. Taxonomy (NCBI): domain Eukaryota; kingdom Metazoa; phylum Chordata; class Mammalia; order Artiodactyla; family Bovidae; genus Tragelaphus; species Tragelaphus eurycerus. Next base: position 11,767,906 of record CAKXYN010000015.1, on the reverse strand, counting down.
TACCAGATTAAAGGGTATTAATACGTGTATACTTCTCATAACTAGAAAATTCCTGAATGTTAGCTGCCTCTGCTGTTAACAGTGCAGTCTTCTGCTTCTGCTTGTCACATATTTGGGCATTGCTGAGAGGAATCTTAAGATGACTTTGTGGTCTGCTTCCATTAATTTTTCTATAGTGGACATGGTTCTTTCAGTAGTCAGTGCTTGTGTTTTGCATTTTTGAGATTGCTCTCTTATTTTACCTATCTAACACAAAGTTTTTTCTTTCTTCCTTATTATCGCCAGGTCCTTGAAGTTAAATAATTTAAGCAGGCAAATTCTTTAACTAATCTTACTTAGCTATAGAAAGAGTTGTCTTTTGAATGAATAAATGAATGATTTAGAAGGGATAGTTAGAAAAGTCTGAAAATTTGTGTGCCTTAGAGGAAAATAATGAGATTACTTATCTTAAATGTCAAACTAAAGAATTGGAAATTAAAGTGGTTTACCAGTTTAATTTCTGATTCTAATTGAATTACTTCGATTTGGAAGCCATTTTTACTGCGAGAATGATTTATTAAGAATGTTGTCTTTGAAAGTTTCATTCGTCTAGGTGGAAAGGTGGAACTTTTGTAGAGTTAAAAGCTTAGAAATCAGGAAAGTACAAAAGAACTTCAACTTGAGTAAGCTACTCAATTTTTATTAATGTAAATGAGCAATCCTTTCCATCCCTCCTCCCTTTTCTCTCTCTCACATATAACACTGGGCTCATGAAGGATCATAGAGATCATTAGTTTATTGATCCCCAGATTTGAAAAATAAGCTGGGCTGACGTAGGCTTGTCACCTTTTAATTTTATGAAATAAAAATTATCAAAGAAAACTTACTGTAAATTACTGTTCAGAAAAACACCAGCAAAGCAAAAAGAATGTTCTTCAAGAATAAAAAGTGTAACTTTATGAAAAATCAAAACACTTTCATTCCTCAGAACTACTGCCCACTAGTGTTTAGGGACACTGAACTTGTTTAATTTCCCAGGTTTAAGGGTTACCAAGGCTAAACATTAACAAAGATGAAGTGCTTGTACCTCTGGGTATAGATGGAACCACAGCTCAGTCCAGTTGTGGGGCCACGATCTTGTCCAGTGGTTCTTAACTACTTTTTAGTCACGTGTGATGTATTTTGAGAGTGATGGGATCCTCATCTTGGAAGAAAAAATGGACAGAAACAGTGTTAGGACTGAAAAGAATACTAAACTATAGATGAGTCCATTAAAAACTTCTGCTGATACATTCGAGTGCACAGTTTTCCAGAAGAATATAAATGCTGAAATAGATTCAAGTTATACCATTTAGGAGTTTTTATTCTGTAGTTACATGTCTTACCACTAAGAAATATCAGGTTCAGGTAAAGAATCCGCCTGCAGGGGGAGGAGCAGGGCGGACGGACGGGACTTCTCCCCCATCCATAAACATTAAGGAAAACTGAACTTCAGCGGCTACACAAGCTCAGTCTTCACAGCCCTGCGGTAACTCCTTGCGGAGAACTGGCGACACACACTAGTGGGGGCTGGGCTAGGGGAGCGCGGCCCACTGAGGATGCCTCTCGCGCCAACGGTATCTACACATCCCCCTAACACACACAGGCCACAGAGCGCTGCAGCCCTCCCGTACAGGCACGGCGGGCACCCTAGGACTCGACGGCGCGGCCGGGCTCTAGTCAACATCTCCTGAGAAGGCGCTGGACCAAAACGGCGGCGGAGGCGAGTCGCACCCCCCCCACCCTCGCTCTGATCTGGGAGGGCAACGCAGACTCTGCTTCTCTGGCCTGACGCGGGGTTCTCTCCCCCTCTGAACAAGGCAGAGAAACCGCTCAAACACAAAAAACAGAGCTAAGAACAGACTCACAAAGAAGCAGGCTGACAAAATAAAGTCTGAGAGGAGAGGAAGGACAGAAGAAAGAGCAAAAAAAAACAGGACAAAATAGGGCAAAGAGGCAGAAACACAAAGAAAAACGATCAAGAAGGGAAGTCAGAAAATCACGCTACAAATCGAATCATAGAGTCAGGAGAAAAGATCAGGGAAAACGGGGAAGGACTCCTAAAGAGAAAACACTCAAAGAGATCAGCCAAAAAAAAAAAAAACAGCAAGGGAAATCATAAGAATCAGAACGATCATCAGGGGGGCTAGGAGCAGACAGGCAAGGTTCTCACAGACTCCGGAGACTACTCAACGAAGCTCAAGAGATAGACTACTCGAGGGGGGTACGGTAGTGGAGGAGAGGGACAAAGTGATCTGTCCTAAAAGTGGTAGAAAACAAGTCCTAGAGGGACCAAATATTGGAGAAAACCTCCTATATAGAGAACTCACATGATAGGTCTGAAACAAGCCATTGGTTAGACATATCTCCTCCCCACTCCCCCCCTCCCACCCTCATTCCTTCCTTTGTCCATTTTCCCCTCAAAAAGAAATATCAGGTTCAGATGGCTTTTCAAGCTAGTTCTACTAAGTATTTAAATAATATTTAATTTCAGCCCTCAGAAACTCATAGTTTCCCTCTTTCAGGAACACATCCTAACTCATTTTTTCAGGCTAACAGGTCTTCCTACCAGCACCCAGACAGGGACAGTTTGAATAATGAAAATTACTAGCCTCACTTATGAAGATAGATAATATTAAATATATTATTAACATAAATAATTCCACCGTGTGCCATTCTGACAATACTTCATCATTAGATCAGGTGCATTCCAGAAATACAGGTTGGCTCAACATTAAAATATTAATCTCAATTGTAAATAAAGGAGAAAACCCATCATAATAGATGTAGAAAAGTATTTGATAGAATTCTTTTAAAAGCACATGAGCCCCACCCAGATAAAATTAAAAAAAAAAAAAAAAAACTAGAGAAAGCGGTAGAACAGAACTTTTCTAACCCATTAACAGGTACCTATACATAGTAAACATTATTCTGAAGAGGAACGGTTAGAAGCATTCCCTTTATGATAAGACTTTTCACTGCCACTCCTCTTTAGCACTAAGGTGTCAGAATAATACCTGATTATTCTTAGATAATTTTCACATGATCTATATAGAATCATAATCTATAGGCACATTTTCAGAAGTGAGATTATTGGCAAGGTAGTCATATCTGACCTAGAGCCAGACATCCTGGAATGTGAAGTCAAGTGGGCCCTAGAAAGCATCACTACGAACAAAGCTAGTGGAGGTGATGGAATTTCAGTTGAGCTATTCCAAATCCTGAAAGATGATGCTGTGAAAGTGCTACACTCAATATGCCAGCAAATTTGGAAAACTCAGCAGTGGCCACAAGATTGGAAAAGGTCAGTTTTCATTCCAATCCCAAAGAAAGGCAATGCCAAAGAATGCTCAAACTACCGCACAAATGCACTCATTTCACACACTAGTAAAGTAATGCTCCAAATTCTCCAAGCCAGGCTTCAGCAATATGTGAACCGTGAACTTCCTGATGTTCAAGCTGGTTTTAGAAAAGGCAGAGGAACCAGAGATCAAATTGCCAACATCCGCTGGATCATGGAAAAAGCAAGAGAGTTCCAGAAAAACATTATTTCTGCTTTATTGACTATGCCAAAGCCTTTGACTTGTGTAGATCACAATAAACTGTGGAAAATTCTGAAAGAGATGGGAATACCAGACCACCTGATCTGCCTCTTGAGAAATTTGTATGCAGGTCAGGAAGCAACAGTTAGAACTGGTCATGGAACAACAGACTGGTTCCAAATAGGAAAAGGAGTACGTCAAGGCTGTATATTGTCACCCTGTTTATTTAACTTACATGCAGAGTACATCATGAGAAACGCTGGACTGGAAGAAACACAAGTTGGAATCAAGATTGCTGGGAGAAATATCAATAACCTCAGATATGCAGATGACACCACCCTTATGGCAGAAAGTGAAGAGGAACTAAAAAGCCTCTTGATGAAAGTGAAAGTGGAGAGTGAAAAGGTTGGCTTAAAGCTCAACATTCAGAAAACGAAGATCATGGCATCTGGTCCCATCACTTCATGGAAAATAGATGGGGAAACAGTGGAAACAGTGTCAGACTTTATTTTTCTGGGCTCCAAAATCACTGCAGATGGTGACTGCAGCCATGAAATTAAAAGACGCTTACTCCTTGGAAGGAAAGTTATGACCAACCTAGATAACATATTCAAAAGCAGAGACATTACTTTGCCAACAAAGGTTCGCCTAGTCAAGGCTATGTGGTCATGTATGGATGTGAGAGCTGGACTGTGAAGAAAGCTGAGCGCCGAAGAATTGATGCTTTTGAACTGTGGTGTTGGAGAAGACTCTTGAGAGTCCCTTGGACTGCAAGGAGATCCAACCGGTCCATTCTGAAGGAGATCAGCCCTGGGATTTCTTTGGAAGGAATGATGGTAAAGCTGAAACTCCAGTACTTTGGCCACCTCATGGGAAGAGTTAACTCATTGGAGAAGACTCTGATGCTGGGAGGGATTGAGGGCAAGAGGAGAAGGGGATGACAGAGGATGAGATGGCTGGATGGCATCACTGACTTGACGGATGTGTCATAAAACACTCTTGCTGGTAGGTCATGTTAGGAACTGCCATTTTTGCCACAAACAGAAAACTGAACAATCTGAAGAATCAGGGTACAGGATCACAGCACCTGAGGTCTGAGAGGCAGGAAGTTGCTGCTGCATCTGTTTGTCTCCTGGACTCACCATTCAAGTTGTGGTCCAGGGGTGAGGAGTCATGCCAGAGCTGTTAGATCCAGACTACCTGTGCTAGATCTGATCCAGCAAGAAGGATGCCTTGTGAGTTTCCATCTATTTCCCTTTGCTGCTCAGTTCTGAATTCAAGTGTCTTAACACTGAAAGAATTTAAATCATATCTGGAGTGCCTATTGCAGTGTAGTCTCCTGAAGATGGAGACTCTTCAGGCATTTCCCCTATGACATATTTTGCCTTGGTGATCAGGCTTGATTTCTTCCCTTTCTTTTATCTTCACCTCAAATCAGTCAATCTCTCTCTCTCTCTGCTTCCCCCTATCTTCCTCCCCTGCTCTCTGCTCATCTTCTTTCTGTCATTCTCTGTTAATGCCAAGGGAGGACAGTGGCTGCCACAGCCCCTCATGGCTTCCTCTGTTTCTCAGTTCTGAGTTCTGGGGGAGTGCTTGAGCTAGTTAGGGTCAGTTGTAGTCTGCAGGATTGGCTGCCTGGCTCACTCATAGGTGGGAGAAATTCTTGAGGGGAAAGAAGGAATATGGGTCCATGGGCAAAGAAGGAGTATGGTTTCCATGGGCTGGGGGTAGATAAGGGCTTTTTCTGAATGATCTAATTAAAAGGGGTTAGGTACAGACAGTTCTCATTGTTTGTGGTAGGTAGGTTAAAAGTCACTGTGAATACTGAATTAGTGAATTCTGAACTGTTGCTCCTAGGGGAAATGTAAGATAGAATTCTGTGTCTCTAATCTCAGTGCTTGTCAACTGGCCAGTTTATCACCTTGTGTTGTGTGTGATTTGTTTAAAGACACCTTATTTAATATATAAGTATTCATTCATTAACAATGAACTCATGCTATCAGTGTAATGATGGCTGAATGAAGCCATATAATATGTATTTTCATCATAAGGCACATCCTAACTTTCTTGGACTTAGAAAAGTGTGCTTGGGGACTGTTTTAAGAAGCTAGATCACCAGTAAGAAGCACAAAAATATAAAAAACATTGGCCATAAATAGGCTTCAAAAACGATTGTTTACAATATGGGAGCTGAAACAAGAAGGCAAAGCATTGCCCCATTTGACCTCAGCTGAGAGAACATATTCACATATGGGTGATTCACATATTTCACCATTTAGTTCATGTCTGCAAATGGCCATAGGAGTGCCACAATCATTGATTTGAAGGTTAAAATTTTAGCAAATAGGTGAATTTGCAAATGCAGAATGCAGGACAAATGAGGGTTGAGTATAGATTTGGAGTGGGAGTCAGGAGAGCATTGAAAAAATGTCATTGGTAGTTGGTGGGGAATGTTGTCAGAAAAGACTTCATAATGCAGTCTGCACTTGAGATAAACTTTCAAAGATAGATTATAATCAGAAAGCCAACCAAGGAGAGGCCAGGGAAAGAGCATAGTAGTTATGAATGCGATAATAGAATTTTAGATAAGGCTCAGAGCACATCCTTGGCTCTTACTATGGGACTTTGGGGCAAGCATTTTAATTTCCAACATTGGTGAAATAGAGATAGTTGTGATCACTCAATGGAGTTAACTTTGGGGTTGAAATAGGAGGGTGCACATTAATACACTTTGCACATGTCTAGCTCACAGGAAGTCCTCAGTCATTTCATACAGGAGACACTTTTCTGTATATAGTGCAGCAGAGGAGGGAAATGGCCTGGCACCTTGGGAACTTTAGAATGAAGCAAAGGGTTCAAGTAGGCTAAATGGCTCTTTGAGGCTGTGGGAGAAGGCAGTAGCTAGATCATTGGAAGTAGTTTTCATGCTGAAATGGTTCTGAGCTATTAGAATGTTTAAAATAAGGATGGCATGATCAGTGTCATTCTTAGCAAGTTTGTCGTGTATTTTTATAGTGTATAGAGGAGAACTGAAGGGTGAATCAACAGAGACTCTTGGAGTAGTTTAGGAAAAAAGGGACCAAAATTTGACTTAGGGTATTAACACTGGGAATGGAGATTAGAGAACTGACATCAAAGATCAGATAGTTTAAGAAGTCCAATAGACAACAGTTGGCATCCACATAGAAGGGATGGCTCCTTGGATTCTGATGTCATTGCAGTGGAGGGTAGGGCTTGTGTACCCTGATAAAGGTTGGATCCACCTGTTCTTGTACTCAAGGTTCTCCTGATGCTCTGTATCCCTTTTATTGCAGTACCCAGCCTGTGGTATTTTAACCACTTGTATTCCTTTTTACACATAAGCCCTTTGAAGATTATTAACACTGGTCACTGTTGCTGACCAAAAACTATAGATGGATTGAATGAACGATGATGAAGACTATGGGATAGAGAAGCAAATTTTGGAGGAAAGATTCTTTTTTATCTATGTTAAGTTTTAGATTCAGTTTTGTGTCTCTGTTGAGTGTGAGAATCATCTCTGGATGGCTACGCCCAGGAGCCACTTTGATTTACTGAGCTTGGATTCAGGGAAGAGAGGTTCTTGCTGTGTATTTCTGAGGCATTGGTATGGGCAGCTGAGGCCATGTGCATGCACTCATCCATAGTGTCTGTGTCTGGTGGAGAGGGAAGACAACCACAGAAGGAACCTTGCAGTCTATCAGTTATGAGGAGTTTGGCTGAAGAAGAGCATAGAAAGGAGTTCCAGAAAATGGAGTGACCATAAAAGAGTGAAAAGGGGTTTGTATATGTCACACCATACCCAGAAGCTGTGGCAGGAGAGGACTTGTCCAGTTTTAAAGACTGCAGAGAGGCTGCTAAAAGGACTAAAAACAACATATTGGAAATGGCAATTGTAAAGTCACTGATCACTCTTTCCAGAATGATTTCAATGTACTAGTGGATGAAGATGTCACATCGCAGTGGGACTGAAGATCGAATCGGACAAAATGAGTGTAGGCTATTTTCTGCTGGGTTTAATCTGTGAGGGTTAGGGAAAGAATGCTGAAGGTTGTAGCTGAGATCTATGTAGGAGGGGCCATGGTGTACAGGGAACCTTTAAAAATTACATGGAAGAGATTTGAGCATGGTTGTGGGCAGTGGTGAAGAAGCTAATAGGTTGAAGAAGAAGCTAAGAAGATTGAATAGGTTGGTTTTTGCTTTGTTTTTGTTTTTTTGAAGCCAACATCTCTCCGTACTGTCACCTGGCAGTATAGTACTGTATTTTGTAACTTTGAATCCCCATTTACAGTGCTATAGGGGAGGTAGTGTTTTCTCATTTAAATGATGGGGAAGCAGGCCTAGTTTTTAAGTAAATTTCTTGATGGAGGAGGCGTGTGCAAGGAATTAGAATCTGGCTGCTTTGGCTCTAAGGTCTGGTTTTGCTTCTTGGTTGCCTTTTAAGTTAAGACAGTCACAATGTGAAAGAAACATACAAAATGATTTAGTTCAACTCCCATTGTTATGGTAATTTTATAAGATGCCATTTTCTTTGGTTGAGATTACCACTGTGATGTCTGTTTAGCTGAATTGTTAGAAGGCAGAGAAACTGTCCCTTGTTATAGTAAACTTTTGTTTAGTCTGGGTGCTTCCGCCTAAGGATTTGGACATGGCCAGATTTGCAGCCATGAAATTAAAAGACACTTACTCCTTGGAAGGAAAGTTATGACCAACCTAGATAGCATATGAGATGGCTGGATGGCATCACTGACTCGATGGACATGAGTCTCAGTGAACTCCGGGAGTTGGTGATGGACAGGGAGGCCTGGCTTGCTGCGATTCATGGGGTCGCAAAGAGTCAGACACGACTGAGCGACTGATCTGATCTTAGATAGCATATTCAAAAGCAGAGACATTGCCAACAAAGGTCCGTCTAGTCAAGGCTATGGTTTTTCCAGTAGTCATGTATGGATGTGAGAGTTGGACTATACAGAAAGCTGAGCGCTGAAGAATTGATGCTTTTGAACTGTGGTGTTGGAGAAGACTCTTGAGAGTCCCTTGGACTGCAAGGAGATCCAACCAGTCCATTCTGAAGGAGATAGCCCTGGGTGTTCTTTGGAAGGAATGATGCTAAAGCTGAAACTCAAGTACATTGGCTACCTCATGTGAAGAGTTGACTCATTGGAAAAGACTCTGATGCTGGGAGGGATTGGGGGCAGGAGGAGAAGGGGACGACAGAGGATGAGATGGCTGGATGGCATCACTGATTCGATGGCCGTGAGTTTGAGTGAACTCTGGGAGTTGGTGATGGACAGGGAGGCCTGGCGTGCCACAATTCATGGGGTTGCAAAGAGTCAGACAGGACTGAGGGACTGAACTGAACTGAAATTAATCAACATGGTTCTTGGTCATTGTATTGTTAGCCATGAATGGAAACTTTATCCCAAGGGAAAAGTATAATAGGATTTCTAACAATTAGGCTGTTACTATGTTGCACAAGCTATAACTGGATGGAAGTTTGCCTCCCCTCTCCCATCCATTTTCTGATCGCCTACTTAGTGGAATCTGATTGGTGGGTGATAAAGGGACTCATACTCAGTCATCGAACACTGTATAAGTTGAAAGTTACAGGACAGTCAGAAAAAGTCCAAGTACAGAATATTAAAAAAGCACTGTTTTCTAATTATGCCTTTTAAAAGAGGAATTTTCTAAGATATTTTCTGATTTATAACAACAGAATGTGTGCATTCTGTAAACATACAAAAGATCCTTTTTGTTCCAGTTGTGCTATTTCTCTTTTAATCCTATTTTTTCCCCTTAATTCCATCATTCTATTGCTTTTTTGTGTGAATATCCGGTGACCAATATAATTGATGCATACAGGTTTTTTAAAAAATTGTTTTTAGGTTAATTAATGGTTTTTGTCTTGTTTTAATTTTTATTGGGGTTTAATTTATTGACAGTGTTGTATTAGTTTCAGGTATACAGCAAAGTGAATCTTAGAAAAAAAAAAAAAGAAAAGAGAGGAACCAGAGATCAAATTCAATATCCGCTATCTGGGCAGGGGCATCTTTCGCTTGTCGCCTGCTGGGTCCCTGCTGGGGGGAATCCAGACACATCTCCTCTTTGTCTCGCCAGTCTGAACAGTGTTCCGGTCGTGCTGGTCGCGTTCCGAGCACACCGCCTCGTCAGCCCTTGGGGGGGCCCTCGGGAGGGGGGGGCCCGGGCGCCTGGTCCATACGGAGGGAGGAAGTGTCAGACTGCGCTCTACCGGTGACTCCCACCACCCGGAGACACGGCCGCAGGCCCGGTCCCGTAGCATGGTCTTTCCTGTGGTCATTATGGGTAGCTGGACTGGGTCGACGTGGTGTGGAAGACTGGGTCCCGACTGGTCAACAGTCCCTGGCTTTATCTGAACTCCGTCCACCTCCGGGCTGGGTGGTGGGCTGGAGACACTGACTCGAGATGCGAGTCTGAGTACTCCGGGCTGGTGTGGACGGACCCAAGCAAAAGAAACAGAGCCTGCTATGCAGTAGGTCCTTATTAGTTATCTGTTCATACATAGTAGTATAGTGTATATGTATCAATCTCAATCTTCCAATTTATCCCTACCCCTGTAACCATAAGTTTGTTTCCTACATCTGTAACTATTTGGTTTAAAGCAAAATAAGTTAATTTTAGCCTTTTTAAAGATTCCACATATAAGTGATATGTGATATTTGTCTTTGTCGTTTTACTTTACTCAGTGTGAGAATCTCTAGGTCCATTCCTCTGTTGATGGACATTTAGGTTGCTTCCACGTCCTGACTATCGTAAATAATAGTTGCATATAGTTTTTTTTTTTTTTTTTTTAATTTTGTTAGGCTGTGCCGAATCTTGGTTGCGACTTGCAGGATCTTTAGTTGTGGCCTGTGAACTCACAGTTGCAGCATGTGGGATCTAGTTTTCTGACCAGGGATCAAATCCGGGCCACCTGCTTTGGGAACATGGTGTCTTAGCCACTAGACCACCAGGGACGTCCTTAGATGCATATAGTTTTAATTCATATCCATCATGTCTTTTTAATGCTGTAACAGTCCCCTGTTCCCACCCCTGCCACCACCCCTCCTCCCACATTAGTTAGCTTTTGGAATATAGACTATCCACATTCAGTGTTTCACATATTGCTTTCTTACGGTAGTGTTTAGTTTGTTCCACTAGCCCCTGTATTTCCTGACCACTGGTAGTTAGATTTAATAGCTCAGTTTAGATTCAAATTTATTTGTTAGGGAAGTATGATTAATAGGTAATGTTGTGTTTTCCATTGCTTCTATCATGTATACTTAGTCCACCAATTGTTAGGCTGAGTCCTTCATTATAAAGCTTCCTATTGTCACCTCCTGGTTTTAACATTTGTTGATGATGTTTCCTTAGATTCTTTGTTAGGAATTAAAAAAAAAAGGTAAATGGTGATCATAGAATTCTGTTATTTTTTTCTACTTTTATTTGTTGAAATTTCTTTATAAAGAACTTTCTATTGTCAATCCTTTCCTTACCTCATGTAGGGGCAGAGAAAGTTGCCCTTCTTCCTGTCTAGATTCTTTGTTCCAATAATTAATTGACATAAGACAGATTAATGAGAGAAAAGCAATTTTTAAAAATAATAGATTTAATTTTGTAGGTACAGGAACCCCAAAGATATGAGATCCAGGGGCAATTTGGGCAGTTGGGGCTTAAATGAAGCTTGAGCTAAGGGATGGAATTGGGGCCTGGGGCCTCAAAGGGGAGGAGGGTAAATCACCAGATGAGAAGAAGAGCAGATGTTTGATAAGCAGATGTTTGCCCAGCTGTACGGGTAGGTTTTTCAGGTAAAAAACGTTTTCTCTCTGGTAATAGCTCTCTTTCTGGTCCAAGCTCCCTAACTAAATTCTTCAGGTAGGTAAGGGAGAGGTAGAAGTTTTTCTTGAGTCTGCTGTGTCTTGATTGCCTTCAGCTCAAAATAATTCACGTACCAAAGAGATACATTTTGAGGTCACAGATTCTCCTCCTCACCAAAAATATCATTTGTTCAGGGAAGACAAGGACTTGATTCTTCCTTTTATTTTAAACCTTTGGAGTATTACGCTGAGTATTCCAGTGGTGATTGATTCTTTTTTTTTAATAAAGGAATAGTATAGACTTACACATTTACAAATATTTTATAGTTTATTTCACTGTAGACTCATGATTTCTTTATTTGGTTAATTATGTTATTGTTGCTCAGTCGCTAAGTGTGTCTGACTGTTTGCGACCGCATGGACTCCAGCATGCCCGGCTTCCCTGTCCTTCACTTTCTACTTTGTTCCGGAGTTTATTCAAATTCATGTCCATTGAGTCAATGATGCTATCTAATCATCTCATCCTGTAATGGTTGATTATGGTCCATTATTGTCGTTTATTTTGATGGCTCACTTGCCTCCAGATTTAGTCAGTGGAAGCCCCTTCAAGTTGGCTTTTCTGTCCTTTTGCCATGTTCCCCTCATTTTTTGAGTATTTCCTTACTTTCTAGCAAGGAAGATATTCCAAGCCTACCTTGTAGCTTTTTTCCCCACTTGTCTTGGAATCAGACTTTTATCCAAGAAGCCCTGGTTCCTTTTAGTGGAGAATGGTAATATTTAGCATTAGTCAGCTAGGACTGCTGTAACAAATGACTACAAACTTACGTGTCTCAAAATAAGATTTATTCACTCACAGTTCTCGAGGCTAGAGGGCCAAAATCAAGGTGTCAGAAGGGCTACACGTTCTTTAAAGGATCTGGAAGAATCTTTATCATTTCATATTATGCTTGCTGGCATCTCTTGATTTGCAGCTGCACGCTTCGTCTTCATCTTTACATGGTGTTCTTCCCTCTGGACCTGTCTCCTCCCCTTTTGTAAGGAGACACCAGTCATGTTGGACTTGGGTCCCCCCTAATAGAATATGACCTTATCTTGATTATATGTATAAAAGACCCAGTTTCCAGATAAGGTCGCATTCATAGGTATTGGGGGTTAGTTTTCGACTCCATAACAGTGTCTGACCAAGATTGTCTGCAAACAAGCTTACATGGCTCCCTGTGGGCTCAAGTTGGTGAACTGCCACGGTGGAACAAAGGCCAGACTTCAGCTGCCTCAGGTGGTGCCTGTGTCCTGCCTTTCTCCAGCCTGGCTCACAGGAGCTGGAGTAGAGCAGAGAGGTAGCACCTGCCCTGTCCAGGCGTTGGCTGCTCAGTTTCTTTTTAAAATCTCACTGTAGGAAAGGAGAAGGGAGGACTGGAAAGTATGGCCTCCAGGGTTTGGGCAGGTCCTCGTAAGGAACCAAGGGGAGGCTGGAATACAGGTCTCTTCAGACACTAACACAGCTGGTAGTTGTCTCTTGGTTCCTTTTCTTTCTAGCCTAAGGCATTATCTGCTTAATTAGTGAGGACTGAGCAACTTCACTTTCACTTTTCACTTTCATGCATTGGAAAAGGAAATGGCAACCCACTCCAGTGTTCTTGCCTGGAGAATCCCAGGGACGGGGGAGCCTGGTGGGCTGCCGTCTATGGGGTCACACAGAGTCGGACACAACTGAAGCGACTTGGCAGCAGCAGCTGTGTCTCCCAGGGGGTGGTGCTTTATAGTAGATCCTCAAGTGTTCTCTTCATTGTAGACCAGTTCTGTGGCAGGCATTGTCTAAGAAACTAGTACTCGTGGTGAGAGCCATTGGTTTTTACTCTTTTCATAGTAATTGTTTCAACAATAGGACACAAGTCAGAAATACAGGTGTATATATCAAAAGCAATATGGGCTACAGATTGACATTTAGCAGGAAAACATGAGCCTTAGTTTCTTTTTTTTATTATTACCAAATAGAGATATATTAGAGCATAAGGAGAGTGGATGTTAAGGTAAAATTTTTCAGGAAAGAGGCTTGGGCCAGTTATGTAAGTATGAATTAGTGTTAGAGTTGTTTTTTACTTGATGAGAAAGATCTTTATTTCATTAAAAAAGTTCTTAGGGTACTTACTATAAATATGATTATTTGGTTTGATTGGTCTTAAAAACATTGAAGGCCAGCTTTGTAGAAGCAAAATAACAAAGTTTTCATCACAGATACTGTAGTCACTCACTTCGGGGACTCAGTCTCTATAGAGATGTAGCATTAAAAAATGACTATTGCATCACCTTCAGCAGAAAATCATAGAGATGTTTTTGTAAAATATAAGTCATTCTCCAACTAGGAAGCACTATTGCAAGAGCATTTTAAACCTTTTCTGCTTGGCTCAGAGAAATAAAGGTAAAAGAGAAGAGGGGCTGGCAACATTATTTGATCAATAATATCATGATTTGATTAATAACAATAATAACATGATTTAGTTCTAGCAACATTAGTAAGTTTAATAATTATAAAGATGGATTAGAAAAAACTCAAGGAACAGAATATTTATAAACTAACTTTTAAGATTAATGAATGTATGTAGGCAGTCCCAAAATCAAATGAAAATGGTTATACATGTCCCAAAATGATCAATATCACTAGTAATCAAAGAAATGAAACAGCACCAGACTTTTTAAACTGTCGTATTAGTAAAAATTTGGGTGGTGAGATTAACATTAAATCTTAAAATACTTTAATGTTTTAAACTTTGTCACATTGTGTATTAACTCTATAGATTGAAAAGGTCTAAATGTAAGCTGACTAGGTCTTTTGTATACGTGTGATTTAGAGGTAGAACTAGTTTTATGTAATCAGGAGTAGTGACATTAGAAGGAAGAAAAGTTTATTTAACAGACCAGTTAGCAAACTAGGTCAAGGCGGAGGTTTAATTCTGATTGTTACAAACTTGCTGCACATCTTAACAGTCTCATCACTTCAGTTTCTTGTCAGAGTCGTTCTGTCAAAAATCTTGACTCCTCTGTTTCTTACGTCACAAATTTTGTTCAGAATAGGTCTGCAATCTGACCACTCCTCACTGCCCACCTCTGGTCCAAGTTTGCCTGGGTTCGTGTAAATTGCCTCCATGCTTCCAACCTTGTCCTTTTTTGATACAACAGCCAGACTCACCTCTCTGCTTAACATCCTCCAGAGCAGTTATCTTAGAAAGCTGTGTCCTCTTCTTGGTGGGAAATGCATATTAGAGTATCCAGAACATGAGGTACGAGAAGGGGAAGAAGCTCAAGATTACTTCTCATCTCACTCATAGTAAACACCAAACTCCTTTTCTCCCTTCTCACGCTTGCCCCCACCACCTCTCTTACCATCTTCTTCCTTGCTTACCACACTCACTTCTTCTTCTTTTTAAAAAAATATTTATTTATTTGGCTGCATAGGAGTCTTAATTGTGGCATGCAGGATCTTTAGTTGCAGCATGTAGTTTCCTGACCAGAGATTGAACCCTGGCCCCCCTCCCCTGGGAGTGTGGAGTCCTAGCCATTGGACCACCAGGGGAGTCTCACCACACTCCTTCTTGCTGTTCTTTGAAGAGCCCAAGAGGCTTCTTACACTTGCCTCAGCCTTAAATGCTCTTCTTCCAGATATCTCATGGTTTATTACCTCCTTCAGGCCTCTGAAAGGCTTCCCTTGCCCACCCCCTGTGAAGCAGCTACGTCTTCTGGTTTATGTCTTCATAGCACTATTACTTATTTATTGACTGTTTCTCCCCTCTACTACTGCTAGTGTTTTGTTTCATTCTATCTTGAATGTCTGCCCACCAGCCAGGCACTACTACGTGCCTGATTGAATGATCAGTTCAGTGGTGATTCAATGATCATACCTAGCTGAATGATCAGTTGAATTTCCAGTTTCTTCTTTAGCAGTTTCTCAAGCCCTTTGCCTAGAGAAACAGGCAGGGACACCCTTGTTATTCATCTGTGGGAAAGTAAGGCTGCCTTCCAAGTGCCAGATGTTTCTACAGAGGTGCTCTAGGGGCTTCTCCTTTCTCACTGCTCAGATTTTTATATTCTATTACTCTTTTTATTTTATTTTTATTGTTACTATTGTTAGTTTTTTTACTTTACAATATTGCATTGGTTTTGCCATACATCAACATGCATCTGCCACGGGTGTACACGTGTTCCCCATCCTGAACCCCCCTCCCACCTCCCTCCCCATACCATCCCTCTGGGTCATCCCAGTGCTCCAGCCCCAAGCTTCCTGTATCCTGCCAGTTAAATGATTTCTGTTTTCTAAGTAACTTTTCCACATTAGGGACCAATGCTTTCCTTTTTGCCACATTTGGTATCATTTAGTGTCAGCAGCAGTGTAAATCCTTTAGTAACATGTTGACATTTATTCCGTCATTCAGTTAGCAAATAGTTATTGCAGCAGATGTTACGAGCAAGGCCAGGTACCACATTAAATGCCAGGGCTTAAAGAGATGGAGAACCTGCCTTCCCCTTGAGGAGCTTGGAGTTCAGTGTGTGGTTGCAGGTGCCATTGGGACAGGAAGCTGATGTAAGAGGAATGCAGAGAGGGAGGTCCAGACACACAGGGTGGCTCACCTAGGCCTGCCCCAGAGGGTTGGGAATCTCAGCAGTGAACAGGAGTTTGCCAGGGGAGGAAACAGGTAAACACTGCTCCAACAGGAGGAAATAATTTGGGCAAGGGCATAAAGAGCTGTACTTACTTAGAGAAGCACAAATCACTGAGTCTTAGTGAAGCATACAGTAAAATGTGAGTCTTCCCAAGTGGCTACTGAGCAGGTAAAGAACCCGCCTGCTTATGCAGGAGATGGCAGGTTTGATCCCTGGGTCGAGAAGATCCCCTGGAGAAGGGCATGGCAACCCACTCCATATGTGTCTGGAAAAGCCCATGGGCAGAGGAACCTGGCAGGCTACATGGGACTGCGTGTAGCCCATGTAGGCTGCAAAGAGTCAGATGTGACTGAAGTGACTTAGCACGCATGCACTGTATAGTGCAGGCTGTGATGGTGGACACGGCCATGATAGTTCTTGCAAGGGGCCTGATCTGGATACTTCTGAAGGGCTCTGTGTATCCTATGTAGAGGTGGGACTTGGATCCTGCAGCCCAGGGATTTGGGCCTGTGCACCTGAAGGGACGGGGCTGGTGAGGTGGCCTGAAAGTGAAGTGAAATCGCTCAGTTGTGTCCAGCCCTTTGTGACCCCATGGACTTTAGCTTGCCAGGCTCCTCTGTCCGTGGGATTCTCCAGGCAAGAATACTGGAAGGGTTGCTATTTCCTTCTCCAGGTGAGGTGGCCTGGAAGGCTTTTAAATTGCATGCCTCCTTCCTGGGGCAGGGTGAATACAGGATATTTTCTGTTAGGTATTAATATATCTCCATGCAGATTATTTTCTAGTTTAGAATATAAATTCCTGGAGGGTGACAGGGTTTAATTCTGGAGTAGCTCATTTCGCTCACATACACTTTGTGAGATAGAGGCTGATTTAAACCTTCAGTGCATGATGATAATGTAGCCCTGAACTGTTATAACCTCTTATCATCCCCTGCATGCTTCCCCTTTATCTACTGCATCCCTCATTTCCCACCTTCTCTTTTTGTCAGGCAAATTGAATTTATTATTAAAAAAAATGAGAAAAGGAAAGTTTTGTTCTGAGAGGATTAGGTGTTTGAGCTGTCAGATGCCAGGCGCTGTCACTGTATGTATAGGTGGGATGTGCGGGACTCCTTCCTGAGGCATGCATGCCCATGCTCCTCATCACTGCACGTGGTGGGCACATGGTGTTCCCTTGCCCGGCACACAGGTGTTCAGTAGATGTTTGTGGAAGGAATCACCCTGTTCTTTGACAGCAGGATTAAGTCTGCGTTTTCACAGCACTACTACTACCTACTTTTCTACTTTGATCTCCTGAATCTTTTCTTCCTGAGCTCCAGACTAGCTAACCTCCCCTCTCCATCCCTGCAGACTTCAAATATTTCCACCACCTCAAGATGCTCTTTCTCTCATCTGACAAACTTCTCTGCACCTTCTCATAAGGCTCAATTCTGTGCCTTTCCAGGGACGTCATTGCTGAGTAACTCAGATGGAGTCAGTTACTTCTTCCTGTGTATAGTTTTGTATTGAAGTTTGTTTGGCCTCCAGACAGTCAGCTTGGAAGACAACCTTTCTTTACTCTTGTGCTGTATAACCTCCTATACTGTGCCTCCAGCACTTTAGCCTGGTGTCTCGTGGTTTCGCAGATGGGGGCTGGTTTGTAAGTTATTACAGGAAAGCATGTCATGGTGACTAGAAGCATACCTGAGTAGGCTCTGTGCTGGGGATGTGGAATATTATCCATTTACCGCTCAGCCTGCACCAGGCCATTCCATAAGTACATAGATGAGCGTCTGTTTCAGAGTTGGTTCTGGAAACTTGCAAAGTTAGAAAGTTCATTCTTTCTAACTTTGGTCTCTGAGGAGGGGACCAATGTAATTAGGTCAGTGATTTCATGCCAGCAGTAGGAGCTTGGGAGGAGGAGTAACTAGAGGCAGTTTTTCTTTTCAGGAGTCTGGGGAGAGATGAAGGGGTCTTGCTAACAGGGTGGTAGAAGGGAATGGTAAGTAACTAAAAGAGTTTTTGCTGGGGAAGCTTACCCAGTATTTGGGAGGAATGACCACTGACCTTACCACACAGAAGAAACTCAGCACTGACACCCGCATCATCTTCTCTGTAGAGACTGCTCCAGCCATCATGGAGGTGGCCGAGGTGGAGAGTCGACTCAACCCCAGCTGTAAGATCATGACCTTCAGACCCACCATGGAGGAATTCCGGGAGTTCAACAGATACCTTGCATACATGGAATCTAAAGGAGCCCATCGAGCGGGTCTTGCAAAGGTGATTATCTTCAGATGTTTTTAAGCCAGAAAACGATCACTTGGCCATTCAGTTACACTCTTAGTCTTCTTGATGTGGGAACTTGTTTTTTCCAAAGGAAGATATTTGCAAAACTTTGTTCTTGTTAATCCATGTGGCATATTTGATTTCTTCAAAAAATAATTATCTTATTTTTCTTTCAACTGTTTATACTAGGTTACATTCTAGGACTTTAAGAAAATAACCATAGTGAACCAAGAGTGATTCCCAGAAACCAGAGACCCGTGTAAGGGTTTCAGAAATGTGAGCGTATTCATAGATTTCATTAGTTGCTCACAGAGTGCAGATACTAACCTGAAGCCTGAGTACTGCTCTGCTCCCTCTACCCTTCTCTTCCTCTTTGTCCCTGCTGCTTCCTGCTTTCTCTCCCTCTCTCCCTTCTTCATTCTTTCTGTTTTAAAATGTAACAGATCTATTAGACATAATTCACATACCATACAGTTCACGTACCATATAATTCACCCATTTCAAGTGTGCAGTTCAGTGTTGGTTTTTTTTTTGGGTGGGTATATTCACAGAGTTGTGCAACCGTCATCACTGCCTAATTCCAGAACATTTTCACCACCCCCCCAAATAAACTGTACCCTTCAGCAGCCATTCTCTATTCCCTGCTATCCCCTACCACCTGCCTCTTGGCAACCACTAATCTACTTCCTTTCTCTATGGATTTGCCTATTCTATTTTCTTTTTTAGTTATTTGTTCACCACATGTGGAGAATGCATACTGTGTGCCAGGCCCTATGTCAGATGCTGGGTGTGTGTGTGTGTGTGTGGTGGAGGAAGGTGAGGGGACAGAACAAAATCCCTGTCCTCTGGAAGCTAGTATACTAGTGATAGCATTTTAGGGGTGAGATGAAAGCAGAGATCTAAAGGATATGTAAATGAAAGTCTTTTTAAGATGTGGATATAAAATATAAAGTCCAGAGTCCTGGAAGCTGACCTGAGCTTCATTACGGCTTGTCCAGTCATAGTAAGGCATGGGGCATTTTGTTCTAAGTGCAGTGGGAAGCGTTAATAGGCTTAAAGCAGAGGGCAGGAGGACCTGGTGGCTGCTTGTTTGTTGGCCGCTCTGTGTGGCTTGCGGGATCTTAATTCCCTGACCAAGGATGGAACCCAAGATCCTAGCAGTTAAAGCACTGAGTCCTGACCATTGGACTGCCAGGGAATTCCCTGTTTGTTTGTTTTGTTTGGTGATATAATTTTGATAAGATCACAGGGGCTTCTACATGAAGAATGAATTTGAGGGGGAGGAGAGCAGAAGCAAGGAGTGCTGTCAGGGGTAGTTGTGACTTGCTCAGGATAATAGGCAGTGAGGGCTAAGGTGCTGAGGATTGCGTTGCAGGGTTGCCCTGTAGCTGCAGAGTTAGAATTTTGAAAAAGAGATTGTCTAGGTTTGACCTTAACCTGAGATGAGTGTATCTTTCTGTGATGGAAATCTATTTCAATTTAAAATTTTCTTTGGAAGAATAGATTTTCTTGGTACTTGCTTAATTTTATTATTGTTCTAAACGTTAAGTTTATAATATGGATTTCTGTGGACATGTCGATATCACCACATAAATTCCTGAGCTCCAGCAGAGCCTTCCCTACTGTGGCTCATCATGGTTCTTCTTGAAGCCCCATCTCCATGGTGGGTCCAGGAGCACTGAGAGGAGCTGCAGAACGAATTTCCAGGCTTGCAGGGCTCGGTGTTCAAGTCCTCCTCCGGTATCTGGATGTAGCCGTTTGTAATGTTGGACTGTTCTGGCATCTGTGCCTTGCAGCCTGTTATTTTTTTCTGTGTAGTTCAAGTCACTGCTGGATAAGGTTTAAAATTCAGGGATATTAAGCTGAGTGGATTAGGGGTGGGTGAGACAGACAAAAAGAAGATAAAAGTTTATAGTGATTTCTCAGATATGCTATCCTTACTTTAATCTTTTCATTAGGTTAGCTCTCAAAGATCCCAATTTTGCAACCTTAACACTTGCAGGTTATCTTTGAGGAGAAAAAAAGCATGTTTAAGTTGAAGAGAAGAGAATGGTATTTCAGAATCATTTGGCACACAAATTTTTGATCTTAAACTTAAAATGAACCAGCTAGCAAGGTTTGGGCTTTATTTGGGCAGCAGGGAGCTGGGGTGGCTGTGCTCTTCTCTGGGCTCTGAATGCAGCCCTTTGTCCTGTAGCTCTCCCTCTTTGTTCCCTGAAAATGTATACCTTCCTGTGTTCCCTCGGGATTAGTGACCATCCCGTGGCTGGGGCACGTTTAGTAACGTTAGAAAAGAAATTGGCAGCTACTCCTGTGAGGGAGCTGGAGTACAGAGAGGACGTCTATGCCCCTATGGACATTCTCTGACAGAGCGGAGTTAATGAGAACTACAGTTAATATTCTGAGTGTTGAACCAGACACCAACCTGAGTCCAGATTCTCTTTATCAAGTGAGACTCATTGACAAAGATGGAGATAGTGATTTGATATACAGTAATTTCCTTTTACTTATACTAGGAATACAATGAACAGTTTTTTTAGTCACTTTTGCCATCTTTTACATCAGGTCACAAAGACTCAGTTTTACCTACTTTTTTCACCTCAGTTTCACCCTTCTTCTGGAAGTTGCAGCAATAGCAAATATATAAAACTGCACCAAATAAAATGAAATTGTATACATTAAAACTGCATTAATGTTGATATTTGTTTTGAGGGCTAGAGCCATCTGTGAAATTCTTTATTAACGCATCATTAAATGAATTGGTCTTAATTTTTGATTAAGGTCAATTTGATTGGTTTGAAGACAGTGGTTGAATAGTGACTTTGGTTTCAAATTACAGTCTGCCTTGGTTGGTAACATTTTTTAGATTTATATTTTAGATTTAATGTCCCCCCTCCCCCCCAGAGTGAGAGGTTTGATACCCGACTCTTCTTCAGTGGATCTTCTTGAACCAGGATCTCCTGCATTGCAGGCGGATTCTTTACCAACTGAGCTATCAGGCAAGCCCATATTAAAATGAAGAACTTATATTTATCAAAAGATACAGTTAAGGAGAACTAAACTAAAGAAGAGCCTCTTGATGAAGGTGAAAGAGGAGAGTGAAAAAGTTGGCTTAAAACTAAACATTCAGAAAACTAAGATCATGGCATCTGGCCCCATCACTTCATGGCAAATAGATGGGGAACCAGTGGAAACAATGACAGACTTTATTTTCTTGGGCTCCAAAATCACTGCACATGGTGACTACAGCCATGAAATTAAAAGACACTTGCTCCTTGGAAGAAAAGTTATGACCAACCTAGACAGCATATTAAAAAGCAGAGACATTACTTTGCCAACAAAGGTCCATCTAGTCAAGGCTATGGTTTTTCCATTAGTCATGTATAGATGTGAGAAGTGGACTATAAAGAAAGCTGAGCGCCAAAGAATTGATGCTTTTGAACTGTGGTGTTGGAGAAGACTCTTCAGAGTCCCTTGGAGTGCAAGGAGATCCAACCAGTCCATCCTAAAGGAAATCATTCCTGAATATTCATTGGAAGGACTGAAGCTGAAACTGAAACTCCAATACTTTGGCCACCTGATATGAAGAACTGACTCACTGGAAAAGACCCTGATGCTGGGAAAGATCGAAGGCAGGAGAAGGGGATGACAGAGGATGAGATGGCTGGATGGCATCACCGACTCAATGGACATGAGTTTGAGTAAACTCTGGCAGTTGGTGATGGACAGGGAGGCCTGGTGTGCTGTAGTCCATGGAGTCGCAGAGTCGGACACAACTGAGCGAATGAACTGAATGGAACAGTTAAGGAGGTTGAAGGGCAAGTTTCAGGGTAAGAAAAGATTTGATATGTGTACACATACACATATATATATAAGGTACTTGCAAATGTACACATCCAAGAATAACCAGACTCTATGCAGAATTCTATACATTAATAAAGAAGGACTGACAATGCAATAGTAAAATGGGCAAGAGGCTTAAATAAATACTTTTTGAAAAAGGATATCTATAGGGTCAATGGAATGAGATTCGTGACATTGTACAGGAGACAGGATCAAGACCATCCCCATGGAAAAGAAATGCAAAAAAGCAAAATGGCTGTCTGGGGAGGCCTTGCAAATAGCTGTGAAAAGAAGAGAAGCGAAAAGCAAAGGAGAAAAGGAAAGATATAAACATCTGAATGCAGAGTTCCAAAGAATAGCAAGAAAAAATAAGAAAGCCTTCTTCAGCGATCAATGCAAAGAAATAGAGGAAAACAACAGAATGGGAAAGACTAAGGATCTATTCAAGAAAATCAGAGATACCAAAGGAACATTTCATGCAAAAATGGGCTCGATATTTAATGCAAAAAAGGACAGAAATGGTATGGACCTAACAGAAGCAGAAGATATTAAGAAGAGGTGGCAAGAATACACAGAAGAACTGTACAAAAAAGAGCTTCACGACCCAGATAATCATGATGGTGTGATCACTGACCTAGAGCCAGACATCCTGGAATGTGATGTCAAGTGGGCCCTAGAAAGCATCACTACGAACAAAGCTAGTGGAGGTGATGGAATTCCAGTGGAGCTACTCCAAATCCTGAAAGATGATGCTGTGAAAGTGTTGCACTCAATATGCCAGCAAATTTGGAAAACTCAGCAGTGGCCACAAGATTGGAAAAGGTCAGTTTTCATCCCAATCCCAAAGAAAGGCAATGCCAAAGAGTGCTCAAACTACTGCACAATTGCACTCATCTCACATGCTAGTAAAGTAATGCTCAAAATTCTCCAAGCCAGGCTTCAGCAATATGTGAACCGTGAACTTCCTGATGTTCAAGCTGGTTTTAGAAAAGGCAGAGGAACCAGAGATCAAATTGCCAACATCCGCTGGATCATGGAAAAAGCAAGAGAGTTCCAGAAAAACATCTATTTCTGCTTTATTGACTATGCCAAAGCCTTTGACTGTGTGGATCACAATAAACTGTGGAAAATTCTGAAAGAGATGGGAATACCAGACCACCTGATCTGCCTCTTGAGAAATCTGTATGCAGGTCAGGAAGCAACAGTTAGAACTGGTCATGGAACAACAGACTGGTTCCAAATAGGAAAAGGAGTACGTCAAGACTGTATATTGTCACCATGTTTATTTAACTTATATGCAGAGTACATCATGAGAAATGCTGGACTGGAAGAAACAGAAGTTGGAATCAAGATTGCTGGGAGAAATATCAATAACCTCAGATATGCAGATGACACCACCCTTATGGCAGAAAGTGAAGAGGGGCTAAAAAGCCTCTTGATGAGAGTGAAAGTGGAGAGTGAAGAGGTTGGCTTAAAGCTCAACATTCAGAAAACGAAGATCATGGCATCTGGTCCCATCACTACATGGGAAATAGATGGAGAAACAGTGGAAACAGTGTCAGACTTTATTTTTCTGGGCTCCAAAATCACTGCAGATGGTGACTGCAGCCATGAAATTAAGAGACACTTACTCCTTGGAAGGAAAGTTATGATCAACCTAGATGGCATATTCAAAAGCAGAGACATCACTTTGCCAACAAAGGTTCGCCTAGTCAAGGCTATGGTCTTTCCTGTGGTCATGTATGGATGTGAGAGCTGGACTGTGAAGAAGGCTGAGCGCCGAAGAATTGATACTTTTGAACTGTGGTGTTGGAGAAGACTCTTGAGAGTCCCTTGGACTGCAAGGAGATCCAACTAGTCCATTCTGAAGGAGATCAGCCCTGGGATTTCTTTGGAAGGAATGATGCTCAAGCTGAAACTCCAGTATTTTGGCCACCTCATGCGAAGAGTTGACTCATTGGAGAGGACTCTTCTGCTGGGAGGGATTGGGGGCAGGAGGAGAAGGGGACGACAGAGGATGAGATGGCTGGATGGCATTACCGACTCAATGGATGTGAGTCTGAGTGACCTCCGGGAGTTGGTGATGGACAGGGAGGCCTGGTGTGCTGCAGTTCATGGGGTCGCAAAGAGTCGGACACGACTGAGTGACTGATCTGATCTGATATGGTAGGGTCAATGAATATATGAAGAGATTTCTTTAGTTATCAGAAAATGATAATCAAATACCTACTTGAGTGCCGTTACACAGCTACCAGATCAGCACTACAAAGTGATAATGAAGATGTGGAGCAATAGGGACTTTTCACACATTGCTGGTGGGACTGTGAAATATACAACCACTTTGGCAGAAGTTTGTTAATAATGATTAAGTTTGATCTGTGCATATCCTGGGTCACAGCAGTTTCACTGTTAGGATCTGTGCATGGGTGTGTATTTTAGAGAACTGTGTGCTCACATGCTGCAGAAGGTGCATACATCTCTATTAATAGCAGTATTGTTTGCAGTTGCCGATAATTAGAAAAAAACAAGTGATCAAGAAATAGTTATCTCTTAACATAAATATTCATACAATGACATACTAAGTAGGAATGAAAACCAACAAACTCCAGCAACCTGGGTCATCGTGTTTGAATCTCACAAAAATATTGAGTAAAATAGAAAAGATAAGGAGTGTGTGTGTATGTATACACACACACACACATATATTTATATATGTATGCTTACATTTCTGTCCATTTAATAAACTTGTTAGGGTTGCATACACAGACATAAAACTATAAAGCCCAACAAGGAAATGAATACCACAAGTGCCATGATAGTGAGCACTTTGTGAGCAAGAGGGGAATGTGTGTAGAAAAGGGTACCAGGATCTCTGGGGTACAAGCAGTATCCTATTTCTCACATGTGACAGTGGGTACTCTGGTGTTTGCTTTATAATAACTCACAGAGATACATATTTGTGATTGTGCATTTTCTATATGTGTGCTATCTGTATTTTGCAATTAAATTTTTAAAAGAACTTTGTCTTAAAAAATTAAGACAACTTCTAAAGGTAGATAAAAGCTATAAACCATTACTCAATTCAAAACTTTGTTCTTTCTAATTTTTAATCATAGGAATATGTATCTTTGGTCTTATTGTTGATGCCCTTTTCATTGTTAGTAATTAAATGTTTAAATACTCTGGGAAAATGGTGTGCTGAGCTCCTTCATATAGGCACATGAGAATTGAGAGTGCATGTCTCTTTTCAACCTCATATTCAGTGATGTCACATTGCTGAGCTCAAATTTGCTGTGGCGGGAGTAGTTACACCAAGGAAATAGGCCAAAGCTACAAATCAGGGTTTACCCCACTTCCCCAGAAAGTTAGTTGTTAAACATTTACTAGCATTCCACTCTCATTTGCTATATTGTATGAGAGGTATTTAAAGAAATGATATTGACTAAGCACTGCTACTGTGCTGTGCTTAGTCACTCAATTGTGACTCTTTGCCACTCCATGGACTGTAGCCTGACAGCCTGCCATGTGGATTCTCCAGGCAAGAATACTGGAGTGGGTTGTCATGCCTTCCTCCAGCGGATCTTCCCAACCCAGGGATCAAACCCAGGTCTCCTGCATTGCAGGCGGATTCTTTACCATCTGAGTCACCAGGGAAGCTGAAGAATACTGGAGTGGGTAGCCTATCCCTTCTTTAGGGGATCTTCCCAACCCAGGAATCAAACTGGGGTCTCCTGCATTGCATGTGGATTCTTTACCAGGTGAACTACTAAGCACAGTACTTATTTTTCTCATGATAATATAAACAGCATTTGAACTTTGGCAAGTTATTTTATTTCTGTGTATCTCTCCATTTTACCTTGAAAATAGAGAGGTTAACTGTATCAAGTAAAAATAAGTTAATTAATGCAAGTTCAGTATTTGGTATAGTGAGTACTCAGTAAATTTTGTTTAAAAATGTCATGTCGTAAGGTAAATGTTTGGGAGAGTGAAATCATTTCCTTTAATGTAAATCTCCACAGTTCTTTTACACATTTGTCATAGAAAAGATGAGGAATTCTTTACTTGTATTCTGCTGGAACATGAGAGCTAAATAACAATGTGGAATGTTTTCCAAATAATATTTTATTATTTTACCTTTAGGTGATTCCTCCTAAGGAGTGGAAGCCAAGGCAGTGCTATGATGACATTGACAACTTGCTTATTCCAGCTCCGATTCAGCAGATGGTCACAGGGCAGTCAGGACTGTTCACTCAATACAACATCCAGAAAAAAGCCATGACAGTGAAGGAGTTCAGGCAGCTGGCCAACAGTGGCAAGTGAGTAGCTTCAGTGTGCTGTTTTTATTTCTTTTGAAGATATAGATGAATATGGTAAGAAACCAAGGATATGGAAGCTTGTGAAGAGCCGGAGCCTTCTGCATAGTCTATTTCATTTCCCATTTAACTGTTTCTGGTTTTTAGGTGGTTGTCTGCCTTCTAGAAAATTGTTCCTCATTTTATCATCTCATTCATAATATCTGTAAATGCATTTTTGTCCCTATCTTTTACCTTGAGTTTTTGTTTCTGTGCTTGACTCCTCTTTGTTAGGCAGTTTCTTCTGTGTGTGATAATGTTTAAGTCTTAAATGATAAGTTACAGATATTAGAAGAATAATTGAAAAAGAAAATCCTTGGGGATTTTCCTAGTGGTCCAGTGGCTAAGACTGTGCTCTCAGTGCTGGGGGCCCAGGTTCAATCCCTGGTCAGGGAATAGATCCTACATGCTGTAACTAAGGCTGGGCACAGCCAAATAAATAGTTTAAAAAAAAAAAAAAGAAAGGAAGATCCTTGAATGACTTGAATAGCCACCATTATTGTAGTAGTCACCTGTTGCTATGTAATGAATAACCCCAAACCTTAGTATCTTAGATCAATAAACATTTAACATCTCAGTTTCTAAAGGTCAGGAGGCTAAGAGTGGCTTAGTGGGGTGGCTGTGATTCAGGACCTTGCATGAGGTTATAGTCAAGTTGGGTGGGGTTGCTGTCACCTGAAGACTTGACTGTGTCTAGAGGATTTTCTTCCAAGATTCCTTCACTTATGTGGCTGTTGGCTGGAGTCCTGAGTTCCTTGCTGCAAGAGCTATTCCTTGTGTTGTGTGGCATCTAACTTCTTCCGAAGCAAGTGATCCAGAAATTACCAAGATGGAAAACAAACTGTCTTTTCATTACCTGTTTCTTGACTATCATTTCTGCCATGTTCTATTAGTTATATGCCAAGTGCAGCCCATACTTAAGGGGAGGAGAATTAAGCTGTATATCTTGAGGGTATATGTATCAAAGAATTTGTGGATGTATTTAGAAACTGTCACAGTTATTATTAAATTACCTTAAAAATTTTTTTTGATATGGTAGTTAAGGTCTTAGATCAACATTAATCTAGAAACACCCCTTCCCCACCAAACCAATCAGTATCCAACCTAAAAACATCATTGTCTAAATTCCCTGGATGGGTATGCATGACATTGAGTCCTTTGGATGATCTTAAAAAAAAAAAAACAACCTGTATTTGACATAGTAAGATACGCACTTGATGGTAGTTGAAGAATCTTTTATTCTATATGAAGTTCCTATTATAGAGCATAATTGCTCTTCCCAAGGAATTAAACATTTGATAGTTAATTCAAGTTTCTCTTGAGTTTTTTTTGTTGTTGTTGTTAGGCATGGTAAAACCTCATTGTTTCAGATCTCAGTTGAGAATGT
The DNA here is from genome assembly GCA_935064755.1 of Tragelaphus eurycerus. Classification (NCBI taxonomy): domain Eukaryota; kingdom Metazoa; phylum Chordata; class Mammalia; order Artiodactyla; family Bovidae; genus Tragelaphus; species Tragelaphus eurycerus. Next base: position 11,739,990 of record CAKXYN010000015.1, on the reverse strand, counting down.
AAAACTTTAATCATAGACTGGATTGGTTTGCTTTCATACTCTGTAAGAACTCTAATAAAAAGTTCAATGCCAAAACAAGATTGCAGAAGCAACTTTATCCAATTTCTTATGAACTGTTTATTGTATTCTGTTCTCCATCTTCTAGTGCCCATTTCCAGAGTCATTCTTTTTTTTTTTCCCCTAATTTTTCTTTCCAGAGTCATCCTTAAAGTATTAAATAGCTTATTTCATTTACACTAAATTTTAGTGAAATCTCTACTTCATACATTTTAAATTGTTCAAGTATAGTATAATTGGTTAAAGAGTTTAGAAAATGGTTTGAAGGATAAAATAATGAGCTTTAAATAACTTTTTGCTTCTGTTGTTGGTACTTTCATGGAAGTGTATTTCTTAGTCAAAAGATGAAGTTTTCATATAGAGTTATTTAGGAGAGTTTTGAGAGATCTATGATAAATACATTTACATATATTACTTGTTAGATTTGACAACATGAGGATGCGGTATTTTCATTTTGATAGAATTTTGTTTAGAAAGTGATGGGTAGGGAAAATCTTAAAATTATCTTTACTGTTTGTGCTTTGTTTCCTCTCCCTTTTCCAGGTACTGTACCCCAAGATACTTGGATTATGAAGATTTGGAGCGCAAGTACTGGAAGAACTTAACCTTCGTGGCACCTATTTATGGTGCAGACATTAATGGGAGCATATATGATGAGGTATATTTCTATTATAGTGGGTTTTATAAGGTATCATTTCATGTTACTGTTTTTGTTACCATTTTACGTGTTTGAGAAGCAGTTATTTGTTGTGCTTTGTGTGATCCATAACTCCTCATAGGACAAGAGGAAATAAAGACACATCAGTATGATTGCTACTGCTGCTGGGTTTTAAATTGAAACCAGCTAATTGTACAAATACCTAAGACTGTTCAACAGTAAAATAGTATGTAGTTATCCAGCTTTAAATTACACTCAAAATTTTTAAAAGCAAAAGCACATTATAAAAATACTTGGGAAACAGGAAATATTATTCATAATCAGATCAGATCAGTTGCTCAGTCGTGTCCGACTCTTTGCGACCCCATGAACTGCAGCACACCAGGCCTCCCTGTCCATCACCAACTCCCGGAGGTCACTGAGACTCACATCCATCGAGTCAGTGATGCCATCCAGCCATCTCATCCTCTGTTGTCCCCTTCTCCTCCTACCCCCAATCCCTCCCAGCATCAGAGTCTTCTCCAGTGAGTCAACTCTTCGCACGAGGTGACCAAAATACTGGAGTTTCAGCTTTAGCATCATTCCTTCCAAAGAAATCCCAGGGCTGATCTCCTTCAGAACGGACTGGTTGGATCTCCTTGCAGTCCAAGGGACTCTCAAGAGTCTTCTCCAACACCACAGTTCAAAAGCATCAATTCTTCGGCACTCAGCCTTCTTCACAGTCCAGCTCTCACATCCATACATGACCACAGGAAAGACCATAGCCTTGACTAGACAGACCTTTGTTGGCAAAGTAATGTCTCTGCTTTTGAATATGCCATCTAGGTTGGTCATAACTTTCCTTCCAAGGAGTAAGCGTCTTTTAATTTCATGGCTGCAGTCACCATCTGCAGTGATTTTGGAGCCCAGAAAAATAAAGTCTGACACTGTTTCCACTGTTTCTCCATCTATTTCCCATGTAGTGATGGGACCAGATGCCATGATCTTCGTTTTCTGAATGTTGAGCTTTAAGCCAACTTTTTCACTCTCCACTTTCACTTTCATCAAGAGGCTTTTTAGTTCCTCTTCACTTTCTGCCATAAGGGTGGTGTCATCTGCATATCTGAGGTTATTGATATTTCTCCCAGCAATCTTGATTCCAACTTCTGTTTCCTCCAGTCCAGCGTTTCTCATGATGTACTCTGCATGTAAGTTAAATAAACAGGGTGACAATATACAGCCTTGATGTACTCCTTTTCCTATTTGGAACCAGTCTGTTGTTCCATGACCAGTTCTAACTGTTGCTTCCTGACCTGCATACAGATTTCTCAAGAGGCAGATCAGGTGGTCTGGTATTCCCATCTCTTTCAGAATTTTCCACAGTTTATTGTGATCCACACAGTCAAAGGCGTTGGCATAGTCAATAAAGCAGAAATAGATGTTTTTCTGGAACTCTCTTGCTTTTTCCATGATCCAGCGGATGTTGGCAATTTGATCTCTGGTTCCTCTGCCTTTTCTAAAACCAGCTTGAACATCAGGAAGTTCATGGTTCACATATTGCTGAAGCCTGGCTTGGAGAATTTTGAGCATTACTTTACTAGCGTGTGAAATGAGTGCAATTGTGCGGTAGTTTGAGCATTCTTTGGCATTGCCTTTCTTTGGGATTGGGATGAAAACTGATCTTTTCCAATCTTGTGGCCACTTCTGGCCACTGCTATTATTATTCATAATAGTACCACCTTAAGAAAAAAGTATTAATATGTGTTAACACATATTAGTATTAATATGTGTTGTGGCTAAGTTGGTAAAGTATCTGTCCGCAATGCTGGAGACGCAGGTTCTATCCCTGGGTCGGGAAGATCCCCTGGGGAAGGAAATGGCAACCCACTCCAGTACTCTGGCCTGGAAAATCCCAGATAGAGGAGCCTGGTAGGCTGTAGACCATAGTGTCGCAAAGAGTCAGACACGACTGAGTGACTTTACTTTACTTTACTTTCCTGTAACATGCTTATATTCCCTTGTTTTACTGCCCCCAAATGGTGAGGAATTTTTTTTTTTTTAATACACATTGCAGTCTTTCCAGTTATTTTTCATGAGAACATAATCTGCTTGATATGTTACCCTTCTTGCCTCCCCCAATACGTAAAATCCTATTACATTTTTTTTCCTTTTGAAACCTTTTTTACATTTTCCATTGTTTTATTTTGAAAAATTTCTTGCCTGCCAAAAAGTTGAAGTAATGCAGTGAACACTGGATGCCTTCACGTGGATTCACGAGTTGTTAATTTTGCTGCATTTGCTTTTTGTTTCTCTGTCATTCTATCTTTGTTTCTGTCTCTCTGTCCCTTTGCTGTAACATTTGAGAGTGAGTTACAAACATCATGGCAGTTCACCCTTAATTATTTCAGCATGAATCTTTCAGTTATAAGGCAATTTAAGATTTATATTGGGCTTCCCTTGTGGCTCAGCTGGTAAGAATTCTGCCTGCAATGTGGGAGACCTAGGTTCAGTCCCTGGGATGGGAAGATCCTCTGGAGAAGGGAAAGGCTACTCACTCCAGTATTCTGGCCTGGAGAATTCCATGTACTGTATGGTCCATGGGGTTGCAAAGAGTTGGACACAACTGAGCGACTTATATAATAGTATCTAATATAGAGAGTATTTTCATAGATTCCTAAGTTTCCCAGTAATGTTCTTTATAAACTGCTTTTTCCCCCATATGAAGGATCCAGTCAAGAATTTTCCTTTATTTTAAAAAAAAAATTAATATATTTTTGGCTGTGCTGGGTCTTCATTGCTGTGCAGGGCTTTCTCTAGTTGCAGAGTAGGGGCTACTGTCTAGTTGTGGTGCATGGGCTTCTCATTGTGGTGGCTTCTCTTGTTGCAGAGCATAGGCTCTAAGCAAATAGGCTTCAGTAGTTGGAGCACGCTGGCTCAGTAGTTGTGCTCGTGGGCCCCAGAGCACGCAGGCTTCAGTAGTTGTGACTCACAGGCTCTACGAGCACAGCCTTAGAAGTTGTGGTGCATAGGCTTAGTTGCTCTGGCCAGGTGAATCTTTCCAGACCCGGGATCAAACTCATGTTCCCTGTATTGGCAGGCAGACTCTTGTCCACTGTGCCACCAGGGAAGTCTGAAAAAACCATTGTTATTTTTGAAAATGGGCTAGATATTAGGTGATACTGTGGAATTACTGATGTCCTATTAAATGTGATGATGGCATGGTGGCTTTGTCATTACTAAAGAATAAATCAATAAGAATATACTTGAAGTACAAATGAATCACTTTGCTATACAGCAGAATTTAACACAACATTGTAAATCAAATATACTTCAATTTTTTAAAAGGAGGTAAAGATAATATACTTTTTGTATGTTTTTATTTATATATATATTTTTTATTTTATATATGTTTTTATATATGTTTTTATTTTGTGTCTTCTCTGTGGCTTCTTCCGTGTAGTATCCTGGCAAGTTTGCAGTTTTCTGTAAACACACACACACACACATACACACACTTACACTTACATTAATATATATACACAGATATATATATATATACATACATGCACATAGGCACATATTTTTCCTCATAAATTGAGACTATACATTGAAAAATACATAGGTGAAATAACATGCATTCTGGAATTTGTTTTTAAAATATCTCAGGAAATAAAGTGGAATGGATGTAGTTGAATAAAGATTGGCCAAGTATTGGTAAATGAAGTTAGATGATGTATACATGATGTTTAAAATATGTATGTTTGGAATATTGCAAGTTAAAAGAGGGAAAACATTCTTCTCTTTCCCCCTTTTGGATTTTCACCAGTGTAAGTAACCTTCATATTGATAATGTATTGTTAAGTTAGTACATACTTGTATTGAAAAATTTAAAAATAGAGAAAAATATGAAGAAAAGATTGCTTATAAGCTTACCAAACAAGCATAACCTCTATGGTTTCCTTTGGGCCTTTTATGTTACTGTATCTATATGCTTGCATGTGTGTTTGTGTTTCCCCACCTCAAAGGCTGAGTTGCTTTGCTTTAGAAGCATTTTCAGTATTGCTCTCCAGAGGATCATTTCAGTGCATTCTAGCTCCAGCGGTTTCAGATTGTACCTTATATTAAATCTTTGCTGTGTTTTTTGGTATTTCAATTCCACGTATATTCTTTCTCCCTCCTTTTAAAAAATTGAAGTATAGTTGATTTACAATGTTGTGTTAAATTCTGCTGTATAGCAAAGTGATTCATTTGTACTCCAAGTATATTCTTATTGATTTATTCTTTAATAGCAACAAATCTCTTTTAAGTTTGCATGTTTTGATTACTTACATTTAAGAAAATGGGTGCCATTAGTACTAAATCTTCCTTACAGAAGATGGCATCTTGAAATGGGTGAGGCCAAGCGAATACTGTTGGTATTTTCAGTTGAGGCCCAGAAAAGTTAGTGTTTTCTCAAAGTTACAAGGCTGGTAGGCTGCTAGGTGCTCTTATTCTCCACACCAGTTTTAAGGAAGTTAATTACATAGAGTCCGTCTCACAGTTGTGGAAATGTGTAAAGCTAGGTCTGTGTCACCTACGAATGTCCCCTGAGCTCATGGTTTATTTTGTGTCTTCTCTGTGGTTTCTTCCCTCTGGTATCCTGGCAAGTTTTCAGGTTTCTGAAAGGAAGATAGCTGAGGAGTCATCTGGATTTTGGGCTGAGAGGTTACGTGTCTTAAGGCTCAAAAATAAAACTTAGTGAAGATTTTTTTCTAACCACACTTTGGGATCATTGAGTTCTTTGTTCCTTTTTTGCAAATATAATTAAGGAGTAGAAACAGCATATGATTTTCAGAACAGTTGACATAAAGCTGCCCTGAACTAGCTTTTCATATTTGATAGTAAAATAATATAATTGTTGACAGCACAGATGAGGCTGATGGGCTTAGTTTTGTAGTGCTTATTAATTTACTGCTTGTGTTTGAAAACCAGTTACACAATGGCATTGCTTCAAGGGAACATTGACTTTAGACTTCAGATTTGAGTAACTTTAGTTATTAAAATTCGATGAACAAAATTCACTGGTTTGTAAACATGCAGTTTTTAAAGCACCCTCATTATTTACAAGTTTTGGAGCCAGAAATCTGTCATTTTGGTAGGACCTACAAGGCATAGTATTTTATGGACTTTCTGTAGGGGCGTTTAGTAACTCCAGAACTGAGCTGACATTTTCAGTGCTTTTGTAGCATAAAGACAGACATGAGAGATGTTGTGAACTGGTACTGGTAAACAAAACCAATCACACTCAAGACAACTAAATTCAAGCAAATGAAAAGTAACTTGTATTTGCCCCCTTGAGGTAGATGGAGAGCAACAAGAGAAAGAGTGCATTAAAGAGAGTAATGAAGAGTGAGTGTAATAATAACTTGTGTCAGGAACATTTGAAGTCACTGCAATGAATGTGCATTGGAAAAAGCTTGTGTGCTGTTTTGCTCTTTCCTGTTGTATCTTTGCATTAACTGCGCAGTTCAATATTTAAATTGTATTGAATGTTGGTGTGTTATGGTTCATGACATTATTTTGAAAGAGATTATAGTCATCAAATTGTAGTTCACTTTCCTGCCTAATTTCTAGTTATGGCTATTCCCTTTCATGTTAAAAGGATTCAAAATTCATAACCTTCTATTGGTGGGGATAGGAGTTCCTAGAGAGGGTGTGGGGAAGGTAAGAGAAACGGTTTGTGCAGGGTGCGCAGGTGAATAAGGATCCTGGTTCTCAGGAAATTCACAGACTTGGGGGACAAGTGTGGGGTTCCAGGGAGCCCAGAGAGGCACTTTGAGTATCTTGGTGTAGAAGGAAGATTTTTTTTTTTTTTTTTTGTAGGAGAACTGAGCTCGGCCTCTAGCAAGTTCAAGACAGGTAGAGGGAGGGGAGAGAAGAATGGGACAGAAGCTAGGTAAATTGGAGGATAAGATTGCACTTAATAGTTTTTCTCTCCCCCTCTTTCTTTTTTTTAAAAACTGGATTTGAAGGCTTTTTGGTGAGCTTGGGCTTAAGGAGAGTGCGGCAGACCTGGAATAGTGGCTGCGGAATCTGAGGGAGAGGATCAGCTTGGCAGGAGATGGATTGTAGGGGCCCCTCCTGCTCGGATATTTATCTTGTAGCACCGAGGAAATCTGTTAAGGGACAAAAAGGGGTGCCGTTGTAGTGTTGATCCAGTTGTGGATACAACATAGGAATTAGGGGTGAGGGTGTTCGTGAAGGACTGGTTGAGGACCACAACATCAGTCTTATAGTAAAGGGACTAGGGTCTGGAGATTCCAGGGGAGAAGTCTTGGTCCCTCTTTCATTCAACTGATGTTTTCAGAGCTTGATTTCCTTAGGATATACTTAAAAATCTCAGCACCATGGGCAGTGGCCTCTGGCAGCAGTAACAGTAACATGATTTAAGGAAGTTGCTGTTGTTTAGGTGCTCAGTCATGTCTGACTCTTGTGACCCCATGGACTGTAGCCTGCCAGGCTCCTCTGTCCATGGGATTTCCTAGGCAAGATTACTAGAGTGGGTTGCCATTTGCTTCTCCAGGGGATCTTCCTGATCCAGGGATCAAGTCCTTGTCTCCTGCATTGGCAGGTGGATTCTTTTACCGCTGAGCCACCACGGGAGCCCTTAAGGTAGTTACTACTTTTTAAACCTAAGTGCCAAGCCTATCAAAGGCATGACATGACAAAGCCCAGTCTTTGAATGTATGATGCAAAGCCTTGCTTGTCTTTGTAAATGAAGTTTTATTGGCATATAGCCTTATTGTCCATCTACATATTATATATGGCTTTTGTGCACTACAGTGGGAGAGTTGAGTCATTGTGACAGATTGTATGGCCCACAGAAGCTAAGCCCTTTGCAGAAAAGGTTTGCCAACTCCTAATATAGAGGCACAAATTATTTGCTTTTGGGGAAGGATTCTCAAAACTTTTTTAAGATATAGATAAAATTCTGAATGTTTTTAGTTATGACTATGTTGATATCTTGACTGTGACTATATTTATATTGATTATGTTAAGAATCTGAAATGAAATTTGGTAATAATGTCAGGGACCTTCTGTAAGTAAAGAAGTTCCTGAACTTAGAAATAGAGCCACCTGTGTTTTTGGGTGGCGTTTGATGAGTTCTTGGAAACAGTAACAGAAACGTAAGAGTCCCAAGATCTGAAACTCTTATTTTGGTTATATTTTACTAGGGACTGGTATACTGATAAAGAAAGTTTTAATTAGGAAATTCCCTGGTGGTCCAGTGTTTAGGACTCTGTGCTTTCACTGACACAGGTCTGTGTTCAATCCCTGGTTGGGGAACAAGATCCTGCAAACTGTGCAGATGGAAGGAAAAAGAAAAAGTTTTAATTAACCTTTGTACACTGTTCATTTTAAAAAATTAGTTCTCTGTTTATAGAAACATGGGAGTTATTTCATCAAACAAACACAAAAACAACAGATAAGGAGAAAAGATGAACAGGAGAAAAAGGTGCTGTAACTATGTGGGATGATTCAGCGTGACTAAGGGACATTAAAATAAACCCATATCTTAAGGGAAAAAAAGAAGGTATAATATTTCTGGGATAGCCAATAGCCACACTTCCACAGATGTTTGAAGACAGAGTGCATCTCTTTGTTCTGTATGTGAGGGCTAAGACTAGGCATTAACATTTTTCACTAACATTAGTACAGTGACAGTAAGTCATTCAGGCTTGTGTTCTGTGCTCATTTGGGCTGCATTTCTAACATTATCATATGTACAATGGTGATTCTCTTATTGATGATCATTGGTCTTTAAATTGAGGTTTAAAAATGAAGTTCCACATACTTTCCTTAAGCTGGCTATTATCTTCTTGATAACACTAGAAGGATCTCCAGTAGTATTAATCTATTTTCAAAACAGTCTTCTTTGCAAGGTTTTCCCTTGGTTGAGTGGTGACAGACACTTCCTTCCCTAAGCCTCACCTGTCTCCTCCATCATCTGGGCTTTCTGATTTGAATACTTCATTCATATCCTAACAGGCATTGCTGTCAGCAGTGGCCCCTTTGAGATGATGTTTTTCACAGTAGTTCACCAGCAAGGTTCCTATCTCACAGGAGTTTAGCCTTCTTTGGATACTTAATGTCTAGGTACTTCTTTCTTTTGAATAACCCTGTGGGATGACATGGCATTATAATTGACTGTTTCCCTTGTGGGGAACTGTCTTTGATGATAGTTTTCAGCAGTTTATTGGAGGAAGATAGCACATCTCACTGTGAGGGGAGGCCACTTCACCCGTGACCCACAGCTTGCTCTGTTTTATCACTATTCTCCCAGTCTTGCTTTGAAACTCACCTGCTTTGCTGACATCATGTTCCTCCACTTTGCAACTGCCTTGGGCTTCCCCGGTGGCTCAGTGGTAAAGAATCCGCCTGTGATGTGGGTTCGATCCCTGGGTCATGACAGTACCCTGGAGGAGGAATGGCAACCCACTCCAGTATTCTTGTTTGGGAAATCCCATGGACAGAGAAGCCTGGCGGGCTACAGTCCATGGGGTCACAAAGAGTTGAACACGACTGAGTGACTGAGCATCATATCATTGCAGGTGTCTGTCATCTTCTCCTGTACCAGCCTGGTAGTCAGTGGTCTCCTACACTGAGAATGACTTATCAGTCTACTGCACAGGGAGTTTCTCTAGTTTTTTATGTATGGTGTTGGTTCACGTAACACAATTCAGCTTCCCAGGAGCAACTTCGCTGTGTTGTGAGGTGTGGACAGGCTGAGATCACATCTTATGCACTTCCCTCCAGTACTGTGTGCCATCACCTTCAACTCTTTCTATGCTCACTTTCTTTCTTCTCAGGTTTTTCCACATTTGAAGAACACATTTTCACCAATGGTGCTTGGAAGATGGTAGCAGTGATGCCCAGTACATTTATGCTGGGCCCAAAGCATAATCCTTTAGGGACAAGAACTGAGATATAACTAAATTGCCGTCTTTGTTACCCTACATAGATTTGCATGCATCTGAAAGCTTTCTGCTGGTGGATGTTCACAGGTCATTATAGAGTTTTTGATTTGGTCAGTGAATTTAGGGTAAAACAAATATGTTACTACAGCAGATATTTGGAAAATGAGGACAGAAAATGAAGGATGCCTGCATTATTTCTGTTTGTTTCACATAAACTCTGAGTCCAGTGATGGCAGGGATCATTTCTCATAGACTCTCTTGTAACATCTGCTTCCAAGAATGCACCTAAATAATAGTAGGGTTGATGTGTACATGACATTGGTAAAATAGCCTGAGTCCAGATCATGGAGTTTTCTGAAATTTTTTGGTTATAACTCTGTACATCTTGAAGAATGGTTTGAGATTATTTAATAGGGAAGGGGTAGGATCAGAATCATGCTTTAGAAAGTGTGATCATATAATGGCTTATAAGAGGAACTGGTTATGGAGAGTGCTTTTAGGAAGGAGGGAGGAGAGTGGGGTCAGAGTGGTCTTGACTCCAGAGTGGTCACGATCACCAGTGGGTGTTTTTCTGAACCAACTGAGATAGTAGTTCTCAAATTTTGGCCTTTTCAGCACTTACTTATACTTTTAATAATTTATTATGGACTTCAAAGAGCTGTTGTTCATGTGGGTTGTATCTATCCTTGTTTATTGTATTAGAAATTAAAAGTGAGAAGGTGTCAGTTCAGTTCAGTTCAGTTGCTCAGTCATGTCCAACTCTTTGTGACCCCATGAATTGCAGCACGCCAGGCCTCTCTGTCCATCACCAACTCCTGGAGTTCACTCAGACACAGATTTAAAAATATTTAAGTTATTAAAAATAATCTGTTATGTAATATTCCTATTTTTCTAAAAAAAATGACTATATTTTCCTAAACACAGAATTTAGTGAGAGAAGTGGCATTTTTTAGTGGGTTTTTTAAGTCACTAGTGTCTCAGGGTTGCTAGTCACTTAGTCATATCTGAATGACTGTCCTCTTTGTGGCCTATGGACTATGTACCTTGCCAGGCTCCTCTGTCCATGCAATTCTCACTAATGTCTAGCTTAAATAGAAACCCCTTTCCAGAATCTTGTATCTGCTTTTTGCATTTAATCTGTTGTGATATCTTGTAGCCTTCTGCACACTCTACCTTACACACATGGGAGAATGAGAGTGAAGAAAGAAAATAATGTCTTGGTATAGTTGTGATAGTGGCTTTGATGCCACAGACCCAGTGGCCTTTGGGCAACATTGTGAAAACCTTTGTTGTAAGATATTTAGCAGGAGATTCCTTCTCTGATCTCACTCTGTGTAAATGATGCAGGCATCTTGAGGCAAGGCAACAGTTTTCCATTCTTGTTTATGGACCTTCAGGTCACTGTGTCTCTGATATGAAACTCAGAGACCTAATTACATTATGAGACAGTGGTTCTCCAACAAGAAGTCATGGAATTATTTGGGGGAGCATCAAGCCATAAATTCTGACATAGAACTCTGGCAAAATTTTTTAAGCAGAAAATGGGCTTGGGGTTTAAACTCAAGTTCCTGCGTCTTAAGACATAAAATATTTTAAACTGTGCTTGTAAGATTTTCCTTTCATATTAATTTGCTAGTCTATTACTTTTGTCATCCATGTATTTATTAATAGATAATTGATAGAAAATTCAAAGCTGTTTGAAAAATACAGTGACAAACCTTAAAAAGACAAAAAATTACATCTTCTACTGCATATTTCTTCATGAGAGCTGGGGAATTTTTTTCTTTTTTTTGCTACGGATGTACTGGATAGATGGATGTGTGTGTATGTACTCTTTATAGTTTCCCATTTTTTTCTTTATAGTCTATGATTATAAATGCATAACTTTTTAAGGTAAAAATTACTTTTGTTAATATAAGTATTATAAAAATGATGAAAAGCATTAAAAAACAGAGAAAATTGAAGTCACTCATAATCCTGGTATTCAGAAACAAGAGCTGTCAAAAGAGTTTAGTGTCTTCCCTTCCAATGCTTTTTCTCTGTTTAGTGCTCAGTAGTTTTATTTTTTTGAACAGGTGGGATGTTGTGGTGAACACAGTTTGGTTTTGTCCCTTCTCCCTCTCACTTTAGCAAATAGTGAATGCTTTGCCATGATTACAGATATTCTTCAACGGGATGATTTAACATTCATTGTATCTCTCATTTTTATTGGTAGGATGATTTTTCTTGAGGAGGGGAAGCAGATAAATCTAAAGTGGAGAAGGAGGCTGGGGGCCACAGAGCAGGGAGGGTATGACAGTTCCTGGGGTTAGGGTAGGGTTGGCCCATGATGCACTGAGGGGAGACCAGATCATCACTAACCCATGAGGCACTTTAACCTCTGTTAACCCACTGGTAACAGAGGCACTTTGCCACCAACACTGCCTCATTTCCTGCCTTTCTCCACAGAAAAACAGAAAGCTGTATTAAATAGCATAGAATATTTGGCCTCTTTGACTGTGTGGGTCACAATAAACTGTGGAAAATTCTGAAAGAGATGGGAATACCAGACCACCTGATCTGCCTCTTGAGAAATTTGTATGTAGGTCAGGAAGCAACAGTTAGAACTGAACATGGAACAACAGACTGGTTCCAAATAGGAAAAGGAGTACATCAAGGCTGTATATTGTCACCCTGTTTATTTAACTTATATCCAGAGTACATCATGAGAAATGCTGGACTGGAAGAAACACAAGTTGGAATCAAGATTGCTGGGAGAATATCAATAACCTCAGATATGCAGATGACACCACCCTTATGGCAGAAAATGAAGAAGAACTAAAAAGCCTCTTGATGAAAGTGGAGAGTGAAAAAGTTGGCTTAAAGCTCAACATTCAGAAAATGAAGATCGTGGCATCCGGTCCCACCACTTAATGGGAAATAGATGGGGAAACAGTGGAAACAGTGTCAGACTTTATTTTTCTGGGCTCCAAAATCACTACAGACGGTTACTGCAGCCATGGCGACTTCACTTTCACTTTTTTGCTTTCATGCATTGGAGAAGGAAATGGCAACCCACTCCAGTTTTCTTGCCTGGAAAATCCCAGGGGCAGGAGAGCCTGGTGGGCTGGACGTCTATGGGGTCACGCAGAGTCGGACACGACTGAAGGAGCAGCAGCTCCTTGGAAGGAAGGTTATGACCAACCTAGATAGCATATTCAAAAGCAGAGACATTACTTTGCCAACAAAGGTTCGTCTAGTCAAGGCTATGGTTTTTCCTGTGGTCATGTATGGATGTGAGAGCCGGACTGTGAAGAAGGCTGAGCGCCGAAGAATTGATGCTTTTGAACTGTGGTGTTGGAGAAGACTCTTGAGAGTCCCTTGGACTGCAAGGAAATCCATCCAGTCCATTCTGAAGGAGATCAGCCCTGGGTGTTCTTTAGAAGGAATGATGCTAAAGCTGAAACTCCCGTATTTTGGCCACCTCATGCGAAGAGTTGACTCATTGGAGAAGACTCTTCTGCTGGGAGGGATTGGGGGCAGGAGGAGAAGGGGACGACAGAGGATGAGATGGCTGGATGGCATCACTGACTCGATGGATATGGGTCTCAGTGAGCTCTGGGAGTTGGTGATGGACAGGGAGGCCTGGTATGCTGAGGTTCATGGGGTCGCAAAGAGTCGGACATGACTGAGCGACTGATCTGATCTGATTTGGCCTATTTACTTATATAATGTAATAATTCATGTCTTCCATCCCTAGCTGTGACTTTCAGGAAAACAGTTGTTGCCTTAGAGTCTATAAAGGGAAAGGATTGAATTAACAGCTCTCTGAGGTTCCTCTCAGCTTAAATATGTTTGCTTTATTTTAAGTAACATTTCTTCAAGAAGGTGAATCGAAGTCTTAGATAAGGAATTTTTTGAGTTCTAGATTTTTTTTATATTAGAATTTTGTCAAGAACCCCTTTAGAGGAAATCCACTGGCTGAAAGCATCAGATCAGATCAGATCAGTTGCTCAGTCGTGTCCGACTCTTCGCGACCCCATGAACCGCAGCATGCCAGGCCTCCCTATCCATCACCAGCTCTCGGAGGTCACCCAGACTCACATCCATCGAGTCAGTGATGCCATCCAGCCATCTCATCCTCTGTCGTCCCCTTCTCCTCCTGCCCTCAATCCCTCCCAGCATCAGAGTCTTCTCCAATGAGTCAACTCTTCGCATGAGGTGGCCAAAATACTGGAGTTTCAGCTTTAGCATCATTCCTTCCAAAGAAATCCCAGGGCTGATCTCCTTCAGAATGGACCGGTTGGATCTCCTTGCAGTCCAAGGGACTCTCAAGAGTCTTCTCCAACACCACAGTTCAAAAGCATCAATTCTTCGGCGCTCAGCCTTCTTCACAGTCCAGCTCTCACATCCATACATGACCACAGGAAAGACCATAGCCTTGACTAGGCGAACCTTTGTTGGCAAAGTGATGTCTCTGCTTTTGAATATGCTATCTAGGTTGGCCATAACCTTCCTTCCAAGGAGTAAGCGTCTTTTAATTTCATGGCTGCAGTCACCATCTGCAGTGATTTTGGAACCCAGAAAAATAAAGTCTGACACTGTTTCCACTGTTTCTCCATCTATTTCCCATGTAGTGATGGGACCAGATGCCATGATATTCGTTTTCTGAATGTTGAGCTTTAAGCCAACCTTTTCACTCTCCACTTTCACTTTCATCAAGAGGCTTTTTAGTTCCTCTTCACTTTCTGCCATAAGGGTGGTGTCTTCTGCATATCTGAGGTTATTGAGATTTCTCCCAGCAATCTTGATTCCAGCTTGTGTTTCCTCCAGTCCAGCATTTCTCATGATGTACTCTGCATATAAGTTAAATAAACATGGTGACAATATACAGCCTTGACGTACTCCTTTTCCTATTTGGAACCAGTCTGTTGTTCCATGACCAGTTCTAACTGTTGCTTCCTGACCTGCATACAGATTTCTCAAGAGGCAGATCAGGTGGTCTGGTATTCCCATCTCTCTCAGAATTTTCCACAGTTTATTGTGATGTACACAGTCAAAGGCTTTGGCATAGTCAATAAAGCAGAAATAGATGTTTTTCTGGAACTCTCTTGCTTTTTCCATGATCCAGCGGATGTTGGGAATTTGATCTCTGGTTCCTCTGCCTTTTCTAAATCCAGCTTGAACGTCAGGAAGTTCACGGTTCACATATTGCTGAAGCCTGGCTTGGAGAATTTTGAGCATTACTTTACTAGTGTGTGAGATGAGTGCAATTGTGCGGTAGTTTGAGCACTCTTTGGCATTTACTTTCTTTGGGATTGGGATGAAAACTGACCTTTTCCAATCTTGTGGCATAGGAATCTTTTTATACTGAGATTTTAGTATTATTGGCATTTAACCTTGCAGATGACTCTCTTATCTTCCTGCAGTTCAGTTCAGTTCATTTGCTCAGTCATGTCCAACTCTTTGCAACCCCATGGACTGCAGCATGCCAGGTTTCCCTGTCCACCAAATCCTGGAGCTTGCTCAAACTCATGTCCATTGAGTCCATGATGCCGTCCAACCATCTCATCCTCTGTCATCCCCTTCTCCTCCTGGCTTCAATCTTTCCCAGCATCAGGGTCTTTTCCAATGAGTCAGTTCTGCGCATCAGGTGGCCAAAGTATTGGAGCTTCAGCTCCAGTCCTTCCAATGAATATTCAGGACTGATTTCCTTTAGGATGGACTGGTTGGATCTCCTTGCAGTCCAAGGGATTCTCAAGAGTCTTCTCCAACACCACGGTTCAAAAGGATCAATTCTTCAACACTCAGCTTTCTTTATAGTCCAACTCTCACATCCATACATGGAAACACCATAGCCTTGACTAGACAACCTTTGTGGACAAAGTAATGTCTTTGCTTTTTAATATGCTCTCTAGGTTGGTCATAACTTTTCTGCCAAGGAGCAAGTGTCTTTTAATTTCATGGCTGCAGTCACCATCTCCAGTGATTCCGGAGCCTAAGAAAAGAAAGTCTGTCACTGTTTCCACTGTTTGCCCATCTTTTTACCATGAAGTGTTGGGACTGGATGCCATGATCTTAGATTTTTGAATGTTGAGTTTTAAGCCAACTTTTTCACTCTCTTCTTTCACTTTCATCAAGAGCCTCTTTAGTTCTTCACTTTCTGCCATAAGGGTGGTATCATCTGCGTATCTGAGGTTATTGATATTTCTCCTGGCAGTTTTGATTCCAGCTTGTGGTTCATCTAGCATGGCATTTTGCATGATGTATTATGCATATAAGTTACATAAGGAGGGTGACAGTATACAGCCTTGATGTACTCCTTTCCCAGTTTTGAACCAGTCTGTGGTTCCATGTCCAATTCTAGCTGTTGCATCTTGACCTGCATCCAGATTTCTCAAGAGGCAGGTCAGGTGGTCTGGTATTCCCATCTCTTGAGGAATTGTCTGCAGTTTGTGCTCGAAACAGTCAAAGGCTTTGGTGTAGTCAGTAAAGTAGTAGATGTTTTTCTGGAACTCTCTTGCTTTTTCCATGATCCAGTGGATGTTGGCAATTTGATCTGTGGTTCCTCTACCTTTTCTAAATCCAGCTCGAACATCTGGAAATTCTCGGTTCATGTATTTTTGAAGCCTTGCTTGGAGAATTTTGAGCATTACTTTGCTAGCGTGTGAGATGAGTTCAATTGTGTGGTAGTTTGAGCATTCTTTGGCATTGCCTGTCTTTGGGATTGGAATGAAAGCTGACTTTTTCCAGTCGTGTGGCCACTGTTGAGTTTTCCACATTTGCTGGCATATTGAGAGCAGCACTTTCACAGCATCATCTTTAAGGATTTGAAATAGCTCAGCTGGAATTCCATCACCTCCACTAGCTTTGTTTGTAGTGATGCTTCCTAAGGCTCACTTGACTTCGCCTCCAGGATATCTGGCTCTAGGTCAGTGATTACACCATTGTGGTTATCTGGGTCATTAAGATCTTTTTTTGTATAGTTCTGTGTATTCTTGCCACCTCTTAATATCTTCTGCTTCTGTTAGGTCCATACCATTTCTGTCCTTTATTGTGCCCATCTTTGAATGAAATGTTCTCTTGGTATCACTGGTTTTCTTAAAGAGATCTCTAATCTTTCCCATTCTATTGTTTTCCTCTACTTTGCATTGATCACTGAGGAAGCCTTTCCTATCTCTACTTGCTATTCTTCGGAACTCTGCATTCAGATGGGTATATGTTTCCTTTTCTCCTTTGCCTTTAGCTTCTCTTTTTTTTCACAGCTATTTATAAGGCCTCCTCAGACAACTGTTTTACAATCATTTTGCCTTTTGCATTTCTTTTTCTTGGGAATGGTCTTGATCACTGCCTCTTTACAGTGTCCTGAACCTGCAGTGGGGTGGCTTAAATACGTTCATCCACCAGATGGTGCTGTTGGACAACAAATTTTTCTAAGGCTCCAGATTTCTAAAATATTAAATATTTTAGATAAAATATTTAAACTGAGTAAAATATTTAAACTGAGTCACCATTGTCCTTTCCATTTTGTATTTTTATCATATTAGGATATGATTTATCCTGAAATAAGGAATATTTTCAAGCCAAAACACTAGCTGTATGTGTAATTTTCACATCCAAGGGAAAATACTGTCATTCTAGACATGCTTTCATGCTAAGAGAGAGCTATTGGCCTTGGATTGTAACTTTTAGATTTTCATTCTGTGTTAAAGCTTCTATTTAATAAGAACTCATGATCTGCCAGCATATAATGGCTGATCTTTAGTGAATGAAGTCTTAGCCTGATGGTCTCAAGTTATGCCATCCAGAACTGGGGGGAGGAGGGTGGTGTAATAGTACTTCTATTCATTTGTCACATTGCTTGTAGAATGTTCCATCAGTTCCGGAAGCTATATTTTCAGAAGAGTATTGTTAGAGAATTGTTAATAGAAGAAGATTAAGCTGATTTGCCAGCTGACCTCAGAGTGTATGACTCCTGACTCACAGTGTCTGTCTTGCACATGAGAGAGTTAGGTGGGATCTCTGTGGGGAAAAGCAGTTTTGGCTGTGGAAGTGCTAAATTGATAGACACACACATGAGTCCCACATAGAGTTCCATCCTTGGGGGGAAAAGGGTGACAAGTCTGGCTGAGATGGAGAGTTTGGGTAGTTGCTTGCCCTTGCCAGCTTCTTAGCATTGGTTTCTCAAAATAAATCATCACCTGTCCGTGGGCTTTTGGAGTCACTGGGACAGTTAGAGTCATGAGTCCCAGGAGTATGATTCTAATTATGTTCTAAATAAAACAGGATTTTTTTTTAAAAAGAGGTATCACTAAAATTATAAAATGATTTTATCTTATTTCTAGTTTTATACATTTAATTTTTTAAAAACTTATGTTTCCTATGTTCTAAATGAGAAAATGTAGTTTAATATTCTGGCAAATTGTTAGTATTTTCTTTTTCGTTGAAGGAATAATGTTGAGCTTATGTATATGATCTAGATTTTTTTCACTAAGAGGAATGAAAATGAGACCATTGGCAATACCTTAAGTTGTTTTTCTTCATGAAGAACAAAAGGATGTTATTTGAGCCCTCTGCCAGGTGTTAGTCGAGTGTGTTAAATCTAAGGTTGCTTTAAGTGCAAAGCAGCATTGAGGAAGAAATGAAGTAAGGTGGAAAAAAACAGCTAGAAGAAACAGAGGAAAAAGTAGATAAAGTCCTGTATGAATAGGGAAAAACAGATGTATTCTTTATGTTAATTGTAATTTGCCTGGCATTAATAGTTTTAAAGAGGCTCAAGCCCTGCCCACACTTTGGTACTTTTCAAAAGCTAATTGGCTTAACTACTTCTTTAGTAGGATCACATTAACATCACAGACTCTGATAATGATATGACTTTCTTTCTTAGATCCACCAGAGAATGGGACAAGTTGGGGACCTGTGCATTTGCTTACTAAGGAGGAAATATATTACACATTATTTTACTGTCAGTAGTACAGTTCGGTTCAGTTGCTCAGTCATGTCCGACTCTTTGCGACCCCATGGACTGCAGCATGCCAGGCTTCCCTGTCCATCACTGAATCCCAGAGCTTACTCAGACTCACGTCTGTCAAGTCAGTGATGCCATCCAACCGTCTCATCCTCTGTCGTCCCCTTCTCCTCCTGCCTTCAGTCTTTCCTAGCATCAGAGTCTTTTCCAATGAGTCAGTTCTTCACATCAGGTAGCCAAAGTATTGGAGTTTCAGCTTCTGTTTCAATCCTTCCAATGAATATTCAGGACTGATTTCCTTTAGGATGGACTGATTGGATCTCCTTGCAGTCCAAGGGATTCTCAAGAGTCTTCTCCAACACAGTTCAAAAGGATCAATTCTTCAACACTCAGCTTTCTTTATAGTCCAACTCTCACATCCATACATGACTATTGGAAACACCATAGCCTTGACTAGACAACCTTTGTGGACAAAGTAATGTCTCTGCTTTTTAATATGCTCTCTAGGTTGGTCATAACTTTTCTTCCAAGGAGGAAGTGTCTTTTAGTTTCATGGCTGCAGTCACCATCTGCAGTGATTTTGGAGCCCAAGAAAATAGTTTCTCATTGTTTCCATTGTTTACCCATCTATTTGCCATGAAGTGATCAGACTGGATGTCATGATCTTAGATTTTTGAATGTTGAGTTTTAAGCCAACTTTTTCACTCTCCTCTTTCACTTTCATCAAGAGGCTCTTTAGTTCTTCTTTGCTTTCTGCTATAAGGATGGTGTCATCTACATATCTGGGGTTATTGATATTTCTCCCAGAAATCTTGAGATTCCAGCTTGTGCTTCATCCAGCTCACCATTTCTCATGATATACTGTGCATATAAGTTAAATAAGGTGACAGAATACAGCCTTGACATACTCCTTTCCAGATTTGGAAGTAGTCTGTTGTTCCATGTCCAGTTCTAAATGTTGCTTGTTGATTTCTCAGGAAGCAGGTCAGGTGGTCTGGTATAGGATCTCTTTCAGAATTTTCCACAGTTCATTGTGATCCACAAAGTCAAAGGCTTTGGCATAGTCAATAAAGTAGAAATAAATGTTTTTCTGGAACTCTCTTGCTTTTTCAATGATGCAATGGATGTTGGTAATTTGATCTCTGGTTCCTCTGGCCTTTCTAAATCCAGCTTGAACATCTGGAAGTTCACAGTTGATGTACTGTTGAAGCCTTGCTTGGAGAATTTTGAGCTTTACTTTGCTAGCGTGTGACATGAGTTCAATTGTGTGGTAGCTTGAGCATTCTTTGGCATTGCCTTTCTTTAGGATTGAATCAAAACAGACCTTTCCCAGTCCTGTGGCCACTACTGAGTCTTCCAAATTTGCTGGCATATTGAGTGCAGCACTTTCACATCGTCGTCTTTTAGGATTGAAATAGCTCAACTGGAATTCCATCACCTCCACTAGCTTTGTTTGTAGTGATGCTTCCTAAGGCCCACTTGACCTCACATTCCAGGATGTCTGACTCTAGGTGAGTGATCACATCATCATAGTTATCTGGGTCGTGAAGATCTATTTTGTATAGTTCTCATGTGTATTCTTGCCACCACCTCGTAATAGCTTGTGCTTCTGTTAGGTCCATGCCATTTCTGTCCTTTATTGTGCCCATTTTGCATGAAATGTTCCCTTGGTGTCTTTAATTTTTTTGCAGAGATCTCTAGACTTTCCCATTCTATTGTTATCTTCTGTTTCTTTACATTGATCACTGAGGAAGGCTTTCTTATCTCTCCTTGCTGTTCTTTCCAACTCTGCCTTCAAATTGGTATATCTTTCCTTTTATTCTTTGCCTTTTGTGTAAGGTAAAGGGGTCAATAGTAGAGACCTTACCACAAATGGCAAACAAATTGTTTAGTTTTCATTACAAATTTGAGGCAGGTGGTCTAGGGCCATGTTGCTTCTGTGATGCCATCAGAGACATGCACTGCTAGCAGTTACTTTTGCCACCTTCACTATGACATACTTACCCTCGTGCTCTTGTGGTAGCTGCTCATTGTATCTGGTGAGCGAAGAAGGGCACAGGATTTGAGCCTGCTCAGACAGCCTCCTCAGAGCTTTCTCCTGAAACTCCTGCCCAGTTATTACCAGTTACATCTCATTGACTAGAACCATGCATAACTAGCCTTAGCTGTAACTACTTTGTTCTTTCAGTTAAGTGAGGTTCTGCTAGTAAAGAAGGTAAAAATAGATACTGCAAACATAGGCAATCTCTGTTGTAAAAGTGTATTAAGACAATGATTTTGAATTATTGTGTTACACTGCAGTATAATACACTTTTAAGAGTTGAATTAGACAAAGGGCTTAGTAGTCTAGAAAATATGAATGAAAGTGAAAGTGTTAGTTGCTCAGTTGTGTCTAACTCTTTGCAGTCCTATGGACTGTAGCCACCAGGCTCCTCTGTCCGTGGGATTCTCTAGGCAAGAATGCTGGAGTGGGTTGCCATTTCCTTCTCCAGGGGATCTTCCCAACCCAGATCTTTGGCCTTGCAGACAGATTTACTGTCTGAGCCACCTCGGAGGCCTTAGTCTAAAAAATGAATTCATCACTAAAAATTGTAGTGTTTTAAATTTCCTGTATTTACAAAGAACTTGTCAGTGTCTGGGTTTGGAATTTTACTATTTGCTTAAATGTTGAGATAATTGATTCTCTTTAAAGGAGACTAAGGCTTTTATGGTTCAGATTCCCTTTGGGATTTTCTGCAAGAGTCATGTGTAGATGTATAAAATAAAGTCAACAAGTTCTATTTATTATTTCTATAAGTTTTTTTTTTTTTTTTTTAATAGAATGCATGTCTGAGTGAATCCATGAACCCTGCTCTTGGCCTCATGCAGTTTTTTTCAAATCATGTTTTTGATTGGTAGTCCTTAAAAAAATATGAAAGTAGCAAATATAATTACCACATTATTAACTTTCCCTTCCAGTCATTGGGGGGATTGAGGGAAGTCTTTCCCTTCTTGATTATATGAAAGTTTAGAATTGACTTTCTGGCTGATTGATTGGCTATGAGGCTTTGGGGACAGTAATGCCAGGTTGGGTTAGAGTTTTCCACTGTCACCCTTGATCTGGTTACACAGTAGTGAGCTGTGAGATCTTGGGTGAGTTATCTGACTTCTCCTGGGGCAGCTGTCACATCTATAAAATGGCACTAATAATAGATTGTAGTTCTACTTATCACCTCATAGGGTAAAATGAGATGAATAAGTAAAACACCTAGGGCAAGGCCTGCTGCATATTATGTACTGAGGAACAGCTGTAGTCGGCGGCAGTAGTAAAGCAAAGTGGGACACAAATCTGAGGCCCTAATGAAATGTTCACTAGCTGATTCCGACCAAGAGAATTGTGAAGAATGCTGTTCTGCAATATTCATTTACTTAGAAGTCCAACCCACAGCCCAGCAGTTTTTTCTTGCTACCATCTGTCGAAGCCTGTCATGTCAGAGCAATGAAGGATGTTTGATTTAGGGGTTACTACTAAAGAAAAGGTGCCTGCTCTTTTCACGAGATACACTGCTATCCTCTTGTCACTAAGACAAGGTGCCAGGGCAGAAACGGTACCGTGGGATGTGACTCAGGAGATGTTCTCTTTTTCATAACTTTTCCTTTATCATATTTTTAGAATGTATTATCTCATTTTATATGTGAAAGTTACATTTTAAAGCACAATGATACATTGAGTACCCCAAACCCACCATGTAGTCCCATAGCTAAAACATTACTGTTGTGCTGCCCATGGGATGCTCTTTCTACAGTCCTTCTTTGCTATCCCACCCCATCACCATGAGTGGCCCAAACTTTGTATTTGGTATCTTGCCTAAAAAAAAAACCCCAAAAGCAAATTTTGTTGTTGTTGTTGAACTATAGTTGATTTCGAATGTTTTTTTTAGTTTCAGGTGTGCAGGAAAGTGATTCAGTTATACATATACATGTATCTATTCTTTTTCAAATTCTTTTGCATTTAGGTGGTTACAGAATACTGAGCAGAGTTCCCTGTGCTACACAGTAGGTCCTTTTTGGTTGTCTGTTTTATTCATAAATATAGCACTGTGTACATGTCAATCCCAAACTTCCTAATTACCTCTCCCACCCACCCTTGCCCTCTAGTAACCATAAGTTTGTTCTCTAAGTCTCTGAGTCTGTTTCTGTTTTGTAAATAAGTTCATTTGTATCATTTTTTTTTAAGATTCCACATATAAGTGGTACTATAGATTTGTCTTTCTCAGTCTTACTTCACTCAGTATGACAGTCTGTAAGTCCATCCATGTTGCTGCAAATAAGATTTTATTCCTTTAAATGGCTGAGTAGTATTCCATTTTATGTATGTATGTCATTTTAGAAAATAATTGTTTAAATCTATTTTGACTGTGCTGGGTCTGTGTTGCTGTGCGTGTGGGCTTTCTCTAGTTGTAGGGAGAGGGGTTTGCCCTCTGCTGGTGGTACATGGGCTTCTCTCTGTGCTGGCTTTTCTTGTTGTGAAGCATGGGTTCTCGGTGCCTGGGCTTCAGTAATTGTGACACGTGAGCTCAGTAGTTGTGGCTCCTGGGCTCTAGAGCACAAGCTCAGTAGTTGTGGTGCATGGGCTTAGTTGCTTTGCGGCATGACGGATCTTCCCTGATCAGGTAACCCATGTCTCCTGGATTGGCAGGTGGATTCTTTATCAGGGAACCACCAGAGAAGCCCCCGCATCTTCTTTATCTATTCCTCTGTTGATGGACATCTAGATTGCTCCCATGTCTTGGCTATTGTAAACAGTGCTGCAGCGAACATGGGGTGCATGTATCCTTTTGGACCACGTTTTTCTCCAGATGTATGCCCACGAGTGGGATTGCAGGATCATCTGGAAGCTCTGTTTTTAGACAGATGCATATTTTTAAACAACTTATTTAGTTTAGCTTATTTTTGACTGTATTAAAAGTAGTATCACTTTATTAGTCTTCTGAGACTGTCCCAAACACTAAGTTTTCTGAGTTTATTCATATTATTGGTATGCTATTGTTCAGTCATTTTCATTGCTGAATGGCATTCCATTTTCTGAGTATATATTTTATTTTTTATTATCCTGTTGGGATATTTTCTTTTTCTTTCTTTCTTCTTAAAATAAATATTGCTGCTATTGAACCCATTCCTGTATATGATTTCTGATGTACTATATATGGGTACTCTGAAGCACTTATACTAGGAATGAAAGTGCTGCCTCAAAGAGTATTCAGCTTGGTCAGATACTATTGCCTTGTTTCTCAAAAACTTTGTAGCAAAAGTCTCCCCTTGCACTGTATAAGACAGCTTTACTGAAGTATAACTTGCATACCACAAAACCCACCCATTGTAACCATCACCATCAGTCGAGGTTTAGAACACTTCTGTCACCTTCAAAAGCTTCCTCATGCTGACAGTATCAAGTATTCATCACTTGATCCTGTTCATCTTATTACTTACCAACCTTTGACTTTGTTTGTCTTGTGGCTTTAAAATATCTTGTATGTGAATTTGCCTTTCTCTTGACTATAAATGACTTAGAATATCTTGTCTTGTCTTTGTTGATCATTCGTGTTTCTTGTTTTTTCCTCTGCTTATTTTTCTATTAGATTGTTTGATTTTTTTTTCTTATTATTTGAAGTTTTTAATGTATTCTGGATACCAAAACCATGCCAGTTACATTTGTGGAATTATTTGCTTATTTGCCTCAATTTTGTCTTGATCTTTCCAGACTTATTTGTTTCTTTCATTTTCCCTCCCTCTCTCTCTCTCTGTGTGTGTGTGTGTGTGTGTGTGTGTGTGTGTGTGTGTGTGTGAGAGAGAGAGAGAGAGAGAGAGAGAGAGAGAGAGAGAGAGAGAGGGAGAGGTTAACAGGTTAATTTTAATTCTGCCACCTAAAGCTATATAATGGTATATCAGATTCATGGAACTGTTGTACACATTCAGTAAAGTGACAACGGTGCAATACCACTTAGTATCTCAGAATCAGGAATATACAATTTTGAATTGTTTAAACACAATCCACAGTCTTAAAAATAAAATCAGAAGCCATCCACAGTTACATAATTGTCAATTAAATGTTACACACTTAATAGTTGATATAATAGTCAATATCTAGTAGGGAATGTTGAAAGCAATTTTACAGTCTCATCTTGTTGCACTCTGTTGGGAATATTTCTTGAATAGGTATATGACTGGCCAAGATGGGTAAACACAAGACAAGAACAAGTAAAGTTATACCACGATTTCAGTAGTGTTCACTGTTTTGTCAGTTAAAAGTGAACAGCAAGAATTACAAACTTTACATATGTACAAGGTGTGCTGTAAAAGGATGTTTGTTTACAGGCATGTAAAAGTACTTTGTAACTAGTGTGATAAAATAATGTATAAAGATAAATAGCAAAACAGTAATTCTGAACTTGCAAGATCAATTCCCTATTTTATATTACATGAAATAAAAGCAGTTTTAGTTTTCTTGAACCGCTCTTCTAGAAATACTTGAAAAGGAATACAGACAGAAATTATTATTTTTACCCTTGGACATGGCTGTAAAAATAGTTAAAAAAGAAAACAAACCAAGGGGATTTCTCTGGTGGTCCAGTGGTTAGGAATCTGCCTTGCAATTTGGAGGATGCAGGTTTGATTCCTGGTCTGGGAACTAAGATCCCACATGCCACAGAGCAGCAAAGTCTGTGCCCCCACAACTGGAGAATCCGTGTGCCACAACGGAAGATCCCTCATGATGCAACTAAGACCTGATGCAGCCAAATAAATAAATAAATATTTAAGGGGACAAGAAAACCAACAACCAAGAATACTGGAATGCCTGAGTCCAGAATGAACCCAAATATTTGGCCATATAGAATATCATTAACTTCAAGAGTAGGAATAATAATGAAGGATTTATAAGCAGTTTTTAATCAATAAATATAAGAGGCATTTTGATGTTTTTGCCACCAGAAAACAAAAGCTGTAGCATCACTAAAGTTTTGAGAAGTCTGTTTTATATAGCTTCAACTCAGTTGAAAGTGTATTTATTTTTATTTATGGTAAACTAAAATTGACATCAAATATTTTTATAGATGGTATTACAGTGTCTTAATGAACAGAGATTTAAATTTAATATAATTGGTTTCATCAGTGTTCTCGTTTAGTGACTTTGTTTAGTTTCGTATTTTTATCACTCCTGGGACTCTGAATACATGCACTATAGACGTTTTGTCCTAAGTATTGCTTAACTTTGGTTTTCAGATACTTTGTCTCATCTTTCTGTGCTGTGCTGTGTGTTTATGTCTTAAAATTTCCCTTCTAGGTGAGCACTTCTCTTGTTTAATCCTTTCAGTCAGTTTTTAGTTTAATAGTG
Source organism: Tragelaphus eurycerus (assembly GCA_935064755.1). Classification (NCBI taxonomy): domain Eukaryota; kingdom Metazoa; phylum Chordata; class Mammalia; order Artiodactyla; family Bovidae; genus Tragelaphus; species Tragelaphus eurycerus. Next base: position 11,714,020 of record CAKXYN010000015.1, on the reverse strand, counting down.
ATATATAAATGAAATGATGTATCAGTGATATACTAGTGAAATGATATGTTTCATTTGTAGAAGTCTACCGTGTCTTTGTGATCCCATTTTTAAATTTCTTTAAGCATTTCAAGTTCTTTAGCTTCTGAAGATTTTGATACAGCAGTCCTTGGGGTGGGGAAGGGCCAGTTGTTTTTGCTAGCTTTCTCCATGAGGTCTTACCTCCCTGTATTTGTGGTGATCTCCAGTTTAATGCTTTGGCTTGATCCTAATTTGTGGAAAATTTGTAAGTCAAAATGGAGGATGCTTTTCTCCCAGAAGGATTAGAGTTGTTTTTGCCTGGAACCAGAGATTTAAATAACTTCAAGGTCTCAATGGTCTAGACTCCAGGCAGGGGTTCCAAGCTCTCTATAATCCTTTATTTGATTGAGCATTTCCCTTCTTTTCTTCTCCACAGTCCTTCCTGTCATACTCATAGTTACATTTTTGAAGTGAGTCTTTTTTTTTATTACTGTGTAGTACTTTTTGTTGCAGATATTTTTTGTTTCTTCAAAACTTGCTCCACATTGGTTATTGACTAGAGTTTCAGAAAAAAAAGAAAGCACTGCTGTAAAATTTTGTAGGTATTTTGGTGTATAAAAATGCAAAAAGGGAAAGAGGTCTGTTTTTAAAGTAAAAAGTTTGGAGAATGTGAGATATTTTCATGGAAAGGAAGCAGCAAAAAGAGCTATGGTGTCACACATTGTAATTAACTTTAAAGCAAAATGAATTTCACATGAGTCTAATTTTATTCTTATTGTGTAAAGATCCTAAGGAAACCCTCTATTTTAAATGTGACCAAGGCTCTCATTTTAGTTTTTGAAAGATTCAATTTTCCCACATTACTGTGTGAAATGGATTGATTTTGAAGTCTTTAAAACAACCAAGTTTTCTTTCCTCATGTGTATTACCTTTGAAACTTCAAGGACTTGTTACAGCCTTATGAATTGGTGGCAGTAATTTACATTGGCCTATCTTTAAAGTAAGTTGAAATTTGGGAGATGGTCTTCTGTTTGGATCATGTTACTCTAGTAGGTGTTAGCTGGGCTGCAGTAAGGGTCATAGAAAGGGATCAGATCAGATCAGTCGCTCAGTCGTGTCCGACTCTTTGCGACCCCATGAACCGCAGCACGCCAGGCCTCCCTGTCCATCACCAGCTCCCGGAGGTCACTCAGACTCGCATCCATCGAGTCAGTGATGCCATCCAGCCATCTCATCCTCTGTCGTCCCCTTCTCCTCCTGCCCTCAATCCCTCCCAGCATCAGAGTCTTCTCCAATGAGTCAACTCTTCGCATGAGGTGGCCAAAATACTGGAGTTTCAGCTTTAGCATCATTCCTTCTAAAGAAATTCCAGGATTGATCTCCTTCAGAATGGACTGGTTGGATCTCCTTGCAGTCCAAGGGACTCTCAAGAGTCTTCTCCAACACCACAGTTCAAAAGCATCAATTCTTCGGCACTCAGCCTTCTTCACAGTCCAGCTCTCACATCCATACATGACCACAGGAAAGACCATAGCCTTGACTAGGCGAACCTTTGTTGGCAAAGTAATGTCTCTGCTTTTGAGTATGCTATCTAGGTTGGTCATAACTTTCCTTCCAAGGAGCAAGCGTCTTTTAATTTCATGGCTGCAGTCACCATCTGCAGTGATTTTGGAGCCCAGAAAAACAAAGTCTGACACTGTTTCCACTGTTTCTCCATCTATTTCCCATGCAGTGATGGGACCAGATGCCATGATCTTCGTTTTCTGAATGTTGAGCTTTAAGCCAACCTTTTCACTCTCCACTTTCACTTTCATCAAGAGGCTTTTTAGCCCCTCTTCACTTTCTGCCATAAGAGTGGTGTCATCTGCATATCTGAGGTTATTGAGATTTCTCCCGGCAATCTTGATTCCAACTTCTGTTTCTTCCAGTCCAGCGTTTCTCATGATGTACTCTGCATATAAGTTAAATAAACATGGTGACAATATACAGCCTTGATGTACTCCTTTTCCTATTTGGAACCAGTCTGTTGTTCCATGACCAGTTCTAACTGTTGCTTCCTGACCTGCATACAGATTTCTCAAGAGGCAGATCAGGTGGTCTGGTATTCCCATCTCTTTCAGAATTTTCCACAGTTTATTGTGATCCACACAGTCAAAGGCTTTGGCATAGTCAATAAAGCAGAAATAGATGTTTTTCTGGAACTCTCTTGCTTTTTCCATGATCCAGCGGATGTTGGCAATTTGATCTCTGGTTCCTCTGCCTTTTCTAAAACCAGCTTGAACATCAGGAAGTTCACCTTCTGCTTCTGTTAGGTCCACACCATCTCTGTCCTTTATCGTGCCCATCTTTGCATGAAATGTTCCTTTGGTATCTCTGATTTTCTTGAAGAGATCCCTAATCTTTCCCATTCTGTTGTTTTCCTCTATTTCTTTGCATTGATCACTGAAGAAGGCTTTCTTATCTCTTCTTGTTATTCTTTGGTAGAAAGGGATAGTGAGAGCCAAATGAGGACAAGCGTAATCTTGTAAAAAGTACTAAATAAAAGTATCTGAAAACTTTACTGAGAAACTTTAATAATTTTTTTTTAGTATTTTCTTAGAGTTTTATAACACCCGGGAGGTGACTCTTTTCTTATTTTAATGATTAGCTTTTTTAATGAAATTTTTTTCATAAATTTATATATTTCAGAATTTTTTGGGGGGTCACCTTGGGTCCAGCTTAGAGCTGGGCATGTGGCAGTGAAACTCAGGAGACAGATGAAGGCTCAAATCATTGTTTGGAAAGAGCTGCATGGGGATAACGTTGTAGGTGCTGAGGATGATGGCAGGTGGGGTGGGAAGGAGAAACATGTGGGTTGGATGTGGACATTGTTGAGGAAAGATATTAATGTCTTATGTAAACAAGGTCCTGTGATCAAGTAACATTTGGGAAATGTAGAGTTAAAGCAGAGTTAAACGGGCTTCCTTATAGCATGACCTCAGAAACTTCAGAGTACCTGCTGGCATTGTGACTTTGTAAGAGGAGGAAAAAAGAAGACCAACATTTCTTGACTATAGCCTCTTGTAGGAGTAATGTTCATTAGAAATATTTTAGGGAGAACTAGTTTGCTGTGATTTTTGCAATATTTCTCTGTATTAGATGGGAGGGCTCCTTACTGGTTTGGTTTCTAATGTGGCATATTGCTTCCCTGTGTTGCTTCAATTTCCCAGTGACCTAGCACAGTCATTGTAGAACATTCTAGATGCTCATAGTCCCAAAAATAAGGAGCTCCTTGGCCTGGATGTGCCCTGTGTGCAGTGACCCAGGCCCAAAGCTCAAGGGTGTGAATTCAGACTTGGTGCAGTCTCTCTATGTAGGTTTATAGAGGCATCATTCATGCTAATGCCAGTTTGGGGGTACTTACTTCCTCTGTGAAGTCCAAAACCTGATCCTCAAACAGATCCTGAGTGGCTATGGTAATGAAAATTTAGGAGTTCTTTCAGATTACTGTCTGACTCTTGTTAGATTGATGATACAAAGATTGAAAAGAAGGATCCTTGATAAACTTCTCATTTACACATATGTGCACAAATTATGGTCCAATGGTGAATTATTTCAGTAAACCAGTCAGAGACAGGGTAAGTAGACACACAGAGCAGGGATGCCTAGAATGCACTGGGTTATTGGGGTGAAGGGAAATGGGGACCAGGGAGGAAACATTTGCTCAGTGGAGGTCAGGTGAGTTGCAAATACTGCTCAAACACCTGTCAGACATTGTATGCTGCTGCTGCTGCTGCTAAGTCGCTTCAGTCGTGTCTGACTCTGTGCAACCCCATAGACGGCAGCCCACCAGGCTCCCCCATCCCTGGGATTCTCCAGGCAAGAACATTGGAGTGGGTTGCCATTTCCTTCTCCAATGCATGAAAGTGAAAAGTGAAAGTGAAATCTCTCAGTCGTGTCTGACTCGTAGTGACCCCATGGACTGCAGCCTACCAGGCTCCTCCATCCATGGGATTTTCCAGGCAAGAGTACTGGAGTGGGTTGCCATTGCCTTCTCCATGGACAATGTATGGAAGAGCTTTATTCGAGGGGATGGAGTCTGGGAAGAGGCATTTGTCTGTGAACATGCATTGGTGTATAGACTTTCTAAAGAGACTTGATGGCTTTAAGCTTTGAATGCTTTGGCAGATTTCCAGCCTGTCATTGTGGGGCGTGTTTGTAGCTGGTGTCTTTCTGGAGACTAGTTTTACACTAAATCAGTTCTGTCCCCAAGCCTTTAGTGAAGCAACTTTTATTAGAAGTTTTGCCAGTGTTTGTGTAGGGTGACTGTATGCCTGGGTGGGATGAATGTAGCAGTTTTATATGTTTGCCTGTCATAAATTTTAGCTCCTTGGATATTTGTTGATTTTTAGTGCAGAGAGAAGAGGATGGTATATTGCATTTTAACATGATCAGAACTGAAAGCATAGAGTTCATAAGTGAAGGCCTAGAGTCAGAAAGATTCAGGCTTATCTTTGCCACCCACTGCTCTAGGAGTACTAGGTTTTCCATTTGTTCATTTGGGTATGACATTGCTTATGTTATAGGATTATTTTGAGTAGATGTGGGCTGCCGTCTCTGGGGTCGCAGAGTCGGACACGACTGAAGCTACTCAGCAGCAGCAGCAGCGGCAGCAGTGTACATGTATGTGCAGTATAATGAGATAGACTGTGGTGTCACACTTCTCCCAAGTGACAAATGAGGTGTCCTCCTTGTCTGAATCTCTGAAGGAGACCTGGTGCTCTTTAGAGTTTGAGTAGAACCTATCCTTCTAGGCAGCTAGCCAGTTCAGTCAGTAGTAGAGAGCAGATGTTGGAGAAGGAATTTGGAATAGGATTTATTCTCAGCCCCTTGTTATACCTGTTATTCTTAATATTTTAATAACCTCTTTTATTGAAATTATGTGACTTTTTATTTTAGCAAAAGAAATTAAGTTTTAACATCATGGCAGCCTTGCCCCTTGTCCAGAAGAAGCTGATGCCAACATATTATTAATATTTGTCCATTAATGGGAAGAATTTCAGTAGTGAATTTCATAGGACCTTTTTTTTTCTATCACTATCTATCACTTTATCATGTGTTTGGCTTTTGTTTTGTTTTGTTTCCAGTAAGATTTACTGGAGAATAGTGGAAACATTTGTCAGTTCTCAAATATAAGAAGTTTTATTTTCTAAAGGTTTTTATGTCCTTTAGCCTATATAGTCCTCCGAGTAGCTCTGGGTGGGTACCTCATGCTTTCACAAAGGAAGAATGGGAGCTCTGGAAATTGCAGGGATTTTTGCCCTAGGCAGTGGCAGGGCTGGAGCCATAATCTGGGTCATCTGCCATCACTCTTTTTTCTCTTCCCTCATCCCTTTAGACCCACAGGTCTAGTCATGTCAAGGGATTCAGCCTAAGTTATTACTGAAAGGTAATATCAATCAGAAACAAAGATGAGACTTCTTCAAATATAGGAATTTCAGAAGAATAGTTTGTTCCTAAATTTGCAAGCTCATTCAATTTAAAAATGATTCCTATAATATGGTGCTCATTTATTACTTCAGATTCATTGCCTCAATAATGACTTTTAAATAGGAGGACTCTATTATTAGAGTGATTGGACTGAAGTCTGATTGGACTAGGGTTAAGAGATTGCATCACTATAAATAGAGATAAAATATTGTACATAATTTGAACTTTTATGAGGTCTCATAAGTTGGGACCTAGGATCTTTTCTAGATGGATACTTAACTTTGAACACTTTCCAAATAGCAAGCTTCCTGCTGTGGGTTTTAAGTTATAGAATGGCTGTCTTGGGGAGTTTTGGAATTAAGTGATTTCCCCCGATACTTTTCAGTTATATTACCTGAGGCACAGCTTCATTAACTGCCCCATCAAAAATTTTCCTGACCCAAAAGCTCAAGTAAGTAAGATCAGTACATTGATTATATTGTCATCTAAAGACTATAATGAAAACAGAACAATAAGGAAAATACTAGGCATGGTTATCTATGAGGCCTTGGCATAATTACTGGGGAGGGCCTTTTTGGTATACATAAATAAATTTAATGTCCTTCTTTAATAGTATTATGAGGAGGTTGAAATGGATTTAAAGACACTGCCATTTCATCATGATTGCAAAAAAAGTGGGTCCAATCACTGATATTTAGTATTTTATCATGAGAAAAGTTTATGAGAAAAATAGTTTGTAAAAATTGTAAACAGTTGTGAATTAGAGTGAATTAATAAGTGATTGGTAAGTTTTAACAAAACTAGAATCTTTTCCTGTCATTTTAACTTTTATCCCAGTGACTCAACTTTTTCTGTCTCTGTTACCAGCAATGTTGTGTTATTGTTACAAAACTATATTATTCCAACAATTTTACCAAAGTTTGGATAAATATTTTTAGCTGTTATTCTTTGTTTAAAATTCTCCATCAGCATAAGAGGTCGATATTTAGTTGAAGAAGCAGTAAAAGCACAATGATCTGTGACTTCAGATCAGATCAGATCAGTCGCTCAGTCGTGTCCGACTCTTTGCGACCCCATGAACCACAGCACGCCAGGCCTCCCTGTCCATCACCAGCTCCCGGAGGTCACCCAGACTCATACCCATCGAGTCAGTGATGCCATCCAGCCATCTCATCCTCTGTCGTCCCCTTCTCCTCCTGCCCTCAATCCCTCCCAGCATCAGAGTCTTCTCCAATGAGTCAACTCTTCGCATGAGGTGGCCAAAATACTGGAGTTTCAGCTTTAGCATCATTCCTTCTAAAGAAATCCCAGGGCTGATCTCCTTCAGAATGGACTGGTTGGATCTCCTTGCAGTCCAAGGGACTCTCAAGAGTCTTCTCCAACACCACAGTTCAAAAGCATCAATTCTTCGGCGCTCAGCCTTCTTCACAGTCCAGCTCTCACATCCATACATGACCACAGGAAAGACCATAGCCTTGACTAGGCGAACCTTTGTTGGTAAAGTAATGTCTCTGCTTTTGAATATGCTATCTAGGTTGGTCATAACTTTCCTTCCAAGGAGTAAGCGTCTTTTAATTTCATGGCTGCAGTCACCATCTGCAGTGATTTTGGAGCCCAGAAAAACAAAGTCTGACACTGTTTCCACTGTTTCCCCATCTATTTCGCATGTAGTGATGGGACCAGATGCCATGATCTTCGTTTTCTGAATGTTGAGCTTTAAGCCAACCTTTTCACTCTCCACTTTCACTTTCATCAAGAGGCTTTTCAGCCCCGCTTCACTTTCTGCCATAAGAGTGGTGTCATCTGCATATCTGAGGTTATTGATATTTCTCCCAGCAATCTTGATTCCAACTTGTAATAGCCCTAAGGATTTTTCCAAAATTAGACTTGGATTTTCAGGAAATGATGTATCACATGCCAAAGTTGAATGGGGATGAAAGAGGGATGACAGAAGATACGTTTTGTTAGTGGTGTCTTGAGATGATGGCTGATGTTTAATGACTTAAGTAATGTGAAAATAAGCTAAAAACCAGAAAACCCCCCAAACTAAATAGTGTTCCAAGGATGGAAAGCATGCTGCAGATCATATGCTTTGAATCAATGATTTTTTTTTTTTTACTAACAGCTAATGGGAGTAGGTCCTTAATTGTCTGTCGTTTGGCATAATTTTATACTAATATTTATACAGAACCACATTTTGCTGGTATTAATCTTGGATAATTAATCATGGATCTGTATAAATATATATATGTGTGTGTGTATGTGCCTTGGATACTTATTGCTTTATTTTTTAGATTTCTAAGCGAGTTAAAATGTACAGTGTAATAATTTTGGCAGATGATGGTTTGATCAGTAAATGTTATCTTTATGAATTTATTAATGTTTGTCTTTTTCCCCTTCTCTCTCTTCCCTGTTTCTAGGGTGTGGATGAATGGAACATAGCTCGCCTAAACACAGTCTTGGATGTGGTTGAGGAAGAGTGTGGTATTTCTATTGAGGGTGTAAACACCCCTTATCTATATTTTGGCATGTGGAAAACCACATTTGCATGGCACACCGAGGATATGGACCTCTACAGCATTAATTATCTCCACTTTGGAGAGCCCAAGTCTTGGCAAGTTGCATGTTTAATATTCATTTGCTTTGGAATTGTGAGATCTGAGCAATAGGAACCCATTGAAGATGGTTTTTTTCCCCGTTTTTCTGGCAGATTCAGATTTATATGAGCTGTAAGTTGTTGACTGTAACAATTAATTATTGCAGAGTCTTCCACTCTGCCTAGGGTTTTGCTCAAAACCGTAAAGCTAATGGTGATTTGTATATCCAAATTTGGCCTACAGACCATTTTGTGGGTCATGGATTGATAGGTATTTTAGTCTCAAAGAATTTGGCATCTTGAACTTCTCTGAGCATTTGCTGGAAGGTATGGGGAATGTAAGTTAGGAGTGAAAATTCACTTCCTGGATGTACGTAGTGATTTTCTGGTTTAATCTCTGAATAAATGACAGATTCCATTTAGTATGTGGTGAGTAGAGGGATAGGAGGCATGAATCAGGAGGCCTGTTACCACTTTTTTGGTGGTGGATATGGGGAGAAGAATAAGAATGTGAATGTGTGTTCTTAACTTGCAATTACCTGTGTCATCTTTCTGAGCAACGATTTTAAGATTTATTGTTCTATAGCATGCATCATATGGTACCCAGCACAAATTTGTGATTGTTATTCTGTCAGTCACCCTGGAGTTCTTTGTGGTCAGCCAGTTTCATGTTTGAACTTATTTTTGTCGGTTTTAGTCTCAGGAAGGGCTTTCCAGGTGGTGCAGTGGTAAGGAATCCACCTGCCAATGCAGGAGACACGGGTTCAATCCCTGGGTTAGGAAGATCCCCTGGAGAAGGAAATGGCAACCCACTCCAGTATTCTTGCTTGGGAAATCGCATGGACAGAGAAGCCTGGAGGGCTATGTTTCGTGGGGCCAGAGGAGTCAGACATGCCTGAGTGACTGAGCACAGTCTTAGGAGAGCTTAAATATCAGTTCTATTTTTTTTATAATACACATATGTGGAGAATAATTCACAGACAAAAGCATACAAGGTATCAACTTGACAAGCCAGGAAATACTGAATATGCTCTTTCTGCTGGTTGTGAACACGATAGGATGCTCTTCAGGCGCTTGTGTCAGCCCAGTAGCTTTCTTGCCTCCAATTTAAAGGTAATGGCCTCTTTTCAAGTTCTCCTGCTGATCACGTTTTGAGTGCAATGTATAATTTCTGTCCGCATCTTGCTATTACTTGCCCTTGAGGTTTCATCATTTGGTGAAGTGTGAAGTTGTAAGCTTTCTCCAGCAAATTCAAATACAGCAAAAGTTCATAATGATCAAAAATGACATTTAATCAGCAGGAAAGCTTTTGGTGGAAGGGCAAAGCTCTTAGGACCTAGAAAAGAAATCCAGGCGTTTTCTGGTTTGCGATGGAGTTTTATGATCTGAGAAAAATTTAGTGAGAAGTTTTGAAACTCATTTTTAATAGTGCTTTACTTATACATTTTGTTTGGAAAATTTTTAGCATTCTACTCTCTTAATGGAATAAATAAAATGTAAACATTTTTAATAGGTGGTCTAGGTACTAGACTTTGACAGAATGGGATGGAAAGATGATTTCTTACACAAGTGTTTGTTGAGGACCAGCTTGTGAGCACACACTCTAGGCCTGTGAGTCTCTTGTCTTTCTTCAGCACCACGGTAGAGTCTTTCAGAGTGTCATCCTTCAGTACTTCTGGGAATCGACTTTGAGAGACTCAGAGAAATATTTTAAACAATGTGTAGGCTCCTGGGCAGTTTCTTAGCTGCATAGTTTCTGTTACTCACTTTTGTTGTGAGTAAAATAGGCAGAATTGGTAAATTCAATATCTTGGTGAAATCTGTTATATAGGTAATTATATACTTCCCTTAAGAAATCTGGTTAGGGGTTTCCCTGGTGGTCCAGTGGTTAGGACTCTGTGCTTCCACTGTAGGGGGCACAGATTGCGTCCCTGTTTAGGGAACTAAGATCTTGCAAGCCTCATGGTATGGCAAAAAAAACCCTTGAAAAGTGAGTCGCAGAACTTTTCCGTAGATTTGGAGAAATTCATGACAATCATGACAATGCCTGGGACATTTTAGTATTGGAGGAGTTGAAGTCTCTGCTTTCTTATTAAGTGATTTTTTTCCCCTTCTCTCTTGGGCCAAGACTTATCTCCTAAAGATTGCTTGGGCATCTTTGGTGGCTCAGATGATAAAGAGTCTGCCTGCAATGCAGGAGATGGAGGTTTGCTTCCTGGGTTAGGAAGATCCCCTGGAGAAGGAAATGATGACCCACTTCAGTATTCTTGCCCGGGAAATTCCATGGATAAAGGAGTCTGGTGGGTTATAGTGCGTGGGTAGCAAAGAGTCGGACACAGTGGTGATCAAACAACAACAAAGATTTCTTAGAGGAGAATGTTCTGTTAGGATATGACTGATTCTAGAGTCTTGTCTTTGGAAGAGGGCCACGCTGTTCATGAGTGAGGATAAGTACACTGGATTCCAAAGTATTTCTTTCTCTCAGAGTATCTCTTTCTCTCTAAATACAGAAAATGTATTTTCTGTATTTAGTTATTCTATTCGTTTTTAAGCATATGCTATGCTATGCTAAGTCACTTCAGTCATGTCCGACTCTGTGTGACCCCATAGACGGCAGCCCACCAGGCTTCCCCGTCCCTGGGATTCTCCAGGCAAGAACACTGGAGTGGGTTGCCATATGCATTAAGAATAGCTTTATACTATCACTATTACCTTTACAGTGTCAGACTTTATTTTTCTGGGCTCCAAAATCACTGCAGATGGTGACTGCAGCCATGAAATTAAAAGACGCTTACTCCTTGGAAGGAAAGTTATGACCAACCTAGATAGCATATTCAAAAGCAGAGACATCACTTTGCCAACAAAGGTTCGCCTAGTCAAGGCTATGGTCTTTCCTGTGGTCATGTATGGATGTGAGAGCTGGACTGTGAAGAAGGCTGAGCGCCGAAGAATTGATGCTTTTGAACTGTGGTGTTGGAGAAGACTCTTGAGAGTCCCTTGGACTGCAAGGAGATCCCACCAGTCCATTCTGAAGGAGATCAGCCCTGGGATTTCTTTGGAAGGAATGATGCTCAAGCTGAAACTCCAGTATTTTGGCCACCTCATGCGAAGAGTTGACTCATTGGAGAAGACTCTGATGCTGGGAGGGATTGAGGGCAGGAGGAGAAGGAGACGACAGAGAATGAGATGGCTGGATGGCATCACTGACTCGATGGATGTGAGTCTGAGTGACCTCTGAGAGCTGGTGATCGATAGGGAGGCCTGGCGTGCTGCAGTTCATGGGGTCGCAAAGAGTTGGACACGACTGTGCGACTGATCTCTGATTACCTTTAACCTTGGCCATTATTTATAATGGTAAAATAATAAAACATAGCAGTGAATTATGACAGTTAATCTACGTTCCATTTTCTAAGATAGCTACTGTAGGAAAAGAGCGATATAAATAACTTTAAGGATATTCCCCAGTATGCTTATGAATGATTATATTAGCTTGGCATAAATAATTTTGAGGTAAACTTTATTATCATAAAGTTTCCCTGGTGGCTCAGATGGTAAATAGTCTGCCTGCAATGCAGGAGACCCAGGTTTGGTTCCTGGGTTGGGAAGATCCCCTGGAGAAGGAAATGGCAACCCACTCCAGTATCCTTGCCTGGAGAATTCTGTGGACAAAGGAGCCTGGTGGGTTATAGTCTACGGGGTCATAAAGAGTCAGACACAATTGAACTGCTAACACTTTCACTTTTCTTATTGTTAACATTCACCTCAGTAACCATCATAATATATTTGAAGTAAGCTTTGAAAGGTGGTAGAAGCATACAAATTCATGTAAATATTGGGAGGTGGGCAGTTGTGTGGCAGACTCAGACTCAAGCAGCAGCAGGCAGGGCTGTGGTCCTCACTCTGCTCCTGATGTGTGTGGCTTTGGGCAAAGAGCTGTACTTCTGTGGACCAGTTTCCTCACCTACAAAATGACAAGGCTAGTCAGGATTCACTCCAGTGCTCTAATTCTGTAATTTGTGATAAAAAGCACACGGGTATTTTTACCCAATGTACAAAACGAGAGGATGCGGAGGTGATGTGAAGTGTGCGCGCGCATGCATGTGCCCTCTCTGGTTTCCTTTTCCAGTGTCCTCTCCTTGTTGAGTTGCCTTTACTCTCCTCCAGGGTGCCCTATTCATGCTTGACATCTCTGCTCCCAGCAGTGTGTCTTCCTCCTGTCTGGTCTTATTGCCTGGGTGTTCAATTTCAGTGACCTTCTCTTCTTCAGTTTTCTCCTTAGGCACCAAGTTCTGGTTACAGGTATTACAAAGACTGCCTAAAATTCTCTCCTTACTTCCATGACTGTGCTTGCTACTCTTCTTTGCCCTTGTGTTCCTTAGATTTTGCCTCAAGGCTTTCTGGACCATGTGTTGCCCCACCTTAGGCATCTGTCTTTGCACCTTTCAAGTGATTATGTGACCATTTCTGCTGCCCCTTTCCTGTGCCTGCTTTGAAATTTTGGGGCTGTGTTTTTCCTTTGAAATTGTCAGCACATAACACAGGATCTGGCTAGAGGTTTGATGCTCTGTTAAGTAATTCTCATTTTGAATCAAGAGAGTATTAAATTGTTTTGTATCAGTCTGTTCAAGAGCAGACAGGATAATATGTAAAATGTTTTATAAAGATTCTTGACTCCAGTGTAATTATTAAGAACACCAAGTGTCCAGAGATTTCTGAGTAGCTGCTGATAAGCCTGGCTCCAGGTAGAAGCCATGAGACATGGTTTACTGGGTACAACATGTAGCGGATTTTGCCGAGTAAGTGTTCATGAACACAGGTGTATACTGAAGAGACTTTAGAGGAGCTAATGATTTATTTAAACATTTCTAGCATGAAGGGTTAAGGAAAAAGAAAAAGCTTAAAGTAGGCAGAAAACTGCTATGGCAGTCAGTGGTAGCGTATTTATTTTCTTGGAATTAATATTGACTTTGGAGTCAGAAGACCTGTTTTAAAAATCCCAGTCTGTCACTTGCCAGCTGAATGACTTAGGGCAAATCACTGTACTCCATTCATCATGAATTTCTCTAATTGCCAAACAGAGGTGTGATTTATTCTCTATCTTAATAGTATTGCTTAGAGGGTCCTGGGAAATACTGTGTATAAAGGTGTCTTATAAATTGTAAAAGAACTATTCAAATATTAGTAGTTACTATTATCTTAATAACTTTGTAAAAATAAGTAATTTTTTGGTCACAGTAATTACTTAGAGCCTGAACTCGGCATGATGTGTTTCTGTGTATGATTGAGTGGGAGTTTCAAGGATCAGTAAAATAAAAGTTTATTTCCCAAGCATCATGTGTGATAGTGGTTAATTGCTGCGAGATACAGAATTTAGATGGTGACTTGAATCTCTGTCTTTGAGAAACTGTGTCCAAATACAGCGAATAAGATAGTTTCGATTTACTCTGTTGAGAATGAGAGAGGTAAAGTTTAAGGGAACTTGTCTTAACATTGAGTTCTCTGAGGAGAGTGTCAGGGAGGTCTGGTGCTTGTGATTTTGACGGTAAATCTTGATGCGTTTTCCTGAAGTGAGGCGATGCAGTGTCTTGTCACTCACTGACTGATGACTGTGGGTTCTCATACAGGAACTCTAAACTTGTATTAAGTACTTTTGATACCCCTGATAAGCATAGCAGGAGCTTGTAAATTCCTTCAGGATTCTTATTTCCTTGTAACTACTTTTTCACTTAAAGCCACCACCATCACCACCTACAAGATCTCCAGTAAACCATTTAAATGAAAAGAGACTGTTGAATCAAATCCTAACTCTTAGGGAAAAATCAGAAGGTTAATGCAAATTTATTTACCATGTAGTTCATGGAAAACAAGGATTAGTGATGCTAGCCTTGCTAATTAACTCTACCAGATACAGTGGTTCACAAATGTTACCTAACTTACTTATCTTTATTCCTCTGTATTTCTCTTCATCCTCTACAAACTGTTTAGTTTAGAAACCACTTTGAAGAAAATATATGTTACTTAATATTTGTGTAATAAAAATTTTTCTTTGACTTGAGCATATAGGAAAGCACCTTTTTTTTTTTTTTTTTTAATTGCACTTCTGCAAGTAGGCTCTGGCAAATAAATTACTTCTGACACCGAATGTTTTCATTGCTTGTAAGCTTACTTTTCAAGGTGTAGAGCTTGACTAGGATGATGAAGTATGTTCTCTATCTTTGGTGACTGCAGTTCATTTCATGTGTGCCTCTTTTTGTGTGCCAGGAATTGTGCTAATCAGTTTAAGAAATCATCTCAGGTAAGCCAGATAACAGGTGTTTCAGGTAGGTGTTTTTTTGCCCCATTTTTAAACTAGGGACTCTCAAACTGACTTTCAGAGCCTTAACTTCTTTATCTGGGGGACTAGTGAGTCTTGCAGCTGGGATTTTAACTTGATTTAATCAAATCTTACCATTGATTTAAAGTGAAAAGGGAACAGTGAAGATGAAGGAATAGGCAAGAAGAAAGAGTGCTTGTGGTTTTTTTTTTTTTAAATAGCACCAGCTTTCTTTTAATGAGATTTTCTGCAGAACCAAAAGAGAAACCAGCCTCTTACGTTTTGGGACAAAACTATGGCATAAGAGAGATTTTCAGAAGGATAAAATGTGGCTAGATTCCAATCATGTGATAATTGATAGCAGTTATTCAGTTGGGAGGACCATTGTAGGTGAGAGTGGGAGAAGCCACGGGACCAGCTTTGTTTGCTTCAGATTTGTTCTCTAGATAGCTTTTGGAAATCTGCTTGAAATCAGAAAAATCCCACATTTTAGAAAGAATGTATTTTACCTTGAGGATTTTGTCTCCCTCAGGGAATAAGTGATAATTTTTTTATTTAAATGTCTGTTCACATTCAGTTCCCTCAAATGAAGCTTTGGAAAAAGCTAGTTTGTCCCTGTTGAGAGCTAAGAGTGCTTTGTCTATCAGACCTTTCCAGTGAAGTGGATGAACCTAGAGCCTGTTTTACAGAGTGAAGTAAGTCAGGAAGAGGAAAACAAATACCATATGTTAAAGTATATACATGGAATCTAGAAAAATGGTACAGATAAACCTGTTTGTAGGACAGCAATAGAGATGCAGACATAGAAAACAGATTTGTAGACATGGAGTGGCAGTGGGAAGGAGAGGGTGGAACGAATGGAGAGAGTAGCCTGGAAACATACACCTTACCATATGTAACATAGATAGCCAGTGGGAATTTGCTATATGATTCAGGGAGCTCAACTTGGTGCAGTGTGACAACCTGGAGGGGTGGGGTGGGCTGGGGTGGGAGGTGGGAGGGAGGTTCAAGAGGGAGCAGACATACGTATACCTATGACTGATTCTTGTTGATGTATGGCAGAAATCAATACAACAGTGTAAAGCAATTATCCTACAATTAAAAATAAATTGAAAAATAAAGTTTATCAGATAAGAACTGCCAGGATGAGGACCAGCCTGATTCCTGAAGGCTATAACACAGTCCTCTTTACTCTTTTTAGTACTCCTGGTCAGCTAGTTTTTATACTTCATAAATTTCTTCATGTTATTTGGATTCCTTTTTAATATATAAAAATATAATAATGTCTGCATTGAATTTCTTTGGTTTGAGAAGGTTTTGTTGAAATTGTCTTGGCTCCTAGAAATATAAACTAAGAGTTATGTTAGCCAAAAAGGAAAATTTAGTTGACTCATGTATTCATGAATGGACAGAAACAGCTGGAACCCTTACAAGTTGCCAGGCTGTGTTGGATCCTGGGCCCCACTTCTCCATGTGTTGCCTTCACTTTTCTCCCTGGCTTCTGTGTTCCTCCCTGTGTCACCAGGAATGAAAGCTGCCCCATCGGGGAGGGCCGTGAATTTTCCTGGCGTGGATTCTCTTCCAGTCTCTTGTATTATCACTGAGGCTCAGGCCAAGGGTCGGAAAGTATTGTGATTGTCCTGGCTTGGTCACAGGTCTGCCTCTGTGGCGGTGCGGGAAGAGACGTGAAGAATGGCAGCTCCCATCAGAATTCCATGTTTGTGTTTAGAGAAGAGGGTGGACGCTATTACCTGAATTTTGCTGCACAACGGGAGTAAAACCCAGTCTCCTACAGATAACAGACAAAGAAAAGTCCCAAATAAGTTCAGATATTTGCTTAAAAATCTTAGGAAGACTGATTCAATTAACCTCAGTCGTGTCCGACTCTTTGCGACCCCATGAATCGCAGTACTCCAGGCCTCCCTGTCCATCACCAACTCCTGGAGTTCACTCAGACTCACGTCCATTGAGTCAGCGATGTCATCCAGCCATCTCATCCTCTGTTGTCCTCTTCTCCTCCTGCCCCCAATCCCTCCCAGCATCAGAGTCTTTTCTGATGAGTCAACTCTTCACATGAGGTGGCCAAAGTACTGGAGTTTCAGCTTTAGCATCATTCCTTCCAAAGAACACTCAGGACTGATGGGGTTCTTAATTTATTTTCTATGAGGTTTGAAAAGATGTCCTTTATGGATATTTCCTTAAGATGAAATTATATATATATATATATTTAGAATATTAAAGTTATTAAAATGTATGCTTGTTTAACTTATTGTAAAAGCATTTCTAGCAATTGATCGCTGACTTTTACTCGAAGCAGAGGCAGCTGACACAGTCCTCTTTATACTGAAAACTAAAGAATATATAGTTTGTAAGTTTCTTTTTCTGATGACTTGAACCAACATTGCTCTCTTGTGATTTCTGTATTAAATATCTTAACAGTCAGTTTTACCATTTTGTTATGTCCTGTTCTTTTAGAACTTTTTTTTTTCTCATTGATTTGTATGTTTGGTCTTGTCTCCTCAAGGAGACTTTTGGCTTCTTGAGGGCAGCCCCACAGCACCTTTTTAAGTCTCATCACCACAGGCTCATAGACGTGTTTAATTGCTGAAGCAGGTTTTTGGGGGATCTGCTCCCTTGTATGTCATACGTGTACAACACCATGCTGCTTTCAGGCTTTATTGACCTTTTTGTAATATCCTTTTTGGTTTCTTATGGGTAAATATTATAAAATTAACCTATAAATTAATGCAGTCATGTATCCTGTGTGATGTCTTGAACACAGTCAACCTGATATATAGGAAATTTTTAGAAGTTAACAAAAAACTGTTAGAAATTTTTAGATACTTTTACTACATTTTGATTTTCAGTGATGATAACAGATTTGATAGCTTACCAGAGAGAAATCCACAGATAGTACAAATCCAACCTTCTTTCTTTCCTCCAAGTGATTAATATGAGGCTTCATGCATGATGCTTCCAGAATGTTATTTTACAATGTATATTTCTGAGTGTACATTGCATCTAGTCGTGTGATGTCTGAAATGATCTGACCAGAGACAAAATAGGCCCATTTAACAATCTTCCTTGAAGTGTGGTTAAAAAAAAGTGAATGTCCTTGGAGAAGGCGTTACACATCAACAAGGGCTTGAGTTAGATGGTTGCTGTCATCATCTTTGCTCCTCTAAGTTACCTCTCAGCCCACTTGAATGAAGAAGATTAATATAATCTAGGGAATGTCAGGTGTTGGCAGAAACATGTGACCATTTGCTGTCCCTGTTTCCCTAATTTTATTGAGACATAATTGACATACATCACTCTGTAGGTTTAAATCATTCAGTGCAATGGTTTGATTTACATATATTGTGAAGTGATTGCCACAGTCAGTTGAGTTCAGTCGCTCAGTCGTGTCTGACTCTTTGTGACCCCATGGAATGCAGCACACCAGGCCTCTCTGTCTATCACCAGCTCCCGGAGTTTACTCAAACTTATGTCCGTTGAGTCGGTGATGCCATCCAACCATCCCATCCTTTGTTGTCCCCTTCTCCTTCCGTCTTCAATGTTTCCCAGCATCAGGGTCTTTTCAAATGAGTCAGCTTTTTGCATCAGGTGGCAAAAGTATTGGAGTTTCAGCTTTAACAACAGTCCTTCCAGTAAATATTCCGGACTGATCTCCTTTAGGATGGACTGGTTGGATCTCCTTGCAGTTCAAGGGAATCTCAAGAGTCTTCTCCAACACCACAGTTCAAAACAAGCAATTCTTTGGCACTCAGCTTTCTTTATAGTCCACCTCTCACATCCATACATGACTACTGGAAAAACCATAACTGTGACTGGATGGACCTTTGTTGACAAAGTAATGTGTCTGCTTTTTAATATGCTGTCTAGGTTGGTCATAACTTTTCTTCCCAGGAGCAAGCATCTTTTAATTTCATGGCTGCTGTCACCATCTGCTGTGATTTTGGAGCCCCCAAAATAAAGTCTGTCACTGTTTTCACTGTTTCCCCATCTATTTCTCATGAAGTGATGGGACCGGATGCCATGATCTTTGTTTTCTGCATGTTGAGTTTTAAGCCAACTTTTTCACTCTCCTCTTTCACTTTCATCAAGAGGCTCTTTAGTTCTTCTTCACTTTCTGCCATAAGGGTGGTGTCATCTGCATATCTGAGGTTATTGATATTTCTGCCGGCAATCTTGATTCTAGGTTGTGCTTTATCCAGCCTGGCATTTCACATGATGTACTCTGCGTATAAGTTAAATAAGCGGGGTGACAATATACAGGCTTGACGTACTCCTTTCCTGATTTAGAACCAGTCTGTTGTTCCATGTCCAGTTCTAACTGTTGCTTCTTGACCTGCACATAGATTTCTCAGGAGGCAGGTCAGGTGGTCTGGTATTCCCATTTCTTTAAGAATTTTCCACAGTTTGTTGTGATCCACACAGTCAAAGGTGTTGGCATAGTCAATAAAGCAGAAATAGATGTTTTTCTGGAACTCTCTTGCTTTTTCCATGATCCAACAGATGTTGGCAATTTGATCTCTGGTTCTTCTGCCTTTTCTAAAACCAGCTTGAACATCTAGAAGTTCATGGTTGACGTATTGTTGAAGCCTGGCTTGGAGAATTTTGAGCATTACTTTACTAGTGTGTGAGAGGAGTGCTATTGTGCGGCAGTTTGAGCATTCTTTGGCATTGCCTTTCTTTGGGATTGGAATGAAAACTGACCTTTTCCAGTCCTGTGGCCACTGCTGAGTTTTCCAAATTTGCTGGCATATTGAGTTCAGCACCTTCACAGCATCATCTTTTAGGATTTGAAATAGCTCCACTGGAATTCCATCACCTCCACTAGCTTTGTCCATCATGATTGCCACAGTAGGTTCAGCTAATATTCATTTTCGTATCAGATCAATCGCTCAGTTGTGTCCAACTCTTTGCGACCCCATGAATGGCAGCACGCCAGGCCTCCCTGTCCATCACCAACTCCCGGAGCTCACTGAGACTCACATCCATCGAGTCAGTGACGCCATCCAGCCATCTCATCCTCTGTTGTCCCCTTCTCCTCTTGCCCTCAATCCCTCCCAGCATCAGAGTCTTCTCCAATGAGTCAACTCTTCGCATGAGGTGGCCAAAATACTGGAGTTTCAGCTTTAGCATCATTCCTTCCAAAGAAATCCCAGGGCTGATCTCCTTCAGAATGGACTGGTTGGATCTCCTTGCAGTCCAAGGGACTCTCAAGAGTCTTCTCCAACACCACAGTTCAAAAGCATCAATTCTTCGGTGCTCAGCCTTCTTCACAGTCCAGCTCTCACATCCGTATATGACCACAGGAAAAACCATAGCCTTGACTAGGGGAACCTTTGTTGGCAAAGTAATGTCTCTGCTTTTGAATATGTGATCTAGGTTGGTCATAACTTTCCTTCCAAGGAGTAAGCATCTTTTAATCTCATGACTGCAGTCACCATCTGTAGTGAAATTGGAGCCCAGAAAAATAAGTCTGACACTGTTTCCCCATCTATTTCCCATGAAGTGATGGGACCAGATGCCATGATCTTTGTTTTCTGAATGTTGAGCTTTAAGCCAACTTTTTCACTCTCCCCTTTCACTGTCATCAAGAGGCTTTTGAGTTCCTCTTCACTTTCTGCCATAAGGGTGGTGTCATCTGCATATCTGAGGTTATTGATATTTCTCCCAGCAATCTTGATTCCAACTTGTGTTTCTTCCAGTCCAGCGTTTCTCATGATGTACTCTGCATATAAGTTAAATAAACAGAGTGACAATATACAGCCTTTAAGTACTTCTTTTCCTATTTGTAACCAGTCTATTGTTCCATGTTCAGTCCTAACTGTTGCTTCCTGACCTGCATACAAATTTCTCAAGAGGCAGGTCAGGTGGTCTGGTATTCCCATCTCTTTCAGAATTTTCCACAGTTTATTGTGATCCACACAGTCAAAGGCTTTGGCGTAGTCAATAAAGCAGAAATAGATGTTTTTCTGAAACTCTCTTGCTTTTTCCATGATCCAGCGGATGTTGGCAATTTGATCTCTGGTTCCTCTGCCTTTTCTAAAACCAGCTTGCACATCAGGAAGTTCACAGTTCACATATTGCTGAAGCCTGGCTTGGAGAATTTTGAGCATTACTTCACTAGCGTGTGAAATGAGTGCAATTGTGCAGTAGTTTGAGCATTCTTTGGCATTGCCTTTCTTTGGGATTTGAATGAAAACTGACCTTTTCCAGTCCTGTTGCCACTGCTGAGTTTTCCAAATTTGCTGGCATATTGAGTGTAGCACTTTCAGCATCATGTTTCAGGATTTGGAATAGCTCAACTCGAATTCCATCACCTCCACTAGCTTTGTTCATAGTGATGCTTTCTAAGGGCCACTTGACTTCACATTCCAGGATGTCTGGCCTTTTCTCATATAGATACAATAAAAAGGAAAAAGGAAAAAAATTCTTCTTGTACTGTAAGAAGAACTCTTAGGATTAACTCTCTTAACTTTCCTGTGTATTATTCAGCATTGTTGCTATAGTCGTCATGTTGTTCATTGCATCCCATGTACTTATTTATCTTATGACTGAAAGTTTGTATCTTTTGACCATTTTCCTCCAATTCTGCCTCTCCTCACCTTCTGCCTCTGGTAACCGCAAGTCTGATCTCCTTTTCTGTGAACTGATGTCTTTAAAAACAAAGAAAAAAATCCGCTTTTAAGTGAATACTTCTGTTTTTAAAATTTAAGGTTGTGTACTTTGTTTGTTTTGAATATTACTTGAGTTGTCGTTGGGTAGCTTGGTTAATTTGGGTAGTGTACACTTTTGAAAGCCTCTCAATTTTCAAAGAGGTTTCCAACTGTAAGTAGCTGTGTAGGTAATTTTCCCTTGAAGATTAAACTTCAATCACAGGAAATCTCCTTGAAAATGCTTCAGTACTTTGTTGGAGTTAATTGTGTTAAAGCTCTGTAAGCCAGTTGTAGTGGAACTCTTTAAGCTAGTGATACTTTTTCTTATGGATGACATAATTATCCTTTGAATAAAGGATCACTTCAAAAGTATACCATCCTCTGAAGATTTCCAAATATGGTAAGATTGTTTTTCCTTGGGAAAATACTGGTTTTGGTAAATTTTTGATAGGAACAAATAATTTCTTATGGGCATGTTTTTTATTACCAATTTTTGAAGTTACTATTTTTTTTATTCTTCTTGAAATGGCATTTTATTTCTGTTATATTAATGCTTGATTCTGTAAAACACTGCATCAGTGTTTGGTGAGTTTTGGTTTTTGTTTGTTTGTTTGTTTCCTGTTTGTTCATTAAATATTTATGGAGTCACCCACCTGTCAGGTACTGGTCTTGGTGCTAGTAATACCATGGTGAATAAGACAGAATGGTCTTTAGGAAACTTACAGTTTATAAGCATAGCTTTTAGTACCCCCACACTCCATTTTATTTTCTAGCAATCGTGTAACACCTGTTCTTAGCAAAATTTTATTGGATTCCAAGTCTTACATGAATCAGATTCGTACTCTGAGTATTCATGCGTAAACCAGAAAAAATTTTCCTGTGATGGGTCCTCACTTTGGAAAACACTGGCCTAGCATGGAGGTTCTCAAACTTTCCATAAATGAAAATTTCTTCAGAAGGTCAAATTATATAAAATTTGAAAATAAAAGCAGAGATGACCTGCCTAAAATGTGTATCATGAAACTCTCCCTCAGCAACTCCTTCCTTCAGGTACCCTCAGGAAACCCTGATGGGATGCCACAGAAAACAGGAAATCAGTCATCTGGTACTAAAAAACCACTTCACTACTGAATGTATTGTTTGTTGAGTACTTTGAAGAGATCAGTATTAAAACATAAAGATTTCTTTAATATTGTCTATAGTTGATGTCAACTAATACTTTATAATACCTTTTTCTCGATGCAGTTGTCTCACTTATGACGGTCTACACATATGGCTGCTAGATATTATTTTTTCTATTATAATTATTCTGTCAGGAAATGGGCCACAGATGGGCATAGGGTGAGGCCAAGCTCTGGCTGAATTCTTTTTCTCAGAGGCTTTTTATTTTGTCCCTGAGGGCCTCAGCTCAAACACCTCATCCTCCAGGTCCTAGTTAGAGATGCCCAGCTTGTATTTGCAGATCGAATGCCTAAAGTGACATCTCCTTACAAACACGTGCATTGTAATTGTTTGTTGTAGCATGTGTTGCTCAGGAAACCAATTTTGAGACTCATATGTGTGTCCTGGCGGTGTCTAGGAGAGTGCTCTGAACGCAGCCGCTGTGGGGAAGGAGGAAGGCAGAACTGAGCAGAAGGAAAAGTTGACTGCCTTCAGCCCCTGGGCAGATTCCAGAGGCAGCTCTGGCCCTGATAGGGCCTCAGGGTCCCAAATGGAGGCCAGAGGGCCAGGGCTCAATAAACACTCAGGCTTGGTGCACTCATTGCATATTGGCCACCATTCCCTCCCTCTCCAGGGAGCATGATCATGAGGAAGGGAACTAGACCCCGGGTGAGTGTCACCTGGGGACAAGGAGCATCCATTTGCTGAAAGTGTTGAGGGCCTCATCCAGCAGTGGGGTTGGGGGGTGGTTACCACCAAAGCACCCCTTATAGTCACACTTTCTGTTTCTCACATTCATCTATTTTTATTTAAGAACTGAAAATGAAGTAAGCAGTGTTCTGTTTTCCACAGTTAGCTAATGAGATTTCATAATATAAAATATTAATGCTTAAACTTTAATAAATGAGCAAATGGTGAAAATCTTGTTAACATCATCAGTAATGTGAAAATGTAACATAATCACACATACACAAATGTATAGTTCAACCTTCTTTTTGACACAATTAGGAATAGGCCTTAATTAAAAAAGTATTTTGTAAATTACTTCAGAAATAATTGAGTTTGGTGAAATATAATTTAGGCACTTTTGATTCATGAAGCTTTTTGTAACAAGAACCAACGAAAAGTTTTGAGTAGTGATTTGATGGCTTTGTTTTTTGTAATTGTACTTTATTTAAAATGTCATTATCGTTTGCCTGGTGTATACTATTAGTTTAGTTTCAAAGATAGTGATTTTTTTTCAATTGCGAATTTTAAAAGTGGGTAATGTAAGAAGGGTAGCTGGGAGAAGCATTCTGTGTAAATATTGGACTTTGGCCTGTTAGCAGGCAAAAAACTTTACTTCCAAAAGTTGGCTCACTCTGCAGTAATGGCACCCCACCCCAGTACTCTTGCCTGGAAAATCCCATGGATGGAGGAGCCTGGTGGGCTCCAGTCCATGGGGTCGCTAGGAGTTGAACACGACTGAGCGACTTCACTTTGACTTTTCACTTTCATGCATTGGAGAAGGAAATGGCAACCCACTCCAGTGTTCTTGCCTGGAGAATCCCAGGGACGGGGGAGCCTGGTGAGCTTCTGTCTATGGGGTCGCACAGAGTTGGACACGACTGAAGCGACTTAGCAGCAGCAGCAGCAGCAGCAGTAATTGCAGGGATCATTGTAAATGTGTGGGTTTTCCTTGGGAGGGATGGGTTTGGTAGCCTCTGTCACTTCCTTCCTCTTGGCATCTTGGTGTGACTGATGAGGAAACAGGATTGGGATATGGGGCTGGAGAGCACATCTTGGGTTCTAGACTCAGATCTGGGCTTTGGTACCAGTTTATCATCGACCTTGCTTAACAAAATTAATCCCTCTAAACCTTAGTTTTGTCATCAGTAAAATGGAGGTGTTAGAGAACTTTGATCACAGGATCTTAGCCCGAGGTTTGGCATATTATAAGTGCTTGATAATGGTAGCTGTGATGAGCGATATAATTTTATTGGTCAGTTTTTCTTTTCACTCAGCTTTCAACACTTTAGTAACTATTGAAAGTATAACTTGCTTATGCTCGTAAAAGAAGGAAGGGCAATTTAGAGTTGTCTGTCAGAAAACTAATCTTTGGGGACTTGAGCCTGAATCTTTATGTGAGATGACAGAGTGAAACAGCAGGAAGAAGAGGAAATATATGCAAAGGAGGGCAGGGTGACTTCACACACAGCCTCCATCAGGGGAAGAGAGCTGAGGTGTGTGCTGTTTCAGGACTGACCTGCCTGAGCGTGACCTGGACCTGGAAATGGAGCTCCTCTTGGTAGCCCTTGGCTTGGTGAAACTGTCCTTGATGGTTTCCTGAAAGAAATTAGGGGGACATCATGGATTATCAGAGAAATGGGAGTTACCCTCTGAGTAGTGCTGGTAAACATTTCTGATGGACTAACGGTCTAAAGACCGTTACCTTTACCGTTACCATTCGGGGAAGGCAATGGCACCCCACCCCAGTACTTTTGCCTGGAGAATCCCATGGACAGAGGAGCCTGGCTCCAGTCCATGGGGTCGCTAAGAGTCGGACACAACTGAGCGACTTCACTTTCACTTTTCACTTTCATGCATTGGAGAAGGAAATGGCAACCCACTCCAGTGTTCTTGCCTGGAGAATCCCAGGGACGGGGGAGCCTGGTGGGCTGCCGTCTATGGGGTCGCACAGAGTCGGACACGACTGAAGCGACTTAGCAGTAGCAGCAACGGTCTAAACACATCTTGAAATGAGCAATACAGAGACCAGTTCATAGAGAAAGCCTAAATCAAAGAAATGGATCTAGTACCAATTGAAAAACAGTTTCACCTACTGACAGTTTGAAATGTCAGCCTGATACTATTCAGTTAAAGATAATGTGTGTAAATTACAGCCACCAAGATAACATCATTTTAGGTCTGTTCTTTGAGTAAACCACCCAAAGATGTGCTTAGAAGGATTATTCTGTTTTCCTTGGCCTTCAGATTAGATCTCTCCTCCCTCCAATTCATAAAAGATGCTAATTTTAAACAAAATATCTAATTAGTAAATATCTAATTAGTATGTTACTAGTTTATTAGTGATTCATGGTTTCTTAATGTTAGCAGAACTGTTTGTCATTATGTCTGAAACAAATACACTGTCCTAAAGGGTAAATGAACAATTAATAATTTGGGCAAACCATTATGTATGTGTGGGTATGCAATGGTAGACATAATGGTAGTTTTCAAAGGATAC
Source organism: Tragelaphus eurycerus (assembly GCA_935064755.1). Lineage (NCBI taxonomy): Eukaryota > Metazoa > Chordata > Mammalia > Artiodactyla > Bovidae > Tragelaphus > Tragelaphus eurycerus. The sequence continues at coordinate 11,688,587 of CAKXYN010000015.1, read as the reverse complement.
AGAGGAGTATAAAACACACTTAGATCTTCAAAGAATTAAGAATTAGTTGCCTAACTGAGCAGTGGTGGCACAGAGTACCCAGCTGTGAAGCAGACACTCTCAAGGGATAATTTATTTGAAAATTTCTGTGTGATGGTAGGTGTTCTGTCACAGAACATGGTGCCTATCCACACAAAAGTGATTTATTTACACCACACAACAGCTAGCTGTGGAAAGCAACAGATGATAAACACTATGTGAGAAGTATAATGGAAGGTCTCTGGAAGGTAGGAAAGAAGTAGAATTGCAGAGGTTTCCAGTGGTCAAAGAAAGCTTCATCGAGGAGGTGAAATCTGGGCAGGGATTGGGAGGTTGGGTTTTGAAGCAGGAAGGAGGGGCTGTTTGGGGTGAAAAGTGAGGTCAAAACCCCTGTGAGGGAGGGAATAATTAATAGTCCAGACTGTTGGGAGTGGACTGCTGATATTTGTGGCTGTGGCTAAATTGTGTTTGGGGGTTGGGATCTTGAAATCTAAGCAGTAAGGAATAAAGGTGGCACCCCACCCCAGTACTTTTGCCTGGAAAATCCCATGGACGGAGGATCCTGGTAGGCTCCAGTCCATGGGGTCGCTGAGAGTCGGACACGACTGAGTGACTTCACTTTCACTTTTCACTTTCCTGCATTGGAGAAGGAAATGGCAACCCACTCCAGTGTTCTTGCCTGGAGAATCCCAGGGACGGGGGAGCCTGGTGAGCTTCCGTCTATGGGGTCGCACAGAGTCGGACACGACTGAAGTGACTTAGCAGCAGCAGCAGCAAGATAGTGATATGAGGTCTGTAGCTGCCCAAGGAGATAGTTTAGTGATGGTAATGGTCTACTGGGGGCAGACCCAGCCATTTCCATGCCATTTAAGTGGAAATTAGGTCCCCCAGTCTTGCCTACCTGCTGTGAGCACACTTTGTCCTTCACAGTATGTGGATTTTCTATGCACTAGAGCCCTCGGTGAGATCCACAGGGGATGAAGAGAAGGGAAGGCAAAATGGGGAGTCCACACTGAAAGTACAGAGTCCTGGGAGAAAGATTTGATTGAATTAGACATTTGAATGAATTGGGAAATTGAAACTGGTAGAGTTGTCCTGAGTATGCCAGGTTAACCCTGTATTTAGGAAATGAGGTATCGGCTTATGTAATTTCTTACCTGTTCTTCTAGTTTCTCACTTGCATGATTTTTTTTTTTTCTTCCTGTATTCTTCCTCTCCTTCCACATCTTCCATCCTTCCACATCTTCCATCCTTCCTTCCACATGTTTCATCAGGAACATGATTCATCATTTGAGAGCCTGCAAAAGTCAGCAAACACTTTCTGAGCATCTGCTTTTCTGGTGCTCTGTTCCAGAAGAGACACTGGTCCTTGCCCCTAGTGAGTTTGAAGGGAGAAAGGGAGACAGAAAAGTAAAAAAAATATTAAATTCTGAGTTCTATAATGGAAGGCTATCTGCTGTGTGGTTGATAGATTGAAAGGAGGAGTGTGGGTCTCTCCCTGGGGGTGACTCAAGCTGGGCGAGAAAAAAAAAGTGGTGGTTTTGTTGGCTGGACGGGGATAGTAAGCGTATACAAAGCCCAGAAATAGGGGATGGAAAGTAGTGGAGGTATGAAGTAACAAAGGCACTAGAAGTGGCTCCTTTGGTAAAGCCAAAGAACAGGATTTGATTGGGACATTGATCAGTAGATGCAGCTGAAGAGGTGTTAGGACTGCAACAGGTCTGTGCGCCCTGCAAAATGCTCAGCTTCTGTCCTTCAGGTAAGTTAGCCATGGAAGAAGACCCAGGGCTTTGTCATGGTCAGATCTGTAGTTTGCAGAGATGACTTGGGCACATCATGGAGGGTAGGTTTGGAAGGGTACATCACCAAGTGAGGTTCCACCTGTAATGGTCAATTACACCTTAGTGACCCAAGCTGCATTGAGGAGATGCACTCAGTGTGTCTAATTTAAAGAATTTTTGATACATGTATAGTATATGGCAAAAATCTTTATAATGATTAACCTCCAGAGAATTTTTACTGGAACCCTTTTTAGAGATGTGATGGCTATGTGTTGGTCATGTGATTTTTGTCAGTTGTGAGGACCAATTGAAAGACTATGTCAAGGGTATTTTTTATCCTTATATTTATGCTTATATATACATTTATATTTACTTACATTTTCTGGGAGCAGATGGTTGAATTTCAGACTAATGAACTGTAACTTTGATATCATTTTTTAAGAATCTGGATATATAAATATAAATATCTCCATGTCCAGCCCTTACATGAGTGCATGCCTATGTGTGTATACATGTGCATGTCTTAGCATGTATGTTTTGCTTGTCTGTGGTGTGTGTGTCCCCCTTTCTGGGTATATTTGATAGTGTAAACCAGGGATTAAACATTGTTAAGAAGTGACTACTGTATAAATATGTTGAGTGATTATCATTTAGTTATGCTAAAATTTTTATCTTCCAATTCAGTTGGAATACTTTTATTAACAGTGCCTTAAGCAACAGGATATATGGTTGAATTTTCTTTTAGAGAATTGCCTAGTTACATCGGATCCAATTAAGTTTTGCATATGTTATCAGTGGCATTAAATGCAACCAAGTGTGGTGTTAAGTAAAATGAAAAAAGTTATTTTAGTAAAAACCTAACTTGTTCTTAATATATCTTGAGGTAGTAAACAGCAAATGTAGGTCTGAAGAATAACGTATTTTTATTTAAAACATGAAATGATCATTTAACTGAAGATTATTGTTTTAAAATTTGTTAGTAAGTTCACAGTAAACAGATTCAAGTATTTAACTTTTTAAAACACCAAACTAGAAATGAGTAATACTTGAAGAATTTCTGTTGTCCAAGGATGAACAATTCCTTTTTTCAAACTGGGATCCTCCTTGCATTCTGGCAGTGAGAGTGCCGAGTCCTAACCATTGGGGTGCCAGGGAATTCCCAACGATTCTTTTTCTATATATCAAGACTTTAAAAGTCACATAATTGTGAAATAAATAAAAGCAACCTTTTTTGTGGCTGGTAAACTTGTATTTAAAAACTATTTGAAAAGTACAATATTCTTAGAAAGGTTTGGTAGAGATACAAACATTGCTGTAATAGTTTTATTTTCTGTTCTGCTTGTCAGTAAATTTTTAAGTTTTTTTAAAAAAATTTTTTTAAAAAGGTGTTTAAAAAAGAACTCTCCTTAAAGACTAAGGCCAAACTAATCAACCTTGAAACAAAAAACATAAAACCCCAAATAGCCCTGGATTGCTATGGCGTTGTGAGTGTTACAAGGGAGGTTCTAATCTCCATGTTTGGCCAGGTGCCACCTTGTCCACGTCGTTTGGTGGCTTGGGGTCTTTGTTCCCTAATGTGTAAAATGTGGTTGGAATGGTGATCTGGGGCATTGAAATAGATGATTTAAGTTTATTTTTCCTCTGATTAGTGTTCAAGAGATACAGCTCTATGTTTGGTTCTCTAATATCTGCTTAGTTCTTCTATTTGGAGTTTGGGATTAACTTTTTTTTGCATGAAATTATTTAGAAATAGACATCCTCAGGATATGAGCTGAACAATTACAAACCTAAAGCTGTTATTTGTGTTTAAAATTTTAGGTATGCAATACCCCCAGAACATGGAAAACGACTGGAAAGACTAGCTCAAGGTAAGCTTGCTCGCTGTTATCTACACGATAGGTTGTTTGTTTCTCAGGTATTTTTACAGAGTAGAATGTCACTGTGTTAATTTTATTCTTTTCAAGTTACTGGCTTCTAAGTATTTTTCTCATTGAGTAATTTTAATTTTTTCCATATTGCATAATCATCATGGTTATTTTAGTTGGGGCTGCTTTGTTTTTTGTCAACTGATTTCACTTAACCTATTTTAGTTATTTCCAGTTTTTTTCTCCTTTGTATAATGTACTCAACATCACTGTGTCAATAAAATTTTTATTTCCTTTAGTTGTACCATTGAGATAAATTCCGAGAAGTACTGATACTGAATCTTGGGCTCTAGGATGTTTTATGGGTACTTTTCACGTTGCCATATCATTTCACCAAAGGGTTGTGTTAAATCCCCATCCCCTGGGCCTGAGAGTACTTGAAGTATGAAGGTGAATGTTTCCAGGTGATGGGACAGGCATAATATTGTATGCCTTCTTAGACTAGTAAAATTAAGCATACTTTACTGGAACTTGAAATTTGTTTTTAAGACTTTGTCCCTTTTTGTTTTCTATATTCTTCTAGTTTTATTGAGATGCACTTGACATACAACATGTTATAAGTTTAAGCTGTTCAGCATAATGATTTGACTTGCATCATGAAATGATTGTCACAATAGGTTTAGTGAACATCCATTATCTCATACGCATATGAAAATAAATAGAAAAACATCTCCTCTTATGATGAAAATGCTTAGAATTTACTTTTTTAACAGCTTTCACATATAACACTCAGCAGTGTTAATTATATTTATCATGTTGTTACATTTCTAGTACTTATTTATCTTGTAATTAGAAGTTTGTACCTTTTGATTACCTTCATCCAGTTGTGCCTCCCTTGATCTTGTCCATCTACTTCTCTCACTTTTTTAAACAGTTTTAGCTGCTGTTTTTATTAATTTTTAAAAATTAATTAAAATTAAAAAAATTAATTTACTGGAATATAGTTGCTTTACAGTTTGTGTTCCTGCTGTATTGCAAAGTGAATCAGCTATAGGTATACATATATCCACTCTGTTTTGGATTGCCTTCCCATTTAGGTCACCACAGAGATTGAGTAGAGTTCCCTCTGCTTTATAGTAGGTTCTTATTACCTGTCCATCTACCATTATATCTACTGCTGTGGGCAAGAATCCCTTAGAAGAAATGGAGTAGCCATCATGGTCAACAAGAGAGTCTGAAATGCAGTACTTGGATGCAGTTTCAAAAACGCAGAGTGGTCTGTGTTGATTTCCAAGGCAAACCTTTCAGTATCACAGTAATCCATATCTATATCCGAACCAGTAATGCTGACGAAGCTGAACAGTTCTATGAAGACCTACAAGACCTTCTAGAACTAACACCCAAAAAATATGTCCTTTTCATTATAGGGGACTGGAATGCAAAATTAGGAAATCAAGAGCTCCCTGGAGTAACAGGCAAATTTGGCTTTGGAGTACAAAAAAAAGCAGGGCAAAGGCGGACAGAATTTTGTTAAGAGAACACACAAGTCATAGCAAACACCCTCTTCCAACAACACAAGAGAAGACTCTATACATGGACATCACCAGATGGTCAATACCAAAATCAGATTGATTATATTCTTTGCAGCCAAAGATGGAGAAGCTGTATACAGTCATCAAAAACAAGACCGGAGCTGTGTGTGGCTCAGACCATGAACTCCTTATTGCCAGTCAAACTTAAATTGAAGAAAGTAGGGAAAACCACTAGACCATTCAGGTATGACCTAAGTCAAATCCCTTATGAGTATACAGTGGAAGTGAGAAATAGATTCAAGGGATTAGATCTGATAGAGTACCTGAAGAACTATGGATGGAGGTTTGTGACATTGTACAGGAGGCAGTGAGGAAGACCATCTCTAAGAAAAAGAAATGCAAAAAGGCAAAATGGTTGTCTGAGGAGGCCTTACAAATAGCTGTGAAAAGAAGAGAAGTGAAAGGCAAAGGAGAAAAGGAAAGATACACCCATTTGAACACAGAGTTCCAGAGAATAGCAAGGAGAGATAAGAAAGCCTTCCTTAGTGATCAGTGCAAAGAAATAGAGGAAAACATAGAATGGAAAAGACTAGAAATGTCTTCAAGAAAATTAGAGATACCAAGGGAATATTTCATGCAAAGATGAGCTCGATAAAGGACAGAAATGGTATGGACATAACAGAAGCAAACAGTATTAAAAAGAGGTGGCAAGAATACACAGAAGAACTATATAAAAAAGATCTTCATGACCCAAATAACCATGATGGTGTGATCACTCACCTAGAGCCAGATACCCTGGAATGTGAAGTCAATTGGGCCTTAGGAAGCATCACTACAAACAAAACTAGTGGAGGAAATGGAATTCTAGTTGAGTTATTTCAAATCCTAAAAGATGATGCTGTTAAAATGTTGCATTCAATATGCCAGGAAATTTGGAAAATTCAGCAGTGGCCACAGGACTGGAAAAGGTCACTTTTCATTCCAATCCCAAAGAAAGGCAATGCCAAAGAATGCTCAAACTACCGCATAATTGAATTCATCACACATGCTAGCAAAGTAATGCTCAAAATTCTCGAAGCTAGGCTTCAATAGTATGTGAACTATTGAACAGATGTTCAAACTGGATTTAGAAAAGGCAGAGGAACCAGAGATCACATTGCCAACATCTGCTGGATCATTGAAAAAGCAAGAGTTCCAGAAAAACATCTGCTTTATTGAATATACCAAAGCCTTTGACTGTGTGGATCACAACAAACTGGAAAATTCTGAAAGAGATGGGAATACCAGACCACCTGACCTGCCTCCTGAGAAATTTATATGCAGGTCAAGAAGCAACAGTTAGAACTGAACATGGAACAACAGACTGATTCCAAATTGGGAAAGGAGTACGTCAAGGCTGTATGTACCACCTTGCCTCTTTAGCTTACATGCAGAGTATATCATATGAAATACCGGGCTGGATGAAGCACAAGCTGGAATCAAGATTGCTGGAAGAAGTATCAATAACCTCACATATGCAAATGATACCACCCTTATGGCAGAAAGTGAAGAACTAAAGAGCCTCTATATGAAAATGAGAAAGGAGAGTGAAAAAGCTGGGCTTAAAATTCACCATTCAAAAAACTAAGATCATGGCATCTTGTCCCATCACCTCATGGCAGTAGACGGGGAAACGATGGAAACAGTGACAGACTTTATTTCTGGGGGCTCCAAAATCACTACAGATGGTGACTTCAGCCATGAAATTAAAAGAAGCTTGCTCCTTGGAAGAAAAGCTATGACCAACCTAGACAATGTATTTAAAGGCAGAGCGATTACTTTGCTAACAAAGGTCCATCTAGTCAAAGCTATAGTTTTTCCCGTAGTCATGTATGGATGTGAGAGTTGGACTATAAAGAAAGCTGAACACCGAAGAATTGATGATTTTGAACTGTGTTGTTGGAGAAGACTCTTGAGAGTCCCTTGGACTGCAAGGAGATCCAACCAGTCCATCCTAAAGGAAATCAATCCTGAATATTCATTTTAAGGACTGATGCTGAAGCTGAAACTCCAGTACTTTAGCCACCTGATGTGAAGAGCTGACTCATTTGAAAAGACCCTGATGCTGGGAAAGATTGAAGGCAGGAGGAGTAGGGGACGACAGAGGATGAGATGGTTGGATGGCATCACTGACTCAATGGACATGAGTTTGAGTAAGCTCCAAGAGATGGTAATGGACAGGGAAGCCTGTCGTGCTGCAGTCCATGGGGTTGCAAAGAGTCAGAAATGAGTGAGTGACTGAACTGAGCTTGTCCATCTTTAAGGGCCAGATTGAGCCATTCTTTTGGAAATTCTATCAGTTACTTTCACTCTGTGCCCACTTGTATCTACTGAGAGTGCTGTTTACTTTTATTCCTTCCCTTAAAGATATGCCAGGCAGTCTTGCTCTTATTTCTCTCACAAGAGGGGAGAATCATATTCACCCTCTGCCACCCCCTTCTTCTGGTTTGCTAACCACCCTAACTCAGGGTGATGTAGACTACTAGTGACTATTTCCAGAGGAAAGTGGAGTTCCATTGAGTGACAACTAAAGATAAGGCATTCTGCCTTTATTCTCAATTGAATCCTCAGGGAGCACTGTTCTTTCAATCAGGTGCTAATCTAAGATTCATTGGTATGTTAGGTTTGCCTTCTAGTAGAAAAGGAATTTTGTCACTGCATTATGTATGCTTTCATTTAATAATAAAATGGGGACACTGACTTGACAGCCCTGAACAGATATTGTTAATGACATCTAAAAGTTGCTTTCCTCCAAATTATGGAAGAGTATTAGAAAGAATAGTTAGGGTATCATGTTTGTTAAAAGCATTATTATAATTTTGGCAGGCTAATAACTATAAAACCTTAGTGTTTTTATAATGTAATACATTACAGTAATAATAGCAATGTAATTGTAATCTTGAACTTCGTTATGGACTATTTTCATGAATATTAGTGGATGGATCCTGGTTCTGGATAATAGATTATAGCACAGCTTAGAATATGATTACCATAATCCTTAAATACACAGGCAGTGAACTTTGTGCTAATTCTATATGCTGTGGACTCTTCTGTTCTCTGTGATAATTATTCTACCATTTTCTGTTCACTTCACTGCCCCAGAATTTTAAAAATGGAGCAATGTAAACTTTGTGGTATGGAATCACGTGTTAAATTTTTTGCTGTAAACTGTCTGTATACACTTTGATATAAACTGCCTGAAAATGACATTCCAGAAAAATGGATTCCATTAGCTTAATCAGTAAGAGATTAATAAACTTGAAGGTTGAAAAGGGACTTTAGACTCAGTTGTGTGTTTATTGAAAATTTTTTGCAGCATTATTTTGAGAAATGATTCAGGGGAAAGACCATATAGGACAGTGGAGGATTTCTGTCTCCTGAGCAGATGTCAGACAAATTAATTGAATTCTGCTAAACAATTAAAATGATAAAATAATGCAGTAAATGTGAGGGAGCCTTATAGGATGTCTAGGTCAAGGCAGCACTTGATGCATAATATGAAAAGCAGCCTCGGATATTTTCCATTATCTTGTCTGCACATCATAATTATCACAGTTGCCTTTTATGCATGAATGCTTTCATCTTTGGTTCCTATTGAAATCTTGATTGACGGTGGCACCTGCAAATATTTTATCTGAAAAACGTTAGGTCTGCATCTAATAAAGCCAGGAGTTCGATTTTGCCCTTCAGTTGCTTTCTCATTTATACAGTTTTTTTCTAATATCATGTAGATATAAATGTAATAAAAATTCTCGAGTGAATTGTTGCAGTCTTTATACTTGTTATGTTTGCCTATAATGAAATTGCATTCTTTATAATTTTTGACCCGATACAATTGAATGGGAAGTAAAAAGGATACTAGAGCTATAACATCATGAATGACAGTTTTTAAGATTTTCAGTGTTAAGAATGTCTAAATCTCATCTATTTTACAAATTGGACAATATCTTAGTGGTTCTATTAAGTTAAGCAAAATGTGGATTAAAGTAAATTGGGAGCAGCTGATGTGTGTGTGTGTGTGTGTGTGTGAGAGATAGAGAATGATGTTTTCATTGGTCTCTCATTGTGAATAAAGTGCTAATAGTTTTTTAAAAATTAAAGAGGACTCACTTTGGTCAAAATTTGGTTACTGGAAAAATAATATGTGAGTTAGGACTTTGTGCAGCAGATTTTTTAAGTGTGAATGATTAGCAGAAATTTTGTTTTAAGTGACAGGATGGTAGAGTTCAGTACTGGTTCTTCTGTAGTCTTATATTTACTTGTAGCAAGTGTTTTTTGTTTTTACTAATTAAAGTGACACAATAAAAAGGAATGGATGAATTGTTATGAGGGCTAATTTAGTTCAAGTTTCTTTAAGCAGTCAATTTTGGTGTGTGTGTGTGTTTAAATGACTAGTCATCTTGAGTTTAAGCCTGTGAAACAGAGTCTTAGCCTGATTAGCAGGGATCCCTGTTCTAGGAGGAGGGCATGGCAACTCACTCCAGTATACTTGCCTGAAGAATCTGCATGGACAGGGAAGCCTGGCGAACTACAGTCCATGAAGTCACAAAGAGTTGGACATGTGCTGGGGACCAGCCCCAGCTGATCCAGGGACTTCGAAGCGAGGACGGCGTCAGTGGGGGTCAGGACACGATAGTTATAATTAGAGATATAAAGAATAATAGAACGAGGATAGCTCAGTAGGAAAATTCAGTGGAGAAAAGAGGCTGAGTAGCTTGGTTTATGCGGGGGACCAATAAAACTTCAAGACAAGAAGTTTGCACCACTTATGTAGGCCGCAGGCGTCTTTCCGTTCTCCCGAAGGAGAGGAGACACTGAGGCCTCCCCGGTCCGATTTTAGAAGCCCAGGCATAATTAGTAAGCATGGTGGGTCCTGCGCTCCAGATGGAGGCTCAGCCAGAATTTGAGAGAGAGAGCGACGTGGGGAGACCAGTCTTTCCAGGAACTGATCCCCATTCTTTATTTTCCCTGGTTTACTTTTATACACTGAGATGTTATACAAAAGTCATGCGGGGTCAGCAGCCAATGTATACAGAGGTTTTAGGTGTGTTACATCATCTTCTGGCCAGGGTGATTATTCTTAAAACAGACTCCACTAGATAAATTTACATTCCTATAGGGTGAGGGTGTAGTGGGTTTTAGTCAGGGAAAGAATTTACTTAGCCTAAGGTTTAAGGTGATTAGTATCAAAGGTTAATACTTATCTCTTCTATTCATTCATTAATGTGTATAAGGGCAGGGGAAGTGGAGACTTAGCAGCAATCATTGGCTCAACAAATAAAAAACCCTTCACCAATACAATTTCTAATCAGCCCATTATACTTATGCTAATAGTTTTCTAACTTCTCTAAAGAACCTGTTTTTAGAAGCACCTGTGGCCGGACAAGCCTGTCAGGTGGGCTAGAGAACCTTCAGAGGAGTTTGTAGGTCAAGACACTCCTGTCACACCCAGGAATTTTTATTAACTGAAGCTTTAAGTTAACTCTTTTTTCAGAGAGAGGTAGTGGGGGACAGCCCCCCGTAAAGTCAGAGGTGTAGGTGAGAGCACAAGTAGTAAAGCAGGCAGGCTCTGGTTTTGGGGGTAGATGCTCGAGAACCTCCAAGGGGCTCCTGAGGCTCGACCCCACCTTTGTGTATGTCAAGCCTCCTTCCTCATGACCTTTGCCACGGGCGGAGTGCTAATTCAAACCGGCTCCCAACAGACATGATTGAGCAACTAAGTACATTCTGTTCAAGGAGGTGGACAAAGGGTCTGTGGGCTGGATGCAGGCAGCTTGTGGACTCTCTGAAATTATATTCAAAATTGGGCATATATGTGGATTTCTGGGAAGCTAACCCATCATCTTGGGTTAAAAAGCCTCTTGATGAAGGTGAAAGTGGAAAGTGAAAAGGTTGGCTTAAAGCTCAACATTCAGAAAACGAAGATCATGGCATCTGGTCCCATCACTGCATGGGAAATAGATGGGGAAACAGTGGAAACAGTGTCAGACTTTGTTTTTCTGGGCTCCAAAATCACTGCAGATGGTGACTGCAGCCATGAAATTAAAAGACGCTTACTCCTTGGAAGGAAAGTTATGACCAACCTAGATAGCATATTCAAAAGCAGAGACATTACTTTGCCAACAAAGGTTCGCCTAGTCAAGGCTATGGTCTTTCCTGTGGTCATGTATGGATGTGAGAGCTGGACTGTGAAGAAGGCTGAGCGCCGAAGAATTGATGCTTTTGAACTGTGGTGTTGGAGAAGACTCTTGAGAGTCCCTTGGACTGCAAGAAGATCCAACTGGTCCATTCTGAAGGAGATCAATCCTGGAATTTCTTTAGAAGGAATGATGCTAAAGCTGAAACTCCAGTATTTTGGCCACCTCATGCGAAGAGTTGACTCATTGGAGAAGACTCTGATGCTGGGAGGGATTGAGGGCAGGAGGAGAAGGGGACGACAGAGGATGAGATGGCTGGATGGCATCACTGACTCGATGGATGCGAGTCTGGGTGACCTCCGGGGGCTGGTGATGGACAGGGAGGCCTGGCGTGCTGCGGTTCATGGGGTCGCAAAGAGTCGGACACAACTGAGCGACTGATCTGATCTCATCTGAACCCATCATCAAATCCATCAAGATGGTTTGGTCCAAAAGGGATTATGAACCACTGCTGTTTAAAGACTGAAAGAGTAGCAATAAATAACAAGTCATTTAAAATCTATAAATGTTCCAAATTGACCCTTTCTCATACCTCTGACTTGAAATTGGGAAAATGAACTTTTATCAGCTCTCAAAATGATAAATACGTAATTCCTTTAAACATTCATTTACATAATGGCTGAAAATATTACATTAAAATGCTTGGTTTTGAAAGGCTAATAAATTAAATACCCTTGATTATGAACAATCAATTTTAAGTGACTCCCCAAGACATACAAAATGAAGAAGTTCAGTGATACATCCTCTGCCTTCATTCCTAACTCATGCTTTAGGCATGGGGATCAATGTGTGATGTGTCATGGTATGTTTATTTTCATCATACTATCACTTGTTATATTAGAAATGGTGAAGCAGTCCCTGAATTTAATTTCCTCATGTGTGTGTGTGTGTGTGTGTGTGTGTGTATGTGTTAGTCACGCAGTCAAGTCTGACTCTTTGCAACCCTATGGATCATAGCTGTCAGGCTCCTCTGTCCATAGGGATTCTCTAGGCAGGAATACTGGAATGGGTTGCCATGCTCTTCTCCAGGAGACCTTTTTGATGTCAAATACCACAATTTGGTGGACATTAATTTGAGCAATCTCTGGCAGATGGTGGAGGACAGAGGAGTCTGGCATGCTGTAGTCCATGGGTTGTAGAGTTGGATATGACAGTGATTGAATAACAGTCACAGTCTGTGTTGAATTTTAAATACTGTATACCCAGCCATGTTCCTAGTGGGATTTTAAACATTGAACCATAATACATAACACACCCATGCTACAATAATTAGAATGTGGGGTGAAAGACAATTCTGAGAAATGATAGGTAGAGAATGGGAGGAAGAATTTTGGAAAGGAATGCCAGCTAGCAGGGAAAATTACTATGGAGGAGAATTAAGAATTCTTTGATTCTGTGGGGTGGAAGTTGAGCCAGAAAACCTGGTTAGCTTTACTGACTGACTTGTGCCAAAGTCCTTAGCCTGAGAAGTCCTGGTGACCTGTGCATGTGTGATCCATATGTCGTGTCAAGGTTCAAAAAAGCTGGAGCTGAAACAAACTGGTCTCAAGAATGCAGTAAAAAAACTATGTGTAATGGTCTATATACTTGTTAAATTAGGTGAAAGTTTTAACTTTAAGTATTCTGCAAGCTAGTTTGAAATAGGAAAACTTTCCTGTTATTCTCTTCACTATGTTCAGGAGATAAAAATAAGGCAATTATTCAGGAGAACCACCATCCTTCTCTATACAGTCAGTATGAATTTCTCCTGGCTCTCCTCCTGGAGAGCTCCATGGGGCTTTGTCTCTACAGTAGAGATGTTGATGGATTATTGGACATGTGGAGCAGAGTGAAACAGGAATGTGATAACTTTCTACCCAGCCATTAATTGGTCAAAAAGGGGTAGGAAGAACAGGGAGGTCAACTATAGCCTAAACCTCTAATGTTGACCTCTTAACTAAGAATGTGGGTAAAAATGATCAAGTGTCACCCCACATAATACAGTTCATTGGTTCTTTTCACTAATAAGCATGTTAAGAAATTTCACATGTGAATCAAATTGCTGTTCATTGTTCATTTGCTGTCATGTCAGACTCTTTGCAACCCCATGGACTGCAGCACGCCAGGCTTCCCTGTCCTTCACCATCTCCTGGAGTCTGCTCAAACTCATGTCCATTGAGTCAGTGATGCCGTCCAGCCATCTCATCCTCTGTTGTCCCCTTCTCCTCCTGCCTTCAGTGTTTACCAGCATCAGGGTCTTTTCCAATGAGTCAGCTCCTCGTATCATGTAGCCAAAGTATTGGAGTTTCAGCTTCAACATCAGTCCTTCCAGTGAATATTCAGGACTGATTTCCCCCAGGATGGACTGGTTGGATCTCCTTGCAGTCCAAGGGACTCTCAAGGGTCTTCTCCAACACCACAGTTCAAAAGCATCAGTTCTTTGTTGCTCAGCCTTTTTTATTGTCCAGCTGTCACATCCGTACATGACTACTGGAAAAACCATAGCTTTGGCTATATGGACCTTTGTAGGCAAAGTAATATGTCTGCTTTTTAATATTCTGTCTAGGTTTGTCATTGCTTTTCTTCCAAGGAATCAAATATACCTATCTAAAAGCATTTCCTACAGAAACATTCTTGTATATCCTTTTCCTTTGTCCTTTTCCTTACCATCTGTTTATATGGGTACTGTACTTTTAAAGCATCATATCAGTCATATGAATATTGCAAAAGCCATTACAAGCCTACATCATTTTGTTGTACTTCACTTTATTGTGAGTTGCAGAAAATGCATTTTTTTTCTTGCAAATTGATTGTTTGTGGCAGCTTTGTGTTGAGCAAGTCTGTTGGTACCATTTTCCCAATAGTATTGCTCACTTATCGTCTCTCTGTCACATTTTGGTAATTCTCACATCTCACACTTTTTAACTATTATGTTTGTTTTATGATCTGTGAATTGCAAACAATTACAACTCATGGAAGGGTTAGATGATGGTTAGCATTTCTAGCAATAAAGTATTTTAAAACTAAGGTATGTACTTTTGGGGGGCATAATGCTATTGCACATTTAAGAGATAATAGTATAGTATAAACATAATTATAAATGCAGTAGGAAACCAAAAATTCCTGTGACTTGCTTTACTGTAATACTTGCTTTATTGCAGTCATCTAGAAGAGAGCCTGCAACATCTCTGAGGTATGCTTGTATAAAACTCTGTCAAAGCATACTTGGGTGAATTTCAGTTAAGTTGTCTTAATCAAATCTATTGCTAGTGTGAACATACACTCTATAGGTCTGGTTTCTCATCTTTCCCCTCTCCTTCCCTTTCTTATTCCTTTCTTTCCTAAGTGATTAATAACTAATGTCAATTTCTTCAGACTAGTGTTTGTATATTATAAAAATTTGATTTTTTTAAGCTTTGATTTTTAAATTTTTACCATGGCTAAAACTTTGTTGATTTAATAGTAGCAACATGTGTTTGTCATGTGAGATTGGGATTTAGAGTACATCTGCTCTATTTCTAAAACAATTTAAAAACATCTAATGATATTTTAGGTCAGATAGAGGTAAAATGCACTTATAGTATAAGCCACCTGTTAAAACATAAAGTTTAGTGAGTTTTGACAAATATATACAGTGGTGTAATTACTACTACTCTCAAGATACAGAACATTTCCAGTAGGCCCTAGAAATTCTCTTGTGCCCTTTTCTAATTAATTCTCCCTACCAGCAACCACTAACCAGATTTCTGTCTCTAGAATGTTATTAATGTGGAATTGGGCAATGTGTAGACTTTTCTATCTTAGAATAGTGCTTCTCGCATCTGATCACTTTTATGTTGTACAGGACATCCTTGGATGTGTATAGCACCTGGGAAATCCCATGGACAGAGGAGCCTGGCAGGTTACATTCCATTGGGTCACCAAGAGTCAGACACGACTTGGCGACTAAACAGCAGAAACAATATTCACAAAACATAAACCATTAACCATTTTGAAGTGTACAATACGGTTACATTTAATATATTTGTATTGTGTAACCATCACCTCTGTATAGTTCCAATAGATTTTCATCACCCTATAAGGAAACCTTGTATTTTTCATTCAGTCATACTGTATTTCTCTTCACTTCTCCCTAGCCCCTGGAAATTAATAGTCTGCCTTCTGTCTAGGTATTTACATATTCTGGATGTCTCATATGCATGAAATCATTTAAATGTAATTTTTGTGCCTGATACCTTTTATGTAGCATGTTTTCTATGTTATAGCTGTACCTCACTCTTTTTTTAGCTAAGTAATATTTCACTGTAAAGATACATTATGTTTTGCACTTCCATTTACCAGTTGATGGACATTAGGTTGTTTCCATTTTCTTACAATGCTAGGATTTTTGTGCCTTATATCACTATCTTCCCATAAGGATCCACCCAGTGAGGATAGCCGCTATGGAAAACAGTATGAATATTCCTCAAAATATTGAAAATAGAACTAACATATTATCCAGCAGTTCTACTTCTAGGTATATATTTGAGGGAAATGAAATCATTGTCTTAAAGATATATCTATTACCTCAAATTCATTGCAGCATTATTTACAGTAGCCAAGATATGGAAACCACCTGCGTATACATTGATAGGTGGATGAATAAAGCAAAGTGTTGTATGTATATAGTAGACTATTATTCAGCCATAAGAAAGAAGGAAATCCTGTCTTTTCCTGCAACATGGAAGAATCTTGAGTCCATTATGCTAAGTTAAAAAAGTCAGACAGAAACAGACAAATGCTGTATAATCTTATTTATATGTGAGAATTATAAAAACCAAACCTACAGGTAGAAACAACAGTTTGGTGACTGCCAGAGGCAGGGGGTGGTGGAAATGGGTGAAGATTGTCCCAAAGTATAGACTTCAGTATGAGTAGGTTCTGGGAATGTACTGTATTATGTGGTAACTACAGTGAACAATACTGTATTGAAAGTTTCTGAGAGAGTGGATCTTAAAACTTCTCATCACACAAAAATAACTATTTTTAGGTGATGAATATGCACTAAACTTATTGTGGTAATCATTTCACAATATGTACATATAGCCAGCCATTACCCTGTGTATTTTAAACTTATGCAGTGTTATTTGTCGATTATATTTTGATATTGGGGAAAGAAAAGAACCCACTGAGGAAGATGATAATAGCATCCTGATTATATGGATGGGGAAATTGAGCTGAGAGATTGTGAAAATAGTTACGGGTATATGAGTTGTTGGACTTGTGTTAGAAATCAGTGTGTCTTAGGGTTTCTTTATTAGTCTCTTGTTCTGTTAACTGTGTGGACAAGATAAGAGTGACTTCAAATAATTCAAATAATGTTTTTGATCTAAAACTTAGCTTTCCTATTAATAGCAATGTTAAAGTATGTGTTTATTGTGAGCAATGAGGGAGAGAGGAAAGTTGGTCCTCAGGTGATCTTGTGTTAAGTGCCTGTAAGAGGAGATTAAGATTTAGCAAAATCCCATAGCATAGTTTGTACCTCACAGTGTGCTGTCTCTCAAGTGCTTCCACCGAAATACCCCTACAAGAGAGGGGAGTGAAACACTAGCACTCCACAATACGCATGCAGACTTTGCATCTTGCTCCCTTATTATGTTTGTATGCAAACATAAACTAAATGATTTAACATGACAAAAGTAAATGCTGCAGAAAGATGTGCCAGTTTTATTCTGTGTTGTTCTGCACCTGTCATATTACCTAATGGCCACGGGGTCTGTGAGGTGTGCTAGTGAGATGCTAGCTGCAATTTCCACTACTAGGTACTTGAGGGGTCAGTGTAGCTCTGTTTCTTTACTGGAACTTCTTGGTCTTCAAGACTGTGAAAGACTGGACCTCTCCCATTGTGTGACTGTTTAGTTGGAAAATATTATGGAATGCTGCAGTAGTAACATTCAAATATGGTAATTTTTAGAGAAGAATTCTTCCAAATGTATTATTGAAAACTTAGGGAAAAAGCAGTTCAAGAAAGTAAACATAAGAATAGAAAATAAAAAGATTCTGAAAGGCATGTATTAAAGAACTTACTTCCAAAATTTTGAACACATACCTTGTTTTCTGTTTATTTACTGACTTTCAGGAAAGTCTGATAGTCTTTAGTTGAATTTTTAGTTAAATACTATCTTTTCTATCAGATCTATTTTGGTATATTTCATACATGTGATTGTTTCCAAATTTATTTTCTTTGCTTACTATGTATAGAGCCTGGGCTGAAATAATCTGAGTTTTTAAAAAATTACCATTTTGCTTCAAATAGTATTCTGGTTATGTTGGTTGGCTTAAATATTGAATAAAATATTTTTCATAAATGGTGGAGTGAGGGGTGAGTGTGAACCATGTACTCCTGCAGGTATTTTGAGGTAAAATTCATTTTGAGATAGATACTTTGTGTCGTAACTTGTGGTTTATCAGGTGTTTTCCAGGGCAATGTAAAATATAATTCTGATAGCCTATTGAAAATATAAATTCTGAACCGGTATGAAGTTCTTAATATATTGCAAATTGCCTTCCTTCAGTGGTTTTCCAATTTAAATTAACTTATGACCAGTCACCACATTGTTCAAGTCCTGATTACAAATCCATATCAAAAGGAAATTAAATAGACTCCTCTTTCTTCATTGATTTTAATTTAAAGTTTAATTCGTGCAGTGCTGAGCAGAGGTACAGATTTGAAAAGTTTGATAGATCCATTTAAATTTTATTGTTAAAACTTTTCCATGGGTTGTGTGTTTGGGGATCTCTCTGCTGTGCTTTACTGAGTGGTGTAGATTCAGGACGGCTTATTATGTAGACGTGTCATTTTCATTACATCATATGGTTCTTTCTCAACGTTAACTGCAGTCTGCATTTTTGCACAGGTTGTTTATTTCTATTTATGTATTATGAATATTAACCTTAGACAGAGGGCTGTATCAGATGACCAGATAGGGCATGATTATTCCTTTTATTCCCAGTGGTATTGTAGAGAATGATGGTATTTCTGATGTTTCTGTTGGATGTATGTTTTCAGTTCAGTGCAGTTCCTTTCAGTCGCTTAGTCATGCCCGACTCTTTGCAACACCATGGACTGCAGCACACCAGTCTTCCCTGTCCATCACCAACTCCTGGAGAGTACCCAAACTCATGTCCATTGAGTCAGTGATGCCATCCAACCATCTCATCCTCTGTTGTCCCCTTCTCCTGCCATCAGTATTTCCCAGCATCAGGGTCTTTTCAAATGAGTCAGCTCTTCGCAACATGTGGCCAAAGTATTGGAGTTTCATCTTCAACATTAGTCCGTCCAATGAACACTCAGGACTGATATCCTTTAGGATGGACTGGTTGGATCTCCTGCAGTCTAAGGGACTCTGAAGAGTCTTCTCCAATACCACAGTTCAAAAGCATCAATTCTTTGGCACTCAGCTTTCTTTATAGTCCAACTATCACATCCATACATGACTACTGGAAAAACCATAGTCATGACTAGATGGACCTTTGTTGGCAAAGTAATGTCTGCTTTTTAATATGCTGTCTAGTTTGGTTATAACTTTTCTTCCCAGGAGCAAGCATCTTTTAATTTCATGGCTGCAGTTAGTATCTGCAGTGATTTTGGAGCCCCCAAAAAATAAAGCCTACCACTGTTTCCACTGTTTCCCTGTCTATTTGCCATCAAGTAATGCGACCGAATGCAGTGATCTTAGTTTTCTGAATATTGGGCTTTAAGCCAACTTTTTCACTTTCTTCTTTAACTTTCATCAAGAGACGCTTTAGTTCTTCACTTTCTTCCGTGAGGGTGGTGTCATCTGCGTACCTGAGGTTATTGATATTTCTCCCAGTAATCTTCATTCCAGCTTGTACTTCATCCAGCCCGGCATTTCTCATGATATACTCTGCATATGAATTAAATAAGCAGGGTGACAATATAGAGCCTTGACGTACTCCTTTTCCGATTTGGAACCAGTCTGTCGTTTCACATCCAGTTCTAACTGTTGCTTCCTGACCTGCATACAGATTTCTCAAGAGGCAGGTCAGGTGGTCTGGTATTCCCATCTCTTTCAGAATTTTCCACAGTTTATTGTGATCCACATAGTCAAAGGCTTTGGCATAGTCAATAAAGCAAAAATAGATGTTTTTCTGGAACTCTCTTGCTTTTTCCACGATCCAGCGGATATTGGCAATTTGATCTCTGGTTCCTCTGCCTTTTCTAAATCCAGTTTGAACATCTGGAAGTTCATCATTCACATATTGTTGAAACTTGGCTTGGAGAATTTTGAGCAGCATTATCTTACTAGCGTGTGAGATGAGAGCAATTGTGCGGTAGTTTGCCCATTCTTTGGTATTGCCTTTCTTTGGGATTGGAGTGAAAACTGACCTTTTCCAGTCCTGTTGCCACTGCTGAGTTTTCCAAGTTTGCTGGCATACTGAGAGCAGTACTTTCACAGCATCATCTTATAGGATTTGAAATGGCTCAACTGGAATTACATCATCTCCACTAGCTTTGTTCGTAGTGATGCTTCCTAAGGCCCAATTGACTTTGAATTCCAGGATGTCTGGCTCTAGGTGAGTGAGCATACCATTCAGTCAAGCTAGGTGAGTGATTATCTGGGTCATGAAGATCTTTTTGTATAGTTTTCTGTGTAATCTTGCCACCTCTTCTTTATATCTTCTCCTTCTGTTAGGTGCATACCATGTCTTTCCTTTATTGTGCCCATCTTTGCATGAAATGTTCCCTTGGGTTTCTCTGATTTTCTTGAAGAGATCTCTAGTCTTTCCCATTCTGTTGTTTTCCTCTATTTCTTTGCATTGATCACTGAAGAAGGCTTTCTTATCTCTTCTTGCTATTCTTTGCAACTCTGCATTCAGATGCTTATATCTTGCCTTTCTCCTTTGCTTTTTGCTTCTCTTCTTTTCACAGCTATTTGTAAGGCCTCCTCAGACAGCCATTTTGCTTTTTTGGATGTCTTTTTCTTGGGGATGGTCTTGATCCTGGTCTCCTGTACAATGTCACGAACCTCCGTCCATAGTTCATCAGGCACTTTGTCTTTCAGATCTAGTCCCTTAAATTTATTTTTCACTTCCACTGCATATTGTAAGGGATTTGATTTATGTCATACCTGAATGGTCTAGTGGTTTGAAAATATTTCTGTTTTTCTTTTTAACAATCCAGGTGTAGGTGCTTAAGCAGATGTGCTGTTCTTTGTAAGTAGTTCTTTATACCCTAATAGTTTTTTTTTAGATGTCTGATTTTTTTTCCTTCTGGTGATCTATGGCCTCACATGCTCCATAGTGGCATCAGTAAAGGCTTATTTGCTTTAAAACTATTATTGTAAAACCCTCTATTCTATGAGGTTAAAGTCATTTGCAGTTAGATAATGCTATGCTATGCTAAGTCACTTCAGTCGTGTCCGACTCTGTGTGACCCCATAGACGGCAGCCCACCAGGCTTCCCCATCCCTGGGATTCTCCAGGCAAGAACACTGGAGTGGGTTGCCATTTCCTTCTCCAATGCATGAAAGTGAAAAGTGAAAGTGAAGTTGCTCAGTCATGTCCGACTCTTAGCGACCCCATGGACTGCAGCCTACCAGGCTCCTCCATCCATAGGATTTTCCAGGCAAGAGTACTGGAGTGGGGTGCCATTGCCTTCTCCGCAGTTAGGTAATGAGTGTTGATAATTCTTTCATCAGATTGATCCTGTTCTTGAGCTATTTATATGTAGTGAGCCACAGAGTAAGATAAGTAACATTTCTCCAATGGCCTATCTTCATTTTGGCCATGAAGTTAAAGAGCATCTATGCTTTTTTCTGCTTTACCCAGATACATAGCACATGCTTTCCTGGTGAGTTCTCTGTTCAAGTCCTGTCTCTGTGGTTCTCCTCTGTCCCATCCACATTTCTCTTGTCTTTCTCATCTTGCTTTCCTGCTCTCAGTGTGGTGGTGTTTCCTCTGAGTTCAGAAGGTGAAGACTAGGACATCAAGTACGTGTGTTTTCTCTAGCTCATATAACTGAGTTCATGAGAGTTTTTCTCAGACAGACTGCAGCGTTGAAGGCAGAGATGGAGAGAAACAGCTGGGTTTCAGCACATCATGTACTGTTGAATGAGCGAGTTGCTGTGTGTTTAGCTTCTTCACTTAATGGCCTCTTCAAGACACCATTCCCATATAGGCTGGTGAGACAGACAGGTTTCCATGCTCTTGAGTGGTCCTGGCTGGGAGTTAGTTCCAGAAATCAGTAGCAGTTAAAGTCTTGAATATTCATTGGAAGGACTGATACTGAAACTCCAATATTTGGCCACCTGATGCAAAGAACTGACTCTTGAAAAGACCCTGATCCTGGGAAAGATTGAAGGTGGGAGGAGAAGGGGATGACAGAGGATGAGATGGTTGGATGATCTCACTGACTCAATGGACATGAGTTTGAGTGAACTCTACGAGTTGGTGATGGATAGGGAAGCCTTGTATGCTGCAGTCCATGGGGTTGCAAAGAGTTGGACACGACTGAGTGACTGAACTGAACTGAAACTATATAAAATTGATCAGAAAGAAACAGAGATAGGAAACTGCTGTGTGTCTACTATATTCTGGGCATTGTGACAAGTGCTTCTAGAATGGTTGCTTTTAGGAGTCTAAAGTAAGAGATTCCTCTGTTAAAACTGCAGATTTTCCTCTTCTAACCTCCCTTAATATTTTATCCACTTATCAGATAATAGGTAGACTGAGTTTAAATTTGTTGCAAATTTTTAAGGTTTCAGTTCAGTTGCTCAGTCGTGTCTGATTCTTTGCGACCCCATGAATCACAGCATGCCAGGCCTCCCTGTCCATCTCCAACTCCCGGAGTTCACTCAAACTCATGTCCATTGAGTCTGTGATGCCATCCAGCCATCCTCAGTCATCCCCTTCTCCTGCCCTCAATCCCTCCCAGCATCAGGGTCTTTTCCAATGACTCAACTCTTCATATGCTGAAGTGGTGGCCAAAGTACTGGAGTTTTTAAGGTTTAGTCATTTTGTATTATGCAGACAACTCTTGGCAGATCTTTTTGTAAAAAAGATCAGCCTTTGGTGATAAAAATATGTATCCTTTAATTTTTAAAAGTCCTGACTCTAGTTTTTAGCACCATGATTTTTGATGATAGACTTGGTCTAGAGCTGTGTAAAGCTGTCATTATATAAGAATACTAGAACATAAACTTAAAAATTGATTTGAAATTATATCTTAATTAATACATTACTGCTTGTATTTACTGTTTCCGTTTAGGTTTTTTCCCAAGCAGTTCTCAAGGGTGTGATGCGTTTCTTCGCCACAAGATGACACTGATATCTCCCTCAGTATTAAAGAAATACGGCATTCCCTTTGACAAGGTATATTAGTGTTACTCTTTAACAGAATCATTTCATATGTGTAAAATTTGTGTTTAAGACAAATTCAACAGAAACTAATATATCTTTGACTTCTAGTAGGATTTTTAGGGTATGAGGAGAACAATTCAGATTCATGTTTTACTTAGGTAACAATTATTTACCTAAGTACCGATTTGACATTACTTTATTTTTGTTTTTTTAAAGACCCAATTGGCTTTAATTCCACTTTTGTTAAAATTATAGTTAAAATAATTAACTATATTAGAAAAGTACTAATGAAAGTACTAATTAGAAATTAGAAAAGTACTAATTAAAAAAGTACTAATGAAAAATATCAAGAAAAGCTCTTGCCATGTGTTTTTTTCTTTTCTTTTTTTTTTTTTTTACATATGCATGTATCTATTCTTTTTCAAATTCTGAAATTACATTTTTTGAAATTAATTTCAGGTTATATTTACTTGAGATTTCATGCACTTCTAGTTCACTTGTAACAATACTGAAAGTAAAATGTAGCACATTTGACAGTATAATACATAATTCTCTTCCACTGACATCTTTTATGTGAGCAACAGAATTTATGTTAACGCCCTCTATTATTTTTTTTTTAAAGAAATCAGAGCAGTTTTTATTTGCAGTTTGGTTGGTTAGTATCAGTGAGTATGGTGTCAATATGTTATTTCTAAACACATTCAGACATAATACAATTGAGATTTCATTATGGATAGAATTGCCTGATGATTTAATAATCAAATATTGCTTCTTTGGAATATTTCTGAAGATTAAGTTCTATAAGACTCTGTACATGCTAGATCACTCTTTCTTCGTGTCCATGGATTGTTATTGGGTCAGAATCATTACAGAGCATGAGTGTTTTTATGTGAAGAAGCTGAAATAAAAAAAGCCTTTCGACCAGATAAATAAAAGCTGTCTCTCAGTTGGAGGAAGATTAAGTCTTTAGTTACTTGCAGAAACATTAAAAAATATCTCTACTCTCTTTATCATTTTTTATTTGACTGTCTTCCCATAATCCTTGCTGTTTTCCACTTTAAAAGCTTTTCACTTGTGACTCAATCTTTCCTTCTTTATTTCAGGCCCTTAAAATCCGGTCTTCCACCTATTTCCCCCACCCCTCACCCCCAGTCCAGGCTTTGTTGGAAGTAGAATTTTTGCAAGGACTGGGAAACATTCTCCACCTTGGGGTGGTCCTGCTCACTCATCAACAGTCTGTGTGGCAGTCAGCATGAGACACACTTGTCTCATGTCCATGATGATAATGCTCTCACTACTTGTTTAGTTACATACTTCTCCCCACGACAGAAAGTGTGCCTTTGAGATGTGCACTGTGGGTATTGTCCACGGGTGTGGGTGGGCTGCAGCACCGCCGCAGGTACAGAAGTCACAGGCGGTGCCCCACCCCTCACGGGGCCACTGCTTCTGCGGGCATTGTCTTACTTGCCGATGCCTCTAAGCACCTGTGTCATCAGTGCACTTTCTCTCAGGTGATTGTCATAAGCCTGATTAAGCACTTTTATTTAAGTTGAAATGTTAGAAGGCAGAGAAGGAGCAGAATAGAGTCCTCCAAGACAAGGAAAGCTCTGACAGTTTAGGGCTGGTGATGGGAATTATTGTTCTTTGGAGGGGGGTTATGTGAAATAGCAGGGCTGCAGGATTGGCTCATTCCCCCAGGATGGAGGCTGTAGTAGCTTCTAGCTTCTTTCTAATATTTGGGGAGAAGGAGAGGTGCCTTGCACCCTTTTCTGGGCTGAGGCTTTCCAGGTACTATTCGGTAGCTCACCAAATGCACCACGTTCTTATCCAGTCTTTTGAGGATGGGACATTTGTGGCTTCTGTGGGAAGTAGAATGGTGAGTGCTTGTCCACAGATCGTGAGACACCAGCCATTTAGAGGGGTGATTGGTGACTTCAGGTTTTCATAAGAAATATTGCCATTTCCCCTTCTACCTTGATGAAAAATGTGTGATGACAGTATGCTTCTCTAGGAGCTTATCTCCAATGATCATAATGTAACCTTGGACAGAGGAGCAGACTTTGGAATGACATTGATTCTTCCCACGTTCATTTCTGATTCTGCCACTTGGGTAAATTACATCATTTTTGTGAGCTTCAATCTCTTCAACTGGAAAATGGAGATAATAAGAGTACCATTTAATAGGGCTATTATGAGGATGAAAAGAGATTATCTATATGAAGCGCTTTGCATAGTATAGGTAATATAATAATGCACTCTTCCCCCACAGTTCAACCTTTACTCTTTAGGCAATCATTTCCCAGTTGGACTAACATTTTTTTCTTTTTCTTTCAGTGTATTTGAGCGTATTCTTATATGTGTATATATATATATATATGTATGTATGAAAAAGTATGTTTGCCAAATAGCTAATGTCTGCTTTTCAATTATGTGCACTACCCTTTCCACCGTTTTTCACTGTATGGAATTATGATGCTTGGTTAGTCTTAAAAAGAACTTGTTCTTTTCTGTCTCTATACCCTTCTTTTTTTTAAAAAAAAAATCAGTTTATTTCAGAGAGGCAGTAAATTAGCTTTATATTTTAGCTGATTGGGACTGACCTGTTTCCAGAAACTATATAGAGGCATAATATTTAGGGTCCCCTTTAATGGGAATAGGTACTTTTCAGCATGGCAAGAAAGGAGTTTTCCAGGTAGAGTAGGGAAGAACTCTAGATGGGATTCAGTGGAGCAATGAAGCTCGTTTCCTTATCCCACTGACAGCAGTCTTACTCTCTTCCCCCCAACTCTCCTTTATAGGGCTAGTGACAGTTGAGCAAAGTAAGTTTTATTTTATCACATGGTACAAGGAAATGCCTTATTTCCAAGCACAATTATAATTAATGAGATTCAGTGAGACTAGAAAAGGAGAGAATCAGGCTGTATTCTCACGTGGCTTGAAATGATGGAACTGGAACCATGTTGAACCCTGATAAGCCATTCTCTGCCTGCCAGGTGGCAGCTGAATTGCTGCTCGTTGCAATAGAACACCTGCTGGGATGTCACAGGGGGCAGGGGTGATGAGCTACATTTTAGAATTGTTGGGAAGGACAATTGTTGGAACTTCCACACACACCATTTTAGCATTCCTGTAATGGTTACTGAGTGCAGTGTGTGCACATGTATTTATACAGCGTGTCTCTTATATGTTTCCACATAGGTGCATACTTACATATTTATTTCTCGAACCAAGGTGGCTGAATGAATCAGTGAGTTACAGATTTGATACTCTAGTATTGAGCAGACAAGTTTAAAAAAACATTGATAAATTTAGCTTCACTATTCTTCCATAGCTCCTGGTGTGTTTTGTATGTTTTGGTGATTGTAGAAAAAAAAAATAAGCAGATTTCTTTAAAAGGAATGGACTAAATACATTTTTATCTTTGCTTTTAGGTTGATGGCTGATTGACCCAAGCTATTTTAATTATATTTACAAATGCACTCACTCACACATACATACCTATATGTTGTAGATATATTTGAATAATTATTTGATGGAAATTTTACTGTTAAATGAAGTAGTTAATTGAATGTTTTCCAAGTATAATGAAAGGACAATTTATTGAGTACAGTCAACTCTTTAGCAACAAGAATCCATAACATTCAGTGTGTGTTGCCAAAATTTTTATTGCTCTAACTTGAAAAATGTCAGTTGTGATATGTCCTGTTTTATAATTCCAGTAATGTGAATTTTTAAGTATTAAAATGTATTGAATGCTATTATGAACACTTTTTTGAATAACATAAAGCAGACATCTTCAAATAAAATATAACTTCTCTGCTTATGGGCTGAATGATTGGACTACTGGCAGAGGGTCATCTGTTTAGAAAAGTTTTAAAAGTCTCCTGAAAAACCATTAAAGAATTAAGTGAAGAATCTGAGGGCACTTCTTTAATACTAGGATAGCTTGGACATGATAACATCTTTTTTGTCTTTTTTAAAATAGGAAATATATTTTAACTGTATTTGCAATTTGGGATGCCTTATAATTGGGAAATATTATATGTCCTCTACTCTGCAGATCACCCAGGAAGCTGGAGAATTTATGATCACTTTCCCATATGGCTACCATGCTGGTTTTAATCATGGTTTCAACTGTGCAGAATCTACAAATTTTGCTACTGTCAGATGGATTGACTATGGGAAAGTTGCTAAATTGGTAAGTTATGCTTCAAAAAATAAAGCATAAATTAAACGTGTATTCTGGTTATTATACTGGGAAAGCTAAGATCACATGCAGCATTTATTTTTCTCCTCAGTGATGTTGTGTGCCTGTGACCATAGTAATTTATTCGAGACAGATATATTTATTTTACATAGGCTATGTTAATATTTGTAGCAACATTTTTTTGTTTTGAAATTAATGTGGAGCAGTTTACTTTGAGAGGTAATTTTATGCAACCAAGGCTTTTTTTCTTTCTTTCTTAAGGCCATCTTGTTTGTTTTTATGTGAGATTTTCCAGTGGCTTCCTGTGATTCCACATTAGGTGAACTTGGCACCTTCCATGTTAGAGTTCACTCCATGGCTTCAAAAACAGTTATTTACAGAGGACAGTGTCTGGTAAAATTGTAACAAGATGTTAAGGAAAGGTGGTAAGAAGAAATGATTAAAACTGCCCTTAGCGCAGAAATGAATTTCTTGAAAGTAATAATATAGAACATACTTTAACAAGAAATATATCTTCATATTAAATTTGGCATAAAAATTTGTGTTTCCTACTCAATATATTTAATTTAGTTCACAAACTGTATTTTTATTCACAAGCAACTGGGTTAAATTTTATTAATTGCCCCCCTGCAGAGTTAAATAGAGGGCATTTTCAAAGTGACAGTAGCTTCTATTAGGTTGCTTCGTTTCCTGTGGATTTTAAGGCAGAGGTGCATGCTGGCAGAGGGTAGGTTCTTGATGAAACTATGTGTTTTACAGAGTATGCAGAATTGCCCTATATTTAGTGGAAAATGGCACATAGAGTCTATGTGGCCTATTGTGGCCCCTGCATGGTCCAGGCAAATATTATTCGTTCTACATGATAAAACTTCCATGTGGAACCATTAAGTGAACGTGGATAGAAATATATTCAGGGAGGACAACTCTAGGTTTATTTTACATGCACATTTAGAAAATTGCATAATATTTTAAAATAATATAGCCCTTTGGCAGCTCAAGCATTTGAGTGAATTCATAACATAAAAGAAAGCTCCTGCTATTAGAAGACTTTCTCTGTTCTGAGTGATTTTTATTTATGAGGGGTAATTTAGAAAGGAGTAGAACTGAACTACTTCTGTCACATCCTTCTTATTACAATAAACCTAATTAAAAAAAAAAAATCAAAACCAGAAAGCTCAGGGTATGTACCTTGGCCAGCTGCTGCCGTTATTTTGCAGAAAAGTAATGCCTATGTCTACATTGAAACAGTGTCGTAACCCTGAGGTTATAAAAAGGTATGTTATTTTATGGTTTGCGTCTTTAATCATTGACACAATAAGTCAACTATCCCAGCTATTCAATCGCCAGCAAAATCAGTTTGTGCTTGTTTATTGTAGCTTTCAGTTTCATCAGTAGTTCTGAGTATTGGCTTCTCCCCAAGTCTAAAATATCCTGAGTGTGTTTCCACCTTTCCATGTGAACAAAGTAGGAGTGCAGTGTGACCACGTGAGAGAGGTTGATAGTGAACCTCTCTGCAGTCTCAGCTGATAAGCCCAGAGCTGTATGGGATTGTAGGAAGCAGAGCGCCATGGTGGGGGAGGCAGGGATCTGGCGCCCAGCTCTTCTTTTTGCTAACTAGAGAATTTCAGGAAAGTCATGTCTTCTTTTTGTTTCTTTCTATAAACTAAAAATACCTCTTTACCCCATAGATTTGTTGTGGGGGTAGGGGTGGAAAACTTAGGTATGTAGATAAACACTCATGCTTTGTTGGTTTATATCATTCAGTGTAGTCAGAGGATATGACAAAATGTTCAGTGGCTATAATGCAGTGTTGGACAGTTAATTTAAAACTCATCATAGTTACATGTGTTGGAGATGATTTTAGATGTTTCCACCCTTTTCTTACTTTTGGTGAAGTGGTGCTACTCACCTAAATAGTAATAATAATGTATCAATTTTTTATTGGAGCTGTAGCAAGTTCCCATAAAATTACCATAAAGTTAGTGGCTTAAAACAATACTCTTTTTACTGTTTTGAAGTCCTCTAGGTTATATGTTTAACATTGGTCTCACCAGCAAAATCAATGTTTTTGCAGAGCTGCTTTCCTTACTGGAGATTCTGGTGGAGAATCTACTTACTCAGTGGGATTGTTGGCTGTTAGCTCCTTGTGGTTGTAGGACTGAGTTCCTATTTCCTTGCTGTTGTCAGCCAGGTCTTTGCTTCTAGAGGCCTCTCTCAGGTCCCTTGCTGTGATCTCCTACATTTCAGAACAAGCAATCCACAATATCCCTGTTGTCATAAAAGATAGCATATTCACAGATTGCAGGGTCTAGGATACGGATATCTTTGCTGTTAGGGGTGGGACCAAGTAGGGTGTGGGAGTGTGGGGGCAGCATTCTGCCTACATCAGAGATTTTCAGTTAATAATGGACATGGTGATATATATTGATTTTTTTCAAGTCTGTTTCTATAGGCAACCTTATGGATTTACTGTGGTGTATGTATGGGTATGTGTATGAACGTGTAATTTCCTAAGATTAGGAAAATTTGTAAATTGGACATTTTTGTGTTTTGCTGGAGAAAAATATAATGTATAGAAATTAATTATGAATTGTATTAAAAGACATATTTTAGCTTTGAGAATGACCACATTTGTTTGTCTTAATCCTTTGTGTTCTTTAATTCATTCTAAATGATAACTGTTTAAAAAAGTTATTTTTCACAAATGATAATGAGTTACACATTTAGGGGGATAATTTTTTTAAAAATGGTGTACTTTTTTGTAGTTGAAGCACTGGGAAATGACTGCTGCTTTACCTGTCACATGTTGATTTCACTATGTAAAAGCATCTGATAAAGCGTCTGGTGCAGCATTAATTAACATGAGATAGAGTTAATTATTACAATATTAAAATATTACAATATTTCTGTTTCCATAACTTAGAATAAAGGCTGTTATAGGAGGTTATTTTTTAATTAAAAAAATAATTTTGAAAAGATAACCCCAGGCTCACCAATAATATTGGTGGTCTTTGTTTAGCAGCCAACAAGCTTTGGTTAGGGACCTTTTAAGCCATTCAAGTGACTTAATATGGATGGGGAGAGAGTTCTGTTTTTTCATGTAATGCCTGTCTGTTGTATGCCAGGCATTGTGTATGTTTCTGTGAATTCATCCCTTGGAGGCTGAATTGTTTGATGGGAGCCAAAAGTGAGAGTAGTGTTGGCACTGCTGAGCATCCAGAATTGCTTCTTTTGCTCTTGGCTGCTTCACCGCTGGTGGCATCGCTGGAGCAGGATGGGAGATGGGGTTTCTGTGGATTTCCTTTGAATGTATTACTGATCTCTTGGTATGTGGTATTTGTTCATGAAACCTTCCCTCCATTTAAGGTATAGCTAACATTGACTAAAAAGAATATCCATCGCAGTATTTGTGCTATTCCCAAATACTCATCTTCCAAATTCCAGCAGATTCTTTAACCTTTGATGTTCTCAACTAAATAATAATAATAGCAACAATAATTATTATATGTGGATGTTCCTTTGCCTGTCAGTGTATTCCCCATTTTTCAGCACTTAATTCAGATGGCCCTTTATTATAGTATCGACCCAAACTGCCTCATCTCTTATATAAGGCTTCTTTTGTGCATAGATTGTAGAACAGGTCTTCAGAAAATGGTGTGAGCAATGACAACAACTTAATTGCACTATCCTTTAGAAATGTCTAAAATTTCTGCTAATGCCCCCAACTTTGGTATTCCTCTTGTTCCTATCTTTCCATCTCTTTTCAGGATCATTCAGCTCTTTTTTGCCTTGACCTGCCAAATATAGCAAACCAAATCCTGCATGATACTGCAGAAGAGAACAGCCTGCCTTAAGAGGACCCACCTACCTAAGAAAGTGGTTCTGTAATTCTTACTCCTCATTTCATTTATCAGAATTAAGGTTTTAATTGAAAAAAAAAAAAAGGAATGTTCTAGGTGGCCTTGTGCCCATATGCCTGGTATCAGGCAGAGTTCAGCTTTGGTGAGTGCCCCGTAAGTTTCTTTGCTGAAATAGGAATTGTGCTACACGCTTGTACAAAAGGAATTGTTTCTTTGTCTTCAAAGAGCTTTCATAATGAGCAGAAGGGCTTTTAATAAACCTCTTTTGCAGAGCTGTAATATGAGTGGAACATACCATCCAGTTATTTTAGGCATCTTTCTAGCTTTGAATATCAGAGTAATCTAGAGTGAAATACTGTATATATTTTTTTCTACTAGAGATTTTAAAATATCCACCAGATTGCATAGCAGTTGAACTAAGATATTTGTGCATATTTGAGATGAATGTTTTCTGCTTCTGGAGTGTTCTTTGTTTTTTGAGTGAGATGGAGTCCGTGGTTACTTCTGCTCAGTAGCTGTGGTGGCATTCACAGGTCTGCTTCCTGGCTAGTTTGGATCAAAGAGCTGGCCTGCAGGTTGTATTTCATTTTTCCGTTTGGTGGGATGAAGTGCAGTTGTTTTGATGTTAGGTTTGATGGATTTGTTTGCCACTGCATTCATTAGCTTCACATCAAAAAACTGACAGGCTGTTAAATGAAACTTTGGCTTAGATTTTCAGCTTGACTGTTTGGAGACATTTGTGAGGATATTTTGTTTTTGTGTTGCAGCAGCCTCCAGCACTGTGATTGTCTCTAAGGGAAGAAAAGTTATTTACTGTACTGATTTTCTTGAGTTAAAAAGAATCATTGTCTGGGGGACAGTCATATCTAGGCTACACCATCAGAAGCAGTGTATTTATGACAGTATGTGCAGCGTGAGAGACTTATCTACAGCACAGTAAATAACGTTATCTTCTTGGAAGGAAAGGTAATAGTTGGTGACTCCAGAATGATATCTCTTATTTTGCATTAATTTTACTTTAAGTGATAATCTATTAACATGATATGCCAGAAAGTTGAAAAATTGCATGGCAAAGCTGAGAATGTTCTCTTATGAACTCCAAGAGAGTTACTTCACCATCTAACTTGAAAGCATTCTGACATTTGAATCCTCAAACTTGTTTTGAACAAGTTTAAAAAGAGATGGTAGAATGTTGAAATTGATTTCTTTTTAATATGAAAGGAATTTCAACTATTAAATTGTCTTGCATATAAGACCCATGATATGGGTTTCTCTTTTTTTATATTTCAATCATTTTCTAAAATTAAATTTGTTTTTTCCTAAATTAGGTAACATTCATCCAAAAAAAATCTTTAATCTTGGGGTGATCTTTTTAAAAACAATCAGGAACCATTTTAACAGTGAGTCTCAAGGTTATATTTTAATATGCCTTAGATCACAGAATACTAGTACAGTGACATTTCTCTATTCTTACAGCTTGTGAAGTAAAGTAAATGTAGACTGTTGAACATTGCTCATTTAACAGTTCTTGGCATTCTAATTTTAGTGTCTGGTCTGGCACATAAAATATGAAATTCGAGAGTTAAGTGGTTTCATATTCTTCATTTTATCTTTTTACCTTCACTTGGCTTCTGTTACTTGGGTCCTAGTGGTACAACACAGCAGTGCTGATGAGTGGTTGTCCTCTGCCTTTTTTTTTTTTTTTTTTAACAAGAGTGTAAAGGAAAGAAGAGAAAATACCATATGGAGAAAAAGAAGCATATGAAGTCATGTCCTTAGGAGTTTGTACTCAAACTGGGGACTTTGTATTTATGTATTTAGAAGAGATTAGGGTTAGGTTCACATTATGTCCCCATTTTATTCTAATAAAGTATTGTTGGATTCAGAAAATCTGAGACATCAAGCAGTGTACCAGAAAGCCAAGTGATTAATATAGATTGTGTCTGCAGGAGAGACGTTTGGGGTTTTGAGTCCTCAGGGACGGGGAGCCTGATTTAATTTAGTGCTAATTTATTAATAAATTTGCTGGATTATGGGATTTGAATGGAACTAAGTATATAATTTCTGGAGAAGGAAATGGCAACCCACTCCAGTGTTCTTCCCTGGAGAATCCCATAGACAGAGAAGCCTGGTAGGCTGCAGTCCATGGGGTCGCACAGAGTCGGACACGACTGAAGCGACTTAGCAGCAGGTATATAATTTCAAAGAAGGCAATGGCACCCCACTCCAGTACTCTTGCCTGGAAAATCCCATGGACAGAGGAGCCTGGTGGGCTGCAGTCCATGGGGTTGCTACGAGTTGGACACAACTGAGCGACTTCACTTTCACTTTTCACTTTCATGCACTGGAGAAGGAAATGGCAACCCACTCCAGTGTTCTTGCCTGGAGAATCCCAGGGACAGGGGAGCCTGATGGGCTGCTGTCTATGGGGTTGCACAGAGTCGGACACGACTGAAGTGACTTAGCAGCAGCAGCAGGTATATAATTTATGAAACTGGTGTCTAATCGCTAACTCAAAATCAAAGTAATATCTGTTTTTGAGGCTTTGGTTAGCTCTATACCTTAAAAAGTAAGTTGACTTTTTGAATAACATAGTCACTGTACTGAAAAAAAATTAGTTTTTAAATCCTTCTACTTTCATATGATTTGATAGTAGTAGGATCGGACATTGATTGTTTACAGTGTGCTAGACCTGATGTAGGGCACTTTATATATGTTACTTCTTGCCATCTGTGCTGGTCCAGAGATAATTGGATATCTTCTGTCCTCTACTGGGCTTCCCCAGTGGCTCAGTGGTGAAAGAATCCACCTGCAATGCAGGAGATGCAGGAGACATGGGTTCAGTCCCTAGGTTTCCCTAGGTTGGGAAATTCCCCTGGAGGAGGACATGGCAACCCAGTCCAGTATTCTTCCTGCGAAAATACTGTGGACAGAGGAGCCTGGCAGGCTACAATCCCTGGGGTCATAGAGTCAGACACAACTGAAGCGACTCAGCATGCACTGTCCTCTGCTAGCCCCCTTTCTCAAACCAAGGAGTTGGGATGATGCATAAAATGAGGATAGGGAGGCTGAGATTGGATGGAGAAGGTTGGCCCCCTAGTACCCTGTACCCTTCTGGACTCGTCTCATGGCATGCGGTGGATTATATAGGTGCCAGCCACATAGTGCTTTTTCTTTCTCAGTGAAAGAGCTAAGTGTGAATTTTCAGACTTCTTAAATAAGGCACGCCAACCAAGGTACTGTTCCCTTTCCTTCAAGATACTCATTCTTTGCTGACAGAACAAAGGTGACGTGTATATGCCCAGTTTGAAGTTTGTTGTGGGAGTTTTGCCTCTGTGATCATTTGATATGACCTCTTTGAATCAAAAGACAGCTTTAATGGAATTTCTCTGAGGTCAGTGGCTATAATTAGACTCAAATCTGTGGATCCGTAGTCTGTCCTCCCTCTGCTCTGAGCAAGATGATAGGAAGCGTGAACACACCTCTTTTCGGAACTGCTTGTCAGAGTTGTAGCCCGAAAATTCTCATGGGCTCTGTAGCCCTGGAGCTGTCTCAGGCCAGGACCCCTCCTCAAGCAGAAGGTTGAAAGTGAAGGTAACAGCTGAATAGGGTGTTGATGTTTAAATATCAAAGGTAATAAAGAATGGGTGAAGAAAAACCCTTGATCTCTCAAGATTAAGAAACCCTTAATCTTTATTACTGTTTTAATAATTCCACACTTCGGCAATTATAAGAATCAGAGTGTTAGCCAATTTGAAGAGGAAGGGTATCCCCGTTTGGCAGATCCTGAAAACGTCCGATACGATAAAGAAACCCAGTGCTTGGTTCTCTCCTTCTTTCAGCCATGCCTAGTATTTTAAACTTACTCTGCTTTTATTCCCTACAAACTGTGCCTAGTAATATATTTTTTTGCCTCTTTTTAAAACTAAAAAGACACAACCAGAGTGTCTTCTGAACTGTCCAGATACTCTGGAAGGATGATTTCCAACGTGATAGCTTAGAGCACTGATTGATTCTCTGTGGTGCTGTTTGTGAAAGTTAGTGCTCACAGCTAATTCTGTCCATTATTTTTGTTTTTCATTTGTATTGATCTGTTTGCATTTTTCCAAGTGCTGTCCTTAAGTGAGAACAATGTCAATATTTGTATGCCTCTTGCTTATAATGCTGAGTGTAGTTTTTATGATTGCCTTATGTCTCCCTTATTATTTGATATTTTGCTTTTTATCACACTTGAGTATGACAAATGAATAAGTAGTTGAGTAAGGGAAGTTTCAACTTCATGTTGTAGTGTCATTAAACATATGAGGAAATGAAATGTTAATCTTGGGGAGTGTCTTTCTTTTTTGTAATCATAAATAACAAGTATTTGTGTTGAATAGGGGGCGAGGATTGTATGTATGTATTTTACCATTATTGCTGTTATTTTGTAGTCTTTTTGGAAAAGGCTAGAAAAACATATTAAGGATGAAAAATTTAGCATGCTTAATGTTCCATTTGTAGTATCGAAGTTAGTCTTATAAAATTAATTATATCTTGCATTTCCCTTCAAGATTCTTCATGAGAAATAAAGCTCAAGTAGTTACTGAGGTTCCATGATCTGCTTAGTATTTGGGTCACTCAAGGGATGACACAGGGTGATGGAGGTGGTTAATGCTCCAGAGGGTAACAGACTGTTTTGAGTCCCTTTCAGGTTGCATGTCATTCTGCTGAGCTTCATTTTCCTCATGTACTAGGGAAGCATTGTTGTGCAGTGGTAAAGGCGGGTAAGTTCAAGGGTTGGCCAGGCTCCGACTTGAATTCTTCCTTTTCCTTTTACTAACTGTGTGATTGGAGCAAGTACTTAATTGACCTCCTTGAGGACGACAGAGGATGAGATGGTTGGATGACATCACTGACTCTATGGACATGAGTTTGGGTAAACTGTGGGAGTTGGTGATGGACAGAGAGGCCTGGCATGCTGTGGTCTATGAGGTTGCAAAGAGTTGAACATGACTGAGCGACTGAACTGAACTGAATGTTAAAAATACATTTTCCCCATATGTAAAATGGAGATTATAGCTTCTTTAGAGCTGTGCTGAAGAATAACTGAAGTTAAATCTATAAGGAGTCTTGCACAGTTGTGGTGGGGACTGGAGAGATGTGTGGTGGGTTAGGTTGTGCTTCCTCTGCATCTTTCTTTCAGAATTCCAGTTTGGGAATTGACCTTTGCTCAGAGGTGGGCCTGGCAGGTCTGAGAAAACTCCCACTTCCTTTTCCAGCGATGATGGATCAAATTAGTGGGCTGATCTTGGCCACATAGAAAGGGAGGGTATGGTAAGTGGAACCATAGAGGAAAACTCCAGCTTGCCCTCAGAGAGTAACAGGAGGCTTGCCTCTCTAGAAGAGGACAAGGAAGCACCGAGGTCGCCAGCCTATGATCATAAGGGGACCAGACCTAGCTTAAAGCCCATGCTTTGGACACAGAAACCAGATTAGAGATCAAAAGTATTCTGTTCAAATTCAAAGCCTGGAGAAAGGCCAGTGTTTTATTTTTTCATAACTCTGTCAGAAATACAAGTGTTCATTGCTCCATTTCCAGAATATTTGTTTCCTAGCTACAAGTGTTTTGGTGGCTAATTTGAGTGCAAGCTAGCAAAAACCCAACCCAATCACGTAGGCCCGTATTAGAATTCTGGTTCTGTGTGGGGTGCTCGGATAACCTGTCTCTATAGCCATAGTTTCCTTCCTGTAAAGAAGGCTTTAACTGGTGCCTCACCAGGATGGGGGCCACAGGGGGTCAGGCACCTAGCATGCTTCTCTCACTGAGTACATTTTGAAAAAGCCATTCCTCATGGGCCATTTCTAAGTCAGGGAACTCCTTGACACTATTTGGGGAAGCCTGGTGGAGTTCAGGCCGGAGGTGCTCAGCAGCAGTGGCTGTGGGGATAGTATTTGCAGCAGACGTGCTCACAGCAGGCCGGGCAGATGGATTGCTTTATATATTACCACTGAATTCTCACATCCATTCACTTTTACTTTCTGCCAAACTCAGGGCATCTGAAAAGAAGTGACATCAACTGATAGTATTTGGGGCTCTGTAGGCCAGATTGCTGGGAGGAGGAATTTGAAGGAGCTGTTGCTTATGTGTTCACAGACATACTGTGGCTCTCGGGCTCTATGTTGAATTTGAAAGACCACGTGTTATAAATCCTTGGAAAGAAAACCGTCATGAATGTTGTAGATTTCTATGCTAAGTTTGACTCCAGTTCACACGTGGCTTTTACATACTTCTTACATACTTGAATTAAGATAAAAGAATAGGTTGTTTCCAGCAGTATTCTAAATTTTCATAAACTGTATTTCTTATGGCCTAAAAATAATTTTCAGTGTTTCTTGTATTCCCAGTTCTCAGGAGTGTATATTTTGTAATTTTAAGCATTAATTAACATAACATTGGACGATGCTGATGATTGTTGAAATAGTGTGAGAACCTATTTCTTTGAAAATTGAAAAATCGTTCAGACTTCAGGAGTATTCCACATAATAGTGAAAGATTTCTTTTTCTTATGATATTAGTAAAGACCAAAGGACAATTCTCATTACTCATGAGAATGTACTTGTTAGAGTGAGCACTCTGCTTTTGTGCTGGCTGTGGAATGATTGCGATATGCATCCTGAAAAGCAGGTAGGTGGTGTGTATCAGTAACCCTTAACGTCTTTAAGCCCTTTGAGCCATTTCTTACACTCTTAAGAAATAATTGGAAAAAGTACATTTACAAAGACAAAAGTACACTTACTGAGGTGATTGTTATAGTGCTAGATTTATCAGCAAAAATTGAATTGTAACTAATATGTCCAATGATAGGAAAATCATTGAGTAAATTTTGATGTGCCCATGTACTAAAATCCTTTCACAGAAAATTATTTGAAAGGAAATCATGATGGCTCTTAAGTATGTTATCCCTTGTTGAAATGTATTAAAAATTAATATATGTCCATGGCTAAAAAAATTAAAGCACAGAAAATATGTAATGGCACCCTTTTCAGTCCCTTCCTTAAAGGTAAAATCTTTTTAAACAACTTCTTATGTATACTTTCAAAACTATTAGCAAATGTCTGTATCTTTTAAAAAAATCTACACAGAATTAATATTGTTCACATTGTTTTTCAATGTCTTTTTTTTAAAATACATCTTTCCTTTTAATGAATCTTTCATTTATGGTAAGTAAAACATTTTTAGAGTATAGATTTTTGCTAGAAACATCTCTCTTTTCCCAATAGAGTATGACAGGTGGTTGCCATGGATTTTTTCTGAGGGTCTCCATAGAACCACAGTAGTACGTAAGAGTTCATTGCACAGATCTTGTTAACAAGTTAGGACTTAGAAAAAAAACACCTTAGTTCACTGCTATGTTTCTCTTCCCCCCACACTGAGCAGATGGCTAGGTGGACCAGGTGCACTTGCACGTTTCCAGTCCTGTCTTTGTTGACAGGCCGTGCGTGCACCAGCATCTCGGCTTATTTCACCACAGTTGATACTGGAAGATAGTTAATGCCATTGTAGTTTCTGTTTTACTGAATGACAGCATTTCTAACCGTGTCCTCATATTTGAAGGATTGGATTGGTTAAATAAATTTTAATAAGTTCCTTTAGAATTGCATTTCTCTGTCCTCATAAAGGATTAGCCCAGTGAATTTGGAAGACATGACAGAAAAAAGTAACAGAATGACTTTTGTCAACAGTTCTGTGATAATGGGAAATTGAAATAGGAATGGCACAAAGAGGGGATAAAACCCAGCCTGGTTGCTCAGTACAGATATAGGCAAGAAGGGCTACATAAAATAAGAAAATGCCAACTGCAATAATCATAAAGGATACTCTAGATTTAAAACACGTACATGAAGTAAGACAATCAGGAAATTATTGCCTATTGTTGCAAGGGAGCAGATGGTGCTTAAAATATCCCTTAATTTTATGTCATTCTTAAAATCAAACAACCAAAGAGCATATACCATCTATGTTTAAAAAGTTAACTTGCAAACTTTTCTATTTTGGGAGGATGCTAGAGTAGAGTTGAAAAAGAATAAAAACAGCATTACTCTGCCAGTAAAGAAACAAATTGGAGGCTGTCTTTGCAGGAGATTGAAGGCATAGATGAAAGATTTACCAAGAAAGTGGTGTTCCAAACCCCACTCAACTTCTGTGTGAAACTCTTCTCTGTTACATATTTTCCTCCTCATTGGTTCTAGAAAGTGACTTGATGGTAAATGTTTAAATTCTGAAGTGTCTAGATTATGTCTCTAAAACCATATCCATTTAGGTACATGGTCATAATTTTTGGAAAGTGTAGCTTCATGCTTTAGTATTTCACATTTGATTAGAGAAAATTGTAGAAAAGTTTTTTGAATGTTGATACTGTTTACACTCAGGACCTTCCAAATTACAGCTGGATCCTAGATCCTAAAACATTTAGTTTAATAAGCATGGCTAAGACCTCTTAATAGATAAACTGCTGATCTCAGATTTGTACACAGGTTTACACTATAGCAGTGTGTCTTAAAATGCATTTCTGTAATGTAGGTGCCTTATCAATTCATGGTATTTTTTTCCTCAGTTACTACACAGATGTATTTGCTGGTTCTGTTGTGAGGGACAGTGTCTGTGGCAAAGTCAAGTCAGTCTGTGATGTCCTCGGCCAGTCGGGGCTGGACTGAGAAGTGTTGGTGCTGAACACAGATTGCTTTACAGGTCCTGTTAGCACTTTACTGTTTGTTCTTATTGGTGATCTCACCGGGTAGATGGAGAAGGCAGTGGCACCTCATTCCAGTACTCTTGCCTGGAAAATCCCATGGATGGAGGAGCCTGGTGGGCTGCAGTCCATGGGGTCGCTAAGGGTCGGACATGACTGAGCAACTTCACTTTCACTTTTCACTTTCTTGCATTGGAGGAGGAAATAGCAACCTACTCCAGTGTTCTTGCCTGGAGAATCCCAGGGATGGGGGAGCCTGGTGGGCTGCAGTCCATGGGGTGGCTAAGGGTCGGACATGACTGAGCAACTTCACTTTCACTTTTCACTTTCTTGCATTGGAGGAGGAAATAGCAACCTACTCCAGTGTTCTTGCCTGGAGAATCCCAGGGATGGGGGGCCTGGTGGGCTGCTGTCTATGGGGTTGTTCAGAGTCGGACACAACTGAAGTGACTTAGCAGCAGCAGCACCTGGTAGAGCAGCCTAGGTGAACAGGGAGACAGGGAATTGGAAACTCAGGTCCGTATTTCTAGAAGGATCTGCTCTTTGAGTTGTGCAGCGGAGAATC
The DNA here is from genome assembly GCA_935064755.1 of Tragelaphus eurycerus. Classification (NCBI taxonomy): domain Eukaryota; kingdom Metazoa; phylum Chordata; class Mammalia; order Artiodactyla; family Bovidae; genus Tragelaphus; species Tragelaphus eurycerus. The sequence continues at coordinate 11,648,454 of CAKXYN010000015.1, read as the reverse complement.
TGAAGTCTATCCTCAGTCACGTAGTAAATGATATAGCTACTTACCAGGAAAATTGGGGTGATAATGCAATTCACTGTGTTTTAGAAGAAACATTTTGAGATCGGGTAGTTTACAAAACCTAGAATTTCAATAGGCATATGTATAATTAAATTTTTTTTAGATTGGTAAAATGCAGTTTGGGTTGATTACCTTTTGGAAATGATTGACATAATAGTGGATTGATTGAATCAGACTTTATGAATCTTGTTGTTGTTCAGTCACTGAGTTGTGTCCAACTCTTTGCAAACCCGTGGATTATAGCATGCTAGGCTTCCCTGTCCTCCCTTACCTCCAGGAGTTTGTTCAAGCCATGACCATTGAGTTGATGATGCCATCCAACCATCTCATCCTCTGTCGCCCCCTTCTCCTCCTGCTCTCAATCTTTCTCAGCATCAGAGTCTTTTCCAATGAGTCAACTATTTGCATCAGGTGGCCAAAGTCTTGGAGCTTCAGCATCAGTCCTTCCAATGAATAGTCCAGGTTGATTTCCTTTAGGATTGACTGGTTTGATCTCCTTGCAGTCCAAGGGACTCTCAAGAGTCTTCTCCAACACCACAGTTTGAAAAGCATCTCTTCTTTGGTACTCATGCTTTTCTGTGGTTCAACTCTCATATCCATACGTTACTACTAGAAAAACCATTAGTTCAGTTCAGTCTCTCAGTCATGTCCAACTCTTTGCAGCCCCATGGACTGTAGCACACCAGGCCTCCCTGTCCATCACCAACTCTCAGAGTTTACTCAAACTCATATCAATTGAGTCGGTGATGCCATCCAACCATTTCGTCCTCTGTTGTCCCCTTCTGCTCTTGCCTTCAATCTTTCCCAGCATCAGGGTCTTTTCAAATTAGTCAGTTCTTTGCATCATGTGGCCAAAGTATTGGAGTTTCAGCTTCAACATCAGTCCTTCCAGTGAACATTCAGGACTGATTTCCTTTAAGATGGACTGGTTGGATCTCCTTGCTGTCCAAGGGACTCTCAAGAGTCTTCTCCAACACCGCAGTTCAAAAGCATCAATTCTTCTGCACTCGGCTTTCTTTATAGTCCAGCTCTCACATAGCTTTGACTATATGGCCCTTTATTGACAAAGTGGTGTTTCTGTTTTTTAATAACACTGTCTAGGTTTGTCATAACTTTTCTTCCATGGAGCAAGGGTCCTTTCAATTTCATGGCTGCAGTAACCATCCACAGTGGTTTTGGAGCCCAAGAAAATAAAGTCTGTCGCTGTTTCCATTGTTTCCTGTCTATTGCCATGAAGTGATGGGACCAGATGCCATGATTTTCATTTTTTGAATGTTGGGTTTTAATCCAGTTTTTCACTCTCCTCTTTCATCTTCATCAAGAGGATCTTTAGTTCCTCTTCGCTTACTGCCGTTAGGGTGGTGTCCATCTGCATATCTGGAGTTATTGATACTTCTCCCAGCAGTCTTGATTCCAGCTTGAGTTTTATCCTGCCTGGCATTTCGCATGATGTACTCTGCTTTTAAGTTAAATAAGCAGGGAGACCGTATACAGCTTTGACACTTTACTCTCCCAATTTGGACCAGTCTGTTGTTCTATATCTGGTTTGAACTGTTGCTTCTTGACCTGCATGCAGGTTTCTCAGTAGGCAGGTAAAGTGGTCTGGTATTCCCATCTCTGTAAGAATTTTCCACAGTTTGTTGTGATTCACACAGTCAAAGGCCTTAGCATTGTCAGTGCAGCAGAAGTAGATGTTTTTCTGGATTTCCTTGCTTTTTCTGTGATCCAACAGATGTTGGCAATTTGATCTCTGATTCCTCTGCCTTTTCTAAATCCCAAAGCTTGTACATCTGGAAGTTCTTGGTTCATATATCTTTGAAGCCTAGCTTGAAGGATTTATAACATTACCTTGGAAGCATGTGAAACGAGTGAGATTGGAATGGAAATTGACCTTTTCCAGTCCTATGGCCAGTGATAGGTTTTCCAAATTTGCTGACATATTGAATGCAGCACTTTAACCGTATCATCTTTTAGGATTTGAAATAGCTCAGCTGGAATTCTGTCACCTCCACTAAGTTTGCTTGTAGTGATGCTTCCTAAGGCCCACTTGACTTCACACTCCAGGATGTTAGCTCTAGATGAATGACCACGCTATTATGGTTATCTGGGTTATTAAGACCTTTTTTGTACAGTTCTTCTGTGTATTCCTGCCACTTCTTAATCTCTTCTGTTAGGTTCATACCATTTCTGTGCTTGATTGTGCCCATCATTGCATGAAATGCCCCCTTTATGATTATTAAGGTTTGAAGTAAGTGGTATTTCTTATTTAAGGAAATTCCACAAGATAAAGCCAAACAGGTATCACTATGGAAGGAATTGTCTTCAGTGGATGTCATGTGTCCACCTCCCAGCTGCTTATTGTCTCAGTCACTCAGTAGGATCTGTGGACAAAGATCCCAGTGTAACAGTGGATCTGGCCCTTTGTTTTCAATGCGTTTGTGTCTTCATTGTCCACCAAATTTATAAAGAGACTGGCATTCAGTTTAATTCAACATCTGTTAGTTACTTGCTGTGGAATGACATATGATGGACTTTTGGGAGGAGGCACCAGTCCTGTTTTCTAGTTATCTTCAGCTGTGGGTGCAGACAGAATTGATTTTGATGAGATCTTGGACCCACTGCCCTGGCTTCCCTGGTGGCTCAGAGGTTAAAGCCTCTGCCTGCAATGCGGGAGACCTGGGTTCGATCCCTGGGTCGGGAAGATCCCCTGGAGAAGGAAATGGCAACCCACTCCAGTATATCTTGCCTGGAGAATCCCGTGGGCGGAGGAGCCTGGTGGGCTACAGTCCATGGGGTCGCAAAGAGTCGGACACGACTGAGCAACTTCACTTCACTTGGACCCACTGCCCTAAGCTAAGCTTTTTGTCATGTATATAAGAATATTTTTTAAAAAATGGAGTATTATCAAATATATAATTTTACATTTTGCCTGTATCTTTATCATTTCTAAATATTTTCTCATACCACTTCAGAATTCTCAAAAATACTGTTTAAAATAGCTGAGCATTTAATCATATGAATGTACCCTAACTTAACTGCCTGTTGTTGTGAAGTTGGGTTATTTACAAGTTGCAATATTACAGATTATACTGTAGTAAAGAGCTTTATGCATAAACTGTGTTCAACCTCCTTTTTTCTCAAGACTTATGATTTTAGAAGGGTAATTATTGAATCAAATAGTATTTGTATACATGGTGTCAGATTGTTTCCAGAATTTGTACTCAAGTAACACAAAAATGTTTTTTTGCCAACACTGAGATTATTATTAAAATAATTTTCCTTTTTTAAAGAAGTAAAATCTTATTTTTTATTCTCATTTTAAAAATTACCAAAGAATTTGAATAATTTTAATTGCCTATATTTTTACTCATATTTTAACATTTGAAAATATTATTATAACTATTATTATAAATTAAGGACAAGAACCTTTGGCTTTATTTTCCCCAAACGTTATCCCCAGTTTGTTTGCTTTTAAATTGTCCTGGAGTATTTTTTGTGTTTTTATTTACAGGAGTCAGTGTTTGCCTATGACCAAAGATTGAGCCTGTGTCCTTTTTTTCTTCTTAGCTACCACTATACACTGGCTTGTCTTTTTTCCAGATACTGACCATGAAACAGATGTAACCTTCCTCATTTCCATTGTTCTGCAGGAAGCTGTAGATGTCCTTTTCATCGAGACTTACACTGCTAGTGACTTCAGGGAAACAGGACTGAGAGTCACACTTTGTGGGAGTCTCAGAGGTTTTAGGTGGGATGAGTTTGAGTGAACTCTGGGAGCTGGTGATGGACAGGGAGGCCTGGCGCGCTGCAATTCATGGGGTCACAAAGAGTCGGACACGACTGAGTGACTGAACTGAACTGAACTGATGTCATCTCTGCCTTATAATGTCAGGGGATAAGGATGTCTTGCACCTGTTTCCTCTGTCCAGGCAGTTGAATAAGGAGGCCTTTACTGTTTCCAGATTCTTGACCTACCTTTTCTGTTCTTTTGCCCACTGTTTACCCTCTTATGCTTCAGCTTTACTTTATTGTGCTGTTCCCTAAACAGGTTTACATTGTATATGTTATTGATTACATGTATGTAAAGATGTCTTAAGAAAGCTTCAGAAAGAAACTAGCATCCTTCAAAGTTCAGCTTAGTATCCCTTCTCTCCCATAAAACTGTATCTTTCTTGGGGCAGCTGTATTCCTTTAATTGTGTCCTTGCTTATCTGTGTTCCCTGGGCCTACTACGTTAAATTGATGCTTTTTATTGGATTCATCTTTGCAGAACAGGATATGTTACCATGTCTGAAGGTGTTTCTCTGCCTGCTGTTCCCAGATTCAGTGACTATGAAACCAAACCCAGTCCAAATACAATGGTCTTGACTTGAGATAAAAGCTGGGAAAGCAAACAGTGAGGAAATTACAGTTTGGGGGAATCAGAAATAGGACATAGAAGGAAATGGGTATTGAGTGTAGTCAAACACAGCTATAAATATTCATGCTTTCACTAAGCTATACATTTAACAGAGGATGATAAACTCTTGGGGACTGGGCAGTTTGCAAGAGGGGGAAAACTTGTTAAAGATCAGTTCCAGTCTCTATATGTGTGGTTTTACAAAGCCTATATGTGTTTCTGTAAATTTAATAGGAGTAGCCTGATGACAGCTTGGGTATTTGTGCTGTTCACTAATGAAACTTCAAAGTAAATTTATAGTAAGTGAAAGCCTATTTTATGCCATTTGTATGTTATGATGTAAGTTGCAGAGTAGAACTAATGACTGGAGTTGTATGGATTACTGAATAAAGATAAGTTTGAACTTCAAGGAAAGATGCTAGTTATAGAGTTACTTGTGTTTTCAGTTGGGGATTTTAGCTGTGGTGTAAAATGAAGGCATATAATGAAGAAAGATCAGTGGGATGCTATATGGTTATAAAAGAATATTTTTCTTAGGCTCATTATTTTTATGAGATTTTGATAGTTCTGCGTGCTGGGCTTACTTGCCCAGTTGTGTCTGACTCTTTGTGATCCCATGGATTGTAGCCCACCAGGCTTCTCTGTTCATGGGGATTCTCCAGGCAAGAGTGCTAGAGTGGGTTGCCATGCCCTTCTCCAGGGGATCTTCCCAATCCAAGTATTGAACTCAGATCTCCCACATTGCAGGTGGATTCTTTACCATCTGAGCCACTAGGGAAGCCTGAATACTTTTCAAAATAACTATATTTATTTATTTTTAATTGATTGATGATAGCTTTATAATATTGGTTTGATTTCTGCCATAAATCAGCATGAATTAGCCACAGGTATATATATGTCCCCCTCCCTCCAATCTAATACCCTTTCTTACTGCTCTAGGTTTACAGAGCCTGGTTTGAGTTTCCTGAGTAATACAGTAATTTCCATTGGCTATCTATTTTACATATGATAATATATATGCTTCCATGCTACTCTCTCCATTCAATTCACCCTCTCCTTCCTTTCTGCAGCCCTTGTCCATAAGTTTGTTCTCTTTCTCTGTGTCTCCATTGCTGTACTTCAAATTCATCAGTATCATCTTTATAGATTCCACATATATGTGTTAATATATGATATTTGTTTTTCTCTTTCTGACTTACTTCACTCTGTACAATAGGCTCTAGGTTCATCCACCTCATTAGAATTGACTCAAATGCATTCCTTTTTATGGCTGAGTAGGCAATGGCACCCCACTCCAGTACTCTTGCCTGGAAAATCCCATGGACAGAGGAGCTTGGTAAGCTGCAGTCCATGGGGTCGCTAAGAGTCGGACACGACTGAGCGACTTCACTTTCACTTTTCACTTTCATGCATTGGAGAAGGAAATGGCAACCCACTCCAGTGTTCTTGCCTGGAGAATCCCAGGGATGGGGGAGCCTGGTGGGTTACCGTCTATGGGGTCGCACAGAGTCGGGCACGACTGAAGTGACTTAGCATAGCATGGTAGTTATATATATATAAAATGGAATATATATATATATATATATATATATATATATACACACCACAGCTTCTTTATCCATTCATCTGTCAATGGACATCTGGTTGCCTTCATATCCTGGCTTTTGTAAATAGTACTGCAGTGAACATTGGGGTACATGTGTCTTTTTCAGTTTTGGTTTCCTCAGGATATATGTATAAGGCAAATACTTATAAATAGTATAAAAAAAAAAGAAGAAAAAGAACCATGAATACTTAGTGTCATTCACAAAAGAATGATGTGCGTTTGCCCTCTGTATTGGTACACCTTTTGGTTTTAAAGATTTTTCCTTGAGTCACTGAAAAGGATAGGCATTCCAAGTTTTCATGTAGCTAATTGTGTACAGTTGTAGGCTCAAATGAGTTTTAAAATAAGGTTGCTTCTACATGTTTGGCAAAAATAAAAAGTGCCCTGCATTTCTACTATATATCTGCTAAAAGCAGTGGAATGCCTCCGTATGTAGTGGTATGACTAAGAACTTCAAAATTTATTATTAAGTAAAAAGAAGAAAGCTAGTTAATGTGTACTTTGTATAGTATGAAGCTATAAAAGAAATGAAAGGATTCATATGGTTAATTATTGGGGCCTTTGGCCTGTGGAATGAATTTGAGGTGTGGACGGTCAGGGACCTTCATCTTTTATGTGCTGTACTTCTGTGGTTTTGGAGATTTTTTCCCTCCCTCTTTTTTATACAAGACTGCTTTCTATATTATTTTGTGCTATTTACAAAATATCCAATAAAATTATTTCTTATAGATTTCCGAGGTATCTTAATATGGAGAGCCATAATGTTTAAAGTAATGTCTAAATGTGTCTCATAGGTGCATAGTAGAGATATTCTGAAATCTGTGTGTTTCAGGATATTTAGCTTGTAACCAAAATTTCACTGTGAAGGAGGAGGTGATAAATATATGTGTCTCTGCATGCTCCTAGTAATTTTAAAATGTTTAAAACTTTATCCTATAGTTACTGATTGATCTCTGATTAAGATGATAATCCTCATTGATTGAAAAATATAGATAACATTGATACACATTATTTAAACAGTTGCTGAAAGAATTAAAGTGGAATTTGCTCAGAGACTATTTTCAGATAGTGTTCTGTATTTGTTTTTGTGAAAAAGCCTGAAATTGCATAGACTTTTTCTCAGACATATATACCTTGTGTGTATTTGTCATTCCCATATAATCTAAAGGAAAGTCGCTCAGTTGTGTCTGATTCTTCGCCATCCCATGGACTGCAGCCTACCAGGATCCTCTGTCCATGGGATTTTCCGGGCAGGAGTACTCGAGTGGGGTGCCAATGCCTTCTCCGGTATAATCCAAACTCACTAGTATATTCTGTAAATTGTATCTTGGACAATGGTGCTTAAAAATAATAACGTGTTTCCTTTTGTTCTCAAAGAGTTGTGGACAGTGTGTATCATTCACCAGCAGAGGGCAGTGTCTTGCTAGTTTTTTCTTGAAGTCCTTTGAAATGAATGGATTTCCCTTGTATTTCACCCAGTTTGACATTTAGAGAAAAAGAAGATATTTACTGCTTATGAATTTGTAATGGATATATTTTATATGGAAGATAAGATGATTAAAGCAGTGTAACTTTATATTGTTGTTAAGTTGCTAAGTCATGTCCAGCTCTTTGCAACTTCATGGACTGCAGGCTTCCCTGCCCTTCACCATCTCCTGGAGCTTTCTCAAACTCATGTCCACAGAGTCTGTGATGCCATCCAACCATCTCATCCTCTGTTGTCCTCTTCTCCTCCTGCCTTAAGTCTTTTTCCAGCCTCAGGGTATTTTCCAATAAGTTGGCTCTTTGCAGGAAAGAATATTTATAATCTTGTTTATATACCTTCTAGATTAGTTGGTCCTTAAAAGAAGTGCTCATTTTATGTGTAGGAAGCATTTAGCTTAAAATGTCATCAAATTGAAGTGCTTTCTTTTGTGAAATGAAGTTATAATTCCTCCACATCTATTGTGAGCTGTTCATGGATTTGGTCTGTATGTGTTGTTGGCTGCTGTGCAAACGGGTAGTGCCTGCTCACCCCCCGCCCAGCCCAAACACTCAGTACAAACATATATATTATTTGGAGGAAACGTATGTGATAATTTGTGGGGGAAAATGGGGGAAAGTTACATCAGAATATATTTTTATGTTTTAAAGTAAAGTACGGAAATTTACATTACATTTTAACATCATGCTCTTTGATGGCATTTTGTTGTTGTTTGGTTTTTTGGGGTCACTCTGTGGGGCATGCAGAATTTTATCTCCTTAAGCAGGGATCATACCCATATTCCCTGCAATAGAAGCATGAAGTCCTAATCACGGGACTGCCAGGAAATTCCCTGGTGGTACTGTAATTTTCTTTATTAGGTTTCCAAATCAGTCAATTATTACATGTGCAATTAAATTAAATTTTGTTTTTAAAAAGAGCTATTTCATTGTATTTTATATATAAAAATAGACTTTAAAATATTCAACTTATTTAAAAACTAAATATTGGTGAAGTACTTTTAAAAATGGAGGTGTAAAGACAAGAATGGTAGCTTAAGAAAATATCCAAAATGAAGAAACTGGTAAATCAGTGGTTACATCACTTGCTAGATTTGAGGCTTTGGGTAAATTACTTGTTTTCAGTTTGAAACAGAAATATAAATATTAAAAATCCCTGAGTGCATTTAACTGTATCTAATATTTCTGGAGATAACTGTGAGCTGGTAGTTAGTGATTTTGACGTATTGCATATCCTGGTAAAGGAAGCAAACAAGTACATTAGGAACTGATGAAACTAATAGTGTTAAACAGTGGAAATTCATCCCCACCTTTCTCAGGGTGTATTTCACTTCCTACATGTGCTAGATAAATCAGGCTTGTTTAATAATGTTAGCAGTTTTATACAGATATTTATATGTCATACAAAAGGGAGGGATTTGACTAGTCTCTGGGATCTCTAAAATAATTGATTTTATCTGGAGTCTTAATTTTTTTTTTTTTTTGGTTGTGAAACTTCTTTGGAGATATTTGAAAGGCGTATTTGTGAACCTGTATTTATGGATGTAGCTGGCTGCCTCTGTTCCTGCAGTGGATCCTAGGTGCCGAGGGATGGAGGTGGCAGGGTGGCAGGGGCCAGACACTCTCCACTGAGAGAAGTGCGGAGCCCAGCCATCTCTTGGGTCTTAGTAACGAGACTCTTCTTCAGGTTCTCACCCTTGCTTACGTCTGGAATTCTGGGTTAGGTTCCTAGTTTAAATGTCTGTGTGTGAGTAAGTTAGGAACCTATTTCTGAAACTTATTGCCAGTCATTCCATCTCTAAGGTTTCTCCCTGGAAGTTGGGTCAGAGAGGTAGGTGGAAGGTGATTTTGAAAACAGATTTTTTCCAGTTTTTTAAGCAATCTCCACACTGTTCTCCATAGTGGCTATAGGGAGGTTCAGGATGGGGAACACATGTATACCTGTGGCAGATTCATTTTGATATATGGCAAAACCAATACAATATTGTAAAGTTAAATAAAATAAAATTAAAAAAAAAAGAGAAAACAGGTTTTTTCAAGGTGCAGGCAGAGCCAAGGAGGGGCCTGCAAGGGGCTCTCCTGTGACATGCCTGCCCTGTTCCTCCTCCACCGCACTCCAGCTCTTCCATTCTTGCCATCCTGTACTGCTTTACAGCCGTTTTCTGGGAATGGCACTGCTCCCTCCCTGTCTGATGCTCCCTAACTGCAAGTCTCAGTGTTGCTATCACTTCTTGCAGGCGGAACTCCTGACCTTGGGAGCAGGATAATAGGGCTTCTGTCTGTCTATAGTGTTGTTCTGCAGGTTACATGAGAAAGTGTGTGCACAGAGCTTGTGTTCCCTGGCGGTTCTTACTTACAGGAGCCCTCACAGTCCTACAGAAGGAACTCAGCCGAACACAGTGGATCAAAAGAAAGGTGCTTCAACACATGTTAAATAAAGTAAGTCTAAGGTACAGAAATTGATCAGTGCAAAGAAATAGAGAATAGAAAACAATAGAATGGGAAAGACTATAGAGATCTCTTCAAAAAAAATTAGAGATACCAAGGGAACATTTCATGCAAAGATGGGTACAGTAAAGGACAGAAATGGTATGGAGCTAACAGAAGCAGAAGATATTAATAAAAGGTGGTAAAAATACACAGAAGAACTATGCAAAAAAGATCTTCACCACCCAGATAACTGTGATGGTGTGATCACTCACCTAGAACCAGACATCCTGAGTGCAAAGTCAAGTAGTCCTTAGGAAATATCATTGCAACAAAACTAATGGAGGTGATGAAATTCCACCTGAACTATTTCCAAGCCTAGAAGATGACACTGTGAAAGTGCTTAAGTCAATATGCCAGCACATTTGGAAAATGCCACAGTGACCACAGGACTGGAAAAAGTCACTTTTCATTTTAATCCCAAAGAAAGGCAATGCCAAAGAATATTCAAACTGCCACACAATTATATTCGTCTCACACACTAGTAAAGTAATGCTCAAAATTCTCCAAGCCTGGCTTCAACAGTACGTGAACCGAGAACATCCAGCTGTTTAAGCTGGATTTAGAAGAGGCAGAGAGGAACCAGAGATCAAATTGCTGACATCTGTTGGATCATCGAAAAAGCAAGAGAATTCCAGAAGAACATCTACTTCTGCTTTACTGACTATGCTAAAGCCTTTGACTGTGAGGATCAAAATAAATTGTGGAAAATTCTGAAAGAGATGGGAATCCTAGAGCACCTTATCTGCCTACTGAGAAATCTGTATGCAGATCAAGAAACAGCAGAACTGGTCATGGAACAAATTGGTTCCAGTTGGTTCCAAATTGGGAAGGGAGTACATCAAGGCTGTATATTGTCACCTTGCTTATTTAACTTCTATGCAGAGTACATCATGTGAAATGCCGGGCTGGATGAAGCACAAACTGGAATCAAGATTGCCAGGAGAACTATCAATAACCTCAGATATGCAGATGACACCACCCTTATGGCAGAAAGCGAAGAGGAACTAAAGAGCCTCGTGATGAAAGTGAAGGAGGAGAGTGAAAAAGTTGGCTTACTCAACATTCAAAAAAGGAAGATCATGGTATCTGGTCCCATCACTTCATGGCAAATGGATGGAAACAGGGAAAACAATGGAAACAGTGAGAGACTTTATTTTCTTGGGCTCCAAAATCACTGAAGATGGTGACTGCATCCGTAAAATTAAAAGATGCTTACTCCTTGGAAGAAAAGCTGTGACAACCTATTAAAAAGCAGATATATTACTTTACTGACAAAGGTCTGTCTAGTCAAAGCTATGGTTTTTCCAGTAGTCGTGTATGGATGTGAGAGTTGGTCCATAAAGAAAGCTGAGCACTGAAGAATTGATGCTTTTGAACTGTGGTGTTGGAGAAGACTCTTGAGAGTCCCTTGGACTGCAAGAAAATCCAACCAGTCAATTCTAAGGGAAATCAACTATGAATATTTATTGGAAGGACTGATGCTGAAGCTGAAGTTCTAATACTTTGGGCACCTGAGTTGAAGAACTGACTCATTTGAAAAGACCCTGATGCTGGGAAAGATTTGAGGGCAGGGTGAGAAGGGAACAACAGAGGATGAGATGGTTGGATGACATCACCGACTTGATGGACATGAATTTGAGCAAGCTCTGGAAATTGGTGATGGACAGGGAAGCCTGGCGTGCTGCAGTCCATGGGGTTGCAAAGTGTTAGACACAACTAAGTGACTGAATTGAACTGAACTGAAGGTGTGCTATGCTAAGTCACTTCAGTCGTGTCCGACTCTGTGCGACCCCATAGACGGCAGCCCACCAGGCTCCCCCATCCCTGGGATTCTCCAGGCAAGAACACTGGAGTGGGTTGCCATTTTCTTCAATGCATGAAAGTATAGACAACTTATTTACAAAATTGTTCACTTTTCTGTCGGAAGGGCAGTATTCCTGGACTTAACATTTTCAGTAGTGTGTGGTGATATTCACAGCTTCAAGTGTTTACTGATTTTTATGTTGTTGTATTCTGAAGACATTTCTTTTTGTTTTATACATATATGTTTTCTTTTTCAGATTCTTTCCCATTATAGATTATTACAAGATATTGAATATAGTTCCCTGTTCTATACAGTAGCTCCCAGTTTTTTATCTTTTTAGTGTATAGTTGTGTGTATCTGTTAATTCCAAACTCCTAATTAGTTGTGTGTATCTGTTAATTCCAAACTCCTAATTTATTCCATGCTGCCCCCCCACCCCCCACGCACCCGCCCCTAGCATCCCCGTTGGTAACCTTAAGTTTACTTTCTGTGTCTGTGAATCTGCTTGTAAAGAAGTGCATTTGTATCATGTTTCAAGATTTCACATATAATTGATAGCATATGATATTGGTCTTTCTCTGACTGACTTCCCTAGACATTTCTGTTTAGATTAAGAGGTATTTCTTTCTCCAGTTACTGGATTCCAGCCAGAGCAGCAGGTCTTCTGAACCTCCAGTTGCTCCCAGAGAAGTGTGTGCTTCCTGTGAGTTTCAACAGGATGTTTTCCCTTTCTTTTCATACTTACTTTGCTGTTGAGAAAAGAAGGAAAAGAATACATTTTCTCACCAACATTTCTACTGTTGATGTTTCAAGAATTGTGATATTCTATTCTTGGAGTTTTTTTCATATGGTAGCTTTTCCATATTACTGCAAACCAGTGGGTATTTACCGTATGTTGAGAAAGTTAACAAAAATACACAGCAAACAGAAACACTGACTGCTTCTGTCCTTCCTCTTAAAAGAAATGGGACGTGAAGATGGAAATGCTTGAGATACAGCCTTACTTCAGTAACTGACAGTTTCGTTTCTGTCAGTTATTTGTTTTCAGATAAACAAAACACCAGCTCTCATACCGGGGAAACTAAATGTTCAGATTTTCTTTTTCTAGGTAATATAATTTGATTGTATTCTTTTAAAATTAGCTGCCCAGGGATAGGGATTGAAAAATAAAATTCCTGCACAAAAATGTTTCCCCAGTATTAAAATTTAAGTGCAGGCAAATGCGTTTAAAACTTAAACAAAACAGGTTGAGGTGTTTTTGAAGCATATGGTGAAACAGACACATTTGTTGTAATGCACCACTTATGGAACCTAATACACTGTTGTAGGCTCAGGTTTGTAAAATGGATTTTTATGGAGTATATCTTTCTTTAGTCCCTGCCTTATGCCAGCTGAGGAGGAATCCACGTCACATTCTGAGTGCTTGCCCAGTGGGATTGGGAGAGGCAGGGAGAGGAGTGTGATTGGCCACCTCCTCTTGGAGGTATGGGGCCCTGGGCTTCACCTTCCCTCCTGCCCTGGGGGTGGGCTTGGCCAAGGCCCCTCTGGAGTGCTCTCAACTCTGCAGGATGCCCGGACAACCTGTCTGCCTGCCATCTTTGCTTCTCTTCCTTTATTTTCTTCTCTTCTTATCAGCAAAGCTGCTGCTGCTGCTAAGTTGCTTCGATCATGTCCGACTCTGTGTGACCCCATAGACGGCAGCCCACTAGGCTCCCCCGTCCCTGAGATTCTCCAGGCAAGAATACTGGAGTAGGTTGCCATTTCCTTCTCGGATGCATGAAAGTGAAAAGTGAAAGTGAAGTGGCTCAGTTGTGTCCAACTCTTAGCGACCCCATGGACTACAGTCTTCCGGGCTCCTCCACCCATGGGATTTTCCAGGCAAGAGTACTGGAGTGGGGTGCCATTGCCTAGCACTTGGGAAAAGTTGAACAAGCTTTACTTTATTATGAGAATACATATAAGCAGAATTTAAACCTCTCAGATAAAAGTTCATACAGTTACTAAAAACAAACAGCTGTATTTGATATCTCTTGAGGCCAGCTGATGTCAGAGTTTCTGATACTTTGTGCAATTTTAACTGAAACATCAGATCAGATCAGTCCCTCGGTCATGTCCAACTCTGCGACCTCATGAATCACAGCACGCCAGGCCTCCCTGTCCATCACCAACTCCCGGAGCTCACTCAGACTCACATCCATCGAGTCAGTGATGCCATCCAGCCATCTCATCCTCTGTCGTCCCCTTCTCCTCCTGCGCCCAATCCCTCCCAGCATCAGAGTCTTCTCCAATGAGTCAGCTCTTTGCATGAGGTGGCCAAAGTACTGGAGTTTCAGCTTTAGCATCATTCCTTCCAAAGAAATCCCAGGGCTGATCTCCTTCAGAATGGACTGGTTGGATCTCCTTGCAGTCCCAGGGACTCTCAAGAGTCTTCTCCAACACCACAGTTCAAAAGCATCAATTCTTCGGCACTCAGCCTTCTTCACAGTCCAGCTCTCACATCCATACATGACCACAGGAAAAACCATAGCCTTGACTAGGTGAACCTTTGTTGGCAAAGTAATGTCTCTGCTTTTGAATATGTGATCTAGGTTGGTCATAACTTTCCTTCCAAGGAGTAAGCGTTTTTTAATCTCATGGCTGCATTCACCATCTGTAGTGATTTTGGAGCCCAGAAAAATAAAGTCTGACACTGTTTCCACTGTTTCCCTATCTATTTCCCATGAAGTGATGGGACTGGATGCCATGATCTTTGTTTTCTGAATGTTGAGCTTTAAGCCAACTTTTTCACTCTCCACTTTTGCTTTTATCAAGAGGCTTTTTAGTTCCTCTTCACTTTCTGCCATAAGGGTGGTGTCATCTGCATATCTGAGATTATTGATATTTCTCCTGGCAATCTTGATTCCAACTTGTGTTTCTTCCAGTCCAGTGTTTCTCATGATGTACTCTGCATATAAATTAAGTAAATAGGGTGACAATATACAGCCTTGATGTACTCCTTTTCCTATTTGGAACCAGTCTGTTGTTCCATGTCCAATTCTAACTGTTGCTTCCTGACCTGCATACAGATTTCTCAAGAGGCAGATCAGGTGGTCTAGTATTCCCATCTCTTTCAGAATTTTCCACAGTTTAATGTGATCCACACAGTCAAAGGCTTTGGCATAGTCAATAAAGCAGAAATAGATGTTTTTCTGGAACTCTCTTGCTTTTTCCATGATCCAGCGGATGTTGGCAATTTGATCTCTGGTTCCTCTGCCTTTTCTAAATCCAGCTTGCACATCAGGAAGTTCACGGTTCACATATTGCTGAAGCCTGGCTTGGAGAATTTTGAGCATTACTTTACTAGCATGTGAGATGAGTGCAATTGTGCGGTAGTTTGAGCATTCTTTGGCATTGCCTTTCTTTGGGATTGGGATGAAAACTGACCTTTTCCAGTCCTGTGGCCACTGCTGAGTTTTCCAAATTTGCTGGCATATTGAATGCAGCACTTTCACAGCATCATCTTTCAGGATTTGGAATAGCTCAACTGGAATTCCATCACCTCCACTAGCTTTGTTCGTAGTGATGCTTTCTAAGGCCCACTTGACTTCACATTCCAGGATGTCTGGCTCTAGGTCAGTGATCACACCATCGTGATTATCTGGGTTGTGAACCTCTTTCTTGTACAGTTCTTCTGTGTATTCTTGCCACCTCTTCTTAATATCTTCTGCTTCTGTTAGGTCCATACCATTTCTGTCCTTTATCGAGCCCATCTTTGCATGAAATGTTCCTTTGGTATCTCTGGTTTTCTTGAAGAGATCCCTAGTCTTTCCCATTCTGTTGTTTTCCTCTGTTTCTTTGCATTGATCGCTGAAGAAGGCTTTCTTATCTCTTCTTGCTATTCTTTGGAACTCTGCATTCAGATGTTTATATCTTTCCTTTTCTCCTTTGCTTTTCGCTTGTCTTCTTTTCATAGCTATTTGTAAGGCCTCCCCAGACAGCCATTTTGCTTTTTTGCATTTCTTTTGCAGGGATGGTCTTGATCCCTGTCTCTTGTACAATGTCACGAACCTCATTCCATAGTTCATCAGGCACTCTATCTATCAGATATAGGCCCTTAAATCTATTTCTCACTTCCTCTGTATAATCATAAGGGATTTGATTTAGGTCATACCTAAATGGTCTCATGGTTTTCCCTACTTTCTTCAATTTCAGTCTGACTTTGACAATAAGGAGTTCATGGTCTGAGCCACAGTCAGCTCCTGGTCTTGTTTTTGCTGACTGTATAGAGCTTCTTCATCTTTGGCTGCAAAGAATATAATCGATCTGATTCTGGTGTTGACCATCTGGTGATGTCCATGTATAGAGTCTTCTCTTGTGTTGTTGGAAGAGGGTGTTTGCTATGACTAGTGCAGTCTCTTGGCAAAACTCTGCTAACCTTTGCCCTGCTTCATTCTGTATTCCAAGGCCAAATTTGCCTGTTACTCCAGGTGTTTCTTGACTTCCTACTTTTGCATTCCAGTCCCCTATAATGGAAAGGACATCTTTTTTGGGTGTTAGTTCTAAAAGGTCTTGTAGGTCTTCATAGAACCGTTCAACTTCAGCTTCTTCAGCGTTACTGGTTGGGGCATAGACTTGGATTACTGTGACATTGAACGGTTTGCCTTGGAAATGAACAGCTGATGTCAGAGTTTCTGATACTTTGTGCAATTTTAACTGAAACATACTACTTTTGATAGAGAAGAAAAAGATCTCATGATAGGTGTCTTGTGTGCAGGTAGTAAATTAAAGATTAAGACTCTCAAACTCTTAGGAGCAGTCATAATTTCTGCTTTCCTTTCCATTTGAGTTTCATTCCATTGTCCTGGTTTGCGGTTCTGAGCTCAGTTCTGATTGTTGACACGACTTCTTATTTTTCCATTCAAACTATGATTGTTATTCCCTGGCCACTTGTGGAAATACCATTTTGTTGTGCTACCTACTTTTGGTAAAATGAGTGTGTATAATGAAGAATGCAGAAGTATAGTTCCAATTTATGATATTCCTTGACATTAAAAACAATTTCTTCCTGTGACTTTTTGATTTTGCTACTTATTTTTCTGTTTTAAGGATTGTGTTAGGCATCTTACAGGAATGGGCTACAAATATGAAATTCTGGAGTTAATTTAACTTTGTTTTCAGAATGAATATTCTAAAAGCATCTAAAATGATAATTTTTCTTATGAGGTGCTTTTTAGCTTGGGAAAGTTTCTTCACTGCTTTTAAGATTTATCATCTTATTAATTTGCTAGAAGGCATCATACTTTATTTTTTTCTTATGGTAGAAATTTGCAGGAAGCACATTATCTGTACCTGCTGTTTAGATATGCAAAATGGTTGTTTCATCTGCCTACCAGCATTTGTCTTAGCGTCTTCACATTTCCTTGAGGAGGTTAGGAGGTTTCATGGTAAAAAGATAGAAAACAAAAGAAATTGACCTTTCTCTGAAGCAGTCATGTTCAGTGCATACTTTTCTAGCTATCACCATGATGAGAAATTGGAGATGCCTGACATTTTGATGTTGGAGGTTAAATTCCCTTTCAATTCAAAAGAGACAAAAATGATTGTTACAGTCCAGTCATTAAGAAGTCATTGTCCTCCTTGTACTTGGCACTTTTTATGCTATTCCACTGCCAAGATTTGATTGTTTTTAACCCCTTAGAGAATAAAAGTTTGAGGGGAATATCCATTTGTCTGTCTCAAGAATAAAGAGACATCTTGGTTTGGTTTTCCTTTCCTTGGATGGTCCAGCAATTTACATGTCTTCAACTTGGACCTTGTCACTTTAATCTTGGTGAGTATGCATTTCATCTAAGGTATAGTTTTAGAAAAATGAGGAAAGGGCCATTTAAATGCTTTCAGTTTTCATTGTATTTAGTCCCCTGATAGAATTAACATCAGCTTGTGGTAGTGGAAGGACCTATGCTAGGTGTGAAAAGCTCACTAAGACAGTTTTCTCTGACACTTTAATATGTAAGAGGCTGGTCTATTATCACTGATAAATACTGTAGCAAAGGTACAAGATAATACGGGAGTATAGGATGGAGAGAGATTAATTCCAACTCAGCAGGGATCAGAAACTTTTTTTTTGAGAAGTCTGATATTTGAGCTAGTGAAGGGTAGATGGGATTTTGGTGGTTTGAAAGTATGTGTCTGAAAGGGAATCAGCAGTATGAGAGAAGTCTTGGAGGCAAGATGTAGAAGGAAGTTTTTGACAATTGTCTCTGTGTGCTTCGAGAGTATATTTAAAATGGTGTGTGGAACCAGGCTATGGAACACTTTGAATGTTAGGCAGAGGCATTTGGACCTTTTAATTCTGTGTGATGGCCAGCCAGTGAACATTTTAGAAAAGAGTTTCAATATAAACTTTTTATAAGGCACAGAAGTGGAAATACAATAGATATGTTTGCAATTTAAATTTTGATTGCCCTTTAATATTTTCATTTTGGGCAAGCAACTTTCAAAGCAGCAGAACTGTGCTTGTGTGGATGGCCAAGTGACTGCAGGATCACAGTGGAAACAACCTAGTTCCACTTTTTTCTCTGAATTTTAAGAAAGATATAAATGGAGAGGTGTTCATAGTCCATCCCTTAAATATTATTCAAGTCATCAGGTTTTTTAAGTGCAAGAGTGAAAAGGATTAAATCATTTACACAGTATGAATTATTTTCATTGGCAGGCTTAGAGCAGGGGTCCCCAACCCCTAGGCCATGGACCAGAAGAATGTCAGATCAGCAGTGGCATTAGATTCTCATAGGAGCATAAACCCTACTGTGAACTTTGCATGTGAGAGATCTAGGTTGTGGGCTCCTTATGAGATTCTAATGCCTGATGATCTGAGGTAGAATTGAGGTGGTGCTAGCACTGGGGAGAGACTGCAAATATAGATTATCATTAGCAGAGAGGTTTCACTGTACAGAGATCATGATAAATCAATTGCTTGCAGACTCATATCAAAACCCTATCAGTGAGTGGCAGGTGACAATTAACCGCATCGTGTGGCAGGCTCTGCAGTGGCAAATGAGTTGATATGCTTCAGTTGTACAGCTGCATCTGGCGTTGGGCTTTAAGTCAGAATCTGACACTTACTTTTTAGTCTATGTGTAGCCCACTCAGTATTTTATTTACCTCTAGGTCTTGTAACTTTAAATGTCATCTGTATACTGCTGACTGCTAACTAATAAGTTTATATCTTTAGCTTGGACTTCTCCTTGAACTTGCAAACTCCTGCCAGGTAATCCAGACTGATTATTTGGCATCTTCACTTGGATGTCTGATAAGTTTTGCAGACTTTAACAAGTCTAGTAACTGCTCTTCTGGGTTTCTTCATCTCATTTAATAGCAGTTCTGTTACTCCAGTTGCGCAGACCAAAAACTCTGGAGTTTTCATTGATAATCTCTCTTTAATTACACATCAGTTCTGTCCACAGTTCTCCACTTTCCAAATCTATCTGAAGTGACCACTTCTCACCACACTCACTATTGCTATTCTGGTTCAACCAGTGTCTCTGGTCTGAATTATCCTAATGCCTAAGTCTCTCTGATTCTGTCTATTCTTTATTCAGAGGCCAGAGTGATGCTTTAAAAACCTTCATTCAGAATGTACACTTCCCTGCTCAAAATCCCCCTTCTGTGGCTTCCCATCTCACTCATTAAAATTGAACATTCTTACTAGGTGTGCAAATGCTACACGGTCACTCTGTAGCCAACACCCACCATCTCCAGACATAGAGACTTCACCCCTCTGACTTCCTCTGCTGCCTCCATGCTCCTGACCCACTTGGCTACAACATGTGCCCCCACCCTTATGTCCCAATAACCCTGGATCCCACGATTCCTTTGCTGCATTCCCCCCACCCTGCCCCACCTCTTGTAGCTTGTTCTCTCACTTCCTTCAAGTAGTTTCTCTTGTGTCACCTTTTCACTGAGACTTTTCCTTAAATTGGAACCTTTTCCACAATCCCTGGGTCAGAAAGATCCCTTGGGGAAGGAAATGGCAACCCACTCCAGTATTCTTGCCTGGGAAATCCCATGGACAGAGGAGCCTGGTTGGGCTAGAGTTCATGGGATTGCAAAAGAGCTGGTCGTGACTTAGCAACTAAACAGTAGCAGCAATACGACAATCCCTATAAGTCCCTTCCCAGTGTAATTTTTACCCATAGTGCTTACCATTTGACATGTCCTTCAGCTTGTTTATTGTCTGTCTTCCCCAAATTGCAAGTAAGCTCTATTAAAATAGGAATTTTTATGTATCTTTTTCCCACCTGTATCCCCAGTACCTAGCGTCATAACTTGTACATAAGTATTACTTCATAAATGGCTATGGAATGAATGAGTACAGTGACAAAATGAAGAATATAAACTTTAATCTGGCACAGTTTAGCCCAAGCTTAGCTGATGCTGGTAAGTTTTTGTGAATTTCTATCCAGTCTTCACTTTTACTTTTTATTTTATAGCTATTAATAACACTGAACATTTCTCATTTCTGAATGCCCTTTGCCAGTGTCCAGGTTCATATTACTGTAGTTGTAATCATAAATAAAACGGCTCTTTTAACACTGTTCCCTACAAGTTCCACATTACATTTATCAAAGTATAGCTCCCACTCTCCATTAAAAAAAGAGGTGGAATTCCTGGAAATAGCTCACATCTAAAACACACAGCTTCCCCCACTTCCAGAGGAGTGAAATTAAAAACGATCGTTGGATCATTTCATCGGCAGTAATCACTGAAGTTCAGCCTGAAGTCAGTGATGGGATGCTTGGCTCTCCCTCCCTGGCTCTAATGTTTTAACTCTGCATTTGCTACAGAAATGAATGGCATGTTGGATTTATTTCCACAGTGATATTTTTATTTTAACTTGACAGTTCCATAAGGAGATTTCTCAATAAATTGCCTTATTTCTTGGTTTGGCATATGCTTTAGCTTCTCAGGTGTGAATTTTCTTCTTTCTAAATGTGTCTTTTTTTTAGGACATTTATTTGATAAAGCCTTTAATATTTGATTATTTAATAATGATTTAATATTTGTACTCTACTGGATTTGGCAAAGCCCTCCCTTTCCACCTGTTGGCCCAGACTGTAGTTACATGCTAGCTCTTTTATTGTCATAGAGCATTTGAATTAGATAGATTCTTACACCGTTCCAAAAATTCTCCTTTAAAAAATGTTGCATTCGTGTTGCACCTGACTCTCCTTTCTGATTAATGTGACTGAAAACTGGGCCACTAATATGGTTCATGTTTGTGGTTTTTATTGAAGCACTTTTTTTTTCCTTTGTGATGCTGAATCATTTTATACTGACCCTATGTTTTGTTTTGTTTTTGGTTTTTGTTTTCTTGAGTGGCTATCTTACAAATGCAGTTGAAATCTTTAGAGTCCATAGTGACCACAGTTTTAAGTTTAGGGTGAATGTACATTGCAAGTGAATTATATTCTTCTGTTTATTTGAATGAGTGAATGAATGAATGAACAATTGCTGTGACAGAAGGAAGGATGAAAATTTTAACCTTCCACTGAATCCAAGAAATGTCTTCTTGAATGTATGAGCTTAGGCCCATTGAGTGACAGAATATGGAATAACCAAATGTGGTAAGCAAGTCCTGAGTCTGTGGGGTTTGATATCTGGCCTACTTGTTTATAATTAAACGATCAAAGAAAAAGATATCCATATAACCATAGCAAATGCTCTTATCTTTGTTGTTGTTAGTTTCGGATGTTTTCTGTGTCACTGACTATAGAACACAGAATTATGTTTTTAGGGGCAGGGAATCAAAGGGGTACCACTTTGTCTTTGGGCATATCAGTTTCTGTCTTCACCTGTAGTTAAAGGAGCAGAGTCTGAGGAAATACTGGTGCTTCTGGGAGCTCTAGCCTTGTAGGTGGAGCATCTGACTCCTTTCTTTCCTCTGATATTTGGAAATTCCTTGGTAATTTGGGGGAACATTTCTCAGCCTGTCTCTCTCAGGTGCTTTAGGCAAGAAAATATTTACTTCTTAAAAACCTCAAGTATGGTAACCCAGAATCTTCTTTCACACAGCTGCTGGCATTCTCTCTCTCTCTCTTTTTTTCTTTTTCAGAAAATTCAAGCTGTGGTTTTATACTTAAACTCAGAATCAGAACATGTACAAAGGAGGAGATGGTTGAAAGTTGCAGGAGCTTTTGTTTGTTTAACTCACTGAGAGTGTGGGCTAGTTAACTATACTATAACAGGATTCCTGCCTCCAGGTCTGCTTTGCCCAGGTAGCTACCCTGCTGGCAAGTGTGGACCACAGCAGACTCAAATTCTAAGAGCCCGTTGCTTCCTAGTTGGAGGCAGGCAGTGGGAGCAGGCAGGAGACTGGGGCGAGGGGAGGCCAACGCTGCCCCCACTCAGGGTTGCCTCAGGCCCTCCTCTGGGGACTCTCCTGGATTCTGGAAATTGCTCCCTCAGGCCTTTTAGACTGAACTTCAGTGAAAGCTTGGCTGTTAGCAGGCCCAGGGTACTATTCTGTCTCTCTTGTTCCTTTATACCCTGCCTCTACCTGTAATGTCCGTTTATTCAGATTCTTCCAAAGTTTCATTTTAGTCTGTTTTCTGCTGGGACCCAGACTTACACAGTAAACTCCTGTGGATTTTGGCTGAGGAATTTTTATTAAATTAAACATAAAAACTGTAAATGTTTAAGGTCATTCTTCATAGAAAACTGTTCTTTCCTTTGGTCTCTGGATTCCGCTTTGCTATTGATATGGACACAAAATAGGTTCCTGTATGTATTTGTTTAATTTAAAAATTAAGGATGGTAGAAAATCCTGTTGCCTTCAGATATAATAATATATTCTTTCTTTCTTTCTTAAAAACACGTTTTGGTACCAAAGCTAGACTGTTGACACTTTGCAGTTAGTAAGGCTTAATCTTCTTGCTTTGAGGTTTTGAAAGGAACTGTGTATATGACAGAGAACATTCAGGGAAACTTACATCCTTTTAACTGTTTAACATTCTAAACCATTTTTTGAGAGCTCAGTATGCTATTTGAAGCTTGCAAAGCATGGGTTCTTAATTTCAGATGCTTTTGTGGGTGCCTAAGGTGTGCTTTGTTGGGACTTGTTAAGATCATATGAAAATATTCCAGGGCTGCCACTGCTGCTGACATGTCTCAGCCAACATTGTGGAGGACCTTCTGATGGAATAATTATGATATGAACAACGTTGTAGGCGGTTGTTACCGTAGAAAAACATGGTATGGATCAAATAAAGAGTCACAAACTTTGATAAATTGATAGATCTTGCTTGCTTTTTTTTTTGCCCAGGTTAAGCTCAATTCAAGAACTGTCCTGGCCTGGTGTAGTGCGATGATGGTTTACCTTCTTCACAGGCTTCTTCACTGTTTTTGAAAAATACTGTTATGAACAGATTTTTAAGGATTTTTTTTTTTTACAGTGAGTTATCAGTTTCATTTCTCTGTCCATCTTTACCACCATCCCCATCTCCCTCAGTTAGCATGCTAGTTACTTAAGTTTTTAGATTTGATATTCAGGAGAATGAATGAAGTTCAAATCTCAGTCAAGATTCAAGTGTTTTTTTCTTGAGATTCAATTCAAAGACAAGTTTTGTTTTTGTTTTTCATGGTAGCTGAAATGATGTAGTATGCCACCTGTTGAGAAGTCTAAAGTTATATTTTATAAAAGAGCATTGGGATATGAAAATGCACTGTTTTGTGGGTGTGTATATTGAGCTGCAGTTTAGCCTAGGTTCCTGGGATTACCAAATATCTGGAGCATATCTTTGCAGATGGATCCTTTGGTTCGATTCAGTTAGGTCTCTCAGATATGTTTGATTCTTTGTGACTCTGTGGACTGCAGCAAGCCAGGCCTCCCCGTCCATCACCAACTCCTGGAGCTTTCTCAAAGTCATGTACGTTGAATCAGTGATGCCGTCCAACCATCTCATCCTCTGTTGTTCCCTTCTCCTGCCTTCAGTCTTTCCCAGCATCAGGATCTTTTCCAAGGAGTCAGTTCTTCGCATCAGGTGGCCAGAGTATTGGAGTTTCAGCTTCAGCATCAGTCTTTCCAATGACTGTTCAGGACTAGTTTCCTTTAGGATTGACTAGTTTGATCGCCTTGCAGACCAAGGGACTGTCAATAGTCTTCTCCAACACCATAGTTCAAAAGCATCAATTCTTTGGTGCTCAGCTTTCTTTATAATCCAACTGTCACATCCATACATGACTACCTTAATGGACCCTAAATTCCCCTTCCTTGCATTGCTAGAGAACAGCTTTCTGAGAACAGCCATTGTAAGCAACAAAAGCGGTGGTCAGAGACATCCTATATGGGTATCATGACTTCAGTTTGCTCTTATATGACCTAGTGACCAGCTGGTGACAGTGAAAATACAGCCCTCCTCCCCACTTTTGGACGGTGCTTTGTTGATGAACCAGATTTCTCCTCTTTGTGAGCAGATTATCCAGTGCAATGGCAAGTGGGTGTCAGGCATTGGATCTTATGAGAAAACATTGCTAAAGCCATGGGCTCAGTGGGAGAGGCATCTACGGTGCTAATGGCAAGGGAATAAAACTGGCCTTCTTGGAATTTGATAGATTGTCCCACTCAGGTCTTTGTGCTTTGTTCTTGATTTATCATTGCTCATATGAGAATGTCTGTAAAATGTGTTGGTATGAGGATTAAGGGAGTTTGTAAATGTAAACAAGTATAACATGGTGTCAGAGAAGCAAATGTAAAGAGAAAATCTGCAACTGAGAGATGAAAATAAAAATAAAGGAGAGAGAAATATTAGGTGAAGGTAGAATATTATTCTCTGAGAGCTTGTTTTGATTTTTGCCTTGATAAGATTTTGTAGCCATATTCAGTTCTTTTTACATAATCGAAATTATTTCCTATGAATGCCAGTTACAATATAAAACTCATTATATTGTGGAAAGAACTGACTCATTTGAAAAGACCCTTATGCTAGGAAAGATTGAAGGTGGGAGAAGGGGACGACAGAGGATGAGGTGGTTGGATGCTATCACTGACTCAATGGACATGAATTTGAGTAAACTCCGGGAGTTGGTGATGGACAGGAGGCCTGGTGTGCTGCAGTCCATGGGATCACAAAGAGTCGGACACGATTGAGCGACTGAACTGAACTGATTGTGAGAAGCCACAGGATCTTTCTAGTAATAACTTTGGACTCTCGCTTTTATCTCATTCTGCACCCTAGGGTGAGTAAGACTGTTGCTAAGAATGCACACTGGGGAAAACAAATGCCTCCCAATGCTGTTTATCATAGATATGAACTGCAGATATAAGTGTTCAAAATTTCAAAACAACAAGAGTATTTTCAGTAGTTTACAAGTTATTAAAAGGTTTTCCTGATGTTTTGACTTGTCAGAAAGACTGTATTATGGGGGTTTAGAACTTATAGTTTGGCATTGCAGATTCTATTCTGATGATCTGATCATTCTCAGTGGCATTGCTGCCTTTAAACTACTGCTCTCTTACATATTCATAATTGTACCAATATTATTGGTATGTGCAATAAAATATATAGGTGTTCAGTTGTCTTAATTCTTGTTTATGTGTTTGGTAGAAAATGTATTAAATGACTATAGCTTTTTGGTAAAAAATCAGTGTAGACTTTTTACCATTGTTACTAAAAGAAAGTAAATTATTTAGGGCTTTATACTTAGTAATGTCTTTGATCATTTTGACCTAGACTCTAAAGTGATGGCGGTAAAGGAACTGATGATTAACAACTTAGGTGTATCATGTTTACCTCCCAAGTCAAGAAGCTTCCCTTTGAGGTGATCATCCATTTTGTGTGTGTAGGCTTCTGGTCCTTTGAGGGCACTCATCATCATTTACTCTATCCACTCCAGTTGCTTGCAGCATTGGCCTGTACCTTGAAAATGAAAAGTATTAGTGAAAGTAAAAGTGAAAAGTCATGTCTGACTGTTTGTGACCCCATGGTCTGTCCATGAATTCTCCAGGCAAGAATACTGGACTGAGTTGCCATTCCCTTCTCCAGGGGATCTTCCCAATCCAGGGATAGAACCCGGGTTTCCTGCGTGGCCTGGATCTTACCACACCTCAACAATTTAGCCTTTTTAAAAAAATCTTATTTGAGCTTTTGGTAGCAGGGGGCCCTTCTTGAAAAACCTTTTTATCTTGTCTCCTACCCTCTCACACTCTTGGAAGGAGTCACACTGTCTAATTGCTTCTTTAGCACACTCATACTGAACTGTCACAACACCCTCTTAAGGTCATCTCTGGGCCAAAGCCAGTAGTCAGTTTTCTATCCTCACTTTGCTTAGCCCCTCAGCCTCTCCAGTCTTGAACTACTGTCTTCTTTTCTCCCCATACTCACCTGTTTTTCTTCTAACTCTATGTCTGTTTCTCAGCCTTCTTCATCAGCCCTCCAGATATTAGAAGGCCATAGAGTTGTCTGCTTGGACCTCTTCTCTGTCTTCAGGTTCTTTATCGATTTGGTTGTTTGTCTTCCCTACCCAAGGATGTAAATCCCTTGTGAGCAGGTACTTTGATCTGTCTTGTTTGTGCTGGTGCCCAGAGCAGAGCTCTGCAGGTGCTGGCTGACAGCAGGGCCCTTAACCATTCTTCTCATTACTTGGATCTGCACGTCCTCATTCCCTGTAGTTTCGCAGAGATTGTAGTCAGTGGTTCTGTGATTACCTTGAACATTACTTTACTGTCTTGGGATACAGTTTATATAGTTTATTACTTCACTTGACCTATGTCTTCTTTTTCCAATAATGGTACTGGCACTTTGTGACAGGTTAAAGTTGAGGCCTTTTGCTGTGTTACTGATGCCGCTTTCATTTTTTATCCCCTATGGTCAATTCCTTTACTTACTGCATTGTTACCCACCTGTTTTTTTTCAAACTTTTACTTTTTAACAACCTTCGAGGTTGATGGTTAGTTATACTTTGTCTCTGTTGCTGCCGCTGCTGATGCTGCTAAGTCGCTTCAGTTGTGTCTGAGTCTGTGCGACCCCATAGACAGCAGCCCACCAGGCTCCCCTGTCCCTGGAATTCTCCAGGCAAGAACACTGGAGTGGGTTGCCATTTCCTTCTCCAATGCATGAAAGTGAAAAGTGAAAGTGAAGTCGCTCAGCCGTGTCCGACTCCCAGCGACCCATGGACTGCAGCCTACCAGGCTCCTCCATCCATGGGATTTCCAGGCAAGAGTACTGGTGTGGGTTGCCATTGCCTTCTCCACTTTGTCTCTACCCTCCTATTAAGATCTGTCAGATTATCCCGAGAATGCAAAACTCTGAAATTCCTTCTAGGAAAGAGAGAATTTTGAGCAGGAATGCCAGTTGCCAGTATTTGGAGTCTCAGCTTGCTTACACACATGTTCAGGTGCCCTCTGTAGCTTGTCTGTAGTCTGTTTTCCAGTCTTTCAGCCCAGCACTGTCTATATCCTATGCTTTAGCAAGACTGAGTTACCTTGTACCCCACACCTGTGTTTCTTCATCTCTCTGCTTTGCCTTGTGGTGTTACCTGGAATATGATCTTTATCTAAACTCCATACATACTGCAAAGCCATTTCAACTGTTTTCTTCTTTGTAAAGATCTGTCTGCTCACCCTAAGCTTGAAATATTCTCTCTCTATTGTGAAATCTCTAGGTATCTTTACCTTAATTATAG
This sequence comes from Tragelaphus eurycerus, assembly GCA_935064755.1. Taxonomy (NCBI): domain Eukaryota; kingdom Metazoa; phylum Chordata; class Mammalia; order Artiodactyla; family Bovidae; genus Tragelaphus; species Tragelaphus eurycerus. The sequence continues at coordinate 11,620,956 of CAKXYN010000015.1, read as the reverse complement.
TGCTTAGACTTCTCTTTTTCTGTGTTTGCTTATGTCTTATATCTTGTAGGTCACTGAAGACAAATGCTTAGCTCTTGCCTTTTGTTCAGTAAATATTGAAGGAATAAAAGAGACTTGAACTCATGTAAAGAAAACTAAGTGCCCTTTTGCTATTTACTTACCTATCCTGGGTGTCAGTTCTCTTTAAATTATGTTTATTCTTCCATTTCTAAGTTAATAACAGCTAACATTGAGTGCAGTGCTTCACTTTTCACAAAACTTTGTACATTTATCCTGCTTGACTACCCCCCACCTCCAGTAGTTCAGTAAGGAGATAGTGTATGTAAACCGTAAAGTAAGGTACAGATGCTGCTTCTCTGGTTAAGTGTTACTGTTCTCCAGTCACTGGTCTGTGAGCTTTTCCTCTACTATTGAGTGGTCTCTTCTTAGCAGCCCATTTTCCCCCCTAATTATTGAGGTATAACTGATTAACAATATTATAAAAGTTTCAGATGTACATCATAGTGATTCACAATTTTAAAAGATTATGCTCCTTTTATAGTTATAAAATATTGGCTGTATTCCCTGTGCCATACAGTATACTCTTGTAGCTTTTTTATTTTATACACAGTACTATAGCTGCCCTAACTGGTTCTTCAGTCAGAAGCAACTCAGGTATATTCTCTTGGGATATGGGAGAAAGAGAAATATTTTGTGCCAAAAGAGAATATTTAAGAAGAAGAAATTGTAGAGATTTTCCCTCAGATGTTTTCTTTGATTCTTAAGGATTAAAATAGACTTGATTTCTACAGCCCTCTGCCACTTCTTTCTTTTATGGCTCATAAGAGTCTCATTTCTGAAATGTCATTAATTTTATTGGTCCCTGAAGGATGTTACTCACTCTTGATGAGTCCTGAGGGTCTTTGGGATTTTAGTCTCATTTTAACTCTTCCTGGTGTAGTTGGATCAGTGTGATGCTTTTGACTTACTTGGTGAGAGTTTGTCAGAGGAGAAAGACATTCTCCTTGGTGCAGTGCTAAAGTGTCTCTGTTCCCAAGACTCCAAGCAGAAATGACATTGTTCAGTGTCAGCAGGTCTTGGGTTTCTTGAGGTGAGATGCAGCCACTGATGGGAGATTCCTCGGGGCAGCCACAGGTAGGTTTTTAGGGGTATGTGTATTGAACTCTCACATCTTCAAAATAACTTCTGTCCCATCTGTCAATATTTACAGAATTATCAGTACAAGTTGCTTTGCTTTTGCAGGCATCCCAGGTGGCACTAGTGGTAAAGAACCTGCCTGCCAATGCAGGTTAGATGTAAGAGACACAGGTTTGATCCTTGGGTTGGGAAGATCCCCTGGAGGAGAGCATGGCAACCAACTCCAGCATTCCTGCCTGGAGAATCCCATGGACAGAGGAGCCTGGCAGGCTGCAGTCTATAGCGTTGCACAGAGTTGGACACAAATGAAGTAACTTAGCATACATGCACACATTTTGCTTTTATAAATTCCCTCTGTAATCTTTTTGTATAAATACATTTTTAAAATTTAGCAACTAATATGGAGAATGCATAAAAAATAAAGAAGTTGTTGAACTTATTTAAAAGTATGTTTTCAAAGGCTCTCCATGGCATACTTCTTCTTAGCTCTTAACTAAATCAGTATTTCTCTGAATAATCTCTTGGACTTTCCTGGCAGTCCAGTGGTTAAGACTCCAGGTTTCCAATGCAGGAAGCATGGGTTTGATCTACAGGATGCATGGGTTTGGCCCCTGGACAAGGAACTAAGATTCCACATGCTATGCAGTGCAGCTAAAAAAAACAAAACCAGAATGATCTCGCTAACCATGCAGTCCTCTCACTTTAGTGTACTAGGAAAGCTGGAGAACTTGAGAACAATACGGAGGCTGGTTTTACTCTTCCTACATTTTGCAGGAAGCACCTCAGAGAATTCTGATGCCTGTGCTCCTCTGAGTACATGTTGAAGGTACAGTACTAACGTCTCACCTTTCTTTGCCTGTGATTACTGTTTTTTGCCAGCATCCTTCAGGACAACACTGACATTTACGTAGAGTTGCTTCACTTCTTGACTCTTGGGTGTTTGAAGGACTGTGTGTCCCACGTCCCCACACACATCTTAGGCATTGATCCCCTGTCATGAGTGCAGCAGGTATTGTTGAATATTCCTCTTGTCTTTTCACCTGGGGAACCTTCACCCCACCAGCATACACACTGTGTGAAACTACCATCACCTCACTTCAGTAGGTTTATAGTTTTTTGAAGGGATGGATATTGAACAAAATAATTTGGTGAGAACTATTAGTTAACAACTATATGCACAACAAATAGAGTTGCTAAATTTAAAAGTTTTAAGGTCACAGTAATAGTGTTTTCTTAATATTCTTTGATTAGTAGGGGTACTTTCTGTACTCAATTGATGGCCCTCAACTAAAAGTCATGCTTAATAATAATTCCCTCCACATTTGTGTGAATATTATTCTTGAACTTTAGTCTTCTTGGGGCTGTGGTTGTCAGTAAGCACTGGTTATATCTTAATGCCCATGTTATGTGAGAAAGGAGCTTCCTGTGTAGCTCTGTGTAAGACATATACCAACTTATAAGAACATTGATTTCCATTCTCTAAGCTAGCTGTACAGTTAAAAAGAAATCTTAAGTAATAATGTGACTGGGGCTCCGTCTAGACCCTGCAGAATATACAGAGGAGCAAGAATAGAAAAGGCACCAAAGGTTTAGTAGGGAAATGAGTCTGATGGACTGTATCCATCACGGAGTCATTCATGCCCTGAAGAGTACAAGTACTAGGAGAGAGATTTCGCCATAATGTTTAGTGAGAGAGAGAGATGCTTCAGATGCCATCAGGAAAATACTTTATGAAAAATGCTGGAATCTAGCGGGTGTGTATGTACACATGTGGCGGAGTTATAGTCCTCATCAGACAAGTCAGAGCTGGAGTACAGAGCAGGGAAAGTACGTGATGTGTTTCAGTGACCAAGAGATCATCCTTGTTCTCTGATGCATAGATTATGGTAGGTAGTAAGTAGGATTTGGCAGAAGGCAGTGGCCACCCACTCCAGTGTTCTTGCCTGGAGAATCCCTGGGACAGGGGAGCCTGGTGGGCTGCCGTCTACGGGGTCACACAGAGTCGGACACGACTGAAGTGACTTAGCAGCAGTAGGATTTGGGATCATATTCTTAGAGTCTGCAAGCCTGAGCTTTTAGGAGAGCTCTTTAAGTAATCTGTAAACCTAGTAATGCCCTTCCCCCTTAAGAATTCCTTAGTTTTATATCATAAAGAAAACTTTTTTGGAAAGTACATATTTGTAGTTTAGGGAGTCAGAAGTAGTGTTCTTGTGTGTGAATTAACTTGTGTCTGAGTCTCTGAGGCCCCATGAAACTGTAGCCTGCCAGACTGCCTGGAATTTTCCAGGCAAGAATATTGGAGTGGGTAGCCATTTCCTGCTCCAGGGGATCTTTCCAACCCAGAAATCAAACCTGCATCTCGTGCATCTCCTGCATCGGCGGGCAAATTCTTTACCTGGGAAGCCTAAGAAGTAGAGAGAGATGCTACAAAGTATACAGTCAAAACAGTCCTAGCAGTAGTCAGCTGGTTTCCCCTTTAATCCTTACCAGTTATTTGAGGGAGGGTAGGTTGAGGCAGAGGAGACATGTCTCTCCCTGGTGCACACAAAGGAGCAGAGCCAGACTTCACCCTGCCTGCGGCCATCTCCACTAGTCTGTCAGTTCTGAACTCTGGGATGATCTTGGCCACAGGGAACATTTCACAATGTCTGGGGACATTTTTGACTGTCAGGACTGGGCTACTTGCATCTAGTGAATGGCAGTCTTAGGTGTTGCTGATGCACAACGCATAGGACAGTGCCCCACCACAAAGAATTACCTGCCCCCAAATGTCAGTTGTGTGGAGATGGCACTAACAATACTACCAGAGAGATGGCCATCACTGTTTGTGTAGACCTCTGTCAAGTTTTCCTTTAAGCTGCATAGCTAATTTAAGAGAAAGAGTTTGTTTTATTCTTAGTTTTTTGATTGTGCAAGAGGTATAGTGAGTTCATATATATGCCTGTGGTAGTAAAATCTTAAAGTATTTTAGTTCCGTAACAATTTGTGTCTACTAAGTAATACTATATTTAAATGGCATCAAATAGATGATCAGCATACATTGAATCAGCTTTTTTAAAGCACATTCTGGAATTCTCCTGTGGGAGCAATAAGTATTAGGATGTTAACTTTAGAAAGCTTCTAGTAGATTCTGACAGGTAATTATGCCTACAGTTTCCAAATCCCTTGGTTTCTTTAATTCTGCATGAGGTGCTATTTGCTAAGGGAAGGATAAATACCAGCATTTCCTGCCTATCTGAAGCAGATCCTAGTTATCTGCTGTATGCACTGCTGGTTGAGGAGCATCGCTCCCAGTGGTTGAAATGAAATAGATTTAGGGAAGGAATGTCTTGGGCCACATTCAGGGTTGACTTTCCTTATGGAAAAAAGTAATCCTGATGATCAGTGATGGTCCCCTGGGAATCTGACTCTACAAATAACTTTCAGGCTAAAATTTTATAAATAATTTAAGAGAGAATATTATATAGTAAACTTTAAAAGGGCAAATCAAAGCCCCGACAGTACAATTGAATTTGGTGGTAATTTGATTAATATTTGCCTATATATATAATTTAATATCCATCTAAGACAATGTAAATAAAAAAGAATAAACATTTAAAAGATTTTTTTATAAATAAACATTTTTATTTTATAAAAATAAAAATGTTTATTCAAAAAGAATAAACATTGGAGTTAAGAACATAAGAGGCTTGACAGTCAAATAAGGAATACAATATGATGGTAAGGGTTTTGGCATGTTTGTTTCTGAAATGAATAGTTGTTTGAATTATAATTTTTCTAGATCTTCCACATTGTAGAATTTATTATTAACATTAGAGTTGGATAATTTTTCCAACTGATAGAATTAAATTTCTAAAGTATCTTATACGAGATGATCCTTTTTTTAAAACTGAAAGTCTTGGATATACACTTTTAGTTGTTGTTTAGTTGCTAAGTCATATCTGACTTTTTGTGACCATGGACTGTAGCCTGCCAGGCTCCTCTGCCCATGGGATTTCCCAGACAAGAATAATAGTGTGGATTGCTATTTCCTTCTCCATGGGATCTTTCTGACTCAGGGATCAAACCCACGGCTCTTGCAGTGGCAGGTGGATTCCTTACCAGAGTCACCTGGGAAGTCCATATATATACACTGTGCTGTGCTGTGCTTAGTTGCTCAGTCATGTCTGACTCTTTGTGACCCCGTGGACTGTAGCCCGCCAGGCTCCTCTGTCCATGGGGATTCTCTAGGCAAGAATACTGGAGTGGGTTGCCATGCTCTTTACTACGTGTAAAATAGATAACTAATGAGAACCTACTACATAGCGTGCTCTGTGGTGACCTAAATGGTAAGCACATCCAAAATAGAGGGGATATATGTTTATGTATATCTGATTGACTTTGCTGCACAGCAGAAACCAACACAACAGTATAAAGCAACTGTACCCCAATAAAAATTAATTAAAAAATAGAACATTAGGAGAATGGTGTAAGGGATATAAGATAATTTTTTTGCTATTTTTGCAACTTTTCTCCAAACTAGTTTAACATGAAAAGCTAAGAAAAAAGCAATATGGAAAATCACTGATCACAGATCACCATAACAGACATGTTAATAATAAAGTTTGAAATATTATGAGAATTACCAAAATGTGAAACAGACATGGCACAAGTAAATTATGTTGGAAAAATGGTGCCAATGAACTTGCTCAAGGCAGGATTGCCTCACATCTTCCATGTGTAAAAAGTGAAGTGCAATAAAATGAGGCATGTGTATATAAATAGTGTTGCTTTACTTGGACTTGATTTGCTTAGCAAATCAATGCATAGATACATTTGTCCACAGATAATAGGGCTTAAGAAAAGAACTTTGACATTGGATATTTAATATTTTCACTCTTCATTTCAATGAAGCCATCTGTTTTGATAGTCCAGTAAATTAGATAATAACGTCTTATGATAATGAAGGTTTCCCAATGGAAATTGTTCGACCCATTGGTTGAGATTTCTGGGTTGCTCCTGGTGCTGTAGTTGACTGGTTCAGGTTGAATACTCAAGCATTCTGATAAGAGAGAATGACCTTTGCTTTAATTATTTAGAAAATGGAAGTGTTCATTCTTTGGGAGCCAGTGTGTAGAACAGCTCCCATGTGGGAACAGTATTTTGAGAGGTACTGAGTATAGTGGTTGCAAGCAAAGGATTTGGAGTAATAGCCTTTAATTCATTTCTGCCAATTAATAACTGTATGCTCTCATTTAAGGTACTTATCTCCTCTGTTCTTTAGTTTCCTCATCTGAGATAATGCCTACCTGGTAAAGTTATTCTGAAAGCTACCTTATGTAAGGATTTTAGCACAGTGCCCAGCGCTTAGCACTGAGGAAATGTTAGTTAAATGTTTGTTATTATTGACCTGGTTTCAGGTACTGATTCTAAAACCAGAAATATGTAATTTCTTAACATCTCTTGGCTGTTGTACTATGAAGACTGTGTGGAAATCATAGACACTTTTGTCAGAGAAATAGAAGAAGGAGAAAATTACAACAACTTTATTGTTGCAGTCAATAGGTAAGAGCCGAAGGAAAAGTTTATTGGTATTCTCCTTGTTCATCATGTTTTCAAGATGTGACGGTCTCTTTACATTACTTTATAGCAAATAGATGGGGAAACAATGGAAACAGGCTCAGACTATTTTTGGGGGCTCCAAAATCACAGCAGATGGTGATTGCAGCCATGAAATTAGAAGACACTTGCTTCTTGGAAGAAAAGTTATGACCAACCTAGACAGAATATTAAAAAGTAGAGACATTACTTTGCCAAAAAGGTCCATCTAGTCAAAGCTATGGTTTTTCCAGTAGTCATGTATGGATGTGAGAGTTGGACTATAAAGAAAGCTGAGTGCCGAAGAATTGATGCTTTTGAACTGTGGTGTTGGAGAAGACTCTTGAGAGTCCCTTGGACTGCAAGGAGATCCAACCAGTCCATCCTAAAGGAGATCAGTCCTGAATATTCATTGGAAGGACTGATTCTGAAGCTGAAACTCCAGTACTTTGGCCACCTGATGCGAAGAACTGACTCATTTGAAAAGACCCTGATGCTGGGAAAGATTGAAGGCAGGAGGAGAAGGGGACGACAGAGGATGAGATGGTTGGATGGTTGGATGGACACGAGTTTGAGTAAGCTCCGGGATTTGGTGATGGACAGGGAGGCCTGGTGTGCTGCAGCCAATGGGGTTGTAAAGAGTCGGACACAACTGAGCAACCGAACTGAATGGTCTCTTAACTATATAGCTTAAATGATTTTAAAAAAGGAATTGTACAGCTTTCTAGGTTTTAAAAACAAAACATCATCATTATCACAAAAAGTTAAAAGTTATTCGTGTCAAAGCAGTAGCATCTATAATTTTTATCAAAGACTTTTGCTAGCTTCATGGTTCAGCACCTTGTAGAAGGATAATCTTCGTAGCTATACTGTAAGCTCCATGTACTTTTAGGATTTAAACACTGATCAGTAAAAAATATATTTTAAGTGAAAGAGTGTAACCCTGATTTTGTGTTTCTAATGTTAAAATGCATTTGTTTGAATTAGAAATTCTGTATTAGTAATTGAGAATATCACTTGTATGTGTGTGTCCGTGTGTGTGTATGTACTGAATCTTGAGAGTTCCAATTAGACTGCTGTCATGGAGGAATAACTTAAGAGCCTGAGATGTTGATGTGAGGTGAGAAGGAAAGATGCCATAAAAAAGAGCAAAAAAGGATCAGATCAGGATGTATAGTATAGTTTTCTAAGGAAGTTAGAACTGGCGATCTATACACAGCCTTTCCTATTTCCTCTCATTGTTTTTCTTGCAAAACTGAAGTTTAACAGTGAAAGTTAAAAGTTAAACTCTGAAAACAGAAATTACGGATCAGATTTTTAAAATGGATGGCTGTGCGGTTAGCATGATTAGTTGAAAGGTACATGTTAGATCCTCCTGTGGATTGTATGGGGCAGTGTACCCCTTAGGAGAGCATTTCCCTTAGAAGTGTTTTCATCCTATTAGGGTGTGCTTTGGGGATAATGCCATATATTCAGTCTTTGTATCCATAAATAGTAAACTTATTTTTATGACGAAAAACAGTCTTTTCTGTAATACTGTATATTATTGGGCATTGACCTCTCTTGCAGCAGAGTGAGCAGTTTTTACCTCTTGTGTCTGTGTAGCTCTTCTTTGCTAAGAGTCCTCCCTGCAAATCGAGATACAGGATAGTATACATTGTCTCCTGAGTTCTGGGAACACCCCTCCCCACCTTTCTTCTCTGATACAGAATACATGTTTTAAATTTATTAATATAATCTTAGACAGTTTCTTTCAACATTACCAGAAGTTGATGACATATCTAAATGGGATAAAACAGAGTAATATAATATTTATATACAAAGGTATTCTCCAGATCTCCTCCACTTCTTTTCTCAGTCAACAGTTTCCATGTTTGCACACATGTTGTGTATGTGTGTATATATATATATAATTTAATATATATTGATATATCACATTGAATATGTCATATTTATATAATTGATATATGTATTAGATATATTTATTTCATAGCTTCATTTCCATGTCAAAATACCCACTTGAAGAGGGTTGCTTGTGATCATCCAGAGAATAGTCCATCTGGATAAGGAAGGTGATGGATTTACGAAATGAATAAACTCAGGTCTAAAACTTTTTCAGGAAAGCACAAAGAAACAGTAAATCTTTGGTTTTCTTTTAAAGGAATTAATATTTTCTTTGCTCCTCCTGTGTAAAGGCTGAAAATGTAGCTTAATAGTGTCAAAGAAAGAGAGAGTTGAAACCAAGCATATAAATCTGTTTTTGGAAGATACCTTATTTTACTAATCATTATATTTTACTCAGTTAAAGAAATGCAAAAAAGCAAAATGGCTGTCTGAGGAGGCCTTACAAATATCTGTGAAAAGAAGAGAAGCGAAAAGCAAAGGAGAAAAGGAAAGATAAATCCATTTGAATGCAGAGTTCCAAAGAATAGGAAGGAGAGATAAGAAAGCCTTCCTCAGTGATCAGTGCGAAGAAATAAAGAAAAACAATAGAATGAGAAAGACTAGAGATGTCTTCAAGAAAATTAGAGATACCAAGGGAACATTTCATGCAAAGATGGGCACAGTCAAGGACAGAAATGGTATGAACCTAACAGAAGCAAATGGTATTAAGAAGAGGTGGCAAGAATACACAGAAGAACTGTACAAACAAGAGCTTCATTACATATATAACCACAGTGGTATGATCACTCACCTAGAGCCAGACATCCTGGAATGCAAAGTCAAGTGGGCCTTAGGAAGCATCACTATGAACAACGCTAGTGGAGGTGATGGAATTCCAGTTGAACTATTTCAAATCCTAAAAGAGGATGCTGTGGAAGTGCTGCAATCAATATGCCAGAAAATTTGAAAAACTCAGCAGTGGCCACAGGACTCGAAAAGGTCAGTTTTTCATTCCAATCCCAAACAAAGGCAATGCCAAAGAATGTTCACACTACTGCACAATTGCACTCATTTCACAAGCTAGTAAAGTAATGTTCACAATTCTTCAAGCAAGGCTTCAATAGTACGTGAACCGTGAACTTCCGGATGTTCAAACTGGACTTAGAAAAGGCAGAGGAACCAGAGATCAAATTGCCAACATCCATTGGATCATTGAAAGAGCAAGAGAATTCCAGAAAAACATCTATTTCTGCTTTATTGACTACACCAAAGCCTTTGACTGTGTGGGTCACAACAAACTGTGGAAAATTCTTAAAGAGATGGAATACCAGGCCACCTGACCTACCTCCTGAGAAATCTGTTTGCAGGTCAGGAGGCAACAGTTAGAACTGGACATGGAACAACAGACTGGTTCAAATTGGGAAAGGAGTACGTCAATGCTGTATATTGTCACACTGCTTATTTAACTTCTATGCAGAGTACATCATGCAAAATGCTGGGCTGGATGAAGCACAAGCTAGAATCAAGATTGCTGGGAGATGTATCGATAATCTCAGATACACAGATGACACCACCCTAATGGCAGAAAGTGAAGAACTAAAGAGCCTCTTGATGAAAATGAAAGAAAGTAGGCTTACAACTCAACATTCAGAAAACTAAGATCATGGCATCTGGTCCCACTTCATGGCAAATAGATGGGGAAACAGTGAGCGACTTTATTTTGGGGGGCTCCAAAATCACTGCAGATAGTGACTGCAGCCATGATATTAAAAGACGCTTGCTCCTTGGAAGAAAAGCTATGACCAACCTAGACAGAGACGTTAAAAAGCAGAGACATTACTTTGCGAATAAAGGTCTCTGTATTAAATGTTGTGATTTTTCCAGTAATCATGTATGCATGTGAGAGTTGGATTTTAAAGAGAGCTGAGTGCCGAAGAAGTGATGCTTTTGAACTGTGGAGTTGGAGAACACTCTTGAGAGTCCCTTGGACTTCAAGGAGATCCAACCAGTCCATCCTAAAGGAAATCAGTCCTGAATGTTCATTGGAAGGACTGATGTTGAAGCTGAAACTCCAGTACTTTGGCCACCTGATGCAAAGAGCTGACTTATTTGAAAAGACCCTGATGCTGGGAAGGATTGAAGGGGACGACAGAGGATGGTTGGATGGCATCACCGACTCAATGGACATGAGTTTGAGTGAACTCCAGGAGTTAGTGATGGACAGGGAGGCTTAGTGTGCCGCTGTCCATGGGGTTGTAAAGAGTAGGACTCGACTGACTGAACTGAACTCGATCAGTTATATGTAACACATCCCCTCCCTCTTCAGCCTCCCCGCACAATCCCACCCCTCTAGGTCATCACAGAGCACTAAGCTGGGTGCCCTGTTACACAGAAGCTGCTTCCCAGCAGCTGTGGGTTTTACACGATAGTGCATACATGTCAGTGCTACTCTGTCAGTTTGTGCTACCCTCCCTCCCTGCTCCCCACCTGCCCCCCTGCCCCCCATCTCGAAGATACTTTAAATGAGAACAGTCTTTGGAAACAGCTGGTATTTAGTTGACTAAGCTTATCTGCTTGGTCTTTCAGCTGGTACTGTCTTGTCTTCAGCCTCTGTGATTTTTATAGCTTCCCTGTGGGAAACCACAGATTCCCAATCATCACAGCATTGCAGAGCCCTTCAAAGAGCTGTGTGTGACTTCAGAAGATTATGTGTTAGTCTTCTTTTAGAAATTCTGAATGGCTTTTATTTTTGTGAAATTTGTGGTTTTGTGAATTTTGGGAAGAAAGAGATTCTGAGGAAAGAAGTAAGATAGCTTTTCTTATATAAGCATTTATTGTCCAGATATACCAGTAATAAAATGGTAGCTCTTTCACTGAGGTTAACATACTCATGTTTCATTTAATGAGGATGCATAAATCTGTTAATCCAAGTAAAATTGTTTTAGATTTTTCAATTCGACTATTTTGTTATTTTCATCCTTAGGTCAGATTCAGTGATGTTATAGTTTTATTGCAAACATTCCTTAAAGGGTGTTGATATTACATTTCTTTCTCCCTCATTACATTGATTACAGTTTCTTAGAACTACAGAATGGATTTTTAAAAATTGATGCATAGGCATCAGTGTTTTTTAATGAATATGTTTGTTTTAAAAGTTAATCATATCTGTAAGGATATATTTTAATATCATCATGTGGTGATCAACAGGTGACTTCCACCATCTCTTATAGCTCACTTTCTCTCTCATATGTGTGTGTGTGTATGTGTATATACATGGATACATACACAGGTAATGTATTTTGACAGAGGAAATAATTGGCAAAGAGTTACACTTTATCCTGTGTGTAGAAATCACATTTCTTGTTCATGTCACATATGCTCTAAGCAGAGATAACAGTTTTCAACCTATTTTCATTTGAGCTTCCAAATATGAACAGTTCCTACACATTATTGTCACTACTGTAGAGAGCAAGATGAGTACAGTTTTTCAAAAGTCTTTGTGGAAATCATGACCATTCTAATTCCACTTACAAAAATAGGACTGAAATGTTAGAGGATTAATACTAATGCAGATAAATACTTGAATTTGAAAGACTCACAATCATCCACAAGGCAGCAATTGTCTTTAAAGTCATGTAAACTCTAAAATTTCATACTTATATCGAAATATTGGAAAAAACATTTACATAATTTCAGCTTTCATTTCCATTATATATTTCATGTGTTTTTTATTTGAACCAAATGCTCCTGTTTTATAGGCACATATGTATACATTTATCAGTAGACACCACCTTCCGTCCCCAGTAATTAATTGCTTTGTAATCATTTTAGGTTCTCTCTATCTTCACAGGGTGAGCTTTATAAAATGTTTATTCTTTTACTTGGTTGTGAAACCTCAAAGTGTCCTTCCTTCTCAGATGGCTCTTACTATCTCCTTACAGAAATTAGATTGCCAAATAAAAACTTTTTAGACAAATGTTATAGACTATCTTGATGTATCAAGGATGAAAGTGCTTTTCCTTTCTGTTTTGAAAAACAGTGCTCAATAACTTATAAGACTTAATAAAAAGTACTAATCTAGTAAAGATGTGAGTATTGATTTTATTCTTCTTTCCTTGATGAATGGTATCATGGGCAGCTAAGAAAATACATTTTTCTTAGATGAGACTAATGGCTGGTGAAGGATGAAATTACTGTATTTCCATGAATTTTATCCTAAAATACAGGTTGGCTATAATTTTCTGTTCCATGAACAGACTCTTAAAGAAGGAACCTTATTCGTTTTGTTATAAGTCAACATATGTGAAATTTTACTGTTTTGGTCTTTTATGGACCCAGCATAGCATATTAGATGCATTTTGTTCATTCCATTTGCAATTTCTGCTGTTAGAAATTAACTTGTTTTGTGGTAATTATTATTTTTTTAATTGAAGTATATTTGATTTACAGTGTTATCTTAGTTTCACGTGTACAGCAAAGTGATTCAGTTATAAGTCCATACCTCTATATATCTATTCTTTTTTAAAGAGTCTTTTCCCTTATGAAGTGAAGTGAAGTGAAGTCGCTGAGTCATGTCCGACTCTTTGCGACCCCATGGACACCAGGCTCCCCTGTCCGTGGGATTTTCTAGGCAAGAGTACTGGAGTGGGTTGCCATTTCCTTCTCTAGGGAATCTTCCCGACCCAGGGATTGAACCCAGGTGTCCTGCATTGTAGACAGATGCTTTACCATCTGAGCCACCAGGGAAGCCCTTCTCCCTTATAGATTATTACAAAACATTGAATATAGTTCTCTGTGCCATATAGTAGGTCTTTATTGGTTATCTGTTTTATAGATCGTGGTATGTATATGTTAATCCTAAACTCCTCATTTATCCCTTCCCTGCCAATCCACCTTTGGTAATCATTAATTTTGTTTTCTATGTCTGTGGTTCTATTTCTGTTTTGTATATAAGTTCGCTTGTGTAATTTTATGTTTTTTTTTTAGATTCCACATATAAATGCTATCATCTGGTAATTGTCTTTCTCTGTCTGGCTTACTTCACTTAGTATGATTATCTCTAGGTCCTTTTAAGTTGCTGCAAAAGGTATTACTTTACTCTTTGATCCCTGAGTAATACTCCATTGTGTGTGTGTATAGCATACCTTCTTTCTCCATTGATCTGTTGATGGACATTTAGTTTGCTTTCACATCTTGGCTGTTGTAAATAGTGCTGCAGTGAAATTGGGGGGCATATACCTTTTTGAATTATGGTTTTCTCCAGATATATGCCCAGGAGTGGGATTGCAGGATCATATGGCAGGTCTATTTTTAGTTTTTTAAGGAACCTCCTTAATGTTCTCCGTGGCTGTACCAATTTACGTTACCAGTGTAGGAGTGTTCCTTTGGCAATTAATTTTGTCTCTGCTTCTGTCTTTAAAGTCTTTATGCTGTCTTCTGGAATAGTTTTCTCTGATTCCTGTGGCTTACTATCATAAAGGATTGTTTTTGAAAGCATTATAATTTTAGAAGTGAATGCACAATAGCCCTCAAATTCTTTGAAACAAATTCATTCTGAGATTATTAATAGAATATATTCATGAAACAATGCAATGTAGAAGCTAAAAAACAAAAAACACCTGTTTCCTCTGAGTGTTATCAGGAGAACAGAGCATGCTTGTAGCCAGAGAAGCAAGAGAAAGAAAATGGAATGACTTGTTTGTTATCACATACATCATCATTATCTTCGTACTTTTCCTCACAGAAACAGAGCCAGTGATGGCTGTCAACTTCATCACCCTGCTTTTAAAAAAAAATTATTTTTGGCTGCACTGGGTTTTGTTGCTGAGGGCTTTCTCTAGTTGCTGTGAGAGAGGGCTACTCTGTAGTTGTGATGCATGGGCTCCTCGTTGCGGTGGCTTTCTTGTTTCAGAGCACAGGCTCTCAATCCTGGGTTCAGTCATCATGGTGCACAGGCCTGGCCCCCTCAGGGCCATGTGGGATCTTCCTGGACTGGGGATCAAACCTGTGTCCCCTGCATTGCAAGGTGTATTCCTAACCACCGGACCACCAGGGAAGCCCACAAGGAGCCCTTTGAAGGGGATTCAGGATATTAATTGACAATACAGTTGTTCTGCTTCTACTTTAGGAGAGGTTTTACCATATTGAGTTTGGAGGAAAATGTAATTGCCTAAGAGTTTCAGGGAAGCAGTAGAGTCATTCTTTAAGGTGAAAACTGGTTTATCTTTTACTTTTTTAGAAGTACATTTGATTTACCATGTTATGTTGATTTCCTCTGTATAGCAATGTGATTCAGTTATATATATATCTCTATATTTTTTAATATTCTTTTTCCATTATGGTTTATCACAGTAGATTGACTATAGTTCTCTGTGTTTTCTTTAGACTTTGTTGTTTATCCATTCTATATATAATAGTTTGTATCTACTATCCCATTTTCCCAATCTATCCATCCCCTCCCTACCCTACCCCTTGGCAACCATAGGTCTTTTCTCTGTGTCTGTGAGTGTGAAACTGATTTGTTTTAATTATCAAATGCATACATACATTTGGTTTCCTTTGCTCTTCTTTTTTATTGTCTATTTTGCCACATCTTGTGGGGGTCCAGCCCCGGTGGATCCAGGGAATTTGAAGTGGGGACGGCTTCAGCGAGGATCAGGAAACAATTGCTTAATTAAACGTTAATTAAGGATATAAGGAGTGGTTAAATAATAACTCAGTGAGGAAATTCAGTGGAGAAAGAGGCTGAAATAAGGATAGCTCAGTGAGGAAATTCAGTGGAGAAAAGAGGCTGAATAATTCAGCCAGAAGGTGAGAGAAAGAACGACATGGGAACACCAAGTTTTGGTGAATAAGGCCGGCACTTTATTTTCCAAAGTAGTTTTTATACCTTAAGTTATGCATAGAGGATAATGGGGGAAAGGGTAGAGTCGTGCAGTAAGCCAGGCTTTCTTCCTGCAAACTTATCATATGCAAAAGTTTAGGTGATTTGCATCCACTTCTGGCCTGGGGTTTCCTGGTAGCTCAGATGGTAAAGCATCTGCCTACAGTGCGGGAGGCCTAGGTTCAATCCCTGGATTGGGAAGATCCTCTGGAGAAGGAAATGGCAATGCACTCCAGTACTCTTGCCTGGAGAATCCCATGGATGGAGGAGCATTGTAGGCTACAGTCCATGGGGCCGCAGAGTCGGACGTGACCGAGTGACTTCATTTTCACTTTGACTTTCTGGCCTGGGTGCCTGTTAACATTTTAAGACCCTTTCTTCACAGAAAACTTATTTTTCTCTAAAGGTGATTAGTCAGGCGCCACCCTCCAAAAGCATTAGATAAAGTTGTATTCCTATAGGGCAAAGGTGTGGTGGGCTATAATAAGAAAAAGAATTAACTCAAGGGTCCAAGGTTACAAACATTAAAGCTACTACTTACATTCCTGAATATAATCAATACACTGCCAGGGACACAGTAGGTAAGGGCTGTGGAAACTTAGCAGCAAACATTGGCCCAACAAGTGAAAAACCCTACACCAATACAATTTCTAATCAATCTTTTAACTGCTCAAAGGAATCTGTATTTAGACAGTTTAGAACATCTCATGCCTCTCACAGTTGGGAGGCTCTGAACAATCACATGTGGCTGGAAAAACCTATTCAGGCAGGCTAGAGGACTTCCAAAGGAGTTTGTAGGTTGAAACACAGTCACACCCAGGAATTATTAACTGGAGCTGTAAGTTAACTCTTTTTTTCAGAGAGAGGTAGTGGGGGACAGCCCCCCGTAAAGTTAGAGGTGTAGGTGAGAGCACGAAGCAGAAAGTAGGCAGACTCTGGTTTTGGGGGTAGATTCTTGAGAATTTCCAGGAGGACTCCTGATGCTCGATCCTGCCTTTGTGTATGCCCAGCCTCCTTCCTCATGACCTTTGCCATGGGCGGAGCTCCTCATGCTGGCTCCCGGCAGTCTGTGTTTCTGTTTCAGTCCTCAGAATATTTTTTCCCCTCTCTGTAATTATTCCCAAACCTAGTAGCCACTAACACTTGTCATTTAAGTGGTTATGTTCTGAATCTGTCATTTTTGAGATTGCATCCAAGTGCTGCATTTTGGACTCTTTTGTTGACCATGACGGCCACTCCATTTCTTCTGAGGGATTCCTGCCTGCAGTAGTAGATATAATGGTCATCTGAGTTAAATTCACCCATTCCATTTCATTTGAGTTCGCTGATTCCTAGAATGTTGACATTCACTCTGGTCATCTCTTGTTTGACCACTTCCAATTTGCCTTGATTCATGGACCTGACATTCCAGGTTCCTATGCAATATTGCTCTTTACAGCATCGGACCGTGCTTCTATCTCCAGACACATCCACAGCTGGGTATTCTTTTTGCTTTGGCTCCGTCCCTTCATTCTTTCTGGAGTTATTTCTCCACTGATCTCCAGTAGCATATTGGGCCCCTACTGCCTGGGGAGTTTCTGTTTCAGTATCCTATCATTTTGCCTCTTCATACTGTTCATGGGGTTCTCAAGGCAAGAATACTGAAGTGGTTTGCCATTCCCTTCTCCAGCGGACCACATCCTGTCAGATCTCTCCACCATGACCCGCCCATCCTGGGTTGCCCCACAGGCATGGCTTAGTTTCATTGAGTTAGACAAGGCTGTGGTCCTAGTGTGATTAGATTGACTAGTTTTCTGTGAGTATGGTTTCAGTGTGTTTGCCCTCTGATGCCCTCTTGCAAGACCTACCGTCTTACTGGGGTTTCTCTTAGCTTGGGCATGGGGTATCTCTTCATGGCTGCTCAAGCAAAGCACAGCTATCGCACCTTACCTTGGACGAGGGGTCTCTCCTCACCACCGCCCTTCCTGACCTTCAACATGGGATAGCTCCTCTAGGCCCTCCTGCTCCTGCGCAGCATTTCCAAGGCAAACCATTCAATGTCACAGTAATCCAAGTCTATGCCCCAACCAGTAACGCTGAAGAAGCGGAAGTTGAACAGTTCTATGAAGACCTACAAGACCTTTTAGAACTAACACCCAAAAAAGATGTCCTTTTCATTATAGGGGACTGGAATGCAAAAGTAGGAAGTCAAGAAACACCTGGAGTAACAGGCAACTTTGGCCTTGGAATACAGAATGAAGCAGGGCAAAGGTTAGCAGAGTTTTGCCAAGAGACTGCACTAGTCATAGCAAACACCCTCTTCCAACAACACAAGAGAAGACTCTATACATGGACATCACCAGATGGTCAATACCAGAATCAGATCAATTATATTCTTTGCAGCCAAAGATGAAGAAGCTCTGTACAGTCAGCAAAAATAAGACCAGGAGCTGACTGTGGCTCAGACCATGAACTCCTTATTGCCAAATTCAGACTGAAATTGAAGAAAGTAGGGAAAACCATGAGACTATTCAGATATGACCTAAATCAAATCCCTTATGATTATACAGAGGAAGTGAGAAATAGATTTAAGGGCCTAGATCTGATAGATAGAGTGCCTGATGAACTATGGAATGAGGTTCGTGACATTGTACAAGAGACAGGGATCAAGACCATCCCCATGGAAAAGAAATGCAGAAAAGCAAAATGGCTGTCTGGGGAGGCCTTACAAATAGCTATGAAAAGAAGACAAGCGAAAAGCAAAGGAGAAAAGGAAAGATATAAGCATCTGAATGCAGAGTTCCAGAGAATAGCAAGAAGAGATAAGAACGCCTTCTTCAGCGATCAATGCAAAGAAACAGAGGAAAACAACAGAATGGGAAAGACTAGGGATCTCTTCAAGAAAATCAGAGATACCAGAGGAACATTTCATGCAAAGATGGGCTTGATAAAGGACAGAAATGGTATGGACCTAACAGAAGCAGAAGATATTAAGAAGAGGTGGCAAGAATACACAGAAGAACTGTACAAGAAAGAGGTTCAGAACCCAGATAATCACGATGGTGTGATCACTGACCTAGAGCCAGACATCCTGGAATGTGAAGTCAAGTGGGCCTTAGAAAGCATCACTAGGAACAAAGCTAGTGGAAGTGATGGAATTCCAGTTGAGCTATTCCAAATCCTGAAAGATGATGCTGTGAAAGTGCTGCACTCAATATGCCAGCAAATTTGGAAAACTCAGCAGTGGCCACAGGACTGGAAAAGGTCAGTTTTCATCCCAATCCCAAAGAAAGGCAATGCCAAAGAATGCTCAAACTACCGCACAATTGCACTCATCTCACATGCTAGTAAAGTAATGCTCAAAATTCTCCAAGCCAGGCTTCAGCAATATGTGAACCATGAACTTCCTGATGTTCAAGCTGGATTTAGAAAAGGCAGAGGAACCAGAGATCAAATTGCCAACATCCGCTGGATCATGGAAAAAGCAAGAGAATTCCAGAAAAACATCTATTTCTGCTTTATTGACTATGCCAAAGCCTTTGACTGTGTGGATCACATTAAACTGTGGAAAATTCTGAAAGAGATGGGGATACCAGACCACCTGATCTGCCTCTTAAGAAATTTGTATGCAGGTCAGGAAGCAAAAGTTAGAACTGGACATGGAACAACAGACTGGTTCCAAATAGGAAAAGGAGTACGTCAAGGCTGTATATTGTCACCCTGTTTATTTAACTTATATGCAGAGTACATCATGAGAAACGCTGGACTGGAAGAAACACAAGTTGGAGTCAAGATTGCCGGGAGAAATATCAGTAACCTCAGATATGCAGATGACACCACCCTTATGGCAGAAAGTGAAGAGGGGCTAAAAAGCCTCTTGATGAAAGTGAAAGTGGAGAGTGAAAAGGTTGGCTTAAAGCTCAACATTCAGAAAACAAAGATCATGGCATCCAGTCCCATCACTTCATGGGAAATAGATGGGGAAACAGTGGAAACAGTGGCTGACTTTATTTTAGGAGGCTCCAAAATCACTGCAGATGGTGACTGTTGGAAGGAAAGTTATGACCAACCTAGATAGCATATTCAAAAGCAGAGACATTACTTTGCCAACAAAGGTTCGCCTAGTCAAGGCTATGGTTTTTCCTGTGGTCATGTATGGATGTGAGAGTTGAACTGTAAAGAAGGCTGAATGCCGAAGAATTGATGCTTTTGAACTGTGGTGTTGGAGAAGACTCTTGAGAGTCCCTTGGACTGCAAGGAGATGCAACCAGTCCATTCTGAAGGAGATCAGCCCTGGGATTTCTTTGGAAAGAATGATGCTAAAGCTGAAACTCCAGTATTTTGGCCACCTCATGCGAAGAGTTAACTCATTGGAGAAGACTCTGATGCTGGGAGGGATCGAGGGCAAGAGGAATAGGGGACGACAGAGGATGAGATGGCTGGATGGCATCACTGACTTGATGGATGTGATTCTCATTGAACTCCGGGAATTGGTGATGTACAGGGAAGCCTGGCGTGCTGCGATTCATGGGGTCACAAAGAGTCGGACACGACTGAGCAACTATCTGATCTGATCTGTTCTGAATCTTATGGCTACTACTGTTACATGTGAGGCGCCCACTAGTGTTTTATAGCATGTCACGAACAAAGCTAGTGGAGGTGATGGAATTCCAGCTGAGCTGTTTCCAGTCCTGAAAGATAATTTTGTTGAAATGCTGAACTCAGTATGCCAGAAAATTTGGAAAACTCAGCAGTGGCCATAGGACAGGGAAAATGTCCGTTTTCATTCCAGTCCCAAAGAAGGGCAATGCCAAAGAATGTCCAAACTACCTCACAATTGTACTCATTTCACGTGCTAACAAAGTAGTGCTCAAAATTCTGCAATCTAGGCTTCAACAGTTCAAGCTTCAATGTTCAAGCTGGATTTAGAAAAGGCAGAGGAACCAGAGATCAAATTGCCAACATCCGCTAGATCATTGAAAAAGCCAGAGAATTCCAGAAAAACATTTACTTCTGCTTCATTGTCTACGCTAAAGCCTTTAACTGTGTGGATCACAACAAACTGTGGGAAATTCTTAGAGATGAGAATACCAGACCACCTTACCTGCTTCCTGAGAAACCTATATGGAGGTCAAGAAACAGCTGTTAGAACTGGACATAGAATGATGGACTGGTTCCAAACTGGGAAAGGAGTATGTCAAGGCTGTATATTGTCACCCTGCTTATTTAACTTATATGCACACTACATCATGAGAAATGCTGGGCTAGAAGAAGCTCAAGCTGGAATCAAGATTGCCAGGAGAAATATCAGTAACCTCAGATATGCAGATGACACCACCCTTATGGTAGAAAGTGAAGAGGAACTAAAAAGCCTCTTGATGAAAGTGAAAGAGGAGAGTGAAAAAGTTGGCTTAAAGCTCAACATTCAGAAAACGAAGATCATGGCAATCTGGTCCCATCACTTCATGGGAAATAGATGGGAAAACAGTGGAAATACTGTCAGACTTTATTTTTTTGGGCTCCAAAATCACTGCAGATGGTGATTGCAGCCATGAAATTAAAAGATGCTTACTCCTTGGAAGGAAAGTTATGACCAACCTATGCTATGCTGTGCTATGCTAAGTCACTTCAGTTGTGTCCGACTCTGTGTGACCCCATAGATGGCAGCCCACCAGGCTTCCCCATCCTTGGGATTCTCCAGGTAAGAACACTCTAGTGGGTTGCCATTTCCTTCTCCAATGCATGAAAGTGAAAAGAGAAAGTGAAGTCGCTCAGTCATGTCCGACTTTTAGCGACCCCATGGACTGCAGCCCACCAGGCTCCTCCGTCCATGGGATTTTCCAGGCAAGAGTACAACCTAGAAAGCACATTAAAAAGCAGAGGCATTACTTTGCCAACAAAGATCTGTCTAGTCAAGGCTATGGTTTTTCCAGTGGTCATGTATGGATGTGAGTGTTGGACTGTGAAGAAAGCTGAGCACTGAAGAATTGATGCTTTTGAACTGTGGTGTTGGAGAGGACTCTTGAAAGTCCCTTGGACTGCAAGGAGATCCAACCAGTCCATTCTGAAGGAGATCAGTCCTGGGTGTTCATTGGAAGGACTGATGCTGAAGCTGAAACTCCAGTACTTTGGCTACTTCATGTGAAGAGTTGAGTCATTGGAAAAGACTCTGATGCTGGGAGGGATTGGGGGCAGGAGGAGAAGGGGACGACAGGGATGAGATAGCTGGATGTCATCATCGACTCGATGGACATGAGTTTGGGTAGACTCTAGGAATTGATGAACAGGGAGCCCTGGTGTGCTGTACATTCATGGGATCGCAAAGAGTTGGACACGGCTGAGTGACTAAACTGAAGTGAGCGGGGTGTGTGAACTGTTTATTTGTATTTTTTCCAAGCTTCTCAGGAGCTTGTAATGTGTATCAGATCTGAGCGGGTAATATGTATCAGATTTGAGATGATAATATTTATCAGATCTGAGAGGGTAATATGTATAAGCACTGAGATGGTATTATGTATTAAATCTAAGAGAGTAATATGTATCAGATCTGAGAGGGTAATATTATCAGCTCTGAGAGGTAATAGTATCAGATCCGAGAGGGTAATATATATCAGATCTGAGAGGCACTGCTGTAAACACTCAGAATCATTTGCATTTGTGCCTGAATTTTCATTTTATTTTTATTGGTCTCTTCATCCCATAGTTGTTTCTTATTCATATAGCTTTGCTCATTATTAGGCTTCCAAATGTAATTTGATTTTCTTTTTACTTTGGGAGAGATGCTCTATTTCCTTCATTCAGTTGAGTTTCAGCCTAGCAGTATAAATTGAATTCCCATTTTTATGGTTACTTTTCAATGGAAATAAAGTTACCTTATATTAATTGTAATATCACTCTTTTTAATTTGTAGCTTTAAGAGTTACTAACTAGTTGCATTAAAATAAAACTTTACTATTTTGTGGTTTATGTAAAAATTGATTTTTTTTCTTCCTAAAATATTTTATTAAAAATTTTCTTCCATTTTTATTGAGATGTAATTAACTTTAAACACTGTTTAAGCTTAAGGTATTCAGCATAATGATTTGATTTACATACATCATGAAATGCTTACCATAATACATTTGGTGAACATCCATTACATCATGCAGATATAAAATTAGAGATATACAAAAAAATATTTTCTCCTCATAGTGAGAATTCTTAAGATTTACTCTTTAGATGTGATGGCAGTGTTAGTTATATTTTTCATGTTTTACATTACATCAGATCAGATCTCAGTCCTCCCCCCTCCTCCCGCTCCGGGTCCTCTGCTTGTCTCTCCCTCTCTCCTCTCTCCCCTCTCCTCCCCTCTCCCCCTCTCTCTTTCTCTCCGTGCCTGTTCTCTCCCTGTTTTCTCCGGTCGGCTCTCTCCTCCTCTCCCCTCCTCGGTTGGCGCGGGTGTTGTCTCTGCGCTCTGGGGCCCCGGTGCGTCTGCGCAGTCACCTCTCGGGGCCTGTTCTCCTCTCCTCAGTGTGGGACAGTGCCATGATCTTGTCTGGTTGGCTGCACCTTTTCCTCTCC
Organism: Tragelaphus eurycerus; assembly: GCA_935064755.1. Taxonomy (NCBI): domain Eukaryota; kingdom Metazoa; phylum Chordata; class Mammalia; order Artiodactyla; family Bovidae; genus Tragelaphus; species Tragelaphus eurycerus. Next base: position 11,597,936 of record CAKXYN010000015.1, on the reverse strand, counting down.
ACTTCTGGGCCTCTTCCTTCTCTGCCTTTCTGAGGTTTTGTTCTCCCCTCTTGATTAATTACATAGTACTTACTTATCTTATAACTGGAAGCTTGTACTTTTTAATTACCTTCACCTAATTCTGCTTGCCTAAACCTTGGCTCTGCTGCTGCTGCTGCTGCTAAGTCGCTTCAGTCGTGTCCGACTCTGTGCGACCCCACAGACAGAAGCCCACCAGGCTCCCCTGTCCCTGGGATTCTCCAGGCAAGAATACTGGAGTGGGTAACCTTGGCTCTGGTAACCACAAATCTGATCTCTTTTTTTCTTGAGTTTGTTTGTTTCTGAAGTGTAACTGAATTAAGTATGTTAATTCTTTTTGCACAGCATTGTCATTTAGTATTTCTATACATAAGCTGGAATCAAGATTGCTGGGAGAAATATCAATAACCTCAGATATGCAGATGATACCACCCTTATGGCAGAAAGTGAAGAGGAACTAAAAGCCTCTTGATGAAAGTGAAAGTGGAGAGTGAAAAGGTTGGCTTAAAGCTCAACATTCAGAAAACGAAGATCATGGCATCTGGTCCCATCACTACATGGGAAATAGATGGAGAAACAGTGGAAACAGTGTCAGACTTTATTTTTCTGGGCTCCAAAATCACTGCAGATGGTCACTGCAGCCATGAAATTAAAAGACGCTTACTCCTTGGAAGGAAAGGTTATGACCAACCTAGATAGCATATTCAAAAGCAGAGACATTGCTTTACCAACAAAGGTTCGCCTAGTCAAGGCTATGGTCTTTCCTGTGGTCATGTATGGATGTGAGAGCTGGACTGTGAAGAAGGCTGAGTGCAGAAGAATTGATGCTTTTGAACTGTGGTGTTGGAGAAGACTCTTGAGAGTCCCTTGGACTGCAAGGAGATCCAACCGGTCCATTCTGAAGGAGATCAGACCTGGGATTTCTTTGGAAGGAATGATGCTCAAGCTGAAACTCCAGTATTTTGGCCACCTCATGCGAAGAGTTGACTCATTGGAGAAGACTCTGATGCTGGGAGGGATTGAGGGCAGGAGGAGAAGGGGATGACAGAGGATGAGATGGCTGGATGGCATCACTGACTCGATGAATGTGAGTCTGGGTGACCTCCGAGAGCTGGTGATGGATAGGGAGGCCTGGCGTGCTGCAGTTCATGGGGTCGCAAAGAGTTGGACACGACTGAGCGACTGATCTGATCTGATCTGATCTGATCTGATACATTTCAAAATGATAACCACAGTAATTTTACATAAGATCAAAGATATTACATAATTTGATTTCTTTTTAATATGAATAACTTTGCAAAGCTGCCTAAATTCTACAGCAATTATTATGTAGCATTCATTAGTTTCAATTAACTCGTTAGCAGAGACACAGCAGTAGTGGTAATTCCTTGTACCAGATATTTGATACATGTGGACAAACAAATTAGGGTCTGAGATACATATATATAATTTTATATATATAAAAATACATGTCATGCATATGTCATATATACTATATATAATATATAGTACAATATCAGTTACATGTATATACAATTAGACCTTGTAGAAACATAAATGGTAATAATATGGAGATGATATATATGACTTTTCCATTTTTTTCATTCCTAACTTTTTAGAATGAAGGAAAGAGATCAGTATGTTGTAAATTGCTATTCTTTTTGGATTTTGAGATATTATATTCAACTCTGTATTAATGGGTTAAAGGGAAAACATAGGTATTTTATACTTTTATTCTCTCAATATATTACATTTCATTTAATGTGCCATTCTCAAACAGGTTCTAGGTATGTTTGGGTTTTTCTAGCCTAGATCAGATCAGTCGGCTCAGTTGTGTCCGACTCTGTGACCCCATGAATTGCAGCAGTCCAAGCCTCCCTGTCCATCATCAACTCCCAGAGCTCACTGAGACTCACGTCCATTGAGTCAGTGATGCCATCCAGCCATCTCATCCTCTGTCGTCCCCTTCTCCTCTTGTCCCCAATCCGTCCCAGCATCAGAGTCGTCTCCATTGAGTTAACTCTTCGCATGAGGTGGCCAAAGTACTGGAGTTTCACCTTTCATTCCTTCCAAAGAAATCCCAGGGCTGATCTCCTTCAGAATGGACAGGTTGGATCTCCTTGCAGTCCAAGGGACTCTCAAGAGTCTTCTTCAACACCACAGTTCAAAAGCATCAATTCTTCTGCACTCAGCCTTCTTCACAGTCCAGCTCTCACATCCATACATGACCACAGGAAAAACCATAGCCTTGACTAGGCGAACCTTTGTTGGCAAAGTAATGTCTCTGCTTTTGAATATGCTATCTAGGTTGGTCATAACTTTCCTTCCAAGGAGTAAGCGTCTTTTTTTAATTTCATGGCTGCAGTCACCATCTGCAGTGATTTTGGAACCCAGAAAAATAAAGTCAGCCACTGTTTCCACTGTTTCCCCATCTATTTCCCATAAAGTGATGGGACCGGATGCCATGATCTTTGTTTTCTGAATGTTGAGCTTTAAGCCAACCTTTTCACTCTCCACTTTCACTTTCATCAAGAGGCTTTTTAGTTCCTCTTCACTTTCTGCCATAAGGGTGGTGTCATCTGCATATCTGAGGTTATTGATATTTCTCCCAGCAATCTTGATTCCAACTTGTGTTTCTTCCAGTCCAGCGTTTCTCATGATGTACTCTGCATATAAGTTAAATAAACAGAGTGACAATATACAGCCTTGACGTACTCCTTTTCCTGTTTGGAATCAGTCTGTTGTTCCATGTCCAGTTCTAACTTTTGCTTCCTGACCTGCATACAAATTTCTCAAGAGGCAGATCTAGCCTAGAGGATTCTCATTTCTTGATAGTTAACTTTGCAACTTCCAAGGCCACCTATATGCCTTTGAGGTATAAATTAAAAACCTACAATATAACCTGTTTTCTGGACTCAGAAGTCCAATAGTAGTTCCTTGCAGCTACAATCTAATTATGTTCAGTTTCTCATAGGGAGATTGATATAGCCTATGACGTTTGGTCAGCACTTATTGCGTCTTGTTTGTTATTGGAAGTTGACTTTCGAAGAAATTGAAGAATGTCCTGGGAACTGGCATCAAGAATGTGTACATACGGTGGAGGCTGTTAAGTATTTCCTTTAACTAGCATTGACTAATTGACTATTTTAGCTGTTAAACTGTTAAAACTATGTGTAACCTATAGATCAGTATAATAGGACAGCAAGTTATAATGACATTGAGAAAAATACTACATTGAGAATTTAACTATTATTTACATATTTTAAGTACATTTAAGTATAAAATAAGCATGCAGGACATAGATATTCAAATTAACTATCAAATAAGAGAAATCTGTGTGATTTACTTTAGTACTTTGTTAGTAAATTGCGTGTAAAATCATACTAGCAGTAATTAGCAATACTGTTTAAAGACTTGTGTTATTAATATACAGTTTAAGAAAATTGAGATGTTTTGTCAATTTCAGTGTATTTATATGTCTTCTCTTCATTCTTTTTATTTTATTTTATTTTTTTTAACGTGGGCAAACTTTTTTATAAAAAGGTATTTATTTTTTGCTGTTCTGGGTCTTCATTGCTATTCTCTAGTCACGGAAAGCGGGGCTTGTTCTCTAGTTGCCAGGAGGGGGCTTCTCAGTGTGATGGCTTCTCTTGTTGGGGAGCATGGGCTCTAGGGCACTTGGACTTCAGCAGTTGCAGCACATGGGCTCAGTAACTGTTTCTTCCAGGCTCTAGAGCACAGGCTCAGTAGTTGCGGCATATGGGCCTATTTGCTCCGCAGCATGCGAGATCTTCCTGAACCAGGGATTGAACCCATTTCTCCTGCATTGGCAGGCAGATTCTTTACCACTGAGCCACCAGAGAAGCCCTCTTTGTTCTTTAAATATTAGGACCAGAATAATAAAAATTTTGAAAATTTGCCTTGCTTTGCTGTCATTTAGTTCATAATTTAAGAAATACAATAACTAGAGATTATAAGAATGAACTTGAATTGACTTAAAATACATTGCTGGTGATGCATATAGTGGTCTAATCTTTATGAAAGAAAAGTTACAAAAATGTCTGAAAAACTTTAAAAAGTTGGCATAACCCATGATCTGGCATTTTACTTCTAAGAATTTTATCTAAGGAAATAGTTAAGATTTTATTTTTAAAGATGTTCAGCTCATCTGTATTTATAACGGTAAAAAAAACAGAACCTGACAGCACTACTGTACGTAACAGTAGAGGATTTGTAACATAAATCGGGGTGCTGTTACGTAGGAGAATACAGTTGGCCCTCCCTATCTGTGGCTTCAGCATCCATGGATTCAACTAACTACGGATCAGAAATATTTGGAAAAAGAACGTAGAAATTTCCAAAAGCAAAACTTGAGTTTGCTGGGGCATTTACATTGTGTTAGGTATTATTAATAATCTAGACATATAACTTACATACATCCTCCTATATAGTTTAAATAATCTAGACATGGTTTAAACTATATAGGAGGATGTATGTAAGTTATATGTAAGTACGTTAAAAAAAAATACCCAATTTTTAAAAAGGGACTTGCACTTATGTGAATTTTGATACCTGTGGTGTTGGAGGTGGGGTGGGGCTCCTGGAACCCCATCTCTCAGTGGAGACTGAGAGATGACTGTACTGTGGAACTGTTGTAAAAGAAGCACCAGAGTGCATTTGTCAAGGTGAATGCAAGAAAACCACATTAAGTGGTTATATAGTTCTCTCCAGGTATTTACTGTTTTCCTCATGGTATTTTTTGGTCACTTTTCATCATTACTCCAGGGAGCTTTAACTTTGCAGTTGGGGTGGGGAGGCCCAACACATATTTTTTAAAGGTTTTACTTCTTGAGAAGACTAGTGCTTGCATTTTTATGTGATTTATTTATTTATTTTTTTACAAAAGGCTGAAGATATGAGTATGATAATATGTAATGAAATTTAACATGTTATCTGAGCCATTTTCGTGATTAATTGATACTTTTCTATTTTAGATGTTACAAAGTTCCTTGCCAACTTTTCTCTGTGAAATAGCTGGACTTGGCAATAGATCTTTTTTGTTCATTTCAGCACATTTTGTGAATGGATATTTATTATGAAAAACATCAAGCATCTTCCTTTCATTAAGACAACCAGAAAGTTCTCACTTGATTGAGCTGATGGCTTATAATAGTCTGTTTATTTAATCACTTTTGCTTGCTCAGTAACTTTGATCCACAGTGGAGTAAAGGCTCTCCCAGCCTTTATTTTTTGAAGATAAAATTGAAAGATTTCAACATGATTTATTTTGCTTTGACCTATGGTTTGAATTAACTTGGCTGTTTGAATTCATTTTTAAGTGAAACAGTTAATCCTTCCAAAGCAATAATCTAATCAGCTCCTTTGTTTTTCAAATTGCTCTGGAGACAGTCCTAAGCTGTCTAGATTACAAAGCTTTCTTTTATTAGAGTATGAAATACAAAATTGACTTTGATTGCTCATTTGGAAAACTGTATTTAAGAGAGTAACATTTTGTTTCAAATAAGTCTCACTGTATGATGTTATACAAACATTTCCCCAATTCATGCTGACCTTTTCCTGCTGATCCTTAGGTATGAATAGTTAGCTTTGAGAGAACTAAGGATGTTTTTTTTTCCCAAGTGCTGTTACAGAATTAATTCTGGGTGATAGTAGTAAATACATTGATTTTCCTAATGTTCTACTATCTCATGGGGTATCACATCACATACTTTGAAGTGTAGTTGTTGGGGTATCAGTAAACAAGATTTCCCAGAGAGGCTGTCTGTGCTCTTTCACTCTATTCTCAAATATTACCTTTTATTCTGTATCCACATTGACGGACCAGGCAGTACCCCTTCTCACTGAACCTCCGTACCCTTCCATCCTTTCAGTGTCTTGCAGTTTTGATCCTGTGTATCTTTCAGTGTCTGCTTCAACTCACATGAGCCCCCTTCCCCATGAGGTATGACTTGTTCCTGGGACTGTTTGAGTATGTACAGTAATTGATTATATAAATGCCTTTGTTGTTCCTTAGTTTTTATGCTCTTAGAAGAATGGGGCTGTGCTTTTATTTATCTCTGGGCTTTCTTAGAACCCTGCAGAATTCCTCCACATATAAGCCCTCAATGTTTGTTATATTGAGTACAATTAAAGATATTATGTGATAATGAACTATTCTGGTAGCCACACTTGCCAAGTAAGTTAGACAAAATGCGCAGGACGTGATCTTCACCCTTCCTTTCAGAAGCATTTAGCCTGGGGTCCAAGGAGAGACCTTAGTGTTTTGTGAAACCTATAAAATTATATGAAAAATCCTTGTATAGCTCCTGTGTATATTTTTCTAAAGTTTAGATTCATAGCTTTTTATCTGATTATAAACAATAACTTTTATCAGGTTAAGAACAGCTACTTTAAATGATTTAGACTTCAAAGTAATTTCTCAAAAGCACATGAGCCCCAAAAGGAGAATCAAAGCCAGAAATTCTCATATATATTCTCCATATTTCATAGATTTTAGAACTTAGAAAAAATCAGAAAATTCTTACTCAGTTCAATTTGAGGTTAAGTAAGTTGATCAGGAACAGAATATGGCAGCTTAAGAATTGAAGGCTGAATTCTGGTTCTAATTACGTTACTTCCATCTCTGGTAATTCCAGAGGCATCAGGGAATTTCTCTTGAGAGAATGGGAACTCTTGGTTAATGTGAGCAATGATATACTCGTGATGGTTCAGCACTTGATCACTGGGCCTCCCGTTTATAAACAGGTGAGTATAGTTTAAAGGAGTTTAAAGGCCACAGTGCTGATAACTGGATGGTCAAAGTGTCTGGACTTCTAGTGTAGAGCTTATGTCTGGGTGCCTATGTTTTAGCAGAAATTCTAGTGGGTTGAAAGGAGTGGATACAGCTTTAAGGGGATAATATTTTGATCAGTGTTGTGTCCAAACAACATTGATTACAAGAGCAATCAGTCGTTAGGTGGGATCAAGCATCTGTGTGCCGCTGTCCTTGTCAGTAGGTTTTTGCTGTTCATTTCGAATGGAGACAAAGCTCTTTTGTTTGGCTATTTTGTTCCTTGCCCTTGGTTCATTCTTTCTTTCTCATGGAGGGCAGTGGACCACAGGGGACTTCCCTGGTGGCTCAGTGGTAAAGAATCTGCCTGCCAGTGCAGGAGATGTGGATTTGATCCCTGGTCGGGAAGTCCCCTGGAGATGGAAATGGCAACACACTCCAGTATTCTTACCTGGAAAATCTCATGCACAGAGGAGCCTGGCAGGCTACAGCCCATGAGATTGCAAAGAGTTGGACACAACTTAGTGACTAAACAAAAACACTGGACCATGATTCAGGCCCTGCAGAGCCAGTGTGATGGCTTCTTCCCAGGAGCTGAGCAGGAATTCCTTGACTTGGATTCAGGTAAACTTTTGGCTCTCCCATATTTGGAGATGACATGCTGGCAAGTTTGCATGGAATTTGTGCTGCAGCCTTATCAAGTATACCTCCTGGAAAGGAAGTGTGACCAGTTTGTAGTTAATGTCATGATCACGATGACTTTCAAAACTGGGAACTTGGAAAATTTTCAGCTTCCTTCTTTTTGATTTGTGAAGTAGTTACAATCTTCTGGCTTTCCAGATTTACCTTACCAGTTAGTAACAAGTCAGTTAACTCAGTTGTAGAGAAAAATACTGTTTTTATATCAAAGTGTCTCATAATTTGACGTATTAGCTTTAATTTCCATGGTAAGTCATTAGCCTCGAATGGCATATGTGGCTACATTACTGTCTAATACAAAATTATTCTCAGTCTTTATGACATGACTAAATGAGCACATGGCAGCCAGTTGCCTGTAGCTCAGGTTGGAATAGACAGAGCTGCACCACCTCATCTTTCTCTGTGCCTCATTTCTAGAGCCTTCTTTAGTTCTTTCAGAAATGGTGATGTGGGAGCTGATAACTCCCTGTCTCTTAATTACGTGTTGACTGCCCATTCAAGTGCCACCTCATATGTTTCTCTGAAACTCCATTTTTTTTTTTCCAAGTCCAGGGTTGGCAACCTATGACCTCCTGCCATTTTTGTGATGCAGTTGTATTGGAACACAGCCATGCTCATTTGTTTGTGTATTGCCTATGGCTGCTTTTGTATTACAATGGCAGACTTGAGCAGTGTGACCAAGATCATATGGTTTACAGAGCTTAAAATAGTTACTACCTGAAATTTTGCAGAAAATGATGGCTGTCCCCTTCTCTGTGTGATGCGACTGGGTTCAAATCTTGCATATTCGGATGTCTACATAGCTCAGGTAAAGAACCTGCTGGCCTGCTTTATGCTTACTGGTAGCAGGACATGCATAGTGGTACCTATTAGTTGGCCTAAGAATCCAGCTGGGGCTCTGTAATGCTCTGTGGCAGTGTTCCTCATCTAGCCACAGCCTTTCCAAGCACAGTCAAGCTTGGCTGTGTTTCTGAAAAGGTATCTTAAGGGTCAGGCTGTTTTGAGGGACACTTCCTCACCATGAACTTTGCACTCTCACACTTGCTTAAGACAGAGAAGGGACCTGCTGGCTTTGCTGACTCATTTTGCCTTGAGGCTGATCAGCATGAAGCATAACTCTGATTTGTGATATTTTTCAGGCTGCAGCGTATAGAGGTAGAAAATAATGGCCTTGGCACAAGCCCTTTTATTTGTACTACCCTGCAAACACGTGTGCAGTTCTCCTTGGCACACAGCTGCTGAGGAAGATTATACTCCACCTGATGCCACCCGTCATCACTTTTGATACTTGTTTCTATCATAACAAGTATCTGTAGGTGGCAGGAAACATCTGTAAGGCCACCCCTTTCACCCCTCCTCCCGCCTCCTCCCCCTTCTTCTTTCAACCTGGCTTCCTTTCCTCCCTTGAAATCTTTGATGTTAGTTCTTGGATCTGAAGTTCTGTGTCTCTTTAGGAGGTTTTCTGAGAGAATGTATTCTTGTATTTAAGCGCTTCCCTGGTGGTGCAGAGGTTAAAGCGTCTACCTGCAATGTGGGAGACCTAGGTTTGATCCCTGGGTCAGGAAGATCCCCTGGAGAAGGAAATGGCAACCCACTCCAGTATTCTTGCCCGGAGAATCCCATGGACGGAGGAGTTTGGTGGGCTAGGGTCCATGGGTCACAAAGAGTTGGACACGACTGAGCAACTTTACTTTTCTTTCTATCATAAACCCTGTACTGTGTTTTATAATAAACCTACCATTCATTTTCTTTACCAAATGAGTACTTGGAAGACTGACGTCTGTGTCTTAGCTTTCATGGAGGTTTTTGCCATTTGCCTCTCCATTCATCATTGAAACCTTTCTTAGGGGACTTTATTCCCTCCAGGCAAAAGAGAGCTGCATTATGGCCCATTTAGAGCTGGTCAAAACCGTAATGAAATCAGAGGAAACTTTTTTCCTTGGTGGTAACGGCACCCATGTAGCAGTGGTAGTCATGTCATCAAAGAATGTTTGTGGATGTTGATCCCACCACCAAATAAGAGATGAAACGCAGAGACTGTTGATTCTCAAAAGGGTGCACCATTCCATTTTTCTGTGCACAGAGCCACTGTTCCCTCCTGGAAGGATAGTGTTTGCAGAGGATCCCTGTCATGCATGCCTCTGTGCCCCAGTGTTCAGTCTCACAAACTGCGCTGTGGTGTGGTGGGTATTGTCTAACAGAGATACAACTTTATTGTTTGTACAGTGGAACCAGGAGTGGGCAGGGCCCCTGTTACAGAAGCGACATGTCATGCAAGGCAGGGTGATGACAGGGTGCTGTGTGCTCCTGTTTGAAGTCAGAGCTCGGCCTCCACACTGGCTCCACTATTGATTAGCTACATTACCTTGTGCAAACCACCTAGCCCTTTTCACTCTCACGTTCATCTGCAGTAAAGTGCATACAATCAGTATATATGTTCATGGTGGCAATAATAAAAAGTACTATCATCAGAATCCATGTTCTGGGTCACAGAGATGTTGGATGGTGTAACTTTCAAGCATTATCACTCATCCTAGGAAAAGAGAACAGTTGTAAACACACAAGCATTAGTGGCATTCAGCTAATCCTGATTTTGCAACCACCATTTGGGCCTTTGCTTTATCAAAGTAGCCATTTGGTTTCTTTTTACTTGTTTGTAGAGTTTTCTTTTTCATTGCAGGGCAAAGCATGGTTTTGTCCATCTGAGTGTTTCCAAAACTGATTCCTAATGCATTCCTTACCCTATCAGGTCCACAGTCTTGCCAGATGATGAACAATAACAACAAAATAACTAGAAAAAACAAATAGAAGTATGTTTTTAGTAGAAATCAATTATTGTGACAGCAGTCAAGGACAAATAATAATATTGCTCTGAGTAAGAAATCATTATTTCTTTTCCTGATTGGTTCAGCTATGAAATTTAGGATACATTTGCCTTCCTCCATGTGTAAGTTTATGATAACATTATGTTCATAGGAGAGAGGAAATGATAGGGGTTTAGTAGAAGGTTTTGTAGAGTCCCAAAGGGAAATCATAGGATCCCTCTTGATGCCTTGCTTTCTAAGCCTAGAGCCTGGAATAAAACATTTACAGTCATTCTCATACTTTCTCTTCCCTTTCTTGAGATATCCAGGAATGTAAAGACCAGATAATTGAGTTTGATATAGTCCTACCCTAAGGTCTTTCTCTAAGAGAAGAAAGTGAGACAAGAGCCGTGAAGCCCCAAGCTTTCTTTCTGGTTTTACAGTCCTTTAAAATATTCTCCTGACTTGGACTGTCCCTCCTGATGGGGGCACAGACAGAGGACAGGGTGTCAGTTGCCTCTTCTTTCTTCAAAATGTTGGTCTGTTTGTTTGCATCATTGTCATTTTCTTTTGGATTTTAGGCTATATTGTCTGTCAGGGACTTTCTGAGAATATGTTATGTATTGTTATTTTTTAACTTTTCCTTGCCTAATAAATGTTAAGTGTTGTGACTATAACTTGCCTGTGGTTACCATAGCACAGTTGAACCTGATGTCATATCTCTACTTTGAACAACTTGAAAAACCATTTGGTGTCTTGTTTTGTTTTGTTTTGTTTTAATACCGGTCGGATTTACCGAGGATGTATGCACCTACTATCGTTCTTTAGATTTGTTTCAATTTATGAGTTTCCATTACAGTTCATAAGACAAGCCCAGAGAGTGTATGTGATGTGTAATTTATAGCTATGGTATGTTAATTCTCTGAAATTGTAGTCAAGTTATGCTTTACAAATTATGATGGCACTTGTAAGTTGTTTACATGAAACAACAGGATAGATATGTGTCTTCCTTTGAATAGTAATAAAAAGAAATGCCTGTCAACTTAATTTATCACCAGACATGTTCATATTTAAAGCCCTTTATAGTGAAATAAAAGCTTGACCTAAAGATTATGGTTACTGCAGACTTGACAGCAGCTGTGACTGTGGCATAAAATACTGTAAGGGCCTCAACTGCCATAATAAAAGCTGGGTAGCTCATGTGAAAAGCTGTTACAGAAGGTGAATGTTTTTGGATAGAGAAATGATTAAAGTAATCCTTCCAGTCGGAGATTTGAAAGGTCATCTGGTTCGAGTCCCAGGAGGTCCCCATCAGGTCCAGAGCTTCCCTGACGCCCCCCGCCCCACCCCACCCCCAACCTCTCTGTTTCAGGGCAGAACTGCAGACCTGACATTCCCACAGATGTTCACTGTCTCATTCTACACCTTTCTGAGGCAGTAGAAGGAAGAAAAAATGCCAGAAGGTCTTTAAAGAGTTTCATAGGGTGAAAGTTAGCTTTAAATTCACATTGACATGAATTTTCATGTACACAGGAGTTCATTTGTCCCATACTTCGGTGCCTGCATGGTGCCCAGCAGCAGGATGAAGCAGAATGACGCAGGCGCCATTCTCACATAGCATAGACTTGTGCGTGGTTTCTTGTGCAGGATTTTGAGTATTACAAGTTTATCACCTAGTATTTATTATTAATGACATACTAGGTCTAGCTATTGAAAGTTATCCACCTACTTTTCATAAGAGATAGAAGTGATTGTACAAACTGTCAACAAAAAAATCCATAAAGATCTCTTTTCTGTAAGAAATCACATTTTAACTATTATCAGAAAGAATGTAACATTTATAGATAGCGTAATTCATTGTTATTTCATTAACTGTCTTCTCTATCTTCTTATATCTTAAACTGTTACTTAAGTTAAAAGCTATAGTAGTGATGTTCATCGTTAGAATTCAAACTTGCAGTTGTAATGTGCCAAGATTTGTGTCCCTCTCAAACCAAAATAAAAATAAAAACTAGTAACCTCTTTGGTAGTATTTCACATTGTTATTTTTTGTTATCTGTTCACTGCCATAGTTATTTTTCCATGTAATTGCTTTTCCCACATAGAAATTGCCATCATTTTATGCTTTTTCCCCTACTCGCCCATAGTGTTTGAAGGATGTTGTAGATGCAGTAATTGTCCAGTACTGAATGCATGCATTAATCAGAGAATATGAAATACTCATTCTCTCAAGTTCATTTTATAAATCATTATAAATCGTAACCAACCTACTGGCTAGGTTTTGTTTGCTAATATTCACTTGGTTAATATACTTATGTCTGTGTGATGGGGAACTGTGGAGTCATGGTGGGATACATGACAAGCGCAGTTAGCTCCATGGGGTATGATTTTGAAGAAAATGAAATAAATTGATGAAAACAAGAATAGGACTGATGATGATTAAATGTCTTGTACTCAGTAAACACTCAGCTGAACCTGCATCAACTGTCTCTGAATTAGAGGCCTTTATATCATAGCATAAGCTCCTTTCCTATGGTACTGTTTGCACCAGTTAGAAGTGTTACCCACCAGACTTCATTCTGCTCGCCTGATTGCAGTAAAACCAATCTAGTGATGCCAGGTTGTGGTGAAGAGAAGTGTAACGTTTACTGCAGGGTGCCAAGTCAGGAGTCCAGGTGGCTAATGTTCAAAAAGCCAGAACTCCCCCATGGCTTTCAGGGCAGGGTTCTTAAAGACAGGGTGAGAGAAGGGGAATGTGAGCTATGTGATCAACTTGTGGACATTTTTCTGACTGGCTGGTGGTGAGGTGATCCAGAGTCAACATCATCAACATTCAAGTTCCAGCTGGTGTGGAGTCTATGTGCCTGTGGGCAGCATACAGTTAACCTCTTCTGGTAGGGGTTTCGGTATCTGCAGAACAACTCAAAGGGTATGACTACAAATGTTATCTGTAGTTCTTGAGGAGGAACTAAATGTCTTTAGATTTGTGTAATGGCTAAACTGTCTTGACTGTTGTCCTTTCTACATTTTTCTCATCTCTCTAATTTATTCTTTGGAACTTGGGAAAGACCTGGGAGCTAAAGTTTTTGTACAAACAAGAGAAGGGGGAGGATGGGATGTCCTAGGAGTGAGGGTGAGGGGTTGGAGGGATGGAGCAGTCGCGGGTGGATAGGGGAGGTCTGTCCCAGGAAATCGCCATAGTCCTGCACAGTTGGAGAAGTAAAGTTTGTATCTAATGCATTTGAAGACCAGATGTTGATAACCCATTAAGTTTTCTAGTTTTAGAAATACAAACTGACCTTTAGGTACCAAACCTAAGTTCAGATGATTTACGGATAATTGAGATTTTTCAACTTTTGTGGTAATCACGTAGATAATATGAAGCCTTTTTTAAGACGTGTGGTTTCTTTTTTAAACTAAGTATGTACAATTATCACTTTAATTGGTCTGATTTTTATTAAAGGAAATAGATGTACTATAAATGCTTTTAACATTTACATTTTTGCATAATAAATCTTTGATAGTCAGCATGAGAGAGATTCAGTAAAATAAGAGGATTATTTCTTTGTTCCACTAAAGGTGGAAAAAAAAAAAGGACACCAACTTAAACAACTGCCTCAGCCCTGACATAGATTTATTTCTATTTCAATGAATCCTCTGGGCATTAGCATTGTACTATGTTCACAGAAGTAATGTGAAAATTTTAATTTATCCGTTTCTTCTTAAAATCTGGTATAATATTTTCATTACTGAAAACAAGGAAGAGCTCAGCATCAAGAATAGGTTACTTATATGTTCCTAATTCACTGTACATATAAGAGACTTGCAGAGCTAAAATGTGAAATCCCAGACCACTTATATATTTTACAGTATACAAGTAGCCTTTAATAGACACTGTTTTCCTAGCATTGTCTTGAAATTAATTAGTAATGGTGTGTGGAACCGGGCTGTTTGGGTTTGAATCTTAACTTCACTAAAGACCTTGGGCAGACTGAACTTTTCTGTGTGTTGGTTTTCTCATTAGTTAAATGGGCAAAATAAGTATGCCAACCTTGTGCTTAGAACAGTGCCCGACACTCTGCAAGTGCCAAATAAGTAAATGTAGACAAATGCTTTTTTTTTTTAGTGTTAATTTATTGTTGAAAATATGTAAAGACACATTTTTCTTTCAGTTTATTAATTCATGCAAAAAGTATTTATTGACTCCCGCCCCATAACCCCTTGGTGGAAAGGCGCAGTTTTAAGCAAGATAAACATGATCTTTGTCCTCTTACAAATAAGACTTAAAGACTGACTTTTATAAAATAATTACACAACTAATTACTTAATTATGATGTCATTTGTGTCACATATTCAGGGTGTGGAGTTATTTTGTAGTAGGGGGAGCTGACCTAGTCTGTGTGCAATTAAGGTGAAATAGGAAGGATGTTACCGACATAAGTATGCTGGGTTATAGCTGGAGAATGAGACTGTTTCTAGTATGGGCAGCAGTCCATGGGGAGATTCATAATGTAACATAGGAATAACAGTAAGAGCAAAATGATAAAACCAGAGTTGATAAAGGTGTTTTCATTGCATCTTAAATTCGTAAGATCTGCTCTTTCCCCTGTTAGGTGCCCTTTTGTCTGTCGTCCTGCACGTTCTTCAGAGCTGCGTCCTCTTTTCTGCCTCTCAGTCTTTCTTGCTGGCTCTAGACTCCCTTCTCCCCCAAGCAGAGTCTGTACATTCTTGTTTCATGGTGCTGCCATCATCCTGTTGTTTCCTTTTTTTATCCTGCTGTTTCTTGCTCTCAGTTTTTCAGCTATTCCTAGGTCAGCTACTTACTCCTCAGTCCCAAAGAGTATTTGAATATTTGAAAAATGGGTAAAGAGAAGCTTCTTTTGCGATCTGTTGGAGCTAATATAGACTCTTTGGACAAGAACATAAATCTGATGGTATTTTATTGACTGAGGAAGTCTTAGTTTCTTACTTATGACCTAAGAAATACTCTAGTTCAGAATTTTTTTTTTAATTCCTGGTCATTGAAGGACTAACTTAAGTTAACTTCTGCTTGCATTATTCTTCTAAATGTTTTTTTTTTTTTTTTTAATATCTATCTACATTTATGGGGCTTCCTTGGTGGCTCAGTGGTAAAAAAAAAAACAAAAACACAAACCACCTGCCAGCAAAGGAGATGTGGGTTTGATCCCTAAATCATTCCCCTGGAGAAGGAAGTGGCAACCCACTCCAGTATTTTTGTCTGGAAAATCCCATGACAGAGGAGCCTGACAGGCCACAGTCCATGGGGTTGCAAAAGAGTCAGATATAACTTAACAACTAAACAACAACAACCCACATTTTTTAATCTTTTGATCTTTGTTTCTCGAATGACAAATCTTCTAAAAATGGGGATTTTTAAGAGACTTATTTGTATGGTTTGTTTCTCCATTACTGCATCTTAGAAATTATTTTAATGAGTACTTATTAATAGGAAATAAAAAAAAAGGTGGTTCTGACTGTGTAAGCATAGGAATGTGTGAACTTCATTAAAGGCAGTTTGCAGGGAAATACATAAAACCACATACCAGTTTCATGTTTCTTTTTTGGTGGGAGTGGGGAGGATGGAGGTGGAGAAATAAAAAACCAAGAGTCTAAAGGCACAGAGCACCATAGCTTCTCTAGTTGGAGTTTGTAAACAGAGAGTAGGTTGAATTTAGGCAGTCCAAATCTGAGAGTAAAAAGGCATCCATACTAGGCTTTTAATCTGCCAGCTTTGAGATCTTCATGGGTTTTGAAGTCTTTAAATTAGGTGCTAGAATAGCTATACTTCAAAGAGCAATAAGGCAAATTGTATAAGCATTATTCCAAAAGTTGGAATGATGGTGTAGGCATACATAGTATAATTTAGTTACAATGTGTGATACTGTTCCTACTATATAAGCATATTAACTTATTCTTTTCTCCTGCTGCTGCTAAGTTGCTTCATTCGTGTCCGACTCTGTGCGACCCCATAGACGGCAGCCCACCAGGCTACCCTGTCCCTGAGATTCTCCAGGCAAGAACACCTATCTATATACTCAACCAAGTTTTAGTTGAAAAAGAAACCATTCTTGTACCACTGCTGGTAGTTGACAATAGCTCTTTGATAGTAGTTTTTATTCTGCTGTAGAAATTATCCTTGAACTGAAAAAAAAAAAGTCCACAATACAGTGTCTAGTCATTAAACACTATCATATTTGTGAAGAGCCTCTTCCAACCAGTTTTACATTTCTTAACAGATACGTGTTATAGCTGAACTCTGGTAAAGTGAGGGTAATTGATGACTAAGTGTTATTTATTTCTAGAATGCAGGTGTACTACTCAGGTTTCTACAGAGCCAATAGAAAAACAAAATATATATATATATAATTCATATATATTTATATGAATTTATTATAAGCAATTGGTTCCAATTAATGAAAGCTGAAGTGTCCCAGGATCTGTAGTCAGCAATCTGGACACCCAAGAAGAGCCGTTGTTTTTGTTCTAGTGCAGAGGCAGTACAAAACCCGTGTCCCAGCTCGGTCAGGCAACCAGAAAGAGTTTTCTCTCCTTTGTTCTATTCAGGCTTTCCACTGATTGGACTGAGCCTGCCCACATTAGGGAAAGTAGTCTGCTTTACTCATTGTAGTAATTCAGATGGTCATTTTATCATAGAAACACCCTCACAGACACACCCAGAATAATGTTTGACCAAATATCTGGGCATCCCATGGCCAAATCAAGTTGATACGTGAAGGCAACTATCACAAATAATTTTGGTTTAACGTTTAAAAATCAATCAATTTAATCCACCACATTAACAGAATAAAAGAGAAAATATTATTTTACCAAATATAGAAAAAGCATCACTTATTTCAGATAAAAATGCTCAGAGGGAACTTTGTCAATAAAGTAAGTATAAGAAACCCATAGTGAATATCAAACATCATGGTGAAATATAAACAGTTCCTCCCTAAGATTTTATGCAAAGTGAGAGCTTTCATTCTTAACCACTGCTGTTTGTTACTTCACTGAAGACTGGCCTCTGAAGTAAGTCAAGAAAAAGAAGTCATGGGTATGAAGAATAGAAAAGAAGTAAAACTTTGTAGATGACTGTTTATGAAGACTATATCTACATGAAGATCTAGATATTCTTCAATAGAAGAGAAGAGAGAACCCAAAATATACCCACTCTTACATGGCATTTAATTTTTGTCAGTTGAATCAAAGTGATCCAGTGGGATAGAAAAGGAGTCTTCTATATTTGTGTGGGGGGAAATGAACCTTGAACCCCACCACATAAAAATGCTAATTCAAGATGGATTCTAAACTTGAAAGAGAAGACTGAAATATGAAGCATTTGGAAGAAAGTACAGGAGAATATCTTTATAACTTGGAGATAGCAAAAGGTTCCTTACGTCATAGAAAGCAATGATTATAAAAGACAAATATTGGTGAATTAGACTTCATTAAAGTTAAAAACCTCCACTCAGTAAAAGACATCATTAAAAAGACACCAGTTAGGAGAAACATATATATGTTGCAAAACATATATCTGAAAAATGACTGGTCTCTGGGATATGTAAATAACTGGGACAACTCAATAACAAAACAAAACTATCTCAATAAAGAGTGGGCCAAAAATGTAACAGACTCTTGGCGAAGGGAAGATATATAAAATTAAAGCACGTTCGTCATGAATGTACAGTTAATAGTTTTGCTTCTCATAGGAGCTAGGCTGCAACACTGTTAAAGGACAGGAGGAGTGAATGGTTGTGTAGGGAAGCTTTGTGCCCCTATATTCCTCAGCCTGGGCCTGGTGCTGCTGCTTTTCCAGCAGTCTGCTGCTGAAGTCTTTTCTGCCTTGTAATCTCTGCACGTCTCCTTAATATCAGAACCAAGTCAGAACTCTTTTGGCATAGAACAGCTCCATACAGGGAAGCAATCAGAAGGACTGGGATGGTGGGGAGCATCAGTGCTCTGTATTCTGTAGTCTACATAGAATCTGTTTTTAGGAGCACTGATATGGATGACAAAAAGATAGAGGCTCAAGTGATCATTCTATCACTTAATTAATTCATGACCTTTGGCAGATTACTGATTCTCTGTATCTTACAGTAGTGAAGTGAAGTCGCTCAGTCGTGTCCCACTCTTTGTGACCCCATGGACTGTAGCCTACCAGGTTCCATCGTCCATGGGATTTTCCAGGCAAGAATACTGGAGTGGGTTGCCATTTAAAACAGGGATATTAATAATTTCTCATAGGGCTGTGAAGATTGAGTAAGATAATACAAGCACTGATGCAGTGAGAAAATGCTTTGCATTTAGCACTATGCCTGGCACATTGTAAGCACACAGTAAGTGAGAGATGTTTGCTGTTATAACCATCAACTTGAATTCTTTTTAATGATAATCAATTAAAACCTTTTTTAAAAAAACAAGAAATGGTATTTAAGATGTCTTATACTTAAGAACTTAGGAGACTAGACAAAATGAAAAAACTACCACAAGTAACTTGCCCTTACAGGAAGCCATGTGTACCATTGCTGTATTTATTTAACTGATCATGCTCGTGGTGAGATGGTTCTTCCTGCTGGATCCTTTGTAGGAACTTCATGCTGTGTTCAGTCAGGTCTTCTCAGGGTCAGGACCTCTGGTCTGTGATTGACAAGATTATCGGATATTGCTATTTGCCAAGTGATAATTAAGTTAAACTGTTCCATTAAAAATATAAAAGGAAAGTAGTTGAATATTAAAAAAGAAAGGAAAAAAATTACACATTTACTTTGAACTGCTGGAAGAAGTTGAGAGTAAAATTTCTTTTTTAAATTTGGTATTCCAAGAACCTTTGCAGTTCAATACCAATAAATTAGTATTATCTTTTGACATATGTCATTCATTTTCAGGCAGCTAGTAATTTTATATCTTTATGGTTACAGGCTGCCTTATTTCTGATGTTTTATTATTAGATCTTTATTTTATTATTTATCTTTATTATTACATCTGAGTATTAAAGTGAAGTTTTATTTTATTTTATTTTATTTTTTTATTTTTTTTATCAAGAATCTCTTTTATTGATTATCATAAACATTACAAACATCTAATATGAACAAATTGTAACATGACAGTATTTAGTTTGAACAATTAATACATTTCAGATATAATATTATACATATTTCAATGTTATTCTCCCCAATCATCCCACCCTCTCCCGGTCCCAGAGTCCAAAAGTCTGGTCTATACATCAGTGTCTCTTTTGCTGTCTCGTAAATAGGGTTATTTTACCATCTTTCTAAATCCATATATAGGTAGTAAATGTATTTTTTTTTTTTTTGGCTTACTTCACTCTGTATACAAGGCTATCATCCCCTCCTTAGAACTATTCAAATCTTTTTAATGGCTATATACTCCATTGTGTATATGTACCACCTTGCTTTCCTTCTCTGTGGGGCTTATGCTCACTGGCATTTAAAATCTTAACTGGTTTTAATAGCCATATAGATTCAAGTCTCCAGATTAAAAACATGGGGCTAATTTATCTGTTTATCCCTTTGGCCTGATATTCTAAACATGCTAATTGACCTTAATTGTTTTGAACATATGTAAAAGTGGAAATTTGAACTAGTCTTCTCCTCTGGCAAGTTCTTACATATATATAATGTTCTGTACTAATTTTCTTGTTAATTTGAATTTTATGATTTGTTTCTGGCTCATAGTATATGTCTGTCCTACTTGATAACCCATGTCATTTCATTCTGACTGTAAAATCATTTTCTTGTAAGTCAAATTAATCATTAATGCTCTGGTTTCAATTGTAAATACATTTCCAGTAACAATCTAGGAAAGAAGATTCAAAAATTCTTCCTATGCTCATAAGTAATTTTTACTTTTCTCCTGAGTGTATCATGTATTTAGTTAAGTGTGTATGTATATTCTGTCTTAAGATAGGCTCAATGAGTCAGCATTCTCAAAAGTTACAGCCTTCCACCTCCTTTTGGTGCAGAAAGAAAAATAGACTGCCTCCTTGATGTATATCTTCAGACATCTGTCGATTCCTCTTACCACACTTTCTTCTGTCTGGTTCTTCTATCATACTAGACTTCCTTCTGAGGCTTTTGTTTTCCATATTGTAGCATAGACGACTGTTGGCTTTTCTAGGCTAATAGACTAGGACCAGGTCCTGGGAATGAGTCCTCTCGGCCTACCTGGGTCGCATGCCCATCCCTGACCCAGTCACTGTTGTCTTTGGAATGAAATGTTTGATTGGCTAGTCCAGCCTTACGTAAAACACAAGGCCTGGGCCTGGGAGAGAATTGTTTTCAGAATTCTTTTTAGTCAGAAAGCATCCTAGTGAAGAAAAGTCTTAGGAGTGCATCATGTAATACAAATATAGTGGTTTAATTCTGCTACATCAATTTCAATAAAATATTTTGAACAAACTAATAAATAGTAAATTATAAATAAAAACAGTCCTATTCAGTTCCACAAAACTTAACCAATGTTGAGAATTGCAAACTTTTCCCAGATTTCTGCCCTCCCTCATGTAGCTGCTTATTTATGAAGTTTGGTCACTGTAGTCATACCTCTTTGCTCATATTAGACATCAGAATGTTTGTAGAATGGTGTCATAACTTGTTGCTCTGACATTATTGTAGGAGCACAAGCATTGGATTGAGAATAAATGTAATTTAATATTTGATTAAAGGCCTGGGCCTTCTGTTAGTTTTCTTTTCCATATATGTTTCACAGAGAGAGAAAATATAAAAACCTGTGGTGGGATAGGCTTCATGATTTTACACTTAAAAGGGAAATCTTGCCAGTTACAATCTTGGGCCAGAGATTGTATAGATCAGGTGGTCTATTTGTAGCAGAATGGATTTCCCAAAGAGGATAGTGGGAAGCCATTTTCAACTTATTTCTTAGTTTTTGGACAAAGTAAAAAGGCAAAGGATGAGCAGATATGGTGTGTGAAAATTATTTATTGCTATAAAAATTCCTCTCTGACCGTTACCCTGTCTTCCAGAAGACCTCAGCAATAGTTCTTGGAATGCAAAATGGTGCAGAATGGACCAAAACTGAAGTGATGAGTGTTGTTTTTAACTCTGCTGTCCCTAGGGTTTTACCTTCCTCCTCCATTTAGTCAGATCACTCCAACCCCATGAGATTTTCCCATTTTGATTTAAAGGATCACTGATCCAGCTTGTGTTTATTCACTAGTGAAGGAAGAACATTCCTGATTTTTTATATCTTGACAATTGATGGATTGTAGTAGGCAATCACATCTGAGGAAATAAGTGAAACTAAAACCTTGAAATTTATTATTACGCATATGGCTGCTGCTGCTGCTTCTGCTACTGGTAAGTCGCTTTAGTTGTGTCTGACCCTGTGGGAGCCTACCGGCCTCCTCTGTCCCTGGGCAAGAATACTGGAGTGGGTTGCCATTTCCTTCTCCCATGTATGAATGCATGCTAAGTTGCTTCAGTCGTGTCCAACTCTGTGCGACCCCACGGACAGCAGCCCACCAGGCTCCTCTGTTCACGGAATTCCCCAGGCAAGAGTACTGGAATGGGTTGCCATTTCCTTCTCCCCACATCTGGATGAGTGATCTTTTTTCTGATTATTGTGTAAGTTGTATACATAGGGGATAGGGGGCTGTTTGTTTTCTTTTGGCACCAGAAACATTGTTGGATGGAAGTGTTTTAAAGTGGTCTTGATTAGTTGGCAGGATTTGAGGCTGATATTGGCTATACTTATGATTACTTTCTGGATTCAGTCCAGTTTGAATTTAAATACAATAAAAGTGTACGTGAATGTGAGGGAATATAGATCATTAAAATTGCATTTATTATGTAGCCTTTTTTTTTTAATGTCTAGACTGATATATGAGTTTCTTTAGAGTAAAGATAGAGCATATTCTACCCAATCACTTTCTAGATTTTATTCAGTGGACCTATTGCCCCTGGGTTAGTGTAGGACTTCTCTTGTCCAGAGCTTGTTAATGGTTGTTACAACAATGACAGTTCTGCATTTTATTTGTAATAACTAAATTCTTAGCAAGTGGATATGAATTTAGAAATCTAAGTTGTAGTTTGTACCTATGTGTCATTTGCTAGACACACAAAAAAAGCATTCCTTAATGTTTGTGACATGTTTCCATTAATTAAAGCAGAATCCCCATATTTGCCATGAAAGACTTTGAGGTCTTCTAATCAAAGGTTCTACATAGTGCAAGTTGAGCTTCCCTTGTGGCTCAACTGGTAAAGAATCTGCCTGCAATGCGAGAAACCTGGGTTTGATCCATGGGTTGGGAAGATCCCCTGGAGAAGGGAAAGGCTACCCATTCCGGTATTCTGGCCTAGAGAATTTAATGGATTGTATAGTCCATGGGGTCCATGGGGTCTTCTGATCAAAGGTTCTGCAAAATGATCAAGTAACTGAGTTTTTAAATAAATGATGTAAATAGAAATAAAGCAAGTAAACAATTCAGATATAGTAAGGTTGACATTGGGTCAGGAGGAGAAGGGGACGACAGAGGATGAGATGGCTGGATGGCATCACTGACTCGATGGACGTGAGTCTGAGTGAACTCCTGGAGTTGGTGGTGGACAGGGAGGCCTGGCATGTTGCGATTCATGGGGTCGCAAAGAGCTGGACATGACTGAGTGACTGAACTGAACTGAATTGAACTGAAGGTCAACATTATATTGCATTTTCATTTTCATCTGACTTTACAGGCAATATTCTAGTGTTTCGTAGTAATTCAGTTAGTATTTATGGAGCATGTGCTATGTGTTGGTAAAACAGATCTGAGCCCTGTCCTAACAGAATGTAGGTTCTAGGGCAGGAAATAGACATTAACCAAGTAGACATAAACATATGACTAAAATATTTATAATGACCTGAAAGAAAAGAACTAGGTGCTTGGGATGAAACACTTTTGGTTTGGATAAATATAGAGAGATCAAGAGTTGAGAGAGAGAAATTGCCTCTTAAGAAAGGGATTCATCTGTTTATGGATATTTCTACTCCAAGTATAGGGCTTTAGTCCAAGCAGCCTTCTCATGCCATGCCCACTTCTAGTTGTGCCCACCACCTCCATCCCCACAGCTGTCCCCAAAATCAGATTTAAGGAACTGGATCTGTCTCTCACATGTGTATGTCCATTATATGTAGATAAACCATATATGTATAATCACATATAACCTGTTTTATCCACCTATAGGGTGTACTTTCCCATATCTCTAAATGCTTTCCCATAAGTTATACCATGCGTTTTTAAAGCAATACTCTATTGTTTCTAGAAATTTTTTTTTTTTTTTACATTTTTTAGATCTTTGATAAACACTGCCAAGATGAATATTCTTAAATATAAACTAGTACTTTCAGTAATAATTTATTTTCTTAGGATAATTTCCCAGTTAATTTACTGGCACAGATTATTCATATTTTAAAAGGTTTATTACATATTTAAAAGTTCTGTGTTGCTAAGTTTTTGGCTTGATTTATTCTTAACATGTCACAGATTGATTTAATGCAGCTTCATTTTTGCTATTTTGAGTCTAAAGTCAAGCAACTAATAGTAACCAGTCATGGAAGTTAGTTCTGCATGTTGGATCCTTGTTGGCCTTAAACTGATGTAAATCCTGTTTTCTCCATCTTAATTTCTTAGAATAACAATGAATCCTCTTATAGGAAATGTTTTTCCATTGATTTCCCTATTTATGGTGTTCTAAATTTGGCCAGAGAGAAATTGAAGAAATACTTAAAAAATGCATGGTGTGTTTTTTCTATCTTCTATTTGTTTTTCTACTGGTTCATATAGAATATATATCTACCTTTTTCCCTTGCTTTAAATCATTTTACAAAATTAATAACAGAGAAAAGATAGTAGCCATGCCAGACATATTCTCACACTTGAGTGGGAATGCAGGAATTGCAGGACAAAATGAATCTGAGATGCTGCATTATTTACTTATAGTGCTGTGGGGTTTTCTAAGGAAATGTTGCTGAAAAGCTGTCTGTTGTTAATCAATTCAAAAACTTATTTCCTCAAAATTGTTTTTCTTTTATTATGTAATGTTAAATTTCTGACTGTATTGTTAGTATTAGAAAGCCTGAAATAAATTGTACTTCTTCCTAAAGGCATTGATTTTTTGATCTAGTTAGCTTTCATCCGGTTGTCTCTTGTTTTAGGAATAGTGCCAGAGGATTTTTTTTATGTGGCAAGAGATGTGTGATCAGATTGCCATGAGTGTGGGATACTGTTTATGACAGGACTGTTAAATAAGTAAAGGTTTTATTTCTTCCTAAAAATAGATTAAAAATTCAGTATGGCATATAAGATTTAAAATATGGTAACCTAGAATTTATTTGAAAAATAGCAAGTTATTTTTGTTTCTATCAAGTAAGAGCACCCTTAATATATATAGTCAGCTCTCTGAATCCTTGGGTTCTACATCTGTGGGTTCAACCAACTGTGAATTGAAAAGATTAGGGAAAAAAATTCTATAAGTTTCTTTTTTGGCAACTATTTATATAGCATTTATATTATAACTATTTCCAGAGCATCTACACTGTTTTAGGTATTATAAGTAATCTACAAATAATTTAAAGTGTGTGGGAAGATGTGCATAGGTTATGTGTAAATACTACCCCATTTTATACCAGGGACTTGAGCATCTATACATTTTGGTATCTAAGGGCAGTCCTGGAGCCAGTCCACCAAGGATACTGAGGGACAGTGAAACTCTACAGTGCTTCCATTCTGGGGATTACGTTATGCATACATGGCTGTTTCATTGATATTTTTCCTAATTTGCTCCTGTCTTTCCCCTTTAGAAAAATGATACTACTTTTGAAATCATATTTCCTACATTGGTATTAGTGTTTGAACTGTACAAAAAAAAGATGGAAGAGGGTTAGAGGTTGTTGTCTTCATCTGCAGTTCCTCAGAAGTGAAGAGGTGAACATCTCCAGCACTAGTCAGATGGCAATGGCACCCCACTCCAGTACTCTTGCCTGGAGAATCCCCGGGGCGGGGGAGCCTGGTGGACTGTAGTCCTTGGGGTCGCTAAGAGTTGGACACGACTGGCGCTTCACTTTCACTTTTCACTTTCATGCATTGGAGAAGGCAGTGGCACCCCACCCAGTACTTTTGCCTGGAAAATCCCATGGACAGAGGATCCTGGTAGGCTCCAGTCCATGGGGTCGCTAAGAGTCGGACACGACTGAGCGACTTCACTTTCACTTTTCACTTTCATGCATTGGAGAAGGCAGTGGCACCCCACCCCAGTACTTTTGCCTGGAAAATCCCATGGACAGAGGATCCTGGTAGGCTCCAGTCCATGGGGTCGCTAAGAGTCGGACATGACTGAGCGACTTCACTTTCACTTTTCACTTTCATGCACTGGGGAAGGAAATGGCAGCCCACTCCAGTATTTTTGCCTGGAGAATCCCAGGGACGGGGGAGCCTGGTGGACTTCCATCTATGGGGTCGCACAGAGTCGGACACGACTGAAGTGACTTAGCAGCAGCAGCTTAGCTTAGCAGTCTATCATGAAACCTGGGAAATGGCTAATTTCACATTCAGCCCCTCGAATTACTCAGTGTGTTCCTGTGAGCTTAGTAGTTGCTCAGTGAATGGGAAGTTGAAAATACCAGAGATGATGGTTGGTAGGATATTGAATCTTGCATCACTTGAAACTTTTTTCCCACTCACTGTCCTTGTGACTAGCCTCCCTGGTGGTGCTAGTGGTAAAGAATCCAGGAGATGTAAGAGATGTAGGTTTGATCCCTGGGTCAGGAAGATCCGCTGGAGGAAGGAATGACAACCCATTCCAGTATTCTTGCCTGGAAAATCCCACGGACAGACGAGCTTGCTGGGTGACAGTCCATTAGGTCACAGAGAGTTGGACGTAACTGAAGTGACTTAGCACTCATGCATTCTTATGACATTTTGCAAGTCACTTAGTGTTTTTGTGCCTCAGTTTTTCATGTATGAATTATGATGATTGGAGTAGAAGATTTATTTCCTAAGGTTCATTCCAGGTGTTGGGTGAACTTCTAATTGTCTCTAATTAGTCATTAAAAATATTTGAAATATTCAAAAGTCAGTGTATCTGAACATCATAGAAGGATTATCTGTTGTATACTTCCATGCCATTTCTGTTGGCTCTCTCACGTATGATTTTATAGACTCAGGAGCAAATCTTTATATTCATAAAATACTTAGATCTCTAAGACTTTGCAGAGCCCTATTTTTATCATCTTGCCCACATTTATCTCCCATATAAAGTGTGACATACAACGCATGAATTTAGAACAAAGTAATTTCATCTCTTCCCCGATACTAAAGAGTTCAGATTCATGCTGTGTTTTACATGGCACAGTGAAAGTGGATTGTTTAATATCTGCAACTCTGCACTTCCTTAACCTTTCTATGAGAATACTTAGGTAAGTGTTGAGAAACAGAGATTCTAAAAATAATTCCTACAGAATTTTTGAGAGACCCCTGGAGCAAGCTATTTGAATCCATTTCCCTTCTTTCTATATAGTTTTTCTTTGTTTGAGCAGTGTTCCCATGGGTCAGAAAGATAGAGTTTCTAGCCCAGTACCTTAAATTGCTTTATAATTGCCTTACTTTATAAGGGAGACATACCCTGGCATGGTGAAGCTTGAAAATATTCAGAAGAAATTAATCTGAACCTATTAAAAGCAGACGGAGAAGAGGGAACATATTTAGGAAAGTTGTTAGCTAGACTGGATATACTGTGTTAACATAGCATGATGTCATGCATAAAAAGCAAAAATAATGGGACCCAGGCATTTGTTCTCAACTGTAATTTCAACTTGGTTATGGGTCATAGAAAAAGAAGTTTAGAATGGAAAAACATGGCCCACATTTAAATTAAAAACCATTTAAAATGTGTTAAATATGGTTTGGTTTTGAATATCCACAATAGATTAGTTAAGAGTATGGGAGTTTTTTCTCCTAGAGGAGAACATAGGCAAAACACTCTCTGACATACATCACAGCAGGATCCTCTATGACCCACCTCCCAGAATATTGGAAATAAAATCAAAAACAAACAAATGGGACCTAATTAAACTTAAAAAGCTTCTGCACAACAAAGGAAACTATAAGCAAAGTGAAAAGACAGCCTTCAGAATGGGAGAAAATAATCGCAAATGAAGCAACAGACAAACAACTAATCTCAAAAATATACAAACAACTCCTACAGCTCAATTCCAGAAAAATAAATGACCCAATCAAAAAATGGGACAAAGAGCTAAATAGACGTTTCTCCAAAGAAGACATACAGATGGCTAACAAACACATGAAAAGATGCTCAACATCACTCATTATCAGATCAGATCAGTCGCTCAGTCGTGTCCGACTCTTTGCGACCCCATGAACCGCAGCACGCCAGGCCTCCCTGTCCATCACCAGCTCCCGGAGGTCACTCAGACTCGCATCCATCGAGTCAGTGATGCCATCCAGCCATCTCATCCTCTGTCGTCCCCTTCTCCTCCTGCCCTCAATCCCTCCCAGCATCAGAGTCTTCTCCAATGAGTCAACTCTTCGCATGAGGTGGCCAAAATACTGGAGTTTCAGCTTGAGCATCATTCCTTCTAAAGAAATTCCAGGATTGATCTCCTTCAGAATGGACTGGTTGGATCTTCTTGCAGTCCAAGGGACTCTCAAGAGTCTTCTCCAACACCACAGTTCAAAAGCATCAATTCTTCGGCGGAGAAATGCAAATCAAAATCACTATGAGGTACCATTACACGCCAGTCAGAATGGCTGCAATCCAAAAGTCCACAAGCAATAAATGCTGGAGAGGGTGTGGAGAAAAGGGAACCCTCTTATACTGTTGGTGGGAATGCAAACTAGTACAGCCACTTTGGAAAACAGAATGGAGATTCCTCAAAAAACTGGGAATAGAACTGCCTTATGATCCAGCAATCCCACTGATGGGCATACACACTGAGAAAACCAGAATTGAAAGAGACACGTGTACCCCAATGTTGATAGCAGCACTGTTTATAATAGCCAGGACTTGGAAGCAACCTAGATGTCCATCAGCAGATGAATGGATAAGAAAGCAGTGGTACATATACACAATGGAGTATTACTCAGCCATTAAAAAGAATACATTTGAATCAGTTCTAATGAGGTGGATGGAACTGGAGCCTATTATACAGAGTGAAGTAAGCCAGAAAGAAAAACACAAATACAGTATACTAACACATATATATGGAATCTAGAAAGATAGTAACAATAACCCTGTTTACGAGACAGCAAAAGAGACACTGATGTATAGAACAGTCTTTTGGACTCTGGGAGAGGGAGAGGGTGGGATGATTTGGGAGAATAGCATTGAAATATGTATAATATCATATCTGAAATGAGTCGCCAGTCCAGGTACGATGCCTGATAACGGATGCCTGGGGCTGTTGCACTGGGACGACCCAGAGGGATGATATGGGGAGGAAGGAGGGAGGAGGGTTCAGGATGGGGAACACATGTATACTTGTGGCGGATTCATTTTGATGTATGGCAAATGCAATACAATATTGTAAAGTTAAGCAAAATAAAATTAAAAAAAAAAAAAAAAGTATGGGAGTTTTTCTAGACTGGAATCTGGTGAGCATCGTATTACTTGTTAGTAGTTTGACATTGGGCACATTGAATGCTCTGAGCCTCTGTTTCCTCATATATTTATAAAAGATTATTTATTCAAAAAATATTTTTAGGTGCCTCTAATTGGACTGCAAGGAAATCCAACCAGTCCATTCTAAAGGAGATCAACCCTGGGTGTTCTTTGGAAGAAATGATGCTAAAGCTGAGACTCCAATACTTTGGCCACCTCATGCAAAGAGTTGACTCATTGGAAAAGACTCTGATGCTAGGAGAGATTGGGGGCAAGAGGAGAAGGGGACGACAGAGGATGAGATGGCTGGATGGCATCACTGACTCAATGGATGTGAATTTGAGTGAACTCTGGAGTTGGTGATGGACAGGGAGGCCTGGTGTGCTGCGATTCATGGGGTCGCAAAGAGTTGGACACGACTGAGTAACTGAACTGACCTGAATCCTCTAGGCACCTAGAATGTACTTCTTGGAAAGACACAATGTATATTTTCATGATTTAAAATAGACTGGAAGAGGAAGGTCAGATATGGCAAAGGTATCTGAAACAGTTCACAATAATGATTTATTAAAATGAGAATAAGAAATTCAGTTCTGGTATCCTACTTTCTTACTATTGACTATGATTATTTTTTGGCCTTTAAGGTTATTTTAGAGCTACTTTCTTCGCCATGTCCATGAAAACAGAACATTTAGACTTTTTCTCTGGGTGTGTATCCTAGGATTCCCAGAGCCTCTAAGTGTTTTGTACAGTTTGATAAAATCAGAGTTCTGGGAACTCTGCAGACCAGTCTGGGGAAAACAAGGAATGTTCAGGTCTCCTGCAGCACTTGCTTCATTAATGAATATAAGGACAAAGGAAATGACCTTTGCATCTTTTTATACTGGGTTTGCTGATTAATATTGATCTCAAAGTTATTTCTTTTCTCTCACTGCTCAGTCAGTATAAATGTAATTATATAATTTACTTTTCATGTGATCTGGTGAAATGGCCTATTACTTGTCTTTACTATTAAATGAAATGTTACTCAGAAAATAAAAATCAAAGTGCTGTTCAATTATTACTTTTACCTTCAGTTCAGTTCAGTCGCTTAGTCGTGTCCGACTCTTTGCAGCCCCATGAATCACAGCATGCCAGGCCTCCCTGTCCATCACCACCTCCCGGAGTTCATCTTCATGTCCATCGAGTCGGTGATGCCGTCCAGCCATCTCATCCTCTATCTTCCCCTTCTCCTCCTGCCCTCAATCCCTCCTAGCATCAGAGTCTTTTCCAATGATTCAACTCTTCACATGAGGTGGCCAAAGTATTGGAGTTTCAGCTTCAACGTCAGTCCTTCCACTGAACACCCAGGACTGATCTCCTTTAGGATAGACTGGTTGAATCTCCTTGCAGTCCAAGGGACTCTCAAGAGTCTTCTCCAATACCAGAGTTCAAAAGCATCAATTCTTCGGTGCTCAGCCTTCTTTACAGTCCAGCTCTCACATCCATACATGACCACTGGAAAAACCATAGCCTTGACTAGACAGATCTTTGTTGGCAAAGTAATATATCTGCTTTTTAATATGCTATCTGTCTTTTATCTTAATTCTAAATATTTAAAAACTTTCTTATATTGAAATAATAAATTATAAAGTAATTATAATAATTTTCTCCCAAAATTATTTGTGAAGAGGGTACATGTATAAATGAGCAAAAATGAGTGAATAAGTGTACAGATGAAGTAAATCCATATTATAATGGATATTATATATGATGATGGGGAGAAGCCCATTTGAGTATATAGTGATGGGTGCCTAAAAATGTTCCATGGATAGAAACTGGCAGGAGGCCTTTTCTGTTCTACTCTTACATTGGTTTTATGCATTTTTTTTCTTAAGCTCATTTGAAGAATGAGCTGAAGAATCATGTGGCTCTACTATCTTTGAAAATCTGTTCTGTAAAATATGTGAGTCCAGACTTAAACTTTAAAATATTACATTGCTTTTCAACAGCATTCTGAGTCTCTTTTTTGTGGGGAAGAGAGTTGGGGAGATCATAATCATAATCTTTTTTAAAGAGCTCAACTTGATCCAAGTGTGTTAACACACTTAAAAATTTTTGAACCCCCTGTGAGACAGCCAGGAGAACATATTTATGTGAGAGAGATGATGCAGAGCTGAAGGCTTATGTACTTTTACTCAGCTAATAAACAGAAGAGCTGTAGTCAGTTTCAACAAGTAGAGCAGTGTGGCTACTTCTTATCCATTATAGTAAACATAGTTGTATTCATTAATCAGGTAGAATAATCACCAGTGTGAACTTTTTAAATACCTGATTTCTTTACCTTAGCATAAAGTATATTATTGCTAAGTCACTGCAGTTGTGTTCGACTCTTTGTGACCCCATAGACGGCAGCCCACCAGGCTCTGCCGTCCCTGGGATTCTCCAGGCAAGAACACTGGAGTGGGTTGCCATTTCCTTCTCCAATGCATGAAAGTGAAAAGTGAAAAGGAAGCCGCTCAGTATATTATATTTATCTGTATTTGTTATACTGATTCTGAATTCCCCCTTTTCTAATGTAATTCAGTTTTGAGCTAGCTAACGGTCTGTTTGGAGTACTCCAAGGAGGGTGAAATTCTGTTCAGATTTGTAGCTGTCAATGAAAATTTCAGGATAATAGAAAGAATGGACTAAAAAAGAAGATTTTACTTATTTTTTGAAATTTATTTGGAATAATTTCAATATAAATAGGTTCCATTACATTTTTACAGTTACTCAGCCCATTAAATACAATAAAAGTATTTAACTGTAAATAATAAATACATATATGCTCTTAACTTTATGGTGAACATAAAAAGAACAAAACTTCCTTCAGAAATTTTTGTTGTATCTCAATAGGCTAGATACTTCTACAAATAGCAGAATAATATCCTGTCAATAGACATTGGCTTCATTAACTGTATAAGCATCTGTTTTCTAAAATTATTTTATTTAATGATTAATAACCATTTAAATTAGGCCATCTTTCTGTTAAAATAATCAGTTGGTTTCATAAGAACTGAGTGACTGTTCTTGGGTTCATTACGTTTGGATCATAATGCCAGAAAATACTGATCAGAAGTACTACCTTAAAAATTTGTGTGGATATTGGAAAATATTGTTCCCCATTCCTCTTTGAAATGAGAAAAAACTAAGCATAAGTGTACAGGGAAAAGTCTGGGGTTCCTGGAATCCTGCAAATATAATGAGTTAGTTTTGTGATAGTTTTCCAAAGAGCTGGCCTTTTTCTCCTTTAAGTTTGGTATGATTCAGTGGAAACCCACTTCATTTGTATGGATGAGTATATGTTATGTAGTTGTGAGATGAAGGTGAAGATTCTGGAGTGCTAGTGCATTGATAGAAGCATAGTTTGTTTCAGTGATGGCTATTTTTTACATGAAGGGGGAATGGAGAGTTTTTAGGCTCTGGACATGACTAAGTTGAAAACAGATAAAAGGGTTAAAAACAGAAAAGAAAAAAAGATAAAAGCGTTAAAAAATAGGAATAAAAGAGGTGTAAGCCTAGAAGAATAAAGGATAAATTTTTAATCAGCTGGTTAAAATATCTGTTTAAGAAAGATTCTCTTTCCATTGTATACCCACGTTCTGTAGTTCAAGATTTCTCTTGATACTCCAGCCTTAAAATTGAATTAAAAAAAAAATTAAATACACTTTTTATCTAACCTAAAACATACATGCAAAATTTATATATATTAATTTATATATGAATAGATTCATTTGTACATTTCAATATGTAATGTGAAAAATTATTAACATACCTTATGTCCTTTTTTTTCTTTTTAAGTCTTTGAATCTGTATAATTTAATACACAGCACATCTTGGTTCATACTAGCCATATTTCAAGTGCTCATGGCCACGTTACCTACTGACAGCATAAACTTGGATATGCGGCTACACCAACGTCAGTCACTCATTTCTGTGATAATGTTTGGCGCACACTAAATGGACGGTAAATGTTTAAAGGAAAAAAAGGAAGCAAAGAAACGTAATAGCAAGTGTTTGTACTCAGACCTGTGCGTATACTCACTCACTGGTTAGATGACCTTGGTTGGCCTCAGTGTCCTCTTACGGGAATGCGATACTTGTTTCTACCTTTCAGAATTATTGTGAAGAGTTGATAAACATCCCCCCACCCCCACCCCCGCCATGAGTTATATGAACATACTGAGTATTAAATTATCTGTTACTATAAAAGCTAGTTTCATGGTTTCGAATATAATTGTATTTCAGGCTAGTTACTGCTTTTAACTCTAAATTAGTTATCATCATCAGTCACTTTCTTTATTAAAAAGAGGTTGTTATCCGTAATAGTTTACTCTAGGTAGTATCTTTGTGACTACTTAAACAGTAATGAATTGTTGTATCTGATTATGTTAGTAACATTCTTAATTCTTATTGTCATGACTAAGGACAGTGTGTTGTTAGAAATCAACGAAATTGAGACTGTTTCTCTTCCCTTTATTCTTTATTTATGAAGTTCTTTTAAAGGGCAAGTTGTAGTGTACAAACTTTTGGGCTCTCAAAGTAGTGAATGGTGATTCCATGAATGTTTGGTGCTTTCCCATTTGAAACACAGTCACATATTTTCAGAACTTCTGTGTTTGGAGTTGTAAGACAGTTTTGCTGAATGTTGTAAACTAGTAATTTGGTTGTGCCTTGAAGATAACCAATAACCTTCAAAAACATTAATTTTCTGGGGGAGACTAGATTTTGATAAAAACCTAACTTTTCCAATTGTTGATATGAATTTTTGAAGGACATAGGTATTGATGTGCTATTTGTGTTTTTAAAATATGAGTCATTTTCAAGTCCTCATGGGCACATGTTACCATACTGACTGCACAGACTGGGATTTGTAATTGTTCAGTGCAATTAGACAGTTTCTTACAGTGCTCTTTGGTTTTAAGATACACTGACTACTCATGTGTCAGTAGAATACTGTAATATATGCTTCATTGGACACATATATATTCATAACAAGAGCTTGCCATCATTGACTCTTCTCTTTTTTTGATTGTCCAATTCAGTAAATCTGTTTCATCCTATGCATTGGTCCCTTTTTTAATATTTGTTGGAAAGTTAATGATTTATGTGAAAAATTTAAATATCGCTTATCCTCTTTGGGCTATGATATTCTATGACTGACATTCATTGGAACTTTATGTGTAAAAAGGAATATTTTCCTGTGTATGTACAGAAAATTACTTTTTAACTCTGAGATACAAGTGGATAGCATCTCATGTCTCTTGAAACTACATACATGGAACCATTTAACACCAACGTCTTATAAGACACCTATTTTAGGGGAATACAATAGAGAAATGAATTCCACCCCTACACTCACCTTATTTTTTCCTGGCATCTATTGAGCCTTCAGTTTCTGTTGTTTCTCCAAGAGGGGAAGCCAAGGAGTTGGTCTGATAGGAGCCATCCAGGAGCTGGATGTGCACGGCACTGGGTTCCACCCATGACAAGGGCCCAGTCCTCTCATACTGTTTCTCAATCCATTACAAGCCCACAGTTGCTCTTGATTCTTGATAACACTAGGAACCTCTGTATTGTTGTAGGCAGACCGACTTAAAGCACTTTGTATAATGCTTATCCTGTTTGGCAGGCTACAGTCCACAGGGTTGCAAAGAGACACGACTGAGTGACTTAACACTTTCACTTTCTATCCTATTTAAAACAATAGACATATATAACATTTATAGCAGTGTCGACTAAAAAAAGATGTACAACTTGAGTGTTGCGAGCTAAGTTTTATTGGGGGAAAAATGAGGACTGCAGCCCAGGATGCATCATCTCAGATAGCTCTGAGAGACTGCTCCAAAGCAGCAGTGGGGGGAAGTCAGTATATAAAGTTTTGATGAAGGGGGAGTTTGATACCATGAAGCACTCACTTTACAAAAGGTTTTTTGTTAGTCATGAGGATCTGATGTCATGAAGGGATTTATTGCTTCTGTAGATATGAGGAGATGCAAAGATTGAGATCATAAAATCTGTTCCAAAAAATATCCAACTATCTAAAAGACCTGTCCCACCAGATTCCCTGAAGCACAGAGTGCCTCACTTGACCCTGAATTCCCTCAGGGGTTGTTGAAGGTCAGCAGCTACAGCATCATGGGGTTCAGTCTCCATAGAGGCAGATGGCAAATGCCTTTGCTATTCATTTGTTGGCAGTGCTCTTCATCTTCAGTTCAGTTCAGTCACTGAGTTATGTCCAACTCTTTGGGACCCCATGGACTGCAGAACTCCAGGCCTCCCTGTCCATCACCAACTCCTGGAGTTTGCTCAAGCTCATGTCCATTGAGTCGGTGATGCCATCCAACCATCTCATCCTCTGTTGTCCCCTTCTCCTCCTGCCTTCAATCTTTCCCAGCATCAGAGCCTTTTCCAGAGTCAGTTCTTCATATCAGATCGCCAAAGTATTGGCGTTTCAGCTTCAGCATCAGTCCTTCCAATGAGTATTCAGGATTGATTTCCTTTACGATGGACCGATTGGATCTCCTTGGAGTCCAAGGGATTCTCTCAAGAGTAGATTTTCTCTGGTGTAGTCAATAAAGCAGAAGTAGATGTTTTTCTGGAATTCTCTTGCTTTTTCGATGATTCAGTGGATGTTGGCAATTTGATCTCTGGTTCCTCTGCCTTTTTGAAATCCAGCTTGAACATCTGGAAGTTCACAGTACACATAATGTTGAAGCCTGGTTTGGAGAATTTTGAGCAGTACTTTGCTAATGTGTGAGATGATTGCAGTTGTGCGGTATTTTGACCATTCTTTGGCATTACCTTTCTTTGGGATTGGAATTAAAAGTAACATTTTCCAGTCCTGTGGCCACTGCTGAGTTTTCCAAATTTGCTGGCGTATTGAGTGCATGGTTTTTCCTATGGTCATGTATGGATGTGAGAGCTGGACTGTGAAGAAGGCTGAGCGCCAAAGAATTGATGCCTTTGAACTGTGGTGTTGAAGAAGACTCTTGAAAGTCCCTTGGACTGCAAGGAGATCCAACCAGTCCATTCTGAAGGAGATCAGCCCTGGGATTTCTTTGGAAGGAATGATGCTAAAGCTGAAACTCTAGTACTTTGGCCACCTCATGCGAAGAGTTGACTCCTTGGAGAAGACTCTGATGCTGGGAGGGATTGAGGGCAAGAGGAGAAGGGGATGACAGAGGATGAGATGGCTGGATGGCATCACTGACTCGATGGATGTGAGTCTGAGTGACCTCCGGGAGTTGGTGATGGACAGGGAGGCCTGGCGTGCTGTGATTCATGGGGTCGCAAAGAGTCGGACACGGCTGAGCAGTTGATCTGATCTGATCTGATTGAGTGCAGCACTTTAACAGCATCCTCTTTTAGAATTTGAAATAGCTCAATTGAAATTCCATCACCTCCACTAGCTTTATTCATAGTGATGCTTCCTAAGGCTCAGTTGAGTTCGCATTCCAGGATGTCTGGGTGTAGGTGAGTGATCACACCATCGTGGTTATCTGGGTCATGAATATCTTTTTTATATAGTTCTTCTGTGTATTCTTGCCATCTCTTCTTAATATCTTCTGCTTCTATTAGGTCTATACCATTTCTGCCCTTTATTATGCTCATCTTTGCATGAAATGTTCCCTTGGTATCTCTAATTTTCTTGAAGACATCTCTAATCTTTCCCATTCTGTTGTTTTCCTCTATTTCCTTGCATTGATCCCTGAGGAAGGCTTTCTTATCTCTCCTTGCTGTTTTTTGGAACTCTGCATTCAAATGGGTGTATCTTTCCTTTTCTCCTTTGCATTTTGCTTCTCTTCTCTTCTCAGCTATTTGTAAGGCCTCCTCAGACAACCATTTTGCCTTTTTTTTTTTTTTTTTTTACCTTTTTGCATTTCTTTTTCTTGGGGATGGTCTTGATCACTGCCTCCTGTACAATGTTAGGAACCTCTGTCCATAGTTCTTCAGGCACTCTGTCGATCAGATCTAATGCCTTGAATCTGTCTGTTACTTCCACTGTATAATCGTAAGGGATTTGATTTAGGTCATACCTTAATGGTCTAGTGGTTTTCCCTACTTTCTTCAGTTTAAGTCTGAATTTGGCAATAAGGAGTTCATGATCCGAGTCACAGTCAGCTCCTGGTCCTGTCTTTGCTGACTGTATAGAGCTTCTCCGTCTTTGACTGCAAAGAATATAATCAGTCTGATTTTGATATTGGCCATCTGGTGATGTCCATGTGTAGAGTCTTCTCTTGTGTTGTTGAAGGAGGGTGTTTGCTATGACTAGTGTAGTCTCTTGGCAAAACTCTGCTAACCTTTGCCCTGCTTTATTTTGTACTCCAAGGCCAAATTTGCCTGTTACTCCAGGTATCTCTTGACTTCCTACTTAGGCATTCCAGTCCCTTATAATGAAAAGGACATCTTTTTTGAGTGTTAGTTCTATAAGGTCTTGTAGGTCTTCATAGAACCATTCAACTTCAGCTTCTTTGGCATTACTGGTCCGGGCATAGACTTGGATTACTCTGATATTGCATGGTTTGCATTGGAAATAGAGATCATTCTGTCGTTTTTGAGATTGCATCCAAGTAATGCATTTTGGACTCTACTGTTGACTATGAGGGCTACTCCATTTCTTCTAAGTGATTCTTTCCCACAGTAGAAAATATAATGGTCATCTGAGGTAAATTCGCCCATTCCTGTCCATTTTAGTTCACTAATTACTAAAATGTTGATGTTTACTTTTGCCGTCTCCTGTTTGATCACTTTCAATTTGCCTTGATTTATGTACCTAACATTCCAGGCTCCTATGAAATATTGTTCTTTACAGCATCAGACTTTACTTGCATCACCAGTCACATCCACTGCTGGGCGTTGTTTTTGCTTTGGCTCCGTCTCTTCATTCTTTCTAGTGTTATTTCTCCACTCTTCTCCAGTAGCATATTGGACACCTATCGGCCTGGGGAGTTCATCTTTCAGTGTCCTATATTTTTGCCTTTTCATACTGTTCATGGGGTTGTCAAGGCAAGATACTGAAGTGACAAAGCTCTTGGTAAGTGCCAACTTGTAGTTGACAACAGTTTATTTTACAGATACAGAAAGCTTAGTCCTTGTGAGGTAGTTAACATTGTTATGCTCTGTTTTTCAAATGAGGTAGCTGAGGTACAGAGACATTTAATAACTTGATCAAGGTTACATGGCTGGTTAGTGTTGAAACTGGAATTTGAATCCAATTTTTAAGTCAG
This sequence comes from Tragelaphus eurycerus, assembly GCA_935064755.1. Classification (NCBI taxonomy): domain Eukaryota; kingdom Metazoa; phylum Chordata; class Mammalia; order Artiodactyla; family Bovidae; genus Tragelaphus; species Tragelaphus eurycerus. The sequence goes on along the minus strand of CAKXYN010000015.1, from coordinate 11,559,721 downwards.
TATGCTGCATTGTGGGTTTTGTAGTTTCTGAACAAACTTGTCATGCTTTCTTTTTCTCCTCTTCCAAGGCGTTATAATCCAATATAGAATTTTAAAAGAAATAATGTTATTTTTATGTAGTCTCTAGCATACTGTTGATTGGATAGTAATAATTCGTGGGTTTATGTTATTCAGAAAAATTTAACATGAATGGGCTTACTGCTTTATTGAATACTTCCGTTGTGCATGCTTAGTTGCTCGGTCGTATCTGACTCTGTGTGATCCCATGGACTGTAGCCCACCAGGCTCCTCTGTCCATGGGACTTTTGAGGCAAGAATACTTGAGTCGGGGGAGGGAGGGTTAAAAAAAAAAAAAAAAAAGAATACTGGAGTGGGTTGCCATTTCCTCCTCAGGGAATCTTCCCAATGCAGGGATCGAACCCACATCTCCTGTGTCTCCTCCATTGCAGGCGGGCCTCCATTATATATCTTAAATAAAACATATGGCAGCATCTTTCTATATGTTCCATATAAGAGTCTTTTTGCTGCTGTGACAGATGTTACAGAGGACTGTTGGCTTGTGAGATGTCCTGTTGGCCATTCTTCCTTCATTTTATCTTCTCTCTGTCATTTTCAGTTCAGGCTGGCATTATTTCTTCTAACATAAAGCCCTGACAAACTTGGTTGGTCTTCTTTGCACCTCAGGGGTATCCAAGCCATCACACAAGAGTATCCTCCACAGGATACTTTCCTGGATAATCACATCTCCATTCCTGGCTTCTGCTGAGATGGTTGATCTCATCCATGATTCACATGCCTAATCTCTTTAGCAAACGTCTAGCCAGCCAAACCACTGGCCCAGTCTCTAGAATATACTCTGTGGATAGGCTGAGAATTTTCCAAACTGGCTTTTTTTTTTGCTTAGCAGTTCCTTCTTCAGTTTCTTTCTTTCTTCTCCTGTCTTACAGTAAGCAGACAAGGCAAGCAAAGCTGAACCTTCCATACTTTCATTGGAAATCTCAATTTTCAAGTTTGTAATTTTTTAAGTTCTACCTTTCATCCAACATAACACAACTTTTCCACTCTTCACAACAGGGATTACCTTTCCTCCAGTGTCCAATACCATACTCCTCATTTACCTCTGAGACCTTGCCAGAAGCACATTTACCACATGTAGCGATACTCTGTTCTTCATTATATATATAGTCTATGATGATGAAAGCTTTCTCTACTCTTTTCCTCCTCAAAGCCACTCCACATTTTAAGCTCGTTGTTATACAAATGCTGCACTTCCTAGTTCCAAAAGTTTGTATTAGTTCTCTTATGCTATGCTATGCTAAGTCACTTCAGTCGTGTCCGACTCTGTGTGACCCCAGAGACGGCAGCCCACCAGGCTCCCCCGTTCCTGGGATTCTCCAGGCAAGAACACTGGAGTGGGTTGCCATTTTCTTCTCCAATGCATGAAAGTGAAAAGTGAAAGTTAAGTCGCTTGGTCATATCCGACTCTTAGCGACCCCATGGATTGCAGCCTAACAGGCTCCTCTGTCCGTGGGATTTTCCGAGCAAGAGTACTGGAGTGGGGTGCCATTGCCTTCTCCGATTAGTTCCCTTGGACTGCTGTAATAGAGCCACCAACTGGGTGAATTACAACAACAGAAATTTATTGCCTCAGGGTTCCAGAGGCCAAAAATCCAAAATCAAGGTGCCTGTCGTTCTCTCCTCCCTCTGAGACCCTCCCAGGCTTCTTCCTGGTGGCAGTTAATCCTCGATGGCTCTTGCCTTGTAGATGCATTACTCCAATCTGTGCCTCCATCTTTACATGGCCTTCTTCCCTGCATGTCTGTGCCTCTTCTTTTTTGATATGGACACCAGTCCTACTGAATTAAGAGTCCACTCTACTCAGTAACACCATATGTAATTACTTCTGCGTTAACCCTGTCTCCAAAGTAGGTCTGTATTCTGATGTACTGGGGTTAGAACTTCAACATACCTTTTGGGGGTGGAGGGGAGAGACAATTTAACCCATAACAGCCACACCAAGTGGCTTACCAGCTTTGTTATCTCATTTCAAGTTATTCTTGTCTTAGTACCTTTTTTATTGTTTAATATTTATTTTTTGTTTACTTATTTGGCTACCCTGGGTTTTTGTTGTGGCATGCAAACTCTTAGGTTTGGACTTGAGAAATCTTAGCCACTGGGCCACCAGGGAAGTCCCTTTCCTCAGTTCCTTCTTAATTACCATTTAATTATTATAAATAGACTGGAAAGCAGAATAATTTCAGATGTTTGCATACCTTCAAAGTCTTCCTTATCAGATACTTCCATGTGAAAGCTCCTCCCCGCGGCCCCCCACCCCCACCCCCACCCCCCACCATTAGCTATACTGTGTGTCACAAAGAAAATATGTTCAAGTAATACCTTAGTTTGGGTTTGTTTTTTTTTTTTTTTTATTAAGCCTCAGCTTCTTATTTTATTAATCATATATTGTGGTTATATGAAATTTCCAATACTACAATTCAGATGACTAGCTTAGTATTTGCTGCCTTAGAAAGTTGCTGATTTTTAGAAACATTTTCATCTTGAAATTAGATTGCTGGTTTTCAGTATAAATAACAGCATGAATTCGACTTCCTGGGAGATAGGAACGAATAATCATCATCCTGTGTAACAAGTCTTAAAATAGTGAAATATGGAAGAGTTCTGTGGTTATAGACTCCTGACAACTCCCTTTAAATATGAACTTAGCATTGCATACATTGCATATTGCATAAACAATAGTTATACTCTTAAAAGAAACGTAAGAAAAGCCATCTCTATTAGTGTTTTGAGTTCATATCCAAAATACCTTGCTTGAGAGTATTACCTGTTATTGCTTTTTGTACCAATATGTAGTCTGTAATTTCTTTGTTCCTAAATGGGATTGTTAATGTCTTCCATTCTTATATGCTAATAAAGTCACATTGCACATTCTTTTAAATGTTGTTAGTAGTCTTTAGGGCTTTAGATGAATGTGTTAATTGTCCCTACTGACAAAAGTAGATTTTCTCCGTGCTTTTAAAGTTTACTTCAACTATTTTTGGACTTCCCTGGTGGCTCAGTCAGTAAAGCGTCTGTCTACAATGCGAGAGACCTGGGTTCAATCCCTGGGTTGGGAAGATTCCCTGGAGAAGGAAATGGCAACCCACTGCAGTACTCTTGCCTTGAAAATCCCATGGACGGAGAAGCTTGGTGCAGGCTACTGTCCATGGAGTCACAAAGAGTCGGGCAGGACTGAGCGACTTCACTTTCACTTTCAACTATTTTCGACTCTGGCATTGTTCCCTTGCATTATTTTGGGTATTTTATGCCTGCATTTCTGAATATTTAAAATTGAAGGTTAAACATATATGTGTTATGTTTTTAAGGAAGTCTTGGGGTTTCTTTTTTTCTTAAATGTTTTATCTTTAGATAATTGTAGATTCACATCCAGTTGCTAAAAATAAGACACATAGATCCTGTGTATCCTTTACCCTGTTGCCCTGATGGTAATTTCTTGAATAACTATATAGTACAATATAGGAAAAGAGAATATTGACAATGATAGAGTCAAGAGACAGAATATTTCCACCACTGCAAGCCTCCCTCACATTGCCTTGTATACCTGAACCCCCCTGCTTCCCTCTCACTGTCATTTCTTCCCTTAACCCTGGCCACCATTAATTTGTTCTCTGTTTCTATAACTTAGGACATAAATTCTTGTACTGAGTCAGAGAATCAGTTGCACAATGGATCGTGTTGTATGTGTACAAAATTGAGGACTTTCAGTAGAGAGGGATAGGAAATTAAAATGTAACACAAAATTCTTTGATGCCAAGGCAACTTATAGTATCTATATTATCCACTCCTTGCTTTTCCACAAAGCAAATATTAGTAACACTGTACTCAAATAAGAGAGTTTCTGCAGGTGAGTCTAAATTTCATTTCTTCCTTTAGTAAAAGGTTGCATCTTAAAGCAAAATATCTTCAAATGTCTAATGATCCTCATTTTCCGTATTTCTGAGCCAGAAAGACTTAAAAATAACTCAAAAGTCTCTTTTTATAGGCATGCCTCGGAGATTGGGGATTCAGTTCCTTACCCCAGAAAAAGCAAGTCACACAAATAAATTGTTTGGTTCCCCAGTGCATATAAAAGTTATGTTTACACTATATTGCAGTCTATTATGTGCAATAGTTCTATGTCTAGAAAAAAGTATATATTTTAATTAGAAAATATTCTATTGCTAAAAAAGGTAACCGTCACTTGAGTCTTCAGCAAGTTTTATTCTTTTTGCAGTAGTAACATCAATAATCACTGATCACAGATCACCCTAATAATGAAAAAGTTTGAAATGTTGAGAATCACCAAAATGTAACACAGAGATATGAAGAGAGCAACTGCTGTTGGAAAATGCTGTAGGAAAAATTGATTGACTTGATGCATAGTTGCCACAAACCTTCAATTTGTTGAAAGCACTTTATCTGCAAAGTGTGTTAGAGGAAAGTACGATAAAGCAATGTGTAATAGAATGAAGTCTGCCTGTACTTAACTAATAATAGAAAGCAGTGATGTAGATAAATAGTACTCCATTCAGAAGGATAATTGGTACAATTTGCATTCAGTGTTTAGGATGAATTTTCTTTGGATGGCAGAATGGTGAGCTGGAAGGCTTTGTGGTAGGGTCAGAAGTATTGAGGTAAGGAGGCTCATAGTGACTCTGCTTTGTGGTTGAATAGGAATATTCATTTGACTTGCAGTGGAAGAGAAACCTGGATGTCTCACTAGTGGAGATAAAGCTTAAGAGGTCTTGAATGCCAGGCTCAGAACATTAGACTTTATTTTAAAGCCAGAGCAGAATACTATACCGTATTGAACTCGGAAATGAAAGATTATGAGATATTTGAGGGAGATTAAAGTGACAGCTATGAAAATGAATTGGAGCTCCAAGAGACTGCAGGCAGGGAAATTAGTTAGCTTTGTTATACTGAGTTTCAGAGTCTGACAGTGAAGGTGTCCTGGTAAAACGATTTATGCCGGTAGGTGAAGAGCTAATTGTAGATGATGACAGACTGGATTTCTAGGGGTTGAAGGGAAGGGAGGGATTAGGAAATGTTGATTGTGAATATAGGAGAACAGAAGGATTATCATAACATATATAACAACAGAAGTTTTTTGGAAATTGGAGAAGTTGCTTTTCAGCATATTAGACTATTAGCCATGTCCTGAAATGTTCTATTTTTTCCTTTTTCTTCAACTTTCAAGTCAAGATTGGAACTCTGTAGAGGAAGTTTTGGATGGGAGGTTATTAGAAAATTTTAAATTAATTTGCATAGAGATGATAATTGTTTTCCCAAAGTATTGAAAGATTTACAGTTTCAAGTCTGTTGTTGAGTCAACCAGTCTATTGGCAGGTGTGTTAGGGAGATTAAAGGTATGTTAGTTACATCTTTGAGACTACCTCTGTTTCACTGTTTACATTCTGCCTGCCTGGAGTATTAGTCTGGACACACATTAACCTGTGTGAGATCTTTATAGGAAACTTTCTAATGACTGCTAACTATGTATTCATGAGAATGGAAGTTATAGTAGGTTCAAAATAATCTTTTCTTTGAACTTCTTACCTTAATACTGTTCTTCCTAATGGATGTGATTGTACAGATGATGCTGGGTGTTTCATGTGATATGATGTAGAAGAGACTGTTTATTTGCTCCTAATTGTTGGTTACTTTGTGAGAGTGTATTTGTTAATAAACATTAAGGTGATTAATATGTGTCTTGGAGAAAATTTATTTCAATCTAGTGGTTAAATTATTCTAACCACACATTTATTAGCTACTTTTATTCATTGCCAACCTGGATTTTCTTTTGTGTAATATTCAGTGCAGCAGTGCATCCTTGTGCTGGAAGGGTATTCCTTCTTTGCAGGTAGGCTTTCAAATGTGTGCTCTTTCCTTTCAGTTGCTCTTGATACACTTTCCAAGAACTATGCAATGCATTTTAACATCCTACTCTCATTTATAGATGTGAATATACAGATTGTCACCTCCATCAGGAGAAATTGAGTTTGTTACTCACTGAATGTTTGAAAATATAAAACATTATTTTTAATTATATAGTGACTAAGTATTCATGTATGGTACACTCAGAGAACAACTCAGTGTGACTTTATATAGTTACCGAAATGTCTAAAGCACTCCAACCCCATTGTGTTTCAGTGCACTTGCAGGAAAGACATGGTGAAAATTTCTATGGATATCTTTGTGAGGAAATTTCAACCAGACAGATACCAGCTTTGGAAACAAGGAAAGGATATATACACCATTGATCACACAAAGCCTACTCCAGAATCCACCCCTGAAGTAAAAGCATGGCTGCAGAGGAGGAGGAAAGTAAGAAAAGCATCCAGGAGGTAATGATCCTGCCCCCCACCCCATCCCACTTGTGGTTACTCAGTTAAAATGGGTCCTGGAGCATAATGTTCTTAAAGACTATTTATTTGCTTTTCTTCAGTTTATTCATTGTATGTTTATTTACTATCTTACTGAAAATTGGAGGCAAAGTATTTGTAGTTCTTTGGAAGTGCAATAAATATATACAGTGCAATAAATAAATAAATGTAAAAAGAGAGGTCTGTTGTGTTGCAGATCAGATCAGATCAGATCAGTCGCTCAGTCGTGTCCGACTCTTTGCGACCCCATGAACCGCAGCACGCCAGGCCTCCCTGTCCATCACCAGCCCCCGGAGGTCACCCAGACCCATACCCATCGAGTCAGTGATGCCATCCAGCCATCTCATCCTCTGTCGTCCCCTTCTCCTCCTGCCCTCAATCCCTCCCAGCATCAGAGTCTTCTCCAATGAGTCAACTCTTCGCATGAGGTGGCCAAAATACTGGAGTTTCAGCTTGAGCATCATTCCTTCTAAAGAAATTCCAGGATTGATCTCCTTCAGAATGGACTGGTTGGATCTTCTTGCAGTCCAAGGGACTCTCAAGAGTCTTCTCCAACACCACAGTTCAAAAGCATCAATTCTTCGGCGCTCAGCCTTCTTCACAGTCCAGCTCTCACATCCATACATGACCACAGGAAAGACCATAGCCTTGACTAGGCGAACCTTTGTTGGTAAAGTAATGTCTCTGCTTTTGAATATGCTATCTAGGTTGGTCATAACTTTCCTTCCAAGGAGTAAGCGTCTTTTAATTTCATGGCTGCAGTCACCATCTGCAGTGATTTTGGAGCCCAGAAAAACAAAGTCTGACACTGTTTCCACTGTTTCCCCATCTATTTCCCATGTAGTGATGGGACTAGATGCCATGATCTTCGTTTTCTGAATGTTGAGCTTTAAGCCAACCTTTTCACTCTCCACTTTCACTTTCATCAAGAGGCTTTTTAGCCCCTCTTCACTTTCTGCCATAAGAGTCGTGTCATCTGCATATCTGAGGTTATTGATATTTCTCCCAGCAATCTTGATTCCAACTTGTGTTTCTTCCAGTCCAGCATTTCTCATGATGTACTCTGCATATAAGTTAAATAAACATGGTGACAATATGCAGCCTTGTCGTACTCCTTTTCCTATTTGGAACCAGTCTGTTGTTCCATGACTAGTTCTAACTGTTGCTTCCTGACCTGCATACAGATTTCTCAAGAGGCAGATCAGGTGTTGTGTTGCAGTGCATGAGAAATAGAACAGTTGTAGAACTTCTAAACCCCTTACACAAATGTATTTAAAGTCTTACGGGTGCTGTCTACTCATATCCTTATTTTTGTCAGCTTCAATAACTTGGCTTCCAACTTTTTAATCTGGCTACTGATTTTGATTCTTGGTAGTTCTCTTCTTCATTTGTCAAACATCTCATATTACTTTTCTCATTGGGGTGTTCATATTTTGCTGCGTTACGCACACTCGGCTTTGTGCTTTCAGAAGATGTCAGTCAGAGCATGTGGTATTTCTGTAACTTGGTGGTCTCTGTGTAATGTATCCTACATTCCATTTTTGTGGCCAGGGCCATCTCAAAAGGCTTTAGGCCTGTCGTGGTCATCTTGCTATCTTAAAACACATTAAACAGGGAGTGTGTTTTGTCGCTTAGGTCCTTTAGGTTCTTATTTTCCAGGTTTGTGTTGTATTTTTACTCTCCAATATTACTCATTATTTTTCTTTCAGATTGTAAAAGTAATATTTGTGCATTGGAGAAAATTTGTAAAATAAGGAAAAGAATAATGAAGGAATCCCAAATCACCCATTACCACACAATCCAGATATAACCAGTGTTAACATTTTGTGTATATCCTTTACATAAATATTTCTTTATTATATTATATACCATTCCAAAATTGGGCCATGCTCTATTAGTAATTTGACCAGTTTTGTGTTTTTTCATGTAATTGAATGATTTTCTACAAAATTTTTAATGCTTGCATGTGTTTTATTTAATCTCCTATAGTTGGACCTGTAGCTTCTTTCCAGTTTTTAGCTACTAACCAAAAAACACTGTAATTTTAAATCTTTGCCCACACTTCTGATGTTTATTTCCTGACTCTCTCTCTGTCTCTCTCTTATTTTTCCCCTGACAATTTATTTTCTGCTATTTTAGAATACTAGTGAGTGGAGAAACCTTAAGAGCATGGAATCAAACCAGCATTTTATAAGAGATATACTTGAGGCACAGAAGTAGTAGCAGAATTACAACCCAGATGTTCTTATTTCACCCTATAGTCTACAGCAGGAATTTTCAAACTGTCACTTTTCAAATCAATTTAATAGGTTATAAACAGCATTTTTAAATTAGAAAGTTAAAGAGAGTAAAATGTATCGTAGTCCTTCCCATGAGGTGATGGTAAGTATTAATTCATGACATGTGTCAGCATCAGTGTATGTGTGTATTGTGTCATCGTCTGAAGTATATAACTCACTGTGGGTTGCACTCTGAAAACTTTGGGAAACACTGATTTGGAGAGTAAAGGTGCTAATCCATATTGCCAAAAAAAATTTGCTGCAGGAGACAGTAGTCAATCTTGATTTCAGTGGCCAATAGAACGTCTTGAGAATTATTCTTTAATGGACAGAATACACAACACTCTAATTTAGGTGTATAATCTGGTCTCTTAGTTACTAATCACAGTGGTCCTTGTTGGTTGACATTGAACATAGATATGACATCAAACAGATGTGAAGTGTCTTTCAGTAGGTTAAAATAATCAGTGGTCTTTACTTACCCAGTTAGAAAGCCTAATGTTGAGGGGTTTATTATGCTCACCTTTGCTGGCTTGATCATTGAGTTTGCTGATTTCCCTTAAGTAATATACTGTATCTAAGGAAATGTAATGAAGGGAATGATTTACTGAAATCTCAAAAAGATGTCAACCTTTTAATTTTATGTGTGCTATGCTATTCATAATGTAATATTCCACATAGACCACTACATGGGTTTCAGTAAAAGTGATGATGATATCAGTACTATTACTTCTAGCAAATTTACCAAAGCCAGGTTATCCCTGGCTACTCCCTTTATCTTATGGGGATTTCCTATAGGATAACACTAATGTCGTGTGTGTGTGTGTGTGTGTGTGTGTGTGTGTGTACATACTCTGAAATACATGTTGATTTAGTTTGAGTTATAGCTATTCTCAAATGAAAGTGTTAGAAATGTTGTGTCATATACAGAACATATCTACAATAAAGCTATGAAGTGACTTGCTTAAAAGTACTGCTGCTAAGTCACTTCAGTCGTGTCCGATTCTGTGCGACCCCATAGACGGAAGCCCACCAGGCTCCCCTGTCCCTGGGATTCTCCAGGCAAGAACACTGGAGTGGGTTGCCATTTCCTGCTCCAGTGCATGAAAGTGAAAAGTGAAAGGGAAGTCGCTCAGTCATGTCCGACTCTTAGCGACCCCATGGACTGCATCCTACCAGGCTCCTCCGTCCATGGGATTTTCCAGGCAAGAGTACTGGAGTGGGGTGCCATTGCTTTCTCTGGAAAAATACTAAAAGTGGAATAATATAAAAATGGTGTCCACTCTGAAAATAAATAGTACATTGATATAAGATGTTAAATACATGTGGTTAGCCTTCTTCCTTTCTTAATTTTTTCAGCTAATAATTCGACATTTAATCTTAATGATTTTCATGCATATTTCAGAATTATATGAAACTCAGGCAAATACAGTCACCAGGTCACCTTGGAATGTAAATAATCTACTAAAATTGTAACAGTAGCTTTATGGAATCACTTTGTTTCCTTTTTCTTTCATTATTATCTAAATAATGTTTGATTTTATCCCTGTATCATGATTTTCACTTTATTTTTATGTTAAGCTTTCTTTTAATACTGTTATAAAGTTTTGTTGTTGTTTAGTTGCTCAGTCTTGTCTGACTCTTTGAGACCCCATGGACTGCAGCCCACCAGGCTCTCTGTCCATGGGATTCTCCAGGCAAGAATACTGGAGTGGGTTGCCATTTCCTTCTCCATATAAAGTTTCAACAGTGTCTTTTTCCCAATAATGTTTTAATAATCAATTATTTAGAGTTGTTTTAATTTTAATTTTTAGTAAATTGTAGTTAAAACTGTTGTTAACAGTTCAATTTCAAATTTGATATATTAATCATGAAGATTATCTTTTTATATTATGATTAAAAGTTTTTTATTCTGTGTTTTCAATAAGTGAAAATAACACTTATGTATATATTTTTTGCTGTCCTTTGCTCACACTGTGTTCTGACTATAGCTTTTCTTGTTAATAGCTTCCAGTGTACTAGTTCTTACTCTAAGAGACCTAAGAATGAGGAAGATGAGAAACTGTCAGCTATAGTTGGTGGGGCAGAGGGACCCACTCCTGACCCGGATCCAGGTGATCTCAAGGATGATGCAAAGCCAGAAGAAGCAGTGAAACTAGCAAACACAGAAGCACCTTCAGAGGGAGAGGCCTCTGTTAGCAGGATGCAGCTGGATCATAATTTGTCAGATAATACCAGATTCTCAGGTGAGAAAGTAGCTTATTATGTTTCACGTATTATAGTAGGTAGTTGCTGATCTTCCTTAAGTCTGTATTTTCTAGGACAGATATCTTACTTTTTCACAGAGCTTAACCAGTAAGCTATCTAAAGCTATGAGGTAACTAAACTAGAAGGCCAAGGGAGTATTATAAAGGCCAGAAGTACCACTGTTCTGGGTAATGAAATTTTAAGACAAATAGCCAGCAGTACCTATTTCATTTAATAAAAAAGAAGATTCTAAAATGGAAAAAAATTTTTTTCTTTTATTGGTGCAACTCAGTTTACAATATAGAATACATTTTTGGAAATCTTCTCTTGAATTCACATGTAATAGAGAAAACCAACTATAGATAATTCTTTGCAGATTCTTAGCTTTCAAATTAATTTTAAGAAGAAAATGATTTTACAAAGTAATATCAAAAATCATTCAGTCCTGTGAAATGACATATATAGTCCCCTGGCTGTTTCTCTGTGCCAAAGCCATCATCTATAAATCTCAACTGATTTACTTTTCCCCTTTTTTGTAGCATATTTGTTTGAAACTGTTTTTATGCTTTGCCTCTTTAATACTTGTGGAAGATTTTGCCCTTTTTCTAATGGAGCTTATTGGTAATTCCTATCTCACTCTCATTCCCCTCATCTATTCTGTCTTTCTGTTGTGGGGCACTCCCAAATCCAGACATCCCCTTGCTTTGTCTTCACTCAAGAGGTGTTGTCTTTGTCCGGACTGTTGTAGAAGGTGCCTCCTTCCTGTTTTTCCAGTGTCCACTCTAGTCACCCCTACTAGTCAGATCTCCATTTGGCAATTGTAGTGATCCTTTTAAAAGACTCAGCTTAGTACTCAGTACTAAGTACCTCAGTACTTAGTACTCAGTACCTCAGTACTGGGGTGGGGTGCCATTGCCTTCCCCGATCAGTAACATATATTGGAACTAAATTCTTATTTTTTAGAAAGATCTCAAATTCCTATTGTTTAGGTAAGTATTGTTGCTGCCATGGCTTTGGACACTGGTTTACAGTGGAAGCTCTTTTTAATCCCTTATTTTGTCAGTAAATATATTATTTTGCTGCCTTAGCAACGACAAAGGCTGCATGGTGCTTTGGTGACCTTTTCCACTTGGGTCTTCAGTGGAAATTTAGAGGGGATGTTTGGTGATAGACATTTAATTGAGAACAGTTTAAAAGTTCTTAGCAATAATATGTTGTAACATTTATTAACAGGTTCTTGTTTTACTCCTTAGGAAATGTCTGCCTAAACACATCTGTAGCAGAGAAAATCAAAGCTGAGGCTGACCAAACTTGTGCTGCAGTTCCACTTTCAAATCCCAGCGAGGCTGACGAGTCCGTATTTAGTGGCCAAGTGACATCCGATGAATCAGAGCAACGCAAGCTTCCATGGCCAAAGTCACCTGAGTCATACTCCTCTGTGGCAGAGAGTAGCAGTGCTTTGACTGAGGGAGAAGAGAGTGATGTGGAAAGCCGTGAGAGTGGCCTTGAACCTGGGGAAGTCCCAGCGGTCCCCAGTGGCCAGAGAAATGGCTTCAAAGTTCCCAGTGTATGTGACAGTGTCAATTTTTACCATATTTATTGTGTTGTCAAGGCTTTTTCTGAAAACAGCATGCTATGCATGTAAATCTTGCTGTAGGGCAGAAATAGCATCTTACATTTATAGGTCTTAATCTGTTTCCTTCAATGACTGGGAGGTAAGCTTTCTGCGAGCTCTGGCTAACCTGGTGATAATTCAAAGAACATGGAACTTGTGGCCGTGTGTTGGGGTTTAATTGTCCTTCTTTTTTAATTTTTCTAACATTAAAGTCTTTGTTTTGAGATCTTTGTAGATTTATATGCAGTGGTAAGAAGTAGTGTAGCAAGATTTTATATACCCAGTTTCCCCCAGTAGAACCTCCTTGGAAAACTAGGATAGGATAGCACAGTGATACTGACATTTGACAGTCAAGACATAGAATGGTTCTGTCACCTGCAATATTAGCCAGACTGGAAATAATTCACCTGTAAGACTCTCACCTCTTTCTGCCAGTGCTTAATACCTCTGGGTCCTAGGCTTCTCCCAACCTCTATTTTAACATTAGTGCTCTTCTGGTTATGCTTCTCCCTGAGTCTTGCCTCATGGACTCTGAATCTAGGACCAAGCTGAACCTTTTGTATCTTCCCATGCTGGAACCAGGCCTTCTGCCACTTGGAAAACTCAAGATCCCTCTTGATTTCCAGCTTCCTCATTCTAACTCTTTGCAGAAGGCCTCCCTGTTTTTCCTACGTTCTTGTATGATGTTAATACTATATGCTTTCAGCATAAACTGATTGTGAGTAAATCAGCCAAGCTGCAATTGCGTGTTGTGATTGTCATAATTTGGTAACCTCTTTTGACCTGAACAACTTGATAAAGCAGTTCAGGTGGATGAATAAGGGAAGCCTCAAATGTTTGAGCTGATAAATTGTTCTGGCTGCTGCTGAACAGACCCAGTTTTGGATTGCTCCTGCTTATTTTAGCTCAGAAGAAGCCTTTTATATTTTTGAGTAGCAAGAGAGAATAAATAAACATCAATTTGGAATGCCCTATTTATAAGTAGTTTTAAAATGTCCAATAAAAATGTAGATAATTTCCTAATTTCCTCCAATAACTTTTTATCATTTTTTATGCATGATTGTCCTACTGAAGGATAAAATATTTCTCAGAAACACCTGAGAAACAGAAAGTTATGATCTTATTTATTTGAAAAGGTAGCTGAGAAATTTGAACATAGTATTCACATACCAGTAAACAAAATTTACAACTTAGTTTCACATAGGGATCATTTGTAGCTGGACAGGTACTGGGATTCTAGACTGGTGAATAAGTCAAATGCCTGTTTTTGTTTGGCTGGAGTCTTTAAACTAGAATGGAACTGAAAATAACTTTTCTGTTCCCTTACTTTTAACCTTCATCTTTATCATTTCCTGAACAAAGCCTGACTGGCCAGGAAGGCAAGTGCTGTTGTTGAGGGCTGAGGACTTGGTTTGCACTTGTCAGAAATAGCTGTGGGGTGTTCTCTTCTCATCCCATTTTGTCAGACTTCTAAGTCCTTCTGAGTCATATAGCCCTGGTTCATTTTTGTGTAGTGTGACCAGTGTTTCTTAGTATCGAGTGTAATACTGTGTGTTTGCTGATAGCAGTCAGCTTCAGTCATCCTTCTCAGGAAGCATCCAGTGAGCCAAGCGCGTTCACGCATTCCATGCTGTTCCTGCTGTCCAAAATGCTCCTCTCCCAGAAAGCTAAATGTGCTGCCTTGCTATCGCTCTCAAGACTCCACTCAGATGTCTTCACACCAAAAAGGCCTTCTCTGAGGATCCCACATAAAATAACCTCCTCCCCATCTCTTTCTATTCTTTGTCATGTGGTTTTTAAATTATTATTGCATATTTACTTAATAGTACCTGATATTTATGGGCTTCCACAGTTTCTCAGTGGTAAAAGAATCTGCCTGCCAAGCAGGAAATGCTGGTTTGATCCCAGGGTCGGGAAGATCCCCTGGAAAAGGAAATGGCAACCCACTCCAGTATTCTTGCCTGAGAAATCCCATGGATAGAGGAACCTGGCAGGCTACAGTCCACGAGGTCGCAAAGAGTCAGACACGACTGAGCAACTGAAACAATAACAACAACCCAGTTATTTACGTTTTACTTGTTTATTGCCTCTGGCCTACCCCATCTATATTGCACTCCTTGAAAGCAGGAACCTGGTATTTTTCCTGCTCTAATTTACTCTTAGAGCAGTGTAGCACATTGTAAGGTCTTAAATATTTCTTATTTTTGACTAAATTATAATTTCTCACATTCATTTTTAGCTATTATAAACCACAGGCAAATCTCACCCTCTATCATTACTTTGTGAATCCTGCTTTGATTAGAGTGTTGTCACACATTTCCTCATAAGCCTGTTTACATGTCAGATGTTAGCATAGTTTCTTTCCTTCCAAGTGCTGCTTCTTCAGCTTTAGGGAAATTTATCAGACTCCTTTCTTTTGCATGAACCACTGATGCAAACACACTGGATTTGAACTCTTTCTCTAGCTAGCAACATTGCCACTTTTTTTTTTTTTTTTTTTTGATTGTATGGATGAGAAAGCTTGTAAACAGAGTCTCTCTGAAAGATGTCAGGATGCAAATGACTTTTTCCTCTACCTTTGAAAGAAAAATGTAGTCCAGGCAGCTCATGACAAAAGATTTTACACAGAATTTTAATGGTTTCAGAATGACAGTTATGTGCCATATTAAACAACAGCAATGTGTGATTTCCTATTTGGTCCTCAGAGAAGTGAGGATTCATTTTCCAGTGAAAGGAAGAGTACAGCTTCACTTTGACTGTATTGCCTCCTGAAAACAGAAAGCAAAATAACCTGCTACACAGTCACATGTGACCAAATGCCATGGTCCTGGATTGTTATGAATATATAATCCTAAATTTAGATTATCTTTAAAGGACTTTTGAAAACTCTCTAACAGTTGAGTTTAGTATACGTTTGCAAAGGATACCCTGCACTACAGATAGTGCTTTAATATGAAATGGAAGGATAGTTCAGTGATTCCTCTGCCAGTAAAATTACTAACAGAATGGCTCCTATTTCTGTTGACTTTGCCATTTAAATTTCTTTAACAAACTTAATTTCTCAGGTGGTAAAACGAATACAAGAATTTTTTATAATTTATTTGTGGTGAACGTGAAGTTGCTTGGTTGTGTCCGACTCTTTGCCACCCCATGGACTGTAGCCTACCAGGCTCCTCTGTCCATGGGATTTTCCAGGCAATAGTACTGGAGTGGACTGCCATTTCCTTCTCCAAGGGATCTTCCCAACCCAGGGATCGAACCCGGGTCTCCCACATCGTAGACAGATGCTTTACCATCTGAGCCACCAGGGAAGTCCAATTTGTGGTAAGTAATTGTAATGATAGTTTTTTGTTTTAAAACAAGTCTTTAATGGTGAGTATTTCTCCCCTATTCATGTTCTGTAACTAGAGAACAGAAGGTGAAACCAAAACTGCTAAAAGTTGGCGCCACCCACTTAGTAAGCCTCCAGCAAGATCCCCAATGACCCTGGTGAAGCAGCAGGCAACGAGTGATGAAGGTGAGCTTGGATTGTTTTTCTATTTATTCCATGTAAACTATAATATTCAGAATTTATTCTGTCAGTTTGTTATAATAAACTTTTCTAAAAAACCCTGCCTGGTAGAGAAGAAATCTGACCAAGTGGCAAATACATACCTTAAGGAGATCCTGAGTGACACACAGTTTATTTAGAACTTAGATTTTAGGGATACACACTTGTTTCACATAGTCAAGCAGTGTTAAAGTCTTCCTCTTTTATTTGGTGGGTAAATTGGTTGTTTCTAACATTTGCCTTAAGACCCTCCAGAAGAAGTTGACGTCCTTTCTTTCAGAGTATCAAATCATGGAATTAACATGCTTTGTATTTCTTTGCATTGCCTCTGATTTTAACTTGACTCCTTTAAATTTATTCACACCATCTGAGTCAGAAACTACATGCAGGACTTCTGTATCCTGTTACACTTGGTGTGTCATGGAACACCCTTCCTCTTTGACTGTACGAATGGGACTTGGCATGAAGTTGTTTTATTTACAACCAGCTGCTGTTCTTAGCGGAGAAGGCAATGGCACCCTACTCCAGAACTTTTGCCTAGAAAATCCCATGGACAGAGGAGCCTGGTAGGCTGCAGTCCGTGGGGTTGCGAAGAGTCGGACATGACTGAGCAACTTCACTTTCCCTTTTCACTTTCATGCATTGGAGAAGGAAATGGCAACCCACTTCAGTGTTCTTGCCTGGAGAATCCCAGGGACGGAGAAGCCTGGTGGGCTGCCGTCTATGGGGTTGGACAGAGTCGGACACGACTGAAGCAACTTAGCAGCAGCAGCAGCAGCAGCTGTTCTTAGATGTAACATTTGTCTGTGTGGTTTACCTCTCTTTCTCTGTTTTTCAAAAAAAATTTTTTTAATTTTTCTTCAGTCAGACCACTGACCAACTGTTTATTCCTTCCAATGTCTCATAGCTTCATAGGTGTATTTTTTTTTTAATCTCTAAAAGGATCAGGTGAAGCAGGTGTTCTGTAAAAAGCCCTTTGAGATGTTATCCTTTACTGGTAGAAACTGTTAATTAAGGTCCTTGTCTGTGGGGATGCTGTCAAGGGAATAACATGAATCTTGGGTTCAGACTTCC
The DNA here is from genome assembly GCA_935064755.1 of Tragelaphus eurycerus. Taxonomy (NCBI): domain Eukaryota; kingdom Metazoa; phylum Chordata; class Mammalia; order Artiodactyla; family Bovidae; genus Tragelaphus; species Tragelaphus eurycerus. The sequence continues at coordinate 11,542,513 of CAKXYN010000015.1, read as the reverse complement.
ATCTAGTTTAAATCCAGTTTATCAGAGTACATATCCTTAGCAGATTTTTTTTCCCCTTTTATTCACTGTCTTCTTTTATGCTTCATGTTTAGTTAGGAAAAAAAAAGTTAATCAGTGTAGGGATCAGATAATGATGGTAGCATTGTCTATAACACCAGTTCAGGATCGAATTCTGCCTTGAATAATAAAAGTAATTAAACACATTTGCCTTTATTTCCGTATGTCATCATGTTCAGTTTTTATTTCTCCAACTTTATTGTATCCAACACAAACCATTTTCTCCTTATTGTCAAAATAAAGAATTGTTTTGTGTAAAGTGATTAATATTCACTGTGCATTACTCATGAATTTTCATGACCCTTACCCATTATAGTCTATAGCAACAGCAGAGCTTCTTGGAAGGGAATGTGCTGTCCTGATACATAAGGAAAACTGCCCTCTCCTATTTATCGTCCTGGAAAGTTTATTTCTGTGTGAATCATCACAAATTGGTCCAGAGTTTCTCCATGGAAAGCAGTTCTGATTTTGATCACTATAGCTTGCAAAATTTCTAACTGGATTGGTTTAACAGGGCGATCTCAAAGGTCTGAGGTTAAATATCTTGCTGATACACTGGTGATTGCAGCTTTTGCAGCAGCTTCATCCTCTATTTTTATATGTTAAAAACTCCTGGGGTCCTCTAGGGATTTCTGAGAATTGAAAGGAAAAATCAGAGAATTATAGTGATGGCTAAAGATTTTTTACAAGCTTCTAAATTGAGAATGGAGAGTATTCTGTGTCCTGGGGCAAATTATTTTTTGGGAACTTGAATGTTTTTCCCTTAGCCATCTCCCTTTGTGTCTGATGTGAACAACTGGGAGTGTCATTATTACAAAGTGATGAAGAGTGGGATGAGTGCTCATTGGGAGCACACAACTATAAATCTAGCATCTTTTGGAAATTTCCTACCCTAACTACTGGACTCTTTCTGCACTCCTCTTACAGAAGTAGGTATGTATGCCAGGCAGGAGCATGTGTAGATCTAGATTGGAGCATCTGAGAAATTGCATCTCCGAACAGCAGTGTTCCTTTTTGGTGAATAAACCTTTCTGTGGGGCTGGCATTTGACTCCAGAAAAGCAGCAGAGGGGAAGGATCCTGACCCAGCACCTCTGGGAGCTTATGGGCAGCTGAGAGATAAGAGTCCCCTGTCGGCTGCGCCTTTCAAAAGACAGTACAGTGGTTCTTTGATACTCAGATGGCCTGGAACTGAAGAAATCATCCTAATTGGTGGCAGATCCAGTAATTACAGGATCAGCAAGGATTTCCCGACTCTCATCCTCTTCTTTCCTAGAAGAAGCTTTTCCATACTTAGGAGAAAAACATGAGGGCCTGAACAGAGAGGGATACCTAAGAAAGGAATGATGTTTTAGAATGTAAAATTTTTACATAAACTAGTATTTAATTTTGTTCTTTTTGAGGGGAGTGGTGAAAAATGATCTGAACTGTATACCACGTATATATTATTTATAGTTTAAAAGCAGTTACTAATCTGTCTCTAGTTTTCTTTTAACTGAAGTGTTTTTCTTTTACCTTTTTCCTTAAGTCAGGCAGCTGCACAAGGTGATCCTGAAATATGGATTGATAGTCTTTGTGTTTTCCTGCTTTTTAAGCTAATTATACAATGTTGAATTGAAACAGCCTTGAAAGAGAAGTGCTTGACTGGGTGGTTTTAGTTTTGAAACATTGTGGATATGTACCCATTCTCCCCTTGTGATATAACAGTACTGATAATGGTATATTCCTGTAGTCTGATCTCAGAGCTTTGTGATTGAATGTCTGTAGGAAGAGGGGTGTGTGTCTGCAGCATGGGTGAGTCAGGCAGCTCTGAGAACAGTGCTCTAGCCTGGCTTCAGAAGACACTGAGAGTGAGGATGGACCCTGGGGGTGGGGCTGGGAGGGCAGCTCAGAAATCTGCCACAGTGATGTTTTTCTTGGGTTGCTAAAGACACCAGCTCAAATCTCACACATTTCCCTTAATGTTACAGCTTTGATACAGGATAAATGACTTGAAGGCTGCTCATAGTCCACTACCAACTTCTTACTGCCTTCGTTTCCCTCAGCTATTCAATGTGGAACCTGTTTTCCCTCCATTCACATAACTTTTTTTCCCCCTCCTGAGTATCTATGCTGCTTTATGTGTCCATGCACTTCCTTGGACTATTGCTTGAGCTGGGATGCCCTTTTCCATCTTGGCACCATTCTCATGTGTTTCTTAGCAGTTTTTCCTCATTTTTTTTACTTCTCTTCTACTGTCCTGTTCCATCTATGCTTACTTAGCTCTAGCATATGGCTTGTCACCTTACATTGTATTTCATTACTTGTCTGTGTGTCTGTCTCCTCACTCTCACTCCTTTGCTCTTGTCTCTGCACTCTGGTTCCAAGGTGAATGTGTGGCTTAACCCACCTGTGGGTCCAAAAGCAGGAAGTCCCAGGTGATTAGTAACTTGAAATCAACCATTATAAAAGATTGTGAAATACTGTGATGTAATATATGCTGTCATGTAAAAGGAAAACTGAAATTCTTGTCCAGGAAATATTCTCTATATAAGTAGATAGAAAAACATACTGTTTTAATTAGCTGGGGATATCACCTGACTCAGTCAGGTCCTCAAAGTTAATATGAAGCTGACATGGCATATAGATGTGGTCAGTGCTTTGGGGACCTGAGGGCCCCCAGAGGAACGACAGCCCATTGGGACAGTTGGTTAGCTTGCATCTCAGTGTGTATGTAGATGTGTGTGCGTGTGCGTGTGTGTGCACTTACGTGTATTTCCTTCCCAGTTTAAAGGCATTTTTATTCAATTCCTTTTCACTCATGCATGCTTTTTCTGACTAGAGTTTTCATCAGCAGCCCTTTGTGCTGACACAAACTCAGGGCTTTTTTCCTAAACTGATGTTAGGCTAATAAACATTGTACATTGACGTCCATATTCTGACCATGCATTTTATTAATATCCATCCCCCTGCCTTACCCTTCATGGTTCCTCGTTTGGTCTTTGAAGTTCCCTTCCTGAACACATGTATGCATTAAAAAAAAAACTGAAGTATAGTTTATTTACAATTTTCAGGTATCATGTATGTGTTTATTTTCCACTTAAATTTTTTTTTAACTACTTTGTTTGCAACATAAATTTTCCAACTTTCTCTACTTTTGACTTACACTATATTCACTGTTTTTGTACTTACTGTGCAGATAATCCCCTTGGTAAAGTGATAAGGCTAATGTTGTCTCTAAAGCAACTGTAAAGGACAAAGCTCACAAATACCAGGAGAGCTTATGAATGTGGCCGTGGCAGATGCAGTAATCTCCACGTCTGTTGGTGGTGATTTGAGTTGACATACTCATGCTCTCTATGGAGATTCTGCTGAAGATTTAGCAAGTTAAGTTGAAAAGTTTATAAGAAAATATACAAGATTGTTATTAGTGATTTTAGTTCTCTTTTATATGCTGATAACTTTTCAAGCTTTTATAGTAAACAGATTTATATTTGTGCAAAAATATATTTTAAAGAGACAGAATATGAATGTGATGAACTAGATTACTAGATAATTCACCAGTTATATAACACTCAGAAATAATTGATAAATTAGGCCATCTACCTCTGTACTTGCACAGAGAGACAAAATCACACGAAGCGTTGTATTTCTCCATGTCTGTGATCATAGTCAACCGACTCTAGTGTTTGGTTAGCTGTGTGACCCTCCGTGCTTCGGGACCTGTGCTTACAAGTAGGGATTACAGCGGCACCTCCCACATGGAGGGTTAAAAGAACATGGGTAAGGCGCTCATGGGAAATAGATGGGGAAACAGTGGAAACAGTGTCACACTTTATTTTTGGGCTCCAAAATAACTGCAGATGGTGACTGCAGCCATGAAATTAAAAGATGCTTACTCCTTGGAAGAAAAGTTACGACCAACCTAGATAGCATATTCAAAAGCAGAGACATAACTTTGCCAACAAAGGTTCGTCTAGTCAAGGCTATGGTCTTTCCTGTGGTCATGTATGGATGTGAGAGCTGGACTGTGAAGAAGGCTGAGCACCGAAGAATTGATGCTTTTGAACTGTGGTTTTGGAGAAGACTCTGGAGAGTCCCTTAGACTGCAAGGAGATCCAACCAGTCCATTCTGAAGGAGATCAGCCCTGGGATTTCTTTGGAAGGAATGATGCTAAAGCGGAAACTCCAGTACTTTGGCCACCTCATGCGAAGAGTTGACTCATTGGAGAAGACTGTGATGCTGGGAGGGATTGGGGGCAGGAGGAGAAGGGGACGACGGAGGATGAGATGGCTGGATGGCATCACTGACTCGATGGTTGTGAGTCTCAGTGAACTCCGGAAGTTGGTGATGGATAGGGAGGCCTGGTGTGCTGCGATTCATGGGGTCGCAAAGAGTTGGACACGACTGAGCGACTGATCTGATCTGGTCTGAAGGCGCTCATGTGTTTGGAACATGATGGATGTTTGTTGTCCTCATTGTAATATGATTATAGGAGAAGGAGGAGAGTGATGTCTGAGCTTTCAAGAAAAGAGAAATCTGGAGGGGATTCAGGGTGGAAGGTCATTCTCATGGGTAGGAGAGAGTGAATGTTGCAGTCTTTGGGGGGCAGTATGCCAGGACTAGATTGGAGGCTGGGAAGTCAGAGCTAAGACCTCATAGGATCCCCTAGACACATAAAACTGGACGCTTAAAAGCCTAAACCCTTAGTGAAGGGTATACTAGGGAAAAATTAAAAACCAAAACTCACCATGGCCCCAGGCAGAGGACAAGAGATCCTGCTGCCTGGGTCTTGGCTTGGGTGGAGAAAGAGGATAGGATAAGAGAAAGGTACGCTAACACTTCTTAACATAGGACTGCTGTCATATTTATGCCTCTTATGCCAATCAGAATGGCAACCCACTCCAGTACTCTTGCCTGGAAAATTCCACAGACAGAGGAGCCGTGGGGTTGCAAAGAGTTGGACACGACTGAGTGACTTCACTTTTTCTTCTATGCCTCTAGAGCATCAAAAGCAGAAACAATTACAAAATCTTTTGAACCCACTCTGAGAAGGAGTTTAACTGACTAAAAGACAGTAGATGCTGACTGGAGCCCTGGCTTTGTCCCTTAGAAGTCTTTTAACTTCTGTCAAGTCTTCTCTCTGGCCTCAATTTCCTTTTGTGTAAAATATGAGCCTTGGCTTTGAGTAATTAGGGCTTTTAACTTACAGGTGCATGAATGGATTTTTGACATTTCAAATATCCTGAAGCAACATGGTGATATGTTGAGCTCATAACCCCTGAATCAAATTTTTATTTGTAACTCTTCAACTGTAATTTTATACAGAAAGATTGAAAGATGCAGATAGCCATCTATACTGTGTTTACCCAGTGCAGAGGTGACCCCACCTACACATTTGAATACTGACAAGATTCAGATTAAAACCCTGGTTCTGGCTGTGATTTTCTCTAATCTGAACTGTCTGGATGACTCTTCCTAAATCATCACTTCAGCAAGTGCAGTACTGTAACGAGCTGTTAAGGATCTTTTTGAAATTAAAGATAGCTTAGACCCTGATCCCTATCTCTGTATTGTCAGCATGCCTTGAGGGTTAGATTAAAAGTGTATTTCAGGCAGTGTTACAGCAATATATTTTTTCAGACAATCTATGTTAATATTATAATTCATTTAGTATTGCATTAAATATTTAAATATAGAGTTGGAAGAGGTGGAAACTGCTGCATTAATTAGAGATTCTTCTTGACGTTTGACCATAAAGTAACACATTTAAGCTAGATTTTCAGTTATTGTGAAGAATAAAATGTGTACATTTAAGTACATTTAAGTAAAAAAAATCTCAGGAACTCACATCTCACAAAATCTGATTACTTTCTCAAATGTTTTTTGGTTTCACACTCATTTTGTGCAAACACTTTATAATGTCTATAATGCAGTTGAATGATAAATTGCTCCTTAACATGTTTTCTCAAGAACGTGTTTTCACTTTATTAGAGATTTTTATCTTTTTCTGGGGTATCCTGATATTTCCTTGATATTTTATGAACTTCACACTGTGTCATACAGTAACTGTTAGTACTGTTGGTGCAAAAGCTAGCTTTTGGGTGCTTTGCAATTATCTGTGAAATAAGGAACATTATTTAGAATTGGCTGTTATGCTTTATCTTTGGCAGACAGATATTTTGGAAGAAGATTATGCCCTTCTGCCCCTGGCATGCTGTAACTCCCTGCTTTCTAAGAGCATTAGAATAGGTTTGGTGGTGGTTTAGGCACTAAGTTGTGTCCGACTCTTGGGACCCCATGGACTGTAGCCCCCAGGCTCCTTTGTTTGTGGGGTTTCCTAGGCAGGAATGCTGGAGTGGGTTGCCCTTCCCTCCTCCAGAGCATCTTGCTGACCCAGGGATTGCACCTGCATCTCTTGGATTGCAGGCAGCATCCTGCATTACAGGCAGATTCTTGACTGACTCTGGCACAGGGAAACCCCCAGTGCAAGTTGGCCAATCTTAATTTTGTTAAAAAAATTTTATTTCAAAGATTTAAGTGGATATATTGACCAAATATAATTATGTTTTTTATTGATTCACATTTTAAAAATGTTATTTAAAGTATCAGATTAAATTAAAATTATTTTTAATACCAAAAATGTTAATTTGTTTGCTTTGGCAGATAATACCTGACTTTGTTTATGGTTAGCAATCTGAGATCTGCTTTCTAGTCTTTCTGGCTGTTAATGACTGTATGACCATGGAGAACTAAGTCATGTAACCTAAGGCTTATCATGTGTTTACTCTTATGTATATACGATGAAATCATTGTATTAGTGATCCAAGAGTTTCATTCAAACTCTAAAGTTCTTTAATTCTATCAAAATATAATAGGAAGAACCAACATAATACTTTAAGTCAACTATAAGGTCCAGCATTCTAACATATATATATATATAAGATAATATGTAAAATATGGGGAGGATACTGTGTAGTCCCCTTGTTTCATGCTGCGCTTTCATGGAAAAGCAAAATAGTGCACTATAAGAGTATTCCTTACCAACAGTGTTTCCACTCTATAAAAAGAAATCTTTTTCTCTACCAGTTTTGAAAAACAAATGCTGCTGTATGATTGTTGCATGTCATGCTTCAAATGTTATTAATTTGTACATAATGATCTTTTCTTTGTTCCATCAGTTCTTATTAGCTTGAGGTAATGCTATACTTTAATAATAAGCATAGTTATATTTCTGTCTGTTTAAGCAATAAAACAGCAACTTCAGCAGATTTTTAAGCAGGTTGTCTTGGGATGTTTGTTGCTAGGTCACAGCCAGTGTTTTCTGCATTATGTGGACATAAAACAGTAGATATTATTGGCACTCAGATTTAATGGATATTTTATCTAGCACTCAGCTGTATAATATATGGGCGTTCTCTGTATTACTTGATTTCTCTGTTAGTGAATTCCATTGGAGTCCCAAGGGCCCTGACTTTTTCTGCAGTATAGGGAATAAAAATAAAAAACACCTTGCCCTTATTATGCTAGTGGCTTGGTAAGAGTTTGATTGAATTACACAAAGCCATGCTGGCTTTTAAACTTTTTTTTTTTTTTGATCAAGAATCTCTTTTATTGATTATCAGAAACATTACAAACATCTAGTATGAACAAATTGTAACATGATAGTGTTTAGTTTGAACAATTAATACATTTCAGATATAATATTATACATATTTCAATGCTATTCTCCCCAATCATCTCACCCTCTTCCGGTCCCAGAGTCCAAAAGTCTGGTCTATACATCAGTGTCTCTTTTGTTGTCTCATAAATAGGGTTATTTTTTACCATCTTTCTAAATTCCATATATATGCGTTAGTATACTGTATTTGTGTTTTTGTTTCTGGCTTACTTCACTCTGTATAATAGGCTCCAGTTCCATCCACCTCCTTAGAACTGATTCAAATGCATTCTTTTTAATGGCTGAGTAATACTCCATTGTGTATATGTACCACAGCTTGCTTATCCATTCATCTGTGGATGGACATCTAGGTTGCTTCCACGTTCTGGCTATTGCAAACAGTGCTGCTATGAACATTGGGGTACAGGTGTCTCTTTCAATTCTGGTTTTCTCAGTGTATATGCCCAGCAGTGGGATTGCTGGATCATAAGGCAGTTCTATTCGCAGTTTTTTGAGGAATCTCCATACTGTTCTCCATAGTGGCTGTACTAGTTTGCATTCCCACCAACAGTGCAAGAGGGTTCCCTTCTCTCCGCACCCTCTCCAGCATTTATTGCTTGTAGACTTTTGGATAGCAGCCATTCTGATTGGCGTGAAATGGTATCTCATAGTGGTTTTGATTTGCATTTCTCTGATAATGAGTGATGTTGAGCATCTTTTCACGTGTTTGTTAGCCATCTGTATGTCTTCTTTGGAGAAATGTCTATTGAGTTCTTTGGCCCATTTTTTGATTGGGTCATTTATTTTTCTGGAGTTGAGCTGTAGAAGTTGCTTGTATATTTTTGAGATTAGTTGTTTGTCAGTTGCTTCATTTGCTATTATTTTCTCCCATTCTGAAGGCTGTCTTTTCACCTTGCTTATAGTTTCCTTTGTTGTGCAGAAGCTTTTAAGTTTGATTAGGTCCCATTTGTTCATTTTTGATTTTATTTCCAATATTCTGGGAGGTGGGTCATAGAGGATCCTGCTGTGATGTAAGTCAGAGAGTGTTTTGCCTATGTTTTCCTCTAGGAGTTTTATGGTTTCTGGTCTTACATTTAGCTCTTTAATCCATTTTGAGTTTATTTTTGTGTATGGTGTTGGAAAGTGTTCTAGTTTCATTCTTTTACAAGTGTTTGACCAGTTTTCCCAGCACCACTTGTTAAAGAGATTGTCTTTAATCCATTGTATATTCTTGCATCCTTTGTCAAAGATAAGGTGACCATATGTGCGTGGATTTATCTCTGGGCTTTCTATTTTGTTCCATTGATCTATATTTCTGTCCTTGTCCCAGTACCATACTGTCTTGATGACTGTGGCTTTTTAGTAGAGCCTGAAGTCAGGCAGGTTAATTCCTCCATGGCTTTTAAACTTATGTTACATGGTTGCTTTCTGTACTTCCCAGAGTCAATCTTGAAACTAATGGTTGTTATTGAAGTCTTATGATCAGGTGTCTGTAAGTGCTGACAGCATCAGTATTGTAAAATGATCGATCAGGTCAGTCAGTCGCTCCCCCCCCCCCCCCGCCTCCGTCCCCCCTCCCGTCCCCCTCCTCCTCTCCTCCCTCCCCCCCCCCCCCTCCCTCTCTTCTCCGTCCTCTTCGCGGTGGCATCTGAGTTTCAGCTCACCCCTCAGATGTCTCCTTCGGGACTGGGATCTTTGCAGTCCAGGGACTCTCGTCTTCTCCAACACCACAGTCAGCATCAATTCTTCGGCGCTCAGCCTTCTTCCTCCAGCTCTCCATCCATCATGACCACAGAGACCATGCCTTGATGGCCTTGTTGGTAGTAATGTCTCTCTTTGATTCTTCTAGGGGTCCTTTCCTTCCAGGAGCAACGTCTTTTAATTTCATGGCATAGTCAAGGCTAATTTATTGGAATTCACGTGTGCCTGTTACTCTTAAAGTCTTGTAGAAAATATCTGAGGAACAGCCTTTGATAGTATAATTGTGTGGTTCATTCCCTTCTTTAGAGAAATGAGTTATTGTATTAGGTTGAAATGTATGAATTTGCTGATACTTGATTTTCATGTATCTTCATATATAACTTTATGTTTCCTTAAACTTGTACAGAACCCCCTTTCCTTGGAGACAATGATGTCTTAATAATACAGGCCATTGAAGTACCTTGTATTTTGTTCTACATTTTCTGCATTTTTAGTTTCATCTTTAGTTTGGTTATGAAACTATGAATACTGAGAATAAGTATGACATTTACAAAATTAATGTAGCTTTAAAAATTTAATTTTGTAATTACTTATGATTTTCATTTGCTTTGTTTTGTCTCTATTAAAAACTTAGTTCTGGGCTGTCGGTTCTGCAGGCTGACATTTGGGGATCATTTTCATGGATTTTAGGAAAAAGAGTTTTCACTGCTGAGAGGGTTGTTAAGTAATATGTGTAAGACTCCCAATGAGTAGTTAGAAAGTGACTCACTTTATCATCATTTAAATTCTATATGGCATTGTTTTATTCATTTTCTTTTTTCTGGTTCTATGTTTCCAGCTTTAGGGAAATGATGAGGTGGCTTTTTTCTAAGTACATATCATGGGCCTCTGAATTCTACACTGATGTTCCACTGTTTTACTGTTGATGTTTGGTTTGGTTTTGTTATGGGTAAACATTCTCAAGATTGAAAAGTGTAGGGTTTTTTGTTTTGCTAATAGAGAAGTAGAAACCAAAGGCAAAAAGGTTTGTGATGATATGTGAACATTTTGAGTATCACTCAACTGTTTCTATAGTTCTTAAGGTCTTTTCTTGAGGAAACATACTTTATAATGCCTGTAAGTGAGTTAACCAAGGATCTGGGGTGAGAATCTTCTTGGGAGAGAACAGTGAGTACAAAGGCCCCGAGGAAGGCAGTTCGTGTGGCATAAGAAGAACCGAAAGCTGACCGCTTTGGACATTGAACTGCAGAGTGAACGCTTGCTACCTTGTCCTCGTCTTGTTTCCAAACATCCTCTTGTGTAGACCACACCCTGTTTCTCTAGTTTCTGGCATTGTGGCTGCTCTGCACAAAGTTCTCTGTTTCCTTAGCAACTTTTTTGTGTGATCTGCCAGGTGATAGATACCCTGTTACTTCTTGGGTTAAAATGTCCAAGGATTCTGCTGTGCTTAATATAGATGACCGATGTTGGCTTTTAGCTAAGAGAAACTTTCTAATTTTTAAATTTTCTTTATGTATTGGCAGGTAAACTGCAATATATGCTAGTTGTTCTTTGCTTAGTGATTTTTGGCCGTTTTAAAGTTTCTAATACAGGTGTTGTTAATCAAATAGTTTAAGAAACTGGAGCTTTCACCCATGGGAAGTTTTGAACTCCTTGAAAGCAAGGGACTGTTTATTTATTTATTTTTTTATCTCTAGTATCTGTCGTATTGTCCAGTACACAGTGAGTTTCATGTGCTCTCTTTCACCTGTCTTTTATTTGATGCTCAGAATAAATTCCTTTTGGTGCCATGTTGGCTGCTAGTTTTACAAAGATATGTGAGCTTTCTTAAAAGGAGTTTTCAAAATATCAATAACCTCAGATATGCAGATGGCACCACCTTTATGGCAGAAAGCAAAGAGGAACTAAAGAGCCTCTTGATGAAGTTGTGAAGGAGGAGAGTTGAAAAAGCTGGCTTAAAACTCAGCATTCAAAAAACTAAGATCATGGCATCCAGTCCCATCACCTCATGGCAAATTGATGAGGAAACAGGAAACAGTGAGAGACTTTATTTTCTTGGGCTCCAAAATCAGTGCAGATGGTGACTGCAGCTATAAAATTAAAAGACGCTTGCTCCTTGGAAGAAAAGCTATGACACACCTGGACAGCATATTAAAAAGCAGAGACTTTGTCAACAAAGGTCCATATAGTCAAAGCTATGGTTTTTCCATAGTCATGTATGGATATGAGAGTTGGGCCATAAAGAAGGCTGAGCGCCCAAGAATTGATGCTTTTGAACTGTGGTGTTGGAGAAGACTCTTAAGAGTCCCTGGGACTACAAGATCAAACCAGTCAATCCTAAAGGAAATCAGTCCTGAATATTCATTGGAAGGACTCAAGCTGAAGCTGTAACTCTAATACTTTGATCACCTGATGTGAAGAGCCAACTCATTAGAAAAGACCCTGATGTTGGGAAAGATTAAAGGCAGGAGGAAAAGGGGACAACAGAGGATGAGATGGTTGGATGGCCTTACTGACTCAGTGGATATGAGCAAACTCCGGGAGATGGTGAAGGACAGGGAAGCCTGGCGTGCTGCAGTTCATGGAGTTGCAAAGAGTTGGACACGACTGAGTGACTGAGCAACAACATCCTCACCATGATATGACAGTTGAGTATGCTGCTTTCCATTATGTACACTATTAGAAATTATTATTTATAATTCTTTAAGATAGGTGGTGTTATTTTGTCTGATGAGGAAACTGAAGCTCAGAGATACTATTTTATTTCATAAGGTCACAAGGCTGGCAATTGGCAGAAAACAGGCTTTAAGTTCTGCTTGATTCTCAAATTTGCACTCTTTCTACATTATCACACTAGCAACCCTCCAATAATAGCCTCAGTACTGATAAAAGAAGTTGAAGTGAACACATATAAATTTTTCTGATATGAACCAGCCTTCTTTATTGATGGAGTAGATCATTCACAGTGCTCCTTGTTATCCATCTGTGTTGTAAGAATATATGCATATATGAAATATGAACTAGTGTTCTTTCAGAAATTTAAGTAACAGTGGTAATGCCAAAGTTCTCCCCAGAAATACACTAAGTATCATTGACAAGTATTTTCAAGATTGAAAAGTGTTCTGTAAGTATCAGAATACTTTTGTGTATTAGGAGTTTTGAAGGAGTGTGCTTTGGAATATTATGGCTATTTAAAGTAGTATATTGAATGGGTTGGGATGTATCCTTTTAAATGATTTTGACATCTTAGTTATTGTAAGGACATGCACAAAGAGTAAAACCATGTCTCCTCATTTAAGTGCTTTAGGCCTTAAACAGTGGAATTCTCTGTTATCCAGTATTACATTAGCATTTTTCAGGTACCATAATACAGAATTAAATTTCCCATAATGTCATCTCTTCCCAGTAAAATTAGACCTAAAAGACTTGTAATTTTTTTTCTAATTTGTACTTTCGAACACAACTTCAGAAACCTTTGAAGTTTAGCAATTCATAAAATCATCGAATATGGTTTGCACTCAAATTTTACAATAGTTTGTATGGGAGCAATAGTTTCCAACTTTGAATTTCTTGGCTTATTCATGCCTGATTCCTCTCCTCTCACCCTTTTCTCCCTCAATTTCCTTCAGGGCGTCTGAAACTATATATAATGCCTCCCAGGACTGAGATTTTGCTCAAGTACCTGAAAGATAACAGATGCTGTCGTGCTCTTCATAGCAGAGAATAGTGCTATATGAGCCAAAACACATCATTGGAGCAAAACCCCAGCAGCAGAGGGAAATTTGCTGGAGCAGTGTCAGTGGCATTTCCCATCTGCTGGGTCCTGTCAGCAAGTCCTGGCCTTTCCACAGTGGCTCAAATGTTTTTCTGCTGAGAACTCCACTTTGCAGTTACTAAGCAAAAGTTGTTCAGAAAGACTGTACTGTGGAGAGAGTAAATCCAACATACTTCTGCTTTTAAACTAAGGTTTCTTCTGGTTCATAGGACCTACCTAATATTTTTTGACTGCAGTATTTTTTCAGCTTTAAAAACTGCATGGTTTTATAACTGTAAAAATTTGTCTTCCTTTTCCTTTATTCCAGATTTTTAAACATGTTTCTTACAGAACTGACATCATCCCAATATTCAGTTTTGTGTGCTGAGTTTTCATCTGTTAATGTAATATTTATATCGCTTAATATTATATGTTATAGTGTATATATTCACATTATATTATATCCATTAATATTCTTCAAAAGCACCTTTTCAGTGCTGGCATAATATGGTCATACCATAATTTTATTTACATATTTTTAAATGAGCGCTTTCTTTTGAATACTTTTGTAAAAGGCATTAATCTTTTTTATTATCATAAATATACTCAGTGATGTTTTTGACAGAATGGGAGAATAAAGCCTTTTTTTTTTCTCCTGAAAGGATAAATCTTGAAATGTTTTTATATAAAAGATAACTGGTGTGTGTCTAGATTGGCTCTTTCTGTTCTTACCTGTCTTGTCATGTTAAAAGTTAAGTTTTTATGCATACATTTTAAGTAATTTACTGGATGATCTTTGCAGAAATTTTCTGGAGACCTAGAAGGAAAGGAACTATAATCTATCAAAGCCCTAGGTCTCGCTGCTGATGAGCAGCTGCTGTACTGCTGGTAGCTCATATATTGCGGATGAAGAAATTGAGGTTTATTTAGACTTATAACCAAACATTAAGACCACATAGATTACATGAGTGAAACACTGTGTTAATTTATTTTAATTTTTGGATCAGACAGCTACTCTTGTAGCCGGGCTTAACTGAGAATAGTTGAATATCAACTGTTGTAGGCCACAAAGTCAGAGCCTTTATTACATTTCTTTTCTAATTTATTACTTTGTTTAACTGTACAATATTTGCAATAGATTTAATTTTGTGATCACTTAAACTAATATCTTAAAATATTTTATAGTTTCAATCTTAAATATAAGCTTTTAGAAAACTTACATATGCTTTTATATGATAAGCAGTATAAAGTTGCTTTATATAGAAAGTAAAAAGAAATAAACACTTAATCATAAAACTTTAAAGTGTACATCCAAAATAATCCCTGAAGTCACTTCTTAGTAGGGCCCTCACTGCCCTTTGGGCAGTTTTATTAATTGAAGGAGAAAATTGCTATCTAAACAATGTGATATGCCTTCAGATTAGTGTAAGTAGCAATCTTAAGAAGATTCTCTGAACATTTTAAGATCCTAAAGTACAGTGCAGCAAGCCTGACTTTCTTTTCGGAACCAGTTTTTTTTTTTTTTTGGCTGCACTGGGGCTTTGTTGTGGTGTGCAGGTTTCCTCTAGTTGCTGAGAATGCTCTGGCTTCTCTTTTTGGTGGAACACAGGCTCCAGAATGTACGGGCTCAGTAGTTGTGGAGCATGGGCTTCCTTGCCTAGAGGCATGAGGGATCTTAGTTCCCCAACCAAAGATCAAGTTCATGTCCTCTACATTACAAGGTGAATTTTAAACCACTGGACTACCAGGAAAGTCCCGCCAGAAAGTTTTCAGAAATTCCCTGAGCTCCCAACTTTCTGGGAACCTCCTCCTCCTCCTCTTCATATGCTTTGCAGAATTGAATATTTCCCCTGTAGTACCTTTGTTGGGTTTCCCAGATGGTACTAGTGGTAAAGAACCCACCTGCCAATGCAGGAGATGTAAGAGATGCGGGTTCAATCCCTGGGTTGGGAAGATCCCTAGAAGAAGAGCATGGCAGCCCACTCTAGTATTCTTGTCTGGAGAATCCCATGCACAGAGGAGCCTGGCAGGCTACAGTCCATCAGGTCACACAGAGTCAGACAAGACTGAAGCAACTTAGCACACATGCACTTTTGTAACTGCTGTGGAGTCTCTGGGTCAGCATGGGATGTACTACTGACTTTCAGACTTCATGTTACATACGGACAAGACATTTTTAGTTATCCCTTGAGACTGATTGATCTTTAGAAAAATAGAATTTCCATGGTCTTGAGGAGAGGGTGGATCCTGTAAGTGAGAATACTTCTGACAGCAAAGACGTGGCTTACTTTTCCCAAACCAGGCAATTCACTAGCTATCAGGTGGATGTCCTACAATTTAATTTCTTTCTGACACTAACAACTAGAGTTAGCAGATTCAGAGTTACCTCACAGATTAAGGATTCAGTCCAGTCTCATGAGTTGTCCCCACTTCAGATGCCAATTGCAAGTCCTTACACCTGACCAATAGGCTATAAAGTCTGGGGGCTTCCTACGACTCCCTCCTCAGGTTTGATAATTTGCTAGAGTGGCTCATAGGAGTCAGGAAAACAGCCAAAAAGAAGGGATGAGCAGGGCAAGGTACAAAGTGGGTAGGTGTCTGCAGAACTTGTGTTCCCTCTGCAGGTATATTGACCCTGGACTCTGTCTAAACCCTGTTGTTTTAGGGTTTTTGTGGATGCCTTGTTATGTTTACATGATTGATTCCATCAGGGTCTATTGGTGATGGAGTCTTCAGTCCCTCCCTTGTTGTGGGGCTAAAGCGCTAACGCTGTAGTCATGAATTGACTCTGTTGTCATGCATTGGTCTTTCTGTTGACGAGCCTTCATCCTGAAACTATCTAGGTGCCTCCTGTTATCTCATTAGCAGATAGAAGACACTTTTCAGTTCTGAGTTTCCAAAGGTCTTAGAAGCTCTTGTGTCAGGAACTAGGGACTAAGACCAGGTATTTTAACCAATGATGTTCCTCTTACCCATATCATTCAGAATATTCCAAGGATTTTAGAAGCTGTATGCCAGAAACCAGGACAAAGACTGAATATATGTTTCTTTTTATATCACAGTATCACAATGAGTATGATCTAAATAGTAAGCAGGGAGAGGATCATTTTGGAGAAGTATTTAAAACACATTGGAAGATTGAGGGAAGCTGTAAGCAGGCTGCCCGTGAGGGGCTCCTTACTGTGATTTATCTGCAAGTAACTATAAAGGCACAAGTTCTGGTTGACCTCTCAGTACCCAGCTGTCACGTGTATAGATCAGATACCATGGTTTAGCTTTTATTTATTCTTGAGCTCTCTTGCATATCTATTCCCACTGCCCTTTTCTAAGAGCTTTTTTACTTCAGAAATATTCAAAGTTGGAGGCAAAGCTTGGTTTCCTAGGAATAAGCATATTTTTAATACTACTAAAAAACAACAGGTTTGGGATATTATGTATATGTACCAGGAGTTTGGCTTGGTCTGTAGGCAGGCAAGTTCTATAGAATAAAACAACTGATTGTTTTTTTGGTGATATAGTGATTGAAAACTTTCAAAGCAGCTATTGAAGGTGCAGCTTGTATGATAGCAGTGTTCTCAGCTCATGTTTCTGTATTCAGAACATTCCTGACAACATGGTGTCTGGAGCTGTATTGTAACCTGCTTCTGTGAATTTAGAAGAGCTAATGTAGATTTAAGGAGCTGCTCTGTGTTTAGGGGCATGATTTTCTTAACTCTTCTGTACTTGCTACAGAGTAATGGGCATGCTTCTGTAAACAAAGTAGTCTAGGAATCCAGATTTCTGCTGTTAGCTAAGAGGCTCATCAAGAAAAAAAGATAACCAAGCGTTGTTTGCATAGAATTTTTTTTTCCCCCTGCTGTAGCTGGCAAACCTTGCAGACCTTAATGAAAGAAAAGGGAGAAAAGGCCTTGCAGTATTGGTTGTTTTGTTTTTGCTTTACTCATTAGTTGAGGAAAGTAGTTTATGACATTCGTGCTTGACTGTGAGAACAAAGTCTACACCAGCTTTATTAATGCTGTATTGCTCAACAATGACCGTGATACTAGTACTTTAGGGTGAAAAAGCATGTATATTCTTCAGTGATTCTCAGTCTTTTTCTCAGGACAACTTATGCTTACAAACATTTTGAGGACCCCAAAAAGGTTTCAGCTCCTTTCCTTTCTGTAACATCCTCCCCTCCATTCCCCTTGCCTTCTCTTCCAACCACAGCCCCTTTCCCTCCCTATAGGTTTGTCTTAATGGTACTTATTTGCTGAAAGTTAAAATAGGGGAAAATTTAAAGTAGCAATAATAAGTGCATAAGCATTGTTTTGATAAAAAATAACACTTTTCCCAAACCATAAAAATAAAGAAAAAAATGGCATTGTTTTACATTTTTTTGCAGAGCTCTTTAACATTGAGTTTAATGAAAATTGGATTCTCATGTCTACTTTTGCATTCAGTCTATTGGGCCTCGTTGTTCTGGTTAAAGTATATTGAAAAAAGTCCAACTTTCCAGAGATATATGGTTGGAAGGAGTGCAGTATTTTAGTACCATTTAAAAATTTTTTTAATTTATTCTTGCCTCCTTTGTCAAAGATAAGGTGTCCATAGGTGTATGGATTTATCTCTGGGCTTTCTGTTTTGTTCCAATGATCTATATTTCTGTCTTTGTGCCAGTACCATACTATCTTGATGACTATTGCTTTGTAGTATAGCCTGAAGTCAGGCAAGTTGATTCCTCCAGTTCCATTCTTCTTTCTCAAGATTGCTTTGGCTATTTGAGATTTTTTTGTATTTCCATACAAATTGTGAAATTATTTGTTCTAGCTCTGTGAAAAATACCGTTGATAGCTTGATAGGGATTGCATTGAATCTATAGATTGCTTTGGGTAGTATACTCATTTTCACTATATTGATTCTTCTGATCCATGAACATGGTATATTTCTCCATCTATTTGTGTCATATTTGATTTCTTTCATCAGTATTTTATAGTTTTATATATATAGGTCTTTTGTTTCTTTAGGTAGATTTATTCCTAAGTATTTTATTCTATTTGTTGCAGTGGTGAATGGAATTGTTTCCTTAATTTCTCTGTTTTCTCATTGTTAGTATATAGGAATGCAAGGGATTTCTGTGTGTTGATTTTATATCCTGCAACTTTTCTATATTCATTGATTAACTCTAGTAATTTTCTGGTAGAGTCTTTAGGGTTTTCTATGTAGAGGATCATGTTATCAGCAAACAGTGAGAGTTTTATTTCCTTTTTTTCCAATCTGTATTCCTTTTATTTCTTTTTCTTCTCTGATTGCTGTGACTAAAACTTCCAAAACTATGTTGAATAGTAGTGGTGAGAGTGGGCACCCTTGGCTTGTTCCTGACTTTAGGGGAAATGCTTTCAATTGTTCACCATTGAGGATAATGTTTATAGTGGGTTTATCATATATGCCTTTTATTATGTTGAGGTATGTTCCTTCTGTATCTGCTTTCTCTCTCTTTTTTTTTTTAATATCATAAATGGATGTTGAATTTTGTCAAAGGCTTTCTCTGCATCTATTGAGATAATCATATGGTTTTTATCTTTCAATTTGTTAATGTGGTATATCACATTCATTGGTGAATATTGAAGAATCCTTGCATCCCTGGGATAAAGCCCACCTGGTCATGATGTATGATCTTTTTAATGTGCTGTTGGATTCTGATTGCTAGAATTTTGTTAAGGATTTTTGCATCTACGTTCATCAGTGATATTGGCCTGTAATTTTCTTTTTTTCTGGCATCTTTGCCAGGTTTTGGTATTAGGGTGATGATGACCTCATAGAAGGAGTTTGGATGTTTACTTTCCTCTGCAATTTTCTGGAAGAGTTTGAGTAGGATAGGTGTTAGTTCTTCTCTAAGTTTTTGGTAGAATTCACCTGTGAAGCCATCTGGTCCTGGGCTTTTCTTTGTTGGAAGATTTCTGATTACAGTTTCTATTTCTGTGCTTGTGATGGGTCTATTAAGATTTTCTATTTCTTCCTGGTTCAGTTTTGAAAAGTTATACTTTTCTAAGAATTTGTCCATTTCTTCCAAGTTGTCCATTTTATTGGCATATAGTTTCTGATAGTAGTCTCTTATGATCCTTTGTATTTCTGTGTTGTCTGTTGTGATTTCTCCATTTTAATTTCTAATTTTGTTGATTTGATTCTTCTCTTCCCCCTGCCCTTTTTTTTTTTTGACGAGTCTGGCTAATGGTTTGTCAATTTTATTTATCTTCTCAAAGAACCAGCTTTTAACTTTGTTGATTTTGGCTATGGTCTTCTTTGTTTCTTTGGCATTTATTTCTGCCCTAATTTTTATGATTTCTTTCCTTCTACTAACCCTGGGGTTCTTCATTTCTTCTTTTTCTAGTTGCTTTAGATGTAGAGTTAGGTTGTTTATTTGATTTCTCTCCTGTTTCTTGAGATAGGCCTGTATTGCTATGAACCTTCCCCTTAGCACCGCTTTTAGTGAGTCCCATAGGTTTTGGGTTGTTGTATTTTCATTTTCATTCATTTCTATGCATAGTTTGATTTCTTTTTTGATTTCTTCTGTGATTTGTTGGTTATTCAGAAGTGTGTTGTTTAGCCTCCATATGTTTGTATTTGTAATAGTTTTTTTTTCCTGTAGTTTACATCTTACTGCATTGTGATCAGAAAGATGCTTGAGATGACTTAAATTTTTTTGAATTTACCAAGGCTAGATTTATGGCCCAGGATGTGATCTATCTTGGAGAAGGTTCCATGTGCACTTGAGAAAAAGGTGAAATTCATTGTTTTAGGGTGAAATGTCCAATAGATATCAATTAGGTCTAACTGGTCCATTGTATCATTTAAAGTTTGTGTTTCTTTGCTAATTTTCTGTTTAGTTGATCTATCCATAGGTGTGAGTGGGGTATTAAAGTCTCCCATTATTATTGTTTTACTGTTAATTTCCCCTTTCATACTTGTTAGCATTTGCCTTACATATTGCAGTGCTCCTATGTTGGGTGCATATATATTTGTAATTGTTATATTTTCTTCTTGGTTTGATCCTTTGATTATTATGTAGTATCCTTCTGTCTCTTTTCACGGCCTTTACTTCAAAGTCTATTTTATCTGATACGACTATTGCTACTCCTTCTTTCTTTTGGTCCCCATTTGCATGAAATATCTTTTTCCAGCCCTTCACTTTCAGTCTGTATGTGTCCCTTGTTTTGAGGTGGGTTTCTTGTTGACAACATATATAGGGGTCTTATTTTTGTATCCATTCTACCAGTCTTTGTGTTTTGGTTGGGGCATTCAACCCATTTACATTTAAGGTAATTATTGATAAGTATGATCCCGTTGCCATTTACTTTGTTGTTCTGGGTTCGAGTTTATAAACCTTTTCTGTGTTGTCTGTCTAGAGAAAATCCTTTTGCATTTGTTGAAGAGCTGGTTTGGTGGTGCTGAATTCTTTGAGCTTTTGCTTGTCTGTAAAGCTTTTGATTTCTTCTTCATATTTGAATGAGATCCTTGCTGTGTACAATAATCTCAGTTGTAGGTTTTTCTCTTTCATCACTCTAAGTATGTCCTGCCATTCCCTTCTGACTTGAAGAGTTTCCATTGAAAGATCAGCTGTTATCTTCATGGGGATCCCCTTGTGAGTTATTTATTATTTTTCCCTTGCTGCTTTTAATATTTGTTCTTTGTGTTTGATCTTTGTTAATTTGATTAATGTGTGTCTTGGGGTGTTTTGCTTTGAGTTTATCCTGTTTGGGACTCTCTGGGTTTCTTGGACTTGGATAGCTATTTCCTTTCCCATTTTAGGGAAGTTTTCAACTATTATATCCTCAAGTATTTTCTCATGGCCTTTATTTTTGTTTTCTTCTTCTGGGACTCCTATGATTTGAATGTTGGGGTGTTTAACATTGTCCCAGAGATCTCTGAGGTTGTCCTCATTTCTTTTGATTCTTTTTTCCTCTCTGCTTCATTTATTTCTACCATTCTTTCTTCCACCTCACTTATCCTATCTTCTGCCTCACTTATTCTACTGTTGGTTCCCTGCAGAATTCTTTTGATCTCAGTTATTGCATTATTCATTATTGACTGACTCTTTTTAAAATTTCTTCTAGGTCCTTGTTAAACTTTTTTTGCATCTTCTCAATCCTTGTCTCCAGACTATTTATCTGAAATTCCATTTTTGTTTTCAAGATTTTGGAACATTTTTACTATCATTTTTCTGAATTCTTTTTCAGGTAAACTCCTTATCTCCTCCTGTTGTTTGGTTTGGTGGGCTTTTATCATGTTCCTTTACCTGCTGAATATTTCTCTGCCTTTTCATCTTGTTTAGGTTGCTGTGTTTGGGGTGGCCTTTCTGTATGCTGAAAGTTTGTGGTTCCTCTTTATTATGGAGGTTCCTCCCTGTGGATGGGGTTGGATGAGTGACTTGTCAAGGTTTCCTGGTTAGGGAAGCTTGCATCGGTGTTCTGCTGGGTGGAGCTGGATCTCTTCTCTCAGGAGTGCAATAAAGTGTTCAGTAAAAAGTTTTGAGGTGTCTATGGGTTTGGTGTGACTTTTGGCCGCTTGTGTTTTTGTGCTCAGGGTTATGTTCCTGCAGTGTTGGAGAAATAGCTTGGTATGTCTTGCTCTGAAACTTTTTGACTGTTCAGTGTAGGTATGGAGGCTTTTGGATGAGCTCTTGTCGATTAATGTTCCCTGGAGTCAGGAGTTTTCTGGTATTCTCAAGTTTTAGATTTCAGCCTCCTGTCTCTGGCTTTCAGTCTTATTCTTACAGTAGCATCAAGAGTTCTCCATCCATACAGCACTGATCATAAAACATCTAGGTTAATGGTGAAAAGATTCTCCACAGTGGGGGACACCCAGAGAGGTTCACAGAGTTACATGGAGAAGAGAAAAGGGAGGAGGGTGATAGAGGTGGCCAGGAGGAGAAGAGGGGAAATCAAAAGGGGAGAGAGCAATCTAGCCAGTAATCAATTCCCTATTTGCTCTCCACAGTCTGGAACATTCAGAGAGGTTCACAGAGTTCCATAGAGAAAAGAAGAGGTAGGAAGGAGACAGAGGTGACAAGAAGGAGAGGAGTGGGAGTCAAAAGGAGCGATAACAGTCTAGCCTGTGATCAGTTCCCTAAGTGTTCTACACAGCTGGAAACACCCAAAGAGATTCACAGAGCTGAGAAGAGAAGGGGGAGGGAGGAGATAGAGGTGACCTGTGGGAGAAAAAGGAGAGTCAAAAGGGGAGAGAGCAATCAAGCCAGTAATCACACTCCTAAGTAAAAATGGGTACTGAAGGTTAGATTCTTAAAGGTATAGAATAGATAACAAATACGAAAAAATAAAGATTAAAAATCTAGAGTGGAGGTTAGACTCTCAAAAATACAGTATTAAAAAAACAAAGCAAAATTTCAAAAGTTATTAAAAATATATATATGAAATTTGCTTTAAAAATAGGGTCTTTTTTTTTTTTGCAAGGTAATAATAGGTTTTAAAAACAAAAATTAAAGGAGTAATAAAGAACTTAACAATAAAAACATTTTAAATTAAAAAATGATAATAGTAAAATACATCTAGGAATTTCTCTGGATCTGTTGAAGGCAGTGTGGGGTCAGTTCAGTTTTAGATAGTTACTTGTTCCAGCTTATACTTCTTCTCAAGGTCTGTAGGTCCCTTCCAGTGTAGCCTGTGCTAACTACAGGGTTTTAATCTGTTGGACCTGTCACTTCCAAAACGATTCCTTCTTCTTTATTTCAGCTTCCTCTGTTTGGAAGTCCCTTTAGTATGTAACTTCCACCCTGACGCAAGGGGGTGAAGGTGATCATTTATTTAGGCTCACTTGTTCAGTTGTGCTGCAGGGAGGGAGGAACACTGCAGTATCACTGGCATGTGTGTGGAGTGCTCACAGTGTCTGAGCCACACTGGGTTTGCCCCGGCTCAAGGTGTGTGTGCTTTCTTGGTCTACACTGCTCAAGCTCCAGGTTGCTCTGCAGGGGAACTGTCTAAGGCGGGCCCTGGGTTGTGTGCACTTCCCATTTCTAAGCCGCTCAGGTTCAGGTTCTTGGGTACTCCACAAAGGTACAGACTTGGTTGGGCCTGTGTTTTGTGTCCTTCCGAGGTCCGACCAGCTCAGGTGATCAGGTGCTTGGGGAGCGCACTCTCCCCAGGTGGGGCCGTGTGTCATATCACCTCCCCATCCCAGCCGCTCGGTTTCCTGGGTGCGCAGCAGGAGTGCCGTCTCAGGTGTGCTGTGTGTCTCCTTTGGGGAGTTGATCTCTGGATGTGACCCTCCTGGTGGATGTCAACCATCCAGGATCCCAGGAAGACTTGGTTAGCAACTTGGAGCTTGCTTGCAGTTTTGTAGAGGATGCCCCTTGGCTTCTGGCTCTGGCTGTCGTCTGTCTGCCTCCCTGCCTCTGGCGGAAGATGAGCCAGTCTGCTGCAGGCTAGCTCTCCTCTAGTATTTGCATAGTCCTCTGTTAGTACATCATGAGAAATGCTGGACTGGAAGAAACACAAGTTGGAATCAAGATTGCTGGGAGAAATATCAATAACCTCAGATATGCGGATGTCACCACCCTTATGGCAGAAAGTGAAGAGGAACTCAAAAGCCTCTTGATGAAAGTGAAAGTGGAGAGTGAAAAGGTTGGCTTAAAGCTCAACATTCAGAAAACGAAGATCATGGCATCTGGTCCCATCACTACATGGGAAATAGATGGGGAAACAGTGGAAACAGTGTCAGACTTTATTTTTCTGGGCTCCAAAATCACTGCAGATGGTGACTGCAGCCATGAAATTAAAAGACGCTTACTCCTTGGAAGGAAAGTTATGACCAACCTAGATAGCGTATTCAAAAGCAGAGACATCACTTTGCCAACAAAGGTTCGCCTAGTCAAGGCTATGGTCTTTGCTGTGGTCATGTATGGATGTGAGAGCTGGACTGTGAAGAAGGCTGAGCGTCGAAGAATTGATGCTTTTGAACTGTGGTGTTGGAGAAGACTCTTGAGAGTCCCTTGGACTGCAAGAAGATCCAACCAGTCCATTCTGAAGGAGATCAACCCTGGGATTTCTTTGGAAGGAATGATGCTAAAGCTGAAACTCCAGTACTTTGGCCACCTCATGCAAAGAGTTGACTCATTGGAAAAGACTGTGATGCTGGGAGGGATTGGGGGCAGTTGGAGAAGGGGATGACAGAGGATGAGATGGCTGGATGGCATCACTGACTCGATGAATGTGAGTCTGAGTGACCTCCGGGAGTTGGTGATGGACAGGGAGGCCTGGCGTGCTGCGGTTCATGGGGTCGCAAAGAGTCGGACACGACTGAGCGACTGATCTGATCTGATCTGATCTTGTTCTTTGAGCGGGCCTGGCAGTGCCTGAGGTTAGAGCTTTTTATGGGATAGTTCTCTCTCTCTCTTTCCTGTTTTTTTTTTTTTTTCTTTCTCTCTCTGGCCGTCCCATGGTTTGGGTTGCTATCTCAAGTTATCTCCCTCAGATTGCCCTCAGGGCATTCAGGCCAGGTCCTTACCCTAGGCAATGCAGCCTGGCCTTCCTGTTCAGTCCCTGCTTGCTGGTGGTGGATATGAGTGTCTGGGCTACCTCTCCGCTGGGAGTTGCAGTTAAGTGTATAATCTGTGCATTTTATTTATTTTTTCCTCCCAGTTATGTTGCCCTCTGAGATTCCAAAACTCCCCACAGACCCGCCGGTGAGAGGGTTTCCTGGCATTTGGAAACTTCTCTTTTAGGACTCCTTCCCCGGAAGGGTCTCCATCCCTAACTCTTTTGTCTCTCTTTTTATCTTTTATATTTTGTCCTACTTCCTTTCAAAGACAATGGGCTGCCTTTCTGGGTGCCTGGTGTCCTCCGCCAGCGTTCAGAAGTTATTTTATGGTATTTGCTCAGTGTTCAAATGGTCTTTCTATGAATTTGTGGAGGAGAAAGTGGTCTCCCCGTCCTATTCCTCTGCCATTTTAATATGTATATTCTTCCTTAACGCTACACAAAATTTGACACAAGGTGGTTTTTTAAAGACTAGTTGCAGCATGCAATCTGAATCGCATCAGTGATCCTTTTGTTCTCTTTTAAACTGAAAATTTATTGATCTATCTTGCACTTTGGCTCTTCTACACATGTGTGATTTTGTAACACCAGATATTGGTAAACAAAGATATGTGTCATATAGGCATTTTTATATAAATATAAAAAAGTATATTTGTTATTATCACCATCAATTCCATTAGAAATAGCTTTAATTATTGGGAAGTTGTCTAACTCACATAAGTGGATACACATTTTTGGAAGTTGTAATTTTGACTTAGAAGCTTTAATTTAACCACTGTCAAAAAATATTATCAGTAGTTTTTTTTTCAAATTAAAAAGACAGCTTTCTTCGTTTACGTTCATGAAAATTCCTTCCAGATATCCAAATCTGAATTACCATAGTTTGTCTATTAATCATTTGTTCAAGTAAAAAATGGTATTCCATGAAAAAGGCAGGTCATTCAGCGTGTGATTCAGTTATTTGTCCATTACCTTTTCCCATGATAACTGAACTACAGTATATAGCAGAAGTACTTTACGCATATATCCCATTTTATCACATATTTAATAAAACTGATAGATATATTTTTTCTTGATCAAGACATTGTTACGAGAACTCCCTCACCCTCAACTGCAAATTTGAGATAATTGAGTATATCATGACTGCATTGGAGCCTCTGCCTTAACTCAAGCTAAGGCACCAACAGTTTTACCCTTCATTGCTCCTGTGTCACCATTAAAAATATCAACAGGGTGACACAGGCAAATAACATGTTCTGTTATTGTGCAAGTATTTTTGACTGTACATACCACATGAAATTGTGCTGTGTATCTCCTAGACCTTGCTGTGAGAGCTGCTGTTACTCTGTTAGCTCTTCTTTTGTTCTTGTTGAGAATACAGTTGGGAAAGAAAGGAGTCTTATGCTGGTAACATTTTCACAGATTTCACAAACTTTGATGCATTTCCACCAAGGGATCTTTCCTTTGCACCACTCTTTTTGTTTCTACAGCAAACTGTGGCTTTCAACATGAGACTCAGAGCTTCTGAATGTTGCTATGCTGGTATATATGCATATGTTAAAAAAGAGGTAATTGTGGTGATAAAAAACATTGGATTCATTAAATGTGTATAGTGTCCATGTCCTTGTATGTTTAATATCTACCCTGTCCCCTTTTGTGAAGGTGTTGTGAGAAGTAATTTGATATTTTAAAAATCTAAACATCTGTGAAACTGTATGGTCTATTTTCATTGCCTGACATCTTATAGTGCATCATATAGTGAGGTAAATATTAATATATACAAGTGAGATCACAGTGTAACTTTAGAGGTTCATTAGTCAATTATAGTCGAAGATGAGGAGGAAAGGAAATTCCTAGGCGTACGATGCCAAATGATCAGAATATTTAAAAACTACAATGGAAAAAACATTCTCCCACTTCTGTATATTGGAAGATAAGAAATATCTTTTTAAAAAGTGAGGATGAAGGTGCACTAAAACGAGACCAGAAATAAGAGTGATGTTTAGAGACTGAAAGGGAAGATTTTCATTTGGAATTGTGTGATGATGAGAGTATTTAAATATACTGAAGGTACTTTTCCTCCCAGAATATTTAAGACTTTTCTCCCCAGAATATTTATGAATATCATGAGTCTGGGAAAGGCAAGAATCAAGGTTAGTCTATGCTTGAACAATGCCTTGGTTCAAAGGTAGGTGAGAATTCTTAAAGATAGAAGAGGGATGAATAATTTGATGAGGTAATTTCAGGAAGATAAAATACTTACCTTCAAAAATGTGCCAATGTGTTTGACTTTTAAAGCTAAGTTAAAATTTGTATAGTTATCATCATATACTTATGATTAAGTGTAGTCTCTCCCCCCCATAAAATATTGCAGTATAGAGTTGACAAACATCATATGAAAAATAAGATGACTGGATGGATTATACATAATATATGTATTATACATCATTGTAGAGTTTATAAAGAATTTTTATACTTTGGAGCTTAAAAAGAAATTTTATCTTCTGTATTTCATTTCAATATTAAAAAGGAAAAAACAAAAACCTGAAGGAGGTGAGAAAGCTGTGATCACCATGAAAATCTACTTGATAGAAAGCCACAGCCCTTCTGAATCAGAGTTTGAATTTTAAGCTGGGTCTCTGAGGAGTTCTCTGGTGGTCCAGTGGTTAGGACTTGGTGATTTCACTGCTGGGTTCCTGGGTCCTTGGGTCCAATCCCTGGTCGATGAACTAAGATCCCACAAGCCTCATGGAGTGGCGTTAAACAAACAAACAAAAATGAAGTCTCTGAACTGACAGTTCCTGTATTGGGGGCTGCATAGTGTCATTGCCAGGCAGCTTTTAATTCGCAGGATTCCATAGTTATGGTGTTCCCTGCATACTCTGGCCCAGAGAGCATCCAAACAGAAGACAGATGCTCTTTGGGCCAGAGTATGACCTCATTTGGGAGATGGACAGCTGTGGAGCAGGGTCTTCCACCAGGTCAGTGTGAGGTTTGAGGACAAGCTCAAGATGTGTCAGGCTGTCCTAGATCAAGTCTTGTTAGAGACCGTGGCACACACACTCCTGTTCTCTGGCTCCATTGTTGAGAATTGTTCTTTTTTCCTACTTCTTCTTCATTTTCCCAAGGCTTTTAGGAATTAAATAGTATTTTCTTCATCCCTAAAACTATTTTGAGAACTCATCACATCAACCAAGTCGAACTGAATGTATAGGAGCATCATTCATCTTGTTAATTTTGGTGTTTTATAATAAAACAAGTGGTGTGATAAGTTTATTGTGAACCAATAAGTGGAATCCAAGTTATTCAAGCCCAAGGATTTTGCTTGTTTGTTTAGCTCTCATATTTAGTGTATAAGATCAGTCGCTCAGTCGTGTCCAACTCTTTGTGACCCCATGAACCGCAGCACGCCAGGCCTCCCTGTCCATCACAAGCTCCCGGAGGTCCTCAGACTCGCATCCATCGAGTCAGTGATGCCATCCAGCCATCTCTCCTCTGTCGTCCCCTTCTCCTCCTGCCCTCAATCCCTCCCAGCATCAGAGTCTTCTCCAATGAGTCAACTCTTCGCATGAGGTGGCCAAAATACTGGAGTTTCAGCTTTAGCATCTCCTTCAGAATCAGGATTGATCTCCTTAGAATGGACTGGTTGGTCTTCTTGCAGTCAAGGGACTCTCAAGAGTCTTCTCCAACACCACAGTTCAAAACATCAATTCTTCGGCGCTCAGCCTTCTTCACAGTCCAGCTCTCACATCCATACATGACCACAGGAAAGACCATAGCCTTGACTAGGCGACCTTTGTTGGTAAAGTAATGTCTCTGCTTTTGAATATGCTATCTAGGTGTATATTAGTCATTAAATGCAATGTTATTTCAAGTTCCTAGTTAATTTTTACTCACATCTTTAATTTGTCAAAGTTTACTCTTCATAGTAAGTCTGCTGTTACATATTATAAGGAAACAGAGGTGGAAACATTTAGCATCAGATTACTTTTATTTCAAATGTAGGCAAAGGTTCTTAGCTTTTGTTTCAAACATTGTCCCTGATTGAACGTTAAGCATTTCTATTGAATATAATAGTAATAATAAGGATAATACCACCACCACCACAGAAACAGGAACAGGATTGTTCCCTTCTGCTTCAGTTGGCATTTGATGTTTTTAGAGTTATTTTCAGCCTCATTTTAGCCCTTCCTATTTTTCCACTTCAGCAAATCCACTTTGACTTTTTTTTTTTTTTTTTTTTTTAACACAGATAAGTCACTAGGGCAAGGGCAGGAGCTCTTTAGATCATGGGAATACTCCTTCTGGGACTTGAAGACATTGCTTTACAGTATTTATTAGTAGCACTAAGACAGCTACTGGAGAGGAAGTTTAGAGTGTGTCACAGCTGTGAACATTAAGTACTAGATGTAGCTGTGGTTGCTGCCATTGTTTTGATACACTGTCCTCTGCTATAAGCATGAGGAATTTTTTCTCATAACCTATTATATCTTTTTGTATTTTTCTGGCCTTCTATAAAATTTTGTAAAATGACATTTTTGTGGAATGGATCTCTGCCCCTTTCATGTTAACATATACACATACTTAAAGAGATTTGATCCTCTGGGGAATCATACTGAACAAATGAGATTTGGCTTAGGTACTGTCTTTTATATCCATGTAATGGTACTATATTGCTTGGCACATAATAGTTAGCCTGTAAATGGTATTTGTCATGAATTTTTGAATAAAAGTTAATTAAATGAAATAAAATTAATAATTTTAAATTAAATCATCTGCTGTATTAGGCCAGGGAACTAAAAATATTGGTAAGGCAGATAGTGGCTAGTGAATTCCTGTGCTAGCTGAAAAATAATCTTGCACATATTAAAACTCTTACCCTGGGAGGTATTAGGGAAGCACAAGAAACAAGAAGTCATGGAGCTGAGAGGAGGGGTGAGGAGAGGGAAGATGTGGAAAGTGGGTTGGTTTGTCTGGCTCTCAAATCAGAGATAGTGCTCGATGATGAGGAGGATGCCAATTTCATTTCCGGTTTCCACTCCGACATTAATATCACAGGTACTTTGGAATGTGTGTGTCTTTTATGATCAAGGTAATTGTTTTTCCCTGAGTACTCTGCTCACAGTTCATGTATTGCTGGAGCCTGGCTTGGAGAATTTTGAGCATTACTTTACTAGCGTGTGAGATGAGTGCAATTGTGTGATAGTGTGAGCATTCTTTGGTATTGCTTTTCATTGGGACTGGAATGAAAACTGACCTTTTCCAGTCCTGTAGCCACTGCTGAGTTTTCCGAATTTGCTGACATATTGAATCTAGCACTTTCACAGCATCATCTTTTAGGATTTGAAATAGCTCAACTGGAATTCCATCACCTCCACTAGCTTTGTTCGTAGTGATGCTTCCTAAGGCACACTTGACTTCACAAGGCAAATTGCCAACATCTGCTGGATCATTGAAAAAGCAAGAGAGTTCCAGAAAAAGATCACAATAAAACTGTGGAAAATTCTTCAGGAGATGGGAATACCAGACCACCTAACCTGCCTCTTGAGAAACCTCTATGCTGGTCGGAAGCAACAGTTAGGACTGCACGTGGAACAACAGACTGGTTCAAAATAGGAAAAGGAGTACGTCAAGGCTGCATATTGTCACCCTGCTTATTTAACTTCTATGCAGAGTACATCATGAGAAACGCTGGGCTGGAAGAAGCACAAGCTGGAATCAAGATTGCCAGGAGAAATATCAATAACCTCAGATATGCAGATGACACCACCCTTACGGCAGTAAGTGAAGAACAACTAAAGAACCTCTTGATGAAAGTGAAGGAGAGTGAAAAGGTTGGCTTAAAGCTCAACATTCAGAAACTAAGATCATGGCATCCGGTCCCATTCATGGCAAATAGATGGGGAAACAGTGGAAACAGTGGCTGACTTTATTTTGGGGGGCTCTAAAATCACTGCAGATGGTGATTGAAGCCATGAAATTAAGACACTTACTCCTTGAAAGGAAAGTTATGGCCAACCTAGACAGCATATTCAAAAGCAGAGACATTACTTTGTCAACAAAGTCTGTCTAGTGAAGGCTATGGTTTTTCCAGTAGTCATGTATGCATGTGAGAGTTGGACTATAAAGAAAGCTGAGTGCCGAAGAATAGATGCTTTTGAAGTGTGGTGTTGGAGAAGACTCCTGAGAGTCCCTTGGACTGCAAGGAGATCCAACCAGTCCATCCTAAAGGAGATCAGTCCTGGGTGTTCATTGGAAAGACTGATGCTGAAGCTGAAATGCCAATACTTTGGCCACCTGATGCAAAGAGCTGACTCATTGGAAAAGACCCTGATGCTGGGAAAGATTGAGGGCAGGAGGAGAAGGGGATGACAGAGGATGAGATGGTTGGATGGCATCACCGACTCAATGGACATGGGTTTGGGTAGACTCTGGGAGTTGGTGATGGACAGGGAGGCCTGGTGTGCTGCGGTTCATGGGGTCGCAAAAGAGTCGGACACGACTGAGCAACTGAACCGATCTGAACTGACCCTTCTCACTATGTTTTCATGCCCTTTCTCTTCAGAGTTGCCTGAGGTTCCATTGATTGAGGAAGAAGTGGAAGAAACCGAGTCTTGGGCAAAGCCTCTGGTTCACCTTTGGCAGACGAAGTCCCCAAACTTTGTGGCCGAGCAAGAGTATAACACAGCCATGGGCAGAATGGAGCCACACTGTGCCATTTGTGCTCTACTCATGCCCTACTACAAGGTAGCTGGTGGGAGGGGCCCCTGCCCTCGTTTCTTTTCACTGTAGCACTTCCTGTGTGGCTGTAAAAACACAGGTGAATCATTGTACAGTTAGAATGCACATGGTGAAGAAAACATTAGTTCTTCTGTAGCTAATGACCATCATAGAGCATCAAACAGAATTCTTGCGTGCCACTTGAGAGACTGTTCTTTAACAGTGCTTTATCATTTTTCAATGTCTTAATTTATTTCAGTCAACGGTTAATTCCAACCTTTCTTTCTACCCACTTCACTAAGAAACACAGACCTTAAGGCCTCAAAATAGTAGAAGCTTGCAGAGAGAGAACTTAGACCTAGTCTCTGCTTTATGTTTGAAAATATTACTCTAAATCATATAAATGTCAGATCTGGGCTCACGTTTGAAATACCTCTCTTCATCTTTCTATTTAGAACATGCAGAAGACACAGCAGGACTCAGTGCAAACTAAATTGTCCAGTTTATCCCCATCAGCCAGCTATTCATGGTGGTATTTTCAGATGTCATGTCATATATGTTATGCCAAAAGCATCTTAGATCACAGAGGGCCACATTCTTCAGCACTAACACAAACAAAATGATCTTTAGGAATCTGGTAAGGGTAGAACTACTAGGTCTGTTTTAAGATACAATATTATAAAGTGTATTGATGTGAATATTGTGTTCTGGAGTATATTTTCACTAATAGAATCAGAAATATTCTATTCAAGATCACATTGTTCTTCAAGTTCCACATGAAGTAATTCTGTTCAGACATTTCAGAGCATAAAAATGCATGATGTGCCACATTCTCAGAACTTTGTAAATAGAGGAAGTAGTTCATTCATTCATCTGAATGTGACATTAGGGAGTTATTAACTTTATTTTTATTTCCCATTTATCATTACATTTCTATGTTTTCATGAAAAATTTACCTTTGTTTTGATTCTTATTTCTGTATCATAATCTGCCTGCATATTTCCCTAATGATTAAAAAAATTCCAACTAAAATTAAAAGATTTGAGGAAATTTATTAACATAAGGTTTCTGGAGATAAGATAGTTCATTAATTATATTCAAATAAACAATGAATATCTTATATTTTGATGAGAGATGACAATTTTGTTTGCATACTATGCCTTGTTATCTGATGTCATTTGCTAGATCTTTCTGTCTTGCTGTTTTAAAACTTTGTCATGAGACAAAAACCTTCAAAAACTCTTTAAATACTGTCATACAAATTAAAACTGAGGTCTTTGAAGATTCTCCTTCAGGTGTAACCAGGTAAGATTCTTCAGTAAATGAAATCAGATCTATTAAACTAGTGCAAATAAAGAAGCAAAAATAGTTCATTGGAAGGATCATTGCTTCTCATGAACTTTGTCTATAAGGACATAATTTTAGTAGTTCATCCCTTTCTGTAACAGTGGGTGTGTAGAATCTCCTTTTGTTACTTCAGCTTAGCTTCTGGATGGGAACCTGGGGAGCAGAGGTAATAGTTGGAAGACAAGGACAAGAAGAAACAATACAGAAGTGGAAAATTAGTAAATGAAATAGCTCTTCCTGGATCTATCCAAAGCAAATGATTCGAGCTCCTTTCCATATTTTTTGCTCATTTGCAAATATTGTGTTTTTCAGCCAGATAGCAGCAATGAAGAAAATGATTCTAGATGGGAGACAAAATTAGATGAAGTGGTGACTTCAGGAGGAAAGACTAAGCCCCTCATTCCAGAGATGTGTTTTATTTATAGTGAAGAAAATATAGAATATTCTCCACCTAATGCCTTCCTGGAAGAGGATGGAACAAGCCTTCTGATTTCCTGTGCAAAGTGCCGCGTACGGGTTCATGCAAGTAAATGAGTCTATCAGTCATTAATCACTGGCTTTTTAGTGCTTCACATAGTCTTTATTTCTCACCCCTCTGCAGCCTGTCAAATCTATCACAGTGAACTGTTGGCATCATTAATGATTAGATCATTCTTTCTCATATTTCTTCTAATGAAAGTATGAAAGGTATAATCGTCCTTTCTTGTATTTTATGTGGTATAAGTGGAGAACAGGTCTGATGGTTTGTTTCTTCGGGGTCCCCATGTGGAATCATCATGGGACTCCTTTCACATGCTTGAATTTTACTTAAGATATAGTTGATAAAACCTTAATTTTAGTCTCTTATGTTGATTCATCACTATTTTCCTTTGTAAGTTTTAAAAAGAATGAGTATTCTTTTGGTGATGTGGGGAATTGTTGTTAAATTTAATTCCTGAGTTAAAATTTTATTCTTTGTAAGAGTAGGGAGATCTTCATTGCCTTTTGGGGAAAACAGTCCTTCGAGTTGTTTTCCCCCAGGACTGAGATGGTTAGGCTCTATACCTGTCTCAATTTGCTATTTTTACATAATTGCATTAATGGTAAATACATTTTCATAGATTAATCTGTCATCTAAACCCTCTAAAATGTATAAAATGGATCAGTTATACATTGCAATTGTATTTTAAGGCATTTTAGTATTCAAGCTCTTACCAAGTTACATGTTTTATTAACATTCTTAGGTATGGTGTGAGTCTGTCAATGTGGTATGAATAATTTATAATATATGTATTACATTCTGTATTTACCCCATGGTTATATCAGTCTTATATTAAGGTTCAAATTGCCTGGCTATCAAGCATTTATTTATTAGATACTTTCATATTCCCCAAGGGATTTGAACATGTGTTTGAAATATAATTATATAAAACTTCGTATTTACTTCATCAGTGTTTAAGTCACTCAGTACACACACACACACACACACACACACACACACACACACACACACCATTCACATTCACTCTACACGGTTATATGTATATGAGAGGCATAACATCATTTTACAAACAAGTTAGGATTTAATCTTGACTCCAGAATGCACTAACTGTGCAACTTAGCCGTAATATTTTATGAACATGTACTTGAACTAAACATTTTATGATCTTGGTTAACTATTATAGGCTTTTCTTTAGGTAATTACATTTCTGTTATTTTCCCTCCCCAAGTCAAATTTTATAGAAATTTGATATTAAAAATTACTTCTTTAAATTCTATTCATTTAAATCTTTCAAAGCCCTCTTTTTTCAGGAAGCCAGAGTAACACATGTTTGTTGGAGCCATATAATTGCTACATATATCATGTATTTACATCATCAGCCATCTCTTTAAATTATTGAGTCAGGCATGTACTGAATAGACAAGTAAAATTGAACATATCTCTTAATCACCAACCATGAATTGTGCATCCTTTGTCCGTATCACTGAAATTAAAGCTAATTAAATGTAATTTTTGAAGTAGTTTTAAATTACATTAATTTTATGCATATAATTTTATGTTCAGAAATATTTTGTTAAAGTTTATTTACTGTACCATTTTAAAACTTCTCCAAACTTTGCTTCATAAATTGCAGCTTACTTTGAAATATGTTTTATATGAGTAAAGGCCTAGACCTGAAAGTTTAGAGATTTTCTTATTGCTCATTCAAGTATTATCATTAGTATTCTTTATGATAACTAGTGTGAGCATTGGTAACTCTTAAGATGCCTACCCTCATGCTCTCTGGCAGTGATATCCTGTTAGGTATAAGGTGTGAGAACCAAAAGTGTCTCTGAGCTAGCCTTGTTTATGTTTTGTTCTAAGCAGTGAGAATCAAAAATGGTATGGTAGTTTGTTGCTCTGATTTTATCTATTCAGTGACTAAAATGTGTCATATTCTCAAAATACAAAAGGTTTAATTAATGGATCCATACTATTATTTTGTAGGTTGTTATGGAATCCCTTCTCATGAGATCTGTGATGGATGGCTGTGTGCCCGGTGCAAGAGAAATGCATGGACAGCAGTAAGTGGCTCATTCATTCCATCCACTGTGGGTCCGTTTAAATCTAGTGGTACATGTACATTTGTGTGCAGTTTCACCCTTCCCTGTATTTCTAGTCTTTTCTTTCCAAATCATCCTGCTGAGTATCTCTGTATCTACTGTGGAAATGTTAAATACATTTCTAGAAATCACCCTCTGCTCAGGAAGCTACAGAGACTAGCAGTTTTTTAGAGTATGTCCTAAATACTGCTTCACGTTCTTGCCCAGCTCGGTTTTGCAGTTCTAGAAAATAGGTATTCTGAGTGACAGTGAAGATGGGAATCTCTAGGGACCTCAGAGGAAACCATGCTCATTCACAACTATCCCACTAGCGTGAGCTTTTCCCTGTTTATTCATTTATACATTCATACTTTAGCAAATTTTAAAGTGTTCTGTGCTAAACATTGCTGTGAACTTGAGACAGAAACTACAACACCAAATTATTCTCTGTTTGTGAAACACAGATTTCTCACCTAAACTGTTTTCCCTGAAGATACTATAGAAACTTTAGCTTACACCCAAGCATTGCACTCCATTCCATTAATCTACCAGTTCACTCATTTTACAGTTTGATTATGTGTTGCCTTAATTTTTCTTAAAAATTCTCTTTGAAGATGTATCAGAACGTTGTTGAAGGTGGAGACCAGTCAGATCTCAAGACTGTATCCCTCATTCTTGATCTCAGAACAGATGCTCAGCTTCATTTTGATTATAATACTAGCCTTCGCTTTATTCCTTAATGATCTCTAATGACAATGGATTAGATTTCCTTGCAGCCAAAGTTAAAACCCTGAGGTGGAATGTAAAGACCATGCTTTGCATGATGAAAATTTATGTCATGATTATATATGTTTAGCTCTCAGTGTGGAAATAGACATATGGTAACTATAAATTAAAGGCATTTGTAAGAATGACTTTCTGTATGATTTTATTGCTGGCATTCACTTTGGATAGTGAGGGGAAAGCAGGGAAAAATATGGACCATCTTTATAGTCCAGATAATCTGATCTACGTGATATTAGAGATAATATCTCCAACTTAAGAATTCTTTCCACTAGTGGGCCCAGATAACATTTTAATACTTCATTTGGTTGATCATTACATTAACAAAAACTGTATAACTGCACAGCATCTATAAAACAGCCAGGAAGTCCTGCTGTAATATATATATATATATCAGATCAGATCAGTCGCTCAGTCGTGTCCGACTCTTTGCGACCCCATGAACTGCAGCACGCCAGGCCTCCCTATCCATCACCAGCTCTCGGAGGTCGCTCAGACTCACATTCATCGAGTCAGTGATGCCATCCAGCCATCTCATCCTCTGTCGTCCCCTTCTCCTCCTGCCCTCAATCCCTCCCAGCATCAGAGTCTTCTCCAATGAGTCAGCTCTTCGCATGAGGTGGCCAAAGTACTGGAGTTTCAGCTTTAGCATCATTCCTTCCAAAGAAATCCCAGGGCTGATCTCCTTCAGAATGGACTGGTTGGATCTCCTTGCAATCCAAGGGACTCTCAAGAGTCTTCTCCAACACCACAGTTCAAAAGCATCAATTCTTCGGCGCTCAGCCTTCTTCACAGTCCAGCTCTCACATCCATACATGACCACAGGAAAGACCATAGCCTTGACTAGGCGAACCTTTGTTGGCAAAGTGATGTCTCTGCTTTTGAATATGCTATCTAGGTTGGTGTATATATATATATGGGTCTTGTTTACCATGCTGGTTCTATTCCTATTATATGAGCCAAAGCAAAGTCTTGTAGAGTCAGTTTTATTGATGATGTCCCCTCTTTCACCCTGAAGTGTAGATTTAGAATTTAGAGCTCCTCTAATTCAGTTCACCAAGGCATGAAGAATTGTGTGTTCCATCTGCAGTTACTGCTTGGCTCCCATGCTCACACACCAAGCGGTCCTGTTACCCCAAGGTACCATTGTCCTTTGCATGGCAGTGCCAGGGCTAGGCCTCAGTCAGCCACCCTGATTCCAAGGCTGCTTCTTAGCAATTATGTTGTTTTCCTTTAGCATGTATTTAGAAGGAAATACTTAGATTAATCACTCTCTGCAACTGATTTAAAGCATATTTCTATTAATCTTAACCTCTCTGCACCCTGAGAAAATACAGTGTGCCTTTTGTATTTTAATATTGACACCATGTAAATCTCTCTTAATTTGCGATAAAGACAGGAGCTCTTGAATACAACTTTGCATTGATTTTTTTTCAGACCTACATGATTTCTTAGCTCTAATTGGAAATGATCTAAATTCACAGTGGGCCAATTATCATTATTATTATTATTTTTCAGTTTATCCATTCTGAGTGAACTTTGTCCATGATGCTCTATTTCTAAATATTTCTCTTGAGAAATAATTGAATTTCATTTTAAGCATTGCAGGGAAGTAACTGATATATTCTGGCTTTAACACCCTTATTTAGTATGGCATTGAGTGTTGCAATATTTTTATTTTACTAAGCACTTAAGTATGATTCTTTGGGTTTTGTGGCTGGAATGGTTGCATTTGGGAAGTACACTTAGACTTGTCTTCTTAGGAATCAGTCTCATACTGTCAGTTTTAGGTTCCAGAGGAGTGCTGATTTCCTTTTGTATGGAAGCTAATGGAAATCTAAGAGTGCGGCTGAAGTCAAATGATATTTCAGTGCTGGCTTTTAGTTCACTAACTCTGATTATTAAGTATTTCCTGGGATTTTCTGTTTTAAACATAGTTTGTGAAAGTGAGGCTTATTCATCATGAATACAAATGACTCCAGTAACATATTTTGCTTGAGATACATGTTTATACAACAAATGTGATTATTTCAGTTAATTATATTTCTTTTAATAATTATTGCTTTGAAAATCTTACAGGTAAGAAGAGGGTACCTGAAGCACCTTGTATTTATTTTCACAAGGTGTTTGTGGGAATCATATGCAGTAGTTCTATTTTTTAAAGATCAAAAAATAAAAATTAAAGGTTAAAAAGAGCACCTGTTGATGGACAAATGGATTAAAAAAAGTGTCTCTATACACACACACACAAATGCATTCACACATGCACACATATGTACAGTGATTCTTATTCAGCCATAAAAAAAGAAATTCTTTTGTTTTGTTACAACTTGGGTGAAACTGGAGGGTGTTACGCTAAGTGGAATAAGTCAGAAATAGACAAATACTGTATGCTTTCATTTACCTGTGGAATTAAAAAAAAGCAAAGCAACAACAACAGAAATACAAACCTGAACCCATAGATACAGAGCATGAATTAGTAATTGCCGTGGGCTGGGGGAGTGAGGGAAATGAGTGAAGGTGTCAGAGAGTACACACTTCAATTGCAAATGCATTCTGAGGGTGTAATGTACAGCATGATGACTGTAGTTAACAGTGCCTTATTAGATACTTGAAAGTTGCCAAGAAAGTAGATCCTAAATGTTCTCACCACACACAAAGGTATTTAATGTGAGGTGATGAATGTGTTAACTAACTTTATTATGGTGATGATTTCTCAATGTAGAGATACATCGTGTTATCACATTGTACAACTTAAACTTATACAGTAAGTCAATTATATTTCAAAAAACAGGAGAAAAAGAGGGAAACTATAATAGTAACTATATCATATAAGTATCAATTATTTACATTTTCAAAGTAAAGGCATCATAACGTTTATTTTAGCAAATCTAGGCCATAAATAAATGAATAACTAGCTAACTAACTGAAGTCATACATTAACAGGTAATTGGGCTTGGTAGTTGTGGATGTGCTGGAATTAGTGTTCACACACCAGCTGTCTTTTTATTTACCAGGTCTAAGGAGTGGGAGTCATGTGGGCCAAACTGCTCTGCTAGCTTTTCAGTAGCAGAAAAACCAGAAGACCAGAACTTTGTCTCGTTTCTCTATAATACTTCTAATACCTGGTGTACTGTTGGATCATTTCTGAACTTATAGACCTTCAGCATTCTCATCATTTCCAGAAGTCTTGGTTTAGTCCTCAGTGTATTTGATTTTGCTACTTTTTTTTTTTTCACTTTATCCACTTATATCAATTAAAATGAGAAACAAAAGGCTATATTACAGCCTTAACTGTATGTAATAGAGAAAGAGATGACTTACCAATTTTGAATTACACCCTAACTTGGATTCTAGAATCGTGGCTCTCTGCCCAAATTCAAGTGAAGCGAAATGAAACAGTTAAGAAATTCCCCAAATACCCATCTTTTGTGACATAAGGTTATATAGCTCTCATAATTCTAATTAAATA
Organism: Tragelaphus eurycerus; assembly: GCA_935064755.1. Taxonomy (NCBI): domain Eukaryota; kingdom Metazoa; phylum Chordata; class Mammalia; order Artiodactyla; family Bovidae; genus Tragelaphus; species Tragelaphus eurycerus. The sequence goes on along the minus strand of CAKXYN010000015.1, from coordinate 11,502,947 downwards.
TCATTGCTCTGTGCCTGTTTGTCATATTTCAGTACTGCTCAGATAAATAGACCTGTATGAAAGCTATGCATGCATTTATGTAATAAATATTAAGCTTATAACCCAGCTTTATTAGAATGTTTTATTTTCAGCTCTGTTTTGTTTCCATCTCTTCTGTGACTATGTGATTCATTTTGGAGCAGTTTGTACTCCTTCATTATAGTAGCACTTTAGAGCATATTCTAAACATTACCAAGTTCTGTTTTTAGGTGTTGAATGTCAACACTCTGATTCTGGAATGTGTTTCTAGTTATTTTGAGTCTTAATTTGTATCTAATTACTTCTGACCTAAATTACTAGAGTTTATGTCTAATCTGTTCATCAGCTTCCATTTTATAGTGACTGCTGCTGCTGCTGCTTAGTCGCCTCAGTTGTGTCCGACTCTGTGCGACCCCATAGACGGAAGCCCACCAGGCTCCCCCGTCCCTGGGATTCTCCAGGCAAGAACATTTATAGTGACTAAGTTACCACTAATTAAAAACATAATATTCACACTGTAAAAATGCTAAATATGTATTGCTTTCTTTCAAGTTTTTTCCCCCCATCATTTTCTTTTTTATTCCTACTTTGGAAAATTGTTTTTAATTCTGAGTATTTCTGTGAAATACCTGAATTCTGTGTTAGAGCTTCACTTCTAATTATGAAAGAGGATGTTAGATAAATGTATGGATTGAACTGATAACCTGAATACTTTTATCCTAAACAGTAATAATTCATGTGCTTAATACTCTATAGTATTAAGAGGTAGTATGCTAATAACCACAGAAGGATTTTCTGTGCTATCTTCTAAAGGATTTATATTATTGAATTCTAAAGAACAAAATATAAGCAGGTTAAGAGGTTAAACTTTAGGGATAGTGTAGCTCTTTGGTGGTTGTTTCTCTCCAGGAAATTTGGATGTTTCTTTTGAGGTAAGGGGAATGTGAGGTTTTGTTTTAGTGGTGTAAATGGGAGTGGAAATTGCCTGGGAAGATTGGTAATTTATATCATGGAAAGTTGTGTCATACTCAGATTTGTGACTTTGACAAATCATGAGTTGTCAATCTTCTGTCCATGGTAGCTTTAAGCCAGTGCTGTTGTTTTTCAATGTCAGTGAAAATTTCCGGTGTCTTTTGTGCTATGTCTTACAGGGCAAGGCAGGGTAGACATAGTAACTCACATACCTGAAATCTAAAATCTTAATTAGAGGAAGATTTAAAAGCAATGTAATGACAAGGTTCAATTAGAGACGACTATCTAAGGCCTCTTCTGACCCTGAAATCCTTTGATTCTGTGTTGTTTTGTATTTCCATTTTGCTTTAATTAGTTTTCCTTAAGAATTGGGCACCTTCATGAAATCTAAATTTGTTTCTGTACTTCTTAACCTGGTCAAAGGCGATGAGTTACAGAAAAGTACAGGAGTTGAAGTGACATTGGTAATTACTGGCTGGATCAGTGTAATTTTTATATGCTCAAGGAAGCTTTCATTTTTTTTTAGAATTTTATTTTATTTATTTATTTATTTATTTTTTTAAATCAAGAATCTCTTTTATTGATTATCAGAAACATTACAAACATCTAATATGAATAAATTGTAACATGATAGTGTTTAGTTTGAACAATTAATACATTTCAGATATAATATTATACATATTTCAATGCTATTCTCCCCAATCATCCCACCCTCTCCCGGTCCCAGAGTCCAAAAGTCTGGTCTATACATCAGTGTCTCTTTTGCTATCTCGTAAATAGGGTTATTTTTACCATCTTTCTAAATTCCATATATATGCGTTAGTATACTGTATTTGTGTTTTTGTTTCTGGCTTACTTCACTCTGTATAATAGGCTCCAGTTCCATCCACCTCCTTAGAACTGATTCAAATGTATTCTTTTTAATGGCTGAGTAATATTCCATTGTGTATATGTACCACAGCTTGCTTATCCATTCATCTGTGGATGGACATCTAGGTTGCTTCCATGTTCTGGCTATTGCAAACAGTGCTGCTGTGAACATTGGGGTACACGTGTCTCTTTCAATTCTGGTTTTCTCAGTGTATATGCCCAGCAGTGGGATTGCTGGATCATAAGGCAGTTCTATTCGCAGTTTTTTGAGGAATCTCCATACTGTTCTCCATAGTGGCTGTACTAGTTTGCATTCCCACCAACAGTGCAAGAGGGTTCCCTTCTCTCCACACCCTCTCCAGCATTTATTGCTTGTGGACTTTTGGATAGCAGCCATTCTGATTGGCGTGAAATGGTATCTCATAGTGGTTTTGATTTTCATTTTTTAAAAAAAGTGACTTCAAGGCCTTACTGTAATTTTATTTGGATTATGCAATATGCATTATCTTCTGGATAATGCATATTATGCGTTATGTATTATCTTCTGGATTTCTTTTTATTTCAATATATCCCTTTACTCTTAATTTAGAAGAATTTGTTTAAATATTTTTATTTGAATGTAATACAGCAGAATACACAGTTACATATTATATTCTTGAATAGATATTGCCATGCTATAAAAAGGTAGATTTTGAAATGAAAAAGCTAAAAAAAAAAAAAAACACTTAAAATATTCTGTATAATGAAATAGTAAACTAGGTTGCTGTTGTAGTTTAGTCATTTAGTCATGTCCAACTCTTTGCCACCCCATGTAATTAGGACTTCCCTATCCAGGATGTACTCTGGGCTTCCCTATCCTTCAGTGTCTCCTGGAGTTTGCTCAAACTCATGTCCATTGAGTCGGTGATGCCATCCAACCATCTCATCCTCTGTCACCTGCTTCTCCTCCTGCCCTCAATCTTTCCCAGCATCAGGGTCTTTTCCAGTGAGATGGCTCTTCGCATCACGTGGCTAAGGTACTGGAACTTCAGCTTCAGTATCAGTCCTTCCAGTGAATATCCAATAATATCCTTTAGGATGGACTGGTTTTATGTCCTTGCTGTCCAAGGGACTCTCAAGAGTCCTTTCCACCACCACAGTTCAAAAGCATCAGTTCTTCGGTGCTCAGTCTTCTTTATGGTCTAACTCTTACCTCCGTACGTGACCAATGGAAAAACCATAGCTTTGACTATATGGACCTTTGTCATGCAATCTTGACTCCAGCTTGTGCTTCACCCAGCCCAGAGTTTTGCTTGATGTACTCTGCATATAAATTAAATAAGCAGGTGACAATATACAGCCTTGACGTACTCCTTTGCCAATTTTGAACCAGTCTTTTGTTCCATGTCTGGCTCTAACTATTGCCTCTTGATCTGTATACAGGTTTCTCAGGAGATAGGTATAACAGACCACCTATCTCTTTAAGAATTTTCCATAGATTATTGTAATCCACACAGTAAAAAGCTTATTGTAGTCAGTGAAGCAGAAGTAGATGTTTTTCTGAAATTCCCTTACTTTTTCTGTGATCCAATGGATGTTGGCAATTTGACCTCTGGTTCCTCTGCCTTTTCTAAATCAAGCTTGTACATCTGGAAGTTCTTGGTTCACATCCTGTTGAAGTGTAGCTCGAAGGATTTTGAGCATTACCTTGCTAACGTGAAATGACCTCTACTGTACGGCAGATTGAACATTGTTTGGCCTTGCCGTTCTTGGGATTGGAATGAAAACTGGCCTTTTCCAGTGCTGTGGTCACTGCTGAGTTTCCAAATTTGCTGGCACATTGAGTGCAGCACTTTAGCAGCATCATTTTTAAGGATTTGAAATAGCTCATCTGGGATTCCACCACCCTCACTAGCTTGTTCGTGGCAATGCTTCCTAAGGCTCACTTGACTTCACCCTCCAGGATGTCTGGCTCTAGGTGAGTGATCACACCATCATGATTATCCGGGTCATTAAGACCTTCTTGTACAGTATTTCTGTGTATTCTTGTCACACATTTATTATTTATTTAAGAGCATTTATTCTGTGTACAATAACAAAGTTGCATTATATATTATAAACAGCATAGATAGCATTCTGCTTTTTTTTTCTTCAAAATAGTTTTAAGACATCAAAAAGTAACTATGAAATAAGTTTTCACCTTGGTCACATATATATTCACTTTATTTTGCTTATTAATTTGATTTTTTAATGGAGTAAAAGATATGAGCAAGCTGTACCTTGATGATCATTTGGTATTAGCATTTTCTTTCTTCTTACAAAAAGTGGAATATACAATTGCAGTGATTAAAAACATTTTAGTGTCTGTTTATTTATTCTTATTGCTTGATTGTAAATAACTGGCATCTGTAGGTTGAGTAATGGTTGCCATTCATACCCTCCAAGGCTTAGACATAGCTATTGTTTTGGCTTTTGAAAGAAAGTGAAGTGTTTTCTCTTCATGAGTCATAATCACAAAGTTAAAATCTAGAAGTACCTGTGGTAGTGGTCTTTCAACCACCCACCCCCATAATGTTGCTAAAGCATGTGAACTTAAAAAAAAAAAAAAAGTCTTTTCACTCGTTCAGAAGTATTTGTTTATCTGAACTCTTAATCCTGGAATATACTGTACTCTTAAATCTCAACTGTTAAGGCTCAGGTAAAAATGATTAACTTCTTGGAAAGTTGGTAAGTCATCTTTGGGACCCATGAAGTCCCCCTGTTAAATCTGAAGGCAGTGCTTTCTCCTCTCTCTCTCTGACATGGGAGTTCTCTTAGGGTAGTGATCATTAAAGAAAATACATGTAGTTGAGAATGATTTTACCATATTCCATAATACAACCGTTATTTCTCCTGTCCCACTCCTTAGATAAGATTAGTGTTATAGGAACTTAACCTGTCAGTCTAGTGATTGACTCCATGCTCTCAATGCAGGGAACATGGGTTCAATCCCTGGTTGGGAAACTACGATCCCACATGCCACACAGCACTGCCAAAAAAAGAGAAAATGGTGGTACTGATAATAGATGTTAGCATTGCCTGTCATTTGGCTCTTACAAGTTTTGTGTTTAAAAAAAAAAAAAGTAGTTCCATTTAAAAATTTTTGACTTACAAATTCAGAATAGTTGTTGATTTAAATGTAATCTGCTCTAAGTAGCAAGGATACTACCTTCCAGTTTTCCTAGCTTCCAAAAAATTAATGCTGACAGAGACTGTACATTTCTCCATCTATCTCAGAAGTCTCATTTTACAGATACTAAGTCAGGGGTTTGAGAGAGTAAGCCCTTTGCCCACGCTCTGCATTCTATATGGTAAGAGAGCCCAGACTCATGGTGGTACTCATGCCTCTAGATTCCCAGGCCCAGAATCTTTTTGTTTTTCCTCAGTTGTTTGTTTTTAGAGTGGAAAGAAGGCTGAATAACTGACCTAATTTTGAACCATGTATTTGAATGATTTCAGTTTGTTTACTTTGAAAATGAAGTCAACACTAATAGTGTATTTATTTGTTCTTACACTTAGTATAGAATAATTAGTGTTACTGGGCAGTTGAGCAGAGAAGTGCCCTTACTCTTTCATACCGACTCTAGTTTCTTCCTGGAGGACATTTTCCAGAGTTGAATGATCTCCTGGATCTAGTTTCCCAACTGACAACCGAGTTGACATTTTTCTTTAACAAAGAGCTCTGAAGTAGCTTTGTAGATTGGAGCCATTGATTTTTAGATCTTATTGGCTTATGGCCTTGAGAGGTCATGGCAGCACTCCTGCACCCTGTGATGTGTTTTATACTTTTTTTATTTTTTCATTTCATGGACTACTGTCAAGACCACGTGGTGAGAGGCTGTCTTTGATCCTCACACATAGTAAAAACAGTGAAAAAGAGAGAAAAGGAAGACTGTATTCTTGTTAGAGACCATGGCTCTGTGTAGCCAAGTGTCCGCTTGTGCCATTGCTCCTCTCCAGTGAGGTGTCTCTGGAAGCTGCTGGCCAGACCACACTCTCAAATTTGAGCTAACACGTTTCAGTTCAGAATCACCTTCTGCCTCCGAGGGAGGCAGATTATTCTGAACAGCTGCAAACTTAAACCTTGGCTCACAAAGGCCAGAGTGGTAATAATTATTTTACTTTAACCAAACAGAACAGCATATTGGAAGATATCAATTTTCTTGACAGCATAGTTATGATGTAGAGGCTTTTCTGTTAGGGACTGCTTATAGGCTAAAAAAGTCAACAATCTTTTTTTTTCCCCTCTCCTGTTCATTCTTCTCCCTTTTGCTCAATAAACAGCATCCTCTCCCTACCAACCCTCCCACCTGCCTGGTAATGAAGAGAAAGAAAGAGAAGTCTACATAGCTTATTGTAACTGGAACTGTATTCATAAACAGCTTCTTGATTGAGAACAAATGCCTCATTAATCTTAAGTGCTTCAACCAGCGAGCACAAGTAAAGTCAAGAAGAATAATGACTGACATTATGGGGAGCATAGCATACTGTACTGCACACCAGGGTGTGCATGCCCCGAGGTTACTGGGCTGCATGGTGCATCTTCTTAGCAATGAGGAAAGAGATCCTCAGGAAGCATGGAGTGGGAAAAATGCCTTGCATGCATTTCTCATGAATGGCAAAAACTAGTCCAGTGGCAGGATGAAGGAATCATGTATTTTGCTATTTGTTACTGAAGGTTGTGGTGGGAAAAAAAGAATAAACCAGCTGGATTTTTACTTGAAAGCCAAGTGTTGTATAATTTTAAGTACTTTGCTCAGGATCCTGGAAATACTATTATGTAAATACCTTGAAGTTCCATGTAGATTACTTTGGCCATTCTTAAATTATCGGAGTTCTTCTTCCTAACATTGAACCGTTGTGTCCCTGGTCTTCTATCAGGTAGGTTCTCTGCACACTTCAAGGTAATTTTTACACTGTGATAAGGAATGGCATCAGAAAGAAAAAAGGTGGAAGAGATGTAATTTGAAATGTAGAGTATGATTTCCTGTTCTTCCATAATTGTCCTTTCGTACAAATGGCTATATGCTTGTATTTTAATGGTTAAAATGTAGTGAGATCCCTGTTCCCCCCAGCATGTCCACATCCTAATCCCTGGATTCTGTATGTTACAGTGCATGAAAAGGGAATTATGGTAGCAGATGGCATTAATGTTGCTGACCAACTGACTTTACAATAAGGATATTATTCTGTTGACCTGAGTGCATGCAGTGTAGTCAGAAGGGTCCTATACGTGAGGAAGAAGGGGACAGAAAAGGGCAGATTGATGTGATGTGAGCAGTGCTTGGCCTGCTCTGTCTGGCTTTGGAGGTGGAGGAGGAGGGCCAAGGACTAGGCACACAGGCTCCCCTTAAAGCTGGAGAAGGCAAAGAAATGGATTCTCCCTGAGAGCTTCCAGAAGGGAGTGACCTGGCTGACACCTTGATTTTAGCCCAGTGAGACCCATTTTGGAATTCTGACCTACTGAACTTTGTGTTGTTTTAAGTCACTGCATTTGAGGTAATTTGTAATTGCAGTAATAGAGAACTAAATGATGTATCATAGACAGCCTTTTGAAACACTCTTAACTGTTCAGCATTCTACTGGGTATGTTGTATTTTCAGTGTCAGCTTTTCTCTGACTACCTTCTCAGTCTCTAGCCCACACCCCCAGATTCTGAACCTCCACAATCCTTTCACCTCACTGTGACACGATTCAGTGAAGCTCCCAGCTTTTCGCAGTCTCTCCCTTCCGTCTTGTTGTTACTTCCGCTTAAGCTGCTATGTTTTTTTGCACATACTCTCAGCTCCCTTGACATTCTCTGACTTTGATACTCTACCTTGGTATAACTCAACCCTGGTAAATCCAACTCTACTCTGTACTTGCATCCCGTAGCTGAATGGCTGTGGAGAAACACCCAATATGCAGATTGCTCTTGCTTTCAGTTGTAATTGGAGGTAGATCCTCACTGGTTTGGATAATTCATGTTGCATTCTCATCATCCATTCTCTCTACCCCTCTCTTGGCTAACTGGTTCATATCTTCATATTTCCCCCATCCTCACCCTCACCTCATCAAGTCTCTTTATATTCATAGAAAAATGGGAAGACAGCAGTAGAGACCTTAAGGTTTCAACCTGCTTCATAGCTATAATATCTCTGCTTCTCTCTAACACCATCCCCTCTTTTATACACAGGACCATAATTGCAGTAATTCATCCCTTTCTTACCCACATCTCTTCTCCAGCTGATTCTCATTATCATCCACACAAGCTGTTATTTCTTCCATCTTCAAGTACACCAAAAAACCCTCTCTTTCTTCCTATAAGCTCCACCCTATTTCTCCATGCCTCTGTAAATATAGTAAAACTCCTGAAAGGCTTATCTTTACTCACTCTCTCCGATTCTTCTCCCCACCTTCTTTCTTAAATTTATTTCAGTCATAGATTTGGCCCTGTGTTTCCTTTGACACTTCTGTTGACCACTGCTTCCTGTTTGAAGCAGTCTTCAGTTGACCTGGAGGATCCTGCCCTCCTGCTTTTCCTCTTTGCTGGTCACTTCCTCTCACTCACCAGAGTTCAAAATGTGGGTTTCTTTTCCACACTAATCCATCTAGTCATCTCATCCCATCTCATAGCTTTAATAGTTATAAACAGCATCTAGTCATTGGTGGCTTGGACATTCCTGTGTCCAACTCGGTCTCATCTACACGGCCAACTTTATGACAGCATCTCCTGTCACATGTCCATCAGCTCAGATTCACCCTTCCTGAACTGAATTCCAGATCTTCTTCTGTAGCCTTCCTTATTTCCAGGCCTTCTAGCTGCTGAGGCCAAAAACTTGATAGAGTTAGACTTGATGCTTTCTTTTTCTCATACTCCACATCTATCTGACAGTAAATCCTATCTTGTCTACTTTTAAAATGAATCTTGAATCCTGGCCACCTCAGCTGACATAATGCAAACTTAATCTACTCATTAACTCTTTCCTGGGTATGGTGGTAATCTCCTAGCTTCTCTTCTCACTTCTACCCTTGAACCACTATTGTCTACTGTCAACACAGCAATTGGGATTTAACATGTAAGTTAACATTTAATATATTAACATTTAACAGTTAACATGTAAGTCAGGTTATGTCCTTGGTGTACTCAGACTGTCCAGTGGCTTCAAGCTATCACCTTTTTTCAAGGCCTATGAAGCTTTATGAAGGGCTTCCTAGGTGGTGCAATGGTAAAGAATTCGCCTGCTGGTGCAGAAGATGCAAGAGACATAAGTTCAATCCCTGAGTCAAAAAGATCCCGTGGAGGAGGAAATGACAACCTGCTTCACTATTTTTGCCTGGAAAATTCCATGGACAGAGGACCCTGGCAGGCTGCAGGCCATGGGATCACAGAGTCAGATATGAATGAGCCACTGACTGAGCACCATGTAGCTTTATCAGATTTTCTTCCTGTTACTTACTGACGACCTTTGCTATTAGAAAAGGTCATCTGTTGCCAACAGTTTCCCTGGAGAACTCCATGGCCCACTTTCATGATGCTTAACATCCTCTACCATATAAATAATCTGATTTAGTGTGTCTGCTCTTCCAGCCAGAGTGTATCTTTCATAGCTTTTGCCCAATGTCTAGGACACAACATAGTGATTAACCAATATTTGTTGATTATGTTTTCACTTATAATACAAATTAGGTGTGAGCATCTAAGTTAAAGAACTCACTTGCTTATGTAAAATTCACTGGAGCCTGTGAAATTTCCTTTCAGAAGATTACTGCAAGAAAGTTTTTCATTCATTTATTTCATTCATTCAATTTCCTAATCACTCAGAATTCATGCCAGCCCTGTCCTAACATGAGATTCCAACCTCTATCCAACCCTGATAAATGAGCCCCATCTTCAGAAATGGTTCTTCCATGTTTTGTTGATCAGCATTTTGTAAGCTAGTTTTCCATTAATGTGATTAATTACTCTTTGTTTTCCCAGCTTAGACAGGCCTATTTTATGGTTTTGCACTTCTTTTATGAACATGTCAGATAAATAAGGGTGTGGGGAGATACTTCAATCTTGTAATTTTTCTATAGCACTGAAAATTGGCTTTCGTGTCACTTATGGATATGTCAGCTAAAATGAGAGTTCCTTACGAGGCAGCTTGAGAATGTTTGTATCGGCATTTCTTTAACTGACGTTTTATAGAAGAGCCATTGGAACGTGATTTCCCTTTACAACAAATAATGAACGACTGTGATGGTCGTATTCTAACAGTGCCTTTCCCACTATTGTTGTTAATGTGTGTCAGCATTTTGATTATAAACACTCTTTTTCATGGTTTAATAACTGAGCTGTACAGAAACCACTCCATGTTATAAATTGGTATACTCTCTGTTCATCTCAGCGGTGATTTTTTTATGTAACCAAAATTTAAAAGTACCTTGGTATTGCTAAAAGGGGATTTTGTGAATGGTATTAGGTGAGGGAGAAGGATCTAAGCAGGAAAGGTGCAACATCAGAATATGATCTGAAGTTACACTCTTTCATCCAGCTTTTAACTGCTCTGGGGTTGGGTACACAGCAGAAAAGCTCTTTCAGTGCTGTTCTTGGGAGGCAGGAGGAGCAGCCACTATTGGAGTAATCATTTTTTAACAGAAATTTCAGCATTTTTTGGTTTTGTTTTAGGAAATATTAGTTGACTAGCAATATATCTGTATCTTTATAATAGTGAGTGATTTTACAATGGGTGTTGTTGTTCCTAGAAAAGTCATGCTCATAAACATTAAATAAAACAGGGCTGACAATGACCATTCAATGTGGAGTTGTATTTATTTATTTTATTCTGCAAGGCTAAACAATCTTAGTATCTTTTCAGGTTAGGTTGAAAGTAAGTTCGGGTACACTAAAAGACTAGTAGAAATCATAGATGCCCATTTAAAATATTCATTTAAGTAAAAAAATGTAGGGAATTTTAAATTACACATATTTGATGGAAAAAGTTTTAATTTCTTTTTATGTGTCTGTGGGTTTTCTTCTTTTTTTTTTTTTTAAATGTAAAAGTAGTAAGTATTGTTAGGAAAGTTTCCCATTCCCATCACTCTCAAATTTTCAAATCTCATTGTTAATAGAAAACTACTCATACTGTTTTGTCATTCAGCCTTTCAGATATTTTCTGTGCATAAACTAATATTGTATTTTGTTGTTCTTGAGAGATGCAAATGGTGTCACAGTTTATTTAATGTCTTAGCCTTTTCATGTAATATTACATTGTATAATTTTTAATAACTAAGTAATTATTGGATTTGCCATATATTGTTCATCACTTTTAAATTTTAAACCAGAAGCTAATTAAAAAATTCAGACATTACAAATAAATCTAAATAACTGACCATTCGAGTTCCTCCCAGAGGTAACTGTTTTCTCTGTTATGAACAGAAATGAAATAATGGTCATTGTACATTCCGAATTCTGCATAGATATAAATGTTTACCTAAGGCAGATTCCAAGAAGGTAGCTTGGTTGTCATAATTTACATTCATTTAAAATTTTGATTGATAATGCCAAATTATTGTACAAAGCCACTGTTAGAACTCACATACCCCCAAAACTATAGATTTCCTGATTTAAAAATCTGAGGCTAATGCTCATTATTTCATTTTTCATTTCCTTTATTCTTGAAATTGGGTATCTTTTGTGTATTTATTGGCAATGAAGATTCTTTGAATCTTTTGCCTGTTTTTCAAAAGTGTAGCTTTTTAAAAATTATATTTTGGATAATTTTGTTTTATATTGGAAATTTTTAAATTGTTTTATGTTAATTTAGTATTTTATCCTTTAGAATTTTAAAACTTTGATACAGTAAAAATTTCTCTCTTCTACCTGCCTTTTGTTTTTTTTAAATGTAATGTTAACAAGCCATTTATCCTAAATTCATCGATATTTTTGCCTACAATTTCTTTTACTAGTTCTGTTTTTGAGTATAAGTCTGTAAATAAATTTATTTTATATTAACCCATTTTAGGTGTTCTTCATTCCTTCCTGCCACTTCTGGTTCAGCCTGGTGTCATTTTCCTTCATTCAGAAGATTTTTTTTTTTTTAGCAGTCGTATAGTGTGGATTCTTAGGAGACAAATTCTCTTAGATTTTTGTCTCTATGAGATTTTTATCTTTATTTTCAAAGGATATTTTCCTTGGAAATAGAGTTCTAGTTTGCCAGCTTTTTTCTTTCAATATTTTATGGATATTGTTTCATTGCCATTTACTGCCAATGTTTCTGGTTGGATTTCAGATGGAATTCATATACTTGTTTACTGAATATGATTTTTTTTCTTCTGCTTTTAAGATATGTTCCTCATATTTGGTTTTCAGAGTTTTGACTGTTAAGTATTTAGGTATGTTTCCTTTGTATTTGTCTGCTTGCAGTTTGCTAGGCATCTTGATTCTGTGGATGTCTTTTATCATCTTTGGAAAGTTCTCTGCCATTATCTCTATAAGTATATATATTTTTTCATCTATTCTTGTTTCTCTCTTCTTAGAATCCAATTATGAGTAAATTGAATAGGTTGTTATTTTCTCTTTATTGCTGCTGTTTAGTTGCTAGGTTGTGTCTGACTCTTTTTCAACCCTATCCAGTAATTCTAATATCTTGTTTGTCTTGCTTCTAATTTTATTGATTACTTTCTTGATCATGTTATATTTTCTTACTTTTAGTATACTTTGTACTCTTTTTGATTGTGTGATGAACGTTTTGTCTGTAACGAATGAAATTAATATTATTTCAAGAAAGAGGGTGCCCCTTTGTCAGATTTTTAAAGTAGAGGTGAAGACAACCTGATTGTACCTGAGCAGGGTCTGAGCTGTATTCTAGCTTTTGTCTGATTCAGTCCATTCTGGTGTCAGGTGTTTGGAGGGTGGGATCAGGATCTTGCTTTCAACAATGTCTGTATTCTGGGCACTGTAAGGACTCTAGCATTTGTCTGGTTTCCACAGCTGGGTTGGCATTATTTAAAAATTTGGGAAATTTCTCTTTGCTTCAGAGCAGCTGCCTGGATTTGGGGTTATGGAGAGTTTTCTTTTCTCTCCAGTTCTTCTTCTTGCATTTTGTATCACAAGAGAATTATAATGACAGATACATATTTTATTCCCTGCTAAATTGCTATACCTAGATCATCTACTGGCAATGTTATATTTAAGTAGCCTGGAACCACAATTAACCTTTCACATAGTTGACCACTGCTATTGTGTGTTTGTGAAATGCGTTACATTTATTAACCCATTTCAGGAAGTAGTATTTTTTTCTCTTTTATAGGTGAAATAGCTAAAGCAGAGGAAGTAGGTAAGTAACTAGCCAGAGGTCATACCAATAGTAAATGGTAGAGCTATCGTTTGAACCTTGGCCATCTGCATTTTGTTAAACACCAGGTTGTGGCTGGCTCTCTAGTTGAACTATTCTTCCTCTCAGTTAAATTGGATTCATTTAGCCTGAAGTTTTATGGCACAGACTAACTAAAATGTTGCTTTTGTGTAAAATGGTATCATTTTTGAAGGTGAAGTGGAGCTAAATTTACCAATGTATTCTCACACCAATGAGAAGTTTTATTATAAGCTACATTAGTAAAACAAATGGGAACACAGATCATTATGTAATATATGCTGCTTGATAACATTTTTTTTATGATATGAGTTCTTTTGAGGTGATTAGTAAAATGAAACCTTATTTATAGAAATGAGAAAATGGGGAGTTGGTTATGCCCTTTGCTTTTATTTTCTTCAGTTTTGTTGAGTACAAACAGGTCTTCTCCCTTCTCAGTTGTGAGCTTCCCAGAGCAGGCACAGTTCTCCTGTTTATTTTGGTTCTCTACTTTGATGTCTTGTGCTTTGCCATGTACATGGGGCAGAAGTTACTGGAGAAAAAGAGTGTGGACATTTGGTCAAGAAAGCCTGAGCTTAAACTCAGTTGCTGTTTTTGTTAGTTGGGCTTTCCTGGTGGCTCAGATGATAAAGAACCTGACTGCAATGCAGAAGACCTGGGTTCAATCTCTGGGTACGGAAGATCCCCTGGAGAAGAAAATGGCAACCCAGACCAGTATTCTTGCCTGGGAAGTTTCATGGATAGAGGAGCTTGGTGGTCTACAATCCATGAGATCGCAGAGTCTCACATGTTTGAGTAACGAACACCAGGAGTTGGAAAATAAAACCTGTGGATTCATTCCAGCTCACAGCCTGCTTTTGTAAATAACATTGTAATTGGGATACAGCCACACCCATTTGATTACATATTGTCCTATAGTGGCAGAGTTTACTTGCAATAACTTTGTAGTTATACAGAGCCCGAGGTAGTAAATATCTGGTTATTTGCAGAAAAGTGTAAATCATCCTGAACTGGATGATTTTTAGGTACGTAATTCAATCTCTTGATTCTTAGTTTCCTGTGAAATTAGTGACTTAATAAGTTCTTGTTAAATAAGGGAGGTAAAGTAAACGTCTACACATGGACCAGATGGTCAACACCGAAATCAGATTGATTATATTCTTTGCAGCCAAAGATGGAGAAGCTCTATACAGTCAGCAAAAACAAGACCTGGAGCTGACTGTGGCTCAGACCATGAACTCCTTATTGCCAAATTCAGACTTAAATTGAAGAAAGTAGGGAAAACCACTAGACCATTCAGATATGACCTAAATCAAATCCCTTATGATTATACAGTGGAAGTGAGTAATAGATTTAAGGGACTAGATCTCATAGATAGAGCGCCTAATGAACTGTGGATGGAGGTTCGTGACATTGTACAGGAGACAGGGATCAAGACCATCCCCATGGAAAAGAAATGCAAAAAAGCAAAATGGCTGTCTGGGGAGGCCTTACAGATAGCTGTGAAAAGAAGAGAAGCGAAAAGCAAAGGAGAAAAGGAAAGATATAAGTATCTGAATGTAGAGTTCCAAAGAATAGCAAGAAGAGATAAGAAAGCCTTCCCCAGCAATCAATGCAAAGAAATAAAGGAAAACAACAGAATGGGAAAGACTAGAGATCTCTTCAAGAAAATCAGAGATACCAAGGGAACATATCATGCAAAGATGGGCTTGATAAAGGACAGAAATGGTATGGACCTAACAGAAGCAGAAGATATTAAGAAGAGGTGGCAAGAATACACAGAAGACCTGTACAAAGAAGATTTTTACAACCAAGATAATCACAGTGGTGTTATGACTCATCTAGAGCCAGACATCCTGGAATGTGAAGTCAAGTGGGCCTTAGAAAGCATCACTACGAACAAAGCTAGTGGAGGTGATGGAATTCCAGTTGAGCTATTTCAAATTCGGGAAGATGATGCTGTGAAAGTGCTGCACTCAATATGCCAGCAAATTTGGAAAACTCAGCAGTGGCCACAGGACTGGAAAAGGTCAGTTTTCATTCCAATACCCCAAGAAAGGCAATGCCAAAGAATGCTCAAACTACCGCACAATTACACTCATCTCACATGCCAGTAAAGTAATGCTCAAAATTCTCCAAGCCAGGCTTCAGCAAAACGTGAACTGTGAACTTCCAGATGTTCAAGCTGGTTTTAGAAAAGGCAGAGGAACCAGAGATCAAATTGACAACATCTGCTGGATCATGGAAAAAGGAAGAGAGTTCCAGAAAAAACACCTATTTCTGCTTTATTGACTGTGCCAAAGCCTTTGACTGTGTGGATCACAACAAACTGTGGAAAATTCTGAAAGAGATGGGAATACCAGACCACCTGACCTGCCCCTTGAGAAACCCATATGCAGGTCAGGAAGCAACAGTTAGAACTGGACATGGAACAACAGACTGGTTCCAAATAGGAAAAGGAGTTCGTCAAGGCTGTATATTGTCACCGTGTTTATTTAACTTATATGCACAGTACATCATGAGAAATGCTGGGCTGGAAGAAGCACAAGCTGGAATCAAGACTGTTGGGATAAATATCAGTAACCTCAGATATGCAGATGACACCACACTTACGGCAGAAAGTGAAGAAGAACTAAAAGCCACTTGATGAAAGTGAAAGAGGAGAGTGAAAAAGTTGGCTTAAAACTCAACATTCAGAAAACGAAGATCATGGCATCTGGTCCCATCACTTCATGGGAAGTAGATTGGGAAACAGTGGAAACAGTGGGTGACTTTACTTTGAGGGGCTCCAAAATCACTGCAGATGGTGACTGCAGCCATGAAATTAAAAGACACTTACTCCTTGGAAGGAAAGTTATGAGCAACCTAGATAGCATATTCAAAAGTAGAGACATTACTTTGCCAACAAAAGTCCGTCCAGTCAAGGCTATGGTTTTTCCAGTGGTCATGTATGGATTTTTGAGAGTTGGACTGTGAAGAAAGCTGAACACCGAAGAATTGATGCTTTTGAACTGTGGTTTTAGAGAAGACTCTTGAGAGTCCCTTGGACTGCAAGGGAGATCCAACCAGTCCATCCTAAAGGAGATCAGTCTTGGGTATTCATTGGAAGGACTGATGCTGACGCTGAAACTCCAATACTTTGGCCACCTCTTGTGGAGAGTTGACTCATTGGAAAAGACTGATGCTGGGAGGGATTGGGGGCAGGAGGAGAAGGGGACGACAGAGGATGAGATGGCTGGATGGCATCACCAACTCAATGGATGTGTGTTTGAGTGAACTCCGGGAGTTGGTGATGGACAGGGAAGCCTGGCATGCTGCATCATGAGGTTGCAAAAGAGTCAGACATGACTGAGCAACTGAACTGAACTGAAAGTATGTGGTTTCTGGCATGTTTTTGAAATGAATTAGGGCTTTAATATAATCTCCATTCTTCTAATAGAAGACTTTTCATTATTGATAACCAATTCAATGACTTAATGTCCTAATGGACACTATCACTTCCTACTTCCTCATTCAGTTCTTTCACTGAAATTGAAGATGTTTAATACTAAAACAATTAGTATGTTTGGTCATTGCCAACCTTGTGTATATCAGACTTTGTACAGATTCTTAAGAAAACTCAAGCTGCTTTTCAGAAACTGTTAACCTATGTAATTTTAGACCGACCAGTTTTCTTTTCTGACAATAAAGTATTATTTAAACAAAGAAAATAAAGGTTAAAAATTGACGTGTCTGATATTGTCTTCTACTGAGCTATTAACATAGGCATAGGCTGCTCTTGGAGGAGAAGCAAGGAAGGCTTCCTGGAGGAAATTATATTTTGGCAGAAACCTGAAGAATCAGTTCAGTTCAGTTCAGTCGCTCAGTCGTGTCCCACTTTGCAACCCCATGAATTGCAGCACACCAGGCCTCCCTGTTCATTACCAACTCCCGGAGTTCACTCAAACTCATGTCCATTGAGTCGGTGATGCCATCCAGCCATCTCATCCTCTGTCGTCCCCTTCTCCTCCTACCCCCAATCCCTCCCAGCATCAGAGTCTTCTCCAATGAGTCAACTCTTCGCAAGAGGTGGCCAAAGTACTAGAGTTTCAGCTTTAGCGTCATTCCTTCCAAAGAACACCCAAGACTGATCTCCTTTAGGATGGACTGGTTGGATCTCCCTTGCAGTCCAAGGGACTCTCAAGAGTCTTCTCTAAAACCACAGTTCAAAAGCATCAATTCTTCGGTGTTCAGCTTTCTTCACAGTCCAACTCTCACATCCATACATGACCACTGGAAAAACCATAGCCTTAACTAGATGGACCTTTGTTGGCAAAGTAATGTCTCTGCTTTTGAATATGCTATCTAGGTTGCTCATAACTTTCCTTCCAAGGAGTAAGTGTCTTTTAATTTTATGACTGCAATCACCATTTGCAGTGATTTTGGAGCCCCCAAAAGTAAAGTCAGCCACTGTTTCCACTGTTTCCCAATCTACTTCCCATGAAGTGATGGGACCAGATGCCATGATCTTCATTTTCTGAATGTTGAGTTTTAAGCCAACTTTTTCACTCTCCTCTTTCACTTTCATTAAGAGGCTTTTTAGTTCTTCACTTTCTGCCATAAGGGTGGTGTCATCTGCATATCTGGGGTTACTGATATTTATCCCAACAGTTTTGATTCCAGCTTGTGCTTCTTCCAGCCCAGCATTTCTCATGATGTACTGTGCATATAAGTTAAATAAACACGGTGACAATATACAGCCTTGACGAACTCCTTTTCCTATTTGGAACCAGTCTGTTGTTCCATGTCCAGTTCTAACTGTTGCTTCCTGACCTGCATATGGGTTTCTCAAGAGGCAGGTCAGGTGGTCTGGTATTCCCATCTCTTTCAGAATTTTCCACAGTTTGTTGTGATCCACACAGTCAAAGGCTTTGGCACAGTCAATAAAGCAGAAATAGGTGTTTTTTCTGGAACTCTCTTCCTTTTTCCATGATCCAGCAGATGTTGTCAATTTGATCTCTGGTTCCTCTGCCTTTTCTAAAACCAGCTTGAACATCTGGAAGTTCACAGTTCACGTTTTGCTGAAGCCTGGCTTGGAGAATTTTGAGCATTACTTTACTGGCATGTGAGATGAGTGTAATTGTGCGGTAGTTTGAGCATTCTTTGGCATTGCCTTTCTTGGGGTATTGGAATGAAAACTGACCTTTTCCAGTCCTGTGGCCACTGCTGAGTTTTCCAAATTTGCTGGCATATTGAGTGCAGCACTTTCACAGCATCATCTTCCCTAATTTGAAATAGCTCAACTGGAATTCCATCACCACTGCTAGCTGACGAATAAATACTGGTAAACAAAGTGAAAGTGAAAGTCACTCAGTCATGTCCAACTCTTTGCAACCCCATGGAGTATAGTCCATGGAATTCTCTAGGCCAGAATACTGGAATGAGTAGCCTTTCCCTTCTGCAGGGAATTTCCCCAACCGAGGGATCGATCCCAGGTCTCCTGCACTGCAAGCGTATTCTTTCCCAGCTGAACAACAAAGGAAGCCGAAGAATAATGGGTAACCTATCCCTTCTCCTGGAGTAGGCAATGGCACCCCACTCCAGTACTCTTACCTGGAAAATCCCACAGGCCGAGGAGCCTGGTAGGCTGCAGTCCATGGGGTCGCTAAGAGTCGGACATGACTGAGCGACTTCACTTTCTCTTTTCACTTTCATGCATTCGAGAAGGAAATGGCAACCCACTCCAGTATTCTTGCCTGGAGAATCCCAGGGACGGGGGAGCCTGGTGGGCTGCCGTCTATGGGGTCGCACAGAGTCGGACACGACTGAAGTGACTTAGCATAGCATAGCATAGCATCCCTTCTCCAGAGGATCTTGCCAACCCAGGAATTGAAGCTGGGTTTCCTGCATTGCAAGCGTTTTCTTTACCAACTGAGGTATCAGAGAAGCCCTAGTTCAAATTAATTTACAAATGAATGACTTGATAGGTTGACATCTTTGTGTTGCTATTATACCAGCTTGTTGGACCTGTGTGAGGAATAGTGAGTCAAAAAAAGAAAAATCGTATAACTGATGATTTTATTCTTTTCCTACTAATTTTTTTCATTTTAAGTGAATTAAAAAGAAACCATGTTATTATATAATATCATGTAGATCAACGTGTCTTTACTTGACCACAGATTTTTTTTTTGTCCTTTACTAAGAAATATGATTTCTACTGAATCAAATCATGGCAAAAATAACTCTATGGCGAATCACTGTTTCTTAACGCCATGTTAAGTCAGTGGAGCCTGAAGTTTTCTTTCCTTAGTACTCCCACCAGTATGTGAACACAGTCTTTGCAGTTTTGTGATGCTTTGATGATTTTCAGGATTTTTGCTCTGCCTATTTTGCTGTATTTTCTCATTTATTTAACATATTGTTATGGAGGGTGCTCTCTCTATTGGGTGTCGTTATAAAGAGTCACCTAAGAAATTTCTGCCAGCACTCACTGAGCTAACAGTTTAGTGAAGACACCAGACGGAATTCAACAAATAGTTAACAGGAGTAACAAGATGGAAGTTACTGAGCCAGGGATTAGGAGACCCCTTCTTGAGGAATCAGCATTTACGCTCAAATGTCAAGGATGTGTTCAGTTTAGAGGGAAACTCAAGGACGGTGGGATTTACAGAATTCAGTTGATTCAATCTCAGATGAGAGGAAGATTATTCCTCATTCAAGCTCAGAGTCATTCTAGCCTGAGCTAGAATGGCTGGATGATGCCACTGCTGGGAAGCTGAAGGAGTACAGGCTTAGGAAGAAGACATGAGTTCAGTCTTGCACATATGTTTGAGATTCCTATGGACTGTCAGACATGACAGAAGTTAAATGTTTGAGTCAGTGACCTTCTGAGAATCAAGGTAGTGCATCAGATGCCCAGCAAACAGGTATGGAGAGAGGAGTGAATAGGCCCTACTACAGAAATTACAGTATTTATGGAGCGTGAAAAAGATGCCTATAAAGAAAGCTAAGGATCAGCTTGAGATGTAGAACAATGAGAAGACTGTCCGGTCATGGAAACTGCAGGAAGAAGATGTTTTGGGCACAATCAATTACGTTGATTGCTGCCAAGAGGTTAGGTGAACCAAGGACTTTGAATTGTCCATTAGATTTTTTGAGAGGGAGGTATCAAAAGAACAAGTTTCATGTTGTGGCAGGTGAGTCTTTTCAACTCCTCTTAATGTCTTGAGTCTATGCTGCTGCTGCTAAGTCGCTTCAGTCGTGTCCGACTCTGTGTGACCCCATAGACGGCAGCCCACCAGGCTCCCCTGTCCCTGGGATTCTCCAGGCAAGAACATTGGAGTGGGTTGCCATTTCCTTCTCCAGTGCATGAAAGTGAAATAGGTTCCACTTTACAGGATGTTCTTCTGTTGTAGTCGTGTGCTGCAGCAAATGTACCTGTTCAAGATCCTAATTGGGTGTATGGAGCAGCCTCCATGCTGCTTTGCTGTTTTTAACTCTGCCAACTCATCCCTTTAGGCTTCTTCTCACTACTAGTTTCATTAATCAGACAATTGTCTCAGTGTCTGTCTCCTCACGGTCTACAACTTTCCCACATTCCCACTTCATACATCTTTTTATATTGAATGAAAGTATCTGACCTTGCGTTTTGTTTTATTTTCATTCTGTCTCTGTAGAAAGCATGTTAAATTACTGGAAAAATACTGAAAATCAAAAACATTTTATGAAATAGTTACAGAATAATTTGGATGTTATTGAATATCAAATTATTCTATTTTTCATTTTCAGTATTTTGAGTGTGAAATTTTCCTTTTGTTGTGTGTTTAATCAAAACCAGTTCTTTGAAAGGCCCCTGGAATATGGCTTTATACTAAAGAATGTTCTCCATCAATTTCTTGAGCTGGGTTTGTGATGAATTCAAATGGATGTCCACAGGGCAGCTACTCTGGACCTTTTGCTACTATGAAACTTTAATAATCACCAGGGAAATTTCAAATCAATGTGTAGAGACTTCCCAGACAAATAAAACCATTGAACATTTCTGGTATTTTCTTTCTTTTATTTTTTTGCTCCCTATTAAGAGTTCTATAGATATGTTGATCCTCCTCAGTAGTTTTGGTGTTATTCTCACAAAAATAAATGCTGCAGAGTTTGACACCCCATTATTATTAGATAAGTTAGAGGGATCTAATCTTCACAGGCTTGGGCAAAGCTGTCAAAATCATTTAAAGGAGATCACCTGGGAGAATAGATAAAGAAATTTTATATAGACAGCTTGAAGGAAAAAAAAAAACAACCCACCAAATAACCTGTAACTATTGAAAAAAGATACTAGTGCAGTAAACTGGGAGTACAAGCTTGAGGTTGAAAATAAAAAAGTTGCTTAGATATTTAGTTAAAAATTCTAGGTCAACAGAAGTCATTACATTACTTTTTTGGCCATGTTTTCTTATAGAGTTTTTCATAAAATTGTAATGAGAAGTGATAAGTATATCTTTATTATGTAAAGGGAGTCATCTTGGAGTAAAAAGTATTTGCCAATCTAAGACACATAAAAATGCCAAAAATAGAGGGCTTTCCCTGGTAGCTCAGTGGTAAAGAATCCACCTCCCAATTCAGATGACATGGGTTCGATAGCTGGTCCAGGAAAATCCCACATGACACAGAGCAATTAAGCCCATGTGCCACGATGATTGAGCCTGTGTGCTAGAGCCCAGTAGCTGCAACTACTGAGCCCGTATGCGGTAACCATGGAAGCCAGCGTGCCCTAGACCCGTGTTCTACAAGAGAAGCCACAGCAATGAGAGGCCCACGTACCACAACTAGAGAGTAGCCCTAGCTTGCCACAGTAAAGACCCCATGCAGCCAAAAATAAATAAAGGCAGTTATTTTTTTAAAGTGCCAAAAATATTAAGTCAGTGTGGGTAAGATAAAGGAATAAATTTTATGGCACTGTTTTCTGTTTTTCTGGAAAGCCTGCATTTATCGGAATAATTTTTCCAACAGTATTTGCCCACAGAAAGACCCAAGTGATAACTTTTGTGAAGAATATTCTTATAAAGAGCTTCCTGCTTATCCCTATATTAAAACAAAGCCTGCCATTACTCTGTTTTTTAGCCATCCTGTATACAGGAATGGATTCCTAGAACTCAAGGGGACTGAGTTGCATGTGTGTGCCTCTGTTGTAGAATTCTAGTACCTACCTCTCCACACACCAGTTTCTGTATCACAGGTCCCCCCAGCCATGGCGTTTTTGATGCTAGGATAATGACAGTTCCCTCCAGAAAATAAACACACCCATAACACTTCTGGGTGTCTCTCATCTTCCCATCTCTCTTTTTCCTCTCCCTTCTTGAACTGTTAAGAGATAGTCCTTCATGAAGTTCCTTATAGTTTTAATTTAAAATTTAAAAAAATAGACTGTATGGGGATATTTAAATAAATAGTGCTGACTTTTATTACATGACTCTAATAATTGTGTGACATTTGTTTCTGCCCTAGGAGTGCTGTCTCTGCAATTTGAGAGGGGGTGCTCTTAAGGAAACCAAGAACAATAAGTAAGTAGTGCGTTAATTGTGTGGAATTTCATCATTTCCTTCTCCTCTGTTGAGTGTTGAACCTCTGGGTTTATAGTGTGCTTTGCCTCTCATCGTTGGACACATTTGTTCCACAGCTTTGTTTTTATTAATAAATTAAAATGTTTGATCTTTTTAAAAATAATTTTTAATTGGAGGATAATTGCTTTACAATGTTGTGTTGGTTTCTGCCATAAAACAGCATAAGTCAACCATAAGTATCCATATGTCCCCTTCTCCTTGAACATCCCTCTCACCCTGTTCCACAGCTCTTGCTGTTCAGGGGCAAGGTGGAGATTTTGTACATTTCCAGAAGCCATTACTGACAGCACATTTCTGCTGGGTGAAGGTGTTCTCAGTCTGCTTCTGTTCTGTCTTTGACATCATAAGGAGTAACCCCTCTTTCACTAATAGAGTTTGAAGACAGCCCATATTCTTGTGCCATTGGAATTCTTGTTTTTAATTTGATGAATGCTGTTGTTGTAATAAAAGCAGAATATGCCTGAAAACAATCAAATCTGTTATCTTCAGATAAATAAAATCAATTATAATCATAGTATTAGAACAAAACCATTTACTTTTAACACCAGTAAATTAATAAGAAAGTGTATATTCTAAAATAGAAACACAGGGAGAAAAGATTGATTTTACAGTTTAAAGGGGACAGTTGGAAAATATTAAGAGACTCATAAGTGAACAAAAAAGATGGGTAATGTTTCTGTGGCAGCAGCTGAAATGTATTTTTGCATGTATTTTATCTTTATGACCCAATTTAATAATTTAAGATGGGGCCAAAGCAAATTATAGGTTCCTATAAATTAGAAACTTGTAGAACTAATTTAGATATAGTTGTATTATGGCACTTGGGAGCCACATCCAGCCCCAAGGTATGTTTTATTTGACTGACACCATTTTATGAATTTAATTCAAATTTTGAAAGTTGAGGGTTATATAAAAATCCAGATTTTCATCTTTACTTGATAAATGATTGTGCATCTTTATATGACAATAACCATTAGGATGAGAACCTGGCCTAAAGAGAGTAGACATTCTCTAGGTTACCATGATTTACCAGTATGTGTTTATTTGGTTTCAACCTGCCTGGCCCCATGGACACTGGAGTTGAGACTCCTGGAGTAATATAATGTAATGTCATGTAATCATGTGCATGCACACATGTTTCTGATTGATTATAAGGGAGAATAAAGGCATTTATCATTTCTGTGTTGGTAAAGTTTAGTCTAAGAGACTGTGTGTTTGCTCAATTTTGGATGTTCATCTCTTAGTTAATGTGATTGACACTATGCTAAAAACTGTTGACTGGTTCTGGGACTGTTACATGAGTGGTGCAGACTGCCAGATGATTTAGGCAGTTCTGTAAAGATGGAGGCCATAAGGACTTCTCTTCCTTCCCTTGGACTAGGACAAAAAGAAGTAATGTTTGCTGTAAATTATAGCATTTATTTAGATATCAAAGACTGCCCTGTTGGGGTTGATACTTATTTTCTCTCCTGGTGGTCTTTAAAGGCAGGATGGAGTCTTATGTTATTTGAATGAAATAA
Source organism: Tragelaphus eurycerus (assembly GCA_935064755.1). NCBI lineage: Eukaryota > Metazoa > Chordata > Mammalia > Artiodactyla > Bovidae > Tragelaphus > Tragelaphus eurycerus. Next base: position 11,478,617 of record CAKXYN010000015.1, on the reverse strand, counting down.
CATGCTTTGACTTAGAAATAAGTTGACAAATTTGATAATTCTTTCAAAATCTCTTTTAAATCTCGAGTCTTTATGTTTGTTTGAGGCATAAGATTTATGAGAAACTTAATAGTGTTAATGAGGACGTTGTCAGTTTTCTGGAGTGATTCGGAATTTGAAAGGAGATACACAAGGTTTTTGAGTAAGCTCCGGGAGTTGGTGATGGACAGGGAAGCCTGGCGTGCTGCAGTCCATGGGGTTGCAAAGAGTTGGACATGACTGAGCAACTGAACTAAACTGAACTGAGCACAAAGGTTTTAGTAGGAAACAAGGGAACAAGTTAAATTTCATTTCCCCTTATCTCTTGGTTCCTTTGATTATAGTAGGATTGCAATAAGAAACAATTTAATGAAAGACTTAATCTGTATTAATTCTTCTAGAGAATTTTTGCTATTTGTTCTGGTTTGCTTCATGACATCAGAATTATGTAAAAAGATTATATGGTATACTCATTCATTTTCATACCTTTTATTAATTGAACTAATCTTTTGCCACATATTAATTATCTTAAGTATATTAAACACCTCTATAATTCAGTGTCAAGTGAAATAGCAAACATGCATCTCAGTATTTTACAGGTCATATGTAGAAACATATAAATACAATGATAGTATTCTTTGTTCTCCACTAGTTCTTCCTGTCACCGTGGTGGGCAGGTGTGGCACTGAATCTGTCCAGGTATCATCCAATAGCTTTGAAATTCAGAGTCAGTTTGTGATGGACATAGGTGCTCTGGGTTTGCTTTCTCATCTGTGTGTTTCCCATGCATGTGAATTGTCACCTCCTGGTGGAAGTACAGGCTGTGTTAAGTTTAGGGAACATTTGTTTACATTTCTGTCTCGTTTCCTGTAGGTGGGCCCATGTCATGTGCGCCGTTGCAGTCCCAGAAGTCCGGTTTACTAATGTCCCAGAAAGGACACAGATAGATGTAGGCAGAATACCTTTACAGAGGTTAAAATTGGTGAGTGCCAATACTTTTTTTTTCCCTCATAAATTAGTGTTAATTTTAAGTTCTGAATATTTCTATTCATGCACATACTTTTTTCTTAGCTTCATTGAATTATTCTACAATTTTTTATCCTTTTAGCCTAAATTACTTAGCTGTAAGTATTCTTTTTCTGTTGTATTGTAAGTATGCATATAGCTTTCTACGAATTATGTCTTCATTGAGGCAAAGAAATACTGCATTTCCAGAATTAATATGACTTTTCAATCTCAAGGCTATCAGTGAAGTTTGTTAGTAACTGACCCAAATTATCCAAATATCTCTGTTTGAATTGCTTAATCTTTCTGTCTCTTGCCTGTCTCTGGTTGGCCTTGACTTAGAAAAAATGAGTCTAACTTGATTTCATCATCTCTTCACCAAGAAGAGACTTGCAGAGAAACTTTGATTATTCCTGAGGGATTTTCTCACCAACAGATAAAGTTTATTTAAATTGCCCAACTCTGTGGCTTCTCATTGTTTCTCTTTGTTAGATTGTTTTTGTTTTTTTCTTTTTTCATGAAAAGGTAGGCCTTTAATGTCCTCAACACTAAAGTTATCTTGGAGTTCTGTTAAATTGTGAGCCAATAGATTACCAGTTCAGGCTCTTAATATTTCATATTTAATGAGAATTTTTCTTACAGGTAAATTGCATGACTTTAAAATACTGAAGCATGTCTTACAAGTGTACTTAATACCCTACAATTTGTTTAGTCCTTGTTATTTCTAACTTGGGGTCTTTCCACTATTTCTGACACTGAGCTGTAACTCTTTACCTGAGTGTTTCTGTCTTTGTTATTAGTAGTCTCTCCCCCACTGGGTAGCAGGGTGTTTTGTCTCTGGACTTCTGTCTCAGGAACTTAGAATCTGTCTTTCAGTGAACCCTGTTATTTTCCACTATAGCTCCATTAAGAATTTCACATAGCTAGAAAATATGTGGCCCTTTCTACAGCCGATAATTGCTGTTGGCAGATATAAGATCATCTGCCAACATGATCAGAGTGTGGTATGGAAGTTTTGAGAATGAGATGGAAATACTGGGGCATTTAAATGTCCCTTCAAAGTTCATGGTGACTATCAGAAGAGAGTAAGGTTGTTCAGCTCATGAACTTGCGAAGGAAAATGTTTGCAACCTTATATCTTAATACCAGTTTAAAAAGAAAAACTAAGCTTGACATGAGCAAAGGCAGAAGTAGTGTCTTCTGTGACTGTGCCGACCACTGTGTTTCTGCTTGATTTCAAGAAATCTCATACGTAGCCTTAATTTTGTCCTCTCTTTTGTCTCACTGTGCTGATACTTTGTTTATAAGTGCAGTTTGAGTGCAAAAATTTTAACACCCCAAAGTTTGAAAAATTGGTACAGAAAAAACAAAAAATACAATAAATCCTATATCACATTACATTTTATGTACAAACTGCTTTTCTGTAAGTAAAAACTCTATTGCTTTTTACTTACATAAACTTGTTTTCATTATTCAATTGATACATATTCTATCTGTGGGTATTGTTTGGGTCTTTATGATTAGGACAGAATGCAGTAGTTTTGTCCATTAAAAATTATAAAAAATATATTTCACTGGAGGAAAAACAACCTACCAATAAGAAAGAAATAAAAATTGCCAGAATTAGGATTGTAAGGCATGTTATAAAGAAAAATGTTGAGTTCATTACATACTACAAAATGTAATGCTTAGTGTGACAAATACTAACAAATGTCTTACATTTTAATTTTTTTTTCTGATTTACAAGTAATATGTATTTGTAGAAATTCCAACACTACATTTAACACCCACCTTTAGGTCTCTTTCCTAAAAGATGGTTTCTGTTATCACATTAATGCCCCTTGGAATAAGTGGTCACCGCTCTTGATGCTTCCCTTTAAGGACCTGTGTCCGGCTGCTCTTGTCTACAGGTCGTCCTTAGCGATCTGTTGTCACCAATACCAGTCTCAGAGGGGGTTTAGAGGAACAACAGGGAGGGCCAGCATGGACCATTTCAGTGCCAGCCAAGAAACTGTATCTGGAAATCTGAAATCTGATGATGGCCTCCAAAAATGGCAAAGGTTGCCACCCTGATTGTATATGTTGCATATTCTTTTGAAGTTTAATTAATAAGTGTGCATCCAGCTAGAAGTAAGAGCAGTAGTTTCATGTAGTATTCATCTCAGCTGACCTGAGTCTAGATGGAGTGTTTTACTGTGTCTGTTTAGTGAATGTATGTGTGTCTGCTAGTGTCAGTTTCACGTTTTGTCTGGAGCTATAGCCAGCCCTTTTCTGGATGCTGGATTGTTCATCTGCTTTCTTATTCACACAGATGAGGGGTTGGGGGTAGGAATTAGATGTTTGTGTCAGTGCATGTCACCAAACAATTATTACCTGACCTTACCAAATACTTGGTGTACATTTTTGAGTAAGAATTTGTTCCTGTCTTCTAGCATCTCATAGTCTAGACTGGGCTTTTTTGGCTTTGGCTCTGTTGACCTTTTAGGTAAGTTAATTGTTGTGGATAGCTGTCAGGTGTATCATAGATCACAGCATCCCTGACCAAACAGGTGAAGCCAAAAGGTATAAACTTCTAGTTTTAAGGTAAATAAGCACTGTGGATGTGATGGACAACATCACGACTATAGCTGAGACTGCTGTGTATTGTGTAGGAGAAAAGTTCCTAAGAGAGTAAATCCTATGAGTTCTCATCACAGGAATAATTTTTTTCCCTTCTTAAATTTCTTTTTGTTGTATCTATATGAAAAGATGAATGTTAGCTAGACATACTGTGGTATTCATTCACAATATATGTAAATCAAACCATCATGCAGTATGCCTTAAACTTATACTGTGATGTATGTCAGTTGCTGCTGCTGCTAAGTCGCTTCAGTCATGTCTGACTCTGTGCGACCCCATAGACAGCAGCCCACCAGGCTCCCCGTCCCTGGGATTCTCCAGGCAAGAACACTGGAGTGGGTTGCCATTGCTATGTCAGTTACTTCTCAACAAAACTAGAAAGAAAGTAAGCAATGCCAGATATATCCTGGGAGGTAAAATCACCCCGATATGAGAACCCCCTGGTCCCCCTCATATGGGGGACATATGAGAAGACATACACACGATGAGAAAATTTTTGTCATTTTCAGGAAGATAATATCTTTGTTGAAAGAAGTAGGTGGCAGTCTGGCAAAATAGAAATTCTTAATTGCTTTTAAAAAGCATCCCTAGAGGGTTTTTTTTTTTTTTTTTGCTGATTGTTTAAATTTCTTATTTGTGAATAATGCAACAACATTTGGCAACATATATGTATATTTTCTACTGTACAATTATTGATTTTATGATCCAATTTAGTATCTTAACATTACCTGTTTTATAGACGGAGAAGGAAATGGCAACCCACTCCAGTATTCTTGCCTAGGGAATTCTGTGAACAGAGGAGCCTGGTGGGCTGCCGTCTATGGAGTTACACAGAGTCGGACACAACTGAAGTGACAGCAGCAGCAGCAGTTCTTATAGAAATTGAGCAACCTTGATTACTTTTTTCCCCAAAACTTTAAATTTTTTATTTTGAATTGGGTTATAGCCAGTTAACAATGTTGTGATTGTATTGCTGTTCAGTCTCCAAGTCATGTCCAACTCTTTGTGACCCCATGGTCTGCAGCATTCCTGGCTTCCCTGTCCTTCACTATTTCCCCGGAGTTTGCTCAAACTCATGTTTGTTGAGTCTTATCCTCTGTCACCATCTTATCCTCTGTCACCCCTTAACTTCTTGTCACCCTCCTCTTCTCCTACTTGTAATCTTTCCCAGAATCAAGGTCTTTTCCAATGAGTTGTTTCTTTGGAAATGAGTCATCCAGCCCAGCATTTCACATGATATACTCTGCATAGAAGTTAAATAAGCAGAGTAACAGTATACAACCTTGATATACCCCTTTCCCAATTTTGAACAGGTTTGTTATTCCATGTTTGGTTCTAACTGTTGCTGCTTAATACAGGTTTCTCAGGAGACCAGTAAGGTGGTCTGGTATTCCCATTTCTTTAAGAATTTTCCACAGTTTTTTGTGATCTACACAGTCAAAGGCTTTAGTATAGTCAATGAAACAGAAATAGGTGTTTTTCTGGAATCCCCTTGGTTTTTCTATGATCCAACAAACGTTGATAATTTAATCTCTGGTTCTTCTGCCTTTTCTAAATTTAGCTTGTACATCTGGTGTTTCTCAATTCATGTACTGTTGAAGCCTAGCTTGAAGGAGGTTGAGCATTGCCTTGCTAGCATGTGAAATGAGAGCAATTGTACAGTAGTTTGAACACTCTTTGCCATTGCCTTTCTTTGGGATTGGAATGAAAACTGACCTTTTCCAGTCCTGTGGCCACTGCTGAATTTTCTAAATTTGCTGGCATACTGAGTGCAGTATTTTAACAGCCTCATCTTTTACACTTTGAAATAGCTCAGCTGGAATTCCATCACCTCCACTAGCTTTGTTTGTAATGTTTCCTAAGGCCCAGTTGACTTCACACTTCAGGATGTCTGGCTCTAGGTGGGCGACCATACCATCGTGGTGATCTGGGTCATTTCACGTGAACAGTGAAGGGACTCAGCCATAAACATACATGTATCCATTCTCTCCCAAATCTCCTTCCATCCAGGCTAGCACATAACATTGAGCAGAGTCCCATGTGCTATGTATTAAGTCCTTGTTGGTCATCCATTTTAAATATAACAGTGAGAACAACCTTGATTACTAATCAAGTATCATAGATTAAAATTTTGTGGTATGTGTGTGTATGTGCATACATATGGTAGTTACTGAATAAATATTCATGAAATGAATAAAAAGGCAGCAAAATTTTACTTACTCTTTATGCTTCTGACATAAAATTATTGTGGCTGAAGGATTTGATCAGACAGAATGAAATGACTTATCCTTTATTATTTTTTTTTTTTTAAAAAGGAAAAATCCTTTAAAAGTCATGGTGCTAAATTCATGCACATCTCTTCCATAAGCAGTTTTAAAACAAGGCACTGGTTACCTTATCTGCATCAATGGGTACATATGATTAGGCCAGGGAGCCTAGCAGTAATTTGGAGAGCCTCTGAATACCACATGGAGCACTTTCCCTGTTGTCTGAGAGTTCTGATCTTGGAACCTCTCATCAGCTGGGGATTGGAACCTAACTGAAGCAGAGGCGAGGGAACTCAGCCTCTCCCCAGTGCCCACTAGGTGGTGCTGCTGTTCCAATTTCTTATCCAGTTGCCGTTAAACCACCTCGTTGAGAAAGTGCCTAATCAGAGCCTGGCCCAATTTTAGAGAGGGGTGTGTAGGTGTGTCTGTGTATGTGTCTTTGTGTGTGTGTGGGAGAGACAGATAGACAGACAGACAGAGATGTGATGCCTGCTGGGGTGCTCTCACCCAAGGAGGGCTCTTGCTGACAGCAGGGCAGAAAAAGTGCTGCCTGCTGTACATTCATAGTGCTGAATTCCAGAGGGTGGTTTTTAGTTTTCAGGTTTTCATTTAGCCATATAAAAAGAGCTGCTCTTCCCTTGGGGCAAGTTAGTGTTTTTCTGTATCAGTAATAAGCAACACTAGTAAGGGCTAGTAACTGTAAGAGGCTTAAAGAACAGTTTATGGCAAACGAGTTTAAAACGTCTTCTGAGGTATGAAAGCTATATATAAAAAATGCTTATTGTTAGTAGTAGTCTTTTTAGAATACAGAATATTGGAGTTTATGCAGAGCTATTTGAATATTTTGGTAATATTGTTGTTAGCCTTTTATTTATTCATAGATTCAACTTGTGGTTTTTGAAATACTCTTCTGTACAATTATTTGTGTAGGAAGATTCTTGTAGAGGATATAAGAAAGGATTTGTTTGCTGTAGCAGATTTTTCCTCTTATAATGGCCATTAAAAAAAGGAGACAACGAATGGAACACAACTCTTACAGTGCTCTTCAGTGGGTTATGTTGGCCCTAAAATAGTGTGTGTTTTGTGAAGAGCCTTTATCTCATCCAGCCACCTTGTTTGCTAATATCACAGGTGTGGCCTCTTTCAAGTCCCGTAATTGAATGGATGGCACTGGAGTTATTTTCAAGACATTGTATTTTATTTATGTGGCTGTTAATTTAAATGCTTTAATAAAATTCATTATTATTTTTAAACAATATACCACAAAAATATATTTGGCTACAGTGTTATTTATCCAGTTAGTTTGTCCACCCCTCCCCTTTTTCTTTCTTGAACAATATTTAACTTCTGTGTAGAATAATTGTCTCAGGGGCTAATAAAGTAATGGCTGCACCATCTTAAAAATGCTACAGTTGGCTTTCTGCAAGCACCAGGTTATTAGGCAGAATCACCCCTTTAACAAGAAAGAAGTGGCCGAATGTTACCTTAATAGTCTGTGTGTCCAAGCCATGTTCAAAAGGGAGAACCATTTCCTCTGTCAGCTTAAGCATTCTTCTCATTATTAACACAGGTTCTAGATTACTGAGCGTTTTCTTATCTACTCATTTAGAATGGATTCCTTTGGTTCGGAACGACTTTCAGTTTGGGAAAAATTATCCTTGTGATGAGTCCTGTTGTTCCCAGCCCCCTTGCCCATGTCCTGCGGTGCCTTTGCTGCTTATCCAGAGGATGGCAGAGTGTTGGCACCTGGTAGGGAAAAGAATGGAGCGGATGCAGGAACGCCTCCTACTCCCCACTTGAATGTGTGCTCAGGGTAGGCACTCTTGGGGTTGGTATGCCTGAAGACAAGAAGAAAAAATTGCTCCCACATGGTATAGATTTTAGAATTTACTCAGTCATTTCCTTTTCTTATTTCCTTCTGTCTTGTCTTCTCTACTAATATGATTGGTTGGCCACAGTCATAATTGAATTTCTGGTCATAATTAAATCTTTGAAAAATTGTGCGAAGAAGATGACAACAAAAAAGGAAGTAGGGAGATGTAAAACACAAGTGAAGTTAGAATGTCTTTTTAAAAAAATTTTCATAATAGAAAATATAGGGTAAAAATTATCAGAAACAATTAAGAACAGGAAATTAGAGAAGTCAATGCTTTTATAGTATGATCACACAGAAGACAGCAGCAGAGTCAGGAAACAGATCACCAATCTTAAATCTGATTATAAAATTTAAGGGAAGAACATTTAATAAAAAAAAAGAGTAAATCAGCACAAAATTATGGTATTTGTTACATATTTAACTGTGAATGTCTATTATACACATCAATCACTTCTTGAAGATCAAATTAATTAAATATTCAATGAATTTATATAAATAAAACAACAAGGCAAGTTTGTGGGTTATAAGAAATCTTGGAAAATTGCAGCAGACCCAAAATGTAACAGTTAGTTTTTAAATGGTTTTCCCTTTTGGAGAGAAAGTTCTCGAATAGAAGTCTTATGGCATTATTGAAATATTCAGTTGCATGTATCAAAGAAAATCTCATGTGCTGTCATTGCATAGAGAACTTGGTGGTGTTTGTGCACCTTGCACCTTCCTCACAGCGGCATAGTGGCTACCTCTGATTTCTATGTCTGCAGACATTCCTATGGGTTTTGAAATTTTTTTTCTGCAGCCAAATAGAGGGAGAAATGATTTTTGAAATAGCTGAAGTTGCCCCCAGGCGTTCGATGACCTCCGACTTGTATTTGACAAGTGAACCAAGCACAGGCACAAGTGTTCTCTGAGTGAAGAACATTATTTTGAAAAGGAATTTATACTGCAGTGATGACGGAGCTCCAAACCTTTCAGTATCTGGCTGAGGCCAACTATTCTGCTTAGAAGCCTCTATACACTTTAAAATTTGTACCTGAAGGCAAATAATAGTGAACTTGAAAGCCAAAGATTATAGTTTTGAAAGGTACATCAATTCTGAAAATAGAGTAGTTTCACTGTGGTATTCCATCTGAAGAGTTGAATCAAGGATGTAAAAAAAAAAAATACATTCAGCTTTCCTATTTCCTAAAGGAAGACACTTATTCTCTTGCTAACTGGCTTATCTTATCAGATGCATCAAATACTAAAAATAGAATTACCGATGGGGTCTGCCTCTCACGATGTAAGATCACTCTGAGTCCTATTTAGTGAATGTTACAGCAGTGTGAGAAAGCAGCTTCACTTTCTTTCTAGAGGAAATCATAGTTGTATTCAACAGAGCCTCTGTTAATGCACTTCGGAGAATGCAAAGACATATTGATTATCTTTCATCACTTTAAAAGAAAAAAATATGTTGTAAAGGCAATCAGTAAAAGTCATTATGTTTCACATAAACTCATGTACTGATTTATTCATGTCTTCTGTTATTTTTAAAGATGAAGAGAAATTCTAAGAAGATAATAAACATTGACAATTATGAGCAAGTTTATTGTTTAAAATGCAGTTGAGGAAAAATTTGGTTGTAATAGGGAATTACTGAAAGGGGAATAAGCGATACTACAAATGACCAAATTGTGGTGTGGTGTGTAGGGTCCTGTTATTTAATATGCTCTGTATAAAATTTATTACCTCATTAAGAACATTCTTCAGGATTTCAACATATGCATGTCTCCAACTTTGCAAGATTTTTAAATAAGTGTAGTGTAAAAAAAAAGTACATTAGTAGCTGTATAGTACTTAACTGTCAGAATGATTTGCTACAGGGACTAGATCCTATTGCAAGCTGTCAAATTTGTATATTGCTGTAATACCAAACCATAAAATCTTTTGAGTAAAATGGAAAATGTCAGATGGGCATGACTACAAATAATATACTTTCTGAAGGCTTTAGATGTCTATAGGAGAAAATGTGTAAATGCATGAAATGTTATCTTGTTACTATGGATTTTTCTGTATCTGTTAAAAGACAACTGTGAGGCAAAAGGAAATTGATTGGAGCCTTTAAATTTTTCAGTTTTGAACTCATTTTTTTTCCTGAGGACTAATTTTAAAAACCTTATTAAACAGATGGGTAGAACTTCAGATAATTCATGATTAAAAAGTATTGTGAGAGAGTCATCTTATCTTTTGACTTACATTGCTGAATGTTCCATTTTTTTCCCTGATCTTGTCTGTGTGAGTAGTGATTACTGATGGATCTTTTAATTGGGTGAGTGAGTTGGGGTCAGGGTTCCAGAGATAGAATCACCCCTTTCACTCCAACATCAACTGAGTCAATACCTACAAATGCTTGCCAAACCAAGGTAGCTGCCGGATGGCTTTAAACAACCCATAGGGTTTTGCTTGGTCAACAGTGATTAACAGAAGAGAGGTTTTAGATTTTGAAAGGTACAGTCATTATTGTAAAAGCAATGGATCCATTATTATTTATTTTTCCACTGTTATAGTATAAATTATTTATTCCTTCAGAAGGGGCTCTTAAAAATCAACAAAAAATTATAAAATGCTTCTTATGTAAAGTGACAATCTTTTCACACTTGTCATTAATTTAATGTAAGTCAGTGTGGTCTATTTTAGGCATTTTCCCACAATTTAGGGATGTCATTTTCTAAGACGAGCTCATAAATACAGGTACCAGCCCAGTTTGCATTTATTGATTTAAATATCAACGATTCTGTGCATTTATCTGTATTGCCATTTGGATCATGCAGTTCTCAGCCTCTGTTACATTGAGATTGAGCGTGTACGCTCTGGGCTGAGATTGTTTTGAGTTCCACGTCCACCACCTAAGCAACCTTGGCCATACAGTTTAACCTCTCGGAATCTTTTCTGTAAACTGGGGTGGTTGTGAGAATGACATGAGATAGTGAAGGACCTGGCATGTTGCTACACTCAAAAGTTAGTCACTGCTTATGGTAGCTGATGCAACCCCTTGCTGTCTAAATCTCTGTGAACTGCCTTTTAGCCAATCAGAATCAGAGCAGATAAATATTTACAAGGAGAAAGTAGGTTCCTGGTACGCTCTCATTTGTTTATTCATCTGTCCAGTAAATATCTCTTTAGGACTTGCTGTGGGGTTAGTTGATAAATGTACATCATTTCTGCTTTTATGGATATTACAGGATAATGGGAAGTTGCTGAAAATTCAACAAGTGCTTATAAAGCAGCATGAAAAGTTCTTTTGTAGTAGAAGTCCAGAATGCAGTGAAGGACCTTACTGAGTTTGGGGCATAAGGGTTGGCAGTCAAGAGGTGTGGAGAAGCTTCCTGGAAGAAGCAGTGCCTCATAATGCCTCGTTTGAGCCCTGAAGGGGGAGAAGAGGTGCACTGAAGAGGTCAGGAGAAGGAACAGGATGTTTGGTACCCTGGAAGTAGGAGGGAACATAAGGTCTAGGAAATGACATTTCAGCAGAGCCAGAGCATGAGGTGTGAGGAGGGAAGGATGAGTCTTGAGGAAGGGAAGCCTCAGATGATATAGCACTGTGCTGTCCACTTTAGTAGCCTCTGGACACTGGCAGCTACTGGACACTTAGAACATGGCTAGTGTTATGGAAGAACTGAACTTTTAGATTGTGTTTAATTTAAAAGTTAAAAGATGAAAGCAGCATAAGCACATGAAATACAACTGTGATTTTGGTAGGTCCACATTTTACATTTCAAACACCCTTGAAAATTTAGTGTCCAAATTGAGATGTGTGTAAATACACAGCAGACTTCAAAGACTTAGTATGAAAAAAAGAACATGAAATATCTCATTAATAATTATTTTAATATTGGTTATATGTTAAAATGATAACAGTTGGGATTTGTTAAGATCCATTTGTTAGTTTGTGTTAGTAAAATTAATTTCATCGGCCTTTTTATTGCAATTACGTGTACTTAACATAACATGTGTCTCGTGGTAGCTCAGACAGGAAAGAGTTTGCCTCTAATGTGGGAGACCCGGGTTTGATCCCTGGGTCAGGAAGATACCCTGAAGAAGGAGATGGCAACCCACTCCAGTATTCTTGCCTAGCAAATCCCACGGATGGAGGAGCCTGACAGGCTACATACCATGGGGTTGCAAAGAGTCGGACACGACTGAGCGACTTCACTTTGACTTTTCAACATAACTTCCCTGTTGGCTCAGATGGTAAAGAATCTGCCTGCTATGCAGAAAACCCTGGTTTGATCCCTGGGTCAGGAAGATCCCCTGGAGAAGAGAATGGCAACTCACTCAAGTATTCTTGCCTGGAGAATTCCATGGACAGAAAGCCTGGCAGGCTACAGTCCATGGAGTTGCAAAGAGTTGGACACAACTGAGTGACTAATACTTTCACTTTTTTCAACATAACAGATATCATTTTAACTATTTTTAGGTGTATAGCTCTGTGGTACACATGGCATTAAGTGTATTCACATTGTTGTACAACCACCATGCCCCGCTATCTCTAGAACATTTTTGTCTTCCCAAGCAGAAGCTCTGTACTCATTGAATAATAACCCCTCATTCTCCTCTTCCTCACCTGGCTTTTTTTTTTTTTTTAAATAAATTGTCCATTTATTTAGCATGTATAAGGCAATGGCACCCCACTCCAGTACTCTTGCCTGGAAAATCCCATGGACGGAGGAGCCTGGTAGGCTGTAGTCCATGGGGTCGCTAAGAGTCGAACACGACTGAGTGACTTCACTTTCACTTTTCACTTTCATGCATTGGAGAAGGAAATTGCAACCCACTCCAGTGTTTTTGCCTGGAGAATCCCAGGGACAAGGGAGCCTGGTGGGCTGCCATCTATGGGGTCACACAGAGTCGGACACGACTGAAGTGACTTAGCAGCAGCAGCAGCAGCATTTATCACCTACTGTAGTAAGCTGAATAATGTTCACCCAAAGTTATTAGGTCTTAATCCCTTGAACATGTAAAATGTCACATCTTATTTGGACAAGGGACTTTTACAGATGTGATTTAAGGATTTTGAGATGAGGTTATTTTGGGATTATCTGGGTGGCTCCCAAATGCCATTACACCTGTCCTTTAAGGAGAAGTAAAGGGAAATTACACACAGAAATAAGCCATGTGATAAAAGCAGAGTCTCACCTGTATTTTTGATGTGGCTCCTAAAACATTAAATATTATATATCTGGCTCATTTTATTCCTACTGGATTTTGTACATTTTTATGAACACATTGAAGAACCTTTGATGCTGATTAAGAAGTGAAATAATAGATCATGTTTGTGTCTCAAATGGGTATTCTGCTTCTGGTGGGGAGAATATGTTCGAGAGAGCAGGACTGGGGCCAGAGAGGCCAGTTTCAGTGATAATGTGAAAAATGATTTAAGTGTAAAGCTAAGATGGATATGAGTGAATTGATTGTAAGTGGGATTGGCTTGGACTAGGTGTGGAGAAGGCTAGAGTTTTGGATAAGCAGCTGGGAGACTGGTCATGCTGTGCATAGGGCTTGTTCTTACCAGAGGGGCATGGGGTTGAGGAGGAAGTATGTTTGGGCATATTTGATTTGAGGTCTGTGTATTCCAACTAGGTTGAACACAGGAGAAACATATGTTAGAATTCTGCTTCTCATGGGTATGTAAATATTTACCAGCTGCTCCTAGGTGTCACATGAAGCTCAGTAACTATTACTGTTTAGTAAATCAGAAACAGTGTCAATAACCTAAGATATGCAGATGACACCACCCTTATGGCAGAAAGTGAAGAGGAACTAAAGAGCCTTTTGATGAAAGTGAAAGAGGAGAGTGAAAAAGCAAGCTTAAAGCTCAACATTCAAAAAACTAAGATCATGGCATCCAGTCTCATCACTTCATGGCAAATAGATGGGAATACAATGGAAAAAGAGACAGACTTTATTTTCTTGGGCTCCAAAATCACTGCAGATGGTGACTGCAGCCATGAAATTAAAAGACGCTTGCTCCTTGAAAGAAAAGGTATGACAAACCTAGACAGCATATTAAAAAGCAGAGACATTGCTTTGCCAACAAAGGTCCATCTAGTCAAAGCTATGGTTTTCCCAGTAGTCATGTATGGCTGTAATGTTGGACCACAAAGAAAGCTGAGTGCCAAAGAATTGATGTTTTTGAGCTGTGATGTTGGAGAAGACTCTTAGGAGTCCCTTGGACTGCAAGGAGAGCAAGCCAGTCAATCCTAAAGGAAATGAGTCTTGAATATTCATTGGAAGGACTGATGTTGAAGCTGAAGCTCCAATACTTTGGCCACCTGATGCGAAGAACTGACTCATTGGAAAAGGCCCTGATGCTGGGGAAGATTGAAGGTGGGAGGAGAAGGGGACGACAGAGGATGAGATAGGTGGATGGTATCACTGACTCAGTGGGCATGAGTTCGAGGAGACTCTGGGAGTGGCGATGGACAGGGAAGCCTGGCATGCTGTAGTCCATGGGGTTGCAAAGAGTTGAACACAACTGAGCAACTGAACTGAACTGGCTGAGCAGTTGTGCTTTGTGTGGATGTGAATTCGATTCATGATAATATTGTATTTGCCTCTCTACACTAAGTCCCCTACGTACAAACAAGTTCTGTTCCAAGCAGACATTTGTAAATCCAGTATGTTTCTAAGTCTAACAAAGCTACCTTAGGTACCCAACTAACACAATCTGCTGGATAGTCCTTTACTATAATAGGTTTGTAATACTTTTCACACAAATAATATGTACATAGAAAAACAAAAAATGAAAAGATTTTTCATCTTACAGTACCTTGAAAAGTGCACTAGTACAGTACAGCAGCTGGCTTACAGCATGCATGTTCACATCTTTGAAAGTTTGAAACTTGATGGTTCATATGTAGAGGACTTACTGTACTCTTTCTGAAGTATAATAATCAGGTAAGACAGTGTCAGCCTTGCGAGTTTCATTTCTGTCTTCTCCCAGAGTGAAAGAAATGAACAACATTGAAAATGGAAGAAAAACCTATAGAAATGAAAAAGTTTGATTTGCAAAAAGATGAGTATTCTCATGAAAGATAAATGTTTTCATAAAAGATAAATGTGTCCGGCAACCAGTAAAAACAGTGTGTATGGGGATTGCCAGGATGAATGCCTACATGTGAAAGGGGATTTGCAGTAAGAGTCACAAGGGTTTGCACAGGCTCACAAGAAGGTATTCATTTCAGAATGGCTTTGAGTTTAATTTCAGTTTAATTTTAGTTTAAAAGCATCTTTTCACTAATAGTTTTTTAGGATCAAATTTTAAATCATAGTTTGTTTTTTTTTTTCTGTTCAGAGTATAAAATACATTCCACCTTTCTTTAGGAGCAAAATATTTTACTTTAAATAAATGGAAAAAACAGATAGCTTAATTATAGGAATCGTGCTTAAGTTTAATTAAAACTTGCAAGGTTTTTTTCTTATAGCCATCTGTTCATAATTGGTTTTTTAAAATTCATCAGTTTTAAACACTTAACGTTCTTTGGACAAAGCAAAAAAATATTGTGAAATCTTTTCACTAAATGGCAGATATTTCTCAGTAAAAGAATCATGACATCCTGGCAAAGGTATAATTTTAGTAGACTAATGAGCTTTCTGACCAAAGCCGACTGAGCCTCGTCTGATTTTTACAATGATAAATTGACTGTGTCAAAATTCGCAATCTAGTCTGGTGAAATATTTTACTATGAAAGTTTAATTCTCATTTTTTATTTATGAAAGCAGTGGTAGTGTCACAGTAGCTTATAATATGCTGGCCGTTTGGTATGATTTATTTCAATGAGTGTCACTTGTTGATGTGTTTAATGATTGTTGACCCATATTTAATTCTAAAAACTCTAAGTGGTGAGAAATGTAATAAGTCAGCTACTGTAGTTAAAAGAAAAAAAATCACTATCCACACATCTATTCAGTTGCCTTTCCCCAGCTTCAGTGATGTCATGGCTTTATATTTGACAGCTGTTGATTTGGGGCACTGAGTACTTAGCAGCTTTCTTTACAGTTGTGCGAATCTACTTAGAATAGTTTGTACCACAAACATATACTTGAAATGTAATAAAATCATCTTTCATTACTTAATTTGGGGATTCCACCCTATTTTCATTTTAAAGGTTTTAAGGAAAATTGTGGAATAATGGGCATTTCTTTCATTTATCAGTCTTTTGATAAAAAACACTTATTGATGTGATCATAGTGTCTGGTGCTTGGTGACAGGTGGCATGAGATGGACAGGGTCATCTGTCTCGTGAGGTTTGCATTCTGGAAGGATTTAGGTATATTGATAGATCTGAGGATGTCATTTTTTTTTTGGTAGTTTCAGAAGGTGGATGGAAAGCGCTAGGTTAACACAGTCTGCTAAGGTATTTCTTTACAGAGAGGTGTAGTAAGTATTCCTGTCTTGTACATCAGAATACTTATCTAGTGTAGATAATTTCTAACAAATAGGTAAAAATATCAAAAGAGATATATACTTTTTATATTATGATACTAGTTTGAGATCATTTTAGAAACAATAAGTATCTTAAAAAATTTAAAACGGTGTTATATTGTTAACATGAAGCTTCAAATTATTCATAACTTACAACAAAATGAAATACCTTATGAATTATGAAACAGTCGTAGTAGTGAAACATTCTTAACAGTATGTACTGTTCAAAAGACCACAATGTCTTGTATTTTTTAAAAGGAGAATTGAAGTGTTGTTGTTGCTTTGTTTATAGTACATAGTAAAAGACATAAACACTATTGCTGCAGAAATTTGCTTTAAAATTTCTCTAGGAAGAGGCCATCCAGAGAAAATTATCCTTTGCTATTTTCTTATGTCTATTAAAACAATTTATAAGTATTTTTCAAATAATAATGTAACATTACAGAACATTTGAGTTGGCAGGTCAGCTTAGAACTGAGGGGGTGGGGAGATCAGTGGCCCAAATGTTTTTAGAAACAGCAATCAAATTTAAATACTTCTAATTCTCAGATACCATTTGTCTAAGAATCCCTTTTTATAATTAGAAAATGAAGAAGCCAGTGACACAAAAATCAGTCCTTTTCCGTGCAGACCCAGAAGCTAACATATGTGCATTTTTAGGCTTCTCATTTTGACAGGGGCAACCACCATTTAATTTCAGAATTCCATTTATCTTAGTGATAGCCCTAGAACCATTGAGTCTCCCCTTCCCGTCTGTGACAGTATTACTGTCTGGGTGTTCTTTGCCACACACTGATTTGGGGAGCCCTGCCCTGTGGCTGTGGCACCTACCACCACAACGGTGTACATTCTGCATAGATAAGACATGACAGCCTTTTAACCTGAGCTTGCTGTGCGTGCAGAGGGTGACAGCCCACCTTCACCAGGGAAAGCAAACACGCACGTGTGATGCGTTCATCCTAATCACATTCTATTTCTCTCGGAGACGTTCCAAGAAAATGACAGGCCAAGCTCAGAGTTCAGGTTATCAGCCTCAGACATGTGAAGCACAGGGCACCTCCACAACAGATAACGGCTAATCTGTACTACTGAACTTTGACTTGTTGATTTAATGTTAGAATTTTAATATATGCATCCTATAAGGTTATTTTAGTTATAAAAGCGATGTCTGTCATAAAACAAATTTTTTTTACCTGAAGTGTATAAAATACAAAATGAAATCATCTCTAGCTTCATGCCAGTCCACAGCAGTAATCACATTTAACTTAAGGCAGTAATGATTCCTGACTCTTTTCTATGGAGGAAATCGCTTAGAAGGATATGGTGCTTCACCTTACTGTGTTATACTTGAGAGTGTTTCAGTAGCATACTATATATGTATGAAACACATATCTGTTTTATAAAAATATCAACCCTCTCTTAAGGGTAGTCATTTTTTTCCTTTCTTTCCTCTGGTTCTTCTTATGAACCTATCAGCGTTCATGATGCTTCACACTCTTGGCGCCTGTCATTTACTCAGAAACTTTCCAAGCTGCATTTTTAAGGTTTTTGTTTTTAATAGAACTTAACCACCTCGATTGCCTAAAGGTAGTCCTGAGTGGGCCTCAGTTGTGCCCTTTGCTGCAAGAGTAAAAGCATCTATCTGAATGCGATAATAAAGCATATGAATATTGGGCCTGCCAGCATGGGTTCCTGTCTGAGCTCTGCCACATACTAGTTACTTGAGAACATGTCATCCTCCTTGGAAGCCTGTCCTTGATTCCATGACAGCTGTCCTTGGTTTTCCTTCTCTGTCTTTGGCCTTTAGGTCTCAGGTTTCTTTGCAGGGTCCTCTTCCTCTGTCCTTCTTTTGAATGTTTATGTTCCCCTAGTTTCTGTCTGAAGCTTTTTTCTCACTCTTCGCATTCTCAGTAACAGCTTGTAAAATTGGAATCACAGTAATAGCACTTTCTTTCATTGTTGTGAGTATCAAGGTAAGGCATCTAGCATACTTTGCCAAGTGCCTGGCCATAGTAAGTGCTCGATAAGTACTCCTTCTTATTGTTGTTATTGTAAGTGTGTTACCTTAGTAATACCATTACAGTAACAGTGAAATAAGAATAAAATAATAATGTATATGTACTCAGTAAATCGATAAATAAATGGTATTGTTTATTTTTAAGTTTTATCACTTGGAACATTTTATCATACATAAAATATTACAGGTGATTGTCAGTGAAGTTCACAAATATTTAATTAAAATTAAACTTCTTTAGTTTTAAACAATTACAGATTCACTGTAAGTTGTAAAGATAATACAGAGATTCTTCTGTGTCCTTCATCCAGCTTCCCTTATTGGTTGCATGATATATAACTGTAAAACAATATCAAAATGAGAAATTGACATTGGTATAATATATGCACTTAGTTCTATGTTGGAGAAGGAAATGGCAACCCACTCCAGTGTTTTTGCCTAGAGAATCCCGTGGACAGAGAAGCCTGGTGGGCGGCTGTCCATGGGGTCGCACAGAGTCAGACACAACTGAAGCGCCTTAGCAAGCAAGTTCTGTGTAACTTTATCACATTTATAGCTGTCATTTTATTAGAAGGAAGTGTTGTTCTGCAGAAGTGGTTAAAAGGGAGGCAAAACAAAAATAATAGCAGTGCATTGTGGTTTATAACATATGTGAAAGTAAGAACTCTTGACCCTTGACATAAAACGACTCTATTAAAATTGTGTAAAAATTTATGGGAGGGAGGTTCAAGAAGGAAGGGATGTATGTATACACCTATGGCTGATTCATGTTGATGTTTGGCAGAAACCAACAAAATTTCATAAAGCAGTTATCCTTCAATTAAAAAATAAATAAATTTGTTAAAAGATATGAAAGAAAAATTGTGCAAAGATTTGGTCTTACTCTTCACCAGAGGACAAAATGCTTGATAACATTACCATTAGGCAAAGCAAATAAAACCACAATGTGATGCCACTACATATCTGTGGAGTAGTTAAAATCAATAAAACAATACCAATGTTAATGCATAGCAACTAGAACCCTCCTCCATTGCTGGTGGCAATGCAAAATGGTAGAGCCATGTTGGGAAACAGTCTTGTTATTTCTTGTTAAATGAAACATACAATTTACCATACCATCCAGCAAGCCCACACTGCTAGGAATTCATCTCAGGAGTGAAAATTTACATCCACACAAAAACCTGTAAGTAATAGTTATAGTGGCTTTTTCATAATCATCAAAAATCTGGAAGTAACTCAGTGCTTTTCGACTGGTGGTTGAATTATTAAACCATGGTACATCCATACAGTGTGATACTTCTCAGTAGGATCAGTCAACATGGGTGACTTTTGAATGCATTATGTAGGTGAAAGAAGCCTGGCTCAAAGGGCTCCATACTATATAACTCCATTCATATTGCACTCAGGTGGAAAATAAACCTTTGAGGATAGAAACCAGATTAGTGGCAGTGGCAATGCCTGGTGGAGAGGTTGACTGCAGAGGGCACAAGGAAATGGTTTGTTGTTTGTGGAACTGTTGTCTACATGACTGTGTTCTTTTGTTGAAATTTGTGGAAATGTACACATTAAAGGGTGACTTTTATTACATATCCTCTGTGCAAAAGAAATTTTCCAGGCAATACTGGAGTGGGTTGCCATATTCTAAGTATAAAACCATATTTTAAATGTTACTGGATTGCTTAATGATAAATCTGTGGCATTTATCATTACCATGGATTTATCATTACCACAGGGTGAGGGGAAGTGTGGCAAAGAAAACTGGAGGAGAGGAAATGAAAGAATGTGGGCGATGTAGGAAGGAGTATGTTTGGGGAAGTGAGAGCTGGAGTCCAGGACGACCCATATCTCAGGCAACAGAAAGTGTCCACGCCTTCCCCTCTGAAGGCTTTTTGCGTAGGTCTCCCTCGATTCAGAAAGTACTGATCTCAGATAGCTTTTTCCATGGCTGAAATGTTACTCCCAGAATCACTCCCATAAAGGTGTTAATTTTAGTTTCTGATGCTTCATCATAATCATTACCTGATTGAGGGTTAAATGAGATATTTATTATAATACATTTGCACAATGGCTGGCATAGAATACATTTCCATAGTTAACTCATGAAGTGATGATGTCAAGTTGTATTTAATAGATGAGAAATCAGAGGTTTAAGGTGGTTATTGTTGTTTTAGTCGCTAAGTTGCATCTGACTCTTTGTGACTGCATGGACTGCAGCCCTCCAGCCTCCTTTGTCTGTGGGGTTTTCCAGGCAAGAATACTGGAGTGGGTTGCCATTTCCTTCTCCAGGGGACCCTCCCGACCCAGGGATCAAACCCGTATCTCCTCATTGGCAGGCAGATTCTTCACCACTGAGCCACCAGTTAATAGTGGAAGAGCCATGCCACCCTGGCCTCTACAACTCAATTCCCATGTTCTTTCCTACTGAGTTATATTCACCTTGGAGTCAGGTAGCTTTCTGATCTTCTGAAAGGCTTGAAACAACCACTTTTGTGCAGAAGTTAATTGTTTTCAGGGTTTTCCATTAAAACCAGCGTCTCACTTCAGGTATATTATCTGATTTTTGTTTTGTTTTATTTTCCATTTCAGAGAACTTCAAATGTGTGCAGTGGTATAAAGTGATGTCTGGGTTATTTAAGGTCTTGAGAGAAATAGGTTGCAAGGGAACAGGGGACGTATTCTTAAATTAAGTTTAAAAATGTCCTCGCATACTGTCATTAGCCTTGCAGGGCCCATCAACCTCCAGTTCACTCTTTCCTGGTGTCAGATGTATTGGAAAGCATTGACAAACAGTTGGTATGCCAGAGACATCTAAAAGCCTCCAAGAGGTGCATAGAGACACATAAATCTATCATTTAAATAAACTCCACTAGTGGCAGGTGTCTCAGAAATCTAACTCACAGTGATGTGGGCACATGGGTTTTGTTAACCAGAAGCAGCATTTTAACACTGACAGCTTCTAAAGAAGACAGCTCTAGACAGGAATTCACTGTCTGTAGAACTGCAAACTAATCTTGCCTTCAAATGAAAAGATTGTAGTGCAGCTTACTTTATATAGCAGAGAAAGCTGTCATTGTTGGGTTTATTTCCTAACATCTGAATCTTTAATGCATAAGCAGTTTTTCTATCAGTCATTCTTGAAACTTGACCAGAATGAAAATTTTGGTTTTGAAAATTTTTGTACAATTAAAGTTTGACCACTTTATTTTTATGCTTGTGAGCAAGTCTTGGAAAAGTCCACATTGTTGTTATTGTTGTTTTAGGTTTATTGGTTTTTAAAAATGTTTTCATAAATTTCTTTTTTATCTCTATTTTCTTTTTTTCATGGAAAGGCATTTTATTGTAAATATGTCAATCGCAGTGTGTATATGTCAATCGCAAACTCCCAGTGAATTCCTCCTCCCCTACCTTCCCCCCAGTAACCATAAGTTTGTTCTCTAAGTCTGTGAATCAGTTTCTATTTTGTAAATAAGTTCATTTGAATTATTTTTTTTAAAGATTCCACGTATAAATCATTATTTCTTTTTTATTATAAAACAGTTTTGGTTCTTTTGAAGTGTGCCAGGTATGCAGCATGAACATTTGCAGTTCAGTTCATTTGCTCAGTCTACATGTCGATGACAGTCAGGTAGGCTCACTTGCTAACGCCTGAGATAGCAGCCACAGAAGGCTCAGCAAAGCAGCTAACTACAATGATCTGGGCTTTTACAGTTATTCTCACATAATTAATTTTACAAATAGCGGACAGATAAAATGCTCATATTCCAAAGGAATACCTTTACCTGTCCACTATTTGTAATATTATATGAACATTTTACCCGTCCGCTACTTGTAATGTTATGTGAACATTTTACCCGTCCTCTACTTGTAATGTTATGTGAACATTTTACCCGTCCGCTGCTTGTAATGTTATGTGAACATTTTACCCGTCCGCTACTTGTAATGTTATGTGAACATTTTACCTGTCCGCTACTTGTAATGTTATATGAACATTTTACCTGTCCGCTACTTGTAATGTTATATGAACATTTTACCTGTCCGCTATTTGTAATGTTATATGAACATTTTACCTGTCCGCTATTTGTAATATTATATGAACATTTTACCTGTCCACTATTTGTAATATTAATCATGTGAGAATAACTGTAAAAGCCCAGATCATTGTAGTTAGTTGTTTTGCTGAGCTTTCCGTGGCTGCTGTCTAAGGCATTAGCAAGTGAGCCTACCTGACTGTCATCAACATGTAGAGGCAGCTTGTTACCTCCGTATGTCAGAACACATGTACATGAAAGGTATGTGCTCTGTGGCTTCTTATGAATTTGGGAGTTGACAGAGGTCTTAGGACATCTGACAGAATCATATACCATATATGGTGAATGGGTGATTTGCACCCTTGAGAATGATGTTCTTCTTCCGTTTTTATATATGAAGTGGTGAAAAGAATTCCCTCTTTCTTGAGCGAAGAAAGGATATGAAACAATTTTTTTTCTTCAAGTAGACCCTGGAGGAAGGCACCCCGTCTGTGATGGGTGAGCATGATATAAAATAGGAGCAGATCGTCAGCCAGACAGTTCTGCATCCAGGTGCCTTGTCAGTGTTTTGCGAACAGATCCCAGGGCTTCATTCCTTTTTGCATATAGTGAATTAATTATCATTCTTTCTGCATATGCTGAGTTTTTTAATACTTTTAAAAAATATTCAACTGACCTGTTTAGTTGGTTAGACCTTGCTTATCAGGAAGCTAGATGGTGGAGAAATAAAAGAGATAACCTTTCTCTTAGATATTTTATTTATTCTTTTTGAAAGATTTTTATTTGGGGGATAAATTAAGTCTGGGGTGCAATGATATGTCTTGTTAGTGTTAAAATAAGTCAGCTCTCACCTGTCCCCACAGCACAGTAGCAGCACAGCCTGCGGGAGGGAACAGATGTTTATCGTGTGTATGCCCTGCACTGGGTGCTGTGCCCCTGCTATAATACACATCACCCTTGTGGTCCTCAGCAGTTCTGTATGCATTCAGGATTTCAGTCCCTTCTTGGCTAAGCCCTTTGAGGGCACCCTACTCTAATGAAACAACAGTAAAGACAGCAACAATGAAAGCCTGAAGTTCTCGTTTTCATAACATTTTATGCTCAGCATTATTGCAGCTCAATTTTTGCTAGAAATTCAGAGGATTTTAAAGAAATCAAGATATATGACTATTCATTTAAGATATAAGGGAAATTGTTGAACTGGGACTTAATTGATCTGTATCACTCTAAAGCTCTTATATTTGCACTAAAATCCATTAATGTATGGCATGTTAGACTTTTGAAACTTACATTGAATCTTTTAGGGTAGGCTAGAAATCTAGGCACAGAACTACACCAACAATAATAATGAAGTCTCCCTGTGAAAACGGCAGTTCAGTAGAAATTGGAAAGTTGCATGGGCCCCTGCCTCCCCCATCCTGCAAAATCTTGTTTAAGATGCTGTACTCATCCTAGATAGGAGTAGTCAGTGTCATCTCTAGGATAGGGACACAATAGTCTGAGTTCCTACTGGTGTCAATCCATGGATTTTTCCTAAGATAAAATGTCACTTGTCATTTTCCCCTGGAACTTTAGGACTTTGCAGTTATTTTAAGTTTTGTTTGTTTCCCTAATGTGTGGATAAAGCTACTTCTTTTGACCAGTGTACTTTCCCTATCCTGAAATTTCTCTCCTTTTGCAGTTGAGTCTAGCATACATCCTACTACAGTTTCACAAATAGTGACTCGAATCAAAATCTTCTCAAGGTGCATCAAGTTAATAGTTTTGGTATATCCCAGGGTCACCTCCCGAAGCATGGAGGCATTTTAAAAGGACTCTCAAAAGTTGAGCTGTTAATCCTGCAGCACAGCACAGGCCAGAGGCTTGTTTCCTGAGGAATCAGCTTTGTATCTCCCAGCCTGACTCCTGCCTTCCTGCAGCACATCAAAGCAGCTGAACTCATTTTGAGTTTTGGGGCAACTATCACTCATTCATCAAAGTTCCTTCTGAGTAATACATGTTTTTGAAAACAGATGTGGAAACAGAGCTGACAGATGTTGAGAATGGCCCTGGTGTTGAAGCCCATGTTGTTGCACATGCTGTAGAAAGGCAGGTCGTTAGCATTCAGAGTGGCGCACCTACAATCTGTGAATTCATCAAGTTGTTTGCATAGCTCTTGGATTAGTCTTTGTGGTTTGATTTGTGTTGCTTTGGAGGTAATTAAAAGCTGTCCTCACCCCCACCCCCTGCACATGAGCTAAAATATAATAAACATGAAATGCATAGCTTACTATGTATTTTAGTGGTTGGCAAGATATACTAGTGTTCTTGTGTTGAATGTGCTTTTTCATTTTGGCTGCTCTGTGCCAGGCATTGCTGGGTGATACTCCAATAAGTCTTTGAAGTTGATATCATTTTTCCCGTTTTATATTTGGTAAAACTGAGGCTAAGAGGAGTTTGATCATTTGAACTTGTCCAGCTGCTAAACAGTAGAACTCCTTAATAGGAGGAGTTCTCCTATTTAAAGTCCTAAGTCCTCCTCCTTAATAGGATAACACCCACTATGCTGCCTGTACCGCCTCTGGAATGTGATGGGGAGCAAAGTACAAAATGGGGAAACTAATGCTCTGAGACTCAGAGAAATACCTTTAACCTGCATCACAACTCCTGCGTCTCTCATCAGTGTCTGGGACCCCAACTGTGTGAGAAGTCAGCTCATCAAGGCAACACCATGCGTGGTCCACATTTTCAGCCAGACCAGTCACTCTAGGGAGAAAGCATCTGTACACAGTGTTCATTTCTGTGTCTTGGTAACATTTCATCCTGAGCCAGGGTAGCATGTGGCCATGTTCTGACCTTGGGTTTCTCAGGTTCCAGGCAGATACTTGGGTTCAGAGATGTATGAGTATCTTCAATACAGTTAAAGGGAAAAAAATAAAGTTCTTCAACAAGTATATTTAATCCATATTACTAATAATTTTTCCTAAACCATGCTTTGATGAGGAAAAAATTTAAGAGAAATTGTACATACAGAATGTTCCCCAGTTATTATTTTTTTAATGAAGAGGGAAATGACTTGAATGCCATATTGTGGTTGTTGGTGGATAGCAGGATATTGGTTGATTAAAGAAAATAATTTTTTACATTCATTTGTGTTATTTGGAGCTTTCTAAATACAAGAAGCTTCATATTACTTGTGAAAATCAAAGGAAATAAAGTAAAATATAAAATCAGATAAAACATTATTTGAACACCTTGGTCTTTTTTATGACTTTTTGTTTAGTGGCCCTTGTAGGAGGGATATGGGACCAGCTTAGAGTAGAGTATCCAGGGGTTTCCTCCCTTTGCCTTCAACAGAAACACCCTGAGACATCTTTTCTTTTTTCTTTATAGTTTCAATTCTGGACACTTTTTTCCTTATTAATCTTCAGAATTCCATATTTATCTTCTTAATGGTTTAACATGAAGGTTCCCTTATGATGTCTTTAGTCGTAATTTTCAGGGAATCCTTGTTTTACTTGCTAAGACCAAGATCTATATTTTAATTAATTTTCATTTGTCATTTGAAAAGTATATCACTTAAGTCTAGTATAATTGCCTTCACCTTTGTCTGAAGGCTATTCCATATCCTAATTCCATATCCAAATTTAAAATATACTGAAATTTCTTTCATTGCTTCCTGTTTTCTTAGTATCCTGAAATCAATGTCTTCTTTAAAAATATATATATATTTATTTGGCTGTCTTGGGTCTTAGTTGTGGCCTGTGGGCTCCCTGGTTGAGGTGCATGGGCTCAGTACTTGTGGTGCCTGGGCTTAATTGCTCTGTGGCCTGTGGGATCCTAGTTCCTTGACCAGGGATTGAACCCATGTCCTTTGCATTGGAAGGTGGATTCTTAACCCCTAGGCCACCAAAGGAGTCCCAGAAATCAATATATTGTCTGTCAAATGTAATTTCCATGTGGGTTCAGTGAGTCACCAGGAAAACTCACTGGACTCAGCTTGTAGTTGTTCTCACAGCTGTGATTACAGTAGAAGGACACCAAGCAGACTCAGCAAAAGAAAAAGGCACAAGAGGCGGAGACTGGAGAAAATCAGCAGCAAGCTTCCAGAGTTCTTGTCCAGTGGAGTCACACAGGACTCCTTAATTCCCCTGAAACGAGTTTTGACAACACATGTAAAATGTTGCCAACCAGAGAGGCTGGTTAGAGAATCGGTGCCCAGAATTTTTGCTCAGAACTGATCACATTGGGACCCTCTGCTTAGCATGTACCAAAATTCCAGGCTCCCAAAGGGAAGTAAGCATTTGGGTTGTTACTGTGCAGTTTAGGCATTGTGAGCCTTTCTTTTCAGGAAACAGTGGGAACTCTTTCAGAATTCAAGTTTTCAGACTCCTGCCAGGGGCCACCCTTGTCAAAACTTTGAAAGGATAGCAGTCTCAGGCCTGCTCTGTTAGTTCTTTCTACACAACCTGGAATAGAAACCTAGAAATACCCATTTACACCAAAGGAGAAAATAAATTTGCTGAGTAAAGAGTATGTGTGTTAACTTCTTTAAGAATGACTTTTGGACATCCCTCTAGCTCAGTTTTCACCTCTGTAAAATGCAGTAGTACTTTGCACTTTAAAATCCTGTGTTCCTGTATGTTTTCTTATCGTTTTACATCTGCCATTCTCAGACTGGGGTCCACGTACCCTAGGGTAATGTGAAGACTGTCTCAGAGGAACAATGCATGGATAGTTCTGAGAGGATCAATGTTCAGATCCTCAGCTTTTGTATACGCTCTTTCCTCATCTTGGTGTGGAGGAGAGAAGATTGGAAGGAGCTCTCTTCCCTCCCACCCCTGCCCCTTTTGCTTTACAGAATAAATGCATTGCTCTCATGTGGGTAAACAGAGGGACAGATTCTGAGGTCAAGTGTTCAGAGAGCAAAGCAAAGGTAGATTAGGTAATACTGAAGAGAACAGCACATTATTTTTCTTGGGCCATAAATGTATTGCAGAGGTTGTGACTTTATTTACTAGCTACTCACTGAAATCCATAGTCTTCACTTCCTTGGGCCCCATCTAGTCCACATCACTCAGCTGCCCATGCAGGGAGGAGCTCAGCCAAAGATATGGGAAGAAAGTGGTGAGTGACTCCCATGCTTGACTTCTGAATACTCCCGTCTGTCCTCTTCCTCATTTTTTTTCTGGAAAGGAGTTGACCCAGAGAGAGACCTCAGAACCCAAATGTTGAGATGGCAAGCACTTTTGTCCCTGAATGACTGTAAAGATTGTTACGTCATTGAACTGTTTTCCAGCCCAGTACTGTTATGTGAGCCAGAAAATGAATTTGTTATGTTTAAATCATTATGTAGTTGGACCTATATTTTACCCTAATACACTCATGATTTACCTCTTAGAATTCAGAAATGAGGTGCTTGGTATGGGGATGCATATTAATGTATTTATTTTAAAAAGTGAATTCAGTCTTTTTCCCGATAGAAATTGAATCTGTTTGGTAATGAGGATGAGAACCCCCTTTGTCTATTGATCATATGTATGGTTGACATTTCACATAAATTCAGCTTAATTTGCAGTCCCAAAGTTTGACAAAAATATATTTAAAGCACATGTTTAATTGTATCTTGGAATTCTATGCTGGAAAAGAGTATCCTTTACTTTTTTTCCCCAATCTTAAAATTAAAAGATAAAATTTATAAGGGTTAACTTTTAACACACACAAGGAGAGATATAGTTTTCTGAAACTCTTGGAGAAATTGTAAGCAAAAAACAATTGAAGACTGCTAATATATAAGAGGATTGTTAGCAAGTAGTTTAAATGAGTCTTGGTTGATCTGATTAATAAGCAGGCAGTTAGTTATTCACTTGTGTAAGTGAGCTAATGTTCAGGGCAAACCTAAGGCAAACGACAGAGACTAATGCTCCAGCTTGAACAACTTGGACTGTTGTATGTCTTCCAGATTACCCTCTTAAAATATTTGTATGGATCTCTTTAGGCAGGTGAATGGAAAGGTTGAGTAAGTGGTCTTCCTGTGAGAAAAGTGTACACATAGGGGGATTACTTCACTTAGTGCTGCCAGTAAACCTGAAATTTTATTGTTCCTTCTCCTTTCCTCAATCTCTTTTATGTGCTGAGGAGACACATAGATATGGGATGAACCTCGGGACCTGGGCCAAGTGTTTGTAGGAAAGAAATTGAAGAATAACTGGGTGACTAAAGTGCTAAGGGAAGGACTTCGTCTAACAGGATGCACTTTCCTACAATTTATAGATTTGGCGAGCTCAGCACCCACAGCATCTTAAATAACGTAAGGGAAATGCTCCTACTTGTGCCCCACACAGCACAGCGAGCTCACTGCAGGAGAGGAGCAGCAGAGGGCAGCCTGAGCACATGTCCTTCAGGTGGGTGAGCTGGAAAGGATCAGAGGCCCTCATCAGGAGTCACAGGCAGCATTACTGAAAGCATCTCCAAGAGTGTATCTCTGGCAACCATCCACTCTGAAGATGTTGGCAGTCATAAATGCCAGAGTCACACCTGGCATTTTTGATGAAAAACACTGAACACCCCATGGGTCCAGAGCCTGCAGGGCTGCTGGGGAAATCTGGGAAGCAGAATAACTGCTCCGCATAGAGCAGGATGCAGACAGACCTCTTATTGACGGAAGGAATCCTTTGGGTTTCCAGCGTCTGCAAAACAAGCATCTGAAGCCCTGGAGATGAGTTCAGAGGGGCAAACAGTAGAAGGTAGGCCAGGTGCTAGTAAGGAATCGCATGTGTTCCCTCAGAAACTCAAGGGACAGGCTGAACATCCTACATTTCTCACACTTCTTGAGAAATTGCATGTGAGAAGGAACCTAGAGAGCCAATTGCTGGCTAAAAGGATGTGCAGGTGGAGGTATTTGGGTGGATGATGTTTAGACACCAGGTGCCTTCCATTTGGTCTGGGCTGTTTCCGGTTGTCAAAGCAATATTCCTGAGCCCTCCTCCTGGAGATTCTGTGACTCCTCCAGGGCAGAGATGGTGACCTCTTTGCTTTGTATCGCCATGGCCTCATGTGGAGCCAGATTCCATATCCAGGAAGGGTTTAAGTGATGAATGAATGTTCAGGTTATGAGGTTTCCCTTCGGCCTCACCCACTAGAATGGAACAAAGGGAGGGACTCAGACCAGCATCCCATTAGGACTAGTGTGTGCTCACCCAAGTTTCATTTTGCTCCCTGGCAGGTGAGATTCAGGAGGAGTCAGTCAGGAGGAGAGCCCAGTCAGGCATTGTCACTGATACTCTGATCCTAATAAAACACTAGCATGCGTGTCAGTCACCAAGTCGTGTCCAACTCTTTGTGATCCCATGGACTGTAGCCCACCAGGCTCCTCTGTCCATAGGATTTCCCAGGCAAGAATGCTGGAGTGGGTTGTCATTTCATTCTCCAGAGGATCTCCCTGACCCAGGGATTGAATCCATGTCTCCTGCATTGGCAAGTGGATTCTTTACCACTGAGCTGCCAGGGAAGCCCTGTGACACCTGAGGCATCTCATTTAGAGCAACTCACTGGATCTTCCAGAGCCTCTCTGCGGGTGATGATGGAAAGGATAGTACTTCCTGTGGAGACAGAGCTCTGACTGCTTCCTGCCTGTGGGCCACAGGGAGCCTCCCGAAGATGTGGGGCAGTCCTTGCCCTGTGAGCGTCTGCCTCGCTTCTGCAGCCTGCATTGACTGCTGACTTGACGCTTCATCTCTAGACTACTGGGTTGGCATGCTTGGCTCAAGCTTGAACTGCTTTAGAGCTTCTTCCTCGAGGGTAGGAAGATCCATAGGGAATAAAAATGAAACGGGCTATTTTGCCAAGGGTTTGCAGTAGCAAAACAGAGAACTGACAATAGGGTCTTAAGTCTGTTGCTCAACAGAGTGAATGAATGATCAAGTGATGTGCAATAAAAGGAAAGTGTCAGGAGAAATGATAAAAATAGAGCACCAAACGTTAAGGGCTCCTTTGTTATTTAACATTTATATTCCTAGCCATTGTTAGGATTCAGTCTCAGGCAGGGATGAGACCTGAAGTTCCCTGTTGTTTATTTTCCTGAAGGAGTGTGCACAGTATTTATTAATTTATCAGGTAAGTAGAGTTCTCTCAGTTCAACAGCCAGCATATCCTCAACAGTTCAGGAACATTCCCCCGGCCACCCCCTCCCCCGGCCCCCATTCTCAGTTGGTGTTTTTGTGCATGTGTTTGTGTATGTATGTGTTTTATAAAACACATACACATGTAAAATAAATTTAGTGTCTGTGGATGTATGCATTTGTGTATGTCAGGGGAGAGAGGAGTTGATGTTTACTCTGGCTTGGTCTTAACTTGAGCACAAAATCATCAGAAAGCCTAGATGAGCATTTCTTGGCAAAGGGCAGAACATCCGGAGCGATCTTGTCCTAGTTCTGCTGTTGGCTACGAAACCTTCGGCAAGGAATTTAGTCTCCAGGTATCTAATGTTATTTGCTACCTGTAAAATAAAATAATCATATCTAACATCCAGAGACATAACAAATCAATCACTGCATGTCAAGTGCCTGAGGCAAATGGAAGTTCTCTTTGAGGCAGGATGGTAGCATTTAAACAGTAATGTTGGGGGACAGTCTGTATTCCTTCCACATCATCCCTTCTCTCAGAGGAAAGATAGGAGAGGTCTGTCCACTGTATCTCTATGAGAGTTTGGGTTCAGATCCTCAAGAGGGTTTTTGTTTGGGAGAAGATTGAATAAGTAAAAGCATTTTAAGAGAAGACTAAAAAGCTACAGAGAATTGTAGGAAGGATTCAACTGATAGCACATGCCTTGCCACGGCAAAGAGCTACTCAGATGATCACCTTCAGATCCCTTTAAACAAGTGTCTCGAGGGGGCAAGGCTCTGAGGGATGAGGTGTTTGCTGCCATGGAACACTCTGGTGGAGATGAGGATCTGAACGAAGGTAGATGGTTGCTTCTAATGTGCTGGAGAACTTGGGGGAAGAATAAAATGAGCTTGGGGCTTTTAATTTACTGTGAATGGTAATAACCCAGGCTGCTGCTGGCTGAAGCTCTTGGAGCTTCTGTGTGGTATCACCATTCCTCCATTCCCATCTGTGGGACCAATGTGGTTCAGGCAGAGGTGCCCCTCAAGCCTGGGGCCCAGATGAAAGGCCTGCAGCAGAGTCACAGCCAGCATGCAGCATGCACAAGGAACAAACATTTCATGAAGCTTTGGAGATTGTTGCCGATGGAGCATGAAAGATGATTAATACAGATTCTGTTACCATATGCTTTGGGAAGATGCTCACACAGTGTCCTTTATCAGGGCCCATTGTGCTCATAGCTTGTTCTTTAAAAACTGTTCCAAATGTTAAGTTGTTATGCGGGTCTCTATGACCCTTTATAAAGCAACCACCATAAGTGATCCCAAGGGCCACAACCCTTATGAGCTGTATGATTTTGGTGAAGTTTCTGAACTGTGCCTCAGTTTCTACATCTGTAAAATAGGAATATTACTATTGCCTGTCTCATGGAGTTTAGAGGAATAAATTAAGTAAATAATGAATAGAATATTTATTACCCTCAGAGCAGTTTCTGATATGTAGTAAATACTTATTAAATTTATTTTCAAATATTTAATGAGTATTTACCATCTTCTAGGTCCTAAGCAGTTACTTATAAGGGCTTATACATAAGGATGTATAAAGATGAACCAGAACATATTGGTTTCAATATTTTTGCAGCTCTTAGATCTAAGAAGAGAGATATGTTAAAAAATGACTACTTAGAAGAGGTGTAGTCCCTTGAAAATGTCCATATGGAGACTAACCTAACTTGAAGAATAAAAAATGGATGACCCCAAAGAGATGGCATTTAAGAACTGAAGGTGATTAGGTGTAGCCAAGAAGAAGCCAGGGATAGTGAGGGGGAGTTATGCAGATTAAGGGAGTGGTATATTCAAGGTCCCTGAAGCCGGAAGGAAGAGGGTCAGAAAAGAGAGAGAAGCCAGTGGGGCAGGAGCTGTGGAGGGCAGAGCTCTGAGTGTGTGGTGAAGAGAGCCCCGTCTTTGGGCTTCTTGGCCCTGGGTGTGTGACCTTGGCCAGGCTCATCTGCTTTAGGCCTCAGTTTCTTCATTTCTAAGATAAAGGATCCTTTCAGTTCTAAAATTCCCATTCCAGGATTTTTCTTACCTTTTCCTTTCCTGGTTCCAAAAGAGCCAGTGAGGCTGTGTTGAAAGTTGTTTCGAATAAAGTCTAGTTGTTTAGAGAGAACTAGGGGGAACAACCAAAAAGGGAGTGAGGGGTAGGCTCTTTCTGGTCCGATGCCTAACCTGACTTTTACACTGTAAAATGTGGACTCCTGGTGGCTGACCCTCCAGCAGCTCCGAGTCCTAGGATGACATTTAGTTTTGTCTGAAGATGGTATCATAGTGAAAGCTCCTGCTAGAGGCAGAACTTAGGTTTATGGTCCCACTTCCTCCTCTGCTCATAGGAGTGTGGGCTTAAACACTTTTTTTCTGTTGTATTTTTCCTCTCAGACTGCATGGTGAGATAATTTTAGCATTTATAGAAAATATACTCCCCACCGGGCTTATACATTAACCCCTCCTGAAGTGAATAGAGCATGCAGTGGAGGAACTTGTTTTTTTTTTTTCTCTTTTTCTTTCTTTTAATACTTTTCATTTAGAAACATTATTCACATTCAGTACATTTGAACCCAAGAACAAGCAGAAAAGTTTTAAAAACTGGTAGATATTTTTTCCTGTATTTCAAAACTCCACTGGCCCTAATTGTGAATTTTTGAATTCGGTCACACAGGATTTTTGGTTGTGTGTCCTCTTACATACATTGATGGCTGCAACCCTGGCATCAGAGTAGTTTTCACTCTGTTGAGTAAATATGCCTCTGTCACAGATGGGAACAATTTCATCCACAATCTGTGCTGTGTTTCTCAGTGGTAGTGAGGCTGGAAGAGACGGAGAAGTTGGGAGAATGTACTTTGGAATAGGCTGCTATGAGAGAGACACTCACCCTACTTCTCAGCTCTGGTCCCTTCCTGAGCCAGCCTCCATGTGGCCCTGGGGAAGTAAAAACTGCTCTGGGCCCTGCCCTCTCAGCTCTCGCTCCTAACCAAGCTGCTGCAGGGTGCTCTTCACCTTGGATAATTCTATCACTGTACCAGAAGACTCCTGGGATAATGAACTGCAAGATCACCTGGCAGGTGCCCACATCCCCACGTATCCTTTTTAAAAACATGCACAGGGATAATTCACACTTAAATTTGAAGTTGATCTGCTCCAGAACGGACCTGTAGACCCTGCCACCTACACATCTGCAGAGTCTCCTGTCCTTCTTACAGCCCATCTCTTCCTCGGCTCCCATCCGTCTCCGATCTTAAACTATGGTACTTTGCTTGTGTTGAGAGACCTCTGGCATGCTAAACAGAGGAATGATGTAGAACACTGGTCTTAGTAAATTTGATAAAGGGAATGAACGTAATGACTGGGTAACAAGGACTTATTTGCAACTCAGGTAGCTAGCTCCCTTTCTCTGCTTTTGACAAAATTGAAGGACTCCCCAGAGGAAGTCAGCTGATAGTGATGAATGCTGGCTAAGAAAGAGCTCATAAGAACTGAGAAACACTGCTGAAACAAAACTCCTCCAGTCCTATCACTTATTAGGGTGAAATTTTTTAAAGAAAAATATAATTTAAAAATGACACTGGCCGTGTATCACTAGCAGTGTGTGATATTCTCCGTATTTATACAAGCTAACTTAAAAAGTCTTCATCTGTAGACCTGGTTAGGAACTAAATATCCAATAAAATTTTACTTTTTTACTTTGGTAATTACCACATTGTACTATATGTAGCTCTGCTGCTAAGTCACTTCAGTCGTGTCCAACTCTGTGTGACCCCATAGACAGCAGCCCACCAGGCTCACCCGTCCCTGGGATTCTCCAGGCAAGAATACTGGAGTGGGTTGCCATTTCCTTGTCCAATGCATGAAAGTGAAAAGTGGAAGTGAAGTCACTCAGTCATGTCCGACCCTCAGCGACCCCATGGACTGCAGCCTTCCAGGCTCCTCCACCCATGGGATTTTCCAGGCAGAAGTACTGGAGTGGGGTGGCATTGCCTTCTCCGATATGTAGCTCTAATTAGCTATAAACTGAAAAAAAGTAATTATTCGATCAGATTTTTTAAACTTAAAGCCTGTCATAGGAAATTTTTAAAAATTAAACTTGAATTAATATGCATTTTTTCCTGCAGAATTATGGTGGAGTGGTCAATAAAAGGGTTTTGAACATAAATCTATCTTGTCTTCAGACAAAATTCTGTGGGGAAAGTGGAATAGAGGTAATATAAGTTTAAAGAGAATAAGTAATGCTATAAAATCTGTTCAGAAAGAGGCTGATCTTTTATTTTTTAAAATGGTTGATGGAGGCATCAAATCACCATAGTATTTAGAGGTGTGCATTTTATTTCTAAATGTCAGTGTTTAATTCACAGATTTGTAACTTCCACAACTTAAAGTTACAATGAGAAATTTTTTGTATCTACTTAAAATTATGAAAGGGGAGCACATAGATTTTCAAGAATTACTTGCTTCTAGTTCTAGAAGGATTGGGAATATGACAGTGATTTCCTTTTCTGGCTTGGGAGTGTGTATGAAAAGTACAGGTTTCTGGGCTCTTTTTCAGACCTATGAATTGGAAGATCCAGTTGTAGGGAGGATGGGCCCATATTTTCCACACAATCCCCTGATTCCCAGTGATGCTAGTGCAGCCAGTCCCAGGACCAGTGTTTGGCGCCTGTGTCTACTTGCTTTTACTTCCGGGCCCGAAGCCCCTGGCCTGTCCTTTGGAGGGACTCCTGAAGCTGTGGAAGCGGAACAGTGGCAGAGACTCAGGTGGGAGGGAACCACGAAGCTAGAAGTTCCTGGGTGTCAGCCATGGAATGGGGACCTAGAACCAAGGCCGTTCTGTCGTTCACTTTCAGGGACGGTTCACATTGTCTTCTTAAATCACCTTTGCCTAGCTCATCCTAAGGTGTGCCACTTTTGAGCCCTCTTTAAGAGTTTTCAGTGCTTTATTGCCATTTTCTAGATTCATTAAGCAGAATTAATATTGGCCCCACATCTACCTGGGATCAGTGAAAATCTATTTGAGTTAACAAAATTTGAGTCCATCAAAAAGTCAGAAGCAGTCAGTGATTTCTAGCCATTCTTCTGGATCTTTTGATTGTTAAAAAAAAAAAAAAAAGTTCCTCAGAATATGAGATGTGGCTATTATTAGGCAGTATGGAATATTTCAAAGGGTTTGACTTAATGGACTGAATTTGCTACACATTGCTAGGGTTGCATTGTCTTTCTCTAGCCTTTTTTCTATGTGAGAAATTTGTTGCCACTTCCTGTGTCTCAGCAAGATAAATGAACTAATTTAAAATATTTTCCACGCCTCATCTGTCCACTCCACAAGCTGTCAATGAGTTTGGATTGGGAGTTTGTGTGCCAGCAGTTCTCAGCTGGGAGGACTGTTATTGTGAAAAAAGAATGTCGTTTCCATAGCAGCTTGGAACGCCTTTGCAAGTGTGCTTTCACATTCTTGCAGGAAGGGTAAGAAAGTAGATACATGTGAGCTTCCTAAAGCTCATCTGCTTGACTTAAATGAAGTCATTATTATTGTTATTTTAATAGAAGAGGTGGCAGAAATTTTCCAAGAATTAATGAAGGGGAAACAATTTGACATGAGTTAAAAACCAAAACAAAAAGGAAAAAGAAAAATATTGGAGTTGTTAAAATTTCAGATTATAAAAATTAAAGTGGGGAAAAGTTACTATTTTTCTTCAAAATAATGTTTCTAATTTAACATACTCTATTCTGTGGGTTGAATACCTTAAAAAATATCATGGCCCCTTCACAAAGTTTATTATTTTTTATAGTCTCTGGAATTCATCATATATTCCTTTGTGACACATTTAAAGAAAAAATCATATGCAGAGCATCATAGTTGCTGTTTAAGGCATTTTTCATCCTCTTTTGCATCGGGATCGAGTTCTTCACAGTATTTACAGAGTGGTATTTGTAGAGGAGGTAGAGTGAAAGAAGTGATAAGTTGGAAAGAATTTTTACAGTTTATGAGATAGTACAGACGGGTTCCTTTTGGATTTTCTAAACTTTTTTCCTACTTAATAATACATTTTAATGAGTCTTTGGGGGAAGTCATAACTTTGCTACATTGCTTATCTCTGCCGTCCGCTCACATGACACAATACTCTTGTGAGGTATAATATTAAAATCTTCTCTGGCTAAAAGTGGATTTTGGCTTTTAGCCTAACACTGAGCAAATAACCTTTCCAGTCCAAGTTAAATGCTCCCAGAAGCTCCTTAAAACCAAATTTTCCTTGTTAAAATAAAGTTAGCTAATATAATTCCCAAAGGGTAGGATATGGAAGCTATTTAAATGAGACTTTTAAAAAGAATGCTTCCCATGTTTTGCTGGCTTGGTCTTTCTTTTGCTAATATTTGATGGGTGCTTCTTTGCTAGGTTTGGAGTGAGAGGTCAGAATTCTCATAAGGGAGTTTGCTGGTCTATCACATGGGTTCATTTCCGTAGTTTGAACCGTGGCTTAAAGCAGAATGCAGCTGCCATCACCAGTGTGCCTTCACTGGGTAATCACTGCAGAAACTCTGTTTGTACTTGATAGTGCCCCATCTTTGTACTTGATAGTGACCCCATTATTGACCAGAACTCTAAATCTCCAGCTCCCTTGTAGCACAAGGCCAGGCTTTCTATGGTTTCCCCAGTAGGTCAGCCCCAAGGTAGATGAAAATTTGATAGATGTACTTATAACCTCTCGAGTTTTCTGTAGGAACTTGACAAGTAGATTCTTTGTACTAAATATTTTAACACACAGCCTTTAAAATGACATTTACCTCTTCTTAGGACCATTTTTTGACAGTGGCATGTAGTAGTTTTATTTTTATTTGAAAACATCATTTGGGGTTTTATAGAAAAAAAAATGTATCTCCACAGCCTGTTATCAGCAGGAAGGATAGGCATTCTTGGATGGATGGAAGGTTTATTGGTGGAAAGATTCAAGAAGCTATTTTGTGATAAAGGATTTCTTTGCATTTTTCCTCTAGTCAAGTAAATTGCTTGTGGGTTCTTGCTAGGAAAAAATAATCCCTCGGGTGCTGCTTTTAATTTGATCAGGTTTAAAATGTTTTCAGAAGAGTTAAGCTTTCTTTGCATTAATGTCTGGTGAGGTCAAATGGAGAATGGCTTTGGAAAGGACTTTCTCATGGTGTTCTCTTCAGCTGTACCGCAGGCGGTTCAGTACAGTGGACCATTTTCATTTGACTTTGAGATGTGTGGTGTGTCCACTTTCCCCTGACAGATAATAAGTTCCTAAGCGTATTTCTCTGACTTAGTGGTAAAGGGTTCATGTTTCCTATGATTCATATTCAGTGTACTCTACTGTCACTTCCAAAAAAATAGGCACACACCATGATATTAACCCAGCATCATGATTTTTTTGTGGCTGCTGATAACTACACTTGACCTGCAAGGGAAAGAATTAACAGTACCTCTTCTTCCTATTCATTAGGTAAAAGTTTGCAAGGTAAGCTATAATTCTGGTAGGACATAGAAGCATTTTTACGAAGCAGGTGGGCTGAGTTGTGAAAAGATGGTCATAGAGCTTAAAACATGAGGGAAAAACCGAAAGCTCTACTGCTTGGGGGCTCTGTTTTTAGTCTCATCCTCTGCTAAGTTCATGAATATTTCAAGGGAACCTGAACAGGTGACTCTTCCCTGTGGGTTCTTGGGTAGTTTTCAGTGGAAACATGCAGTTTGTCACTTTCATAGGGATGGTTTTAACCCAATGTAAGTCCAAAGTAGAGGTCAAAATTCACTTAAGAGGAATAGGGAAGTCTAGTAATAGAATAGGATGAAATTTCCTACCCCTCTGATGCAGATATTGTTGAGTTCTGTTTGTTTTCCTAAAAAAATGTAAGATCATTTAAAAAAAAGTTTTCCCTCAGGAAGAAATATATGCTCCCTGTATTTGAAGAAGGGTCTGTGAGTCTAGGTGTCTAGTTTCTTATATTTTGATGACTACTGAACAGATATATGATTTAAAAAACTGTTGACTAAACATGGCTGTTGCAGGGGAAAAAATGAAGAAAATACTTCAAGTCCTGGATGAAAACCCTTGATCTGGATGAAAACCCTTGATCTTGTAAGATGATTCTGTGCCCCCTACCCCATAAATCTGAAAAGCACCTTCTGGTGATAAAGAGTTAAGCTGTGGTCATCACACTTACCATTGAAATGGGAAGCCAGGATTGAAGAATCAACATGTTATTTCACAACTGGGATGACATTGGCAGGAAAATACAGTCACGTGGTGCTGTGAGAGGCTGAGCAGAGAACTCTGTACAGACTGGTTTGAGAAGAGTTGTTGATATTTGTCCTGATACAGGGCTGAGCCACAGGCTCAGCAAATAGTGCTACATCTTCTGTGGCGATTTGTTTAAAAATCACTCTTTTTGTTCCTCAGTGGTGTAATCCCCTGATCACTGGTGCGATCTGCTTTTCTGCCTGTTTGCATCACACGTTCATACTTTTGTGCCTTTTGCTGTAGGAACCTGGAAAGGAACTGATATATTATCACATTCTACTATTTCTTTTTTCTTCCCCCCACCTCATCTTTTAAAGGGAGTAACAATGGCCATGTTACAAAGCCTTTTGTGTTCAGAGAGCACTTTTGTCTCCATTACCCCCTTAATTCCCACAATAATCCTGTGAAACACAGCTGTAGAAACAGGCTCAAAGACACGGGAACTCACCTAGGTATCCTGTCTCCTAGTGGGGGAGCTGGAGCTTAAACTGCAGTCTCCCTTAGTGCCTCTCCTTTCACAGGGAGCAGGATGTGTGTAAGCCTGAAACGAGCCCCAAATCTTACCTTTAGTACAAGAAAACTAGAGGCCTTGAACTATTGTTTGTGCTTCCTCATTTTGCATTAATCTGACAAGAGTCATTTGAAGGGGATTCCAAAGAATAAATTTTTTTAAAATAATTTACCTTTGGAAAGCACCACTTTGGTCTCAAAACTGTAGCACTGTAATTTATGTGTATATGAAGTGAAGTGAAGTGAAGTGAAGTGCTCAGTCGTGTCCAATTCTTTGCGACCCCATGGACTGTAGCCTACCAGGCTCCTCCCTCCATGGGATTCTCCAGGCAAGAGTACTGAAGTGGGTTGCCATTTCCTTCTCCAGGGGATCTTCCCGACCGAGGGATCGAAACCAGGTCTCCTGAATTCCAGGCAGATGCTTTAACCTCTGAGCTACCAGGGAAGCCCATTATGTGTATGCTACTGCTAAGTCACTTCAGTCGTGTCCGACTCTGTGCGACCCCATAGACGGCAGCCCACGAGGCTCCCCCGTCCCTGGGATTCTCCAGGCAAGAACATTGGAGTGGGTTGCCATTTCCTTCTCCAATGCATGAAAAGTGAAAGTGAAGTCGCTCAGTCGTGTCTGACCCTCAGTGACCCCATGGACTGCAGCCTGCCAGGCTCCTCCATCCATGGGATTTTCCAGGCAAGAGTACCGGAGTGGGATGCCATTGCCTTCTCCGCGTTATGTGTATATACCATTAGAAAAAGTGGTTTATCTTTTACTCCCTGAAGCTCGATGGGATCTTGTTGCATGGAGCAGTGGAGGCGCTCTCTCTTCATACAAAGGAAGGAAATGGAGGTATGAATTTCAGGATGAACTGGATCATGCTCATCTTTTAAAAAAGTAACATGAGTGATAGAAGATAACCACACTTTGGTTTTACCATTGCCAGGGATCCATAATAGAAGCAGTAAATGTCTCAGAGTTCTTTCACACATCTGCTTTGGTAATTCACTGTTCTGTTTGAAAGGATCTCACAGAAATGGAATTTTTAAATATTGAGAAAATTCCATTAAGAAATAGAGGAAGACTGAAAAGCTCATTGTAAAAGCCATGCCCAAAATAAGCAAGATGTGGCTCACATCTGAAAAATGTTTACTTTGAATTGCAATGTACTTTTCAGAGTACATTCAAATTAACATTCAAGTTAATGTTGCCACACTCTGGTTGAAGAGTTAATTGCTGGGCCAGTCTAATACCTGTTTGAATTTGTTTGGCCAATTTTTCATGACAAAACCATTGTAGATAATGTAGATAAGGTATTGTTATTTTCATGAAGACAATCTGCATGAGTAGAATTACTTTATTCCTCTGTTGCAGCTGTATACCTTTTTATGACCCATTCATCAGATCAGATCAGTCGCTCAGTCGTGTCCGACTCTTTGCGACCCCATGAACTGCAGCACGCCAGGTCTCCCTGTCCATCACCAACTCCTGGAGGTCACTCAGACTCACATCCATCGAGTCAGTGATGCCATCCAGCCATCTCATCCTCTGTCGTCCCCTTCTCCTCCTGCCCCCAATCCCTCCCAGCATCAGAGTCTTCTCCAGTGAGTCAGCTCTTCGCATGAGGTGGCCAAAATATTGGAGTTTCAGCTTTAGCATCATTCCCTACAAAGAAATCCCAGGTCTGATCTCCTTCAGAATGGACTGGTTGGATCTCCTTGCAGTCCAAGGGACTCTCAAGAGTCTTCTTCAACACCACAGTTCAAAAGCATCAATTCTTCGGCGCTCAGCCTTCTTCACAGTCCAGCTCTCACATCCATACATGACCACAGGAAAGACCATAGCCTTGACTAGGCGAACCTTTGTTGGCAAAGTGATGTCTCTGCTTTTGAATATGCTATCTAGGTTGGTCATAACTTTCCTTCCAAGGAGTAAGCGTCTTTTAATTTCATGGCTGCAGTCACCATCTGCAGTGATTTTGGAGCCCAGAAAAAGAAAGTCTGACACTGTTTCCACTGTTTCTCCATCTATTTCCCATGTAGTGATGGGACCAGATGCCATGATCTTCGTTTTCTGAATGTTGAGCTTTAAGCCAACCTTTTCACTCTCCACTTTCACTTTCATCAAGAGGCTTTTTAGTTCCTCTTCACTTTCTGCCATAAGGGTGGTATCATCTGCATATCTGAGATTATTGATCTCTGGTTCCTCTGCCTTTTCTAAAACCAGCTTGAACATCAGGAAGTTCACGGTTCACATATTGCTGAAGCCTGGCTTAGAGAATTTTGAGCATTACTTTACTAGCATGTGAGATGAGTGCAATTGTGCAGTAGTTTGAGCATTCTTTGGCATTGCCTTTCTTTGGGATTGGGATGAAAACTGACCTTTTCCAATCCTGTGGCCACTGCTGAGTTTTCCAGATTTGCTGGCATATTGAGTGCAGCACTTTCACAGCATCATCTCTCAGGATTTAGAATAGCTCCACTGGAATTCCATCACCTCCACTAGCTTTGTTCATAGTGATGCTTTCTAAGGCCCACTTGACTTCACATTCCAGGATGTCTGGCTCTAGGTCAGTGATCACACCATCATGATTATCTGAGTTGCAAAGACAGGGAAACTGAAGGTCGTGCACAGTGTCACAGTGTCTTTAGTTCACTGTGGGAGCAAATCTGCCACTTCTGATTTTGAAATGTTAGAAGACAAAAAGTTGAACTCTTTCCTATTATTATTTTTTATCACTGTAAAAACAGTAAAACAACAACAACAAGAAAAACGTTAGGATTCCAATAATTATGATGTTTTCCATTTTTGCTTATTCACTGAAATATGTGATGATTATTATCACTGTGCTCATTCATGATGATTTTGGGCATTTTTAATTGTTCTGGGTCAAGGGTCCTTAACTCTTGTTTCTTGGGCTTTTTTGGCAGTTTTTGGTAAAGATGATGGATATTTCTTCAGAAAAATGTTTTAAGATATTAAAAGTACATAGGATTTCAGAGTAAACAATATTGAAGTACACATTAAAATATTTCAAAGTTAGTTTGTAATATGATAATGTGATTTTTTAAATCAGTGCATTAAATAATAAGGTGCGGCAAATCTGTAGTTATATAGTTTCAAAACGACTGTGAGTATCAGTATTTTGAAATTGAAGATGAAGGGGCGGACAGGGCAGTTGAGGAACTTTATGCCCTGTGGTCCCTGCTATCTGGGTGAAGGAAGAGGCTCAGTTGTCTTTAGACTGTGAAGCTTTGGGCTGGGGTTCAAGAGTAGTAAGGTTTGGGAACAGATGGAGTAGCCTTGCTTAGCTCTTACTATGTCCTGGGGACCGAGAGATCTTTTGTATATGTTATTCCTTTGAACCCTGAGCATAGCTTCATGAGGAGTGGTTGTTGTCCTCTTCCCTCGAGCAGTAAAATAGCTAAGCTTGAAGAGATTACTCACAAATAGGTCACTGGAAAAGATATTGACCATTTACTAGTCCTCAGAGGGAAGTCTGGGCTTCCTTGGTGGCTCAGACGGTAAAGAATCTGCTTATAATGCAGGAGACCCTGGTTTGATCCCTGAGTCAGGAGAATCTCCTGGAGAAAGGAATGGCTACCCACTCCAAAATTCTTTCCTGGAGAATTTCATAGGTAGAGGAGCCTGGTGGGCTACAGACCATGGGATCTCAAAGGTCAGACATAACTGTGCAACTGACACTTTAGAGGACGTCTATCTAAATAATCCAGAAGCAATATCCTGGTTAGTAAATCAGTACAAGGCCACAGTGGGTGCAAGGTTAGGATTCAGTCCTAAACCTTTGACCAGAGCCTGTTTTACTGCCTTTTGTCCATTATTCCTTCAACTGACCACTTGAGATGGAAACCCCACATTTGTCTCATCACTGAGAGGCAATTTCTCATCCAGAAGCAGAAGAGATGGGCTCGGGAGGGACAGTGTTCACACAGGGGGCTGTACCCTGACCTGGCTCTTTTCAGAGCTCCAGTTTTCCACACCAGAGAGGGAGAGGGTCTTTCTCAGGAAGGCCACCTGTGACATGTCTACTCCATGTTGACCTAATAGCTTTTCATCACCACTTCCTTTCTCAGTTTTATTTGGAGACATGGTTCCAGGGTATTTTAACTTAAGCGTAAATTTTCTCACTGTCGTCTGCTGCTGCTATAATTGAAAGACTAGAGGCAAGAGGTTGGGGCAGGCCACAGACAGAACAGTTCTTGGGTGACAGTTCCTAACAAGGGTCAGATGTGTTCAGGGGCTTTGGGGCAGCTTCTGGTGTTCAGGGCAGAAAGCATACCCCAGCGTCTCGCCTTGTGTAGTGATCAAAGAAAAATGATGAGATCTCTTTATTTTTCCTTTTCCCAACCGTTGAAATAAGTGCCATTCACCAAGATAAGTATATCCAGCAGGAGTATAGATAAATGTTCATTTAAACTGTTAAAAAGTGCCTGTGGGAAGTCAGATGAGAGAGGCAGTTGAAACATGGTTTGTGGGACCCAATTCCTTCATTGCAGATTAGTGAATAGAAGATGACTTTACTGGTTCCTTTCAGACCTCACCAGTGAACACAATTTCAGTAAATATACAGAAAAACAGGCATTTTAGAAACATACACACACCTCTCTCACAAAAACCTTGAACAAAACAACCCTGCAACCTTTCATAGTGTTGAATGTTTGCACTGTCTCAAAACAAATATTGCTAAGGATAATTAGTCTTTATCTTTTTTTTTTTTTCTGTCAGATATCTTTAGGCCTTCAGGC
Organism: Tragelaphus eurycerus; assembly: GCA_935064755.1. Lineage (NCBI taxonomy): Eukaryota > Metazoa > Chordata > Mammalia > Artiodactyla > Bovidae > Tragelaphus > Tragelaphus eurycerus. The sequence continues at coordinate 11,434,680 of CAKXYN010000015.1, read as the reverse complement.
TCAGGGCCAGAAATAAATAGAAAATATGTCCTAGTCCTTGATTTGATAATGCCAATAGCAAGTCATATCTGATATTCATAATAAATAAAGTTTTTTTTTTTTTGTCTGTCCTTGGAACAGCAGGAAGCTTTTAAAAACCAGCCTTCCTAAATTGTATCAAACAGGAAATTTGTGTTTCTTTTTAGATTTAACACGGAGAATTAAATGACTAATTTATTACCATTTCCAACATTAATTCCTATAAAGATTCTCCTAAGTCACAGGCAACCTCATAAATTTGTGTAGATTTTTATAGGGTGGAGAGGACACATCAGTGACTAAGCAGGACCCCGTTGTACCAGAAAGAGCAGTGCCTTTTTTTTTTTAAGTATATAATTCAGTACTTTTGAGTTCAATTACATGCTTTATTTGAGGAGAGTAAGAATTTCTGTCTGATCTCTTGTAAACAATAATTTCAAATAATGAAATTTCCTCTAGGAAACAGGTGCTCTTTCATATTAACATGAAAATAAATAAAAATGCAAATGCGGAAGTACTTACACAATGTTGATTTTGTGGTTTAGGAGGCTTGCTTTCCCCTCCCGTCAGCTGAAAGATATTATGCGACAATAAGTACTCAGAATAAGATTTGTTCTAAAGCTCTTTATATGCTATAATTGTATGCCCTCTTTGCCCTTTAAATCTGAAATAAACTTGAAGTATGGAGCTCAAACAGACTGTTAGAAAAGTAGAAATGATAAGTGATTGATTTTTCTCAGCATAGATAACATTGCCTGTTCTGTGATTCAGGAAATGCTGCTTTATACTATCAATGAAGTGCCTCTTTCAACATGAGATTGTGATGTTACCTTTAATATTTAATTTACTTGCAATGCTGCTTATAGGTCTGGCTTTTCTGCACCACCCAGGTAGTAAGTGCAGAGGGGAAGCTCTGTTTTCTGCTACAGGGGTGGTGGGGAAAAGGGCAGGAGACCTTCAGGGACATGACTTCTCATCCCTCCACTTCAGTTTGTTCAGGCCATGTTATTTTTGTCGTTCTTATGACTAACCCTTGTTCCTGTGCTGAGCTAGATTAGAAACCAGGTCTGTCTGACTTGCTGGTGTGTGCTTCTAATTACTGTGAAATACTGTCCACATAGGGAAGACAGGAGAGTGTGGTGTCTGGTCAAGGCACTCCCCAGATTTAGTCTGTGTGCATGCCAGGTGCCCTTGATAACAAGACGAGTAGGATTTGTCCAACCCCCAACTAGCGAAAGATGGATGAAGAGTCATGCCTGGGCAACAGGCATTCTTAATGCCCAGGGTTGTTTAGACTGCCTGGGTGGCCTGGTCTGGAGACTTGCTTGGTTGCTAAAGCCACACAGAGAACTGTAAAAAATAGTAGTAGTCCTATTTTCCATCTAAAAAGTAGCTTCCACTATTAAGCCACAATCATTCTCTCACCTTGGCAAGTAACAGTGCAGTTTATGTCAGGGTACCGCCCAAGACCCTCTGAGATTGTGCCTTTCCAGCGTGTCATCCTTTAGCTATGTTCACACTTCTCAACTCAGTTTTGCTCCATATTCTCCCCGCCTCTTAGCTTTGTGACATTTGTCTAGAACATCCTCCGCTCTTCTCCATCCCACCACATGTGGACTGGCTGAAACCTGCTGGTCTTTCAAGGTGAGCTCAAAGTCCACTCGCTCTTGCTGACTCCTCCAGTTCTCTGAAACCCACTGGACAGTTTCTCAGAGCCATGTGGGGGACACCATGTCTCCGCTGCCACTACAGGCTCAGCAGCATGCAGCACGTCCTCCACGCCTCCAAGACAGCATCTGACCTACTGCAGAAACATTGCACTGAGCCTCTGAAATTAATTACAGGGAACTTCTCACTTGGGAGAAACCCACTTTGTACTTTGTTACAAGTTTCCAGGAGCCAACCTGAGGAACTGATCCAGTGGTGCCTGGACTTTGTGACTTGTGGCCATCAGTTGAGAGTGGTGCACACAGCTCTCTGAGCATCCTGCCACCTGGCCTGAGTCATCCAAGTGGAATCGTACCTCCTCCTTTGTCCTGTGTTTGTGTACCTCTGTGGCTGTGAAGTTCCTCCTCCATTACACCTTTTTCTTAGTAAGAGAGTGTTGTGAAGGGCAGGGGTGCAGGTAGCTAACTGCTCAGGTGCATATGCCAGCCTCACCTTTGTTCTGCTAGTCCAGCCACGTCTCCTTCCAGTCTCCTTCCATGTCTCCTTCATCTTGTTTATTTTGATGACCATGGCAATACTTTTGCCCAGTTCTTTTTAAAAATCTTTTAATTTTGTATTAGGATATAGGCAATTAACAATGCTGTAATAGTTTCAGGTGAACAGTAAAGGGACTCAGTCATACATATACATGTATCCATTCTCCCCCCAGACTCCCCTTCCATACAAGATGTCACTTAACATTGAATAGAGCTCCCTGTGCTGTACAGTACGTCCTTGTTGGTTATCCATTTTAAATATAGAAGTGTGTACATGTCCATCCCAAACTCACTAACAGTCCTTTCTCCCATCCTTCCCTTTGGCAACCATAAATTTGTTCTATAACTCTGTCACTAAAGAGAGAAGAACTAAAGAACCTCTTGATGAGAGTGAAAGAGGAGAGTGAAAAAGTTGGCTTAAAGCTCAGCATTCAGAAAACAAAGATCATGGCATCCAGCCCCATCACTTCATGGTAAATAGATGAGGAAACAGTGGCTGACTGTATTTTGGGGGGCTCCAAAATCACTACAGATGGTGACTGTAGCCGTGAAATTAAAAGACGCTTACTCCTTGGAAGAAACATTATGACCAACCTAGAAAAACAGCATATTAAAAAGCAGAGACATTACTTTGCCAACAAAGGTCCATCTAGTCAAGGCTACGGTTTTTCCAGTAGTCATATATGGATGTGAGAGTTGGACTGTAAAGAAAGCTGAGCACCAAAGAATTCATGCTTTTGAACTGTGGTGTTGGATAAGACTTGAGAATCCCTTGGATGGCAGGGAGAGCCAACCAGTCCATCCTAAAGATCAATCCTGAGTGTTCATTGGAAGGACTGATGTTGAAGCTGAAACTCCAATACTTTGGCCACCTGATGCGAAGAGCTGACTCATTTGAAAAGACCCTGATGCTGGTGAAGATTGAAGGTGGGAGGAGAAGGGTATGACAGAGGATGAGATGGTTGGATGGCATCATCAACTCAATGGACATGAGTTTGAGTAAAGTCCAGGAGTTGGTGATGGACAGGGAGGCCTGGCATGCTGAGGTCCATGGGGTCGCAAAGACTTGGACATGACTGAGCGACTGAACTGAATTGAACTCTATCTCAGCTCTTTTTGTATGCCAAATTAAGCTTCTTGAATACTCAGAACACTTTTTTTTTTCATTTATGTACCTCCTTTTGCATTTTTCAAAATGCTTTTTATATGGAAGATATTTAATAGATATTGAGATAGCTAAAAGAATGAATTGTCCCAATCCCAAAGAAAGGCAATGCCAAGGAGTGCTCAAACTACCGAACAATTGCACTCATCTCACACGCTAGTAAAGTAATGCTCAAAATTCTCCAAGCCAGGCTTCAGCAATATGTGAACCGTGAACTTCCTGATGTTCAAGCTGGTTTTAGAAAAGGCAGAGGAACCAGAGATCAAATTGCCAACATCCGCTGGATCATGGAAAAAGCAAGAGAGTTCCAGAAAAACATCTATTTCTGCTTTATTGACTATGCCAAAGCCTTTGACTGTGTGGATCACAATAAACTGTGGAAAATTCTGAAAGAGATGGGAATACCAGACCACCTGATCTGCCTCTTAAAAAATCTGTATGCAGGTCAGGAAGCAACAGTTAGAACTGGTCATGGAACAACAGACTGGTTCCAAATAGGAAAAGGAGTACGTCAAGGCTGCATATTGTCACCATGTTTATTTAACTTATATGCAGAGTACATCATGAGAAATGCTGGACTGGAAGAAACACAAGTTGGAATCAAGATTGCCGGGAGAAATATCAATAACCTCAGATATGCAGATGACACCACCCTTATGGCAGAAAGTGAAGAGGGGCTAAAAAGCCTCTTGATGAAAGTGAAAGTGGAGAGTGAAAAGGTTGGCTTAAAGCTCAACATTCAGAAAACGAAGATCATGGCATCTGGTCCCATCACTGCATGGGAAATAGATGGGGAAACAGTGGAAACAGTGTCAGACTTTGTTTTTCTGGGCTCCAAAATCACTGCAGATGGTGACTGCAGCCATGAAATTAAAAGACGCTTGCTCCTTGGAAGGAAAGTTATGACCAACCTAGATAGCATATTCAAAAGCAGAGACATTACTTTACCAACAAAGGTTCGCCTAGTCAAGGCTATGGTCTTTCCTGTGGTCATGTATGGATGTGAGAGCTGGACTGTGAAGAAGGCTGAGCGCCGAAGAATTGATGCTTTTGAACTGTGGTGTTGGAGAAGACTCTTGAGAGTCCCTTGGACTGCAGGGAGATCCAACCAGTCCATTCTGAAGGAGATCAATCCTGGAATTTCTTTAGAAGGAATGATGCTAAAGCTGAAACTCCAGTATTTTGGCCACCTCATGCGAAGAGTTGACTCATTGGAGAAGACTCTGATGCTGGGAGGAATTGAGGGCAGGAGGAGAAAGGGGACGACAGAGGATGAGATGGCTGGATGGCATCACTGACTCGATGGATGCGAGTCTGGGCGACCTCCGGGAGCTGGTGATGGACAGGGAGGCCTGGCGTGCTGCAGTTCATGGGGTCGCAAAGAGTCGGACACGACTGAGCGACTGATCTGATCTGATCTGATCTGATATAATGAGGAAGTATGACAGGGCTGTCTGTCTGTTTAACCTATACACTGAGCACATCATGAGAAATGCCAGGCTAGATGAGTTACAAGCTGGAATCAAGGTAGGCAGGAGAAACATCAGCATCCTCAGATATGTGGGTGATACCACTATAATGGCAGAAAGCAAAGTTCAGCTAAAGAACCTATTGATGAGGGTGAGGGAGGAGAGCTTAAGGCCAAATAGTAAAAAAACTAAGATCATGGCATCTGGCCCCATTACTGCATGACAAATAGAAGGGAAAAAGTGACAGAAGTAGTGGCAGATTTCTTTCACTTGGGGTCTAAAATCACTGCGGATGGTGACTGCAGACATGAAATTAGAAGATGAATCCTTCTTGGCAAGAAAATGATGACAGACTTAGTGTGTTGAAAAGCAGAGAGATTACTCTGTCAACAGAGGTCCATATAGTCCAGGGTATGATCTTCTCACTGGTCACGTATGTTTGTGAGAACTGGAGAGAACTGGACCATAAAGAAGGCAGAACGCCAAAGAATTGATGCCTTCAAACTGTGGTGCTGCAGAAGACTTCTGAGAGTCCCTTGAACAGAAAGGAGATCAAACCAGTCAATCTTAAGGGAGTTGAACCCTGAATATTCGCTGGAAGGACTGATGCTGAAGCTCCAATATTTTGGTCATCTGATACGAACAGACAGCTCATTGGAAAAGTCTCTGATGCTGGGAAAGATTGAGAGCAGAAAGAGAAGAGGATGTCAGAGGATGAGAAGGCTGGATGGCATCACCAATGCAGTGAATGTGAACTTGGGCAAACTCTGGAGATGGTGAGGGACAGGGAGGCCTGGTGTGCTGCAGTCCATGGGGTCACAAAGAGTTGGACATGACTGGGTGACTGAACAACAGCAACTACAGTATAATAAGGAAACAATCCTTCATTTAATCAGTGGATCTTTATTGAGCACCTACTGTGTGCAGTGTTCTAGGGCTGGAATTAAAAGATGCTTCCGAAAGATTCCTGTTTAGTGATCTTTGGTGTTTCTGCTGATCCAAAATTTAAAAAAAAAAGTGTGACTGGACTGTTGACATAATACTTTTCAAGAATCATCTGTTAATTTGTCAGTTTGTATCTGAACTGCTGTGGCCTTTCCAGTTGTAGAATCCTTTTGTGATTCTTATTTAATGTTTCCTGGGACCAACAATGCCTCCCTTGCTTATTTTCAGCGAGTGTAGCTTCTGTCTGATCCCCACCACCTCTGCCTGCTTTTCTTAGCTCCATCTCTTGGCCTGGCTGAACTCACCCTCTGTCCTTTCCCCTCTTGCTTGCTCTTTCCTTTTTCTTAGCATCTCACTTTTTGTGGGGGTGAATCTCAACAAACTAAAAGCAATGAGATAAATGGCTTCTGATACATATCATAAATAAGGATTTAATTCAACACACTTGACAAATTGTGAGCCGTTTATTTTAATGTTCTAAACTTGAAGAGTAGAAATAACTTTTCTTGATGGGGGTGTGCAGAGGCAGAGTAGTTGCCATGTTATGAGCTGATGTACGAGTATTCAGAATTGAGTTTTACTGTATCATTTCATGATGTCTGCCGGTTGTATTAAGAACATCCTTAGACTGCTGAAAGCAGAACAATTCTGTCTGGCCCAAGTGGCATGAGACTGCATATGAATTGCTGCCCCTCACTATTCACAGTGGAGACCTCGGTTTTCAACCTTCCCCACTCCTTCCTTCCCCAACCACTCTTTAGTTCTCTGGGTAAACTGATTTCTCTCAGTAACAATCTACTCCTCTCTCTGCCCCTTCTGAATCTTGCTTTCATGTGACAGTTCTTACATTCTGCTTTTCCTTCTGCTTGAGTTGTTTACTTGTCTGTCTCCTTCCCTGGATTGCAAGCTCATTGCTCTAGATCTTAGGCTTCATTATACAGTGTTCCCCCAGTGCTGGCCATTTTTGGCACATGAGTGATTGACTTAATGAGTACTAATGAGCAGACCATACATTTTACAGGTAGAATACAAAGAAAAGAAAGTTTCTGTTTTAAAATATATATGTAAGGATGTGGAGTACAATCAAAGTTTCAACCTCAGTCCTCTGACTTGCCTGCAACAATAGTGATATCCACTGAGTCCAACTTGATTCCCTGTTGGAAGTGGAAATGTTAGCTTGCCATGGAGTTACCTGGCAAAAGTATCTTTGGAAAGGAAAATTAAAAAAAAATTAGGTAATATCAGCTTGTTACTTGCCTGATTAGCAAATACTAATTAAAAGTACTTGTGCCTCTTTTGGAGGCTTATTTATAGAAGCAAAAGGATCACAAAGTTGACAAAACAACAATGAAATCATATTACAAATCAGATTAAAAAAGAAGAGGGAAGAGGATGTGCTTTGAACCTCTAACTCCTTCACAGCTCATCATTTTTTCATGCCCTTTGCCAGGCTGTGCGCACTAAGAATCTAATGATACACAAAGCCTCATTGCCAGATACTTCATTAATTCCTCAACCCATTAGGAGCCTTAATAGCCTATGCCATTGGAATAAGTATGGAAATCCTGTCCCCCAAGAAAGTACAGTCCTCTATAAATCATACTCGCCTGAGGATTCTCTCAGCCCTTGACACAGCAGAATAGATGAAAAAATATTGTATCTCCTGAATTTCCTTATACTAAAGGCTCTCAGAATAATCGGCACCCCTTAACCCTTTAACCCTCCAACCCAGTGTGTGATCCCTGGGTCAGCAGCATCAGTATCAGTGGCAACTTGTCAGAAATGCAAATTCGGTACCCCCAGCCCAGACACACTGAAACTCTGAGGGTGGGGCCCATGATCTGTATTTTAGGCAGGCCTCTCAGTGATTCTGAAGTCCTCTGACATCTCTGGTGGCATAGTTATGTGTAGAATCTTCTTTCGCTGATGAGGAAATAGGTGAGCAAGTTTATAACTTGATCAAAATGTACTTGCTTAGATTTAGTTGAATTCAACAAACATTGAGCAGCTCTTATGCCCCAGGCATCCTATCTAGAAAACCGTAAAGGCAGATGACACCTTATCGTTGTCACTCTGTAGGGTCCTCTGTGTCAGCACTTTCCTGCTATGCTGTGTTGGTCTCCCTTGGACATCAGCACCTCCTCTGCTTGCTCAGGAGCACCCCAAGAGATGGCCCTCTAGGCTGCGTCATTGAATTTCTCAAACCTCTTATTAATTGCTCTCCAGAAATTGGCTCCTCATTCCTTTCCCAGTGGGTCACTGCCACCTCAAAGAGGAACTGCAGGAAGAATGGCCCTGTCTTTCCAAACCTTCTGTGCTTTTAAGTGCCCAGCAATCTTACTGTTCACAAGTTCTCTTCAATCCCCATCCCTCTAGAGACTGGTGTCACCTCAACCTTCTTCTATTTCAAGACTTAAGCAGATGATAGAGAGGTTCTTTCCCACAGCAGACAGAGTGTCCAGCCCTGGCCTTGTGTGAGTAGCTCTGTTTAAAGGAGGATATAGAATCTCTGTCAACAAAGGATAAGAGTAAAAACACTTAACATTTATAGCTTCCTCTTAATAGCCACTTGCCTAGTCCAAGTCCTTATCATCCTGTGGTTTCATAACAGTATCTTTCTCCACCAGTCTGTTCTTTATCCACCTTGCTGTTCGATCCATGAAGTTGCTCAGTCGTGTCCAACTCTTTGCGACCGCATGGACTGTAGCCCACCAGGCTCCTCCATCCATGGGATTTTCTAGGCAAGAATACTGGAGTGGGTTGCCATTTCCTTCTCCAGGAGATCTTCCTGACCCAGGGATCGAACCCGGGTCTCCCGCATTGCAGGAAGAGGCTTTACCGTCTGAGCCACCAGGGAATCAAATAATAATTCTGTCATTTCACAGCTCACTTCAAATATGTGCCTGTGGCCTATTGCAGGCAGGGGTCAGACACTAGGGCCTGTGCTTGTTGTAAATAAAATTTTATTGGAACACGACCATGCCCATCAGTTCAGTTTAGTTGCTCAGTCGTGTCCTACTCTTTGCAACCCCATGAACCGCAGCATGACCTTGCCCATCATTTGTGGATTATCTGTGGCTGCTTTTTACACTACAGCTGACCTTGAACAACATGAGTTTGAACTGTGTAGTCCATGTATCTGTGGATTTTTTTTCAGTACGTGTATTGTAAAAATTTTTGGACATTTGCATCAATTTGAAAAAACTTGCAGATGAACCACGTAGTTTAGAAATATGGGAAAAAATTAAGGAAATGTTAGGTATGTCGTGAATGCATAAACTACCGCAGATACTAGTAGATACTAGCCTATTTTATCATTTATTACCACTAAATATATAGAAATCTATTATAAAAAGTTAAAATTTTTCATATGTTACACAAACACAGACCAAACACAAACTCCATCCATTACACTAGGGTGTCATAGAGCAATCATATTACTGCTTCTTCATTATTAACGCATGAATCATTATACTTGTAAATAAATATGAATTTTTTAAACATTGTGTTTTAATCTTTGATGCCTAGTATTAGTGATACGATTAACATCTACAGTGTTTCATATCATAGGAGACAATTTGGTGTAGATACTAACAAACAATTCCTCTTATTAACAGATGACATAATCTTAAGTATGGATAGAGTACAGTACTGTAAACGTATTTTGTCTTCTTATGAGTATTTTAATAATGTTTTCTCTAGTTTATTTTAAGAATATATAAACATATAACATACCAGATAGGTGTTAATCAACTATTTATGTTATCATTAAGGTTTCAGTAAGTTATTATTAGTTCAGTTTTGGGTGAGTCAAAAGTTACTTGATTTTTGAATGTGCAGAGGTTGGGTTGGGGTCCTTAATCTCCATATTGTTCAGTTCAAGTACACAGTGCAGAGTTGAGTAGTTGCAGCTGACACTGTCTGGCACATAAGCCTAAAATATTTATCTGGCACTTTAAGAAAAAGTTCACTACCCTAGTCTATAAGATAAAATTTAATCTGTTTACACTTAACATACTGAATGATTGGGTTTAGTTCTGCGAATTTCCAGTGTGTTTTTTTCCTTTGCTTCCACCCATTCTATGTTTCTGTTTCTTTCTTTTTCATGTCTTTGTTTGAATTTATTATTTTTCCTTATTCTGTTCTTTTTTTCCCCCTCACTTTTGGCTCTTTTAACCTTTTTCCAGTCAATTCAAGAACATTAGAACATTAAATGTTTATTTAACTTCATTTTTACCACTTCTGCCATACATGCTACAATTGTCATCTATTCAAATTCTCTTTGTATTTCAAACCCAGAGGACATTACTATATTATTGTTTATAAAGTTCATATTCATTTAGATTTATCCACATATTTAGCTTCTTGGTTAATCTTTAGTTCTTCTTGCATGCTTCTGATCCTTGACTGTGGGGGAAAGAAAATTTATTTGCCCTAATGTTTGAAAGCAAATGAGGCTGGATGTAGACCTAATTTAATTTTCCTCTATAAATTAGAAACCATTGTTTCATTGTCTTTTAGGACTCACTGTTGCAGACTAGAGATCTGATGGTAATCTGATTTTTCTCTTTTATTCTTTGGAAGATTTGGGAATTTTCTCTCTTTATTTGGAAATCTAAGATGTGTTTAGGTTATTTTAAGAAATCAATCCTATTTGTTGGGTCTTTTATCAGGTTACAATTTTTTCTGTTATTTTCTCTTTTTCTTTTCATCTAGAATGTCTCTTAGAGAGACAATAGAACATCTGGATCTCTTTTCCATACTCCTTAGCCTTTGTGTTTCATTTTCCTTCTTTTTGATCTTTTCTTTTGTGTTCTGTACAATCTCTGGGCTCCATCTTTCAGTTGCTAATTTGATCTTCATTGGAATTCAGAATTCCAGAATTTGACACATCTTGTTTTTTTTTTAACAATAGTATTTTTAATTTTAGAACTGTAACTTGTTACTGTTTTTGTTTAGTTGATGGAATATAGTTTGGAATCTCTATCATAGTATGTACTATATCTCTCTTAACTAATCTTCTGTTTCCCATTGCCTTATTGCTTAGGCCAACTTTTCTGTAAGTATAGCACTTCTTGTTCATGGCATTGTTTTCCTTCAAGTGTTTGTGATTTTTACAGAATGTGATTGTATTCTGGTTGTGTACTTGGGTGCACTTTTTTTCCTCTTAGCCCAAATGAGATTCCACTTGTCCTACTGGTGAATGACAACTCCGCTCACAGTACCCGGGTTCAGATCAGATTGGTTTACTTCGCCTGCTGGTGGTGAGTGGGGGCAGGTGGACCATGGAGCTGGTTTGGCAGTGGGTCAGTTGTCTTTTTTTTTTTTTTTTAACCCATTGGCAAAGATTGTAATTATTTAAATTTTTAATAAATTTCAATTATTTTCATTATTTGCTTTTACTTTTGGCATTGGCCTTGCCAGAACTGCCTCCACAGAGATACCTAGGAATAGTTTTTACTGAGGCTCTTGTCCCTGGAATTAAGTGGTCCATTTTTTGCTAGTACTGCTATGGTTTCATTCTTTTTCATATCTCTTTATTTATTTAGGGTTTGGGACCGGAGAGTTTATAGCAGGGGCTAAGTCCGCTATCTTGATCTAGTCAGCGTTGCATTTCTTTAAAGCCTTCTTCCTTTTTTTGCCCCCAAGCATACCTTTGTTGCACTGGTCATTCTAGTTCTATATAGCATTTTATTTCTACTTCTTTCATAGTACTTAAGTTTATTCTAGTTTGCAACATTCTAGAAAGTGTCTTCGGAGAAGGCAATGGCACCCCACTCCAGTACTCTTGCTGGAAAATCTCATGGACGGAGGAGCCTGGTGGGCTGCAGTCCATGGGGTCGCTGAGGGTCGGACACGACTGAGCGACTTCACTTTCATGCATTGGAGAAGGAAATGGCAACTCACTTCAGTGTTCTTGCCTGGAGAATCCCAGGGATGGGGGAGCCTGGTGGGCTGCCGTCTATGGGGTCGCACAGAGTCGAACACGACTAAAGTGACTTAGCATAGCATAGAAAGTGTCTTATGTGTCCTTATCTTTACCCTATTGGGTTAAATTCCATAGCCCAGCAGTGTAGGTGTCAAATTGCCACAGATGCTTCAGCCAGGGTGAAGCACAGTTGGTTTAGTAGCAAGCAAGTGAAACTGTGATATTGGTGAAGACTCTTGAGAGTCCCTTAGATTGCAAGGAGATCAAACCAGTCAATCCTAAAGGAAATCAATCCTGAATATTCATTGGAAGGAATGTTGCTGAAGCTGAAGTTCCAGTACTTTGGCCACCTGATGCAGAGAACTGACTGATTAGAAAAGACCCTGATGCTGGGAAAGATTGAGGACAGGAGGCGAAGGGGACAACAGAGGACAAGATGGTTGGATGGCATCACTGACTCAATGGACATGAGTTTGAGCAAGCTCTGGGAGATGGTGATGGATAGGGAAGCCTGGAGCGCTGCAGTCCATGGATCACAAAGTCGGACACCACAGAGCGACTGAACAACAACAGAAGTGAAACTGGGGTTCGGAAGTACTATGTAGACTGTACTACAACATACAAAATGGCTCCTCTACCAAGTTTTGCAGAATTCTCTGTCTCTGCAAGAACTTTGTTAATGTTTAGGTCAAACTTCCCAACTCCATGAAATAAACATCTTCTAAAGCATGGTATTACAATAGTCTGCAGTTGGGATGACTTTCTAAGGATCATGGATCTATCCTTAGAAATGGTTTTCCTGGAAAAGGAGGCATTTCCCTTACAAAATTCCAAGGATTGAGTTACTACTGAGCTTAAATGTATACTGTCTGTCTCCTTCCTTCTTTCTGGAGTTGCTGTTTATTGAGGAAGTTAATTGTAGAAGAGGCTGAGAAGCTTGGAGTTATCAATTCATTAATCAGCTAAGTCATAATACTCTTCCTTATTCTTGATTCTATTTAATTAGTAAAATAGGAAATAATTTCTCCTTTCATACATCTGTCAATATCTGAATTTATTCAAACACTGACCTTACTGTGGTATGATTAGGCTCTTAAAAGATTATCTGATTATGCCTGGAGTTTCTGATATGAGGTCTTGCTGCTTTACCTGTCATCATATTTTGAATGGTTGGAGTTGAGAAAAAAGATACCAGAATACTAAGAATTACCAGGAATATACTGAACCTAATATCAGGAATTTGCCAAAGAGATATCAAGATGTTAAATAATGCTTTTATTCATATTATAATGGGTCTTATTTTAGTTCTTTGAGAAGATGAATCAAAATGACATGAAATAAAAAAAGAGATCCAGTTGGAGGCCCTTATTACACTGGGCAAGACACCATGGACCAAGATCGTGGCAGTTGGTGTAGATGAATAGAGTGAAATCAGAATAAGATTAAGGTGCAGAATCTGTAAGACTGAAGATGCTGATCAGATGTGAGGGTGAAGAAGAGTTAGAAGTTTAGTGCACACTGTTTGGTGCAAGTTGGTGATAAAATATTACAGTCCTCTAAGAGCATTGAGTACAAGTATCTTTGTTTCAGGAAGGAAAATGTACCTATAAAAGAAAAGCATTTTCACCAACATTTGGTCAGCTCTCAGACTTTATCCTTAGAAAAGAAAAGTTGAACTTTTTGATCATTGTTTCTTTTGCTTTCTGAACCTGATCCTACATTGTTCTACAACTCTTTTTTTCCTAATCGTCAAGTATTAGTTCACAAATCTTGCATTTAGTGAAGCTGTTTGATTTTATTCCATCTCTCATAACAAATGTACTGATAACGTTTAGGGCTAATTGTATGCAATTTAATTTTCAGATTGTGGTAATTATTATTGCTGTTTTTATTTCCATTCTTTCTTTCCCAGGCATAGTCAGCTATAGATATTCAACAAAATTATGCCCTTTGGGGTGATTTTCAATTTTCTCACTTTGGGAGGCATATTTTTGTTTCAGTCATGAAGGGTTCAGATTTGGATTATTAAACACTTGAGCCACAGTTTCCACATTGGCCCATTTAACACTTTACGTTTCCTTGTAAATAGAAACCTTAGCCCATCTGTGTGCTATTTGGGTATTTTTGAAGACCTCATCTAATTTAGGAGAATATGTGCCTGTCTGATGTACAGAAAAGCCTCCCATGCAGGCGGTAAAAGAGAAAAATAGCTTCAGTGTTCATGGATGACTTATAGGAGCAACCAGGGGGCCTTTCCCTTAGCTCAAAGCAAGGAGAAGCATGTGCAGAAGGGCTTGGCTTTCCTAACCGCAAGGAGTGTTTCAGCATATGCCTTGTAGGATGTGGCCATACTGGCATGTTTCCTTGAAGGTATGTGGCTGGCCACAGTCAGTCTCACCACTAGGGCCCCTGGAGATCAGGCCTTGCTGATATCATCAGTGTTCTTCCTCTCTAAAATTTGTTATGCTGTGAAATGTGGAAATTCGCTGAGTTAACAGAGTTTGAATTGACAGTCTTCTTTGTTTTAATCCTCCAGAAATGCATGTTCTGCAGACACCGGGTTAAGAAGGTCTCTGGAGCCTGCATCCAATGTTCCTACGGGCGTTGCCCGGCCTCCTTCCACGTCACGTGTGCTCATGCTGCTGGGGTGCTGATGGAGCCTGATGATTGGCCATATGTGGTGAACATCACATGCTTCCGACATAAGGTCAACCCAAATGTGGTAAGGCCTGTTCTCTCTTTGCTGATGCCAAGACTGCATGTGAATCCCCTCCTGTATATCCCCCAAGTCTAGCATGCTCTACTCTGTAACGTTACTCATTGATGATGTGTCTAGAGTGTACGTCTCTTGAGGACAGGGATTATATACTATCATTTACTAGTATTTGTCCAAGACCCGTTAGTGTCTGGCACATGCTAGATGCAGTACATATTTATGAGTTGAATGAGTGAATGAACAGATGAATGGATAAAACTCTTCGTGGCTATTCTGACTTGGGGTCTGTATACAGGGCTGCTGAGTATGGTTGTACAGATTATGCACTGCACATATCCAGAATGAGTGGGAGAGCATTTCTGGGAAGAGACTGATGTGAAAACATCTCCTGAGATCCTACAGTGTTTAATCCAGACACTTGTACACTCTGGTCTTGGGGATTTATTTCCTCTCTTCTACAAAAAAAACAAAGAGCAGTAACATAGTATGGGGAGGGAGAGGGTGGTCACAAACATTTAAGGACATGCTTCCTGAGATGGGATAAGCTAGAGGCAGCACAGAGGCACCAGCAGGAGTAAGGACAAGCTCAGAAAAGGAGAAGAGAAGTACACATGTCAGCATTTTCTGCCTTTTCCATTTCACTCAGGATTGAACCTGTTTCTAGGAAAAGAATGTTTGCAATAAACTAATATGTGAATTCAACTGTAATTCAGTTTACCAGTCCTTGGTGAATGGACTCTTTCCTCTCTTTCAAAGACTTAAAAATAATTCAGACAGTGCAGAGATGGTTGCTATGCCTTGTTTAGCTTTCCTGATCATCATCATTGTCTGTGGCTTTCAATGAAGAGGCTGAAGCATCCTATTGACCCTCAGTTTCACTCATGTGCTGAAGGTCCCAGGAAGCTTGGCCACAGACTATTTGCAGCCTCACATGCGTGTCCTTTGTCTCTAATTATCGCCTATGAGCAGCCTGCCAGGCCACTGCCATGGGCTGGGGAGCCATGACCCCTATGCAACACATCTCTCGGCTTTTTGATTCCAGCAGCTTCTTCTGGTGTTTGTGGGTTGGGTCTTTGTGTGGATGCATGTGAATGTGCAAATGTAGAAAATGACATCACAAACTGTCACGTCTAATTTAAAGTTATTTTCCATTGTCATACGCCTCAAGTTACATATTTATTCGTGTTTTTTCCTTAATTTCTTGAGTTGATGGGCTTTTGCTAATGGTACATGTACTCAGCAGAAAACCCACTTCAGCAACTTTAAAAAATTACACTAATAACACATTGCGTTACTGGCACTTTGCCATTTACAATGCAGTCGCTAACATTACCTCATCAGATGACTCATGAGGATACATTCTGAGATGTGAACCAGGTCACAGCCTCTGGAGTCAGAGTTGTTGCCGTTCACACTTACATTCTGCCAGGAGCACGTGTACAGCTGTGTGTGCATTCTTCTCGCTGAGCCTCGGCTTCCTTGTCTGCAATGGCGTGCCCACCTTACCGTGTGGTTTTCAGTTCACCTCACACTGTAAGCCCTCAGAAAATGAAAGTTGTATTACTGCTTTCTCTTTTTTATTACTTCCGCTGCTGCTGTTGCTGCTCCATTGCTTTGTGAACTGGGCCACATGAGTAATGCTATCCTCGCTTCAAGGATAGGAAGCCCAGGTTCAGAGAGGTTCAGTTTTTTGCCCAAATATTCAGTTAATGAACTACAGGTGCTGGAATGTACATATGTTTTCAGCCCGTAGTCTACTGTTCATTGAATTCCACACCCCAAACCTCAAGTGGCGCTAGAGGTGTTCATTTGAACCTTTGCTTGGGATCATATATTCCCTTTTTAATATTCCAGAGCTCTGTGGTTACTGATGATTATATTGAAGTTGCTGTTAAAGAGATCCAGGTGTTTAATCAGGACCTCATTCCTCTTAACTCTGATGTGTTTGATTCAGTCAGGTTTATGTTACTAATGTGTTTC
Organism: Tragelaphus eurycerus; assembly: GCA_935064755.1. Classification (NCBI taxonomy): domain Eukaryota; kingdom Metazoa; phylum Chordata; class Mammalia; order Artiodactyla; family Bovidae; genus Tragelaphus; species Tragelaphus eurycerus. Next base: position 11,418,254 of record CAKXYN010000015.1, on the reverse strand, counting down.
ATAAATGATGATGAAAGAGAAAATATTTGACTTTGAGATGATTTAGAAACTACTCTTCCCTACAGATCACTTCAGAACTTGGTATACTTTGTAAAGGGTTGGGGGGAAATCATATAATTTACAGCATTACGTGTGGTGAGCTTTCTCTATGAGGAAAATATTTTAGTGTTCATAAATTGCCTTTGCAAAATTCTCTAGGTGGAAGCACTATGAACACTGGATTTCTGAAATACATTCCTGGTAGCTAATACTTATCCATTATTCTTAATTAGACTCCAGATATGGATTCCTCCCAAAAATGTTTGACAACTAACTCTAGGGAATCCATAGACTCTGGGAACTTTGGTTAAGAGCATTGTAATTACCCTTATTGCTTTAAATGTTCTTTCCTTTTTCAATCGTAAAAAAATTGAACTTCACTCAAGTATTTATCTTTGTTTAAGCTGTGAATGCCAGGGGATACACTCCCCAGAGTCAGAAGTGTAGTTTGTCTGTGTTCTCGACCATGCTGGGATTGTTTGGTAGTAACAGGCAACTGCTGAATCATAGCAGTGAACAAACTCGTGAGATGAAGTCCAGGCTAACTTGGCAACCCATCACAGGCGTTTCTGAGAGTAGAGGATGCTTGACCAATTTAGGTGAAATGAAGTATGAAACTATAGTTACTTCAGTACTCCAGTTTTACTTTTTTTTTTTTTTTTGCTTCTTCCATTATTTGCTTTTTGCATCCAAAAGGACCATTTTAAAGTAAATTCTACTTCTCCTTTAATGCCATAAATTATTTTAAATACACTAGCTTATTCAGTGTTGTTAATCTTTGGGTATAAAATCACTCTGGATAATGGTACAAAATTTCATCTGATTTATTATAATGCACTTTTCCATTGGACAATAAGCATACTCTGTGGTTAAAGTGATAGTATTTGGGAAAATAGGTAGCTTTCAGATTCTTTACTATTATTTACTTATGGCTGTACTGGATCTTCATTGCCGCGTAGGCTCGAAGGTGGGCTGCAGTAGCTGTAGCATGTGAGCTCAGTAGTTGTGCATCCGGGCCTAGTTGCTCTGGGGCACGTGGAATCTTCCTGGACCAGGGGTTGAACCCTTGTCCCCTGCATCGACAGGTGGGTTCTTAACAAATGGACCACCAAGGAGTCTAGCTTTCAAATTCTTGAAGTAGAAAGGAGCATGTTACAGTAAGTGCACCGCGAGCCCCCCACCCCCGCCCCCATCTCTGGTCCCTGTTACTTTAACCTAAATTTTAGTATAGAGTTTTCAGTATTTTTGTCAAATATATATATTTTTAACTGGTACCTGCTTTCTTGCAAGTATGAGGTTTTATTCATGTGTGTGCTTGTGTATATGCACATGTGATAATGTCAGTACTGTTGTGATACTTGACCATCCTTTGCCATGATCCACTGTGGCCTCTTTCTGGGCTGTATTTCTGAAGGTTCCATTGGATGTATTCCTAACCCACTTACATGCATGTTGAACAGATGTTTGTAAGGAAAAAACAGAGAACACAATAAATGGTAAAAATGGTTTTGAAACTGGGAGCTTTGGAAGCATTTCTTATTCAAAGCAAACAATGAACTACTCACAGATTTTATATTTCCTGCAAAGTACAGCCACTGACTGTCTCCTCACACCTGAGTTAACTAGACAGGTATCCAGTGGAAGAGATGCCTGAATAACGAAAGGCAGCAGAGCTGAGAAAGATGGCATGCACAGATTTTTTTCAAGCAAATTACTTCAATAAACCTTCATATTAGATTATAGTGTTTGTTCCATGTATGCAGTATTGGAGCATATTCCAGAATTCCTTGTACTTCATGCATTAATACATTGTAAAAAGCAAGGTACCTCTAATACACAGTCTTATACATGGTACATCGTTTTTGTCTTAATACCCTCTCCTGTCAAAGACATTTGAGAAATTTATTTCCTTTATCATTTTCTAAGTTGTGGCTGCTAATGTGGAGATAGATACCTATTCAAAAAGAGAGGAAGAATTTGAGTAGAGAAAACATCTTAGTGGTCAATTTTTTTTTTTCCTGCTGTTTGGTGTATTTTTTCACTTTTTCTGTTATTTTAGCTAGATCATTATATTTAGTAGATTTAACCAGTGTTTTATCTTTTGCCATTGCCTTCTCCATTGTGTGGAAGTGAAAAGTGAAAGTGAAGTCGCTCAGTCGCGTCCGACTCATAGCGACCCCATGGACTGCAGCCTACCAGGCTCCTCCATCCATGGGATTTTCTAGGCAAGAGTACTGGAGTGGGGTGCCATTGCCTTCTCTTCTTTTAAATTAGTACTCAGCAATCCATAGAAGCTGCTTGGTATAAATTTGTTGAAATAGCTCTCTAATGCTAGGGAATGAGCTTAGTGGACAAAACAGAGGTAGTATTTATTGAGCATCTTTTATCAAGCATGTGTTACAGATTTTACATGAGCACCTTTTTTCAAGGCAGTATTCTTGGTGTGGACATTGGAAAGTAGTGGTTATGTTGGCTTCTGTTTCTGCCCCTCCCACTCTGAAGGGTTCTCGTGTCTCTTTAGCTCACCTTCATGTTCTATTCTATGTCGCATTCATCTTTGTTGTAGAACTTGAATCCTTGCTCAACACTTGCTGACTTCTTTCCCTGCTTGTGTCTTCAGGTCAGCAGCCCAGGAAAGCTTCACTAACTCCTTGCCTGCCATCACTGTGCATGGCTCAGGACAGGAGGGGACACCTGCATTGCCCAGGATTTGGTGAAGGACTTGGAGCAAGGCAGCCCTTCTGGTTAATCCATGCTTGTGTAACTAACCTTTGGGTGGTAATGGGGTGAGAATATCTGTCATCACTAACAATAATGCCTTCCTTGGTGTGCAGAAACAGTTCTCACCTTGCCAGTACGTGGAGCATTGGGTGATCAAGGCCCCTAAATTCTAAACCCTAAAATATTGCATAGCATATTATACGTTCAGTATTGGTTATTGAGAAAACACCAAATGATAAAAATAATTAAGAAATCAGAAACACTTTTATATGAATTCATTAAATATAAAAAGGGTCTGCAGTGTTTCAGGATTATGGATTGATTATGGATTGATACGGAGAGACCTCAAACACTCACTCCCACTGTAAATTCCCACTGATGCTTTTGGACATCATCATGGGTTCGAGCCTTTTACAGATCCAGCAGTTACCAGTTGGCTGTAATTTTCTTCTTGGTGCTTCTGTCACACTGTGACCATGCAAAGTCAAAACCAAGCACTCTGATGCAGAAGCAAGGCTCTAAGCTGCTGTGCTCTATTCCCTAAGAAGATAGGCTAAATAAAGATACAAGTAAAATGTTTTGAGAGTCCTTGGAAGGAAGTCACTAATTCTATCTGAGGCAGTCAGGTGGCATTCACAGAGGAGGTAACATTTGTGCTGGTTCTAAAAGAGAAAAGTTTGAGTTTGCTAAGTTGATGTGTCAACTGTATTGGAGCTGGCATTGGAAGGCCCCAGTGAAAGGAAACCAAACTCTCACTTGTGACTAGTTCTCAATCATCTGGTTGTCTCTTGATTCAACCCATGATATGAATCCATCATCTTTTCGTCTTTTCTTTTCCCTCCTTAAGTTTGGAGCTCCATCCTATGGCTTGACTCTGTCCCCTTCGTGCTTTTAAGAAAGAGAACCAGAATTTATTGTAGTTAATGCTCATCTTGGAGAAGGAAATGGCAACCCACTACAGTATTCTTGCTTGGAGAATCCCATGGACAGAGGAGCTTGTTGGGCTGTAGTCCATGGGGTCGCAAAGAGTGGGATACGACTGAGCAACTAACACGAACACTCATCTAACAATGATCTTAATGTTTTCATTTCCATAAACCCTCTTCGTCATCCTGATCTGTGTGTCTTTGTGGTTAACTGACAGTGTTTGGTGATTGTTCTTTTTTCTGTAACAGTTGAGGTATTGCTAACCCCCTTTCTGTTCAGTTAGTAAAGTTTGTCATGACCAAATAACAAACTCTTCTTAGACTTATGCATAATAATCTGATATTTGTATATGGTTTTTCAATGTAAGTTGTTTTTGAAACATCCTTCTGAATTTGTACTGTTGTTGAATAGTAGAAAGCATTCTGACCAAAGCAAAGGTCTGATGTAAAAAATTCTTAGCAAGAGTTTAAAAAAACAAACAAGTAATATAGTGATTTAGGGGTGAGTGTGTTCAATCTTTCTAAATCAGACATACATTTCAAAAAGAAATCCCTCACCCTTTTATCAGTAGTAGTGTTTTGCTGAGCTCTCAATCCATGTATCCTAGATGACAGAAAGTTAAGGCCAGATTTGCCTGGGAGAAGAAATACTTAACACAGACATTTTAGAATATTTACAGTTGGAACCAATTTTTCCCTTGTTCACTTTATTAGGTAAAACCAGTGAATTACAGTGTTTTTCTTAATTTTATCAAGAAAATTAAACATATCCCACTTCAAACTTCTGTATTTTATTAATAACCCTGATTTTAATTTCCTGCTGCTATTTCTATAGACATTTCCTGGGGAAGGGCAAGGTCAGTGATCATGAGCTCTTCTCCTTCGGGCTTCCAGTCAGTAGAAGAAGTGCCTCAGAGTCTCTGTAGCACAGTCTCAGGCCCTGGGTTTCCATTGTCTTTCCATCATACCTGGTGTAGTTAGGGAGACTTAGGGAGTCTGTTTGGAAAAGGCATTGGCACCCCACTCCAGTACTCTTGCCTGGAAAATCCCGTGGATGGAGGAGCCTGGTAGGCTGCGGTCCATGGGGTTGTGAAGAGTCGGGCACAACTGAGCGACTTCACTTTCACTTTTCACTTTCCTGTATTGGAGAAGGAAATGGCAACCCACTCCAGTGTTCTTGCCTGGAGAATCTCAGGGATGGGGGAGCCTGGTGGGCTGCTGTCTATGGGGTCACACAGAGTCGGACACGACTGAAGCGACTTAGCAGCAGCAGCAGGGAGTCTGTTGGAGGGACGTCATACCTTCTGCTGGGCCTGGTTGTGGGGCATAGAGGAAAATTCCACTAACACTCACCCCACAAGCTCCCCACAGTGACTTCATGGTCCCAGGCAGAGGCTCTTCTGCCTCCATGGAGCCATCTTTACCTTACCCTTCCCTTCTGTCCCTCCATTTTCCAGTCCCTTTTCAGAGTCTAGTCACTTGATAAGGGTCTTTGTGCCAGTCCCTGCTCCGGCATCAGCTGCAGAGACTCCAGACCCATTTCTGATGCTAATTAAAGTGTTTCAGGGGGAGTTTTGAATTTGCGGGAAGAGATAACAGATGCCTCCATTGCATATTCTAATTTTAATTCAGTCAAGGGTACAGAAACTAATCAGAAGGGGGAGACCATGCAGGCAGAGAAAGGCCGAGTGCCTCGATGTGGCACCTCTCCGGCACACCGTTCCCTAGTGGGCTGCCCCGTTTTGGCAACATCTGCATGTGACTGGCTGCTGCTGTATCGAAGCAGAAGTGTGGTTTGCTACCACATAGTTGCTATATGTAAGGGGTTTACATTTCCATTCTGGAAGGATATACTCTTAACAGTCTGGGCCTTTCCATTTAAGGAAAAATGTGCACACACCTGGCTCTTGAATTAGACTCATGGTCAACAAAGCCACACTGTCATCTGGGGACAGAAAGTAGAGTCAATTCCCAGTGACTCAGAACAATATCTCTGCCTTTAAGTATAGCATTTCTCCAGACTCTGATTTCTTGTCCTTTATCCTTTAATCTGGTTGAGTTAAAAAACAAACAAACATTATTTCAAATTTCCTAGAAGCATCCAAAGGCATTTGAAAAATGTTAGGACATAGGTTATATGGGATGCCTTATTTATTTCACAGATTGACAGTGCTTGCTCCTAAGGGCCCGAAGAGCCCCTGAAATAACTCTGAAGCAATGTTGGCTGCTGAGGCCTTAAATGTATTGATGTGTGTTAGCAGTCATCCTCTGTGGAGCCCTGATTTCCAGGAGATCTCTTGTTCAACAGCCTTGGCTATCTTCTTCTCTCTCAAAAATGTGGAAAGGAGAATTTTGCCTGAACTTTTTATTTAGCTTTGTAAAACTGCAAAATAATCCTGACTTAAAAAATAAAAATTCAGGAAAAATCTGCATCTTGGTTACAGGAGTTTGGTGTTTATCACTAAAGCAGATTCATCAGAACCCCCAGGAAGTACTTGTCATGTTGTATTTCCTACTTGGCCATCTTATCCCCACCCCCTCCCCGAAGTGCATCATGGGACCAGGGACCAGTCAGCCAGTCTACTGCAGGAGGGACAAGTGCAGGAAGGGCTGTTTACATGGGACCGTTGATACTTGACAACTTGACGGACCACACACACTGAGGGAAATCAAGTCTTGCACTCTAAGAACCACTTATCTGGTTACATTTTTTAAAAGCATAGGTAAGGTGTGTTTCTATATGAAAGACTTGCTCAGCTTTTCACAGAATTATTTCTCAGGATAATTTTAAGCTTTTCAGCAATTTAATACTCCTTTTTAAAAAAAAATGATTAGGGCATGCATTATTGTCTGATAGCTTGTTAAGAAAATTAAGTAGTGACACTAATCCCATATTTTAACATTGGTATTACAGTCAAGCACTGTGGATACAGTAGAGAAATATAAATGGAATGTGTCAGCAGACACACACAGCAAAGAGAATTTGACATTCCAACATCTTGTAACGCATAAGAGGCAGGATTTTCAGTTCCTTCATGTAGAAAACAGTAATTAGATACTATAGTCATAATGAAATCCATAGATACTGACACAGTGTAATGAAACTATAGTTTAATGAGACTATTAACTGCAAGCAGTGGAAAAGGCACTTAAGTTCCATCATTTTTTATCTAAAGGGCTACTCTCTAGGTCTGTGTTCTTTGTCCACATTCACCAAACATGATGCGTAAAGCTCTAAATTAACTAGAGAGGCCTCTTGAGGTCTCTTGGCAGGAAGCCAGTCAGCCTGGGGCTACCCCATCTCTCTGTCCCACCCTTCCACAGAGTGTTGGTAGCCATCTTGGGATCTGAGCTGTTTTTCACATGCAAATCAATACTTCTTCCCTTTCTAGGTAAAAGGGATGGTTTCTTGACCATTCCTTATCTGAAGCTGACTGTTTTCACCATGAGATTGCGTGCATCTCTCTGTCTTCTTCTCCCACACTGGGTGTAGTGGATCTGTGAAATTATAGAGCAGTATATGAAGGAACTATATAGGGAAAGGGAAAGACTAAGGATCTATTCAATAAAATCAGAAATACCAAAGGAACATTTCATGCAAAAATGGGCTCGATAAAGGACAGAAATGGTATGGACCTAACGGAAGCAGAAGATATTAAGAAGAGGTGGCAAGAATACACAGAAGAACTGTACAAAAAAGAGCTTCACGACCAAGATAATCATGATGGTGTGATCACTGACCTAGAGCCAGACATCCTGGAATGTGAAGTCAAGTGGGCCTTAGAAAGCATCACTACGAACAAAGCTAGTGGAGGTGATGGAATTCCAGTGGAGCTATTCCAAATCCTGAAAGATGATGCTGTGAAAGTGCTGCACTCAATATGCCAGCAAATTTGGAAAACTCAGCAGTGGCCACAAGATTGGAAAAGGTCAGTTTTCATCCCAATCCCAAAGAAAGGCAATGCCAAAGAATGCTCAAACTACCGCACAATTGCACTCATCTCACACGCGAGTAAAGTAATGCTCCAAATTCTCCAAGCCAGGCTTCAGCAATATGTGAACCGTGAACTTCCTGATGTTCAAGCTGGATTTAGAAAAGGCAGAGGAACCAGAGATCAAATTGCCAACATCTGCTGGATCATCGAAAAAACAAGAGAGTTCCAGAAAAACATCTATTTCTGCTTTATTGACTATGCCAAAGCCTTTGACTGTGTAGATGACAATAAACTGTGGAAAATTCTGAGAGAGATGGGAATACCAGACCACTTGATCTGCCTCTTGAGAAATCTGTATGCAGGTCAGGAAGCAACAGTTAGAACTGGTCATGGAACAACAGACTGGTTCCAAATAGGAAAAGGAGTACATCAAGGCTGTATATTGTCACCAACCATGTTTATTTAACTTATATGCAGAGTACATCATGAGAAATGCTGGACTGGAGGAAACACAAGCTGGAATCAAGATTGCTGGGAGAAATATCAATAACCTCAGATATGCAGATGATACCACCCTTATGGCAGAAAGTGAATAGGAACTCAAAAGCCTCTTGATGAAAGTGAAAGTGGAGAGTGAAAAGGTTGGCTTAAAGCTCAACATTCAGAAAACGAAGATCATGGCATCTGGTCCCATCACTACATGGGAAATAGATGGAGAAACAGTGGAAACAGTGTCAGACTTTGTTTTTCTGGGCTCCAAAATCACTGCAGATGGTGACTGCAGCCATGAAATTAAAAGACGCTTACTCCTTGGAAGGAAAGTTATGACCAACCTAGATAGCATATTCAAAAGCAGAGACATCACTTTGCCAACAAAGGTTCGCCTAGTCAAGGCTATGGTCTTTCCTGTGGTCATGTATGGATGTGAAAGCTGGACTGTGAAGAAGGCTGAGCGCCGAAGAATTTGAACTGTGGTGTTGGAGAAGACTCTTGAGAGTCCCTTGGACTGCAAGGAGATCCAACCGGTCCATTCTGAAGGAGATCAGCCCTGGGATTTCTTTGGAAGGAATGATGCTAAAGCTGAAACTCCAGTATTTTGGCCACCTCATGCGAAGAGTTGACTCATTGGAGAAGACTCTGATGCTGGGAGGGATTGAGGGCAGGAGGAGAAGGGGACGACAGAGGATGAGATGGCTGGATGGCATCACTGACTCGATGGATGTGAGTCTGAGTGACCTCTGAGAGCTGGTGATGAATAGGGAGGCCTGGCGTGCTGCAGTTCATGGGGTCGCAAAGAGTCGGACGCGACTGAGTGACTGATCTGATCTGATATGAAGGAACATGAGTGACTGATCTGATCTGATCTGATATGAAGGAACATAAAGAGATTTCTTTTTCTACAATTTTTTTTAAATAGAATATTCTTTCAGTTTTTCTTTCAGCCATTCCTGGGCTGACCTGTCACGCAGAAGCTTTTTCTTGGGGCAGGAGGGAGGGAGAAAGGAAACCTCATTTCTTTGTGGACATCGAATGTCCTTGTGAGTTATTTTCCATTGTACTTGTTTCTCCTTGAGTGTTATGTAGGCCTTTTTGTCAGGTTTGTCCCCATTTTCTCATATATTTCTCAAGAATTGGAAGAAAATTAAAAAGTTGCAAACCCTTACATTAAACAACTTTTACCTGTATCTTAAAATCTGTTGTCTTGTATCTTTATCATGTATTTGGAAAAAAGAAGAGCATCCTTAATAGATGCTACAAAGCAGCTTTGGCTGAGGCTGCAGGAATCACCGAGGTTAGCATTAGATGTTGGAGGCAACAAGAGGGCTATAGGCAGCGGGCTGGGAAGAGAGGGTTGCTGCCCTGGAGCCTCTCAGTCCTTCCCCTCCCCTTCCTGCCTCCACTGGAGCCCACACAGCACTCTTTCAAACACAGTGCTGGGCACAGAGAGACATTTAATTAACCCTTGATAGACTGACAGATGGATATTAGCTTGCTTAATTAATAGTGGATGTTAAAGGCTTTGTGGATTTGTCCCCTTTGATTAACATCCTTGAGCCCATGTGGCAGAATCTGCACTGCTCATGCTGTGGTTGTGATGAGCGGTAGGAAGCTTTTGGCTGACTTCTCCACTGCTCCTCTGGCTGTTTCTCCTGCAATTTTCAAGGAAGCTTAGGAAGCTTGCATGTGTTCATTCTCAACCTCTCCCTACCTCTTTATCTCTCTCCCTCCCTTTCTGTCTGATGCTCATGGAAGTAGTGTGCCTGTATAGAGTCAGAATTGACTGTGCCACCCTGATTTTCTCTTGTGTTCAAGATGACCGTCATTTTTTGTTGAGAGCAGCATATCGAGGTAGATGAGGTAAATAAAATTAATAGTAGCTAATATCTGATCTGATCTGAGTATTGGTATAGTGCCGCTTATAGTTTATTGAACACTTTGACTGGTAGTGCGTTGTCTCTTGGCCCACACAGTAACCCTCTGTTGTGGGTTTTCTAATCATATCCATTCTACAGGTGATGAAATGGAATTTCACAGAGGTTCAACAGTCATTAAAGTTCCAGAACTTCCCGGTCTCCAAAGTCAGAGCACATGGTGCGTCATTGAGATGGTGCTGACTTGGCTACACATTTCCAGTTTGAGATCGTGGCTTGAATTAGCTTACATGGCTTCATTATTTACCTAGGCTTCCTTCTTGGTGACATAGAACAATTATTAAGCCCTTTAATTAATCTGTTTTGCTTTAGGTCACCTTGTTAAGAAAATCTTTCATCTCTTTTAGCTATTTTTAACCCAGTTACCCACTGTAATTGAGATCCAAAAATCCTTATGGGTAGGAGAACTGTAGGAATGTAGGAATGTAGGAATGCCCCATGTCCCTTGCTTCTCTCTGTTGAAAACACCCCATCTGAGGTCATTTTTAAAAATTACAGTACCTTATAAATGAATGAATACTTTCCCTCATTTCTCCTAAATTATAATTCATTCCAACATTGTTTATATATTTTAGGTTCTTTGCATTTTCACATAAAATTTAAACACACACATAGCCTGTTATGAATGATTGAGAGTTTGTTGAATCTATAGTCCCCTCCCCAACCTCCCACTTTTACAGTTAGACCCAAGAAGCCTGAAGAGCATCTGAAATATAAAAGCCCAAGGCAGAGCTTCTGGCGCCAGGCATCCAGGGACTCACATACTCTCTAGCAGCTAATGAGATTGGAAATGAGTTAGCAAGAGCTCACATCAGATTCCATCTCAGCGGTAAATGCTCCACCTCCAGCTCCACCAGTCCAACTGATGGGAACTTTCCTCTCTGCTCTTTATAAAGTACGTTACTGAAACTATTCAGAATGGAAACCAGGTGTTGCCTGCCTGTTGAGAGTTTCCTACATTAACACAGTGAAGCCTCTGAAGATGTTTCTCCCATCCCAGTCCCCTTCACTTAGCTCCTGAACAAGACTACCACTTCTGAGGTGAGCTAATGACTCAAATGGAAAATAATTCATGTTGGTTTTTTTTTCCCCTCCGTTTCTTCCACAGCCTGTTTTACTTCTACAGACGTTAAACTGAATAAGGCCTTAAATCTGCTGGGAAACTGCTTACCACCATTTCCCACTGTATTATATGTTTGTACTTAAAAACCCATGAGGAATCAAGTACACGTGAACAAACAGACATATCGAAAATTAAATACTTGTGACATTTTTATGAGCCTGCATGTGCATTTGTGTTATAAGAGCAGTTATTTCTTCATGAAGCTCCAGGGATTTAGGTTTTTCTGGGTTAAATATTTTTGCCTAGCTCTTGTAATTTTACAAAGAAACTTTTCATTATTACAAGGCACATTTAGATGAATGATTTTGCTTTGTAAGTTTGGTGAAAGAATAATAGTTTGAATTAATTTATTACTCTGATACCTGTAGGACTTTTTATAAAATGGATACCTTGAAAAAATATAATAACATCTCACATGTTATTAATTCATAGAAATTAGGGAGTAATAATAAAGTTGAGAAGGTAAAAGGCTTATTGGATATACATGGAAATGTGCATTTTGGCCTGTTCATGGAATAAGTTGCTAAGCTTTTTCCTTCAGCTCTCCAGTCTTACTGATTGAATGATGGATGTACCTCTGAGAGGTACCTGTGTGTACCTCTACATATACTATTTTATTTGGATTTGCACCCTTTATTAATATCATATACAGATGGAGGACAAACTCAGGGATTTTCCCAAGATGACATCCCTGCCCGTGAGTCATCTCATCACATGGATGGTGGGTGACCCTCCTTCAAGGTATGAATATACATCCGCCTTCCCAGATCCGATAAGAGAAGACTCTTCTTGCCAAGGAGAAATCTTCCTTCCTCTACCACACAAGACTCCTTGCCAAGCGATCACTGCAAAGGTCATATTTGAACTAACTCCTCTCTGTTCTCTGTCAGAAACTCACTGGGGAGAAATGATATTGCCTATTGGAGAATACAATATATATTCCATGTCAGTACTTAAGTTAGATTCCTGTTCCAGTTTAGGTCACCCCAAAATTACTCATTTTAGGGTCCATAACTTCAGTCTTCACAGAGATGTCTTCATGGAGTTTCATTTTACTGCTGTATCCATTTATTGACAGTTTATACAAGCAGCATATATGAATAACATTGTTGTTTTATAAGGCTGTTGTTAAAAGGTTGAGTGCTGTGCCTTTAAATAGATAAAATCCTTTGAACAGTTTAGTATCAAGAGAAATTTGTCTGTGAGAGCATGAGGGGAAAAATGGAAAATTTCTTTCTAAATTCCAGCTCCAATTTAACCATGCCATCAGTTTTGAGCATAGGCAGAGGTGGATTAGCAGTTTCTGTGACTCTGTCCACAATGGAAATCACATTACCCTTGGGAGAGAGATCTCAAAACATTACTTATGCCCATTGCATCTTTGAAATTAGGATATTAATAGTTGTTATTAGACCTGCCACTATGTATTAGTATTTAATACATTGTTAAAGAAGTATATATATTATACCACAAATTTGTTTTTTCAGTATTATTTCAGTGTAATTTGGCAGGGGCTTGCTAATCTTGTCTTTTATTTTATGCATTTAAAAATATTATTCTGAGTAGGGATCCATAGGTTCAGAAATTACCTGAGGGGGTCCATGGCAGCAGACACTCCATTTTCAGTGGCCTTCTGGGCACATGTGTATATGGGGCTTCCTGGCCCCCTTAGGCTTGGTTCAGATGATCAGAAGGCTGTGGTGATAATTATTAAAGAAATACAATTGACTCTTGAACAACATGAGTTTGAACTGTGCAGGTCCTCTTACATGTGGATTTTTTTTCAATAAGTATAATACCTGTATTTTCATTTTATAGATCTTTAAATTAATTAAATGGGGAGAAAAGTTTGTGTTTGATTAGAGATCACTGTATATGGCATCAAGAGTCCTCATTCTGTCCAAACTGTTTCAGCTTCCTGCTTTTGGTTGAGTCATGTGTTAATTCCTTCATTTTTGAGGCAGAGAGAACAACGTGCAAATTTTTGACTGTGCAGGGGATGGGGATGCCCCTAACCCCTGTGTTGTTCAAGGGACAACTGTATATAACGGAAACTACAAAGAGGTATGTAAAGAACCAAACAGATAAAATCCTATTATCTAGGGTTATATATCGGAGAAGGCAATGGCACCCCGCTCCAGTACTCTTGCCTGGAAAATCCCACGGACGGAGGAGCCTGGTAGGCTGCAGTCCATGGGGCTTGAAGAGTTGGGCACGACTGAGCGACCCCACAGACGGCAGCCCACCAGGCCTCCCTGTCCCTGGGATTCTCCAGGCAAGAACGCTGGAGTGGGTTGCCATTTCCTTCTCCAATGCAGGAAAGTGAAAAGAGAAAGTGAAGTCGCTCAGTTGTGCCCAACTCTTCAAGCCCCATGGACTGCAGCCTACCAGGCTCCTCCGTCCGTGGGATTTTCCAGGCAAGAGTCCTGGAGCGGGGTGCCATTGCCTTCTCCTAGCATAGCATAGCATAGGGTTATATATAGCCAACAGTTTAGTATATTATTTTCTTAGTAGATTTGATTCTATGTTGGTCCACTTATACATGGATTTTTTTCCCATAAATACATATTGAATTCTACGCAATCCATAATTGGTCAAATCTGTAGATATGAGTGCTGACTGTAAAGTTATAATGTGAGTTTTCACCTGTGTGTGAGGGGGTCAGCATCTCTAACCTTGATGTTGTTCAAGTGTGACTGTATTCTTTTTTCTTAGTTGTGTGTGTGACAAACCATCACAAAACGTACTGGCTTTAAACAACAACTCTTTAGTTACAGATTCTGCTTTTTTTTGTTGTTCCATCATGTCTAACTCTTGGCAACCCCATGAACTGCAGCATACCAGGCTTCCCTGTCCTTCACTATCTCCTGGAGTTCGCTCAAACTCATGTCCATTGAGTCTATGATGCCATCCAACCATCTCATCCTCTTATGTCCCTGCTTCCTCATGCCCTGCATCTTTCCCAGCATCAGCTGTCATCAGTGAAGGCTGGACTCAGCTGGGGAGTTCTTCTGTTTCAGACTGGTTGCCTCATCCATCTGTGGTCAGCTGAAGAACTGCTCATCTTCTTTTGGCTGGGTTCTTTCATATGTGTAGGGCCTCATCTCTGGTCAGGGTGGTCTCTCATCAGCCAGCAGGAGGATAACTCAAGTTTCTTCATAGGACAGAATCTGTGGCCCCTGGGGAGAGGGCAGGCACGTGAAGAGGCTTTGAATATGCATACCATTATCTCTGTTGTATTCTTTTGGCCAAAGCAGGTTAAGGCAGAAGACTAGCTCAGATCTGAGGGTTGGGGAAGTAGACTCCAGCCTTTGGTGGGAGGAGCTGCAAAGTCACGTTTCAGAGGATGTGTGCGAACAGGAAGGAGTGAAGGTTTGTGAGCATTTTTGCAATTTGTTGCAGTGTATATATGTGAGTGCATATGCAGTTATATGTTCTGCGTTTTTCATCTCCAGGTAGGCTCCAAATCAAAGTTGCTTATTTGACTCTGTGATTATACTGGGGAGATTAAACAAAGTGTCTCAAATGGTATGTAGAACAGAAGAAGTGAAGAAGTGAAGTGAAGTCGCTCAGTCGTGTCCGACTCTTTGAGATCCCATGGACTGTAACCTACCAGGTTCCTCCTTCCATGGGATTCTCCAGGCAAGAGTACTAGAGTGGGTTGCCATTTCCTTCTCCAGGGGATCTTCCCAACCCAGGGATCGAACCCGGGTCTCCTGCATTCCAGGCAGACGCTTTAACCTCTGAGCCAACAGGGAAGCCCGTAGAACAGAAGAGGCAGTCAATAAATAAGTTAGAAAAGAACAGAAGGAAATGTAACTTCTTTAGGCAACTGCTCGAATTCCTTTCCTGTCACTTCCTGGTTGGTTTTATTTCTCCTCTGATGGCTTTACACGTGTGTTCCCCTGGTTGATGATGCCGACACATGCACTCGTGATGGGAAAGCACCTGGTTTTGGACCCCACTTCAGCCTCTCACCAGCTTTGAGATCTTGGAAAAGTCACTCGACCTGTACCTCAATGACTTCATCTATTTAATGAGAATTAACAACTACAGAGTTATTGCGAGAGTTTAATTAACTCATGAGTATGGACATGTGTTGGTAACATATCTGTGTTTTTTGTCCTAGTAACTCTTTGATGCTTTTGTAGAATGTCTATAACAATTTCTTAGTTAACATTTTCTTTTCACATCCCTAGAATTTTTAACTGTTTCTATCTTTTTAAAAAGAGAAGTTGAGGGTTTTTTTTCCCCCAATTAAAGCACTGTTCATTTCTGCATAGTGTATGTTAAAAAAAATTTGACTTTAACAATCTTAGGCTGTGCAGGAGTCTTCAAACACCATAATCTGATGGAACCCCTTGCATAATGTCTGTCTCCTCCGATGAGAAATGACATTCTTAACATCAATAGATTCTTAGGCTTTTCTGACAGGAAGTAATTTTGAGTATGTATAATCAGTTATAGGATATGCTTGTCAATAAATTTTTCCTGCAAAAATAAATCAGAAGTCATATCAAAATAGCATTATGAAAAAAAATCTGTTTTCTTTAATACTTCCCATGAAATGGTCAGTCATGCTTGAGGCTTATAAAATTTTTTATTTAGATGAAGGCAGTTTATTTAATTTGTGTGCTGGCCAGCTTTCCAGCTAGCCAATTTGCATAAATTTCATGTCCTAGCAGGAAAAAAAAAATAGTTGTCTAGAATCAACCTTTTCTATGTCAAGTCTCTCTCATTTTTCTTTACCCTTGATTGCCTTCTTCCACTTCCCAGACCCTGTGAATTTCACCATAAACCTTTATTTCCACCCCTACCCACACACATGCCTAGCTACCCTAAGGAAGAGGAACTTCTTCCTAAAACTCCCCTTTGTTTTTTTTTGCTCTTTTCTGGACAGTGAGTAATTAGAATCAACCTTCTCCCATTTAAAAAATATGTCTGTACCTGTCCTCGTAGATCATTTATTTAGTTGTTGTTTTTTTTTCCTGTTTATTTATTTTTCCATTCATTCATTCATTGTTTATCTGGCAGCAACAGTGTTGCATGCCATGGATAAAAAGACAAATTGGTCCTGGCACTGACCCATGGATTTTGCCCTGTTACAGGAGGGATAGTCAGTGAAAGTGACATTTGACCAGAGCCTTAAGAGAGTTGTAAACAAAGGCTTTGAGAGTCTTGAGGGTGGAGGGAGAAGACCACATTATTTATGCCTTCCTTCCTAAGGACCATAGTCATATGCCCCCTTTTGACAGGAATTAGAGTCATGAGAGGATGAGGTGAAGAGCAGAGCAGTGATGATTTAGAGCTGGATTGAGCCTTGTCATGAGAAACCAGGGTACTGCACTGTCGTGCATGCCAGTGACTGGGGTGCTGTAGAGAAGAGTGGTTTATTTACCTGGGGCTAGGGTCTCATAGATCAGATCAGATCAGATCAGTCGCTCAGTCGTGTCCGACTCTGCGACCCCATGAATCGCAGCACGCCAGGCCTCCCTGTCTATCACCAACTCCCGGAGGTCACTCAGACTCACATCCATCGAGTCAGTGATGCCATCCAGCCATCTCATCCTCTGTCGTCCCCTTCTCCTCCTGTCGTCCCCTTCTCCTCCTGCCCCCAATCCCTCCCAGCATCAGAGTCTTCTCCAGTGAGTCAACTCTTCGCATGAGGTGGCCAAAGTACTGGAGTTTCAGCTTTAGCATCATTCCTTCCAAAGAAATCCCAGGGCTGATCTCCTTCAGAATGGACTGGTTGGATCTCCTTGCAGTCCAAGGGACTCTACTCTCAAGAGTCTTCTCCAACACCACAGTTCAAAAGCATCAATTCTTCGGCGCTCAGCCTTCTTCACAGTCCAGCTCTCACATATATAGTCTCTTCTTATAATGAAGCCACTTAAGAGTTGCTGAGAACTAATTGCTTGTGAGTCTAGACATTTTATGTACTTCATATTATTTTATAGCAGACCTTTAATGTACACATTACTGTTCCTTCTGCATATGAGCAAACTGAGGCTGATATTGTAACATCCCTATGATCACATAGTATGAATCTGAGCTTATAATTCAAATCCAAAACATTCTTTCCTTAGAGGGTGAGTTCCAATTTTAATGAAATATGCATGCACGAAGAAACTAATATAGTAAAATACACTACATGCCATTCTGACTATGAGTGTTTTTAAGGCCGTTTGACAAAGAGGGACGGCGTTTGAAAAAATACACTGCCGACATAAAGCCCCCTTTGGCCTTAATCCAGGTCACTCAGAAGCCACAGCTTCACCTCCTAGAAGCAGTTATAACCAGTACAATTTTAGGAAGCATTCATAGGCTTAATTTCGGAGTTCCAGAATTCTACAAACTCCCTTCACTCAAATTTATTATTACATCTAAGTTGTTCTCTTGCTTTGAAAGGTTAGATATATTTAAAATGGTTGGACAGAGGAATGAAGTAGGAAACTAGGGAGTTATTTTGGCATATGTAAGGTACTGTGGCCCAGCTGTTAAAGATTTCTGCTTCAAACACAGTGTGTTTAAATCACTACAGGCTTTCCTCTTGTGCTTTGGCAAAACATTTACACACCTAACTACACCTAAAGTCAGAGAAAAATTTTCCAGCCAACCTAGTAATCAGTAGGTAATGATTTCAAGGAAGAAAAATATCCTTTTATTTGGTTAGACATGTGAGAAACTAGATGGCAGAGCTCACTCTGCAAAGAGGGGACCTTTAGGAACATGTCTGGGAGAGTTAGCCTTCAGTCCAAACCATGAGCATCTTTGTCTGTAGTTCTGTACTCCAGGCCCTCATCTCCCACCTGGAGATGCCCCTTCTCCCCTTGGAGTCACACGGACCTGGATCATTTTTCTTCAGTACTTAAACCTCTCAGTGGCTTCCTTAGGCCCACAGGGTAATATCCAGACTCCTTAGAATGATGTGAGAGCTGCCCTACTTCCCCCTTGCCCCCATAGCCTGACCTTTTGGGCCGCAGGCCATTTCCAAACTCTTCTTTCTCCTGCTTCCCCTCCCAACAAGGCAGGATCTCTTGCAGTTCCAGAACAGAGTGGGCCGTTTCCTGCTTCTAGGCTTTTCCTAACGCCCTTACTGGTTCCCTAATTCTGCCTGTGAGTATAAAGACATGCTAGAATATCATCAGTCTTGCGTCATGCCACCTGTAAGATGACTTCACAGCACATACCTGTGTAGGCCTATTCCAGGGAGTGGGAATCAAGTCTTAGTGGTTTTGGTTGGAGTCGAGCACCAGGGGAGGTGCTTGGTGCCCACTGAATGGCAGCACGACTGTTGAAGGAACCAGTGAGTCAGTGACTCTCTGGGCATTTCTTCTTTGGTTTCCAGAAGGAAAAGTTTAAGCATAGCACTTTATCTGTTTCCTACAAGGTGTTTTAGCTTTTTTTGAAATTCAAGGAAAAAAGAAGTAAAGCCTCTAATTAAACCAAGATTCTGAATTGACACTTTATTTCCCAATGGTGTTATAAATATCCCTGTCAGAAGACACTGGGTTAATGAATCCTGGCTTTCTGTAGGTTATGGATGACATGTCAGACTACTGTTGGTATCTTGGGGATTATGAGACTGTGTCTTCTAGAGCCCATTTGGCAACGGTGCTGGGCCTTCCCAAGTGCTTGATTCAGGAGCCCCCTAGTGAGTCAGAGCTTGTGGCATCAAGAGTCAGGTTGATGAATGAGACTTGGAGATAAGGAGTGAAAGGGACTGAGTAGATCTCCTTATAAGATGGTGACTCCCCTCTGCACCTGGCAGGAATGAGGTTTGTGTGAGTTTCTAACAGGGGAGCAACAGCAATTTATTTTACTCTGAAAAATAAATTGCAAACAAATAGAAAGCCCCAAATACAGCAAGCTAAAATGTCTGGAGTACTTACCATGAGCCTAGCATTCTGCCAAGCACTTTGCCGAAGCATTTATCCTAAAGTCTTCCTCTTCATAGCATGGTATATACTCTGAGACCTAGTCTCTGGTTTTTCTTGGTTATATGTATGTACATGTATACCTGTATGTATGAACGTGTGTGTGTGTATGTATATGTGTACATGTATGTGTATATGTTTATACACATCTATATATTTCTCTCAAGAGTCTTCTCCAATACCACAGTTCAAAAGCATCAATTCTTCGGCGCTCAGCCTTCTTCACAGTCCAGCTCTCACATCCATACATGACCACAGGAAAAACCATAGCCTTCACTAGGCGAACCTTTGTTGGCAAAGTAATGTCTTTGCTTTTGAATATGCTACCTAGGTTGGTCATAAATTTTCTTCCAAGGAGTAAGAGTCTTTTAATTTCATGGCTGCAGTCACCATCTGCAGTGATTTTGGAGCCCAGAAAAATAAAGTCTGACACTGTTTCCACTGTTTCCCCATCTATTTCCCATGTAATGGTGGGACCGGATGCCATAATCTTCGTTTTCTGAATGTTGAGCTTTAAGCCAACTGATGCTTTTGAACTGTGGTGTAGGAGAAGACTCTTGAGAGTAGAGTCCCTTGGACTGCAAGGAGATCCAACCAGTCCATTCTAAAAGAGATCAGCCCTGGGATTTCTTTGGAAGGAATGATGCTAAAGCTGAAACTCCAGTACTTTGGCCACCTCATGCGAAGAGTTGGCTCATTGGAGAAGACTCTGATGCTGGGAGGGATTGGGGGCAGGAGGAGAAGGGGACAACAGGAGGAAAAGGGGACGACAGAGGATGAGATGGCTGGATGGCATCACTGACTCGATGGATGTGAGTCTGAGTGACCTCCGGGAGTTGGTGATAGACAGGGAGGCCTGGCGTGCTATGATTCATGGGGTCGCAGAGTCGGACACGACTGAGCAACTGATCTGATACATTTCTTTGCTCTGACTTTGGAAAGGGTCAAGAAGCAAAGATGCCTTTGTAGTAATAAGCACACCTAAGCACCTGGATCTTATCCTCTTATATCACTACCCACAAAAATGAACCGCGTTCCTCTGGGAAGTGCTAATTCCAGGGCTGAGCCAAAATGATCTTGAGACTCTTATGAGGCCAGAAAGGAAGGAACTGCTAAAAAATAAAAAGGATGTCTTAAGGGGCATAGGAAACAGATTGAAGAGGCTTCTACTGGCCAAATCTGGGATAATCTGATCACCGAAATAATTGATTATAGCATGAATTATAAACAGTTGTGAAGGAGGAGTTAATCCCATACTGATGATGGATGGATGTAGGGAGAGTAGGAGGTTTTTCCTTAATAACTGCCAGGTGCCAACCAGTAAATGTGGAGGGAGTACTGGAGCAGGAGAAGTCAGCATATCATCCCCATCATAGTAAAACTGGAGCAAGCAAGATTCATCAATGGATGCTAAATCTAAACAGAAGTGTGGAGGAGCAGGATATTTGTGTGCTGTTTAAGGCTCTCCCACAGATTGCTTATTAGGTAGAAGGGAAAAGTAGTGATTACAAAGTGGAAAAATTGGACTGCTCTTTGACCAGGATCAAAGTTAATATCACCATTGAAAGGCAGATAAACATCTGCCTCCAGATGTGGTTTCTTGAGACGATGACAGCGTTGTCTGTGTGGTATTCTGGCCAGGAATGTATATCAGACTCTAATCATGAGGAAACATCACCCAGATGCTCTGTTGAAAAAACAGGGGCAGGGAGAGCGGGATCCTTCAAAAGTATCATGATTATAAAAGACAAAGAAAGGCTGTGGAAATGTTCCAGGTTACAAGGGGTCAAAAGGACTTGGCAGCTAAATGTAGTACCTGACTCGAGACTGGATCCTGTACATAAAGAATGGGGGCACATAAAGATCATTATTCGCTCAGCTGACAAAATTGGAATATGCGTCATCAATTAAAGGGTGGCATCCGTGTTAAATTTATTAAAGTTAGAAACTGTGCTGTGGTTATGTAAAGGAAAATCCTGTATAAAATACACACTGATGTATTTAGGTGTAAAAGCCCATGATTTATGGTTTGGGCATAAATGCATACACACATACAATTTATATATATATACATAAACACATATATGTATTTATATATATATATATATATATATATATATATATATATATATATACCCTTAATGTACATATATAGAAGGAAATGGCAACCCACTCCAGTATTCTTGCCTGGAAAACCCCTGTTGGGCTGCAGTCCATGGGGTCACAAAGAGTCGGACATGACTTACAAACTAAAAAACAACATACACACTTTAATATGCATGTATAAAAATATATGTATATATACACACATGTAAGATAGAGAATGTGCAAAAACAAGAGAAATGGTAAAATGTTAAAAATAACAATAAATAACCATAGATGAATCTTGAGTAAAGGGTCAAAGAATATGTTTATGTTTTCATATTCTTACAACTTGTAAGTTTGAAATTATCCCCCAATAAAAGGTCTAAAAGTTAAAAGTATATATCATGATCATACTAATGATTATCTTCTAAATAAATATTTCTTCTACTTTCTGTCCTCTCTCCTGTTTCTTTTCTCTCCTCTTTCTCTTCTCCATCCTTAGAAATCCAAGGCTGGTGAGAAGGGCATCTCTGTGGGGCAGACGGTCATCACGAAGCATCGAAACACCCGCTACTACAGCTGCAGGGTTATTGCCGTGACGGCGCAGACCTTCTATGAGGTCGTGTTTGATGACGGCTCCTTCAGCAGGGACACCTTCCCTGAGGATATTGTGGTGAGTAACGCTCTGGGTGCCTGCTCCCCAGCTTGTTTTCTGCATAACTAAACTAGCTGAACGTCTCAGAAATCTTTATATTGGTTCTTGGTGTAGCTCATTTCATTTAATATTCAGTTCAGGTGTTCTCTTTCCCCACCACAATCCTTAGAAGTGTTGTTTTCTAGGAGGTTCCTTAGCCATCATTATTCTAAATAGTAGGTGAATTTAGACTCATCTTCCCAGATTCTTTTAACTGAATGAGAAACGTATGTGGCCAGAAAAAAAATGTGAATTCACCTGTTCTTATCTATTATGGAGTTTGTATATTTGAATTCCTTTATTACTTTTCTTCTTTATGCTTGGCTGGAGAATATGGCTTTTATTAATCTGACCTGACAGTGACATCTGTAATCTGACAGAAACATCTGTGTATGTTTCATGGGAATAACAAAAATCACACAAGCAAAAGGCTCTTTTATTGAGTTTCTTAACTGTGGTCTGAAAGGGGACCCATGCATGCCTGTCTCCTTCCTCTGTCCCCTCAGTGAACACCTTGGGTCTTGTTCAGAGGAACTCTGAATGTGTCTTAAGGACTTGATTTTGAGCAGGATGTTTCACAAGAAAAGCAGTTTCAGCAGAAGGTTTTTTGAAACTGAGATCAGGGTTAGTCTTCCAGCCATCTTGTTATCCCTTGTTTATTTACACCAAGTATCCATTTGAGGAGCCAGGCCTCAATGATGTAGTTGTAACTTCTGCTTTGTCCTCAGTCTGCGATCCTTTGCCCTTGATTGTATTTGGAAAGATGTTACTCTTTAAGAGTAATAAGTATGTATTTTGCATAACTGATAATTAAAAGTAACCTTTTGAGATTGCTCATAAACATTTCCAGAATTTTGGTCTCCTGGGGCAGAAGAAACGTTGATTCAGTCAGCTCTTTGTTAAGCTTACTTCCCTATGCCTTTAAGAGGGACAAGTATGTAAACAAAACTTACCTTATTTGAAAGATTTCAAAGCAAATGATTTAAAGAAATTAAAAATCTCAGGACTTGATCCTACACCCTAAGAGTGAATTGTGGGGTTTTTTCGCAGAATTTTCCCTGGAGCTTTGCTGCACTGATCTTGCTCTTCATAAGCAGCAGACGCTAGGTCACACGCTTGCCTTGCTAGCCTAGGCCCTCCCTTCAAGTGTGCAGTCCCCAGACACAGTATCTGCTGTGTACTAAGCATTGCACTGGGTGCTGGCAAAGATAGTGAAAAAGAAGGTGTGATTCCTTTTCAGTCTGGAGGGATGTGGGCTGGTAAATGGGTGCTTTCTGGACAGCACAATAAATGTTATAGATGAGTCCGAAGCAACTTCCCACCTGCAGGGATCAGGACCCCACAGGGCCAGTAGGGCTGGCACTGATGGAGATGCATCACATGTCAGGTCTGCTTCAGGAGCTTGACACACGGGAATCATTTCATCCTCACAGTCTTGCGTGCTAGTTACTACTGTTTTCCACATTTGGCTGCTGAAAAAACTGAGTCACAAAGCAGTAAATAACTTTCTTACAGTGATATGCAGCTAGTAAGTGTCAGAAAGAGTGTTCAGTCCAGGAGTTTGGCTCCAGAGCCTCTGTTCTTAACCCCTGGGAAGAAAAAGGACTTTCAAAGTGGGCGAGGGCAAGAGAGGTACTGAAACACACAGGCAACTCAAGCCCCTCGGTGCTTGTCAGACCTGCTCAGTTACACGCTTATCTCAGAATCTGCCTCCTTTTGTGCAGGCTAACAATACTGAGCTGGCCAAAGACAGAAAACTTTGCTGGGGAGCCTGCAGGGGACAGAACAAAAGAGCTGTGAGCACTCACCCCCAAACCTGAGCATACAGTGAGGTGTTTATCCATGATAGTATTTAGTGAATCCTAAATCTCCTTTCACGTCATGAGCCTCCACACACCAGTCAGTCGTGAGCTTTCTTGGAAAGTCTTCAGCTTGTGCATTGGAAAAGAGTGGCTGTGATCCTGGGAGTGTTCTGAATCCACAAGTCTTTCCTTTGATACCTTTAGCCCCTACTCTCTGTGAACCCAATCAAGTTTGGTTTGAAGTATTTGTGGGTGTTGTGAGAACAAAAATTTGTGAGGTAGTTCAGAAACACCTTGGAATTTAAATCAACAAGAATAAAAAAGCAGAAATTCTTTACAGCTCGATTAGCTATTACTTAGCATACATGATAAGGGCTTGAGGTTTAGCAGTTGGGGTGTGTGTGTACATGCGCATGTCCCCAGCTCTAGCCTTGGAGGGAGCGGCAGTGCTCACAGTGGTATGAGTCAGCGTAGATTGGAGCAGGGGCTGCTGTATGAATTTGCATGAATGATAATTTTTTCAGGGAAAAAGCAACTCATCTTTGAGCAGGTCTTCTCTCTTTGATCTGGCCTTTCCTCCCTTGATAACTCCCCACCACCCTTTCCCATCTGGTACATTTTTGGTTACCTGTTCCAGGCCTCTTAGACCAACCAAGTAGGAACATTTTAGTGATGCTATAGTTTCAAGTTACACACATTTTCTCATAACGTCACTGCTTGTTGGCTGCTGTGGCCTCTTCCACTTTGTTCTCTGAGTGCTGAAAGAGACATCCCCAGATGTCTTTATTTGGTTGCTCCATAGGGAAGGTTTTATTTTTCCTTATAATATGGTGTTAGAGTTCTCTGGAGAAATAGACCCTTAAATAAGAGACTTGTGTGTGTTTAATATATTACAAGTAAGTATATGTAATATGTATGATTTCTGATAAGGGTATTGGCTCATTTGATTATGGAAGCCAAGAAGTCCCAGGATCTGTAGTCAGCAGACTGGAGACAGGAGGGGCTCAAGACCCAGGAAGAGCATCAAGTCCAAAGTCAGGGAAAAGCTAAGTCCCAGCTCAGAACCAGTCAGGCAGGAGGAACTCCCCCTTATTTGGAAAAGGGTCAGCCTTTTTGTTCTCTGACTGGATGGGTCCTAGGGAGGATCGTCTGCTTTTTCTGTCAATTCAGTCACTAAAGTCATCCAATAACATCCTCAGAGACTCACCTAAAATAATGTTTGACCAAATACCAAACATGTGGGCACCCATGGCCCTGCCAAGTTGATGCATAAAATTAAACATCACAAATATGTTGTCCTGGGGTGTTTCAGGAGACTGCTCACCTTGTGTTGCCGGAAGCTCTGAGTCCAAGGCAGCGTGTAACTTCCCTTTCTGTGAGGCAGCCACACTGTTTGGCTGGTTTGCAGCACTCTGCAGATCAGCTCCACTAGCTATGTGCTCTGTCCTGGTCATCATCCAGATTCCCAAAAGACAATGTCATGGATTTTCTGAAGCAAGCTTTTTAAATTTAAAGGATTTCTGGGGATTGTTTGAGGTCTGTGTTTCCCACTTACATTAATGAAAGCTGCCTGATTAAATGCCCTCATAGTATGTCAACTAGACTTCAGTTTGGTATTGGGAATTTGATGTTATATTTCAAAACATAATGTGTATAATGAAGTATGTTGTAAATATATTCACATATTAATTATTATTTATTCCCATATATGATATTATGTAAATATGTTTATATCACCATTTTTCAGCCCATGTGGATTAATTCTTATGATTATCCCACTTCCACTTTTGCTATCCATTGACATCAGAGCTGTCTTCTGGGAGGTGGGAACCCCGCTTGGTACCCTAATGTGGAGATAATCAGGAGATAAGACAAATGTGACCAGCTTTGTTTCTGTCTCAGCATCTTGCAGATCATGGCAGAGTAGTTTATTTGGGTGGAAACATAGTCCATATTCCTCAGAGAAACCTCATTTTTGTTAGATGATATACCTGTGCCACCTGAAACTGGAGGTAGAAAATGATTTTCTCTTCTGTTTGTCTGAAAGCTCTCTAATCTGCCCAATGTGCTTATCGAGCATGAGTGCCGCTGGGAAGGCCCTTTCATCAAATGCAACTCAATGTCAGTGTGACTGGCTAGTGAAGAACTAGACTCTCTAACCTGTGGGTACTTGCCAGCTAGAACTGCCATAAAGGTAAAACACAATTTTAGTTTCTTAACTATAAAAATAAAATCTAGAACAACAAGTTTAATTATCCCAAAGTGTTTATTTACATATAAATACAGGGAGGCCTGGCATGCTTCAATTCATGGGGTTGCAAAGAGTCGGACACGTCTGAGCGACTGAACTGAACTGAACTGATAGTTCTTTATGAAGCCTGATGCTTTAGTAAAGAAATACATTCCGTTATTTTTTGAATCACTTTATCATTCCTCCAGAAGAGAAACATTTAATGCAGGCTGGTCTATTCATGTTTGAAAATAAATTTACTATGCATTAAAATACCTTTGTTAGGGTTATGTGACTAGAAGGGAGTGTTTGAAACTGTAGGGAGAAACATTCTTTGAACTACCTGAAAATTTCTTTCCAGATCTAAGTGCTTTATTTCTGTGATAGCCAGAAAAATGTCCCAAATATTTTGTCTCAACAGTACACCTGCAGAATGTGTGTATCAGTCCCGTTAAACTCAGCATGCAATCTGTAGCTGTCAGGGGAAGTAATAAAAGATGTATTGCTACATGCCTCCATCTGTCAGTCTATGAAATTGCAACACACTTCCTGATGAATTTTTTTTGTCTCCTACTATTTTGATGGGAATGAAAGTTGCCCACGGAAGAGAATTCAATGAGCAAGGTGATTCCAGGGCTCCCTGTTCACCTTTGCTAAAACTTGGGATCCTCTGGCATGCCCATGATGACACTAGAATGATGGCTGCTTCCTTTCGTCTACACTTGGAACTCATTCCAGGGGAGGAGGATGGTGCAGTGTGATCTGGATGGTTTTAGGACCAACACTTAACATTCACCACTTGGCTTGAGAAGAGAAACAGGACCATTTAGAAATTTGACAGCAAGAGTCCATCACTGAAATTTCCATGAGGACTTGCTACGTTTTTCAGCATCCGTTGAAATGTGAAAAAAGCACAAGAACTATACTCTTCAAGATACGAGGGATGGATTGTCATGGCCTTTAGTTTCTGTGGGCTGTACAGTGGAAACCAAAATTTTTAAAGCTAATTTTTTTCTCAGTTATAGACAAGTTGCTCAAACTTTTAAGCCTCAGTTTTTTGTTTCCCCACTAAAAATGGGATAATTTATACCTTCTGAGATTATTGAAAGGACTAAATGAGCTAAATGTCATTTTCCTCCCCCATCTAGTTTATGCTGCCCTTTTCTGGTCTTGATGAAATTTGGGTAAAAGATGTATGCTTAGAACTTTGTTCCAACTTATTAGGTTAAATGAGTGTCTGTATAGGTGAGAGTTCAGCTTATTTTTTTCCACTTGTAAAGCAGTCCTGGTGTCTTTAGACTTTATAATAAAGAACCTAATTCTTTGCATTTATGCATGTATTTTTGAGCATGTTTAAAGTGCTATTAATATTTATTGGCTTTTCATGACAAACCTTGCTCTAGAGTAAGTTTGTGCTCAGTTCATAGATGTGATACTTGCCAGGTTACAAAACCTAGGGTTGACAAGAGTCAGGTCCAGAATGCAGGCTGGTCCCCTGCATTCCACTGTTTGTTGCCTCCATGCTCTCTGTGACTTAGCATTGCTGTCGTAGAAGACCCTGTACCTAACTGCTCAGGGTTCAGCACCCCCACAAGTCCCCAGTTGGCAAGTGTAGGTGTAGGGGTAACTCTGGATGCTCAGGAGGCAAAGAAATATGTTGGGGTGGGGGAGTGAGAAGCTAAGGAAAAAATTTTCCTGAAAACTCTGCGCTATAGGGTCCTGGTAAGTGTTTTTTAATTCCTATTGGCACATAGATTTTAAAGTAACCTGGATTTTTAAGTTAGGTGAAAGGCCTACCCCACCCCAGACCATCTGTGTTATGTATGCTCCAGACTAATTGTCACCCACCAGTCCTAGTTCTTCTAGAATGAATGGAAATTTGCCAGAAAAGGCTCCAGGGACTTGTATTGGTTTAGGATTCTATAGGTGTGGCCCATGGGGCATTTAACTGCTCGAGAGGGACACCCTTGCTTCTCTTTCCTGGCTGTAGAGTTGAAAGTCTGCCAAGTTCCTATTGATTTTTACATCCTTGCCTTTTATACATGTAAAAAAAAAAATCTGTTATTACCTTCATTTTAATCAACAGTTTAAAACTTTCTTTAAGCCTTCAAATTCAGCTAACAAATTGTCTTATTTATGCATATAATGATTTTTTTCCATAAACATTTAGAACAAAGTAATTTGTTTCTTGATTAATATTTTATAATGTATAAATGAACTGATCAAATTCTCACCACTTAAATTACATTTAAGTATTCAAATTTCCTTGTACATCTTGACTGTGTTTATAGATTTAATATATAAAGTTCTCACAAATGTTGTAATTTTTTTTAAATCACTCAATGCCCATAATGCTGATAAATCTAACATTAATTTAGTAGTTCAAATTCTATTTCAAAAAGCAAACAACACATACAGCAGTACAATATTTACAAAACATTTTACTGTGCCTTTATATAAATACAATTTATATTGGGTAATCTATTAAATATAATATGTATTTAAGTACATTTTAATTGACATATAAGTAAATAGAATTCTCTACCCACCAAGAGGGAATAATATTAGTATGTTGGCTAGAAGTTGACTAAGAAAAACTAAAGAACCTCAAGGCCATTCAGAGGCATAGAGTCTTGTTATATCTTTGAAGACTAAACCTGCAGTTGCTGGGCTGGGGCTTCTAAGTAAGTTCAGCTTTCATCTGATTCTTCAGCTCTAAATTGTGTGCTCTTCACTGAGGTTCTGATTCATTTCATAAGTTTCATGAACTGTCTCAAGTTGGTGCAGGTGGGTACTTACCAATCCCTAGAATTTTATTCTGTTGTGTAATTCTTGAGTGGCTTTTTGCCTTAAAGCCAGGGCATACTAATGAAATGTTGAAGTCCTTATTTGTGCTGGACTCCCTTGGTCTTTTATAAATTGTATGCATCTCTACCCTTGATTCTATAGCCATCATACTGACAGTGTCCATTTAGCACTGTTGAACCTCTGAAGAAAAGCCTGTCATTGCCCTGATACTCCACTCAAGAGATTGACAAGGTGTCTTCAGGGCAACTAGTTAATTATGTTTTTCTTCAAATACATACCTCCTTCACTGGATGGTATTTCTCTTTTGGCAATATCTCAAGGTGACTGGTTTGAAGAACTTATCCCCAGGAGACAATTTTTGGTGTTTCTTTCCCATCCTTGTCTTTCCAAGGGAACTTAAAGGTATATAGCATCTCATCTTCACTCTAACAAAATCACAGTAAGTACCTTGAACTTGAGGGCACTGTTATTCATTTCCAGGACTTTATCATCTCTTCTCAATGGGCTTCCCAGGTGGTGCTAGTGGTAAAGAACCCTCCTGCCAGTGCAGGAGACATGAGAGACACAGGGTCAATCCCTGGGTCGGGAAGATCTCCTGAAGAAGGAAATGGCAACCCACTCCAGTATTCTTGCCTGGAGAATCCCATGGACAGAGGAGCCTGGCTGGCTACTGTCCATAGGGTTACAAAGAGTCAGACACAACTGGAGCAATTTAGCATGTCAAATCTCAATTCAGGGTTTAACCCCAAGGGTGGCATGATCCAAATCTATCCGTGTTTGGCAATATCCAATCATATCATTCTTTTTGACCTATATATTCAGTGCTATTTTAGGTACCATAGGGGATTCAGGATGTATAAGCATAGGTGAAGAAGTGATTCTGGGTATTTTGGAGGCAAAATAAAGTACCCAAGTGGGTTTGAAACACTAAAAAAAAATTTGTTATCAGAAACATTCTATACCATGGGATTCTGGGAAGCTCATGGATTTTTCAAGTTTTTTAAAAATTTTATTGAAATATAGGTGACTTAAAATGTGGTGTTAATTTCTGCTGTACAGCAAAGTGATTCAATAGATAGATATATTGACACATAGATATACATTCTTTTATATATTTTTTCCATTACAGTTTATCACAGGATACAGTTCCCTGTGATATACAATAGGACCTTGTTTATCCATTCTATATATAATAGTTTGTGTCTCCTAATCCCTAACTCCCGATCCATCTGTTCCACAGTTGCTTCCCTCTTAGCAACCATAAGTCTATTCTCTATTTCTTCAAGTCCATTTCTACTGTATAAATAAGTTAATTTGTGTCATATTTTGCATTCCACATATGCTTGATATCATATGGCATTTGTCTTTCTTTCTGACTTAACTTCGCTTAGTATAATAATCTCTGGGTTCATCCATGTTGCTACAAGTGGCATTATTTCCTTCTTTTTTATGGCTGAGTAGTGTTGAATTATATGTATATTACATCTTCTTTTTCCATTCATCTATTAATAGACATTTAGATTATTTCCATGCCTTGACTATTGTTAATAGTGCTGCTGTGAACATAGGGGTACATGCGTCTTTTTGAATTATAATTTTGTTTTTTCAGTTTCTAGAGGAATTTCCATACTGTTTTCCATAGTGCCTTTACTAGTTTACACTCCCACCAACAGCATAGGAGGGTTCCCTTTTTTCTATACTCTCTCCAACATTTGTTGTTTGTAGATTTTTAAATGATGGCCATTCTAACTGCTGTGAAGTGATACCTTGTTATAGTTTAGATTTGCATTTCTCTACTTATTAGCAAAGATGAGCATCTTTTCATGTGCCTATTGGCCACCTGATGTTGTCTTTGGAGAAATGTCTATTTAGATCTTATGCACATGTTTTGATTGTTTCTTTTTTTGATATTAAATTGTATAAGCTGTTTGTATATTTTTGAAATTAAGCCTTGTTGGTCATATCATTTACAGATTTTTCTCCCAGTCCGTAGGGAGAAAAATTGTTTTTTCATTTTTATTATAGTTTCCTTTATCGGGCAAAAGCTAATAAGTTTGATTATGTCCCGTTAGTTTATTTTTTATTTTATTTTTGTTGCCTTGGGAGACAGGCCTAAAAAAACATGGCTTTAATTTATGTCAGAGAATGTTTTGCCTGTGTTCTCTTTTGGGATTTTTATGGTGTCCTCTTTTATATTTAAGTCTTTAAGCCATTTTGAGCTTGTTTTTGTGTATGATGTGAAGGTGTGTTCTCATTTCATTGATTCACATGGGACTCTGCAACTTATGACTCCATGCACTGTAGCCCACCAGGCTCCTTTATCCCTGGAATTTTCCAGTCAAGAGTACTGGAATGGGTTGCCATTTCCTGCTCCAAGGGATATTCCTGACCCAGGGATCAAACCTGCATCTTTTGAATCTCCAGCATTGACAGGCAGGTTCTTTACCAGCTGAGCCCCCAGGAGAGCCCTAACTTACCCAACACCACTTGCTAAAAAGACTATCTTTTGTTGATTGTATATTCTTGCCTCCTTTATCAAAAATTAATTGATTGTAGATGTTTGGGTTTATTTCTGGGCTCTCTGATCTTTTCCATTGATCCGTATGTCTGTTTATGTGCCAATACCCCACTGTTGATTACTGTAGCTTTGTAGTAGCGTCTGAAGTTTGGGACGGTTATGCCTCTTGCTTTCTTTTTCCTCGAGATTTCTTTGACAATTCTAGGTCTTTTATGGTTCCCTATGAGTCAGTCTCAGAAACGACAGTATGATCTCTATTCATTTCCAAGGCAAACCATTCAATATCACGATAATCCAAGTTTATGCCCTGACCAGTAATACTGAAGAAGCTGAAGTTGAACAGTTCTATGAAGACCTACATGACCTTTTAGAACTAACACCCAAAAAAGATGTCTTTTTCATTATAGGAGACTGGAATGCAAAAGTAGGAAGTCAGTATATACCTGGAGTAATAGGCAAATTTGGTCTTGGAGTACAGAATAAAGCAGGGCAAAGGCTAATAGAGTTTTGCCAAGAGAACACACTGGTCATAGAGCAAACATCCTCTTTAAACAACACAAGAGAAGACTCTATACATTGACATCACCAGATGGTCAACACCGAAATCAGATTGATTATATTCTTTGTAGCCAAAGATGGAGAAGCTCTATACAGTCAGCAAAAATAAGACTGGGAGCTGACTGTGGCTCATATCATGAACTCCTTATTGCCAAATTCAGACTAAATTGAAGAAAGTGGGAAAAACCACTAGACCATTCAGGTATGACCTAAATCAAATCCCTTATGATTATACAGTGGAAGTGAGAAATAGATTCAAGGGATTTGATCTGATAGACAGAGTGTCTGATGAACTATGGACGGAGGTTCATGACATTGTACAGGAGACAGGGATTAAGACCAGCCCCAAGAAAAAGAAATGCAAAAAAGCAAAATGGCTGTCTGAGGAGGCCTTACAAATAGCTGTGAAAAGAAGAGAAGCGAAAAAGCAAAGGAGAAAAGAAAAGAGATACCCATTTGAATGCAGAGTTCCAAAGAATAGCAAGGAGAGATAAGAAAGCCTTCCTCAGTGATCAGTGCAAAGAAATAGAGGAAAACAATAGAATAGGAAAGACTAGAGATCTCTTCAAGAAAATTAGAGATACCAAGGGAACATTTCATGCAAAGATGGGTTCGATAAAGGACATAAGTGGTATGGACCTAACAGAAGCAGAAGATATTAAGAAGACGTGGCAAGAATACCCAGAAGAATTATACAAAAAAGATCTTCACGACCCAAATAATCACGATGGCGTGATCACTCATCTAGAGCCAGACATCCTGGAATGTGAAGTCAAGTGGGCCTTAGAAAGTATCACTACGAACAAAGCTAGTGGAGGTGATGGAATTCCAGTTGAGCTATTTCAAACCCTAAAAGATGATGCTGTAAAAGTGCTGCACTCAATATACCAGCACATTTGGAAAACTCTGCAGTGGCCACAGGACTGGAAAAGGTCAGTTTTCATTCCAGTCTCAAAGAAAGGCAATGCCAAAGATGCTCAAACTAGTGCACAACTGTACTCATCTCACACACTAGTAAAGTAATGCTCAAAATTCTCCAAGCCAGGCTTCAGCAATATGTGAACTGTGAACTTCCAGATGTTCAATCTGGTTTTAGAAAAGGCAGAGGAACCAGAGATCAAATGCCCAACATTCTCTGGATCATCAAAAAGCAAGAGAGTTCCAGTAAAACATCTATTTCTGCTTTATTTACTATGCCAAAGCCTTTGACTGTGTGGATCACAATAAACTGTGGAAAATTCTTCAGGAGATGGGAATACCAGACTACCTGACCTGCCTCTTGAGAAATCTGTATGCAGGTCAGGAAGCAACAGTGAGAACTGGACATGGAACAACAGACTGGTTCCAAATAGGAAAAGGAGTACATCAAGGCTGTATACTGTCACCCTGCTTATTTAACTTATATGCAAAGTACATCATGAGAAATGCTGGGCTGGAGGAAGCACAAGCTAGAATCAAGATTGCCGGGAGAAATATCAGGAAAACCTCAGATATGCAGATGACACCACCCTTATGGCAGAAAGTGAAGAAGAACTAAAGAGCCTCTTGATGAAAGTGAAAGAGGAGAGTGAAAAAGTTGGCTTAAAGCTCAACATTCAGAAAACGAAGATCATGGCATTGGGTCCCATCACTTCATGGCAAATAGATGGGGAAACAGTGGCTGACTTTTTTGGGCTCCAGAATCACTGCAGATGGTGATTGCAGCCATGAAATTAAAGGATGCTTACTCCTTGGAAGGAAAGGTATGACCAACCTAGACAGCATATTAAAAAGCAGAGACATTACTTTGTCCACAAAAATCTGTCTAGTCAAGGCTATGGTTTTTCCTGTGGTCATGTATGGATGTGAGAGTTGGACTGTGAAGAAAGCTGAGGGCCAAAAAATTGATGCTTTTGAACTGTGGTGTTGGAAAAGACTCTTAAGAGTAGAGTCCCTTGGACTGCAAGGAGATCCAACCAGTCCGTTCTGAAGGAGATCAGCCCTGGGATTTCTTTGGAAGGAATGATGCTAAAGCTGAAACTCCAGTGCTTTGGCCACCTCATGTGAAGAGTTGACTCATTGGAAAAGACTCTGATGCTGGGAAAGATTGAAGGCAGGAGGAGAAGGGGACGACAGAGGATGAGATGGCTGGATGGCATCACTGACTCAATGAACATGCGTTTGGGTAAACTCTGAGAGTTGGCGATGGACAGGGAGGCCCGGTGTTCTGCGGGTCATGGAGTCGCAAAGAGTCAGACACGAGGAGTGACTGAACTTAAACTTATGTCAACATTTTTTTCTAGTTCTGTGAAAAATATGGATAATTTGATAGGGATTGCATGAACTCTGCATTGCTTTGGGTAGCATGACCATTTTAACAATATTATATCTTCCAATCCAAGAGCATAGGATATCTTTTTATTGTTTGGAATCATCTTCAGTTTCTGTTATTAATATTTTATAGTTCTCAGTATATGTCTTTCATCTCCTTGATCAGGTTTATTCCTAAGTATTTCAGTTTTTTTGGATGTGATTTTTAAAGGGATTTTTAAAAATCATTCCCTTTCTGATATTTCATTGTTAAAGAAATGCAACTGATTTCTATATGTTAATCTTATATCCTGCTTCCTTGATGAATTTGTTTCCCAGTTTTAGTAGTTTTTGTGTGGAATCTTTAGGGTTTTCTATATTTAGTATCTGGGTCTGCATATAATGAAAATTTTACCTCTTGGGAAGCTCCTGAATTTCCAAGTCAAGTGGCCACAGAGACATTACAGTGTTAGAGACCAAGTTGATGAAGAGACACCTCTTGTGAGGCCACCTCAGCTTTGCGAATTCACGCCCCATCCCAGCCCATTTGTGTTGTATTTTCATCACTGATGCTCCTTATATCCTCTCACCTTAACTAGGAGCTGATATGAAAGATGTTATAAGAAAATGACTCAGTGAAGGTTATTGAATGCAAGTTCAGAAATGGAAGTACTTGATGATGGACCAGAGATTGAAGGACGTCACATCAGGGGAAGGGAGATAAGCTGGTTTACTGACTTGTAAAAGTTCTTTGTGATTTTTAGGTACAAGTCCTTTCCTGGATATTTAGCATTTTTTTCTCTAGGTCTGAATAATATTCCACAGTATGATTATAACAGTTTGTTTAGCTATTTTCCAGTTGATGGTTATAAATCCAGTTGATTAGTATATCTAATTTGGGGCTGTTACAAATAATGCTTCTATGAACCTTTGCTTTCAAGTTTTTGTGTAGACATGTGTTTTTATTTCTCCGGGATAAACATCTAGGAGTGAGATTACCGAGTTATATGGTAAATATATGATTGGCTTTTTGTAAAGCCAGTCTACCAAACTGTTTTCCGAGATGACTGTACCATTTGGCATTGGTACACTGTATTGTCAGTCTTGTAGATAATAACCATCCTTGTGGGTGTGTGGTAGTATCTCAGCGTGATTTTAATTTTTATTTCTTTGATGACTAGTGATTTTCATCATCTTTTCAAGTGCTTATTAGCTAATCATACATCACCTTTGTTGAAAAGCCTATTCAGATATTTCACTTACTTTTTAAATTGTGTATCAAGTGTTTAAAATGTTCTGTGTATGAATTCTTTGTCAGATATATGATTTACAAATATTTCCTCCTGTGTTACAAAATATAACACAAATGGGCTCCTCACTTTATTAATACTGTTTGAAGAACAAAAGTTTTAAATTTTAATGAAGCTTCTTGTATCTTTATGGATCATGCTTTTGTTGTCATATTTTAAGAAGTCTTTGCTGAACTCAAGGCCACAGAGATTTTTCTCTTATGTTCTCTCCTGGAAGTTTTATAGTTTTAGGTCTTAAATTTAAAGCTATGATCCATTTTGTGTTAATTTTTTTGTGTGATGTGGGGTCAGAGTCCAAGTTCTATAAAATGAAAACCATACAACCTAACTTAATGAATTAGTTGTAAGGGTTAATTAAGAGAATGTTTATAATCATCATAGTGTGGTACCTGACATGCAGTAGATGTTCAAAAAAGCATTGTTTTTCTCTTTTACTTAATTTTCTTAAAATTGCACAACAGAAGGGAAAATTAGTGTTTTTTTTTTTTAATATTTTGAACTTCTAAAGCCACATGGGTGGCACATTTGCACATCTACTTAATGTCAGGAATATTTTGGAAATATGTATTGAATAAATTCAAAATTTTAGTTTCAAGATAATTTCTGTACCTGTAGGAAAAGAAGAGCAGAAAGAACTAGATAAAAGAGTGGTTCCATCTGCAAAGACAGCTGAAATATGGTTAATATGTTTAGATCTAAGAAAATACTTGACATGCTTTAGATTAGTCCAAGATCATACTTCAAACCAGGACATGTTTTATTTTTCCAAAGAAAGAAAGAAGGAAGGAAGGAAAAAACGAAGGATTTTTTTTTTTTTTTTTAGTAATAAAAGGGAAATTAATGAAGAAGTGCTTACTTAAAGAAGAAATTAAACTCCAGATTTTCCATCTTAACTTGAACTTGTTTGTCATAAGGCTTATCTCAGTTGATATATGATACCATTAACCTCTGAGCTTCTTGAAAACAAGGACTATGTCTGTTTGAGTTACTGTTATGTACCTAGTTCTCAGTACAGAGTCTGGTTTATAGCAAGTGGCTAATAAATAGTTGTTGAATTAAAGAGTAGATAAATTAATAATCATCACATATTCAAGTATTAAATTTGTTATTTTAAGTCATACCTTAGACAATTAGTATCTTATTTTAAAATCCACAGTCAATATTAAGAATTGTTTTAAATTTTAAGTTCAAATTCATAGTGTTAAGTTTCATGTCCTTTCCAGGTAAAGAACATCTATCCTTAGAGCAGGGCTGTGCTTTGGCACTAGTTCCTGGGAAAACCCAAGCCTTCAGTGTTTGGTTTCCACCTAAGATTTCTTTAAAGAAGAAGGTCTCTAGCCCTGAAAAAAATTAGAAACCTCTAGTTCAGATGAAGTGAATTGTTATGTACTGTTACAGTGCCATCAGAGTGAGGAATCTGTCAAGAGGGGGCTGAAGGACCCATGGCATCAGTGCAGCTGCTGGTACCTGTGTGTGCTTGAGAGCAGGACTGCTGGGAAAGTCAGCAATGGTCTGAGCAGGCTCCGACCATGAATGCTTGCCTCCAGACTGTGAATATCAGTGACATCATTTTAAATCTCAGATTAGAGCTGAATCAACCTCCGTTTAACTGAAAACATGAACATAGTGGGATTCTTTATTCCTTTTAATAAATACATGGCCAGAGGTCACATCATAGCATCAGAATGTCTGAGTTCATTGTTGACTCTTCATGAAAATGGCCCACTAGCTGCCTTGATTGCATGGTTCCAAACTTTTAAATCTTTGCTCCCACTTCATTTTGATCTCAAACCTACATACTGTAACCCTGAGTGTGGTATAATCATGCATATTTCATAAGTGCCTTAAATTTTCCAGAGTTGACTCTTCCCGTAACACATTTGTAAGCACAGTGTTCTTCATGTAGTTTCTGAAATATATAGCTAACACGGAGAGCTTCCTGAGACAAGTAGTCAACAGGGAGCTGCCTGTTTACAAGCCTTTTTACATTATCTCTCACCTCTATCCAACCCCAGGTGCAGACACACTGGGACATAACACATAAATTGGTGACACATCCCAGAATATATTGGGTTCATAAATCAACAGAGTTTATGTTCCTGTTTGACCATGGGGTTTAAATTATTTTGGTCACAGAATGAACTTAGATTATTGTCTGATAAGTATATCCAGAAGAAGTCAGTACTGTACTGTCTATTTATTCATAGACTAGCACTGCCTTCATTTTATTATTTCCTTTTCATACTTTGTTTGAAAGCAGTTAGCTGATTTTCATGGGTGAAAGAGAACCAGTAATAAATCTTGCTTTTGTTTCATTAAATGAATTATATTTTGAGGTCAGGCTGCATGTGTAAAGGGAGAAGACGAAATGTGGAGAGAGAATAGAGTGAGTGCGATTTTTCCTTCTATTTCTAATCTTTCCCATAGTGAGAAAAGGTTCTCTGCTAAGAAGTGAGTGAAAAACCTGGAAGCTGTGGCCTGCTGTGGTCTTTGTTGGTTGTACGTGTTTCTGCAGATACCTGCCTTGCACCATCTGATTTCTTCTGTGAAATGGGACATGTTATGTTTGCATGTCTTCTATGCTTAGATATTTGATCCAATACCATTAAACATAAAGAATATTTTAACTTTTTCTAAATGTTATAATGGTGCAATATGTTTTTATTTTTTGCAATATGTTGAATAATGTTTTATACATGGCTTTTCAGATCCAAGTAGGGTTTCCCACTACTTGGAAATTTTCATAATTTATGCTCCTATGATCTGTGCCTGAAAAAGATGCCTTTTGCAAACTAATGGCTAACAACTCAGTTAAAATCAGATCAGATCAGATCAGTCGCTCAGTCGTGTCCGACTCTTTGCGACCCCATGAACTGCAGCACGCCAGGCCTCCCTGTCCATCACCAGCTCTCGGAGGTCACTCAGACTCACATCCATCGAGTCAGTGATGCCATCCAGCCATCTCATCCTCTGTCGTCCCCTTCTCCTCCTGCCCTCAATCCCTCCCAGCATCAGAGTCTTCTCCAATGAGTCAACTCTTCGCATGAGGAGACCAAAATACTGGAATTTCAGCTTTAGCATCATTCCCTCCAAAGAAATCCCAGGTCTGATCTCCTTCAGAATGGACTGGTTGGATCTTCTTGCAGTCCAAGGGACTCTCAAGAGTCTTCTCCAACACCACAGTTCAAAAGCATCAATTCTTCGGCGCTCAGCCTTCTTCACAGTCCAACTCTCACATCCATACATGACCACAGGAAAGACCATAGCCTTGACTAGACGAACCTTTGTTGGCAAAGTGATGTCTCTGCTTTTGAATATGCTATCTAGGTTGGTCATAACCTTCCTTCCAAGGAGTAAGCGTCTTTTAATTTCATGGCTGCAGTCACCATCTGCAGTGATTTTGGAGCCCAGAAAAATAAAGTCTGACACTGTTTCCACTGTTTCTCCATCTATTTCCCATGTAGTGATGGGACCAGATGCCATGATCTTCGTTTTCTGAATGTTGAGCTTTAAGCCAACCTTTTCACTCTCCACTTTCACTTTCATCAAGAGGCTTTTGAGTTCCTCTTCACTTTCTGCCATAAGGGTGGTATCATCTGCATATCTGAGGTTATTGATATTTCTCCCGGCAATCTTGATTCCAGCTTGTGTTTCCTCCAGTCCAGCATTTCTCATGATGTACTCTGCATATAAATTAAATAAACATGGTGACAATATACAGCCTTGACGTACTCCTTTTCCTATTTGGAACCAGTCTGTTGTTCCATGACCAGTTCTAACTGTTGCTTCCTGACCTGCATACAGGTTTCTCAAGAGGCAGATCAGGTGGTCTGGTATTCCCATCTCTCTCAGAATTTTCCAGAGCTTATTGTGATCTACACAGTCAAAGGCTTTGGCATAGTCAATAAAGCAGAAATAGATGTTTTTCTGGAACTCTCTTGCTTTTTCGATGATCCAGCGGATGTTGGCAATTTGATCTCTGGTTCCTCTGCCTTTTCTAAGTCCAGCTTGAACATCAGGAAGTTCACGGTTCACATATTGCTGAAGCCTGGCTTGGAGAATTTTGAGCATTACTTTACTCGCGTGTGAGATGAGTGCAATTGTGCGGTAGTTTGAGCACTCTTTGGCATTGCCTTTCTTTGGGATTGGGATGAAAACTGACCTTTTCCAATCTTGTGGCCACTGCTGAGTTTTCCAAATTTGCTGGCATATTGAGTGCAGCACTTTCACAGCATCATCTTTCAGGATTTGGAATAGCTCCACTGGAATTCCATCACCTCCACTAGCTTTGTTCCTAGTGATGCTTTCTAAGGCCCACTTGACTTCACATTCCAGGATGTCTGGCTCTAGGTCAGTGATCACACCATCATGATTATCTTGGTCGTGAAGCTCTTTTTTGTACAGTTCTTCTGTGTATTCTTGCCACCTCTTCTTAATATCTTCTGCTTCTGTTAGGTCCACACCATTTCTGTCCTTTATCGAGCCCATCTTTGCATGAAATATTCCTTTGGTATCTCTGATATTCTTGAATAGATCCTTAGTCTTTCCCATTCTGTTGTTTTCCTCTATTTCTTTGCATTGATCGCTGAAGAAGGCTTTCTTATCTCTTCTTGCTATTCTTTGGAACTCTGCATTCAGATGTTTATATCTTTCCTTTACTCCTTTGCTTTTTGCTTCTCTTCTTTTTGCAGCTATTTGCAAGGCCTCCCCAGACAGCCATTTTGCTTTTTTGCATTTCTTTTCCATGGGGATGGTCTTGATCCCTGTCTCCTGTACAATGTCACGAACCTCATTCCATAGTTCATCAGGCACTCTATCTATCAGATCTAGGCCCTTAAATCTATTTCTCACTTCCACTGTATAATCATAAGGGATTTGATTTAGGTCATACCTGAATGGTCTAGTGGTTTTCCCTACTTTCT
Organism: Tragelaphus eurycerus; assembly: GCA_935064755.1. NCBI lineage: Eukaryota > Metazoa > Chordata > Mammalia > Artiodactyla > Bovidae > Tragelaphus > Tragelaphus eurycerus. The sequence goes on along the minus strand of CAKXYN010000015.1, from coordinate 11,377,925 downwards.
TCAATTTAAGTCTGAATTTGGCAATAAGGAGTTCATGGTCCGAGCCACAGTCAGCTCCTGGTCTTGTTTTTGCTGATTGGATAGAGCTTCTCCATCTTTGGCTGCAAAGAATATAATCGATCTGATTTCGGTGTTGGCCATCTGGTGATGTCCATGTATAGAGTCTTCTCTTGTGTTGTTGGAAGAGGGTATTTGCTATGACCAGTGCATTTTCTTGGCAAAACTCTATTAGTCTTTGCCCTGCTTCATTCCGTATTCCAAGGCCAAATTTGCCTGTTACTCCAGGTGTTTCTTGACTTCCTACTTTTGCATTCCAGTCCCCTATAATGAAAAGGACATCTTTTTTGGGTGTTAGTTCTAAAAGGTCTTGTAGGTCTTCATAGAACCATTCAACTTCAGTTTCTTCAGCGTTACTGGTTGGGGCATAGATTTGGATTACTGTGATATTGAATGGTTTGCCTTGGAAACGAACAGAGATCATTCTGTCGTTTTTGAGATTGCATCCAAGTACTGCATTTTGGACTCTTTTGTTGACCATGATGGCCACACCGTTTCTTCTGAGGGATTCCTGCCCACAGTAGTAGATATAATGGTCCTCTGAGTTAAATTCACCCATTCCAGTCCATTTTAGTTCACTAATTCCTAGAATGTCAACATTTACTCTTGCCATCTCTTGTTTGACCACTTCCAATTTGCCTTGATTCATGGACCTGACATTCCAGGTTCCTATGCAATATTGTTCTTTACAGCATTGGACTTTACTTCTATCACCAGACACATCTACAGCTGGGTATTCTTTCTGCTTTGGTTCCATCCCTTCATTCTTCCTGGAGTTATTTCTCCACTGATCTCCAGTAGCATATTGGGCCCTTACTGACCTGGGGAGTTTCTCTTTCAGTATCCTATCATTTTGCCTTTTCATACTGTTCATGGGGTTCTCAAGGCAAGAATACTGAAGTGGTTTGCCATTCCCTTCTCCAGCGGACCACACCCTGTCAGATCTCTCCACCATGACCCACCCATCCTGGATTGCCCCACGGGCATGGCTTAATTTCATTGAGTTAGACAAGGCTGTGGTCCTGGTGTGATTAGATTGACTAGTTTTCTGTGAGTATGGTTTCAGTGTATTTGCCCTCTGATGCCCTCTTGCAAGACCTACTGTCTTACTTGGGTTTCTCTTACCTTGGGCGTGGGGTATCTCTTCCCGGCTGCTCCAGCAAAGCACAGCCATCGCACCTTACCTTGGATGAGGGGTCTCTCCTCACCGCCGCCCTCCCTGACCTCGGTTGTGGGGTAGCTCCTCTTGGCCATGCTTAGTGCGCCAGTCCTCACCGCCGTCCTTCCTCAGTCGATGGGTAGCTCTTCTCGGGTGTGCTCTCAGTGCGCCGCGCGGCCGGCGAGAGGCTCTCATTGCGCCGCGTGGCCGGTGAGGGGCTCTCAGTTAAAATGGGAGAGTAAAATTACTTGTATTTCCAGTAGTATAGGTATAAGATTCGGGGAAGGCAGTGGCACCCCACCCCAGTACTTTTGCCTGGAAAATCCCATGGACGGAGGAGCCTGATAGGCTCCAGTCCGTGGGGTCGCTAAGAGTCGGACACGACTGAGCGACTTCACTTTGACTTTTCACTTTCATGCATTGGAGAAGGAAATGGCAACCCACTCCAGTGTTCTTGCCTGGAGAATCCCAGGGACAGGGGAGCCTGGTGAGCTTCCGTCTATGGGGTCGCACAGAGTCGGACACGACTGAAGCGACTTAGCAGGTATAAGATTATACTTATGTTATTGTTTTTAAAACAAGCCTGATATTTACCATTTTTAGCCTTTCATTAAAAATAATCTGAATGATTCTATTAAATGTGATATTCTCTTTCTTGAGGGACTAACAGATAACACTGAATCTTCTAAAGTGGGTTATCTGGTTTATACCATAAAAATAGTGACTAGCTCAAAACATATCAGGCTGTGCTTATTGCATTCTAGGCAGCCAGTATCTCAAGCCCTTTAAAATAGAGACTACAAGAGAACTGGTATGAAATTTAATATTTTATTTACAGTTTTAAAGTGTATTTCAATATTAGTCAAACACCTTTCCTATATTTATGCTAAAACTCTGCCCTGTGTCATGACAAGTTATGTTTCTACAGGGTTTTGTTTGTGTTTGTGTTTTTGTTTGCAGGAAGTTGGAAGGGCAAACATCCAACTGGTATCTGAGAGTAGGCAGCGGGTTCCCTGCAGGAGAAGTCTAATGAGGCTGAGAAGCAGTGTGTGTGTGATGCACAGATCCTCTTTCTTCTTCAAGAGTGAGAATCTCAGATCAGTGTGGAAGGCTGATGCTTCCTCAGGAGGCCTTACTCTTGTAGAAAAAGGAACCCCTGCAGAGCCAGGCCTTTAATAAGCCACCTCTGGGTCCCTGCATGGGTGATTTATGGATTCTTCAGCCAAGGGATATCTTACACTTCAATGAGTGGAGTCTCACTAAAAATATTGCTTCCCGTGAGCCCCTCCTACATACCAGGCATTGTGCTGGGTCCTGGAAATATGATCGTGAGAAATAAAATTGAAATGGTTTTTGCTCTCATAGAATTTATAATCTAGTGGGAAAGCGTAGCATATGACTGTCACACTAATAAAAATGTACTTCAAATTGAGATAAGTCCTGGAGTGATAGAAATGTAATCCTCTTAAGAATAGGTAACAACAAAAACCTTCTATAGAGATGTGATCAGTGTGACCTGAGCTGAGATCTATAGGATGCGTTACTGTGGCAGAGGATGGTGTCCCAGAAAAGCATGTGCAAAGACTGTTGTTGGCAGGAAGGAGCAGCCTGCTCAGGTTGCTGATGGATGTGTCTGCTGGGGGAGGCAGATGGGAGGTCTAGAGAAGAAAGAAAGGGGCAGATGAGGCTACACCTTGAAGACCATCTTATAGAGTTAGATCTTTATTCCAAGAGCAGGGAGAAGCCACCGATGGTCCCAAGGAGAAGTCCACAGGAGAAAATTTGTTATGAAGCATTTTGTTTGGCTGTGGTAGAGAAGATGAATTGGGGAATAGGCTACAGTGTATGCTGGGGGACCAGTTTGGAGAGCATGGCAGTGGATCAGAGCAGAAGTGATGTGATTTGAACTAGGGAGCAGTGGAAGGATCTAAAATACATTTAGGAGATGAAATCAAGAGGAGTCACTGGTAGACCCATACTGGGGCTGAGGAAGAAAGAGGTGTCAAGATGACAGCATGCCTTGCAGGATTCAGCTCGCTCAGCCGAGTGGAAGGAAGCCCAAGTTTCAGGAACAAGATTATGAGTCTACCGTTGGCTGTGCGGAGGTTTCCTCTCTTCTTCCCCACTTTTCCCATCTTGAGCAGTCAACTGCATTTGCCGCCATCCCAGGGCCCTGGGGCTCCAAAGCATAGGATTGCTTTGTTTTGTTTCATCTCCTGCAGAGCTGAAGGGACACTGAAAGACTCCATGTCACAGTGTAAAACAGATATCACATATTTCAGAAATGGCATAGACTTTCACTTCATTTTCATCTCTAAGTGGACATATCACAACATACACACTATTAGCTAACTCTAACCCATTTGATAAAATAGTATTTGACCAAGTAATTCTTCAGTGTGACGGTATGGCCCCCCAACTTGATGAGTCCTATTCACCTTTTATGGGCTTCCATCTTGACGCACAGACATTTAAATGGAGCATCATTGCCCATCTGTAGTCTGCCTTACTCTACAGTTCATCCTAACTTTCCTTACTCCAAGTTCTCCTCAGCACTCATTTCCATGACTTGACCCATACTGCCCATCCCTCCGCCAACAGCCCCAGCCCCATTTCTGTACACATAGCCTCCAGGCTCCTCTCTGGGACTTTTACTTCCCCCCTTCTTCCATGTTCCCTCCCCAGGGCTCTTTCACTGAGGCCTCTGGGAATCCGAGTTCTCATTTTCTGAAGGAGGTGGATCTTCTGTGTTCCGAGAATCCTCACTTTTGAGATTTATGCTGCTACTGCTAAGTCGCTTCAGTCGTGTTCCATTCTATGCGACCCCATAGACGGCAGCCCACCAGGCTCCACCCTCCCTGGGATTCTCCAGGCAAGAACACTGGAGTGGGTTGCTATTTCCTTCTCTAATGCATGAAAGTGAAAAGTCAAAGTGAAGTCGCTCAGTTGTGTCCGACTCTTCAGAACCCCATGGACTGCAGCCCACCAGGCTCCTCTATCCATGGGATTTTCCAGGCAGGGGTACTGGAGTGGGTTGCCTTGTCTTCTCCGTTTGAGATTTATATACCATTCTTAAAGGGAAAGGATCAATGGCTTACTTTGGTACACGAAATGTTGTGCTTAGCAGTTATAATAAGAAAGCAAAGATTTAACCATCACGTGTCCCCAGTGTTTTGCCTTATATTCCCATGGTTGGCCAAACTTCAAAAAACATAGGTGGACATAAGATGATCGGTACAAGTCTCCGTAGCAGTGTCCATCTAGGTGCAGTCCCTCCTGCTGCTTATGTATCTTCCCAGGGTTTTAAAGGTGCATATACAATCCTTACGTGTGTGTATGAGCATGTAGATCTTTATTCGAATGCATCTGGCATCATATTGACTTGATAGAAGCTAGGAATCGCATCCTAGCTTTACTGTTAGGTAGTTACTGCTGATTGGTAGTTATGATGGACATTTAAAAACCAGTTGCTGGCAAAGCCATCTCCTTTTACCCCTTATCTTCCTCTGTCTTCATTGCTCTTTTTCTGTAGTAACATCCCTGAGGTCGTCTTTCTTCCTTCTTAGTTTAACCTATAAAAGCCAGGTTCAGCTATTCTGGCTCCAGCATCACCTCCACTGACCCTCCTTTACAGATGCCCCTGTATCCTGGGAGTCTCCTTTTGGCGTGTTTTTGGTTCACAGTTGCCAGTATATGCCAGTCTACATCAATTCAAAACTGTGGGTGTCTGTTTCAAAGAAAGTAACTGACGATGCTAATAAAACCTTGTTTTTTGGAGGGAGATGGGAAAAAAAGACCATATCATAATTGAAATATTAATTGGCTGACTGCTTAGTTTTCATTAAGCAAGTCAGATATTAGCAAAAATCAGGCTTCAAATAAAGATTAATATCCAGCGTGAAAAGAGCAGAGAGGTTCCTACTTCAAAGGTTCATTAACTAGCAGAAAAAGGGCACAGCATAATCCTCAATGTAATTCTGAACCAGGCATTCCAGGCTTCAGTGTGATCAGTAAGAGCTAAATTCGCTGCCCTCCTCTAATGTGTTTTTAAGCCTTTGGATTAAAAGCTCTGGTTCTGATGAGTCTGACAATAGCATGTTATCTATATATCATTTTTATTTTTTTCCTGGAACCTACAAACTGCAAAATTCTCCTTAACTTCACATTGAGATTATTTTGATTTGACAGTCTTTTGACAACATAAGCCTCATTTGGGGAATTTCTGAAATTTCTGACTTTAAGGGTAACAGTGTTGAGTAGATCGATTGATTCATTATCCTCTCCTCAACCGTCTTATTTATCTGTCTGCAATTTGTGAGAGACTGGCCTCTGTGGAAATAAGCTGGTAGTAATCACACATGTCCTGTTCTTCATAAGACAGTCTGTTATGAACATGATTGTGTAAGTTTATGCATTTGCATTAAATCTGAGGACAGGTTAAATTAACAGACATTGAAGCAGTAGGTTCCATGGGAAACTTTTATAGAATAAGTTGTTCATATTTTATTGCTGTGTTCAGGCATATTTGCAACTTGGAGGAAATTCTGGATTACTTCATTTGTACATATATACATTTTAGTATTCTTCTCGTTCTGAATTTAACATAATAGAGGCTGACTTTTTTTGACAAATCATATTCTCACAAATCCTTAAGTTTGTCTTCACTTCTTCCTGGTTATCCTTTTAAATCCTCTGTTTAAAATCCTCCCCAGGTGTTACTCATTTGCTCAAAATCTTGCACAACTGAGCTGTGAAATGCAAGGTTAAACTAAATAATAGTCAGCTCTTGGTGAGTTGTGACTCTAGGCAAGTCATTTTATTATTCAACCCATTTCTTTAAAATGAGACATCGGCCTGGAAAATCTCATAGTCTTCTGATTCTGGCATGGGAAGAAACACATTGGGTCAATTATAATCATCTCTCTGAGCATTAGAGTGTGCCCGGCCTAGCAGTCCACTCATGTAAACACACACATGCCCCTTTCCCAAGCCCAGTTCTTAGGGAACAGACCTGTGTGGTCACGTGCATGAGCCCTTGCTGGGCCAGCTTGGGCGAGGCCGTTTGTTTGGGCACATAGCCCTAGCTGACAGCGCGGCATGCTACTTGTATAATGTAGTGTCATTTGGAGACTCAAAGGCCAAGATCTTCTTTGGCCACACCACGAGAGTAATCAGTCTTTGACATATTTTTATACACCACAGTGTCTTTTTGCAGTTGTACATTTAACCTCCAAAGCTTCATCAAAGCCTTTTCCACAGCAGTAGGTGGAGGTCTCACTCCTCTTTTATCACTTCTATGCTTTTGCTTCACCTGCTTATGAGCCTCCTAGTTGTTAGGTTAGAACAGACCTTCTGTGTGTCCACCAGAGATTGAGACAGTCCTGCATAAATGGGTCCTCTCCTTGGAGTGTTGATGCTCCTTTTTTTGGTCATAGAGGAAGCTGATATTATTATATAAGGAGCTCTAGGAGTGTAGCCAGAGAGTGACTGGGATTCAGTTCAGTTCAGTTCAGTTGCTCAGTTATGTCCAACTCTTTGCAACCCCATGATTCACAGCACGCCAGGCCTCCCTGATTAGATTAAGGGAAAAGATTATTTTCCATCTGCATCAGATTTTTCTTCTTGTTTTTTGCATTCTCTGTTCCCAGCACTTTGGTGAAGGAGGCATGGCCCTAGACAGGGGCTTGAGAAATTTGGGAACCATAATCCTAGCTCTGCCTGTAACTTCCAGTGAGACTTGGACAGACTGTTCAATGAGAAAATCTTAGACAGCAGGTCTCTTGTCTAAGAGTTGAGTAACCCTGGCTCAGTTCAGGACTGCTGCCTACGTAAGACAAGCTAATGGCTAGGTGTGCAGTCCCCTCCCCCTGTAGCCTCTAAACCAACCTAACCCTCCTCTGTAACTCCCTCAGACTCCAGGCTCTACAGCAAGTATGCATGACCTTAACCCCTGTACAGTGGTTCTCAAGTATGCTATTGAATACTTCCAAGCTGCAGGGACTCACTACCAGTTTGCTGCTGTAACTATTAGGAGGCATGAGCTTCTTTGTGTGGAGTCTCAATGGTGCCTCTGAAATACCCTTCAGATCCAGTCAGTTCTTAACGTTTAGATCAAAACTGAATACCCTTCATCCTCTCTTTCTGGCAGCTTTTACATGCTATCAGGTTCCTCATGAGTCTTCTCAAATTCAAACAAAACAGTCTTCCTGCCTTAGTCACTTAATACATATTTGTTGTGGGAAGGAATGAACGATTTAATGAATATAAAGTGATTTTCAGAATGCTCTTCCTTCAGGACACTTTCAGGATGAAATTTTTTTAGGACAGCATTCCACTCAAAATTCTGGTCTCGAGTGTATGAACAGTGCCCGAAACTCAAACCAGTGATGCAAGCATGACAACTCATTGTTGGTTTAATGTGGACATTGAACACTTACCAATGCAGCTAAGGTTAAATGAATTATTTATGCTGCTATTAAAAATCATGTTTTCAAAGGCTATTTAATGGCACTGTGTAATAAATGGAGAAATCAGGCTCAAAAATTGTATATACAGCATGATCCCAATTATATACAAAAATATAAATGCAAAGGAAAAATTCTCAAAGGAAATGCATCAAAATGTTACTGATTATCTCTGGAGAGTGTAATCATAGGTGATTATGATTTTCAACTTTATCCCCTTCCTCTTATCTTCCATATAAGCATGTTTTATAATCAGAAAAAAAAGTTATTTCTTTAAAAAGATCTGAACCCTTCTGAGAAACTATATCATGACTTGTGTTTCCTGATTTTCCTTATGTGGATTCTTTCAGAATCTTGTATCAAAATTTCATCTTAGTTCTCCCACCTCCCACCATCTTGAGGCTCTCTGGGATATAATAACCATGTAATGTAGCAATAATCCCTCAGTTATATGCGTCTGCTTTACCCTGTGAGTTTGCAGATAGCTGTGAAAAGAAGAGAAGTGAAAATCAAAGGAGAAAAGGAAAGATATAAACATCTGAATGCAGAGTTCCAAAGAATAGCAAGAAGAGATAAGAAAACCTTCTTCAGCGATCAATGCAAAGAAATAGAGGAAAACAACAGAATGGGAAAGACTAAGGATCTATTCAAGAAAATCAGAGATACCAAAGGAACATTTCATGCAAAGATGGGCTCGATAAAGGACAGAAATGGTGTGGACCTAACAGAAGCAGAAGATATTAAGAAGAGGTGGCAAGAATACACAGAAGAACTGTACAAAAAAGAGCTTCACGACCAAGATAATCATGATGGTGTGATCACTGACCTAGAGCCAGACATCCTGGAATGTGAAGTCAAGTGGGCCTTAGAAAGCATCACTAGGAACAAAGCTAGTGGAGGTGATGGAATTCCAGTGGAGCTATTCCAAATCCTGAAAGATGATGCTGTGAAAGTGCTGCACTCAATATGCCAGCAAATTTGGAAAACTCAGCAGTGGCCACAAGATTGGAAAAGGTCAGTTTTCATCCCGATCCCAAAGAAAGGCAATGCCAAAGGGTGCTCAAACTACCACACAATTGTACTCATCTCACACGCGAGTAAAGTAATGCTCCAAATTCTCCAAGCCAGGCTTCAGCAATATGTGAACCGTGAACTTCCTGATGTTCAAGCTGGACTTAGAAAAGGCAGAGGAACCAGAGATCAAATTGCCAACATCCGCTGGATCATCGAAAAAGCAAGAGAGTTCCAGAAAAACATCTATTTCTGCTTTATTGACTATGCCAAAGCCTTTGACTGTGTAGATCACAATAAACTGTGGGAAATTCTGAAAGAGATGGGAATACCAGACCACCTGATCTGCCTCTTGAGAAATCTGTATGCAGGTCAGGAAGCAACAGTTAGAACTGGTCATGGAACAACAGACTGGTTCCAAATAGGAAAAGGAGTACATCAAGGCTGTATATTGTCACCATATTTATTTAACTTATATGCAGAGTACATCATGAGAAATGCTGGACTGGAGGAAACACAAGCTGGAATCAAGATTGCCGGGAGAAATATCAATAACCTCAGATATGCAGATGATACCACCCTTATGGCAGAAAGTGAAGAGGAACTCAAAAGCCTCTTGATGAAAGTGAAAGTGGAGAGTGAAAAGGTTGGCTTAAAGCTCAACATTCAGAAAACGAAGATCATGGCATCTGGTCCCATCACTACATGGGAAATAGATGGAGAAACAGTGGAAACAGTGTCAGACTTTATTTTTCTGGGCTCCAAAATCACTGCAGATGGTGACTGCAGCCATGAAATTAAAAGACGCTTACTCCTTGGAAGGAAAGTTATGACCAACCTAGATAGCATATTCAAAAGCAGAGACATCACTTTGCCAACAAAGGTTCGCCTAGTCAAGGCTATGGTCTTTCCTGTGGTCATGTATGGATGTGAGAGCTGGACTGTGAAGAAGGCTGAGCGCCGAAGAATTGATGCTTTTGAACTGTGGTGTTGGAGAAGACTCTTGAGAGTCCCTTGGACTGCAAGGAGATCCCACCAGTCCATTCTGAGGGAGATCAGCCCTGGGATTTCTTTGGAAGGAATGATGCTAAAGCTGAAACTCCAGTATTTTGGCCACCTCATGCGAAGAGTTGACTCATTGGAGAAGACTCTGATGCTGGGAGGGATTGGGGGCGTGAGGAGAAGGGGACGACAGAGGATGAGATGGCTGGATGGCATCACTGACTCAATGGATGTGAGTCTGAGTGACCTCCGGGAGTTGGTGATGGACAGGGAGGCCTGGCGTGCTGCGGTTCATGGGGTCGCAAAGAGTCGGACACGACTGAGCGACTGATCTGATCTATGATATCATTCTTATACTTACCTTTATTATTATTTTAGTTTAACGCCTGCATTTTCCACTAAAGAGTTGCATGAGGTTTAAGGGGAAAAAAAAAAACCAAAAGCTGTTTTCCTCACTACCCACTAGAACATGAGAGATGCTTGAAATGTATGTGCTGAAGGCAAGGTCGCCCCACTTGCCTACTTACTAGCCGTATGAGGGGGTGCAGGACACGGCGCTTCTTTCTCTGCCTGTCTGGGAGATGACTCCTGCTTTCCTCCTCTGCTGAGTTTTTTGGATTTCAATGAGGCTAACATTGTCTAATCATCTTTGATAGTAGTCTCTTGGCTTCTCCTGCATCCTTATTCATGATTTCAAATGCCGAGAATCACCTTCTCCCAAGGCTTTTTGTCCTCTCCCTACCGTACTCCATGTTCCCTGTTGATGTGAAGTAAATCCAGTGACAGATCACTTCTGACTCACCAGCTGCCAGCCACTGTGCTGTTTTTCTCTCATTTTAAATATTTATTAGTTCTCATTTGCCTATCAGCTCTGCAAGGTTGTATTATTATCTCCATTTTATTGTTGAGGAAGCCAGGACATAAAGTTGGTCATGCACAGTAGCAGCTCTTCTTTGACACGGGGAAGCATTACTGCAAGACTGCCAGTCGTGTCTCTGGGCCCAGGCGGGTGCTCTGGGGGGCACAGCCTGCGGGGCAGCGGGGAGTGAGCAAAAGCCAGCGTGGGTGAGCAGAGCCCCAAGCATGAGATGTGAGCACAGTACAGCCTTCTCTCCCCACAACGCTTACCCTTATCCTTCCTTTCATCCTTATGTTTTCAGCTTTTAGAACTGACGTTTATTTTTAGAAACCACTACAGACAAATTCGAGGCTTCTCAGGTGACTCGGTGGTAAAGTTTCTGCCTGCAGGATGCAGGAGACTTGGGCTCGATCCCTAGGTCAGGAAGATGCCCTGGAGAAGGGAATAGCAACCCACTGCAGTATTTTTGTCCTCATGGACAGAGGGGCCTGGTGGGCTACAGTCCATGGGGGTCACAAAGAGTCAGACATGACAGACACTCAACAACAGCAACACAGAGAAATTGACCTCAAGCCCTCCATTTCTTGGTTTTGCAACACAATTTTTATTGACATGATAAAATATTTTGTTCCCCTCATGTATTTAGCCTCTGCCCACAACTATTAATATAAAAAGGGTAAAAGACCTGTCCCCTAGAGATGGGAATTGCCCACCTTTTTTGAGTGTGAGGAGTTTAGTTCTGGGGTGCTTCTGCATTAGTGTCTGCAGGGAGCACAGCAGGAGGGTGCAGCCAGCCCAGGGGTGGGCTTAGGTGCTGGCTGAGTCTTCAAGGCAGGAAGAGCTGGATGTGTGACAGACAGACCTAGTGTTCATTTCTGCTCCATAACCACCCATGCAATCCAGGGCAAGGAAGTTGACGCCAGCTACCGTATCCATAAAATGGAGATAATAAATGCACAGGTTGTAATTTTTGAAACATATTATATGAAGCAGCATGCGTCCAGCACATAATCTAGATTAGGAAATGGCAACCCACTCACTATTCTTGCCTGAAAAACTACCTGGACAGAAGAGCCTGGAGGGCTGCAGTCCATGGGGTTGCAAAGAGTCAGGCACAACTGAGTGAATGAACATGCATGTGTGCACCAGCACGTAGACACTCAGGTAGTGTTTATGATTATGGTGGCAGTTATTATTATTGGTGATGAAGGCTCGTAATTTTTAGTCAACTCATTGGTCAAGAGAGTCCCTAAGCCCAAAATTCCCAGTAATATCTTCCATACCTTTATAAAAGGAGGATTGCAGAAGAAGTATCAGAAAGATTTCAACATACTGACCCTATTTTCAAGTAGTTTATATATATGGGGCTTTTAGGAGTTGAACTGGAAGGATTTCCTGCATTGACTCCTGGTTTGGTGGGGAGTCAGCCCAGGGATCATTGGTGGGATTATTCGAGAACACTCCTGACGGGTAGAGAAAGGATCAGCCTACAGCTCTGTGCTTTTGACCGGCCACATGCACCCCTCAACAGTGTGATAGCCTGATCAGCTATGGAGCCCTGATAAAATCAAGCTGCCACACCACAGCCTCCATCAGTGGTCCCCACAAAGTGCTGGGGGACCTGCCAGCTCCATCTGGTGTCTGCCTCTAAGGGCTACATCGCTGCTGTCTGACCGTCTTACAGCATTCACATAGACCAAGCCAGATGAGTGCAGGAGAGTCCTGAAGGGGGACACTCTGACTCATTCACTCATGTGGCCGGGGATATACTACTGAGGGGAAGGCCTGAGGAATTAGGTTAATCATGAGGAGAAGGGCCTTGACACAGTTGATGTCATGGGAGCCTGAGTCATGAACACAGAGTCCCCACTTCTCTGCCCATTCACCTATGATCACATACAGTACATCATATTGTAGGTATTCATGTATATATTTGAGTCCCCATGTGGATTTTGAATTATTTGAAAGAAAGCACTCTGAGAGGAGTGTTTTTGTCTCTGCCTTCCAATGCCGAGTCAGTGCCAGGCACCAGGAGACACAGTGTATGCCAGGGAGGGAGAAGAGGCAGGGAGGGAGAGAGGAGTGGTCTCTCCCCAAGGCAGGGAGAAGAGAATAAATGGCCCTTTCAGTTCCATTCATACTCTGCAGTTCCAGGGATACAGAGAACCCCTGGCCAGCACTTCAGAGCCTTGCCTAGCCCCACACGTTCCAGCTGCTCCCCTTGTCCTTCTCACAGGCCTTTGCAGTCAGGTCAGCTCCCCAGTGTCACCCCTGATTCTAGTTACTGACTTTTCTTATGCTTCCTCCCTACAAAAGAGCGAGAAAGATAATTCCAAAAGAAATTGCTTAGCTTTGTATTTTCTATGATTTTAGAAGCTTTTTCATGCCAGCGTCTTACCTAGTTGTATTAACAAAAATGTGACTTCTTTTAACACTGTACCTTCTGAGGCTTAGTGCTGTAGTAACTTTCAGAAGAATAAAATCTCCTGCATCTCTGGGGCCTCAGAACTTTTACCAGGAATTGTTTTCACTCTTGGCTTACAGCAAAAGGGGAAGTGTGTACTAACCAACTAATTGGCCCCCCAAAGTTTACCAAATAAGTGTCAGTACTGTTCTTTCTGTAAAGAAGATACTGTCTTTTAGAAGATGGGTGTGGTTAAGTGTCAGGGCAGTGGAGAAATGTGGCTGCTGGAAAGGAATTTGGCTTTTTGAGGGAATAAGGAGGTATCACTCCAAGAGATAACCAGAGTATCAGTATACAGAAAGGGAATCTGTCCATGTGTCCGTGTGTGTCCCTTATAAAAGACTTAAAAATCTCTTACACAGGAAAACCGGGCATCAGACGTGGAGTTTTCCCAGAATGATGAGTGTCCATGTGGAAGTAGGTTGGCTTGAATTCGTTGCCCCACAGGCTGAAATGACAGTGTTTCACAACTAGTAGAGAGCATAGAGAAGAGGTCTGTTGGAAGGCTGCCACTGTGAAAGGGGCATAGTCAAAGGAACCAGCATGGAATCAGTTCTTCCTTTATACACAGGATATATGGGCTGTGCTGGGAGAGAATCTACTTGAGGGTTGGTTCTCAGTGTGGCTGAGAGGAGGGATTGGGAGGTCATTTAGCCTGGACTCCACCTTGGACTGACTGAAGCAGAATTTTGTCGAGTGGCTAAAAATAGACTTACTGCACTAGAGAAGTAAGTCTGATGGTGAATTTTTCAAAGCTGATGAATATAACTTTATAGTTTATATACCTTTTCACTAAGTAATTCTGGTTCTACAAGTCTATTCTAAGAAAACAGTAATTTGGACAAAGATTTATGGAGAAAAATATACAATAGTATTATGGATGGTATGAGAAAAATGGAATGACCTATATATCTCACAATAGGAGAATGCTTAAATTGTGGAATATCCATAAATGTTGCGTATATTCAGTAAAATGGAGTTTTTAAAGGGTAATTAATAACTAAGAAGATCCTCTTAATTATAGGTGATCAGTAGCAAGGTACAGAATCATCCAAGTATGTAAAAGGGAAAATATGTGATTTCACTTATGAGGTGCTTACAAATAGCCAGATTCTATTTCAAATCCTAAAAGATGATGCTGTGAAAGTGCTGCACTCAATATGCCAGCCTCCTGAGAAATCTGTATGCAGGTCAAGAAGCAACAATGAAAACTGGACATGGAACAACAGACTGGTTCCAAATCAGGAAAGCTTTCCAGTGGTGGTTACCTGGGACTGCTGCTGCTGCTAAGTTGCATCAGTCGTGTCCAACTGTGTGACCCCATAGACGGCAGCCCACCAGGCTCCTCTGTCCCTGGGATTCTCCAGACAAGAACACTGGAGTGGGTTGCCATTTCCTTCTCCAATGCATGAAAGTGAAAAGTAAAAGTGAAGTCGCTCAGTCATGTCCAACTCTTAGCGACCCCATGGACTAGAGCCTACCAGGCTCCTCCGTCCATGGGATTCTCCAGGCAAGAGTAGGAGGACTGGAAATGGAGAGCTGTTTTTTTGTATTTATTTTGTAATTGATTGCTGATTGCTTTACAACATTGGTTTGATTCCTGTCACACATCAACATGAATTAACCATAGCAGTACCTATGTCCCTTCCCTACCCCATCCCTCTAGGTTGCTACATCACCTCAGTTTGAGTTCCCTGAGTCAAAGAGCAAATTTCCATTGGCTGTCTATTTACATATGGCAGTGTATATGCTTCCATGCTACTCTCTCCATTCATCTCACCCTCTCCTTCCTCTTCCCCCTGCCCTTTTCCACAAGTCTGTTCTCTATGTCTGTGTCTCTGCTGCTACTCTCTGAATAGGTTCATCAGTACCATCTTTCTTGATTCCATAAATATGCGTTAATATATGATATTTGTTTTTCTCTTTCTGACTTACTTCATTCTATATAATAGGCTCAAGGTTCATCTGCAGGAGGTGGAGAGTTATTGTTTAATGGGTGTGGAGTTTCAGTTTGGGATGATGAAAATCTGGGAAGGAGGGTGGTGATGATTGTACAACATTGTGAATATACTTAAGACCACTACAATGTGTACTTGAAAACGGTTAAAGCGGCAAGTGTTATGTTTTGTCTGTTTGACCCTTCCCCCCACGTGCTGTAGGATGCGTGAGGACCACAGTGGGAACTGCAGGCCTCCACGGCTGCAGCCAGGCCTGCTTCTTTAGGAAGAGGGCAGCTGTGCTCTCACATGAAGGAAAATAAAGGCTGTGGCTATGAGGGAAGACAGTTTATCTGTAGAGGAGGTCCGAATTTTTTTTTTTTTTAATGCATGGAAGTATAGAAAAGAATCAACATTGTAACTATTCATATGTAGGTGATGAAAATATGGGTTAAGTTTGTTTTTCCATCTTTAAAATAAAAAAATCTATAATTTCCCCAAAGGATATAGAGTAGAAGCTCAGAACAAAAGTTATTTGGAAACTACAAAAATCATACTGATGTTTGTGAAGTCTCAGATCAGATCAGATCAGACCAGTCGCTCAGCCGTGTCCAACTCTTTGCGACCCCATGAACTGCAGCACGCCAGGCCTCCCTATCCATCACCAGCTCTCGGAGGTCACTCAGACTCGCATCCATCGAGCCAGTGATGCCATCCAGCCATCTCATCCTCTGTCGTCCCCTTCTCCTCACGCCCCCAATCCCTCCCAGCATCAGAGTCTTCTCCAGTGAGTCAACTCTTCGCATGAGGTGGCCAAAATACTGGAGTTTCAGCTTTAGCATCATTCCTTCCAAAGAAATCCCAGGGCTGATCTCCCTCAGAATGGACTGGTGGGATCTCCTTGCAGTCCAAGGGACTCTCAAGAGTCTTCTCCAACACCACAGTTCAAAAGCATCAATTCTTCGGCGCTCAGCCTTCTTCACAGTCCAGCTCTCACATCCATACATGACCACAGGAAAGACCATAGCCTTGACTAGGCGAACCTTTGTTGGCAAAGTGATGTCTCTGCTTTTGAATATGCTATCTAGGTTGGTCATAACTTTCCTTCCAAGGAGTAAGCGTCTTTTAATTTCATGGCTGCAGTCACCATCTGCAGTGATTTTGGAGCCCAGAAAAATAAAGTCTGACACTGTTTCCACTGTTTCTCCATCTATTTCCCATGTAGTGATGGGACCAGATGCCATGATCTTCGTTTTCTGAATGTTGAGCTTTAAGCCAACCTTTTCACTCTCCACTTTCACTTTCATCAAGAGGCTTTTGAGTTCCTCTTCACTTTCTGCCATAAGGGTGGTATCATCTGCATATCTGAGGTTATTGATATTTCTCCCGGCAATCTTGATTCCAGCTTGTGTTTCTTCCAGTGGGGGAAAGACAAAGAAAAATAATTTTAAAATGTTTTCTATCTTTTAGACAGTTGTTAGTAAATTATTGCAACTTATTTACACTTATATACAACAAGCAATGCAAAATTTAATCCACATAATATGGTACGTCCCTTTGGAAGTCATCTCCTTGAGAACCCCCTCTAAAGGGCTACCACTGCAGAGAGCACATCTTCAGACTCCAGAGTACATTGGAAACTTGGTTATTGTTGTTTAGTTGCTAAGTTGTGTCCAACTCTTTGCAATCCCATGGACTGCAGTATGCCAGGCTTCTCTGTTCTTCACTAATCTACCTGGAGTTTGCTCAAATTCATGTCCATTGAGTCCATGATACCATCCAACCATCTCATCCTCTGTAGTCTCCTCCTCCTGCCTTCAGTCTTTTCCAGCATCAGGGTCTTTTCTAATGAGTCAGTTCTTCGCATCAGGTGGCCCAAAGTATTGGAGCTTCAGCATCAGTCCTTCCAATGAATATTCAGAATTGATTTCCTTTAGGATCGACTGGTTTGATCTCCTTGCAGTCCTCTGGGCTTTCAAGAGTTTTCTCCAGCAACACAGTTAGAAAGCATCAATTCTTCAGCACTCAGCCTTCTTTATGGTCCAACTCTCACATCCATACATGACTACTGGAAAAGCCATAGCTTTGACTAAATGGACTTTTGTCGGCAAAGTGATGCCTCTGCTTTTTAATACACTGCCTGGGTTTGTCATAGCTTTTCTTCCAAGGAGCAAGCATCTTTTAATTTCACGGCTGCAGTCACTGTCCGCAGTGATTTTGGAGCCCAAGAAAGTACAACTTGGGGGCAGTCACAAATCATCTAGAGTCATGTCTTGTGAACAGGTGGGTGGTGCCATGAATATGTTCCCTTCCTTTTTGAGGGATGGTTTTCCTCATAAGTCCTTTGAATAAGGATTAGGTGGTGTGCGAAACCTTCCATTTTTATATTCCACTGTTAAAGGATCTTTCCCAACGTTGTGAGGAGGGAACTGCCACCACCCAAACCTGCCATTACTTATCTGTCAAGGTCATTAGCAGCAAGCAACAAAAACTAACTGGAACTCAGAGATTCCCTGGTAATCCAGTGATTAGGCTTCTTCACTTTGATTGCCAGACCTGGGTTAAATCCCCGGTCACAGAACTAAGATCCCGCAAGCTGCACAGCGCAGCCAAAAACAAAACAAAAAGCTTACTGTAAAGTGATTGAGGCACTACAGAAACTTAGTGGAAAGTTATTAGGACACCCACGGGCTATCCAAGAATTCAGAAAAACAAGGTCAAACAATAGGTGAGAAAGGGAGGCTGCTCAGCTGGGAGGTGAATAGGACCAGGTCACCTCCCATTCTGGGGCCCTGGAGCAGGGCTCTGCCATCAACACACATGAGCTGCTGCTACCTTTGAGAGCATCCTCCTCCACTGTTTCTCTGCATCTCTGGTCACAGGTTCTACATCCTGGGCAGGTGGAGCCAAAATTGGCCTGACCCAGTGTGTACCTGCTGCCAGGGACTCTGAGCCAGGGTGTATCTGGGATCTTTCAGCATTTGTAATGGCACCTGAGCTCTGCCTTCCACTGAACTTCTAAAGGGAGAAGGGGTTTCAGAGGCTGAGGAGCCAAACCGATAACAGATAGCCAGGTTGATGAGCACATGTGTTTTCTTAATCCCTGCCCAAGTCCAGTAAAGAGCTGGTGATTATCCCCCAGTGCAGCGGCTGGCATCAGTTTACTCTCAGTCATTTAAGCATTTTCTGCATGGGGGATTGTCTGAGGTTCCAGACTATATGCTGATGAATTACTGGGATTTCATGTATCGTGTCTTTATCTGGTGTAATCAGACTGGTAGATGGGCTGCCTGCCCTGTGGATTTTAGTTAGTAGAGTACAGGCAGGGAGTGGGAGAGAGAGTAAGGTAGGCAGCATGCAAGGACAGCTGCTGCCTCTAGAGGTCCCTTTTAAAGGGCCTAGTTGGAGTTCCAAAAACACAGTGACTTTGGAATTCCAATAATCAGACTGGCTGTTGGGCTTTTCCCATTTGTTAGTAGAGAAAGTACAGGGGTTTGGCATGACTTAGGCAAGAATGTGATATGACACCGTCCTGTCACTGCAATTGTGGCTCATCTCAGTCCTCTAGTCATAGGCAAAAGTCCGCTCTTGAGTGTGATGACTTCTTTCATTTTCACGCCCCTTGTGTAGTACTCTGGCTGCAGGCTGACTGACAGCTCCAGACACCAGCGTCCCTGTGGACAGAGCACTGGCAGATTTCAGGGGCGTTCACACATCCCTGGAGGCAGTGCAGCAGAGGGTAAACAGGTGTTTATGGCAGGTGAAGGCAGACTTCCTCTGAGAGTCTAGACGGCAGGTGGGAGAAATGCATTAGTCAAGGTTTTTAACACATCTACTTTTCCAGCAGAAGTGTTCACTTGTTCCAGCAACACACTAAGAGCCGCATCAGGAGGTCCATTCTATAATGCTTAAAAAACCATCCCAGTCACGTAGAGTGGAGAGCAGTGGCAACTGGAACCTCCACTTGTAATGTGTGTCCCCACCCAGAGGTTCAGACCACACTTGGAGAAGCTCTGCTTTGTTTGATTGCTCACGCACAGCGGGGACCTTTTATTTTTAACAGAAACCTTTTTTTTTCCACCCCCTGCATGAAGTCTTACTCAGAAACCCAATCTATGAATCAAATACAAATTCTGTTCTGGTGGCTGAAGCTCACGCACTCCACATGGATTCCAGCCCTTGCAGGGACCCCTGAGCCCCCAGCCTACAGCAGTGGGGCTCAGTGTGACAGGCCTCCAGGCATGGGCATGACACCCTCTGTCTCTCTCTGCCTTGAAAAGCTGGACACCGTTGACTCCTCTAGTGTCTCACACAGGTGGTCAGTAAATAGATATCAGATTAGTGACTATGACAGTTTGAAGGAACATCCAGCAGTTTCTGCACTGGAGGAGTCAGGGAAGCTTAAATATCAAACTTTTTAACGTCTTTTCATCAGTCCGCATACTCCTAATCCCATTCCTGTTTAAATGCTTTCTATACACCATGTAGTCATAGGAAGTTTCTGGCAGACTCAAGATTTGAGACCATTTCTCTCTGGAGGAGACTAGGTGTTACAGAAATAAACTGTTTTGTGTTTTACTGTGAGCTGCTTTAAGCCCATTTGGAAGGTAATGCTACTCACTAAATGAAGTTATATGCAAATCTAAGTATATTCTCTTCCACCTAAAGGACCTAGCAAAGGGTGGGAAGCGCCACATCATGACTGAGAATAGTGCCGCCTGGTGGGGAAGGGGGAAGGGGAACTCTCAAAACAGCCTTATGTTCTTGTGTTCTTCTCTGCAGCCTTATGTTCAATTTGGTTGGTTATTCTTCTTTATTCTTTTACTATGAATAAAGGAAAAAGAGCTCTGAAAGCAAGAAATTGAAAAAGCAAGCAAGATTGTCTCCCCTAGATTTTGACGTGAGAGAGAGTGAAGTGGCGGCGACTGATACACAGCAGTTAGGTGGGAGCTGAGCTGGAAGGGGTCTGTGAGCTCCGCTGCTTTGTGCCAAATGAAGATTTGCTGTGAGTCAAGTGTTTGCCGACAGTAAGAAACAAACTGTATCTCATACATTTAGTTCCGGGCACCTTTTCAAAAAAGAATTATCCCTCACTCTAAGGTTGCATACATTTTGGTTTACTAACAGGGTTGTATGTTAATGATAAATGGTTTGAGTATCCTTGATACATTGCTCAGGCCATATCTCTGTGGCCATTGGCAACACCTTGGTGATATGGTACCAGGAATTGCAGCTCAGGATTGGTTTGGGGTAGTTATTCTAAAGGCTAGTAAACCTGTGTTGAAGGTCAAATCTGTAAAACTAAGGGCATAACTTCCCCACTTGGAGGTGGCTTGTGGTGGGACTGTGGCTTCATATCCATCAAGGCCTTGACTTGCCTCTGTTGGGATTGAAGAAGGACCAATTGAAAGGGCCTTAGGGCAAGCAGTTAGAGAGAGAAGGAAGTCAGGGTTTGAAAACTTAAAATGCCTCCTTTATTTGTAATAAAACAGATGCTGGAGAGTGTGGCTTACATCTGTGGGCAAAGGATTGTCCTGATACACTGGACCTGAGAAATAGGCCTTCTTGTGACCTGTGGTGCAGGACATCACCCATTCCCTCAGAGCAGCTCTGCAGAAAGACAGAAAGTGAGGGACAAACCAGAAGTTACCTGCCTCCTGATTCCCCCAGCTCTGCTTTTCTTCCTTAAGAGGGCTTTGGCTATTCAGGGTCTTCTGTGTTTCCATACAAATTGTAAAATTGTCCTAACCTGAAACTAATACACTGTAAATCAACTATACTCCAATAAGAATTAAATTTTAAAAAGTGAATAAAAAAAAAGCCAGGAGTTATTACCCCCAATAGTGCTTCCTCCACATGGAGAAAATCTTTAGATGAAGGAAGAAACATACTCTTGTTCTCCCTCTGCCCCCATCACCAAAGCATCTGGGTTTTAGCTCAGAGTTATCCCAGAGCTGATGTAGCTTCCTAACCCAGGAGACCAGACAGTGTCTATTTAGAAGCTAGCTACACCGTCCAAAGTTCTTAGTACCAGGTTCATCTGGGGAAGGGAAGGGAAATGAAAAGTGATATGATAACCCTGGGGGCTTATATAGAATACAGTTCATCTTACCTTTTCAATTCTGCGTTGCCTGAGGTCAAATATTATGAAAGCCAATAAGAAACTTATTTTGACTAAGTTTGATACAAACTATCAACTCTGCAGAGCCTCTTCTTTTGTTTGTTTGCCTATAGCTTTAAGTGGAAGCAGAGTCTGCAGTGAGAAAGTATACATACTTGCCACGTATACTCTTGAATCCAGCAATAACTCAGGAATCGAACCCAGGTCTCCCACCTTGCAGGCAGATTCTTTGCCATCTGAACCACCAAGGAAGCCCAGTAAAAGGACCTCTCCTTTATGAAGCAAACTTTCTGTTAATAATGAAAAGTAATATAGGGCGGGTTTCTAATCATAAACCACTAAATATTTCCTCTGTGTGCCTCTCATTTAAACCACAGGATCATGCCCAGTCTGCATTTATAACTTGACTGGTCAAGTGTACATTTCAGTCAGTGAGACTGGCCTCATCAGTAAAATACCAGGATTAGCAAAACATGAATGTGTTAAATGTGCAGAAAGTTTATCAAAGTAGTCAAGTATTTAATTCCTTTGTATTAAAATTTTATTGTCATACTCAATACATACAAATTTAAGTTTGCAAAGTGTATCTGTAAACTAACCCTGTGCCCCACAAAAAAGGATTTTCCAGGATGAACTACTGGGGGATTTACTCAAGAGTTGCTGCCTGAGGAGGAGGTGGAGTAGAGTGGAAGAAGAAAAGTAAGAAGACTGGTCATAGATGTCCCCATGATCACCCATGAAAGGAGCGGCCAGTCAGTGAATGAGAGATGCAGGCAGAAGGCCTATTGAGGCAGGTCCAGGGCTCTTCAGAAAAGGGCTCCTAAACAGGAAAGCACCTCGCAGCCTCACCCGACACACTGGATGTTCCTGGCACTTTTCCCTTGCTGCTTCTTCAAGACCTGCCAACTCCAGTGATGGTCTTCTTCTCTTCTGGACCCAGTGTCCTCAGTTCTTTGTCTCTTACACAGCTTCATTTCTCTAGAGCTTGCTTGGAGGCTCAGTTTCCCTGTCAGTAAAATAGGGCCAATTCATAGTCTCTGCCTACTTCATGGAATGATTGTGGGGATCAGATGAAATGTATTTTAAAGCATTTTGTTGACTGCAAGATGCTGTATAAATGTCAGGTGTTATAAATCATTAGCCACTCTATTTTTCAACCAAAGCAGTTTCTATGCACATTTTACTTACCCTCTGAACAATTCTCTGTCAGATAGCAAATGTAAATGCTGATGTTTCTTCCTTCTTGGATTATGGTGGTTCCTTTGCAACTTTATGATCTAGGCTGAATCTTTAAGTACTCCTTTGGCTCATAACTCTTCCCCTGAACACCCATGCAAGATCATAATCCATAAAACACAGAGGCAATAACTCCTTTTAATTGCCAGGAGTTCATCATTTGCTAAGTTCTAAATGCAGTCACTTAGACATTTGCCTTGAAAAGCCCGACTCCGTTTATTCTGCAGAGCCGAGACTGTGTGAAACTAGGCCCTCCTGCCGAGGGAGAAGTCGTCCAAGTCAAGTGGCCCGATGGCAAACTCTACGGGGCCAAGTATCTCGGATCAAATGTTGCCCACATGTACCAGGTGAGTGCTGCCCTGGGTGTGATGCTTGCTGAGATAGGAGAAGCCAGAGGGCAGATGGTATATCCAGTGTGCTATGGGTCAAGAAGCTAGAATTTAGAACACCTGCTGTTTTATAAAAAAGGCAAATTTTTTCAAAGACTGATGACCCAGATAATAGAGTTTTATTCTGAGAATAATAAAGTTCTATACTGGGAAACTAATAACATTTAATAAATGGATTAATAGTCAGGAATATAGTTAGGTCAAAAAGATGACCAACTGGATGATAGGCTGCTTTCTTGTGTTTCTGTTATATGGGAAAAGAATAAGTGGCTGGATTATCTAACTAAGCCAAGTCAGTGATGGCTGTTCATCACCCCACAGCCCCTGAATGGCTGGCTTTTCCCTCACAGACGTCATCCCTGTTGACATTTCCGCAAACCTAAACCAGTGGTGCCTCAGCACACATGGAGCCATTCGTGCTCCCAGGCGTGCGTGCCTGCTAAGTTGCTTCAGTCATGTCTGACTCTTTGCAACCCAATGGACTGTAGCCTCCCCAGGCTCCCCTGTCCATGCGGATTCTCCAAGCAAGAATACTGGAGTGGGTTGCCATGTTCTTCTCCAGGGGATCTTCCTGACCCAGGGATCAAACCTGCATCTCTTAGGTCTCCTGCATTGGCAGGCAGCTTTCTTTATAGGATGCTTTTGTGATGAAAAGTACAGTTGTTAGTTGGGAAGTCTGTTCACTGAACAACTGTATATATTATTTTAAAACATGTATACAATTAAAAAGTCTTCCCTGGTGGCTCAGACAGTAGAGAAGATTCCTGCATTGCAGGAGACTTGGGTTTGATCCATGGGTCAGGAATATCCCCTGGAGAAGGAAATGGCAACCCACTCCAGTACTCTTGCCTAGAGAATTCCATGGACAGAAGAGTCTCGCAGGCTACAGTCTGTGGAGTCACAGAGTCAGACACAACTGAGTGCCTAACACTTATACAATTAAAAAATGAACTATATCCCTATTAGAAATGAGGATGAATTAAGCTCTAATAAGAAAAACAACATGGATGGCACATGTGCGTTTCTATTCCTTCAGAAAGACTTTTAAAAAGGAACAGATTTATTAGAACCAGTACATTATAGAACTTCTAGTAATGTGATGGCAGAAATCAGCATTCTCAAGCAGTAGTGTAAAAACAGGAAGACTGAAGTAAAAGGAGAAAAAGCAAGAAGGTTCAGGCCTGTTAAGTTAAAAACAGCTTGAGAATGATAAGACTTCCAGTTGCCTCAGAGAACTTGTTCAAAGACTGATAAGGGGCTTGGGCTTAAATGGAAAAGAACATTAAAAGACTGTACCAAAAACTGGAGCACAGTGTAATTAGCAGTGTTCAAAAACATTTGGAAAACTTAGGGAAGGACATTTTTTAAGGTGTAGAAAAAGCCAAGGGGAGTGTGTGTGTGCGCGCTCACGTGCGTACACACTTGAGTGTGTGTGTGTACACTATAAAGGCCATTTCCCCCTCTATACTGGTGACAGTGTTAAGTTGCAGATTGAGGTCATTTACAGCAGGTTAGGTGTGGGAGTATTTTTGTGTCAGAATGTCCAAAATCACGCAAAAATTAGAAGACAGGCTGGTAATACTGGAGTCTCCTAGAAAAGAGCTTTACTACATCATTCAAAAGAAAGTAATTACATTTAATTAAACAATACATGCAAAAGTGAAGCATCTTACATGTAGCAAAGCTGTTAGCTACATGAAAAGTATCGTAATGAGGACATGTTGAAATTCTGGCTAATTAGTAATCAGTATGTTAACTTCAGTCGAATTTATGATGGCCTATCAACATAGAATAGTGAGCATATTTATAGACTCAATGAAAAAGTTAAGACTAATATTAAAATTGTCTCTCAAGTACAAATAGTACTTTAAAATTCTTCATTAAACCAAGTGGCCTTTTGAGGTCATTTTGTGTTTTGTGTCTAATTATTCAGCCTCACCATTGACTAAGCAAAGACATTTATAAAAATAGAACCAAAATACCTATTGCACAGTACCTAGTATCCTAGGTATATGCATTTGGGGGTCCTCACAGTAACTCTCCAAGATAGGGTTTTTGAATCCTATTTTACAAATGAGGGAGAGAAAGGCTCAGCAAATTTGATAATTTGTCCAAGTGCACAGAGCTGGTAAAGGGAAGAGCCAGAATTTACTCTCTGCTCAGTCCAAACTCTGGTGAACAACCATTCCAGCCTTTGAGGGACTGTCCTGGATTTTAGCACTGAAAATCTTGCATCCTGCAAGACGCCTCAGTTCTGGACACACTGGGATGGTTGGTCACCATCCCATAATTCCTCTGTTTTAAAACAGACTTTTTCTCTTTTAGAATTCTCAAATGATTGGCAACAGAAGAAAGGTAGGCACAGGTAGTTCTAGCTGTGCGATCAAACTGTATAAATGGGATGACACCTTGGTCTAATTAAAGTTAAAGAAACTATTCTGTTGAAACAAGGCCAGGAAGAAAAGCCTTCCCATCTCAGCCTTCTGAGAACTAGCAGGGAGAGGGCCCCTGTGACCAAGACCTAATTCTGCCCCATTGTTTGAGCTCAGTCAGATGGGAGCAGTACATGGATAATACAAAGTTTAACTATAGATTTTATCTTCAGTAGCTTTTTAAACTTCAGCAGATTGTTTTTTTTTAACATAGCACAGAGCTACATGATTTAACTCTCCTTTTTAACAAGCATATATTTATTTCTTAAAAGAATTCAGACAGACAGAACATATTAGAATTAGATATTCTACCTCGATTGCATCCCTTTCGTTGTTTTCTTCTGGGAGAGTTCATGTGGGATTAAGCCTAGATCAGGATCACTTTGAATAGGGTGTTTGATGAAGTTCCCCAGATTACGTTTCTGTTATTCAATGTCACTTACTTTTTCTCTAACAAAACAGCATAAAATATTGAAAAAAAATAGATAATGAAAATACTTCCATTTGAATAGCTTGGAAAAACAAGTTTTAAACATTTTCATTTAGATGGTTATATATTTTCACCCATTGACATGGTTGACACATGAGGTTGAGGGGAACCTGAGATTTTTCTGGCCTTTTGGTTGAATTTAACAAAAGTGAGTTTTGAAAGTTAAAGTTCTATAAGAACTTGAGAAATTATTTTATCTGGGAGGATTATAAGAGTAAAATATGTCATCACTTTTTTCTCAAAGAGAAACACCCTCCCTCTTAAGTCATCAGAGCATCTTAAAGAAACAAAGAGCGCCAACAGGCTCCACCAGCCTTAGTGCTAAACTGGCCACAGTCTCCTGTTCTGAGAAATCATCTGAGCAGCAGTTATTTTTCTTTTTTTTTTTTTTGCTTTGGGGGCATAAAGTTTTCATATCACATATTCCAGGACACTAATTTTCAAGAATTTTGGCCTGTTTGAAACATGCTTTGTTCTTAGTCTGATAAGGGAAAGAGCTTTTCTCCCTTCCTTGGCTGTTGGCTAGTTCTCTTGTTTGTTCTGTTTGAATCCTTTTTCTCTTTTTTTTTTTTTGTGTGTGTAGCTAATTGGAAAGAGAAGGCAATGGCACCCCACTCCAGTACTCTTGCCTGGGAAAATCCCATGGATGGAGGAGCCTGGAAGGCTGCAGTCCATGGGGTTGCTGAGGGTCAGACACGACTGAGCGACTTCCCTTTCACTTTCCACTTTCATGCATTGGAGAAGGAAATGGCAGCCCACTCCAGCATTCTTGCCTGGAGAATCCCAGGGATGGGGGAGCCTGGTGGGCTGCCATCTATGGGGTCTCACAGAGTCAGACACGACTGAAGTGACGCAGCAGCAGCAGCTAATTGGAACCCTGAAGAAAATGGTGAATGCTTCTTGCTTTTTAAAAAATATACCATTTTCAATGCTTTATTTTTCAATAGGTTGAATTTGAAGATGGATCCCAGATAGCAATGAAGAGAGAGGACATCTACACTTTAGACGAAGAGTTACCTAAGAGAGTGAAAGCTCGATTTGTAAGTACTGGATAATCTCTCTGAGGGGTCTGCCCTGTAAATCCCTCCTTTAGCACTGTTTCCAGAGCCCAGCGGAAACACACTCAGGTCTTTGGACTGATTTTTTAGGAAGCCAATGCATCTTTTCCCTTATTGAAATCTGTTTAATCCAAAGCAAATATATTTGATCAGAAACAGGGAAACCAGTGCAAGTTCCTCATTTTTCTTTCTAATGAGGTCAAATGATGCTTCTTTATGTTAACATCTGTTGGCATACAAAAAGTTATTGAGTACATATTCTGTGCAAGAGAACTGGGAACACACAAAGATACCATCAAGACATTTACAATCTTGTTAGTGGAAGCCATATTAAAAGAAGGCTTTCAGTAGGAGATTAATGGAGACTCAGTGTAGCAGACATCTAGTTTGCTGTAGCCTTATCATATACAGCACAGCCTTGAACAGTGTGGGGAGTTGGGGTGCTGACTCTCCACATACTCACATATGGCTTGTATAGTCAGACCCTTTCTGTTCACGGTTCCACATCCATGAATTCAACCAGCTGTGGATCATATAGCACCATCAGGTTTACTATTGAAAAAAATTTATGTATAAGTGGACCCATGCAGTTCAAACCCATGTTTTCAAGGTCAACTATATTGATCAGCTTCTCTCTCTCTGAAGCTTATTAATGGTTGTGTCAATTCATAATTAAATGAAACTCTCACTTTGATAAAAGAAGAAATAAACAAAGCCCAAATACTAGTTGTGGGAATACTAAAGTGGTCTTTTTTTTTCTTTTAAAGAAAGCATTATTAGTTTCAAGCCCTGTAAATACCATTAAAAGACAAACATGGACAAATAATCAAAATTGAAGTTGTTAAAAAATATAATTCACAATAACTTAGTTTTCATTATTGTATCATAAAATATTTTCTGGACCCTGAAATGAAGTCAGTTTTACTCATTTAGAATTACATCTAGTGCATTTGTGAAATGATAAACACTAAAGTAGGAAATTTGAATGAGGGGCTTTTTCTGCCTAAAATGAATTTTTGTTCTGAATAAATGGCATCCTTCGTTTTCATTGCATGCTAATAATATACTTTTAGGCAATGATAGAGTTATCCTAGATTAGTTTGGAAAAACCATGTTTCCTTAAATGTTCACCTCTCTGTTCAGCCCCTCTCCTGTCAGGTGGGGTCCGGAGTAAACCACATCAGGGGTGAACTGAGTTTCTTCTCAGCTGCATCCTGAGGGGAAGGTCCTTCACAGTAAAACAGTCAAGAGACGAGCGACAGTGCGACCCACCCAGTGAGGAAACATGACATGTAGGGAACCACATGCCTGAAAATAGGTTAACTCTCAGATAATAAACAGCAGGGAAAGGGAAGATAGAGTATTCCTAGAGTAAAGACATCTATAAAACCTTAAAAGAGACCTAAAACCCTGGGTAATTTGTCGGTGTTCTAGGTCTTGAAATCTCTTAAGAACAACTTTCCAGGGTGCTCGAGATGACTGCCTCTCATCCTGTTGCTTGTATTTCCCTTGGATTCTCCATCCCCTTCCCTTTCCTTTTTCTTTGTCAAATCACCTGGAGAGTTAGAGGTTGGGAAGTGGAGTAGGGAGCCCTCTGGAAGTCCCTCAGGTCTTTGATTTTCTAATTCTTGGATGATTAAGCATCCTACCAGCTGGGTCTTGTAGATTTCAAATACCACTTCTTAATCACATTAAAAGAAAGCTGCTCTGATCACAATTTCTTTGTTCCACAGTAGATTTGGCTCTAATGTCAGTGTGCTTTCCCATGTAGCTTTACTTGAGCACAGCTTCTGAGTATTCTGAGATCCATCTCTCAGAGCAGTCACACCAAATTGAACTTTTAATTTTCAGAGAAAAAAATTTTTAATTAAAAATATATAAATCACATAGATATTCTGAATCTAACCTGTTTTGAGCCTAGTAGAAAACCTCTTCAGGGACAAAATCTAGTTTGCTCACAGTCACTAAATCCAGTTTGCCACCTCTGATTTTAGTGAATCAAAGACTTAACGTGCTTCTGTTTTAACTAACCAGCTTTTCCTTCAGGTTTGTGTATAACCCTCTGGCCCTTGGCTAGCCTATGAATGCTATTTTTTTTTTCCACTTGGTGAAACAAATCTAATTGGAAAACTTGTTGATGGAAAATACTTTATAATTAGAGGGGTTTTGTTGTTGTTGTTGTTTTAAGGAAGGGCAGGTTGCAGCCCTCACTGGGAGGCCTTCATGTTTTAATGACTTCTGCTTATCCAGACACATGCTGACTTGGGGAGAAATTTTTCAAGAGAGTCAGCAGTCCACCTCAGTGATTGTACTGGGTTCCTTCCCACTAACTTCAGAAACGGCCCCATTACCTTTTATTGTCTCACAGAATAACCATAGCAATGGTGCATAATTAACTGGCGCTGCTGGTAAATCGGTTTTATTATTAATTTGAGAGGTTGACTTTCGCTTTCTTCACACAGTGGCAACACTTTCATAGATGTTTCATTTTCTTCTTTAACTTTAGCACTTATAAAACGGAAAGATTACTCAGAGGAAATGCTTTGCCAAGAATGAATGAGCCAAAACTGTTTTCTTCCAACGACAGAGAGTGCCCAGCCCATCCACAATCTCTTTGCTTCCTGGGTGAAGCTGGGTAGCATCTGGGGGAAGCCACAGAGGGAGCCTGTCACCCTGGAGGACTGTCTCACAAACTGGCAGGGAACATGCTCGACTTTTAACCTGTGCTTGTTTTTGGTTTTCAAGCTTCTTTGTTCCATTGTTTGTCTCTTCTTCATGACTGATCACTTGTTTTCAAGCCTTCAAATCTAGGCTCTGCCTCTGTCACCACCAGGGGAGGGGGCCTCCATGACATAATGAGGTGTACTGTACATTGGTGGCATCCAGTGTTCCCAGACCAGTTGGGAACACATTCAAGGAGAAAAAATAGGGAATTAGGAAGGAAAAATAGTGCTTTGAAGTAAGCTTTACGGGAAGGAGAAATCAAGATGGCAGAGGAGTAGGACATGGAGCTCACCTCCTCCCACAGATATGTCCAGAGGGGTTTGCACAGAACATCTACTGAGTATTGGCAGAACACCTCAGACTTCTGAAAGGGCAAGAAAACCTCCACATAATTGGTTAGGATGAAAGAAAGAAAAAAAAAAGAGAGAGAAAGGAGTGGGGACAAGACCTGTGCCCCAGGGGAGGAGACTGTGAAGGAGGAAAGGTTCCCCTCACTGGACAGGTGCAAAGCTTCAGAGCCTCAGAGGAGAGCGCAGCAACCAGCTTCTGGAAGGCAAAACAGAGAGTGACCCACACTCCCTGGCAGTAGATGCTTATGCACTGGCCCAGGCAGGGGCTTGTGCTTCAGAGGTCATACCCAGGGAGAGGAGTGGAGTTGACTACACACAGACAACCCGTAGAGGCTGGAATATTGCAACTGAGGCTGCACATGGAAGAAGCCTGGGCCCTCAGAGAGGCGAGGACCCATTGTTGAGTACCGCGCAAGGAGAGGGGCAGGAACCGCCAATGGAACTCCTTTCCCTGCGCATGCTCTCAGGCAGCAGATGCAACCTACAAATTCCGGGGGTAGGCATGAGTGAGCACCACTATTGTGAGCTACAGAGATGGGCATGGACCACTGAGAGAGCCGGGAGCAGATGCCAGTCACTGCCCCTGCCATCCAGGGAGCATGTGTGGGCAGCGGCCAGGGGCCAATCACTGCGCCTATTGTTCCGGAGTCTCAGGGGCTGCTGCAGGGAGACCCACAAGCCGGTGCCGATTGCTACCCCGGTGTACTCAAGCTGTTGCTGGGATACCCACAAGCTAGTGCCGATTGCTACCCTGGTGTACTCGAGCTGGTGCTAGAAGACCCACAAGCCGGTGCCGACTGCTACCCCGGTGTACTCGAGCTGATGCTGGGAGACCCACAAGCGGATGCCGACTGCTACCCCGGAGTACTCGAGCTGGTGCTAGGAGACCCACAAGCAGGTGCTGACTGCTACCCCGGTGTACTTGAGCTGGGGAGACCCACAAGTGGATGCCGACTGCTACCCTGGTGTACTCGAGTTGGTGCTAGGAGACCCACAAGCCGGTGCCGACTGCTACCCCGGTGTACTCGAGCTGGTGCTGGGAGACCCACAAGCCAGTGCCAATTGCTACCCTGGTGTACTTAGAGTGAGTGTGGGCTGCCAAACTTTGTTGTTCAGTCACCAAGTCATGTCTGACTCTTTGCAACCCCATGGACTGCAACACACCAGCCTTCCCTGTCCTTCACTATCTCCCGGAATTGGCTCAAATCCATGTCCGTTGAGTCATTGATACCGTCCAGCTGCCTCATTCTCTGCCATCCCCTTCTCCTTTTGCCTTCAGTCTTTCCGTGTGTCAGGATCTTTTCCCATGATTGGCTTTTTACCTCAGGTAGCGAAAGTATTGGCGTACCCCACATGAAGGGTACAAGAGTCCACACATGCTGAGGAAGGAGACAGAAGCATTCAAACTAAAAGTAGCCCCTCGATTCCAGACAAGACAGCAGAGTAGAAGGACTTCAGCTCATGTCCTATCATG
Source organism: Tragelaphus eurycerus (assembly GCA_935064755.1). Taxonomy (NCBI): domain Eukaryota; kingdom Metazoa; phylum Chordata; class Mammalia; order Artiodactyla; family Bovidae; genus Tragelaphus; species Tragelaphus eurycerus. Next base: position 11,346,698 of record CAKXYN010000015.1, on the reverse strand, counting down.
AAAACACCAAAATCACAGCTAAGTGCTGAACAACCATCAGCAAAAAAGACTGGAACCTACCAAAAAAGATATCTTACATCCAGAGACAAAGCCACAACAAGATGGAGTGAGAGTCCAGAGCCCCAGGTCAGGCTCCCCAGCCTAACAGTCTGGCATCAGGAGGAGGAGTCCTCAGAGCATTTGGCTTTGAAGGCTGATGGGGCTTGACAGCGGGAGCTCCTCAGGACTGGGGCAAACAGAGACTCCACTCTTGGGGCGCACACAAGACTTCACATGCAGTGGGACCCAGGGCAAAGCAATAACTCATAGGAGCCTGGACTAGGCCTACCTGTGGGTCTTGGAGGGTCTTCTGGAGAGGAGGGGGTCCACTGTGGCTATGGGGGCAAGGACACTGGTGGTGGAGGCCCCAGGGAATATTGATCACTCTGAGCTCTCTTGGAGGTTGCACTTTTAGCACCAAGATCTGACCCCACCTAACAGCCTGCAGGCTCCAGTGCTGAGAAGCCTCAGGCCAAACAGCCAGCAACGGGGAGCACGGCCCCACCCATCAGCAGACAGACTGCCTAAGCTTATACTGACCTCACAGGCACCTCTAAACACACCCTTTGACACATCTGAGTGAGGTACCACCTCACAAAAGTCAGAAGGGTCATCATCAAAAAATCAACAATCAATGCTTGAGAGGGGATAGAGAAAAGGGAACCCTCCTACACTGTTAGTGGGAATGTAAATCAGTACACCACTGTGAACAGTATGAAAGTTCCTTAAGAAACATAAGATAGAACTACCATATGACCCAGCAATCCCACTCCTGGCATATATCTGGAGAAAACTGTAATCCAAAAAGATACATGCACCCAAGTGTTCACTGCAGCACTGTTTACAATAGCCACATCATGGAAGCAGCCTAAATGTCCATCAACAGAGGAATGGATAAAGAAGATGTGGGGTGTGTGTGTGTGTATATATATATATATATACACATATATACATACTGGAACGTTACTCGTAGAAAGAATGAAATAATTCCATTTGTAGCAACATGGATGGACCTAGAGATTGTAATAGTGAGAAGACAAATATCATATGATACCACTTATAATTCAAATGAACTTATTTACAAAACAGAAACAGACTTCAAAAACAAAAGTATGGTTACAAAAGGAGAAATAGGGGGAGAAAGGATAAATTAGGAGTTTGGAATTAACATATATAGCACCTACTACATATAAAATAGATGATCAGCTAGGACCTACTGTATAGCACAGGGAATTCTCAATATTCTGTAATGACCTATAGGAAAAAGGATGGGTATATGTACACGTGTAACTGAATCACTCAGCTGTGTACCTGAAACCAACACAATGTTATAAATCAGTGACACTCCAATATAAAATAAAGGTTAATTTTTTTTTTTTTAAACTTTACTGGAGCATAACAGAAAAAGCCCACATTCCTTTGCCTAGCTAACACTTACTGAGCAGTGACTATGGCAAAGTACATTGCTTGGTGTAGGAGCACATGTAAAATTCAATTTATAGTCCCTAATATTCTCACCTTCAAGGGGTCAAAGGAACCCCTGATGGGGCAACACCTACCCCTCATCTCGGCCCATGCCTTCATTCTACTACATTGACACGTAATGTGTTCCAGGAATCCAAAAGAAGGAACCTCATTTTTGTCAGTCACAGAGAAGACAGGATATCTTCTGTGCAAAGGAAACTACATTTAAAGACAGAGGCTAGAGACAATTAAGTGTGACCAGGAATTGCAAGTAAGTCAGTCTAATCCAAGCATGGGGTAGGATTATGTCCGGTTATGTACATCCAGCCTGAAAGTATAGCCGTCATCTTGAAGGCAGTGAGGCTACTGAAGACCATAAGCAGGGGTGTCGTGTAGTCGGAGAGTGTAGAGACATTTCTTCTGGTAGTTCTGTGAGACTAGGGTGTGGCAGTGTTACAGTAGCAGAGGAAGCGTGAGGGCCTGCACCATAGGGCCAGGGTTAAAGAGGAAAGGAGGGAGGGCTTTGGGGTTCATGTAGGATGGGTCCTGGACAGGATGGGGACAAGGGGAAGTTTACAAAGACCTTTAGGTTTCTGACCAACGTAGTTAGATTTGATGGGGGTAGTGCTGTCATTTATGGAATTTAGGAAGGACAGCAATGGAGAAAGAAGACTTGTTCACTCTAGGATAGGAAGAGTCTAAGTGCCTCCAGGATAAACATTCTGAGATGCCTGCTGGGTAGTTGGACATGCAGGCTTGAGCACGGGGGGGGGTATGAACTAGAGTAAGACATGTGAGCGTCTTTAGAAATGATGTCAAAATTGAAGTTGAGTGTGGCTAGGTAGGCCCGGGGAGCATATGTAGAGAGGAATAGTCCACACGCAAAGCCTCAGGGCCATCAGAGTTGAGCAAATAGTTAAGGGGAGCCCCTGACACATGAACAGTGAACAGCCAGAGGACAAGGAAGAGGGCTTACAAAATGACAGAGAGCTTCATGCAAGAGTGAGGTGACAGAGAAATCATATACCTTTAGGGTAGAGGAGTGTCCTAGGAACCAGGACAGTTGCAAGGAAGTCGTGCAAAGAGAGACCCAGAGGTAAGTAGGAAAAAGAGTGAATTAGAGCCAACTGTGGACAAGTAAGTCACATACCTGGTTGGGCACGGGCATGAATAGTCAGGGAGACTTAAATGAGAAGACTTTATTTCTGCTTGTGTTGAGGAAAGTTCCTGAGGGCTGGAGATCCTGAAGAAAATGAGGCTAAATGGAAGTAGATGGGGGTGGGGAGGCACTCATGACCCCTGGTGCGGCCTTCTCCTAAGGGGCCTTAGCCCCTTCCCCACCCCTGACTGAGCCAGGCCTTTGTCTGTTCCTGTGAAGTCAAGTGCCTGCTCATTTGCGGAGTAACACTGGCTGTTCTTAGTCCACAGCTTCTGACATGCGATTTGAAGACACATTTTATGGAACAGACATAATCCAAGGGGAGAAAAAGAGACAGAGAGTGCTGAGCTCCAGATTCAAGAATGAATATGTGGATGACCCCGTCTACCGCACTTTCTTGAAGAGCTCTTTCCAGAAGAAGTGTCAGAAGAGGCAGTAGTCTACATACATTGCTCTGCAGGCCACAGAATGACTTGGGCAGAAGAGGACCGAGGAAGGACAGCCTGGGGCTGTGCCGTGTGTTTCACTGGGGTAGGTGACAGGCTGTGTCTCTGACAGTGGAAAATCAGGCTCCCCAGAGTGTGGTCACCAGAACCGCAAAATACACATTATTCATTGGATACCGCAGTCTGAAGCTGTCTCCTAGTCTTGCTTTCACTTGTTAGCAGTTGTCTCCTTTGATCCCAAAGAATTTTTCTAAGTGAAGGAAATCACTCGCCAAAAAAAGCCACTGCCAGAGGAGGTGGATCCCCACACACAGCTTTTAGGCCTAAGAACGAACAGAGACCTCTCTCCTCCCTGAGCAAGTGGGGGCCTCCAGGCCCAGGTGGGAGGGTAGTAACATATATTTTCCACAGTCAGGGAAGGACTCTCACTTATTTGTTTTGAATGGAAGTTTTTATAAAACATTTTTAAAACACAAACGGCATGTATGGTAATGAGATTTACCCGTGTGCTATCTGTATTTCCCTTGTACAGAACTTTTACATTTTTTTATATCCCTTTTACTTTGGGTTGTGTCTGATGAGAACTGAGTTGTTGGCCTCTGTGAAATTTTTGGCTCTTGAGAAAGAATCCTTATGAATTGTCTGGGAATTTTATATATTTAAAGAGGGAGATCTGGGGCTGTTATTTTTAAACACTTTTTTTTCATATTACATATTCTGAGTAGATATTTATAAATATGTTTCTTTCATTATGTGTTTGTAAGATTAGAGTTAAAAATAAATATGCCTCGATGCATAGTTTTGAGGTAATATGATTTTTCCTTTTTGAAATAGCTTGAAAATGTACTAGTGTTTAAAAATAAAGATTTCCATTTTCTCCAATTTTGTCTTCTAACTTGCTTATTTGTCTAGGTTTAAACCTATAGAAAACAAGTTTTATTTGTGAGCTGACTGTGAAGACATTATGGGGCCCCTGCTTCAGACCCTTCTTCCCTCACTGACTTTGTCCGTAACTGTGGACGCACTGCCAGACATTTATGGCTGTACTGCTGGGGATAAAGTCTCCTCTGCCTGCTCGCGGTGCCTGCTGAAGTGTTTTCCTCAGCTCCTCCTTTGGGCCTGGAAGAAACCTGAGCATCTGGAGTCTCAAACTCTTTTCATCACGGGTCTCTTGGTCCTCAGCTTCGCTGGAAGGGGCTTTATGGATCCTCCAATCCCTTCCATCACTTTGTAGATGGGGGTGGAGGAGAGACAGGGAGAGGGCTTGCCCACAGTCACACAGTGATGCTTCAGTAAACCGTGGCCACAGTGATACAGCATAACCAACAACTGCAAAATCTCAGTGCCCTGTGGCGAGACACACTGCTTTTGCTTATGAGCCTGCAGATTGCCTGATCAAGGCTGGGCTTGGCTGTGCAGCTGTGCTGACCTCAGCTGGGGCCAGCTCACACGTCTGCTCCATGTGTCCCCATCAGCCGGTTGGACCTAGTGGGCTAGCCCAGATTTGATCTTCTCTGGTCACTGGCAGAGGTAGAGAGGCCAACCAAATAAGCAAATTTTAGGTCTGATGTTGGTTAACATCCTGTGGCCCAAAGCCCAGAGCCAGGGATTAGACGGCATTTCAGAGTTTCGTGGCAAAACGTGTGGATGTATCGTGTTACTGGGTAGAGAGTAGAGAACTGAAGCATCATGACAGCCACAGCTGAAGCTCAGCTCTGCAGACCTCTAGCTGGCTGACGTTCCGTTTTCCAGAGTGCCTCGTGGCTGAACTCTGAGCTGGGGAAGAGCCCATCAGCCATATTTTTACAAGGACTGAGCACTCCACATTCTCTGCCAGTATAGTCATATATTTATCAAGTAATCAAGCTTGCCTTTTGTATCTCCACATTTTGAATGGAACTGACCTGCTCTCTCCACAATATGCCAGGAAAGTAGGCCTGTGTAAGGCATTAAGAGGCATTAATCTAAATAGGATCATTTGTTTTGTACAAGTTTGCCTGTCAGCAAGATTTCTGATTGGTTGCCACAGGGAGAAAATGTGCAGAGTCCTATGTGATCTCAAATACAGCTGTTTTTTATGGTCTCACTTCACTAATGTTCCTATAATCAAGTACAGCTGTATATGGCCTAAGCAAAATAGTGTCGGCCACAAATACACTCTGGCTCTTGAAAAAGACACCTTTGTTTCACTACATTCCGTGTGAAGTCGTTATTAGCTCTCTGACCAGACAAATCAGTAAAGCTTTTTCGCTTACTGTGACACCTCAATTGTAATTTTAATTTCTTTGTGTTACACTAACTGCATTTTTAGTGTGCACATGTAGCGTGAAATCAGTTGAAGTCCTTCTAGTATTAAAAAAAAAGTTGCTGGCTGTGACAATTCTAATGTAATTCTAATTATAAGCCCTTTCTCTGGAGGTTAGAGGATTAGTAAAACAGCCTGGCATATTTCACAACATTTTAGTTCCTTTATGTGTGTTTGAAATGAGAACAATGTGATTCTTGTCAATTTACTTTTATTAAAGTACTTTTGTTTAGTTCATCTAAAGAGAAATTGAGAAGAAGTATCTACTAAAATATCACATGACTTCACAAACGCATTATAAATTGCTCCTGGGTAATGGCATATGAAAATGTGAAGATGCAGAATACAAAAACACATAGGAGTGAATGGATCTGCCACTTCTCCCTGTACCCGTCCGATGTGAAGCAAGGCTGAAACATGTTTGTTCCTGGAAATGACCCGGAGGTCTTACAAGTAATTATACTAGAGGAGCATATGCTGCAAGATCATGTTGTGTTTCATTTTTGCCTTTAAGTAAAAAGGATCTGAAATGAAACAGTCTTTATTTTACATACTCATCAGCCCCCAAAACTTGAAGCAAACTAGAAATTCTGAGACATACTCATTACATGAGTAACTGGTTGGTTGCAAAGACTTGATTTTATAACAAACTGCTTCTGAGAATGTATATGTGCATCATGGGAAGTATCTTGAATTCTCTCACCCAGTATATTGTTGAGACATACACCACTGAGTGGCCTCTGAGGAGCCTGAACTGTCCAGCAATTGTGCTGAAGACTCAGAAACGTCATGCTCCATCCTCAGAAGGTACAGGTGCACTTGAAGAAATGGAAGTTCATCAATGATATTAATGATGTACTGAGCACCTATTGTTAAACACTGCCTGCAAGGCTTCTTAGTGGTATTTATCTTACTTAGTGTCCCCAAAAAATCAGCAAAGGAAGTACTCTTCCTCTTTCATGGAAGGAAACTAAGGTTCAGAGAGGTTAAGTAGCTTTTGAATCACTTGACCCCGATGCATGAAGAAAAGCGAGGATTCTAAGCCTGACACAATCAAATAACACTGGATAGATGACTCTGAAGCTCAAAGACAAATTAGCACTAGAGATATAAATAAGGAAGTCATCATCTTCATTTTCTTTGAAAATAATATGAAATTTACCTTCTGGTAAAGGCAAAACTACAGGATCAGAAAAGAGATCTCTTATTGCCAAGGACTGGAAGTGAAGGAGGAAATTGGCCACAGAGGCTCAGCTTGAGGAAACTTTTTGGGGTGACGGCAATATTCTCTATCTTGACTGAGGTGGTGGTAATAGGACTGTATGTCGAAATTCACAGAACTGAACACAAAAAGTAGATATTACTATGTGTAAGTATCACCTCAATAAACTTGCCTTAAATAAAATCTAGTGGGATGGTGGTCAAGTAACTTGGGAGAGAACATGCTGAATGAGATGAGAACAAGATATGAAAAGAAACCAGGAACCCTGGGGAAGAACTACATATATCTGAGTTGTGAATGAGCATTGAAAGGGGCCAAGAAATGGGAAACCAGGATGCTGTGATGTCATGGACATCAACAGAAGATGGTATTGCAACAAGGAGAGGGGTCAACAGAGGGAAAATGCTTCAGAGTCTAGATCACGTAGTTGTTCATTAGGAGAACACTGGTGTCTTTCATGAGAGCATTTCACATGGTTTCAGATGAGAAGCCTAGTAATACTCAAATGGGTGGGAGGAGATCAAGATGGTGGAATAGATGGATGTGGAGCTCACCACTTCCCACAAGTAGATCAAAATTACATGTGGAACAATTTTCACAGAATACCCACTGAATGCTGGCAGAAGATTTCATACAACCAAAACACAAAGATTACCATGTAACTGGGTAAGGATAAAAGTTTTGTTTTTTTTTTTTTTAAAAAGGATAGCATCTGTGCCTCTGGGAGGGAGCTGTGAAAGTGCAGGGGTTCCCCCACTCTGGGAGCCTCCTTCACAACGGGGAGAGATCAGCAGGGACAGACAGGGAGCTTCAGAGAGAGTGCAGCAACTAGCTTGCAGGAGGCAGAATGGAGAGATGGCGGCATGCCTGGTTCTGACAACCGCTGTGCTCTACCGTACACTCGCTGCCTTGACTGTCCTCAGTGTGCACCGGCCATTATCCCCTTGGTTGGGGTGTGACTGGTGTGGCAGTGACCAGCGCCTGCACTGGATGTTGAGCAGGACCTCCTCTTTGGCATCAGAGACTTGTTTGGCATCACAGACCCTTCTGCTCCCAGTTGTCGGAGTAGATGCTCCCTGATCTATTTCTGAGCTGCTAGTTGGGGTAGATGGGATGGGAGCGTGTATGCTGGTAGAGGAGCCAGTGAGTATTCCTCCATAGGAGGTGTCCATCAGCAAGAGCTCATTTGCTGGTGCGAGTGGGGGGTGAGTGCCAAAAGTCAGGCTTCAGTGGAGGGGTGCGGTTGGCTGTACAGAGTCAGCCTGAAGCGGGTAGGGTGTGGCCCAGACCAAAACTGGGAGGAGTGTGCAAAATGGAGCCCAGGTTCACCACAGAAGCCCTATTGTTACCACAAACATGTGAAGGAAGAGCCAGGGCACCACCATAGCCGCCTCCTTCTCAGAAAGCTCACTGTGGGCAGGGCTCCACCTCTGCAACTACTGGGAACAAGAAAGCAATTGCCCAAAACATGGAGGCAGGGCTGAATCGGAGCCCTGTCTCGTGACTTTGCACGTTGGTGGATTTATGCTATTGGTGCCTTTGTAAGTTCAGTGCCTGTGGGACATCCAAGAAGATTAATGGTGTTCCTGTGGGTGAGGTGGGTCTGGAGTTAGCAGCTGTGGACATTGGGGCCATGTGCCCAGGGAGGCCAGGCTGGGGCCTCTGGTGAATGTTTAGCTCCTGTGACGTGTCCAGTTGAGTGACTATGTGACTACTAGTCCCTGGTATGCAGATCTGTGCTGATGGCTTTCTGAGGGACATACAGGCCAATTCCTTGGATTCCCATGGCTGAGGCGGGACTGATGGCAATGCCAAGGATAGTTTATATTGTGGGCCCACACAATGGGTGACAGACAACATCACAGACTCAGAAGGCAAGGATTGTAGATGGCTTTTGGAAGGTAGAAAAGGCAAGGAAATATTCTCCTGTGAAACCTCTGCTAAAGCATTTGACTATGGATCACATGGCACCCCACTCCAGTACTCTTGCCTGGAAAAATCCCATGGGCGGAGGAGCCTGGTAGGCTGCAGTCCATGGGGTTTCGAAGAGTTGAACATGACTGAGTGACTTCACTTTCACTTTTCACTTTCATGCATTGGAGAAGGAAATGGCAACCCACTCCAGTGTTCTTGCCTGGAGAATCCCAGGGATGGGGGAGCCTGGTGGGCTGCTGTCTCTGGAGTTGCACAGAGTTGGACAAGACTAAAGTGACTTAGCAGTAGCAGTATGGATCACAACAAACAGGAAAATTATAAAAGAAATGGGAATACCAGTCTACCTTACCTGCCTCCTGAGAAACATGTATGCAGGTCAAGAAGCAACAGAACTGGACATGAAATACTGGACTGCTTCAAACTTAGGAAAGGTCTATAACACGGCTGTATATTGTAGCCCTGCTTTTTTAACTTCTATGCAGAGTACATCATGTGAAATGCCAGGCTGGATGAATCACAAGCTGGAATCAAGATTGTTGGAAGAAATAACAACCTCAGATATGCAGATATGCAGATGATACCACCATAGTGACACAAAGCAAAGAGGAACTAAAGAACCTCTTGATGAAGGTGAAAAAGGAGAGTGAAAATGCTGGCTTAAAACTCAGCATTCAAAAAACTAAGATCATGGCATCTGTTCCCATTACTTCATAGCAAATACAAGGGGGAAAAATGATTTTATTTTCTTGGGCTCCAAAATCACTGCATATGGTGACTACAGCCATGAAATTAAAATATACTTCTCCTTGGAAGAAAAGCTATTACAAATCTAGATAGCATATCAAAAACCAGAGACATCACTTGATGGACAAAGGTCTACATAGTCAAAGCTAAAGTTTTTTCAGTAGTCATGTACAGATTTGAGAATTGGACCATAAAGAAGGCTAAGAGCCAAAGTATTGATGCTTTCCAAGTATGGGGCTGGAGAAGACTCTTGAGACTCCCTTGGGCAGCAAGGAGATCAAAGCAGTCAGTCCTAAAGGAAATCAACCCTGAATATTCATTGGATGAACTGATCATGATGCTCCTATACTTTAGTCACCTGATGGGAAGAGCCAACTCACTGGAAAAGACCTGATGGGAAAGACTGAGGGCAAGAGAAGGGCGTGACAGAGGATGAGATGGATGGATGGCATTTCCTCCCAGTTTTGGTCTGGGCCACACCCTACCCGCTTCAGGCTGACTCTGTACAGCCAACCGCACCCCTCCACTGAAGCCTGACTTTTGGCACTCACCCCCCACTCGCACCAGCAAATGAGCTCTTGCTGATGGACACCTCCTATGGAGGAATACTCACTGGCTCCTCTACCAGCATACACGCTCCCATCCCATCTACCCCAACTAGCAGCTCAGAAATAGATCAGGGAGCATCTACTCCGACAACTGGGAGCAGAAGGGTCTGTGATGCCAAACAAGTCTCTGATGCCAAAGAGGAGGTCCTGCTCAACATCCAGTGCAGGCGCTGGTCACTGCCACACCAGTCACACCCCAACCAAGGGGAAAAGACCTGATGGGAAAGACTGAGGGCAAGAGAAGGGCGTGACAGAGGATGAGATGGATGGATGGCATTTTCAACAAACTCTGGAAGATAATGAAGGTCAGGGAAGCCTGCTGCAGTTCATGGGGTTGCAAAGAGTAGCAACTGAAGAGCAACTAAACCTCTTCAAGGTATCAGCCCTGCTGAAACTTTGTTGTTTAAACCACTTAAGGAACTAAACAGATATAGCAGGAGGGAGGGTGAGAGGAGGCATTCAGTGGTCAGAGGTATTAGTATAAGATTTCTGTAGTTGAGATTGTGTTGATGAGATTTAGGGTGTGGTCCTCAGAGTAGGATGGAGGTGAAAGTCATTTAACCCAATTAACTTATTTGGTTTCTTTTTAATTGATAATCCATATGGCATAAAATTCACCCTTTTAAAATGTACCATCCAGTGGTTTATATATATTCACAACACTGTGTAGCCATTACTACTACCCAATTCTAGAATTAAATGCATAGATTTGATTGACTAGTGTTATTGACGAGAGGAGTTACCCCATGTCCAAGGTCAGGGGCTGCGGCAGGAGGAGATACCCCATGCCCTTAAGCCCGAGGCCAGGGGCGGCAGCTGGGAGGAGCAACCCCATGCCGTGGCTGCCTAGGCCCAGGAGGGCCTAGAGGAGCTATCCCACGTTGAAGGTCAGGAAGGGTGGCGGTGAGGAGATACCCCTCGTCCAAGGTAAGGAGCATTGGCTGCACTTTGCTGGAGCAGCCGTGAAGAGATACCCCATGCCCAAAGTAAGAGAAACCCAAGTAAGACGGTAGGTGTTGCAAGATGGCATCAGAGGGCAGACACACTGAAACCATACTCACAGAAAACTAGTCAATCTAATCACACTAGGACCACAGCATTGTCTAACTCAATGAAACTAAGCCATGCCCATGGGGCAACCCAAGATAGGCGGGTCATGGTGGAGAGATATGATAGAATGTGGTCCACTGGAGAAGGGAATGGCAAACTACTTCAGTATTCTTGCCTTGAGAACCCCCATGAACAGTATGAAAAGGCAAAATGATAGGATACTGAAAGAGAAATTCCCCAGGTGAGTAGGTGCCCAATATGCTAATGGAGGTCAGTGTAGAAATAACTCCAGAAAAAATGAAGGGATGGAGCCAAAGCAAAAAGAATACCCAGCTGTGGATGTGACTGGTGATAGAAGCAAGGTCTGATGCTATAAAGAGCAATATTGCATAGGAACCTGGAATGTCAGGTCCATGAATCAAGGCAAATTGGAAGTGGTCAAACAAGAGATGGCAAGAGTGAATGTCGACATTCTAGGAATCAGCAAACTCAAATGGACTGGAATGGGTGAATTTAACTCAGATGACCATTATATCTACTACTGTGGGCAGGAATCCCTCAAAAGAAATGGAGTAGCCATCATGGTCAACCAAAGAGTCCGAAATGCAGTACTTGGATGCGTTCTCAAAAACAACAGAATGATCTCTGTTCGTTTCCAAGGCAAACCATTCAATGTCACAGTAATCCAAATCTATGCCCCAACCAGTAACGCTGAAGAAGCTGAAGTTGAATGGTTCTATGAAGACTTACAAGACCTTATAGAACTAACACCCAAAAAAGATGTCCTTTTCATTATAGGGGACTGGAATGCAAAAATAGGAAGTCAAGAAACACCTGGAGTAACAGGCAAATTTGGCCTTGGAATACAGAATGAAGCAGGGAAAAGACTAATAGAGTTTTGCCAAGAAAATGCACTGGTCATAACAAACACCCTCTTCCAACAACACAAGAAAAGACTCTACACATGGACATTACCAGATGGTCAACACCGAAATCAGATCGATTGTATTCTTTGCAGCCAAAGATGGAGAAGCTCTCTACAGTCAGCAAAAATAAGACCAGGAGCTGACTGTGGCTCAGACCATGAACTCCTTATTGCCACATTCAGACTGAAATAGAGAAAGTAGGGAAAAGCACTAGACCATTCAGGTATGACCTAAATGAAATCCCTTATGATTATACAGTGGAAGTGAGAAATAGATTTAAGGGCCTAGATCTGATAGATAGAGTGCCTGATGAGCTATGGAATGAGGTTTGTGACATTGTATAGGAGACAGGGATCAAGACCATCCCCATGGAAAAGAAATGCAAAAAAGCAAAATGGCTGTCTGGGGAGGCCTTACAAATAGCTGTGAAAAGAGAAGTGAAAAGCAAAGGAGAGAAGGAAAGATATTCCCATTTGAATACAGAGTTCCAAAAATTGCAAGGAGAGATAAGAAAGCCTTCTTCAGTGATCAATGCAAAGAAATAGAGGAAAACAACAGAATGGGAAAGACTAGAGATCTCTTCAAGAAAATCAGAGATACCAAAGGAACATTTCATGCAAAGATGGGCTCGATAAAGGACAGAAATGGTATGGACCTAACAGAAGCAGAAGATATTAAGAAGAGGTGGCAAGAATACACAGAAGAACTGTACAAAAAAGATCTTCATGACCAAGATAATCATGATGGTGGGATCACTGACCTAGAGCCAGACATCCTGGAATATGAAGTCAAGTGGGCCTTAGAAAGCATCACTATGAACAAAGCTAGTGGAGGTGATGGAATTCCAGTTGAGCTATTTCAAATCCTGAAAGATGATGCTGTGAAAGTGCTGCACTCAATATGCCAGCAAATTTGGAAAACTCAGCAGTGGCCACAGGACTGGAAAAGGTCAGTTTTCATTCCAATCCCCAAAGAAAGGCAATGCCAAAGAATGCTCAAACTACTGCACAATTGCACTCATCTCACACGCTAGTAAAGTAATGTTCAAAATTCTCCAAGCTAGGCTTCAGCAATATGTGAACTGTGAACTTCCTGATGTTCAAGCTGGTTTTAGAAAAGGCAGAGGAACCAGAGATCAAATTGCCAACATCCGCTGGATCATGGAAAAAGCAAGAGAGTTCCAGAAAAACATCTATTTCTGCATTATTGACTATGCCAAAGCCTTTGACTGTGTGGATCACAATCAACTGTGGAAAATTCTGAAAGAGATGGAAATACCAGACCACCTGATCTGCTTCTTGAGAAATTTGTATGCAGGTCAGGAAGCAACAGTTAGAACTGGACATAGACCAACAGACTGGTTCCAAATAGGAAAAGGAGTATATCAAGGCTGTATATTGTCACCCTGTTTATTTAACTTATATGCAGAGTACATCATGAGAAACGCTGGACTGGAAGAAACACAAGCTGGAATCAAGATTGCTGGGATAAATATCAATAACCTCAGATATGCAGATGACACCACCCTTATGGCAGAAAGTGAAGAGGAACTAAAAAGCCTCTTGATGAAAGTGAAAGAGGAGAGTGAAAAAGTTGGCTTAAAGCTCAACATTCAGAAAATGAAGATCATGGCATCTGGTCCCATCAGTTCATGGCAATAGATGGGGAAACAGTGGAAACAGTGTCAGACTTTATTTTTCTGGGCTCCAAAATCACTGCAGATGGTGACTGCAGCCATGAAATTAAAAGGCACTTACTCCTTGGAAGGAAAGTTATGACCAACCTAGATAGCATATTCAAAAGCAGAGACATTACTTTGCCAACAAAGGTCTAGTCAAGGCTATGGTTTTTCCTGTGGTCATGTATGGATGTGAGAGCTGGACTGTGAAGAAGGCTGAGCGCTGAAGAATTGATGCTTTTGAACTGTGGTGTTGGAGAAGACTCTTGAGAGTCCCCTGGACTGCAAGGAGATCCAGCCAGTCCATTCTGAAGGAGATCAGCCCTGGGATTTCTTTGGAAGGAATTATGCTAAAGCTGAAACTCCAGTACTTTGGCCACCTCATACGAAGAGTTGACTCATTGGAAAAGACTCTGATGCTGGGAGGGATTTGGGTCAAGAGGAGAAGGGGACGACAGAAGATGAGATGGCTGGATGGCATCACTGACTCGATGGACGTGAGTCTGAGTGAACTCCGGGATTCAAGGTGCTGCGATTCAAGGGGTCGCAAAGAGTCAGACACGACTGAGTAACTGATCTGATCTGAAAAAAATTTTTCCATTTGCTTCTGCTGCAGCTCCTGGAGACTTAGAAGCATAAGGAAAATTTTCATGAGAAAATATTGAGTATGAAGAATTCTTCTGAACATATTTATTATACTTGATACACTTGGCCAAATGCAGACATGCCTCCTGTTGATTCACCAGGTTTGTGATTGTGGTGCTGTGAACCCTTTCAGTGGAAGGCAGAGGACAAAGCAAGAAGGCACACCCTGGTTCTCTAGAAGAACTGCCCTTGAAGATCAGGGCCAGGAGACTGGGGTTTGGGGGAGTGTGGCCCTCAGCTTCAGCAGTCCCCAGGAATGCTAGGGCACAGCCCTTCTGCAACAGGTCTTTGGGCACAGATAAACCCCTGACACCACACTCAGCGATGGGTCTCTCTCATCCTCCTGGTAGGAGTCCCAGTAGAGGTCACCTCTCATTCACTGCACCTGTTCCCTTCCAGGAGTACCATGGATGAACTGGTCTTCTCCCCCTTCCCTCCTGGGGGCAGGGTCTCTCCTCCCCTGAGCAAGTGTTCTTTTGCTCCCAGAAGATTTCCTATAACTCATAAATTATTTAGAAGAAAATGTGACCTAACCTGAACTGATTTGAGGCTGTTTATATTCTTTAACTCATTTGGTGTGAATATTCAAACATATCACAGTAGAAAATTTGTGTTGGGTGTTAGGCAGTATATGATAATTGGCATGAAATTGCCTTTCTAAAAATCCTGAAAATTCTGCCCTAACGCACAGTAAATCTAGTCCCAAGAATTTTGGATAAGGGAGTGTGTTAAGTTGCTCAGTCGTGTCCAACTCTTTGTGACCCCATGGACTGTAGCCTGCCAGGCTTCTCTGTCCATGGGATTCTCCAGGCAAGAATACTGGAGTGGGTTGCCATTCCCTTCTCCAGGGGATCATCCTGACCCAGGGATCGAACCCACATCTCCTGCATTGCAGGCAGACTCTATACCATCTGAGTGGCCCACTTGTTTTATATCCACTGCTCACTGTGTAGTACTCACTACGTACAGGGCCTTACTCATTCTCATATTCCCTATGATGCTCTGCATGTCACAGGCCCTCGCTGAGCCTGACTGAATGCCACTCTGACGTGTGCTCTCACTGGGCTAGGGATTGATGACATTTGTCTTAGCCTGGGCACCGAATTAGCATCACCAGGCTTGAAAGTCGCAGTACTGCTTCCCAAGGAAAGACACTCTGCCAACTGTGGCTAACTGTGAGCACAGCAGGGCCCTGAGGAAGGAAACGGTGGCATCATGACATTCTGGCTATTCATGGAAAGGGCCAGGTGTCACCAGAAGGTGGGAAAGCTCATTCGCCAAGGCCAGCTCATGCTACCTAGACAGACTGTTCCTTGCCTCCATGATTCAAAAGAGAATAAACTGATTCTTCCTTGAAGCCACAAAATGGCATGAACAGGCCATGTAGGTTGAAGCATTTCTTGTTTACCCTGAAACAGAGATTTGGGCTCTAGGGTAGAGATTGAAGCCTACAAAGCTGGAAATTGAAATGTCTGCTTAGTCCATAGAATGCCCTGCATCAAGGCTTTGGGGCCACCCGCTATGGACTCTCCATGTGTGACTTTAATGTGATATGATTATGAAACTATCTCTAGCTTCCCTTGCTCCCCAAATCAAAGCCACAATGAATAACCCCATAATTTCTGCACATTTTGGTAACAAAGGAAATGGCTGTTGATGATAATAAAAACTGCTATTCATAAATTCGCACCCTTTGTTGCCATTTATAAAAGAGACCTTTTATTGTAAGCTCATTAGTAGCTGAACTTTATTTTGTCAAAGGAAATGGAGTCAAGAGAGATTATGTTTCATCTTTAATATGGCTGTTCAACAGTGCCACCACTATCCTGAATTTCAGATGAATTTAATTGAAACATAATGAACAAAATGAGTTGTTTTATGCAATTACAATCCTATTTAAATAGGGTAGAACATGAATAGGATGAGAAATGTGTTTGACTTGATTTTCCTCAAGATGGACTCTCTATGCCTCCTCTGCCTCCTGGTTTTCTCTCCTCACTAAGACACTAATATTTTTGGAATTTAAGTATAATTTTGACTTGCTAAGTTTTCCCCCCAGGCAATAGAAAGGGCAGTGGGAACCAGTCACAGAGAACTAAGGTAGAAAACATTCTTCTAGCTCAATGAGGAACAGTCCCTTGCACATCTGAACTCCCTTCCCTTCTGAGGTAAGAAAGGTTGTTATTGAGCAGTGTCTAACCAAAGGTAAGGAGTGATGACATGAGTACAGATCTTCCCTCTGCCCCTTAATAACTTTGTGACTTGGTATGTATCTCTTGACATTTGGACCTGTTTCTCCATCAGTACAATGAGAATAATAAAATCCATTTCTTCAGACTGATGGTGGGACTTCCCTGGTAGTGTACTGGTGAAGAATCCATCTTCCAATGCAAGGGATGCAGGCGTGATCCCTGTTCAGGGAAATAAGATCCCACATGCCGTGGGGCAACTAAGCCTGAGCTGCAACTAGAGAGCTGTGCACTCTAGAGCCTGTATGCCACAACTAGTGAGCCCATGCACTCTAGAGCCCATGTCCACAACTAGAGAAGCCCTTGGGTTGCAACAAGACAGTCCACGCACCACAATGAGAAGCCCTTGCACCACCACAAAGAGCCTGTCTGCCACAGTGAAGACCCAACACAGCCACAATCTTAAAAATAATAATAATAAAAAAGTGCTGCTAAGTGTGGAGTAAATGTATATAAGGTATTTGGCATATTGCCCTGCTCAAAAAGTGGGAACTGCTGCTGCTATTACTAATCTTTACCGTCATCAACATCTTCATCTTCATCTTGATCGTCAATCTCCCAACTTCTGGGACCTTGATGTGTTGAAGACCATCAACACCTCTAATTCACATTGGTATACATAGGCTTTCCAGGTATTACCCTGCTTAACTGGAGGAAAGAGATGAGATCACAAAGCTAATTCGCTCAGGGGGCTGGGAGGGTTGGCACTCTTCCTGGGGAGAGTGACAGAAGCTGGTAAGTCTTGATATGGGGGGAAGAGCAGCACAATGTGAAACCCCTGCAGAGGGTCACATAAAATTCTCATCAGTTCCCCCATCTGTGATGTGAGGGACTTGGGCCATCCCCATGGACCTTTCCAGCTCTGAAGTGCTTATGATTCTACAACTACTGCCGGCTCTTCTGCCTAATGGAGCACATTCCAGTGAGCCAGCCGTTGCCAGGGAAGTCTTCCGACCTGCATCAGAGCTGCTGAAGCTTCCTGCTGAGTGTTCCCTTCCAGCATCACTGTTGACTCAATGCTAGAATGTGGCTTCCTGAGGAACAGTGGAGGTGAGAATAAAGACAAATGAGATTTGGCACAGCCTTAGTAAACAGAGCCTTCCCTGTACAGAACAGCTCTGACTGAGAGGAGACCAAGGGGGAAAAAAAAATTTACTCATTTCGCCATGGTCTCATCAGCTTGAAGGTTTAAATGGATTCTCAATGAAAAAAGCAAAACTGGTATTACTTTTAACTACAAGATGCTATTGCAATGTTCCAGTCTCCTACCCAGTTATTTCTGAGAGTCCCAAGGGATATCTCAGATGCACTCGTAAATAAATCTTCTTGGTTTCCCATGGTGACTGTCATTTTGTTCCATTTCTTCTCCAGTATAACCTTAGGAATGTCAGTTCCTCAGGTGTCACTGCCTGCAGGTTTCTGTAGCTACTGATGATGCCGAAGCCGTCCCACATCACAGCCAGAAAGCAGTGTGGACACGGCCACAGTTGTAATGCTAAAGATGGAGTGCGGTGCTGCTGGCCCCAGCACTGGCCGAAGTTGGGGATCTCAGGGCCAGGACAGCCACCGCCATTCTTAGCTGAGGGTGACTCCCACCGACACCCTGCTCAGCCCTGCACCTCTCCAAAGCAGGAGGAATTGGCATCCTGCCCTGCGTCCCTCCTTTTGTGGCTCTCTGGTCCCCAGAGTAGTGCAACTTCATGCTCTTAACCTCCCAAGGAGACTGTTTTTGTATACACTGCATTTTTGGGTTTTGTTTATAGCAGTCCTTGTTCTCATGAGGGGTTAGGGTGCCACAGGGCTGGCTGTTGGAGACTCTGAAGGATGTGAAGAACAAAAATTCACTCATATTACTTCAGCACTAGTGGTCTTATTGCAAGGATGCTGCTGCTGCTGCTAAGTCACTTCAGTTGTGTCCGACTCTGCGTAAGAAGATGCAAAACTCAGTCATGTGGCTGGGCCTCACAGGGCTCCAGGAAGAATCTGGCCTCATGGAAATGAACATGACTGGCAACAGAAATGTTTTTCTTGGGACCTGCTTATCGTATTGTGCCCCCACCCTCAGTTCGCTGGCCTTTAACTTTTTCTCTCATCAGCAAGCAGCTCCCTGACCCTTCCTTCCAAGGCCTCTGCTGCCATTTGGTCTTTGCTGTTAGTCTGTGATTTTTATTAGCTTCTGCTCCCAATACTACTGATTTTCTGAAAAGGTTCAGACCAAAATCATTACTAGAAAATAAGTTTTATGAGGACATGGATTTTGGTTTTTCTTGTTTACCTCTAGTACTTAAAAAAGCGGCTCTACCATTTCATAAATGTGTAGCCTTGGGGCAAGTTACTTAGACATTCTGTGCCTTGCTTTTTTCTAACCTTCAAAATGTGGGCAAAAAATAGCAATGCATTTGTTGGGTTAAAAATTAAATAGATTAATACTTATAAAGTACTTGTATTAGTGTCTGGCATAGACTATGTTCAGTAGAAGCATTTGTTAAATAAATTTAAAAATAAGGCATCTATATACAGCTGGCACTCAATGAGTATTTGATGAATAAATTAAGCATATTCCTTGAAGAATCAGATTGACTTAATTGCCCTTGTTCAAGTGCTCTTGTTCCAGGCTGGCTCATATAGTCCCTTAGCCTCTATTGACCACCTCTGGGTCAGCTTTGCCTTCCAAGCCATTTGCTGGGCCAGAACTTTGGGTTCATGCTACCACAAAATGACATATGTAGAAGGAACCCCTTAAAAAGGGTTTTGGAAGTGGTAGATACTCTGGGCATGCCTATCTGGTTCACTGTAAGGACTTTACCCTATAGTCAAAACTGTTCCTCCGCTAGAATGGCTAAGTTACTTACATATTCATGCTCTGGTGGCTCAGATGGTATAGAATCCACCTGTGATACAGGAGACCAGGGTTTAATCCCTGGGTCAGGAAGATCCCCTGGAGAAGGGAACAGCTAACCACTCCAGTGTTCTTGCCTGGAGAATCCGTGGACAGAGGAGACTGGCAGGCTATTGTCTATGGGGTTACAAACAGTTGGACAGGACTGAGTGACTAAATGCACACACAATACACATGCACCCAATCCTTCCTTCAGGCAACTCTTTTCCAGAAGGGTACTCTGTCTCCCTGGCTGAGATGCCCATGGTGCTCTCCTTGGCCTGCCAATGGACTCTGTCTTCTCTTTCACTCAGTGCTAAATCGACCACTGAGCCTATTGTGATATAGCTCCTTCCTTTTGTCTGTCATTCTTTAAACTTCTTCAGCTAAGGGACCTTCAGGGTCTAGAAGAGAGACCTCTTCTACTGTGCACTACTGTGTATTCATATGCATATACGTGCATTTTGATGCCAAGATGCTCCCTCTCTGACCCAAAGGAACTTGGATTTTATATTTTCCAGCTTGAAGGCCACCTGAGAGCTGGAGATAACATTTGTGGGGCTGCCAATCAGATAATGAGCAGAGTGCTTTATTATTCTTGCCCTCTGGATCCGAAAAGAGCTGAGTTCCACAAGAGGTCCTAAGTTATCAGGGAGGAAGTTTTTCAATTTAATTTTTTCAGGGAGTTGAGTCCCTGAAGTCTCACAAGCTGAAATGGAGCAGTGGAGGGAGCTGGCAAGGGAGTCTCCATTATGTGAATGGGCAGGACAGGTAATGAGAGCAGAAGTGAGCTCTACAGAGGGCCACAGGGAGGAGCGGAAGGGAAGAAGCTATTAGTTTTGACTGTGGCATCCTGGAATGACTGCTATCTGGATGGCTAAATTGTTACTTTCTGGAAATTGGCATTTAATCATCTATGCCTTGAAGCCTAGGGGACCCCACCAGACCACTTCCAGGTCCCTTAGGGCAATGATTCTCCATCAATCTACATGCCAGTATCATTTAGGGGGTTATTTAAAAATAGGTACTTCATTCACACTCCAAACTTTACATGCAAATCATAGGAATCTTACGATTCTTTAATCTACCACAGCTGGTCCCAGTGTAGACCATCATGGGCCAATCTGGGAACTTTGCAGAAAATGGATATTGACACTTGGAAAAAGCATGGACCAAGAGAAAAGCATCAGCTATGGTAGTCCAAGACTTGGGATAAGTCATTCAATCCCTATGAGCTTTACCTTCCTCTGTTGTCACATGGGAATAGTAACCCTTGCCTTGTCTATTTCACAGAGTTGTT
Organism: Tragelaphus eurycerus; assembly: GCA_935064755.1. Classification (NCBI taxonomy): domain Eukaryota; kingdom Metazoa; phylum Chordata; class Mammalia; order Artiodactyla; family Bovidae; genus Tragelaphus; species Tragelaphus eurycerus. The sequence continues at coordinate 11,326,050 of CAKXYN010000015.1, read as the reverse complement.
TCAAGGAGGGCAGATAAATACATGGAAGAGAGCTGAAAAACAGAATCCAAATCTATGGCATAAAGCTCATAAAGTTACTTGTGTGCTCTTGATAAATTTGTGATGAATCCTATGAAACAAATAATCCCGTGTGAATGCCTCCTCTGATCCTGTCCCATGTACAAAAAAATGCATAAGCAGGACAAGTTTAGTTAAACTCTATGCTTGTCTGATCCCACCATTAAGAAGCAGTTACCTCTAAGATGAAGACGAAGAAATGAACATATACTTTTACCTCTATCCTAACCACAAAGCTTACTAAAATTACAATAAAATGTTTTTCTTTAATGACAAAAAATAATAATGACAAAGAATTTGAGAGAGAAGATAATGTTAAAAATAGACACTAGAAAGCCAAGGGATGGCCAAATATTTGGTAGATTTGAAGGAGCTGAGTCCTAAGCTGGCAGTAGGGGAAAGCCAAGAAGAAATGCAACTTAACGCATAGATTCTTTCTATTCCCACAAGGCTCAGAAAGGAATCATTCCATGTACATCTAAAAGTAGGGAGGTGAGTGGAGTAAAAGTAGAAAAATTGTTTAAGTAAAAATTAAGAATGTAATGAACACTCCAGAATTCTCAAAGACTCAGAAATTGCTGATTCCATGTTTGTGTAGAAGTATAAGTGAAGGCAGAACTAAAAACAGGATAACTGCTCAGAGATTAAGGAGATCCTTTTCCAGTTTCTTACAGACAGACAGTCTCATTTCTGCCCCAAGGAAAGACTGAAAATATGATTTCTGAAGAGCATAAAACAGAACAGTGGTCTAGAGGACAAGGGGCATCATTGAGAACAGAAATGTGTTGGAAACAAGGGGATTAAGTACAAGTGACAAAGTGAGTAAGACTCTGCCTTATTCCTTCACTTAGTTCACAACATGCTGGAAATTCAACTTAAGTTCTACAGACAGGAAAGTAAACTGTAACCCAACAGAAGAGAGCTCAAGATTATGACACTGGAGATTTCTCCCCAAATGGTCAAGACATTTAACCCAACAGGAAAGCCCAGAGTTGCCAATCCTTTCCCTTGTACACTCAGCTTTCAAATTGTTTTTTGTTTTCTGTGTGTGTGTGTGTGTGTGTGTGTGTGTGCATGTGTGTGTCAGGGAACACCAGAGCATGCCTATCTCATTCACTGTAAGGACAAAATGTGGTTCACTGGAGGAGGAAATGGCAAACGACCCCAGGATACTTGCTGCTAGAACCGCATGCACTGTATAAATAGGTCAAAAGATATTACACTGAAAGATGAGTCCCCCAGGTTGGAGGGTGTCTAATATGCTACTGGGGAAGACTGGAGGGCAACTACTAATAGCTCCAGAAATAATGAAGTGGCTGGACCAAAGCAGAAATGACACTCAGTTGTGGATGTGTATGGTGATGAAAGCAAAATTCGATGTTGTAAAGAATAGTATTGCATAGGAACCTGGAATGTTAGGTCCATGAATCAAAATAAATTGGACATGATCAAGCAAGAAATAGAAAGAGCAAAACATCAAAATCTTAGAATCAGTGAACTAAAATGGATGGAAATGGGTAAATTCAGATAACCACTATATAATTCAAATGACCATTATATCTACTACTGAGGGCAAAAACCCCATAGAAGAAATGAAGTAGCCCTCATAATCAACAAGAGTGCAAAATGCAGTACTTGGGTGCAACCTCAAAAATGACAGAATGATCTTGGTTCATTTCTAAGGCAAACCATTCAGCACCATGTAATTCAAGTCTGTGCTCCAACCACTGGTGCCAAAGAAGCTGAAGTTGAATGGTTCTATGAAGACCTACAAGACCTCCTAAAATTAACACCAAAAAAAGACGTCCTTTTCCTCCTAGGGGATTGGAATGCAAAAGTAGGAAGTTAAGAGATTCCTGGAGTAACAGGCAAGTTGGCCTTAGAATACAAAGTGAAGCAGGGTAAAGGCTAACAGAATTCTGTCAAGAGAATACACTAGTTGTAGCAAACACTGTTTATCAACGACACAAAAGATGATTTCACATGTGGACATCAGCAAATGGCCAATACTGACATCAGATTGATTACATTCTTTGTAGCCAAAGAAGGAGAAGCTGTATTCAATGAGCAAAAACAAGACCTGGAGCTAACTATGGCTCAGATCATCAGCTTCTCATAGCAAAATTCAGGCTTAAACTAAAGAAAGTGAGAAAAACCACTAGGTCAGTCAGGTATGACTTAAATCCCCTGTGAATATACAGTGGCAGTGATAAATAGATTCAAGGGATTAGATCAATAAACAGACTGCCGGAAGAACTATGAACAGAGGTTCAATATTATACAGGAAGCAGCAAACAAAACCATCCAAAAGAAAAAGAAAAGCAAGAAGGCAAAGTGGTTGTCTGAGGAGCCTTTACAAATAGCTGAAAAAAGAAAAGAAGCAAAAAGCAAGGGAGAAAAGGAAAGGTACACCCAACTAAATGCAGAGTTCCAGAGAATAGTGAGGAGAGACAAAAAGGCCCTCTTCAGTGAAGGGTGCAAAGGAATAGAGGAAAACAACAGGAGAAAGACTAGAGATCTCTTCAAGAAAATTGGATATATCAAAGGAATATTTCATCCAAAGATGGGCACATAATGGATAGAAATGGTAAATATCTAATAGAAGCAGAAGAGATCAGGAAGAGATGGAAAGACTACACAGAAGAAATGTACAAAAAATGTCACAATGACCCAGAAGACCACAATGCTGTGGTCAGTCACCCAGAGCCAGACATTCTGGAGTGTGAAGTCCAGTTGGCCATAGGCAGCACTGCTGTCAGTAAAGCTAGTGGAAGTGATGAAATTCCAGCAGAGCTATTTAAAATTCTAAAAGATGATGCCATCAAAGTGCTGCACTCAATATGTCAGCAAATTTGGAAAACCCAGCAGTGGCCACAAGACTGGAAAAGATCAATCCTCATCCCAATTCCTAAGAAGGGCAGTACTAAAGAATGTCCAAATCACCAGACAATTGCACCCATCTCCCATGCTAGTAAGGTTATGCTCAAAATCCTGCATGTTAATCTTCAGCATTATGTTAATTTAGAACTTTCAGATGTTCAAGCTGGGTTTAGAAAGTCAGAGGAACCAGAGATCAAATTGCCAACATTTGCTGGATCATAGAGAAAGCAGGGGTATTCCAGAAAAACATCTACCTCTGTTTTACACTAAAGCCTTTTACTGTGTGGACCATAACTGTGGAAAACTCTTAAAGAGATAGGAATACCAGACCATCTTATCTGTCTCCTGAGAAACCTGTATGCAGGTCAAGAAGCAACAGTTAGAGCTGGACATGGAACAACTGACAGGTTCAGGATTGAGAAAGGAGTACAACAAGGCTGTTTATTATCACCCTGTTTATTTAACTTCTATGCAGTGTACATATCATGCGAGATGCCGGGCTGATTGAGTTGCAAGCTGAAATCAAGATTGCAAAGAGAAATATCAACAACCTCAGGTATGTGGATGATACCACTCTAATGGCAGAAAGCAAAGAGGAACTAAAGAGTCTCTTGATGAGGGTGAAGGCGGAGAGTGAAAAAGCCAGCTTAAAACTCAATATTAAAAAAACTAAGATCATGGCATCCAGTCCCATCACTTCATGGCAAACAGAAAGGGAAAACGTGGGAACAGTGACAGATTTCCTCTTCTTGGGCTCTAAAATCCCTTCGAATAGTGACTGCAGCCATGAAATTAGAAGATGATTGCTTCTTGGCAGTAAAGTTATGAGAAACCTAAACAGTGTGTTAAAAAGCAAATGCACCACTTTACTGACAAAGGTCCAGATAGCCAAGGTTATGATCTTTCCAGGAGTCATGTATGGATATGAGAGCTGGACCATTAAGTGGTCAGAGCATCGAAGAACTGATGCTTTCAAACTGTGGTGCTGGAGAAGACTCTTGAGAGTCCCTTGGTCAGCAAAGATATCAAACTAGTCTCAAAGGAAATCAGCCCTGAATCCTCACTGGAAGGACTGATGCTGAAACTCCAATACTTTTGTCACCTGACATGAAGAGCCAACTCATTGGAAAAGACCCTGATGCTGGGAAAGACTGACGGCAGAAGTAAAGAGGGTGACGGAGGATAAGATGGTTGGGTGGCATCCCTGGTTCAATGGACATGAACTTGGGCAAACTTCAGGAGATGGTGAGGGACAGGGAGGCCTGGCATGCTGCAGTCCACAGGGTCGCAAAGAGTCAGACATGACTTGGTGACTGAGTGACAAGAGAAAGTTAAAAACAAACCTCTCACTCCCCAATAAAAACTACCACTAATAGCTTCAGGAAAATAAGAACAAGATGCTATGAAAAGGAACATTCAAAGAACCTAAAAATGTTCTTGAAAATTGGTATAAATTTAAGTAAATCTCTAAAAATAAAAAAGAACAATATAAAGGTAAGGAAAAAACAAGAAAAGAAAGAACCAGTCCTGCAATTTAAGCACTCACACAATTAGAGTTCCAGAAAGAGAAAACAGAGGTGAAGAAATCAATAGGAAAATAATTCTAGAAAATTGTCTATAATTTATAAACAGGAATTTTAAACTGTATGGGCAGACTGAGTACCCAACACTCAGTGTTGAGAAAAAAAAGACACATGAAAGTTATTTTGGAATTTCAGAATTGTGGGTACAAAAACTGACTTGAAGCTTCAATATTTTATACAGAGTCAACTATTAGAATGACAGGAAACTTCTCAATAGCAATAATAGGATATAAAGTACAAGAGAGTAAAAAGAAAAATTATTTCCAATTTTGAATAAATATTAAACCAAACTACCAATTTAGTTTGATACAGAAAGATATTTTTCAGACTTACAAACACTTAATTAATTTACCTCTATTGTTGCCCTTTCTAATAAAGTTACTGGAGAATGAGTTCTATAGAAATAGCAGAGTTAGCCAAAAAGAGAAAGACAAGGTTTGCTAGTATTCTTTGTTTGCTTCTTCAGTTTATTCTCCATCTATCCACAAGAGACTGACCACTGTGGACTACATGATCTGAGCTCTCTTGCCACTGATTTGCAACTGGACTTGAGCAATAGGGGCTTCCCAGGTGACACTAGTAGTAAAGAACCTGTCTGCCAATGCAGGAGACATAAGAGACGCGGATTTGACTTCTGGGTCAGGAAGATCCCCTGGAGAAGGATATGGCAACCCATCCCAGTATTCTTGCCTAGAGAATCCCCATGGACAAGAGTAGCATGGAGAGGCTTAGTCCATAGGATCGCAGAGTCGGATATGACTGAAGTGACTGAGCACGCACACGTGTATTGACCAATAGAGGGCTTCCCTGGTGGCTCAGTTGATAAAGAATTCACCTGCAATGCAGGAGGCCAGGTTCAATTCCTGGACTGGGAAGATCTCCTGGAGAACAGACAGCAACTCACTCTCATATTCTTGACTGCGAAGTCTCATGGACAGAGAAGCCTGGTGGGCCCCAGTCCATGGGCTCGGAAGAGTCAGACACAACTTAGTGACTAAATTACACTGACCAATACAAATGCTGGCAGAAGATCAGAATGAAGAAAGAGATGGTAATATTTATTTCCCATGTTTTCTGTGGGTGACCTTCTTCCATGGCTCTAGCTCTTACAGGTCCAAATAAAGGAATCCAAAGATTCCTCCTTTTGCTACTATGGAGTTCTTCTCCCACTGTGTAGCAGATCTAGAGATCAACCAATCCAGATTTGAATAGGTCAAAGGCTCTGGAGGAAAACAACCAAATTCTTAATGTACTTGTAGGTGTTGAAGAAGACATATATCGTCACCCTCCTTATTTAACTTATATGCAGGACGGAGGAGCCTGGGAGGCTGCAGTCCATGGGGTCACACAGAGTCAGACACGACTGAAGTGACTTAGCAGCAGCAGAGTACATCATGCAAAATGCCAGACTGGATGAAGCACAAGTTGGAATCAAGACTGCCAGGAGAAATATCAATAACCTCAGATATGCAGATGACACCATCTGTATGGCAGAAATTAAAGAGGAAATAAAGAGGCTTTCGATGAAAGTGAAAGAGGAGAGTGAAAAAGCTGGTTTAAAACTCAATATTCAAAAAACTAAGATCATGGCATCCAGTCCCATCACTTCATGGCAAATAGATGGGGAACCAATGGAAAAAGTGACAGACTTTTTATTTTGGGGGTCTCCAAAATCCCTGCAGATGGTGACTGCAGCCATGAAATTAAAAGACACTTGCTCCTTGGAAGAAAAGCTATGACCAACCTAGACAGCATATTAAAAAGCAGAGACATTACTTTGCCGACAAAAGTCTGTATGGTCAAAGCTATGGTTTTTCCAGTAGTCGTGTATGTATGTGAGAGTTGGACCAGAGAAGGCTAAGCACCAAAGAATTGATGCTTTCACACTGTGATGTTGGAAAAGACTCTTGAGAGTACCTTGGACTGCAAGGAGATCAAATCAGTCAGTCCTAAAGGAAATCAATCCTGAATATTCATTGAAAGGACTGATGCTGAAGCTGAAGCCCCAATACTCTGGCCACCTGATGTGAAGAACTGACTCACTGGAAAATTCTCTGATGCTGGGAAAGATTGAAGGCAGGAAGAGAAGGGGAGGACAGAGGATGAGGTGGTTGGATGACATCACTGACTCAATGGACATGAGTTTGAGCAAGCTCAGGGAGTTGGTGATGGACAGGGAGGCCTGGCATGCCGTAGCCCTTGGGGTTGCAAAGAGTTGAACACCACTGACTGACTGAACAAGGTATTGAGGAAAGAGATACACAGCTTGGGAGCAGATCTGAATTAGTGTCAAGACCATAAAAAGCAAGAAGATGGAAAAACAAACAATACAAATATTAAATCCAGGAAAAAAACAAAAAGTTGTGCTGAGGAGGAAAAGTAATTGTAATATGCTACATAGTTCAGCTGTAGTACTCATATAATCATAATAAATTTAACTAAAATCAGTCTAACCAAAATTGCCATATGACTTACTGAGAATAGAGGTAGATAAGAAATGGTGTGTGGAGGTTGGTGAGAGCTGGTGATAGTGGTGGTAGCAAATGAGATTTACATCCTCCTTTTCCTCAATTAGAAGTCAGTAAATAATACACAAAACTTAAAAAACCAAAGAAACCACAGAATAATATAAATAGCATAGATAATCTATAAGCAGATTATCTAAAGTTATACCAAAAGAATCAACTAAAGAGGTAAAAAGTGTTATCTCCGGGAGAAGGGAATAGTGAAGTGGAGAATTACTCACTGTATTTTGCTTTTTAAAAAAAAAATTATTTCGTTTTGGTTGTGCTTGGTCTTTGTTGCTGTGCTTGGGCTCGGCATTGCTGTGGCTTCTCTTGTGGAGCGTGGGCTCTAGGGTGCTTGAGCTTTGTAATTCCAATTCCCAGGCTCCAGAGCACAGGCTCTGTTGTGGCACACAGGTTTAGCTGCTCCATCACATGTAGGATCTTCCCAGACCAGAGATCCAAACTGTGTCTCCTACATTGGCAGGCAGATTCTTTACCACTGAGCCACCAGGGAAGCCCCTGTATTTAGCTTTTTAACAAGACATAGAGAACTGTTGTCTCAATTATTATCATGTGGACTTGTGATAAAAAAACTGATTTTTCTTTAAAAAGAGGGGAAAGTAACTAAATTTCTAATTCTCTCTTTGCATTCCCATCTCAAATACTATAATAAAACTCCCTAAATTCTCATGCTGCCTTTCAGAAGAACAGAACTCAAGACAAAAAAAATCTAGAGGCAGGAGGTAGAAGACAGGAAGACTTTGTTTTGGGGTGGCTGAAGACCCTCCAGTGACAGAATGGGGGAGCAGGTAGAATCTGCACCCAAGGAAGCTCAAAGTAGAAATAATGAAGACCCAAACAAAACAGGCTAAACCGCTCTAGACATCAAGAGGCAACCCCATAGGAAGGAGCCCTGGATTGTACAGAGAGTCAGGTTCCTTTAGTTCGGCCTCAAACCTGCTGTCAAGCTCTTGGCAACCAGAAACCCAAACTGGGACAAGAACTGTTACATAGTCCTTATGATCAGAGAGAATTATGGAAAGTTCCTCAGGGGAGGCGGAAGAGCTTTTCTTAGCAGTAAAATCTCAAAGAAATATCTCATGTGGGGCTTTTAGAGGAGACACTCAGTGATGTAGGTGACAGACAAGACCCTAGGAAGTATAGGGAAGAGTTGCCTGGGGCTTCCTTTGACTAAAGCCTGAGGCAGAGAGCTCTGCAGGAGTTAAGTAGCTTGGACACGGGGCTTGATCAGAGAGGTGCCCAAGGATAGCTATGGGGTTGACTAATATCAAAGACAGAAGAATATGATTTTTAAAACCTGAGAAACATGGAGACTGGTGAGAACAGCAAATGAGGCAGATTTTGGGAGCAGCTTTAAAGCTAGAAAAGTAAAGCAAGAAAGTGAGAGGAGCATCCTGTGGATTTTAGGACAACCAGGCTGAGCAATTGATCTACAGTTTAGATAGAAAGAGCTCTGCTTCCCCAAGGACTAGAGAAAGACAAGCAAAGCCCCAGGTAACCAGAAACTAGTCACTGAAGGCTTGAGCCTGCTGTCTTGGGAATAAAGCACAAGGCTTAGGGTGGCTTAATTGTGTCCTACGTCCCTTCTCAGTGTATTATTATGCCCAGAGTTTATAAGCTTGGCAGAAAAGTTGTCATGCCTTTGTTGTGCTTGCATTTTAAAGGAAGATTTGAGAAAATAGAGAGCCTTAATCTTACAGGTGCTGTGGAAGCTACAAGGAGGCCAAGTTTTATCCTAATTTGGAGATCAGAGAGGCTTTTGGATTTAATACTTCAATGAGGTGGAGGATGTCAACACTGGTGGTGGCACAGACAGTCAAGGAGTTGGGGACAGGAAAGGTTACAGTTGGGGCACGGTCAGGTATGGCCAGAGCATCAGCTGTTTGAAGGAAGTTGAGAGATAAGAATAGAAACCAAAAGCATGCTTTGGAGGGTCTTGAATGCCAGACCAGAGAACAGCAGGTATCTGGTGGCTGGGCCAGCTCTCAGGAACCAGGGAAAGGCTGCAGATTCAAAAGTAGGGTGGTAGTGGTGGTATATGTGTGTTAAGAATGAGATTTCTCTCTCCTCCTTTCCATTGCCTAAATACCATGTCTAATGTCTTGAGTAGCCCTACCACAATCTCCTTAACAGCTGTTAACATTGCTGGAACTCACACTATGAGTCCAGGCACTGTACTAGGTGCCTTACATTTCTTATCTTTTGTCTATGAAATGGGTATTGTTTTATTACAATTTTATAGGAAATGAAGGCTAATAAAATTTGGGCATTTTGCTCAAGGTCACAGAGCTATAATGATGAAACTGGGTTCAAAACCCAGCCCCTTGCTTTCCATTCATTATTAGCACTTTATGGCTTCCTTAGAGCCAGAACCAACTATTTTTTAATTTTTATTTTTTTTGTATTCTCACTGAAGCTAGAGATCAGTTCAGAGAAAGTCCTCAAAATATTCCTTTTGGGCCTCTGACTGCCATAGCAGGATGCTAGGAAGACTAGCTTGGCTCAGGAAAGAGGGACTACTTCCCTAGAGACAGGATGGGGCTCAGTTGTGAGGAGTCTCCCCACCTGCCACTCATGTCTCCCAATCTGTTTCTCTGCCCCCTCCCAGGCCCAGGAAGCTCAACAAGGACCCTTTGAAGTCTTTCTTCTGGGGTCAGGGCTTAGAAAGGCAGGTGAGGGACTGGCAGGTGAGGGACTGCCTGCTTCCTGGTGGGAGTGTGGAAAAGGGGCCCAGCTCTGCTCTTGGCTTCTAGACCTCTAGCTAGAGCAGAGACTGGGCCATGATAGTCCACTTTAACTTCCCTGGTGGCTCAGATGGTAAAGAATCTGCCTCCAATGAAGGAGATCTGGATTTGCTCCCTGGATTGGGAAGATCCCCTGGAGAAGGGAATGGCAACCCACTCCAGTATCCTTATCTGAACAATTCCTTGGACAGAGGAGCCTGGGGGGCTACAGTCCATAGGGTTGCAAAGAGTTGGACATGACTGAAAGTGGTTAACACTTTCACTTTCATAGTTGATTTGCAATAATTTATTAGCTTTGGATATGGAGCATAGGGATTCAAAATTTTTGAGGTTATTCTCTACTTAAAGTTACTATTAAATATTGGCTGTATTCTCTATACTGTACAATATATCCTTATATCCTATATGTTTTTTATATATAGTAGTTTGTTTTTTAACTCTTGAGGGCAATGAGAGAACTGTGACCTCCATGGCACTAAGTTGATGTGGCTGAGATTTTTGGCACAGTCAAAGGTATCTATCAGTGGAGGCATGAGTGCTGGAATATCCTGCTTTTAGTTCCTGAGTCAGGATGGGGCGGGGGGGAGTCAGTGGTGCAGAGTTCTCAGGATAATTCCTATTCCCTTGTAGGAAGCCTGGCCACTGGGCTAGCCTGAAGTCACGGAGTAGGCAATTACACAGGTTTTCTCCCTACCTTTTATTATGGTGTCTAAAATTTCATTATTAGAAGTCTATATACTTTTTGCCTTTTGAATGTCCTATTAAAATGCAGCTCCCCATGGCAAAGACTATATATATGTTAAATACCTATTAACTGACTTCTCAGCTAGGAATATCTGAGAGAAATAATTATGGGAAACTAGAGTAACAGCTTTAAGGGGAAAGGATGGAAGTGGACTTGAAGAATCAGGTTACTAACAGCAACAGAGGTGGAAAGATATTGAATGAAGAGTTTCAAGGCACTTAGTGACAGCTATACATAACCACGTCAGCAAGGACAGGTTCTAGAGTTTAAATAGAACAAAATGCATGCATCAAAACAGTTTTTTTTTTTTTTTTTTTTTAAACCCAGGGATAGCTAGGGAGTCATTTACCCATCCATCCACCCATACTTCAAGCCTTTAACAAGGGCTTACTTTATACCAGTACTGGGCCTGTTGCTCAAAGAGCTACTTAGATGATTTAGACATGATCTCTTTCCTCTAGGAGTTACAAGTTTGATAGTAGAAGAGATATGATATATGTAAAAATGATCTCTAAACAAGATAGTGTTAAGGTTCACAAAACAGAGACAGGTAAAGCACTCCAGGAATTGTGAGGTGGGCAAGCCCAGCCACACTTGGCAAAACTTCCTACAGGAGGTGGCATCTGAGCCAGACCTTGAAGAGTGGGTGGGATCCTAGAATGTGGAGGTCAATGAAGGACATCCAGACATAGGAAGGACATGAAGAAAGAAAAGGAGACAGGAAATGTCAGGGCATACTGGGGGCTGGAAAGTGCCTGTGTGACTTCACAGAACTTTTAAAAGGAAGATCAGAGATAAAGCTGGAAGGACCTTAGCCTTGACTCTAAGGGACATGGAAGTTTGGTTCAGGATTGACCGTGTTCCCAAGAAGGGGCTGTGTTGCTGTTAGGCCTGGGGAAGGTTAAGAAGGGCTAGTGATGGTGGCAGGAATTTGTGAGACAGAGAGTACAATGAAAGGGAGAAAGGAAGGGTGCTTAGAGTTATACAGACCCCAGTGGAATTCCCTGCTTGTATTTTTGCTTTGCTGAGAAATTTAGAGCAAGCTATTTAGTCTGCTGTATCTTCACTTTTCCCATCTCTAAATCTTTTTCTTAAAAGAAAATGTTTAACATAACTAGGCCTAAGACATTTTCAGAACTTCTCAGGCTGAAGGCTATGTCTCTGTGTATGTGTGTGCGCATGTGTAAGTCGTTCAATCATGTCTGATTCTTTGTGACCCCATGGAGTGTAACCTGCCAGGCTCCTCTGTCCATGGGATTCTTCAGGCAAGAATACTGGAGGGGGTGTTATTCCCTTTTCCAGGTTATCTTCTTGACCCAGGGGTTGAATCCAGGTCTCCTGCATTGCAGGCAGATTCTTTTATCATCTGAACCACTGCTCTGTGGCACTCTTCAAATTTATTAGCACTGTGAGCCCCAGAGGGGCAGAAGCAGTGTCAGTTTCAACTCTCCTGGGCCCTGTCTGCCAGACAATGGGCACATCTCTCTGGGTGGTGGAAGTGACATGATTAGCAGGGGAAAAGTCATTTTTCCCACTTATGCTCTAGATCTTGAATATATAGCAAAGTTCTGGTCTTAGAGTGGGGATTGAGCCTGGGCAGAGTGTCCCTGATAGCTCAGTTCGTAAAGAATCCACCTTACAAATAGATGGAGAAATATACCAAGTTCATGGATTGGAAGAATCAATATAGTGAAAATGAGTATACTACCCACAGCAATCTATAGATTCAATGCAATCCCTATCAAGCTACCAACAGTATTTTTCACAGAACTAGAACAAATAATTTCACAATTTGTATGGAAATACAAAAAACCTCAAATAGCCAAAGCAATCTTGAGAAAGAAGAATGGAACTGGAGAAATCAACCTGCCTGACTTCAGGCTCTACTACAAAGCCACAGTCATCAAGACAGTATGGTACTGGCACAAAGACAGAAATAGAGATCAATGGAACAAAATAGAAAGCCCAGAGATAAATCCACATACCTATGGACACCTTATCTTCGACAAAAGAGGCAAGAATATACAATGGAGATAAGACAATCTCTTTAACAAGTGGTGCTGGAAAAACTGGTCAACTACTTGTAAAAGAATGAAACTAGAACACTTTCTAACACTATACACAAAAATAAACTCAAAATGGATTAAATATCTAAATGTAAGACCAGAAACTATAAAACTCCTAGAGGAAAACATAGGTAAAACAGTCTCCAACATAAATCACAGCAGGATCCTCTATGACCCACTTCCCAGAATATTGGAAATAAAAGCAAAAATAAACAAATGGGACCTAATTAAACTTAAAAGCTTTTGCACAACAAAGGAAACTATAAGCAAGGTGAAAAGACAGACTTCAGAGTGGGAGAAAATAATAGAAAACAAAGCAACTGACAAAGAATTAATCTCAAAAATATATAAGCAACTCCTGTAGCTCAATTCCAGAAAAACAAACGACCCAATCAAAAAATGGGCCAAAGAACTAAACAGACTTTCTCCAAAGAAGACATACAGATGGCTAACAAACACATGAAAAGATGCTCAACATCACTCATTATCAGAGAAATGGAAATCAAAACCACAATGAGGTGCCATTTTACGCCAGTCAGAATGGCTGCTATCCAAAAGTCTACAAACAATAAATGCTGGAGAGGGTGTGGAGAAAAGGGAACCCTTTTACACTATTGGTGGGAATGCAAACTGGTACAGCCACTATGGAGAACAGTGTGGAGGTTCCTTAAAAAATTGGAAATAGAACTGCCATATGACCCAGCAATCCCATTGCTGGGCATACACGCCAAGGAAACCAGAATTGAAAGAGACACATGTACCCCAATGTTCATCACAGCAATGTTCCAGAATCAACCTAGATGTCCATCAGTAGACAAATAGATAAGAAAGCTGTGGTACATATACACAATGGAATATTACTCAGCCATTAGAAAGAATACATTTGAATCAGTTCTAATGAGGTGGATGAAACTGGAGCCTATTATACAGAGTGAAGTAAGCCAGAAAGAAAAACACCAATACAGTATGCTGCTGCTGCTGCTGCTGAGTCACTTCAGTCTTGTCCGACTCTGTGCGACCCCATAGACGGCAGCCCAGCAGGCTGCCCCATCTCTGGGATTCTCCAGGCAAGAACACTGGAGTGGGTTGCCATTTCCTTCTTCAATGCATGCAAGTGAAAGTGAAGTTGCTCAGTCATGTCCGACCCTCAGTGACCCCATGGACTGCAGCTTCCAGGCTCCTCCATCCATGGGATTTTCCAGACAAGAGTACTGGAGTGGGGTGCCACTGCCTTCTCCGCCAATACAGTATACTAACACATATATATGGAATTTAGAAAGATGGTAACAAGAACCCTACATGTGAGACAGAAAAAGAGACACAGATATATAGAACAGTCTTTTGGACTTTGTGGAAGAAGGCGAGGGTGGGGTGATCTGAGAGAATAGCATTGAAACATGTATATTATCATATGTGAAACAGATCGCCAGTCCAGGTTTGATGCTGGTGCTCAGGTGCTCAGGGCTGGTGCACTGGGATGACCCAGAGGGATGGGATGGGGAAGGAGGTGGGAGGGGGGTTCAGGATGGGGAACACATGTAAATCCATGACTGATTCATATAAATGTATGGCAAAAACCACTACAATATTTAAAGTAATTAGCCTCCAATTAAAATTAAAAAAAAAAATAAAGAATCCACCTGCAATGTAGGAGACCCCGGTTCAATTCCTGGATCAGGAAGATCTCCTGGAGAAGGGATAGGCTACCCCCTCTGGTATTCTTGGGCTTCCTTTGTGGCTCAGCTGGTAAAGAACCCACCTGCAATGCAGGAGGCCTGTGTTCGATCCCTGGGTTGGGAAGAGCCTTTGGAGAAGGGAAAGGCTACCACTCCAATATTCTGGCCTGAAGAATTTCATGGACTGTAGAGTCCATGAGGTGTCGCAAAGAGTCGGACACAACTAAGTGACTTTCACTTTGAACCTGGTCAAAGTGAAAATCCTGCAGGCTCAGGATGAAGCATGCAGTCAGGGTACCAGAGGTTAGGGGCCTCGTTTGTCATTGTTTCTAACTGAAAAATTGGAAAAAATCTAAATGTCAAAGAAGAAGAAATTAATAAAGTAAGTTATGGAAGAGGTAGGCTCTGAAATACTCAGAGACCATGGTATTGATCTATGTTCATTTATTAAGTAATATCATTTTAATAGAATCAATTTTAAGATTCTATTAAGATTCTATTAAGATTTTAATACAGCATGTCCAAGATGGCACTAGTGGTAAAGAACCCGCCTGCCAGTGCAGGAGACAAAAAGAGACACGGGTTCGATCCTTGGGTTCAGAAGATCCCCTGAACGAAGGCATAGCAATCCACTTCAGTCTTCCTGCCTGGAGAATCCCATGAACAGAGGAGCCTGCGGGCTATGGTCCATAGGGTTGCAAAGAATCAGACACGACTGAAGTGATTTAACATGCACACAGGTACGGTATAAGCTCATTACCGATATCTGTATGTTACTTTCTATTACAATTAATCTAAAGAAGGAAATGGCAACCTACTCCAGTATTCATGCCTGAAAATCTCATGGACAGAGGAACCTAGTGGGCTACTGTCTATGAGGTCATAAAGAGTTGAACATGACTTAGGAACCAAAACAACAACAAAATTGCAGTTAATAAAGGTTTATTATCTTAGAAAAGATGCATTGCTCTACTTGTGTAAAGAATCCTGTTCATTCTACCTCCTCTAGGGCATGGGCCCAGTCATTCTGTCCTCTTTTACCATTACCCTTTCCCCTTTTCCTCTGGATAATTACAATCACCTTAAAGATGTGCCATACTCTGACTTACCCAAAAAACTAAAAAGAATATCAAAAATTTCTTGACTTCTCCATTTCCTACCAGTTAGCATGTCATGTCTCTGCTTCCCTTCATAACAAAACTTTTTGAAACATTTATATTTGCCTCTATGTCCCTTCTACTGCTTTCTTAAATTTCTGACCATGTTTTTGATCCTATTCTTGTGAAGTCATCAATGCCAAATCTGGCTCTACTTCATCAATCAAATGCTGAGTTTCCTCTCCTCATATTTAACCTTTCAGCAGCCTTGTTCCAGCTGATCACCACTGTTAACAACACTTCCTTTATTTGGCTTCTGGAACAATAATCCCTCCTGGTTTCCCCCTCACCTCTCTGGTTTTTCTTTCTTGGATGAATTTTCAGATTTCCCCTAATTTTACTCACTTTTTGTTGTACTTCTATATTGTTTTGCTCCAGGGTTTAGTCCCAGAAATTTTTCTCTTTTATATACTTTCTATGTATGTAACCCAGGTCTATGGTTTAAATATCAACTATATATAGTGAATTTCAAAATGATAATTCCAGTCTCAACATAGCACTGCTTGCATGCTTAAGAGGCACCTGAAGAAATCAACTGGGGCTGGACCAGATGGTGGAATAGAAGGACGTGTGCTTATCTTCTCCTGCCAGAGCACCAAATTTGCAACTAGCTGTTGAACAACTGTCAACAGGAAGACACTGGAACCGGCCAAAAAAAGATACTCCACACCCAAGGACAAAGCAGAAGCCACGACAAAACAGTAGGAAGGGTGCTATTATGATAAAATCAAATCCTATACCTGCCAGGTGGGCAACTCACAAACTGGAAAACAATAATATCAAAGATGTTCTTGCACTGTTGTGAAGATTCTAGGCCCCACATCAGGCTCCTCAGCCTGGGGATCCAGCCAAGGACTGGGAATCCCCAGGGAATCTGACTTGGAAGGCCAGCGGGATTTGATTACAGAGCTTCCATAGAACTGGGGGAAACAGACTCTTGGAGGGTACATACAAAATTTTATGCATGCCAGGACTCAGGAGAAAGAAACAGTGACACCACAGGAGACTGAGGCAGACCTACCTGTGAGTGTTTGGAGGTCTTCTGCAGAGGCATGGGTTGGCAGTGGCCTGCCACAGGGACAGGGGCACTGCCAGCAGAGGTCATGGGAGATACATCTCAGCAAATGCATCTCTTGGAGTTAAGCAATAGCCCTACTGTAGAAGCCTATAGACTCCAGGACTGGGACACCTCAGGCTAAACAACTAACAGTGGGCGAGCACAGCCCCACCTGTCAGCAGATAATTGGATTAAAGTTTTATTAGGCACAGCCCTGACAGAATGATCTCTGTTCCTTTCCAAGGCAAACCATCCAATATCACAGTGATCCAAGCCTATGCCCCAACCAGTAATGCTGAAGAAGCTGAAGTTGAATGGTTCTATGAAGACCTGCTGCTGCTGCTGCTTCTAAGTCACTTTAGTCGTGTCCGACTCTGTGTGATCCCATAGACAGCTGTCCCTGGGATTCTCCAGGCAAGAACACTGGAGTGGGTTGCCATTTCCTTCTCCAATGCATGAAAGTGAAAAATGAAAGTGAAGTCGCTCAGTCGTGTCTGACTCTTAGCGACCCCATGGACTGGAGCTTACCACGCTCCTCCGTCCATGGGATTTTCCAGGCAAAAGTACTGGGGTGGGGGTGCCATTGCCTTCCCCGATGAAGACCTACAAGACCTTTTAGAACTAACACCCCAAAAAAGATGTCCTTTTCATTATAGGGGACTGGAATGCAAAAGTAGGAAGTCAAGAAACAACTGGAGTAACAGGCAAATTTGGCCTTGGAGTATGGAATGAGGCAGGGCAAAGGCTAATAGAGTTTTCCAAGAGAACGCACTGGTCATAGCAAACACCCTCTTCCAACAACACAAGAGAAGACGCTACACATGGACATCACCAGATGTTCAACACCGAAATCGGATTGATTATATTCTTTGCAGCCAAAGATGGAGAAGCTCTCTACAGTCAGCAAAAATAAGACCAGGAGCTGACTGTGGGTTAGATCATGAAGTCCTTCTTGCCGAATTCAGACTTCAATTGAAGAAAATAGGGAAAACCACTAGACCATTCAGGTATGACCTAAATCAAATCCCTTATGATTATACAGTGGAAGTGAGACATAGATTTAAGGGACTAGATCTGATAGACTGAGTGCCTGATGAACTATGGAATGAGGTTTGTGACACTGTACAGGAGACAGGGATCAAGACCATCCCCATGGAAAAGAAATGCAAAAAAGCAAAATGGCTGTCTGGGGAGGCCTTACAAATAGCTGTGAAAAGAAGAGAAGCGAAAAGCAAAGGAGAAAAGGAAAGATATAAACATCTGAATGCAGAGTTCCAAAGAAGAGCAAGAAGAGATAAGAAAGCCTTCTTCAGCAATCAATACAAAGAAATAGAGGAAAACAACAGAATGAGAAAGACTAGAGATCTCTTCAAGAAAATTAGAAGCTACCAAGGGAACGTTTCATGCAAAGATGGGCTCAATAAAGGACAGAAATGGTATGGACCTAACAGAAGCAGAAGATATTAAGAAGAGGTGGCAAGAACACAGAAGAACTGTACAAAAAAGATATTCACAACCAAGATAATCACGATGATGTGATCACTCACCTAGGGCCAGACATCCTGGAATGTGAAGTCAAGTGGGCCTTAGGAAGCAACACTACAAACAAAGCTAGTGGAGGTGATGGAATTCCAGTTGAGCTATTTCAAATCCTGAAAGATGATGCTGTGAAAGTGCTGCACTCAGTATGCCAGCAAATTTGGAAAACTCAGCAGTGGCCACAGGACTGGAAAAGGTCAGTTTTCATTCCAATCCCAAAGGCAATGCCAAAGAATGCTCAAACTAACACACAATTGCACTCATCTCACATGCTAGTAAAGTAATGCTCAAAATTCTCCAAGCCAGGCTTCAGCAATACATTAACCATGTAATTCCAGATGTTCAAGCTGGTTTTAGATAAAGCAGAGGAACCAGAAATCAAATTGCCAACATCCGCTGGATCATGGAAAAAGCAAGAGAGTTCCACAAAAACATCTATATCTGCTTTATTTCTTATTGACTTTAAGGCCAAAGCCTTTGACTGTGTGGAACACAACGCTGCTGCTGCTGCCGCTAATTCACTTCAGTTGTGTCTGACTCTGTGCAACCCCATAGACGGCAGCCCACCAGGCTCCCCTGTCCGTGGGATTCTCCAAGCAAGAACACTGGAGTGGGTTGCCATTTCCTTCTCCAATGCATGAATGTAAAAGGTGAAAGTGAAGTCGCTCAGTAATGTCCGACTCTTAGTGACCCCATGGAGCTACCAGGCTCCTTTTCCATGGGATTTTCCAGGCAAGAGTACTGGAGTGGGGTGCCATTGCCTTCTCCATGGATGATAATAAACTGTGGAAAATTCTGAAAGAGATGGGAATTTCAGACAATCTGACCTGTCTCTTGAGAAACCTATATGCATGTCAGGAAGCAACAGTTAGAACTGATCATGGAACAACAGACTGGTTCCAAATAGGAAAAGGAGTACATCAAGGCTGCTTATATTGTCACCCTGCTTATTTAACTTATATGCAGAGTACATCATGAGAAATGCTGGGCTGGAGGAAGCACAAGCTGGAATCAAGATTGCTGGGAGAAATATCAATAACCTCAGATATGCAAATAACACCACCCTTATGGCAGAAAGTGAAGAAGAACTAAAGAGCCTCTTGATGAAAGTGAAAGAGGAGAGTGAAAAAGTTGGCTTAAAGGTCAACATTCAGAAAACTAAGATCATGGCATCTAGTCCCATCACTTCATGGGAAATAGATGGGGAAACAGTAGAAACAGTGTCAGACTTTATTTTTCTGGGCTCCAAAATCACTGCAGATGGTGATTGCAGTCATGAAATTAAAGGACCTTTACTCCTTGGAAGGAAAGTTATGACCAACCTGCTGCTGCTGCTGCTGCTGCTATGTAGCTTCAGTCGTGTCCAACTCTGTGCGACCTGAGAGACTGCACCCCACCAGACTCCTCCATCCCTGGGATTCTCCAGGCAAGAACACTATAGTGGGTTGCCATTTCCTTCTCCAATGCATGAAAGTGAAAAGTGAAAGTGAAGTCACTCAGTCATGTCTGACTCCTTGCTACCCTACGGACTGGAGCCTACCAGGCTCCTCTGCCCATGGGATTTTCCAGGCAAGAGTACTGGAGTGGGTTGCCATTGCCTTCTCCATGACCAACCTAGATAGCATATTAAAAAGCAGAGACATTACTTTGCCAACAAAGATTCATCTAGTCAAGGCTATGGTTTTTCCAGTGGTCATGTATGGATGTGAGAGTTGGACTGTGAAGAAAGCTGAGCACTGAAGAATCGATGCTTTTGAACTGTGGTGTTGGAAAAGACTCTGAGAGTCCCTTGGACTGAAGGAGGTCCAACCAGTCCATTCTGGTCAGTCCTGGGTGTTCATTGGAGGACTGATGCTAAGCTGAACTCAGTACTTTGGCCACCTCATGCAAGAGTTGACTCATTGGAAAGACTCTGATGCTGGGAGGGATTGGGGGTAGGAGGAGAAGGGGACGACAGAGGATGAGATGGCTGGATGGCATCACTGACTCGATGGACATGAGTTTGAGTAACTCCAGGAGTTGGTGATGGACAGGGAAGCCTGGCATGCTGCGATTCATAGGGTCGCAACGAATTGGACACGACTGAGTGACTGAACTGAACTGCCCAACAGAATAAGACCCAGGTTTCCCCACAGCCAGTCCCTCCCATCTAGATGCTTGCACAAGCCTTTTATGATTATCCACCAGAAGGCAGACAAAAGAAATAAGAACTACAATCTCATCAGCCTACAGAACTAATACCACAATCACAGAAAACTTCCAAAAATGAAATGGGATTATGTCCAGATGAAGGAATAAGATAAATCTCCAGAAAAACAATTAAGTGAAGTAGAGATAGGCAACCTACCAGAAAAAGAATTTAAAATAATGATAGTGAATATGATTCAGGATCTCAAAAAAAGAATGGAGGCAAAGATTTGAGAAGATGCAACAAATGGTAACTAAATACCTAGAAGAAGTAAAGAAACAGAGATGAACAATACATCAGATCAGATCAGATCAGTCGCTCAATCGTGTCCGACTCTTTGCGACCCCATGAACCGCAGCACGCCAGGCCTCCCTGTCCATCACCAGCTCCCGGAGGTCACTCAGACTCGCATCCATTGAGTCAGTGATGCCATCCAGCCATCTCATCCTCTGTCGTCCCCTTCTCCTCCTGCCCTCAATCCTTCCCAGCATCAGAGTCTTCTCCAATGAGTCAACTCTTCACATGAGGTGGCCAAAATACTGGAGTTTCAGCTTTAGCATCATTCCTTCTAAAGAAATTCCAGGATTGATCTCCTTCAGAATGGACTGGTTGGATCTTCTTGCAGTCCAAGGGACTCTCAAGAGTCTTCTCCAACACCACAGTTCAAAAGCATCAATTCTTCGGAGTTCAAAAGCATCAATTCTTCGGCACTCAGCCTTCTTCACAGTCCAGCTCTCACATCCATACATGACCACAGGAAAGACCATAGCCTTGACTAGGCGAACCTTTGTTGCCAAAGTAATGTCTCTGCTTTTGAATATGCTATCTAGGTTGGTCATAACTTTCCTTCCAAGGAGTAAGCGTCTTCTAATTTCATGGCTGCAGTCACCATCTGCAGTGATTTTGGAGCCCAGAAAAACAAAGTCTGACACTGTTTCCACTGTTTCCCCATCTATTTCCCATGCAGTGATGGGACCAGATGCCATGATCTTCGTTTTCTGAATGTTGAGCTTTAAGCCAACCTTTTCACTCTCCATAGGAGGAGTCAATAGTGTAATAACTGAGGCAGAAGAGTGGATAAGTGACCCAGAATACAGAATGCTGGAAATCAGTGCTGCAAAACAGAATATTTAAAAAAGGATGAAAAGAAATGAAGACAGCCTAACAGACCTCTGATACAACATTGAGAAAGTGAAAGTGAAAGTGAAGTTGCTCAGTCATGTCTGACTCTCTGTGATCCCATGGACTTTAGCCTACCAGGCTTCTCAGTCCATGGCATTTTCCAGGCAAGCATACTGGAGTGGGTTGCCATTTCCTTCTCCAGGGGTCTTCCCAACCCAGGGATCGAATCCAGGTCTCCCACATTGTAGGCAGATGCTTTTACCTTCTGAGCCACCAGGGAAGCCCTGATACAAAATTAAATACACCAATATTCACATTATAGAGGTCCCAGAAGGAGAAGAGAGAGAAAAAGGACTTGATAAAATATTTGAAAAGATAATAGCTGAAAATTTCCCCAACATGGGAAAGGAAATAGTTAACCAAGTCCAGGAAGCACAGAAAGTCCCAGGCAGGATAAACCCAAGGAGGAACAC
The DNA here is from genome assembly GCA_935064755.1 of Tragelaphus eurycerus. Classification (NCBI taxonomy): domain Eukaryota; kingdom Metazoa; phylum Chordata; class Mammalia; order Artiodactyla; family Bovidae; genus Tragelaphus; species Tragelaphus eurycerus. Next base: position 11,304,235 of record CAKXYN010000015.1, on the reverse strand, counting down.
ACTGAGACACATGCAATAAAACTGACAAAAATTAAAGACAAATTATTAAGAGCAACAAGGGAAAAAAACAACATACAAGGGAAAACCCATAAAGTTATCAGCTGATTTCTCAACCGAAACTCTATAAGCCAGAAGGCAATAGCATAATATATCCCAAGTGATGAAAAGGAAGAACCAACAACCAAGAATACTCTACCCAGCAAGACTCTCATTCTGATTTGATGCAGAAATCAAAAGCTTTCCAGACAAGCAAAAGTTAAGAGAATTCAGCACCACTAAACCAGTTTTACAACAAATGATAAAGGAACTTCTTTAAGCAGGAAACACAAGAGAAGGAAACGATCTACAAAAATAAACCCCAAACAATTAACAAAATGGTAATGGGATCACACCATATTGATAATTACCTTAAGTGTAAATGGATTAAATACACCAACCAAAAGACATAGACTGGCTGCATGGATTTAAAAACAAGACCCATATATATGTTGTCTACAAGAGACCTACTTCGTACCTATGGACACTTACAGACTGAAAGTAAGGGGATGGCAGAAGGCATTTCACACAAATGGAAATCTTAAGAAAACTGGAGTAGCAATATTCACATCAGACAAAATAGACTTTAAAACAAAGATTATTGTAAGAGACAAAGAAGGACACTACATAATGATCATGGGTTCAATCCAAGAAGAAGATATATGCACCCAACATAGGAGCACCTCAATATGTAAACAAATACTAACAACCATAAAGGGAGAAACTGACAGTAACATAATAATAGTAAGGGACTTTAATACCCCCCTTTCATCAATGGACATACCATCCAGACAGAAAATCAATATGGAACCACAGGCCTTAAATGACACTTTAGACAATTGCACTTAATTGATAATTGTAGAGCAGTTCATCCAAAGGCAGCAGACTACACATTTTTCTCAAGTGCACACAAAACATTCTCCAGGACTGCTCACATGCTGGGTGACAAGTCTAGTCTTGGTAAATTTAAGAAAATCAAAATCATATCAAGCATCTTTTCTGATCACAATGTAATGAGATTAGAAATAAACTACAAGGAAAAACTTTAAGAAACACAAACATGTAGTGACTAAACAAAATGCTACTAAGCAACCATTGGATCACTGAAGAAATCAAAGATGAAATTAAAAAAAAAATACCTCAAGACAAGTGAAAATGAAAGTACAATAGTCCAAAACTTATGGGATGTAGCAAAAGCAGTTCTAAGAGGGAAGTTTATAGCAATACAATATTACCTCAAGAAACGAGAAAAACTCAGATAAACAACCTAACCTTATACCTAAAACAACTAAAGAACAAAGAACCCTAAGCTAGTAAAAGGAAGGAAATCATAAAGATCAGAGCAGAAATAAATTAAATAGAGATAAAGAAAACAATTGCAAAGATCAATGACTCTAAAAGCTGGTTCTTTGAAAAGATAAACAAGATTGATAAACCTTTAGCTAGACAAATCAAGAAAAAAAAAAAGGAGAGGACTCAAATCAGTAAAATTAGAAATGAAAAAGAAATTACAACTGATTACACAGAAATTCCAAGAATCATAAAAGACTACTAGTAACAACTGTATGCCAATAAAATAGACAACCTGGAAGAAATGGACAAACTCTTAGAAAGGTACAGTCTCCCTAGACTGAACTGGGAAGAAACAGACAGTATGAACAGGCCAATCATAAGCACTGAAACTGAAACTGTGATTAAAAAATCTCCCAAGAAACAAAAGTCCAGGGCCTTATGGATTCACAGGCAAATTTTATCAAACATTTAAAGAAGAGTTAACACCTATTCTTCTGAATCTGTTCCAGATAATCACATGGGACGGAAAACTTCCCAACTCATTTTATGAGGCCACCATGACCCTGCTACCAAAACCAGACAAAGATACCACACGAAAAAGAAAATTACAGGCCAGTATTACTGATGAACATAGATGCAAAACTGCTCAATAAAATACTAGCAATCTGTATCCAACAATACATTAGAAAGATCATACATCATGATCAAGTGGGATTCATCCTAGGGATGCAAAGATTTTTCTACATCTTCAAATCAATCAATATGATACACTGTATCAACAAACTGAAGATTTAAAAACCATATGATCATCTCAATAGATGCAGAAAAGGCTTTTGACAAAATTCAGCACCCATTTATAATAAAAACTCTCCAGAAAGTGGGCATAGAGGATACATACCTCAATGTAATAAAGGTCATGTAGGACAGACCTACAGCTAGCATCATACCCAATGGTGAAAAGCTGAAAGCATTCCCCCTAAGATTAGGAGCAAGATAATGATGTCCATTCTCACCACTTTTATCCATCATAGTTTTGGAAGTCCTAGCTATAGCAATTATAGAAGAAAAAGAAGGTAATCTATATTGCAAAAGAAGAAGCTAAACTGTCATTGTTTGTAGATGACATGATACTATACACAGAAGATCCTAAAGATGCTACCAGAGAACTACTAGAACACAATGAATTTGGTAAAGTTGCAGGTTACAAAATTAATAAACAGAAATCTGTTGCATTTCTATATACTGACAATGAAAGGTCAGGAAAATAAATTCAAGAAGCAATTCCAATTACCATTGCATCAAAAATAATAAAATACCTAGGAATAAATCTAGCTATGCATATGAAAGACCTGTACTCCAAAACTGTAAGATGCTGGAAAGAAACTAAAGAAGACATAAACAGATGGAAAGATATACCACATATTCATGGATTGGAAGAATCAATATTGTCAAAAGGACTATATCACCCAAAACAATCTACAGATTCAATGCAATGTCTATCAAATTAGCAACATCATTTTTCACAGAAGTAGAACAAAAAAAAAAAAAAAAACTCAAAATTTCTATGGAGATACAAAAGACTCCAAATAGCCAAAGGAATCCTAAAAAGGAAAACAGAGCTGGAGGAATCAAGCTCCCTGACTTCAGACTATATTACAAAACTACAGTCATCAAAACAGTATGGTACTGGCTGTTAGAAATAATAGATTAATGGAACAGGATAGAAAACCCAGAAATGAGCCCATGTACCTATAGTGAATTCATCAGTGACAAAGGAGGCAAGACTACACAATTTTGGGAAGACAGTCTCTTCAACAAATGGTGCTGGAAAAACTGGTCAGCCACATGTACAAACATGAAATTAGATCATTACTTAACTCCATACACAAAAATAAGCTCAAAATGGGTTAAACACCTAAATGTTACTCTGGACACTATAACACTCTTAGAGGAAAACACAGGCAGAACACTCTCTGCCATAAATCACAGCAACATCTTTTTTCAATCCATCTCCCAGAATAATGGGGGAAAAAACCCAAAAATAAACAAATGGGACCTACTTAAACTCAAAAGGCAGTGTTAAAGAATGCTCAAACTACTGCACAATTGCACTCATCTCATATGCTAGTGAAGTAATGCCCAAAATTCTCCAAGCCAGGCTTCAGCAATACATGAACTGTGAACTTTCCAGATGTTCAAGCTGGTTTTAAAAAAGGCAGAGAGGAAGATGGCGGACGAGTAGGACGGGGAGAATACTTTCTCCTCCACAAATCCATTAAAAGAACATTTGAATTCTGAATAAATTCTACAAAACAGCTTCTGAATGCCGGCAGAGGACATCAGGCACTTAGAAATACAATTCATTGTCTTCAGGAGAAGATTACGAGACCTGCGGTAGCTCCTTTTGCGGAGAAGCGGCACGGACACCAGCATTTGCTATTAGCAAGCTGGGGCTGGGCTAGGAAGAGCGGCATGGCCTGCATCGCATTGAGAAAGGATTCAGCCTGGCTATCTCGAGCACTATCTGAGCGAAATAACCAGACTGTTGGTTATCTACTGCATCAAAAGCCAGCCCTAACTTGAGACACCACCAGGACTACGTACGGAACAAAGGACTGCACAGAGATGGCCGGCTGCAGGCTGTCCCACTCCGGTGACAGGCAGCCAGGGCCAGAGGAGGGCAATCACAGCCCTAGAGAGACACTGCCTACAGAACTGTAAGTAGGTTTCTGTGCTGACTCACGCTTCTTGGGGCTCTGGATGGTCAACATCTGCCTGAGAAAGTGCGCCGGTTGTATACCCAGAAAACTGAGCGGGGAGGCGATAAGTCGCAGCAGCTGCTCTTGCTAAACACTTCATCACCCGCTCTACTCCGATCTGGGAAGGGCATAAAACGCAGACTCAACTGAGTCTGTGCTTCTGAGGATTATCCGAGTGCCTGAACCTGGCCAGCTTAGATTTGGGTGTTCATCTCCGCCTCCTCTGTAATAGGGCAGAGATCAGATATTGAAAAGACCATTAAACCGCCTCAATAAAGAGAATTCAACAAACTACCAGAATATAGTAAGGACACTCTAAACTTGGCAATTTTAACGAAATGAAGAGACAAAAGAATACTCAGCAGCCAAAGGAACAGGATAGATGCCCACCAAACCAAACCAAAGAGGAAGAGATAGGGAATCTACCTGATAAAGAATTCCGAATGATGATAGTGAAATTAATCCAAAATCTCAAAATCAAAATGGAATCACAGTTAAAGAGTCTGGAGACAAGGATTGAGAAGATGCAAGAAAGGTTTAACAAGGACCTAGAAGAAATAAAAAAGAGTCAACACATAATGAATAATGCAACAAATGAGATCCAAAACACCCTGGAGGCAACAAATAGTAGACTAACAGAGGCAGAAGATAGGATTAGTGAATTAGAAGATATAATCCTAGAAATAAATGAATCAGAGGAGAAAAAAGAAAAATGAATCAAAAGAAATGAGGACAATCTCAGAGACCTCCAGGATAACATTAAATGCTACAACATTCGAATCATAGGAGTTCCAGAAGAAGAAGATAAAAAGAAAGACCATGAGGAAATACTTGAGGAGATAATAGTTGAAAACTTCCCTAAAATGGAGAAGGAAATAACCACTCAAGTTCAAGAAATCCAGAGAGTCCCTAACAGGATAAACCCAAGGCGAGACACCCCAAGACACATATTAATCAAATTAACAAAGATCAAACACAAAGAACAAATATTAAAAGCAGCAAGGGAAAAACATCAAATAACTCACAAGGGAATTCCCATAAGGATAACAGCTGATCTTTCAATAGAAACTCTCCAAGCCAGGAGGGAATGGCAAGACATAATTAAAGTGATGAAAGAAAATAACATACAGCCTAGATTATCGTATCCAGCAAAAATCTCATTCAAATATGAAGGAGAAATCAAAAGCTTCACAGATAAGCAAAAGTTGAGAGAACTTAGCACCACTAAACCATTTCTCCAATAAAAATTAAAGGACATTCTCTAGATAAGAATCACTAAAAGGGTGTATAAATTCGAACCCAAAACAATCAAGTAAATCCTATTTATCAATAATTGCTTTAAACGTTAATGGGCTGAATGCCCTAATCAACAGACAAAGACTGGCCAAATCGATACAAAAACAAGACCCCTACATACCTTGTCTACAAGAGACAACCAAAAGACTAAAATGGGTCAAATGGATACAAAAACTAGACCCCTATATATGTTGTCTACAAGAGAACGACCTTAAAATAGGGGATATATACTGACTAAAAATGAAGGGCTGGAAAAAGATTTTCTATGCAAATATGGACTAAAAGAAGACAGGAGTAGCAATACTCATATCAGATAAAATTGACTCTAAAGATCCTGAAAAGGGACAATCAAGGTTACACATAACGACTTAAAGGAACAATCCAAAAAGAAGTTATAACAATTATAAATATATATGCACCCAACATTGGAGCATTGATATATCTAAGACAAACATTAATTAATATGATAGAAGAAATATGCAACAACACAATAATAGTGGGAGATTTTAATACCCCACTCATACTTATACAATCTGGCTGTAATAGACAAAGTAAAGAGGAAAACATATTCACTTATGAGCCTCAAAAAATTCAGTTCACTCAGGAGAGTTTAAAAAAAAAATAGACTTATTTGTTCACTCTGTAAAGGTTTACTGACTATTTTATGGGTCTGGTACCACTTTGGGTAGTAGGGAGGAAGAAGTGACAAATGTGATCCTGTCCTAAATAATATATTGTGGTAAAGATAGACCTACCAATACAAAATACCAAGATGAGGACACCCAAACTGGACTTTTAGTTTCCTGAACTTTTCATTTCCAGATCAAACCTCCTAATATAGGATGAATTCAACATGATTTTTTTTTAAGTGTTCTTTGTGATTAAAAACAGAAAGCCATTAGTTAAGAAATTACATATACTCCTCCCCACCATCACTCCCCTTCTTTCTTCCCATTTCCCTCAAAAAAAAAAAAAAAAAAAATATATATATATATATATAAAAGGGGGAAAAAAATAAATGAAAAAGGCAGAGGAACCAGAGATCAAATTGCCAACATCCGCTGGATCATGGAAAAAACAAGAGAGTTCCAGAAAAACATCTATTTCTGCTTTATTGACTATGCCAAAACCTTTGACTGTGTGGATCACAATAAACTGTGGAAAATTCTGAAAGAAATGGGAATGCCAGACCACCTGACCTTCCTCTTGAGAAACCTGTGTGCAGGTCAGGAAGCAACAGTTAGAACTGGACATCAAACAACAGACTTCCAACATGAAACAACAGGTTCCAAATAGGAAAAGGAGTACGTCAAGGCTGTATATTGTCACCCTGTTTATTTATCTTATATGCAGAGTACATCATGAGAAATGCTGGGCTGCAGGAAGCACAAGCTGGAGTCAAGATAGCTGGGAGAAATATCAATAACCTCACAACTGAGTGACTTCACTTTGACTTTTCACTTTCATGCATTGGAGAAGGAAATGGCAACCCACTCCAGTGTTCTTGCCTGGAGAATCCCAGGGATGGGGGAGCCTGGTGGGCTGCCATCTATGGGATCGCACAGAGTTGGACACGACTGAAGCGACTTAGCAGCAGCAGCAGCAGCATATATGCAGAAGACACCACCCTTATGGCAGAAAGTGAAGAGGAACTAAAGAACCTCTTGATGAAAGTGAAAGAGAGGACTGAAAAGTTGGCTTAAAGCTCAATATTCAGAAAATGAAGATCATGGCATCTGGTCCCATCACTTCATGGCAAATAGTTGGGGAAACAGTGGAAACAGCAGCTGACTTTATTTTAGGGGGCTCCAAAATCACTGCAGCTGGTGACTGCAGCCATGAAATTAAAAGATGCTTACTCCTTGGAAGGAAAGTTATGACCAACCTAGACAGCATATTAAAAAGCAGAGACATTATTTTGTCAACAAAGGTCCGTCTAGTCAAGGCTATGGTTTTTCCAGTAGTCGTGTATGGATGTGAGAGTTGGACTATAAAGAAAGCTGAGCACTGAAGAATTGATGCTTTTGAACTGTGGTATTGGAGAAGACTCTTGAAGAGTCCCTTGGATCAAGGAGATCAAACAAGTCCATCCTAAAGGAAATCAGTCCTGGGTGATCATTGGAAGGACTGACGTTGAAGCTGAAACTCCAATACTTTGGCCACCTGATGTGAAAAGCTGACTCATTTGAAAAGACCCTGATGCTGGGAAAGATTGAGGGCAGGAGGAGAAGGGGATGACAGAGGATGAGATGGTTGGATGGCATCACCAACTCAATGGACATGGGTTTGGGTAGACTCCAGGAGTTGGTGATGGACAGGGAGGCCTGCCATGCTGTGGTTCATGGGGTTGCAAAGAGTCGGACATGACTGAGCGACTGAACTAACTAAACTCAAAAGCTTTTGCACAGCAAAGGGAACAACAAAACAAAAAGACAACCTACAGACCGGGAGAAAATATTTGCAAATGATGTGACTGACAAGCAATTAGTCTCCAGATATAAACAGCTCATGATGCTTAATAGCATCAAAACAAACAAGCCATTCAAAAAAATGGGCAGAAGACCTGAATAGATATTTCTCTAAAGAGGATATACAGATGGCCAATAGGCACATGAAAAGATGTTCAACATCACTAGTTATTAGAGAAATGCAAATCAAAACTAAATGAGATATCACCTCACACCAGTCAGTCTGGCTGTCTTCAAAAAATCCTTAGACAACAAATACTAGAGATAGTGTGGAGAGAAAGGAACCCTCCTGCACTGTTGATGGGAATGTAAATTGCTATACCCACTACGGAGAACAGTATGGAGGTTCCTTAAAAACTAAAAATAGAGCTACCATATAACCCTGCAATCCCTCTCCTGGGCATATATCCAGAGAAAAACATGGCCCAGAAAGATACATGCACCCCAGTGTTCACTGCAGCACTGCTTACAATAGCCAAGACATGGAAACAATTTAGTTGTCCATCAACAGAGGAATGGATAAAGAAGATGTGCTACATATATACAATGGAATATCACTCAGCCATTAAAAAAAGGAAATAAGGCCAATTGTAGCAACATGCATAGACCTAGAGAGTGTTAGACTGAGTGAAGTAGGTCAGACAAAGAAATATTATATGGCATCCCTTATATGTGGAATCTAAAAAGAAATGATACAAATGACTGCTGCTACTGCTAAGTCACTTCAGTCGTGTCCAACTCTGTGTGACCCCATAGACAGCAGCCCACCAGGCTCTGCTGTCCCTGGGATTCTCCTGGCAAGAACACTGGAGTGGGTTGCCATTTCCTTCTCCAATGCATGAAAGTGAAAAGTGAAAGTGAAGTCACTCAGTCGTGTCTGACTCCTAACAACCCCATGGACTGCAGCCTACCAGGCTCTTCCGCCCATGGGATTTTCCAGGCAAGAGTACTGGAGTGGGGTGCCATTGCCTTCTCCGATGATACAAATGAACTTACATATAAAACAGAGATTCACAGACTTAGAAAATGAACTCGTGGTTTTGCCTGGGGGGAAAGGATGTTAAGGACTTTGGGAAGGTCATGTACATACTGCTATATTTAAAATGGATAACCAACAAGGACCTACTGTATAGCACATGGAATTCTACTGAATGTTATGTGCCAGCCTGGATAGGAAGGGGCTTTGGGGGAGAATGGATACATGTGTCATATGGCTGAGTCCCTTCACTGTTCACCTGAAATTGCCACAACATTCTTAATTGGCTATACCCCAACACAAAATATTTTTGGTTTAAAAAATAAATTAATTAAAAAATGTTTTTCAAAAAGAAAAAAATAACAATAAAAAAAGAGGCATCTGAAAACTAAATTCCCCAAATGGAATCTTTGCTTTTCCCTGGACCTGCTCCACTTATGCTCTACAACCCATAAAACATTCCTCTATCCACTCAGGTCATCTGGACTCCTAGGTTTCTCTAATGTTCCACAGCAAAGCATCAGTAAATCTTGTTGGTACTATCTGAAATCTGCTCCAAATGCCAGCAACATCTTAGAACACTTTCTGAATCTGAATATTTCTTCCTGAATATTTCTCATCACTCCACAGCGCTCATCTAGAGTAAGCTACCAATTTGATTCTATATGATTGCAATGCCTCCTCTTTCACTTTCCCTGTAAAGCAAACGTACTCATTCTTTTAAGACATTCAACTCTACTTACAACTCCCCAGTGGCTTTTATCACAAAGGATAAAATCTAAAGTCCTTATCATACTCACAAGACCCTGTCATCTGGCCCCAGCTGCTTCTCTGACCTCATCTCCCATCCTTTTCCTCTGAATCACTGTTTTCCACCTATACTAGCCTCTTTTTTTTTTTTTTTTTTTTTTTATCAAGAATCTTTTTTATTGATTATCAGAAACATTACGAACATCTAATATGAACAAATTGTAACATGACAGTATTTAGTTTGAACAATTAATACATTTCAGATATAATATTATACATATTTCAATGTTATTCTCCCCAATCATCCCACCCTCTCCTGGTCCCAGAGTCCAAAAGTCTGGTCTATACATCAGTGTCTCTTTTGCTGTCTCGTAAATAGGGTTATTTTTACCATCTTTCTAAATTCCATATATATGCGTTAGTATACTGTATTTGTGTTTTTGTTTCTGGCTTACTTCACTCTGTATAATAGGCTCCAGTTCCATCCACCTCCTTAGAACTGATTCAAATGTATTCTTTTTAATGGCTGAGTCAACCTGCCTGACTTCAGGCTCTACTACAAAGCCACAGTCATCAAGACAGTATGGTACTGGCACAAGGACAGAAATATAGATCAATGGAACAAAATAGAAAGCCCAGAGATAAATCCACGCACATATGGTCACCTTATCTTTGACAAAGGAGGCAAGAATATACAATGGATTAAAGACAATCTCTTTAACAAGTGGTGCTGGGAAAACTGGTCAACCACTTGTAAAAGAATGAAACTAGAACACTTTCTAACACCATACACAAAAATAAACTCAAAATGGATTAAAGAGCTAAATGTAAGACCAGAAACCATAAAACTCCTAGAGGAAAACATAGGCAAAACACTCTCTGACTTACATCACAGCACGATCCTCCATGACCCACCTCCCAGAATATTGGAAATAAAATCAAAAATGAACAAATGGGACCTAATCAAACTTAAAAGCTTATACTAGCCTCTTGTCTGTTCCTTAATCATGCCCAGAAAACTTGTGCATTAGGATTTGTGCATTTGCTATTTCCTTTCTTCTCTCAGATTCCTATTGAGCTTGTACTCTTTTTTTTTAGGTAATTCTCAAATATTGCTTAATCAAAGAGGTATTCTCTGACCTCTCATTCATAACATAATATTTCTCCTTTATGCTGCTTTATGTCTCATATCAGTATCCATTATGTGGGGGTTAGGAGTTGTGCCTAACTCTTGAGGAGATCATTCACCTCAGTGACAGTGTAATTAGCTCCCTCAGAGGTCAGTAGTATACAATCTACATAGCCAGATATGACATACATGCTAGTATACAGTAGAGTGCAGACTATTTATTTATTTTCTGATTCCCCCACTATAATGTAAGTTCCTCTAGGATGGGGACTTGGGAGTACCCCCGCAGGTAGAACAGTATCTACAACATAGCAGATGCTCAAGAGTTCTTTGATATATGAACTGATATATGCTTCATGTATGTGTGTATTATGTGGATGCATGGGGGAAAAGATCTAAAAAGAAATACGCTGAATGTTAAAAGTGATTACATCTGAGCAGTGGAATTACATGTGATTTTTCCACTGTCTTCTTTATCCTTTCCTAGAGCATGGATATTTTAATAAGAATATATTATTTTTTACAAAGATGAAGGTATTTTGGAGGCAGATAAACCTGAGATTGAATCTTGGTTTCACTCTTTTCTTGTTGTGTAACCTTGGGCAAACTTATTACCATCTTTGTGTCTCTTTAAAATGGAGATATTTAGGTTATTGGGTTGTTGTGAGAATTAAGTAAAATATGATGTCAAAGTTTGGCATAGCATCTGCCTGAATGTAAGACTGTAGTAAAGAGTATTCTCTCTCTTCTTCTGAATTATTATTGTTTTTATTATTATTTTAGGGGAGGAGATCACTGAGATGCACACATGAGCCCCAAAGCCTGAGGAACTACTGGGTCTATGTTTAACCCCAAGTGTCCTTCCCTATGGCTGATGGGAGACATTAAACTAGATTGACACCCAAGGCAGTGCAATGTGGTGAGTTAATGAAGGAATAACCAGGTTGGTGCTATTTGTATCTCAATGAAGACTCAGCATTAACAGGATTTTAATTCTTTTTGGACTTCTATCCAAAATCTTTTCTTCTGTCCAAAAATCTTTTCTTGTGGATAGTGGTAGTAAGATGGGCTGGAAGACAAGGGAGGGATTCTATCCTCTGTTCTTTACAGGGCCTGGAAATACTAGAAGGCCAGGCGAAAGAATGACTGAAGTACTGGGAGAAAACCACAGGAGTTCTGATGTCTGCTGGAGGGAAGACAAGCTGCAAGGGAGCCTGTCAGCAGCCCAGTGTGCCCATCTTGGGTCAAGAGCCAGAGCCAGGAGAACTTATCTAACTTGGCCCAGAGACTTAGGGACACAAGCTCCAGTCTCATCATGCCATGCTGTGTGTGTGTGCTCAGTCGTGTTTGACTCTCTGTGAGCCAATGGACTATAGCCTGCCAGGCTCTTCTGTCCATGGCATTCTCCAGGCAAGAATACTGGAGTCAGTTGCCATTTCCTCCTGCAGGGGATCTTCACGACCCAGGCATCAAACCCACATTTCTTGCATCTTCTGCATTGGCAGGTGAGTTCTTTACCACTAGTGCCACCTGGGAAACCCATCCTTTAGTTCAAACAGCAGAGAGGAGATGTGTCATTTATAAATTTATGGTGATATTTAACTTGGTCACGACTCATGCTTATGTCCATTACAGCTATGACCTTCACTGCTCGCCTGCTGGATTTTTGGAGAGGCCATGAGAGAATGTATCAGCCAATGGCTCAGCAGTTAACTCTGGCCGCACTTCTGGCCTGAATCCTGCTACCTCCCACCATGGGAAGCTTGATTACATCAATTTAGAGTAAAAGACTTTACAGTCCTGTTTCCTCTCTCCTTTAAAACTGGAACAAACTTTAAGCAGGACCCTTCCCTTTGTCCTCTGGCCCATCTTCATTCCCATGGGATTTCCAGAGCCATTCTAAGCAGAGTATGTTCCAAGCCCTTAAGATTAACAAAAAGAAGAATTAGAAAAAGAATAAACAAAACCTAAATTCAGCAGAAGGAAGGAGATAATAGAGATCAGAGAGGAAACAAAATAGATTTTTTTTTTTAAATAGAAAAAAATCAATAAAATCAAGAGCTGGTTCTTTGAAGGGGTAAACAAAGTTGACAAACCTCTGGCCAGGCTCATGAAGAAGAGAGAGAAGACCCAAATAAATGAAACAAGAAATAAAGAAGGAGAAATCACAAAAGATACTGCAGAAATATAAAAAGCAATAAGAAGATATTATGAACAATTATATGCCAACAAATTGGACAGTCTATAAGAGATGGACAACTTGCTAGAAATTTATAGTCCACCAAAACTGAATCAAGAAGAAACAGATAACTTGAATAGACCAATCAAGAAGAAATAGATAACTTGAATAGATCAATCACTAAAAATAAAATATAATCTGAAATAATAATGAAAAAAATCCCCTACGAACAAAAGTCCATGACTAGATGGCTTCACTGGGGAATTCTACCAAATATACAAAGAACTTATAATGATCATCCTGAAACTCTTCCAAAAGATTTAAGAGGAAGAAACACACCCAAAGACATTCTGTGGAGCCACAATCACCCCAATACCAAAACCAAAGACACTATTAAAAGAGAAAGTTACAGGTCAATATCTTTGATGAATGTAGATGCAAAAATTCTCAACAAAATATTAGCAAACTGAACCTAACAACACACAAAAAGATCAGATCATACACCACGATGAAGTGGGATTCATTCCAGGGTCACAAAGATGCTTTACCATATTCAATCAATCGGTGTGATATGCCATATCAACAAAAGAAAGGACAAAACCCATACGATCATCTAAATAGATGCAGAAAAAACATTTGATAAAATTTAACATCCATCATGATGAAAAATCCTTATGAAAGTAGGTGTAGAGGGAACATACTTCAACATCAGAAAAGCTATTTATGACAAACCATATATATTGTCAGCTAATATAATACTCAAGCTGAAAGACGTCCTGCTAAAATCTAGAACTCTCTCCACTCTCACCATACCACTTCTCTTCAACATATTATTAGAAGTCTTGGTTATAGCAATGAGATCCAAAAAAAAAGGTCTTCAGATTGAAAGGGAAGAGGTAAACATGTCATTCTATGCAGATGACATTATAACTATGTAGAAAACTCTAAAGACGCCACATGAAAACTATTAGAACTGATACATGAATTCAGAAATATAGCAAGATACAAGCTACAGAAATCTGTTGCATTTCTTTATACTAACAGTGAAAGATCAGAAAGGGCATGTAATCTAACAATCCCTTTTAAAATCGTTATCAAAAAATACTTAAACCAGACAAAGGAAGTGAAAGACTTATATGCTGAGAACTACAAAACATTGATAAAGGGAATTAAAGATGATTCAAAGAAATGGAAGTATATATACCATGTTCTTGAATTGGAAGAATTAATATTGTTAAAATGGCAATACTACTCAAAATAATACACAGGATTATTGTGATCCCTATCAAATTACCCATGAAATTTTTCACAAAACTGGTACAAATAGTCCTAAAATTTATGTAGAATCATAAAAGATGCAGAATTTCCAAAGAAATCTTGAGAAAAAGAACAAAGCAGGAGGCATAATCCTCCCAGATTTCAGACAATACTACAAAGCTTACAGTAATCAAAACAGTGTGGCACAAAAACAAGACATATGGATCAATGGAACAGAATAGAAAACCCAGAAAAAAAAAAAAAAATCCAGATACCTATGGTTAATTAATCTTTGACAAAGGAGACAAGACTATAACATGGGAAAAAGACAGTCTCTTCAGCAAGTGGTGAGAGAGTCAATTCCTAGGGAGGTGGATAAGAAGTCCAGGGTTGCCGAGGAGGAGAAAGGGGTCTGGGGCTCTCAAAGTACAGATCAAATCAGATCAGAACAGTCACTCAGTCGTGTCTGACTGTTTGCGACCCCATGAATCACAGCACGCCAGGCCTCCGTGTCCATCACCAACTCCCGGAGGTCACTCAGACTCACACCCATCAAGTCAGTGATGCCATCCAGCCATCTCATCCTCTGTCGTCCCCTTCTCCTCTTGCCCTCAATCCCTCCCAGCATCAGTCTTCTCCAATGAGTCAACTCTTGGCATGAGGTGGCCAAAGTACTGGAGTTTCAGCTTTAGCATTATTCCTTTCAAAGAAATCCCAGGGCTCATCTCCTTCAGAATGGACTGGTGGGATCTCCTTGCAGTCCAAGGGACTCTCAAGAGTCTTCTCCAACACCACACTTCAAAAGCATCAATTCTTCGGCACTCAGCTTTCTTCACAGTCCAGCTCTCACATTTATACATGACCACAGGAAAAACCATAGCCTTGACTAGACAGATTTTTGTGGACAAAGTAATGTCTCTGCTTTTCAATATGCTATCTAGGTTGGTCATAACTTTCCTTCCAAGGAGTAAGCGTCTTTTAATTTCATGGCTGCAGTCACCATCTGCAGTGATTTTGGAGCCCAGAAAAATAAAGTTTGACACTGTTTCCCCATCTATTTCCCATGTAGTGATGGGACCAGATGCCATGATCTTTGTTTTCTGAATGTTGAGCATTAAGCCAACCTTTTCACTCTCCAATTTCACTTTCATCAAGAGGCTTTTTAGCCCCTCTTCACTTTCTGCCATAAGGGTGGTATCATCTGCATATCTGAGGTTATTGATATTTCTTCCAGCAATCTTGATTCCAGCTTGTGTTTCTTCCAGTCCAGCATTTCTCATGATGTACTCTACATATAAGTTAAATAAACAGGGTGACAATATACAGCCTTGATGTACTCCTTTTCCTATTTGGAACCAGTCTGTTGTTCCATGTCCAGTTCTAATTGTTGCTTCCTGATCTGCATACAGATTTCTCAAGAGGCAGATCAGGTGGTCTGGGATTCCCATCTCTTTCAGAATTTTCCACAGTTTATTGTGATCTACACAGTCAAAGGCTTTGGCATAGTCAATAAAGCAGAAATAGATGTTTTTCTGGAACTCTCTTGCTTTTTCGATGATCCAGCGGATGTTGGCAATTTGATCTCTGGTTCCTCTGCCTTTTGTAAAACCAGCTTGAACATCAGGAAGTTCACGGTTCACATATTGCTGAAGCCTAGCTTGGAGAATTTTGAGCATTACTTTACTAGCGTGTGAGATGAGTGCAATTGTGTGGTAGTTTGAGCATTCTTTGGTATTGCCTTTCTTTGGGATTGGAATGAAAACTGACCTTTTCCAGTCCTGTGGCCACTGCTGAGTTTTCCAAATTTGCTGGCATATTGAGTGCAGCACTTTCACAGCATCATCTTTCAGGATTTGGAATAGCTCAACTGGAATTCCATCACCTCCACTAGCTTTGTTCATAGTGATGCTTTCTAAGGCCCACTTGACTTCACATTCCAGGATGTCTGGCTCTAGGTCAGTGATCACACCATCGTGATTATCTGGGTCATGAAGATCTTTTTTGTACAGTTCTTCTGTGTATTCTTGCCACCTCTTCTTAATATCTTCTGCTTCTGTTAGGTCCATACCATTTCTGTCCTTTATCAAGCCCATCTTTGCACGAAATGTTCCTTTGGTATCTCTGATTTTCTTGAAGAGATCCCTAGTCTTTCCCATTCTGTTGTTTTCCTCTATTTCTTTGCACTGATCACTGAAGAAGGCTTTCTTATCTCTTCTTGCTCTTCTTTGGAACTCTGCATTCAGATGTTTATATCTTTCCTTTTCTCCTTTGCTTTTCACTTCTCTTCTTTTCACAGCTATTTGCAAGGCCTCCCCAGACAGCCATTTTGCTTTTTTGCATTTCTTTTCCATGGGGATGGTCTTGATCCCTGTCTCCTGTACAATGTCACGAACCTCATTCCTTAGTTCATCAGGCACTCTATCTATCAGATTTAGGCCCTTAAATCTATTTCTCACTTCCACTGTATAATCATAAGGGATTTCATTTAGGTCATACCTGAATGGTCTAGTGCTTTTCCCTACTTTCTCAATTTCAGTCTGAATTTGGCAATAAGGAGTTCATGGTCTGAGCCACAGTCAGCTCCTGGTCTTGTTTTTGCTGATTGTACAGAGCTTCTCCATCTTTGGCTGCAAAGAATATAATTGATCTGATTTCGGTGTTGACCATCTGGTGATGTCCATGTATAGAGTCTTCTCTTGTGTTGTTGGAAGAGGGTATTTGCTATGACCAGTGCATTTTCTTGGCAAAACTCTATTAGTCTTTGCCCTGCTTCATTCTGTATTCCAAGGCCAAATTTGCCTGTTACTCCAGGTGTTTCTTGACTTCCTACTTTTGCATTCCAGTCCCCTATAATGAAAAGGACATATTTTTTGAGTGTTAGTTCTAAAAGGTCTTGTAAGTCTTCATAGAACCGTTCAACTTCAGCTTCTTCAGCGTTACTGGTTGGGGCATACACTTGGATTACTGTGACATTGAATGGTTTGCCTTGGAAATGAACAGAGATCATTCTGTCATTTTTGAGATTGCATCCAAGTACTGCATTTCGGACTCTTTTGTTGACCGTGATGGCCACTCCATTTCTTCTGAGGGATTCCTGCCCGCAGTAGTAGATATAATGGTTATCTGATTTAAATTCACCCATTCCAGTCCATTTGAGTTTCTTGATTCCTAGAATGTCGACATTCATTCTGGCCATCTCGTTTGACCACTTCTAATTTGCCTTGATTCATGGACCTGACATTCCAGGTTCCTCTGCAATATTGATCTTTATAGCATCGGACCTTGCTTCTATCACCAGTCACATCCACAGCTGGGTATTCTTTTTGCTTTGGCTCCATCCCTTCATTTTTTCTGGAGTTATTTCTCCACTGATCTCCAGTAGCATATTGGGCACCTACTGACCTGGGGAGTTTCTCTTTTAGTATCCTATCATTTTGCCTTTTCATACTGTTCCTGGGGTTCTCAAGGCAAGAATACTGAAGTGGTTTGCCATTCCCTTCTCCAGCGGACCACATTCTGTCATCTCTCTCCACCATGAACCACCCATCTTGGGTTGCCCCACGGGCATGGCTTAGTTTCATTGAGTTAGACAATGCTGTGGTCCTAGTGTGATTAGATTGACTAGTTTTCTGTGAGTATGGTTTCAGTGTGTTTGCCCTCTGATGCCCTTTTGCAATACCTACCGTCTTACTTGGGTTTCTCTTACCTTGGGCGTCGGGTATCTCTTCACGGCTGCTCCAGCAAAGCAAAGCCACTGCTCCTTACCTTGGATGAGGGGTCTCTCCTTACCTGCCCTTCCTGACCTTCAATGTGGGATTGCTCCTCCCGTCTGCCGCCCTTGGCCTCGGGCTTGGGGGCATGGGGTAGCTCCTCCGAGCCGCTGCCCCTGACCTCGGATGCAGGGTAACTCCTCTCGTTGCTGCCCCTGACCTTGGGGGCGGGGTAACTCCTGTTGGCCATTCCTGGGCCTTTGCAGTCTGGTACTCTCAGCCGCTGCCCCTGACCTCGGACATGGGGTGGCTCCTCTGGGCTGCGCGCCCGCCAGCAGCCACTAGGGTCTGCAGTTCTCAAGGAGGAGGAAAGGACAAACATCTTTTTTTTCTCCACACTTCTTAGTCTTAGCCCGGAACTGATGATTACATAACAAACAACTCAGTTTAAACTCTGTACTAAGGATTATATAACAACAATGTATAGTGTTTGAGGACAGTTTCTCCTCAAAACCTTCTGGCTAATCCTGTTATCTTAAAATGTAAATTATGAGAGTGGGTCTGGTAAAATTTTCACAAAATTGAGACATTCCTTTGATTTATTGTAATAACTAATTAAAAAGTATATAACTCCCCTGCTAACACTAGCGAGGGGGGCATTCTCTGTCCCCCTTCTGATGTCTATGTCAGAAGCTTTCTCTATCCCTTTTTATACTTTAATAAAACTCTGCTATACAAAAGCTCTTGGGTTATCAAGCCTGGTCCCTGGTCCTGAAGTTAAATCTTCTTCAGAGATCAGGAATCTGACACAGTTTACCTTAAGCTATCAGTGGCACTGGGAAAATTGGACAGTCACATATAAATCAGTGAAGTTAGAACACACCCTCACACCATGCACAAAAATAAACTCAAAATGACTTAAAGACTAAAACATAAATTATGATACCATAAAACTCCTAGAAGAGAACATACGCAAAATATTCTCTGACATAAATTATACCAGTGTTTTCTTAGGTCAGTCTCCCTAAGCAAAAGAAATAAATGCAAAAAATAAACAAATGGAACCTAATCAGATTTACAAACTTTTGCATGGCAAAGGAACCATAAACAAAATGATAAGACAGCCTAGGAATGGGAGAAAATATTTGCAAAATATGTGACAAACAAGAGCTTAATTTCCAAAATATACAAAGAGCACATACAATCTAAGAAAAAAACCCCAACACAATCAAAAAGTGACAGAAGACCTAAATAGACATTTCTCCAAGGAAGACATACAGATGACCAATCGGCACACAAAAAGATGTTCAACATTGCTAACTATTAGAGAAATTGAAATCATAACTACAATGAGGGTACCACTTCATATCACTCAGAATGGCCACCATTAAAAAAGTCCACAAACAACAAATGCTGGAGAGGGTGTAAAGGAAAAGGAGCCCTC
Source organism: Tragelaphus eurycerus (assembly GCA_935064755.1). NCBI lineage: Eukaryota > Metazoa > Chordata > Mammalia > Artiodactyla > Bovidae > Tragelaphus > Tragelaphus eurycerus. The sequence continues at coordinate 11,284,938 of CAKXYN010000015.1, read as the reverse complement.
TTATACTGTTGGTGGACATGTAAGTTGGTGAGACCACTATGGAAAACAGTATGGAGCTTCCTCAAAAAACTAAAAATAGAGTTGCCTTATGATCCAGCACTCTCACTCCCAGACAAAACTATAATTCAAAAAGATACATGCACCACAATATTCATAGTAGCACTATGTACAATAACCAAGACATGGAAACAACCTAACTGTCCACTGACAGATGAATGGGCAAGAAAATGTGGCGTGTGTGTGTGTGTGTGTGTGTGTGTGTTATACACAAACACAATGGATATTACTCAGCCATCAAAAGAATAAAATAATGCCATCTGCAGCAACATGGATGGACCTTGAGATTATCACACTATGCTGTGCTATGCTAAGTCACTTCAGTCGTGTCCGACTCTGTGCGACCCCATAGACAGCAGCCCACCAGGCTTCGCCGTCCCTGGGATTCTCCAGGCAAGAACACTGGAGTGTGTTGCCATTTCCTTCTACAATGCATGAAAGTGAAAAGAGAAAGTGAAGTCGCTCAGTCGTGTCTGACTCTTCGTGACCCCATGGACTGCAGCCTACCAGGCTCCTCCATCTGTGGGATTTTCCAGGCAAGAGTACTGGAGTGAGGTGCCATTGCCTTCTCCATGAGATTATCATACTAAGCAAAAGCAAATCAGAAAGAGAAAGACAAATACCATATGATATCAATCCATGTATCAATTATGTGGAATCTAAAATGTGATACAAATCAACGTATCTATGAAACAAAAACAGACTCACAGATATAGAGAATAGACCTGTGGTTGCCAAGCAGGGATGGATTAGGGGAGGTATTAGCAGAGGTCAACTATTATATATAGGATGGATAAACAACAAGATCCTACTGCATAGCACAGGCAACTATACTCAGTATCTTGTGAAAAACTATAATGGAAAAGCATATGTATGTATAACTGAGTTGCTCTGCTATACAGAAAAAATTAACACAACATTGAAAATCAACTATACTTCATAAATTTTTATTTTTTTTTTAAAAAGAGTAGCAACAAGAAATACAAAGATGGACATTGGCCTAAATTTCTAATTAAACAAGTATTTTCAAATGCAAGAGGTATCTCATTGAAAGGCTTGAGCCCCAGATGTCCTTCCCGGGGATAATTAAAGGCACACAAAGAAGTCTTTGTTTCTGGTTCATCTAGAGATGCTCCCAAAGATACCATTTCCTAGTCTTTTGAATGCTCTTCTTAAGGACAAGGAGAGAGGCAAGAAATGAGTTTGTCCTTCCTTGGTCTCTAAGCCAGGTGTTCCAGAAATGTCCATCATGATTTCTGGCACATTCAGAGCTCTTTCTAAAAGAAACTGTCCTGCCTTAGTACCATATTTGTTGTTTAGTCACTAAGTTGTGTCCCACTCTTTGTGACCCCCATGGACTGTAGCCTTCCAGGCTCCTCTGTCCATGGAATTTCCCAGGGAAGAATACTGGGTTGCCATTTCCTTCTCCAAGTGATCTTCCCCACCCAGGGATCAAACCTGCATCCCCTGTTTGGCAGGTGGATTGTTTACCACTGAGCCACCTCTGCTACAGCTGATTGGACCAGGAGTGGGGGATCTGACCCAAGGGCAGGTAAAACATTGGCTGGCCAGTGGTCCATGAAGTGGTGTGGGGCTAGAAACTGTTTCAATAGGAAAGAGCAGGGGCAGTGGAATTTTTGCCCCTAGGAATTTGAAATGGAAAAGATCTAAGGCAGACAGCATGCATCTCCAAACCAAGAGGGATCATTAAGCAGGTGAAGCTGGGATAAACCAAATTTATGAGAAAGCAAAAAGCACAATGCAAAGAAGATATATATTAAAGGTTCTGAGGCAGTTGCTGGGTTGTTAGATGAAGTGTGGGCATAAGTAGACACAAACACAGTTACTAGGAATCAGTTGTCCTCAGAGGAAATGTTTGTGTGTTGGATAGTTAAACAGTCATAACTTAAAGTAACTCCATAAATTGTAGTAGAAAGACTGAAGCTAATTTTGCCAGATCTTTTTTTCCCTCAGTAAATAGAAAAGGTGGTATCAGTGTTCCCCTGGGTCTTCAGTCTTCCAGCAAACATCACTAGCACATTCTTAGTGTTCAAAATCTGTCTTGGCAGCCTTGCTCTTTTTTGACCACCTTTGGCCATCCATAAAGCTAATTTCCACCAAGCTCCTTTGAGTCTCTCATGAAGGTGACATGAGAGGTGGTTTCCATTTTTCTTCTGTTTGGCTCCATGAGCACATTTGGCCTGTGTTGAGTCACAGCCCTACAATCAGGCACATTTGCTTCCCTTCATGTGTTCCCACATTCCTCCAGGGAAAGCCCCAGTGGATTCACAGCCCAGCCAAGTACATTTTACATTCGGTAATAGAGCCCCCAGGGATTATGTGTGAAGAAAGTATGCGACAAAGATCAAATCTCCTCAGACACTTTGGTTTTTATTTTAAAGCTTGGTTTTGCCTTAGCTCCTCTATTTTTCCTTTAATTATGTCCACAGAATAAGCCCAGATGTGGTAATCAACGAGGAGATCAAGAGGATAATTGGAGGTCATTTTATTTCCTAAAAGAAGCTTAGCCCTAACTGGGAGAAGGTGAAAAGATCCTAGAATTCCCTCCAATTCAAAGGTTTTCAGGGATACACATGAAAACAATTTAAATTTTCTAAAAGCTAAAGAAATACAAAAAGAAATGCAAAAATTCAATCAATATAGAAACAGCTTGAGTAGATGTAGTAAATTTGCTGAAGAGATGAAAGAATTGCAAAATGGTCCCTGCCATGGACAATTGGGAATCTAAGTGTCCCATCAGTGTTGTAGCAAAAATATTTAGTCATCATGCCACCCACGAGGAACTTTTTCTGTACTTCATAAATCACAGCACAAAGAGATGGCAAGTCCAAAAATATTTGGAAAGATAATCTCAAAATAGTTTGGGATTTTATAATTAGCTTCTTTTAACCTCAGATATATAATTAAGAATAGAATTTTTAAAAGAAAGCTAAATATACATTATTATTTTTATATTAAGGAATCTATGAATATTTTGTTATTTGCAAAAGTTAAAAATAATTTAGCCTATTAGAATAAAGGTATGTCTGGTAATTCTAATTTCATATATATGCTTCAGTTAATTTATTTAAATTTATGATCTTAAGTTTAAGCTTACTTTATAAATAGTATTGGAACATGTAAAATTAAGATTCACTGAATTTATGAGTTTGGTTGATAGCTTTTTTACAAGGGTTGAGTTTGACTGATAGCTTTACAAGGATTAAGTAGTTTTATAAGCTAAGTCAGACAATTGATACGCTTAAAAGACTATCGGATGGTAATATAGGTGGATATAATATTCACATAAGTGAAAAAGTGAAAGTGAAGTCACTCAGTTGTGTCTGACTCTTTGCGATCCCATGGACTGTAGTCTACCAGGCTTCTCTGTCCATGGGATTTTCCCAGGCAAGAGTACTGGAGTGGGTTTCCATTTCCTTCTCCAAATACTCGCATAACTTCCCTCTTACTTGCTGCTGCTGCTGCTGCTAAGTCGCTTCAGTCTGTCCGACTCCGTGCGACCCCATAGACAGTCGCCCACCAGGCTCCCCTGTCCCTGGGATTCTCCAGGCAAGAACACTGGTGTGGGTTGCCATTTCCTTCTCCAATGCCTGAAAGTGAAAAGTCAAAGTGAAGTTGCTCAGTCATGTCTGACTCTTAGCGACCCCATGGACTGCAGCCCACCAGGCTCCTCCACCATGGGATTTTCCAGGCAAGAGTACTGGAGTGGGGTGCCATTGCCTTCTCGATCCCTCTTACTTGAAGCTCCACTAAAACAATAGCAAAGGGTCATATATATATATATTTTTAATAGAGAAGCCCAAAAGGATGAAGAGAAAAGGCAAGGAGACAATGGCAATACATTTTGGAAGCTAAAAAGCAGATGACCCTTAATTTACTTAGCAGATGTACAAAACCTGAATCTTAAACCTGAAGTGGAGATTTCCAAGAATATCCTGATCTAAACCATAGAACCCTCAAAAGACTCAGAGCAGAAACTGGGGAGGGAGGTGGGACATAGCAGACAAAAAAGGAGCACTGGTTAAAAGTAGTTGGAACCCTAGATCTTACCCCCAATTTCAGCCCTGAAAACCTCTAGGGGAGTGCCTCTCCCCAGCCCTGGCAGAATAAATGTGGTTTCTTCTCTGAGCAGAATCAGAGGGTCTCCAGGCTGGAGGACACCAAGCCTTAAGTGACAGTATGAGCACTGTGCTCAAGAAAGGAGAGAAAATGAATATATGTGTGTGGCATGCTGAGTGCTACAACCCTCACAACATCACTACTTACCCAGCCCCCATCCCAGTCTTTCGCATTCACTTCCAAGAACCACTGAGCACTAAGCCTCTATCTATCAGTCAGGAAATTGGGAAATCACACAAATTCAAGAGGAAAGACCCCTAGATATGGCAGGATCAGGGATTCCTCATTAACAGCCCAGCTAGAACCCATCTAAGTGAAGCTCAAAGTTGACAGACCCCACCCATATCCTCAGGACTTTGAGTTTTCTCTTTTATTCACTTTTACACATGAGCAGAGAAACAAGGTTTGCCAGACATCTGAGAAAATGCTTTAACACGGAAGACAGAGATCAAAACTGACAAACTAGTGAGTAGGAGCAGAGACTACAAAGGGGAAGAAAAGCTACATAATAATCAGAAATAAGCACAGATATTGCAGCCATGAAAGAAGAACAAGGTGAGATAAGAGTAACATTCAGGGAACGAAATAGAGCTCTTGCAAATGAAAAACATGACTGCACAAGTGAAAGAAAACCAAAGAATTAGGAAATACAGATGGAGAATACCTCCAGTAAATGAGAAAAATGATAGAGATGGAAGAAGAGGGTAAAAGAAAAATAATAAGGGGCAAATTTGGGACAAGCAACATCCAAATAATGGGAGTTCCAGAAAGAGAGAAATGGAAATAAAGTATAAAAACTTAACTGAGTTAATCAAAGAAATAATTAAGAAAAATTTCCAGATCTGTAAGACAGTTCTATTAAAAGAACTCATCAGGTTCCCAGCATGATACTTGAAAATAATACCCATCAAGCCACAGCATTGTAGAATATCACAATTCAATTGTGGAAATAGGTAGCTGCTAGGAAGAAATAAGGTTCCTAGAATTAATATTTGAAATGGGATGAAACTTTGCAAAAACCATAAAATGGGAACTACACTTCAACAATGACTTCAAAATTTGGAGCGAAATAATTTCCAACCTATACTTTCCTACCCGTACAAACCACAATTAGATGTACGGGTAGAAAAATGGTATTTTCAGGAACAGAAATACCAAAACATTAAGCTTTCATGCACAATGCTTAGGAAGCTAGTGGAGGACGTACATTATCAAAACAAGGGAATTAGTTCACCCTATCGAGAAATAACTGGGAATTTTGAGTTCCTATATTTTGACTTCTTTTAGGGTGAGAAAGCAGGTCACTCAGCTCTATGTTAGAATGTGGAACATTTAATAATGATTATGTAGATGATATTACCCTAATGGCGGAAAACAAAGAGAACTAAAGAGCCTCTTGATAAAGGTGAAAGAGGAGAGTGAAAAAGCTGGCTTAAAACTTAATGTTCAAAAAACTAAGATCATGGCATCCAGTCCTATCACTTCATGGCAAACAGATGGGGAAAAAAATGAAAACAGTGACAGACTTTATTTTCTTGGGCTCCACAGTGATTCTGGAGCCAGGTCACTGCAGCCATGAAATTAAAAGATGCTTGGTCCTTAGAAGAAAAGCTGTGACAAACCTAGAGAGCATATTAAAAGGCAGAAACATCATTTTGTTGACAAAGGTCCATATAATCAAAGCTATGTTTTTTCCAATAGTCATATATAGACATGAGAATTGGACCTTAAAGAAGGCTGAGCGCTGAAGAATTGATGCTTTTGAACTGTGGTACAGGAGAAGACTCTTGAGAGTCCCTTGGACAACAAGGAGATCAAACCAGTCAATCTTAAAGGAGATCAACCCTGAATATTCATTGGAAGGGCTAATGCTGAAGCTGAAGCTCAAATACTTTGGACACTTGATATGAAGAGCTGACTCATGGGAAAAGACCCTGATGCTGGGAAAGACTGAGGGCATGAGAAGAAGGAACAACAGAGGATGAAATGGTTGGATGATGTCACTGACTCAGTGGCCAGGAGTTTGAGCAAACTTCAGGAGATGACGAATGACAGGGAAACCTGGCATGCTGCAGTCCATGGAGTCACAAAGAGTCAGACAGGACTTAGTGACTGGACAACAACAACAACAGGATTTTAATAGGAGATAATTCTAAAATGTTATGTAAATTATATAGGGATAAGGAAATGGGTGCAGCACACAGATGCAGGTGGAGGTAATCTCCAAGACAGTAGTGAAGGGAGGTGTCAGGGAGTCCCAGTTAGAGACCACATCAAGATTATAGCAGTAAGACTCCAGATGTAGACAGATGGTCATCACTACATCACCAGCCATAATACTGTCTTTCTCAATCAGCTGAACTACTAAAGGATATGATCCAACAAAATGGGAATAAATCAAGGAGGGAGACATGAGATCTAGGAAACAGGGATCTTATTCATGAGAAGACAAAGGGAATTCATTAGATGACATTAAAGAGAAGTCACAGGTGACAATATATGGCAGGCCTGGACCAGCCCAGGTAGGAGGAGGGTGAATTTCTGCTGAAGGGCAGTTTCCATGGGGGAAAAAAACCAGCAGTGTTAGATCCTGGCATGATAAAATTTATGAAATACCGTACTGTGAGATTTGTGAAACTTATGGGACAAATTAGCAGAGTGTACAAAAAAAACTCTAGGCAAACATTTATATATAAAAAAAGCAAGCAATTGCTAACTTAAAGAAAACAAAATAAGAAATAAGAATCATAGTGCCTTATAGTGCTTAGTTTAGAATAACATTTATATAACAAATACTTTGACCACTGAGATGTGCCTTAACCAAAGATCTTGATATAACTGTAATGACACAGTGGTCTGGAGAAACAAAGAGGATGGTGGCAAGAGAGAGTGCAATCCTTCTCATTTATTACAGGTCAAGAGAAAAGAGTCACATTGAGCTGCCAAAAGTTACCAGGAGATCCATATTATTTAGAAATGTGGAGAAGTGTATATTTCAAAAGAATGGCTGAAAGGGTCAAGAGTAGCTGCCTTTGGAAAAGCAGAGAGGGAGTAGTGGGGCAAGGAAGCTATCTTTTTAAAAAATTGTTATTATTATAAGCCTTTTTGTATTATTTGTGATATCATGTGCAGAGTTAGCAAAAATAAAAATAACTTAACAAAAAAGACTATATTAAATGTATAAATACTATTTAAAATGTTTAATGCTCAAATAAGTTTGTAAATGGATCCAGGTTTAACCAAAGTCTCCTAAAAGTGCTTCACAGGGTTGCTAAGATTATGTATAAAATAATGATGCTTGTAAGTTGAACATTAACGCTTAAGGAAGAATTAAATTTAATTAAGTTGAATAACTTAATTAGGGGCCGTGGCCGGGAGGAGCAACCCCACGTCCAAGGAGTGGTGGCTGCACGGGTGCAAGAGGGCCTAGAGGAGCTATCCCACGTTGAAGGTCAGGAGGGGCGGCGGTGAGGAGATACCCCTCGTCCAAGGTAAGGAGCACTGGCTGCGCTTTGCTGGAGCAGCCGTGAAGAGATACCCCACGTCCAAGGTAAGAAAAACCCAAGTGAGACAGTAGGTGTTGCAAGAGGGCATCAGAAGGCAGACAACTGAAACCATACTCACAGAAAACTAGTCAATCTATTCACACTAGGACCACAGCCTTGTCTAACTCAATGAAATTAAGCCATGCCTGTGGGGCAACACAAGATAGGCGGGTCATGGTGGAGAGATCTGACAGAATGTGGTCCACTGGAGAAGGGAATGGCAAACCACTTCAGTATTCTTGCCTTGAGAACCCCATGAACAATATGAAAAGGCAAAATGATAGGATACTGAAAGAGAAACTCCCCAGGTCAGTAGGTGCCCAATATGCTACTGGAGATCAGTGGAGAAATAACTCCAGAAAAAATGAAGGGATGGAGCCAAAGCAAAAAGAATACTCAGCTGTGGATGTGACTGGTGATAGAAGAAAGGTCCGATGCTATAAAGAGCAATATTGCATAGGAACCTGGAATGTCAGGTCCATGAATCAAGGCAAATTGGAAGTGGTCAAACAAGAGATGGCAAGAGTGAATGTCGACATTCTAGGAATCAGCAAACTCAAATGGACTGGGATGGGTGAATTTAAATCAGATGACCATTATATCTACTACTGCCGGCAGGAATCCCTCAGAAGAAATGGAGTGGCCATCATGGTCAACAAAAGAGCCTGAAATGCAGTACTTGGATGCAATCTCAAAAAGGACAGAATAATCTCTGTTCGTTTCCAAGATAAACCATTCAATATCACCATAATCCAAGTCTATGCCCCAACCAGTAATGCTGAAGAAGCTGAAGTTGAACGGTTCTATGAAGACTTACAAGACCTTTTAGAACTAACACTCAAAAAATATGTCCTTTTCATTATAGGGGACTGGAATGCAAAAGTAGGAAGTCAAGAAACACCTGGAGTAACAGGCAAATTTGGCCTTGGAATACGGAATGAAGCAGGGCAAAGACTAACAGAGTTTTGCCAAGAAAATGCACTGGTCATAGCAAACACCCTCTTCCAGCAACACAAGAGAAGACTCTATACATGGACATCACCAGATGGTCAACACTGAAATCAGATTGATTATATTCTTTGCAGCCAAAGATGGAGAAGCTCTGTACAGTCAGCAAAAAGTTGACTGTGGCTCAGACCATGAACTCCTTATTGCCAAATTCAGACTGAAATTGAAGAAAGTAGGGAAAACCACTAAACCATTCAGGTTTGACCTAAATCAAATCCCCTATGATTATATCGGAGAAGGCAATGGCACCCCACTCCAGTACTCTTGCCCAGAAAATCCCATGGATGGAGGAGCCTGGAAGGCTGCAGTCCATGGGGTTGCTGAGGGTCAGACATGACTGAGCGACTTCACTTTCACTTTTTACTTTCATGCATTGGAGAAGGAAATGGCAACCCACTCCAGTGTTCTTGCCTGGAGAATCCCAGGGATGGGGAAGCCTGGTGGGTTGCCATCTATGGGGTCACACAGAGTTGGACACTACTGAAGTGACTTAGCAATAGCAATATGATTATGCAGTGGAAGTGAGAAATAGATTTAAGGGCCTAGATCTGATAGAGTGCCTTATGAACTATGGAATTAGGTTCGTGCCATTGTACAGGAGACAGGGATCAAAACCATCTCCATGGAAAAGAAATGCAAAAAAGCAAAATGGCTGTCTAGGGAGGCCTTACAAATAGCTGTGAAAAGAAGAGAAGCCAAAAGCAAAGGAGAAAAGAAAAGATATAAGCATCTGAATGCAGAGTTCCAAAGAATAGCAAGGAGAGATAAAGCCTTCCTCAGTGATCAATGCAAAGAAATAGAGGAACAACAGAATGGGAAAGACTAGGGATCTCTTCAGGAAAATTAGAGATACCATGGGAACATTTCATGCAAAGATGGGCTTGATAAAGGACAGAACTGGTATGGACCTAACAGAGCAGAAGATATTAAGAAGAGGTGGCAAGAATACACAGAAGAACTGTACAAAAAAGATCTTCACGACCAAGATAATCATGATGGTATGATCACTGACCTAGAGCCAGACATCCTGGAATGTGAAGTCAAGTGGGCCTTAGAAAGCAACACTACAAACAAAGCTAGTGGAGGTGATGGAATTCCAGTGGAGCTATTTTACATCCTGAAAGATGATGCTGTGAAAGTGCTGCACACAATATGCCAGCAAATTTGGAAAACTCAGCAGTGGCCACAGGGCTGGAAAAGGTCAGTTTTCATTCCAATCCCCCAAGAAAGGCAATGCCAAAGAATGCTCAAATTACTGCACAATTGCACTCATCTCACATACTGGTAAAGTAATGCTCAAAATTCTCCAAGCCATGCTTCAGCAATACGTGAACCGTGAACTTCCTGATGTGCAAGCTGGTTTTAGAAAAGGCAGAGGAACCAGAGATCAAGTTGCTAACATCTGCTGGATCATGGAAAAAGCAAGAGAGTTCCAGAAAAACACCTATTTCTGCTTTATTGACTATGCCAAAGCCTTTGACTGTGTGGATCACAATAAACTGTGGAAAATTCTGAAAGAGATGGAAATCCCAGACCACCTGATCTGCCTCTTGAGAAATTTGTATGCAGGTCAGGAAGCAACAGTTAGAACTGGACATGGAACAACAGACTGGTTCCAAATAGGAAAAGGAGTACGTCAAGGCTATATATTGCAACCCTGCTTATTTAACTTATATGCAGAGTACATCATGAGAAGCGCTGGGCTGGAAGAAGCACAAGCTGGAATCAAGATTGCCAGGAGAAATATCAATAACCTCAGGTATGCAGATGAGACCACCCTTATGGCAGAAAGTGAAGAGGAACTAAGAAGCCTCTTGATGAAAGTGAAAGAGGAGAGTGAAAAAGTTGGCTTAAAACTCAACATTCAGAAAACGAAGATCATGGCATCTGGTCCCATCAGTTCATGGCAAATAGATGGGGAAACAGTGGAAACAATGTCAGACTTTATTTTCTTGGGCTCCAAAATCACTGCAGATGGTGACTGCAGCCATGAAATTAAAAGACGCTTACTCCTTGGAAGGAAAGCTATGACCAACCTAGATAGCATATTGAAAAGCAGAGACATTACTTTGCCAATAAAGGTCCGTCTAGTCAAGGCTATGGTTTTTCCTGTGGTCATGTATGGATGTGAGAGCTGGACTGTGAAGAAAGCTGAGTGCCAAAGAATTGATGCTTTTGAACTGTGGTGTTGGAGAAGACTCTTGAGAGTCCCTTGGACTGCAAGGAGATCCCACCAGTCCATTCTGAAGGAGATGAGCCCTGGGATTTCTTTGAAAGGAATAATGCTAAAGCTGAAACTCTAGTACTTTGACCACCTCATGTGAAGAGTTGACTCATTGGAAAAGACTCTGATGCTGGGAGGGATTGGGGGCAGGAGGAAAAGGGGACAACAGAGGATGAGATGGCTGGATGGCATCACTGACTCGATGGACGTGAGTCTGAGTGAACTCCGGGAGTTGGTGATGGACAGGGAGGCCTGGTGTGCTGTGATTCATGGGGTCGCGGAGTCGGACATGACTGAGCGACTGAACTGAACTGAAGTTGAATAAATTTAATGATAATGTGTGTGTATCTATATAGATATATATATCAATTAACTTCTGAATATTATTTCCTGTGCATAAAAACTCATCTTGATCACATGAAATCTCCTCATATTGTCAGATTTTAAAGCCAGTACTGAATGCTGGGGAAGGGAGAGGTGCCTGGGAGTGCATGGCTGACTAAGCTTTGGAAAAAGAAAGGAAGATCTTCAACCATGGGTTTTTCATCAGTTCCTGCCATCCATATACTGGGGACATGGTCTGATTTGTGCACCCCAGTCTCATCAGACAAACAGGATGGGATGTTTGATCTTGAAGCTCTGTCTGGTCATTCCTGAGTCATATTTTGTGCTGAGCAGTCTTCTCCCCAGCTCTGGGCAATTCCCCAGGGGATAGATAGGAAGGCTGACAAATTGCTCTCTCTATCCTGTTAGTGACCCTTCCTGCCCCAGAGTCATTAGATTCAAGGAAAATGAGCAGTGGCAGCTAATTAGGAATAGATTGGGATGGGAGTAGGCAGGCCACAGGGAATGAGTGGGGATCCAGGGATACAGTTCAGAGACTTTTCTCTAAAGAAATCCAACTTGAAAGGACAGAGAATTGTTGAATTAGCCTACACTACTGGGCATTCATTTTAAAAGATTACAAGAGATGTTTCAATGGTCACCCTCAGGAACTAATTTTTTCCATATTATATAGTCCTCTAGCTCTTCAGAATGCAGGACTGGGCAGGCTAAATTTCAATATGCAAGACAACTCTAAAACACTGTGTTGAGCAGGACATCAGAGGGACTAGGGTATACACATATTTCTATGAAGGGCCAGATAGTAAATATTTTAGCCATATAATCTCTGTCATAACTGCCCAAGTCTGCCATTTTTCAGCACAAAACCAACCATGGCTGTGTTGTGCTCAGTCTTGTCTGACTTTTTGTGATCCCATGGTCTGTAGCCCACCAGGCTCCTTTGTCCATGGGGATTCTCCAGGCAAGAATACTGATGCCATGCCCTCCTCCAGGGGATCTTCCCAACCCAGGGATCGAAACCAAGTCTCCCACATTGCAGGCAAATTCTTTACCATCTGAGCCACCAGAGAAACCCAAGAATACTGGAGTGTGTAGCCTATCCCTTCTCGAAGGGACCTTCCCAGCTCAGGAATCGAATGGGGGTCTCCTGCATTGCAGGAGGATTCTTTACCAGCTGAGCTACCAGGGAAGCCCCAAAGCAGCCATGGTCATATGTAAATGAATAAGCATGGCTGTGTTCCAATAAAACTTTATTTACAAAGACAGACAATGAGGCAGATTTGACCCCCAGACCTAGGATCAGAAAACTAACTTTCATCCAAAACTGCACTGGACAAAAGTGTGAAGAAGTAGATGCATTAAATGAATCCTTAATGATGGCATTTCAGGTTGTTTGACAAATGGGTGAATATCAGTCAGAATCTTGTTTCAACTACTGGAAAATTATCCAAACTTGTTTAAAGCCAAGAGAAGTTTTCTGTTTGTTGTTTATATAACTGAAAACTTAGAGGTAGACCTGGGTTTAGGAGCAGTTCTAAATGACTTCTCTTTCCTCACCTTTGGGCTCACATTCTTCCCTGTAGAGGGCATTCTCAACCAGCTTCTCTTCTCAGAGTTATAAAATGGTTGCCTCCAGCAACCAAAGCTAGATCCTTCAATATTCACATCCTATGGCAAGAGCTTGGAATTCTTGGCAGAAGAATTGAGACCACACAAATTAAACTGGCTTTAAGCCAGGTACTCATTCAGTCTTAATATCTGCTAGTGCAAGGCTTTTTTCTTTGGGTTTTTGTTCTAGAAAGGTTCTGATAACTCTTGGGCCATATTCTTCCTTATAAATGTTACAATCAGCTTATCAAGCTCCAAGGAAAATCTTTTAGGGTTTGTGACTGGAATTGTATTAAATTTATACACCAACTTAAGGAGGATCACGGGGAAGGCAATGGCACCCCACCCCAGTACTTTTGCCTGGAAAATTCCATGGACAGAGGAGCCTGGTAGGTTCCGGTCCATGGGGTCACTAAGAGTTGGACATGACTGAGCGACTTCACTTTCACTTTTCACTTTCATGCATTGGAGAAGGAAATGGCAACCCACTCCAGTGTTCTTGCCTGGAGAATCCCAGGGACGGGGGAGCCTGGTGAGCTGCCGTCTATGGGGTTGCACAGAGTCAGACACGACTGAAGCAACTTAGCAGCAGCAGCAAGGAGGATCAACATCTTGACAATATTGTCTTCACATTTATGAATGTGGTATAGTTCTGTCCATTTATTTAGGTTTTCTTTAATATCTCTTAATGCTTGTGCTCAGCAGCTAAATCATGTCCAGCCCTTTGCAACCTCATGGACTATAGCTTGCTAGCCTCCTCTGTCCATTGGATTCCCCAGCTGAATACTGGAGTGGGTTGCCATTTCCTTTTCTAATCTCTAGCTATTTATAATTTTCCCCATAGAGTTCAATAGGGAAGATGGAGAAGCAAGAATACATAGAAGGATTGTACAAAAAAGGCCATAATGACCTGGATAACCACAACAGTGTGATCACTCACCTAGAATCATACATCCTGGATTGTGAAGTCAAGTGGGCCTTAGGAAGCATTATTATGAACAAAGCTAGTGGAGGTGATAGAATTCCAGCTGAGAGCTGTTTCAAATCCTAAAAGATGATGCTCTTAAAGTGCTGCACTCAATATGCCAGCAAATTGGGAAGACTCAGCAGTGGTCAGAGGATTGCAAATGGTCAGTTTTTATTCTAATCCCAAAGTAGGGCCATGCCAAAGAATGTTCAAACTACCACACATTTGCACTAATCTCACATTCTAGCAAGGTAATGCTCAAAATTCTTCAAGCTAGGCTTCAACAGTACGTGAACTGAGAACTTATACATGTACAGGCTGGATTTAGAAAAGGCATAGGAGCCAGAGATAAAATGCTAACATCTGTTGGATCACAGGAAAAGTGAAAGAGGAGAGTGAAAAAGTTGGCTTGAAACTCAGCATTCAAAATACTAAGATCATAGCATCCAGTTTCATCACTTCATGACAAATAGAAGGGGAAACGATGGAAAGGGTGATAGACTTTATTTTCTTGGGCTCCAAAAATCACTGCAGATGGTGACTGCAGCCATGAAATTAAAAGACACTTGCTCCTTGGAAGAAAAGCTATGACAAACCTAGACAGTAATATTAAAAAGAAAAGACATCACTTTGCTGACAAAATTCCATATAGTCAAAGCTATGGTTTTTCCAGTCAAGTAAGGATGTGAGAGTTGGACCATAAAAAATGATGGGTGCTGAAGAATTGATGCTTTTGAACCCTATTGCTGGAGAGGACTCAGGGGAGTCCCTTGAACAGCAAGGAGATCAAACCAGTCTATCCTAAACGAAATCAACCTTGAATATTCATTGGAAGAACTGATGCTGAAGCTGAAGCCCTAGTACTCTGGCCACCTGATGTGAAGAGCTGACTCCTTGAAAAAGACTCTGATGCTGGGAAAGATAGAAGGCAGGAGGAGAAGAGGGTGACAGAGGATGAGATAGTTGGATGCCATCACTGACTCAATAGACACGATTCAATAGCTCAGATAAGGTTTGAGCAAACTCCAGGAGGCAGTGAAGGACAGGGAAGCCTGGGGTCACAAAGAGTCAGACACGACTGAGTGACTGAACAAGAACAAAACAAACCTCAGTGACTTAATACAGCAATAAACATTTGTTATCTTCGCAGTAATGTGGGCCAGGAATGTGGGAGTATTTTCTGACTTGGATCACTAGTGAAATTGCCATCAAGCTGTCAGCCAGGGCCGCTATCATCTGAAGGTTTGACTGGAGCTGGAGAGTCACATCTCAGGTTATTACTCATGCCTAGCAAGTTGGGGCTGGTTGTTGGTGAGAGGCCTCAGTTTATCCCCCATGGGGGCCTCTTCACAGGATGTTTGAGTGTCCTTACAGCATGGCAGCTGGCTTTCCTTAGAGTAATTCAAGAGAAAGAGAAATCCCCCCCTCCCCCCAAAAGCTATTCTTTTTATGGTCCAACCTCAAAAATCACATAGCATCAGTTTCTATTAAAATTGAGAAGCTAGTCTGGCTTATTTTCAAAGGGAGGAGAATTAGTACCACATTCTGAATCACAGGAGTGAAGAAAGCACCATCCCCATAGTCTAAGGTTTCTGATTTGTTATTTATTTTTATTTTTTTGCAGAAGAGACCTCTAGGCTCATACAGAAATGCACATTTGCTTTTCCTATTTTTACAACATGCTTCCACCAGATATTTTGGTAAATTCTAATAGAAGAAGATACTCCTTCCTTAGTACTGTTCTCATCAGAGCCCCTGTTGGTCTGAATTACAGCCATATTAAATGAATTGCACCCACCCGAGTCTTGCTCTCATTCCTTTGCATATGCTTTTCTCTCTGCCTGGAATTCATCTCCCCTGGCTTATTCCTGCTTAAGCCTTTCTTAACCTGAGTCTGGGTAGGATTCCCCCCTACCCCCCACTTACATTCTGCTATCACACCCTATGCTTTCACCTTCCTGACACTAATCACACTATAACACGATAGTATCTGGCCCTCGGGCAGCATCAGCCTAATTTGGATATTTGTTAGAAATGCAGAATTTCAGGCCTCCCTTCCCACATTCACTGAAACAAAAAACTCTGGGGTGGGACCCTGAAATCTGTGCTTTCACAAGCCTCCAGGTTATCCCAGTGCTCATTCAGTTTGAGAACCACTGCTTGCTCTAATGTAATTGCCTGTTTATTGTTTGGACTCCACACCAGAGGTCAACTCCATGGGGTAGGGCTCTCTCTGTCCTCATCATCTCTGTGTCTGCCAAGTCCATGATCAGTGCTCTGTCAATTCTATGTGGAATCTGAAAGATAAAGGTAAGAAAGGGGGACTTGGTCCGAGAGAACTGCCCGGGGACTGACCTCCACCTCCCTGCTTCTACTCATCTCCAAAGTCAGCTACACTAGATGCTCTAGCCTTTTGCCTTGTTTGCTTGCTCGCTTTTTTGCATTTCCTGGAGGTTCATTGCCTTCCAAATAAAATTGCTTCTAAAGAAGCCGGGACCCTGGGGCCCAGGACAGGCACCATAAGCTTGAAGAAGTGCTCAGGGACAGGAGACACAGCTGGTCTGGGGGCGGTTGGTGGCTCTGTTAGTGACTAGGTTTGGCTGAGCTTCAGCAAGTCTCTGTCCCTCAATGGGTGCTCTGACAGCTTGTGGTGGGGCAGATGCGTTGTCTTCTCCATGAGAACCTATAATACAGCACAGGAAGTGTAATGAAATGGGGTAGAAGCCAGATAACTGTGATAGCACCGAGGGGACAAGCAGGAGGACTTCAGGGTTACAACCCAGTGACAGTGGATGCAGCAGCCAAAGGAATCTCAATTGTATTCACTCCAAGTTCTTCTCTCCCCTCTCTTCTCCCCAGCCCTCACTGTTGCTCTTATTCTCCAGGTCTTGATGGGGTACCCATCACGTGACCATTTGCAGATCAGGACCATAGACTGAAGTAGAAACTTATTTTGCTTCAAATAAAGCAAACCAAACATTCACTGTACAGTTTTGGATTGTGATTTCAGAGAAGTCTTCTGTAGTGTGTGTATGGAGGGGCAGTCCAGACCAGCGTTTGTAATGACGTTCCTATCGGACTCCCTCCTGAATGTGGAGGTTATCATCTGCATTCTCCTATCTGTCTTGTGATCGCCTGTGGAAAAGAGGGCTTCCCTCTGTGATTTCTCCTGAAGGGAGTGAAGATTACTGATGTCAGTCATTGTGAATGAACCATGCCGAGGGTTCTCCAGAGTGGCAGGGGTTAAAGGTGGAGCCTACCACAAGGAGCCAGGCAAGGATGCTTCCCACCAGGGAACCCCAATGTAATGGGAGTAAGTCAGGTTCCATACGCCCAGTTATCTACTTCAAGGGTCAGCAAACTGTGATCCCTAGGCCAAATCCAGCCCATAGTCTGTTTTTATAACTAAAGTGTTATTGGAACACAGTCATGACCATTTATTTATATGTTGTCTGTTACTGCTTTACCATCATGATGGCAGAGTTAAGTAGTTGTGACAGAGTCTGTTAGGCCCACAGAGGCTAAGTATTTATCACTGTATCTGGCTCCCTACAAAGTTTGTAGACTCTTGCTTTGATGGAACATTTATTTTCTCTTTATGATCTCCAGCCTCTGGCTCTGGCCTGATCATATTTAAAGGGTCTAGCCTGATTTCATCTATGCTAGTGGGCTTAACAGAGAAAGCGATGGCAGCCCACTCCAGTACTCTTGCCTGGAAAATCTCACAGATGGAGGAGCCTGGTAGGCTGCAGTCCATGGGGGTCGCTGAGAGTTGGACACGACTAAGCAACTTCACTTTCACGCATTGGAGAAGGAAATGGCAACCCACTCCAGTGTTCTTGCCTGGAGAATCTCAGGGACAGGGAAGGCTGGTGGGCTGCCATCTATGGGGTTGCACAGAGTTGGACACGACTGAAGTGACTCAGCAGCAGCAGCAGTGGGCTTAAAATATTTACTTTAAACTTTTAACTTAGAAGTAATTTCAAATTTATATAAAAGTTGCAAGAATAGTGCAAAGATTATCAAATACCTTTTATCAGATTCACCTATTAACATTTTACACCATTTGCATTATTTGTGCTCACACACTATGTATTTATATTTTCTGTTTTCCATTCGTAATATATAATATTCTTAATCATTTAAGGCTGTCACATACATCAAAGCTCTGTACTTTTGAATACTTCATGTGCATGTGTAGGCTTCCTGAGAATTAAGATTTTTTCTTTTCATAACCAAGTACACTTAAATTTTAGTAAGGTCAATATTGATTGCCAACAAAGGTCCATATAGTCAAAGCTATGGTTTCTCCAGTAGGCAGGTATGCATGTGAGAGTTGGACCATAATGAAGGCTGAATGCTGAAGAATTGATCATTTCGAACTGTGGTACTGAAGGAGACTCTTGAGAGTCCTTCAGACAGCAAGGAGATCAAACTAGACAATCTTAAAGGAAATCAACCCTGAATATTCATTGGAAGGACTAATGCTGAAGCTGAAACTCCAATATTTTGGCCACCTGATGTGAAGAGATGACTCATTAGAAAAAACCCTGATGCTGGAAAAGATTGAGGGCAAGAGAAGGGGGCAACAGAGGACAAAATGGTTGGATGGCATCACTGACTCAATGGACACGAGTTTGACAAAACTCTAGGAGATAGTGAAGTTCGGGGAAGCCTGGCGTGCTGCAGTTCATGGGGTCATAAGGAATTGGACATGACTTAGTGACTGAATAACAATATTGATACCATACTTTCATCTACTCTACCACCCATATTTCAGTAATGTCCTTTGCACTATTTCTTCTCTTCCAGTATGGCATACAGGGTCAGGAGTTGCCTTCACTTGTTGTGAACATTAGGCTTTTGAGGTTTGATTCCATGAAGGAATGAAACATATCCTTTATAGTTCATCTCCCAGAAAACTGTAAGGAAAAGGCAACCTTTTCTCTGGTCCTTTAGAGCTTATACTTGAGCACCTAGAACATTCTGGGGGAAGTTTCTAGGAACTGGGACAATGTCCATGAAATGGGGTTTCTAGAAGGCAGGTAGGTTCCTACAGCTTCCTGCCCCTCCTCTAAATATGGTGGTCATGCCTCACATTTGGAGATCCCCAGAGAGGAGAATTTCTAGCCCAAACTCTTTACTCTCTGGCTGCAGTCATCCCAAAAGATCCCTTTCCATGATGATCCCCAGCCATAAATGTAAGACTCTATCACCCTGAGAGTTTGGAAGTGTGGGGATAAACAAGGAGCTTGGAGCCAAATGCACAGATTTGGAATCTGCAGATCTGGGAAGGATCTGTGCCTGGTGACTTGTTAAGGATCCAACTTCATATAAATTGAAATTAATTATATCAGTTAAGGCTACCATTTAAAGCATAATTAGTCATCCTTTTAAAAATAGAGAAATATTTTTGGTTAGCATAAATGGGTTAAATAAAAATTTATGCAAGAAGCAATAAAGTTTGATTTGGTGTATCTGTAATATATGTAACATATCTAAGTAATCTTGCAAAAATATGTGTTTAAAAATATAACATTCATTTAACTGTTTATTCATTTTTTAAATCAACGATTTATTGGTCTATTGTGTGCTAAGTGCTGGGGATGGAGAAATGAATCACACATTCCTGGATATGCTGGGAGGGACCATTTTGCTGTATTAAAGAATTTGGATTTATCTTTCAGAAAGTATCATGTTATTCTCACCGGGCCTGGCCTGGGCCTAGAAATGCAGGTTTGAAATTCTGACCCTTCTGGGGGTGGTAGCACTCTTTTGGAAAGTGTGATGCCTGTGGCTGGACTGCAAATACTGGTAAAGGGTTTAAGTCTCTAACGATTCTTCCAGAACAGCCAGCTGACAATGAGTAATATGCAGTTTGATGTGAAAATTAGAAAACTGGCAGACGAACCTGCAAGAAGGAAATTGGATTTCCAGAGAGACGAATGGGAGGCCATGCAGCTGAGCAGGGTTCATAAGATGCAAACGGAGGCAGGGGAGTTGCAATCCTTGCTCTTGCCCAGAGTGCAGAATAAGTCCCTATTATTTATTTATATATGGGTGAAAGCGAGAGTTCCATGGTCCTGGTGTTTATGATCAAAATGGATGGATTCAATATCGAGCAATGATGTGTTCAAAATGAAAGGCACATCATTAAATGTCACAGGCGTTTATTAACACAGTTTCCTTCTTATTCAAATAAAACAAGCATTATCCCACCAGGGCCTATGTGACTCTCTCGCCTTTTCTCAGCAGGTTTTGGAGGAATCTCTGTTTCTGGGAGGCAGTGTGGTAGAAAGCAAATCTGAGAGAAGTAGAGGGATGTGATAAGGAGTGCTCTCTTTCTCTTTAGCTTCCCCATCATGTTTCATTAGGTTACTCATTTGTTTCCCATCCCTTTTCTCCTCTCTTATTCCTCTGCTTTTCACTGCATATTATTGAGATCTAGAAATGGGTTCTGGGGACTTCCCTGGTGGTGCATTGGATAAGAATATGCCTGCCCGTGCAGGGAACACGGGTTAGATCCCTGGCCTGGGAAGATTCCACGTGCTGCGAAGCAACTAAGCCCGCATGCCACAACTACTGAGCCCACTTGTTGCAATTACTGAAGCCTGTGTATCTAGAGTTCATTGCTCCACAACAAGAGAAACCACGACAATGACAAGTCCAAGCACCCACAATGCTTGCCAAAACTGGAGAAAGCCAACACACAGCAGTGAAGACCCAGCACAGCCATAAATAAATAAAAGAAAGAAAGAGCTTCCATTCTCATCAACTGTGACTTGTTTTCCCCACAACAGTTAGTTGGGAGGAAATGGCAACCCTCATCTCAGGATCCTTTGAACAAATCCATGCCCAGAGCCACTCCTGCTAAAAGACGGCACAGTTTTGAATGTTCATGCTCCAGCTGAAAGAAACTGACTCTGGAGAAATGACATAAATTCATTACTACTGCACTGAAACCTCTTTCTGCTCCAGGCAGAGAAGATAAATTACCACCCAAGTGATATAAAGTTAGTTTGAACATTTTGTTGGATCAAATGCATCACAATGTCTGGAAACCTCTCCTCTTTCAAGTTGGAATTAAAGAATGGTTATCAGACCAATAATAGACACTATCATTTGCATACATTTCATCTCAAGGGACTTCTGAAGTTATGTAATACTCCAGTGGTTAATTGTTCTTCACACTCCTGACATATCAAATTACAGCTCAGATTAGGGAGAAACCATTGGTGATCGAGATGACTGGCAGGAGTTCACAAAGGGGGGCCTCTTTGAGGCCTGAAAGGGTACATGGCCAACAGGGGTGCTGCTGGGCCTTTTAAAGTGTTCCCATGAAGGAGGTTAACTTGACAAATTTTATTTGAAAGTAGGTTTTCTCCATGTTTTATGATTCTAAACAACTAGGCATCCAAAAATTCTAGCTTTTTTCTTTTTTTTTTTCTTTTGTCCCTTTTCATCAAAGACTTTTTTTTTTTAAAAGAACCTTTAAAGTTGTCACTGACTCCATTTTCCCCCAGAATTCTTATTGAACAGGTCTCTGGTCTCAGAGGTTCTATGGAAGGAATTAATAATCAGTGTGTACTGAGAAGGTGTAACTATAGCAGGTTGATTTTTGAAAATCCTTCCTGATTTCTTCATAATCTCAGGGGACCGTCAAGAAATAATATACTCCATTTTATTACTCTGAGCCTCCCAAGCACAGCACAGAGGCAGGCATGAGAATGATATGCCTTTCTTGCTAAGTAAAGAAGTAACTAGCTTTTTCCCATGGTGCCATGTTGGGCTGTACCCCCCAGGCCTACAAACCCTGTGCTTGCCAGTTTTAAGAACAAAGAAACAGCCCAGAGGCAGCAACAGAGACATCAATGTTTTAACAGAGGGGGGAATACAGTTGAGGTCCTGAATTGACACTCCACTCTGTAAGGCAGACAGCTGGCAGGACATGGCAGCAGTCTGTGCTCCCAGGGGAGGGGAGGTTACCAGTTATAGGGGAGCTAACATCAGGTTGGCTCACTGGTTACCAGGTAGTTGAGATTAACAGAGGGACATGCCCCTTACTGCCCCTCTTATAAGCTCTTCCATAATGGAGATGTTCCCATTTAAAGGTTATAACAATCACCAACTGGGCCTGGAGCAAGTATGTAGGAAGGTCAGTCCTGTGAGTGGAGTGTGGGTGAAGCAGGCACTAGTCAGGCAGGGGATGGACAGAGAGCAAGAGAACAGACATCTTTGGTGGCCTGATAATATACTCCACTCCTACATACCCTGCATAACCCTTACAATCTTGGTCTATTCCTCTTCTGCAGTACACCTGGGGTCAGGTATGTAGAGGGGCACTGAAATCAGGTATCACAAATACAGTACAGATGCCAGCAGCAAAAGTATAAACTGAAAGATACCCAATATGCTAAGAACAGTCATTTGCCAGGATGTGGGCAGATTCTGCGGGGAAGGCAATGGCACCCCACCCCAGTACTCTTGTCTGGAAAATCCCATGGATGGAGGAGCCTGGTGGGCTCCAGTCCATGGGGTCGCTAAGAGTTGGACATGACTGAGCGACTTCACTTTCACTTTTCACTTTCATGCATTGGAGAAGGAAATGGCAACCCACTCCAGTGTTCTTGCCTGGAGAATCCCAGGGACGGGGGAGCCTGGTGAGCTTCTGTCTATGGGGTCGCACAGAGTCGGACACGACTGAAGTGACTTAGCAGCAGCAGCAGCAGCAGGGCAGATTCTGAAGGTAAGCACTTCTTGGGTCAATGGAGAGAGAGTCAATGGTGGCAGCATCTTGTCCAGTTTATAAGGAAGACAGGGCCACTCCAGGCTTTCACAAGCTCAAAGCCAACCCCATGGTGGCAGTAGGGAGGCCCCAGCTCTAAAATAAGCATTCTGTTGGCTTAGCCAGGAGTCACCAGTCACAGTAAAGATCTACTGCCCTATGTTATGATGCATGCCATTACGTGTACACCCACTGGGCTATGCTTAGTCCCTCAGTTGTGTCCACCTCTTTGAGATCCCAAGGACTGCAGCCCGCCAGGCTCTTCTGTCCATGGGGATTCTCCAGGCAAGAATACTGGAGTGGGTTGCTATGCCTTTCTCCATTAGGTCTTTACAAACAAAAATTTGTTAATCCCAGTAGTTGGACATGTGTGTCCAAAAGCCAGCCCATCTCATTCCACACAGCATAGCCCAGGGGGGCTTATGGGCAGTCAGTTGTACAATAATGTTTACTGACGTGGGTCCTTCTGATGTACTGGCATGTATGATAAGATGGTGAGAGTCTAATCCCACCATGGTCAACAGTCCCCACACAGTCACTAATCAGATCAGTTTCATGGAAGTCCAGAGGAGGACGACAACGGCATCTCACTGTAGACACAGCAATTCGGCTCAGTCCTCAAATAAATTTTTTTCTGCTCACACCAGGAATGAAATGTAACACATCTAATAGGCACAACAGAGAGGAGATCTTCACCATTAAGCAAGATACAAGCAGTATCTGCATTCTGAGATAATACCACACTTGCTTGTAGTTTTTGTCCTGGTGTCTGCAATACAGTTCAGAAAATTCAAGTTTTCTGTAATACAGGAGCACATCCAAAATCACCCTCTACAATGGCCACCTAGTGTTACCTTGGATGTCAGAACCACAGCTACTCCACTTTGACATTCAAATGTATTCTCCTCCACAATGGCCAGAGCAGATGTATAATGAATGTTTGATAGGCCACAAAACAAGCCAC
The DNA here is from genome assembly GCA_935064755.1 of Tragelaphus eurycerus. Classification (NCBI taxonomy): domain Eukaryota; kingdom Metazoa; phylum Chordata; class Mammalia; order Artiodactyla; family Bovidae; genus Tragelaphus; species Tragelaphus eurycerus. The sequence goes on along the minus strand of CAKXYN010000015.1, from coordinate 11,261,295 downwards.
TCTGGTCAGTAAAGTTTAAGTTTACCCATATATTTGCCAGAATGTACCCCATATACCTCCATATGTGAAGATTTTTCCATCATTTCCCCCAAAGTATATATCCCTTGAAGGAGGAATGCTGCTTGCCCTGGGTCCAGGTCATGTCCCTTGGTGCTAGGCCTCCTTTTTTGTTTGCCTAGCTATCCACATTGGGGGAAAACTGATTAGATATTTTGAACAGGATCAGAGGTATGTTAATGGGGAAACATTTTATAGGCTACACATTTTATCACTTACACCGAATTATTACACAAACATTGTACATCTACTTTTAGCAGCAGCCTTAAAAGCAAGCAGTGATACATCATGTGTAGTTATACTCTGTGACAACTTCAGCAGATAATTTTCTTTCCATCCTGAACATCAGGACGAAAGAACAGCTAGCACAATAACTCTCATAAATACAGACCTCAATTAGCAGAAACAATTTAATATTCATTGAAACATATTTTTCTTTTCAAAATTACCCTCATCTTCACCAACCAGAGTCAAATCGAGACTAATTTGTTTGCAAAGTCAGTCTGGTCAATTGACCACAAAGGCTGTGGTGGGACTCCTCAGAAGGAATCTCAGGCAGAATTCCCAAAAGGTCTCTGAAGACCAGGAAAACCATGGCAAAGTTGTGCCATCAGGCTCTACTTCAGTGAACTTCTCCCCTCTAGAAGTCAGGAAAACATTAAGATTCCTGCACTTGCCAGGAGAGAGTCTTCTTCATTTGCCTGATAAGGCTGCTCAGAATCCAGGCGTCTCCAATTTTCAGAGAGGCCAGGTAAAGAGAAAAGAAAAATGGTTCAATTCCACCCACAGGGGTAGTTTACCAAATTGCTGTAAATCATCACTAACTTGAGGGGAAGGGTTTCTTTCTATGTGGAAAGTAGAGTTCAAAACAAGTAATATTCCAGACAAAAAACATAAAAATTATTCCGATATTCAGCAGTTCACTCAATAACCAGTCTTAAATTTTTTATGAAGCCATCAGGTTTTCCATGAGGATTCTTTAATTTCTTACCCAGTTCAGTGGTATGATCTAAAGTTTATCAGAGACCTGTCCTTGTCAAAAAGAACTTCCTATGAATCTTCTTGAAGATGAAGCACTTTTGCAAAAGTATGAAAGTATAACCATCTATAAATGACAAAAGATGTAAAAAGGCAAGGCTAAACACTTTGATTGCAACATAATCAATAAAGAAAATTGCTTACAATAACTAGAATTATGACTGATTTTAATCTTAATCTTTAGAAATCTTAATCTCTGGCAAAACCTAAGAAGCAAGTAATTGTGAACTGTTTGTCATACCAGAATTTTCTGATAGGAAAACTTACACTTGAGTCTTCCTCTCCTAAGAAAGTAAAGGTAGATAAACTTAGACCCATGTCGCAATTTATGTTCCAATATTCTATCCATTTGAAATGACTCAGATAGTCAATGTATTTTATTTAACTTAGTTTACTTTCAAGTTACCAAAATCTGATAGATATTCCCCAAACATAATTACTCCAGTAGAGTTTACCTAAAGCTTCTTATCTCACTTACTTAAAGGTTCATCCTATCAAGTTACTTTCTTTGCTGACAGATGTGCAACAAATATAATAAGGTCCTATCTAACCTCTAGGAAACTTAGGTCCAACAGAAGTATTATACTTAACACTGATGACTCAAAAGATATATCTTTATTAAATCAAGCCAATAAGCTTAAGGAGCTTCAATACAAGGTATCAATTCAGTATTGAATATATCCCAGATCATGTGAACCTGAAATTCATTTGGGACACTTTCTTTTATTTTCCTTTTTATTTCTAAGAATTTTGTATTTTTTAGAATTCTTTTATATTTCTGAGAATTTATATAAACTTTTAATTTCTTTTCAGCCACTTAAGCAGAGCTTATCCACAAACCAGCTGTCATGGTCCGGGTGAGGGTTGGAAAAGAATTTCCAGACATGAGAAAGAATGAGAGGGAAATAAAATTTATTAGAGTGGGAGACACTCTTAGAACAGTGAGCCAGCTCAAGGGAGAACCTACGTTGAACAGGGGTCCTTAGTCCACTTTTATACCCAGGGTACAAGGAGTGGGATAGGGTTCTTGGGGTCATTTGCTGATTGGATGAGGCACATATACTGGGTGGCGGGGAAGAGTAAGGCAAATATCTTCTCCCTTTGGGGTAGGAGGGGAGACAGCTGATATGGCTCAGGAGGACCTGAAATCCATTAGTAGTTACAACATGGGGGGGGGGGGAGGAATGACTACAGCAGTCTGGTTTTTCTGTTCCTGCATTCCAAGACCCTCCTTGGTTTTATCTGCTCTTTCATCCTTGGGTCACCACACCAACCTTATAGTGCCATTTGGAGGCAGAGGCATCTCATATAAGATACACATAAACATATTTGTATCTATATAGTCACAGATCTCTCAGTTTTCCTGCTAGAGTCTAAAAGCCCTCTGTTTTTTTTTTTTTTTTTTTTTTTTTAAACTCAGGATTAAAATTCCTGAGGGCCCAGGTAGATTACTTCCTTTCTCTAAAGACATATGCAAAAACCAGTTTTGAATATCTAAAGAGTCTCATCTTGGCCATATTCAGGGTTTTTTTTTTTTTTTCTTTCAGTTTCTGAATTGCCCATTCAGTTTGAAAAATAATAGTAATAGAAAGTAGTACATATTATTCACTCACATTCACATGCTTCATTTTAGAGGAACAAGAATCAGTATTCAAGTTGACCTTTGCATCAGCTATTTAGCTAAGCCTCTGTGGCCTTTTTTAATATAAAAACCAATGGCCAATACTACTCAAAGCAATCTACAGATTTAATGCAATCATCAAATTACCCATGACGTTTTTCACAGAACTAGAATAAATGATTCTAAAATTTATATGGAACCATAAAAAAAACCTCATAATTTCCAAGTCACCATGAGTTAAAATAAGGATGTTGGAGACATAACACTCCCAGATTTCAGACAATACCACAAAGCTACAGTAATCAAAACAACACTGTATTTGCACAAAACAGACATATGGATCATGGGACAGAATAGAAAACACAAATAAACCCACACACTATGGTTGATTAATCTTTGACAAAGGAGGCAAGAATATACAATGGAGAATAATAGCCTCTTCAGCAAGTGGTGTTGGGAAAGCTGGACAGCTGAATGTAAATGAGTGAAATTAGACCACACCTTTACCCTATATACAAAAATAAACTCAAAATGGCTTAAAGACTTAACTATAAGATAGGACACTATAAAATTCCTATGAGAGAACATAGGCAAAACATTCTCTGACATAAATTGTAGCAATGCTTTCTTTGGTCGGTCTCCCAAGGCAATAGAAATAAAAGCAAAAAAAACCCAAATGGGGCATAATCAAACTTATAACCTTTGGCACAGTAAAGAAAACCATAAACGAAAAGACAACCTGTGGACTGGGAGAAAATATTTGCAAACAATGTAATCAACAATAGCTTGATGTCCAAAATATGCAAACCGCTCATACAACTCAATAATGAAAAAACCAAACAACCCAATCAAAAAATGGGCAGAAGACCTAAATAGACATTTCTCCAAAGACATAACAGGTGGTCAATAAGCACATGAAATGATGCTCACCATTGCTAATTATTAGAGAAATAGAAATCAAAACTACAGTGAGGTACCACCTCACCCTGGTCAGCTTACCTGTCTGAAGCAAGGTCCTGGAACAACATCCCACTGTGAGCAGAGGATGGCCAGCAGAACGTGGTGGCAGGTTTCTCAAGGAGGTGGTGGTGGTGGTGTGGTGAGATTACCAGTTATGGGGGAATTGATAGGTAACAAATGCTGGAGAGTGTATGGAGAAAAGGGACTCCTATACCATTGGTGGGAATGTAAACTGGTGGAGTCATTATGTACAGAGGTTCCCTGGAAAATCAAAAATAGAAATTATCATATGATTCAGCAATCCCACTTCTGGGCGTATACTTAGACAAAACTATTATTCAAAAAAACACATGCACCTGAGTGTTCATAGCAGCACTATTTACAAATGGCCAAGGCATGCAGCAACCAAACTGTCCATCAACAGATGAATGTAAAAAATACATGTAATATATATTATACACACACATATACATACAAAGAATATTACTCAGCCACAAAAAAGAAATAATGCCATTTGTAGCAACACAGATGAACTTACAGACTATCATATTCAATGACGTCAGACAGAGCAAGACAATCATACATATCACTTTTATGTGGGATCTAAAACATACAAATGACCCTTATTCACAAAACAGAAACAGACTTACAGATATAGAAGACAAATTTACATTACCAGAGGAGAAAGAGTGGGGAAGGATAAATTAGGGGTTTGAGAGTAACAGATAAAAGCTGCTATATACAAGATAGATAAACAAGAACCTACTGGATAGGACAGGGAAATACATTCACTATCTTGTAATACACCACAGTGGATAAGAATATGAAAAAGAATATATACGTGTAACTGAATCACTTTGCTGTATGTCAGAAACTAACACAACATTGTACATCAACTATACGCCAATTAAAAAGAAAAAAGCAACAGCCAGCCCACAGCTGCAGGCACTTTTTCCCACTGTAATAGCGGCCAGTATCTCTCAAAAAGTCTTGGGGTATCTATGACTTCTCTATACACTCTTGATGGACCCCATTCATCACCGACAGCCCCCACAGGACTCCACAGACCAGTGGATGGTCACCCCGGGATTTCTGCTGCAACTTTCAGATCCCCACTCCCTGCCCTCATTTCCAGACATCTGGGAGCTCACAGGCGTTTCCTCCGTTTCTTGGCCACTCCGCCAGTTGTTGGGCTGCACCCTGTGGGCCTGCCAGATCTGTGCTCGCCCAGTCAAGACCAAACAATGGGCCCACAGGCAGCAAGAGAGACATCGGTGGTTTAATGGGTGGGGGGACTTACGTGTCTGAAGCAAGGTCCTGGAGCGGCATTCCACTATGAGCAGTGGAGGTTAGTGGGCAGAATGTGGCAGCAGGCTTTGTAACAAGGCTGGGGCGGGGGTGTGACGTAACCAGTTATAGGGGGAATTGACGTCAGGTGGGCTCATTGCTCACCTGGGAAACTAGCCGGGGGCACGCCCCTCACGCACCTCACGCCCTTCACGTCCTTCACAGCCTCTCACCGCGCTCTCTGATAAGCTACCTTGTGGAGAGGTTCTTCTTCTCCTCCTTCTTTTTTTTTTTAAAGCAGAAATGTGTTTATTAGGCACCCTTTTTCCAGACAGAGAAGCAAGACCAGGAAAGAAGTGCCTGCAAAAATCTCTCGGGTTTCAGGAATCTCTCAGAAGATTCCAGAGAATGTAGGTGCTGACTGGCCGACACCTCAAGAAGAACACTATTTGGCTGGATCACGGCAGCAGGCGGTGACCCAGACATGAAGCAGACTTGGCTCCTGGACTCCACAAGCCCCGAGAAGTGAGTAGGCAGCACCGAGACACCCCCCAGAACACTGGCAGATGCGAAGGGCCTCACGGCTGAGGCGCGCCACCTCCCCTGAGCCAGCAGGGAGGTGGGGGAGGGGAACTGCTGGGTTCCAGGAAGACCTTCACCGGGGCCAGGTCCGAGGGCCTTCCCCCAAACTGCTAGCCTCGTCCTGATGCTTACGCGGCCCCATACATAGGGGTTTCTAAAGACCTGAAGATTCTTGGCTTCCTTCGGCAGTGAATCCTCCCGGTGGCACTGAGCTGCATATCTTCGGCCACCAGGGTGGAATTTGCACTGCCCGCACCTGGCTGTTGGGGGTGGCTCATGGGGGGATGACATCATAAGCTCCTTGAGGATGGGCCTTTGTGCATCAGGTTCATATCAGATGTTCTGATCTAAAGGTTAGAATAGTTCTGATGTAAAGGTTAGAACAGTCACCAATGGGTCAGGGACAAGTATGTAGAAAGGTCAGTCCTGTGAGGAGGGTGTAGGGGAAGCAGGTACTGGTCTGGTAGGGGATGTGCGGAGAGCAAGAGAACAGCCATCTTGGGTGGCTTGGTCATACTCTCCATTCTTATAGTTCTCCATATCATCCATGCAGCTAGCGTATTCTGTAGATACACTGATGCTGAGCTGATGTGAACGCAACCTCATTAGGCAGTTTAAGCTTCAAATGAGAGACATTCTCATTTGAATGCCTCATTTGAATGGATTGCCATTTCTTAAGTGGGCTTCCTGCAAGGATACAGGGGTACATGAAGTATCATTAGAGGTCGTCTTTGTCATGCAGTCACCTCTGTGGCATAGTATCACCAAATATTCTGTGTGTAATCCTGTCGTTTCAGGCCTCCCTCACACTAGTGTCACGTAGCTTGTGTGGCCAATGTGAGAAAGTGGTGTGTATAGTTTCCCAGCATAGGCAGTTGAGATCAGTGTCCCCAACTCCAGCCTTTCCTGTCACTTTCATGGTGACCTTGGAGGCCACCATTTTAGACTGTTTCATTCTAACAGGATGGAGTCTTCAGGAGCCTGGAATCCTCAGTGAGTGATGAGCAATTTCCCCACCAACTGCATTAGAATTATAATGTGAGAGAAAAATAAATCTCTGCTGTGTTAGGTCACCAAGGTAGAGTTTGTTATCCTGACGAATTCTGACACATTTATCACCAGCAGGTTTCTCCTTCCATCTCATTGGCCAAACCTGAGTTATACAGTCATTCATTACTGCAAGGAAAGCTGGGGGGAATGGGAAGAGGATTGCTAATTTGGCTTACATGAATCATGGTTTCACCCTCGACAAAAAGTGGGGTTCTGTTACAAGGAGGAAGTGAGGGAGACAGTGTGTAGGCACTCTCACTGTCTGCCAAATCCCCAGACACTATCAGCCTAAATGAGGAAAAAGCTAAAGCCCCAAAGGCAGAAGTGGATACCCAGGTATTTCTGTAATTCCATGCCTCAGAACAAGTGTCCCAGAAACGTCTGATCCCAAGTGGCTCCTTCTCCTCTGAGCTGTCAAGATGCCTGGTTAAGTGACTGTTAAACAGCCTCTGCCTCCTCCCCTCTGCCTCCCACCGCCCAAGAGGCTGCCCTTGAGGTAAGGAGGGAAGTGATCCCGCTATCCCTTTGCCAACTCTCAGAGAGGTTATGAGGCTGAACAGATTTGTGTTTGAAAAGGGCTTAGAGGCTCTGGCATGAAAGGTACCACAGAAGTGCAAATGCCTGCAATTCATCGCCTGCTGAATGGAACAGAGCTGAGTTGCTTTAAACTGGAATTTTAGGGTCTGGGGCTGGCGTGTGACTGTTCTTGTGTTTTTTTTTGAACACATTCTCTTCTCTGTAGACTACGACTTGTTCCCATGGTTGTTCCTTATCCCCGCTAACCCTCAGTGCTCTCCTCACCCGTCTCCTGGAGGAAGGCCTCTGGCTGTGGGAGGTAAAACTGCAAATTATTCAAAATTCAGCTCTCAGAACTTTTACCTCCTGTTTCCCTGACCTTCTCTTGTATCTGCTCCTTCCGCCACTTAATGGTGTCTCCCCTCCGGTACTTCTTGTTGGGAGAAATTGAATTTGTATTAGCTAGACCCAGGGATTGGTTCCATGAGTTCTGGCCCAACCCTGAGTAATTGATGTAGGATATTCAAGGGCTCTGTGTTTCCCAAGCACATGAGTGTTTGCCAGAGAGGAAGCTCAATAAAGATTCCTTCAGTGATGGATGAATTGTGAAACACAGTGTGAGGTCCTATGCTGTCTTCCCTATAGGTCTCATTTTATCTTCCCCAAACCCTAGGAGGCAGTTGTAATTCTCAGCATTCCTCTATTTTCCAGATGAGGAAACTTGGCCAAAGAACTCAGCCAGGATTGGGACCCAGGCTCTACACTAACACCTTAGTGTGATTGAGTTGTCTGCTTCCTCTCCCCGGGGATTAACATTTTTTAAAGGATTTCAGGGCAAGAACCCAGTGGAATGGACCTCCAGGGGTGACATTTCTGGCAGCAGAATTGGTGAGAAGCTATCAACCAGTGCTGCAGTGTCAGGAAGAGTTAAATCTTTTTGACAATTCAATGGCCCCCTTTGGGTTTGCCCAAATGGCACCTGTTGTTGAGGTCAATAGAGCTTACAATTTAATTTCATCTTCCTGCAGACACACTCTCTCATTAGGGGGTGGAACGATGATGGGATTCTCCCAGCCATGCAATTTCACTTTCTACAGAGCAGTGCATAAGTATAGTCACTGTTTCTGCACAGAAAGTTATCTGCTCCACCCCACAAATGCCCCAAACTGCTTGTAATGAGGAAGTGAGCGTCTGTATAAGGAGAGATGGGGGAGCAATGAGTGGGATGAGAAGAGGCAAAGCTACACACAGGGTTCCTAAGAGGCAGCTCTGCTTTTTTCCTCTGTGAGCCGACACCTGTCCTTGCAGGCTGTTCATTACGTTCAGCAGAATCTGAATGCTTCCATGATCCAGATGACAAGAATATGACTTTTCCATTTATTAGAAATGAACTTCAGGTGGACATGAGGGACTCTTTCTGTTTTCAACTCTGATCTAATACCAGCCTTTGGTTCCATAGTAAGAGTGATGATAATAAAACCAGTAATTCCAGTGCTAGAGGTAGTTTCCATTTGCTGGCTATGATAAGAGGTGCAGTGCATATATTCCATTATTTAATCCTCAAAACAGCTCTATGAGGTAGGAATCTCATTTCCACTCTACAGAGGAAGAAACTGAGACTGAGCTAGAAGAAGTAACTATCTAATATCATATAGCCAGTGAAAGATGGAGTCAGGACTGGAACCCAAGTTGGTGTGACTTCAAATGTGTACCTTTTCTGCCTCTCCCTTATCACCTATCCTCCAAATGTGTTTCAGTAATGAGATGAATGTGTCCCAATTACTCTGTGGATCAAGACAATATCCATGGCAACCGAAAAGCACTGCACATTGCATCTGGAGTGTTGAGGGTGTTTAGACACTCCCCTCCCCTCTTCCCCAGGGAATTCCGTGGAGGAACTAGTGGGGGGATACTGTGGGAGATTTCATTTTCTTTTATGAGTTATTGGTGATAGAGTGTACGTGTGTGTTTGCATGTTCTGGCAATACTGGTGTCTGATGTGTGACCTGTTTCTTATTAAAGTTATAGCTTTTGCAAGGAGTTGAGGTTATTACTGGTGCTTTGGGAGAGCAGGTGTCAAAAATGGACTCATTCTGGCATGTGGAAGGTGATCTCGAGTTCTTTGCCCCGGAGATCTATATGCTAATAGGAAAAATGCTCTTTCTTCTCTTCGGGCCAAATTCTGAAAGATTATACTAGCTCTGTGGATTGCAGAAGGAAAAGAACAGACACAGCCTGGGAGGCAGACTTGGGAGGGAAAGAAGAAAGGAAGAGAGTGATGTCATTGAAACAGGCTGAGGTGTCCCTTGCCACAGCACTGTGGGGTGTGCATGCTATGGGGCAAACCAGGAAATGCCAGTTATACCTCACTGAATGAATGCAGTGTGGCACTGAATTCAACAGGTTATTAGAACCTAAAAGTTAGGATTATGGAAAAATTCAAGGCCTATATACATTGATAACTTCCCTTTCTCTAACTTCATGTTAAACAAAACCCTTTTTTTTCTTTTTAAAAATTTATTTATTTTTTAATTGAAGGATAATTGCTTTATATACTTTTGTTGGTTCTGCCAAATAAATGTTGAACAAAACCCTTTTTATGGTGTGAAATAAGTCTGTCTCCAGGTCCTAGCTATGTAGGGAGTACTTGTCATAATCATGTTCACACTACATCTTTTGGATTCCTGTCATCTATTTTAGTGATTTTTCTCTTTGAGATTTGGACCTTCCAACAGTTGAGATAAGAAAAGTTGTCTTCCAGGCCACTGCTGAGGCTGAGGCTGGACCTATGAACCAAGCAAGTTCCATGAGGGAAATGGTCCACATAAAGAAGGCCACTCTCAGAACCCACATTTCCAAAGGAAATGGCAAGAAGTGGTTGGGCTTTCAGGAGCAGTGATAGCAACAAGTGGGCTTCCCTGGTGGTTCAGCTGTAAAGAATCCACCTGCAATGCAGGAAATGTGGGTTCGATCCCTGGGTCAGGAAAATCCCCTGGAGAAGGAAATAGCAACCCACTCCAGAATTCTTGCCTGGGAAATCCCATGGAGAGAGGAGCCCAGTGGGCTATAGTCCATGGGGTTACAAGAGTCAGAAATGACTTAGTAACCTAACCACAAACATGAAATAGCAGCAAAGCTCCTAAGAGTAAAATTTTGTGGTTGACATACTGCACTGTGTCTCATTCTCTGTGTCCACCGGGGGAGCTGTGGTGTTGCTTCCACTGCCAATGGGACTGACCTATGAGTGGTCCAGTGTTGGCACTTAGGTTTTCTTCATGGCTGTAGGGGCTTCCCAGGTGGTGCTAGTGGTAACCTGCTTGCCAATTCAGGAGACTAAGATACGTGGGTTCAATCCCTGGATTGGGAAGATCCCTTGGAGGAGGACATGGCAACCTACCCCAGTATTCTTGCCTGGAGAATCCCATGGACAGAGGAGCCTGGTGGGCTACAGTCCATAGCGTTGCAAAGAGTTGGACACGACTGAAGCAACTCGTCACACACTTAGCTGTAGAGACTCTGAGCTTAATTCACTGTCTCTGAGTTTCTAGAAATTCTGTTAAGTTTCATAATGTTGCTAATGATTTTGCTTCAGCTGGTTAGTATTGATTTTATGGTTTACAATTGACATTTTTGCTCTATTCAGGTGGACTTTTTTTTTTTTTTTTTTTGCTGTGAATTAATAAATAGTATTTTGGTTTTCCTGAATCTAGCCCACTGTTATACTCTGATGAAATCCAGGTTTCTGAGTTTGCAAAGCAGAGAGTATCAGGCCCCGGACCCTGGATAATGGTAGATTTTCCAGGATAAATCTGCTTGATCATCTGGGTTTCTCTAGGTAGCACTTTCAGCATTGCTGTATTTTATACTTATTATCCATTTACAACTTTTATTAGAGTTCTCCAGAGAAACAGAACCAATAAGATTTATATAGATATACAGAAAATGATTTTTTTCTGAAAAACTGACTCGTGATTATGGAGACTAAGAAATCCTGTGATCTCCTGAAGGACTTGAAACCAGGAGAACTAATGTTTAAGGGCAAAAGAAGATGGATGTCCAGCTCAAGTAGAGAGCAAATTCACCCTTCCTATGCCTTTTTATTGTTCTATTCAGGCCCTCAACTGACTGGATGATCCCCAATCAGTGAGCCCATCTATTCAAATGTCTATCTCTTCTGGAAACAGTCACCCAGAAATAACGTTTTACCAGTTAGCTGGGCATTCCTTAACCCAGTCGAGTTAATACATAAAATTAACCATCACAACCTCATTATATAGTTGCTAGAGTTTATAGGGTCATACTTGTAGCAATCATATTGGTCTCTGTATCTTCTTGGCTTTTTCCTCTGGTGGCTTCATCACCCTATTCAAAAATTGTTAATGGCTTCCTGTTATGTTTGGGAAAAATTATGAACCTTGGACTCTAGCATTCAAGACTTTCTATATTATGGCTCTACTTTCCAGCTGTATTCCCAATACTCTAATGCCACTACCAGATGGCAGTGTTTGCTTTTCTTTTCTTTTTTTTTTTTTAAATTCTGATCATTGATTATGCTATTCTCTCTGCTTGCAGGAATCCTTTTTCTTTGACAATTAGGATGTATTTTATTTATTTTATAACTATGCCATAATTTATTCACAATCTTTCATATTGATAGTAGATTGTTTCAAGTTTTACATGAAATAGATGCTGAGAGCTGCTATTTGCTCTGACTAGAATGCTTTTTAGTTATTTCTTTTATCAGAGATACTTGAGGAATCTGTCCTACATCTCTGTCTACCAGAATCTCAACCATCACTCGACTCTGTTCAGATTTCATTACTTCAGTGAGGACTTTTCTAGTGACACTCTACAGAAATATTTGCTTCATCATCTGAAATCTTCTCTGGCATTCAGAACACCTATTCCATCATGGCTCGTATAAGAATTAGTTTGTCTGTTTAGACATCTTTCCAACTATGTTCCCAGCTATAACTCTTTGAGAACAGGACCATGACTTACTATTCATTTTGTTTTTTCTTATATTACTGAATATTGAAACTTGGGCATGGCAGAGGCCAACACAATCAGTGAATAAACACATTAATTAGTGAAGCACTCACAGTTTGCACTACTTGTGCAAACAAACAAACGAACAAATTCCTTTTAGAGATATCTGGGAATTTTGCTAGAGCTCTGAGATTGGGCTATTCTTATGGACAGTCCATGGGATCATAACTCTTTAGTAGCACAACTTATGAACCCAGAAACACATGTTTTACAGTATTAGAGGATACCATTTCCAAGACACAAAAAGCCACACTACAGGGCTAAATTGTGGGCTTGAGAAATGTGTGCCCTTCCTTTAATATGTGGCTTCACATGTACACTCAGTAGTGAATGGGGATCTCATCAAAAGAGTTGGAAGAACAGAGGTCTTAAGAGTCCAAAGCCCTGGTTTCTCTGGTCTTGATTCTGCTACAAGCTAGAGGAGTGACCTTGGGCAAGTCCTTTATCTTCTTTGAGCCTTGATTTTCTCATCTAAAAATCGAGTCGTCATCATCATGTTTCTGCCCCATTTGATTGCTGAGAGGCCAAATAAGGCATGAACACTTTGGAAATAAAGGAGAGGAAGTCTGGGGTAGTGGGAAGGAGACAGAGAAAGAGAATAATAAGAAGGCGCCAATAAGAATGGTGGGAGAAATTAAGGTATAATAGAACCAGAAACTGGCCTAGAGGCAGTATCCGTGGAGGGTCCCTCTTCCACCTGAAAAATACCAGAGAGTCTTTCTGAAAGTCTTCCTAAGGGCTGTATCAGAGACTGCTATCTGCTCCCCGAAGTTTCATTCTCCCCTTTTCTTCACTATCAGAACCCCTATATTGTGACAGGGAGCCACCTTGGAAAGTTAAGTCGCCCCAGCAACCCCCCATTTGGGCTTGAGGCCTAGGAAAGTATTTACATACTGCAGGCATTCCACTTGCCTAGGAGAACGTGTTGTCAAAAGAGCAATTGGGAACTTTCCTCCTGAAAAATCACTTTGGAACAGAGCTTAAATAATATGAAACTGGGCCTCTTGATGGCTCAGGATATGAAAAGATCTTTTTATCTCCTGGGAAGAATCTTGTCTTCCTCTTTTTCTTCTTTCCTCCTTCCCTCCCTCCCTTCTTCTCTCCTTCCTTCCCAATATTAACAGAATCATGAAGCCAGTGTTATTAAGTAGCAGAAAGAAATGCTAGAAAACTTATACCAATTTTAAAATAAAGACATTGTAACAAGAACCCACATTTACTTATGGTTGCCAGGGGGTAAAAATCAGAGGAGGGGTAGTTAGGGAGTTTGGGATCGACATGTACACACTGCTATCTTTAAAATGGATAATCAACGCCGTCCTACTGTATAGCACAGGGAACCCTGCTCAATGTAATGTGGCAGCCTGGATGGGAGAGGAGTTTGAGGGAGAACGAATCCATGTATATGTATGGTTGAGTCCCTTTGCTGTCCCCCGAAACTATCACAACATTGTTAATTGGATAGAATCCAATATAAAACTGAAAGTTAAAGAATAGTTAAGAAAAAGAATCTGAGTTTATCCTGCAAGCCCAGGCCAGTACATTTTTACCTGCACTCTTCACTTTGGTTATTGTTACTGCAGCCTCTTCTTCATTATGATGATGAATTTTCATCATGCTGCTTCCCAAATGAGGGAAAATCTTAAAAGAGCCAGGTACAGTCTCATCCCTGTGGTCCTGCTTTGTACTAGCCAGACCCAGAACAGGGCAGGACATTTTCTCCTCATTTTCACCTCATCACTCAGTTCCCCTTGTCTGGGCAGGGTCATCGAGGTGGGGCTCGAGCTGAGTGCAGGAACCAAAGTGCTAATGAGGAGAAAGTGTTCAAGCTTGGATCCTGCCTTCTCACTCAGGCTCCATTGAAAATGGTAACACCTTGAGATCATCTTTCTTCTTACTACTAAGTCTGAATGAATTTTAATGCTGCTGTGATCTGCAGTTAAGTAGTATATAGCAGGCTTTAGTTCTAAGCAACAAACTATGCCACTGAGAGGGAAATTAACCAAATATTAGGGTGGTTCAGAAGATTTTTGTTTCTTTACGAAAAGAAAGACAATTTGAGTTGGGGGAGATGTTTTAGAGCAGGAGTCCCCAATCCCGGCTCAGCAGGGGCTGAGCAGCAGGAGGTGAGCAGTGGGAGACAGAGCCAAGTTTTATCTGCCACTCCCCATCACTCCCCATAGCTTGCATTACCCACTGAACCGTCACTCACATTGCGCACCATCACCCCATTGCTAGCATTACTACCTGAACCTTCCCTCCTACCCCCTTCTGTCTGTGGAAAAATTGTCTCCACAAAACTGATCCTTGGTGCCAAAAAGATTGGGGACCACTATTTTAAAAGACAAGTCATGGCTATGTGTTAAGCTTTGGGCTGGGTGATAAGAATATGAAGAAATATTTAACATTGATTAAGTATTTCTTTTAGACAGGAACCATGAGCTAAGAGACTGTGTGGTAATTTTATTCTTTGTCAATTCAGCTAAACTGGATCTATGGTTTCTGTATTTCCTTCCTGGCATGGTTGTGGGTTAGGGTGAACTATAAGAAAAATCTACATGAGAATTGAAAGGTAGAATCAAAACAGCAGCAGGTATGCTTGAGAGGTCCAGGCGGAGCCCCAGGTGCTCATGCAGGTCGTTGCCAATTTCCACTCACCTGCCGGCATGGGGTGACAGCTGAGTTTTCAGATCCTCCAGCTCCCATAGAATCTTGCCTTCTGCCTCTTGAACCAGATATGTGTGCATCTTTGTGTTGAAGGAATTGAGTCTTTGAGGTAGAGGGGATGAGAGACACATATGGGTTTAGTTGGTGGGTTCAAGTTTGTCCTCTCCTCTTCTCTCCCCACTTCATAGCCAGCTTTTCTAACTGCTAGCCCTGCTGACCCATACATAGCAACTTCAGCTCCACCCCCAGATAATAGAGCCAACAGCCCTGTGCAGACTTTTTTACTATTGTCTTTTTTTGCGATCTCTATTAATGATGTTTCTCTGACCTTCCAGCCATCCTTTTCTGGACTCATATTTCATTACATTCTCCCACAGTTGTGTAAGGTCTCCTCTGTGTAATCGATCCTTGATTCTGTGTCATTCACATGATATTGGTTTTGATACTGGCAGAAGCTTGAGGATCTCAAGGAGACTAGTAGTAAAGGCTTGACAGATAGCAGGGAGTTGATATTGAAGGATGGAGAAAAGAAAACCAACCAATAGTGAGAACACTGCTATCTGCAGTCACGTGAAAAGTAGAAAATATACCTAATAAACTGGTAGATTTGGGTAAGGAGATTTTCAGGAAGATGATTGAAAGTGCCAACTGGTTTCTTTTCACAATGCGCAAGGCAGAGATAGAAAGAGATGAGCTTAAAAGGGAACTGTTAGGTCTTCAAATGGAATTTAGAAGAAAATTGAAGGCTAAAATCCAGTGAAAAGACTTCAAAGTAAGAAGTGATCTCAGAGCAAGAAACAACTTAGGGCTATAAAATATTGTCTTAGGGTAAAAATAAGTGTGTGTTTTATAGACCTCAGGTAAACAACAAGACTTCTTAGAATCCTGATGTACCTATTAGATGTTCTTTGTTCTTCATATGAAAACAGAGCTTCTGAGACTCTTTAGGGTCTAATGTTCACTTGGCACAAGATAGAATAGGAATTATCTCAGAAAGAAGTGTGGATATAGCATTTGCCCTGTACAGTGGAAGATAATTTGATACATAAGAAATGTACATTTTTAAAGGAATTGAATTAACTTAGACTGAAATGAAAATAACTAACTCTTCATTTCAGTTCAAGTTAATACAACATTAGACCCTAAAGAGTCTCAGAAGCTCATGTCTGACTCTTTGTGACCCCCTGAATTGCAGCACACCAGGCACCTCTGTCCTTCTCTGTCTCCCAGTGTTTGCTTAAACTCATGTCCAGTGTGTCTGTGATGCCATCCAACCATCTCATCCTCTGTTGTCCCCTTTTCCTCCTGCCCTCAATCTTTCCCAGCATCAGAGTCTTTTCCAATGAATCAGCTCTTTGCATCTGGTGACCAAAGTATTGGAGTTTCAGGAACAGTATCAGTCCTTCCAGAGAAATATTCAGGGTTGATTTCCTTTAGGATTGACTGGTTTCATCTCCCTGCTAAGAGAGGAATTCTGTATGTAAAGGGCTCTGTTGAGATATTTTAGGTGGGGGGCTGATATCATTAGACACAAGATTACTGTATCAGCTGTAAAGAGAGGAGTTTACAGTTGAGGTCCACACTGAAGGCAGTGATGATGAGGGCTTGAAATAAGTAATGTCTTTGAGGATGAGGAGAAACAGTCACATTTTCTAAAAGAGGCAAGATGCAGAAAGTAGACATTGATGACAGACTTGTCAGGGATGGGGAGTTGGGGGTGGAGGGACTTATAACAAACATGTTGAGCAAATGGTGGTCACTGAAAATTCTATCTCGTAGCTGCGTTCTCCTGTGCTCTTGCAGTTAGGTAGGGACATGTGGCTAGTTATGCCCCATGGGCTGTAGTTAGACTTCTTAAATGAAATATGTATCAGCACTCTGCTCATCCATGATGGACAGTATGACCTAGGCTATTCTTCTGAGTTATCAGGAGGCCTCAAGGGTGACAGCTGGCTTTTAATGGGGCTGACTGGGTGGACGGGTTGGTCACTGAGGTATCTTGGAAAGGAAGGGCACTGTGTTAAGATGAGAGATGCATTTTCAACTCCCTAATACAGAGGATTGTTAGTGATTTTTCTAACAATTTTTTCTAAAAAAATTTTTTTCTAAATTTTTTTCTAAAAGCACCAGGACAAGAGTAACAGGAGCTAGTCATTGCACTGGACACTGGATTCACTGAGCATCAACTCAGTGTCCTGGCCTGTGCTGATGCTAAGGGAGAGTGATTCACAACATTGCCTTTGCCTTCTGTGAACTCACAGACTGACTGGTGAGACAAAGCATGTACAGAAGAAGAGTTAAATAAGCCAGGTCAGCAGGTGGCCCAAAGGGGTGGAAAGATAGCCACTGCCATAGGATCCAGGGAGAAGGAAATAGCTGAGTGGAAGAGCTAGATTTAAGGTTCCTCCCAGTCAGAAGAAGAGGGGCCCCACTGAGACACATTTTAGACAACTGAGCTTAACATACTTATGTAAAGGACTTGAGAAAAGTCACAGGGAAGTATAAAATGGAGCCTCAGCCTGATGCATATTTGGCCCAAGGAACACAATTGGAATGAACATGAATCTCACCTCAGTGACAGCAAGGATTTTTCATGGCCAGACCAGCCATTTAAAATTTCCTCCACATCATCTATTCTATATCCCTGAGATAGGCTCCTGGATATTCATGTGATAAATATTTCCATGGGTAGGTGGTAGAAAGAGGTACTAGTGCTGGGGGATGCTGCATAGCTTACAAAGGATAATTACAGTTTTTCATGCATCTTTTATTTCTACTGCCCATCAGAATTTTCTACACACATACCTCTTATACCCTCCAATTCCCAATCAGGAACACAGAGCTCAGGCCACAACCACACAGAGAGCACTGCCTTGAATTTCCTCACTAATGTTATGGATTGCTTTACAGGAAAGCATGGAAAGGCAGATTTTCCCTACAGGGGCATGTTTGCTAATCGGATGTTAGCAGAAGTACCTCCAGGGTTTGTAATCTATGTGCTTATTTTATTTAATGCCTGGACGTATGGCTGTATCTGTGCTAACTTTCCTCACTTGGGTTGTCTCCGAGCCTCCTCCTCATTCCTGTGAGCATCCAGCTCCCCAGGGGTGTGGAGGCTATTAAATTAGCTTAGACAGCAGGTGGGCACTGAAGAAACTGGAAAACAACAGCTGATCTAAGGCACAATGCACTGTGCACTCCTGGGAAGGGGACATGAGATATAGCTCCTATCAGGAGAGCCCATCAGCAAGGGACCACCTCCCTCTCCACAGCCCCAGAAACACCCGCTCCAGTCAGGAGCAGAGGAAGGAGGAGGTCTGGGTTCCCTGAGCACTGTTATTTTTCCGTGGGGTCATCCCATTGTTCAACTGGTCCACAGGCTGTCCTGGGCAGTGGAGTGTGTGTGTGTGTGTGTGTGTGTGTGTGTGTGTGTGTGTGTGTGTGTGTTTTGGTGGAGTAGATAGGGGATATGATGTGTGTGTGTGTGTGTGTGTTTTGGTGGAGTAGATAGGGGATGTGTGTGTGTGTGTGTGTGTGTGTTTTGGTGGAGTAGATAGGGGATATGATTGATCCTGCCTCCTATTGGCATAAACATCCAGGAGCTTCTGTGTAAATGGGACTGAGAAAGGTTGGGAGAAAGGATTTAAAAAGAGCCAGCATGAGCCATTTATCCACTAGTGTGCCAGGCACTGTGCTTTACCAGCAGTGTTTGCATACAATGTTTCATTTAGTTTCTGTAATGACTGCATGATGTGGGGACTATTGTTTATATGCATTTTACAGAGAAGGAGACTGAGGCACAAAGAAGCAACATCATCAGCATTTGGAGCTTGGTGCTCTCACTCCAGAGCTTCTAATTTTTCCTGCTCTATTGGCAGGCAGCAAAATGGAGAGGGTAGCAGCAGATAAAGAAATGCCTAGAGTGGGTGATTGCTCTGGGCAGGGATAAACTAGCCCCAGTTCCTGGAAAAATACCAAGGCAGGACCTAGAATATTCAGTGGAACTGAATGAAGAGAACTGTTACTGCCTTTGGGTCTTTGACTCACTCGGGAGCAGGATGTAGATAAGGGCTAGCTGGCTCTGCAGAAATGATTTTCTGCCTGTAAGCTCTCCGCTAACTGAAGATAGATTCCTTGGATTAGGTGGGTGGCGAGAGGAGATAATTTTCCCAGAATCTTCAGAATGGCTGGCCTGGAATTAGACAAACCTGAACCGGCAGCTGCAGTCTGGTCCAGGTACTGCTCTTCTCATCACAGACCCTTTTATGACATCAAGTTCCTAGTAATACATAACTGTAGTAGTAGTAAGCAGCGAAGACTCATTGGAAAAGATCCTCATGGTGGGAAAGATGGACGGCAGGAGGAGAAGATGGGGACAGAGAATGAGATGGTTGGATGGTATCACGGACTAAATGGACGTGAGTTTGAGTAAGCTCTGGGAGATGGTGAAGGACAGGGAAACCTGGCGTGCTGCAGTCCACGGGGTCGCAAAGAGTCGGGCACAATTGAGCGACTGGACAACAACAGTAGTGAACTGCTAGTATACAAGAGGTGGAACTTCCCAGGTGGCACCAGTGGTAAAGAACTCGTCTGCCAGTTCAAGAGATTTAAGAGATGCGGGCCTGGTCCCCAGGTTGGGAAGATCCCCTGGAGAAGGGATCCTCTGGAGAAGGACATGGCAACCCACTCCAGTATTCTTGCCTGGAGAATCCCATGGAAAGAGGAGCCTGGTGGGTTACAGTCTTAGGATCAGAAAGAGTCGGACACGACTGAAGTGACTTAGCACGCATGCATGCATGTGGTGCTTCATTAGATGCTGGAGCTCTTCTGAGTGCTTCACCTCATTAGCCACTTCATCCTGACAGAGAAATCTGTGAGGTAGGTATTATTATCATTTCCACGGTAGAGACGAGGAAACAGAGGCACGAGAAGGTTAAGTGTTTTTTCTAAGTCACCTAGCTAGAAAGGGGCAGAGCTTGGTTTGACTCAGGCAGGCAGGTACCAGAGTCCAAGCCTTGAGGCACTCAAGCCACCTTCAGGGGTTTGTCATGTGAGAGATGTCACAGCGATTAGGGAGTGTGGAGGAGTCCTTGCACCCAGCTAGAGAAAGCTCTGCACATGAGCAGGGGAGAGGAAACCTTATTGTGCATTTAGGTTGAGGAGGATAGTGCCAGAGGAGGGCATGACACATGAATGGGTGGCTGGAGCTTCTTGGGGTCCCTGGGGGGATCTGCTTACATGAGTATCTCTGCTTTCTGGAACAGTCTGGCTCTGTTGTTTCGAGATTCTACTTTGGGCTCTGAAGGCAGTGGCACCCCACTCCAGTACTTTTGCCTGGAAAATCCCATGGACGGAGGAGCCTGGTAGGCTGTAGTTCATGGGGTCGCTAGAGTCGGACACGACTGAGCGACTTCACTTTCACTTTTCACTTTCATGCATTGGAGAAGGAAATGGCAACCCACTCCAGTGTTCTTGCCTGGAGAATCCCAGGAATGGGAAGCCTGGTTGGCTGCCGTCTATGGGGTCGCACAGAGTCGGACACGACTGAAGCGACGCAGCAGCAGCAGCAGAGGAAATAACTCCCTTGGGCCAAAGGAGCAGCAGGAGATGTTGCCATTTGGGAGTGGCATGATTAAGCTCTAAGTACACCACCACTTGTTACCTGACTCTGGAGCCTTTGTCCTTTGTTCAGTTGGGAAGTTCATTAACAGAAGGCCAGGATGCCAAATTGCTCCTAACCTGTGCCGTGGGGGTATGGAGCTCACCATGATGGGAGAGGAGGGCCCAGTGTTGCACTGCAGGGACCCTGTGGCATCAGGGAAGTAAGAAGGAGTGAGTAATGCAGAAAGTCTCCTTGTAGGGAAAGAGGCCAAGGGGCAGGTTAACCTACCCAGAGCTCAGGAGGGCAACCTCACCAGGTGGAAGACCACCATTAAGTCAATATCCATGGAAGAGAAAGGGAACAAATGCTTACCAAACAGCCTTTTCATGCCAGGGACCTAACTACACATATTATCTCAGCCAATCTCCTCACCTTCTATGTGAGGGTGGTGGTATTTTATTGTTCTCATTTAACACATAAAGAAACTGGGTTCAGAGAGGTTAAGAAACATACCCAAGGATTCTTAGCTATTAAGGGCAAAACTGGAATATGAGGCTAGCTGGGATTTGGCCTTTAGAACTTCCTAATGACTGTAGATGCTAAGCCAGTGCACCCACTGCTCTGTGCAGGCAAAACCAAGGCACCTGCTCATCTCTGCAGGTAAACCAGCACACTTCAGTGCTCTGGACAGGTCAATTAGCACACCCCATTGATTTGTACAGGTGGACAGCACATCTCACTGATTCATACAGATGAACAGCGCATGCCACCACTCCACTGGTCTGTACGAGTAAACAGCTTACCTCACTGATCTGTGCAGCTTCTAACCAGCAGACAGGATTATTACAGGATAGGATATGGAAGAGAGAAACCAAAATGCTCACTCTGTAAAGGGAACATTATGGGGAAAAGCTGAAAGCATCCTGCAGGGATTTGATTCAGGATCGAGAAACCTGGAGAGCTGCCTCCATAACAGTCTTAAGGATTTTGAAGTTTCTTTGGTGGTGCTTTAAAGATGCATTTGACCTGAGAGAAGGAGAGGAGAGACTCCTGGGTGTATTTAGGTCAGAGTCTAAAGGGAAAATTCCTTTTTCACTGTGGAGGGAATTACATTCTGGAGATTGTATAATCTCTTTTCCCCAGTACTTTAAGTAAGACAGGCATTTGGCCTATTAGTGAAGGAAGGTGGATGCTGAGGTTGTTGACTCCACCTGGGCTTCCCAGTCCTGGCCTGTGAGCTGTGTGAAATACAGACTTTGAGGTTCCCTGACAGACTTCATGGGTCAGACCTGGAGGTGGGCCCAGGCATCTGAGTGTGATTTTGACTTTCAGAGATTGACATCCACTGCTGGAAGTCTTAAACCTGCTCTGAAGCTATAATTTCCAAGTGAGCATGGAGTTCTTCAAAGCTACTTCCAGTCAACCACTTAGGCATTCTGATAAATTAGGTTTTCTTCACCCAGGGTTCATCGCTGACTTCATCAACCCAGGAATCTCGTAAAGTTGGAGGTAAATTCTGTATGGATGTGTGTTTTTGTGGAGAGAGGATCTTTTATATTCATCAGATTCACTGAGAGATCCAAGTTTACAATAGCTTAAGAACCTTGGGCAGTGTATGTTTTGGTAACTGCTCTGAACTCATTTAAGATCCTTACAAGAAAAGAAGGCTTACTGATTTATTTATAGACAATTTTTTGATTGTGTGTGTGCATTTGTGTGTGTGTGTGTATGTATGTATACTGGTGTGTTTGATGGCATACAGAATGGTCCTACTCAGAGAAACCATTCAAGGTGTTCACTACACTTAAATTACTTAATAAAAAAGTATATGCAGTAAAAAACCCCAAACAATCCATTTAGAAAATGAGCAAAAGACATGAATAGACATTTCACCAAAGAAGATATATAGATGGCAGTGAGCATGTGAAAAGATGTCCAGTGTCATCAGCCATTAGAGAAATGCCAATTAAAACCATAGTGGTATATTACTACATACCTTTAGTAATGGCTAAAATAAAAAGTAGTCACTGGTGAGTATGCAGATAAACTGGGTCGCTTATGCATTGCTGAATTAGTGCTGATGGAAATATAAAATAGTATGACCACCCTGGAAAACTGGTAATTTTTAATGCAATTAAATATATAATTACTGTACAACCTAGCAATGACATTTGTGTATTTATCTCAGAGAAATTATAATTTGGGTTCACCTAAAACTCTCTACATAAATGTAAGTGGTAGCCATATTCATGATAGTCTCTAGAAATAACCCGTATATCCTTCAGTAGGTGATTGGTTGGTTGAACAAAAGAGGGACATCTTTATAGTGGAATATTACTCAGCACCAAAAGAATAAGTTATTGATATGTGTAATGACTTGTAGAAATCTCTAGAGAATTTTTCTGAGTAAGAAAAGCCATTCTTACAGGTTATATACTATTTGCTTCCATGTATATAAGATTCTTGAAATGACAGAATTATAGAAATGGATAACAGATTAATGGCAGCAGCAGCAGTAGCAGGGTTTAAGGAGAGGATGGGGTGGGGCGGTGAGGGAGGTAGATGTGGCTATAAAATGGAGACTTGAGATATCCTTGTGGGGATGGAGAGATCATCTATCCTTAATGGCAATGCCCTCGCCATGATACTGTATTATGATTTGTGAGGTGTTACCATTGAGGGAAACTGGATAGAGTATAGACATGATAAAAAGTCAAAGTGAAGTCACTCAGTCATGTCTGACTCTTTGCAACCCCATGGACAATATAGCCTGTCAGGCTCCTCCATCCATGGGATTTTCCAGGCAAGAATACTAGAGTGGATTGCCATTTCCTCCTCCAGGAGATCTTTCTGACCAGGAATCAAACCTGGGTCTCCCACACTCCAGGCAGACTCCAGACCATTTGAGCCACCAGGGAAGCAATAGACAGGATATTTCTGTGTTATTTCTTGTAACTGTGTAAATCTACAATTATCTCAAAATAAAATATCTAAAACATCAAATCTACCCCCAAAGGGATAAAGTTTTACCACTACTGAGAGTATTAAAAAAAATATGCCCTATGCTATGAGGGCAATTCTGAGAGAAGCGTTACAGAGGTGCCTGGGGCAGGGATGGCAATTCTAGGACAGTGTTCAGCCTCACAGGACTCCCAGGAAAGGAGTTCTTCACCTGGGTTCATCAGCTCTGACCTGTTGGTTAGACAGTCAGTCTTATCACCTTAGCCTGGTTCTGTGTAAGAAAGAAGTACAGTTCTGCAGGATCTCATGGGCTTCCCAGGTAGTATTAGTGGTAAAGAACCTGCCTGCCAATGCAGGAGATGTATGTGAGAGATGCACGTTCTATCCCTGGGTCAGGAAGATCCTCTGGAAGAGGGCATGGCAACCCACTCCAGTATTTTTGCCTGGAGAATCCCCGTAGACAGAGGAGCCTGGCAGGTTACAGTCCATAAGGTCGTAAAGAGTTGGACACGACTGAAGTGACTTAGCATGCACACACACACACTCTGGGGCTCAGATTTGCCTGCTCTCTCTCAAGTGTCTTGGGAGTCTGAGACAGTAATCCAAGATAGGCATGAACAGCTCTGAATGAACCAGCTTGGTGGTCACATAATCAAATGAAAGTGACAGGACTTATGGAGTGAGCGTGAGTGTTGTGTACGTGCCCATGTGCCTGTGTGTGCATAAACATCACATTTGCTGTGTGTTAGCAAGATGTTGGCTAAGTTTCTCCACATGCATTATTCCAGTGAATTTTCATGGCAAACCTATGAGTTATTCCCATTTTACAGATGGGGAAATGGAGGCTTGGAAAGGTAAAGTGGCTTGCTTTAGGTCACATAAATAGAAATAAGCACAGTCAGTTTGAAACCAGTTTTTTTCTGACTTTGACATCTCTGGGGCCTCCAGCTCACTGGTGCAGGTATTCATGAGTGCTCATCTGAAAAGGAGAACCTGCAGGAAGCAAGATAGGGAAGGAAACCTAAGGACTTTTTCCTTTCTAAGCCTAAGTTTTAAGCTGGTGGTTTGAATGACAGTGGAATTAAAGAAAAGCTGTGTCAGGGAATCTTACTGCACAGAAGTAAAAAGAATGCATTTTCAGAATCTCTGTGAAGCCAAAGTCATACTGATTCCTCTGGTCTTTATCAGGACCTTTCCTTTGCTTCCTCCTGGAGCTGTATCTGTCTGGTGTTCAGTTCCACGTCCTAAGACGAGAGTGTGGTGAAATGTGCTGTGAATAGGCACTGTTGGCCCATCCCACCTGTGCTTCTTGTCCCGAGCTGTTGTCTGGGGCCACACTAGGGGACTGCAGGCAGCTTGATTCTGCTCATCAGTGTGGAGTGGTTGGGACAGGGGTGGCTGCCTTGGGGCACCTTCTGTGTGTGCTCAGTCATGTCTGACTCTTTGTGACCCCATGAACTATAGCCTGCCAGGCTCCTCTGTCCATGGTATTCTCCAGGCAAGAATAGTGGAGCAGGGAACGGGAAGGTTCCCTTCCCCAAGGGATTTTTCCAACCCAGGGATCAAACCCGGGTCTTGTGTATCTTTACTATCTGAGCCACCAGGAAAGCCCAGTTAACAATGTTGTGATAGTTTCAGATGAACAGAGGAGTCTCAAGCCATTCATATACATGTATCCATTCTCCCCCAAACTCCCCTCCCATCCAGACCGCCACATAACATGGACCACAGTTGCCTGTGCTATACAGTAGGTCCTTATGGGTTATCCATTTCAAATATAGCAGTGTGTACAAATCCATCCCAAACTTCCTAGCTATCCCTTCCCCTCTTCCTTCCCTGCTGACAACCATAAGTTCATTCTCTAAGTCTGTGAGTCTCTTTGTGTTTTGTAAGTTCATATCATTTCTTTTTAGATTCCACATATAAGGGATGTCATACAATATTTTTCCTTCTCTGTCTTAATTCACTCAATATGACAATCTCTGGGTCTAGCTATGTTGCTGCAAATGGCATTATTTCATTCTTTTTAATGGCTGAGTAATATTCCATTGTATATATGTACCACATCTTCTTTATCCATTCCTTTGTTAATGGACATTTAGATTGCTTCCATGTCTTGGCTACTGTAAATTGTGCTACAATGAACACTGGGTGCATGCATCCTTTTGGATCATGTTTTTCTCCAGATATATGCCCAGGAATGGGACTGCAGGGTCACATGGTAGTTCTAGATCTCCACAGTAGCTGTACCAATTTACATTCCCACCAACAGTGTAGGAGGGTTCCCTTCTCTCCACGCTCTCTCCAGTGTTTATTGCTTGTTGATTTTTTGATGGTAGCCATTCTGACCAGTGTTAAGTTATATCTCATTGTAGTTTTGATTTACATTTCTCCAATAATTAGCAATGTTGAATATCTTCTTGTGTGCTTCTTGGCCATCTGTATGTCGTCTTTGGAGAAATGTCTATGTGTGTCTTTTGCCCATTTTTTGATTGGGTTGTTTGTTTTGATGCTGTTGAGCATCATGAGCTGAGCTATTTGTAAATTTTGGAGACTTAATCCCTTGTCAGTCACATCATTTGCAAATATTTTCTCCTAATCTGTGGGTCATCTCTTCATTTTGTTTATTGTTTCCTTTGCTGTGCAAAAGCTTTGAGTTTAAGTAGGTTCCATTTGTTTATTTTTGTGTTTATTTCCATTATTCTGGGAGACAGACTGAAAAAGATATTGCTACGATTTATGTCAGAGAAAGGACCTCTTTGATGCAGTAAGTACTGGAAGTTTCTTGAATTGAGCAGCAATCTGAGATCCAAACAATTAACTTGTCTTTTTTTACATGTGTTTAGAGCCATCAGGGAAGTCCAAGGGTTAGATGATACTTTGAGAAGTATTGACATATAGCACTGAGTCAGGCTTGCTGGGAAGTTCATTTCCCTAGTAACCCAGTCTGGGTAGAAACAACTCTGCAGCCAGAAGACTGGGAATTAGCTCAGTTTATAGAAAAAAGGCAGGACAATTGTGTTGCTGACTGCAGTGGTCAGAGGGTTGAGCCAGTCTCCTCAGGGACCGTAGTTCAGGATTAGGTTATGCCTTTCAGCCTAGAAGCCCCTGAATTTGCATGCCTGAATAAGCAATGGAGACAGTGCCTCACCAATAACTCAGTCATACTTTCCCTGATGCCTTGAAGAGACCCTTGTGGCATACAATACTTAAATATAGATGATCACAGACCCTCATTAGGAGTGGGTTTCAGTAATTAAACAAAATAGAAATTTTATTCAGATTGAACATTTCCCCTTTGTAATTATCTTCTTGAAGTCCCTTTGTAATTATGCCTTTTAAAAACTGTCCTCTGAATTAGCATATTAAATCTAAATTGTTTAATTAGATGAAGGTTTTTCTCAAATTAGAGATGAATAAGTTTCCAATATAACCCTCAGAAAAGATTGTTTTATGCTTTGATACATCGATGGAGAGAACATCAAAAAGCAATGGAGAAAGCCAGGACTGTGCGGACTTTGCCAGGTAATGAGGCAAATTCCACATCCATACTTAAAGCCCCTCTACCTTTATGTTACAGGCTAATGTGAAACTGGGCATTTGCATTTTGCCAGTTGCCACTAGTTAGGCCACCCATTGATCCATTGAGTATGTACACTGTGCTGGACTTAAACCAGGAACTGGGCTAGATGGAAGGAAAATAGCAAGTCGCAGCTTTCATTATCTTGTGGTTTTTTGAAGAGACAGACATAATTTGTTACATAATCAGAGTGAATTTTCCTTTCAAACTGAAATTAAGGTTAGGAAGCAAACTAATATGGTGTCATGAGAGAGTATGCAAAGGAGTGTTAGGAGAGAGTTCTTCATTGGTTCTTTGCATTTATGCTTTTCTTGTAATAGCTCTTGTTATGGGCTATGTTTTCAAAGGTATTTGCATAGGAAGCAGCCTTAGAGAATATAAATAGTATTTTCCTCTGGGGCAGAGGTCAGTGTTGTTTCCTGGCCAGTACAATAAAATTGTCTCCATCTGGGCAAAGATTGGGCAGGTTTGCTAGCAGCCCCTTTGTAAGACCAGGGGATTCCTATGACTGGAGTACCTTAGCTGTGATGTAAACTTAATGCATGGTATCCACCTGGGCTGCTTTACACTCCCTCGTGAGACTTGCGGTTTAGCGAAAGAATGCGAGCGTGGAGCTCCTGCTGCTTGCTGTGCAATCAGGGGTAAAATTCTCTATCTCTGATGGTTGGATCTTGTGTCTTCTGCCCACATCTATGAAACTGTGGTAGGATGATTTGAGAGCTTGCAACTAGAGTAAATTTCCGGATCTTCTACAGTTCTTGGCATAAATGGGAGTAAGGCTGAAGCCCAGCATCATTCATAAGAAATGGTTGCAGGCTTGTTAATATTGAGATAGCAAAGATTGGTCACTGGGAGATGCTTTTCTTTTGGTGCAGAAAGTGAAAGGTAGAGTTGTCATCCTGACAGCTCCCCCACCTCCACACCCACAGAGCTGGGTATCCTAGGCTTCCCTACTGCTACAGAGTATTTAGAAGTATGGAGGAAGAACACAATGCTGGACAGCTACTCATTTTCATCAACGGTATGGAAGAGATAGACAGCAGAGCCCCTCTCCTGGAACTTCATCAGGAAGAGGTCAGGTTCTTGGGGATCAGTGACAGCTATTCCCCAAGAAAAGATTTATGGTCTGAGACTGCTTCCTAATGTCTGAACTCAGGGTCGAGCCACCCTCAAACTTCTAATTTCTGTCTTTTATGAAATGGAAGCTATTTGTCTCCTGCCCTTCCTGCAGGCTGAGTGAGACCATGAAACACCATCCTTTCCCCATAGCTGTGTAAAGTAGTGAGGGAATGAGGTAAAGGTTGGGGGCCTGGCTGAGTCAGGTCCCAGGGCTGGGTTTTGATTTTTTTTCACTTTGACAAGGCTCTGGATGCATTTTTAATAATAGTTTTCCTTATCATTTTTTTCCCAATGACAGGTTCACACACAGAAATTATGTATTTCAAAAATATGTCATTTTAGCAGATAAATCTGTAGGAACCTGGAATGGTGATGAGCATGCAAAGCCCCTCTCAGTCTCCATCCATATGCCTGGCCACTCCTGAGTCTTCTCAATTATGTTTGATGATCGAAGCAAAAATTATAACACTGTCTGATGTGGTTCTAAGTGTATGTAGAGGAAATATTTAAGATTATGTCATACATGGGACAGCAATATGTGAACCGTGAACTTCCTGATGTTCAAGCTGGTTTTACAAAAGGCAGAGGAACCAGAGATCAAATTGCCAACATCCGCTGGATCATGGAAAAAGCAAGAGAGTTCCAGAAAAACATCTATTTCTGCTTTATTGACTATGCCAAAGCCTTTGACTGTGTGGATCACAATAAACTATGGAAAATTCTGAAAGAGATGGGAATACCAGACCACCTGATCTGCCTCTTAAGAAATCTGTATGCAGGTCAGGAAGCAACAGTTAGAACTGGTCATGGAACAACAGACTGGTTCCAAATAGGAAAAGGAGTACGTCAAGGCTATATATTGCCACCCTGTTTATTTAACTTATATGCAGAGTACATCATGAGAAATGCTGGACTGGAAGAAACACAAGTTGGAATCAAGATTGCTGGGAGAAATATCAATAACCTCAGATGTGCAGATGACACCACTCTTATGGCAGAAAGTGAAGAGGGGCTAAAAAGCCTCTTGATGAAAGTGAAAGTGGAGAGTGAAAAGGTTGGCTTAAAGCTCAACATTCAGAAAACGAAGATCATGGCATCTGGTCCCATCACTGCATGGGAAATAGATGGGGAAACAGTGGAAACAGTGTCAGACTTTGTTTTTCTGGGCTCCAGAATCACTGCAGATGGTGACTGCAGCCATGAAATTAAAAGACGCTTGCTCCTTGGAAGGAAAGTTATGACCAACCTAGATAGCATATTCAAAAGCAGAGACATTACTTTGCCAACAAAGGTTCGCCTAGTCAAGGCTATGGTCTTTCCTGTGGTCATGTATGGATGTGAGAGCTGGACTGTGAAGAAGGCTGAGCGCCGAAGAATTGATGCTTTTGAACTGTGGTGTTGGAGAAGACTCTTGAGAGTCCCTTGGACTGCAAGAAGATCCAACCAGTCCATTCTGAAGGAGATCAATCCTGGAATTTCTTTGGAAGGAATGATGCTAAAGCTGAAACTCCAGTATTTTGGCCACCTCATGCGAAGAGTTGACTCATTGGAGAAGACTCTGATGCTGGGAGGGATTGGGGGCGGGAGGAGAAGGGGACGACAGAGGATGAGATGGCTGGATGGCATCACTGACTTGATGGATGCGAGTCTGGGTGACCTCCGGGAGCTGGTGATGGACAGGGAGGCCTGGCGTGCTGCAGTTCATGGGGTCGCAAAAGTCGGACACGACTGAGCGACTGATCTGATCTGGGACAGAATAAAATTTCTGTACTTCATGATGTAGAAATTGGTTAAATTTCAACACCAATAGTCTCAGAGGACTGAGGATGGCCTCGGCCTGTAGTACCAGGCACAGGGCCTTGCAACAACTCAGATACTCCAAAAATATCTTAGGAGTAAACGAACAAGGATTAAAAAAATAATCTTTTCTCTTTTTTTGGCTGCACCACATGGTATGTGGGATCTTACTTCCCTGACGAGGGATTGAACCCTGGCCCCTTCATTGGAAGCTCAGAGTCTTAACCACTGGACCACCAGGGTAGCCCCTTAAAATATAATCTTAAGGTTACACACTGACTCAGTTTGTTTTTCCTCAGATCAATCTGCCCATTAGGCAGTTTTTACCCCAGACAGACCTTCCACAGGAAGGAACCTCAGAATTTTCCCTCAGGTGGTTCTAGCTAGATTTGTTTTTGCTCTTAAGGAATTACCATCCTTTGATGCCAGGAAAGTAAAAATCCTTAGAAGGGCTGGTACCGGCCCCCTCAAGAGTACTCTATATGCTGAGAACTGCTGAATGTTTCTAGAGCACATTTACAGTAGCACAAGAAGCATAGGCCTGCCGCATTTGGGGTACATTTCATGTGGGCCCAATATTATTTCCTCCAGACCACATTTACCTTGATCTTCACTCTCAAAGAGCTTTTAGTTTTCAAAGGTCACAGGACTGTGTAGACATAATACTGTTCAGAACTTCCCATTTCTTGGTGGCATGGTTTATAAGTTTCTTTCTTTCAATAGCCTTTCCTTTCTCTTCCTCCTCCTTTTTCTTCTCCCTCTCCCACTCCTCCTTTTTAACATACACGCTTCCAACAGATTTTATTTTTTTTTAATGGAACATTTTGGGGAGAGAAAAACATGGGATTGAGGACAAGTATGAAATACAAAATAAACACAAATGTAAGATCTCTGAATAATTGTTTTATAACCACAACCAATAAGTACAGAGAATGCCTCGTATACAGCACAGTGAAGGTTTGAAGATGGAGGTATTCCCTTAGCAAGGATGACGATTTCAGAGTCTGGTATTTGGAACTTAGGCTGCTGTCTTTGCTTTTGGCTAGATCACCAGATGTGGGGCACTCAGTTTGCTGTTGCTGTGGCTTTTTCTAAGGACAAGTGAGAGGCCCTCAGGGCCCTGTCAAAGGGACAGTCTAGTGATGTCATCTCTTCATTTCCCTTCCAAGCAGAACAGTTCAGCATTCCTGTTTTTCTGATGTGTATGGAGAAGGTCTGCCTTGGTTTCTAAAGCTTGGTCTTGGATCTATAGATCTATAATACTGTTCATAGCTTCTTACCTCTTGGTGATATGGTTTATTTATCTTTCTCATAGGGTACAGGAGACACTTGATGTTTGTTGGGAAGCACCTGGGTGTGGTGGTAAACCCCCTCTAGAGGGAACTCAGGGCATAATGATCGAGGAAAACTAAAATGAAACAGATCCATGGTGCTCTGTATGTGAAAGCTACCTTTAGGACCTTTTGTTAAGTCTTTCTGATGCAGAAAGCCTTGGACAGTCTGGGACTGAGTTTGAGTCACTGAAAGGAGGTGAGCCTTTGGGAAAATTGCTTAACCCTCTCTGAGATCCAGTTTCCAAATCCATGAAGCAGCCCTATCAAAAGAGGTAGATTTCATGAACTGACATGTCTGGTAATAGATACCCAGTGGTAGATAGCCCAAAGTTGTTACAGCAACAGCCCTGTCTTCAGTGCTCCCTACCAATCTTATCAGCATGTGGTTGCCATTTCTCATGTCATCTCTTGGTCTAAGGTACTGCTGGAACTCCTGTTTTCTGCTCTGACTTTCAGGAGTTAGGAAGGAGAAGAAGAACAAAAATGTCACACTCCACATCAGAGTCAGTTCCTTTGAAGCATATTAGCTCCAAGGGAAGCTGGGAAATATAATCTTTTAGTTAGACTATAGGTGTTTCATTAGTAGGGTAGGGCAGCGTGGTGGGAGGAGATGGAGACTGGGTGGACTCCCAGAGGTTTCTGACACAGGAAACAATCCAGATTGAATGGGTACAGGGAATAGTAGTCATAGGGTCAGAGTCAGGGAACATTTCCAAGAGAGGGTGAATATTTTTTCTTATAGCACCTTGGCATTTTGTTTTTTTATTCTGTCATTTAGTGGGGCATGCATGTGTTTTGCCCTGCAGAAGGGACTTTTTTGAGGCTTTTTGGTCCAGTGTAGGAGATAGAAGGTTTCTATGGAAAACAAACAGATCAGCTGGCAGCTGAGCACACATGATAAATTACTGCCAGGTTGTGGGGGGCACAAAGGAGCTCTAAGCAGTAATTCTCAGCCGTCCTCCCTTCTATGAACACAAGGCCACACAAAGTCTTTCACAGTGACAGTTGTTCTAGCACCATGGTTCAGACTGGCTGATTTTGGAGAATTTCAGAATAGAATGCCATTTGCCATTTCTCTTATCTGCAAGACGTAACTGTGACAAGATAGGGATATTTTAAGTAGGAATTTTCAGCTATAGGGACTCAAGGTCACTCCCACTGCCTTCTCATTTATCCTTCAAACTCAATCAATAACATTGGTGATTTTTTTTTCTCTTTCAGTCATTTCCTGCCTTCAACTATGGCCTCATTCCTAACAGGTCTAGATTACTGTCCCACCCACCTCCTAACTAGTATCCAAATGTATCCTCTCAAGCTAACTAACCTACCAACCCTCTGGAGTGGATAGCTCCTCATCAAATATTCGTCATTCTGTTCCCCACCTGCTCAAAACTCTTCTGCTATTTCTTCTTTTGACGTGAAAATATCCATTTATTTGGGCTCCCCAGGTGGTGCTAGTGGTAATGATTCTGCCTGCTAATGCAGAAGATGTAAGAGACAAAGGTTCCATCCTGGGTTGGGAAGATCCCCTGGAGGAGGGCATGGCAACCCTCTCCAGTGTGCTTGCCTGGAGAATCCCGTGGACTGAGGAGCCTGTACAGTATGCTTGCCTGGAGAATCCCATGGACTGAGGAGCCTGTAGGGCTACAGTCCATAGGTTTGCAAACATTCTGACAGGACTGACATGACATAGCAAGCACACACACACCCATTTATGCAAAAGTAATAAAAATGGTTGGGGGGGTGGACATACAGATTACTCATATATAAGAACTCTGGATTTCTCTATAAGACTCTGTAAGATGGCATTCCTAGGCTTTATTTTCTTTCTTTTTTAAGAATAATTTTTATTAGAGTATAGTTGCTTTACAGGTTGTTAGTTTCTGCTGTATAGCAAAGTGAATCAGCCATGTGTGTACATATATCCCTCTTTGTATATTTTCTTCCCATTTAGGCCACTACGGAACACTGAGTGGAGTTCCCTGAGCTACACAGCGGGTTCTCATTTGTTGTTGTTCAGTCCCTCAGTTGTGTCCCACTCTTTGAAATCCTATGGACTGCAACACACCAGACTTCCTTGTCCTTCACTGTCTCCCCTAGTTTGCTCAAACTCATGTCCATTGAGTCAGTGATGCCATCCAACCATCTCATCCTTTGTGGCCCCCTTCTCCTCCTGCCCTCAATCTTTCCCAGCATCAGTGTCTTTTCCAATGAGTCGGCTCTTCTCATCAGATGGCCAGACTATTGGAACTTCAACTTCAGCATCATTCCTTCCAATGAATATTCAGAGTTGTTTTCTTTTAAGATTGACTGGGTTGATCTTGCAGTCCAAGGGATTCTCAAGAGTCTTCTCTAGCACCACAGTTTGAAAGCATCAATTCTTCAGTGCTCAGCCTTTTTTATGGTCCAACTCTCATATCCATACATGACTGCTGGAAAAACCATAGCTTTGACTAGATAGACTTTTTTTTTGTCAGCAAAGTGATGTCTCTGCTTTTTAATATGCTGTCTAGATTTGTCATAGCTTTCCTTCCAGGGAGCAAACATCTTTCAATTTCATAGCTGCAGTCACAATCTCCAGTGATTTTGGAGCCCCCCCAAAATAAAGTCTGCCATTGTTTCCATTGTTTCTCCATCTATTTGCCATGAAGTGATGGGACCAGATGCCATGATGTTAGTTTTTTGCATATTGAGTTTTAAGCCAGCTTTTTCACTCTCTTCTTTCACTCTCATCAAGAGGCTCTTTAGTTCCTCTTTACTTTCTGCCATTAGGGTGGTGTCATTTGCATATGTGAGGTTATTGATATTTCTCCCAGCAGTCCTGATTCCAGCTTCTCATTTGTTATGTATTTTATATGTAGTATCAATAGTGTATGTATGTCAATCCCAATCTCCCAATTCATCCCTCCCTTCCTTTCCCCCCTTGATGTCCATATGTTTGTTCTCTACATCTGTGTCTGTATTTCTGTTTTGCAAATAAGATCATCTGTACCATTTTTCTAGATTCCACATGTATGAGTTAATATTACAATATTTGTTTTTCTCTTTCTAACTGCACTCTATATAACAGTCTCTAGGTCCATCCATTTCTCTACAAATGACCTAATTTCATTCCTTTTTATGGTTGAGTAATATTTTATTGTATATATGAACCACATGTTCTTTATTCATTCCTCGATGAGCTAGATTTTATTTTCTATGTTGATAAAAAAATTGTTCATTTTAACCTTTGCCTCCCCGCAGTAGAATAACAGCTTGTGTTGCCTTTCACGTGGATTATTTCATATATTTTGTACAACCCTGTCAGTTTTCTCGGGGA
Organism: Tragelaphus eurycerus; assembly: GCA_935064755.1. Taxonomy (NCBI): domain Eukaryota; kingdom Metazoa; phylum Chordata; class Mammalia; order Artiodactyla; family Bovidae; genus Tragelaphus; species Tragelaphus eurycerus. Next base: position 11,226,756 of record CAKXYN010000015.1, on the reverse strand, counting down.
AGGCAATGGCACCCCACCCCAGTACTTTTGCCTGGAAAATCCCATGGACGGAGGATCCTGGTATCTAATTTATATGTACACATATGCATGTGCACACACACGTGTGTGTGTGCGTGATTCTTCATGACAGTATGTAGGCATGTACTTTTACCCTCCATTCTATACTCATTCCTTCATTCACTTATTATGTATGCTTAATGAGCACTTCCCCCAACCCCCCCCCCCCCAGAATTTTCTGTTCACCAGGCATTGTGGTAGCTGCTGAGTTTTTATTTGTGTTACAGTTGTGGTGCCATTGCTCAAATTGATGTGGATTGTTCTCACCTTATCAATTTACTTATCTAATTTCAATCATCTTTCAAGGCCCACTTCTAATTTAAATGCTATCAGAATTAATCCCTCCACCTCTCCAGTATTCACAGATTGATTGTGAATGTCTGTAGAAGTGTGATACTACTATATTGGTCATACAGAGCTCTTTGAGTGTAAGTGACAGAAATCCAGCTCAACTTAGTTTAAGCCAAAAGGGGTTGTATAGACTCTCAGAGACAAATTGTGGCGAGGGCAGGATCTGACCCTTAGATTATTTGAAGTGATTCAGTCTAAGGCTCTTGAGAATCTCTCTCTGTTGTCCTCTAGTTCTATCTTTGCTTGTCTCTGACATTCTTGTTGTTTTCTTTTATTCCTAGGGCACACTAATGGACAACAAATGCACACATATGCATGTTTCAGATTGAGCTGAAATATGACCTATATTACCTTTGAACTACTTATGGCTTTGTAATCAGAGAAAGAAAAGATCCCAGGGGAGGATTCTGATTCTGTTTGGTCTAGCCAGAATCCCAAGACCATCTCTCTGGCCTGTTAAATAAGACAGCACATTGAATGTAGGATTGACAGGAACAATAGCCACTGCAAAAGTTTTCCTGAAAAAATTTCTCCTGGTCTTGTTTTGAAAAAAGTTAAAAGACTTCTATGTTGGTTATTCTATGTTAATTGTTGCCTGTTGCTCAGTGTGCCATCTATTAGGGAAGTAATCACAATCTTGTATTCTCTTGTTAGGGCAGGTCTGATACTAGTTAATTTGAGGAAGATGTAAGGTAGGGCTCATTAGATACAACTATTTTCAGAAAAGAGATCATGAAGAGCCCCTGGGGTCTTTTTCATTTGAGAACCCAGAGCTCTTTGGAGACAAGTCACTGGGTTTTCAAACACTGTCAATAGCTGTTGTATCCAAGTCACTTGAAGATTGCTACACATCTGTTCCAAGTTAAGTTGGAATCAGCAAACATTATTCTGGTCCTCTTTAGTCTGAGAGATGGCCTGAAAGATGGTGTGGCACCAGTGAACCCAGGTTCATGGTAGTTACTATGTTCCAGTGTTCCTGCCTGGTCCTGGTGTCTCTCATAGGACCTTTCTTCTACTTGGAGTCACCAAAAAGCCAGCTTTGTCCAAGCAGCTGTTCACCAGAACTGATCAAGGTGGGTCAGGAGGACAATTTGGGATGAACTCCCATTGAGAATGTTGATGTTGAGGCCATAAGGTATGGTGGCCAAATCTGAGGTCACACTACTGAGTTTAAATTTTGTTTCTGTAGCTTAGTTTTGAGGTCTGTCTTAAGTTACTTTGATTTTGTGTGCCTCGATTTCCTGACCAGTAAATTCAGGATAATAAGGCGTACTGTTAAACTTCAATAATCTTCACAGGTACTGACCAATTAGACCAAACATGGTAGACACTGGCCGTAGTCCTAGAGTGGGAATCTGGGACCCTCTGCTCTGCTGATTCTTTAGTTGTTAAACATGGTGAGTCCAAAGAGTCCTAAGGGGGGTCCACATGACCAGGGTGGCTGCAGAAACACTGAGGGGTTCAGGTTTTGAGTTTTATTACCAGTTGATATTTCAATATTTTCTACTGCTGTACCTGTGGGATTGGTGACGTATTAAGCCTGGGGATAGTAATTGTACTTCACAGAGCTCTTGTCACTCCCTCTAGTTACTATTGTATAAGCCATCTTCTTCTCAACCCTACTGGCATCATTTGCTGTGGACCCACTGTAGATGTGTGGAGTTATAATGACAGTTTTTTTGGGCAGACAGAAGTAAATTGTCTCAAGGAAAGAATGCCTTTTTAAATTTGCAATGCGTTGCCACATGGGTTAGTGACAGGGGTGGTTGCTGTGAAGGTTAAATGAGATAACCCATCCCATGTGCTTATGATAATGCAGGTGTATAGAAAAAAACCTCAGTGTAGGTTCATTATTTGTCTCTGTAAATGAAGTGATGCTGACACACTCACAGCATGCAAAGAAGTAGCTCTTCATCATTCAGCTCGAAATTTGTACCACACTTCTGCAATATAAAATGAATTCACAGTAAAATAAATTCTATCTTTATCTTTTTTCCTCAATATTGAAAAATTTCAAGCATTCAGCCAAGTTAAAAGAATTATACATTAAGCATTCATGTGTCTACGATCTAGACTTAAAAATTAATGTTTTTCTGTTTTCCTTTTGTCTCATACCTACCTATCCTATCCATCTACCAATTCATTTAAAAATGCATTTCAAAGTGAGCTGAAGGTGTCAGTATACTTCACTCTTAAACTTCAATATGCATATTATTAACTAGAGTTCAACATTTGTTTGTGTGTGTTTTTTTTTTGTTTAGGTAAAATTTACATACAGTGAAATAGACAAAATTTAATGTACCATTTGATAAGTTTTGATAAATTATTGAAGGATCATCAAGAAAACAAGAGAATGTGACCACAGGCTGACATACAAGAGCAACTCTGGGCAATGGAGGCTCCTTACCCCTTCCTCCCACTGTGGGTGTGTGTGCTAAGTCTCTTCAGTCGTGTCTGACTCTTTGTGACCCTATGGACTGTAGCTCACCAGGCTTCTCTGTCCATGGCAATTATCTAGACGTGGAGAATGGTTGCCATGTCCTCCTCCAGGGGATCTTCCCAACTCAAGGATAAAACCTGAGTCTCTTATATCTACCTGCATTGGCAGGAAGGTTCTTTACCACTAGCGCCTGCATTTCCAAATAAATTTTAGAATCACCTTGCTAATTTCTACCAAAAAAAAAGGCTATAGCATATTTACTTGGATTTGGGAAAAAAATATCGTCATATAAATGTAGTCTTCCAATTCATGAACATGAAATATTTTCAACATTATTTTAAAATATTTCCAAATTTTTATAGTAGTAAAGTTTTCCTCGAGATTCTTTTAGCAATATTTTGTAGTTTTTATGTCTTATACATCTTTTGATTCATTTATTCTTAAGTGTTTTATATCTTTTGAGGATATTGTAAATAGAATTTTAAGGAATTGTATTGTCCATTTTCTGGCTACCAATATAAAATACATGGACATCACCAGATGGTCAACACCGATATCAGATCGATTATATTCTTTGCAGCCAAAGATGGAGAAGCTCTATACAATCAGCAAAAACAAGACCAGGAGCTGACTGTAGCTCAGACCATGAACTCCTTATTGCCAAATTCAGACTGAAATTGAAGAAAGTAGGGAAAACCACTAAACCATTCAGGTATGACCTAAATCAAATCCCTTATGATTATACAGTGGAAGTGAGACATAGATTTAAGGGCCTAGATCTGATAGACTGAGTGCCTGATGAACTATGGAATGAGGTTCGTGACATTGTACAGGAGACAGGGATCAAGACCATCCCCATGGAAAAGAAATGCAAAAAGGCAAAATGGCTGTCTGGGGAGGCCTTACAAATATCTGTGAAAAGAAGAGAGGTGAAAAGCAAAGGAGAAAAGGAAAGATATAAACACCTGAATGCAGAGTTCCAAAGAATAGCAAGAAGAGATAAGAAAGCCTTCTTCAGTGATCAATGCAAAGAAATAGAGGAAAACAACAGAATGGGAAAGACTAGGGATCTCTTCAAGAAAATCAGAGATACCAAAGGAATATTTCATGCAAAGATGGGCTCAATAAAGGACAGAAATGGTATGGACCTAACAGAAGCAGAAGATATTAAGAAGAGGTGGCAAGAATACACAGAAGAACTGTACAAAAAAGAGCTTCACAACCCAGATAATCATGATGGTGTGATCACTGACCTAGAGCCAGACATCCTGGAATGTGAAGTCAAGTGGGCCTTAGAAAGCATCACTACGAACAAAGCTAGTGGAGGTGATGGAATTCCAGTGGAGCTATTCCAAATCCTGAAAGATGATGCTGTGAAAGTGCTGCACTCAATATGCCAGCAAATTTGGAAAACTCAGCAGTGGCCACAAGATTGGAAAAGGTCAATTTTCATCCCAATCCCAAAGAAAGGCAATGCCAAAGAGTGCTCAAACTGCCGCACAATTGCACTCATCTCACACGCGAGTAAAGTAATGCTCAAAATTCTCCAAGCCAGGCTTCAGCAATATGTGAACCATGAACTTCCTGATGTGGAAGCTGGATTTAGAAAAGGCAGAGGAACCAGAGATCAAATTGCCAACATCTGCTGGATCATGGAAAAAGCAAGAGAGTTCCAGAAAAACATCTATTTCTGCTTTATTGACTATGCCAAAGCCTTTGACTGTGTAGATCACAATAAATTGTGGAAAATTCTGAAAGAGATGGGAATGCCAGACCACCTGACCTGCCTCTTGAGAAATCTGTATGCAGATCAGGAAGCAACAGTTAGAACTGGTCATGGAACAACAGACTGGTTCCAAATAGGAAAAGGAGTTTGTCAAGGCTGTATATTGTCACCTTGTTTATTTAACTTATATGCAGAGTACATCATGAGAAACGCTGGACTGGAAGAAACACAAGCTGGAATCAAGATTGCTGGGAGAAATATCAATAACCTCAGATATGCAGATGACACCACCCTTATGGCAGAAAGTGAAGAGGAACTAAAGAGCCTCTTGATGAAAGTGAAAGTGGAGAGTGAAAAGGTTGGCTTAAAGCTCAACATTCAGAAAACGAAGATCATGGCATCCGGTCCCATCACTACATGGGAAATAGATGGGGAAACGGTGGAAACAGTGTCAAACTTTCTTTTTCTGGGCTCCAAAATCACTGCAGATGGTGACTGCAGCCATGAAATTAAAAGACGCTTACTCCTTGGAAGGAAAGATATGACCAACCTAGATAGCATATTCAAAAGCAGAGACATTACTTTGCCAACAAAGGTTCGCCTAGTCAAGGCTATGGTCTTTCCTGTGGTCATGTATGGATGTTAGAGCTGGACTGTGAAGAAGGCTGAGTGCCGAAGAATTGATGCTTTTGAACTGTGGTGTTGGAGAAGACTCTTGAGAGTCCCTTGGACGGCAAGGAGATCCAACCAGTCTATTGTGAAGGAGATCAGCCCTGGGATTTCTTTGGAAGGAATGATGCTAAAGCTGAAACTCCAGTATTTTGGCCACCTCATGTGAAGAGTTGACTCATTGGAGAAGACTCTGATGCTGGGAGGGATTGGGGGCAAGAGGAGAAGGGGACGACAGAGGATGAGATGGCTGGATGGCATCACTGACTCGATGGATATGGGTCTCAATGAGCTCCAGGAGTTGGTGATGGACAGGGAGGCCTGGTGTGCTGCGATTCATGGGGTCGCAAAGAGTCGGACATGACTGAGCGACTGATCTGATCTGATCTGATAAAAACATAATTGATTCTGTATGTTTACCTACAAAATTAATTTAGTAGTTCTAATAGTTGATTTGTAGGCTCCAAGTAAATAATTACATCCTCTGTGATTATAGAGAGTTTTACTTCTTCCTTTCTGATCTTTATTCCTTTCTGTCTTCTTGCCTTACTGTGCTAGGTAGGATCTTCAGTACAATACTGAACAGAATTTATAAAACTTTTCCTGATTTTGTGGGGGAAAGTGTTCAGTATTTTATCATTGATTATAGTAATAATAATGCTGTTTTCTTTCCTTCAGTTCAGTTCAGTCACTCAGTCGTGTCCGACTCTTTGCCACCCCATGAATTGCAGCACGCCAGGCCTCCCTGTCCAAGACTAACTCCAGGAGTTCACTCAAACTCATGTCCATCAAGCAGGTGATGCCATCCAGCCATCTCATCCTCTGTCTTCCCCTTCTCCTCTTGCCCCCAATCCCTCCCACCATCAGGATCTTTTCCAGTGATTCAGCTCTTTGCATCAGGTGGCCAAAGTACTGGAGTTTCAGCTTTAGTATCATTCCTTCCAAAGAAATCCCAGGGCTGATCTCCTTCAGAATGGACTGGCTGGATCTCCTTGCAGTCCAAGGGACTCTCAAGAGTCTTCTCCAACACCACAGTTCAAAAGCATCAATTCTTTGGTGCTCAGCCTTCTTCACAGTCCAACTCTCACATCCATACATGACTACTGGAAAAACCTTAGGTACACTTTACAGTTTGAGATAGTTCCCTTCTATTCCTAAGTTGCTGAGGGATTTTAGCGTAATGGGAATTGAATTTTGTCAAATTATTTATTGTGTGTGTCAATTGAAATAATAAAAAAATTTCTTCCTTAATCTGTTAATATGATAAATTTCATTGATTTTCCAGTGTTAGACCAAATTTACATATCTGGAATAAGCTCCAATTGGTCATGACATATTACCATCTTTTCTGTATTGCTATATTTGATTTACCAATATTTCACTAAGAATTTTTTGTTGATGTTCATGAGGGCTATTATTTTATAATTTTTTTTACTTTTTTAATTTCCTCATCAAACTTTTTATCAAAGTTATGCAAGTCTCAGAAAATGAATTGAGAATCAACCTATTATTTTCTGAAAGAGTTCGTGTTAGCATTCATGTTAGTTAATCTATAAATCTTTGATACAATGTATCAGTAAAATTATCTGGGCCTGGAAGTTTGTGGGAAAGTTTTTGATAATAGACTCAATTTTATAAATGGATAGAAATGAGATTGTTCATATTCCTATTTCATTTTGCCTCTTTTTTTCCTGCACCACATGACATCAGTCCCAACCAGGGACTGAACCTGTGCCCCTGCAGTGGAAGCACAGGGTCCTAACCACTGGACCACCGGCGAAGTCCCCATTTTGCATCATTTTTGTAAGTTTTATTTCTTGAGGAATTTTCACTTTCATCTAAGTTGTAAAAAAATTTTTATTTACATTGTTTATAATATCCCATTTTTTGTTCTCTTAATGTTTGTAGGATCAGTAATGATCTCCTCTCCTTTACCTTCATTCCTGAAGGTAACATGTGTTTTCTCTTAATCAGTCAGATTAGGAATTTATCAATTTTGTTAAGGTTTTCCAAACAATCATGTTTTGGTTTAACTTGTTTCTTTTTATTTACTTCTAGTCTTATCTGTATTATTTTCTTCCTTCTACTTACTTTGAGTGTAGTTTAGTTTTCTTTTTCAACCTCTTTTGATTAAATCTTATGTCATTGATTTTTGTGACAAACTGTTTTTTCCAAAGATGGTCATAACAACGTATCTTATCCCACCTGCTCTTCTAGAACTTTATTACAATCTATCATGAGTGAAGTTGAATTTACCTCCCCTTGAATTTGGGGTGGGGAGAGCTTATGATTCACTTGTAACAAACACAGTGCAGTGAAAGAAATGTAGTGCGAGTTTTGAGATAGGTGTTGAAAAAGCAATGAAGTATCTGCCTTGTTAGCTGTTAGTTTTGTGTTTGGAATCTAAGTCTTCATGTAATAAGGCAAATTACCCTGAAACCTTAATGCTATGAGAAAGCCAAGACTTGTGTATGTATTGGGATGGTCCTAGCTTTCAAGTTCTCCCAGTCCAGGAGCCAGACAAGTGAATGAATGAGTATTAAGATAACTCAGGATCTAGCCTGAGTCCCCTCAACCTTAATGTCTTCCCACTTGAAGCCTCTTCGCTTTCTAGATAGTAGCCCCCAATTCAGCATCCTACATAGTGCTTACTGAGGCCAGGAGAAGACTGGAAAACACAGAACTCATTCAGGCCCAATACCTTCTTCCAAGTGTCAACAATCCTCTAATTTCTGTCTGCTTATGGCTATGCTAATACTTTAGGGTGTGTTGGCCTAATAGAAGCTCCTTAGCCATTCATTGGGGAAGGCAATGGCACCCCACCCCAGTGCTTTTGCCTGGAAAATCCCATGGATGGAGGATCCTGGTAGGCTGTAGTCCATGGGGTCACTAAGAGTCGGACACGACTGAGCGGCTTCACTTTCACTTTTCACTTTCATGCATTGGAGAAGGAAATGGCAACCCGCTCCAGTGTTCTTGCCTGGAGAATCCCAGGGACAGGGGAGCCTGGTGGGCTTCCGTCTATGGGGTCGCACAGAGTCGGACACAACTGAAGCGACTTAGCAGCAGCAGCAGCAATTCATTACCAGAAATGGAAACTCACCATCTATCTTTTAAATCCATGATTGTATTACTGATATATTTACAGAGACAATCTAATACAAATATTTAGTATTTGTTACAGTTTTGGTGAGCTTGTTTAGGAATTTTTTTCAATTTTTTAACATATTGGGAGTCTCTCTCCTGGAAGGCCTTTGTCCCTCTGAGGCCAGTTCTCCATCAGGTCCCAGAGAGCAGCCAGAGCAGAACTGACCTCCACTTCAACTGCTCTCACTCTGGAGTTCAGGATGGAGGTCTGTATGTCTTCTCCTAAATAACTGGCCTTGAACACTTTAGCAAACTTACCTTGCTCCTTGGGTAGAATTTTCAGAGAGTAGATATACCCAACAAACCCCAAATGCAGAGAAGCAAAATAAAAACTGAAGAATCTTAGGGCCACAGGCTGGAGGGGCTGGGAGCAGTCAGAGAAGTTCTCACCTCTGGCCGTGGTAGATGCTACACCAGGAGGGAAAGATATACCCAACTGAATGCAGAGTTCCAGAGAATAGCAAGAAGAGACAGACAAAAACAATAGAATGGGAAAGACTAGAGATTTCTTCAAGAAAATTTGAGATACTAAGGGAACATTTCATGCAATGATGGGGTCAATAAAGGACAGAAACGGCAAGGACATAACAAATGCAGAAGAGATTAAGAAGAGGTGTTAAGAATACACAGAAGAACTGTACAAAAAAGGTCTTAATGACCCGGTTAGCCACAATGGTGTGGTCACTCATCTAGAGCCAGACATCCTGGAGTGTGAAGTCAAGTGGGCCTTAGGAAGCATTACTACGAACAAAGCTAGTGGAGATGATGAAATTCCAGCTGAGCTATTTCAAGTCCTAAAAGATGATGCTTTTAAAGGGATGCACTCAATATGCCAGCAAATTGGGAAAACTCAGCAGTGTCCACAGGACTGGAAAAGTTTTCTTTCCAATCCCAAGAAGGGCAATGCCAAAGAACATTCCAACTGCCAAACAGTTGTGCTCATTTCACATGCTAGTAAGGTAATGCTCAAAATCCTTCAAGCTGTTGTAGCTAGGCTTCAACAGTATGTGAACTGAGAATTTTCAGATGTACAAGCTGGATTTAGAAAAGGCAGAAGAACCAGATCAAATTGCCAACATCCATTGGATCATAGAAAAAGCAAAGGAATTCCAGAAAAACATCTGCTTCATTGACTACGCTAAAGCCTTTACAACAAACTGTGGAAAATTCTTAAAGAGATTCTTAATATCAGACTACCTTACCTGTCCCCTGAGAAACCTTTATGCAGGTTAAGAAGCAACAGAACTGGACATGGAACAATGGACTGGTTCAAAATTGACAACAGAATGTGCTAAGGTTATATATTGCCACCTTGTTTACTTAACTTCCATGCAGAGTGCATCATGTGAAATACCAGGCTGGATGAATCACAAGCTGGAATCAAGATTGCTGGGAGAAATATCAATAACCTCAGATATGCAAATGATACCACTCAGATGGAAGAAAACAAAGAAGGAACTAAAGAGCTTCTTGATGAGAGTGAAAGAGGAGAGTGAAAAAGGTGGCTTAAAACTCAACATTCAAAAAACCAAGATCATGACATCCAGTCCCATCAGTTCATGGCAAATAAGGAAAAAGTGGAAACAGTGACAATTTTATTTTCTTGGGCTCCAAAATCACTGCAGATGGTGACTGTGGCCATAAAATTAAAAGATGCTTGCTCCTTAGAAGAGAAGCTATTACAAATCTAGACAGTGTATTAAAAAGCAGACACATCACTTTGCCAACAAAGGTCTATGTAAGCAAAGGCAAGTTTTTTCCAGTAGTCATGTGTGGATTTGAGAATTGGACCATAAGGAAGGCAGAGTGGTGAACAATTGATTCTTTCAAACTGTGGTGCTAGAGAAGACTCTTTTGAATCCCTCGAATAGGAAGGAGATCAAATCAGTCAATCCTAAAGGAAATAAACCCTTAATAGTCATTGAAAGGACTGATGCTGGAGCTCCAATACTTTGTCCTCTGATGTAAAGAGCTGACTCATTGGAAAAGACCATGATGCTGGGAAAGATTGAGGGCAGGAAGAGAAGGGGGTGACAAAGGATAAGATGATTGGATGGCATCACTGACTCAATGGACATGAGTTAGAGCAAACTCCAGGAGATAGTGAAGGACAGGGAAGCCTGGCTTGCTGCAGTCCATGAGGTCACAGAGTTGGACATGACTTAGCGACTGAACAGCAATATCAGGAAGACATTGAATTCTGCATTCCTGTCTGCAGCCCACCCCATCCCAAGGTTGCACTGAGCTCATCTATACAGCATTGAATGCTGTCTGTTTTTCTGTGATATTTTCTTTTGGGGTGAATTATTTTTGGCTGGGATAGAAAATATTGTGTCCCCTTTTCCTCCAGGAGGTGGGAATAGAGATGGCTTTTGGGAAACAAAAAGTGAGGTCTATCTTCAAAGTTAATTGAAGCCAATCATCATAATTTATTAAAAGTGCAATTCTGTTCAGAACATGAAATGGGGATAATGGCTTAATAGACACATAAATGAGTGTGAAATCATGCACAGCTGAGAAGGGACCCAAGATAAAAATGGAAAAGGAGTAATGGTGCAGAGAGGAGATCATAGTTTCTGATTAAAGCCACAGGTAACCATCTGTGAAGGTTATTACTAAGAATCCAAGGAACAGTCCTCTGGTAGGGAGGTCTGTGGGGCTTCCCAGGTGGCTCAATGGTAAAGAATGTACCTGCCAATGCAGGAGACGCAAGAGATGTGGGTTCACCCTTGGGTTGGGAAGATCCCATGGAGAAGGAAATGGTAACCCACTATTTTTGCCTAGACAATTCCACAGACAGGGGAGCCTGGTGGGCTGCAGTTCTTGGGGTTGCAAAGAGTCAAATATGACTGAGCATGCAGGCAGAGGGAGGTCTGCAGTCTTGTGTGTGTTCATGTGTGTGTGTGTGTGTGTGAGCTTAGGGGAAGAAGTGGGTGTGGGAGCTCTGTAATATGAGAATACAAGCTGAGTACAGAGATTGGGGAAAAAATAAACCAGACATCTGCCCACTCTCTCTTTTACTTTGCAGCCTCTACTCACTTTTTTTGTTTTGAACTAAAAGCACAGATCCCTAGGTTGGGAAGATCCCCTGGAGGAGGGCATGGCAATGCACTCCAGTATGCTTGCCTGGACAATCCTTATGGACAGAGGAGCCTGGTGGGCTGCAGTCCATGGGGTCACAAGGAATCGGACATGACTGAATGACTAAGCACAGAACAGCACATACTCCTTTATGTGGAAAGGATCCTAGAATTTAAGAGAATTACCAGACACCTTTCAACTTTCTATTGTCACAAGTATTTATTTAACACACTCTATGTGCTAACCATTGTGCCTAGAGTTGGAATTCAGTATTGAACAGTATCGGGGGATTCCCTGGTGGCTCAGATGGTAAAGCATCTGCCTGTAATGCAGGAGACCCAGGTTCAACCCCTGGGTCAGGAAGATCCCCTGGAGAAGGAAATGGCAATCCACTCCAGTACTCTTGCCTGGAAAATTCCATGGATGGAGGAGCCTATCAATCCAGTTCCTGCCATTTATGGAACTTACAATCTAGTGAGGAAAGAGGCTTTCTTTGAGCAGATATTATGCAGATAACTGATCAATTATAACTGTGCTAAATGTCAGAAAGCAGAACTGAGTGCTCTGTATGCAAGTACAGTGGAACCTGATGTAGAAGCTCGTGTAGACTGGAGGGCCAGGGCAGGGAAGGGTGGCCCCAGAAAAGTGGTTTTGGATTGAGACTTTAGGGATGAGCTAGAGTTGGTCTGGTGAAGAGTGGGAAGAGAAAAGGAGATCCATTTGAGAAACTGAAAAATGTTAGTGAAGCTGGAAAGGGGAGGGATGGGTGGGGAAGTTTTATGAACTTGGGTGAGTTGGGTGGTTGGGTAGTTGGAAGCTGTTGAGAAAAGAGGCTTAAGGAAACTGAGCAGGAGAGGTAGGCAGGGGCTAGACCCCTGCTGTGGAGGCATGGCCAGGGTATTGACAGGACCAACCAAAACATAACATAGCAATGATCTTCCTTTCCTTAAGGTCTTATGGTTCATTCTCTTCTGCTCTCCATGGCAACCCAAGGCTGTGTAGGGTAAACATAGAGTTGATGAGGGCATGAGGCTAACACTTTAAAGGAGTCAAGAAGTCATTTCTTTCTAAATAGATTAAGGTAATGCCAAACAATGAGTCTAAGTGGTCTTAGAAATTTTTTTTTTCAGTTGGGAACTGGTCAAAGTGGAATGTTGACAAAAAATTGTATAGATTTTCATTTTCTTAACAAACAAAATTATTTAACCTGTTTTGAGAACATTCTCAAAGAATGCTTCTTTAGAATCTTTCTACCCAGTTCACTGTTAACTGCAGGGAACCCCTCACAGAAACCTGTAAATAAGCAACTCTGGAATTAAATTGCCTCCCAGCTATCTTAAGCAAATATCCTACAAGGGAAATTGTGTTATCTAACTGGCCAGTTGATTCTTGGCTTTTTTCAGCTTCAAGAAAGAATTTAAATGGAATCCCTGTGTGTTACTCTCATTTCAAATCCTTTGGAGCAGATAAACATTATCATGAAACTGGCCAAGGATGAAATTTAAATAAGTAGTGATTGGAAAGGATGACAGTAAGAGTTTCCAACTCACAAAAACAGACAAATTAGTTTAATTAACTGCAAAATTTGGAGAACAAAGATATGGGGGAAATTATTTATGTTGATGTGAAATGCATGCTCAATATTTTTGTAAACAAACCTCTTACGGGACGGAAACCCCATGAATATAATCACCCCTCAAAAATATACCAACAAAGAGCAATTTGGAGCCAAAGATATAATTTTCCCCTTGTAAATTTACTGTCAATTTATATGGCAGCATAGATGACAGGCCTCTCCTCACCAAAGTGGATCTTCCTCTGTTGTGCCATTATAGTGCTGGTCTGACTGTGTGTGGGGGGAGATCATGGTGGCTGCTCGTGTGGTTGAATCATTGTCTGAATAGAGGAGATAGAGGCTTCCTTTATGTTGGAAGCAGCCACCCTTACCTGATGTCTGGGATGGAAAGGACTTTGAATAGACAGTGGAGCACAGCATGGAGTAGTGGAAAGTTATTACCTTTGCCCATTGGTTAGCAAGGGATGCTTTCACATCAAAGTGGACAGCTAAATTCTGCTGTCCTTCCTCCCCCATGATGAAGCCACATAAGCACCTAAATCTCCAATTTGCTCTTCTGTTACTCTGGTTGTATAGACAAGGACTAGTTGTGATACAGTAATTCTTTCCTGGTATGGTAAACAGACATTGGGGAAGGGAATATCTTTCTGTTGGAGAAGATAAGCTGGGAGGAAGTGACTCCAGGGCTGCTGCTTCCATGTTTTTTTTTTTGCAATCCAGAGAGACACCAAGCTGAAAAGAGTGAGACAAGTAATTTCCGCATTATTGAATCCCTGAGGTTCTGGTTCTTATAGCATTTGGCCTTCCTTTCTTTTTTCCTTTCAACAATTAGTTCAGTTCAGTCTCACTGTCATGTCCAACTCTTTGCGACTCCATGGACTGCAGCACACCAGGCCTTCCTGTCCATCACCAACTGCCGGATTTTACTCAAACTCATGTCCATTGAATCGGTGATGCCACCCAACCATCTCATCCTCTGTCATCCCCTTCTCCTCCCACCTTCAATCTTTCCCAGCATCAGGGTCTTTTCAAATGAGTTAATTCTTCGCATCAGGTGACCAAAGAATTGAAGTTTCAGTTTCAGTATCAGTTCTTCCAATGAATATTCAGGACTGATTTCCTTTAGGATGGTCTGGTTGATCTCCTTGCAGTCCAAGGGACTCTCAAGAGTCTTCTCCAACACCACAGTTCAAAAGCATCAATTCTTCATCACTCAGCTTTCTTTATAGTCCAACTCTCACATCCATACATGACTACTAGAAAAAACTTGGCTTTGATTACATAGACCTTTGTTGGCAAAGTGATGTGTCTGTTTTTTAATACACTGTCTAGATTTGCAATAGCTTCTCTTCCAAGGAGCAAGCATCTTTTAATTTTATGGCCACAGTCACCATCTGCAGTGATTTTGGAGCCCACGAAAATAAAATTGTCACTGTTTCTACTTTTTCCCTATCTATTTGCCATGGACTGATGGGACTGGTTGTCATGATCTTCGTTTTTTGAATGTTGAGTTTTAAGCCACCTTTTTCACTCTCCTCTTTCACTCTCATCAAGAAGCTCTTTAGTTCTTCCTTTGCTTTCTTCCATTTGATTGTCATCATTTGTATATCTGAGGTTATTGATATTTCTCCCAGCAATCTTGATTCCAGCTTGTGCTTCATCCATCCCAGCATTTCTCGTGATGTATTCTGCATATAAGTTAAATAAGCAGGGTGACAATATCAGCCTTGACTTACTCCTTTCCCTATTTTTTGGAACCAGTCTGTTGTTCCATGTCCAGTTCTAACTGTTGCTTCCTTACCTGCATACAGATTTCTCAAGAGGCAGGTCAGGTGGTCTGGTATTCCCATCTCTTTCAGAATTTTCCACAGTTTGTTGTGATCCACATAGTCAAAGGCTTTGATGTAGTTAATAAAGCAGAAATAGATGTTTTTCTGGAACTCTCTTGCTTTTTGATGATTCAACAGATGTTGGCAATTTGATCTCTGGTTCCTCTGCCTCGTCTAAAACCAGCTTGAACATCTGGGAGATTCACAGTTCATGTACTGTTGAAGCCTGGCTTGGAGAATTTTGAGCATTACTTTACTAACGTGAGATAAGTGCAATTGTGTGGTAGTTTGAGCATTCTTTGGCATTGCCTTTCTTTGGGATTGGAATGAAAACGGATCTTTTCCAGTTCTGTGGCCACTGCTGAGTTTTCCATATTTGCTGGCATATTGAATGCAGCACTTTCACAGCATCATCTTTTAGGATTTGAAATAGCTCAACTGAAATTCCATCACCTCCAATCACCTCCACTAGCTTTGTTTGTAGTGATGCTTCCTAAGGGCCACTCGATTTCGAATTCCAGGATGTCTGGCTCTAGGTGAGTGATCACACCATCGTGATTATCTGGGTCATGAAGATCTTTTTTGTATAGTTCTTCTGTGTATTCTTGTCACCTCTTCTTAATATCTTCTACTTTTGTTAGGTCCATACCATTTCTGTCCTTTATTATGCCCATCTTTGCATAAAATGTTCCCTTGGTGTCTCTAATTTTCTTGAAGAGATCTCTAGTCTTTCCCATTCTATTGTTTTCCTCTATTTCTTTGCACTGATCACTGAGGAAGGCTTTCTTATCTCTCCTTCCTATTCTTTGGAACTCTGCATTCAAATGGATATATCTTTCCTTTTCTTCTTTGCTTTTCGCTTCTCTTCTTTTCACAGCTATTTGTAAGGGCTCCTCAACAGCCATTTTGCTTTTTTGCATTTCTTTTTCTTGGGAATGGTCTTAATTCCTGTTTATTGTACAATGTCATGAACCTCGTCCATAGTACTTCAGGCACTCTATCAGATCTAATCCTTTAAATTTATTTGTCACTTCCATTGTATAATTGTAAGAGATTTGATTTAGGTCATATGTGAATGGTCTAGTGGTTTTCCCTACTTTCTTCAGTTTAAGTCTGAATTTTGCAATAAAGAGTTCATGATCTGAGCCACAGTCAGCTCCTCGTCTTGTTTTTGCTGACTGTATAGAGCTTCTCCATCTTTGGCTGCAAAGAATATAATCAGTCTGATTTCGGTATTGATCTTCTGGTGATGTCCATGTGCAGAGTCTTCTCTTGTGTTGTTGGAAGAGGGTGTTTGCTATGACCAGTGCGTTCTCTTGGCAAAACTCTATTAGTCTTTGCCCTGCTTCATTCTGTACTCCAAGGCCAAATTTGCCTGTTACTCCAAGTATTTCTTGACTTCCTAATTTTGCATTCAAGTCGCCTATAATGAAAATGACATCTTTTTTGGGTGTTAGTTCTAGAAGGTCTTATAGGTCTTCATAGAACCATTCAACTTCAGCTTTTTCAGCATTACTGGTCAGGGCATAGACTTGGATTACTGTGATATTGAGTGGTTTGCCTTGGAAACAAACAGAGATCATTTTGTCATTTTTGAGATTGCATCCAAGTACTGCACTTTGGACTCTTTTGTTGATTATGATGGCTACTCCATTTCTTCTAAGGGATTCTTGCCCACAGTAGTAGATATAATGGTCATCTGAGTTAAATTCACCCATTCCAGCCCAACATTTATTATTATTGTTATTATCAAAAATGTATAATATTTTAGTTTCTAAGAGAGCGGGCATTTATGATGAACAAGACAGAGAAGTCCTTGCTGTCTTGGTCTTTACATACTGTTGCTCTTCAGTTGCTCACTCGTGTTCAACTCTTTGCAACCCCATGGATTGAAGCATGCCAGGCTTCCATGTTCTTCCATGTCCTTCATCTCCCAGAGGTTTGCTCAACATCATGTCCATTGAGTCAATGATGCCATCCAACCATCTCATCCTTTGTCATCCCCTTCTCCTCATGTCTTCGATCTTTTCCAGCATCAGAGTCTTTACCAGTGAGTCAGCTCTTCACATCAGGTGGCCAAAGTATTGGAGCTTCAGCATCAGTCCTTCCAATGAATATTCAGGATTGATTTCCTTTAGGATTGACTAGTTTGACCTCCTTGTTGTCCAAGGGACTCTCAAGAGTCTTCTTCAGCACTACAGTTTGAAAGCAGCGATTCTTTGGTGCTCAGGCTTCTTTAGAGTCCAAATCTCACATCTGTACATGACTACTGGAAAAAACCGTAGCATTGACTATAAGGACCTTTGTTAGCAAAGTGATCTCTGCTTTTTAATACTGTCTAGGTCTGTTATGGGGAAAGCAATGGCACCCCACCCCAGTACTCTTGCCTGGAAAATCCCATGGATGGAGGAGCCTGGTGGGCTCTAGTCCATGGGGTCGCTAAGGGTCAGACATGACTGAGCGACTTCACTTTCACTTTTCACTTTCATGCATTGGAGAAGGAAATGGCAACCCACTCCAGTGTTCTTGCCTGGAGAATCCCAGGGATGGGGGAAGCCTGGTGAGCTTCTGTCTATGGGGTCGCACAGAGTCGGACACGACTGAAGCGACTTAGCAGCAGCAGGTCTGTTATATCTTTTCTTCCAAGGAGCAAGCTTTAAACACTAGGGTGAAGAAATAGACAACAGATTATTAAGCAAATAATAATTTTAAGAACAGCAAATGATAATGAGTTCTTTGAAAGAAATACAGTAGAAGGTGATGTGATAAAGTCTGACTCCAGGTGGGGAGGACAACTTACGTTGTCTGAGTGGTCAGGACCAGCTTAACTGAGGAGGTGCTACTTGGGCTAATGTCCAAAGGCCAATAAAGAACAGACCACGTGGAGATTTGAAGAGCAGGAAATTCAAGAGAAGAAACAGCCAGAAGAAAACCCCTGATGAGGAAAATCATAGTGTTTTAAAAACAAACAAACAATAACAAAGTGATGGTAGAAAGAACAGAAGGAGGAGAAAGTAGAGACAGATGAGATTGGAAACTATGTGAGGTTTATAGTCCTTGGCCAGGAGATGAGGTTTTGTTCTGGGAGTTGAGGGATATGTTTGGAGAATTTTAAACAAGAGGATGACAGTATTTAATTTGAGTTTAAAAATGAGTATTTTGGCTACTATACAGAGAATAATTATAAGGAGGAAAGAGAATAAGCCAGAAATCTGGTTCAATATTTTGTTCCTTATTAATTAGAATGATTATAAAAAAGTGAATAAGAATATGATTATATTATCAATACACAAACAATTCCAGAATGATTCTCTAGTCTCACAAATCCTATTCAGGAACCAGGGTCTTGCCATCTTTTAGCAGGTTGTGCTCAGCATATTAACTTGGTTCTCAAGCTTCTGTTCTCTTGTTTACCAGACAGCTGCCTCAGTTCCAGGCATCTCACGTAGACACACACGTAGGTGACGGAGGGACTGTCCTCTAGTGATTCTCTTTATTAGCAAGGGAAAACTCTTTCCGAAGCCCCTTCCTAGAGACCAGGATTGAGACGCATGTCAAGGGGGACTAGAAATGATCACAGTTGTGTTAAACCCTCTATGGTTCTCTCCTTTCCATGAGCACATAGAAAGACAAATGTTGAACAAAATCAAGACTTATCAACAAGGAAGAAGAGAGGCAACTCACAGTGTCTCCTGGGATTGATTGGATTACTCTAAGTAATTACTCTGAATAATTCAGGTAAATTTTAAACACCTTTGTTAAACTATTTTTGACAAAAGGGAGACACTGGGTAACAATATATATATATTTTAATCATAGTCTAGATTGAATTTTAGAAATACTATAATTTATAGTAGGTCTTCCTGAGTTTGTCGGTTAACATCTTCTTGATCACTGAGCTCTCTTTTGTTGTCTTTGGGTCTGAGACAAAAGATGGTAACTGGCAAGTATGGGTGACATTGTTGCTGCTCATGGGTTGGTCCATGTGAGACTGATATGAAATCAATTCCAATCATCATCTCCGGGTCCATTCCTTCATCCTCTTTGTCATTTTCATCTTGCTTATGAATGTGCCCATCTTCATTTGTATATAATGGTGACCTGACAGTTCTTCTTCTCCTGAAATCATGTGGCATTACTCTCTTCTGATTGCCCTTGCTCTGGCTTCCTTTGGCCAAGGTTCTGGTCCTTCAACTTTGTCATGAAACTCTGTGCTTATTCTTTTGTCTTCATTGCTGCTGCTGACCCCTTCCACAACACTGCCAATCCTCCATTTAGCTGGAAGAGGGTTATTTCTTAGGGAGCCTCCAGACTGCAGTTCTGGATTCCTTTCTGAAGCCAGAGTGCTACTTCTATCCTATGAGCTGTCTCATTGCTGTCATAACACAGCCAATATAGTCATTTCTTACTCAAGTTAGTTCATGTTTGATTTCTGTCCCTTGTTACCATGTTCAGGACTAAGTATACTTACCCTGAGTAGATTGTATTCTAGATGAGAAGAGGAGGTAAGTATAGATAAGTAAGGATTATAAAGGAAGAGTGCCTTGTCCTATTGAATCAGCTGAGTCAGGACAGTGCTGGGCAGAATTTTCTGGGCTGTCAGTTTGATAGTCTTTCTACTTACTTGAAGCCTGTGAAATTTCTTTCCTTATCCAGCTTCAGTCATTATTTAAAATCATTCAAGTCAATGTCACTAGGCTCTCCCAAGAGAAGCAGGCAATGGCAAAGTCGACTCTTGTATGTGACTTCTGTAACTCTACTGTCAGGCTTTATTGAGTTGCTTAACTGTAAGTGCCTTTTAGCTGGACACTGGGTCTGGTTTTATGTACATATCAGGTAAATAACAACCCAACCAGAAAGATTCAAGAAGAAATTACAAGACCCTCTTGATTTTCATATTTCCATAAACAGCTGAAGTCACAACATCCATAAAAGAAGCGAAATCCGACTGTCATCTAGGAGAGAGGAAGGGCATATAGCAACTCATTATCATATCCTCTTGAATTTGTTGACAGCATCAGCTATAAATTGAGTCACTCAGCATGGTAGGGGCCACAGACTGGGTATATTTTGATAATGCTGATGATTGACTGAAACAATTCAGGACAAGATCATAGACTCTTAGGATCAAAGGAATCCTCAGGTATGTTTCATTTTCTGCCTAAGACCATGTAGTCCAGGGATGCTTAATTTAAATTCTAGACTTCAGGGAACTTACAGACCTGCTAAAATAATATGTATACTTTATAAGTCTTGGAAGTTTTTGATAAAGAAGATTGTTAATAGCTTCCATTAGATTCTTAAAATGGGCCTGTGACTAAATAGAGTTAGTTGTTGAGGTCCAACCTCATCCCCTCCCATGTGTGGGTTCTTGCAGCATCCCTTTCCGTGTATGAACATTCTAGTTAGAGAACTCCTCTTCTCTCCTCCTGCTCCCCTCTTTTCCTTTTGGAAAGCAACCAGTTTGGTACCAGCTTCTCAAACTACAGTACTCAGAGCCGTGAGGTATATGAATAGGGATGGGAGCCCTAGGATAAACTAGGACCATCTTCCCAGAAAGAAACTGTCACTAGAAGATTTGGACAAAAACTCATTTTCATATTTAAGGACAAATCACATATATGATGATAGAGTGAACATGTACAATTTACATGACTTTGTAAGTTAGAACATGAAGCTTGCACCCAGTAGTTCCTCTGGAATCTTCCCTCAGCTATAAAGTAAGGCTAATAAAATGCCCTACTGTGTTGTGGACTTTAAGGAAATGAGGACTGAGGGGTGCCTGGCTCACTGTAGGCCTGTTCTCAATGGCACTGCCCCCCAAACCCACCCCTATGACTTATAAGATGAGCTGAAATCTGCCTCCAGGAAACTAGCCCTAGTTCTGTCTTCTGGGGCCTTGGGATTGTGGATAGCCATCTTTTCCCTTCCTCAGTACAATCCTTTGGTCGCGTTAAAAAATTGTGGTAAAATATGCATAACATAAACTTTACATTTCTAACCCCTTTCTTAAAGTGCACCATTCTGTGGTTAGTACCTTCACAGTGATGGGTGACCATCACCATTATCTACTTCCAGAGCTTTTTCATCACTTCAAATGGAAGCCCTGTCCTGGTGAAGCATCACTTCTTTCTCCCTTCCCTCCAGCCCCTGGCAAACAATACCTTGCTTTCTGTTGCTATGGATTTGTCTGCTCTGGATATCTCATGTAAATGGAATCCTATAGTATGTGGCCTTTTGTTTCTGGTTTGTTTCATTGAGCTCAGAGAAATAAAGGGACCAAGAGATCTTAGGTGAAAGAAAGGCCTAAGGGACTGACAAGTGGGAAGGGACACTAAGGGACTGACAAGGGTGAATACAAACAGATTTGGCCTCATTCTGTGGCCCCAGGTCCTGGCTTTTATGCCTGGCTATCAGAGTCCAGCCCTGTTGCTGTGGGCACACAAGGCCTGGCAAGATCATCACTGCCAGGCATCTGAATATCGAGTCTAGGCCAGAGGCATCTGTCAGATCCAAGGTCGGCTTGGGCAGCACGTGCTCGGGAAGCAATCTTTGAAGCTCACTGAGTCCAGCTGGATGCCATGCGCCGTTTATCCTTGTATGGCACAGTGGAGCCTCGTTATAGGAGCCGCGCTTGCCTGAACATTCACAGGGAAGGCAAACCAGACTGGCTTGGCCATCGTGGCCTTTGGAAAAGCAGAAAGGCTGCTCATGTGTGCAGCCAGCACGCTGCATGGGTAATTAAATCACTCCCAAGGAAAATCTTGTTTGAGCACTAAAGGTCACAGCTATGATTCGTCTGTGATTCTTTGTCAATACGTTTTTCTAACCAAGTACCACATAAAGAGTCCATTATATGGGCTTCGGGGCTGCCTGCTTGCCCAGGGATGGGAAGGAAAAAATTTGTGGGCTGGCCCTGTTACATGCACCATTTAACACAGCACAATTGCCCTCCCTCCTCGAGGAGTCTGCCTTTTGTTGACTCAAGTCCTAATTCATGTGGGGGTAGTTTAGTGCAACTAGAAGTTTAGGGTCTCATAAAAGGCTTTAACTAGTTTCACAAAGATACTCACAGATGCCTGAACAGTAAACATTGGAAAGGCCCAGCGCTGGGTTAGAAGTTGGGAGAATGGAGCCTGAATTGTGTTTGTGTTTTGCTTTAATGGTTCCAGTAAATGACCAGGCTAGACCCAGGATTTGTGCTTTCCCCCTGGGTCCTCCCCTATCCTTTCTCACACAGAGCACCAGAAAAACCACTGCATCAAACTCGGGCTTAGGGCTTGAGAGTTGGGGGCATTTTCAGAGGTCTTTGAGGAAACTGGTGTTGGATGGCAGCTCAAGCAATTGGCCCCACTGTGGGAGCAGGAAGGCAGGTGAACCACACTGCCTTGACTATGACAACCCAACCCTCCATAAGGAAAGGAGAATTCCCAGTTGCTCAAGGTACAGTTTAAGTGGAGAAGCTTCTCCTCCTATGGAAACTCCAGCTCAATCCCCACCTCCTCCATGAAACCCTAAATAATGTAAAGTTTTATTTTTCTCTGAAGTAAAGTTAAGACCAGGGTAGATGGCAGCTTCATAACAGCATCAGAGACCTAGGTGCCTTTGATCTCTCTGCTGTTCCATTCTTTAGTGTGTGGGCCATGTGTTAGCTGGGACTGTGTCTGTTGCATTTAGTGTAAAAAACAGAAAAATATGTGCTTTTAATTTTTCCTCTTCCATGAAAGAAGTCTGGAGGCAGGATTGCCTTGAAGGGATCAGACTCCTTCCAGGTGATCACTCTGCTGTTTCTGGGGTGGGGTTCTCATCCTCAGGGTGCCCTAGCTATCAGATCTGAGTTCTAGGCAACCTGGTAGGGAAGGAGAAGGATACACTCTGACCTTGTTAATGTTATTAAAAAAAAAAAAAAAAAGCCCATAGTTTTAGAGGCTGGGGAGATGACTGTGATTACCAGTAATTGAGATCAAACTAAGATGAAGTGGTGATTTTATTGATTTATTCTATCTAAAAGGCATGTAGAAGAATGAGCCCACAAATATGTGAGTCCACACTTGGAGCCAGGATGCTGGGTTCACATCTTACTTGGTAATCAATGTGACCTTAGGCCTCAATTTTCCCATTTATGCATCAAAGGGGTTAGATTTAAAAACAAACAAACAAACAAAAAAAACAGATCATGAAGCTGGGCTCCCTTAGATTAAGGATGAACGAACCAAAATGGGCTCACTGGCAGGTTAGGTGTCCACCAAGAGGATGAATCCATAGCAAAGTGCTGAGTGGAATCTAGGAAATGGAGCAGAAAAGTCGAGAGCCAGTAAGGTAGGACAGCTAGCATGTGAAGCTAGAGATGGTAGGCTGCAGAGGAAATGGGAGAAACACATTTGGGATTGAGGTAGCCAGAAATCACAGTGTGTTACTTGTTTAGTCATGTCCGACTCTTTGCGACCCCATGGACTTTAGCCCACCAGGCTCCTCTGTCCATGGAATTCTCCTGGCAAGAATACTGGAGTGGGTTGCCATTTCCTTCTCCAGGGGATCTTCCTTACCCAGGGGTCAAACATGGGTCTCCTGCATTGCAGGTGGATGCTTTACCATCTGAGCTACTAGTGAAGCCTGAAATCACAGTACCCAGGGTCAAATGAGACTGCGTGAGAACTGATTCAGTGCAGGGGTGCCATCTGCCCAACACCACTCTTCTGTCTGAGCTTTCTGGGTCTGAGAGAATTCCTCAAAGTGGGTGGAACCTCTCAGTTTAGGGTTCCATGGTGCTCAGATCTCCTACAGCTCTAAAATGGCTATTGGTCTAAGTTGAATCAAGAGGTGATAAAAATGCTGAGGAATCGTAGCTGGCCTGGGAGCTGATGCCTCTGACCCCTCTGGTCCTCCCTGATCTTGAAGTGAAGCCATAGGCTTCACTGACTCTGGAATAGGAATGGGCAAGACTGATTTTAAGACATTCAAGGGAAAAAAGTTCTCTCTCAGTTCTAGATGAATGGGTTAATCCAAACCAAAAACCATGGAGAATTTCTGAGAGGAATTGTGTCATCTGGCTTTTAAGATGATAAGACTTGTGTGGTATTTCTCTCTGATTCTCAGGAAAGAAAAGATCGAGTGAAAATGAGCAAAGACAAAGAAACCTTGCAGAAGAAAATTAAGGGTTGGGTTTTAAACCTCCATGCAGGCAAATATTCTGTGTTGAGGAAGGTGATTTTTTTTTTAAATACTTTCTGAGGATGCCAAGAGTTTTACAGATACTCTCAAGTAAGCAAGTAGAGTCAGGTGCATGCTTGCAAATAGTTTCTTCAGCTGCCCATGGGATAGGATTTCAAAAGCCTCCAGAAATCACTGTGCTCTTCAACTACATTCTCCGTAATTACTCTGCACAGAATATGCACTAGTTCTTGATACTTGTATTTGATTTGATTGATGGCATGTGCAATAGAGAGGCAGGAGCAGGAGAATAAAACAGGGCTGTATTTCCTGCAAGAAACTAGCCCCTGTCTCTCGAGTAATGGGCATTTATTCTATTGGGGATGGGGGTGGTGGTGGTGGGAGTGGAAGATGGAAAGAGAGGATTTCTGAAGGGGCCGAGGATCAATCCAACATGCTGAGCTGTACTGCAGTCAACCAAACCAGATGGAATTTTCTGGTATGATGAGAAAAACTGAGAGTAGTGTAATGTTTCAGCAAAACTAAAGGGCATTTTTATTTGCTTCTCTCTTGTATGTCTTGTGACTATCAAAAAATAGAATCAGGACGTGCTTTGGCAGCTAGAGATTTCTATATTTCCAGGTGGAGGAGAATAATTTATTAGGATCTATTTACAACAGGTGAAGTTCCTTTTTTCATGTTAGGAAAAACTACCTTGTTGACAAGGTAAATAGCAAATGAGTCCAAGGACCCTGAAAAAGAATGTTTGGAGGGTTTGCAATAATATTTTGAAGGTTAAATTGTCAAGTGCCCACGATTTAAAATACATTAATTTCATCCAGTTTATAGTTTAAAATAAGTGGTGAAGAAACAACATTGATTTTCTCTAATCTGCAGAGCTTAAAATTTTTTTGAGGAAAATAGAGCAATATGAATTTGGGCAGTATTCTGCTAAATGGACAAAAGTCAGTGAACAGGATGGAGGTTATCTTCCATGGCATATTTTCAGGAATTACAGTGTGTATTGGTTTTCATTAAGGTTGCAAGGTAGATACATGAATAAATGAGTAAATAAAAGGTGATCTCTGTTTTTAAGAAGGCAAGATGCATTCGAAAAATATAACACATGGCTGCCAAATATGAAGGCTAATTGAGAAGCCTCAGTTGTGTTCAGAGCTTCACCATCTGCCTGCTACCCCAGGAATAGAAACTTGGGGTCATCTTTAACTTACCCCTTTCCCTTGTTCCCTACATGTGTTCCTTGATTCCTCCCCCTAGAATTCCCTCCCTCACCTCATCCTTCCCATCCCTCAAGACCAAGGTCAAGTGTTGACTTCTGCACAGAGACTTCCCTCATGTCCTCAGTACAAACTAACTTCTGAGGCTTAAATATACTTGCAGATTTCTAGTGCTCTAGGGTGGACCACATGGAGACTGCCTTTGGTCCAAGTTAGATAAAAGAGAAGAGAATAACAGAAGGTTTTCTTTTCATCTGTAAGACCAGAGCTGAACTGACTCATTGACCTTCCACCAGAAGCATTTTCAGGCCAGCTGTTCACACCTTCAAACCTTACCTGTCTGATAGGAAGAATATAAAGTGGTAGGTGTGCATCTCCTCAGAAGAATCCTGAGCTTGTGGACTACACTAGGAGGGAGAGAGAGAGACAGCAAGACAGAGAGAGACACAGTGAGACACACACACACAGAAACAGAGGGAATGAGGCTGGAATGGACCCTATCCTGGAAGGAAGCAGGCTCAAAGCATCCCACTTCTTCAGCTTCATGATGGAACCAATGCAGCAGGACAGTGTAATATTGAGTGCTAAGTCGCTTCAGTTGTATCTGACTCTGTGCGACTCTATGGACTGTAGCCCGCCAGGCTCCTCTGTCCATGGATTCACCAGGCAATAATACTGGAGTGGGTTGCCATTTCCTCTTCCAGGGGATCTTCCTGACCCAGTGATTGAACCCATGTCTCTTAAGTCTCCTGCATTGGCAGGTGGGTTCTTTACCACTGGCACCACCTGGGAAGTTGAACATGGATCATGTAATAATGGGACACATCAACTGCTGTGTTTCTCCCTCAGTGAATTCTTGTGATCTTTGGTTCTTTCCCATTCAGTCAGTGACAGACCTTGCCTTAGCACTCCAAGAGATGAGAACCTCAAAGAACAAAGAAGCAGTACTTGGTTTTTTGAAATTCATGAGAACCATAAGAGTCTTGAGAGATGGAGGTGAGGTAAAGCTTTGGGGTCTGTGTGAATCAGAAGTAAGAGGCTGGGGAGACAAGCCAGCTTCATCCCCCTATCTGGACCAGAGGAAGATTCCTGGGCACAGGCAACTGAGTAGTTGAATTCTGGGCAGTGACTGAGGCCCCAGCTTCAGGAGTGGGGCCCCTGGCATAGAATGGACCAGTGTCTTGCTTCACAGGTGACGCCTAGGAAGATATTAAGCTTCTCAGTTTTCTTGTCCCATTCACCTTGGCACATGGCATGTCTCTCATCAAAGAGAATCTAAGATGGCCCCACCAATCCTCCACAGCCCCAGGGTAACATGGAAAAACACCCCACAGCACCCCATCTGCTCTCTACCACCTTAGAGAAGGCCTCCACCTATCAGAGAGAACCAGTGGGCCAGAAGAGATCACCACTGAATGTAGTGCTCACCTAGGGGGCTATGACACCCCAGGAATGCAAGAGCAGTGAGACGTGGGTGACCAGGACTGGGGCATACACACCTTCATCCCAGGGAAGGACCTGGTGGGGAGGTGATGGTGGTTGAGATTGGGATGCCTCCTCTTGACCAAAGCAGCTCTACACAACTCAGTGGGACATGAACACAAATATCTGTAAATAGAAAGAAAATCCTGCTTTGCCTGAGCTTACCCTAAAATGAAGTTTCTCTTACCAAGAAGAAGTGGGATTTGAGATAGAACTATAAAACTAAAGAACAGTATATTTATTTGTTGATCTCAATTTGTGGCTTAAAACAATTCATACCTGCTGTACAAAGTATTGCATACTCCTGAGTGTTGTGTCTCCTCACTTACAGAATAAAAGAGCCCCACCTATTAGTACAACTGCGGACAAAATGCTCATAAACCTGACCAGCTCTTCTCCTTGGAGGTGAGCTGAATTTGCGGGGGTCGGGGTGGGGGGTGGGGGCATTGGGGACAGGGAGGAGACCTGAGCCTCCACTAGAGGCCACCAGACACCACAGAGCAGCACACTGCTGTCCGATTCAACATCAGCCACTTCAGTGGAGTTCTTGCAAGCCACTTAGTGGAAGACTGTGTCATACCAAGTCTTAGCCTAAACTTGCACCCTACCCTCTATTTGCACTGAAACTCTTGGTGCTGGATTAAGAAGGACTTTCCTTTTAGAGAGCTTTGGTAAAACATTCTCCTTGAGAGGAAGGAATGCTTCATTACTGAAATCTGTTTTTTGCAAATGGTTCTTTTCTTACAGAGAAGCTGATAACATAAAAACTATTAGGCACAGTCTCTGGTGTTCTCGGAGATATTAGAGATGACTGAGTTGTCAGTATAATCTCAGGGGAAGAGCCTTTTTCATTGGACTTTTGATTGATTGTGTTGGATGCTTGTCAGTTCCTGGATTAGGGAACAGCAGGAAGATGCTTTACCTTTGCCTGTTTCTGGGGCATGTAAGCACTTCAAAAGCCATCTCTTCAGCACTTGGGTACCTAATCGCGTATCTCAATTTTGATTTTTTAATACAGTCTCTGAGTCTTAGGTGTTAGATACAATGAACATGATGAGTAGCTTGGAAATGCTCTCCTGTCCTGTCGAAGTGAGTGGTTAGTATCCTTTCTGTGGCCCAAGGCCTGTGTGCATGCGTGTCAACTCACTTCAGTCATGTCCGACTCTTTGTGACCCCAGGGACTGTAGCCTGCTAGGCTCCTCTGTCCATGTGATTCTCCAGACAAGAATACTGGAATGGGTTGCCACCTCCTCCTCAGGGAAGCTTCCTGACCCAGGAATCAAACCTGCATCTCCTGCAGCTCCTGCATTGCAGGTGGATTCTTTATCACTGAGCCACCAGGGAAGCCAAGGCCTGACACCCTCCTTAATATTATCTTGTCTTAAAACCAGATTAAAAACCTTCAATGGATCCCCACTGAGTCCAAACTCCTTAGCCTGGGACCCAAGGGCTTCATTAGTTAAAGTTTGTCTTGATGTCAGCTCTCACCTGGCATATCCTCATAGCCTCATACTCTAGCTATGGAAAAATGAGTGTTGTTCATGGAACACACCAGGTTTCTTCCACACCTTTGTGCTTTTGTGTATACTGGTACCCAAAATATCCTTCTCCTTTGTCCATCTAGGAACCCACTTGTACTTCAACACTTACCCCCTCCCTAAATTCTTCCCTGAACTTCTAAGAAATCCCAACTCTATATCCCTTATAATACGTCTGCTGCCCCATGTTTATAGCCTCTTTAGGGCTTTGTTGGCATGATTTTATCATGTGGCTCTCAGAAAGAACTCTAGAAATTTATAGAAAGAACTCTAAAGGTAAGGGCTACATCCCAGCTAGCTCTGTATACCTAATGCCTGGGGTCTAATAGATCCTCAAGAAGTGTTTACCAAGTAAATGCAGTGGGCTTTGATTTCTGCAAAATTTTTGTAGTATTGCTAGTTTGACAATGATGACAGGTAGCTCTTTTCCAGGAAGCTGGATGTGGCTGTATTGAAGAGAAAGATTTCAGCTCATGATTGGGAAGACTTTGACTTCAGGTCAAAGGAACCACTGAGTTATCACCATCAAAAAACTGGGAAAAGAATTTTAATGCAATTCATCACGTATGGTCTCATTTAAAGAGATTTTATTGCCATTAGCGGGTCAGCCAACCAAGACCACACCCTCATTTGAGAAGCTTCAAAGAAGTTCTTGAAATTAACTTCTGGAGAAGCCTTGCTTGAAGGGTAGGTTCCAAGCAAACTGTAACACTACGTACATTTGCCTTTACCTAGCAATTTTTCCTCCTCCCTCATTCCCACCCTGATCTTTCAGATTGCTACTAAGAGATTCAAGGTGCCCCTTTGACTTCCTTTTGAAGATCATGATTGAGTGCTTTTGATTATTAATTTGCCTTACAGTGTATTATAATTACATGTTTGTATGGTTATAACACCTATGAGATATTTGAACTTCTGGAGGTCAGGAAAGTATGTTTCCTTTTTCATGTAAACATGAAAATATATCATGCTTATCCTTGGGCTCTATATAGTGCTACCATGAAAGTGAAAGTGTTAGTCTCTCAGTCGTATCTGACTGTTTGTGAACCCATGGATTATACAGCCCACCAGACTCCTCTGTTCATGGAATTCTCCAGGCAAGAATACTGGAGTAGGTACCCATTCTTTTCTCCAGGGGATCTTCCTGACCCAGGGATTGAACCCAGTCTCCTGCATTGCAGATGGATTCTTTACCATCTGAGCTACTGATAAATGTTAGTTGAGAGACATCCCCGGCAGTCCAGTGGTTAAAACTTCACCTTCCAATGCACAGGGTACAGGTTCAATCCCTGGTCGGGGAGCTAAGATCCCACATGACTGAAAACCAAAACGTAAAACAGAAGCAATATTGTAGCAAATTCAATAAAGACAAAAAATGGCCCACATGAACAAATTCTAAAAAAAATGTTAGTTGGATAAATGTATAAATAAAAAGTATAGAGATTTCCTACCTCGTACTATGTTTTAAGAAATTTCCTTGAATTTTCCTGGAAAAGACTATTCTATTTTTCTAATTTTTAGATTAAGCAAAAGCACACAAAACAGCACACTTCTCACGATTGCCCTAATTCACTAGTGGAACTGGAAGATTTTATACCCTCCATCTGTGGAGTGCTTTATAGTTTAAAAGGCATAATCACCACCTTTTCTCTTGTTCGACCTTTCTAATGACCCTGTGAAAGAAGTGTTACTCTCAGCAGTTTACCAGTGAAAAAACTGGTGCTCAGAGAGGTTAGCAACACCCCTGCAGTTGCACAGCTAGCAATTTCCTGAGCCAGAACTAGAACTTCTTTTGAAGATAACTCGCTGTCCATAGGGTTGCATAGAGTAGGACACAACTGAAGCAACTCAGCATGCATGCCTGCATTGGAGAAGGAAATGGCAACCCTCTCCAGTATTCTTGCCTGGAGAATCCCAGGGACAGGGGAGCCTGTTGGGCTGCCGTCTATGGGGTCTCACAGAGTCGGACACGACTGAAGCGACTTAGCAGCAGCAATGTTCTTTTCATTATAATACACAGCCTTCCCAGCTTAGTCACTGCTGGGTTTAGTGAGGTCTCTGATGGTAAGGCAATGCCAATTTTGGATGCAAATTTAATTGAAATGTTTTTAAACATGAGGCTGGTACTAGTGTTTTCCATTGTCCTCAGAGTTATGTAGTATATTATCCTAAGAGCTATACCTATATTTCAGATACTTTGTTAATAGTACACATACTGTGAAACAGAATCACTAAAATACTCCTGGCTCTCTGCTGATACAGTGTATGCAAAATATGCCATACGCTCTCAACTTTTCACTTAAACCTAACATAAGAGCATTGGGAAAATTCAGTAAAGTGAAGATATCTAGAGTCTCTTCAATTTTGTGTATTTGCTCTATCTGTAGTATTAGGCAAATATGAAACTTTGTCATATCTATGCAATGTTTAACAATGAAGTACTTGGGAAAATAACAAACCAAATGCATGTTGTGCAGTAAATTAGGAAATTTGACTTTTTATAACCTTGGGCATTGTCAGATTCTCTACAATGCTTCTAAATCCTTTTGCTTTATGGTTTTCATATATCTGCTAGAGATAAGTGTATGTAAAATTGGATATTTTCCAGGCAATATGTCTTTCATTTGTAGCTCTTGAAGAGCTCAGCTATATGCAGTAATGTATTTGTGTTTTAGAATGCTGACTATGGGATAAAGTACTACATTTAAATATACAATACTTCTACCAACATTCCTTAAACTATTTGGATAAGCGTGGCAGTGACTTCTATATAATTTATTGCACTCTGTCAAATCTTACTTATAACTCCCACTTTGTATTTTAGAAATTTGAAAACGTATCTTATTTCTACTACTAGAATATGGTTTCCTTGAGGGCAACATCTGTAACATTTACAACTGTCTTTAGCTACCAGCAGCAGAAAAGTTTGCTAAAAGGCTAAAACAAATAGGGGTTGAATTATTTCATAGAACAATACACCCAGAGGAAAGCAGCCACTAGGGTTCACTAATTATATTAGTGCAAATTTTGTTGCAGTTTTCTTGGTCTTTTCCTCATGTTGTTACCTCATGGTTGCAAGAGGGCTACTGTCCCTCCAGTCATCAAGTCACCAATAAGGGCAGAAAGAAGGGGAAGTAGGCAGGAGCTATTTCCATCCTTTTTATCTCTCAGAAACCTGCTAGTAGACTTTTGACTTACTGTATCCTTGGCCAGAGCTACGACCTGACCACTTTCCATTGCAACAAAGGTTGGTAAAGTGCATATTTAATTTTTGAAGCTTTATTAGGGGAAGGTGGCAAGGCAGAAGGTGGTTGGGAGGGACTGTTGGCTCAGCCAACCAGCAGTCATCTCCCTGAATCTCCTGTAGTTCTAAAACTGTGCTTAAACTGCATTGGTACTTTAAATGGATAAAATCACTTCATTATAATCCAATTTAGGGATTATTATGTTGGCTTTGTTGCTATAAGTTTTCAAGGGAAAAGAACTAAGGTGAGTGCCTGTGATGTGCTAGTAGGCAGTCCACATACTTTGAATCTTTTAATCCTCAGAACAATCCCCATTTTACAGCTAAGAAAACTGGAGCTCACGTGGATTAAGAAGCTTGAAGTTGTAGTTAGGTGAAAAGACACTTTTCAAACACATCCATCTGATGCCAAAGCCCAAGCTATCTCTAGTCTACCACGTGACTCTTGAATGATTCAAGTCACCATGTTATGAAGAGCATCCTAGTATGCTGGCACATCCTTCATATTCTTTATAACTGTGAAATGGAAAGTCGGACTCAATACTGTCAGTGACTTTCTGTGATAAAGTCATAGGCTGTAACATCATTAGACATTCTAAACTAAATTTGTTTTTGAAAAAGTATGTCTGTTTAAGCAGAGGTTAAATGAATTTCCTAGTTTGGGTTGAGTGAGAGGTAAGGCTTATGCCAGTCTCTGCTACATTTAAGGGTAGAGGCAGCACATCACCTTGGCTCTGAGTTTGTGCAGGGAAGGGTCATTTCCATGTGCTTCTTAGTTATGCAAACTGAAGGTGAGTACATACTCCTTGCTCAAGGAGGGCAGAAGGACCTTTTGTGTCTTCCTTTGGAGAGTCAGCATGAATCCAAAGCCTTCAGGCCAGAGAGCGCTGAGACTTCAACCCCTGCTTCTGAGATTGGTATTAAGGAAACTCATTGGTTGGTCCACTCGCAGAAGTCACCAGTGGATTAAAGACAGTTCCTCCAAAGGAGGTTTGAAATGGTGAGCAGAGCCAACGCAGCATGTGGCAAAGTTTCAGGAGGCCTCTGGTAGGGTGTCCTAAACAGGGGAACAGGACTGAATAAATGAATAGAGACTGGGAGCACCAGGCCTCCCCACAGCACACAAAGCACTGAGACAGCTGGTAGAACTGGTCCTCCTCTGTGACATCTTGCAGCTGTAGGAAGCCATAGCAGCAGTGGACTGCCATACTCTACAGTTCTCTGCTTGCTGGGGTCTGGTCAAGACAATGTCCCTGTGCACTGGGTAAGCCCAGGAGCTTTGGAGTGGACTGTGAGAATCCAAACAGGAAATCCCCAGTTTGCACCTCCACAGGGTTAATATAGGGTCTGAAGTCATGCTCTGGGGAAGAAGCAACTGTATTTTACAGGGAGTTTATCATTTATGGGGGCTTCCCAGGTGGCTCAGTGGTAAAGAATCTGCCTTCAATGTAGGAGATGCAGGTTGGATCCCTGGATCAGGAAGATCCCCTGGAGGAGGAAATAGCAACCCACTCTAGTGTTCTTGCCTGAAAAATCCCATGGACAGAGGAGCCTGGTGGGCTACAGTTCATGGGGTCACAAAAGAGTCAGACACAACTGAGCAACCCATAACCTATAACTGAGTGTAGGTTATACCTTGAAAGTCAATAACAAAAATACTGCTCTGCTGATGAATTGATATTAATATATTTCCAGGCCTTCAGATGGAGGCAGATAAAAGCACAGCTAGATAATTTGGTATTAAATTATCTCTACCTCTAGGTTGAGATAATTGAGAAGGTAGAGAAAAATGTTAATAAAGGCATCTCTTTCAGGGGAAGCGAGTCCTAATGCACAAAGACAAAACAGAAAGGGAGATTACAGAACACTCCAGGGGGTCAGTGTGTGTGCACACACAGAAAGCATAGAGTGACTACATTGATAGGAAACAAGGGGTGGAACAGATGGGAGCAGAGATTAGTGGGGTTAACTGTGTAATTTATTATTTGTATTTGAATAGGTAATATGTTCACATGTTCAAAATTTGAATGATTCAAAATTGTATAATAAAAGTGAATTCATTCCTGTCTTACCCACTCAGTTCCTTACCTTAGAGGCAACCAAGATTTGAGGTCCTTACACACCTCTGGAGAGATATTTTATGCATATGTAAGTAAGTGTGTGTGTGTGTGTGTGTAGCTGCAACATTTACATAGCTGGTTTTATAGCACATATATCATTTTCCATCTTGCTTAAAAAAACTTGGCAATATGATTTGGAGATCATTTCATATTAGTATAGAGGGAGCTTTGCCATTTGTTTTTCTTTAGAGCTTTGAACAACCATTGCTGGATGTGCCGTACTTTAGCCAGTCCTTTTTTTTTTTTTTTTTCCAAGTATGCTTTCTTCTTTTTTTTTTTTTAAATGGACAAAGGAAAGGATCAATGAGGGTGGGAGGGAAATGGGAAGAAAGAAGGGGAGTGATGGTGGGGAGGAGTATATGTAATTTCTTAACCAATGGCTTTCTGTTTTTAATCACAAAGAACACTTAAAAAAAAAATCATGTTGAATTCATCTTATATTAGGAGGTTTGTTCTCGAAATGAAAAGTTCAGGAAACAAAAAGTCCAGTTTGGGTGTCCTCATCTTTAGGCACATCTTGGTATTTTGTATTGGTAAGTCTATCTTTACCACAATATATTATTTAGGACAGGATCACATTTGTCACCTCTTCCTCCCTACTACCCAAAGTGGTACCAAACCCATAAAATAGTCAATAAACCTTTACAGAGTGAACAAATAAGTCTTTTTTTTTTTTTTTAAACTCTCCTGAGTGAACTGAATTTTTTGAGGCTCATAAGTAAATATGTTTTCCTCTTTACTTTGTCTATTACAGCCAGATTATATGAGTGGGGTATTAAAGTCTCCCACTATTATTGTATTGCTGCATATTTCTTCTATCATATTAATTAATGTTTGTCTTAGATATATCAATGCTCCAATGTTGGGTGCATATATATTTATAATTGTTATAACTTCTTTTTGGATTGTTCCTTTAAGTCATTATGTATAACCTTCATTTTCTCCTTTTCAAGATCTTTAAAGTCAATTTTATCTGATATAAGTATTGCTACTCCTGTTTTCTTATGGTCCATATTTGCATAGAAAATCTTTTTCCAGCCCTTCATTTTCAGTCAGTATATATCCCGTATTTTAAGGTGGTTCTCTTGTAGACACCATATATAGGGGTGTAGTTTTTGTATCCATTTGACCCATTTTAGTCTTTTGGTTGTCTCTTGTAAACAAGGTATGTAGGGGTCTTGTTTTTGTATCGATTCGCCAGTCTTTGTCTGTTGATTAGGGCATTCAGCCCATAAACGTTTAAAGCAATTATTGATACATAAGATTTACTTTATTGTTTTGGGTCCTAATTTATACACCCTTTTAGTGATTCCTATCTAGAGAATGTCCTTTAGTTTTTGTTGGAGAAATGGTTTAGTGGTGCAAAATTCTCTCAACTTTTGCTTATCTGTGAAGCTTTTGATTTCTCCTTCATATTTGAATGAGATCCTTGCTGGATACAATAATCTAGGCTGTAAGTTATTTTCTTTCATCACTTTAATTACGTCTTGCCATTCCCTCCTGGCTTGGAGAGTTTCTATTGAAAGATCAGCTGTTATCCTTATAGGAATTCCCTTGTGAGTTATTTGATGTTTTTCCCTTGCTGCTTTTAATATTTGTTCTTTATATTTAATCTTTGTTAATTTGATTAATATGTGTCTTGGGGTGTTTCGCCTTGGGTTTAACCTGTTAGGGACTCTCTGGATTTCTTGAACTTGAGTGGTAATTTCCTTCTCCATTTTAGGGAAGTTTTCAACTATTATCTCCTCAAGGATTTCCTCATGATCTTTCTTTTTATCTTCTTCTTCTGGAACTCCTATGATTCGAATGTTGTAGCGTTTGATGTTATCCTGGAGGTTTCTGAAACTGTCCTCATTTCTTTTGATACGTTTTTATTTTTTTCTCGTCTGATTCATTTATTTCTAGGATTCCATCTTCTAATTCACTAATCCTATCTTCTGCCTCCGTTATTCTACTATTTGTTGCCTCCAGGGTGTTTTGGATCTCATTTATTGCATTATTCATTATGTGTTGACTCTTTTTTATTTCTTCTAGGTCCTTGTTAAACCTTTCTTGCATCTTCTCAATCCTTGTCTCCAGACTCTTTAACTGTGATTCTATTTTGATTTCGAGATTTTGAATTAATTTCGCTATCATTATTCAATATTCTTTATCAGGTAGATTCCCTATCTCTTCCTCTTTGGTTTGGTTTGGTGGGCATCTATCCTGTTCCTTTAGCTGCTGGGTATTCTTTTGTCTCTTCATTTTGTTAAAATTGTCAAGTTTAGAGTGTCCTTACTATATTCTGGTAGTTTGTTGAATTCTCTTTATTGAGGCGGTTTACAGGTCTTTTCAATATCTGATCTCTGCCTTGTTACAGAGGGGCGGAGATCAGATCAGATCAGATCAGTCGCTCAGTCGTGTCCGCTTGCGCCCTGCCGCGCCGCCGCCTCCCTCTCCCGCTCCGCCCCGACTCCCCCTCGTCTTCTCCTCTCTCCCTCCCCCTCCTCCCTCCGTCTTCTCCTGGTCCTCTTCGCGGGTGGCTCTGTTCGCTGCTCTCCTTCCGGCTCCTCTGACTGGTTGTCTTCTGCGTCGGACTCTCGGTCTCTCCCCACTTCCTCTCTCTGCTCGCCTTCTCCCCTCTCCTCTCCCGCCGCCTGACTGGCGCGCGTCTCCCTGGGGTCCCCGCGCTCTCTGCGTCCTCTCAGTGTTGGCGCGTCTACCTTCTTCCCATCTTTCCTCGTGGGCCAGTCCATGTCCGCTGGGCCCCCTTTCCTCTCCACTTCCTTCTGCTGCCTCTTCCTTCTCTGTGGGTCCTCGGTCTCCCTCTCCCCTCCTTCTTCTTCCGTGACTTCGCCTGTCCCTTTCTTTTCGTCTTTTCTCCCTCTCGCGTCGGGCGTCTCTCTCTTTCCCTCCTCTGTCTCGGCCTCTCTCTTCGGTCAGCGGTCTTGTCTCTGTTCTCTCCTTTTCGCTTTCTCGGTCCGGTTCCTTTCTGCCTGCTTCATCTCTGCGGTGGTGGTGCTTTCGGGTTGGCCTCCTTGGCTTCCTTTCTTTGGGTTGGGTGCTGACCTTTTCCTCTTGTGGCCCTCTGGTCCATTCTGCTTGGGCCTTCCCTCTCTCCCACGCCCAGGTGGCCAGTGACAGTAGGTCTTGGGCATCGGGGCATCACTACCATTCTCCTCTAGTCTCTTCCGCACCCCTTGTCTCTCATGGATGCCATGCCGGGGGGCCCTGGGTGGCGGGTCATGGTGGGAGTTGCGGGTGTGGTCCGCTGGGTGGCACCACTTCAGTTTCTTCCTGGCCCATGACAGTATGGAGTGATGGATCTGGGCTCCCAGGTCGTGGGGCCATTGCTCTGGGATCGGGATTCTCCAGGATGAGGATGGGCCACTCCCAGCTGTGGGTGTCTGGTGTGCGTCCATGCTGGGCATTGCATGGACCTGGATGTCAGGTCCATGATCGGCATTGGAGTGGTCACAGAGATGGCAGAGTTTGTTGACATTCTGGAATTGCGAACTATGGACTGGAATGGGTGAATTTAACTCAGATGACCATTATTCTACTCGTGGGCAGGATCCCTCAGAGAATGGGTGGCCATCATGGTCAACAAGAGTCGAATGCAGTACTTGGAGGGGGCGGAGATGAACACCCAAATCTAAACCGGCCAGGTTCAGGCACTCAGATAATCCTCAGAAGCACAGACTTGGTTGAGTCTGCGTTTTATGCCCTTCCCAGATCCGAGTAGCGCAGGTGATGAAATGTTCAGCGAGCGCAGCTGCTGTGACTTATCGCCTCTCCGCCGCTCAGTTTTCTGGGTATACAAACAGCGCACTTTCTCAGGCAGATGTTGACCATCCAGAGCCCCAAGAAGCGTGAGTCAGCACAGAAACCTACTCACAGTTCCATTAGACAGTGTCTCTCTAGGGCTATAATTGCCCACTTCCAGCCCTGGCTGCCTGTCACCGGAGTGGGATGGCCTGCAGCCGGCCAACTCTGTGCAGCCCTTTGTTCCGTAGGTAGTCCTGGTGGTGTCTTAAGTTAGGGCTGGCTTTTGATGTAGTAGATAACCGACAGTCTGGTTATTTTGCTCAGATAGCACCCGAGATAGCCAGGCCAAATCCTTTCTCAAAGCAATGCAGGCCTCGCCGCTCCTCCTAGCCCAGCCCCCGCTTGCCAATAGCAAATGCTGGTGTCTGCGCCACTTCTCCGCAAAAGGAGTTACCGCAGGGCTCGTTTTCTCGTTTTGAAGACAATGAGCTGTCTTTCTAAGTGCCTGATGTCCTCTGCCGACATTCAGAAGTTGTTTTATCATTTTTATTCAGCATTCAAATGTTCTTTTAGTGGATTTGTGGAGGAGAAAGTATTCTCCCCTTCTTACTCGACCGCCATCTTAGCTCCTCCCTCTCCAAGTATCGCCAGATCAGATCAGTCGCTCAGTCGTGTCCAACTCTTTGCAACCCCATGAACCGCAGCACGCCAGCCTCCCTGTCCATCACCAGCTCCCGGAGGTCACCCAGACTCACACCCATCAAGTCAGTGATGCCATCCAGCCATCTCATCCTCTGTCGTCCCCTTCTCCTCCTGCCCTCAATCCCTCCCAGCATCAGAGTCTTCTCCAATGAGTCAACTCTTCGCATGAGGTGGCCAAAATACTGGAGTTTCAGCTTTAGCATCATTCCTTCTAAAGAAATTCCAGGATTGATCTCCTTCAGAATGGACTGGTTGGATCTTCTTGCAGTCCAAGGGACTCTCAAGAGTCTTCTCCAATGCCACAGTTCAAAAGCATCAATTCTTCGGCACTCAGCCTTCTTCACAGTCCAGCTCTCACATCCATACATGACCACAGGAAAGACCATAGCCTTGACTAGGCGAACCTTTGTTGGTAAAGTAATGTCTCTGCTTTTGAATATGCTATCTAGGTTGGTCATAACTTTCCTTCCAAGGAGTAAGTCCTCTCTTTATGGGCATTTTTGACTGCTGCCAATGTTTTGCAATGATTAATCTTGTATGTACCTCCTGTGTGGGTGCGTGTGTGTGCGTGTGTGTGTGTGTGTGTGTGTGAGAGAGAGAGAGAGAGAGAGAGAGAGAGAGTCTTGCTAGCATGAAGATTTGTTTATAAGGATCCTGACCCTGCTCTGTAGCTACTAAACAGATCATGAAGGCTCCAATTAGATTTGTTCATGTGTACTCAGTTGTTCAGTTATATTCGACTCTTTGTGACTCCATGAACTATAGCCCACCAGGCTCTTCTGTCCATGGAATTCTCCAGGCAAGAACACTGGAGTGGGTTGCCATTTCCCTCTCCAGGGGATCTTCAGATTCAGAGATCTAACCCATGTCTCATGCGTCGCCTGCATTGGTAGGAGGATTCTTTAGTTATTAGATTTAGTTGAGCCTAAAAACCTCCACTATAATGGTTAACAGGAAGGTTTGGAGAGCCATACTTGTTTTCCATTTTGCCTCTCTGAGACTTCCTAATTTCCCCTCACAGTTTGGGGATGGATGACATGATTATTTTCAGACTGTAGTAAGAAAGTAGCCTAAGTAGATACCTCTAGATCTGCTAAGATTGGTTACTTTTCACTCTCCCACAGTCTCTGCAGGTAAAGGAGATGTTTGATTTTAAATGCTCCTACTCAAAACATATCCCTTTCATAACAGGTATAAGAAAGAGGCCAAGTAGAGATTTTGGTAGCAAGGAGGGTTGGGCTGGGAGAGCAGATTATCAGGCCAAGGAGAAGCTGAAATTAAGACTTGTTATGGTGGATCTACTTGTAGATATTTGAGAGTCGGTTGTAATTGAATTTTTATTGTTCAATCAGAATGCAATATATCCACTGCCCTTTAAAAATTTTAATTGAGGAGACATATTAAAGTTTTAATTTACTAGATCTATTTTGCCTTGATTGACCACTATATAAAAGCAGACAGAGTCCATCTATAGGAGCTCCTAATAGTTCCCTACCATCAATCAAAGTATGATTCTCCATTTTATTTCTTGCCTCTACTATTAACTTGTCACTACCAACCTGCTTTTATTCTTTCACATGCTGTGTGATGGATTAAACTAGTTAGCTAGCCAGATAGATTATAAGGGATACATTAACACTTAGTATTTTTGACGGAGCACTGAGCCAAACAAAAGCCATTTCTTACAGAAGACAATGAAGCCTGCTGCTCTCCATGTTTCCGACTCTGTGGTTCTCACTTTCTCTGAGTGGGTAGATAATAGCCATGTAGTGCAGACGCACTTAATTAGCATCTTTCTTAAGAGGTTTCTATTATCATCTGATGGTCAGTTCTTTGAGTAGCCAGGATCATTATTTCAGGCTTTCCTCTCCGCTGCCCTGGATCTATTTTTGGCAGAATGAATGAGAAACTCCTGAAGCAAACTAAGTCCATCGGGTTTTTGTTACTAAGAAATGGACCTCTGGGCTTTTGAGCAGGCAACTCCAGAGGTTTTCTCTAGATTCTCAGTGTTTTAGTGGCCCCAAGTACCTGACGTTTTATTTTCTGCTATTTAGAGGCAGGGTCACATCTCCGGGCTGCTCAGCAGATACCCTGACACGTGCATCGCGGATGTGGGGCCTGGCCGCTCACTCTGCCTCACCAGGTGAGACTGCTGGCCTGTGATTGGCCCCCAGGTGATCCTCATTGCTGCTCAAGACCCACACCCGTGTGCACGAGACACCAGCTTGGTCTGAGTGGCTCCGATTGGTCTGTCTCCCCAGAGAAGCCACACCCTTTCTTTCCCGGCAATCTTGAGAAGGGTTGAGAAAGTCTTTGATTCTGCTCCCTGCAACCTAGTGACTGTTCGAGAGAGATTCTAACAACTTCAGTCACCTGGACCCACATCTTTGGTAATGTTTTGGTGTCTGGGCGCAGGGCTCAGTTATATCGTCTGGCTTTCTTTCTTCCCGGTGAATTCCAAATTCCCAGGGTTGGCTAATTCGAGTCTAGGAGGAAAAAAAACCGTAAGGAGCTGAGGGAAAGGTTGGTTGTCTGTTTTCTGATCAGCCCGGTTGTTCGGGAAAGCCATCCAGACCCGGAGCCCTGGTGCTGCAAGCTTGCTGCTGACTCTCTCACTGTGGTGGGTGGTAGTTGTGGAATGAAAACTGACCCCCAACACAAGCACCCAGAGGCTGGCTAGCAAGGTGGGGCAGGTAGGGGATGAGAGTGGGCAGTGCAACTGGGGGCCTGTCCTCCTCATTTGTTCTTCTGGGCGGAGACTGGGTCACGTCCACCTCTTTCCCCACAGAAGAGGAACGGCAAGACTTAGAATATGCAGCTGTTTGGCCATCACTCTACATTGTTGCCTGATCTTAGGTCCCCTACCAGGGATTGAACGCAGGCCTTCAGCAGTGAAAATGCTGAGGCCTGACTACTGGACCAGCCAGGGAATTCCCCCGTTACCTTCTACTGCTGCTGCTGCTGCTAAGTTGCTTCAGTCGTGTCCGACTGTGCGACCTCAGAGACGGCAGACCACCAGGCTCCCCCGTCCCTGGGATTCTCCAGGCAAGAACACTGGAGTGGGTTGCTATTTCCTTCTCCAATGCATGAAAGTGAAAAGTGAAAGTGAAGTTGCTCAGTTGTATCTGACTCCTAGCGACCCCGTGGACTGCAGCCATGGACATGCAGTCCATGGGATTTTCCAGGCAAGAGTACTGGAGTGAGGTGCCATTGCCTTCTCCGTATTACTGTTTTAAATGTTAATAATAAGAAAATCAATGATATTTAGAAAGCTCACTGAATTTGAGCAGATTGACCCAAGAGGAAGGTAGAATTAATTCCTCTTTCAGAGACAGAATTATTCTTTTATTTAGGGAAATGCCTTAAGGAGCCTGTTTTTTTTTTTGTTGTTGTTGTTGTTGAAAGTAAGGTATCTGGGCATGCCTGGAATTGAAGTTAAAATATAGATGAGGTATACAAGACAGCAAAAGAGACACTGATGTATAGAACAGTCTTTGGAACTCTGGGAGAGGGAGAGGGTGGGATGATTTGGGAGAATGGCATTGAAATATGTATAACATCATATATGAAACGAGTCGCCAGTCCAGGTTCGATGCATGATACTGGATACTTGGGGCTGGTGCACTGGGATGACCCAGAGGGATGGTATGGGGAGGGAGGAGGGAGGAGGGTTCAGCATGGGGAACACATGTATATCTGTGGCAGATTCATTTTGATATACGGCAAAACCAATACAATATTGTAAAGCTAAATTAAATTAAAAAAATATAGATGAGGAAACTGCTCTGCAGAGTAAAATACAGGAAGTTTTGGGTTGTGCTTTGGCACCTTGAGATGGTAGAAGGACCTGCAGGAGAAGAAAGTAGGAATGGGTGAGAGAGAGAGTAGACCTCAGTAATATGGTGGGAAGTTAGGATACTTGAAGGAAAGTAGTCATTGACAAATTCCCTGTGGAGGGAATGGCCAACAAATCTCTTGGAACCAGGATAGTTGGAGTTCTTTCTACAGGTGTTACAACTGTTCTCTGTTGGACTCAAACCTTCAATATAAGATTGCTACTCACTTAGTGTAGTGCTCCTGCTTTGGAGGAGTAAAGAAAGAAAACATGGGCCAGGCTTTCTAGACAAGTGACCAGCTGCTGCTGCTAAGTCACTTCAGTCGTGTCTGACTCTGTGCGAACCCAGAGATGGCAGCCCACCAGGCTTCCTGGTCTCTGGGATTCTCCAGGCAGGAACACTGGAGTGGGTTGCCATTTCCTTCTCCAGTGCATGAAAGTGAGAAGTGAAAGTGAAGTCGCTCAGTCGTGTCCGACTCTTAGCGACCCCATGGACTGCAGCCTACCAGGCTCCTCTGTCCATGGATTTTCCAGGCAAGAGTACTGGAGTGGGGTGCCATTGCCTTCTCCGAAGTGACCAGCAGTGATAGGATTTAGACTCCTGGGCCATAGCTGGGAGTAAGTCTGAGTCAGGTGGCAGCAGGGAAACAAGCTGAAGTTAGTCTCTCCTAGAAACAGGTGTAAGAGCTCCACCCCTGCCTTGCCCACAAAGGATGTGTATTCTTTCAGGACTTGGTCTTAAGTAACTGAAAGAGTTGTCTCAAATGGAACTAAACAACAAGGAAATTTATTATCTCCCACATTAGGCTCTCCAGAGGTAGGGTGACTTCCAGTTGACTGATTCAGTAACTCAACTATGTGGTTAAAGATGTGATGCTTTTCACTGTCCTCTGCTATCTTCAGGCTGGGTATCATCCCTGGGATGGTAGCGGGATAGCTGCAGAGTCTTCCTCCCAGCCTTGGAGCCTGGATTCCTATGGAATTAAGTTCTGCTGGACATAAACTCTTTAGTGTCAGATCTACTAGTCATCACCAAAGGGCTGCCAATTGGTACTTGATGGCTTTTCTTTGTAGAACTTATTTGTTCCTTAGCCTGGGTTCTCTGGAATAAGGAGAAATTGGAGGTAGGGAGAGCTAAAATAGTCTTTTCTAGAAGAAAACAATCACCACCACCACCACAAAACCCCCAGGATTTGTGGGAAAATGGTAAATTCCATGTTTGGGATAATAAATGTATAAGGTGAGCCTGGAACATTTTGTATCAGGAAACAAGGAAACCCTCCAAGACTTTGGGGGTTGTGTTAAAAAGATTCAGGAGCCAACCTGAAGGACTGTTACTGGCCATAGAGGAAAACTTTGAGAATCAAAAGAATATAACTGTGAATGGATCAAGACACATTTTATATGTATAATTTATAATATACAAAAAATAATCAATCACCTATGAGGAATGCTAGAGAACCAGTCCATTATTCTGAAACTAGGTGAAAAAGAAGGCGTCCAACTCTCTGTGACTGCATAGACTGTAGCCCGCCGGACTTCTTTATGGAATTCTCCAGGCAAGAATACTGGAGTGGGTAGCTATTCAGGTAAATAAGAGCAAAGAACTCACTCTGTTTTTCCTGCATAAACTGTCCCATGGAGCAACCAACTATTTGAAAGTTCTCTTTATAGAAAAATTCCAGTTGGTGAGGAGAATGATTGATTTAAAATATCAAGATCCCAATCCTTAATGTGATAATTGATCTAAGCAATTAACATCAGTGCCCACTAAGATCGTTAGTTGACAAGCTGATAGAAAACTTTGTAATGGATAAATCAGGCTGGCAACTCCTGAACTCGTTGATCAGTATTAACATCAGGTGTTATGTACCTCCTCATGTGATGCAATAGGAAGTACACAATCATCTATGAAGTCTCCTTCCCCCCAAAAAATATTGAGTATAAATATAATCAAGCTTTCCAGTTTGCAGGAAATATTGGGGCATAGGAACAGAATATAGTATATGGACTTTTAAAAATTCTTCTTTAAATAGCCCAACTTCTAAAA
Source organism: Tragelaphus eurycerus (assembly GCA_935064755.1). Taxonomy (NCBI): domain Eukaryota; kingdom Metazoa; phylum Chordata; class Mammalia; order Artiodactyla; family Bovidae; genus Tragelaphus; species Tragelaphus eurycerus. The sequence goes on along the minus strand of CAKXYN010000015.1, from coordinate 11,182,774 downwards.
ATATGAGACAATACAACACTAACTGAATATTTTATGATATAAAGGTATTGTTAACTTTCTCAAATGTGATCATGGTATTAGGGTTATATTTTTTTTAAGAGCCCTATTTTTAAGTAGCTGCATAATGAAATATTTACACTTGAAATAACATCTGGAATTTGTTTCAAAATAATAAAATGTATGTGTGGGGTAAGTGAATGAGGGTGTAGGTTGACACTCTTGTTCATATATTGATAATTGCTGAAGCTGAGTGATGAGTACATGTTCATTCTAGGTTTCTATCTGGCATATGTTTGATCTTTTTCATGATAAAATGTTGAATCAGCTGTGGTCAACCACTTTCGAATCTTTGCAATTCTGGCTTCAATACTTTGGCTGTAGGCAGGGGACTTGATGCAAAGACTTTTGGCAGAGACCAGTAATGACTTTATAGAGGCTGTCTTGTGAGCAAGGATTGGATCCCAGGGCCTGTTTAAATATATGGGACCATTGTTTTTCAGGTCTCAGCCACATTGGTGTATTGATCTTACTTTTCTTGTTCTCCACTCCCCTCCTCCCACTCCTGCCATATTCTGGACTGGTGACAGGATTCAGTGCAATAAACTGGGTATAAACTGTGGCATTGGCTCTTAATCAGCATCCTCTCCCTGCTTACACTGGGAATTAACCACAGACCATAAGTCAAAAACAGCCCTCTTCTAGTAGCTAAGACTTGACATCACTTTTCTACTGCTAAACAGTCTTTTTTTTTTTTTTCAGTTTTGACGTTTTCTTTTTAGTGAACTTTAGTTGACTTACAGTGTTGTATCAATTTCTGCTATACAGCAAAGTGATTCGGTTATATATGTATGTATGCATCCTTTTTTTTAAAAAAAAAAAAATACTCTTTTCCATTATGGTTTATCATAGGATATTGAATATAGTTCTCTGTGCTATAGAGTAAGGCCTTGTTGTTTATTCATTCTATATATATAAAAGTTAACATCTGCTAACCCCAGCGTCCCACTCCTTCCTTCCCTTAGCCCCTTCTCCCTTGGCAACCACCAGTCTGTTCTCTGTGTCCATGATCCAGATATAAAGTCTTGTATCCTGTTAAAAGGTAAAGCCCATGAAAAGTGGCTGATTCTGTAAACTATTAGTTTTCAGGTTAAAGTTCCAAGGAACTTAAGTTCTCAGAGGTTTCTTGCTGCTCCGGATACAGCCATTTTCATTGACTCTGATTAAAATTGTTAAAGGATAGGATATTATCAGTTGTAAAATTTTATCTATTCAACTCTTTTCAAATACTATGAAAAAACTCTTAGCATATACTAATACTGGAATCTAAGATGGGATCTGATTTAATAGAGAATTATATAATTTAATTTTCAAAATTTTAGTTTTTATAAGTTTTAAATGATATTTCAAGAAGAACATGATTTTCAGGGGCTCTACTACCTGATCAGATTTGAAAACAGAGCACTGAGGTGTAGTTATTTGCATTTTAGTGTGAATGAAGGATTTTGGGGATGAGTTTGATGGAATGCAGAATAGCTTTATTCTGGGTAAGAACTGAGAATAGAAAACCCCAGTCCATTTCTTTTCTGGTTTAAGATTGTGTTTCCTTGACAGCAATATTGAAATAGAATGACTTAAGTGAGGATTAAACTCTCTTAGAAGCATCACCCAAGCCAAGAGAAATGATGTCTAAGTTCCAAGTCTCCTGGGTATTAGTGATTGCAACTGCCAGGTCCTAGGCTGTGAGATTTATTTCTTGCTTTAGAGGATAAAGCTAGTTGTAATGACACAGAAATGGAAATTAATCAGAAAGTCTTTCATTCTTTCTCATCTTTGGTTAAGTAGTTCAAAATCTTAGCTAAGGGATGGAGACAGTTGTTGGCAAGAGGAAGCTTTCAGCCTGGGTGTGGACATTGAATGAGTCTGAGTGGAAAGGGAGACATTTAATTTAATTGGCATTTTTAATCTGGAAAATTGGAAAGAATGGCAGGAAGCACTTAGGCCATCAGTTAATTAATTGTTATTGTCTTAGGCGTTTCTCTCAGCTCAACACCTTGGCCAGATGTTGCCAAGGAAAATCATGCTTAAGTGGAATAGCTGGAACCCTGCATGCTCTGATTCTTCATAGTACTTGGTGTCTGTGGATTGTCTACACTTGTCCTCTGCAGGTAAAATTTGTCTTTTATTGTTGCAAGGTTGAAAACATGTTTTAAAAAATATACTTTACATTTCTATGATAATTCCCATTCTAATTGGTTCTAATCTGTTCTAAGATTGTTCTAATCTTATCATCTTTCTCTCAAATCAGTTTTCATGCTAACTCACTTCTCTCACAGTAGACAGCAGAGTTGTACTCTTCACTGGCCATTGTGGCTATTGAGCACTTGATGTGTGGCTAGTCCAAACTTAGATGTGAATATTAAATAAACACCGAGTTGGGAAGACTAAGTATGGAGAAAAGAATATAAAATATTTCATCAATAGTTTTTTAAAATAGCTTTTAAAAAAATTGATTGCATATAGAAATGAAAATATTTTGGATACTTGGGTTAGATAAAAACATATTCATTTTAATTTCATCTGTCCTTTAAATTTTTTTTCAATATATCTGTTAGAACACTTAAAATCACCATATGGCTCAACATTGTATTTCTTTTGGGCAGTGGTACACTGGGAAATACTTGTGACATGTCTAATTTGTGGTATCTTGAGATCAGTGGTGTGCGATCCCGGTTGGATTTCTTGGCTTGAAATCTGGTTCTCCACTTCATATTTGTGTGGTCTTAGGCAAGCTCTATTCCTCTCCAGGCCTCAGTGTCCTAGTCTGTGAAATGGACAGAGGAAGAGCTGCTGCTGCGTTGGGTGGTTGAGATCACCTGAGATGGTGATTGGGTCAGTGCAAGTTATGAGTATTATCCTTTACTTTCTGCTGTGTTGCTCTTCTCCAGAGTTACCCTCTTCTCTTGCTGAGCATCACAGACTCTGTTGAAAGGTGGGTGTAGGCATGAGCCTTTCTAAGTCAACTTCCCCACCATCTACTTATTTATACTTGCCTTCATCTTCATATCTATATGCCCTTTGAGTGTTTGAGGATGGACACTGCATGTTCAATTTGTTTCACATATGGTGTTCTCCATAGTAGAAAGCACACACAAAATAATTGTTTTAAATCATGAAAAAAGTGACTTATCTGGAAAATACAGATTTGTCAGTTATAGCAAGTTTAAGTGGCACAGCTGGTAAAGAATCCTCCTGCAATGTGGGAAACTTGGGTTTGATCCCTAGGTTGGGAAGATCCTCTGGAGGAGGGCGTGGCAACCCACTCTAGTATTCTTACCTGGAGAATCCCCATGGACAGAAGAGCCTGGTGGGCTCCAGTCCATAGGGTTGCAAAGAGTCAGACACGACTGGGAGACTAAGCACAGCACAACAAGTTTAAGGGATACCTTTGGAAACATGCTGAGACTCTATCCGTTGACATCACAATGTCTTTTCATTTTTCATGGCAGCCTATAGGTTTGTCAGATTATCTACTGACTTCTGCTCTAAATCTATATTCAGCAAGGATTCCCCCGAGAAGGAAAGCTATGAAGGCAATGTGTAATATCTGAAAAGTCTTTGTTAAACATCATTGGCCATTCCAAAATTATGCTTACCTGCATGCTTTTCTAGTTCTATTAAGAGTAGAGATAAGCTCCTTTATGCCTCAAATGAGCTACAATAATGGTAGTAGAATATTTCCCTGAAATCTGGCTCTTGGAAGAAGGGAGTTAGGATGAGATGACCTACTGACCCTCAATCTTTGCTCAGAGGAAACAATCAAAAGGGGGAACACAGGCCTTCCTCTGCAGTACTGAAAGAGGCTTTGCTGTAGGTACTGGGTGCCCCTGCTTTCAGCTATGCCCAGTGTCAAGTGAGCTGCTCACAGTCTGGAGTCCAGGCCCATCTGGATAAATGAAGAGCACACACTTTAGGCAGAGGAACAGAGCAGAGTAGGGACTATCCTGCGGTCTGGCCTTGTATTCCCTAGGGAGCAAAAGAATGGTAAATGATGTTGATTGGTCTCCTGTCCTAACAACCAAATCACTAATGTTAAATAAATCTGATTAAGTTCTGGCCCAGACTGGGGTGGCTTCTCTGGCTTCCCTGGTTTAGCACTTATTAAAACTGGCCACCATAGTATTCTATGGAGTGTTATTCATCCAGTATTGTGGAGTTCAAGAAAACTATCCTCAATCATTTCACCATGTACCCACCTGAGTGGGTGTTGGTGGAGCGTGAAAATGGCCCCAAATCCTACTCAAAGAAACTTCACTGTAAGGCATATTCAGAAAGTAAAGTATAGAAAAACTCTAAATATTAAGAGATTTCATTTATTCATGATATCTGTATCAGAGGAATCCTGAATTATTGGGCTGATAAAAATACTCCATTCCTCTTTGCAAAATGCAGAGAACAAATAATTTTACACAAACCTTAGAAAGCCACATTGCACAAAGGAACAGGTGACCAAAAGGCCACTCGCTTCTGGCAATTTCCTTAGACAAATTTGTAAAACAAGTTACAGCCGACTCAACAACCAGAGGCTCTGGTCTTGTTTTAAATCTTTCTTCTCTGGAACTGGCCTTTTGCCTAGCTTCCCCTTTGGACCTAAACTATTCTATGTCTCTCTTTTCCTCTTCTAGATGAAGAACACCCGTTTTCTGTTCAGATACAATGTGCTCTTGTGAGAATGAAACTAATAATGTTTCAGCAACCTTCAGAGACTTCAAGGTTCCCACCATATCAATTTCAAACTCCTTTGTCACGCTTGGGGACCCTCCACTATCGTCAAACACATAGTCTTTTCCCATGCGTGCATTCTATGCCTCTGTTGATTTTGTTCATCTCATCTGAAATTACCTTCTGCTCCTCAGGTTCTAGCTGACATTTAGGCTTAGTTTAAGATCTGCCTCCCCTGAGAAGACTTCATTGTTTCTTTTCAGCCTTCCAGAGTGCATTTAATCAGTCTACACACCACGAACACACTGCCCTGCATTATTCACTATTGCTTCAGATGTGCAAATCATATCTCCCAAGTAGTGGCTAAGCACCACTTGTCACTTTACTTTTAACCCCCCCCCTTCAAACCTAGCTACTTATAAGAATACTTGGTTCTTACTACAAGAGAGATGTTTCTGACAATTAGAAACGCACCAGATAGAATGTGGTTCCCTAGGACATAGTGAATTCCTTGTCACTGCAGGATATCAATAACAGACCACTTGAAAGGGCCTTCCCTAGTGGACAGGTGGTAGTTTGTGTTTTATACATTTTTGATGAATGAATAAATGCAGGGTACTGGAAAAGAAATTCAAACATCCAGTTGGGTGTCTTTCAGAATTCTGTCAGACTTCTTTAATGTTGAGCTTCTATTATTCTGTAAAATGGTTGTTCTCTAAGAAATAAGCATTTGGTACATTCATGGAAATATTCTCTCATTTGAAAATTATTTCATATGCATCACTCATTTGATTTTAGCAAACTTGTGAGAGGTGTGAATCTACTCAGTTATCTAACTGATATACATGAAGATAATGATGGAATCCTAGCAGAGTTGTGCAGAAAACACATGAGAGAAGAGGAACACAGATAACCAGAACTCACTGTTCTCCATGCTCTGGTATTAAGCCAGCTAGTGGAGCACGGAGGATTTGGGAGAGAGATCAATATTTTATGGATAAAATAATCCACAATAGAACTTACTCTTTTGGTGTGGGTCTGACCTCCCCATTTGTGCTTGGGTTTGTTGAATTTTTAGAAAATATTTATTGAAGTATAGTTGATTTAAAATATTATACAAGTTTCAGATGTATAGCAATGATTCACAATTTTTAAAGATTATATTCCATTTATAGTTATTATAAAATATTAACTATACTCCCTGCCTTGTTTAATATAATCATTGTAGCTTATTTATTAGGGCTTCCCTGGTAGCTCAGCTGGTAAAGAATCTGCTTGCAATGCAGGAGACCCTGGTTTGATTCCTGGGTCAGGAAGATCCCCTGGAGAAGCTTTAGGCTGCCCATTCCAGTATTCTTGGGCTTTCCTGGTGGCTTAGATGGTGAAGAATCTGCCTGCAATGTGGGAGATCTGGGTTTGATGTCTGGGTTGGGAAGATCCCCTTGAGGAGGGCATGGCAATCCATTCCAGTATTCTGGCCTAAAGAATCTCCATGGACAGAGGAGCCTGGCAGGCTACAATCCATGGGGTCGCAAAGTGTCAGACACAACTGAGTGACTAAGCACACAGCACAGCTTATTTATTCTATACATAGTATTATTTTTTACCTCTTAATTCCCTACCCTATCTTGCTCCTCCCCACTTCCCTCTTCTTACTGGTAATCACAAGTTTTGAACTACCTATTAACTCAGAACTCTATGCAGAAGTGGTCGATTTTACTCTTGATCAGAGAAGTTAGAATTGCATTTGGGTGAACATTTTTAGCTGAATTGTAGTTGCTATTTTGTTGCTTAGTGATAGAGTCTAAAAAGCTCAGAAAAGTAGAAAATTCCAAACTGTGGGTCTTTAGAGGGTGTACATATTTGGAATTTATTTCCTGCTTGGGAAATGATACTTTAATGGAATGGTTTATGGTTAGGTTATCATATAACAAAGGATGTTTATTTTAAAAGTTAAATGTGTTGAAGGCCTGAAGTAATCCATGTAGTATTTTGCTATGCCTTCCTGTAAAGCATGACAGTATAATATCAATTCAGCAACAAAATTATCAGTCATATATTATGTGCAAATCGTAAAACTCCTCTTGAAGAGGCTGCCCTGAAAAGACCTGGGCAGCATCATAAATGTGAAGTAGGAGGGTGACCAGTTGATCAGTGTGTATGGTGTGTGATTGTTTTTGTTTTCTATTATTGCACAACAAATTGTCACAAATTTAGCAGGTTAAAACAACATTTTTATTGTCTCTGTGAGTCAGGAGTTTGGGCACATCTTAGCTAGGTTCTCTGCTTTGGATCTGGCAAGGCTGCAGTCAAAGTATTAGTTGGCTTGTGTTGCTTTCTAGAGCTCAGAGCCCTCTTTCAAGCTCTTAGGTTGTAGACAGAATTCAGTTCCTTGTGGTTGTAAGACTGAAATCCCCATTCTGTAGCTGACTATGACGTGGGGTCTGCTCTTTGCTCCCAGAGGCCACTCCGTTCCTGGCTACATAGTTTTCTCACAGGCCTTCTCAGTGTGGCAGCTTTGGGCTTCAGGCTAGCAGCAGAATTCTGACTTCCTCTCTGACTTATAGACCCTCTTTTAAAGGGCTTATCTTATATTCTAGGCCTATCCAGGATAATCTCCTTTTTGATTAACTCAAAGTCAGCTGATTAGGGACCTTAATTACAGCTATGAAATCCTTTCACTCTTGCTGCATGTGTGTGTGCACATAACTAGTTGTGTCCGACTCTCTGCGACCTTATGGACTGCACGCAACCCACTAGGCTCCTCTGTCCATGGAATTTCGCAGGCAGGAATACTGGAGCGTGTTGCCATTTCTTACTCCTTGCTGCATAACATGATCTAATAATAGAAGTAAAGTCCTGTCATAGTCACAGGTCTTGTTCACACTAAAGGAGGGGATTATATAAGACATGCACACCAGTGGTGGGAATTCTGGGACCTCCTTAGAATTTTACCTACCTCACTAGCAATTAAGAAAGCAAAAACACTATTTTTTAGGGATTGGGATGGGGTTATGGGAGGATATTTTTCCCCCAACACCAATTCTCTTACACCAGCTGGGTACAATGTAATGTAATGTGTTAATAGCTCAGTCATGTCAGACTCTTTCTGACCCTGTGGACTGTAGCCTGTCAGGTTCCTCTGTCCATGGAATTCTCCAGGCAGGAATAGTGGAGTGGGTTACCATTCTCTTCTCCAAAGGATCTTCACAACCCAGGGATTGAACCTGGGTCTCCTGCACTGCATCAGATTTTTTACTGTCTGAGCCACCAGTCTGACAAACTGGGTGTGCTGTAGTTCAGTCCTGACACTATCTACCTGGAGTTAGCATTAGATCTCAGGTAAGGTCTCAGTCTCACTAGACTGCTCTCACCTTGGATGCCAGCTGCAAGTTCAGAGGTCTTCCTGTACTTCTGCTTGGAGAACTACAAACTATTAGGGGTTCCTATCACCACCCTCTTGGGTTCAAGAATTCACTAGAATTACTCACAGAACTCAGGAAGGCACTGTGTGTATGAATATTGTTTTATTATCAAGGATTCAAGTAAACATCCAGGTGAAGAGAAATAGGGCAGCAGGGTCTGCATAGTCCAGGACAGAGCACTCCAGGCTCTCTCTGGTTGCACCATTCTGCCATTATATTGTATCCACCATCCCAAAAGCTTCCTGAACTTTCTTGTTCCAGAGCTTTTCTGTGAAGCTTCATTATGTAGGTGTTATGGACTGAATGTTTGTGCCCCTCCAAATTCATATGTGAAAGCCTTAAGTCCTAATGTGATGGTATTTGGAGATGGGAGATAATTAGTGTTAGATTCAGAAAAACATCTATTTCTGCTTTATTGACTATGCCAAAGCCTTTGACTGTGTGGATCACAATAAACTGGAAAATTCTGAAAGAGATAGGAATACCAGACAGACCACCTGACCTGCCTCTTGAGAAATCTGTATGCAGGTCAGGAAGCAACAGTTAGAACTCGACATGGAACAACAGCCTGGTTCCAAATAGGAAAAGGAGTACGTCAAGGCTGAATATTGTCACCCTGCTTATTTAACTTATATGCAGAGTACATCATGAGAAACGCTGGACTGGAAGAAACACAAGCTGGAATCAAGATTGCCGGGAGAAACATCAGTAACCTCAGATATGCAGATGACACCACCCTTATGGCAGAAAGTGAAGAGGAACTAAAAAGCCTCTTGATGAAAGTAAAAGTGGAGAGCGAAAAAGTTGGCTTAAAGCTCAACATTCAGAAAACGAAGATCATGGCACCCGGTCCCATCACTTCATAGGAAATAGATGGAGAAACAGTGGAAACAGTGTCAGACTTTATTTTTCTGGGCTCCAAAATCACTACAGCTGGTGACTGCAGCCATGAAATTAAAAGACGCTTACTCCTTGGAAGGAAAGTTATGACCAACCTAGATAGCATATTCAAAAGCAGAGACATCCAACAAAGGTTCGTCTAGTCAAGGCTATGGTTTTTCCAGTGGTCATGTATGGATGTGAGAGTTGGACTGTGAAGAAGGCTGAGCGCCGAAGAATTGATGCTTTTGAACTGTGGTGTTGGAGAAGACTCTTGAGAGTCCCTTGGACTGCAAGGAGATCCAACCAGTCCATTCTGAAGGAGATCAGCCCTGGGATTTCTTTGGAAGGAATGATGCTAAAGCTGAAACTGCAGTATTTTGGCCACCTCATGCGAAGAGTTGACTCATTGGAAAAGACTCTGATGCTGGGAGGGATTGGGGGCAGGAGGAGAAGGGGACGACAGAGGATGAGATGGCTGGATGGAATCACTGACTCGATGCACGTGAGTCTGAGTGAACTCCAGGAGTTGATGATGGACAGGGAGGCCTGGCGAGTTGCGATTCATGAGGTTGCAAAGAGTGGGACACGACTGAGCGACTGAACTGAACTGAGATCATGGGAGTAGGGGGAACATAATGGGATTAGTGGCTTTATAAGAAGAGGACAGAGAAGTTTCTCTGTATGTTCATGCACCAAGGAAAGGCTGTGTGAAGACATACAAGGTGGTCATTTACAAGCCAGAAAGAGGGCCCTCACTAGTAATGGAATCAGCTAGCACCGTGATCTTGGGTTTCTAGCCTTTAGAACCGTAAGAAATAAATTTCTGTTGTTTAAGCCACCTAGTGTCTGGTATGTATTTATGGCAGCTTGAACAGGCTAAGAGAGTAGATGTGGTTGATTACGTTGTTGGCGCCATGACTGAACTCCATCTCCAGCCCCTGTCCCTCCTGAGGACTTGCTTGGCAGAGTAGGGTTGCAAGATCCAGCCCTGTCATCAGGTGGTGGTTTCCTCTAGTGACCGCCCCTCCCCCTCCATCTTGACGTTATCTAGGCTCCTTCCCGTGAACCATCTCATTAGCATAAGCTCAGGTATAGTCAAGGGAGTCCCTTAGGAATAAGAAAAAACACTCTTTCACTCAGGAAATCTCAAGGGTTTTAGGAGCTCTGTGTCCTGGTAGGCTCCCGTTCATGGGGTTGCTAAGAGTCAGATACAACTGAGCGACTTCACTTTCTCTTTTCACTTTCATGCATTGGAGAAGGAAATGGCAACCCACTCCAGTGTTCTTGCCTGGAGAATCCCAGGGATGGGGGAGCCTGGTGAGCTTCCGTCTATGGGGTCGCACAGAGTTGGACACGACTGAAGCAACTTAGCAGCAGCAGCAGCAGCCAGTTACTAGGGACAAAGACCAAAGATCAAATATATTCTCTATTATACTACAGAGTGTATTACCTTCTTTGTGTACCAGAAATTTGACAGGAAGTGTCAGTTTGGCTCAACCAATTCAGATACTTCTTAGCAACACCTGGAAAGGTTAGTAAGCCTATATATATAATATATAAGCCTATATATATTAAGAAATACACTATACATGGTGTATATATAGTATATTATATATAGTATATATTTATATATACTGTATATTTAAGCTACTATGGGTGTGTATATCTACACGTTGAATAGCTGTGATTTTGTTTAACACAAAATTTCTCCACTCAAGGAAATGGTTAACCAGTGTTACTAAGGGGATAACACTTTCCTTGTTTTGTTCTACATTTTCTTCCTCAGTACATTCATGGTTCTTCCTGATCTCATACCAGTGTACCTGTGACATGAATCCATGGTAGATGGGAAGTCTCATTTGGGTGCAAGGACTGATGAAGGACCTCTGGAGAAATGTTAGTCTGCCTGGATGTACTTGCATTATGTCTAAGCTTTGTGGAAGCGTCTTCAGCACCTGGGAGTCTCCACCTGTATTTTGTCTATGTCGTATTTATAACTGCATTCCTAGCCAGTGCTGAAACTGAGGCAAATTGCCCTCAGCTGATGCCTGCTGATATTTAATAAGAACTGCTTTATTCCTCACTGTTATTTTAGTGGGATTTCATAATCTATTTTTTGCTTTGAGAACAAGAAGGGTAATCTTCATGGAGAGAAATGCTTCCTTAAGTTTTCACCATTTTCCTTCAGATCTGTCCATATTGCACTCTCAAATGTGTCCCTTGGCTGCAGCTGTGTTTGTCGTCATTTCGTTTCCATATGTGCTTGTGCTATAGATGTAAACTGCTTTAAATTGTTCCTCAACTGTTCTTCAGTGACTTAACACAACTTTGAACTGAGTCTGTGTGTGTGGAATGATGAGTGTCTTTTTCATCCTTGAGCATTGTCAGGCAAGTAAGCAATGCCTGTTAAAGGATGTCAGAAAGGTCCAGGTAATTGTCAGGGGCAAGAAAGGAGAGAAAGAAGGGAGAGGAAAAAGACATGGGAAGGAAAAGAAAGTGTAGAGCAAAAGGAGAGAAAAAGAAACTAGTCTACCTTGTAGCAGAGGACCAAAATGCCCCCAAAACCATCCAAATAAACCCCAAGTTACTCTAGGTGACAATCACTCATGAAGCCTATTTGAAACAGTTTTAAAAGTAGTTTAGATTTCTGAGGTGTTCTCTTCTAGAAGTAGCCTACACAGGGTTCCAGATGAGCTCATGGAAGACCAGGAATCCTAGATAGGGGGACCACATGAGTCAGAGAAACTTGGAAGAGTAAGTGAGCTGTGGGAAGCCTGGACAAGATGGCAGGGTTGCGTGCAAGACAGTCCTGGTGGTGGTTTATGGGGCTCCTTGCTTCAGGGCTCAGAGTGAGGCGTGACAGAGCAGGATAGAGAAGTGCCTCCTGACCCCGTTGTGAAGCACACTGATCTCTGAGGCCCAGACCATGAAGGAGGGCAGCGCATCTGATTATGTGACTCTGACAAAATGTCAGAGAAATGAAAATAAATGGCTGAACAGTTCCCGGAGGGATAAAGAGTTCAGTTATTAAGCTCCCCCGACCAGAAACATTGCGATTTAGTCATCTAGAATGATTTTATTCCATCGTCTATTATGAGCTGCACCACATAAATCTGAGTTTTATTGCTGGAGTGAGATGCTGGAGAATTTCAAGATTACTTTTGGCACTGTCTGAGTTGGCTTACTGCTGTGCCGACAAGTGCTTGTGGAAAATTAGCAGCAATGATATTAATCACCTTCTTTGGGGCTCTCCGCCTCTACCTCCCTTCTCTGTTAGAGCTTTGTTTTTGTCCTTCTTTGAAAACAAGTAACAAAAGAACAAAACCCAACCTAGGCCCTGCAACTCTTTAAAACACAAGTGTATCAGGTGGAGTTAGAGAGTGGTAGTGGGAAGGAGAGCTGGTTGTCAGGAGCTGGGATGGTGGGTGGGAGGAGTGAGGTGTCATTTGTATGGTGCTGTTGCTATGTCGCATCTTATGCCTGGAATTCTCTGGGCTGTGGCTTTTGGGAAGAGGAAGTAAAACAAAGAGAAGTGGTGTCGAGAAACATAAAAGAGTATGGCCAGTTTTCCTTGATCAGCATATTCAACTGGTACATTACAAGAGTTTAAAGGAAGGTGAGAAATAGGAAGTGGATGGGTGAGGGGTTTGAGCACACAGATACACAAACCCAGATACACACATTCATTCACTTAAGGGCTGTAAGAAGGCAGTTTAATTGGAGGCCAACTGTATGAACAACTGATGCCCTTATTCTCTCTCCCACAAACACTCTCCTTTCAAAAGCTGATTTAATTTCTCTCCTCTACTACTGCTATCTCCTAGTCATTTTTTTTTCATAGTCTCAATTTTATTCCTCTTTCCTAAATTATCTCTGCAAGGATGCTCTTCCTGCCTCTGCTTTTGGGCAACTTCGTTTATTCGGTTGGTTTCCAGTGTCATCTCTCTGACTTCCAGTGTATATCCTAAACTCTGCTCTTTTTCAAGCAGGAATAGGTGTCACAGTTAAGCCCTGGGTGAAGTAGAAGCAGCTAAGACAAAGCATAGGTTGACCTTGCAGTTATGTACCTGGGTTTGTGAGGGGCAGGATGCTGATGAGCTATGTATAGGAATAACAGGCTGGGTTTTTCCCGATGTTCTTGTGTCTGAATATGCTTGATCTGGTCTGACCAAATTAAACAAGGTAGGGCTTGGTGGGGACTTCATATGGGGGCTCTTGGCATTCTGTGCTTAGAAAAGAAGAGCAGGTTAGTGATTGGTGTGTGCCTGGGAATCAGAATGCATGGATTCATCCAACTCTACCACATACTCGGCTGTGTGCCCCAGCACAAGCCCTCTACATCTTTCTGTCCTTTAAATGCAAAAGAGAGTCACAATCGGCTCACTCCCCTACCGCTGCCATGAGGATTAAATGAGATAATGCATGTAAAATGCTGAGCCCTGCACAAAGTAAGGCCTCACTAAATCTTAGCTCTTGCAAGTCATTTGGCTTGTTTCCCTCCCTAAAGAAAGAAGAACGTCTTTTCCAAGAAACCTGTGACAGAAAGCAAAAGGCATTAACGTGGAAAGCTCTTTCTTTGGTGAAATAAAACGCTGCCCCCAGGTCTAGGGCTTTGTGACGGGTTCCTTTCCTGCTCATTATGAATAGGTTGATGAGAAGTAGATGGGTTAAAGATGAGTGAAAAGCTTTGTGATGGAGTTTATCCTGTTTTTCTCGGCCCAGCTCTCAGAAAGCTGATTAAATGAGGCCGGGGCTGTGCAGGCTGCCCTACTTATGGCTTTTGTCAGCACTTCTTTTGTAGATTCTAATTTCCAGGACCTAGAAATGGCTGTGTTGAAAATATTCTCTGAGGGCTTGAGCTTGGTGTGGAAGATCTTTATCAGGCACCAAATAATCTTGTCAGGTTTTAAAAGAGGAAGCGAGAAAGAAAGGAAAAGACTGTTGGCAAGGGAGGATGAAAGAGGAAGACGCGAAAGAGAAAAGAGAACTGAAGAGGTAGAAAGGCGAGGGAGAAAGAGGGAGAGAACAGATTCTTTTAAGAGTTTCTAAGACTTATACTTTAAAATAGCTCCTCTATGTCAGGTATTTCTCCCTTTTATAACATCCTTATCCAGGCCCTGTGCTGTTATAATTAATTGGAAAGAGCTCCTGCTGCTGGGCTGTCACGAAGGCGTGTTCCCTCTTCCCATAAGCTGAACTCGCCATCGGTTGCCTGCCCTTCATTCCTGCCAGCATGTTCATCATATCGCTTTGCCATCAAAGAGCTACATTAACGTGGTCTCTGGCATCTTTCAAATTTGGGCCCAGTGTTGGTTCCCTGGAAGGATCTTTGCTTCCCTTCCTGGAGGCTACTGAGTGGGCTTAGAATTAAAGGTGAGACACAGATAAGAATCCTCAAAGGGAAATAAGGCCACAGTGAAGTCTCACTGTCTGAATACCCACCCCGAAATTGTGAAATGTTGGGTGCCTTGAGCACGAGGAGACCCACTCCCTGTGGCAGAATTTGTGGTGATGACTTGAGAGGGTCTGGGGTTGGAGTCACCTGGCTGGTGCAAGCATGCACAAGAGGGATGTGAGTAATGGTGCCTCCACCCCTATAGGAAAGTAGGGGTTCTCATGCCATCTCACTGGGATGCCCTCCCTGCTCTGAGAGCTCTGGATATGGGTAATCAGTAATACACAGAGAGGAGCCACATCCTGGAGCTCCCTCTTGCCTTCAGTGTCTGGTCTAGTTCTCTCCACACTGGAAGTGGTACCCATGAGAAAGATGCCTAGAGGACTGACTGCCTGTGACTACTTTCTTGCCAGGCCCCACAGTAACACTGTAGAGTATTAAGATTTGTACAAACTCGAAAGTACAGAGAGAGGAACAAAGGGCACAGTGAAGGAAACTTTCTGTGTAATTTAGGAAGCTGGAATGTGGAGACTGCTGACGGATTCAACAAAGTGGAGTTGGTGGCAACTTAGTGTCAGTTGGTCCTGTGGAACTTCAGAAAATCTCGTAGGCTCTGTTTGGTGGGTAAAGTAGAAATCTGTAATGAGGAAGATTTATGGAAAGCCTGAGTATGGGGTAGTCTAATCCTAAGTGTCTTTCCCCTGATACAGTTTGGCTGTCACTTTTCCGCTTATACAGCTAGGCTGTCACTTTTCTGAGTACAAGGGTGGTAGTAATGAAACTCAGAGCTGAAGATGGAGAAATTTAATGAAAACACAAAATCACAGAACACCCTCAGCCTCACTGTTTCCCACAGAGCATTTCCAGATATATTAATAGTTATAAGCAGGGGGTTGGATGAGGCTCCTCTGCGTTTGAGAGTTTGGGATCCCACCAAATATAGGAGCCAGTTTACGAGATGTTCGTCCTCTGGTAAAAATTGTAAGTTGACAAGTCTCATGCATATGCACTGTGTTTCCAGTCAGCTTTTAGTACTTCATTTCTAAATCTGAATGGCCAAGCAACAAACATAAGATATTTGATGGGAGTCATTCAGTCTACACTAAAGAAACCAAAACTAGGAAGGAACCTAGAGTCTCCTTCCACCAAGAAAAAGAGAATGCAGAGAGCAAAATGAAGTCTAAAATATTCATAATTACATTCTAAGATAGATGGAGTAAATATTTTTGGCTGGTGTTCAGCCATTAAAGCTGACATTTGAGGCTTCATTTGCAGGCTTCATCTGCTTCATCTTCATCTGAATCCTAGAGGAGGTCCCTTCATCTAACCCCTAACCTTTGACCCTATGGTTTAGGTGAGTCCTAAAAATGATACAGAAGCCAGATCAGAGCATTTGTTTTATTAATGAGAGTTCCTCAGTTGCCAGTGGTCAGGGAAAAGCCAGGCTGAGGAACATAGTGGGGACCTGTGGCTGCAGAGGAGGCTGCTTTTCCAGAGACTGGGCGGTGTCTCTACCTTTGAGGAACTGGCTCCACCGAATGGACTCTGACAGCTCAGCCACTGCAGGAGGACTGCCCACCTCACAAAGCTGGTGCTGGCACAGGGGATGCAAGGAGGCAGGAGGGTGGTGGAAGTCTTTCAGGTGCTGACCACATCCAGAAAACCAGGAGGAATGCTGGAAATTCCTCTTTCATGCAGGAGGCCATGTAAAAGAGGAGGTAAAGATGGTTTTCTGTGTCTGTTTCTTCTCTATGCTGGTATGTAACTTGATGGATTGGGTCCTTCAGTGGACAGAAACCTTCTCCTCTGGGGAGGTATGGGCAAAGTGGGGAAGAGGAACCCTAAAAAAAGTTTGTTTGAATATTATTCTCTGCCTTGGAGAGGGACATGTAAACTGGCTCCTCTAGAGACCCAGAGATGATGGAATGCAAGTGAGGACCATGGGGGATTTTCCCTCTGCCACCAAGAGGTAATTGTGTAAAGGCAATACAGTGACTAGTCATTGGTAGAAGAGAGCTGAGAAGAGCAACCTCTGGGGATTTTGACCCAAGCAGTCTGGATCAGAAGGCCAACTCTTGGTCTATTTGATAGCAGGTAACATCAGTACATCATGTGAAATACCAGACTGGATGAAACACAAGCTGGAATCAAGATTGCCGGGAGAAATATCAATAACCTCAGATACTCAGATGACACTACCCTTATGGCAGAAAGCAAAGAAGAACTAAAGAGCCTCTTGATGAAAGTGAAAAAGGAGAGTGAAAAAGTTGGCTTAAAACTCAACATTCAGAGAAATAAGATTATTGCATCTGGTGCCATCACTTCATGGCGAATAGGTGAATGGAAGCAGTGAGAGATTTTATTTTTGGGGGGCTCCAAAATCACTGCAGATGGTGACTGCAGCCATGAAATTAAAAGATGCTTGCTCCTTGGAGGAAAAGTTATGACCAACCTAGAAAACTTATTAGAAAGCAGAGACATTACTTTGCCAACAAAGCTCCATCTAGTCAAAGCTATGATTTTTCCAGTAGTCATGTATTGATGTGAAACTTGGACTATAAAGAAAGCTGAGTGCTGAAGAATTGATGCTTTTGAACTGTGGTGTTGGAGAAGACTCTTGAGAGTCCCTTGGACTGCAAGGAGATCCAAGTAGTACATCCTAAAGGAAATCAGTCCTGGATATTCATTTGAAGGACTGATGCTGAAGCTCCTCCAATACTTTGGCCACCTGATGGGAAGAACCAACTCAGTGGAAAAGACCCTGATGCTGGGAAAGATTGAAGGCAGGAGAAAAAGGGGATGACAGAGGATGAAATGGTTGTATGGCATCACTGACATGATGGACATGAGTTTGAGTAGGCTCCAGAAGTTGGTGATAGACAGGGAAGCCTGGCATGCTGCATTCCATGGGGTTGCAGAGTCAGACACGACTGAGTGAGTGAACTGAACTGAATGTCAGTATTAACAAGATAAGCCACCAGAATTAGGAACTAGCATAGGTTCCAAAAGAGTCAGAAAAACCTATCCCTATTTCAGCTCTTCCAACTTGGCTTTGAGACTCTGAGAAAGTCTATGGCTTCTCTCAGCCTTAGTTTCCCCATGTGTCAATTGTTTCTTGGAATTGTTACAAAAGTAAAATGGGAATTCATTTACCCCATTCATTTGACAAGTCTTAACTCCAAAATTTTTGGCACCTATCACGTGTCAGGTGCTATGCTATGGATATAATTAAAGAACTTGGCACTCATAGTAGTTAACACATGTTAGTCTCTCCTCTCAGACTATTCCAGTTCTTTCAATATCCAGTAGTCCCAGTTACAGCCTCATGAATTCAGAGCTTCAGTGTAGGGTTGGCTGTTTAGAAAGAGGGAGAAAGTCACTATAGATCATCATTCATGCTCTGGCTAGGCTAGACTTGCATTAAGAGGGTTCTGTCCCTATTTCCATCCATCAGAGCTGTCTGCATTGGTTTAACAGTTCTGAACCCTGAAGCCTTCTACCTAGCAGCAGCCATTTCCTCCTGGCCTTCCCGGCCCTGGCAGCTCTAAGCAGGGCTCAGCTCCATCTTGAGGACGCTGTTTATGGTTGCAGGAGGCCCTTCAGGGCCTGTGGCCTTTGCACTGTGGACGACAGGAGCTGAGGTCACCTCCTCTTCTCAGGGGGGAAATGGTCTGATGAGGCACCCTGAGTCACAGGGTAGGCGGCTGTCTGCTTACAACTTGACAGAATGCGATTGAGTAAGGATGACTAGCCACTTAATGGATGTTAATTATGGCTCACAGCGTCCCTGTAGGTCAGGGGACAGGAGGACTCTGATGTCAGGGCTGACATGCTGCGGCTGGCGGCAGGCTGGCACTTACATTTGACGAGGGTTGTGGCTAGTTTAGCACAGCCACAGGGACCCGGATGGAAAGTGCAAGACTGACTTGTCTGACTTGCAGAGGGACAGTTCACTCTTACACTGTCCTCTTAAGTGAAATTTTCAGCATGTGCTTCTGCCTTTGTTTCTTCCATCCCATGTCCGCATACCCAGAACCGGTTCAAACCAGGACTCACAAGGTGCATTGTCCAGTTTCCGAGCTCCCCCTTCCTTGATGGAAATAAAACCATTAACTCTGGAGAGCGTGGGATCAGCCCCAGTCCTCCTTTGCCAAATCCCTGCACTGTAACTTTGCAATGCTTTTAACTGTAGAGGCAGATTGAAAAACACAAGAGTAATTAATGTTGTTATAAATTAGAGAAGCACATGGCAGTCCTCTTAATGCCAACCTCTGATTTCTACAATAAGGCAGAGATGTGTATAGGCTTCTATGCAGTGCATAATTTTAAAACATCATCTCCTAAGCGCTCATTAGTTCCGTTTTAGCCAAGGTGGCATATGGAAGGTGTCAGTTGTGAATATTTATTGGGATTGAAATGGACTCTTAAGAGGTGAATGCAGAGGGGAAGCATCTTGTGATATTAATAGAGCCCATATATGTCACCCAGAGATGACTGACGGGCTGGCCCTTCCCTTCTCCAGGAGCTGGGAAACGGCAGAACAATGTGAGTTGTAACCATCCTGCATCCTCTCCAGAGGTTTGGACTTGAGGGATATTTGAATTAAAGTACAGATTGGGGAAAAGTTACCTGGCAGAGAAGATAAGAGGCAAGGCTTCTCTCCCATGTAAGTGAGGAGTTTGACATCACTGAGAGAGCCATCAGCCTTGGCAGCGCCCATGGGACACGCTTGGCCTCTCTCCATTTCTGTGGTAAATCCATCAACATAAAAGCATTCTCGTTTCAGAAAGAGTGCTCTGGGGGTGAACACAGTTGAGCCAAAGGAAGAGCTTTCAATTTTGATTTCACAAATGCGTGGAAGCAGCCAAAGATGCTGAAGGTGACTTGGACTTGCTCTGAAGTTTAAAAATAGTTTCAATGAGAATCTCTAATGTATGTACAAGTACAGTTAAATAGGAATTAATACATAATACACTGTATCTATTGATAAAAGTGTTCAACTTTTAAAATTAAGATAATATTTATATACAGTAAAATCCACCTTTTTTAGGGTACAGTTCTGTGAGTTTTGACAAATGCATACAGTCATGTAACTAAGACTCAGCCCAAATATACAATAATCTCATCACCTCCCACACCCCAGATTTCAATGGGCCCTTTGTAGTTAATTCCTCAGCCCCTGACAACTACTGATTTGATTTTCATCTGTGCGTTGCTCTTCTAGAATGCCATTAAAGTGTCATATGTATTATGTAGCCTTTGTACTCTGGTTGTTTTTCACTTAACATTAGAACACTGTTTCACTTAATATTGCATTTGAAATTCATCCCTGTTGTGTCAGTAATTTGTTCATTTTTATTGCTAAATATGCTGTTCTACCCGGATGTATCAAAGTTTGTTTATCCACTTCCTTGAAGGGGGATATTTAGATTGTTTCAAGCTTTTGGCATTATGCATAAAGCTTCCTGTGTGCAGGTTTTCAAGTGAATATAAAATTTATTTCACTTGGGTCAGTTTTAAGCTGTGGGATGACTGAATTGTATAGTAAGTGCATGTTTTGCTTTATAAGAAACTGTCACATGTTTTTCCAAAGTGAGTGTACATTTTGTATTTCCACCAAAAGAATGAGATTTCCTAGTCTCTACTCCTTGACAATACTTAATATTATCTACTTTTAAAAAACTTAATCATTATATTAGGCGTTGAGTGGTATTTCATCATGGTTTTAATTTGCATTTGTAATGACTAGTAATGTTGAGCATCTTTTCCCAATTTTATTTGCCCTATGTGTGTATATATATATATGTGTGTGTGTATGTGTATATATATGTATGTATATATATATATGTTCTTTAATGGAATATCTGTTCATCTTTTACCTATTTGAAAGCAAGTTGTTTGATAGAAAAAATGGTATTTTGTTTTATTTTTAATTATTACTGTTATTTCTGATTAGGTCTGAGTTTTCAACTGTTAGTCTGACTGGCTAAATTATCTCCCTCCACGGCCAGCCTTTAGCCACGAGAAGGACGTTGGGCTAATAGTGTAGATAGAGTCATGTTTTCTCAAAGCCAGACAGCAGAAAACTATATATGGAACATTTTTTTCTGAATGGCTTTGGAAATAAAAAATAACTGCTTCTATTCTCTCTGGAGGCAACTGCTCCTACCCCACGAATGGTGTCATTAAACCAAGTTCCCCTTGTAGGAGAAGAAACAACTATAGATGGCTCTTTTAAGAGGATGACTTGTTTTTTCCTAGAGCTATAAGGCACCAGAGGATTATAGGATTCTGGTTTTTAAAATAGCCCTACGATTTCCTTGGGGCAGCTATTGATTATTTGTGACTTGAAGTCTTAAATCAAGAAAGGCAACATGCTTCAGATGTCACTTTAAAAAATAAAAAATTTGATGCATCTGTAAGATCTGACATAGCCCTTTTAGATGGAAGATACAAATAGAAGCAACAGCAACACCTGATTGAAGAGAAAAATCAACAAGACCTTGAACTATTTTATCGTCTTGGTGGAACATACTTGTAGTGGCCTTCCTTTAGGATTTTCTCAGCTCCCAGTGTTTTCTTTCTTGAGCTCTTCCTTCTTTCTTATGTCATTTCTCATCTGCCAGAGACAAAAGATCTCAGCAACTATGTTTGTAGTATCTAATCCCACCCACCTCCTTGGCCTTGTAATAAGATAGTTACCTAATTCAATCCGGGCCAACCAGATATGCCGTATGGATACTGACTTGGACATGTCAATCTGGGGGACATGGCATTTCTTGCCAATGAACTTAGAGTTCGAGGAGCCCATTTTACAAAAACAAATAAAAATGAGGCTGATTCTTGCAAAGTCCAAGATTAAAGACAGACAAGAGGCACTCGTTAGATTCCTGATGGTCCAGGTCTCAATTTCTGCCCCTTCCCTAAGATTCTCTACACTTGAAAACCATGAAGCACTTTGATATGCTTCTGTTGAGTTCTCTCTTAGATTGAAGCTTGATTTGGCTTCTAATGCTGCAGTCAAGAGAGTCTCATCTGAGGAGGCAGTGGATGATCTTGGCTAAGAAACCATTCTGTCTGACCTGGGATCCTGTGAAGAATTCTGAATTACAAGTGGCACAAATGCAGGGCTCATTAATGCCAGATGAATAATTGGAGTTGAGAGGGGACAGATATTTTGAAGGTATGTCTTAGTGAAGATATGGAATTGCTTCTTTATTTCAAACTCCAGTCAGATTCCTAGAATCTTAGCTTTGGAATGGATTTTAGGTGTTATACAGGTAATTTTGTCCCACCTTACACAAAGAGAGCAGGAGGTCTTTCTTGAAATCCGCAGATAGCCATCTGACCTCTCTAATTATATTAAATCATTTGGTTCAATGCAAGGTCTACGCATACCTAGAAAGATACATGCTGTTTTATGTTCTAAAATTCACATTTCTCTCCTCACCCAGAACCTCTTCTAAATATTTTAAGACTGTTATTATTTTTAATACTCTCTTGAGATTCCTGTTATTTACTTCTAAGGCCATCGGTAGATAATGAAGAAGCTTTTGCCAGCAGGCATTCCAATTTGGATTTAGAAACACTGATCAAACTTACTTTTTCTTCTTTGTTGTATGTTGATGACTGATGCTCACAATGCCTTAGCTCACATCTTTTGCATTCTGTGCACTCATAGAAAACTCTGTGTGCTTGGGCCACATCATTTTTGACAGTGTGAAAAAGACTTGACTCACACAGACTCCATTTATATCAAAAGAGTCCCACTCTTTGGGGCCTCACACAGATTAATGCTGGGAAGGAAAATAAGGAGGCACCAATAATGGTTTCTGAACATAATAGATGCTCAACCTGTTTGGTGAAGTGACTGAGTGAATTATTGCTGATCAAGTCAAAACTCATCCATGTAGAGAAAATTTGTTTAACCCCTTCCCCCCAAACTGGAAAGAAAGCAGCCTTGAAGCTTGTGATTAGATTTCTCTTCCTTCAGAACAACAGCTAATATAGAGCCTATAAGAATAGCCCCAGTTTGTAGCTAGTTTCAAAGTGTCATAGACCAGCTGGGATTGGATGCTCTCAGAACTCCAGAGGTGTTGGGCTGTTTCAGACTGATGAATTATGTAAAACCTGTTTTCTCTGAGTATTATTAATCATCCTCAAGCAAATGAAGACATGCTAATTAATTTGTGGTGGTTTTTACCTGCAAATGCCAAAGGAACTAAACTAAATTAAATCTTCTATTCTCTTTAAGACCAGCACCCCGTTAAACACCCGATGACTCATACAATTCAATTTGAAAGATGTGGTTCTTTGGAAACTTAGTTTGCCTGCAGTTTCGAGGCAGTGGCACCCCACTCCAGTACTCTTGCCTGGAAAAATCCCATGATCGGAGGAGCCTGGTAGGCTGCAGTCCGTGGGGTTACTGAGGGTTGGAAACGACTTCACTTTCACTTTCACTTTTCACTTTCATGCATTGGAGAAGGAAATGGCAACCCTCTCCAGTGTTCTCGCCTGGAGAATCCCAGGGACGGGGGAGCCTGGTGGGCTGCCGTCTCTGGGGTCGCACAGAGTCGGACACGACTGAAGTGACAGCAGCAGCATCAGACTCCTAAAGCATCTTTCTTGAAAGTGTAGCCCAAAGTTTCATGCATAATGGCTTGGAAAATGAATGGATGGAATTAATTGTTGTGATTTACAGAGGATCTGGAGAAGGTGATGGCACCCCACTCCAGTACTCTTGCCTGGAGAATCCCATAGATGGAGGAGCCTGGTGGGCTGCAGTCCATGGGGTCGCAAAGAGTCGGACACGACTGAGCGACTTCCCTTTCACTTTTCACTTTCATGTACTGGAGAAGGAAATGGCAACCCACTCCAGTGTTCTTGCCTGGAGAATCCCAGGGATGGAGGAGCCTGGTGGGCTGCCGTCTATGGGGTCGCACAGAGTTGGTCACGATTGAAGCGACTTAGCAGCAGCACAGAGGATCTAGCATACCTCTGACTCTGTATTAGATAATTTACCTGTTTTGTCTCATAGGTAGGTATTATCATTTGAGTTGTGCAAATGATGAAACAGACTCAGAGACTTTATATAAACTTACTAGGTCATACAACTTAATAGTATTTAGTTAAAACACAAATCCTAGTCTGACCTTATAGACACTACTTTTTCTATCGCACCATGCTTCTTCCAAGGAGAAAATCCACTGTACCTATGTACAGTGCATTGCACACTTTGAACTATATTTGAAGAATTAGGGTTTCCTATTTTCTTTCCTCTATTGCAGAAAAGTCTTAAAGAAAAGAGTTTTAGGGTATTCTAATGATTTCCATAGGAACAGCATCATGTGTGGTACCCCTCCTTTCTCACTCTCAGCTCCGTGTGTACTCTGATGTTTTTGAACCAGGCCATTTCCTTTTGGTAACAACTAAAATATTATTGCTTGAGGAAGATACACCTTTCCATCCATGGCCATGAGTTTGCCAAATGAGCCATGTTTAATGTGCTTCTGAAATAAGTGGTCTCTGAACATCCCAGCAGGACTCTGGGGAGACTAAGAAAAAGTATCAGACTCTTAGCTGATCCTAGATGGTTTGCGTCGGATTGCACTGGGCACCTTACATCCTTGTCTAGTTCAGTTTCACGGTTTTCTTCCCCAGTACTACCTAAGTAACTAAAAATGAAATTAAAGGTTCATTTTTGGCTATGTTGATTGCCATTACCAGTGTTTTTTCCCTTGGCAACTAACTTGCATGCCCATAGTGGTAAAGAATGGTGGCTAATGCTCCATAGATAGCTTTGGTGTTAAATGGAGTCCTTTAATATATCTCCTGACAGCCAGTCCTATCAAGGATGGTTGTGCTTGATTGCCATCAACTCCAGAGCTCTTCACTCCAGAGAAGGATCCAGGAAGCAGGGTCCTGGCCAAAGTGTCTTGGGTCATTTGGGGGGGGGGGTGCGATTGGCACTTCCTCTCCTTCATGCATGATGGGTGGTCATCTTTCAAGGACTCAAAGGCGCTAGGACTGCTGTTAGAATAGGAACTCCATGGAATACTTTACTGATGACAGAGATTATGTAAACTGATGTGCACTTTGCTGCTCTTTGGGATGACCTGAAAATTATCTTCACTCTTATTTTATTCTCCTTAAATTATAGAAATACTGGGGCTTTCAATAAAGATTTCAGACTAGGGCATCTCTTCTTTTCACTGTTTTAAGCAACAGATGTCCCTATTTTGTCAGAGAGCTGGTGAGATATACAAGAGCATGTACTCCTGAATCTCCGTCTGTCACTAACTGTGTCACATATGGCAAGTCACATTCTCTCTGAGCCACATTTTTTTCTCACCTGTGAAATGGGGTGATTATGTCTGCGTTAGAGGGCTGTTCTGAATTAAGATTAAATGTGAATGAAATTAGCACAAAGTCTGGCATACAGAGGATGCTCAAAAATGTTTGTTTTCTTTTTGCTAAATGAATACCATTTCTTTTTATTTCTAAAAGTCCCTAGAACCCTCCCTTATCATCCCTTCACACTCACACACACACACACACACACACACACACACACACACACACACCTTCTTTTCCAGGCAAACATTTCAAAATTGTGTGGTAGTGCTTGCAAATTGTAGTCAGCATTATTAAGTTAAAATTTCCCTGACATTTCTTCTCTCGCACTGTCCGTCTCCACAGTTGAGAATGAGAGAAATGGAAATTAGAATTGTGTTGCATACTGCTTGATCTTTTTCTTGGCTCTAATTAGAGCCTTCTTGCATGCACACATACACATGCACACTCCCCACCTCCACCTGTTACACCTTGTGCTTCTCCTCCTTCCTTTTCAGGTGTCTTCACTGTATATGGTTTTCATTGTTGGATGTGTTTTTGCCAGAATCAGAAATAGTGAGTGTGTCCTCTCTGGAATGGTACAGTAATGTGTTGGGTAACTGTATCAAAGCCTTATGAAAAATGTCCTCCTATCTCATGGGCTAGCTGAATGGGAAAGTGGTAGAGTTGGTGGTGGTAACAGTGACAAGTGGGAAAAATATTACTGCTTTCTCCAGGGGGAAAGAAGGGATATAGTTATCAATGGGTAAGTCTTTATTTTCCTACAGACTGGACTGAGTGTGTCAACTATCTCAGAAAGAAAATGAAAGCAAATCCCTCTGCATCCCTTGACTCTTTGTAGGGACAGTACTAACTTGCTTCACTTTTTGGTAGGCTTTTTCCAGAGGCTTATCTCCTTGCTGAAATAATCTCTCCTGGAGCCATTTCCAGATTTCAAGACTTTGTTCTGACTGTTTTTGTGAGCCATTCTTTCATCAGTTCTACCTTCCCCTGGAGTGAAAATGTCTGTTAATGCCAGCCAGATTCTTTGTGTGAGTGAGGTGCTCACCTGAGAGCATGGGTGTAGCAGACAATCTCCAAGACCCTAGTGACCCCTGCCTTGTGATATTCACACCCTCATATAGTTCTCTCCTCTAGTCTGCTGCGGTGGAGCTGTGGCACCAACAGAGTGTGGCAGAAGTGATGGTGTGTCTCTTCTGAGCTTAGATTATAGAAGAGGCTGCAGCTTCCATTTTGGCCATGCTTATTCTCTCTTGGATTGCTTTCTCTGCAGGGAAGCCAGCTGCTATATTCTGAGCTTCTCCAGAAGCTCTCTGGAGAAGCCAGTGTGGTGAGGAACTGAGGCCTCCAGCCAACAGCCATATGACTAAAACTTCTTTACATTTTATCTTCCAGCCGAAGTCAGGCCTTCAGATGACTACAGCTCCAGTCAATAGTTTTATAGCAGTCTCATGAGAGACCCTGAGTCAGAGTCACTCAGGTAAGAAACTGTGAGCAAATACATTTGTTGTTTGAAGATTCAGTTGAAAACTGAGAAGGATGTGAGATCTTACATTGTCTGTAAGCTAAATCAGCCTCTAGCAGTTTTATGGACACTAGTAGAAGTCATGGGACTGCTGAATCAGAGACAAAAACTTGGATTGTTCACAGCACAGCAGTCAGCATGAGATCATATCTGCCCTGGATCCTCCGGTGCCTGCTCCAAACGCAGTAGGTTTGACTCATAGCTGAGAAACCACAGCATAGGAGACCTTGATCTTTTATAAGAGGGCTTCAAAAACCACTCAAACTTTACCTTGGAGGGAGATAATTATTTTTGTTATACTGGATGGAAAACAATTCTGGCCTCTTCTCCAGAGGGATGCTGTCTCCATCTTGCAGTGTTGTGTACTATACAAATACCCTGTAGAAGATACTCTGGACCAAAAACTGTCAGTGCCCCTGCTCATGAGGAACACAGTGGATCCAATGGAGACTTGTCTACCAGCAGACATGGGGTTTTGGAATAAGTTTCTGTGCAGCAGTAGATAGCCAATGCATGGGATACCTATGTCTGTGTCTTCACCTGTCAGAGTGATTGGACTGATGGCAGATGTGGTAGAGTTATTTTTATTTAGTTTTATTTATTTGTTTGGCTAGTTGCATCCTGTGGGATCTAGTTGCCTGACCAAGGATGGAACCCATCCCCCCTGCATTGGGACCATAAAGTTTTGTGCTCCCCACTAGACCACCAGGGAAGTTCCAAGTTGTATTTATAGATAGAGAATACATGTGAGGTCTTTGGCTTTAGTAATAGGTGAAGATACAAGGAAGTGCTCTGATTTTGGAGGGTGATAAAGAGAAAGAAGGGGAAAGAGATGTTAGGAGGGGGCAAACAGATAGAACTGAATATATTAGATATGCCTAGCTTCCTCTGGAAATAAATGTTTTACTAGAGAATAGTTAGATTTGTAAAAGGAGATAATTCATTACTTAGTATCTTGTTCTGTTTAAAAGAAGTCTTTTCATTATCACTAGTGAACTGGTGTTTTGGGGAATTGTGGGGTTGTCGGTAGTGGTTACTTTTCCCACTATTTCCCCCAGGGAAGGAATAGGAGGGGCAGTTGATTTTGAAGCTATCTATAGAGAGCTAAATTTAGAGAATTCTCTCTGAAAGCTACATGAAAGAAGATACTTAAAAGATTCTTTTTGTTTATTTGTTTTATTCTGTGAAAATGAGGGATCAAATAAAAGGTATCTTGGGCTTTTTGCTATTGGGCAATATCTTCTCTTCTCCTTATGAAATCAGTTGAGGGACTCAGAATTGAGAATGATTTTAATTTGAAATGAGATTTGGCCTTATGTTTCATTCAGTTTTAAGAATACCAAGTTTTAGAAATATTAAGTGATGTTCTTCATGGAGTTATATTTAGAAAGTACAGTACAGTAGCCAAAAGTGAGACTGAGTTTCTCTTGGTTCATAAGAAAAAGAGCACCTGAGATGCTTAAGAGATAAAATTACTCCAGGCTCCCCTTAGCTGCGATCCATTGACTGGACAAGGCTCAGAGATGCTTTCTTAGATCTCCAGTATGTACATCTTAGCTGGTTATCCAGATGTTCAGCAGAAACTCTCTATAAAGGAACTCAGGGCAAGTTATAACCTGGTTTATATAGCTAGAATGATTTAAGAGCATAGGTTAAATGCCAGCTCTTTAATTCAGTTTGTCTTAGTTTCTTTAAATCTTAAACGAGAACTGTGATGCTAATCTCTTATGATGTTGTAAAGTTTAAATATGTTAAAGGGTACAGAGTTTAGCATTGTGCTTTATTTATAATAAATGCTTAATAAATTAAGGTTAATTATTAATCCAAAGATACTAGAAATGTTCCTCCATGGGTTGTATTATGTCATATCAAATGCAGTAAGTCCTGTTGGATGATATCTGGCTCTGTCTTATTCTATTTGATTACATTACAGGCCAATTCGTACTTCTTATGTGTACAGAGGTCTTATTTATATAATGTTAATTATGTGCTTCCTTTCCCTGGTACATGGCAAATTCTCTCAATAAACGCTGGCTCTTGATCTTGTCACCTTGATACGAGGAAAATAATAAATCCCACCCAATGACCAAACTTAGCAAAGCCTGGATATTCTCAAAGGATATTGATTTTAATTTTTCTTAAACAGGAAGGCTGTTTATGGAAAATTTTGCTAGAGATTGGAATAATGAGTTCAACCTGTTTTGTGTCCAAAACTCATGAAGTTGGTACAAGAGGAGGCCAGGGCTCTGCGTTCTGCAGGTGTGAGTAGGAATGTGGTGCCCAGAATCATTGCCTTTTGTGGGGCTCCTAGTGGTGCAGGCAGCAGGTTATCACCACACACAGTGTTCCTAGGACTTGTCTCAGTCTGGAGAAAATCTTGCACCTCTGGCAGCAAGAGCAGGCATTTCATATCCCAAGGGCCTCACAGTGTTTTGGGGAAGAGACTGAAGATTTGGCAAGTGCTGTCCGTTCCCCAGTCACATTCCTTGGTGCCCACTCCCGTGTGTGCCTTCCTTGTGGCTCTGCTGAAAGGACCTGCAATTCTTTGCTTACAGTCATCGCTGGCCATGGGAGTCCTCTCAGCCCAAATCAGGGACAGGTTGGAGGTGTGCTGGAGTTAGCCCTGGGGACAGAGGGACTTGAAGACTAAATGCCAAGCTCCCTTGCCCCTCAGGTGGGAAAACTCCAAGGTGTCTCCTATACTGCCTTCCAGAATTCCCCAGTGTGGCTGAGCCCCATGTGCCCAAGGTAGGGCCATGATGGTAGCTTAATACTCTATCTGCTTCCTTCTCTCTTCTCTCACTTTTCTCCTCCCTTGACAGTGCTTCTTAGGATCCTCTTCCAAACACACATTCTCGTCTCAGAACCTGCTTTGGAGAACAGCCTAAAATAGAGAATGCACTCACATTGCGTCACTTCCTCCATCAGAAGTCGGAATGTGTCCTGTGTGTGCTCACTCCCCAGAACACCCCTTCTCTCCATCTCGTAGGAAGAACTTGATGTTGGGACTTGATGTTGTAATCATCCACTCTGCAGGTGATTTCAAATTCTTCATCTCATTTATATCTCATTTTAGTGCTATATCATAGTTCCATTTTACAGATGCAGAAATTGAGACCAGAGGATTAAGTATTTTGATTGAGGTAATAGAGCTTCTAATGGAGGAGCTAGACCTGGATCCCAGGTTTTCTGATTCTGTTCTATAATCTTCTTGTTTCCACACTATTTCTGAAGGTGTGGACAGATCATGGGAGGAATAATGTACACCTCTGATTCTGTGTTAGAACTTCTAAAAGAAGCATAAATCACATTATATTATGTCAAAGGTTTCATGTAACAATTAGAATTCCAACTCCATCTCATGGCCTACCTACACAGCCTTCCACGGCCTGACTTTTCTTTGTTTCTCTGATTTCACCTCTAACCTTTCACTCTTTCCCCAATCCTGTTCTGTTCAAACCATGCCTGTGTTTGTGCATACACCAAGTTCATCACACCTGTGGTCTCTGCCCTTTCTATTTCCTCAGCCTGAATGCTCTTCAGATCTTTGCAGGGCTACCTCCTTCTCAGCCTTCTAGTCTTTAGAAGTGACTTCCTTAGAGAAGTCCTGACTATCTAAGCTAAAGTGCCTGCTCCCCTTCTTCTGCCCAGCTCCATGCATTTTCTTTCCAGTTTTCCTTTTTCACTCTGTTCAGCACACTTATTTCCTTCTTGCTTGTTTCCTAACCCTGCTAGCCTGTAGGCTGATCGAGGGCAGAGATCTCTAGTTTTGTTCATTACTGTTTTTCCAGGGCCTAGAACGGTACCTGGCACACAGTTTTTGTCAAATGAATACATAAATAAATTAAGAGGAGGCCATAAAGAAGAAATATTCTAAGCATGTATATGAAAGGACCTTAAAGCATATTTTCTGTATAACTAAGATTTATTTACTTGGCTCTTTGTAATCAGCAGAATTAATATAACTTGAAAGCAAATGCATCTTACTGACATTTTGGAACCTGTGTGCAAGCATTAATACCAATCAATTTAAGTGTGTGTTTCACAGCATGCCATTCGGATGAGAAATGCTGGAAAGGGAGAAGGTGGACAGCTTCTTAGCTTCTTTTTTCTGGCACATTTAACATCATTCCAGTAAACTAGGCTCTGGGTTTAATTAAAGATTGTTTGAGGTGGGGAGAAAAGGTATGGAGATAGTCTTAACAGTCTTTTACATTTTAGACTTAAATTTAGAAACAACAAAAGATTTTGTGGTTAAAGGCCTCTAATGTTAAGTCTTTGGAAATCTAGTGTTTTTTTTTGACTTTCCTATCTCTTTTATTTTGATATTTGTATTTTTGATCAATGAATGTTTTAGGGGAAGTGAGAGATAGAAAAATGATATGCCTATGCTTATAATTTTGTTTTGATATTCTTTGCTTTTTTTGATTATGCAGTTTATCTGTATTCATTAGAAAATTTGAAAAGTAAAGAAATGTAAAATAAGAAAGTAAATATTATCCATAAGTCTATCCCTTAACAAATGACTGCCAACATTTTGATGTATTTTATTCCAGGGATTTCATTTCTGGGATTGTTAATATCTAGGGCTTCCTGGTTAGCGCAAAAGATAAAGAATCTTCCTGCAATGCGGGAGGCTGGATTTGACCCCTGGGTTGGGAAGATCCCCTGGAGAAAGGCATGGCAGCCCACTCCAGTATTCTTGCCTGGAGTATTCCATGGACAGGGGAGCTGCACGGGCTACAGTCCATGGGGGTTGCAGAGTCAGACACAACTGAGTGGTTTCAGTCACTCACTTTCATGTGTAGTACAGTTCTTCAACTCTAAGATACTATCTGTTATGAAGTACAATATTGATTTCGTTAACTATATTACTTTTAAAGGTAAATATACATTTCTTTTTTTTAATCAAAAATGGCAATTATGTACTATTTTCTTCTCACAAAGTTTGAGACTAACCTTCCTTCTCATTCTGAGTCTAAAGTTAGTTCCAAATGTCTTTTGGCTAACCATCGCTGTACAGATCATCTCTGTTACATGCTGCTTCCCATCATGTGTGTATCACATCTTGACCCCATGACATTCTTTATCTGTGGTCTTATGTCAAAGTATATTTTAAAATAATAAGATTTATTTG
The DNA here is from genome assembly GCA_935064755.1 of Tragelaphus eurycerus. Taxonomy (NCBI): domain Eukaryota; kingdom Metazoa; phylum Chordata; class Mammalia; order Artiodactyla; family Bovidae; genus Tragelaphus; species Tragelaphus eurycerus. The sequence goes on along the minus strand of CAKXYN010000015.1, from coordinate 11,151,338 downwards.
CATTTCTTATGTGGTTAAACTCACAGTTATTTTCCTTATTAAATTACACGTCACAAGTTTCTCTTGAAATTCAGCCAGAAGCTTTTACTCAAGAATTTTTTGGTGTCCAAATAAGTCTTTCATAATGCATGAATCAGTCACAGCAAACTCTCCTAGCTTTAAAGATTGCATGATATATTTAGAGAAATCAGGCACCGTTCCCATATGCATTGCAAGAAATGACAAATATGTCACAACTTAATCTATTTGGCAGTTTATAAGTTCTTTTTGATATAAACTATTAAATGCATCCTAATTTAAAAAAAATCAAGCTGTGAAAAAAATATATGCACCGTAGAATCAAATATATATGGGATATGTGTGACAATGTGAATGTCTTTATTTCAGCACAGAGTATTTCAACTCTGCTGCACATTAGATTCACACAGATATTAAAAATAAATCTAGGTCAAAATCAAACCATCAGACCTTCCAGAGAGGCCAAGGGAGTAGTATTTATTTTAAAAAATCCACAAAAATACAACACTTCTCAGAAACTCCAATGGGTAACTAGAATTGAAGACCACTGTTTTAGCAGCTGATATATCAGGGTTACTCTTAGGGTAGGAACCATCTTTATTTGGCAAAATACCCTGATAAGCAGCCTGGGATAGGAGGCAGGACTCAGAGAGGACTATTGTCTAGAACTTCAGCTACAAAAGAGACAGTTAAGCGGTTGCCTGAAAACATGATAGGTATAGTGCTCTTAAAGGAGGAGATGTATGAGAATAGGAGGGTGAGGAACCATGTGCCCATCAGTGTGAAGCTGGCTGATCTAACAGGCAAATGATCAGTGGCGGTTTCATGTGGTGGTGGTGAGGGCAGCTAAAAATAATGTAAACAATAGTAATAATGTTCATTTTGAAATGGTTTACATATTATTAAATGGACTTCTCCATCTTTCTTCCAAATACTGGATTCTGTTATACTCTTGAGTGTTCTGTGTGGCTTTCTTTTTCTTGTTGGAAATTGAGGAAGAAAGGAGCTGAGATAAAGACCTCAACTCTGAGTTGGTGCAGGGTGAAACAGAAGAGGATCCTGGAGTTGAGGTGACTGAATATATCACCTTTCAGAAAACCTTAGAAAGGCTTTTGTTTTTTTATAGGGCATATAAAATTAGTGGTTTGAACCAATTTAGTTCAACACATAAACCCAGGAATCTTCACGTGCCATGCCATTCAACAGAAACAAACATGCCCTCGTCTGCATGCATTCACATTTTAAAATCAGTTGGGATCATACTGCATGCCCAGTTTTGTGTCCCAATTTCTTCACTTAATATAATGCCATAAAAATTTCCCACATCATCAATTATTCTGAGAGAGCTTGAATTTTAATTAATAGCCCTTATAATCACACTCTGATTTATTTGAACTTTGTTGTATGGGATATTGTGTAGGATAATATGAGTACTCAGAATCTGCAGCCAGATGCTCTGCCTTCAGTCTCCCAGCTGTGTTGCTTTGGCAGGCATTCCCACACCCCGGCTTCTGTGCTGACACAATATTTCCCTTTACAAAAGGATTTGGAGTTTCAATGGCTAAAAATTGTAATTGTTCTGAATTTATGTTTCTTTGATAATTAGTGCATTTAAACTTCATGTCAACTGGTATTAGCATTTTACCAATTTATTCTTCCCAAATCAAAATTTTAGGATGAAAATGTTTTAATTTATTTGAAGAGCTAGTGTCCAGTTGCTCTGTTGACAAAGAAAAGTTGTAAATTGTTGTAGAGAAAGCAAATCTGCTGCAGAGGAGTGATGCTGGCTCATCTGCATGATCAAATAAATTATATTCCTACCTTGAGGGAGGTATATAATTTATATAAAGAAATTATACTTTGAGATCAAGTATTCCAGAGTTACTTACCAGGTGGAATCAAACCCACCTGAAGGTATCCAGAGGAAAATTTAGCCAAGAATCAGGTATAGAAAGTCATGAGAAGAAAAGCAGAAAACCAGTGAGCTGCCAGTTGCCAGGAGGTTCATATTAGGATCTTATTAGGGAGTGATTTAGAATAACTGAGCATGATCAGCTTCATAATAGTGATAAGCGAAGCACAGGAGGTGCTAGGTACCCAACCTGCCAGACAATCTGGCCAAGTTCACTGGGCTGTGCATGGAAACCGCAGAAAGCAGCTTATACTCAGTCCTAATGGGCACTTCTCAGTGGATCATTTCATTAACAAAATTGGCATAACAATTATAATTGATGTATTTTGGGGTGGGAGGGGGGAGGAGTTTATTGAGAAGAGAAGGTTATGTTCCTTGCTTTCACTCTTTAAAGAAAAATCAAGATGATATTTTCTGAGTGCTTCCAAAGCTCCTTTTTGACAAAGTTTGCACATTTCTGTATTAGGCCACTCCAGACTATCTGTGCCCACATCAGGCCACAGAATATTCCCATGGCCCCCTTTGACCTCCCTAGCTAAATGTCATTATTCATTTATACCGTGTCTGTAGAGATACCCTGATGAAAAAGGGCCATATTTAGTCTGTGAGGCTAGGAATGAAAAAAGGTGAGAGAGAGGGAGAGGAATTCACTGCTAAATTTTAGGTGAGAGGGAGTAAAGAAGGGCAATCTAAGGATGGGAAATTTATGAGATGTTAGAAGCAAAATCCTCCCTCCCTCAGCTGGCTAGGCAGCTGGGCTGTGAGTTCAAGGAGGAAGAGATGGTGAATGGACTTTAGTTCAAAAGGGAGGGCTGAGGGCAAAGTGGAAAGCTTTTTAAAGAGAAGGTGGATGGTCTCAGAGAGCCCTGGATACCACTTGACTCTGTTAAAGATACTTGGAGAATATAGATTATGCTTAAAAATAGCAAAGCTATACAGGTCAGGCTTTGGCTCAGGGGAGAGGTAAGAGAAGGGCATTGGTGGAGATCAACAGCCTTGGAAACAAATGCTTTTCAGGCTGCCAAAAGGCATGATCAGAGAATAAGAAATAAAGAGCTTCCAAGGATAGAACTGAAAGCAAAGACTTGAAGGGAAAGGGGATGGGTTAGCAAAGCCACCTCACCCAGCAGGAAGTCTGGAGATGGTTGCAGTTGTACACTATTGGGATTTAGCAAAAATAATTAATTTTTATTCTGGAATCCTTCAGACCCACAGGAAAGACCCCACTTCACCTTCCTTCCTGTATATATACTGTCACTTCTCTTCTTGCAAAATATCCCAAAAAGGGTTGCAGTCATTACACATTACCCCGCAACGTGTCAGCAGGAACCTCCCAAGAACAGAACTACTTCCTGTGCAACCGAATTGACCTATTGCTGCACCTGAGAAAAAACTTTTAATTCAATAGCATTATTAACAGAGTCCAAGTGCAAGTTTATCTAGTTGTCCCTAAAATACCTTTTGTAACTGGGCCCTGTGCCCAGTAAGGTACCAGTCAAGGTTCATGCATAGCATTTTGTAGTTAATGTCTGTTTAGTCTTTCAGTCTGAATCAACTCTTTTATTGGATTTCTGAGTGGTGATTTTATAGTCTGTCATTCCTTCTACATTTTTTTTTTTTTTTTTTTTGCTGGCATTTTTCTATAGAGAGGATTTTTTTCTCTCTTATCTCTCAACATTGTTTTGAATATCATGAGGGCTTACATTTTTTCCATGTGTTTTAATTCATTACCATCATTGTGGGTTTTTTTTTTTTTTTTTTTTGATGATCAAATGTTACCAGTGATTGTCCCCTTGGGCCAGCTTGTGGATTCATCAATTTTTAAGTATGTGCTTGCCTTTTGGTACAAGATGTTCCAGGATCGTCTTGTATTTTTCCTATTTCAGACCTGAAATCAACCATTTCTCCTAGAAGTCTTGGTGACTTTTACAAGAGAATAGTGCAAGAACCAAGCACTAATTGTCCCTCATTGCTATTGTGATTAATTTCTTCTAGGGCCTTTTGAGCATATAGTTAGGGCATTTTTTTTGTTGAAAGCTTTTAAATTCAAAGTCATATAGACCTTTACCAGTGCCCATTTTATATTTCTTTTCCTCTCCCTTCCTTCAAGTAAGCACCCTAGTTCCTAACAACGTTAGTGTATTTTCTAATTTTCTCTATCCTGTAAAACACAAAATGGTTTCAGAATTATAATACCATTCCATTACCAGGAATAATCCTACTAAGTAAAATTCAAGTCTTCACTGTATTTTTTTGTCTTTAGGGCAAATCCAGGATAATGGTCTCTTCCAGGGGCCTCAGATAAACTTCATTGCAGGCTCTAGATTGTACTGGGTTTGTAGGCAGAATGAAATTTGGGAGGACATCCAGCTTTCTTAGATAGGTAAATGAATCTGTAATTAATTTTGTAAATTATCTGAAATTGGTTCATCAAAAATATATTCATATATATTTAATATTCTGATCAAGTTTTATACCTCTCCAGTAAAGTATGCATATTGTAATTTGAAATATTATTTGTCTACTTGTACTTCTTGTCTTAAAGATTACTCTGGTGTTAATACAGAGACACCAGGTGGTATTTTTGCATCCTTTATTTTCAGCTCTTCTATACCTGCTATTTAACATGTTTTGTTTAGTGATGCATGTCTATACCTTGATGGTGGTTGTGGTTTTATGGATGTATATATACTTATCCCCAGACTCATTGAGTTGTATATATTAAATATGTATAGCTTTGCACATGTCAATCGTACCTTAATAAAGTGGCTCAGAATGTCTCCTGTAAGTAACATATATGCATCTGTACCCCGTCATGTCTGACTCGTTGTGACTCCCTGGGCTGTAGCATGCCAGGGTCCGCTGTCCGTGAGATAAATGTTTTTTAAATCTGTCTTCTTTAATCTTTACCCTTTAATGGTTTAATTTGCTTCCATTTAATTAATTACTAATACATTTAGGCTTAGATTATTATAAGACTATTTTCATTTCGTCCCACTGGCTCTATGATTTATTGTGGCTGTTTCTCTTTGTTTACTTTTCCCTTTCCTTTGTGTGTGTGTGTGTGTGTGTGTGTGTGTGTGTGTGTGTGTGTTGTTGTAATATCTAGTTGTAATACTTAGTTATTTTTGATTTCTATTAGTCATTATTAATAAAAATTTTAGACATAGTTTGAGCCTTTGAATAATGTTATATATCTGCAAAGGATAATTACTTTTGTTTCTGGTAAGCAGTTAAAATGGGGACAAATCACCTTAATATAGTCAGGGAATGAGCCATCCAAAATTAAGGTTTGATCTCATGGGTGCTATTCCATTATTGGTTTACCTTTAGTTCAAGGGCATATACCTTGGGAACCTCAAATAAAAGTCTGAATTTTATTGGGATCCCCTTTTTTATAGACCTTGAACTCCAATTTTTTTGCATTCTTAGCTCCATGAAATGACTCAGTACTGCTGCTACTGCTGCTGCTAAGTTGCTTCAGTCGTGTCTGACTCTGTGCGACCCCATAGACAGCAGTCCACCAGGCTCCCCTGTCCCTGGGATTCTCAAGGCAAGAATACTTTGGACTCAGCACTACAAGCTCTTAAATACAGCTTTCAAATTAACAAGATTTGAGAGTTGATCTGTAGCAGCTATTTATTTTTTTATAGACTAATTATCCAATTCCAGAGATGGAGTGAGAAGCAATATTTTCTTGTATGTAAGTAGTTTATTATACTTTTGGATGCCCGATATGAGAGTGCTATCTTAGCTTTAAGCTCTTTCCATCTTATATAACAGTGTTCATCATCTTGAAGTTAGAATTTTGGCATATGAGCTTAAAATCCATCAATTAAAGGGTCACAGACTTTGTATATATGTATGTATGTGAAGTATTGTTGATTTACAGTGTTGTGTTAGTTTCTGGTGTACAGCAAAGTCTGTCCATTATTTATATGTCTGTGCTTAGTCACTCAGTCATGTCCGACTCTTTGCAACCCCATGGACTATGGCCCACCAGGCTCCTCTGTCCATGGGATTCTCCAGGCAAGAATGCTGGAGTGGGTTGCCATGCCCTCCTCCAGGGGATCTTCCCAACCCAGGAATTGAACCCATGGCTCCCATCTGAGCGACCAGGGAAGCCCCATCTATATGTCTACCTATCTCTATTTTGTAGATTCTGTTCCATTATAGTTTATTGTAAGATATTGAATATAGTTCCCTGTGATGTACAGTAGGACCTTGTTTATTTTATATATAGTAGCTTGTGTCTGCTAACCCCAAACTCCTAATTTATCCCTTCCCCTCCCTCTGCCCTTTGGTAACCAAAAGTTTGTTTTTTATGTCTGTGAGTCTGTTTTGTAAATAAGTTCATTTGTATCATATTTTAGATTCCACATATCAGTGATGTGATCAGTGAAAATCATATTTGTCTTTTACTGTCTGATTTCACTTAATAATAGATGATCTCTAGGTCTATTCATGTTACTGCACATGGGATTATTTCATTCTTTTTTATAGATCGGTAGTATTCCATTGGGTGTACACACACACACACACACACACACACACACACACACACACACACCCCCCACCCCCCCCCCACCCCTTTACCCAGTCATCTGTTGAGGTACATTTAGGTTGCTTGCATGTCTTGGCTATTATAATTAATGCTGCTCTGAACATGGGGATGCATGTATCTTTTCAAATTAGAGTTTTTTTAGGATATATGCCCAGAAGTGGAATTGATGATCATATGATAACTCTAATTTTTAAAGGAACCTCCAAACTGTTTTCCATAGGGGCTGAACCCATCAACTGTATAGGAGGATTCTCTTTTCTCCATATTCTTTACAGAATTTCTTATTTGTAGACTTTTTAACAATGGCAGTTCTGACTGGTGTGGAGGTGATGCCTCATTGTAGTTTTGATTTGTATCTCTGTAATAATTAGAGATGTTGAGTATTCACGTGCTATTTTTGGTCATCTGCGTGTCTTCTTTGGAGAAGGTAGGGTTCTGCCTTTAAAAACTTTTTGTTATTGATTTATGTGAGCTGTTTGTATATTTTGGAACTTAAATCCTTGCCAGTTGCATTGTTTGCAAATATTTTCTCCCAGTCTGTAGGTTTTTATTTTGTTTTTGGTTTCCTTTGCTATGCAAATGCTTACATATTTCATTAGGTCCTATTTATTTATGTTTGTTTTTGTTTCTTTTGCCTCAGGATATTGATCTAAAAATATTACTATAATTTATGTCAGAGGATGTTTTGCCTGTGTTTTCTTCTAGGAGTTTTATGATGTCATGTCTTATATTTAGGTCTTTAAGCCATTTTGAGTTTATTGTGTATTTGTGAGGGAGTGCTCTGCTGCTGCTGCTGCTGCTGCTAAGTTGCTTCAGTTGTGTCCAACTCTATGCGACCCTGTAGACCGCAGCCCACCAGGCTCTGCCGTCCCTGGGATTCTCCAGGCAAGAACACTGGAGTGGGTTGCCATTGCTCTAGCGTCATTGATTTACCTCTGCTGTCCAGCTTTCCCAACACTACTTGTTGAAGTGAAGTGAAGTGGAAGTTACTCAGTCGTGTCTGACTCTTTGCTACTCCATGGACTGTACAGTCTGTGGAATTCTCCAGGCCAGAATACTGGAGTTAGTAGCCTTTCCCTTCTCCAGGGAGGGGATCTTTGCAAACCAGGAATCGAACCCAGGTCTCCTGTATTGCAGACAGATTCTTGTTGAAGAGACTGTCTTTTCTCCATTGTATATTCTTATCTCCTTAGCCAAACATTAATTGACTGTAGGTGTGTGGGTTTATTTCTGGGCTCTTTGTTCTCTTCCATTGATTTGTTTGTTTTTGTGCCAGTACCACACTGTTTTGATTATTGTAAGCTTTGTAGTCTAAAGTCTGGGAGGATTATGCCTCTAGCTTTGTTCTTTTTTCCTCAAAATTGCTTTGGTAATTTTGGGCCTTTTATGGTTTCATATAAATTTTAGGATTATTTGTGAAAAATGTCATGGGTACTTTGATGACTGTTGTTGTTGTTTAGTCACTAAGTCGTGTCTGGCTCTTTGTGACCCCATGGAATGTAATTCGCCAGGTTCCTCTGTTCATGTGATTTCCCAAGCAAGAATACTGGAGTGGGTTGCCGTTTTGTTCTCCAGGGGGTCTTCCTGACCCAGGAATTCAACCTGTATCACCTGCTTGTCAGACAGATTCTTTACCACTGAACCACCTGGGAAGCCCTGGGTACTTTGATGGAGATCACATTAAATCTGAAGATTGCTTTGGATAGTATGGTCATTTTAATATTGATTAATTCTTATTATTCTTCCAAACCAAGAGCATGGTATATCTTTCCATTTCTTTGAATCATCTTAAATTTCCTTCATGAGTATTTTATAGTTCTCAGTATGTCTTTCACCTCCTAGGTCAGGTTTATTCCTAAGGTCTTTTTTTTTTTGAAAGTGATTTTAAAAGGAATTTTTTCTTTTTGATTTCTGACATATCATTGTAACTATAAAGAACCACAGAAGATATCTTTACATTGATCTTGTATCTTCCTACATTGCTGAATTCATTTAACAGTTCTAATAGTGTTTGTGGTGGAGTCTTTAGGGTTTTTCTACATTTAGTATCATGTCATCTGCATATACGGAGAAGGCAATGGCACCCCACTCCAGTACTCTTGCCTGGAAAATCCTATGGACAGAGGAGTCTGGTAGGCAGTCCATGGGGTCTCTAAGAGTCGGATACGACTGAGCAACTTCACTTTCACTTTTCACTTTCACCCATTGGAGAAGGAAATGGCAACCCACTCCAGTGTTCTTGCCTGGAGAATCCCAGAGACGGCAGAGCCTGGTGGGGTGCCATCTATGGGGTCGCACAGAGTCGGAGATGACTGAAGTGACTTAGCAGTAGCAGCATCTGCATATTAATGACACATTTATCTCTTCCCTTCCAATTCAAACACCTTTCATCTCTTGTCTGATTGCTGTGGCTAGAATTTTCAGTACTATGTTGAACAGAAGTAGTGAGGTGGGCATCCTCATCTTGTTCCAGGTTTTAGTGGGAAGGCTTTCAGCTTTTCACAATTCAGTATTATGTTGGCTGTGGGTTTGTCATAGTTTTTATTATGTTGAGACGTGTTCCCTCTGTACCCACTTTGGTAAGAGTGTAAGAGTTTTTATCATTAATAGATGTTGAATTTTACCAAATGATTTTTCTGTATCTATAGAGATAATCGTGTGATTTGCCTTTTCTTTTATTGATGTGGTGTATCACATAGATTTATTCTATGAATAGTGAACCTTTCTTGTCACCCTAGGATGAATCCAACTTGATTGTGGTATATGATCTTTTCTATGTATTGTTGGATTTGATTTGTTAATGTTTTGTTGTATTTTTGCATCTATAATTATCAAAGATATTAGCCTGTAATTTTCTTTTTTTGGTATTGTCTATCTGCTTTCGGCTTAAAGCTCAACATTCAGAAAACGCAGATCATGGCATCTGGTCCCATCACTGCATGGGAAATAGATGGGGAAACAGTGGAAACAGTGTCAGACTTTGTTTTTCTGGGCTCCAAAATCACTGCAGATGGTGACTGCAGCCATGAAATTAAAAGACGCTTGCTCCTTGGAAGGAACGTTATGACCAACCTAGATAGCATATTCAAAAGCAGAGACATTACTTTGCCAACAAAGGTTCGCCTAGTCAAGGCTATGGTCTTTCCTGTGGTCATGTATGGTTGTGAGAGCTGGACTGTGAAGAAGGCTGAGCGCCGAAGAATTGATGCTTTTGAACTGTGGTGTTGGAGAAGACTCTTGAGAGTCCCTTGGACTGCAAGAAGATCCAACTGGTCCATTCTGAAGGAGATCAATCCTGGAATTTCTTTAGAAGGAATGATGCTAAAGCTGAAACTCCAGTATTTTGGCCACCTCATGCGAAGAGTTGACTCATTGGAGACGACTCTGATGCTGGGAGGGATTGAGGGCAGGAGGAGAAGGGGACGACAGAGGATGAGATGGCTGGATGGCATCACTGACTCGATGGATGCGAGTCTGGGTGACCTCCGGGAGCTGGTGATGGACAGGGAGGCCTAGCGTGCTGCAGTTCATGGGGTCGCAAAGAGTTGGACACGACTGAGCGACTGATCTGATCTGATCTGATCTGCTTTCGGTATCAGGATGATGGGAACTTCATAGAATGATTGAGAGTATTCCCTCCTCTTCAAGTCTTTTTAAAGAGTTTGAGAAAGAGAGGTATAAGTTCTTTGTGTGTTTGGTAGAATTTCCTCAGTGAACCAGTCTGTACATGGACTTTAGTTGCAGGGAGTTTGTTTATTTGTTTTTTTTACAGAGTGTATTTTACTTCTACTGATTGACCTTTTGAAATTATTTCTTCTTGATTCAGTTTTGGTGGGCTGTATGTTCTAAAAACTTGTCCATTTCTTCTAGATTTTCCCATTTGTTGGCATATGATTGTTCATAGTATTCTTCTATGGTTTTTGTATTTTTGTGGTATTTTTTGTTATTTGTTCTCTTTCATTTCTTATTTTGTGTATTTGGATCCTCTGTTTTCTTCTTGGTGAGCCTGGCCAGAGGTTTGCCGATTTTGTTTACGCTTTCAAAGAACCAGCTCCTGGTTTTATTGATTTAAAAAAAAATTTTTTTTAAGTTCCACAGATATTTATTTGGATCCTGGAGACACAAGAGTAGAGGTGATAGAGGCAGAACTGGAGGTCTGGCATTAGAGTCTCTAATGCCAGCAGTAGAGCCCAATGCCATATCAAACAGTAGTGGTTGTGTCTAGTTTTTGTTTTTTGTAAGTGTAGTCCTCAAGCATACTTTGATATGTTATTGCTGGCTGTAGAGCCTGCAAATCTAATTTTCAGCCTTGTTGTCAATTCCTTGAACTACATAAATTATTCAAACACATTTCTTTTCTATGAAGAGTAGATAGGATTTATTGTTTGCAACTTAGAATCCTGACTGACAACGTAAACTTTAGACAGAGAGATTCAGAGGTGTAAATAAACATAAGGAGCTTTACTGACGCCTATTATCCGTTGAGCACCAGAGGCCAAGGAAGGATAAACTCCTTAGCAAGATGGTGGTTTAGGTTAATTGTTTTTCACTTCTCTAGACAATATGTGGGGTATGCTGACATTAAAGAAGAAATGGAGTAATATTAACATCCCATGGGCTTCAGGGAAACTGGATTTTTCCTTTTGTAGCTGAAGAGGAAGGCCACTTCTGATAATGAATCTTAGCAGTTGCATCAGTGTGTTACTTTGAGTCCTCCAGGAAGAAGATGGGAAGAAAGAATTAGAAGTGCCTGAAATGTATTGGGGAAAATGCCTATGAAGGATGAAGGGGAGAGGAAGTAGGAGTAGGTAAGAAGAGCCTCAGATCATGATGCAAGTCTGACATGAGTCAAAGGAAAGAAGGAAGGAAAGAGAATTGTCTAAGAAGAACCAGACTGTAGTGCACTTCTGGGAAAGTCCCAACCTGATGCATGGGGAGCCCTAAAACAAAGACCACTCAGCAGAAGAATCCTGTGTTGGTCAAAAATGGCGGGTTTTTGTAACCTCATTGTACACAATTATTGACTAGAAACATCTTAGGGAAAGATAAGACTGGCGTGAACCTCGCAGTGGATCCTGATGATGTGACAGCTGGAGGGTGTCAACCTACTGCTCACCTAAGAGCAGATTCTTTCCTGAAGGGAGAGCTGAGTCGTGCACTCCCATATATGTGGCTGCCACACTTGGGTAGCAAGTTTGGGGGAAGAGTGTCAAATGTCTTAAATGATGAAGAGGGTGAACACTTCAGATATAAGCAATTTACTAATCCTTTGAAAGTATATACCAAAAGACCATCAAACGCTGGCATTTCAAATGTAGTTAAATTCAGAATGCTGTATCAGGTTTGTAACATTCAATTTAGGGCATAAAGTTTTTACTATACTGGGGACTTGTCAGTGATGGAAAAAAGTAAGGGCTATTACAAAATGGCTTTACCTCATAAAAAGGGTGGAAAGGGGAGATGTTCCAAACTCTAGGGACGTGGTCATCCAAGAGATTTTATTTTATTCATTTGATGACATTTAACAAATGCATACACTTCTGTTTATATTCTCGCTAGCACTTGGAATTGCCAGGGTTTTTATTTTCAGTTACTCAAATGATATGCAGTGATATCTCCTTAAAGTTTTAACTTGCATTTCCTTGATGAATAATGATGACTAGCGTCTTTTAATGGGCTTAGTTTTCTTCATATATCTTTCCTGGTAAAATGTCTTTCATATGTTTTGTCCATCTCTTCTTGGATTGTCTTATTATTTAGTTGTAAGAATTACTTATAGTCTAATATTTTGTCAGATAAATGTTTTGTGGATAATTTCTTCTATTGTGTGACTAGCTTTTTCATTTTTAAAAACTCTTTTAGTTATAATAAAATCCAACTTATCAGTATTTTATGATTCATGTGTTTTACGTTCTATCTAAGAAATCTTTGTGTCCATCCCAAGGTCACAAAATTTTCTCCTAGTTTCTTCTGGAAGTATATAGTTTTAACTTTTACATTTAAGCCTAAGATCCATGTCAAGTCAGTTTTTATATATGTTATAAAGTGAGAGTATTGATATTTATTTTTCCCAAATGGATATCTATTATTCCAGCCTTATTTTTTGAATAAATTTTCCTTTCCTCAGTGAATTGCATTGAAGTGTTTGTAAAAAATCAGTTGAACATAGCAGTGTTGGTTTTCATTCCCTTTCATTGATCTGTGTGTCTATTCTTATACCAATCCCACCCAATCCAGGATTTTGTTAGTTTAAATCAGCTACTGATTCCCTTTATTTGCTCTTCTCTTTTAAAAGTGCTTAATTTTTATTATTTTTTAAAATTTATTTTTTTTAATTGAAGGCTAATTACTTTACAATATTGTGGTGGTTTTTGCCATACATTTTCAGGAATCAGCCATGGGTGTACATGTGTTCTCCATCCTAAACCCCCACTCCCACCTCCTTCCCCATCCCATCCCTCAGGGTCATCCCAGTGCACCAGCCCTGGGCACCCTTGCTTAATTTTAGAATCAGCTTTTCAATTTTATTAAAAATTTCTGAAATTTTGATTGAGATTGTGTTGAATCATAGATTATGTTGAGATCTGATGTCTAAACAATATTGAGTCTTCAGATCTGCTTTGGTTGTTTATCACTTTAATTGTATAGGTCTTTAATTTCTCTCAGCAATATTTTGCAGTTGTCAAGGAAGAACCATGCATATTTTTCTTTGTTAAATTTATTCCTGAGTATATATTCACTTTTTTCGTGGTGTTTTTAATAGAATTTAAAAAATCATGTTGATGTATGGCAAAACCAATACAATATTATAAAGCTAAAAAAAATTTCCACATTAAAAAAATCCATTTAATAACTCTTTGCTGCTATACTAAAAAATAATTTATTTTTTAGTAGTAACCTTAGATGCTACATCTTACTAACTTTTTAGTTACAGTGGGTTTTATGTAGATTCCTTAAGATTTTCTACATAAGCAATTATGTAATCTGAAAATGGAGACAGTCATTCTCCTTTTATAGTCTTTATTCTTATTTTTTTTCCTTGCTTTACTACTGCATAGGAATTTCACTGCAGTTTTGAATGGAAGTTGTAAGAACAAATAACCCTGCATGTTTTCCAATATTAAGGTGAAACTGTTCAATATTTTATGCTAAGTCAGTTAGCTGTGATTTTTATAGATGTCCTTGGTCCAATTGAAAAACTTCACATATTTCAAACTTGTGAGAATTTAATAATTAAAAAAATATTATTGGATGTTGAATATTATAATATTCTTTTACTCCCTATTTTGAAAGTCATATGGTTTTTATCCTTTATCCTGTTAGCATGGTAAATTAATTTGATTGCTTTCTATTTTTTTTTGATTCTTTTTTTTTATTATTATTATTGTTATTATTTTTTTAATTTTTCTTAACTTTACAATATTGTATTACATTTACTATACATCGAGATGGATCCGCCACCAGAATACACGTGTTCCCCATCCTGAACCCTCCTCCCTCCCCCTTCCCACACCATCCCTCCAGTTCATCCCAGTGCTCCAGTCCCAGGCATCTGTTATAGGGCATCGTACCTGGACTGACTCGTTTCAGATATGATATTATACATATTTCAATGCTATTCTCCCCAATTGTCCCACCCTCTCCCAGTCCCAGAGTCCAAAAGTCTGTTCTATACATCAGTGTCTCTTTTGCTGTCTCATAAGCGGGGTGATTGTTACCATCTTTCTAAATTCCATATATATGTGTTAGTATACTGTATTTGTGTTTTTCTTTCTGGCTTACTTCACTCTGTATAATAGGCTCCAGTTCCATCCACCTCATTAGAACTGATTCAAATGTATTCTTTTTAATGGCTGAGTAATACTCCATCGTGTATATGTACCACAGCTTGCTTATCCATTCATCTGTGGATGGACATCTAGGTTGCTTCCACGTCCGAAAGTCCACAAGCAATAAATGCTGGAGAGGGTGTGGAGAGAAGGGAACCCTCTTACACTGTTGGTGGGAATGCAAACTAGTACAGCCACTATGGAGAACAGTATGGAGATTCCTCAAAAAACTGGGAATAGAACTGCCTTGTGATCCAGCAATCCCACTGCTGGGCATACACACTGAGAAAACCAGAATTGAAAGAGGCACGTGTACCCCAATGTTCATAGCAGCACTGTTTACAATAGCCAGGACGTGGAAGCAACCTAGATGTCTATTTTTTTTAAGTTTATTTATGTGAACCATTTTTTGAAAGTCTTTATTGAATTTGTTATAATATCACTTCTGTTTTATGTTTTGGCTTTTTGGCCATGAGATGTGGGTTCTTGACGAAGGATCACACCCACACTCTGCATTGAAAGGTGAAATCTTAACCACTGGACCATCAGGGATGGATTGCTTTTTGAATGTTTAAACAACTATGTGTTCCTGGGACAAACACCATTTGAGATTCTGTATACATGAAATACATAGTTTGTTAATTGTTTTAAGGATTTTATATATGAGGGGTGCATGTGTGCGTGCGTGCTAAGTTGCTTCAGTCATGTCCAGCTCTGTGCAGCCTTCCAGGGTCCTTCATCCATGGGTTTCTCTAGACAAGAATTCTGGAGTGGGTTGCTGTGCCCTCCTCCAGGGGAGCTTCCTGATCCTGGGATCAAACCTGTGTCTCTTATATCTACCAGCATTGGCAGGCAGGTTCTTTACCTCTAGTGCTATCATATGAGGGATATTGGATGTAAATTTTTTAATGATGTCTTTTTCAGATTGTGATAATAAGGATATGCTAGACTCAAAAAATGAGTTTGTAAGTTACTTTTTCCTCTTCTGTGTTATGAAAGATTTTAGTAGAAGTGTGTTATTTCTCCTTTGAATGTTGGACAGAATTTACCAGAGAAGTCATATGAGTTTTCTTGGCAGGAAAATTCTATATGAAGAATTAAATTTCTTTATTATATTGTACAAGATGTTTTTGTCTCATTTTGTATCATGTTGTTAAGTTGTATTTTTCAATGATTTTGTTGACTTCAACTAAGTTGTTAAATTTACTGACATAAAGTTGATAATTTTTAAAAATATTCTTTTAATAAGTATAGTGACTATACTGATAATCTTAGATTCTTTATTTTCACAATTTGTGTTCTAATTTTCTTGATTAGTCTAGTGATGTCTATCAATTTTATTGATCTTTTAGAAAACAACTTTTGGGCTTTGTCAATTTTCTCTGTTGTTTGCATGATTTCTATTTAATTTATTTCTATAATTATCTTTATTATTATATTGGATTTATTTTGCTCTTCTTTTTCTAGTTTCTTGAGTTGGAGCCTCATTATTTTAGGCCTTACTGATTTCTAATAAATATATTTAAGTCTGTAATTTTCCCTCTCACACTGCATCAGCTACATTTCACATGTTTATGTTATATTTTCATTACTGCATTATGGTTTTTTCTTTGATTCATGGGTTACTTAAAAGTGCATTGTTTAATTTCTATGTATTTGGGCTTTTCTTAGATCTTTCACTTTTATTGATTTCTAATTGAATTCCATTGCATTTAGATGATATATTCCAAAAATCCACTTTAATGAAATCTGTTGCACAATCTAGCATATTTTCTATATTGGTGAATATAATATACATACTTGAAAATAATATGACACCAAATGCCAAAGTGACTTTGTATATGGATCTATAATATCAATTAGTTCAGATTGGTATTGTTTTTTGATTTTATATGCTTTTACTGATTTTTTTTGTCTATTCATTTTAGCAATTACACAGAGAGGTTTTAAAAGCTCTTATTATCATTGTGGAATTACTTATTTCTTCCTTTAGTTCTGTTAATTTTTGCCTTCTGTATTTAGAAACTCTAATGAAGTATATCAGATCAGATCAGATCAGTCGCTCAGTCGTGTCCGACTCTTTGCGACCCCATGAACTGCAGCACGCCAGGCCTCCCTATCCATCACCAGCTCTCAGAGGTCACCCAGACTCGCATCCATCGAGTCAGTGATGCCATCCAGCCATCTCATCCTCTGTCGTCCCCTTCTCCTCCTGCCCTCAATCCCTCCCAGCATCAGAGTCGTCTCCAATGAGTCAACTCTTCGCATGAGGTGGCCAAAATACTGGAGTTTCAGCTTTAGCATCATTCCTTCCAAAGAAATCCCAGGGCTGATCTCCTTCAGAATGGACTGGTTGGATCTCCTTGCAGTCCAAGGGACTCTCAAGAGTCTTTTCCAACACCACAATTCAAAAGCACCAATTCTTCGGTGCTCAGCCTTCTTCACAGTCCAGCTCTCACATCCATACATGACCACAGGAAAGACCATAGCCTTGACTAGGCGAACCCTTGTTGGCAAAGTAATGTCTCTGCTTTTGAATATGCTATCTAGGTTGGTCATAACGTTCCTTCCAAGGAGTAAGCGTCTTTTAATTTCATGGCTGCAGTCACCATCTGCAGTGATTTTGGAGCCCAGAAAAATAAAGTCTGACACTGTTTCCACTGTTTCCCCATCTATTTCCCATGTAGTGATGGGACCAGATGCCATGATCTTCGTTTTCTGAATGTTGAGCTTTAAGCCAACCTTTTCACTCTCCACTTTCACTTTCATCAAGAGGCTTTTTAGTTCCTCTTCACTTTCTGCCATAAGGGTGGTGTCATCTGCATATCTGAGGTTATTGATATTTCTCCCAGCAATCTTGATTCCAGCTTGTGTTTCTTCCAGTCCAGCATTTCTCATGATGTACTCTGCATATAAATTAAATAAACATGGTGACAATATACAGCCTTGACGTACTCCTTTTCCTATTTGGAACCAGTCTGTTGTTCCATGACCAGTTCTAACTGTTGCTTCCTGACCTGCATACAGATTTCTCAAGAGGCAGATCCGGTGGTCTGGTATTCCCATCTCTCTCAGAATTTTCCACAGTTTATTGTGATCTACACAGTCAAAGGCTTTGGCATAGTCAATAAAGCAGAAATAGATGTTTTTCTGGAACTCTCTTGCTTTTTCCATGATCCAGCGGATGTTGGCAATTTGATCTCTGGTTCCTCTGCCTTTTCTAAAACCAGCTTGAACATCAGGAAGTTCACGGTTCACATATTGCTGAAGCCTGGCTTGGAGAATTTTGAGCATTACTTTACTAGCGTGTGAGATGAGTGCAATTGTGCGGTAGTTTGAGCACTCTTTGGCATTGCCTTTCTTTGGGATTGGGATGAAAACTGACCTTTTCCAATCTTGTGGCCACTGCTGAGTTTTCCAAATTTGTTGGCATATTGAGTGCAGCACTTTCACAGCATCATCTTTCAGGATTTGGAATAGCTCCACTGGAATTCCATCACCTCCACTAGCTTTGTTCGTAGTGATGCTTTCTAAGGCCCACTTGACTTCACATTCCAGGATGTCTGGCTCTAGGTCAGTGATCACATCATCATGATTATCTGGGTTGTGAAGCTCTTTTTTGTACAGTTCTTCTGTGTATTCTTGCCACCTCTTCTTAATATCTTCTGCTTCTGTTAGGTCCATACCATTTCTGTCCTTTATCGAGCCCATTTTTGCATGAAATGTTCTTTTGGTATCTCTGATTTTCTTGAATAAATCCTTAGTCTTTCCCATTCTGTTGTTTTCCTCTATTTCTTTGCATTGATCACTGAAGAAGGCTTTCTTATCTCTTCTTGCTATTCTTTGGAACTCTGCATTCAGATGTTTATATCTTTCCTTTTCTCCTTTGCTTTTCACTTCTCTTCTTTTCACAGCTATTTGCAAGGCCTCCCCAGACAGCCATTTTGCTTTTTTGCATTTCTTTTCCATGGGGATGGTCTTGATCCCTGTCTCCTGTACATTGTCACGAACCTCATTCCATAGTTCATCAGGCACTCTATCTATCAGATCTAGGCCCTTAAATCTATTTCTCACTTCCACTGTATAATCATAAGGGATTTGATTTAGGTCATACCTGAATGGTCTAGTGGTTTTCCCTACTTTCTTCAATTTAAGTCTGAATTTGGCAATAAGGAGTTCATGGTCTGAGCCACAGTCAGCTCCTGGTCTTGTTTTTGCTGACTGTATAGAGCTTCTCCATCTTTGGCTGCCAAGAATATAATCGATCTGATTTCGGTGTTGACCATCTGGTGATGTCCATGTATATATACATGTTATTAATTATTATAACTTTTGGATATATTTCTCTTTTATGAAATGTCCAATTTTATTGCTGTAATACTTTATCTTGAAATTTATTTTATCCCACTTTCTATTGCTTTTTATTTATGTGGCACAATTATTTATATTCATTTACTTTCACCTATCTTTGTCTTTCTATTTATATTGTGCTTGTCTTTATTTCCTTTTTTACTCTTTTTAAAAAACTGAAGTGTAGTTGATATACAATATTATATAAGTTATAGGTGTACAATATAGTGAGTGATTCACAATTTTTGCAGGTTATACTCCATTTATAGTTATTGTAAAATATTTGCTGTATTCCCCATGTACACTGTATCCATATAGCTTATTTTATACCTGATAGTTTGTATCTCTTAATCCTCCAACCCTATCTTTCCCTCCTGGCTCCTCACTGGTAATCACTAGCTTGCTCTTTCTATCTGTGAGTCTGCTTCTTTTATGTTGTATTAATTAGTTTGTTGTATTTTTTAGATTTCACATATATGTGATATGTTACAGTGTTTGTCTTTCTCTGACTTATTTCATTTAGCATAATAAACTTCCAAGCCTATCCATGTTGCCTCAAATGGCAAAATTTCATAATTTTTTATGGTTAATTAGTATTCTATTCGGAGAAGGCAATGGCACCCCATGCCAGTACTCTTGCCTGGAAAATCCCATGGATGGAGGAGCCTGGTAGGCTACAGCCCATGGGGTTGCTAGAGTCGAACACTAGCGACTGAGTGGCTTCACTTTCATTTTTCACTTTCATGCATTGGAGAAGGAAATGGCAACCCACTCCAGTGTTCTTGCCTGGAGAATCCCAGGGATGGGAAGCCTCGTGGACTGCCGTCTATGGGGTCTCACAGAGTCGGAGATGACTAATGTGACGCAGCAGCAGCAGCAGCAGTATTCTATTATATATATTATAGTGCGTGTCTTATAGACACCATATAGCTGGTTTTTCTTTTTTATCCATTTTGATAAGCTCTGCCTTATCAGTTAAAGCATTTAATATAATGAATAATATTGTTGGATTAGGTCTACTGTTTTATTGTTGGTTTTCTTTTTGTCCCTATATTGTTGGTTGTTTCCCTCTTTGTTTCTTCTTTTGGATTATTTGAATATTTTTAGACATATTTTAAGTTATTCATTGGCTTTTTAAAATATACCTCCTTGAGTTATTTTTTAGTGATTGGTCTATAAGTTACAGTACATATTCTTGAAGTTTCATGAGTTTATTTGAAAGTTAGTCATTCAATTGTGTCTGACTCTGCTACCCCATGGACTGTAGCCTGCCAGCCATCTCTGTCCTTGGAATTCTCCAGGCTGGAATGGATTGCCATTTCCTTCTCGAGGATGTCTTCCCAAGCCAGCAATCAAACCCAGGTCTCCCTCATTGCAGGCAGATTCTTTACCATCTCTGGAAAATGAATTGTTGTTGTTCAGTTGCCAAGTTGTGTCTGACTCTTCATTACCCCATGGATTGCATCACACCAGCCTTTCCTGTCCCTCATGATTTCCTGGAGTTTGCCTAAGTTCTTGTCCATTGAATCAGTGTTGCCATCCAACCATCTATTCCTCTGTTATCCTCTTCTCCTTCTGCCTTCAGTCTTTCCCAGCATGAGGGCCTTTTCCAATGAGTTGGCTCTTTGTGTCAGGTGGCCAAAGTATTGGAGCTTCAGCTTCAGCATCAGTCCTTCCAAAGATTATTCAGGGTTGATTTCTTTTAAGATTGACTGGTTTGATTTCCTTGCTGTCCAAGGGAGTCTCAGGAGTCTTCTCCAGCACCACAGTTCAAAAGCATCAATTCTTCAGTGCTCTGCCTTCTTTATGGTCCAGCTCTCACATCTGTACACAACTACTGGAAAAGACCATAGCCTTGACTATATGGACCTTTGTCAGCAAAGTGATGTCTTTGGTTTTTAACACACCATCTAGGTTTGTCATAGCTTTCCTGCCAAGAAGCAATCATCTTCTAATTTCATGGCTGCAGTCACCATCAGCAGTGATTTTAGAGCCCAAAGGGAGGAAATTTGTCACTGCTTCCACCTTTTCCCCTTCTATTTGCCATGAAGTGACGGGATCAGATGCTATTATCTTAGTTTTTTTAATATTGAGTTTTAAGCTAGGTTTTCACTCTCTTCCTTCACCCTCATCAAGAGGCTTTTGAGTTCTTCTTCACTTTCTGTTGTTAGAGTGAAATCATCATTCACATTAATATCATACCATTTTATATAAAATGCAGAAAACTTGAACACTGTTAGTCCATTTATTCACTTACCACCATTCTTTAGTGGTGAGAAAGTTTGAGAAAGCTTTTTTATTGCCATACATAATGGCAGAAAGGAGTATGTCAAGGTTGTATATTGTCACCCTGCTTATTTAACGTATATGCAGAGTACATCATGTGAAATGCCGGGCTAGGTGAAGCACAAGCTGGAATCAAGACTACCAGGAGCAATATCAGTAACCTCAGATATGCAGATGACACCACCCTTATGGCAGAAAGTGAAGAAGAACTAAAGAGCCTCATGATGAAAGTGAAAAAGAGTGAAAAAGTTGGCTTGAAACTCAACATTCAGAAAATGAAGATCATAGTATCTAGTCCCATCACTTCATGTCAAATAGATGGGAAAACAATAGAAGCAATGACAGACTTGATTTTCTTGGGTTCCAAAATCACTGCAGATTGTGACTGCAGCCATGAAATTAAAAGATGCTTTCTCCTTGGAAGAAAAGCTATGACCAACCTGTGCTATTCTAAATCACTTCAGTCGTGTCCGACTCTGTGTGACCCCATAGACCGCAGCCCACCAGGCTCCACTGTCCCTGGAATTCTTCAGGCAAGAACACTGGAGTGGGTTGCCATTTCCTTCTCCAATGCATGAAAGTGAAAAGAGAAAGTGAAGTCGCTCAGTCATGTCTGACTCTTAGTGACTCCATGGACTGCAGCCTACCAGGCTCCTCAGTCCATGGGATTTTCCAGGCAAGAGTACTGGAGTGGGGTGCCAAACCTAGACAGCATATTAAAAAGCAGAGACTTTGCCAACAAAGGTCCATCTAGTCAAAGCTATGGTTTTTCTAGTGCTGCTGCTAAGTCGCTTCAGTCGTGTCCGACTCTGTGCGACCCCATAGACGGCAGCCCATCAGGATCCCCCGTCCCTGGGATTCTCCAGGCAAGAACACTGGAGTGGGTTGCCATTTCCTTCTCCAGTGCATGAAAGTGAAAAGTGAAAGTGAAGTCGGCCAGTCATATCCGACTCTAGTGACCCCATGCACTTCAGCCTACCAGGCTCCTCCATCCATGGGATTTTCCAGGCAAGAGTACTGGAGTGGGTGCCATTGCCTTCTCCGGGTTTTTCTAGTAGTCATGTATGAATGTGAGAGTTGGACTATAAAGAAAGCTGAAGGCTGAAGAATTGATGCTTTTGAACTGTGGTATGGGAGAAGACTCTTGAGAGTCCCTTGGACTGTAAGGAGATCCAACCAGTCCGTCCTAAAGGAAATCAGTCCTGAATATTCATTGGAAGGACAGATGCTGAAGCTGAAACTCCAATCCTTTGGCCACCTGATGTGAAGAACTGACTCCTTAGAAAAGCCCCTGATGCTTGGAAAGATTGAAGGTGGGAGGAGAAGGGGATGACAGAGGATGAGATGGTTGGATGGCATCACAGACTGGATGGACATGAGTTTGAGAAAGCTTTGAGAGTTGGTGATGGACAGGGAAGCCTGGCATGCTGCAGTTCATGGGGTTGCAAAAAGTCGGCAGGACTCACCAACTGAACCGAACCAATAGTGGTAGAATGTATCAGAATGTATATTTTAGGTGCAACAAAATAATACTGTGTTTCTTTTTATTTCTATCATATGTAGTTTAAAGAAATTAATAGGAAAATTGTGTACCTAGGCATGGCTTTCTTTGCATTTCATTAATGTACTTCAATTTGTATATGTAACTCTTTGCCACATTTGGGCAGATTTTAGCTATTTCTTCAGATATGTTTTCAGACCTATAAATATTTTCTCTCACCTTTCAAAGTGGGTCTTCTTTTTCTGATACTCTTTCATACATCCTTAACAATTTGTTTAAATTTTTTCAACCTTATTTCTCTTTTTTTCATACTGGATAATTTTTGTTTATTTATGTTCACTGATCCTTTTCATCATCATCTCTATTCTGCAAATATGTCTATCCATTGATATTTTAATTTCAGGTATTGTATATTTTAGTAATTTTAATGCTTTCCTTAATAACAGTTATAATTACTGCATTAAAGTCTTTGCCTTTTAATTTTAACATTGAATCATCTTGGTTTTGGCCTCTGCTAATTGTCTTTTCTCATAAATGTAGATCACACTTTTTTTTCTTTTTTTCATGGTTCCTACTGGGTAGTTATTGATCATATATTGGAAGTTCGGGAATATTGTGGAAATTCTGGATTCTGTTACATTCTTCCAAAGAATATTAATGTTATTTTAGTAGGCTCAAATTGCAGACTCTTTTTCTTGAATTTGTAGTAGCTTAAATCTCAATTCAGTTCTTCTGGCCTTAACTGCAAGCTGCCCAAATATTGAGAGGTCACCTGTTTTCTTTCTGAGATAGCTCTTCACTTTCTTGTGGTTGTGGTGCCCCCGACTATGTCTTCTGATTATTTTGTATAGAATGATGGAAGGTTTCCTCTTGAAGTTTTGTTCTCTGTGTGCCATACTATGATCTGCCCTCAGTATAAAGCTAAAAAAACCCCCCCAAACTGGAAAATTCACCCTTTGTCCCTTCTTTCAAGTTTGGTTCATCTCTAAAATCTTCTTGCTTTTGTTCACTCTGCTGAGCCTTTAAATAATTGTTACCTGTGTAAAGGTTGGTCTGTCAGCAGGGGAACTCAATTTAATTAAACTATCCTGAAAGTTGGCCTAAAAATATAGTGCTATTGGTATTTTAAAATCTCAGAGATAGAGATTTTTGAAGGGATTGATTCTAACTTTTTCTTTTTCCTGGTAAGGAAATGAAGATTCTTTGAGGTTAAATTCATTCATTCCTTTGCTCAGTAAACACTTTTTTTTTTTTTTTTTTTAGTAAACACTTTTTGACCATTACTATGTGCCATAGACTGTACTGGGTGCTAGGACAATAGAGGCAACTTCCTCAAGCCTGGCCCTTGGCAGAACTGGAACTAGGATGCATACCTTTTCGTTGCTTTTTCTGCTCCTTTTGAGGAGAAGGCCTGGACTGTGGTCACCAAAATGACCACATTTTGGCAACTTGAACCATATACTGAGGTATAACAGCCTTGAGTTCTTATAAACTTTTTCTTTCAGAGTCTTGGGTGTTTCAAGCCACATACATAGAGAAACTTTCTCTAGGCTCGGTGCTAATGCAGTGAGCATATGAGATGTATTCCTAAACTGGAAGTGCATCTTTCACTTAGCATAATATCCTCCAGGGTCATGCATATAGTTGCATAAGGTAGGATTTCCTTCTCTTTTTAAAACTAAATAACACTCCATTGCATGTATAAACCACATTTTTTTCTGCCATGCATCCACTGGTGGATGAAAGCTACCTGAAATAAACTGTTCACAGAAGGACAAATACTGCTTGATTCTACTTATCCCAGGTGTCTAAACTAGTTAAATGCTTAGAAACAGAATTGAATGGTGGTTGCCAGGAGCTGGTGGGGTGGGAGAATTGGGGAGGTGTTTTTCAATAGGTCTAAAGTTTAATTATGCAAGCTGAGTAAATTCTAGAGATCTGCACAATATTGTAACTATAGCTAAGTATACTGTATTGTGCACTTAATTTGTTAAGAGAGTAGAGCTCATGTTCAGTGTTTTTACCACAATAATAAATATGAAACAAATAATAGCAAACAAAAAAATATCCCTCAAAGCCTACCTTAGAGAAAACTGCCTGATGCTCCCTGAAGAACAGCAGGGTTGAGGGTGATGCAGTGATTGTAATTTGTATCAACAACAAAAAATTGCCTGGCTTTACACATTTATGTCTTTAGCTCTAGATCTTGGTTAAGGAACAATTGCCAGATACTCACCCTCTTAAGCTTATGGATCACTTCAGGCAGCTGTGAGCTGCTGCCTTCTTCCTATGCACTTACTGCCACATGGATCCCCCTCAGCAGGCAATAAATAAGCCCTCCTGGCTGTGGTTGACTTGGATGGGTTTGATTTCTTTCCATGCAGAGACTTAGGAATTAGTTCTGTAAGCAAGGGCTGAGACTGGAGTTTAAACCTCTTTGTCGGACCTTTTCAATTATTCATGGAAAATCTATATGCTCTGTTATCAGCTTTAAGCAAAGCAACTTTGTTGTTTCTATTGATCATGCAATTTATTATCTTTATTTAAACTCTTCAGGCAATAAATAAATAAAAAGCAGTTGGAGGGAAAGAAGCTTCTCAGAGAAAGTAATTTCCCAGGAAAGTAGCTTAATCCTTTTAAAATTAGACTTATAAACTTAAAGATAGCATCTGAGTATTCTATTTGATCCCGTTTAAAAAGGACACTGGTTTTGGTTTCTCTGTTTTAGCTAAAATCTTTCAGTTTTCACTTCTCATCAAACTTTTTTTTTTGTCTCATGATTACCCTGAAAAGAAAAATATATCAAAATACAACAGCTAGAAATAAGAAAGCTTCTATTCAGATAACAGTTTCATTTCTCTAACACAGGCTGATGTACATAGTTTATTTAACCTCTTTAAGCCATTTTTCTATTACTAGCAGCATTGGGACACTAACACTTGCGCTTTGTACTTCATGGTCAAATGAAGATTACAAGATAACAGTGATGATGAAAATAACTTTTGTATAGTAATTCACTCTTTATTCAATTAAGTTTTAATTTTCTCTAGGTCTTCTGACAATATAGCACGTGATTTATAACTGAGAGAATTGAATGAGATAATCTCTAAAGTTCTTTTTTTTTAAATTTAAAACTGATTTTATTACAGTTTTCCTTATGGAATTCCTTTCAAGCCAGAGACTCTCACAAGTTTCTGTTGTGAATTTCCCTGAATTTTGGATAAAATTGTCATTGGGAGAGTCCATTTCTTGGGCAACTGAGCATTTTATCACCTTCACGGGTTCTCATCCTCCCTCTGCAGGCCTCCCCTTATCCTTCCCAGCTGACTCAGTTCTGTCTGTATGAACAGCCTTTCCTGCTCTGTGTGATAATAGTGTGCCTCCCTTGGAGCCATGTTGATATTCTCCTTGTTCACTTCATCTGTGCTCCTGATCTCACTGTCCATGGCCACACTGTGGTCAAATTTCTTAGATTATAAGAAACCTTCCTTCACCTTTCCTGGGTAAATATCTCCAAATTATTTTTGTTGGTTAAAAATTCTCAGTTTCTGAATTAAATCTCTTTTATTGTTTAAAGTATGTCCCTTTCTTAAGACAAATATTTATTTACTTCCACATAGTAATTTACAAGAACATAGGTTTCCATATGGACATGAAAAAAGTCAACAGGTAAATTTCTAGTTCTTTACTTGGGTGTGTGTATAATTATGTTCTTTACCTCAAGGAATACAACATGATATCCCCTAACATATTTTTAATATCCTGCAGAAAACCTCTGCTTATTATTCTAGGGATATGCATGTGCTTTTGAATTTGATGCATCTTAAACCAAAATCCTCTGAAGATTAGTTATATGTGATACTGTTAAACCACAAAGAGGCCAAGGCACTGTTTCATGCAGAAGCATCATGGTGTAGTTGAATGATTGTGAGTTTTGGAGTTAGATAGATTTAGGCTTGCATCTTGGCTCTTGCTAGCTTATGAGTTTGGAAAAGTTATTTAGCCTCTCTGTGATTTAATTTCCTTGTCTCTAAAATTGTGTGATGATAATAACAATATTGGTTTGTCATGATGGCTGAGAGACTTTACCCATGAGTGAGTAATCTCTTCTAGACAGATTGTTAGAGGAGGAGAATTAATTGCTGTAGAGTCAATTACAGCTGACTGAGTAAATATTGAAGAAGGGGAAAAGAAAAGTAAGGGATGGGGAGGTGAAAGAGAAAGGGAAGAAATTATCAAGCTTTACAGATTAAAATCACAGGGACAGATTGGGAGGAGTAGATTATTAGCCCTGAACCAGCTCATGGGAAGGGAACCTTGAAGGAGAGGCAAGAGAAGGACAAGTCAAAAAACTGAGTTAAAATGGAGAAAAGGAAGGGCAGAATGAGGAGGAAAAGGAAGGGAACAATGAAAAACAGGTGAATTGAGAGAAAAGAGAAGCAAAGAATTTCTGTGACTTTTTAGGTCCAGCAGAGGGAGCTGGAGGCAGGAAGTGAGATATTTGTTGAATTGTTTTATAGTTTTTCAGGAAGATGCTGTGGCGGACCCAAGGAATGTAAATGCATGAAGCAGTATAGAAGAAATCAGGAGTTTAGGATGAGCTTCAGTGTAGCAGAGAAACAGCTTATTTTTAGAATATCTCATAAAAATCCTTGACTGTTGAGGGGAAGATTAGGAAAATATTACTTGGGCTAAGGACCTAAATAACCTATACTATTCTTAGGAAGAGTTGGCGATGGACAAGGAATTGGCGATGGACTGGGAGGCCTGGCATGCTGCAGTCCACGGGGTCGCAAAGAGTTGGACATGACTGAGCGACTGAACTGATTCTTAGGAAAACCTCAACAACAAACTTATTCTTTTTAAGAATGGGGGAAGTAGGAGATGATTTAACGTGATTATTTTTTTAGTAAATGTAGTGTGTGAGTGACCAACCTAGACAGCATATTCAAAAGCAGAGATATTACTTTACCAACAAAGGTTCGCCTAGTCAAGGCTATGGTCTTTCCTGTGGTCATGTATGGATGTGAGAGCTGGACTGTGAAGAAGGCTGAGCGCCAAAGAATTGATGCTTTTGAACTGTGGTGTTGGAGAAGACTCTTGAGAGTCCCTTGGACTGCAGGAAGATCCAACCAGTCCATTTTGAAGGAGATCAATCCTGGAATTTCTTTAGAAGGAATGATGCTAAAGCTGAAACTCCAGTATTTTGGCCACCTCATGCGAAGAGTTGACTCATTGGAGAAGACTCTGATGGTGGGAGGGATTGAGGGCAGGAGGAGAAGGGGACGCCAGAGGATGAGATGGCTGGATGGCATCACTGACTCGATGGATGCGAGTCTGAGTGACCTCCGGGAGCTGGTGATGGACAGGGAGGCCTGGCGTGCTGCAGTTCATGGGGTCGCAAAGAGTCGGACACGACTGAGCAACTGATCTGATCTGATCTGAGTGCGTGAGTTTAGCATTCCCTCTAAGAAGTGTGAAGGAGTATTAAGGTAAGGGAATGGTGAGGTTGATCATTTGCAAAGTGTCTTTCCATCATGAATAGCCCAGGGTTTTAACCAGTACAAGGAACAACCAAGAAGATTTCACTCACTCAAATTGTGTGATTTCCCATACATGGTGGGTGGCTTGAGGAGATTCTTCTGCAAAGGGAGCTAGAATGACTGCTTAGAATCTCTGAAGGATTGGGTCTCAAATGATCACGGTGACTGTTGTTTTGGCCTAAAGTGAGATTGTAAAATACTCAACAGTTGTAGGCACATATGCTTTCCCCTAAGTCACAAAGAAAGGGTGTAGAGTACAAAATAAGGTCATTTTAAACTCCGTATGTTTTATTGTATTCAGTTCAGTTCAGTTGCTCAGTCATTTCCAACTCTGCAATCCCATGGACTGCAGCACGCCAGGCCTCCCTGTCCATCACCAACTCTTGGAGTTTACTCAAACTCATGCCCATTGAGACAGTGATGCCATCCAACCATCTCATCCTCTGTTGTCCTCTCTCCTCCTGCCTTCAATCTTTCCCAGCATGAGGGTCTTTTCAAATGAGTCAGTTCTTCCCAGCAGGTGGCCAAAGTATTGAAGTTTCAGTTTCAACATCAGTCCTTCTAATGATATTCAGGACTGATTTCCCTTAGGATGGACTGGTTGGATCTCCTTGCAGTCCAAGGGACTCTCAAGAGTCTTCTCCAACACCACAGTTGTTGTATTAGGCATTCTGTTTATTCTGTTTTTGGAAGAAATTTCATTTGGAGACCTGAATGTGTTCTTATCTGGAACAGATTCACTCCTGACCTCTGTCTTCATTATCATACTATGGATTTCCTTCATATTTATCCTGGTTGATGCCAGACTTTGCAATGACATTTCATTTCTATTTTTAAAATTTTTTTTTGGTGGCACCAGGAAAAATTGTTTTATCCAGTGGTATCCTGAAAAAGTGTTTAGTTTAGTCACTCAGTTGTGTCTGACTCTTTGTGACCTCATGGACTGCAGCATGCCAGGCTTCCCTGTCCATCACCAACTCCCAGAGCTTGCTTAAACTTATGTCCATTGAGTCGGTGGTGCCATCCAACCATCTCATCCTCTGTCGTCCCCTTCTCCTCCCACCTTCAATCTGTCCCAGCATCAGGGTCTTTTCAAATGAGTCAGTTTTTTGCATCAGGTGGCCAAAATATTGGAGCTTCAGCATCAGTCCTTCCAATGAATGTTCAGGACTGATTTCCTTTAGGATTGATTTGTTGGATCTACTTGCAGTCCAAGGGACTCTCAAGAGTCTTCTCCAACACCACAGTTCAAAAGCATCAGTTCTTCGGTGCTCAGCTTTCTGTATAGTCCAACTCTCACATCCATACATGACTACTGGAAAAAACATAGCTTTGACTAGATGGACTTTCAGAGAAAGCAATGGCACCCCACTCCAGTACTCTTGCCTGGAAAATCCCATGGACAGAGGAGCCTGGAAGGCTGAAGTCCATGGGGTCGCTGAGGGTCGGACACAACTGAGCGACTTCACTTTCTCTTTTCACTTCCATACATTGGAGAAGGAAATGGCAACCCACTCCAATGTTCTTGCCTGGAGAATCCCAGGGATGGGGGAGCCTGGTGGGCTGCCGTCTATGGGGTTGCACAGAGTTGGACACGACTTAAGTGACTTAGCAGCAGATGGACTTTGTTGGCAAAGTAATGTCTCTGCTTGTTAATATATGTCTAGGAGAAGGCGATGGCACCCCACTCCAGTACTTTTGCCTGGAAAATCCCATGGATGGAGGAGCCTGGTGGGCTGCAGTCCATGGGGTCGCTGAGGGTCGGACACAACTGAGCGACTTCACTTTCTCTTTTCACTTTCATGCATTGGAGAAGGAAATGGCAACCCACTCCAATGTTCTTGCCTGGAGAATCCCAGGGATGGGGGAACCTGGTGGGCTGCCGTCTATGGGGTCGCACAGAGTTGGACACGACTTAAGTGACTTAGCAGCAGATGGACTTTGTTGGCAAAGTAATGTCTCTGCTTGTTAATATACGTCTAGGAGAAGGCGATGGCACCCCACTCCAGTACTTTTGCCTGAAAAATCCCATGGATGGAGGAGCCTGGTGGGCTGCAGTCCATGGGGTCGCTGAGGGTCGGACACAACTGAGCGACTTCACTTTCTCTTTTCACTTTCATGCCTTGGAGAAGGAACTGGCAACCCACTCCAGTGTTCTTGCCTGGAGAATCCCAGGGACGGGGAGCCTGGTGGGCTGCCGTCTCTCTGGGGTCGCACAGAGTCGGACACGACTGAAGCGACTTAGCAGCAGCAGCAGCAGGTTGGTCATAGCTTTTCTTCCAAGGAGCAAGTGTCTTTTAATTTCGTGGCTGTAGTCACCATCTGCAGTGATTTAGGAGCCGAAGAAAATAAGTTGTACCTAGAAACATTTTTGAGAGCCTACATAACTAAATATGTCTTTCTCCTGATAGCTTATTTTAATAGTTTTGCCTAGTGTTGAGTTCTGGTTCAGAAGTAATTTTCCCTTAGACTTTTGAATGCATTGTTCCTTTTGTCACCTCGTTGCCAGTGTTGCTGTTGAGTAGATTGTAGTCAATAAACTACATGCTTGTCCTCTATTTTTGGTGGTCCACGAACTGAGAACAGATTTTACATTTAAAAGTGTAGTAAGAACAAGCCAACCAACCAATTATCTCTTGGGATAGTCCCATTCTCTAGAGAAAATTCTTTCAGTGTTTTGCCTGAACAACAATAGACTTACTATTGTTGTCCTAGGAATCAAGCGAGGGAAGAAAACTGTGGGTGTCATGATTCAACCAATAACAATTCTCTTATTATTGTCTTCAGCATGAGTCCTCCTATTCTGGATGTTTCCCAGCTGGAGTGCCTTCCTAGGGGATCTGCCTCCAGTTTTCCAGTAAGGTGAGAAAGGCAGACACCAGATTGCTCAGAGAGGGACAGGAATTTGAGAGTCTAACTGACTTTAAAATGGATTTTCAACCCGCCATCCTACTTGAGCTTCACTTCCACCTGCTCTTTCAGCACTTTGTATTCCAGCTTCTGAACTTTTCAGGGAGCCTGCAGAGAAAATCGAGCTGTTTTTCTGCTTCCCCACTGTCAGTGTAGGATTCCCTTTTCTCAGTTCTTTGAAGTCAGAAATCCCATCTGCTTCCCAGCTTCCAAAATTTGTTGCTGTTGTCTCCTTTCCTTTTCTCTTTCTCCTTTTAGCTTTTATGCCTTAAAAATACATGTATTATCATTTTAGTGGGGTTTGTGAGGGAATGAGAGTAACTGTGTGTTCTCAATCTGCCATCACCCAGTTTAAACAAATCTTAACATTTTGCCATATTTACTTAAGATTTTTCTTTCTTAAGAAATAAAATATCACACAATCAGCTGAAACTTCTTTTTGACCCCTCTGCAACTCTCATTTCTCTCCTTTTCTCTCCCAGGATAAACACCATCTTGAAGTCAGCTTCTGCTTTTCTCTTTATTAGCTGTCCACCTTTATTACATGCTGGATATGTCTTCAAGTGCATACCATGTTCTGCTTATCTTAAACTTGAGATAAGTGATGTCATATATGCAGTTTTCTTTCTTTACTCAACATTAAATATCTGAGATACATACATAGTAATAGATTTAACTCCAGTTCATTAGCTTTTACTGCTTAAGGGTACTCCGTTGGATAAATACTGTCAAACTACTCTCCTGTGCTTCTACTAATTTATATTTTCATTTGTTATTTTACAAGATCTCCCATTTTCCCAAATCTTCTCCAATACTTGGTCTTGTAACATCTTTAAATGCTAAGTGATAATAACACAGTTAATACAACTCTATTGCGTTGCACTAAGTGACATAAAATCTAACATTAGAATTATATCTTTTCAAGAATCATGCAAACAAAAAAGCAGAAGCTTGTATGGGGTCTGGGGACACCTAAATTCTATTCGACCTCGTTTCAGTGTACGTTAGTGTCCTACAGTTGTCTTTTGATCATGACTGCTGCTACTCATCATGATGCTATGCTTTTGCTTAAATGAACAAAGTTTGAAATGTGTTAATTTTGGGATTTGGGTACATAATGTAGGGGTAGTGTAAAAGTAGTCTTCAGACAGATGGTGATGCTGGTTCTAGGAATTCTACTCTCAGTATCGTTCAACTTTCAGATTCTGATGCCAAGGTACTCATTAATCAGTGAGACATGGCTAGGAGACTAGCTCTTATGAAGAGGCTCACTGTTTGACTTGTGTTTCCTGGTGTGAGAACATCTCCAGAGAGACAGTGCAATCTGGTTACTGTGATAGCAAAGTCTGTGTATAACCTTTATTAACACAATCAGCTCACCGTTGCTAAGGGGGAAATATCTTCTCTCACGGAATTTTCCCTTCACTTTCCTCATCTTAGGCAGACTCTGCTGGCAAGATGCAACACAAAGTTTGACATGGTTCACCCATGCTTCAGCTTTTCCCTTATTAACAGAAAAAAGTAATCGCCAGGCCTCTAGGTATTTAGCTAATTTGTTTTTCCATTTTCAGAGAAGCCTGAAAAATATGTTTTGGATTGAATGTATATTTGAAAATGTGCAAGAAATGGAAATATATGAAAGTTGCACAACAGACAAATCTTATAAGAAAATTTTAGTCATTAAGAGCGATAACTTTAAACTTGCTAGTTACATCTTTCCTTGTATATATAATCTTCAGTATTACATTTCCAGTATTATTTAGATGTTCTTTCTTGGGTTATTTTCTTTGCATCTGAACACACAATCAACTGGCTTATGGCCAGCAGAAATTCAATTCAGGTTAATGATTTTCTGCTATTGGCATGCTTGATGAGTTTCCTCTTTGTTTCAACTGGATGAGACCTATGCATTTTATTGCTAGTATCAGCTATATGGATGTGAGAGCTGGACTGTGAAGAAGGCTGAGCGCCGAAGAATTGATGCTTTTGAACTGTGGTGTTGGAGAAGACTCTTGAGAGTCCCTTGGACTGCGAGAAGATCCAACCAGTCCATTCTGAAGGAGATCAATCCTGGAATTTCTTTAGAAGGAATGATGCTAAAGCTGAAACTCCAGTATTTTGGCCACCTCATGCGAAGAGTTGACTCATTGGAGAAGACTCTGATGGTGGGAGGGATTGAGGGCAGGAGGAGAAGGGGACGCCAGAGGATGAGATGGCTGGATGGCATCACTGACTCGATGGATGCGAGTCTGAGTGACCTCCGGGAGCTGGTGATGGACAGGGAGGCCTGGCGTGCTGCGGTTCATGGGGTCGCAAAGAGTCGGACACGACTGAGCGACTGATCTGATCTGATCAGCTATTTAATATTTATTTACCCTTATTTATAAAATAATAAGGAAAAGTACAAAAATGTAAATAATTGCTCAAATACTGCTATTTATACAAATGTAGTGAGGCTGCTGAAGTGTAACCATTGGCTGAGAGGTGTCTTGGAGAAGAAATATGAATATTCAGTTTTGGCATGGAAATACCTTAGGATTAAGTGTGTTCATCCATCCATCCATCCATCTATGCAAATATGTGAGTTGCTTGAAAACTGAATGTATAAATGTTGAGGCTTCTTGGACCTTCTGCCTCTCTCATCCTTTTATTTCCTTTTGATCTTCTTAAACCATGAATTTTTCCCTTTCCAATCATTGGTATACCACTCTCATTCATTATATTTCCAGGACAGAATTTATTCATATCTCTACTATTGCAATTGCCTTTTACATAGAAGCCCATTCAGTTATCCCAAATTGGTTATTCCACCAACTCCTTGTGAACTTCAGGAAAAAGTGAAGGATTCACAAATAAGCATGTGAGGTCATCAGAACGTATTGCATCCCAAAGGTCTGGAACAGAATGGTGATGTTAGTTTTTTTTTTTTTTTTTTTTACCCTTGGCTGCAGAGCATCAAGCATTAGAAGCCTGAAAGGGGAAAACAGCAAGGGTCTTAAATGCCTAAAGTATCACTGATGGATAGCATTTTAAATTCTGTAGTTATCATAATATTTCCTCTAATACTCCAAAAATAAAAATTGCTTTCTGAGAGTTAAACCTTTAAGACAAGCACATCGTGAGTGTTTTTTAGAAGAAAAAGAATGCCTCTTTTGTCTAGAAAACCAGACAGAAAACTTACTGAAACTATTAACATATCAAAAGAAAGTCTATGCCAAAGTGTGAGGATAGTGCCTGAGAGTGTGAGCACCCACCTAAGGATTTGATATATCTGCTCTAATGATCTTCCTGTTGCAGAAAGAGATACATTCTGCAATTTCACTCTGATGCTATTAAGCATCCACCTCATAAAACTAACTTTCCTTGTTTTGAGTCTGTGTTTACCCACTTGCTTCACTGTTACAACTTGGTTCTCTGGGTAGTTAATGTACCTGTAGGAAGAAAGTGCCTAGACCAATGGGCTGAATGTATTGATCTCTTGATGTTTTATTTCACTATAAGTAAATAGATGACTATTCTGGTTTCAGATATGAGACTTAGAGTTCAGTCAATGTGAGTCCAGTTCTGAACAATGCATTCTAGAAAATTCACTAAGGCTATGCTGCTCTTTAAGTCCACTTTTGAAATAGGTACCTGGTGATACATACCCTTTCAAATCTTGGTATCAGCTGAGCAAGTATACCTATTGATCATAAGACTTTCAACCCTAAAGGAGAAAAATGCAGCAAGGGAAACAAACTGTCATGAGGTTATTATATCATCTCGTCACTTGATCTCCACTGGTCACTCTCTTCTGTTTTCCCTGTTCCCATTTTGGTTACTTTAGTTATCGAGAGTGTTCATGTTACAGACACTCTCCATCATATCTCCTTTTCCTCTCCACAAGCAGTAGTTAATGTAACCACTAATAACTATAGAAGGACTTCAGTTCAAAGGGCAAATATGTTGTTGTTCAGGCACTCAGTTGTGTCTGACTCTTTTTGAGCCCCATGAACTGTAGCACACCAGGCTTCCCTGTCCTTCACTATTTCCTGAAGTTTGCTCAGACTCATGTCTATTGAGTTGATGATGCCATCCAACCGTCTCATCCTTTGTCAGCCCCTTCTCCTTCTGCCTTCAGTTTTTCGCAGCATCAGGGTCATTTCCAGTGAGTTGGCTCTTCACATCAGGTGGCCAAAGTATTGGAGCTTCAACTTCAGCATCAGTCCTTCTAATGACTATTCAGGGTTGGTTTCCTTTAGGATTGACTGATTTGATCTCCTTGCTGTCCAAGGGACTCTCAAGAGTCTTTTTCAGCACCACAGTTTGAAAGCATCAATTCTTTGGCATTCAACCTTCTTTATGGTCCAACTCCCACTTAACATCACAGATTTTCAGTTTCCCTGTTGAAGAAGTTGGGACTGTATGTGACTCATGGAAGCCATGATTCATTTTCTTTTCTTCTTTTCCCCTTTTCTTTCTTTTTCTTTTTTTTTAATTCTTTTTTCTTTGCCTGTACTGTGCAGATTGCAGGATTTTAGTTTCCTGACCAAATATTGAACCCATGCCCTTGTCAGTGAAAGCGTAGTCCCAACCACTGGGCCCCCAGAATTCCCCTGACTCTTTTCTAAGGCAGAGCATACAGGTCCAAGTACAGATTAAAGTTCTTCAGTTGAGAGACTTCTCTGGTGCAGAAGGGAGGATTAGGTGCAGTGAGAACTTCTGGGCAGCCTAAGGCAACAGCTGCTCCCTTCTGGTCCTTGCTTTTGGGAAAAGCCAGGCATGTGGGATCAGGTCAGTGAGAAAGATTCTTTCAAGATGAATGAATTCCTCCTGATTTCTTCCTAACATGATTCCAACATCATTAATACCCCTGCAGATATCTTAACATCCAAAGCAAAGCAAAACAAAAAAAGAAAAAAAGTTTCTAGGATGATAAAATTAATTACTCAGGTGTATCAGGAAACACAATCTCCAAATTATAAGACAAATTACATGTCAAAAATCTGCTAGGCATTAAAATTAGGTAATTTTTACTGACTGTTTACAATGGCAAGTCTTCATAGACCCTGTGTTAGTTTGGTTTTTTGGTCTTTTTGGGTAAGATTGCAAAAGTGAAAACTCCAAACTGAGTGCCCCATCACATGACACAGATGTCAGGCTGGTTGATGATTTTGAAATGCATGCAGTGCTGGTTGTGGGGCCAACTGCTGACCACTGACTGGGGGGCTGTGATTTTACATTTTCATTCTATTCTGGCACTCAAGTCTTCATTGGCAAAATCTCAGAATCTTGTAGTAATAAAGCAACAGCTTCTGTGTCCTGGTTTATAAATCACTGAAATAGCAAAACTGTATGGAGAGTGGTCTTACCCATGGCACCGTTCATTCACAGGCTATTCAAAGGCGGCTGAGACTGACTGCCGCTGTGAGCAGGCGTCCTTCCTCAGGAGGTCACCTAAACTTAGCTATTTGTTTGTGTCCCAAGCTGTCTATCTGGGATGTGTGAACTGCTGGGCGGAGAAAACTGCTCTGAACATAGAGTCGAAGTGAAAGATGGGTTCCAGAGATGGCCTTGGAGGGCGGACTGCTCAACCTGGGAGCCACTCTCCCCTTCCTGAGAATTTTGTTCTCTTGCTTCCTTGCATTCACCGGGTGTGTCCCTGGCATCGTACCTCCATACATGATCCAACTTCCACTACTCCTCTCCTTCAAGACATAGAGGACACTGGACTCAAGTTGGACAATCAAAATCTGTTTGGGAATAAGGGCATTTGAACCTAGGGAAATAAACTCTGAAAAATGTTAGATGCTCAGTTGTGTCTGATTCTTTGCGACATCATGGACTACAGCCCGCCAGTGTCCTCTGTCCATGAAATTTCCCAGGCAAGAGTACTAGGGTGGGTTGCCATTTCCTTCTCCAGGGGATATTCCTGACCCAGGGATCAAACCCAGGTCTCCTTCACTGACAGGTGGATTCTTTACTGTCTTGATCCGGCAGAGAATCCCAATAAACTCTGAAGTGGTGGTCAAATATTACCACATAGGTGGAAGAGGCCTGTCTTCAAAGGAAGATGAGAATAAAGAAGCTATGCAGAAGAACTGGGAGACAAGAAATACAGTGGTGGTTCTTTTTATGAGTCTCCAATTTTCCAGTTGCTGGCTTCTGTCTCTCATTAAGATCTGACTGTGTTTTTGCTTTTGGAGTCAATCTGTATATCCTTATAATAAAATCCTCCTTTGGTTTAATGCTTAAAATTGTTACTTGTAACCCAGAGAGTCTTAAATCCTTCAAAGGAATAAACAGAAAAGGATAGACTTTCTCAATAAATATTGTTTGGCTACAGTATAAGAGCCAAACATTTTTTGTTTTAATGTTATATCTTCAAGAAACGTGGGTGCATCTTAAAAGCAATATCCTCATATGAAATAATGTGTCTCTTTTGTCTAAGAAGCTGTTAATAAGCCAAAGGAGGATCTGATAATCGATGATATTGCAGAAGCAGGGAAACAAAGTGTATTAATGCAGCATGCATCCTGTCCCTCTCTTTTTTTATGCTAATATTCTCGGATGTCCAGATTCTTAGACTTTAAGAAATGGCTGACCTAGTTTGAGAACTCCTATCAAAATGATTGTGCTTGTAGAATGGTTGGTTTTATTTCCTTGAGACATTTTATTTGACCTGGGCCAAATTTTCTTGTTGTATTGTTTCCTCCTTGCAAAATGAAGGCAATAAAAATGGAGACCCCTGTCTTGGGGGTCTGTACCCATCACAGGAGCAGGGGCTGCTGGGAGAGAGCTGATTGTATTCCTGGGCCTCTTTTTGGGGTCTCTGACTTAGTGACTCCTTTTCAGTGTCATTTTCCTTGAAACTAAAACAAAAAAATAAAGAAAACCTCAAAATTGGTATTGTTTAACAACAAAAACAACAGTTCTTTGACATCTGAATCCTTTGGTCCTTAAGTAGTTGCCACTTACCTTTTATTACTTAGAACTGCCTCTTAGGATAGTTTGCAATTTAATAAATACACGAAACCACTAGAACAAATAATAGAAAAATCAATCTTTATTTTTTCAGATTAAATAAGCCTGGTCATGAAAAATACCTTATATGAATACTAAAATGTATGTAGAATTGTTTTTCTCTTTTTCTGGGTAAGGGTAGTCATTAGCCAGTTGTGGGTAAATCTTTTAAAGTAGGTGATTTCTTTTTCTCTGTGGGAAGACCGATCCCCAGGAATATGGAAATTCTTGGGTCTGAATCCAACACTCTGTTCCAGAATGTTATGGAGGAAAATGGTGGGAAGTAGAATGACTTTGGAAGTAGAATGACTTTTTCAAATGAAGACTGGTTTCTGTGCTGAGTGGCTGTATGTTCTTACATGATTCACTTAACCTTTCTGAGCTTCAGTTTCTCAGCTGTGGAGTAGTAGTAACATTGCTTATCTTTCAGGATGATT
The DNA here is from genome assembly GCA_935064755.1 of Tragelaphus eurycerus. Lineage (NCBI taxonomy): Eukaryota > Metazoa > Chordata > Mammalia > Artiodactyla > Bovidae > Tragelaphus > Tragelaphus eurycerus. The sequence goes on along the minus strand of CAKXYN010000015.1, from coordinate 11,112,986 downwards.
TTACAGATTACAGAAAGGGTGCAAAACAACCAGCCTGGGTTGCTGATTTGTGCATTGGTGGACCCTCAGGAAACATCCTTGTTGTCATTGTCTGCTATTTTATTGCCTGCTGGAGAACTCCCTTAGGCAACAGCTGTCTAAGACCTTTTTTTTTTTTTTAAATTGATTTGTGGTAATTTATTATAGCAATAATTGGAAACAAATACAGTGCCATTTTTTAAAAAAAGATTTTTAAAAAATGTTTATTCCTTTATTTATTTATGTGGCTGTGCCAAGTCTTGGTTGCTACACGCGGAAACTTTGATCTTCACTGCTGCCTACGGGTTGTCTAGTTGCGGCGTGCGAACTCTTAGTTGTGTCAGGTGGGCTCCAGTTCCCTGACAAGGGATTGAATTGAACCCAGGCCCTCTGTTTTGGGAGCATGGAGTCTTAGCTACTGGACCACCATATGAAGTCTATGTGTCAGTCTTCTCCAAACAGTCACTATTCCCTTGCATAACTGCTAGGGGAGAAGTACGTGCTGCTTTGGTTACAGTTCTCAGACAACACAACCCTCTTTAGCAAGTTTCAGCAGAACTGAAGTTATGTAGAGATGTTAGAGGGTCCAGAGGATCGCTGGAGGGCTGAGAGAACAGTGTCTCAGCTCAGCTTGCTCTTAAGAGCCACACTGCAAAACCGGCCCAGGAAGGGGCTGATGCCACCCCCGATGCCAGAGCCTGGCTTGTCTGCTGCAGTCAGAGTACTTTTGTCACTTCCTCACTCCAAAACCATGTTGTTTCTGTCAGACCAAAAAAAGCTTCCAGTACCAACAGAAACTCCAGAAATTCACCAGCAAAACAGTCATGACATCCTCCACGCTCCCTGTCATATACCTGCTCAGAGGCTGTCTCACGTGGGTTGGTCTGTGTGGTGGGACCTAAACTATATGCCTGTCCTCTAAAAGCAGAGGAGGTTAGGAAACAGGTTTTGCTGCTGTTGTTTGTTTCATTTTACTTCTTTGCTGAGGAGGTGAAATTCTAAATGTGGAGAATTATCAGAAGATTTTGGCAGCCACAAGCAACAGATGTCCACCATAATGTTTCAGGTATGTTAGAAGCATCATATTCTTATCTCATTGAGATGTCAGGACATGAAGGCAATCCTTATAATCAAAGTGACAGCCACTGTCATCAAGATTTCTAGGGTCTTTTTTCATCATGTTGCTGCCCAGTTTACAAATTTAAAATATAACTTATGCTTCACATGTTTTGTAATTTATGAAGTTCTTTTCACATTATTGCACTTTTTTTCTCACAAAACCCTGGAAGGTGGTAGTTATTAGTTACATTTACATGTGAATAAATTGATGATTGCTGAAAATGTATTTTGCCAAAGCTGGTAATTGTTAGATCTAAGGGTGCAACAGAGGTTTTATCCAAATTGATTGTTTCTAACTCAGTTCACAAATGGTTATGAAAATGGATTTTTAAAAATATATTCTTACTTATTTGGCTGCTTGGGGTCTTAGTTGCAGCACTCCGGATCTTCAGTCTTAGTTGTGGATATGGAATCTAGTTCCCTGACCAGGGCTTGAACTCAGGTCCCCTGTGTTTGGAGCACAGAGTCTTAGCCACTGGACCACCAGGGTAGTCCTGAAAACAGATTTTTGAATCTGCTAGATGTGAGTTCAGATCCCAGCTCTGCTGTTTACTAGTTTGTCACTTAACCTCCTTGAGCTCAAGTTTTCTCATCTGTTATGCAAGAATGATGGCAGCATCTACCTTGTAAGGTTATTCTGATGATTAAAAAGATACCCATAAACAAAGCAGCTAGTAGAGTGTCACAGTAGGCAGTGAGTGAATTGCATGTGATATCGTTTCTGTCATTGGGATAATCATTTATGTTATACCTTCACCATCTCAAGAGAATTGTGCGTGCATCTCTCTCATATCCTCATGAATGTGTGCTTGGAATAACCTTAGAGAGAGAGGGAGAAAGCTTATTTATAGAGTGCCCAGTCAGACAGGACTCACTGACTTTTAAATAACTTTATGAGCATCATTTTTGGAATGCTAAGAAGTCTTCTTTCAGTGAGAAAATGTCTTCACTTGTAGGCAGACTCACTTGGTCTTGGAAAGGACCACCAAGTGACCCCTTTAAGGTGTTTAGATACCTGCAAAATCCCACTTTACTCTGTGTCTTCCCACAAGTTTACAAAGTATGCAAGGAGACTTTGAAGTTCTGATGGACCAGAGCAAAGCCCACCTAGCTCAGAGCTCCATAGAGGCTGGCAGGAACTCTGAGAGGAAGTCACTGTGAGGGAGGGGAAGGAGTGTGAATGAGTGACCCCAAGTCAGCACCAAAGCCAAGGCTGTGGGTGCCTGAACTCCTCCATACAGTCCTTGGCTGATGCTTGAAACTGCCCCAGGATGTGGTCTCTGCTGGGAAAAACATGCATGAATACAAAGAACTGCTGCTGCTGCTAAGTCACTTCAATCATGTCCAACTCTGTGCGATCCCATAGATGGCAGCCCACCAGGCTCCCCTGTCCCTGGGATTCTCCAGGCGATAACACCGAAGTGGGTTGCCATTTCCTTCTCCAATGCATGAAAGTGAAAAGTCAAAGTGAAGTCGCTCAGTCGTGTCCGACCCTCAGCGACCCCATGGACTGCAGCCTATCAGGCTCCTCCGTCCATGGGATTTTCCAGGCAAGAGTACTAGGAACATAATAACGATTATAACTCTAGGTTGGGTTTCGGTGGGGACATCTGTGATTAAACCTGGCAGTTGGGTTTAAGAAATGGGATGACAGTGGAGCCACCAGCTGTGGGAATCTCCTTCGTTTGAGTGATGACATAGTGTCCCAGTAACAGCAGCAACAATGAAAGCAGAAGGGCAGTGCTTCCAATTCCCGGGATTTTCTAGTGCTCGTTCCAATGAGCAAAGCTTTTTTTCCCCAGTAGCACCTCTGGATTTGGTAATAACATCAACATTGGCAGCGATCAGGGCATTTCTTTGGCTTTTTAGTATCATCAACTTTACCCTTAAAGTGAGAAAATCCAGACTGAATCTGTGGACTGAGTAAGCATACTTCGAATTCTAATCAATACCTAGGAGGGAGCTTCTTTATATGAATATAGAAAGCTTAGATTTTCTGCTAATCTGGGTCTGTGGAGATTCAGAGGCATTGTAATTTGTATGTGAGAGAAAAATGTTACGTTGTCAGCCCACTCTGGTAAAGTTCAAGTTACATATATAAATAACTATTATAAGTGTGTTTAGAAAACAATCGAGTGCTATTGAAATTGAAGGTAGTGGTTTATCAAAAGGCAAGGAAAGGTTATAGGCCACAGTAGAAGTGGTGATTTTCAGCATACACAGGCTAAGTACCACTTGAAATTTGGAAAGTGGCTAAAATGCTGTTTTCAGGCTCAGCAGCCAGAGGGAAGGCTCACAGAAGGGGCAGCATTACCTGGTCCCCACCCCTGCACTCCTCAGGGAGCCCACAGCTCCAGTGAAAAGAACACGGGCTCTGGAGGCAATTGGATTGGATTCCACCTGACTGTTGGAGCCCTGCTTAACCTTTCTGAGTCCCATCTGCAAAATGGGAACAAATGGACCTACTTTATGGGGCTGTAATGGGAGTCTAGCACGTTATCTAGAGCATTTTGGTTTTGTCATCCACTTCCTCTTTTCAGTGTTCAGTGGGTGTGGGGGAAAGTGGTGGGGTCAGGGGCCAATAAGTGCTTTCTTCATGCTGCTGGCAGACCTCCAAAGACTATTCTGTCACTGCTAGGTTGGCCAAAACGTTTGTTTGGATTTTTCCATACCATCAATGGTACTTTTTGGCCAACCCCATATTTTGATAGTTCTTCCCAACTCCTTTAAAAAGAACACCTACTCCTTTGGGAGTTTTATGATTTAAAAATCAGATCAGATCAGTCGCTCAGTCGTGTCTGACTCTTTGCGACCCCATGAACCGCAGCACGCCAGGCCTCCCTGTCCATCACCAGCTCCCGGAGGTCACCCAGACTCACACCCATCGAGTCAGTGATGCCATCCAGCCATCTCATCCTCTGTCGTCCCCTTCTCCTCCTGCCCTCAATCCTTCCCAGCATCAGAGTCTTCTCCAATGAGTCAACTCTTCGCATGAGGTGGCCAAAATACTGGAGTTTCAGCTTTAGCATCATTCCTTCTAAAGAAATTCCAGGGTTGATCTCCTTCAGAATGGACTGGTTGGATCTTCTTGCAGTCCAAGGGACTCTCAAGAGTCTTCTCCAACACCATAGTTCAAAAGCATCAATTCTTCGGCGCTCAGCCTTCTTCACAGTCCAGCTCTCACATCCATACATGACCACAGGAAAGACCATAGCCTTGACCAGGCGAACCTTTGTTGGTAAAGTAATGTCTCTGCTTTTGAATATGCTATCTAGGTTGGTCATAACTTTCCTTCCAAGGAGTAAGCGTCTTTTAATTTCATGACTGCAGTCACCATCTGCAGTGATTTTGGAGCCCAGAAAAACAAAGTCTGACACTGTTTCCACTGTTTCCCCATCTATTTCCCATGTAGTGATGGGACCAGATGCCATGATCTTCGTTTTCTGAATGTTGAGCTTTAAGCCAACCTTTTCACTCTCCACTTTCACTTTCATCAAGAGGCTTTTTAGCCCTTCTTCACTTTCTGCCATAAGAGTCATGTCATCTGCATATCTGAGGTTATTGATATTTCTCCCAGCAATCTTGATTCCAACTTGTGTTTCTTCCAGTCCAGCATTTCTCATGATGTACTCTGCATATAAGTTAAATAAACATGGTGACAATATGCAGCCTTGACGTACTCCTTTTCCTATTTGGAACCAGTCTGTTGTTCCATGACCAGTTCTAACTGTTGCTTCCTGACCTGCATACAGATTTCTTAAGAGGCAGATCAGGTGGTCTGGGATTCCCATCTCTTTCAGAATTTTCCAGAGTTTATTGTGATCTACACAGTCAAAGGCTTTGGGATAGTCAATAAAGCAGAAATAGATGTTTTTCTGGAACTCTCTTGCTTTTTCCATGATCTAATGGATGTTGGCAATTTGATCTCTGGTTCCTCTGCCTTTTCTAAAACCAGCTTGAACATCAGGAAGTTCACGGTTCACATATTGCTGAAGCCTGGCTTGGAGAATTTTGAGCATTACTTTACTAGCGTGTGAGATGAGTGCAATTGTTCGGTAGTTTGAGCATTCTTTGGCATTGCCTTTCTTTGGGATTGGGATGAAAACTGACCTTTTCCAATCTTGTGGCCACTGCTGAGTTTTCCAAATTTGCTGGCATATTGAGTGTAGCACTTTCACAGCATCATCTTTTAGGACTTGGAATAGCTCCCTGGAATTCCATCACCTCCACTAGCTTTGTTCGTAGTGATGCTTTCTAAGGCCCACTTGACTTCACATTCCAGGATGTCTGGCTCTATGTCAGTGATCACATCATCATGATTATCTGGGTCTTGAAACTCTTTTTTGTACAGTTCTTCTGTGTATTCCTGCCACCTCTTCTTATTATCTTCTGCTTCTGTTAGGTCCACACCATCTCTGTCCTTTATCGTGCCCATCTTGGCATGAAATGTTCCTTTGGTATCTCTGATTTTCTTGAAGAGATCCCTAGTCTTTCCCATTCTGTTGTTTTCCTCTATTTCTTTGCATTGATCACTGAAGAAGGCTTTCTTATCTCTTCTTGCTATTCTTTGGAACTCTGCATTTAGATGTTTATATCTTTCCTTTTCTCCTTTGCTTTTCGCTTCTTTTCTTTTCACAGCTATTTGTAAGGCCTCCCCAGACAGCCATTTTGCTTTTTTGCATTTCATTTCCATGGGGATGGTCTTGATCCCTGTCTCCTGGACAATGTCACGAACCTCATTCCATAGTTCATCAGGCACTCTATCTATCAGATCTAGGCCCTTAAATCTATTTCTCACTTCCACTGTATAATCATAAGGGATTTGATTTAGGTCATACCTGAATGGTCTAGTAGTTTTTCCTACTTTCTTCAATTTCAGTCTGAATTTGGCAATAAGGAGTTCATGGTCTGAGCTACAGTCAGCTCCTGGTTTTGTTTTTGCTGATTGTATAGAGCTTCTCCATCTTTGGCTGCAAAGAATATAATCGATCTGATTTCAGTGTTGACCATCTGGTGATATCCATGTATAGAGTCTTCTCTTGTGTTGTTGGAAGAGGGTATTTGCTATGACCAGTGCATTTTCTTGGCAAAACTCTGTTAGTCTTTGCCCTGCTTCATTCCGTGTTCCAAGGCCAAATTTGCCTGTTACTCCAGGTGTTTCTTGACTTCCTACTTTTGCATTCCAGTCCCCTATAATGAAAAGGACATCTTTTTTGGGTATTACTTCTAAAAGGTCTTGTAGGTCTTCATAGAACCGTTCAACTTCAGCTTCTTCAGCATTACTGGTTGGGGCATAGATTTGGATTACTGTGACATTGAATGGTTTGCCTTGGAAACGAATGGAGATCATTCTGTCGTTTTTGAGATTGCATCCAAGTACTGCATTTCGGACTCTTTTGTTGACCATGATGGCCACTGCGTTTCTTCTGAGGGATTCCTGCCCACAGTAGTAGATATAATGGTCATCTGAGTTAAATTCACCCATTCCAGTCCATTTTAGTTCGCTAATTCCTAGAATGTCAACATTCACTCTTGCCATCTCTTGTTTGACCACTTCCAATTTGCCTTGATTCATGGACCTGACATTCCAGGTTCCTATGCAGTATTGCTCTTTACAGCATCAGACTTTGCTTCTATCACCAGACACATCCACAGCTGGGTATTCTTTTTGTTTTGGCTCCATCCCTTCATTCTTTCTGGAGTTATTTCTCCATTGATCTCCAGTAGCATATTGGGCCTCTACTGACCTGGGGAGTTTCTCTTTCAGTATCCTATCATTTTGTCTTTTCATACTGTTCATGGGGTTCTCAAGGCAAGAATACTGAAGTGGTTTGCCATTCCCTTCTCCAGCGGACCACACCCTGTCATCTCTCTCCACCATGACCCGCCCATCCCAGGTTGCCCCTCGGGCATGGCTTAATCTCATTGAGTTAGACAAGGGTGTGGTCCTAGTGTGATTAGATTGACTAGTTTTCTGTGAGAATGGTTTTAGTGTATTTGCCCTCTGATGCCCTCTTTCAAGACCTACTGTCTTACTTGGGTTTCTCTTACCTTGGGCGTGGGGTATCTCGTCCCGGCTGCTCCCGACTGCTCCCGGCCAGCGAAGCACAGCCATCGCACCTTACCCTGGACGAGGGGTCTCTCCTCACCGCCACCCTTCCTGACCTCGGTCGTGGGGTAGCTCTTCTCGGCTGCGCTTAGTGCGCTGGCCCTCACCGCCGTCCTTCCTTGGTCGTGGGGTAGCTCCTCTCGGCCGCGCTCTTAGTGCGCGACGCAGCGCGGGGGGGCGCTCTTAGCGCGCGACGGAGCCGGCGGGGGCCGCTCTTAAATTGTGCGCCGGTCGCGGGAAGGCGGGGGCGCTCTTAAACCATTTAAAAATAGCTAGTGAAATTTTGATGATTTGGACTGATTTATTGATGTGTTATAGGATCAGGCTAATGGGGTCTTGGGCTCCATTTCCACCCTGGCAGTTTGCTTCTCATAAAACAAAAATCTGTTTCAGGCCATTGTCTGCTTTTTCTGTTGTAGAGTCAGTTGGTAAGGGCACTGAGGTTACCTGCTGCAGGTGGTGGGATTGCACTTACCTTGAAGGGGAGACCTGGGGAGGGATGAGGCTGCCGAGCGGGGCCAGGCTTGGGGCAGCCTGCTGTGACTGAGGGACAAACCCAACCATGACAGGCTCTGCAAACCTGTCATTAAATGCCAATTCATAAGAGAGTTTTTTTTCAGTTCCATTTTATGAAAGAAAAAGCTGAAGCTCAGAGTGGTGAAGTGCCCTGCTGAAGACAGTCTGGAGCAGAAATAGATATAAATTCATGCCTTTGGATTCAGGAAGCTTATTCACAAGACAAGAGCTTAAGGACACGCCTTCCTCTTTCCATTAAGGCAAACTCTTTCACTGCTAAATTTGTCTTGGTTCTTTAGACTTGCACTGAAATTAATAAAGGTCTCCTTTCCTAATTGTGCAATCAAAATAAATTATGTCCACAAATTAGAAGGCAAGGAAATTGCATGTGCATTTTGGGTGCCCCGATAATGTCCTGCAGTAAATTGTTTTCATATAAATTGCATGCTTAATTAATTGCTTTCAAAAATGCCCATGTATTTCCCTGCAATACATCTCTGCATGCAATTCATAAAATATAAAGACAAATTAAATTGCCAATCCCCATATAAAAATGTTGCCTTTTGTGTATCCTGGCTATGCTCAGTCATCCTGCCCTCTTTCCAGCGAGCGCAATAAACCCAGTGAGCCTCTTCCTTTCCAAGTTGCCCCTGGGTATCTGATTCAACAGATTTGAGGTCTCTCTTAAATTACAACCAGAAAAGGCAATAAAGCTGCGGTGTATGCCACAACTGGGTGCATCGAATATCTGCTGGCGTCAGGTGACTCCTAAGACCGAGTCTCCCAGACTGAAAGACAGCTCAAGGCAGTGAGCCTTGGGAAAGCTAGTCATCTCAAGATGAAAATAAACAAAGTGCCTCCAAACATCTAAAATTAAAAAAAAAAAAAATTCCCAACAAAAATGCATGCATTTTTTGTGTTGATGAAAATATAGAAAAGGATGAAAAAGTTGCCTTCCATAATCCCACCACTCAGATATAATCACAGATAACCACATCTTGTTTTAACAAAATATTAAATGTCAAAAAAATTTAAATGGTCATAGGCCTATTTAGATGATTTGTTTAGAAAATTATTTTTAGGGATGAGTTTGGGTTTGCACAATTTTGTTAAAGACTGTATCCTCTACTTCAAACTCCCACATACATTATGCCTCAATAGGCTACAGTTAATGTTTAAAAACGACCCTGCTATGACCTCCCTGCTGCAAATCCTCTTGCTCTGGTTTCCAGAAAGGAATTGTGCTAACAGAAAGTATAGGGAATGCTTTGCTAGGTATTAGAGTTTATTTGCCACCAAGAATTCAAAGCCTGAAAGTTTTGTTTTGGAAAAACATTTCAACAACAGTTCTTGATACAGAAGTGCTCAATGCAGTGGGAAGAGTGAGCAGGTAACTGTTCTCTGCTCAGTCAGTGTTAGCTGAGGTGAGAGGAGACCCAGCAGAGCCATGCTCATCAGCTAGCACAGCTTGCCTTTAGCTGATAATTCTTGCAGCTGGAGCTGGAGGGCTTGTCTTTTGAAAGCAGAATGAAACACAAGTCAGAACACACTGAAATGGTCCAATTTGAGGGGTGCTGGGTCTATTCATTCCTGTAGAGACCAAAACTTAGGCTAAATTGTAATGGAAGAGTCAAACTAAAGCTTGAAATCTACTCGAGTGTTATTTCCAGTGATAGCCAAGACCAAAAATTAAAGCAAAACTGAATACCTTGCACTGATGCAGTTTTGCAGACTGTGTGAATTGGCCTTACTTCTGGTTCCAGTTCTCATTCAGGAGGCACCATGGAAAATTTGACTTTAAGAAGAGCCCAGTTCCTTCCTCAAAAGGCAGCATCTGAACTGTTGTTTGGAGTTGTTAAGACCCTGCACTTCCCCACCACACCATGCCCAAGATTGAACAGAGAACTTTCTGTCTGACTCAGACAGCTAAGGAGGTAGAGATTTTTAACAAAATCCTGAAAAAGATGTTGTTTTAAAACAACTCTGCCTTGGTCCCTGCAGATGTACTAAAGTGAGGGAAAAAGTAGCCAGAGCAAAATACTGAGACCTAATTTACATATAGTATTCATTCCTTCTCATTCTTACAGAACAGAAAAAAGGCAAACACAATGAAAAACCAAAACATTACCACCCTGATACATTATGCCACGATAAAATGTTAAAGAGGATAAAAATGTATTTATCTAAGTACGTGTGGCATATATGCCTGAGCTTGTGGGGATACACAGAGTCACACACACACTTGCATGTCATGAATGGAGTGCTGATTCTTGATAAGCTTATAAAACTGACAAAATTTGTATTTAATGTTTTCTAGCCTGGAAAATCCCATGGATGGAGGAGCCTGGTAGGCTGCAGTCTATGGGGTCGCTAAGAGTCGGACATGACTGAGCGACTTCACTTTCACTTTTCACTTTCATGCATTGGAGGAGGAAATGGCAACCCACTCCAGTGTTCTTGCCTGGAGAATCCCAAGGATAGGGGAGCCTGGTGGGCTGCTGTCTATGGGGTCGCACAGAGTTGGACATGACTAAAGCGACTTAGCAGCAGCAGCCATCTTTATGGATCATTCCTTGTCCTTCTTAGCTTGTTAAGCCCTATGTCCTCTATCTCCATTTCCAACCATTATTTCCCACTGAGACTTGCTTTTTTGTTTGGTGATAGTAAGCAACCTGCTGATGAACTGAGTTTTGAATGCAAAGTGCTCTTCTTTTGGAAAAAAAATCTGAATATGATATTTTACAAATACCCTGTGTAAACTATTCAGCATAGAACCACACAATCCCTGTATAAATCCAGTGATTTCCCACTCAGTAATGTGGGTCCCTTTTCTGATCCCTCAGACCCTCAAGCCTCATAATAACATGATGAATTCTCTTGGAACAAACAGGTGACTGTCCCCCTACTCTCCCTTTCTGGGAGTGCCTCTTTGAAAATACAATAGGCTCAGTAAGAGACTGGACCTTTTGATCTTATGATGCAAAATCATGGGCCTTCTGGCCTTTGGAGCAGTAAATACATATCTCTGAAATCACTTCCTCCCTGAGATGTACAGGAGATGGTTACAAGTTACATCCATTTATTTCTAAGGGAGATAAGAGAAATTATAATTGTTCTTTCTTCCTCTTCCCTGTATAAGTTTGTGCAAAATTCTTGTCCAGACTCTGTAGTCACTTTAGTGCTGTCCTACGTGTGTGTAAATCTGATAATGCCTACTCATTAACAATAATGCCAGCTCTGTCTTCTATATTGCGATGGAGAAGTCTTTTGTTGGCAGGATTACTTTACTTCTCCAAAAACCTATTGCTGCTTTCTAAGTATAGCTGTGCCTGTGGGCTTCTGGGTATCTCTTTAGAAAAGAGATACATGAGTGTGGAATGATTAATATTACTTTCCTTCAGATGGTGATATAGTTGGAAATACATCCCTATGGTTACTGATGACTGTTGGCAGACCCTTGCATTTTGGAAGGAGTGAATACACCAAGGATCTGTATAGAGTCTGAAGAGAACCAGTGCCTTAGGAAGTTGGGGTTCAGTAAACATTTATTGAATGAGTGAACGTCTGGTAAGTGAGAGGTGGGTTTGCTAAAAGTCTTATCTTTTAAGGTACTGAGGAGGCTCTTAGGAAAAGGGCACTGGTAATGCTGAGGTTGGTTTGGTGTAACCAGGCCTTGATCATCAGAGGAAAGGGACATCCTGCGTATGCTCTGAAGGCTGCCACTCAAATCTGTCTGTCTCTTTCTGGCCCAAACTCAGGATTCAATTCTGCTTAATGTAGATAAAGGGATGCAGGTAGAATATGGCAGTTATTCCACTAAAAACAGCAAAAAGTAGGAGAGCAGAGTGACACTGTTTTCAGGCTCATCTGAGCAGGTATCTCATGGCAGAGGAGTGAGTATCATCCTTTCCCTCCATCACCACGGGCCAGGGCTTGGCACCTCAAGGGGTCTGATGTTGAGGTAGAGGTGACAGAGGTTCCTGGGAAGAACGGACTGGTTTGCGAGCACATCTAAGACCTTCCCTGGGGACTCCCAGAAATAAAGGAGATAATAAGACATTATTTCATGAAGAACTGTGGTCCGATAGTAACAAGTGGTGTCAGGAGTCGGTGACACTTGAGTTGTCATTGTCACTATAACTGTTAGAATACTCTCAGCCAGATAAGGCCTAGGTGAATTCATGTTTTAAAAATAAATACTGCACTTATTCCATTACCCTGATAAACAGAAAACTTTAGTGCTTGAACTCAGATTTCCTCCTATCTGTTCAGAGCAGTAATAGAAGGGTAAAAATTCAGGTTTTTCTCATTTCCAAGCCAGTTGTAAGTGCAACAGTACAGTCAGCCTGGTGCCAGTGAAAAATAATATTCTGTATACTTTTTTCTTGGACCGTTAAATTTTACTGCTTTTTAACGGAGATGAAGGAATATGATATCAGCATGGTTCTCTAACTATTGCTTCCAAACCAGGGTTTCAAGACAGCTGGTTCCTGGCCTATACCTCTGTTTCTTCCATTCCTCCTCCCCTCTCCCATCCCTTGTTAAAATCTTTAACTTCTCCACCAGACACTGTAAGAAACCAAGCTCCACGCATCTGTTTTATGTCATCCCAGTTGACAGTGTATTTCCAGAATCCTGGAATTTCTGCCATTGCTTAATCTTATATCCGGGAGCAGAACCTATGAAGCAAGGGCAGGAAGCAAAATCTGTAAACTCCCTGGGATCCTGCCCTAAATTTTACCTTTTGGAGGAGTGGGGTGGGGGGCAGCTGTCAGTCTATCAGACTGTGTGCCAGGGTCCTTGGGACTTCCATCAATAATAGAACAAGGTAGAACAAGGATTTCTCGGGACTCTGAAGGTGGCTGAAAGTTGGAAGCTGAGTAGAACTTACAAAGAAGGCGTTTGGTTTTGAATGAGTCCCAGCTTGGGAACAGGATGTAGAAAATCAGAACCAGACAAAAGTGGAAATGCAGGAAGCATGGCACAAGTGTAAAATTAATTGCAGGGTTTTTAGTTGCTCAGTTGTGTAAGTCAGCTTTCTGAGGCCCATAAATTATTGCTTAGAGAGTACAGTAGAGAAGGCAAATTATTATCAGGCAGGCGTGTGGCTCTTCAGACACGTAATCAATTTAAATTGAATTTTGTGCACAATATACAGTGCTGTCCTTCATCCTCCAATAGAGGTTTTCTTTCTGGGTATGGGAGTCGGGTGTAGGACAAGAAGCATTGGTTTCAGGTCCAAGGGAATTCAGATTTTGTCATGATTATGTTGATTTGTGGGGAAAATCTTAATTTCTCATGGCTTTGATACAAAGATGGGATTGAAAACCATCATAACAAGTATTTCTGAGAACTGCCATGAGGGTTAAATGAATTCTCATGTGAAAGAGGCGTGTGGCAGCAGAACAGCTGATCTGCCAGTTCCGTCAGATTCCACCAGGCTCCCATTCTCACCACTTTCAGAGGCCTGTTCCACCTATACTGGGAAGTCCCGAAGAACCTGGCACAAGACATATCAAATCTGGACAATTGTCCCTCACCCCTCTGAAAAGCAAAATTTAGGACAAGATCCTACAGAGTTTACACACTTTGCTTTCTGTTCTAGTCTCATAGATTCTGGTCACAGATATAAGATTAAACAACAATAAGATGTAAAGCTCAACTCCAAAGTTGGTTCTGTGATATGTTGAGCTCATAGGTGGAGCCCACATACTTTCCTGACACCAGCTCTGTCCTTCCTTTTCCAAGTAGAGAAGCTGAAAGGAGGACAGGAAGGAGGATTGGAAGGAAGGAAGGAAGGAAGGAAGGGAAGACAGATTGATCTTTTTGGCTCACAGTGGCTCTGAAGTCTTTTCCCATGACTATTTGTTGAGTAAATATTTAAACGTGAAATCAGCTGCTGGGCCTTGTGAAAGCTGCCCTTTGCTCCCTGTGTGGCTGTTTCCCTGGACAGTTTGTTGGAAGGTGGGCTGCCCTGTCTCATCCACAGGCATTCTTCTTTCCTCCTGCTTAGGGCTTTTTTTGTTTCAGCAAAACAGTCTGTTTCATCAGCTTTTTTGCTGTCATCTTTTGCCTGTGCCTATCCAGCCTAGCAACTCTGAGCTAAACTTAGCCCACCGCCCCACCTCCCAGCCCCCACACACTGTTTGTTGACAGACAGGCTGATTGGCATGCAATTAGACTTAAAGTCTTAAGTGCAGAATAATATGAGATCTGATGTTCTTTGCATGAAGGTCAGTGTTCCCTCTTTAGCAAGAGGTGTCTTTTATTTTGTCCTTAAGGTGAGATGTCTGTCTGTCTTAAGAGAGTCAGGAACAACTGGCTTTATTGTAAGACTTCAAACTCAGAGAAAGCCTTCAACTTTCTCAAGATGAGGTTGTATGAAAAGAAAGATTAATACCCTTTTCCTTATGTGGATACATAACTAATTCTACAGTTTGCAGATTTTGTAGTCATGTCTCTTGTTTTTTTCACTGTAAATACTGAATGGATGGGTCTTGGCAGGAAGAGGGAACCAGGGTGGCAGATTCTTCTGGCTGCCAGTATCAGGCCTCTTAATGATGGAAAATGGATTTGGGAGGAAGCATATCAATACAGAAATGCTGAGTCTGGTATAGAAACTGGAGCAAGTTGCCAGAGTGCCCTGGGTTGTGTACCTCTTGGAACAGAGCAGCCAAGCCCTGAGGGGCCTCCTGAAGGAAGAGCAGAAATAGAAGCAGGCACACTTGCAGTCGGCAGGCACGGAGCTCTCCGGGGAGAGCTAGAAGCAGCAGGGCGACCTAGTTTTTCCATTTTGTTCCTGGTCTTCTGATAAGGGTCCTGGAATTGTTGTCCTAAATCCACTTTGATTGTAGGTGGGCAGGGGTGGGGTGGGGGTAATGAAGCTGTGTGTGTAAGAGAGATTTGTGTTCTATACCTCCCTGGCAGCTGTACCTTTCACATTCCTCATTTTGCTTTTAGGATACTATAGGAATCCTTTAGTATTGTAGGAAGCCCATGACTATCTAAGGCCCTCTCCATCAATTTCCCATGAAAGTATGACCAGTAGGGAAAGGAGCAGAGAAGGCAGTGGCATCCCACTCCAGTACTCTTGCCTGGAAAATCCCATGGATGGAGGAGCCTGGTAGGCTGCAGTCCATGGGGTCTCTAAGAGTCGGACATGACTGAGCAACTTCACTGTCACTTTTCACTTTCATGCATTGGAGAAGGAAATGGCAACCCACTCCAGTGTTTTTGCCTGGAGAATCCCAGGGACGGGGGAGCTTGGTGGGCTGCCGTCTATGGGGTCTCACAGAGTCGAACACGACTGAAGTGACTTAGCAGCAGCAGCAGCAGGGAAAGGAGGACTTTGAAAGCAGAAGTACCACCCATAAAGCACACAGTATCTTAAAGGTGAAATAGAGAATGTGATAAGTAAGAACCATTAGGGGAACACTGACAGAAATCTTTGTCTCTCTTTCTCACACATACATCCACTCTCTCACAGACATTCATCCACAATGACCACTCCTAATCAACTGGAAAATGATTTAGAAGAATTTCAAGACCCTTTTCAGACAACCTGAAGCAGAATGGGAAAAAATTGTTATGTTAAATAATTATGTTGTTTTTATAGTATATGAATATATACATAGTATATGAATATGTACATATATCTACATAGTATACCTGTATTAGTTGCTGTTGTGTCCAGGTCTGTATGTGTCATCAGTTCAGTTCAGTTCAGTCGCTCAGTTGTGTCTGACTCTTTGCGAACCCATGAATCGCAGCACGCCAGGCCTCCCTGTCCATCACCAACTCCCAGAGGTCACTCAGACTCACGTCCATTGAGTCGGTGATGCCATCCAGCAATCTCATCCTCTGTCGTCCCTTTTTCCTCCTGCCCCAATCCCTCCCAGCATCAGAGTCTTTTCCAGTGAGTCAACTCTTCACATGAGGTGGCCAAAGTACTGGAGCTTCAGCTTTAGCATCATTCCCTCCAAAGAACACGCAGGACTGATGTCCTTCAGAATGGACTGGTTGGATCTCCTTGCGGTCCAAGGGACTCTCAAGAGTCTTCTCCAACACCACAATTCAAAAGCATCAATTCTTTGGAGCTCAGCTTTCTTCACAGTCCAGCTCTCACATCCATACATGACTACTGGAAAAACCATAGCCTTGACTAGACAGACCTTTGTTGGCAAAGTAATTTCTCTGCTTTTCAATATGCTATCTAGGTTGGTCATAACTTTTCTTCCAAGGAGTAAGTGTCTTTTAATTTCATGGCTGCAGTCACCATCTGCAGTGATTTTGGAGCCCCAAGAAATAAAGTCTGACACTGTTTCCACTGTTTCGCCATCTATTTCCCATGAAGTGATGGGACCGGATGCCATGTTCTTCATTTCTGAATGTTGAGCTTTAAGCCAACTTTTTCACTCTCCTCTTTCACTTTCATCAAGAGGCTTTTTAGTTCCTCTTCACTTTCTGCTATTATTATGGGGGAAAAAAAAAAAAAGGAGACTGCATAGGTCCTTGCCTGTTTTGGGCCTGAGGGCTTCTCCATGACCAGCCTCACTAGTATCTTTATTATGCTCTCAATCAGTGAGATCAACAGTGGATTCGCCAAGTGTCCTTTAATAGATGTGGTGACATTACTCCATCACATTTTCACCTGCTCATTCATGCCAGAAATTTCTTAATAAGACAGAAGAGCTGAGAGGGTTATGTTTTAGCTTCTATCTGCCTGTGTGAATGTTTTAAGTAAGAAAGTTTCCTAAGAGCAGTTGCTAGTGGGGAGAAGGCATTGGGCATTTGAACAGTAATAATGCCTTCCATTCGAATAGCATTTTATAACATTTCTCACTCAGCTTCACTTGCTCAAATTAAGGTCTTTTGGGTGCCTCCTCTCATCTTTCCCTGGATTCATAGTAAAAGTTCTCCAGGAATTGTTGTGGTTCCTAAAGTGTCCTCAGTCCTGAAAGGGACCTTCATTGTTTTCTGTTTCACAAAGCCGTTGTAAAACTTCAGCCCTTGCCCCTCTGTTAGGTGTTTCTTCCTTGTAATAAGGGCTTTTAGGAAGCCTTCACATGACCCTCGCCACTTAAACCATGGCAAATCCCCCTCCCCCCACCTCGCTCTCTCACGACTTAGAATATAGACTCAAAGGAGGCTGTGTAGGGAGTGGGGGCAGGATTATCTTCTGAGGTTGTTTTTTTTTTTTTTTTAATTAGGCCTATTAGAGAAGCCAATACAATATAAAAATGGTCTCAATAGTTTTTCCTGCCACATTGCTGGAATGGTAGACATGGTCTTTTATGTGAAATTCCCCCATGTTAAATCATAATATCAAAGGATAGTGACTGAAGGCTATGCTGTACAAGGCTTGGTCTGTAAGAAGCAGAGGTGTGCATGTCACCTGCATTATGTGGGCCCAGACAACAGTTCTGCACACTGAATTACTGGTCTATACACTCACACACACAACATTTGAGAGAGTGCAAGCCAGGATTCTCAAGACCTAGACCTGAATTTGCAAATATCCCTTGGATATCATCTTATGAATGAAGTGAGGGAGCTCACAGTCACCTCAAATTGGACTTCTTTGCCTCCCAGAGTTGCTTCCTTGTGTTGCTTTATCCTGGTCAGTGGCATCAGTACCTACCCAGGCAACTTGTATAGAAGCTACACAATCACCTCTGCCATTTTCTTTTTCTTCCTGACCTTCCTTTAAAACCCAACTTGAGTTTCATCAGCCTCTCCAAGTTTTCCGGTAGTTTACCAAGACTTTTTTTTTTTAATGCCTCTGTTAGCAGATTTGTTAACAAGTCTATTATGTATGTTTCAGTTTCTTCCTCCCTAACAGTTGTCCTCTCTCTGTTTTGCTTTTTTGGTGCAAATCTTAATGCCCTCTTCCCCTTTATTCTGCTGCCTCTAAGTACCTAATACAGTGTCTTATATATAGTATGGACTCACTGAGTGCTTATGAATATTTAAGTCATAAGTCACTTAGACTTGTGACATTCTCTTCTCCATTTCCCCTAGGACCCTTCGATATTGGTGCTGTTTCTTGATCAAGAAATTATGGAGCTTTCTGGTGTTCCAGCAGCAGGTGTTAAATAAACTTACTTAAACTGTTCTCATTGTTATGCTGGCATCACTCTCAAATTGTCATCTTTGATAATCCAGCCTCTCAAAATGGAGCTACTACTTTCCAGGAGTTGAGGTTGTGGGGCTCCCTTGTGACACCTACTGCTCCGTATTCCAGATCTCTGCTTCCTTCTCAGTGCCTGCAAACCTTGCAGACCTTCCAAAGTTTGCAGGGAAGAGAACGGGAAGGTTATGGCTTGTTACTTGTAGCAACTGTGCCTTGATTCCTTGAACTATCTTGCAGGGTTTCCTAGTGTGGCTTTTTAGAAGCCTTCCCTTATACGCCCCCTCCCTGGATAAACTGTTTGCCCTCTTGTAGACACAAGGTTTAAAGAATCATATTGTATAATCTTAAAGGTATTTAAACAAGATGGCCTTCTGGATCCTCAGGATCCTGTTAAATGTACACTTTTGATCTCAGCTCAGCTGGGAAATCTTTTCTTTTGTACAAACTTGGGAAAAATCAATATAAATGGCTGTGAGATACTGAAATTAATCCCCACTCACTCCTGCTATTTTCTTACCCACCATCTCACTGTTCCGAAAAGAAAAATGGTCTCTGGCTTCATGAAATATTTTACAATACTGGCTACAGTGGGAATAATTATTTTTCTCTTGGAGAAAAGTAAATGATAATTCCTGAGTTACTCAGATAATGAAGGCCAAAACTTAGTTTCTGGAAGATCTAAGTGTTGTGTGGTTTTGGTAAAAGGATTCCCTGGTGGGTATTTGTGGCTCCATCCTTCCACCCTCCCTGAGATGTGAGGGATGTGGGTGAGAGAGTCATGGGCTTCTCTCAAAGTAATGAGACTCTCTAAACACTGACCTCTAATGCTGCTCATTGAAAATATTCCTTTTCACAGCATGTTTACACAGCAACTCTTTGGCTGTTAAACAAATACAGTGTTTAATAGGCCCAGAGTGATCTGCTTACAGGGGAGCCTGTGACAATCAGAGGGAGACCAATGCCAGAATATTAAGAAAATAATATGTGGCTTAGACAAGCAATGATCCTTGAAGGGAACAACAGTTTGTAGGAGACAAGATAAATGCCACCTGCCGCAGTGACTCCAGGGGAAGATCCAGGGTATGGTCTTCTCTGGAGCAAAAGCGGTTTTCCAGTATCTTGAACAGCCAGCTGAGGTGGAACGCTGGGAGAATGAGTCTGCGGTTTGGTTCTTTGCTGGATAGTTAGTTATTTCTTGTATCACTGGAGCTGATGAACTATGCCTGTTGTTATAGCTGTTATTTTCACACCACCAGGCATGCTCCCACTTTCTGTGGCACCTGTAGATCTGTGCAGAACCTCAGGATCTATGAGAGTCACATTTGCCATTTATTGTGTACTTACTGTATGCCAGGCCCAGCATGCCTGTGCTTATTATTGTCTTTGTTGTTCAGTCACTAAGTCGTGTCCAGCTCTTTGAGACCCCATGGAATGCAGTACACCAGGCTTTCCTGTCTTTCACTACCTCCTGGAATTGTCTCAAACTTATATCCATTGAGTCAGTGATGTCATCCAGTCATTGTATGCATTGTCTCCCCCCTCTTCTCTTGCCCTCAACCTTCCCAGAACCAGGGTCTTTTCCAATGAATTGGCTGTTTGCATCAGGAGGCCAAAGTATTGGAGCCTCAGCTTCAGCATCAGTCCTTCCAATGAATATTCAGGGTTGATTTCCTTTAAGATTGACTAGTTTGATCTCTTTGCCATCCAAAGGACTTTCAAGAGTATTCTCCAGCAACCACCGTTGAAAAGCATCAGTTCTTTGGTGCTCAGCCTTCTTTATGTCCAACTCTCACATCTGTACATGGCTACTGGAAAAACCATAGCTTTAACTATACGGACCTTTGTCAGCAAAGTGATGTCTCTGCTTTTTAATATGCTAAGTTTGTCATAGCTTTCCTTCTAAGGAGCAAGTGTCTTTTTATTTTCGCTTTGCATGGATTGTGTTGTTTATTCTCAGTGGGAGGTATGTATATTTAAAATACCTGTTTGCTAGACAAGAAAACAGTAGTCCACAGAGGATAAGTGACTTGTCCAAAGTGTCACAGCTTTTAAGCGGTGGAACTAAGACTCAAACACTGGTTCTTTCTAGTCCAAAGCTGCTGAATTAGAACTCACGACACTGTGATCAGAGGAAGGTCAGAGTAACTGCCTAAGCACCTTCACGTAAGCAAGTTGTGGTGGGGACGCAAACATGATGGTGAGGTCTAAGAGTGTCATCTTAGGTGATCCCCAGGAAGTGTAGCCTTTATAAGGTGATGTGGATTTCTCTGAGCCCTGCCACTACTGCAGTGTCTGCAGACCAGCAGATACTTGAGAGAGCACTTGTGGATTTGGGATGTTTACCTTATAAGCATAATCCTAAAGGTCACACCTCTCACATGAGATACTGAAAGTGTACTATATTACTGCATTCTAAGGTTGGAAATAATTGTGAGGAGCAAAAAATGAACATACAAATATTCTTGGACATGACATCTTTCTGTTAATTTATTCAGTTCCTGAATTTTGTTTTGCTGCTGGGGATAATGGATGATAGGAAGACAACCTGAACTGGTTTTCCCAATCTCAAAAAGAGAGTTTGGAGCAGGACAGGTCGAGGGGTCTGGAGCCTGGTGGAGATGGAGAGAGCAGATCTGGAGGAGCTCTGATGATGAGTAGATTGTGGGACTGTGGTGAGGAAGAGAGAATCCTTTAGACATTAGTTATGTCACAGTTATTTACACTTTTTTCAGAATTGGTTTCTTTCTTTTGGGTGTGGCACTCTTAGGATTTGCCTGCACAGGAAGCACACAGGATTATCTGGATTATAAAAATTGGTACCTTCTGTGGTAAAAATGTGTGCACAGAACTTTATAGTTTAGAAAGCATTTTCTCACTTGATTCTCACAATCATACTGTTGTGTTGTAGGGAGGAGGAGTCTAATCAAGCTCATTTCACAGATGAGTTCATAAAGGTTTTGAGACTTTTCTGCCATCACATAGCTCTCATCACTCAACAAGTACAAGAACCCAGAGTCTCTGATAACCTCTTTCAGTGGGCTCCTTGGAGGCTACTTTTAAGAACACAAGAGTGAAATACATGCCATATTGGGTCAATCTAATGGCTCACTCCACCAATTATTTCCTTTGAACAGGCTGGAGCCAGAGATGTTTTATAAAGGAGTGTAGCAACTGCCTCTGCAACTTCAAAAGCTGAGAATGCATCCAGACACCTCCAACCTCCCTTTGACAAGTGGTAAGAGATCGAGTGTCCACAATTTTTCCAAACCTTTCTTGAACCTATTTACATTTCTTGGCTTGTTCAGCTTTTTGGGATTAACAAGTTCCACATGTTTACCATCTGCTGTATGAAGAAGTACTTCCTTTGGTTATTATTTTAAATGACTGCTTTGCAGGCTTAAGTGCTCCCGTGCCCCCAAACCCCCTTCCTGATGGGTTATAGTCCCCAGGATGCAATGTCTGTCTGGCTTGCAGCCCCTGACACATGCACTTCTGCTGCTGTTGAGGTGAGCTTGGTGGTGATAGCTACAGTATCACATATGAGGAAGCCGGTACTCAAGGGATTGCTTTTAGGGTACAAATGCTACCCGTGTGCTGGCATAAAAATTGGAATTGGCTTCCCCTCCAGTGCTCTGACAACTTGAAAGCATGAAGCCCAGATCTCCATTATGAAACTTTTGCCTTGTGTGTGCCTGTGTCCTTCTGAAAACCTTCACTGTTCTAAGGAATTCCACGCTAGTCCAAATGAAATAACTGCAAAATCATACTTGCATGAATGTGCTATTCCAGCTTGAATCCTTTCTAGCGACTGACCTTGCTAATGTGAGCATGTTCATATGGTTAAGATTAATGAGTCAATTATTTTTATACAAGCTATCCCTCATGTAGGCTGTTTTCCTTGACTTGACTATGTTAATTAATAAAAAGCATTCAATCCTCCTTCCATTTCAGTTTGTGGTTAATCAAGTGCAATTATCAATAAGGTTATGGTGAATGTCTGTGTGCTTAGGAGCCTCTAATGAAAATAGGATATATTTGGCTATGAAGAGAAGTACTTAAAGTTCCTCTTCAGTGAGTGCTTCCAGAAGGAAATAAGGCTATGGATCTTGGAAGGCAGAGGCTGCCATTATAAATATAGTGTGCTTTTAATTAAATAAATACTGAAACAAATGTGATTGAATATGAGATAATCCATTCATGTGGATATTACTTCATGTCATGCCTTAAATTATTGCTTCCTAGGGCTTGGCCTGGCTTTTGCTAGTTGAAGAGTGGAGTGTGCAAATTTATCCTCCATAAATGCACAAAATCTCGCATGCTTTCAGTGCAACAGAGCTCTGAAATGACAGCGTTATGTAAGGAAAGTCCAAAAAAAAAAAAAAAAAACAAACACAAAAACAAAAACCCACTGAAAGTTACAGAGAAATTTAAGTAGCAATTGTTGACATTATCAGTGGTTCCCTTGCTCTGTGGAAGGTGGTAAAGGGATAAATTTACATAAAGCAATTCCCTTGATGACTGGCATAAAGTAAGTGGTCAGAATGTTAATCATCTTTGCTGTTATTATTACCAGTGTTCCTTTAAAAAATGATATCTTTTAGCACTTAATATCTGATTTGATTTTTGTCTGTCAGAGACATAGTACTTGCATGAAAGGATACATGCTTGAGGATAGTTTGGGTTTGTGGAAGAGATGGTTAAAATGGGAGTTTCAAGACCCTTCAGTAGTTGGTAGATACCAAGCCTTTAAAAAAGAGAGTGTGTTGAACTGATGACTTCCTGGACTTGTGTGTTTTAGGACAGACAAGTGAATTTAGTGAACGATCAGTGTGCTTAGTTCAGGTTAAAACACATGGATTTTAAAATGTCATAAGCTTTTGATACCTGAGAGTATTTGCAAATACTAAAATATCATTTTCAGGAGAGAGATTTCTACGAAGCTGTTTCCTCATACATACAAAGTAAGTGACTGCTGTCACATTTTTACTCCTTGCTGTCGTTAAAATTACCTTAACTAAGGTCAGGGAATCATTGCCCAGGAAGTGCTAAGCCATGACATGCTTGTGAAAACAACAATTGCTTTTGAGGTACAGATGATTGCTTCTAGAATTTTTCCTGCTTATACTTCATGATCAGAAAGGGGAAGGGAGAGAAAGAGAAAGGATGCTGACGAAGGTAAAGAGGTGTTTGAGAAGTTGAAGACAAACCTGATGAACTTAGTCAGTTCAGTTCAGTCACTCAGTCGTGTCCAACTCTTTGCGACCCCGTGAATCGCAGCACGCCAGGCCTCCCTGTCCATCACCAACACCTGGAGTTCACCGAGACTCACGTCCATCCAGTCAGTGATGCCATCCAGCCATCTCATCCTCTGTCGTCCCCTTCTCCTCCTGCCCCCAATCCCTCCCAGCATCAGAGTCTTTTCCAATGAGTCAGCTCTTCGCATGAGGTGGCCAAAGTACTGGAGTTTCAGCTTTAGCATCATTCTTTCCAAAGAAATCCCCAGGGCTGATCTCCTTCAGAATGGACTGGTTGGATCTCCTTGCAGTCCAAGGGACTCTCAAGAGTCTTCTCCAACACCACAATTCAAAAGCATCAATTCTTTGGCGCTCAGACTTCTTAATAGTCCAACTCTCACATCCATACATGACCACAGGAAAGACCATAGCCTTGACTAGGCGAACCTTTGTTGGCAAAGTAATGTCTCTGCTTTTGAATATGCTATCTAGGTTGGTCATAACTTTCCTTCCAAGAAGTAAGCATCTTTTAATTTCATGGCTGCAGTCAAGCCCAAAAAAATAAAGTCTGACACTGTTTCCACTGTTTCCCCATCTATTTCCCATGTAGTGATGGGACCAGATGCCATGATCTTCGTTTTCTGAATGTTGAGCTTTAAGCCAACTTTTTCACTCTCCACTTTCACTTTCATCAAGAGGCTTTTTAGTTCCTCTTCACTTTCTGCCATAAGGGTGGTGTCATCTGCATATCTGAGGCTATTGATATTTCTCCCAGCAATCTTGATTCCAGCTTGTGTTTCTTCCAGTCCAGCGTTTCTCATGCTGTACTCTGCATATAAGTTAAATAAGCAGGGTGACAATATACAGCCTTGATGTACTCCTTCTCCTATTTGGAACCAGTCTGTTGTTCCATGTCCAGTTCTAACTGTTGCTTCCTGACCTGCATACAAATTTCTCAAGAGGCAGGTCAGGAGGTCTGGTATTTCCATCTCTTTCAGAATTTTCCACAGTTTATTGTGATCTATACAGTCAAAGGCTTTGGCATAGTGAATAAAGCAGAAATGAACTTAGTAAGACCTGTTTATTATCTCTCCAAGAGGGCATGAGTGCCAAAGAGGATGGAAAGCTTCCCATGACATCACTTGCTCACAAAACAGTCACAGAGGACCTTCCCTGGGTCAGGGAGTGTGTCAAGTGCTGGAGCTGTAGCAGTAAAGTACTGGTAAAATTCCTGCCATCAAGGAGCTTTCAGTTTTTTGGAATCATATGGGACAGACATAAAACCAAATGACTACATGTGGTAGAGCAGAGCTGGGTATAGCAGGCACAGTTAAAAAATGGTTGACTTTACATGGGACCACTGTGGTGTATTGCTGCCAGCTCTTCACCTTGTGAAACTGACTGTGTATCTCTTCTCAGCTATGTGTTCAGTGATATCATGTTGGTAGCTTAAAATCAGCTATGGTGGTAGTAGTTACACCACATGAATTGGCAAACAGTGCAAGTTAGGGCTATTCTCCCTGCAGAGAGCCAGTTGTTAAACATTAGTAGCATGTTCCTGGTACGCCTCGCGGTGGTGAGGGGGTGTATAAGAATCCATAATGTACATAAGGGGATTATTAGGCTGAATCATGTAGATCAAATATAAAATAGCCATCATTGGATTCTTAGGAGAGGAATTCAAGTGTTTATTTGGAGAGTATGGGGGCTTGTAAGGAGATTTTCTTCTCTGAGGAGATGGAGAAAAGCAAGGCTTGTATCAGATATATTTCTGATGAGTATAAACTCTAGATAGTGTTTCAGTCATCAGCTTTTATTGAGGTGATATTCTTCATTTTATTTATCTTTGTGTGTATGCATGTGTGTATATGTAAATCTATCTATATGTATCTGTAAAATCTTAAACATGGTGAATAGATAATAAATGTGTCTTGTATAAATGAATGCATCTTGGTATTCCTTCAGTTCAGTTCAGTTCAGTCGCTCAGTCGTGTCCGACTCTTTGCGACCCCATGAATCGCAGCACGCCAGGCCTCCCTGTCCATCACCAACTCCTGGAGTTCACTGAGACTCACGTCCATCAAGTCAGTGATGCCATCCAGCCATCTCATCTTCTGTTGTCCCCTTCTCCTCCTGCCCCCAATCCCTCCCAGCATCAGAGTCTTTTCCAATGAGTCAGCTCTTCACATGAGATGGCCAAAGTACTGGAGTTTCAGCTTCAGCATCATTCCCTCCAAAGAAATCCCAGGGCTGATCTCCTTCAGAATGGACTGGTTGGATCTCCTTGCAGTCTAAGGGACTCTCAAGAGTCTTCTCCAACACCACAGTTCAAAAGCATCAATTCTTTGGCGCTCAGCCTTCTTCACAGTCCAACTGTCATATCCATACATGACCACAGGAAAAACCATAGCCTTGACTAGGCGAACCTTTGTTGGCAAAGTAATGTCTCTGCTTTTGAATATGCTATCTAGGTTGGTCATAACTTTCCTTCCAAGGAGTAAGTGTCTTTTAATTTCATGGCTGCAGTCACCATCTGCAGTGAATTTGGAGCCCAGAAAAACAAAGTCTGACACTGTTTCCACTGTTTCCCCATCTATTTCCCATGAAGCGATGGGACCAGATGCCATGATCTTCGTTTTCTGAATGTTGAGCTTTAAGCCAACCTTTTCACTCTCCACTTTCACTTTCATCAAGAGGCTTTTTAGCCCCTCTTCACTTTCTGCCACAAGAGTGGTGTCATCTGCATATCTGAGGTTATTGATATTTCTCCCAGCAATCTTGATTCCAACTTGTGTTTCTTCCAGTCCAGCATTTCTCATGATGTACTCTGTATATAAGTTAAATAAACATGGTGACAATATACAGCCTTGACGTACTCCTTTTCCTATTTGGAACCAGTCTGTTGTTCCATGTCCAGTTCTAACTGTTGCTTCCTGACCTGCATACAGATTTCTCAGGAGGCAGATCAGGTGGTCTGGGATTCCCATCTCTTTCAGAATTTTCCACAGTTTATTGGGATCCACACAGTCAAAGGCTTTGGCATAGTCAATAAAGCAGAAATAGATGTTTTTCTGGAACTCTCTTGCTTTTTTGATGATCCAGCGGATGTTGGCAATTTGATCTCTGGTTCCTCTGCCTTTGCTAAAAACCAGCTTGAACATCTGGAAGTTCACAGTTCATGTATTGATGAAGCCTGGCTTGGAGAATTTTGAGCATTACTTTACTAGCATGTGAGATGAGTGCAACTGTGCGATAGTTTGAGCATTCTTTGGCATTGCCTTTCTTGGGGGATTGGGATGAAAACTGACCTATTCCAGTCCTGTGGCCACTGCTCAGTTTTCCAAATTTGCTGGCATATTGAATGCAGCACTTTCACAGCATCATCTTTTAGGGTTTGAGATAGCTCAACTGGAATTCCATCACCTCCACTAGCTTTGTTCGTAGTGATGCTTTCTAAGGCCCATTTGACTTCACATTCCAAGATGTCTGGCTCTATGTCAGTGATCACATCATCATGATTATCTGGGTCTTGAAACTCTTTTTTGTACAGTTCTTCTGTGTATTCCTGCCACCTCTTCTTAATATCTTCTGCTTCTGTTAGGTCCACACCATCTCTGTCCTTTATCGTGCCCATCTTGGCATGAAATGTTCCTTTGGTATCTCTGATTTTCTTGAAGAGATCCCTAGTCTTTCCCATTCTGTTGTTTTCCTCTATTTCTTTGCATTGATCACTGAAGAAGGCTTTCTTATCTCTTCTTGCTCTTCTTTGGAACTCTGCATTTAGATGTTTATATCTTTCCTTTTCTCCTTTGCTTTTGGCTTCTCTTCTTTTCACAGCTGTTTGTAAGGCTTCCCCAGACAGCCATTTTGGTTTTTTGCATTTCTTTTCCATGGGGATGGTCTTGATCCCTGTCTCCTGTACAGTGTCATGAACCTCAGTCCATAGTTCATCAGGCACTCTATCATCAGATCTAGGCCCTTAAATCTATTTCTCACTTCCACTGTATAATCATAAGGGATTTGATTTAGGTCATACATGAATGGTCTGGTATTCCTTAAGCCTCCTCAATTATCCTATCTGAATGGGGTCAGCTGTTTTCACTATATATCAAGCACTGTTCCAGGCATTCTATATAATTTTATGTATGCATTTTATAGAAGAAGAGACTAAGACTTGTAGAGGGTTAAGGAAATTGCTGAATATCATAATAGAGCTCATAGCAGTAGAAGCACTCTTCAAACCTAGGTCTGTTTGATTCTGAACCCCATGTTTTTTTCAACTGTCCCGTATTTCCTTTCAGTCAGGAGCCAGGTGTCACATATGAATGACTAGTAGAGACAGTAAGGAGTCTGGGAGTGATCATGTGGGACTGTGGACATGAGGCAGATGGTCTCTAATTTGAAAATTACTGGCTTAGTGGATATTGCATCCTCCTGATTTGACTCCTTTGGTGACATTTACGTTAGCACCTTGGCTGATCCATGATAACCTTTTCCTTGGACTTCTAATCTGAAATGCAGCTTGACACACTTATATAGTACAGCAGAAGGCTGAAAAATGAGGTTTGGATTGCTTTTCCTATCCCACCCTCAATTCAGTTACCAAGAAAAGATCTTTCAGATCAAAATACTTTATTTCCCCACCCGCAGAAAAGATGTCAGACAAAAATGTTTAGAGATAATTTTGGATGTGGTACACTTGTACAGCATTCAAAGAACAAATATGATAGAGGGTTTAGGATTATCTATTAGTTGAAAATGGAATACTAAATTTTAGTATTTCAACTGCTTGCTTCATGCACTTTAACATTGCCCTATTATGACCTCTGAGTGAAACTGTACACTATTTTTATTCCCATTCTTCAGACAAGGAAATTAACTTTTACTCCTTAAATCTTGGCTTAATGTGACTCACTACTCACGTGTGCTGCATCCAGAATTCTCACAATGGGAGGAAGGAAAATAGAAAGAAACTTGTTCAGAGTTGCTCAGAGTTGAATTTTTCCAAGTGAGGGATTAGGACCTTGAGAAGAGTTTGTAGTTACATTGCCATGTTATAAACATCTGTAGGGTTCAGGGCCATGTGGGTAATTTCTGGAAAACTAGTAGTTAAAGGAGCAGTGATTAGATTCCCTTATATTACCCTGTATCAATAGGGTTCTTGGGCTTCCCAGGTGGTGCTGTTGGTAAAGAACCCACCTGCCAATGCAAGTGACCTAAGAGATGTGAGTTTGATCCCTGGTTAGGAAAAATCCTCTTGAGAAGAGAATGGCAACCCACTCCAGTATTCTTGCCTGGAGAATCCCATGGACAAAGAAGCCTTGTGGGCTACTGTCCATAGGGTCGCAAAGAGTTGGACACGACTGAAACGACTTAGCAGAAGCAGCAATAGAGTTCTTGGTTGGAAACAATTGAAGCCTATTGTGGTTAAATTAAGGAAAAGAGGAATTTCTTGGAAGGTGGTTGAGCAGCTCGTGGAATCCAGGAAGGTTGGACAACAGGTCAGGTACTAATCAAGGGAGGCAAGACATGGCTGAGGTATGTCATGGCCAGGAGTAGGGAGATCCTGTTTGTCAACTGAGGGCTGTCCAATGCTGCTGGCTCCATAGTCAGTGGTCAGTTATCATGCTGCTGGATTGCTTCCATGCTTCTGGGTCCTCTAATCTGCCATAACCAAAGTAAAAATAATTGGACTGAGCCCACACTTTTCACTTAAAGATGTGTAGGAGCATGGGGTGGGGGCATCTGATTGGCTATGCCAAGTCATCTGGGCACACTTTAGCTTCCTGGGAGGGAGAGAGAGAGGGCTATCTGTGTTTCTTTGACTTTTCCAGCAAGCAGTGAACTCTGTCTCCTATCAATTCTGTGACTTGCCCAAATAAGAGGAGAGTCTAGATGCTGGGCAGCCCTGAATGAACCTTGTTTACATATCCTAGCTTTTGCATAGAAATATGCCTAAAAAGGAGCGGGGATAGCCGCATTTATATGGAGCAGTGTTCAAACAGGCATGCTGTTATACTAATGGCCATGAGTCTAATTGTGATACATTTATTTCTCTAAATCCACAGCCCTCCTGAACCTATTATGTACACCAAGTGAATTTGTCCGGCTTTGGGTTCATCTGATTTAAGCAGGAATGCTCGCATGCAGGCTGACTTCTTTCTCACTTTGTGACTTTGCAATTCAGAAGATGTAAAGAGGTTTTCCCTGGCTTTCAGCCTCCCTATCTATTTTGATCATGGAGGTTAATAATGCTGAAAAGCACTCAGAGTATATAAGGCTGTGGAGGAAATGAGAGCTCTATGTTTTATGGCTGGGACATGACTGGTAATGTATCTGCCAGAAAGTTGCTATTCAGAATGCACCAATGAATATTGGATTCCATCAATTCTCAGCCACTTCTCCTGTCCTCCATCCTCCCCTCCCCTTGGCTTCTCTCTTGGGAAAGGAGCATTCAGAGCCCAGAACTGAGCATGCGGGGGACTTCTTTCTTTGTAGGGCTCTGACGATGTCAGGCAATGGTTTACCACTCTGGTTGCACAATGAAATCACCTGGGAGCTTTTACAAAGCTTGATGCCCAGGAGTCCCCCTAAATGAATTAAATTAGAATCTCTTGGGAGGGACTGAGTTGTCCGTATTATTTAAAGTGCTCTAGGATAAGGCAATGGCACCCTACTCCAGTGCTCTTGCCTGGAAAATCCCGTGGATGGAGGAGCCTGGAAGGCTGCAGTCCATGGAGTCGCTGAGGGTCAAATAAGACTGGGCAACTTTGCTTTAACTTTCACTTTCCTGCATTGGAGAAGGAAATGGCAACTCACTCCAGTGTTCTTGCCTGGAGAATCTGAGGGATGGGGGAGCCTGGTGGGCTGCTGTCTATGGGGTCGCACACAGTTGGACACAACTGAAGCGACTTAGCAGCAGCAGCAGCAGCAGCAGCAGCAAGCAGCTGGTTTCGATAGGCATAGAGGATTGAGAACCACTGTACAGTGCAAGCTGCTAAGCCTGATATGAACTAGACTTACTTCAGAACAAACATAAGACAGTAGAAATGGAGACACACTCTCACAATCTCTTGCTTTCTTCTTCTTCTCTCTCTCTTTTTTTGGGGGAGGTGGGGTGGGACTAAAGTAGTCATTCCTGAAAGAAATAGTATGCAGCATAAGGGACGTAGGCTTCCATTCTAGTCTCCTAGCTGTGTGGTCCTGAGCAGGTTATTTGAGTGCTCTGGCTTGGAACTTTCTTGCCTGTAGTAATTTCTGCCTCACAGTGACTTTGGGAAGGTTAACTAAGAAATTTCATTTCAATGTCTTAGTGTAGTACGTGGCACATAATAAGGATTGCCTTATTGTTGTACAGCTCTTAGAGTTTTGAGAACATTTTCGTATCTTCTGTTTCACTAAATTTTAGATACCATCCTTTGCCATAACCTAGTCCCTGGAATTTATCTCCCCATTTTAGAGATGAAGGCAGAAAGTGTGGATTATGGAACAATAAGTTGGGAGGGGGCGTAGTCTGTGTGGCTGTGAATGGTGTGTATTAGATTTGGCCTCAATGTGTTGAAATCACAAAAGTAACAATCTTCCAGTTTGTTCAAGCAACTCCTTGATGTTGAAAGTTTCCCTATTGGTGCATTTTAGAGCCGAGCAGGGTAGTAGAAAGTAATTATATGCCATTTCTAGAACAAGAGGGAAAGTGAAGCTAAAAAGACCGTATGTTATTTTGAGCTTGAATCAGTGACTTTGGGGTCACTTTGAGTGTATGTTTGTGTGTGTACATGCACATGTGCATATGTGAGTGTTATGGTCTAATATAAGCTTAAGAAAAGAGAATAAAATAAAAAATAGAAAGTCTAAGGGCAGTTGTAAAAGAGTGGCTAAAATCTCAACCTTTAGATTTGGTCAGAGATGGGTGCTTATTAACTATTCCTTGAGAAAGTACCTAATTGGCACTGACACTTGGTTTCCTCATCTGTAAGTTAGGATAATAAAAATACTTAATTTATAACATTTTATGAAGGATTAAATTAAGCAGAAGATGTTAAGTACTTAGCTTAGTACATGGTGCATGTTCAACTCACAATAAATGTTAGTGTAATCAGTCACTCAGTCAATCCACCAATTCATCAGTTGGTCAAAAAACTGGAATTCTGAGTCTGGGCACCTGGCCACTAGCCCCTGTGCTTCTTTGCATATAGTTTTGAGACCTCCATGATGTCAAATTAATCTATATCTACAGTGGTTTCTCCATGTCATATAAAAATAAAAATTTACCTTTGTTAAAAACTTTCACTTTTATTCTTCTTAAATGTCACTTGAGAGAAGTTAGAATGAAGTCATCCTTGTAGGAAGAAGAAAGATCTAAGGAATTCACAGATTTACTGTTTAAACACAAATCTCCTAACCTTCATATGGCCTGAGACCAGTCATTGTGTCTTAAGAACTGTTTAGTCCACCTTTTGTATCTGCAGTTTTGCATCTGTGGATTTAACCAACGGGCAGATCGGAAATTCGATGCATAGTTGGTTGAATCCACGGATGCAAAATCTGGGGATATAGAGGGCTGACTGAATTCACTGTACTCTGACACTTCATATCAGGGACTTGAGCATCCACAGATTTTGGTACTTGCGGGGGCTCCTGGCACCAATCTCCTATGGATACCGAGGGACAAGTGTAGTTAAAAGTTTTCCTTCAATTTGGTCTTTCATCTCTTCAGTTAAGAAGCACATGTAATATATATGTGTACATTTGTGTGTGTGTGTATGTGTATATATATGTGTGTGTGTGTGTGTGTGTGTGTGTGTGTGTGTGTGTGTATCTAATGCAGTATTTTTGAAGGGATGCAAGGTGATACTGACATACTGGTCATTTCCCTGCTTGTTAGATCTGCTGTTTTGTTCTCCCTGCTGCATGTCCGTTGGCCTGTGATTCTTCCATAAAAATGTCCTAATGGCTGACAACACTCTGTGGGACCACCTCCAAAATGTAATGTCTTTTGCACCAGCTTGCATGCCAGACAGTAACATCAGAGCTATCCTGAGAGTGGGAGGAAGAGAAGGCAGGCAGTGAATTATTCGCTGCCTCTGTGGATAGGGTTAGTTTCAGGGCGAGCATCAGAGTCAGGGATGCATGAATAAAGGTGAGAGTCTTGGACTTAGCTTCCTCTGGACCTCATATCCTGGCATTGCCACCAGCTCTGGGGACAGACTGAAATACTTCTCTATCACCTAGATTTCTCATCTCTAACTCAGGAGTAGTAATAGTGAAAGTTCTGTGTGAGGATTAAATGAGAGGATCCTTGTAAAGTGCTGACTGCAGTGCTGCTGCTGCTAAGTTGCTTCAGTCGTGTCCGACTCTGTGTGACCCCATAGACGGCAGCCCACCAGGCTCCCCTGTCCCTGGGATTCTCCAGGCAAGAACACTGGAGTGGGGTGCCATTGCCTTCTCCGGACTGAAGTGCTAGGTACATAGAAAGTATTTTTCACTTTGACTAATATTTAGTATATTTATAAGGTGATAATTTGTTCTTCATCTTCTGATACAGAATCAGAATAAAGGAGAGAGATCTAATATATACTGGCTGTCTCTTACGTTTTGGAAACTTTATGTATTTCTTCAAGTACTCCCCAGAATACTATGTGATGGGAACAATTTAGTCCCATTGTGCAAATGAACAAATTGAGACTCAGGTGAAGCAATTTGTTTTGGGTCAACATAATTATAAGCTGTAGGCTCTAGATTTAAACTTGATATTCCTGACCTTAATGCCTATGCTTTTTCTACTTAGTTGAGCAACTTGTATTGAAAGAGATTAAAAAATGCAACCTGTCTTCTTATATGTTTACTAAATCCAAGACACAACTGATGATTTTGTTAATCAACTGGTTGTAGGGATCACATAGACCAAGCAGTTAACCAAGAAAATTTTCCTTTCCCTTGAGGTTAAACAGTGTAGCAAGAAATGTAGTAGAATGTCCCTCCCTCAGAATTCTTTAAAAACAGGACAGGTAATCTGTCTCAGCCTATTCTATCACTGCCCTTTGATGGAGAAATGGAAATTTGGAATTTTTTCCTCAGCTCTGCAATATGTTGCAAAAGGCATCAGTAGGCAAAATCTGGGAGTAACTTAGCATAAAAAATAGTATTGTTGAAAGGAGTCAGTAGTAATAACTGACATTTGTACAAGTAGTCTAGAGCTTCCAGAGCCCCTTCATGTATATTTTCACCTGAAACTCATATCAATTACAGGAAGAAGGATGAACAAGTATTACTATTTCCTTTAATTTTCACATGAAAAAACAAAGGCTTAAAGAACTTAACTAGTATCCCGAGGGTAGTAAGTCACTGAATTCAAGGTTGAATCTGTCTAGCTCCAAAGCCAAAGCACTTGATCTAAGACCTCCCTACGCAAAATGGGACTCCAACAGCAGCAGCCCGGGCTGCTCCCGGGAGCTTGTCAGGAATGCAGGATCATTCATCTCACCCCAGACCTGCTGGATCCAAATCTACAGCTTAGTAAAAACTGCCATGTGATTAGAATATTCTCTGAAATGAACTGATTCTCAGGCAATACCACCTGCCACATTTGTAGCATTAGTATTAAGTGTATTACTGAAAAGTCTTCCCTGGTGGCTCATTGGTAAAGAATCCGCCTGCCAATGCAGGAGACTTGGGTTCAGTCTTTTGGGTCAGGAAGATCCCTTGGAGAAGGAAATAGCGACCCACTCCCGTATTCTTGCCTGGGAAATCCCATGGACAGAGGAGCTGGTGGGCTACTGCCTAAAGGCTCACAAAAGAGTCAGACACAACTGAGCAACTAAACACCACCACCACTATATTACTGAAAGCACAGGTTGACATAAGTAAGAATACAGTTGCTGTTTAGTCGCCAAGTCACGTCCGACTCTTTCCCACACCGTGGATTGTAGCCCGCCAGGCTCCTTTTTATGGGATTTCTCAGGCAAGAATACTGGAGTGGGCTTCTATTCCCTTCTCCAGGGGACTTTTCTGACCCATGGATTGAACCCACGTCTCCTGCCTTGGCAGGTGGGTTCGTTACCACTGAGCCACCAGGGCAGCCCCAAAAAACACTAGCCTCCTGCTTTTAAGTAAATAGGAATTGACTTGCTTTTAAGCATAAAGCAATCTTGTTTTTATTTCTCCTTGCTGGTATCTTTGAGTCATGTTTTGGGGAGTCTGAAATGGCTGTCAGGGTGAGGTAGGAGAAGTGACTCAAGCAGTAGTGCTTAATCAGATGGAGAGGGAGCCCCTGGGCACTGGGCAAGGAACCGGTTCGGGTTCCTGCAAAGCACATCCCAGGAGGGCAGCACAGTCCATAGAGTCTTCTCCAGGTTTTAAAGCAGTTATTTCTGGCTCATTTGGAGACAGAATGCACTGAGGCCAGATGCCTTCAATGAGGGGATTCTCTTCCAACAGCATCAGTTCAGTCACTCAGTCGTGTCTGACTCTTTGTGCCTTGATGAACCACAGCACACCAGGCCTCCCTGTCCATCACCAACTCCTGGAGTTCACCCAAACTCATGTCCATTGAGTCGGTGATGCTGTCCAACCATCTCATCCTCTGTCGTCCCCTTCTCCTCCTGCTCTCAACTTTCCCAGCATCAGGGTCTTTTCAGATGAGTCAGCTTTTTGCATCAGGTGGCCAAAGTATTGGAGTTTCAGCTTCAACATCATTCCTTCCAATGAACACCCAGAACTGATCTCCTTTAGGATGGACTGGTTGGATCTTCTTGCAGTCCAAGGGACTCTCAAGAGACTTCTTCAACACCACAGTTCAGAAGCATCAAGTCTTCAGTGCTCAGCTCTCTTTATAGTCCAACTCTCACATCCATACATGACTACTGGAAAAACCATAGCCTTGACTAGATGGACCTTTGCTGGCAAAGTAACATCTATGCATTTTAATAAGCTGTCTAGGCTGGTCATAACTTTCCTTCTAAGGAGTAAGAGTCTTCTAATTTCATGGCTGCAGTCACCATCTGCAGTGATTTTGGAGCCTCCCCAAATTAAGTCAGCCACCGTTTCCCATTCTATTTGCCATGAAGTGATGGGACCAGATGCCATGATCTTCATTTTCTGAATGTTGGGCTTTAAGCCAACTTTTTTCACTCTCCTCTTTCACTTTCATCAAGAGGGTCTTTAGTTCTTCATCACTTTCTGCCATAAGGGTGGTGTCATCTGCATATCTTAGATTATTGATATTTCTCCCAGCAATCTTGATTCCAGCTTGTGCTTCCTCCAGCCCAGCATTTCTCATGATGTACACTGTATATAAGTTAAATAAGCAGGGTGACAATATACAGCCTTGATGTACTCCTTTTCTTATTTGGAACCAGTCTGTTGTTCCATGTCCAGTTCTAACTGTTGCTTCCTGACCTGCATATAGGTTTCTCAAGAGGCAGGTCAGGTGCTCTGGTATTCCCATCTCTTTCAGAATTTTCCACAGTTTATTGGGATCCACACAGTCAAAGGCTTTGGCATAGTCAATAAAGCAGAAATAGATGTTTTTCTGGAACTCTCTTGCTTTTTTGATGATCCAGCGGATGTTGGTAATTTGATCTCTGGTTCCTCTGCCTTTGCTAAAACCAGCTTGAACATCTGGAAGTTCACAGTTCATGTATTGATGAAGCTTGGCTTGCAGAATTTTGAGCATTACTTTACTAGCATGTGAGATGAGTGCAACTGTGCGATAGTTTGAGCATTCTTTGGCATTGCCTTTCTTGGGGGATTGGGATGAAAACTGACCTTTTCCAGTCCTGTGGCCACTGCTCAGTTTTCCAAATTTGCTGGCATATTGAATGCAGCACTTTCACAGCATCATCTTTTAGGGTTTGAGATAGCTCAACTGGAATTCCATCACCTCCACTAGCTTTGTTCATAGTGATGCTTCCTAAGGCCCACTTGACTTCACATTCTAGGATGTCTGGCTCTAGGTGAGTGATCACACCATCATGATTATCTGGGTCATGAAGATCTTTTTTGTACAGTTCTTCTGTGTATTCTTGCTACCTCTTCTTAATATCTTCTGCTTCTGTTACATCCATACTGTTTCTGTCCTTTATCGAGCCCATCTTTGCATGAAATGTTCCCTTGGTAGCTCTAATTTTTTTTCTTTCTTTTTTTTTTTTTTTTTTTTTTCTCAAAAAACACAACCCTAACAAAACCCAGAGAGCCAACACTTTCCCTGCCTAGTGCTGGGCTTCTTTTCTTTAAAGAGCCAACTGTGTTTCTAAGAAAAGTGTGCTCTCCAGATTGTGCCCTTTAGCTACGCAGTAGTGCCCCCACCTCTGGAGAAAGTGTCCAGAGAAGGGCTAGCGGGCCTGCTGGATTTTTGCCCTGACCAGCATGCTATCTTCTTCCCAAGATGCCTCCCCATCTTCTACCAGATGATGCTGGTAAGTAACGAAGAGCACGCTGTAGCACATTTTTTGTCCTGTTGTAAAAACAAGGAATTTATGAGCATGACTTTTGAAAAGAGGGCCTGGGGAATCATTACAAAAAGCGTAAAAGACTAATTTTCCCCATAAAGTGGCAGCAATAAATGTCCTGTAAATATGGGCCTCCACTGACTCTTTCTTCAAAAGCATATTTTTACCCCCAATCCAATAGAATCTATTTCATGTTTAAACAGAGTGAATAGCACAAACTCAGAGGCTATTCTTGTACCTGAAGTGAGGCAGTGTATAAGGCCAGGGAGAGTAGCCCGGGAGGATGCTGGTCAGCTCTGGCTGCCTCTAGTTGAGAAAGAGGGAGGGAGGAAGGAGAATGTGAACATGACGAGGAAAATCGGGAAAGGGACAGTGAAGGAAGTTGTCAGTGTGTGGAAGTCCAGAAAAATTCTCAATGGTGAAGTGAAGCCATTGCCCCCTTAAACTTTAAGAATATGGGAGGATTTTTTTCTGTGATTATCAAGCATTAGGAAAAATGGTATTATCTTAATATCTATTTAGGAAAATTAAGCCCAGATTTACAAACAGTTTTAATTTATAAACTCTGTATATTACTTCATCTCCCAATTTGTATATGTGGCAAAGCATTTGAAACTGAAGGAGTTCTGGAAAACTGAAATTTTCACTTACTTTTGCATCGTCAGAGGATCAGGAAGGAGGTGCTGAGTTTGTAGACCCCTCAGCCAGGAAGGGGGTCTTTTTGCTCTTCTGAGATGTGGAGAGAGATGGACGTGTTGGCAGCGGGTCCATGGGAAGCAGGCGCTGCTCATCACATGTATCCCTCCTAAGTGGGTGAGGGTGGGGAGGGGAAGGATGTGCCAGCTGGTGGCCAGGGAGAGGGAAGGAGCAGGGTGTTCTTTCACTATCAGTAAGAGAATCTCTATCTGCAGTAATAATGGGTTAAAAAGAGAGTGAGAGAGAGAAACAGATTCGGAAAGAATGCTCAAGATCATTATCTGTGCTATACCCAGAGGGCTATAAATATATCTTTGAGATTTTGCTTTCTGAGGGTGGACAGTAGGGCTGGTTAAGGAATTCCAGATTGGGAAGATCCAGGGAAAAGAGACTCTGGATGGAAGTTATTGGTTGGAAGAAGTAGATAAACTTATGCTGTTGTTGTCATCTCTCCAGGTTAAAAAAGAGTAAGGAGAAAAAAACAGATAAGACCAAGGACTGAGGAGACAGACACACTGGGTTCAAATCTCAGGTCCACCACTGAGCAGTTGGGTGACCTTAGTAAGGATACTTAATTTGCTTGTGTTTTAGATTCCTCATTTGTAAAGTAGGGATAATAATAGGATTGGTGTGAGAGTTAAAGGGATTTAATATTTGTAAATGGCTTACAACAGTACCTGACACATAGTAACCTCACAGGTGGTTAAAGTTGGCTTCATATACATTTTGGCTGCTACATTGTTACGAGTTATATAAATACTTGGCTTTGCATGCTATGTATCATTTCCAGGAGAGTGTGTTGTAATAGATGGTCTGTGTTCTTTTTCCCGCATATATTTTGGAGATATTGTTGACACAGGATTGTATTTATATATTTAATCAAGGAAAAGCACACATTTCTTAGGTGAACTTACTGATATAAGACTCTGGGAACTCTGTCTCACTGCTTTTAAGGTGACTTCACTTTGGATGACCGAGAATTAGTCATGTTCTAGTTCCTGGGTTTTCTAGTGACCATGCTTTAATTCCTGATGCTTGAATTTTGATCTCTTCTACTTTCCCATTTTTGTAGTGTTCAAAACTGTGATCTCTCCTCTCGTCAAAGTGTGCCTTAATTCATGGGTACATTTCTGGTTGCCTTGCAGGCTGTCACCTGCAGGACTCAGGCTTTCTCATTCCATAGTGAGTACATGTTGTGTCTCTTCACTCCCAGTCTCCATTTCTTTCATATTCTTCCTCCATGATATTCCCTCTCCCCGTACACTGGGGTCTGTGGTTGTCACAGGAGAAACCTCTGAGACATTTCATCTGAGAGTCATGTGATGCTGGGAGAGGAAGTCCATACTAGGGCAGTGCCGGACATGGTGGCAGGGCAGGCAGATGCTGGGGAGAATTACTTCTGTTTCCAGGACTGGCCACACTCATATTAACATCTGGGTGAAGGATGGGAGGGATGTCCTGCCCTTCTGAATCCTGGGAAACAAGTTGCTGAGACATTCTCCAGTAACCAGTCAGGTGTTAGTGTCTGCAAGTGCCTCAAACTGTCTTTTGGATTACGGGAGGTTAAAAACAACAGGTAGCAGATATTCCTCAGCTATGAGAATGCAAACAGTTTTGAAATTAAGAATGAAAAAAAAAAAAAAAAGGAAAATCAAGGTTGGGATTACTAATCATGATCTATAGGAATAATAGAAGCTTAGAAATGGAGCCAGTCCTGGTGGTGTCAAAGATAAAGTGAGATTTGAAGGACGAACTTGGTTTAGGTAGGGGTCTTGGGCAGGGAGGAGGAAGCATTCTAGGTGGACAGTGGAACGTGGGGTGTGAGGAATGGTGTCCATGCTGGCCCCGAAGGCTCCAGGTGGGGGAAATGGGGATAATAATGGTGAAATCCACTCAGACAATCCTAGTCCTTGTCTGTTTCCCAGGCAAAATTCCTGTGCAATATCTGGTTGGAAATGGAATTGTAAGGTTGAAAGTTACAGAATTTTGCTGAAGTAAGATCATACTTTGCTGAAGTAAGATCACACTTTTTCCACTTGAAAAAGTAGAAGTTCTGTGTCTACCCCCAGTGAAGTCAGGAGATTTTTTTTTTTTTTTTTTCTCTTGGTTCTTCTGTTCTGGATTCATGGGTTCTTTACCAAGAGGAACAATGCTAATTTAACTGTTCTGCCTCTGAATGCTTCAGCTTGAGAGGACGGGTGCACGAGGTTGCCGCGGGATGCGGCAACTCCTGTAGATCCTGGGTCCGTGTTAAATAGCTGATTTTTGGAGAGCAAGGCAGGACGGCAGTTTGACCAGTTTTTTTGTAACAGTTGAAACTTGTGTCAGATGAAGTTTTGTTTTTGTTTGGAGGTAAGAGCAGCTGTCGGAGAAGGCACTGGCACCCCTCTCCAGTACTCTCGCCTGGAAAATCCCATGGATAGAGGAGCCTGGTAGGCTGTAGTCCATGGGGTCGCTAAGAGTCGGACAGGAGTGAGCGACTTCACTTTCACTTTCAGATACCTGGGATCCCACCTCAGTTGCCTGGCTCTGGGCCTCCATTTCCCTCTCATTTAACAACTGAGCAGTCCTTTTGTTCTGTCTCAGTAACTCCCCCGGGGTCAGAATGTGAGCTCAGGTAGAGAACGTGCCAGACCTGTACCCATTCTCTGTCTTTCCTTCACTTACTTAAAAAGAAGATGGGTCCATCTGTTTGTAGACTGTTGGAAGTAATTAACACTTTTCTTTAGCTGGGAGAAAGCACTTGCTAGTAGAGTAGGGTCTCTCTCTCTCTCTCTCTTTTTTAAGACAAAATGAGAAATCCATACATTAGTTGGAATTTGTGCTTTATTATTAGCCATCATTTTCAGCTTCTCAGAGTGCTGTCACCCACCCCCGAGGACCTTCGGCAGGCTGATGTTGGCACTGATTCAGATTACATTAGTGTAAATTTGGGTTTTCCATAGCCTGCTGCTTAATAACTATGAGCGATTCTGTCCCCATAGTATCATTAGCACCTTCTTCCTCCAGGTGCTGACTAGGGGCTGCAGAAAGCCCCCAAGCTTATAGCAATTTACACCTCTTGACTCTCCCTGCAGCTAATTCATCTTCATGATCTGTCAGATTCTTCACTCAACTTCTTAACTCTTTCACCACTCTGATGGAGTTAGCCTGTCCAGAGTCAATAGATTTTTGAACCTTATAATAAGATTAGGGAAGCAAGGGACTTTGCTGATCACCTTGCTAACATCTTCTGCTTTCCAGCTGATATAAGTGAAGGTCAGAGAGGTTAAGTGATTTGTCTGAAGTCACACAGGAAGGAGTAGAGTCAGAGTTGGACCTAGTCAGAGCAGACCTAGACCTCAGCTCTCCCTAATCCTCATTCCATGCTCTTTCAACTGTCTTGACTGTAACTTGGAATCAAGAAGGGACCCCATGACCCAGTCAGCTCTTGGAAGTGTGGTCCCTTGAGATGGAAATGCTGAAACTTCAACACTGAGGGACGGTATCTAGGTTGATCAGTCACGTTTTAATATAACTGGAAAAAAGGTAAAATCAAATGTTGCAGAAACTTTTACAATGTTGTAGCATGTGCTATCCTCAGAACACTGCATACGTATTAAATTTCTATTGAGCGTATATATTCCTTGCCATTATGGATCAAATGGTCACTCTTGACTCTTTCCTCTTCTCCATATATTTGGACAGTCATTCATCCAGCTGAGCATTGCTTCTTTCAAGTATCTCTCAAATCCTTTCCCTAGTTCCTGCTATAAAATATCTCTCCTGTTTCACATCCAACGGACTGCAGCAGCTTTCTAGCTAGTATCCCTGAGTCCTCCACTCTCAAGCCCCTAAATCTGTCTTCCATTGTCATCCCAGGGTCAAGGTCTAAACCTGATCCTGTCATTGCTCAGAACATCTTACAGGTAATGACTTCTCACTTAGTGAATGGTCTCCAAACTGGGCTATACAGAGACTTGCCAAAGGGTTCATGTGCATGAGTACATTTTAAGAAATCAATTTCCAGGTCTTCAATATCCAAACGAGCCTGTAAGCACAAGATTCATCTTCTAATAAATGAAAGGTTGGCTTTTCACCAATTCTAAATCTTACTTTGGAGCATTATCCTCAGATGTAAAAACCTCTGTATATCAAACAACAGGATAAATTGAAATACTGGTTTTTAGAAAAACTTGCTTTAATGATGAATCATTACCCCTTGATCCCGTTGAGCTTCCTGTTTATCCTGTCTTCTACATCTCTTTGTGAAGAGTGGAGCTCAGATTTGGTTAGTGTTGGATTGGTCTAAATTCAGAGCAGCCAAAACAGTAAAAGTTTAATGGTGCCAATTCTTTCAGATGTCACTGAAATGCTTCAAGGACTATCACATTTTTCAAGATAATTATTTTTTAAAAAAGGATAAATATT
Source organism: Tragelaphus eurycerus (assembly GCA_935064755.1). Classification (NCBI taxonomy): domain Eukaryota; kingdom Metazoa; phylum Chordata; class Mammalia; order Artiodactyla; family Bovidae; genus Tragelaphus; species Tragelaphus eurycerus. The sequence goes on along the minus strand of CAKXYN010000015.1, from coordinate 11,071,304 downwards.
TTACATAATTTCCCTTAGATTCATTGTGCTTTATCAACAAGGTATTTACAGTCTTTTATCAAGTCATAAAACATAGTATTTGTTTCATAACCAATTCTCATCTTATTTCATTTATTACCTGTTTAGCATTTTCTATGTCCTTTTATATAAAAAAAGTAAACCTATGATAAAAAAAATTAAATATCTGTAAGGTGTAACGTAGTTTTTCCTCTCATAACATTTTTATTATGAAAAAAATTAAATATATAGAGAAAGTAAAGAATTATATAGTGAACACCCATATTTGTACTACTTTGATTCATTTTACTTACAAAACTTTTAATATATTTGGGGCTTCCCAGGTGTCGCTAGTGGTTACCTAGCGCCTTGCCAGTGTAGGAGTTGCAGGAGATGTGGGTTTGATCCCTGGGTTGGGAAGATGCTCTGGAGGAGAGCATGGCAAGCCCATCCAGTATTCCCGCCTAGAGAATCCCGTGGACAGACACCCACATGTGCACCATTTATCTTCTATAAAACATTTAAAGTACTTGCCTTATCACATCGGAGAAGGCAGTGGAACCCCACTCCAGTACTCTTGCCTGGAAAATCCCATGGATGGAGGAGCCTGGTGGCCTGCAGTCCATGGGGTCGCTGAAAGTCGGACATGACTGAGCAACTTCACTTTCACTTTTCACTTCCATACATTGGAGAAGGAAATGGCAACCCACTCCAGTGTTCTCACCTGGAGAATCCCAGGGACGGGGGAGCCTTGTGGGCTGCCATCTATGGGGTCACACAGAGTCGGACATGACTGAAGCAACTTAGCAGCAGCAGCAGCCTTATCACATATCTGTCCATTCATCTATGCATTCATCAGTCCATCTTGTGTTTTCAATGCAATTCAAAATGAAATTTGCTTAGTCATGTCCGATTCTTTGTGACCCCATGGACTGTAGCCTGCCAAGCTCCCCTGTCCGTGGAATTCTCCAGGCCAGAATACTGGAGTGGGTTGCCATTCCCTTCTCCAGGGGATCTTCCCAACCCAGGAATTGAACCCAGGTCTCCCGCATCGCTTTTTACCAACTGAGCCACCTTTCAAAGTAAGTTGTAAATATTAGGCACATAGTTTTTCAGTTACTTTAGTGGTTATATGCATAGAAAAACTTTGAACACCACATTATAGAAGAGAACCCAAGCTCCTCAACCTGGCTTTCAGAGGCCTCCCTGGAGGGCAGGAACCTTTGGCAGATGGTGGTTTTTGTTGTGCTTTTCTTTTGAGCTTTGTCCTTGGCATTTGCGGCATCCAGAGCTCCAGTGATATGAGACCACTTAAAGTTCCCCTGCACTGAGCTGATTAGTGCCTCCTGGTAGCAGAGACTGTTCTCTCTGCCTGGGGTCTCCCTCCTGCCTCTCAGCTTCCCTGCTTCACTTCTCTTATCCTTTTAAAACTCAGCCCAAGGGGCACCTCCTACATCCTAGATGCCAAAAAATGTTTATTGATCATGATATGGTAAAAATTCATTGCATTGCAAATCAGAAGGTCTTAGTAAAACTCTATCCTCAAAATTCCCCTCAAATATTTTTTTCTGTATCTCCCACATTTTATTTTGATGTATCTACTCTTCCCTTCCTATTATCATGTGAGAGCTCCACATGGCTCGAATCCTCTGTGATTTATATTTGTATTCAACTATATATAATTTAACAATAAGTAATAAGTACATTTATAAATTATGTTCATATTTAATTTTACATAAATATGTGTATTTAAATATATTAATATTTATATTCTTAGAGTCCTGGTCTTTTCAGGAGTGAAAGCCAAAGTCTGGGGCCTGTCAGTATCCACTGTGTAGCTTTTTAAAGCTTATCTATTAGTTAGTTTATCTATTAAACAGGGGTAGAAATACCTGCTCTGCCTACTTCATGATGTTTTCTTAAGGATAAAATATATGTGAAATAGTATTTCCAGGTGCTTTAGGAATAAGAAATGCTGGATGAGTATAAGATATTTGGGTGTCTATATGTCATATACAGGGAGAGGAGGCATTGCTGGTAAAGGTTAGAGGTCTGAGCACTATGGTTTTTTCATCCTGTGTGGTAATTCTGATCACACCTCCTAACCCACTTTTTTCTCTATATTCTCCCATTTGGTAGCTCCTTCCTGTCTAATCCTAGTACCAGCTGAATCCAGTTTGAGAGCCTACCAGTGCTGTGACCCACAAGAGTGCGTGGAGAGCCTATGGAGGAGAGCATAGGGGACTCTGATGAGAACTAAATACAGGCTTCAGTGAGTTTTATAGGAAAGCTTCACTACATTTATCTCATGCCAAACCCAGTGAGAGTGATCCCTTTCCTAGTGTCCATGTCTGTGCCTATTTCCCAGCCAGAGCAGAACAAAGATATGGCACCTCCTTGTATCCCTTCCCTAAGTATATATGACAGAAACATGAAGCAGCTGGTTGAGGCAGTGAAGGTATTTGTTTTCTCACACAGCATGGAGAAAGGTGGCCAGGGCTCCAGAGCTGGTTAGTTCAGTGGTACAATCATTAGGAGTCAGTTTGCTTCTATTTCCCACTCTGCCAGCAGATCCAGACACCACATCCAGATAAGACAATATCCACAAGAGAAGAAAGCGAATGGTCTCTTTCTTGGGTCACTTTTTTAAAAAGTCATTTATTTATTTATAACTTTGCCTGTGCTGGGTCTCTGTTGCTGCATGCAGCCTTTCTCTAGTTGCAGAGACCAGGGGCTACTCTCTTGCAGTATGTGGGCTTCTTACTGTGGTGTGTTCTCTTGTCGCCGGGCACAGGCCCTAGGGTACTTGGGCAATGCATTCAGGCTTCAGTAGTTTCAACACACAGCTGAGTAAATGCTGCTTGTGGGCTCTAGAGCTTAGGCTCAATCATTGTGGCACACAGGCTTAGTTGCTCCTTGGCATGTGGAATCTGCCTGGACCAGGGATTGAACCCATGTCCCCTGCATTGGCAGGCGGATCCTTATCTACTGCACTACCAGGGAAGTCCTCCTGGGTCCCTTTGAAGATAAAGGAAACTTGAAACCTGTGGTGTCACTGGCCAGATTTGTTTCAGATGCTCCTTCCTGAACAAACCACTGGCAGGAGGAGGGCTGGGCCTACCATGGAAGGCTGCATCCATCAAAAGCCACCACTGGCTGTGACCAGCTGGTCTTACAACTCTCGGTTCCTGGAAGGGCAAATATTGGACAGGCAACCAACAGCATCACCTGTATTCCTTCTGTCTAAACTAGCTAGTAACATAAGGGAACTAGAGCAATACTTAAAAAGTAAGGATGGTGGAAATAATTGGTGCAAAATGTTTGTTGATTTATTTTCTTCCCTCCTCCCTCCCTTTTCTTTATAATTGGGCATTCTGAACAATTATACTGTTTTAGTTACCAAAATACTAACCTTTGCAATTCCATTAACATATGTTACCCTTTCATTTTAATCATCTTAAAATATGTCTCCTTTAAGTTGCTTTCTCAGAACCTGTGTCTGTCTCCTCTGTACTTCCATCGTGTGGTTTAATAACACTAGCATATACTCCTTTTTGCAAAGCTGTTTCTGTAGGCATTTGCTTTCACAATGGAGAGTGAACAAGCAGAGCTCAGGGGTTATCTAGTCTCATTTCTGTTCTGGGAGCACATTACCAGTGTTTCACACATAGCAGGTGCTTAATGCAGGAATGTTCATTTGAAGAAAAGGCTGAATCTATGGCCATGTGCACATGTGGTCAGGAAGTAGTCTCTTTACTTTCTTTTGAATGAATTTAGCAGCCATGACACTGATTCCTTTTAGATGCTCTCATCAAAGTAATTTTCAGTTAGCCTAAAACCTGTCTAAGGATTAAAAGCCAAAAAATTAAAAGGCTCTGTGATTTTCTTTGGCCTAAGGATAGATTATCTGCACTCAGCCCTTCCTAAGGGTGGATCTGAACCAAATACGCTGGCCACAGTCCTAACGTTTATGATTGACCCCTTCAGAGGCTGTACCCTCCAGTTTTTGAAAAAGCTTTCCTTGAGATGGAAACAACTATTTTCTTTAGTTTGTGGGGGAGGCGATGTTTACCTTTGCCACTTCTTTTTCCCTCCTTTGTGCTCATGCAGGGTGGCTGCTCTTGTACACCTTGAGTATTCAGTCCCCTAAGCAGGGCTCGTTAAGGAAGACTGTGCAGTCTTCATTTACCCTGGGATGTAGACCCCAGTGGCCCATGGAGGACTCCCTGGCAGGACTCAGGGTATCGACACACTTCAGTGGAAAAGATTTCCATTTCTCTTTGTTTTAGCTTCTTCTCTTTTCTTTAGAATTACCTGTGTAGTGACTTGTAGACACCTGACACATGAATGTCCGTTACAAGTGATAAATTGAAGGAATAATGGAGTCATGATGGAGCCCTGGTAGGTCAGAAGGGACCTCTGAAAGCATGTATTCTCTTGTGGTCCTAAAAGTTTGCCAGTGCTTGTTGGGTCTGAAATGTGGAAAAGAAAGTTATTCACCATGTAGCTTCCTTCTCTCCATGGCTGGCCACCCCCATCACTTATCTGGGAGAGTAGGCAGAGTGGTTAGAAGAGGAGGAGGGAGAGGGACATATGGTTGCTGCTACTCTAATATAATCTGCCCTGTGTGGAAACCATGCTACAAATAATGCTGAGGTTCACAGGTTAACCCAGGAAATTCTTAATCCATAAGATGCCTAGAGTCACAAAGTAGTCCATATTACATAGAACTGTGTTTTGGAATGCTTTTATGTAGAGTAATTTATTTGACTTTAGTAGCAGTGTATGCTAATATTACTATCCCTATTTTACAGATGAGGAATATCTAGCTTACAGTGTCTAGCACATCCCAAGTGCTCAATACATGTTCATTGGATGAATAAACAATCAATTGAAATAGTAAGCTCAGTATCATACAGTATGGTGGTGAAGCTGGGCTGTGAGGTCTTCTGAGTTTCAGGTTCTGCCCAGGGTTCTTTGCATCTCACTGTTTCTCAGGCTTGCCCATGGAAAGACTTATATGTTGGAGGAGCATTAGTCAATCAGTTGTGTCTGGGAACACAGCTTGAATTTGCCTAGTAAGACAGTTCTTAAAGACTCTATGGTTTATTGATTTAAAAGAATATTTTTTTCCAGATAATTGTAGACTTGTTTGTTGGAAAAAAAATCACAAACAATGCAAATTTATATAAAGTAACCATAGGCTTAACTGCCTTTTACAGTTTCTGTGCATATCTGGGTTTTATTTTAAAGGTTCATGTAAATTTAGTCTTCTCCATACTCTCATGTACAGGTTACATTTCAAATGACTCAACATCAGGTACAACTGATTCTAGGAAGACACCTTGGACCGTGGAGTCCCTGGTACATCGTGGCTTACTAGTAGGTGCAGGGAGCATCCTAGTTAGAGAGCAGTGGAGTCTTGCCACTGGTCCTGCCTCTCAAGCCGGAGCCTGGTACTAACCATAGTGAGTAATACTGTTCCTACTGGGCAGTACATGCTTATGTGTGTATTACTCACTCAGTCATGTCCCAACTCATGTGACCCCACAGACAGTAGCCCGGCAGGCTCCTCTGTCCGTGGGATTCTCCAGGCAAGAATACTGGAGTGGGTTGCCATTTCCTTCTCCAGAGGATCTTCCCAACCCAGGGATTGAACCCAGATCTCCTGCATTGCAGGCAGATTCTTTCCCATCTGAGCTACTAAGGAAGCCCCGTGTTTGGTACTCAACAAATGAGTATTTGGAGCCCTGGCTGGAGACTGTGTGCCTGTGAGGTTATTGTTGATCTCAGGGTAGGTGAATTCTAATCTTGAGCTTTTTGTGAATCCCAGCTTGCCTGAGCAAGCTATAAAATTCCTCCATTTCCTCCCTGTGCCCCTCTGGCCACATCTGGAGAAATGTAGAGTATGTTGGTGGTGCCTTGGGTTAGCTGCCACGACACCGCCTGCTCACGGCTATGAGAGCATCAGGCCACCATTTGGGGCAGTGATTCTCGATCAAACCTCTCTTTCTGCTCCTTTCAGCCAGTCTTGATGGTTCTACCCTCATCTCTTCTGATCACAACTACCCATAAAAGGCAACAGGTAAAGGCCTTTACCAGCAGCACTGGGGGTTACACTTTGCATTTGCAGTCACACTTGTGTTATCAGAGAAATGAGCCTCAGCCTCAAGTAGGAGAGGGTGAAACAGCCGCTTCCTCCTTTCACTCTCACCTTGGTGTTACCTGCTTGGTCTGTGAGTCAGCTTCTGAGGATAGAACATGCATTTTCTCACCCTTCCTTTCCTCTCTCGCATCCTCCCACAAATCTAGATAAACCAAGATGAATGGCTCTGATTTCATCGAGGGAGGAAATCACTCTCATTTAGATTGTGAAAGGGGTGGAGGAAGGGAAACAAAGAATCAATTCCGTGGGAAATAAACTGAGGAATGTCCCCTCATTCCTGACTCAAGAAGATAAGTATTGCACACAATGATGGAATTTTGGATAATCTTTCTGTTTATGTTCTTACACATTTCAGGAAATGGCTTATTTGTCTAGTCGTTGCCTCCCTATTGTGCCAGGCCCATCACCCAGGCATAACTTAGATGATTAAAAGCAGTGCATATACTAGGGCAACAATAATACAGCTCTTCTAAAAATATACATATTTCCTGGTTTCATTTTATTGGGAGCCAGGAAAATGAACTCTCCTCCCAAGAGAAATAAAAGGGAAGAACAATCAACGACATGATTATAACTCACTTTCCCCTAGCTCCTCTTGTGCATTTTTAGGGTTTCTGGCAAATATTTTCCTTCTATGCACTGTCTTGGTACTTTTCATTAAGAAAAGCAGGTACTTGCTGAATTGTGATCTTGTAATCAGGGGAGTATGATTTCCTCTGGTTTGTTTTATAAGAAGCTGTTTGAAGTGGTGAGAGCTTGACTTTAAATTAAGTTATCACTGACAAGCATGAAAAAGTGTTTAATTAATGTAACGACCTTCTGCTAATAAGGGGAAATATGACCTGAGGTATGTTAGAAGAGGCTACTTTAGAATACAGTGAATTCCTTTAGACAAGCTGGCCCGGAAATACTGATCATCATCGTTGTTGTGTGAGTCACTGGGTTGATGTTAAGGATCTTATACTATTTAAGTCTGTAACTCACCTTGTGAAAGGCAGGTTTTTGTTTTTTTTCTTTCTCATTTTACACATTTGGATACTGAAGCTTTGGTTAGTTCAGTGACTTGCCCAGTGTCACAGAACTTGAGTTCTGCACTCAATTCTGCCAGCTGTTCTCATTATACTACATAAAAAAAAATCTTAGTATTTGTGATAAAACTAAACCTATATAGGTGAGTCTTAAATGATGTTGACTTCCCTGGTGGCTCAGACGGTAAAGCGTCTGTCTACAATGCGGGAGACCCGGGTTCAATCCCTGGGTTGGGAAGAGCCCTTGGAGAAGGAAATGGCAATCCATTCCAGTACTATTGCCTGGAAAATTCCATGGACAGAGGAACCTGATAGGCTACAGTCCATGGGGTCGCAAAGAGTCGGACACGACTGAGCGACTTCACGTTCACGTTCACGTATATGATGTAACTTGAAGATTTATAGGATTCATGCTCCAAAATAGCATCTCTGTCAGTTCCAAGTCCTACTATTTGACTTTTATTCCTCTGAATTAAATGCTAACTCTTTAAAATACCTAGAGGAAAAACATATATTTAGACCCTGGTGTTTTAAGGTTTGATGCTCAATGTTTTTCTAAGGCCAAACTGCATATGTCCCAAATCTAGAGAAAATAGTAGCTGCTAGTAGGCGGAGATGGGGCTGGTGAAAGTGGGATGGCAGTAGGCAAAGCCACCAGTGGGAAGCAGGGCGGGGAGCAGGACCAGCCACCATGTCACATTTCTTAACCACTGAAAGTCTCAATAAATCGATAAAATAAAACTTGAAGGTAGTCGTTTTATAACTACCTGTCACAAATTTCCAGGAGCTCAGAGTTCAGACCTCAAGTGCGCATCTGAAATGCTGGCAGGAAGAGGGAGAGGTGAGAGTCCATCACACTGGGGCATTGGACTCAGCCTTTGTGAGGGGAGGGGGAGGAGGGGCAGAGGATGAATTCAACCTGTTTCCTAAAGCCCCCTTCCAATGTCCCCCTTACTGTTTCTGTCACCAGCATCCTTCCAGCCATATTTAGGCCCAGAATGTTGTTTAGTTTTTATTTCTCCTGGTCTATTGACCCTATCTTTCTCCAACACACACACACACACCACTTCCTTCTTTACTGGTGATGTTTCAGGACTACTTAAGATCTTGCACAACTGATTGTGATGGCTTTCTTCAGATTTTCTAATAAATATTTAGCACTAAAGTGTCTGTAGGTGGCACTCTTAGCTCTGATCATGACTGTCCCAGCAGGAGTTTAAGCTGGCTGTGAAGAAAGTTCAGTTGGAAGGCTAATTTGCCCTAGGACAAGGGCTTTCCTGGTGGCTCAGATGGAACTCTTAAGTAGGGCTCAGTATCCTTTTGGCACCTAAAGATGGGCGGGGTGGGGGGGGGGCGGGTCTCATCTACCCGCCGTATTCATTCAGTCTAAATCCCTCTACCCAATCTCATTCACCAGTATAGCCTCTTCACTTCCAGTTTCTCAGCCATGTTAGCAGTTGTGCGTTACTGTGGTTTGAATTTACGGCCTCCCCTATTCAGCTGATCCCTGGTAGAAATCCTGAGCATTACACTGCTGTGCACTGGGGTTGTGGCTTCTCAAGAAACTCCTGTAGCTGGGGCACAATCCGCTGCATACACCCTCCTCCTCCTCAAGAGAAAGTTGAATGAGCACAATCGCTATGAATCTGTGCCCTGACACCACTGGTGACTTGGTGGTGTTTCTGATCAAATCTCTGGGAAGGGTAGCTTGTTACCTCCCCTCTCACAGCAAACAAGCAGATAGCACCAGGATGCCTCAGACAGGAGGGGGCATCCCCTCCATTCTTTCAGCTGCATTTGTGTGCATATAGAAGCATGGAATGCTGTAAATGTTCTGACAAGGACTGACATTGATAGGTGCACACCTGGGAGCCACCTGTGGTAGCAGTTTAGAAGGAAGGCTCCCAATAGGCTGGGTCATTAAAGAAAGTCAGGTGTTCTTTTCTTGCTTGAGTCTTAACCTCTGTTTGGGGAGAAAGCTTACTACATTCTGCCCAGACCAGATTGGCCCCACTGGTGAGAACAGGTTTATGCTTTGGTTTATCTAGTTGTTTATCCAGATTATCCAGTTGTTTTTTTTCTTTAAACTTGGTGTTTATAGGGGACCAAAAGCTTCTTGATGAAAGTGAAAGAGGAGAGTGAAAAAGTTGGCTTAAAGCTCAACATTCAGAAAACTAAGATCATGACATCTGGTCCCATTACTTCATGGGAAATAGATGGAGAAACAGTAGAAATAGTGTCAGACTTTATTTTTCTGGGCTCCAAAATCACTGCAGATGGTGACTGCAGCCATGAAATTAAAAGACGCTTACTCCTTGGAAGAAAAGTTATGACCAACCTCAGCATATTGAAAAGCAGAGATATTACTTTGCCAAAAAAGGTCCATCTAGTCAAGGCTATGGTTTTTTCAGTGGTCATGTATGGATGTGAGAGTTGGACTGTGAAGAAAGCTGAGCACTGAAGAATTGATGCTTTTGCACTGTGGTGTTGGAGAAGACTCTTGAGAGTCCCTTGGACTGCAAGGAGATCCAACCAGTCCATTCTAAAGGAGATCAGTCCTGGGTGTTCTTTGAAAGGACTGATGCTAAAGCTGAAACTCCAGTACTTTGGCTACCTCATGCTAAGAGTTGACTCATTGGAAAAGACTGATGCTGGGAGGGATTGGGGGCAGGAGGAGAAGGGGACGACAGAGGATGAGATGGGTGGACGGCATCACTGACTAAATGGACGTGAGTTTTGGTGAACTCCAGGAGTTGGTGATGGACAGGGAGGCCTGGCGTGCTGCAATTCATGGGGTCACAAAGAGTCGGACACGACTGAGCAACTGAACTGAGTGACAGTGGGTGTGGCTTAGACCCCTAGCTCTGCTGCTGTGGTCCTAGAAGGCCTGGGAATGGCTGTAACAGTTTATAAGCTGCCTGTAGCCTAGAGCTCAGTTCTGGAGGAAGTGACTGGAATGCTGAGCAAGATGAGGGATAGTAAGAGTGAGTCTTGTTCAATGTAGAGAAAAAATGGACATTGCTTCTCCATATCTTCTATGCTTCTGATTTGTTTCAGCCTAAGCTACCAGCATATCCCCAAGGCTAAAAATCTGAATTTCCTGCATCCTTTGTTACCCTTCATCTTTCATATCCAATCAGCGGGCACATCTTGCCAGTTTTAGTTGGTCCTGTATGTTTTACTTGAGTCTGCACTTCCTACACATACACACAATCACACACATATATATACACACACACAGGCTCTACATCTTTTCATTCTCCATCATAACCACTCTAACTCAGCCCGTAATTAAATGGCTTTCCCATCTCAAATATCTCTTTTTGATAGATAAAAAGAGCCATTTACTTATGGCAGCCACTAGAAGGCTGATGGTCTGATCAGGTTACTTACTTAGGTCCTCATAAATTTTCAGTGGTTACTTGCTGGATGATTAATCCCAGACTCATTACTTAAGGACTGTATGCTCTCTGAGGGAAGAACTGTATTTAATTTATATGTTTTCTTTCAGGTGCCTAGGACCCCCAAGTGTTTACTGATTTGAATTGAAATGAGTGGAATAAAAGGTCTCTGATGTAGCCTCCTAATCCAGTGGTTTAGCTTCACTTCCTGTAGCAGATATTGTCAGTGGCTCACCCCAGAGGATTGCTGGTGTCTCCAGTAGACCATTCTCTGTACACTTGGAAGGCTTCTTGCCTCAAGTACCTATGTCTCCTTGCCTGAGGGCTTTCTCTAGCTGCAGGAGCCTGTGCTGGAAGTGCTGTGGAGTTAATATCCCTGAAGCAGCAACCTTCAACCACTGATGGGTAAGAGTTGGTGGGTAATGACCCCAACTCCCTTGTCCTTCCTTTGGGAGGACAAATCTGAACTGTGTTCTATGCAGTCTTTCATTTGGTGTCTAGTGGGACATTTCATTTGCCCACAGTGGCAACCATTAACTCACCCTTCATTGGCTTTCCCTTCTTGCCCTGCTGATTTTACTACTCCCTCTCTTCGGTTTCCTGGAATCACTCCAAAATAAGCTCTATGAACCCGAATTCTTATCTCAGGTCTGAATTTAGGGGAACTGAAGGAAATGGCAACCCACACCAGTATTCTTGCTTGGAGAATTCTATGGACAGAAGAGCTTGGTGGGCTACAGTCCATGGGGTTGCAAAGAATTGGAGATGACTGAGTGACTAACACAAGCTTCCCTACACAACTCTAGCCTCACACAGTGGGCTGCAAATTTGTCTGGATAAATCCTGTGCTTTTCCACCTCTGTCTCAGTTGTGCCTTCTGCCTGGAACATCCTCCTTTCTGTGGATGAAAGTTCCATTTATTTTTTTAAGCCCTCACAATTTATACTACTCCTAATATATGAAATATAGCCTCCCTTACATGATAATCTTTATGAATTTTCTTTATCTCTTCTACTGGAGCCTCAGCTCATTGAGGATATGTTGTCTTTATCTTTACATCCATCGTAGTACCTGACACTCATAGATGTTCAGTAAATGTTCGTTGACAAATCCTGAAGTGATGGTCAGGGATGAAAGTCTTTCAGTTTCCACATGTCTGATTCTTTACTGCCCGACACACTAAAGCTAGAGCATTTCTAATGTCCAGGACTCCAGTGGATCACAGTCTGATTCTCATTCAGTTGGTTTAAGGATTCCAAGCATTTACTGAGTGCTCCTGCTCTGCAGTTCTAAAGGCAGAGCAGCAGAATCTTGATTATTTTTTCAGGCTTAGAATCAAGTAATCACTATACTTGCTGTGTTGGCCACAGCCCCTTGTGTTATAGTGGGAGCTGACCTATAGCAAATGTATTTTTAGTGATCTCAGAGCAAATTACAACCTCATTGTTCAGCTACAATTCATTCTTAGCATCTTAAGTGAACTAGAGTGATTACTGTGGGTACTCCAGAAGGAAAGCTAAGTAAGGTTAGATAGAAAGGGCTGATGGAATCTGTGTGACCTGCATGTGTCATGACCCAACCGGTCAGTCATCAAACATACTGACTTCCCTGCTGAGAACTCAGATCACTGAGATAGTCCAAAGACTGGTTACCAAGACTGCTGGTCTGCAGCATCAGAGAAACTCTTGCTGGGAATAAATGCTTTATCCGGGGCCTTCCTTTCAGTCTGAGCTGCATTATTACAAAGGGATGACTGGAGGTCAGACCATGGGGTGAGCAGTCAGAACACAGCACCTAACTGTTGACAAGGTCTTAGATCCCTCAAGTTGGGGGTGGGAGATGAACTTTTTTCCTTGACAACCTGTCTCCTGCTTTTGGTGTCTTTCATGTACATGAGAGAGTTCGTATGTCTGTGTATGTATGTATGTGTTCCAGCTGGTGTATGACCCGAAAGCCTCTTGAGACATAATAGAATTCTAATTCTCAAATTTCCTCAAGAGAAATAGCATGTCTGTAGTGATTTTTGTTCACCTATCTACATACCAGAACCAAGAATAGACACAGTTTTGTTTTTCCTTGATCACATTTACTATTTAAAAAAAAAAATTGTTTTCACTCTTGCTCACATCTATATGCTTCTTGGGAAGTAAAAAATTGATTATCAGCAAGCTGGAAGTTCCATTTCTTCCATCTAGACCTGGACCACGTAACCATGAAGTAGCCTTTATTTTGGAATCATGGGCCTGTTCCCTTTTTCTTGAATACTTATGGTTTGTAAGATCCAGTTTTAGGATTGTAGTCTATGCAACCCCTAGCTTTGTGTCTTTTTACCCCTAGCTTTGTTGAGATATAACTGACATATAACTTTGTGTAATCTTTAGATGAACAGTATGATGATTTGATATGTGTATATAATGGTAAACGATTACCACAGTGAGGTTAGTTACTACATCTGTTGCCTCATGTTACAAATTTAGCAACTTTCAAGTGTATAATGCAATATTATTAAATATGGTAATCATGCAGTACTTTAGATCCCTAGAATTTATTTATTTTATAATTCTCTACCCTTGACCTACATCTCCTCATTTCCCCTAGACCCCAGGCATTGGTAACCACCACTCTACTCTGTTTTTATGTGTTTGGCTTTCTTTAGATTCTTCATATAAGTGATATCATACAATATTTGTCTTTCTGTGTTTGACTTAGCATAATATTGTTTCATCCACACTGTTGCAAATGACAATATTTCCTTCTTTCTCATGGCTGAAAAATAATCCATTGTATGTATATGCCACATTCTCTTTTTTAACTGAAGAATAGTTGATTTCCAGTATTATTGAAGTCTTAGTTTCAGTATAATACCCCTTACGTCCATCCATGTTATTGCAAATGGCAGAATTTCCTTTTTTAGATGAATAATAATCGTGTGCCACGTTTTCTATATCCATTTATCTGTGGTGGGTGCTGAGGCTGTTTCCATGTTTTGACTATTGTAACTAATGCTGTAGTGAACAGGAGGGTGAATATATTTTTTTGAGATAGTGATTTTATTTTCTTTGGATATACACCCAGAAGTGGACTTGCTGAGTCATATGGTAGCTCTAGTTTTCATTTGTTGAGGAGCCTCTATAGTGCTTTCTGTAGCAGCTGTACCAATTTACATTTTCATTAACAGTGTTCAAGGGTTTCCTTTCTTCTGCATCCTCGCCAGCACTTTTGTTCTCCCTTGTCTTTTTAATAATTGCCATTCTAATAGTTCTGAGGTGATATCTCACTGTGTTTTAACTTTCATTCCTCTGCTGTTGAGTGATATTGAGCCCCTTTTCATGTACTTGTTGGCCATTTGAATATATTCTTTGGAAAAATGTCTTTCTAGGTCCTCTACCTGCTTTTGTTTGTTTGTTTGTTTTCCCCCAAACTTTAAACTTTTCATTTTGTGTTGGGGTATAGCTGATTAGCAATGTTGTGATAGTTTCAGGGGAACAGTGAAGGGACTCAGTCATGATCCATTCATCCCTCAAGCCCCTCTCCCATGCAGGCTGACACATAACATTGAACAGAGTTCCATGTGCTATACGATAGGTCTTTGTTGGTTGTTCATTTTAAATGTTGCAGTGTGTACATGACCTTCCCAAAGTCCCCAGCTGTCCCTCCCCGCCAGCAACCATAGGTTCGTTTTCTAAGTCTGTGAGTCTCCTTCTGTTTTCTAAGTATGATATTTCTCCTTCTCTGACTTACTTCATTTAGTATGACACTCTCTAGGTCCACCCATGTTGCTGCAAATGGCATTATTTAATTCTTTTTAATGGCTGGGTCCTCTGCCTGCTTTTTAATTGGATTATTTGTGGGGTTTCTTTTTATTTTGAGTTGTATGATTTCTTTATATATTTATGTTATCAACCCCTTAGCAGATATGTAACTTGCAAATACTTTTTCCTGTTTGATAAATTATCTTTTCATTTTGTTGATTTATTTTAAGCTATGCAGAAGCTTCTTAGTTTGATATAGTGCCTCTTACTTATTTTTACTTTTGTTGCCAAATCTGAAAAATCATTGCCAAGACTGATGTCAGGGAGATTACCATCTTTTTTCCTTATAGGAGGTTTCAGGTTTTACATTCAAGTCTCTACTTTTAGTTAATTTTTATGTATGGTACCTCAGATATGCAGATGACACCACCCTTATGGCAGAAAGTGAAGAGGAGCTAAAAAGCCTCTTGATGAAAGTGAAAGAGGAGAGTGAAAAAGTTGGCTTAAAGCTCAACATTCAGAAAATGAAGATCATGGCATGCAGTCCCATCACTGCATGGGAAATAGATGGGGAAACAGTGGAAACAGTGTCAGACTTTATTTTTCTGGGCTCCAAAATCACTGCAGCTGGTGACTGCAGCCATGAAATTAAAAGACGCTCACTCCTTGGAAGGAAAGTTATGACCAACCTAGATCACATATTCAAAAGCAGAGACATTACTTTGCCAACAAAGGTTTGCCTAGTCAAGGATATGGTTTTTCCTGTGGTCATGTATGGATGTGAGAGCTGGATTATGAAGAAGGCTGAGTGCCAAAGAATTGATGCTTTTGAACTGTGGTGTTGGAGAAGACTCTTGAGAGTGCCTTGGACTGCAAGGAGATCCAACCAGTCCATTCTGAAGGAGATCAGCCCTGGGATTTCTTTGGAAGGAATGATGCTAAAGCTGAAACTCCAGTACTTTGGCCACCTCATGTTAAGAGTTGACTCATTGGAGAAGACTCTGATGCTGGGAGGTATTGGGGGCAGGAGGAGAAGGGGACAACAGAGGATGAGATGGCTGGATGGCATCACTGACTTGATGGATGTGAGTCTGAGTGACCTTGGGGAGCTGATGATGGACAGGGAGGCCTGGCGTGCTGCGATTCATGGGGTCGCAAAGAGTTGGACATGACTGAGCGACTGATCTGATCTGATACAGTAATGGTCAGATTTCATCCTTTTGCATGTGGCTCTCTAGTTTTCCTAATATCGTTTATGTAACAGATTGTTCTTTTCCTATTGTATATCCTTGGCTCTTGTTGTAAATTAATTGACCATATGAGTGCGCTTATTTCTGAGCTCTTTATTCTATGCTGTTGATCTGTGCGTCAATTTTAACATCAATACTATACTGTTTTGGATTACTGTAGCTTTGTAATATAGTTTGAATTCAGGAAGCATGGTGCCTCCAGCTTTGTCTTTCTTTCTCAGGATTGCTTTGGTTGTTTGGGGTCTTTTGTGGTTCCATATAAATCTTAGCATTGTTTTTTGTATTTCTGTAAAACTTGCTGTTGGAATCTTGATAAAGATTGTGTTGAATCTGTAGGTTACTTTAGGTAGTATGGGCATTTTAACAATGTTAAATCTTCCAATCTATAAGTCTAAGATATTCTTCCAAATATTTGTTTCTTCAATATCTTTCATTAACGTCTTATAGTTTTGAGTACACAGATCTTTTATCTCCTTGGTTAAATTTATTATTGAGTATTTCCTTGATTTTGATGCTGTTTAGATGGGGTTATTTTTTTTTTTTCCAGAAAATTTGTTCCTAGCATATATGTTTTTTGGATGTTGATTTTGTGTCCTGCACCTTTATGAAATTTTTTCTAACTTCTAACAGTTTTTTTTTTTTTTTTTTTGAAATCTTTAGAATTTCCTACATAGAGTATCCTGTCACCTGGAAACAGAGATAATTTTACTTCTTCCTTTGTGATTCAATGCCTTTAATTTCTTTTTCTTGCCTAGTTCTTCTGGGTAGGATTTCCAGTACTATGTTGAATAGGAATGGTGAGAGAGGGCACCCATGTCTTGTTCCTAATCCTAGGAAATGCTTTCAGCCTTTCACCATTAATTATGATATTAGTTGAGGATTTGTCATGTAAGGTCTTTATTATGTTGACATATTTTTTCTGTACATAATTTGCTGAAAAATTTTTTCATGAATGGATGTTGAATTTTATCAAATGCTTTTCCTGCATCTATTAAGATAATCCTGTGATTTTCATCTTTGTTCTATTAATGTGATATGTCACTTATTTATTTTTGTATGTTGAACCACCCTTGCATTACAGGGATGGATCCCACAGTTCATGGCATATGATCCTTTTAATGTGCTGTTCAATTTCGGTTATTAGTGTTGTTGAGAATTTTTGCGTGTATATTCATCAGGGATATTGGTCTGTGGTTTTCTTTTCTCGTAGTTCCCTTATCTGGCTATGGGATGAGTAATGCCAGCCTCAGAAAATGAGTTTGGAAGTATTTCCTCCTTTTCAGCTCTTTGGATGAATTTGAGAAGAACTGGCATTAATTCTTCTATTAATGTTTGGTGGAATTCACCAGTGAGAGCATCTGGTTCTGGCCTTTCTTTGTTGTTGATGGCTAATTCAATCTCCTTACTTGTAATTGGTCTGTTCTTATTTTCTGTTTCTTTTTGATTCGGTCCTGTAGATTGCATTTTTCTAGGAATTACTCATTTCTTCTAGATTGTCCAATTTGTTAGCATATAGTTATTTATAGTAGTCTCTTATAATTCTTTAAAATTATAAAGAATTTCAAATTCTTGTTGTAAAAGTTAAATGTCCCTTTTCATCTAAAATTGTATTTATTTGGCTTTTGTTTTATTTGTTTAGTATAGCTAATGGTTTATCAATTTTGTTTATCTTTTCAAAGAACTAATTCTTGGTTTTGTTAATCTTTCTATTGTTTTCTGATTCTCTATTTATGCTTTCATCTTTATTACTTTCCTTCTTCTGCTTGACACTTAGTGAATACTAGCTCTATTCTTATTCTATATTGGCATACGGGAGACAAAACCTTAGTAACACATGACTGTGTTCCAAAATCCTGGAAAATTTTGAGTCATTTGAGCATTAACCTTTTCTAAAAATTTCAAAGAAATAGCCTTATAGAATTAAGTAATGAAATACCATGTTACAACCACAGGATGATGTTTCAGTGCCCAAAACTAGCAGAGGGAGAAATGTTGAAATTTGTAATAGGATTTTTTTTTTTTTTTGGTTGAGACAAGAATCCAATGTATATTTCTTATTTAAAGTATTTGTTTGTTTTTGTGCTGGGTCTTCACTGTTGCACATGGGCTTTCTCTAGTTGCAGTGAATGGGGGCTACTCTTTGTTGCTGTGCATGGGTTTCCTATTGCAGTAGCTTCTCTTGTTGCAGAGCACAGGCTCTAGGCACATAGCCTTCAGTAGTTGCAGCATACAAGCTCTGTTGTGACTATCTGTCTCTAGAGTGCAGGCTCGGCAGTTCTGGGGCACATCCTTTAGTTGCATGTGGGATCTTCCTGGACCAGGGATTGAACCCGGGATCCGTTGCATTGGCAGGCAAATTCTTATCCACTGGATCACCAGGAAAGTCCCCCAGTGTTATTTTTAAAAGATGGCTAGTAGTAGAAAAAGGCTGTCATTCTGAAGACGGCAATTTTTCTATTTCTCTAGGTATATAAATTTGATAGCATCTTTGAGGGCAGGTTTCTTCATCATTTTGAGGAAACACCAACAACTGAAACAATGAAGACAGCCTTTTCCTAGACCTTGATTATGCAAAAAGTAAGCCAAAGATCGTTTTCAGATGTGAGGAGGCTCCAGGCCAGAGCTCTCAACAGGTGGACCACTCACACCAATATGTTTGATCCATTAATGTTTAAAAACATGTATATAACATACAAAGACTGGATGTTACATAAAGCTCTTTTTCTTGAAGATGAGAGCAGTCTGACCACATATCCCAGTGCCCTCACTGGAAACAATGATCTTGGAGCTAGGTGGGGCTTACCCCATTTGGGGTTGAATGTTTTTAAGTTTGCACAATCATCACCCAGCCTGCTTCATTGGTTTGTGTTTCTGTCTTGGCTTTGTAAGAATGTGAGTTTGAATTCTAGATCTAATAAGAAGCAGCTGATTATTTTGCATAATAATATGAAGGTTATAGATTACTTCTCCTGAAGCATAGCTTTGATGCCTCTAAAAACCCTTTGAGTATCTCCATTGCCTATCAGATAAGGCCTCAAACTCCATTACCTCTAGCCTTCAACGGGCTCCATGATCTGGATACAACTGCTTTTTTGTTTGTTTGTTTGCTTTTAATTTCCTTTTTCTTTCCGTTGGTCATTATTCATGATCCCGTCCTGTGTATTTTCTCACATCTCTGACTTTATTCAGGATTAGTAGACATGTAACTACCATCATTGGGTGCTATGCCAGACATAGGAATTAGAGCTTGTCTTAGTTTGTTCAGGCTGCTATAATACAGTATCACAGTCTGGGTAGTTTATAAATAACTAAAATTTATTTCTTACAGTTCTGGAAGTTGGATGTTCAAGAACAGGGTCATGGTCATGTGAGGGTCCTCTTCCAGGTTGCAGACATCTCACTGTGTCCTCACATGGCAGAAAGAGATAAGGGAGCTCTCTGGAGCTTCTTCTATGAGGTCAAACTGGTCCCCATCATGACCTCATCACCCTCCCAAATACCCTGCCTCTGAATATCATCACATTGGGCACTGGAATTTTAGCATATGAATGTTAGGTGGACACAAACATTCAGACCACAGCAGGGTCACAAAGAATGAAATTGAAATCAAGAGGAGTGAGAACTCTTGTCAAGGTCACACAGTATAATGTAGTGGTGTAGGATTCAGAGTTGGAAAAGTCTAATACCATAGTTTACTCTGTTTCTAAGATGTCATGTTGCCTGCCTCTGCTCTCTGCTAGGAATATCTTTCCATTTGCCCATGGCATGCTTGCAAATCTATCAGCTTTCTAATTTACCAAGTTTTCCACTAAACCTTGTTAATTTTCCCAACAATCCCTTTGCCAACCCTGTGCCAATCACCACATGTCTAAAATAGCCTCCACTAAATAGTCTCTTCTTTTCCTAAATAGCCAGGAAACTTGGCATTTATCTTATGGTACTAATTGCAGATGGTGATTGGTGATTCACCAATCACCAAGTTATGGAAGGAAACTTATGACCAACCTAGATAGTATATTGAAAAGCAGAGATATTACTTTGCCAACAAAGGTCTGTCTAGTCAAGGCTATAGTTTTTCCAGTGGTCATGTATGGATGTGAGAGTTGGACTGTGAAGAAAGCTGAGCACCGAAGAATTGATGCTTTTGAACTGTGGTGTTGGAGAAGACTCCTGAGAGTTCCTTGGACTGCAAGGAGATCCAACCAGTCCATCCTAAAGGATATCAGGCCTGGGTGTTCATTGGAAGGACTGATGCTGAAGCTGAAACTCCAATACTTTGGCCACCTCATGTGAAGAGTTGACTCATTGGAAAAGACCCTGATGCTGGGAGGGATTGGGGGCAGGAGAAGAAGGGGACAACAGAGGATGAGATGGCTGGATGGCATCACCAACTCAATGGACGTGAGTTTGAGTGAACTCCAGGAGTTGGTAATAGACAGGGAGACCCGGCGTGCTGCGATTCATGGGGTCACAAAGAGTTGGACACGGCTGAGTAACTGAACTGAACTGGACTGGACTAATTACATTTGATCATGTGATTCTTTAATTTGTTTGTTAAGAACAATATCCTGGAGCTGACTCAAACTCATGTCCATCGAGTTGGTGATGCTATCCAACCAACTCATTCTCTGTCATCCCCTTCTCCTCCCACCTTCAATCTTTCCCAGCATTAGGGTCTTTTCCAATGAATCAGTTCTCTGCATCAGGTGGCCAAAATATTGGAGTTTCAGCTTCAGCATGAGTCCATCCAATGAATATTCAGGACTTATTTCCTTTAGGATTGACTTGTCGAATCTTCTTGCTGTCCAAGGGACTCTCAAAAGTCTTCTCCAACACTACAGTTCAAAAGCATTGATTCTTTGAAGATCAGCTTTCTTTCTAGTCCAACTCTCAGACCCATACATGACTACTGGAAAAACCAAAGCTTTGACTGGACGACCTTTGTTGGCAAAGTAATGTCTCTGTTTTTTAATATGCTGCCTAGATTGGTCATAACTTTTCTTCCAAGGAGCAAGCATTTTTTAATTTCATGGCTCCAGTCACCATCTGCAGAGATTTTGGAGCCCAAGAAAATAAAGTTGTCCCTGTTTCCATTCTTTCCTCATCTATTTGCCTGGAAGTGATGGGACCAGATGCCATGATCTTAGTTTTCTGAATGTTGAGCTTTGAACCAACTCTTTCACTCTCCTCTTTCACTTTCATCAAGAGGCTCTTTAGTTCTTTACTTTCTGACACAAGGGTGGTGTCATCTGCATATCTGAGGTTATTGATATTTCTCCTGGCAATCTTGATTCCAGCTTGTGCTTCATCTAGTCCAGTGTTTCTCATGATGTACTCTGCATGTAAGTTAAATAAGCAAGGTGACAATATACAGCCTTGATATACTCCTTTCCCAATTTGAAAGCAGTCTATTATTCCATGTCCAGTTCTAACTGTTGCTTCCTGACCTGCATACATATTTCTCAGGAGGCAGGTCAGGTAGTCTGGTATTCCCCTCTCTTTCAGAATTTTCTACAGTTTGTTGTGATCCACCCTCAAATATTTGGCAGTATTCCTCATAGGTTGTAGGGCTCCAATATATGTTGAACTGAATACAGTCTCAAACATGGTTATTACTCTCCTCTGTACCCCAGCTGATTTTGTGTGATGTCTTTGTCAAATGTCACTTATGGTTAGCTCACAGCCCAAAAGGAGTCTACTGGAATAATAGTCTGTTCTTCTGGATGATATCTACTACATCCCCACTCAGACAGACACAGAGTTCACTTGCTTTAAAGGAAGACAACTGCTTGTGGAATAGTCTGAGCTAATCATAGTGACTTGGAGTTGCTACATCATTTATTTCAAACAAGTTCTCTTTGCATCTTTTATAGCAACACTCCAGTGTCTCTTTCCCCAGGAATATAGGATGCCTAATCAGCCTTATCTCACTTCCAACAATGCAGCCCATTGCTGGCCCTTTGGATTTTCCAGTCAGAAATAGGTTTACCATGTTCCCAAGATGCAGGGTCCCTTTCCCTTGGGTAGGGACAAGCACCCTTCCACTTTTGCCCTTAACTGGGGGTGAAGTATAGGGTAGTTGGAATGAAAGCCCATCAACATTTATCTTTAAAAAATATCATTCTATGCAATTTTTTTTTGAAGCCTCTCTTATGAGGCTAGGATGCAACACTTCCTTCTCTTTACCTCTCCTGTGGGGAGAGGATGTGAGCCATGCAGCATTGCTCTTGCCAAGTGAAAAAGTAATTTATCCAAGGTGACTCTCTCTCCCATAGTTCTCATTTTAAAATCTTCATCCCAATACTTTTATACACCCTAGACATGATGAAGCATTTCAGTTCAGTCACTCAGTTGTGTCTAACTCTGGTGACCCCATGGACTGCAGCACGCCAGGCTTCACTGTCCATCACCAACTCCGGGAGCTTACTCAAACTCATGTCCATCGAGTCGGTGATGCCATCCAACCATCTCATCCTTTGTCATCCCCTTCTTCTGCCTTCAATCTTTCCCAGCCATCAGGGTCTTTTCCAGTGAGTCAGTTCTTCATATCAGATGGCCAAAGTATTAGAGTTTCAGCTTCAGCATCAGTCCTCCCAATGAATATTCAGGACTAATTTCCTTTAGGATGGACTGGTTGGATCTCCTTACAGTCAGATTCTGAACCATTTCAGAATCATGAAATGAGTTTTTGTTCCTATCCTGTGTAAGTCCTGTGGCATCCTCTGTGTATGTATGCCCTTATGTTAGACAGTTTGATGTTGCCCAACAGATTTCAGATGCTCAGCTCTCATTTTGTTTTTGCCTTTCTTTTTAGATAATTTCTGTTGACCTGTATTCAAGTACACTGAGTCTTTCCTGTGCTGTGTTCTCTCTCTGATATTTAGACTCAGAACAAGTTCTTCATTTCTGTGTCAGTGCTTTTCCATTTCTGTTTTTTCTATTTGGTTCCTTTATATGATCTCCATCTCTCTGATGATATTCCAAGTTTTTAGTAAATTATTTCTTCACATTTCTTCCTAGGTTCTTTTAAATAAAAATCATACCTGTTTTAAAGTTCTTTCTTTGTATTTCCAATCTAGTTTATTTTGGAACCTCTATTGACTATTAACTAGTTCCTTCTGTTTCTTTCTATTGATTATTTCTTCCTCTCACCATGGGTCACATTTTTTCCCTTGTTTATATGCCTTTTGATCTTTGGTAATATGCTGGATATTGTGTGTAGAAGAAGAAGCTGAATGAAATAAAATGCATGCATGCTAGTTTGTTTTAGTCATGTCCAGTTCTTTGAGACCTCCATGGACTGTAGCCTGCCAGGTTCGTCTGTCCTTGGATTCTCCAGGAAATAATACTGGAGTGGAGATCTTCCTGAACCAGAAATTGAACCTACATCTCTTATGTCTCCCGTCTATGGGATTTTCCAGGCAAGAATACTGTATCTTGCCAGGCTGCTCTGCCCCTGGGATTTTCCAGGGAAGAATACTGGAGTGGGTTGCCATTTTCTTCTCCTGGGGATGTTCCTGACCCAGGGATCAAGCTCAGGTCTCCCACATTGCAGGCAGACTCTTTACCTTCTGAGCCACCAGGGAATTCCCCTGTATTGGCAGGTGGGTTCTTTACCACTAGCGCCACATGAGAATAAAATAATATGTACCCAGAAAAGGGCATGATGCTTCTTCTGTCAGATTTCCAGTATAGGCAGCTGAATCAGTCTATTCTGTACATGTGCAGGGTCTGGGCTTTGTTGTAACTTTAGTTAAACTCAGTTTCTATTTCAGTGTTGAGTTCAGGACTAGGACTTTCCCCTTATCAGACATTGAGGTCTTAGTGTCTTTCAGAGTCTAGAGATTTCTCTGCCTTAGAAAACAGTCACTGAATTTATGAACTGTTTTTGATTTCTATGCTTTACTGCCTAGAGGCCAGATTTTTGGATCACCAGAGAATTGCCTTTTCTCTTCAGTCCCATTCCTGACTTTCTCACCTCTAGGACATCTTTCTCTTTTTCTGACCTGTCCCTAGCATTAGGAGGACAACGTCAGTGTGCTAGGTGAAGGCCTGGATTACTTCCTGAAACATCTTGAAGGGTCTGTCAGCTTTCCTGCCTGTTTCTAGACTTCAGTAAGCTACTACTGTGGACTTGAGAAAGTCCTACCCAACTCAAATAGGATTTATCTCAGCTCTACTTCTCTGTCCTCAGCTGTCTATAAAATCTTCGCCTTCGAGAAAGCTGATAGAAGAGGGTTGATAGGTTGGTATGGACTTTCTATGACTGAGGATTTTAACTTTTCATGTAGCTCACAAACAGCCATTAAACATTTGTTAAAAACACACCTTGTGTCTCTCACTCCCATCGAAGACGGCTTCCTTTTCCTCCTGACTTTGTCGAAGGTGAAAGTATCTATATGTCTTTTCTAGAAAAGACTATCACTTTCTGGAATTTAATTCATTTAACTTTACCTGCCTGCCCTGTCCCTCCCCCCTCCCCTCCTCCCATTTTCACTTCTTTGGTGGGTTTTTAAAAGCCCTGCATTTGTCGCTTCTCTGATTTGTTCATGTTAGAATGAGAACTGTACTGTTTTCATTTTCTGTGCTTTAATTGGAGGCCAGATGTGAATATTATTCTGGTCTATAACTGTATCATGATTTATTTAGCCATTCTTTAGGAACTGAGCATTTAGAAGTATTCTAATTTTTCATTATATTAAAAAACTTTGCAAAAAGCATCTCAGTTTATATATCATAGTCTCTGTTCTTAAACGTTTTCTTGGTGTTGATTTCTGTTAATGGTGACTGGAAGGGGAAAGAGGGGGCATGTCTGAAGTGCTGGTAGTGTTTTGTTTCTTGATCAGTGTGTTGGCCACACTAATGTGTTTATTCTGTGAAAATTCCTTGCACTCTATGCTTATGATTTTTTTTCCTCTGTTAGACTTCAATAAAAATTTACATTAAATGTCACTGGTTGAAATTTTTTATGTACAACTGTGTTCCTTCTGAGAATTATCTATTAATATTTCATGAGTTGGTCATTTAAACTAAATCACTCAACTCTTCAATACTTCATTTTCCTCATCTATGAAATAGGGCAGTAAACTTCATCACATACTTATGTGAATGAAATTAGATAAAACATTTGAAAATAGTTTGACAACTTGGAAGTTGTATACAAATGTAGGGAACATTTTTGTACTTAGCTGTACATCAATTTGATTCACATCCAATTTTGGGTAATATGGAATATTTGAGAAAGGATGAGTGTATATAGAGGGCACTAATCTGTGAATTTTGGGAAAATCCTTAATGAAATAATATTGGCTCTTGGCACAATATTGCAGTCTTTGAAATTTGCATTTATTATCTTTTCTATCCAGATTACTCTGCCTCTGCTCTTCCCGTGTCTCCCTGCTCTTAATCTCAAGGCGAGAGGGGTCAGTTTGGGACAGTGGTTGCTCTGACTTTTGATTTTAAAGTGCCACCAGTTTATCATGAGTTTGTTTGCCTCTTGGAAAATGATAGCTTCACTTGCCTCATTCATATTGGTTATTGGGTTAAAATGAGTATAAACAGCAAAAGCCTGGTAAAAGGGGACATATAAAAGTAGGTTAACCTTTCCTATCGGTTGTTCATTTGTAAGGGAGCAGATTAGAATGAGTCAACTCAGGTGAAAATAGCAGGTAATACATTTGTTACACCTTAGACCTTCAGAGCATGGAAATGGTCTTTTCTTTTTTCCAAGGATCAGGCCTGCTTTTGTGTCATTGGAACTATATCTCTTTAGAGCTCTCTCCCTAACCTGTCTGTTCTAAAATGATTTCCTGCTGGTTACCTAACCACAGAGGAGGGGCATGGCAGAGGGGGCCTGGCACTGCACCCTGCAGGGAAGGACTCTATTCTCCAAGTTGATCAAGTACTTTGGAGCACACACTTCAGAATTTACAGTGCTGAGTTAAAGTGTTATTACTGCAAACTTGAGCAAAGTGTAGCCTAATCACACTTTATAAAGAAAAGGGGAAAAGAAGGCTACAATTCACTTCTAAAAAATCGATGGTGTTTTCCTTGAATGACACTTTTCTTGCCATGCCTCTTCTTGACTTTACCTTCTCAGGGGCTGCCAACAACCTTATCAAATGTTGGTATCTTTGCACTGGAAATGTATTTTAAATGTTCTCTAGGCCAGACCCCTGAACATCTTCTGCCTCTAGTAATGGAGATGATATAGCCTCCATTTGGGAACTTGACAATGTTAACCAACCTTCCAACACTGAAAGCGTTCCTCAGAATTATAAACCAGATGAATTAGAAAGAAACTCTTAAGATGATTTAGTTCAGTGTCCTCATCTTCTGGATGCTGTACTGGAAGCTCAGAGAGGTTAGGTTACTGATCCGGTGCCTTTGAGTTAGTTAGGACCCAGGGCTAGAACCCAGGCCCCACTGCTCCAGATCTGGGGCATTTTCTGAGACTGGTTAAGTAAACCTTGTTCCTTTGGTGGTGAGTATATTAGTCAGCTTGGGGTGTGCTAACAAATACCACAGACTGGGTAGTTAAAACAACAGAAATTTAGTTTCTCATGATTCTGAAGGCTAACAATCCATGATCAAGATATTGGCAAATGCAGTTTCTGGTGAGAGCTCTCTTCCAAGCTTGCACATGAACCCCTTCTCTGTGTGTCCCCACATGGTGTTTTCTGTGTGTGTGGAGAGAGTGAGAGAGCTTGCTCATGTCTGCTCCTCCTTCCAAAAGGACACTAATCTCGTTGGATTGGGCCATCACTCTTATGGCCTTATTTAACCCTAATTACTTTTCAAAGGCTCCAGGGGGGTCACAAAAAGTCAGACATGACTGAACAACTAAGCACTCACTCAGTAAATACTATCATATTGGTGATTAGAGCTTCAGCACACAAATGTGGTGGCATGATTCCATCCACAACAGTAATGAAAGGCCACTAGTTTTGTCAAAGTGAAAATCTATATGCTACTGACTTCAGCTATGGGGTTGGCTGTTTAGAAGCATTGGTGTGATGTGAAGGTGAGTCTGAAGAGGGCAATGAAAATATAACAGAGAGAAATGGTGAAAAGACAGAGAAATGTACAGTAGATCTGGCCAATGATGGAAGCAGAGCATTGGCCAGGTATGACCTGAATTCCGGCATCTTCTAGATTCCCCTCATTCCCTTTGCTTCCTTCTAGTCCCACATCTTCTTACCTTACACTCTTAGAGAATAAGTCTGCCCAGAGGAAGCCTGTCAAGCCCCTTTCTCCAATATTTTTTTTTTCTTGTTCTCCTCTGAGTGTGCTTCCTTCTTGCCAAAGTTAACACCTCCACCTATATGCTATTTTTTACACTAATTTGTATTTCCAGTTCTTCTCTGGACCACCGATCTCCTTTCATTTGCTCTGTCTTATCAAATGTCTGATCCTTTTAATTCTCATTTCTTTGCAAGCTTGGGGC
This sequence comes from Tragelaphus eurycerus, assembly GCA_935064755.1. Classification (NCBI taxonomy): domain Eukaryota; kingdom Metazoa; phylum Chordata; class Mammalia; order Artiodactyla; family Bovidae; genus Tragelaphus; species Tragelaphus eurycerus. The sequence continues at coordinate 11,044,264 of CAKXYN010000015.1, read as the reverse complement.
ACAAGCTCCAAGTTACCAGTGGGAGGCCCAAAAGTGGTCAAGTCATGTCAGATGTCTTGAAGCATTCAGACGGAGTGTGAGATATGTAAATGAAGATGCAGATGAGAGTGCTAGAAGTTGTAACAATTCATAGGACATAGCATCAAACTTTTCTAACCACCAAATTAATTTACCCTTTCATGCTACCATTTTCTTTCTGCTAAAAAGAAATCTCCTTGAAATGTCACTAGATGCCCTCCAAAAAATTAGTTTGGTTTTTTCTATAAGATATGGAAAACCCTGAACAAGCCTCATGGCTAATGCAGTACTTCACCTTCGCACTGCACAGCAGTGCTTCACCTCCAGCGTCCCCTTGGAATGCTTGCTGATGGCTCCTGTCACTCTGGTCCTTCTGCCTCTCTGTCCTTTCAGGCACCTTCTTTAGTGCCTGGTCCATGTTTTTTCATGGGATGCAGATGCACCTGAGGTATGTGTTTGGCCCCTTTTCTTCTCCCTCCCCTCTCTCCCTTGAAAGCATGCGTAGATGCGGTTCTCACCTCTCTCCCAACTCTCAGACCTGAATTCTAATCTCCCGCTTGGGAGTCTCCCTAAAATGCCTTAGAAATTTGAAATGGAACTTCTTATCTCTCTTCTCAACACCTCCCGACCAACTCCTACTTCTGTCTTCTCAGATTCTGTGTTATTTTAGTTTTCTTTTATCTCCTTCTTATATCCAGTCCCTCAAAAAGTCCCTTAGTCTACCTCCTCAAGGTATCTTCCCCACCTCCTATAACCCCAACAAATTTAGGGCTTTAGTGCATTTTATCTGGTACAATATGTTAGTCACCTAACTGATCTCTTTTCACTCCAAGTCATTCTGAAAATAATTTTCAGATATGTCTTTTAAAAGTAATCTTCGGATTATTTGTTCCTTCTTGTTTTAAAAAAAATTCAGTAATCTGTAAGTGACTAACAAATTAATTAGCTCACCTTTATGGTCAAATCCATTAATAGTGTGGACCAAACCTATCGTTATAAGTGTTTCTTCCACTCGCATGGGTGTCTTTCTGTGTATATTGTAGGCTACAACCAAGCTCTCATACTCATGCTTTGAATTTACCTTCCTTTATATCTTTCTTCTTCTTTTATTTTTTCAACACATTTTATTAAATGTCCACAAGCAAAACTAAACACAACTAATGAGTCCATGTCACCAAATTGATGGAAATTTTTCTATGGATCTCAGATGTACTTTATAGCTATGAGACAGAATAGTTATTCACTGATATTAAATCATGTTCTTTATATAAATTGATCCAATCAATGATTTGGAACCTCATTTTTATGGAAATTGATCCAATTGCTTATGTGAAATCTGGTTTTGATATAAATTCACCTTAAGATTTTTTTTTTTACTTTATTAAATAGAAAAGTCTTGGGATGACTTTATTTCAAAATGGAGAATAGGAAAAAGCAGCTATATTTAACACAGTATATTTCTTTGTGAGCATTTTTGTCAGTTTCTTTCTTAGTTATTAGGATAAGGAAAACTACTACAACAAAGGAGTAAATACAGATATGTATGTGTGTGTTTGTGTATGTATATATACACATATATACATACATATATATATATATATATATACACATACATACATATGCATACATATACATATGTACATACACGTGCTCCCTGGGTAGTGTGGCCTTTAGTTGAGAACTAATGATCCAGACAAATGTATTGTTTACTTCTCTGTTCTTAAATTTCTTGATCTCTCAATAGCATTTTTTTATCTTTCAGGAGGTTGTGTTTACTTTTTCTCTTACTATCTAACTCTAAATAATGGAAGAACCAAGGGTCCTATTCTGATACTTCTGGTTTTCTCCATCTGAAAACTGTTCTTATTTGATTTCACTCATGTCTTTATTCTTGTTCTCTTCTCTACTGGGATTGCCTCACTTCCTACTTTTTCCTGTGAAATCCTGTTAAAGAGGTAACTTTTTGACTACCCAGCATCCACTCACCCTATTGCATAGCATTGGGGAAGTATCTATGATAGAGGAGAGGTTGAATGCATGGTAACTGCTGTAGGGACCACAGCTGAAGTGTCCAGAGTGGATACAGAGTGACCCACATGGGCTCACTCTGTAAGTAAGAAAGAAAAAAAATAATTTTGAACCGTGAGTGGGGCAGAATTACTTATTTTCCAGTCTGTACAAAAAGAAGCTTGTAGCCCCAGTTGCTGCTAAAATCATCCTTTGGTCAGACTTAGAAAGACACTGATAGTGAGGGGAGTGGAATAGAAATATTATTGTACAGAAGAGATCATGGAGTCACTAAGCCAACCCACTGAGCAGCCTGCTTTACTTCTGGATTTTTGTTGGTGAACAAACACATTTCTTAATAAAAATTATTCAAGCCACTTTGTACAGGGTTTTCTATTACTTTCAATTAAAAATAATATAATGATACACTTATCTTCTAGTCTTCAATGCCTCTTTTTCTATGAAACGTCTCTTGTCTACAACTAAACTGAGTGCTTTAACTTTGAAATCCATACTAGTATTTAGGGCTTTCCAGGTGGCTCTAGTGGTAAGAATCCACCTACCAATGTAGGAGATGCAAGAAACATGCGTTCAGTCCCTGGGTCAGGAAGATCCCCTGGAGGATGAAATGGAAGCCCACTCCAGTATTCTTACCTGGAGAATTCCATGGACAGAGGATCCTGACAGGCCCATGGGGGTCACATAGAGTTAGACATGACTGAGCGACTAACACACACATACTAGTATTTATATTTCTGTGAGATGGCATATATCTTATACTTTTAACTGTAGCTCTGTAAGTTCTTGATTTATTCCTGGTAGTTAGCAAATGTGTTTTCCTTATTATTGTGTGCCCTGGGGTATCTACTATAATATGTGGTGAATGTTGTTGAATGGGAGAAATTTTGGTATAATAAAAGGATTCCTGTCATTCACTAGCTATGACCTTAGGAAAGTCACCCTAGTCACTTGAGGTCCCAGTCTCCTTGTATACGGAACTGAAAGATTATCCTAAGTTATCTCCAAGGCCCAAGGTTTTTTCATTTAGTAAAAATTTGTAAGCAAAGACAAGAAAAAACAAGAGACTTGATTCCTTTTTCTCATTTTTCATCCAAACTATACTATAGCTATACATTTCATAAACACAGCCTCCCCCTTAAAATAACAATTTTGTCTTCAAGAGGAATTCTGCTGTTCTCTAAGAGCAACTGGCTCAAACAGCAGCCAGCTTTTAAAATAGTATTTTACTCTGCATAACACGAGGAAGATACTTCCTATAATGTGTCTTCACTATAAAGATTCATGTCTAGCTAAGGAGGCCGGTCATATGACCATGTGGATTCAGCTCATGAGTTAATTAGACTCTACCTGGGATTACAAAAGTGTTCTGCAAGAGAAATACCAGTGACTTTTTGCAAGGTCTCTGCAGATCTACCATGCGTGCATGCGTGCGTGTTAAGTTGCTTCAGTCATGTCTAGCCCTGTGCAACTATATGGGCTTAGACTATAGCCTTCCAGGCTCCGCTGTCCATGGGATTCTCCAGGCAAACATACTGGAGTGGGTTGCCATGCCCTCCTCCAAGGGATCTTCCCAACCCAGGAGTCGAACCCTCATGCTTTATGTCTCCTACATTGGCAGGTGGGATCTTTACCACTAACACCACCTGGGAAGCCCCGAAGATCTACCATAAATCTTGGTAAATTTAGATGTATGTGTGGGAGGGGGTAGGGGTAGTATGCAATTCACTAGTTATGGATAACTTGCCACACTTTCCTCTTCTATGAAATAGGGATTTCTACCCTGCCTGCTTAAGGCTGTTGTGAGGAAAACGTGAGGTAATTTATATGGAGTATTTAATACAATGTCTGGCTCAGTAAGTTATGGTTATTATTATTTTTTTTTAGTGCTGTCACACTTTAAGCAGATAAATGGGAAGACTGAAATGGCACCCAGTGAATTGAGAAAGCAAGAGCCAGTACTATGCCAGCAAGCCACCTAAACAGATAATCTAATTTGTACCTGTCTCAGAGAAAGAGAAAAAGAGGCAGACTATTTAAAAAGTTTAGGATCCATTGTGGGGAACTGTGGCAGTCAAAAGGTTTTGTGTTTAGAAATGAATGGAAAATTCTGGCTCAGGCAGATGGGCATGCCTGACAGACTTTATTTCAGGACAGACTGAAATAAAGCAGCCAGCCAACCACCAAGCAGCTAAAGAAGAAGCTAAACTCATCCCTTGTATGGAGAAGAGGAACGTCAGTGAACACACGTGGCCCATTCTACCCTTTGCAAGGCCCTTTTTTATTTCGGGTTCCACTCAGTCTTGTGAGGTAGGTAGAGAAGCATTCATACCTTCTCTCTGTGTGCTCAGTCGTGTTCGACTCTTTGTGATGCCATGGGCTGTAGCCCGCCAGGCTCCTCTGTCCATGGAATATTGCAGGCAAGAATACTGGAGTGGGCTGCCATTTCCTATGGTCGGGGATCTTCCCTGACCCAGGGATTGAACCCACATCTTCTTCATTAGCAGGTGGATTCTTTACCACTGAGCCACTTAGGAAGAAGCACCAATACTTTCCCTTTTTCACATAACAAAGGGGCTGTGGAAAGACAGGGAACTCGGTAATTCTCACTTGTTGATGAAATGTATTTGGTTATGTCATCTTATGATTCATTGACAGAAGCTATTCTTCATTAGTTCTGATTTCTAGGACTTGCCTGTTTTGAACAAAGAAGGAAGACCCAATTGTCGTCCTTTTCTTTCTTTTCCTTTCCTTTACTACCTTAAAGTTCTAGATGAATTTATAACAGCTGTTAGGGATAGAGAGTGTGTGTATGTGTGATTTAGAGGCAAGATATGCTATTACTTCCCGTAGATACTAACCATATCCATGTGTTTCTTCTTGTTTTCTCTTAAGCACAGGAACTCTTTTTTCGTGTCATGCTCTTTAAATCTTCAAGCAACAGCAAAACTCTGTTTTCCAGTATTCTTTCCAGGAGTATCTGCAGTCCTTTTCAGGAGGAAATGTTCATTTCCTAATCAGACACTTTCTTTCCATATGGAGGACTCTCCACTCTTTGTTGCCCTGTTGGACTCTCTTTAATCCCCTCACTGACTTCTCACTTAGTGAGATGGGAAAGGGCTGACTCACACAACTCGCAGCTTTAGATAGAGGAATTGAACATGCATTCCCTAGCCTTTTCTTCTTAGCAGTGAGTGTCCCCTAAGAGAATGCCCTTCCTCTAAGCAACTGCCCAGTTCAGGGGTCGGGAGATGTTTTTAGTAGACTTCATGCATGCATGTGTGCTCAGTTATTTCTCTTTGTGACCCCATAGACTGTAGCCCACCAGGCTTCTCTGTCCATGGGATTTTCCAGGCAAGAAGAGTAGTGTGGGGTAACCATTTCCTAATCAGAGGATCTTCCCAACCCAGGGGGTCAAACTGATGTCTCCCCTGTCTCCTGCACTGTGGGTGGATTCTTTACCACTATGACACCTGGAAAGCCCTTTTAGTAGGTTTGGGTAGCCTTAAAGTACAGCCTGTTGCTTGAATATGATGACACAGGTACAACTTAAACCAGTATTAGAATATTTAGAGGAGCATCTTTCCAAATATAGACCTTTTGAGCACTGGAAGCAGAACACTATTTGCTGTTTGTAAGGCAAAAATTTTCTCTGAGTTCTTTCTGTGCTCTAGAATACTGGAGACCTGGCTTCAAACTGTCAGAGCCCAGTCTGAATAGATAGCACTAGACGGCTGCCCCATTCTTTCTGAATTTAGGCCTGAGGAGGCTAATGTGGGAAGATAACAGTTGGGTTCACGTGGTTCAGGCTCAAAAGCCACCACCATTTTGTCCCAAGTGGACTCTGAGTTAGTTAATTACGAGGGAAGGGAAAACATTACCTGTTTGTTTCTTGGTCCTCAGAAATTCTTTATTAAGGGTCACATCAAAAAAAAAAAAAAAAGCTACCACGGTAAAATGCTAACCATGACTGCTCACGGGAGAATGTAGATGCTTTGTCACTGGATAGAGCCTACCCTCCATCCAATCCTGGGGTGCCAGAATATGGGACTTCAAAGAGGAAATGGAAATTAGGATGCTTTAAATATACCAGATGAGAAAGAAAGCTTCTTCAAATAACATTGCTTGATGGTAGTTGCTGCTTTTCAAAGAAAACTGCATTATTCTCTGAGGGGAAAGACAATGCATTTTCCCCTTAAGATATGGTTGAACATATGGTGCCAAATACATAGTGCCAAAATTTACCTTCTGATGAATTTAGCATCCAAATGAACTTGAGCTCATAGATCATGTATTCTATAGCCCAGGCGTAGATTAACCCCCATCTTGACAAGACTGAAACCAGCAAGGAGAGCACGGTGGGTAGGATGACAGACTCTGGAGTGACGGGGGTGGGGGAGGGGGTGGGGCAGGGAGGTTTCCTAAGATTTGCATCTTAGGGCTGCTCCGGACTAGCTGGCTGTATGACCTTGCAAATATTACTCAAGGGCCTGACTTAGTTTTCTTTCCTTTTTTTTTTTTTTTTAAATTTATTTTTAATTAATTTATTGTACTTTACAGTATTGTATTGGTTTTGCCATACATTGACTTGAATCCGCCATGAATGTACATGTGTTCCCCATCCTGAACCCTCCTCCTACCTCCCTCCCCATCCCATCCCATCCCTCTGGGTCATCCCAGTGCACCAGCCCCAAGCATCCTGTAACATGCATTAAACCTGGACTGGCGACTCATTTCACATATGATATTTTACATGTTTCAATGCCATTCTCCCAAATCATCCTGCCCTTGTCCTCTCCCACAGAGTCCAAAAGACTGTTCAATACATCTGTGTCTCTTTTGCTGTCTCGCATACAGGGTTATCATTACCTTCTTTCTAAATTCCATATATATGCATTAGTACACCATATTGATGTTTTTCTTTCTGGCTACTTCACTCTGTATAATAGGTTCCAGTTTCATCCACCTCATTAGAACTGATTCAAATGTATTCTTTTTAATGACTGAGTAATACTCCATTGTGTATATGTACCACAGCTTTCTTATCCATTTGTCTGCTGATGGACATCTAGGTTGCTTCCATGTCCTAGCTATTATAAATAGTGCTGCGATGAACACTGGGGTACATGTGTCTCTTTCGATTCTGGTTTTCTCAGTGTGCATGCCCAGCAGTGGGATTGCTGGGTCATAAGGCAGTTCTATTTCCAGTTTTTTAAGGAATCTCCACACTGTTCTCCATAGTGGCTGTACTAGTTTGCATTCCCACCAACAGTGTAAGAGGGTTCCCTTTTTTCCACACCCTCTCCAGCATTTATTGCTTGTAGACTTTTGGATAGCAGCCATTCTGACTGGCATGAAATGGTACCTCATTGTGGTTTTGATTTGCATTTTTCTGATAATGAGTGATTTTGAGCATCTTTTCATGTGTTTGTTAGCCATCTGTATGTCTTCTTTGGAGGAATGTCTATATAGTTCTTTGGCCCACTTTTTGATTGGGTCATTTATTTTTCTGGAATTGAGCTGCAGGAGTTGCTTATATATTTTTGAGATTAATTATTTGTCCATTGCTTCATTTGCTATTATTTTCTCCCATTCTGAAGGCTGTCTTTTCACCTTGCTTATAGTTTCCTTTGTTGTGCAAAAGCTTTTAAGTTTAATTAGGTCCCATTTGTTTATTTTTGCTTTTATTTCCAATATTCTGGGAGGTGGGTCATAGAGGATCCTGTTGTGATTTATGTCAGAGAGTGTTTTGCCTATGTTTTCCTATCTAAATGTGTTGGGGTGATGCCAGTGCATGGCCTAACTAATTGAACTTTAAGAATTAATGTGCAGTTAAGACTTAGCATTGGTCTAGTTTAACTCAGAGAGTCCAGGATAAACTATGTCCATTCCAGTGAGAGACTATTGAGCTATTGCTGTTAGCAAACTCCTAAAATTCTGCCCAGGCATTGAGAACTCCAGGACTCAACACTCCTGAAGAGGAAATTGGGGAGAATGAATTTAGACTTCACTTTCTTCGGACTTTTAACTTACAAGGGAAAGATAATATAACTACAAACTTTAATTACTTGAGGCTTAATTATGGAAATTTAATTTTTGGACTATCAATACTCCTTATGAATTTGGCAATACAGGTTTATATTAAAATTTGGGGCATATCATTCTTGGCATTTTAGTACTGTAGTATCCTAGTCTATTATTGGGATACTATGTTAATTGGACATGAGGAGCAGGAGGTGGTGAGTATTCTGGATTCTAGAAAGACACATGCAGAGAGTGGGTGGGAAATAAACTCTCTCCAAATCAGGTACCTCCTACCTCTAAGAAGCATGCATGTGGTAGGCAAATTTTAGAGATGGTACAGGCCACGTTTGAAAATGGTCTTCCAGCTCATTTATCATGCAACTCATTAGGCTACTGGTTTTGAATGGGGCACAAAAAAAAGTGAAGTCTCTGCAGTGGTATCAGTTTTCAGTACACATTCAGGACAGCTGATTGGGCCATATGACCCAGCGGATCCTACATTATTAGACGTATCTGTGACAAGGTCTCTGGCAAGCTTCAATAGGAGAATCATAGCACAGACCCCTGGAGCAAAGCCATGCCATCTGCAGCAGGAATGTGTGCATTGTTTGAGATGCAGTTCCTGGCATGATCCTTATCCTCAGCCTCATGGAGGACATTTAGTGATTATGTAATTGGAGCTACTCAGGATGAGTTGGATATTGTCAGACCTATTAAGTAATAAAGTCAAGAGAATACAGCAGTAACCCATTGTACCATGGAGATTATATATTCAGGACATGAATGAGCTTGTCCAGAGGGCACAGCTGAGTGAACAGGTGGCCCCAGCTCTCATGTCACCTACCCATATTGTACTGATGTCTCTTCTTGAGTTCATGCCTATGGCTTTAGGGAGTTCACAGTGGCTGACTGGTGGAGGAAGAAAGTATCCAGACCTGAATCAAAAATGGCTTGGTTTAGTACGGACTGTTGCTGCATGATAGCCACATTCAGGGGTGGCTGTGAGACAGTGGTGAGGGGACATTCTCTCAGTGGACAGAGTACTGAGGCATATACCTGACTATCAACTTGGTGGGCAGCAAGATAAATTCCTGGGAAATGGTGAGTGGGTTTGCAGCTTAGTCAGGACCGTGGAAAGAGAGAGATGGAAAGATAGAGAACAAACAGATGCAGAAGAGAGGCTTTTAGTTAGTCCTGTGGGAGGGGGCACAAAGCATGTAGATCTTTGGGACTCACATTGATGCCCATTGGAGAGCATCCACCACAGAGGTGTCACTGAAAAACCAGGTTGAAGAGGTAACTTGTCCTCTAGAGTCCAGCAAAGTACTTGCCTAGTGGACTCATGACCAAAGTGGCCATGTTGGCAAGGATGGAGACTCTGTGTAGACCCAAAGGCATGAACTCCTTTTTACTAAGGCTGTTCCAGTAGCTACTATAGAATATCCAAAGTGTCAACAGGAGAGAACAGTGCTGAGCCCTCTTTATGGTACTATTTGTTGAGGAAATTAATTAGGCCCTTGCTGGCAAATTGATTACATTGGACCCCTTCTACCTGGAGAGGACAGAGATTCATTTGCCTTGTGTTGGTATATATTCTAGAAATGAGTTTGTCTGCTGCCTTAGTCTGTTCAGGATGCTGTTGTAAAATACCACAGATGGGTGTCTTAAAAAGGAATTTCTCTCTCAGTTTTGGAGGCTGGAAGTTTGAGATTATGACACTAGTATAGTGGAGTGAGGCCCCTCTTTCTGGTTCATAGCTAGTGACCACTCACTTTGTCCTCGCATGGTAGAAGAAGCTGGTAAGCTCTATGGAATTTCTTTTATAAAAGTGTTAATCTTATTCATGAGGGCTCCATCCTTTTGACTTAAGTACTACCCATAGGCCCCATTTACTAATACCATCACCTTTGGAGGTTAAGGGGCTTCCCTGATAGCTTAGTTGGTAAAGAATCTGCCTGCAATGCCGGAGACCCTGGGTCAGTTCCTGGGTTGGGAAGATCCCCTGGAGAAGGGATAGGCTACCTACTCCAGAATTCTTGGGCTTCCCTTGTGGCTCAGTTGGTAAAGAATCCACCTGCAGTGTGGGAGACCTGGGTTTGATCACTGGGTTGGGAAGATCCCCTGGAGAAGGGCAAGGCTACCCACTACAGTATTCTGGCCTAGAGAATTCCATGGATTGTATAGTCCATGGGGTCTCAAAGAGTCGGACACAACTGAGCAACTTTCACTTGGGGGTTAAGATTTAAGCATATGAGTTTTGGGGGGACTCAGACAAAAGCACATTCCCTGTCTAGAATGGCTTGGTTGGCACATCTGACTGAAGTCCCAGAGAGATCATATGCTTATTGTCTGATTTATTATCATAGGATCCTGCACCACTTTGTATCAAGCAACCCATTTTTCAAGGAAGAAGATGTGACAATGAGCACATGACCACCATGGTGTCCACTGGCCTTAAAATATTCCACCCCATTCAGGAGATTCTACCTGGTAGAGTCTAAAGCACAGCTAAGAAGCCAGCTTGGCAATATCCCATAGTGTTGGGCTATTATCTTTCATGATGTAATGTGTATTTTGAACTGATGTCCACTCTAAGGTATTGTGTCTTGATAACTGGAGGACGTGAGTCTGGAATACCAGATGTGGAAGTAGTAATGGTTACCTTATCATCACCCCCAGTGACCTGGGGAATTTGTGTTTTCCATCTCCACAAATTTAGTCTCAACTTAACTAGAGATCCTGATTTCCAGAGGGAGTTGGTTGCAGGGAGGGAGTCATTTCTGTTGGGGAACACATTAATAGTTCCATGAATCCCAAGGCTATGATTGTAGCCTGGACATTGTGAGCTTCTCATGCATGTAGACAGTGGGGCAAGAAATGACTTAGATTATGTTATACACTACCATACTATACTATACTATACCATACTGTACTATCGACAATAGGTTGCCCTGATTATCATGCAGAGATGAGATTTCTGCTATGTAATGGGGGCGGGGAGGAGTATGTCTGGAATTCAGGCAAATCACAGGGTTACCTCTAGGTGTATTCAAGCGCAGTGTTCAACGTGAATTGGCAAGCAATTCTAGTAACAACAGCATGCCAAGAGTATTTTTTTTTTACCAGAAGCTTAGACTCTAGGGAATGAAAGCAATCTAGACCAACAAAAGTGCTGTCTGAGGGTGAGGAGGAGGTACCATGGGTGGTAGAGAGCACAGGTGAAAAAATCATTTGTGGAAGTAAAGACTTTAGTTTCTCCCTCTAACCCTCCTGTTTTAGGTTTTGTTTCAGAAATTAGATGCAGGTGTTAGCTAATGCCATGATAGTAATCATTTTGCAGTATATGAATGTATCCAATCAACACATTGTTCATCTTAAATGTACATGATGTTATATATCGGTTATATCTCAATAAAAGTAGAAAGAAAAAGGAATTGTGACCACCTTGGAGAAGCAGTGACAGTTTGGAGTTCGTTTAGAATGAGGCATTGCAAAGGACAGAATGTAGTGAATGTTCTCCACGTCCACTCATACTTGTTCAAACTACTAGCTGCCACACATCTCTGCTTGAAGGCCTTCTCTGATGACTGGAGGCCACTCTGTGGTCTAAATAATTTCTAGAGAATTATGTTTCTAAAAGCAGCTATTTCTCAGTTAATCTTGGTGAGAGGTGAGGTGTCCGTGTCCCACCTCCCTTACTTCACATGTGAACTAACTCTGAGATGTCTGTCCCACAGTAGCTGGAGCTTGCCTGAAGGTGGGAAGTTTGTTTACCCACAGTAGTAAACTTGCACAGTAATACATCCTGTACAGGCTGCTTCCCTGTTCTCCCCACTCGCTCCTGTCTTACCCCCGGGTGTTTCCTGGGGTTATCTCTCAAATAAACTTCTTGCTCATCAATCTTTGTCTTGTGGTCTGCTTCTAAATGAACCCAAATTAAAACGATTATCTGAAATAGATCACAGAATCAAATATAAAACAGTTCTCCCTGTTTTACAATCTGTTTCAACTGTGATTTGTCTAAGTAAAAATACATGGTAACTGTGTTTAGACATTTGACATGGACCTAAACAACAAAGAGATAAATATTTGTCTAGATCAGGGGTTGGCATGTTTTTCCTAAAAATCCAGATGGTAAATATTTTAGGCTTATGGGCCATGTATCAATACATTCAAGGTTACATATAATTATTTGTGTGCTATTTAGAAACAAAATTTTTGTTCTTACTATCCTTTAAAAATGTAAAATCAAGTCTTAGTTCATAAGCTATACAAAACAGGCTGTCAGTCAGATTGGTTCCATAAGCTGTATAGTTTGTGACCCCCTGGCCTAGGCAGGAACGGGTAGAAATGAGACGATGGTTTCACAACACAGCCTTGCCTCAAATGTGAGGCTTTGAGTTTCAAAGAGCTGCTCATTCTTTGGTATTGATTTATATTTACACAGATAGCCAAAGGTCTTGGCTGAGGAACAAGAAGTGCCTAAAACTTGTAATGATCTGAATTTAAGTAAGACAAAAATGTATGGGTTGAATTTTCTCCCAAAACCACATGAAGGGAGAGAGTGCTTGGCACAGCTTTTACTTGGGATGGGGAGGGTTATTATTTTAACAAAAACATTTGTAAAATTGTTCTGGAGACTCAACAAACCAAAGAGGTGATTGACTTTGCCCTTAGGAGTCATTCTGCACCTTAAGCCTACACTCCAAATATGTTGACATTTCAAAGTTGAATTTTGGCTTTTATAACCTTCACCAGTGTGTTCCCAGCACTAAATATATTGAGGGAAGAAAATCCAAATGGGGTGATTTATTTGAGAAATTCCCACAATGGGGAAAGGTGTCTCTTGAAATGGTGGCCTGAGGGAAAGAGTATATTATGATATATTTAGTAAATGATGTTGAGGGAAATTGCAGAAGACTATATAAATTGGCAATTGGAGAGGGAATAGAAAGAGAGAAAAAATATTTTCCCTGGATGAGATTTATGAGCCAGAAAATAGATAGTTTGGGAAAGAAAATTTTTCCTTTTGTTCCCTGAACTCTGATAGACTAGCAGCCTTTGGAAAACTGAGGTAGAAGAGCTTTTGCATTATTTCTCGCCATTTCTCCACAGTACATTGCCTGGCAACATATTTTTATGTTTCCATTTCTTGCTCGCACAAAAAAATAATATGAATTTCTGAATTCCATTGCTTGCAGACAAGCATAGTTTGAAATCACATTTATTCCTCTTAGAAAGTGATTAGCTGTATTGGCTCTCATAGGAACAAGTTGGGTCTTGCATAGTCTAAGTGAAGAGATTGTGTTTCAGCTTAGGAGTCCTGGCTTCTGTGGAAGAGGGAGTTATGACTCAATATCCTTTGATAGACCAGGCAGTCTGAAGCATCAGTCCTCTTGGGTTCTGAATGTTTAGCTGACTCTGTTCATCCATAGAAATAAGGGACTAGAAGAATATGTTGGCCAAAATTTCTCAGAAAGTACAGAAATCTCTGAGTTTGATATGCCCTCTTTCAGGTCTTACCTGAAAGTTACTGATAGCTAGCAAAATGGATGAGCTAAATGGCTGTCTCCTAACTGATGTTCTGGTAGAGACAATAGGATCAGAGAACAAGACAAAAAGGAATAAAAAAGGAGAGAGAGGGAGAAGTGTCAAGAATATGAATTTCTTATGGTTAGATCATCAGCCTGTGGGTGAGTAAGGATGAGCTTTGTGTGGCTGGGAAGGGAACTTCTTGATTTCTAAATTTTCTTTTCTTCCTAAGCTAAAGGCCTAATTACATCATAGTTCAGTTCAGTCACTCAGTCGTGTCCGACTCTTTGTGACCCCATGAATCGCAGCACGCCAGGCCTCCCTGTCCATCACCAGCTCCCGGAGTTCACCAAAACTCACGTCCATTGAGGTGATGCCATCCAGCCATCTCATCCTCTGTCATCCCCTTCTCCTCCTGCCCCCAATCCCTCCCAGCGTCAGGATCTTTTCCAATGAGTCAACTCTTCACATCAGGTAGCCAAAGTATTGGAGTTTCAGCTTCAGCATCATTCCTTCCAAAGAAATCCCAGGGCTGATCTCCTTCAGAATGGACCGGTTGGATCTCCTTGCAGTCCAAGGGACTCTCAAGAGTCTTCTCCAACACCACAATTCAAAAGCATCAATTCTTCGGCACTCAGCTTTTTTCACAGTCCAACTCTCATGACCACTGGAAAAACCATAGCCTTGACTAGATGGACCTTTGTTAGCAAAGTAATGTCTCTGGTTTTTAATATGCTATCTAGGTTGGTCATAACTTTCCTTCTAAGGAGTAAGCGTCTTTAATTTCATGGCTGCAATCACTATCTGCAGTGATTTTGGACCCCCCCCAAACAGTCTGACACTGTTTCCACTGTTTGCCCATCTATTTCCCATGAAGTGATGGGATCAGATGCCACGATCTTCGTCTTCTGAATGTTGAGCTTTAAGCCAACTTTTTCACTCTCCTCTTTCACTTTTATCAAGACTGGCACAAATCAGAGGTTTGGGGCTCTCTGGAATTTTGATAATTGCTACAGATCACTCTCTCTCTAGGGGAGATCTATTTAATGTTAATATACCTCATATCTGTGAGTCTCAAAAATTTTCAAGAACTATTTATGGAGAGTCTTCTATGTGTGGCCTTGGACTGAGTGCACTAATCGGAGGAAAAGATGTATAGTGCTCTGGGGGAGTTCATGGTTTTCCTGAGGAAAGACACTTTTATATTTCCAAGCCTTTAAAATGCTGTTCCTTTAGCCTGGGTCCTTCTAGCTACCCACCTGGTAAAAGTTTGCTTATTTTTCCAGGTTGAACTCAAATGTCCCTGCCTCTTTGAAGCAGTCATACTCCCCTGAGAAGTGAGTGTCCTCTCCTTTCTGCTCTCACAGTGCTGTGAGGCTCTGGTTACAAGGAACAGTTGGGATCCTCACTTGTCCGTGTCCTCTGGACTGTAGGCACTCTGCGTGTTGAAACACTGTTGTTTGTACTCCACTGCCTAGCACAGAGCCTAAAAGCATGTGAGTTCAACAGCCTAGAGGCCTGATAGAACTCACGTCCATGTTTGGTTTTATCTGAGCAGTGTGGAGCTACTTAGTGCTTTAAACTGTTTTGAATGAACTTCCAGTTCAACACAGAGTTCCAAATTTATGATATAATCTGGCAATGGCACCCCACTCCAGTACTCTTGCCTGGAAAATCCCATGGATGGAGGAGCCTGGTGGGCTGCACTCCATGGGGTCGCTAAGAGTCGGACACGACTGAGCGACTTCACTTTCACTTTTTTGCTTTCATGCATTGGAGAAGGAAATGGCAATCCACTCCAGCTTTCTTGCCTGGAGAATCCCAGGGGCAGGAGAGCCTGGTGGGCTGACGTCTATGGGGTCACGCAGAGTCGGACACGACTGAAGTGACTTAGCAGCAGCAGCAACAATTTGAAATATCTCAGCTAGAATTCCATCACCTCCACTGGCTTTGTTCGTAGTGATGCTTTCTAAGGCACACTTGACTTCACATTCCAGGATGTCTGGCTCTAGGTGAGTGATCCCATCGTGATTATCTTGTTCATGAAGATCTTTTTTGTACAGTTCTTCAGTGTATTCCTGCCACCTCTTCTTAATATCTTCTGCTTCTGTTAGGTCCATACCATTTCTGTCCTTTATTGAGCCCATCTTTGCATGAAATGTTCCCTTGGTAGCTCTAATTTTCTTGAAGAGATCTCTAGTCTTTCCCATTCTGTTGTTTTCCTCTATTTCTTTGCATTGATCGCTGAGGAAGGCTTTCTTATCTCTTCTTGCTATTCTTTGGAACTCTGCATTCAAATGCTTATATCTTTCCTTTTCTCCTTTGCTTTTCGCATCTCTTCTTTTCACAGCTATTTGTAAGGCCTCCTGAGACAGCCAATTTGCTTTTTTCCATTTCTTGTCCATGGGGATGGTTTTGATCCCTGTCTCCTGTACAATGTCACGAACCTCAGTCCATATTTCATCAGGTACTCTATCTATCAGATCTAGTCCCTTAAATCTATTTCTCACTTCCACTGTATAATCATAAGGGATTTGATTTAGGTCACAATAAACTGGAAAATTCTGAGAGAGATGGGAATACCAGACCACCTGATCTGCCTCTTGAGAAATCTGTATGCAGGTCAGGAAGCAACAGTTAGAACTGGACATGGAACAACAGACTGGTTCCAAATAGGAAAAGGAGTACATCTAGGCTGTATATTGTCACCATGTTTATTTAACTTATATGCAGAGTACATCAAGAGAAATGCTGGACTGGAAGAAACACAAGCTGGAATCAAGATTGCCGGGAGAAATATCAATAACCTCAGATATGCAGATGATACCACCATTATGGCAGAAAGTGAAGAGGAACTAAAAAGCCTCTTGATGAAAGTGAAAGTGGAGAGTGAAAAGGTTGGCTTAAAGCTCAACATTCAGAAAATGAAGATCATGGCATCTGGTCCCATCACTACATGGGAAATAGATGGGGAAACAGTGGAAACAGTGTCAGACTTTGTTTTTCTGGGCTCCAAAATCACTGCAGATGGTGACTGTTGCCATGAAATTAAAAGATGCTTACTCCTTGGAAGGAAAGTTATGACCAACCTAGATAGCATATTCAAAAGCAGAGACATTACTTTGCCAACAAAGTTTCGCCTAGTCAAGGCTATGGTCTTTCCTGTGGTCATGTATGGATGTGAGAGCTGGACTGTGAAGAAGGCTGAGCGCCGAAGAATTGATGCTTTTGAACTGTGGTGTTGGAGAACACTCTTGAGAGTCCCTTGGACTGCAAGGAGATCCAACCAGTCCATTCTGAAGGAGATCAACCCTGGGATTTCTTTGGAAGGAGTGATGCTAAAGCTGAAACTCCAGTATTTTGGCCACCTCATGCGAAGAGTTGACTCATTGGAGAAGACTCTGATGCTGGGAGGGATTGGGGGCAGGAGGAGAAGGGGACGACAGAGGATGAGATGGCTGGATGGCATCACTGACTTGATGGATGTGAGTCTGAGTGACCTCCGAGAGCTGGTGATGGATAGGGAGGCCTGGCGTGCTGCGGTTCATGGGGTCGCAAAGAGTCGGACATGACTGAGCATCTGATCTCATCTGATCTGAATGGTCTAGTGGTTTTACCTACTTTCTTCAATTTCAGTCTGAATTTGGCAATAAGGAGTTCATGATCTGAGCCACAGTCAGTTCCTGGTCTTGTTTTTGTTGACTGTATAGAGCTTCTCCATCTTTGGCTGCAAAGAACGTAATCAATCTGATTTCAGTGTTGACCACCTGGTGATGTCCATGTATAGAGTCTTCTCTTGTGTTGTTGGAAGAGGGTGTTTGCTATGACTAGTGCGTTCTCTAGGCAAAACTCTATTAGTCTTTGCCCTGCTTCATTCCGTATTCCAAGGCCAAATTTGCCTGTTATATACTAGGTGTTTCTTGACTTTCTACTTTTGCATTCCAGTCCCCTATAATGAAAAGGACATCTTTTTTGAGTATTAGTTCTAAAAGGTCTTGTAGGTCTTCACAGAACCATTCAACTTCAGCGTTACTGGTTGGGGCATAGACTTGGATTACAGTGATATTGAATGGTTTGCCTTGGAAACAAACAGAGATCATTGTCGTTTTTGAGATTGCACCCAAGTACTGCATTTCAGACTCTTTTGTTGACTATGATGCCTACTCCATTTCTTCTAAGGGATTCGTGCCTGCAGTAGTAGATATAATGGTCATCTGAATTAAATTCACCCATTCCAGTCCATTTTAGTTCGCTGATTCCTAGAATGTTGACATTCACTCTTGCCATCTCCTGTTTGACCACTTCCAATTTGCCTTAATTCATGTACCTGATATTCCATGTTCCTCTGCAATATTGCTCTTTACCGCAACAGACCTTGCTTCTATCACCAGTCAAATGCACCACTGGGTATTGTTTTTGCTTTGGCTCCATCCCTTCATTCTTTCTGGAGTTATTTCTCCACTGATCTCCAGTAGCATATTGGGCTCCTACTGACCTGGGGAGTTCCTCTTTCAGTATCCTATCATTTTGCCTTTTCATACTGTTCATGGGGTTCTCAAGGCAAGAATACTGAAGTGGTTTACCATTCCCTTCTCCAGTGGACCACATTCTGTCAGACCTCTCCACCATGACCCGCCCGTCTTGGGTGGCCCCACGGGCATGGCTTAGTTTCATTGAGTTAGACAAGGCTGTGGTCCTGGTGTGATTAGTTTGACTAGTTTTCTGTGATTATAGTTTTAGTGTGTCTGCCCTCTGATGCCGTCTTGCAAGACCTGCCGTCTTACTTGGGTTTCTCTTACCTTGGGTGTGGGATGTCTCTTCATGGCTGGTCCAGCAAAGCACAGCCACTGCTCCTTAGCTTGGTTGAGGGGTATTTGAGCTATTTCAAATCCTGAAAGATGATGCTGTGAAAGTGCTGCACTCAATACCAGCAAATTTGGAAAACTCAGCAGTGGCCACAGGACTGGAAAAGGTCAGTTTTCATTCCAGTCCCAAAGAAAGGCAATGCCAAAGAATGCTCAAACTACCGCACAATTGCACTCATCTCACATGCTAGTATAGTCATACTCAAAGTTCTCCAAGCCAGGCTTCAGCAATATGTGAACTGTGAACTTCCAGATGTTCAAGCTGGTTTAAGAAAAGGCAGAGGAACCAGAGATCAAATTGCCAACATCCGCTGGATCATCAAAAAGCAAGAGAGTTCCAGAAAAACTATTTCTGCTTTATTGACTATGCCAAAGCCTTTGACTGTGTGGATCCCAATAAACGGTGCAAAATTCTGAAAGAGATGGGAATACCAGACCACCTGACCTTCCCTTGAGAAACCTGTATGCAGGTCAGGAAGCAACAGTTAGAACTGGACATGGAACACCAGACTGGTTCCAAATAGGAAAAGGAGTACGTCAGGGCTGTATATTGTCACTCTGCTTATTTAACTTCTATGCAGAGTACATCATGAGAAATGCTGGGCCGGAAGAAGCATAAGCTGGAATCAAGATTGCCAGGAGAAACATCAATAACCTCAGATATGCAAATGACATCATCCTTATGGCAGAGAGTGAAGAGGAACTAAAAAGCCTCTTGATGAAAGTGAAAGTGGAGAGTGAAAAGGTTGGCTTAAAGCTCAACATTCAGAAAATGAAGATCATGGCATCTGGTCCCGTCACTTCATGGGAAATTGATGGGGAAACAGTGGAAACAGTGTCAGACTTTATTTTTGAGGGGGCTCCAAAATCACTGCAGATGGTGACTGCAGCCATGAAATTAAAAGATGCTTATTTCTTGGAAGAAAAGTTATGACCAACCTAGATAGCATATAGAAAATCAGAGATATTATTTTGCCAACAAAGGTCCATCTAGTCAAGGCTATGGTTTTTCCAGTGGTCATGTATGGATGTGAGAGCTGGACTGTGAAGAAGGCTGAGCGCCGAAGAATTGATGCTTTTGAACTGTGGTGTTGGAGAAGACTCTTAAGAGTCCCTTGGACTGCAAGGAGATCCAACCAGTCCATTCTGAAGGAGATCAGTCCTGGGTGTTCTTTGGAAAGAATGATGCTAAAGCTGAAACTCCAGTATTTTGGCCACCTCGTGCGAAGAGTTGACTCATTGGAAAAGACTCCAATGCTGGGAGGGGTTGAGGGCAGGAGGAGAAGGGGACGACAGAGGATAAGATGGCTGGATGACATCACTGACTCGATGGACTTGAGTCTGAATGAACTCTGGGAGTTGGTAATGGACAGGGAGGCCTGGCGTGCTGAGATTCATGGGGTCACAAAAAGTCAGACACGACTGAACTCCTTAACTGAACTGAACAATTTGAAAGATACCGCAGCATTAGGCTTGTTCTCTTGTGTGGCTGCAGCTAAGAGGTGGTTATTCTGTGTGAAAAGGATCAAGAGCTTTCTGGCTGTCCATAGTCCCCACTACTCCCTGAGGTCAGTTTGATGCAGACTGCTTCATTTATTTGCATTACCTGCCTGGTCTCTGTATATATTCAGGGTTACACCTCTGTTTCTCAGAATTGCACAGCACTAAACTTGGTGTTACTTCCTTCTCAAAGTCACCCTGGTACTTAACTCCCTCATACAGGAAGTAATTTATATCTTTTGAACTCCTATTTCAGTGGTTCTTAAAGGGGAAAGAGAATGTGCATATCAGAATCACTTGGGGTGCTCTTTCAGAATTATTTTTTTAGAGTCAAGGTAGTTAGGAACATATTTTAAAAATCTTCTGCATATAAATCTCTTACCCACTGTAAGAACCATTGAATCTTGTCCTTTATCTACTCTCTTCATTTTATATCTCCTTCACTAGATGATAAGCCCATAGTGGGTAGGATCTCGGTTTACTTTATTTCTGTCCTGGAAAGTGTATTCAGCAGACACTCAACAAATATTTTTTGATTGAAAATCTTAAGTACAGTAGAGAAGTTTAGAAAAAGGTGACCCTGAACTGGCAGGAGGTGATTGTGCATGGCATCATGGAGTGTGCTGGTCTTGACTTTTATCAGAACAACATTAACCTTGTGGTTAATTCCCACTGAGGGGAAACGACCCCCTGTAATGTTTTTATTTTATTTTTATTTATTTTTTGTTGCACTGGGTATTCATTGCTGTACATGGGCTTTCTCTAGTTGTGGCAAGCAGGGGTTACTCTTTAGTGGCAGCATGTATGCTCAGTAGTTTGGGCACATAGGCTCAGTTGCCTCAAGGCATGTGAAATCTTTGAACTCTTGTTCCCTGCATTGGCAGGTGAACTCTTAACCAGTGGACCACCAGGGAAGTCCTGGAATGTAATACATACTCTTCTTGTCTATATCGTTCATGACTAAGACCTTAAGCAGACACAGATAAGTGAAACTTGTTGGATTAATATACTTTAAACCACATGAACATAGCAGTTTTTTAGTGAAATGTGTCTTGTTTCTATTAAATTCTAATTATGGCTACTGTAAGAGAAAATGATATCTCCCTAATTACCACAAGAGGGAGATATATAAATAACAGGCTAGGCACTTGACTTGGCTTCTGTTTGGTGCTTAAGCTTGATGAGTTCCACATTCCAGAGTCCTCTGAGAAAAGAGAGCAAGAGAGAGGTTTTTATGCTTTATATGATCCCCTCATTATGAGATACCAGCTATCTTTTCTGCTCCATAATTACTTCATTCTGCTCTAATGGATTTGACTTTCATAACCTGTTTATAAATTTATTACTATAGATGGGTCTACTTTATGAACAAGTCTGACTTGAAAGAATTCCAGCTCTGCTCAACAGATTCATTCTGTCAGTATACATTGGTTGTATATTTTAACCTTGGGCCAGGTAGAGGGGATGCCAAAAAGCAAGATGATTTTTGTCATTTTGGACCTCTCAGTCTAGTGTCACACCCACCACTAAAACATGAGGGGAATAGATTTAGTGACAATGGTATGGGGAAAATGGTTAAAGGATTCAGAGAGAATAAAGAAATTACTTCAGATAGAAAATTTCAGAGGAGGTGATGTTTAAAATGGATCATGAAAGATGAGTGGTATTTTTAGAATCTGAAAATGAAGGTAAGGGCATTCCATGACTGTTATAAGGAAATATACAGACATTCTAAACTGTTTTGACTTCTAGGAGAAATGCAAGTTGTCATCATGGAGGAACTGAAGGATTCATGGATGACATAATGGGGAGAATGATAGAGAAGACTAGAAAATTAGATCGACGGCTCTGGTACATATGAGGAGTAGGTAAATGGCAACCCACTCCAGTGTTCTTGCCTGGAGAATCCCAGGGACAGGGGAGCCTGGTGGGGTGCCATCTATGGGGTCACGCAGAGTCAGACACGACTAAAGTGACTTAGCAGTTACTTAATTCTAACCTTGTTTTAGAGAGCCTTTCTCTACTTCACATTCTGAAAACCTAAAACTCTGACTTCCTTGAATCTCTGGCAGTAGATAGACTCCGTCAATCAGATCTTCTCCCATGAGATTTAGAAAGCAAAAGTGAGATAGAACCCATCTTTCTACTGCTTTTGGGCATATCTGTTTGTAAGCATGGTGGTAAAGATTTTGCATTTTCCCAATGTCTAGTTTCTAGCCCTTTGTAAACATTGAGAGGATGTGATGGTGGCAGTGATGTCCTGAGAAATTTCAAGTACAGCAATATATTTGGAAGCCAACAGCTTAAGTGATACTCTCCTGACTTCCTATTCTTATTTGTGGTTGGGGCAGCAGTATCTTTGATCGGCAAATTCTGTTGTATCTCTGGGATTCATTCCTGGAAACCCTGACCTGGAGCCCACTCCTTGAGTCCTTCTAACTAATTTGTAAACTCCTAATACTCAAATCCTGGAAGACAATGCTGTGAAAGTGCTGCACTCAATATGCCAACAAATTTGGAAAACTCAGCAGTGGCCACAGGACTGGAAAAGGTCAGTTTTCATTCCAATCCCAAAGAAAGGCAATGCCAAAGAATGCTCAAACTACCGCACAATTGCACTTATCTCACACGCTAGTAAAGTAATGCTCAAAATTCTCTAAGCCAGGCTTCAGCAATACATGAACCATGAACTTCCAGATGTTCAAGCTGGTTTTAGAAAAGGCAGAGGAATCAGAGATCAAATTGCCAACATGTGCTGGATCATCAAAAAAGCAAGAGAGTTCCAGAAAAACATCTATTTCTGCTTTATTGACTATGTCAAAGCCTTTGACTGTGTGGATCACAATAAACGGTGGAAAATTCTGAAAGAGATGGGAATACCAGAGCACCTGACCTGCCCCTTGAGAAATCTGTATGCAGGTCAGGAAGCAACAGTTAGAACTGGACATGGAACACCAGACTGGTTCCAAATAGGAAAAGGAGTACGTCAAGGCTGTATATTGTCACTCTGCTTATTTAACTTATATGCAGAGTACATCATGAGAAATGCTGGGCTGGAAGAAGCACAAGCTGGAATCAAGATTGCCAGGAGAAACATCAACAACCTCAGATATGCAGATGACACCACTGTTATGGCAGAAAGTGAAGAGTAACTAAAAAGCCTCTTGATGAAAGTGAAAGTGGAGAGTGAAAAAGTTGGCTCAACATTCAGAAAAGAAAGATCACAAGCTGAAATCAAGATTGCCGGGAGAAATATCAACAGCCTCAGATATGCAGATGACACCACTGTTATGACAGAAAGTGAAGAGAAACTAAAAAGCCTCTTGATGAAAGTGAAAGTGGAGAGTGAAAAATGTTGGCTCAACATTCAGAAAACAAAGATCAAGGCATCTGGTCCCATCAGTTCATGGCAAATAGATGGTGAAACAGTGGAAACAGTGTCAGACTTTATACTTTTGGGCTCCAAAATCACTGCAGATGGTGACTGCAGCCATGAAATTAAAAGACACTTACTCCTTGGAAGGAAAGTTATGACCAACCTAGATAGCATATTAAGCAGCAGAGCCATTACTTTGCCAACAAAGGTCCATCTAGTTAAGGCTATGGTTTTTCCTGTGGTCATGTATGGATGTGAGAGCTGGACTGTGAAGAAGGCTGAGTGCCGAAGAATTGATGCTTTTGAACTGTGGTGTTGGAGAAGACTCTTGAGAGTCCCTTGGACTGCAAGGAGATCCAACCAGTCCATTCTGAAGGAGATCAGCCCTGGGATTTCTTTGGAAGGAATGATGCTAAAGCTGAAACTCCAGTACTTTGGCTACCTCATGCGAAGAGTTGACTCATTGGAAAAGACTCTGATGCTGGGAGGGATTGTGGGCAGGAGGAGAAGGGGACGACAGAGGATGAGATGGCTGGGTGGCATCACAGACTCGATGGATGTGAGTCTGAGTGACCTCCGGGAGTTGGTGATGGACAGGGAGGCCTGGCATGCTGCAATTCATGGGGTCACAAAGAGTCGGACATGACTGACTGACTGAACTGAATACTCTGGATTAAAACTCTCTGCTTAAAATAGGGAATTTTGCTTTTGTTTTCTGCAACTCCTATGTGGTTTTATCCTGAGGACAAGGGGGAATCATTGAAGAATTTTTAAGTAGAGGGGTAGATATAGCCATACTTGTGTTTCAGAAAGCTTAGCTTATTGAAAACATGGAGTTTGGGTTGAATGAGAGTAGAATTGGATATAGAGTTATTAGGAGGTGGTTGTGTATCATAAGGATTGTCATAGGGATGGGGTAAGATGGTGACAACAGTTGGCTTCCAGGAAGGACCAGCTTAAATGACTTTTCACATAAAGACTATATGTATTGAAGGGCTCAAAGCTTGGGGATTAATATTCTATTTTTACTGTCTTGAAATTTTAATTTTTATCTTTGAACTTGGTTTCATAAGTGAAGTCTAATGAGACAATGAAGCATACATACTGCAGAGAGCTCAAAACCTTGGTCAGTGCTGGGTGTCCTTGCTTCCTTGGGATGGGTGCTTGGCTGACTGCTCTTCCTGGTTCCCAGCAACCCAGACTAGTCATTCTGTGATTTGCCATCATTTCCCAGCTGCTGTTGCTGCTCCCTATACCCACCTAGGGCAAGGACCTAGGCTCAAGGAGTGTGGGAGTCTGGTGCGTACAATTCTATGGCAATATGGTGGGAAGCTTAGTGGGGTGAGCCTCCTGGGCACCTCCTATTCCATGTATAGAGTGTGCCTTGGCATGGAGGATGCAATCCATCGGGGGTTGTTCATCTGCGTGGGTTGGAGAGCTGGGCCTGTGGGATGGGGATATTGGTATCTTTGCCTCCAGCTCAAGGGCTGGTGGGAGGGGAACCCAGCAGTTGGTCAGGTGTGAATTGATTCACATGATGGGGCCCCTGGCCCTGAATCTGGAAGGGTCTGCACACTCACAGCAAGTCACTGTGCCTCAGGGGTGATAACATTGTATAACCAGTAAATCCCACCATGACAGATCAGGAAAAAGACACTGAAGAAAGGGACGAGCTCTATATTTTACTACTTTTATTGTCACAGAACTGTGTGCCCACATTTTCGTTTTGTCCTGGGTCCTACACATTGTGTAGCTGGCCCTGCCTCAAGGTAAAGCACTATGAACAAAAATTAGATCCTAAGCATTGGAAAGACTAGTCACTTGCTTATAAGGAAATGCACCTTATTATGCTGAAAGAATTGCTGTCTCCTCTCCAGGTTTCAGTTACCTGATGATAGGATGTATTCTGTTACGAGAAAGAGTGGAAGAAAAGGAAAATAACTTGTTCTTTATTATCTGTGGACTGCGTGTAGAGAAGTGGTGGGGGGGGCAATAAAAAAAGAATGAGAGAGAGAGAGGAAGAGAGAAAGGTTGAACTCTAGTCAAAGTTGTAAAGGAGAAGCAAATGAAAGATGGATCGAGAGCATGGAGTAAAGTTTGCATCTGGCAAAGAGATGCAGATGCCTTTTCAGAGAAAGAAGGGATGGAAGTGATAATGACTGAAAATAAGTGTTTATAGCGGTGGCTGGGGGTATATGTCTTCTCCTTCTTTATTCTGATTGCCTAAAAATTAACAAGGAAGAAAATTGAAAAATTTCAGTGTGGGAAATGGGAGGAAAAATAAATCTGGAGATGACTAAGAAAAGACTGGAAAGGATTATCTGCTGTTTCTGAAAATTCTTTGATTTTTTAAAAAGAATTATTATACTGGATCAACAGTAAGGTCCCTGAAAATTCCTTGATTTTAAAGTGGAGTCATCGTTGGCTTACTACAAAGAACTAGCTCCCTTAATGCATTTGAGATGATTTTGTTTCAAGTGATTCAATGTGACATCATTCCTTTGGCATAGCTTTTGCTTAAAGTGAGGAATATTTTAATTTCAAGTTTCTTTTTGCATTCCACTTGGCTTCAGCGGATTCCTAGTTTGTACTCTTGGACTTCAGTTTTTCACTCTTAGCTTGATCTTCTGTTTTCCTTGCTTGGATTTTCAGGGAATGCAGGCCACTGCATATACTGACATTTTTGGTTCATGGGGCCTGCTTGTTAAAAACAAGTTTCAAGGCAGATTTTAGTTGTTGTAAGTGGGAAGAACCTTGCCTTGGCTAGGCCATGCCAGGAACCATATCTTGGAACTTCCTTACTTGTCAACTGTAGTGTCTATCCTTCAGATCAGATCAGATCAGATCAGTCGCTCAGTCGTGTCCGACTCTTTGCGACCCCATGAACCACAGCACGCCAGGCCTCCTTGTCCATCACCAGCTCCCGGAGGTCACTCAGACTCGCATTCATCGAGTCAGTGATGCCATCCAGCCATCTCATCCTCTGTCGTCCCCTTCTCCTCCTGCCCCCAATCCCTCCCAGCATCAGAGTCTTCTCCAATGAGTCAACTCTTCGCATGAGGTGGCCAAAATACTGGAGTTTCAGCTTTAGCATCATTGCTTCCAAAGAAATCCCAGGTTTGATCTCCTTCAGAATGGACTGGTTGGATCTCCTTGCAGTCCAAGGGACTCTCAAGAGTCTTCTCCAACACCACAGTTCAAAAGCATCAATTCTTCGGCGCTCAGCCTTCTTCACAGTCCAGCTCTCACATCCATACATGACCACAGGAAAGACCATAGCCTTGACTAGGGGAACCTTTGTTGGTAAAGTAATGTCTCTGCTTTTGAATATGCTATCTAGGTTGGTCATAACTGAGGCTCTATTTCTGAGTGGCACTTACAGATTATTTCTGCAAGAAAATAGCCTGTAGCGTGTCTCTCTCTCTCTCTCTCTCTCTCTCTCTATATATATATATATATATATATATATATATAAAATACACATACATACACCATGAATTTACTTGCGTGGAACTGGAGATGAGATTTCAAACCTTATTTCCTACTATCTGAACTTCTTAACTCTCTATATATCCTTTTTAGTGGATTCTCCTATCTTTTAGTGTAAGCTCCAAGCACATACTTTGGTGCTCTTTTCTGCATTCTTTCTAGACTATAAAGTTACTTGTGGGGAAAGACCACATTTTGACCATCTTTTTTACCCCTTGCTCGCTTACTCTTCTCCCACATATGCCCTTCCCTGACTACTACCATTGTAAGGCTTTTAAATGCTGTCAGTGAGCTTTGGGTAACAATATAAAGATGCTATAGTCACATACTTGCCAATATTCTGTGAATATTTGAGTCTAATGCTGCAAAGGGATCAAGCAGACTCTATCAAGGAAGGGATGGTGCTTTGGGATGTGATAAAACTAAGTAGGAGCTAAGTAGAAGGAAAAAAGAGAATGATGGTGGGAAACAGAAAAGAAAATGAGCTGGGGGAAACGGAAAGGAACTATGGCAAAGGCAGAAGAGAAGGAATAGTAACCTAAAGCTGTCCTAGATGAAAATGAGACAGAGAAGCTCAAGTTTAGTTAGAAAGGGAGGTTATTAGGCTAGTAGCAATGATGACAAGAAAGTAAAATGAGTACACAGTAAGTTAAAATCTTTACAGCTATAGTGATTAGAGTAGACTAAACTGCTGTAACAAATAGTCCTACACTTGAATTGGCCTGGACAGAGTAGAAACTCATTTCTTCCTTATGTAACAGTCCAAAGTGGATGCTTGGGTAAGCAAAGAGCTCTCCTTCATCTGGCAATTTAGAGACTCATACTCCTTCCATCTTATAACTCTCCCATCCCCTGGGACTTAGTCATGGTCTACACCCACGTGATGGAAATGGAAGAAAGAAATGGTGGACCACCTGCTCACTTAGAAACCCCAGCCCAGAAGAGCCACACATGACTTCTCATCACATTCCACTCGAGACAACTGAGCCAGCTAGTTTCCAGTTGTAAGGGAGGCAGGGAAGGTTAGTCCAGGCAAGGGTTCAGATAAAGTCAAGGTACTATGGAGAAAGAAGAGAATAGGTATTCATGGACAACTTGTGGTTTCTGCTACAGTGTCTCAGGGAATAGCCATAGGTTTCAACAGATCTGTTTTAGAATCCATACCTGGTGAGATTGGTCAATTGCATAGGCTCCGTACAAACCTCAGTTAATTTATCTCTAAAATGAAGATAATATTAGCACCTACCTTATAGGATTCTTATGAGGATTAAATGAGATAATTAGTATAAAGCATTTAGCAGAGTGCATGGCAAACCATAAGCACTCAGTAAATGTTTACTGTTATTCTTCGTAACTATAGCACAAATAAGGGTAAGCAACATTTATTCTATACCTACTTTAGTTCCAAACTGATGATTGGCATTTTACATATGTTTATTATACAATTCTAAAAGCAGTACCTTAAGGTAAGTATTATTTACTTGTTACAGATGAATGATTTGAAACTCAGAGATGTAGCAAGGATATAGAAAAGCAGGATTTGAGTCTAGATTTTGTAGTTCAGTTGGTAAGTCATGTCTGACTATTTGTGACCCCATGAACTGCAGCACACTAGACTTCCCTGTCCTTCACGATCTCACTGAGTTTGCTCAAACTCATGTCCATTGAGTCAGTGATGCCATCCAACCATCTCATCTTCTGTTGTCCCTTCACTTCTTGCGTTCTATCTTTCCCAGCATCAGGGACTTTTCCAATGAGTCAGTTCTTTGCATCAAGTTACCAAAGTATTGGAGCTTCAGCATCAGTCCTTCCAGTGAATATTCAGAGTTGATTTCCTTTAGGATTGACTGGTTTGTTCTCCTTGAAGTCCAAGGGACTCTCAACAGTCTTCTTCAGTACCACAGTTCAAAAGCATCAATTCTTTGGTGCTCAGCTTTCTTTATGGTCCAACTCTCACATCCAGTGTAGGTTTGCTACTGCTGCTGCTGCTAAGTTGCTTCAGTTGTGTCCGACTCTGTGCGACCCCATAAATGGCAGCCCACCAGGCTCACCCATCCCTGGGATTCTCCAGGCAGGAACACTGGAGTGGGTTGCCATTTCCTTCTCCAATGCATGAAAGTGAAAAGTGAAAGTGAAGTAGCTCAGTAGTGTCCGACCCTCAGCGACCCCATGGACTGCAGCCTTCCAGGCTCCTCCATCTATGGGATTTTCCGGGCAAAAGTACTGGAGTGGGGTGCCATTGCCTTCTCTGGAGTATACATTGAGGGGGAAAACAAATGGGGAGTGGATGAAGTAGGTGACCAGAAGAAACAGCCAAATCTGGGACAAAAGAATGTAAATCATTTGAACTCTGAGGATTTAGAGACAAGGGACCCTAACCTTCACCATCAGTCTCACCCTCTTTTAATCCCAACACATAGTTTAGAGGAGAGATCTTTAAACTGATAAGGGAGGAAGAGTATGTGCCTTAACAAGATTTAAGACCTGTGCAAAACACACATAAGAATTGTATGTGTGTTTGTATTCTACCTTTAATATGTTCAGTCTACTCTTTGAGACTCCCAGATACTGGTCAGATTTAGTGGTATGCTTGAAATCATTGCTTCCTGTTGCTATGAGGAGTGTTTCCAGAGAATGGGCAGTAGAGGAGGACATTTAGGACCCAAGTATGTAGTTATTGAAGGGAAGAATTACCCCAGGTATACCTGGAGGTAAATGGGTGGGTTCCATCCTCATATGTCAAACGTATACTCTCTCACTTCATCTTTAGTAATGGTAACTCAGGTCACTTTTTTGAAATTCCTGTTTCTTTGAGGCCTTATATACCCCACCCCTTAAAATGTACAAGTCAAAACAAAACGGGGTATGTTCTTCGTTGCAGGGGAGTAAGAGTTCCTGGACTCAATTCCAGTGGTGGTGGTGTGTGTGTGTGTTTGTGTGTGTAGGTTTCCCCACACCAACCAGCAGTTCTTGGACACCAGCAGGGTGTCTGAGAATTCACCTCCGTTTTGACAGTATCAACTCAGACAGAATCAGATTCCACAGGTAAAGGGTTCAGTCCCATAAGACCTCCTCCCACCTCAGATGCCAGTCATAGGTCCAGGTTGTTATCTGTACTTCTGACCAACTGACTATAAATCAGAGACTTATAAACCAGATTCCTGCTCAGTTTCAGTCAATTTGCTGGAATAGCTCAAACAACTCAGGAAAACTCATTTCCTCACTAGATTACTGAGTTATTATAAAGCCTATCAAAGAAATTGAATCAACAGCAAGATGAAGAGATACATAGAGTAAGGTCTTAAACATAGGAGCTCTGTCCTCATGGAGCATGGGACTTGGCACGGTGGCACACAGAAGTGTTCTGTTTCTCCTTTGTGGAAGCTCTCCAGTAAAGGGCCAAAGAGCTGTTATTTTCCGTTTCTATGGAGGCTTCATATATAGTTATGACTGACTAAATCATTGGCCAGTGGTAATTGATTCAACCACTAGTCTCTCTCCTCTTCCTCCTCAATCAAGGGGTGAGACTGAAAGTTCCAGTCCTCTCATCATATGGCTGGTTCTTTTGCAACCAGCCCCACTGTTAGGTGGGATCATAATGTCAACTCCCATGGAATATTTTCAGGAGCTGAAGACAGAAAACTGAATATTAATTTCATTGTTCTTACTGCTCAGGAAATTCCAAGGGTTGGGGAGCTGTGAGCCAGGAACTGCTTCCCTGGTGGCTCAGCTGGTAAAGAATCCTCCTGCAATGTGGGAGACCTGGGTTCTATCCTTGGATTGGAAAGATGCCCTGGAGAAGGGAACAGACAATGGATCAAGACCAAATATATGTGAAGAAAACACATTTGGTCATCTGAATGACCAAATATACAGATCTTTTTCTTGATAAATACACAGTTGGCCCTCCATATTCTTATGTTTTGCATTTGTGGGTACAGGGGGTTGACTGTATTTTTTATACTTTGCCATTTTATATAAGGAACTTGATCATCTTTGCATTTTGGTACGCTTGAGGCTCCTAGAGCCAATCCTCTTGGATATAGAGGGACAATGCTCTGTTTTTACTATAAATTGCAGCATCACACAGAGCTTTGCTGAGACTATACTAGGCTAATCTGTATTATAGAAATTTGTATTTTGAGGATATAGTATACAACAGTTCTCAAATCTGATTGACCACAGAACATTTTGCCATAGGGGCTATTTTTCCAGAGAACACATTTTAGAAAGCCCTGCTCTGTTGCCTATCGTTTGCTGGTGCTCCAGAGTGACTTGAGTTTTGAGATCTTTGAAGAGAATTTGCTGTGTTCTTAGAAAAACATATTTTCCAAAAGTTTGTGAGGTTTCTTTCCTAATTGTAACAGGGAAAATCCCTTTTTATCACTTCTCAAGCTACCATATATTGGAGACACTATTCCTTGGCTGTGCAGCAATCATTTCTGCCTCTGTTTCCTTTGTTGACATATACCTTGTTTCAGGAAATGAATCATAAAGAGTTTAATCAAGTATTAGCATCATCTTTCCTTGTATAATTGGTGGTCTAGAGGTTGGATATATGACTTTTCTGACCAATAAGGCAAATAGAAGTCTTCTGAGACTTCTGCAGAAATATTGTTTCATTAGAAAGAAAGTTTATGAGAAACAAAAGCCCATTTCTACCTGTCTCCTCCTGTTTTGAACATTGTTAGGCAAGAATGTCGGAAAAGGCAATGGCAACCCACTCCAGTACTCTTGCCTGGAAAATCCCATGGATGGAGGGGCCTGGTAGGCTGCAGTCCATGGGGTTGCTAGGAGTTGGGTACGACTGAGTGACTTCACTTTCACTTTTCACTTTCATGCATTGGAGAAGGAAATGGCAACCTACTCCAGTGTTCTTGCCTGGAGAATCCCAGGGATGGGGAGCCTGGTGGGCTGCCATCTATGGGGTTGCACAGAGTCGGATACGACTGAAACGACTTAGCAGTAGCAGGCAAGAATGTGCAAGTATGTGGGACAGGTTGAGATGTTCTGGAGAGTTGCAGAAATTGCATCTGTAACTGATAGATTCGATCCAATCCTAGAATTATCCACTTATGAGATTCCTGTCAAGTGAGATTATTGAGAGCTGCATTGTTTAATTCACTTTTATCTTAGCATTTTCCTACCTGCAACAGAAATAATTCTAAGCAATACTTAAGACACACACAGTGTCTGTCTGTGTTTCAATAAAACCTTATTTACAAAAGTAGACAGTAGGGTGGGTGGTTTTGGCCCATGGGTTTTAGTTTGATAACCTCTTTGCTAATCCACTAAACTTTATCTTTACTCCTTTATTTTCTCTGGCTGATATTTGACAGAAAGATTCCCATTTTATAAATGAGGTATTTAAAGCTTAGAGCAGTTGACTTGTTCATGGTCATGTCACAGGCAAGTTGGGACCCTGCCCAATTCTGGTTTGTTTGCCCACCTGTGGTTGTCTCTAGCACATTGCCATTACACTGTCTTTGGAACCTTCTCTTCAAATCACAGACCCATGTTTGAGTCAGAAGTCCACTTTGGTATAGAAGAAGGGCTTAAAAGGCTCCTTACAAAGACTGAAATTTCAGTCAGATAATTGAAAATTGGAGGAGCTAGGTCATTTCCCTCTTCTTCTGTCTAGGAACTCCATGCTGTTCATGGGGTTCTCAAGGCAAGAATACTTAGGTGGTTTGCCATGCCCTTCTCCAGTGGACCATATTTTGTCAGAACTCACCACCATGATCCGTCCGTCTTGGGTGGACCTTTTTGGCATGGTTCATAGTTTCATTGAGTTATAGACAAGTCTGTGGTCCATGTGATTAGTTTGGTTAGTTTTCTGTGATTGTGGTTTTCATTCTGTCTGCCCTCTGATGGAAAAGGATAGAGACTTATGGAAGCCTCCTAATGGGAGAGACTGACTGAGGGGGAAACAGGGTCTTGTTCTGATGGGCGGGGCCATGCTCAATTCAGTTCAGTTGTGTCTGACTATTTGTGACCCCATGAATTGCAGCATGTCAGAACTCCCTGTTCATCACCAACTCCTGGAGTTTACTCAAATTCATGTCCGTCGAGTTGGTGATGCCACCCAACCATCTCATCCTCTGTCGTCCCCTTCTTCTCCTGCCCCCAATCCCTCCTAGCGTCAGGGTCTTTTCCAGTGAGTCAACTCTTCTCATGAGGTGGCCAAAGTATTGGAGTTTCAGCTTCAACATCAGTCCCTCCAATGAATACCCAGGACTGATCTCCTTTAGGATGGACTGGTTGGATCTCCTTGCAGTCCAAGGGACTCTCAAGAGTCTTCTCCAACACCACAGTTCAAAAGCATCGATTCTTCGGTGCTTAGCTTTCTTCACAGTCCAACTCTCACATCCATACATGACCACTGGAAAAACCATAGCCTTGACTAGATGGACCTGTGTTGGCAAAGTAAATATCTCTGCTTTTCAATATGCTATCTAGTTTGGTCACAACTTTTCTTCCAAGGAGTAAGCGTCTTTTAATTTCATGGCTGCAGTCACCATCTGCAGTGATTTTGGAGCCCCCCCCAATAAAGTCTGACACTGTTTCCACTGTTTCCCCATCTATTTCCCATGAAGTGATGGGACCAGATGCCATGATCTTAGTTTCTGAATGTTGAGCTTTAAGCCAACTTTTTCACTTTCCTCTTTTACTTTCATCAAGAGGATTTTAGTTCCTCTTCACTTTCTGCCATAAGGGTGGTGTCATCTGCATATCTGAGGTTATTGATATTTCTCCTGGCAGTCTTGATTCCAGCTTGTGTTTCTTCCAGCCCAGCATTTCTCATGATGTACTCTGCATATAAGTTAAATTAGCAGGGTGACAATATACAGCCTTGACGTACTCCTTTTCCTATTTGGAACCAGTCTGGTGTTCCATGTCCAGTTCTAACTGTTGCTTCCTGACCTACATATAGGTTTCTCAAGGGGCAGGTCAGGTGGTTTGGTATTCCCTTCTCTTTCAGAATTTTCCACAGTTTATTGTGATCCACACAGTCAAAGGCTTTGACATAGTCAATAAAGCAGAAATAGATGTTTTTCTGGAACTCTTATTGCTTTTTCCATGATCCAGAGGATGTTGGCAATTTGATCTCTGGTTCCTCTGCCTTTTCTAAAACCAGCTTGAACATCTGGAAGTTCATGATTCACGTATTACTGAAGCCTGGCTTGGAGAATTTTGAGCATTACTTTACTAGCGTGTGAGATGAGTGCAATTGTGTGGTAGTTTGAGCATTCTTTGGCATTGCCTTTCTTTGGGATTGGAATGAAAACTGACCTTTTCCAATCTTGTGGCCACTGCTGAGTTTTCTAAATTTGCTGGCATATTGTGTGCAGCACTTTCACAGCATCATCATTCAGGATTTGGAATAGCTCAACTGGAATTCCATCACCTCCACTAGCTTTGTTCGTAGTGATGCTTTCTAAGGCCCACTTGACTTCACATTCCAGGATAGCTGACTCTAGGTGAGTGATCACACCATCATGATTATCTGGGTCATGAAGCTCTTTCTTGTACAGTTCTTCTGTGTATTCCTGCCACCTCTTCTTAATATCTTCTGCTTCTGTTAAGTCCATACCATTTCTGTCCTTTATTGAGCCCATCTTTGCATGAAATGTTCCTTGTTATCTCTAATTTTCTTGAAGAGATCTCTAGACTTTCCCATTCTGTTGTTTTCCTCTGTTGGCTGAAGAAGGCTTTCTTATTTCTCCTTGCTATTCTTTGGAACTCTGCATTCAGATGTTTATATTTTTCCTTTTCTCCTTTGCTTTTGGCTTCTCTTCTTTTCACAGCTATTTGTAAGGCCTCCTCAGACAGCCATTTTGCTTTTTTGCATTTCTTTTCCATGGGGATGGTCTTGATCCCTGTCTCCTGTACAGTGTCAGGAACCTCCATCCATAGTTCATCAGGCACTCTATCTATCAGATCTAGTCCCTTAAATCTATTTCTCACTTCCACTGTATAATCATAAGGGATTTGATTTAGGTCATACCTGAATGGTCTAGTGGTTTCCCTCACTTCCTTCATGGGCCATGTTCAGTAAATCTTTAATCCAATTTTCTGTTGATGGGCGGAGCTGTGTTCCTGCCCTTTTTTTTTGACCTTGGGCCAAACTATGGTGGAGGTAATGAAGATAGTGGTCCCCTCCTTCAAAAGGTCCCATGCATGCACTGCCCCAGTCAGTGCCCCCGACCCTGCAGCAGGCCACTGCCAACCCTCACCTCCATTGGAGACTCCTGGACACTCATGGGCAAGTCTGGGTCAGTTTCTTGTGGGGCCACTGCTCCTTTCTCCTGGGTCCTGGTGCATACAAGGTTCTGTTTGTGCCCTCTAAGAGTCTGTTTCCCCAGTCCTGTGTAAGTTCTGGTGGCTCTGTGGTGGGGTTCATAGCAACCTCCTCCAAGACACCTTATGCCATACCCAGGTCTGTTGCACCCAGAACCCCTGCCCCTGTGGCAGGCCACTGCTGACCCGTACCTTTGCAGGAGACACTCAGACACAGTTCTGGTTCAGTCTCTGTGGGGTCTTTGGGTCCTGGTGTGCACAAGGTTTGTTTGAGCCCTCTGAACATCTCTGATGGGTAAGGGGTTTGATTCTAAATGTGATTTCACCCTTCCTACTAAACAGAAGGGGCTTTTGTTGGGGCTTCTCATTTGCCCTTCAACGTGGGGTATCTTTTGTGGTGGGATCCAACATTCTCCAGTTGACGGTTGTTCAGCAGTGAGTTATAGTTTTGGAGTTCTCACAGGAGAAGATGAGTGTATGTCCTTCATGTGGATCACAACAAACTGTGGAAAATTCTTCAAAAGAAGGGAGTACCAAACCACCTGACCTGCCTCCTGAGAAATCTGTATGCAGGTCAAGAAGCAACCGTTAGAATTGGACATGGGACAACAGACTAGTTCCAAATAGGAAAAGGAGTTCGTCAAGGCTGTATATTGTCACTCTGCTTATTTAACTTATATGCAGAGTACGTCATGTGAAATGCCAGGGTGGAAGAAGCACAAGCTGGAATCAGGATTGCCAGGAGAAATATCAATAACCTAAGATATGCAAATAGCACCACCCTTATGGCAGAAAGTTAAGAAGAACTAAAGAGCCTCTTGATGAAAGTGAAAAAGGAGAGTGAAAAAGTTGGCTTAAAACTCAACATTCAGAAAACTAAGAACATGGCATCTGGTCCCATCACTTAACGGCAAATAGATGGGGAAACAATGGAAACAGTGACAGACTTTATTTTCATGGGCTCCAAAATCACTGCAGATGATGACTGCAGCCATAAAATTAAAAGACACTTGCCCCTTAGAAGAAAAGCTGTGACTAACCTAGTCAGCATATTAAAAAGCAGAGACATTACTTTCTTGACAAAGGTCCATATAGTCAAAGCTATGGTTTTTCTAGTAGTCATGTATGGATATGAGAGTTGGACTATAAAGCAAGCTGATCTTTGAAGAATTGATGCTTTTGAACTGTGGTGTTGGAGAAGACTCTTGAGAGTCCCTTGGACTGCAAGGAGATCCAACCAGGCAATCTTAAAGGAAATCAGTCCTGAATATTCATTGGAAGGACTGATGCTAAAGCTGAAACTCCAATACTTTGGCCACCTGAGGTGAAGAACTGATTCATTGGAAAACACCTTGATGCTAGGAAAGATTGATGGTGGGAGGAGAAGGGGACAAAAGAGAATGAGATTGGTTGGATGGCATCACTAACTCAATTGACATGAGTTTAAGTAACCTCTGGGAGTTGGTGATAGACAGGGAAGCCTGGCGTGCTGCAGTCCATGGGGTTGCAAAGCATTGGACATGAATGAGCGACTGAACTGACTGTCTAGAAATTATTCTCTCAGTTTATTTCTAGGAATAAAAAGGCTGTCTTTTTTTCTACCTTGAATCAGCCTGACTAGTATCTTTTTAGGTTTGTTAGACACTGACATGGGGTCTCCCTTTGAGTCCCAGCCCAAGAAAACCAGCTGTCCTCTCATGCTAACAAGACAATATTTTTGTTGGATCATTTCTTCTCCAACCTGGGCCACCTCTGAGCCCATTTCTGTCAAAAATTCTCCTTCCCAACAGGCTAGCTCCTCTCCTACAAATTTGGAAAGGGCCTTGAAAGCCAACACTGTTTACCAATTTGTTCTTAGAAGTGTCAGAGCTGTAATCAGGCGAGGTCAAGCAACAATTCTCACAGCTGTTATAAAACATTGCTAATTGCTCTACAGGCTTAATAGAAAAACATCGTGCTGTAGCTTGGAAATAATAATTATTGTGACTCAGGTTTCTTGGCCTAAGTTCCCTGGCTGCATATTCCCTTCCAGCCAAAGGGAAAAAATCAAAACAACCCAAACATCTCAACTTTATGAATAATAATAATGGACTTGCCTGGTGGCTCAGACGGTAAAGCGCCTGTCTACAATGCGGGAGACCCGGGTTCGATCCCTGAGCCAGGAACATCCCCTGGAGAAGGAAATGGCAATCCACTCCAGTACTATTGCCTGGAAAATCCCATGGACAGAGGAGCCTGGTAGGCTACAGTCCATGATGCAAAATCATAAAAGTGCCCTTAACTTAAAAGTCTTCCTGACTATTAAAATAGTGATCCTTTGTTAAGACGGCAGTGTAGATCTCACAAATGGAAACTCTAAAGATTTGGATTCTCTACCTCATGTTAAGGAATATTGATTGCAGCCCACAAGAAGGCTTTCATTTAACCACATTTTAAAAAGCTTTCATAAATATTGCAATAAAGTGAAATTCATTGCCAGTTAAACTCTAACTCCAGCATGAGCTTATTTATCATCCAGATGACTGAACTGCTGGCGAGAGGAAACAAAGGGACAGTGGGGGATTTATATAGCACATCTTGAAATATCTTCCTGTAAGGTAATAAAGGGCATGCTCCACATTCGGATCTGATGGCCAATAAACAATTTTCAGAAAAAGGAAGAGATGGTAGAAATGGGTGCATTAGGAAATTCTATTTATGCTATAGTCAATTATCGCCATTTTCAGCTTTTATTATAAACTTCTTTTCTTCCCTATTAAACATAACTTGTCAGAAATCCTATACCAAGGGAATAAAATGTCAGGATGGTGTCCAAATCATTATAGCATGTTCCTCGTAACAGATTCTTACTTCTAGAAACTCTAAATAATTTGTGACTATATTCATGGCATTTGAAAGTAAAATTAGTCAAGTGAAATTTTTAAATGAAGGATCTTTGATAAGAAGAGCTATTTGAGTTAAGCCTGCTGACACATATACCTGATTTTTTTCTGACATGTTCTCATTCACAATGTGAAAAGTCCTGTCCAAACGTGTGCTTACATGTGCATCTTTGTATATGATACTATTTTAATAGAGTTTATATCCCTGTAGTCATCAAAATAAAAGCATTTTAAAAAGAAAAGAGAGAGATTTATTGGCAAAGGACTAGATGGGATTCCCATTCCATTTGAAGCTACTTTAAACTTTAAAGGTGAAATTAAATATAAACCATGAGGAAAACAGGTTAGAGGGAAAACAAAGGTCAGATCAGATTAGTTCAGTCACTCAGTCATGGCCGACTCTTTGCGACCCCATGAATCGCAGCACGCCAGGCCTCCCTGTCCATCACCAACTCCCCGAGGCCACTGAGACTCACATCCATCGAGTCAGTGATGCCATCCAGCCATTTCATCCTCTGTTGTCCCCTTCTCCTCCTGCCCCCAATCCCTCCCAGCATCAGAGTCTTCTCCAATGAGTCAACATTCGCATGAGATAGGCAAAGTACTGGAGTTTCAGCTTCAGCATCATTCCTTCCAAAGAAATCCCCAGGGCTGATCTCCTTCAGAATGGACTGGTTGGATCTCCTTGCAGTCCAAGGGACTCTCAAGAGTCTTCTCCAACACCACAGTTCAAAAGCATCAATTCTTCGGCACTCAGCCTTCTTCACAGTCCAGCTCTCACATCCATACATGACCACAGGAAAGACCATAGCCTTGACTAGGCGAACCTTTGTTGGCAAAGTGATGTCTCTGCTTTTGAATATGCTATCTAGGTTGGTCATAACTTTCCTTCCAAGGAGTAAGCATCTTTTAATTTCATGGCTGCAGTCACCATCTGCAGTGATTTTGGAGCCCAGAAAAATAAAGTCTGACACTGTTTCCACTGTTTCTCCATCTATTTCCCATGTAGTGATGGGACCAGATGCCATGATCTTCGTTTTCTGAATGTTGAGCTTTAAGCCAACCTTTTCACTCTCCACTTTCACTTTCATCAAGAGGCTTTTTAGTTCCTCTTCACTTTCTGCCATAAGGGTGGTGTCATCTGCATATCTGAGGTTATTGATATTTCTCCCAGCAATCTTGATTCCAGCTTGTGTTTCTTCCAGTCCAGCATTTCTCATGATGTACTCTGCATACAAGTTAAATTAGCAGGGTGACAATATACAGCCTTGACGTATTCCTTTTCCTATTTGGAATCAGTCTGTTGTTCCATGTCCAGTTCTAACTGTTGCTTCCTGACCTGCATACAAATTTCTCCAGAGGCAGATCAGGTGGTCTGGTATTCCCATCTCTTTCAGAATTTTCCACAGTTTATTGTGATCCACACAGTCAAAGGCTTTGACATAGTCAATAAAGCAGAAATAGATGTTTTTCTGGAACTCTCTTGCTTTTTCCGTGATCCAGTGGATGTTGGCAATTTGATCTCTAGTTTCTCTGCCTTTTCTAAAACCAGCTAGAACATCAGGAAGTTCACGGTTCACATATTGCTGAAGCCTGGCTTGGAGAATTTTGAGCATTACTTTACTAGCATGTGAGATAAGTGCAATTGTGTAGTAGTTTGAGCATTCTTTGGCATTGCCTTTCTTTGTAATTGGGATGAAAACTGACCTTTTCCAGTCCTGTGGCCACTGCTCAGTTTTCCAAATTTGCTAGCATATTGAGTGCAGCACTTTCATAGCATCAGGATTTGGAATAGCTCAACTGGAATTCTATCACCTCCACTAACTTTCTTCGTAGTGATGCTTTCTAAGGCTCGCTTGACTTCACATTCCAGGATGTCTGGCTCTAGGTCAGTGATCACGCCATCGTGATTATCTGGGTCATGAAGATCTTTTTTGTACAGTTCTTCTGCGTATTCTTGCCACCTCTTCTTAATATCTTCTGCTTCTGTTAGGTCCATACCATTTCTGTCCTTTATTGAGCCCATCTTTGCATGAAATATTCCTTTGGTATCTCTGATTTTCTTGAAGCGATCCCTAATCTTTCCCATTCTGTTGTTTTCCTCTATTTCTTTGCACTGATCGTTGAAGAAGGCTTTCTTATCTCTTCTTGCTGTTCTTTGGAACTCTGCATTCAGATGCTTATATCTTTCCTTTTCTCCTTTGCTTTTCGCTTCTCTTGTCACAGCTATTCGTAAGGCCTCCCCAGACAGCCATTTTGCTTTTTTGCATTTCTTTTCCATGGGGATGGTCTTGATCCCTGTCTCCTGTACAGTGTCATGAACCTCATTCCATAGTTCATCAGGCACTCCATCTATCAGATCTAAGCCCTTAAATCTATTTCTCACTTCTACTGTGTAATCATAAGTGATTTGATTTAGGTCATACCTGAGTGGTCTAGTGGTTTTCCCTACTTTCTTCAATTTAATTCTGAATTTGGCAATTAGGAGTTCATGATATGAGCCATAGTCAGCTCCCGGTCTTGTTTTTGCTGATTGTATAGAGCTTCTCCATCTTTGGCTGCAAAGAATATAATTGATCTGATTTCGGTGTTGACCATCTGGTGATGTCCATGTATAGAGTCTTCTCTTGTGTTGTTGGAAGAGGGTATTTGCTATGACCAGTGCATTTTCTTGGCAAAACTCTATTAGCCTTTGCCTTGCTTCATTCCGTATGCTAATGCTAATGCTAAGTCACTTCAGTCGTGTCCGACTCTGTGTGACCCCATAGACGGCAGCCCACCAGGTTTCCCCGTCCCTGGGATTCTCCAGGCAAGAACACTGGAGTGGGTTGCCATTTCCTTCTCCAATGCATGAAAGTGAAAAGTGAAAGTGAAGTCGCTCAGTTGTGTCCAACTCCTAGCAACCCCATGGACTGCAGCCTACCAGCTCCTCCATCCATGGGATTTTCCAGGCAAGAGTACTGGAGTGGGGTGCCATTGCCTTCTCCGTATTCCAAGGCCAAATTTGCCTGTTACTCCAGGTGTTTCTTGACTTCCTACTTTTGCATTCCAGTCTCCTATAATATAAACGACCTCTTTTTTGGGTGTTAGTTCTAAAATGTCTTGTAGGTCTTCATAGAACCGTTCAACTTTAGCTTCTTCAGCGTTACTGTTTGGGGCATACACTTGGATTACTGTGACATTGAATGGTTTGCCTTGCAAACGAACAGAGATCATTCTGTCATTTTTGAGATTGCATCCAAGTACTGCATTTCGGACTCTTTGGTTGACCATGATGGCCACTCCATTTCTTCTGAGGGATTTCTGCCCGCAGTAGTAGATATAATGGTCCTCTGAGTTAAATTCACCCATTCCAGTCCATTTGAGTTCGCTGCTTCCTAGAATGTCGACATTCATTCTGGCCATCTCTTGTTTGACCACTTCCAATTTGCCTTGATTCATGGACCTGACATTCCAGGTTCCTATGCAATATTGCTTTTTACAGCATCGGACTTTGCTTCTATCACCAGACACATCCACAGCTGGGTATTCTTTTTGCTTTGGCTCCATCCCTTCATTCTTTCTGGAGTTATTTATTTCTCCACTGATCTCCAATAGCATATTGGGCCCCTACTGACCTGGGGAGTTTCTCTTTCAGTATCCTATCATTTTGCCTTTTCATACTGTTCATGGGGTTCTCAAGGCAAGAATACTGAAGTGGTTTGCCATTCCCTTCTCCAGTGGACCACATCCTGTCAGATCTCTCCACCATGACCTGCCCATCCTGGGTTGCCCCACGGGCATGGCTTCGTTTCATTTAATTTGACAAGGCTGTGGTCCTGGTGTGATTAGATTGACTACTTTTCTGTGAGTATGGTTTCCGTGTGTTTGCCGTCTGATGCAGTCTTGCAAGACCTACCGTCTTACTTGGGTTTCTCTTACCTTGGCCGTGGGGTATCTCTTCCCAGCTGCTCCAGCAAAGCGCAGCCATCACACCTACCTTGGACGAGGGATCTCTCCTCACCGCAGACCTTTCTGACCCTGGAGGAGGGTTATCTCTTCACTGCCGCCCTTCCTGACCTGGGTGGTGGAGTAGCTCCTCTCGGCTGCGCTTAGTGCGCCGGTCGCAGCCGCCGCCCTTCCTCGGTTGTGTGGTATCGCCTCTCCGCCGTGCTTAGTAAACAAAGGTAGAAACATGTAAAAAAGAGAGAAATTGATATATAAAATTTGTCTAGTGCATGTTCATTTCCTAGAGGTCTCATAGTTCACGTTGAACTTCTTAGTTTCCCAAGCAAAAAAGGTCAGTAATCACATGATTCTGGGCCCACAAAATAAATATAAAGCAATTGTGTGGGAGAGATGTAAATGTTTTGGTACTGAGACAAAATGCTGAGCAATTTCTTCTATGAGTTCCTATAAAGAGGAAACTGTGTAAAGTAATGAACTGTGTTCTTAAAGACATGACAGTAAGTGTAGTAAAATAGCTCATATGCTCTTTTTCATAGTATCTCCCAGTCTAGGTCAGTGGCAAATTGTCATAGCACAGTTCAACCAGAGCAGCCGTGACAGCAGAGGACTAAACCACTGGTCTGTAACTGGAGACACTGTGGTCTCTCTTTGTTCTTGTCCTTTCCTGTTTCTGTCTGCCCCTACTAATTGGTGTCTCATTTCTCATACTTGTGCTTTAGGCTTGCCAAACAGTCTGCCCCAGAAAATACAAGTAGAAAACTCACTTCTCTTATAGAGTTATGGTCATGTTGAGACCTAGTTTTAATATATGTATATGTATATGAAATCATACATAGAGTGTGTGCATATTTGGAACTTTAAGAGGTCAGGACAAACAGCTAGGATTCCTTTGTGTTAAGGACGTGGGAGTTTGTCCAGTACATTGTATATTTCTGGCTTACGCTTGTCATCCTGGTGTAGATATAACAGCTGTAGATGTAACAGCTCCCTTTCATGCTTAAAAGTACCTCAGTTTGGAAGCTAAGTAATATGGGTCACCTTAGTTCTAAAATCACTAGAATCAAAGGATGGAGGCTAATGATATTGTCAATTACTTTCCCTCAGGCCAATAGGCCAATTGCTAGGAACATGGAAGAAATTTCATGACAGAGGAAATAGACAACCTGCAGCATCAAAGATACCTTTGAATGAACCCAAAGAACTGCAGTCCCTGGGCAACCAAATTACCTGTATTGTTTCAGAGGTTAAGTCCCTTTCCACATGGAACAGAAGAGCTCTGACTTTGATGGAGACAGGATAACTTGGGTCCAGCAGCTGACTAGAAACTGCAACACCATTTATAGCATCATCAACACAAGGGAACAGGATGGTATTGCGAGGTGGCTGGCATAGTAGCAATGGCATTTAGCAACTGAAAGCAAGATCATAAGGGACTTGAGCCATGAGGATACAATGAGATGACTAGGAGAGGAGAATCTTTTTCTTGAAGCAATGTACATCCTTAATTACTACTTAAGGTGACAGCCATCGCTAGTGTCCCTGATGTGTGTGTGTGTGTATATCTGTGTGCGTATGTGTGAGAGAGAGAGTAAGCATGAGATAGAAAATAACAATGGAAAGAGTAAACTGAAGATTGAAACAGAATTTCAAACAGAGTTTGCTGGTGATTAATTTGGAGATCCAGGAACAGAATCAAGAACATCTCTGTGACTACGAACCAGAATAAAGGGTGAAGTAAGTGCTATAAATAGATTTGACTTTAAAATCAGCTCAACAAACAGTGGAACAAGGCTTAAAATGAAAGAATTTCACTATTTCATTTAGAATCCTGAGTTAAAATCCTATTTTTTTCTAGTGTGAATTGACTGCTTTGTTCTTAACTAGAAAAAAGGAAGCTAGAAGTGAAAACTGGAATGAAAGTCAACCAAGTATAAATATAGGTGCTAAGGATGTGGAATACTCACACAGGAAGATGGCTTTGGTCTAGATAAGGACATGGATTTGTATCCCCCCCATAAGGACCAGAGCCTCAAAAACTACTTGGCAAAAATCTGGAGAAGTGGATATTTGCTGGGCTATTTCTTTCCAGGAGCTTTAGTGTGTCAAAACCATCATCCAGAGGAAATCAAAATTCAAGGCTTCTAGCCTAAGTGAGCAAAATGTCTGAATTTATGTTGCTCATGTAACATAGGAACCCTAGGCAAGATATTAATATAAAAAATATGTCTAAGAAAATAGATGACTTAGGGATCTAAGCAGAAGGAAGCAGGAGTGGTTCTGTGAGACAAAAACTACAGGGTTTATGCTGCTGCTGCTAAGTTGCTTCAGTTGTGTCCGACTCTGTGCGACCCCATAGATGGCAGCCCACCAGGCTCCCCCGTCCCTGGGATTCTCCAGGCAAGAATATTGGAGTCGGTTGCCATTTCCTTCTCCAGTGCATGAAAGTGAAAAGTGAAAGTGAAGTCGCTCAGTCGTGTCCAACTCTTAGTGACCCCATAGAGTGCAGCCTACCAGGCTCCTCCACCCATGGGATTTTCCAGACAAGAGTACTAGAACTCCCAAAGTTCAACAATCTAGTGAAATTAAGCTCATAAGTGAAAAAAAA
Source organism: Tragelaphus eurycerus (assembly GCA_935064755.1). NCBI lineage: Eukaryota > Metazoa > Chordata > Mammalia > Artiodactyla > Bovidae > Tragelaphus > Tragelaphus eurycerus. Next base: position 10,999,699 of record CAKXYN010000015.1, on the reverse strand, counting down.
AAAAAGTATAAATCTGTGAGTTCACAGGTAGTAAGGTAAAAGAGATATAATACAGTAACAAAATGACAACATATTAGAAAAGATTATATATTAACATATTTAGAGCAGGTTAAATAAATGAAAGAAAGAATAGAAACTATAATGAAAATGGATTTGCAGAATAACAGTAAATGGGTAGGAAAAAAAAGCTTTGAAAGAAGCTAAATACATATTGTAGAAATAAAAATATAGTATTTGAAATTATGAACTCAGTGAATATGTTAAGTAACAGATTAGATATGACTAAAGAAAGATGGAGGGATTTTGGAGATCAATATGAGAAAATAACCTATAATACAGATTTCAGAGATAGGGAGAGCATGAGAAAGTATTATGTGCATCTAATATGAGTTCTCATAGGATGAAATAGAATAAAGAAGCAGCAACTTTCTAAAGGACATTTTCCGTATTTGGAAAAAACAGATCGAAACATCCAATTGACAGAGTACCCTGAATAGGATAAATAAAAACCTAGATAAACTGTGGGAAACTAGAGAACATCGAATAACATATTGAAATCAGAGGAAAACAGATTTCTCTAATAGAAGAATCTCAACTGGATTGGTATATTTCTCAATGGTGGTGATGGATGGCAGAACATAATGGGGTAATACCTTTTAGGTTCCAAGGGAAACTGTACCTCATTTAGTAGTGAGAGTAAAACAAAGACGTTTTCAGAGAAAGAAATAAGTTTACTAATCATTTACTTTGATAAGAAATTGCTAAAAGATATTCTTTGTGTTTTATTATTTTTTTTAAGTGAACCTAAAGGGAAGGGGTAGGAAGCAAGAAGAAATTGTGAACAAGACAGCTGGAAATATGTGAATAAGCCTACATAAGCATTCACTGTAAAGATAGAAATCTTGTAAAATATACGAATTTTGGGGGGTAGGATTGTTAAAAAAAAGTGGAAATAAAACACTAAATAACAAGATGGAAAAAAAGAGTGGTGATTTGAATTAAAGCATTTTTAGATATTTGTATTATTTAAGAGGGGAAAGAATGGTTAGTTTTAAATATTACTGAGTCAGATTTACATGGTAAACAAATAATAGTAGTTCATAACAAAATAAAAATAGAAAATGTCTACTTTGATACCAATTGAGAGGGTAAGAAGAGGAATAAATAAAACCTTATCATTTCAATAGGAGGAATGGAAAGAGAAAGAGAAAGTTAATAGCATAAAATAAAGTGAAGAAATCCAAAATACATTAGAACTCACAACACAAATGATATGGATTTCTGTGTTAAAGAAAATTTATTATATTATTCAATAACTGAACAAAATGTAGAAACCAAATCAGTAGTAAGACATTCACAGGAGTCAAGCTAATGACAATGAGAGACTGAAGTGAAAAGGATATAAAGATCTACCAGGGATGGCAAAGGCTCTTGATTACCTACCCAACAGGCATTCTAGATGCCCTTCTTAGCCCTTTATTCTTAATGGCAGGGTGCTTATCTCACTCTAGAGGATGAAACTACACGATTTCCAGGCAACTAGTTTTGTTGGAAACCAGCATCAGATCAGATCAGATCAGTCGCTCAGTCGTGTCCGACTCTTTGCGACCCCATGAACTGCAGCACGCCAGGCCTCCCTATCCATTACCAACTCTTGGAGGTCACTCAGACTCACATTCATCGAGTCAGTGATGCCATCCAGCCATCTCATCCTCTGTCGTCCCCTTCTCCTCCTGCCCTCAATCCCTCCCAGCATCAGAGTCGTCCCCTTCTCCTCCTGCCCTCAATCCCTCCCAGCATCAGAGTCTTCTCCAATGAGTCAACTCTTCGCATGAGGTGGCCAAAATACTGGAGTTTCAGTTTTAGCATCATTCCTTCCAAAGAAATCCCAGGGCTGATCTCCTTCAGAATGGACTGGTTGGATCTCCTTGCAGTCCAAGGGACTCTCAAGAGTCTTCTCCAACACCACAGTTCAAAAGCATCAATTCTTCGGCGCTCAGCCTTCTTTACAGTCCAGCTCTCACATCCATACATGACCACAGGAAAGACCATAGCCTTGACTAGGCGAACCTTTGTTGGCAAAGTGATGTCTCTGCTTTTGAATATGCTATCTAGGTTAGTCATAACTTTCCTTCCAAGGAGTAAGCGTCTTTTAATTTCATGGCTGCAGTCACCATCTGCAGTGATTTTGGAGCCCAGAAAAAGAAAATCTGACACTGTTTCCACTGTTTCTCCATCTATTTTCCATGTAGTGATGGGACCAGATGCCATGATCTTTGTTTTCTGAATGTTGAGCTTTAAGCCAACCTTTTCACTCTCCACTTTCACTTTCATCAAGAGGCTTTTTAGTTCGTCTTCACTTTCTGCCATAAGGGTGGTATCATCTGCATATCTGAGGTTATTGATATTTCTCCCGGCAATCTTGATTCCAGCTTGTGTTTCTTAACTCCTGACTAGATCATTTGGGACCCTCATCCATTCTCACATTCTGAGACCTCCCTCCACTCCACCCACCCCCATTTTAAAAGATAGAGGTCTGTCTTAATTATATGATTTTATTATAGAAATTAAGCATCCATTTTTAAAGTATACCACTTGTTTCAATTCATTATTGTCTTCATTAATATTCTGGTTGCATATGCTTTCTATTAGATAAAACTTCCAGGAAAGTTATTGTTTTCCGGATGTAAAGGCACAGATTGATCAGGGAAAACTACTTCCTGTTTGGAACACAGATGCCTGTAAGGGGGGTGGGGGCGGGGTCACTATTTTGCAGTTATGTGGATTAAAACCAAATGCTAAGGATAGTAGAAGAGGAAGCTAGGAGCCAGGGTCCTTTTGAATTCCTCAAGAAACAAAATTAGCCTTGAGCTGTCTGCCTCTGGACTTTTTAACAAGCAAACAAAAGAATTCCTATCTGGTCTAAGCAATCCTGGTTGAATTTCTCTTACATTCCATTGAGTATAATCCTACATTGAGATTTTAAAATCCAACATAAAAGCTCTTTTAAGAATCGGAAATTTTTTCTTTAAGAGAAAAACACACAATTTAGTCAGTGCTTCTTAAACGTTAGGATGCATTGGAATCATCTGGAAGACTTGTTAAGATAGAATGGTGGGTCACCCAGATTTCCTCTCTGTAATCCTTGGGTGGCAGGCCCAAGCATTTGCATCTCTAATATAATGTGCTACTGATGCTGCTGGTCGAGGCAGCACCAAATTAGACCAACCAGAACCAGTGAATATCAGAGCTGGATTTGGAAGCATAAGCTTTTTCCCACCCCGACCTTAGATATGTCAGATGATTTGTCCAAGGTTCTGAAAGGTTGTTATTGAATCACGCGAAGACACCGGGATTCTTGGCCCCCAGAGGAGAAGAATTCAATCCGGGGCCAGAGACAAGGCTTGATTGCTCAGAGCTTTTGTGTAATAAAGTTTTATTAAAGTATAAAGGAGATAGAGAAAGCTTCTGACATAAGCATCAGAAGGGGGCAGAAAGAGTACCCACTTGCTAGTGTTAGCAATGAAGTTATATACTCTCCAATGAATCCAAAGAATGTCTGGAGGTTGTAAAGACCTCATCAGACCTACTCCCATAATTTACATTTTAACAGAATTAGCCAAAAGGTTTAATCCAAAGACTGTCCTCAGGCAGGATACATTATTGTTATATAATCCTAAGGAATGTGGAGAAAGAAAAAAAGTTTGTCCTTTTTTTCCTCCTTGAGAATTCCAGACCCCTCTCTCCTTGGGGACCCCTAGACTCCTTATCAGTCTGCCTAGGAAATGACTCTCTCAGTTCCATGGCAAGTTAATGGCAGACTGTATCTTAAATTCTAAATTTCCTAATGTTTAGTCTAGGACCTTTCTATGTCTGCTGCTTTGCTGTTGAGTGAATTTATGGATTTGCTTGACTCTCTTCTAAAATTATTTTTATTATTATTATATTTTAGAAGAGAGCAAGTGTATATGTTGGAGAAGGAAATGGCAACCCACTCCAGTATTCTTGTCTGGAGAATCCCACAGACAGAGGAGCCTGGCAGGCTACAGTCCGTGGGGTTGCAAGAGTCGGACATGACTCAGCAACTAAACCACCACCACCACCAAGTGTATATATAGTGTGTATATCTGTGTGTTTGTGCGTTTCTACCAAGAAATGATTTGAATTCAATTTGAGCACATTCTGTTAACAAGGCAAACAAGTAACACAGTGATGCAGGATAAGTTTCAAATACTTGTTTTGAAACTACCTAAGAAGAACACTGTAGTCCTTCACTTTTATTTCCCTCCCTGTACATCTGAACTGTGTTCATCCCTGCTCAGTGTCACCTTCTTTCAATCTCATGTTTCTGAAAGAGGAGGAGTATGAACATTTTAGACAAACTGATGTTCTTACTAAAGATCCCTGAGCAATCCAACCATTTCTTCCTAACCTGAACATCGCTGCACCTCCTAGCAGGCGAGAAGTCATTGCCTAAACCAGGGGTCAGCAGATTTTTTTCTGTTAAGGGCCAGATGGTAAATATTTTAGGTTTTGTGGGCCAGACTGTCTCTGTCACAGCTCCTCATTTCTGCTGTCACAGTGTGAAAGTGGTTATAGACAATACATAAATAATGAGTGTGGATGTGCTCCAATAAAACTTTATTTATGGACACTGAAATTTGAATTTCATATTTCTCATGTCACAAAGCAGTATTCTTCTTTTAGTGGTTTTTAAAGCATTTAAAAATGTAAAAGGCATCCTGAGCTTATACAACAGTGGGCAGCAGGCTGAATTTGGTCTTCAGGCTATAGTTTGCTGACCACTAAATCCAAGCTTTTCCTTCCCCATTCTTTCTCCAACAGCCTCTTCCTGACCCTAGTGGAGTCTGCAGGTCAAAGTTTGTTTCTTTTCTATCCTTAAGATTCTATTGCTTGTAATTAACATGTAAGAAAAAATCAAGCTGATATACAAACTAAAAGTACAGGGTGATGGCACATCAGCTTAGCAGAGGTAGGAGAGGTTATAATTGGTACTAACCAGAAAACTAAGATCATGGCATCTGGTCCCATCACTTCATGGCAAATAGATGTGGAAACAGTGGAAACAATGTCAGACTTTATTTTTGGGTTCCAAAATCACTGCAGATGGTGATTGCAGCCATGAAAGTAAAAGACACTTACTCCTTGGAAGGAAAGTTATGACCAACCAAGATAGCATATTCAAAAGCAGAGACATTACTTTGCCAACAAAGGTCCGTCTAGTCAAAGCTACGGTATGGATGTGAGAGTTGGACTGTGAAGAAGGCTGAGCACTGAAGAATTGATGCTTTTGAACTGTAGTGTTGGAGAAGACTCTTAAGAGTCCCTTGGACTGCAAGGAGATCCAACCAGTCCATTCTAAAGGAGATCAGTCCTGGGTATTCATTGGAAGGACTGATGCTAAAGCTGAAACTCTAGTACTTTGGCCACCTCATGTGAAGAGTTGACTCATTGGAAAAGACTCTGATGCTGGGAAGGATTGGGGGCAGGAGGAGAAGGGAATGACAGAGGATGAGATGGCTGGATGGCATCACTGATTCGATGGACATGAGTTTGGGTGAACTCTGGGAGTTGGTGATGGACGGGGAGGCCTGGTGTGCTGCAATTCATGGGGTCGTAAAGAGTTGGACACGACTGAGTGACTGAACTGACCTGAAGGATGCTAAAAAAAAAAAAAAAAAAAAAAGCTATCTTATATTGATGGGAATTGGTCCTTTTCCAGAAAGTATTTCATTTGTTTGTATGCATCAAAGATCTTCAGATATTCATAGTCTTTTCCCCAGACTATTTCAGGAAAGAATCAATCCTAAGGAGGCAACCAGGGATAGGAACAAAATATACTTATTTTCTGATGATTATAGATAGATAAAAATGTTTATTGAAGTGTTATAATTTATAATAAATTTTTTTTAAAAAGGCCTAAATGTATAACCATAGGGAAATGGCTAAATAGATTTTAGTATATCTGTGCAATACTATGAGTGATTATCTCTGTGTGTAGTATTAAGGATAAGTTTTTTCTTGTTTAGACTTTTCTAGCTTCAGGTTTCCCACAATGAGTATACATGACTTTTAAAATTAAGCAAGATTATAAGTAATTAACAAATAAAAGGAGATTGAAAAAAATTTCGTTTAATAATCACAGTATTTTCTTTTCCTTTAAATCTTTTGCTTGGGTGTGATGGCATGACCTGAAGGCCTCCACTGCTGTTGAATTTACCTTATTCCCTTTGGTGTTTATGTGAACCTCCTGACTGTTTACAACTGCTTTGCCACCTTGCTGTCATTTCTCCCACCTTTACAACTCTGCTCTAGTAATTCCCCTTGGATTATGGCTGAAGAACCTTTTTCCCACCAGTGATACAATTCTTTCACTAGGAATAAGGTGCTCTTTAATTTTCAGTTTCTTGCAATGCTCCTAGTGTTTTCAGCTGTTTTAATATAGACTAGTTCTTTTACTTCCTAAAGTCTCTCTGTTTTTTTCCAATGAAGCCAAGATCCCTGACACTTGGACAGAGAAAAATATAATTATATACAGGGTTCTGTATGCAAATGATCTCTTCCTCTGCAATCAAACATTCTCCTCCTACTAAACATGGGCTTCTCACTTCATTTGAACTGTAACACATGAAACCTACCCAAGCTGGAACTGTCCTGAGTTTGTGGGAGACTTTGCATCTCTTTATTTGCCTTTATGTTTTATTATGTTTTCATGTATGTTTCCCAAAAGAGACCTGTTAGGTTTCCCTCAGGGGAATAATTGAATAACTGAATTTGCAGAGACTTTATTTTTTAATTGAAGTATAGTTGATTTACAGTATTGTGTTAGTTTCAGATGTACAGCACAGTGACTCAGTTATATCTCTATTTGTATCTGAATCTATATATATATACACACACACACATAGCTGAATCTAAATATACACACACACACACACATATTCTTTTTCAGTTTCTTCTCCATTATAGGTTATTACAAAATATTGACTATAGTTCCCTGTGCTATATAGTAGGCCCTTATTTTTTATTTTGCATGACAGAAGCTTTAGTGTTTTCTAATAGTTTTTCTCATCAAGGCAAATATATAAAATAAACATAATTTTATAACACATTGAAAAAAATGGAGAAGGATGTTTGTGGCTGGAAACGCTTGGCTTAGAAGCTCTTGCTGTCCCAGACTATGCCCCAGCATCATGGCATACAATTGTCATCTATTTGAGACACAGCAGAATGCCATGGCATGGTTGGGAAGTCCTGCCTTAAAGATCAGTGAGTCCATTCCACCTCATTCCCTCTGCTTTACTGACTGAGAAATGAGACCCACTCCAGACCTCAGTGGTATCAAGAGGCCAAGCGAGACTTTGAGCCAGTGATCTAGGAAAATGGAAGAGATGAAGCCGGGAAGCCTTCTACTTCTCTACCTGTACTCATTCATTTTAATTTCCTATTTAGAATTTTTAATGCTTCTTTTTTTCCAAACAAAATTGCCTCATTATAAGGAGAGATCCAAGGTTCATTCAGAAAGTAAGTGGGGGAAAAGTATATCTAACCAAAGATTTGTTAAATCCTGTAATGTTCCTCATGGTGGTTATTTTTCATTAACGTATAGCTTTTTTCTCTTTTTGTACAGATTTGTAGCAGAAACTAAAGATTTTTCTCAGTTGTAGTTCTGGAGTGTTTATACAAAATTCAAATTTTATACAAAATACTGAGATGAATTTCCTATAAGAAGAAAACGATGAGTGATCACCTAGTTAGGATTACTGGGCTCAGAGGGTTAGTTAAAAGAGACCAAGTGCCCTCTGCCTTGGTGCCTGACCAAAGTGCCTGCTCTCAGGGGCCTGAGGGAAGGTACTTGAGGTAGCTGAGATAAACCCAAATTGCTATTCTCAAATGGCTATGAACTTTTCCCCCTTCATACTTTGGAAGAGACAGAAAATAACGCTAAAACTCCGACTCTCCTATCTGGGAGATCCAGCCATTTAATGAGGGGCTTTGGCTTTGGTGAGCATCACTTGAGTATTTTGAAGTACATTTCAGATTTCTCACCTTTAAAAATAGATGATAGGCAGGGGGCAGGGGCGGAGGTGTGAGTCTCAGGCTTCAAGTGAATGAGATCATTCTGCAGCCTTTCCATTTCCCAAGCTGCAGATGTCACAAGGTGAGAATGAATCCTCAACTTGTTCTGGTTTCCAAGTTACAATCCCTCTGCTTTCCCCCTCCTGAGGGAATCTGTGAAGTCTGCAAAAACACTTGATAGCCTATCATTCTTACAGGCAGCAGACACACACATTACCCCACTGAAACTCTCTTACCCAAGAGTTGAAAGCTCTTGTGCATAACAGGCTTAAGTACAAACATGTGTTTTCGCCATTCATCTCCCCACCCGCCTCTTTAAGGAAGCCATATGTGATCAAATTCTGGGAGGCAACACAATCTACAGCAGGTGGGCTCTTTAATTGGCCTTCTTGGGGAGTAGCAGAAGTTGGTTTCAAAAGGTACTAACCTTATGGGTTTGGTTAGTAGGAGTTTGTGAAGTGGGTTGTAAAACCTAAACAGAGGACTGGGCTGCCTCTCAGATCCGTAGAACAGTGGAAACCAGTATGAATATTTCAGGGGAATTGATACAGAGAATGTGTAGGGGTGATGATGTTGAAGGCCATCAATTTAGCTGCAAAAATACTCCTGTTTATCCCCACAGCAGTCCTATGTGTGGCCTCACAGGCTCTCTCTGGGCTTTTATTCATCTTCTTCCTGGATAGGCTGACAGTGACACAGCATGCCGGGCCTTGGGGAGTGTCTGCTAAGCCACCAAGTTTAATGGCAGAACCAGCACATTCTTGCCCTCGTATCCTGGTTGTTACTGGTTTGCTTAGAAACAAAGTTATAAAAAGATAATGTCAGAGCTGTGTACACAGTAAAGAAAAGTCATGATAAAGTGATGGCTGATGAGTTTGATCAAAAGCAAACTATATAATTTAAGTGCAAAGTATCCATCTTTATAGCCTACCCCATTGAAATTAGCTGCATGATGAACAATTTGCTTTGTACTCTTGAGGAATCAGCTTATACGTGGTGAATGCTTTCAAGATGGGATTCCTAGAACTCTTTAATCCAACTAGTATTTATTGAGTGCCTGCCATATGGAAGGTGCCAGGAGCAAAACAGAGAAGCACTCAGGCCTTACTCTCAGCAGTTTATGATCTGGAAGAAGAAGCATTTGTTAACAGGTCATCTAAATTCTCTCTGATAGTTTTTATGGGAGCACACAGGAAAATCCACCCTAGGTTATGGTGGTCAATGGTAATAAAGGGTGGTTAGGGAAGGATTTTTTGAAGAGTTGCTAAACTGAAACACAAAGGATGGAGAAGACTTATTTGACTAAAGAGAGGGGAGAAAGAATGTCATAGTATTAAGAGCCTGTTCAAATGTCTAGGATGGAATAGAGGAAAATTCTTCCCAGAGGCTGCAGAGAGTTCAGATATGTAAGGCAGAGGCTGCTGCTGCTGCTGCTAAGTTGCTTCAGTTGTGTCCGACTCTGTGCGACCCCGTAGACAGAAGCTCACCAGGCTCCCCTGTCCCTGGGATTCTCCAGGCAAGAACACTGGAGTGGGTTGCCATTTCCTTCTCCAATGCATGAAAGTGAAAAGTGAAAGTGAAGTTGCTCATTTGTGTCCGACTCTTAGCGATCCCATGGACTGGAGCCTACCAGGATCCTCCGTCCATGGGATTTTCCAGGCAAAAGTACTGGGGTGGGGTGCCATTGCCTTCCCCGAAGGCAGAGGCAGTAAGGGGCAAAAATCATAAAAGACCTGCATGTCTTGTGGTTGGTTTCATTGTATTTAGAATGCAGATTACCTTTTGGGGATGGTTAGAATGTAGTCTTCCCTTTCAGTCTAGAATATTCCATTTGGGATTTACTGCATAATATTTCTATTCATGTTTTTAAAGCTTTGTCTATTATCTTAGTGCAAGGAGATAGGCATTAATGGTTTGAGAAATGGAAAAGGAGAGGAAAGTGAAGTCGTTCAGTCGTGTTCGACTCTTTGCAATCCCATGGACTGTAGCATACCAGGCTCCTCCGTCCATGGGATTTTCCAGGCAAGGGTACTGGAGTGGGTTGCCGTTTTTTTCTCCAGAGGATCTTCCCAACCCAGGGATCAAACCTGGGTCTCCCACATTGCAGGCAGATGCTTTACTGTCTGAGCCACCAGAGAAGCCTAGGGACATCAGTTAACCACTTCTACCAGAAAGAAAAATACGGGTTTGATGGAGATACAAGAAACAAAGATAGAATCAGTAACTTTTGGTTATTTGCATTGTACTGATACAGGTGGGGTTTCTCGGGATGAGACACTAGAAAGTTTCAAATTTTTCATAAGAAGCTATTGCTAAGGATTTAGTTCAGCTCCTTTTTATTATGTCATTTTTTCAGATTACATGCTGGTATTAATTTCTGGAGGAAAATATTAAATATAAATAATAAGCTTTCCAGATGGCTGTAACTGTAACTGGCATCAGTTTTATGTAGTGAACCACACTTTTGTCATTTCTTTCTTCTGCCTTTGTCAGTACTTGAGGAATAATAATCATTATTGTTGGCAGATTTCCCAGATTCCACCTATAGTTTAACAACAATTCTTGATATTAGAATACTGTACAGATTACAATACACTTCTATAGGTGTTAGTGTTCTAATGCCTCCTATGTCCATGACTATGTCACTTACATGTACCTGTGATTAGAGGGTGAGTCCTGGGTCTAGTTTCTCATAAAGTGTCCAGGCCATACCAACATATTTAAACATGCCTTGAGTTTGAAATCAAGGTTAAGTGATTTTTATTTTCTCTCTAAAAGTTCTATTCCTGAGTATGACAAACTGTTGGTTTCCTCTGTTGTACCCTTAAGAAGCATCATTTTCTATTAAATCACCCTTATTTGCAAAACTTCTCATTTACAAAAAATGAGTAGAGAGGAAAGGAATGTTTTAAAATTTCTGGGGTATGAAGTTACTCTTACCAACATCATAGAATTTTCTACTATTACCTACTAGGCCATGAATCTTGCAACCATCAAAAGAATTGGAAAAAAAATGAATTGTGCTTTATTATTACCATATATGGGACATTTATTGAACTCATGTTAGACATGTGAGAGAGATTATTTTAATCCTCACAATAAGCCTACAGGATAGGTTCTATATTTCCATTTTTAATTAAACACTTAAAGAGAGATGAAATAAATTGCTAGCATCTACACTGTAATCAACACATGTGATTTTGATGCCTCCATCCTTTCCACCATGCCATCCTCAATGGTTTTCCATTCCAAGGTGACTTGCTTCAAATCACCCAGAGCATCTGATCTACTAAAACTTACTGGAACCTCTGAACATCAGGTTGGAAATTGCAGAACTAGAGCAAAAGGGAAATGCGAAATCACTCTATTAAAATGACAAATATTCCAGATGTAGCTAATTAGTATGATAACCTAGGCGTAAAAGAGAATTGTTAAATTAGTGCCATCAGCCTTGCAATGCCATTAACCATATTATAACTCTTCACATGATTTTCCCCTCACCATGAAATGCCTGATCTCAATTTGCTTTATCATATGGTGCAGTACATCAGTGCCACACACTACTGTGAATACTGTGGTTTTCACAGTGGGATGTTTTTTATCTCTATAGATTGGTAAATTGAAATTATTTCACCTAGGGTGATCCCTGTACCAAAAGGATACTGGCGACCTTGACTGCAGTTCTATGTTGTTTTCCTCTCACTTTCCCGCGATTTTCTTTTTCTCTTCTGCTCTGAATCACTTACTCTAGAATATAAAGACCCAGGCAGATTAGGAAGACAGTCCTGCTTATCCTAAAAGTTTTCTCTGAGAGGTAGATTTCTGGGAGGGAACTGAGCTTTATTTTTGGATAGTGAAAGCAACAGACAGCAGGTTAGAGTTAAGAAGGAGTACTTGTGGACTAGCAGGTTTGGAAAAAACTTGGGGGAAAGGAAGCACAAATGACAAATTATATCTACAAATTAGGCTAGAGACGGTCTGTACATTCAATGGTAGCCATGAAAATAACACATGAAAGAAGAGCAAACAAAGTCAGTTTCTGTGATGGCAGAGGAAATGTTTGGGGAAGGCAGCCGGTTTGGTGTTTGTTTCAATAAATGTCAGCACAACTGATACCAACTCTTCTGCTGTTCTCTCTTAGTCTCTCAGCAGAGAGACTTCCCCTCTTCTGGTTTGTACATACCTACCTTGAAGCCTGTTATCACAATTCCCTGTCTTCTGACAGGATTTTAAATTTGAACCAGAAAGCACATGGTGATGCAGGTAGAAGTTCCGGTTAACCAAGTTGGGCCTTGTGAAGTGTGTATGGGAAGAAGAATCAATTTATATAAATTTATAATTTATGTAGAATACACTGTTGACTCATGGTGGCCTCGATGTTTACTATCATGCTGCATGTTTTCTGACTTGAGTTGAATATGGCTTGTCACAGTTCAAAAGAACAGAGTATACATGGTGCCTTATATATGAGGGGCTCTCAAATGAAAGAATAAAAGTATAAATAAATTGATGCATGCCTGAATGCAATTAAGATATGCTAGCATGAGTTGGCAAAAGATCTTGTCTTAATCATAAGCTAGGGACACATCATGGTTTACAGGGGAAAGACATTTCATCGTTCACTAACTCATTCAGATCATTCATTCATGTATTTATTTTACACATATGATTTATTGAAAAACCTATTTTGTGCTAAGTACTGTGGTATCTTCTGAATGTAGAGTGGAAAGAAAAACCAAGATGGTCCTTGTACTCAAGAGTTTATATTGTGGTGGGAGACAAAGAATATCAATCTATAAACTGATAAAAGTGCAGGCAATTTTCAGGATTGTTAAATGGATAGTATTTAGATAATGCAGTTATTAGGAAAGGCCTGTTTGAAGAGACTTGAAAAAGTAGCCACAGGTGGAGAGTTCCATAGAGGTGGATGGTCTAGGAGGAGGGAGCTTGCGGTGACTCAGCATGGAAGGAACAGAGGAAGAGCAGAGTGGGCTCAGCTGGGGGAATGCACGCCCGATCATGCCGTGTCATGGAGAGAGACCCCAATTAACAGCAAATTGTATTGTAAAAACTCATTTGTAAGTTCATTGCAGGGAACTTGGAAGACATTTACTTGTAGAAAGAATATTACGTGTGATTGTCAGCTTGGCAGCCTGCAAAAACCCACTCACCTGTAATATCTCTGCAGCCAGAGCACCAAAGGTTAAGATTTCAGTAGGCAAAGACACCATGAGATTTGTTCAGTGAGACGACCCACTGTCTTTGCACTTCAGCGAGCTCTGGCACAGATCCCTCCATCGTTGTTCAGTTGCTCAGTCGTGTCTGACTCTTTGCGACTCCATGGACAGCAGCACACCAGGCTTCCCTGTCCTTCACCATCTCCAGGAGTTTGCTCAAACTCACATGTATTGACCCTCCATGGTGACCCCAAATATAAGCTGACTGGTTTTCAGATTGATGTTCATCATGCTTATCATGTTAAGGCTACCCATTTCCTATTCTACCAGTCAGATCAGATCAGATCAGATCAGTCACTCAGTCGTGTCCGACTCTTTGCGACCCCATGAACCGCAGCACGCCAGGCCTCCCTGTCCATCACCAACTCCCGGAGGTCACTCAGACTCATATTCATTGAGTCAGTGATGCCATCCAGCCATCTCATCCTCTGTCGTCCCCTTCTCCTCCTGCCCTCAATCCCTCCCAGCATCAGAGTCTTCTCCAATGAGTCAACTCTTCGCATGAGGTGGCCAAAATACTGGAGTTTCAGCTTTAGCATCATTCCTTCCAAAGAAATCCCAGGGTTGATCTCCTTCAGAATGGACTGGTTGGATCTCCTTGCAGTCCAAGGGACTCTCAAGAGTCTTCTCCAACACCACAGTTCAAAAGCATCAATTCTTTGGCATTCAGCCTTCTTCACAGTCCAGCTCTCACATCCATACATGACCACAGGAAAAACCATAGCCTTGACTAGACGAACTTTTGTTGGTAAAGTAATGTCTCTGCTTTTGAATATGCTATCTAGGTTGGTCATAACTTTCCTTCCAAGGAGTAAGCGTCTTTTAATTTCATGGCTGCAGTCACCATCTGCAGTGATTTGGGAACCCAGAAAAATAAAGTCTGACACTGTTTCCACTGTTTCTCCATCTATTTCCCATGTAGTGATGGGACCAGATGCCATGATCTTCGTTTTCTGCATGTTGAGCTTTAAGCCAACTTTTTCACTCTCCACTTTCACTTTCATCAAGAGGCTTTTTAGTTCCTCTTCACTTTCTGCCATAAGGGTGGTGTCATCCGCATATCTGAGGTTATTGATATTTCTCCCAGCAATCTTGATTCCAACTTGTGTTTCTTCCAGTCCAGCATTTCTCATGATGTACTCTGCATATAAGTTAAACAAACATGGTGACAATATACAGCCTTGACGTACTCCTTTTCCTATTTGGAACCAGTCTGTTGTTCCATGACCAGTTCTAACTGTTGCTTCCTGACCTGCATACAGATTTCTCAAGAGGCAGATCAGGTGGTCTGGTATTCCCATTTCTTTCAGAATTTTCCACAGTTTATTGTGATCTACACAGTCAAAGGCTTTGGCATAGTCAATAAAGCAGAAATAGATGTTTTTCTGGAACTCTCTTGCTTTTTCCATGATCAAGCACATGTTGGCAATTTGATCTCTGGTTCCTCTGCCTTTTCTAAAACCAGCTTGAACATCAGGAAGTTCACGGTTCACATATTGCTGAAGCCTGGCTTGGAGAATTTTGAGCATTACTTTACTAGTGTGTGAGATGAGTGCAATTGTGCGGTAGTTTGAGCATTCTTTGGCATTGCCTTTCTTTGGGATTGGGATGAAAACTGACCTTTTCCAATCTTGTGGCCACTGCTGAGTTTTCCAAATTTGCTGGCATATTGAGTGCAGCACTTTCACAGCATCATCTTTCAGGATTTGGAATAGCTCCACTGGAATTCCATCACCTCCACTAGCTTTGTAAACACCCTCTTCCAACAACACAAGAGAAGACTCTATACATGGACATCACCAGATGGTCAACACCAAAATCAGATCCATTATATTCTTTGCAGCCAAAAATGGAGAAGTTCTATACAATCAGCAAAAACAAGACCAGGAGCTGACTGTGGCTCAGACCATGAACTCCTTATTGCCAAATTCAGACTTAAATTGAAGAAAGTAGGGAAAACCACTAGACCATTCAGGTATGACCTAAATCAAATCCCTTATGATTATACAGTGGAAGTGAGAAATAGATTTAAGGGCCTAGATCTGATAGATAGAGTGCCTGATGAACTATGGAATGAGGTTTGTGACATTGTATAGGAGACAGGGATCAAGACCATCCCCATGGAAAAGAAATGCAAAAAAGCAAAATGGCTGTCTGGGGAGGCCTTGTAAATAGCTGTGAAAAGAAGAGAAGCAAAAAGCAAAGGAGAAAAGGAAAGATATAAACATCTGAATGCAGAGTTCCAAAGAATAGCAAGAAGAGATAAGAAAGCCTTCTTCAACGATCAGTGCAAAGAAATAGAGGAAAACAACAGAATGGAAAAGACTAGGGATCTAGTCAAGAAAATCAGAGATACCAAAGGAACATTTCATGCAAAAATGGGCTCGATAAAGGACAGAAATGGTATGGACCTAACAGAAGCAGAAGATATTAAGAAGAGGTGGCAAGAATACACAGAAGAACTGTACAAAAAAGAGCTTCATGACCCAGATAATCATGATGGTGTGATCACTGACCTAGAGCCAGACATCCTGGAATGTGAAGTCGAGTGGGCCTTAGAAAGCATCACTACGAACAAAGCTAGTGGAGGTGATGGAATTCCAGTGGAGCTATTCTACCAGTAGCAGTTTTTAAATTTTTTTCCTGTTTTTTTGTTTTGTCTTGAATTGTTAAGAATATATGTGAAATTTTACTAAATGTCTTTTCTGTAATTATTAAATTTTAATAGTGGAAAATTTTTGTTAAGAATATACGTGCAATTATTCAATATATATTAGTATTTAGTATTATAACATTGCATGGGACATATATTAAAAATTACTGATACTAAAAAATTTCATTGTTTACCTGAAATTCACATTTTAACAGGGCATCCTGTATTTTACCTGGAAACCCTAGACAATCACATTCTTGTTTGGAACATGAGATGCAGAACAGGAGGCCAGTGGGTCATTTTCATTTTCTCCTCGACTGGCCTTCTCCCCAGGCTTAGTAACTGAACCACTGCTTTGTCCCTTATTTCTTACTGGCTTTGATTCTTTTTTAAATTTTTATTTTACTTTTTGCTGCACCTGGCAGCCTGTGGGATCTTAGTTCCCTGACCAGGAATCGAACTCCTATGCCTGCATTGGAAACATGGAGTCTTTAACCACTGGACCACCAGGAAAGTCCCTCTTGATTCTTTTACATAATATCATAATTCTTTGAAAGACTGTGGTTGGCCCTTCCCTACCCATGCCTAGGGACTGGAATTCTGTACCCAAGTTAAGTCCTTTGGGTAAGTCCCTGCCATTTGCTACCAAGCCTCCCTGATACCTTCATATGGTGGGAACTTTTGGGGCCCAGGTCAACACAGAGGGAGGGAAGAACAGGATCTGAGGGTAGAGGTATAAGTGGAATTCCTCCCGTCTCTGTTCACCTGTGCAAACTTGTGTTTACTGTCTCTGAACCTTAGTGTTTTAAGTCAGTACCATGAAGTCATAACAAACAACTTACAGGATTGTTATGTGGGTTTTACATTATAGTTGTGCAGTTAATGTGAGAGAGCTTTTGTCTCTCATGATTAGACACTGGTCTACTGCTGGACCCCTTTATAGTGTTTGCCTATTGATCCTCTGGGCTTCCGTAATGACTCAGAATGGGTAAAGAATTCTCCTGCAATACAGGAGATGTGAGTTCGATCCCTGGGTCAGAAATATCCCTTGGAGAAGGAAATGGCAACCTACTCCAATATTCTTGTCTGGGAAATCCCACAGAGAGGAACCTGGTGGGCTGCAGTCCAAAGGGTTGTGAAGAGTTGGACAGGACTGAATGAGTAAACACACTGAACCTCTTCCTGGTGACTGATACTGGGGATTCCCCAGCACCCAATACACTGAGGGCTCTGTGAAGTCTTCTGTGGGTCTGACTGTACTACTCTCAATATTAAGAATAAATATCAATGAATAGAATGCCTGGCCCACTAATTATTGTTTTTCTGGTCTTTGGGTCCCAGTATCTAATTCCTGCCTCCCAGACAAGGTCTCACTTAGCCCCTTAATATTGCAGTCTCCTAAAGGTTTGCCTAGTCAAGGCTATGGTCTTTCCTGTGGTCATGTATGGATGTGAGAGCTGGACTGTCAAGAAGGCTGAGCGCCGAAGAATTGATGCTTTTGAACTGTGGTGTTGGAGAAGACTCTTGAGAGTCCCTTGGACTGCAAGGAGATCCAACCAGTCCATTCTGAAGGAGATCAACCCTGGGATTTCTTTGGAAGGAATGATGCTAAAGCTAAAACTCCAGTACTTTGGCCACCTCATGCGAAGAATTGACTCATTGGAGAAGACTCTGATGCTGGGAGGGATTGGGGGCAGGAGGAGAAGGGGATGACAGAGGATGAGATGGCTGGATGGCATCACTGACTCGATGATGTGAGTCTGGGTGACCTCCGGAAGCTGGTGATGGATAGGGAGGCCTGGCGTGCTGCAGTTCATGGGGTCACAAAGAGTCGGACATGACTGAGTGACTGATCTGATCTGATCTGATCTGATGGAGGTCTCATAATCTCTTCCCTCCTCTGCTCATCCTTAGTGGACAGAGATAGTTGGTCTGGCTGGCCATCCTGCAATGGGAATGGCCCTCACTGCATCCCCAAGACTTTCTCCTGATCCAGCATAAGATGCCTGTCCCATTGCTAGACTTTGCTTGACACTTACTTAGGCACCATTTCAACTTCAAATAAGTTCTATTAATATTTACTTGGGAATGAGGTCTTGTGAGACCTTCCTTATTAATGCTTGGCTGAGAAGGTCCAGTGGCACTAATGTTTGCCTCTTTATGTCTGTTAGAGATGATAGAGGTCTTGCTCTTCTAACATGAATCTAGAATGTACTTTATGACCAGCTATACCCAACCTGTTTAATATCAGCTTTCTCTGAGCAATCATAGATATTTAAAAATGCCTTGAACCTTTATTCTCAGCTCTGAGGGTCCTACTCCTTAAGTCCAGAATTCTCTGCTAACCAAGATAATTAGATATTAGTAGTTCTAGCTATGTGTCTGTCACCTTGGTGCTATGTTCTTAAGTCAGGAGAGATTGGGGAATGTAAGAGAAACAGCTTGGGCAGTTTATCTCACCTTGAAATATTTCCTAGCCTATTCCTCTTCCTTGAGAATTTCTCAGGGGGAATAGAGACTCACCACCTGTTTTTTAGCACCTCCCCCTCCACTTCCACTAACTCTTGTTTTAAAATAGGATAGTTAAGTCAAAGAAAAGGGGGAAAAAAAAAAAAACATTGCATTACAACCTTGTGTATTAGGTATAGAAAAAGAAATTCAACAAATCACTCTACAAAAATGACATTATGTCAAACTAAACTTGGCCTTTTATTTTTTAGTTAGAGAAGTAGGTAACTTTCCAATTAATGTTTAAAAGAATTAAAAGCTCCCCCTCTAGGCAACTGTACCTAGAGATAGTTTCTAGCTAAGTGAAGCTGGTAATTTGCATGTAAAGACTTCTTTTAATTACTTCCTTTAACTTGCAGTTTTTACTAACTACCTGCGGCAAACTGTTCAAGTATCCTATTGCAAAAGAATTCCTGTGCATCTAATTCTAGGGAAAGCAGTGCCCCAATCAAGAAAGAATTTTCCACATAAATGTTGACCCCCTGGAGGAGAGCACGGCAACCCAGTGTTCTTGTCTGGAGGATTCCATGAACAGAGAAACCTGGAGGGCTATAGTCCATGGGTTCGCAAACAGACATGCTGCTAAGTCCCTTCAGTCGTGTCCGACTCTGTGCGACCCCATAGACAGAAGCTCACCAGGCTCCCCCGTCCCTGGGATTCTCCAGGCAAGAATACTGGAGTGGGTTGCCATTTCCCTCTCCAATGAATGAAAGTGAAAAGTGAAAGTGAAGTCTCTCAGTCGGGTCCGACTCTTAGCGACCCCATGGACTGGAGCCTACCAGGATCCTCCGTCCATGGGATTTTCCAGGCAAAAGTACTGGGGTGGGGTGCCATTGCCTTCCCCGATTGAGCGACTAAATACAACTCTCAAGTTACTTTCTTGTTTTTGAGTGTTTCTCTTGGGTCCATTTTTCTAGGATTTAATGAAGGGTTTTTCACCTAAAACAAAACTCCCTAAATATTGTTTTGATTGAATCAGAACCCTTTACTTTTATTGATGTCTAGCTTGATCATTGTTTGCTCAGTTCAAAGTCCTTCAGCCTTGGGACTTTTGACAGTTTGGATCAGCTGATTCTTTGTTGCGGGGGACTGTCCTACACACTGGAGCATGATTAGCAGTAACCCCGACCTCTGTCCACCTGATAGCAGTTTCACTTCTGCAGTGGGACAACCAATTATGTCTCCAGGCATTGTCAGATGTTCCCCGGGGGACAAAACCACCTCTAGCTGAGAAACGCCGATTAGTTGGGTTTAAACTAAGCTGAATAGGAAGAATTGCAAAGAAAAGGGGAGAATGACTATCTCTTGATATGTACATTTGCTTTTGTTTTTTGGAATGCCTTCCTCCTTTCTGTTTAACTTGAATATCTCTGTTCTTATATCAGAGGTGAGTGCTTGGAGATAACTGGAATGTTTGTTCTCAAGGGATGAGGAAAGTTGAAGTCAAAGGATGCTTCAGTAAGGGACTTGTAGAATCTGGAATAGAGATATAGAATGAAAATGTCCTCTTGACTTTTCTCTATCTTCCCCACGGCTTCTCCTGGAAACCCGTGTTTGGAAGAAGATTTTATCTCAGTGCAACTAGTGTGAGAATAATAGGTATTAATTGAGTGAATAGGTATGACAGTTGGATGGTCCAGGTTTTTGTGTTACATAGATTTATCAATTGATCTTCTAAGTAATAGACATTCAGATAAATTCAACATTATGCCCATTTCACAGATAGGAATGAGAGACTCATTCCCAGACTTGGAAGATCACTTGCCCCAGGTCACCCATAGTTTACGTGGCAGAAACAGGTTTCACATGAAGACCTATAGATTATTTAAAAAGCCTGTTTTCCCCATTTCAGCAAGTCCTTTACTGTGCTGATTTTAGTATCTGAGGCCACAGGGAAAGATCTCTGCTGTTTTGGAGACTTTGTATAAGATGGTTTTACAATAGCTGGATCTTATTTGAATATGTGAGGAGTTAATATATGCACATCCCTATGCCAGTCCTCCTCCATTTTGTAAAGTGGTTTTTAAATGCTACTAAGCCTTTGTGGTTATCTGGTAAGACTCTTCTGACCTATGTAATTAAGCTTTGTTTCTGCAGTCCAATATTGTTCATTATTTTCTGCATGTTAGCACCTTCTGCTTTTAGAATAAATAACACCTAATAAAGATAACTCCACAAAATTTGCATAGACAATGTATGTTTGACTGAGAACATATGTTGGGTGAGGTGTACCTGCTTACTACCCAAATGTTTAAACAAGGATAATAAAAGAAGCTGCTGTTATGTTACATTGCTGAAGCAAATGTTTATGACATTCATTTCAAATGTGGCATAATATAGCCTTGCAAATAAGGAAAGAGCATTTGCCAGCCATTTTTTTCTCTGCAGAATGATAATGAAATAATCATTCTCTTCTCATTTCCTGCATACAATTTTGAATAGAATTATAGAAGTTCAGTACTGCAAAAGGAATTAGAGATTTGGCTTCAAGTGTAGATCAGTCACCTATAAGCTGTACCACCTTGAAGCAGTCACTTAACTTTGTGAGCCTCCATTTTCACATCTTAAAATTGATAATATTAGATTTTTCATAAATCTGTTGGAATAAGTAACTTGTCATTCTATAATGAACATCAAATATACAAACCATTTTGTGCTTGCTGATTTTAACTTCATATAATATTACTTAAAGATAAGTAAGAAAAAAACTCTTAACTTCAAGGAATTCTTCCTTAGTGCAAGAGGGAGACATACAAACAAATAATACTAACATAAGTCCTACAAGAGAGGACAGCAGAAACAAAAGAGGAGAAAGAAACAATGCCTGATGTTGAAATACTTATGAAGAAGGAGGTATTTGAACTGAAAGATATTTAGTGTTTGTTTAGGACAGGCTAAGAAAGGAAGATGGTAATCCAAGAAAATGATGAAAGCAAAAGCTTAGGTGTTTGGGAATAGATGATATGTTTGGAGGCTGAAATTTGTTTAGTGTAGATGAGTGAGAAGACTCCAAATGGAAATGGATAGAAGAGGAGACTTGTGTTTAGAAGGTCACTTGAGTGGCAGCATGGTGTGTAAAATAAAACAGGGGAAATTGGCAAATGAGTTCACCAGTTGGTTGCCAATTGTAATTTGTTGGAAGTATATACGAATATCAGGGTTTGTTGGATAGGTAAAGAACTTGGGTAATTCTGAAAATATGTTTTGTTGTGGATTATGTTTCTCTGACTACAAATACATCTGAAATTAGACAACATGTCTAAGATTCATAAGGCTTTAGTTAAGGAATAGAAGTTAAAGAGACAAAGGTATCAGAAGCTGAGTGTAGGGTATTTAAAGGATATTCTAGGAAGAAGGAACCACATGAGTGGATCCTTGGTTGGTAATAACAAAACCGCAAAATCAACAGCAGGGCACAGAAAAAATAGGAAATGAGTGGAGAGAAAGAAGCCTGGAGATGTCAGCAGGGGTCCGATTAGGTGTAGCCTTGAAAGTCTAAATGGAAGGGGAGCTAATTTAGAAAGGAGGAGGGTCATGTCTTCCTTTGAGGCAGAGCTCAAACTTCCAGGTCACCAAATGACTATTCATTGAACCAAAGACCTTAGAAATAACCACTAACTTGGCCAAGAAAAATCTCCCAATTTCTAAATATAATTCCAACAATCACTTTCCAGAGCATCACATGGCTGTGTAGAATAGGTCAGATATCTTCGTGTGATTTTTCAGGAGTGTTCGTTTGGAGGTGATGTCATGGCCATCCTCTAGACTCCTCCACCTCTTCCCTCCCCTAAGCCTGCACCCGCTGCAAAACGGAAGTCAGAGAACTTGAGCCAGCTCCAGACTGTCCCCTTCCTTCCTACCTTTCTTTGTGCTTTGCTGTTGCTATTTTCACAGTGGTATGCGAGGGCAGGACGAAGTGTCAGTCTCCCCTTGGAACACATGCTGAAAATGGAAAATAGATGCATTGTGACATTTTAGCTAAGAGACCTTTCTCAGGCTTTGGGAAAAGCCAGCTGAACAGGCACTCATTGTCACACACCCGGAAAAAAAAATACAGCCCAAATGTCATCTCGAAGCTTGTTTGCTGCTAAATTTTCAGCGTACATTTGATTATTCTTCCTTTTCATTTTTAAGGACAAGGGGTCAGAGCTACTCCAGTTCTACCTTTCTTCTCATAAAAGTCTCCTCGCCTCTTCTCATAAAAGCCACCCACACAAAAGCAAGACTTGCATAACTTTTTTCAAATTGGCAAGAGTACTTCACCTGAATGGGATGAATTCACTTACACTTATTCATATTTTTTAGAGAAATTGACCAAAATTGCCAAACATATAAAACTACATTTTAGACATTCCAAATCCTTTGCTCTCAGTACTAACCTGTAGCTCTCTTTTTCCTTAGTCTTTTACTTTTTGTACCTTTTAAGGAGGTGAGATCATGTGAGTAGAAAGAACAAAAACTTTGGAAGCCCTTAGATCAGTTTCTGCCTTGGCATCCTCCCTAGCTGCTTGGCTTAGGTCAATGACCGCTAAGCCCTAGTCTCCGCATTTGTTAAATGGGGATAATAACAGTATTTGCCATTTGGAATGATATTGATGATTATGTAAGATAATGGATCTAAAACATCTAGCCCATTGCTGGCAAATGTTGTCATAATACCTCCTGATTTAGCCCAGGGTGGCCACATGCAGGTCAGGGGCTTCTAACAGAAAATTATTGACAAGGGCTGAATGGAGGCAGAGCGCTCCCTTGTTCTTTGATACCAGTGTGGCCTGAGGAAGCATGGAAGGGGTGTCATAGTCAGAACATTTCCTGCTTGAGTTCCAGGTAAAGACTTGGGGTATAGTAGGGATCCAGGCTAATATGGACCCACATCCCAAGGGCTTATATTTCTGTGAATCTCATGTGGCAATGCCTTTGCTCCAAGGGCTGTGGGAAAAGAGCAGTGCAGAAGGTAAAGGTGTCACCTCTCGATTCTGGGGCTCTGGACTTGACTCTCAGTTTGCCATTTCTGAGCTCTGTGCTGTGAGTGATGCATTTAACTTCCGTTTTGCAGAGGGTGCAGGCTTAGGGGAGGGAAGAGGTGGAGGAGACTAGAGGATGGCCATGACATCACCTCCAAATGAACACTCCGAAGAAATCACACAAAGATATCATGCCCCAGCTACCTCACCCATCAAATGGCCAGTGATCTACTTAATAGCATTGTTGGGAGAGTTAAATGAGGCAATATTAGCTAACATTTTTTGAGGGCTGACTACGTGTTAGGCACTGGTATAAGCTGTTGATGTGTGTTAACTCTTTCAGCTCAGGACAACTATATGAAGTCTATGCTGTTAGTACCCTAATTCTGCAGACGAAGTTTAGAAATATAAAGAAACCCAGGCTACCCTAGTTCATTCCAGTTGTAGGTAGAAGAGATTGTGACAGGTTCTTTGGCTTTGGAACTGTGATCTTAAATATCTACTACACCATCTAGGCCAGTGATTCTCAAAGTGTGGTCCCCGAACCAGCAGCATCAGCATTGCATGGGAACTTGATGGAAATGCAAATTCTCTACCCAACCCCAGACCTCGTGGATCAGAATCTCTGAGCACGGAGCCCAGTACTCTGCTTCAGGAACCCTCCAGCTGCTGCTGCTGCTAAGTCAGTTCAGTCGTGTCCGACTCTGTGCGACCCCATAGATGGCAGCCCACTAGGCTCCCCCATCCCTGGGATTCTCCAGGCAAGAACACTGGAGTGGGTTGCCATTTCCTTCTCCAATGCATGAAAGTGAAAAGTGAAAGTGAAGTCACTCAGTGGTGTCCGACCCTCAGCGACCCCATGGACTGCAGCCTTCCAGGCTCCTCTGTCCATGGGATTTTCCAGGCAAGAACACCGGAGTGGGGTGCCATCGCCTTCTCCGGATCCCTCCAGAGGATTTGTAAATAGACTCAAGTCTGAGAAGCACTGCTCTAGACCAGCCTTTGGCAAGCTACAGTAGCCACCTGTTTTTGTCAATAAGGTTTTATTGGAACATAGGGCTCCAAAATCACTGCAGATGGTGACTGCAGCCATGAAATTAAAAGACGCTTGCTCCTTGGAAGGAAAGAGACCAACCTAGACAGCATATTCAAAACAGAGACATTACTTTACCAACAAAGGTCGCCTGTCAAGGCTATGGTCTTCCTGTGGTCATTTGGATGTGAGGCTGGATGTGAGGGCTGGCGCCGGTTGATGCTTTTGAACTGTGGTGTTGGAGAAGACTCTTGAGAGTCCCTTGGACTGCAGAAGTCACTCCATTCTGGGGATCATCCTGGATTTCTTTAGAGGATGATGCTAAAGCTGAAACTCCAGTATTTTGCCACCTCATGCGAGAGCTGACTCTTGGAAAAGACTCTGATGCTGGGAGGGATTGAGGGCAGGAGGAGAAGGGGACGACAGAGGATGAGATGGCTGGATGGCATCACTGACTCGATGGATGCGGTCTGGTGACCTCAGGGAGCTGGTGATGGACAGGGAGGCCTGGCGTGCTGCGGTTCATGGGGTCGCAAGAGTCGGACACGACTGAGCGACTGATCTGATCTGATCTGATCTGAGGCTCATTTATTTATATATTGTCTGTACTGGCTTTTTTTTGCCACACTGTCAGAGTTGAGTAGTTGGGCCAGATACCATCTGGCCTGCGAATTCTAAACTATTCACTATGAGTCCTGAAAAAAAAGTCACGTGCAGATCCCTGGTCTAGGCAATACAGTGAAAGTACCATACCAGCACAAACTATTAATAAGTATGCAATAAGGGGCTATTATTATTAAGTACTTGGGAGACAAAACTTGGTGATTCAGAGGCCCAGATGCTCCTTTGCCTTGGTGAAGGGTGGGCTAGATCAGTGCAGAACTGAACCACAACCAACTAATTTTTCCTTAGTTAGGATCCAGGGACAACTGAGTAATTTGGTCATGGTGATAGTCATTTCTTACCAAAAGTGGGGAAAGGGAAGGAGGATCTGACTCTTGAGGCCATCACCCTGCTGTGTCTTTCTCCTGTAATCCCCGTGGCCTAGGGCTCTCTGAGAGATGTGGACTTTGGAATGTGGAGCCCCTGCCACCAGCCTCTCAGCCTTTTATTCTACCTGATTCTCACTTGCAGCAGGGAGTGCCCTTGAGTTCCAGAATCACTGGGACAGAAAGACTGATAGGTGAAGTATTACCTTTATTCTGTATCTCCCCAAGTCCATGGTCTAGTTTGAGACTAAATGCAGGATGCTTTCCCCCACCAACAACCCCCCCCCTTATCTTTATTTAACAAATATATATTACTCCTCTGTCAAGTGCCAAAGATTTATGCATGTCAGTTTTTTAGACTTTGAGTTAAGCAGTGTGTTATCGAGATAAAGAAGCCAAGGCTCAGAGAGGGTGTGTGACTTCTTAGGGTCACAGAATGTATGTGCTGTAGTTCCACAACTCAAACTTCCTTCTCCTGAGTCCTGGGCTCAGGCCTCATCTTGCTGTCAGTTCCTGTGACAGGAGCAAATTGACCCTGTAAGAATACCTGTGTGTTTCCCTTGAGGGCTTGTAAGGAAAAACTTTGCTGCCTCCTGAGGACATCAGTTATGCTGGTGGCATCCTTCTCTCTGCATAGGGAAATATATGGATCAGGTTCCTGGCAGGATACAGATGGCACACTTGAAAAGATTTTGATAAAGGGGCCAGGAGCAGCTCCATAGTTTATGGGCCCAGTGAAAGAAGAAAAAGAAATATCACCAGACCCCCCAAACACCAGCTGATAGAAAGGGCTCCCTACCTTACCACGTGTTTCTCCCTCTAGTCCCCTATATGGACAC
The DNA here is from genome assembly GCA_935064755.1 of Tragelaphus eurycerus. Lineage (NCBI taxonomy): Eukaryota > Metazoa > Chordata > Mammalia > Artiodactyla > Bovidae > Tragelaphus > Tragelaphus eurycerus. The sequence continues at coordinate 10,973,376 of CAKXYN010000015.1, read as the reverse complement.
TTCTCAAAAACTACCACCTCAGCAGCCCTAAGGGAAGGCCCTTAGAATCATTATGGCATAACCAAAAGGCCACTTTTTCTCACAAAAATGCATTTGAAATTTACATCACTAACGATAGAAAATTAAGTGTTTTTTAATGGGAAGAAAAAAAAGAAGAACTTTCTCCAGTCTTCAGTAAAAATAACACAGAAAGATATACCCTTTCTTGTATCAAGGCTTTGGCAGAACTCCCAAAACCCTGATCATAGAGCTGAGATTTACTTCTAGGCAGTCTATGGGCCTCCCCTCTGTCTCTGGCAATGTGGAAAGAGATGAAGTGTTGGAACTGAGCTGTTGCAGGTTCCAGTCTCTTCTCTTGCTACCTTGGATTGTGTACTTCTGGTCCTCAGTTTCCTCATCAGACAGGATGCCACTAACCTTGCAGAGTCACCACTGATTAAAATGGATGCCATGTTTGCACATGTGCCCTCTCCTCCCTCTGTCAGCAAAGCATTCAGCTTTGTCAGTTTCCACATGGCACACAGTGGCTTAATGCCCATTTCCTAGGCACTGAATGTGAGCATCTCTGCATTCCTCCAGCGCCTTTCACAGGTTCTCAACAGTGTTTTCCTGCTTAGCTGGTGGAAAGCCATGGAAAGTGGTGTCTCTGAGAACAAAAGGCTGCCGCAGGCACACGTGGCTGTACACTGCAGCTTGGCTGTCCCCTGCCTGGAGGTCTTGACTCTTGGCCCCTTGTTTAACCCTTGCTTCTGACAGCAGGTTATTCACTGAGCTTCAAAGGAAGCATCAGGAAGACTCTCCTCCATGTTCAGAGCTGTGGTCTTTTTGGTTTCTCTGCTCCCATTGGGGATCTTCCCTAGCCATCCAGGAATACTAGTTAGCTAAGGGCTTGGCTGCCAACCCCTGGCCGAGGCCACTGGGCAGGGACACGGACACCTGGCAGGCGGATTTCAGAGAATGCATTGCAGCAGCTGTGTGGCCTGATTGTTCCAGGCCCATTATTCATTTTCCATAATTGTTGACCTTTCTGTCTGCACTCTCCATGGAGAATTTCAAGCCATTTTCCAGAGCACAGATGAATATCTGAAGTGCACAATAGCACAGGAGACTGTCAGCATCAGCCTTACAATCCCTGTTGGCAGCAGATGGGGAGAGGGGAGAGGCCTATCTACAGGGGGAGCTCTGGCTCAAGCGAGGAGCTCCAGGAGTCAGGCAGGTTTGCAGGGTTAGACAAAGGAAGCCCATTAGTGCTGCCCCTTGGGGGTGTTGTCTGTATTTCTAAAATTCAGGACTGGCCATGACATCCCCTTATAATCACATGTACATAGTACTTACCGATTAGATTCTGACCCTCCTTTCCAGCCACATCTCTCTGTGCTTCACTTGCTCCCCCACTTGCAAGCTGTAATGGACTCTTGGTGATTCCTCATAAAGGCTGTGCAGCTTCATGACAATGGGCCTTTGCACACACCATGTGCTTCTCCTAGAATGTCCCTTCCTTGCCTGCTAAACTTCTTTACCAGCTCTCTTTGGCTGAATGAGTCTCTTCATTCTCTGTGTTCCCATAGCACCTTCCACTGTCACTCATACTGTATGGTATTAGCTGTGCTCAAACCTCTGCCTTGTACATCTTGTGGGCCAGAGTCAGGACAATACTAATTTTTCTATTCCTGTTGCCTGGTTCTTGATAGGTACTTTGTAAATGCGTTAAAAATGAATGAGAAAATGAATACCTACATTTTATTTGTTGGGATTTTTTTTTATGTTGTAAGCAAGATAAGCTCACAGTAATTAAAGCAAAAAATAAATTCATTGTTTCATGTTGCTGAAAAATCTAGGGAATATTGGCTTTAAGAATGGCCTGATTCAAGGTTCAAACAATGTGGCCAGCAGGCATTTGTCAACTCTGCTTCCTCTAGTTGTTTCCTTTATCCACAGCCTGGGTCCCCTTACAGTGTTGAGATGACTGGAGCAGATACTCTCATTCTATTAAGGCCAGAGAAAGAAAGAGAGTGTTTCTTTTCCCAGAAGTCTCAGCAAAGGTCTCATTGAATCTGATGGATTATGTGCTAATCTCTGAACTAATCCCTGTGGTCAAGGGGCTGCACTATGCAAATTGTCTCATCAATCAGGGGTTACCTTTGTCAGTCCCTTTCAGTACAACACTGGCAGAAAGTGGGAGAAGAGGTGAATTCCACAAAGGGAAATTAAAGTAATATTTCTAAATACGGATGTTGGCCAATCAAACAATCAGTTTTCACTTTATGTGTCCAGTCCCACGGGCTTCAATCCAGATAAAAAGGATACAAACCAAAACTTTTCAAAAGGTTTAGTGGCCATATGCATTTGTTGTGTATTAAATCCAAACCTGAAAGTGAAAAGTACAGTCAAATCCTAGGCTTTACAGTTAAAAAATCCTAATGAAGCTTCCATTTCATAAATCACATGGTTGAGTTTTTTATTATTAAATAATACTTTTTATTATAGTAGACATCAGATGTGTCATCCTTTCTTGTGGTCTAGGTGTATTTTCTCTTGCAGTAGTTCACAATCTTATGATTTGGGAAATCGTGGTAAGGTCCATGAGTAGAGAATTACACATTTTTAGACACAACTGTGTGCCTCAAATTGCTGAATGGGGTTTTCATCTTTTTTTTTTTTTTCTACAGCAAATGTCACCACTTGGGAGGGAAAATAAATCAATAGTAATATGAAGAAAATTTTATGTTTTTAGTAGTAATATGATAATTCCTTTCTGAGGAAAGATGAGTCATGTCAAAAACAAGTGTTGGGCAGTGGGCTCTGTGGTAGAGTCAAGTTCTAGTGGCACACAGGTCCCCAGCACCCAGAAGAAAGAAAGGACTTTTATAAAATACTGGTAGGAGGGTGGGGGGAAGGGGGAGTCAGGCAGAGTTAGTGGAGGAAGAGGAAGACCTAATAAAGAGGAGAGAATGTGTCCATTTGGGATTTTGTTTTTGTGTGGGTCTGAGTGTAGAATTAGTGATGTGACATTCTTTTCTCTCTCAGAAAATCCTTAATAAAATCAATACCATGCATAACATTTTTGTATACAAATTTTTAGAAATTCCAAGAAGGGCTGATGGCATCTTCAGGATTGATAGAAGATGTCTTCTATAGGCATATATGATGACAAAGAAGCTAAGTATGGTTAGTAGTCAAGAGAGTATCTGGAGAAAATTTATGTATACAGTCACAAAGAAGCATTAGTCAGGGCAGAGACTGTTTATCAAAAGTTCAAGGCACCTAGGACCCCATCCCCTTACTCAGAGTTCAATATCTGGGACAGTTTGTATAGAGTTTGTAGATCAGGAACAAAACCAAAAGAGGGGGCAAAAACTTGGAGCAAGTCTTCCCAAGGTGGACTGTTTTAACTTATTTTATAAGCACAAAAAAGCGGTAGGACCTGGCCAATAAACATGAGAGGGATGGGGCATCAAGAGTATGGGGACCCTTCCCTTCACCAATGATAGCATCAAAGACTTCAGATAGGTTCTTTATTCTCCTCCCAGTTCTTTTACTGTTTTCCAGACAGCCAGAGGAAAGGTTGAAAAAATACAATTTCTTTTATAGAAGCCAGCTCTGCCTTTATACCTCTTTAATCCTCAATGACGCAGGACCAAAATTGTTTGCTGGTTAAAAACAAAAAGAAAGAAACAAATATCCTTGATAAGAGTTTTGAAATTAAAATTCAACTCAACTGGTTTGTTGAACCTTTTGGAGTATTTTGAAAGATCTCTCCAGGTACTTGTGTGGTATAACTTGTTACATCATCTTTCCATCCACTTGCAGTTCAGTTCATCCAGTTTCAGAGAAGTCAGTTTTGAACACAGAGTACTAAAGACAGACGTGCTACCCTATTCTCAGTCCATTGGCAGCAGTGGGTTTTCACTTTCCCTGTGGAGGGAACATACTGCCCAGGGGACAGAAAATACTGCCCACAAGACAGTGAGTTTGGTTCTTCTTGGATTCTCTATTTATTTGTAGCTTCATTTTCTTTCAATGCCTTCAGGATGTCCTCGGCTTTAGTCAGCTTCGCACAGAGCTCTGTGCTTAGAAAACCGCGGTCCCTTGGCTATCCCTCTAGGTGGGGGATGGAGACTGCTTCTGCCTCTGGATTTGGGGACAGGTCTTAAATCTTCTCACAGTCCAGTTAAAAGTCACTTCAAGAGAGAAGTGCTCCAGCTGCCTTAGTCGCGTTCACCATGAAGAGATTTCATTTCATTAAACTCTAGACTTGACTCTCTCTCAGCAAGATTGGGGAAATGTTACCCCTGCGCTATTTCTTGACTCCACTAATGCCACAAATTTTTGATTTATGACAGCTGAGCCTTTGAGAACCTCCAAAGGGCCTTGCTGAGGAATGCCTGCTTCCTCTGAAATTAAGGGGAACAGACAAAGAGTTCGATGTGTGTTTGTGAGTGAGAAATGGAAACCTCCATTCATCATTTGGACTGGAACTGGGGCTTATGGGCCAAGGGAAGCTGCTCTTTTAAAAGACCAAGGAAGTTTATATAATTTGGATCTCGTGTGTGTGTGTGTGTGTGTGTGTGTGTGTGTGTGTGTGTGTGTAAGCACATCATGTGGAGAATGTTAAATCCAAACTTTGAGATTGTGTGAGCTTTTTTAAAAGAGACTTTACTTTTTAGAGTAGTTTTAGATTCACAGCAGAATTGACAAGGCACAGAGTTTCCCTATCCATGTATGCATATACATAATATGTTTTAATATTACATTTTAAAAAACAATAGGTTTTAACTGATCCTGAATTCTAACTCTAGTTATCTCTGAGTTGGCCAAGAAAAATATGAGAGTAGTTGCAAGATATGGCGTATGGTTCTGAGAACATTGGACCTGAGATTTCAAGACAATGTATCCCCAAGGAACATGTCATTCAGGCTTCACAGAACTCAAAGTTTTATTTTGGCCAAAGATAGTGCTTGGACTTAACACTTCTAAATTCCAGAAAAATATCAATCTTTAGGATTTTGAAATGAGAGATCAGAATTCCTAAGCATTTTCAGGTATGCCTGAGGTCATGTTGATCTTAAAATACACCTGATATTCCTAATATGAAAGAAAGTGAAAGTGAAGTCACTCAGTTGTGTCTGACTCTTTGTGACCCCATGGACTGTAGCCTACCAGGCTTCTCCATCCATGGAATTTTCCAGGCAAGAGTACTGGAGTGGGTTGCCATTTCCTTCTTCAGGGGATCTTTCCAACCCAGGGGTCTAACCGGGGTGTCCCACATTGCAGGCAGACGCTTTACCATCTGAGCCACCAGGGAAGCCCATTCCTAATATAGGAACTAACTAATAAATTCCTAATAAAGGAACTAAAGAACCTCTTGATGGTATCCAGTCCCATCAGTTCATGGCAAATAGATGGGAAACAATGGAAACAGTGACAAATTTTATTTTCTTGGGCTCCAAAATCCCTGCGGATGGTGACTGGAGCCATGAAATTAAAAGATACTTGCTCCTTGGAAGAAAAGCTATGATCAACCTAGATAGCATATTAAAAAGCAGAGATGTTACTTTGCCAACAAAGGTCCATCTAGTCAAAGCTATGGTTTTTCCAGTAGTCATGTATGGATGTGAGAGTTGGACCATAAAGAAAGCTGAGCACCAAAGAATTGATTCTTTTGAACTGTGGTGTTGGAGAAGACTATTGAGAGTCCCTTGGACTGCAAGGAAATCAAATCAGTCAATCCTAAAGAAAATCAGTCCTGAATATTCACTGGAGGGACTGATGCTGAAGCTCCAGTACTTTGGACACCTGATGCGAATAGCTGACTCATTGGAAAAGACCCTGATGCTGGGAAAGGTTGAAGGCGGGAGAAGAGGACGACAGAGGATGAGATATTTGGATGGTATCACTGACTCAATAGATATGTGTTTGAGCAAGTTCAGGAAGTTGCTGATGGACAGGGAAGCCTGGCATGCTGGAGTTGGACATGACTGAGTGACTGAACTGAATATCCCTAATACTATTTACATGTCAACATTTAGAAAACAAAGATCATGGCATCCGGTCCCATCACTTCATGGGAAATAGATGGGGAAACAGTGGAAACAGTGTCAGACTTTATTTTTCTGGGCTTCAAAATCACTGCAGATGGTGACTGCAGCCATGAAATTAAAAGATGCTTACTCCTTGGAAGGAAAGTTATGACCAACCTAGATAGCATATTCAAAAGCAGAGACATTACTTTGCCAACAAAGGTTCACCTAGTCAAGGCTATGGTTTTTCCTGTGGTCATGTATGGATGTGAGAGCTGGACTGTGAAGAAGGCTGAGCGCCGAAGAATTGATGCTTTTGAACTGTGGTGTTGGAGAAGACTCTTGAGAGTCCCTGGGACTGCAAGGAGATCCAACCGGTCCATTCTGAAGGAGATCAGACCTGGGATTTCTTTGGAAGGAAAGATGCTAAAGCTGAAACTCCAGTACTTTGGCCATCTCATGTGAAGAGTTGACTCATTGGAGAAGACTCTGATGCTGGGAGGGATTGGGGTCAGGAGGAAAAGGGGACGACAGAGGATGAGATGGCTGGATGGCATCACTGACTCAATGGTTGTGAGTCTGAGTGACCTCCGGAAGTTGGTGATGGACAGGGAGGCCTGGGGTTCTGCGATTCATGGGGTCACAAAGAGTCAGACACGACTGAGCGACTGAACTGAACTGAAGAATAGCAGATAGTTGAAAGTAACAAATAATAGCACTTAACAGAAAATATAACTTATAATGTATATTCAAACACTGTAAAATACAAGTGACATAACTAAATTGAAATTGAAGTGTTCACCATATGTGCTGCTGCTGCTAAGTCGCTTCAGTCGTGTCTGACTCTGTGCGACCCCATAAATGGCAGCCCATCAGGCTCTCCCATCCCTGGGATTCTCCAGGCAAGAACACTGGAGTGGGTTGCCATTTCCTTCTCCATATGTAGTGTTCAAATAACAGTATTTGTATCTCCTAGCAAGGTGAAGAGAGAATTGTCAACTAAGAACATATTTTTCTTTCAGTACTTGTTATTTTTTGAACACCACTTATAGGACTTGTATTAAGTATAGTGCCCATATAAACTTATGAATATTTGCTTTCAAGCAAGTATGCTGCTGCTGCTAAGTCGCTTCAGTCGTGTCCGACTCTGTGCGGCCCCATAGACGGAAGCTCACCAGGCTCCCCCGTCCCTGGGATTCTCCAGGCAAGAATACCGGAGTGGGTTGCCATCTCCTTCTCCAATGCATGAAAGTGAAAAGTGAAAGTGAAGTCGCTCAGTCGTGTCCAACTCTTAGCGACCCCATGGACTGGAGCCTACCAGGATCCTCTGTCCATGGGATTTTCCAGGCAAAAGTACTGGGGTGGGGTGCCATTGCCTTCCCCACAAGCAAGTATAATTCATGTTTAATTAAGCATATTAAAATTTAGTATCATGCCAAAAGCTAGACAAGGATGCATACATATGCTGACAACATGGTCAGTAGCTATAAGCGAGACCAACAGGTTTGATCTGGGTCATTTTTCTCCTGTGTAATTCTCTTCCAGTTTCTGGATATACCAATCTTGTCTTTTTTTCTATGTGTCAGTTGATTCCCTGGAGCTAGTAATGTCTTCAAATTAATTGATAAGTTTTAATACTCATAGGAGAATTAGAATACTTGCTCCCATTTCCCAAGTTTCTCAATTGATTTTTCTTGGGATTTGAGGTCAGGGATTCATACATTTCCTAACTAATTCTGGGGAAGGAGTTCTGCAGGGACTCATTGCCTCAGCTATATCTGCTTTCCTCATCATGCCTGGCAAAGCCTTGTACAGTCAGTTCTATAACATGGCAACATGAATTCCTAAAAATCATGGTGGTATGCACAATTAGGCAAGAAAAAACACAGGGATTTTGTAGAAAATGGACCAGGGATATAATGCAAAAATTTCATCAGTAACACATAAAAACAAGGACAAGAACCACATAAAAATGGTAGCATGGTTTTATATATCAGATCAGATCAGATCAGTCGCTCAGTCGTGTCCGACTCTTTGCGACCCCATGAACCGCAGCACGCCAGGCCTCCCTGTCCATCACCAGCTCCCGGAGGTCACTCAGACTCGCATCCATCGAGTCAGTGATGCCATCCAGCCATCTCATCCTCTGTCGTCCCCTTCTCCTCCTGCCCTCAATCCCTCCCAGCATCAGAGTCTTCTCCAATGATAGTTAAATAATAAAGATGTATGTGAATGTAACAACAGCTTTCACACTACCTTGAAGAATACCTGAGGTTTGCTTCTGGAATTAGGCTTTGGAGGAGTTGGAGCTTGTGAGTTACTGCAGAGTGGTGGAAGGAGTATGATCTGAACCACAGTTCAGCTGGTTCCATCCAGTTCAGCTGGATGGAAAGGTGTAGGTAGCATCAGGTGTGTACGAGTGGAGCTCATAGCACACATGGGGAACTGAGAAGTGAGCAGATGTTTGAGGCATGCGTCTTGTGTATTCCTGTGCTTGGTTCAGCAAGGTACTGTTTCTGCTTCATCTCATGTCACTCACATATAAACTCATACTTAAGCAAATGTGAAATTCTTGTTATGCTCAAATTGTTCCCAGTTAAGTCAGTCACTCTGGAACAAATCCAGGTGTTCCAAACAAGCCCTAGAGAAGGACTGGCCATACACTGGAGTCAACTGAAGTTATTGGATAAAAAAATGATTTTTCTCACTCTTTTCCACTTATTCTCAAGGTACACTTAGGGGTTGGTTAGGAAGAGCCACATCCCCTCAGTGGAGATACTCATCCCTTGGATGTTTAGCTGAGTCAGGCATGCACTGATGGTATGTCCTTTATTCTTTTCTTTCCCTTTCATCCTCAGTTGCAGGCATCACAGATACTCCAGGGACCCAAGAGTGAAGGAATATATGTAACTGATGATGATCCTATTCTTGGGGTATAATTTGAAGGGAGTCAAAAGTTTTACTTAAGAACAGTGGTCCTATATGGAATTTAGAAAGATGGTAAAAATAACCCTATTTACGAGACAGCAAAAGAGACACTGATGTATAGAACAGACTTTTGGACTCTGGGACCGGGAGAGGGTGGGATGATTGGGGAGAATAGCATTGAAATATGTATAATATCATATCTGAAACGAGTCAGTCCAGGTACGATGCCCTATAACAGATGCCTGGGACTGGAGCACTGGGATGACCTGGAGGGATGGTGTGGGAAGGGGGGAGGGAGGAGGGTTCAGGATGGGGAACACATGTATACTGGTGGCGGATCCATCTCGATGTATAGTAAAAGCAATACAATATTGTAAAGTTAAGCAAAAAAAAAAGAAAAGAACAGTGGTCTTGATGCCTCCCATAGCAGCTTGTGTGTGTGTCAGTTGCTCAGGCATGTCCGACTCTTTGCCACCCCACAGACTATAGCACCCCCCCACCCCCCCCAAGGTTTCTCTGTCCATGGAATTCTCCAGGCAGGAATTGAAGTGGATTGCCATTCCCTCCTCCATCTATAGTAGCTTGAATTGGGAAACAGGTTGTCATGTTTTTTTCCTAAAAGAAACATGAGACACTGGAACTGAGCACATCATTTCTTCCTGAAGCATCTTACAGAAGCATCTACTGTGGTCTGCTAAACATTGGAAAGGGACTTTAATGGTCAGTATTCCTTTATATGTTTCCAAAGTGGTCTCTCAGTCTCTGTCTGTCTCTCTGTCTGTGTGTGTGTGTGTATATATATAAAATCCATTATGAAAAATAATATATATCCATGAAAGAACATTTTAGAGAAGTAGATAGAAGAGACAAAATCATATCTGTCCCCTCTGGCAACATGCCCATGCATTTCCTTCCAGTCTAGAAACAGTAGGTTTTGGTGACAGAAGAAGAGAATAAAATGGAGCTGGCCATGTAGCGACTTTCCTTGCTGGTTTCTGTAACATTGTCTTCATTCATGAATGTAGAAACTGAATGGAGGAAAGCTTGGGGCATTGAAGCACATGCTAGCTTCAAAATGACTCCTTCAGTTCTCTTGGCTGATCTTTCTGGTAAAGCTTCACCACCCATGATGATCTAAACTTTCCAGCCAGCTATTGGCCTCAGCTGGCTTTAAACACAGTATTGGCTTGGCAAGTCAGCTCTTGAGTTTATCTTCTTGGTTCTTGAATTGGGCAGGTGCGTTTTACTTGACTAATTGTTGAATTTCCCTTTCAGCTTTAGGAATCTGGTTTCTACAGACTGCGTGGCTTGTGGTCTTCATGTATCTATGGGCTTGGTTTGGGTTTGGGATCATACATTTGACCTGGGTGAAGTAGTCTGTACTATAACCACAGTTAGTGAGCTACCTGATGGCTTGACTAGACAGGCCCACACCCAGCCCCAGTGTGAGGGCCAAGATTAGCTTAATGGGAGCCCATTGTCAGGGAGAGCAGGTCTGCCTTGATACTATAAATAAAGGACCCTGGGCAGCATCTGAATAACTTACATAGTATACTCAGGTAAGTGCCATAAAGTTGCTGATGGTCAACAGTCCCAAAAGAAGACTTCTTAAGCTTCTGAGCTACATCTTAGCTTCTTCACTGGGGAAAGGAGAAGATATGGCTGAGTTTTTTTTTTTTTTCTTCTTTGTGCTGCTTGATGACTCTTCAGAGGAATAACCTATTCTTCATTGACTGAACCACTGTGATTCCTTTGTTTGAATCTTACTGAGACCAGATCCTTCTGGGAGACTAGGCCCACTGAATACCTCTAAACATGGCCCAAATCAGCTACACGTTCTGCTGATACTTCTGCTGTATCAGTAGCTTTCTAGTCCCTGGGTAGTAGCTGCCACTCTCTCTCCATAATTATGCCCTTCCCTTGTCTATCTGCCATATTTAGACTGTCAGCTTCAGAACCCAGCAAGTCATCCAAGGCTGAGATAAACTAAGCTTTGACCACTATGTTATGCTCAGTTAAAATGAAATGGTATCAAGTGCACTTTATAATCCAGGGTGGATAGAAACAGTTGCTGTGGTGAGTTAGCCACAGCAACAGAAAAATATGATAATAGTGAAGTATTTTACTTGTATAGGGCTATACAGATTATGAAATATGTTCACTTTCATGATTAAATGTATTTTTGAATGCTCTGAGGAATAGTCAGAAAGTGATGGTGATATGTAGAGAGGTTAGGTGACTTGACAGAAGATGCAGTCAGAGGAATGTGAGCCAGGTTTCTGAGTCAGACCCTCTGATTCCTAGTCCAGGCATCATTCTATCATTGTATAGTGTAGACTGTTCAATCAGCCCTTAATATAAGGTCAAAATTACAAACTGAAGATGAAGGCTGTTTCTTTCTTTGTGTATACTCTGACATATTATGGGGAATCCCATGGGGCCCACATGACTATTTATAAACTGGTTTATTCTTTCATTTTAAAAATTGCATCATACTTTTTATTAAGACTCATAGATTTATAGATGTACAAGGAACTGTAGAGGTACAACTTAGTTATCCCATTTTATAGATGGAAAGACTAAGACTCACGAGACTTAAGCTGGCCTATAAGAAGAAGGGCAACCCCATTTTGTGAGTTTTGATCCAGTACTTTATCCTACTTTAATCTGTCTGAGGGACAACAAGCATGTTTACTGCCTTCAACTTTCGTCTCCTACCATCTTCACCCCATCCACGTGGCAGGCTGAGTTAAAGTCTTAAAAAAAAGCCCTCAGGCTTCTCAGGGCTTTTTTTCTGGATTAGTGCTCTACACAAGCCTAGATATGTGGATAAAATCCAAATCAATGGTTAGACAACATCCCTTTATGTATGTGCCATGGCCTTAGCCTAAGAGTGAGGCTGTGGGTTGGCAGCGCGTGGAGCTGCATGGTAGAGCTGGCCAAAACCTGAGCCTCCCACACGGGCCTGCAGGCTGTTGTAAGTTGGACATGATTTCATGTCTGCTTCCATGTGTGTCTCTGTTCCTTTCATCTAGACTCTGTGCTAAGGGATCCTTGGCCCATAGCCTTGGTTATACTGATGGTGGTTTAGTGACTAAGTTGTGTCTGTTTGTGACCTCATTGACTGTAGCCTGTCAGGCTTCTTTGTCCATGGGATTTTCCTGGCAAGAATACTGGAGCGGGTTGACATTTCCTTCTCCAGGCAATCTTCCCAACCCAGGGGTTGAACCTGGGTCTCCCACATTTCCTGAAAACCCAATTCTGGGCCTGCTTCTATGGTGCTAATGTAGTTCATAGACCCTTGGATTCTTTGGACTCGTAAATTATAAAAGGAGGGAAAGGTGAGGAGGCCTTGGCATCTTTATTACCCCTCTTCATCTACTTCAGACATCTCAGCAATTAAACTTTTATGATACTTCAGAATCAGAAGGAAAACAACGACTGCTATGTGCAACAATTGATACCATTCATTGAGCGTGTGTGCTGGCTGGCTTTCGGATGTTATCTCACTTAATTCTCCTAAAAACCTCCTCAGGTGAGGAAACTGAAATTCAAGGGTAAGGGACCTGTTTAAGCTTCCTTCCTTGTGAAGTCAATGTCTTGATTTGAGCTGACTGTCTGCTGCAAGAAGCCCTGTATTCTTGCCACTATACAGGATAGTGCGTAGCCAGTGAAATCTGTGGTCACTACCTGGCACTGCCAGGTGCCATGGGCTGCACCTAGAGTAAAGGGCATATGGAATGGGAACCTGGAGTGGAGCTGGGGGATTGAATGCAGGAGGAGGAGAGCTTTAAACACTGTCACTCTCCTTCAGACTGAATTCTGTCTCATCAAAGATATCTGGCCTTTTCTCTTAGTCTGTCCTGGTGACATTTTATACAGGCAAGGGAACTTCCTCCAGGATCTATGAACTCAGGGTAGTGCAGGCATGGTGTCGTCACCCAGGTAACGAGGTTGGCTCCCTACCATTCATCCTTGTAGACTTTTTCAGGATGGCAATTCTAGTTTATAATATTTTGATGCTATCTTTGTAATGGTCTTTTTCACATTATCAATTTGCCTCTTGGCCAGGAATTGGCTCTTCTCCATCCCTTGCCCTCCATGAGCATGTCTTCCCTTGCCCTCAATGAGCATGTCTTCAGTGTGAGCTGAGACAAGTCTCCTGCATTTGCACATGCACACCCTTCATGGTGCCACTTTGATGCACTTGATTATCAAGCAGTGGCATGCAAAAAGGGTTCAGCCAAAATGCCTGCACCAAGAGGCAAGATGAGCTGCTCTGTGTGGCACATGAATTACATCAATAAAGGATGCTTGGAAACCTAAATTTTTTGACCAGCAAGGGTGAGGTAATAATGGTTCATCTACTGTGTGACTTTGGGCAAGTTTCTTAATTCTTATAAGTCCCAAATAATGTGTGAATAATGCTGACCACTAACTTTAAAGAGCTGTTAAAAGAACTAAATGAGCAATATATGTAGAGCAGGTACTAGTTAGCTTGATACATACCAAGTACAAAATTACTGGAAGCTCATATCCTTTGAATAACATCTCCCTAGCCCTCACCCCATCCCAGCTGCTAGCAATGACAAATATACTTCCTGATTTGATTTTTTAAGATTCCACCTATCATATAGTTTATTTGGTTCTCTGTTGACTTATTTCACTTAGCATATCAATGTTGTTGCAAAAGGATTCCTGCTCCCGTGGAATGGTTTCTTTCTCATGGTTGAATAATATTCCTGTGTGTGTGTTGTCTCTGTTTACATACCCTGACTTTGTGAATAATGCTACAATACAACATGGGCTGCAGATAGCTCTTAGAGATAGTCGTTTCCTTTTTTTGGATATATATGCAGAAATAGACCTGCCGAATCATTTGGTAGTTCTGCTTTCATGTTTTGAGAAACCTCCATACTGTTTTCCATAGGGATTATATTAATTTATGTTAACCATCAACAGTGTATAAGATTTCTTTTTCTCTGCATCCTCACCAACACTTAATAGCTCTTGTTTTTTTTTTTTTTTTTCATAATAGCCATTCTAACATATGTGAGATGATATTTTATTGTGGTTTCAATTTTCAATTCCTTTATGATTACTGGCGTTGAGTATCTTTCCATGTATCTGTTGACATTTGTGTGTGTGTCTTCGGAAAAATGCATGTCTATGCTTTTTGTTCATTTTAAAATTGGATTGCATGTTTGTTTTTCCTGTTGAGTTGTATGAATTGTCAACTACAGTTGATTTACAGTATTAGTTTCAGTGTACAACATAATGATCCAATGTTTTACATATTAGAATCCATTTAAAGTTATTATAAAATGTTTGTTATATTTCCTGTGCTGTTCAACACGTTTTTAATAGTTTGTTTATTTTATACATGGTAGTTTTTATCTCTTAACCCCTATCCCTATCTTGCCTCTCTCCCTTTCCTTTCCCCATTAGTAATAACTAATTTGTTATCTATATCCATGTATGTTTCTGTTTTGTTATATTTGTTTGTTTTATTCTGTAGACTCCACGTGTAAGTGATAACATATAGCATTTATCTTTCTCTGACTGTTTCACTAAATGGCCTTCACCCTAGTTGAGAGCTGCACCAGAGCTAGAGGGTCTGGGATGGTCAGAGGAAAGCAGCCAGAGCCCTGAGGCAGTTTCAGTCTGCTTCCTCCGCCTTGTTCCTGGAAGTAAACAAGCACGCACACACTTCATAAGCAGAGTCTTGGTTTCTTACAGCCCTCCTGTAGGTCCCACTAGTTTTTAAACCAGCTAAGGGGACTTATCTCTCTGTTGTCACACCTCAGGCCTGGGGTGCCCAGTATGTGGCTCCAACTGCTTATTCCCCAGCCAGGATCTCTGAGCCCATGATAGCCCCCCTCACTTGTGTCTTCTTGTAGCGGCATGGGTCCCAACCTGATGACTTCTGTTCCATTTCCATCTGACTATGTGTGATCTTTCTTTATAGTCTTGGTTGAAGAGTCCTTCTGCCAGTTTCCCGTTTGTTTCCCAGTGAGAATTTCTCCACATGCAGGTGTATTCCTGATGCTTTCTTAGGGGAAGATGAGCTCAGCATCCTCTGACGCCAGCATCTTGATCTCTCTGTTTCTCTCCTCAGTGTCTTATGGTTTTCAGTGTAGTGATCTTTCACCTTTCTGGTTAAACTTACTCCTAAGTATTTTATTACCTTTGATGCAATTGATAATGGGATTGTTTTCTTTATTTCTCTTTTAGATAGCTCATTGTTAGTGTGTAAAACAAACTTTTTAAAAGTTGGTTTTCTGTTTTGCAACTTCACTGAATTCTTTTATTAGTTCAAACAGTTTGGGGGTTGAATTTTGGTTTTTCTGTGTATGATATTATGTCATCTGCAAATAGAGATAGTTTACTTCTTTCTTTCTGATTTCTGTATCTTTTATTTATTTATTTGCATAATTGCTCTGGCTGGGACTTGCAATACTCTGTTGAATAGTACTGCCAACCATGTACTTGATGCTGAAGGTACACTAATGGGACCTATAGACCCCATAGAGGCTGTGCTAATGTGATACATGGTGTTTTCTCAATGAAGACCTGCACGTCTTGAACATACCAGTGAACTTTTACCTTTATGTTACTTGAGTGGGGGCTTCCTTATGTTCTTGGAGTGATGATTCATCCCAAATAAAGGGATGTCCATGGATGTAAAAAGCAAATATATCCACTAGCTTTTCATCTTCTTATCAGCCTAGTGACCAGAAGATCATGCCTATCATTCAAAAGCAGCTCTTGTGCTTCAGATGTTGATAAAAGACCAGTGACCCAAGAGGGAAAATATTTGAAGAGGAAAAGGTGTTTGTCAAACTCTCCTTCCCCAGCTGGTTTGTCCCAGTAACAGAAGCCATTGCTACCCTGGTCTGGAAGTGCTTTGATGAGTTCAAATTTATTGACCATCTTGTCACCAAGGTCCATTTCAGATTTGGATATTGTTTATCTGAGGCTTGCCCTTGGGACCCCTGGAAGATGTGTGATAAAGAATGTGGATTTCTTTTCTTTCTCTTCTTTTCATCCCCTGACCCTACCACCTCATTTGCCTTCTATTTTGTCTTCTCTGTTATGATAAGAGCACAGATCTTCGAACCCGTAATACTACATCCCATTGGCAAGAAAACACAGGGGAAAGAAATCAAATTCAAGTAGGAATAGAATTCATTCAACAAAAAATGATTAAATGCTTCTTATGTGCCAGGCTCATAGACGCTGGAATACAGCTATGGAAAAAAATGATTTTACTGTTCTCATGAAGCTTGCATTGAAGTGGGGGAGAGAGATGCTAAACAAATAAGTGTATAAAATATTTCTGTGTTGGTTGCCCCTAAAGCAAACCCCGAAACAGGGGTTTGGGTATAAGTAGTTTATTTAAGAGGTAACCTCATGAAGGGATAGAGAAGTGAGGCAAAGAAGGGATGAAAGTGAATAAAGAGTGCACGAATGATTGGGTTGCCTCTGTGGGCAACTGAGGCTGAATCCCACTGAGAATTTTCTGAAAGTCAGTGCAGAAAACTGCTCAGAGTGGTCCTCATGAAGGACACAATGTTGGAATATTTATCCACAAACTTATTTATCCCTCCTTGGTTCCTAGGTTTTTAACTTTTTAACATTTCTGGCCTGCCTTGCATGTAGGCTGAATGTTTTCGTTGCTAGAGGAAAGCAATAAGGCCATTAGTCAGAGAGATGAAGGAAACCATAGGCTGTAAGAGAAGTATCTGTGGTTACCTCTGGGGAAGGCCAAAGATATGAAGGATGTAGACAGTGCAACATCAACTCTGTTGTATCAGGTGAGAATAAATACTAATACAGAGTAGTAGTTAGGAGATAGAACTTCTGAACATAAGGTGGTCACCTCTTTGAGGAGGTGATATTGGAGTAAGGACCTGAAAGAAATGAGGGAGCCATGCATACATTTGGAGAAAGATCATTTCAGGCAAAGGGGACGGTGAATGCCAAAATCTTAAAGCAGGAGGGGGCTTGCACCTATTTTCAAGGTGAATCTAATAGGATTTGTTGATGGATTGGATGTGGCATGTAGAAAAGTGGAGTCATGAATGATTCAAGGGATTTTGGTCAGAACACTGGTGAAATGGAACTGCTGTCTATTGAGATTGTGAAAGGGAAGGAACATATCGGGGATATAATTTCAGACATGTTAAGTTTGTGATAACTTTTATCCAGGTGAAAATGTTGAGCAACATAGTTGTGTACATTTGAAGTTCAAGGTAGAGATTAGTTCTAGACATACAGATTTGGGAGTCATCCCTGTATAGATGGTATTTAGAGCCGCTGAACTGAATGGGATAACCTTAGACATGATTATAGATAAAAAGAGAAGCTCTGGAGGTATTTCAAGCTGTAAAGGTCAGGAAGATGAGGAGAAACCAACCAAGGGATCTGAAAATAGTGTTGTGCCCAGGGATAGGTGAAGAAAGGATTTTGAAAGTAGCTAGTGATTGTGTTAAATGCATGGGGAGAGCTCTGCTGAGTGGGAGGTGAATGGGTTTGATCTGAATTATATAATGAAAGGAAGTGTAGGTTTCATGATATTAATGTAATTGAGGGTCATAAGGCATTTGTGAAGGGCATTGGAGAAAGGCTGAGATCTGAGAACATTTGAGGGAAGGGAGATGATTCCTGAGAGACAACTGCAATGGGTTGCCCAGTAGTTCAGAAAAGAATATGGTGAAAGTGAAAACTTCAAGGGGAGATTTTGCTTCAGTGACTTTTTTCCTCTGTCATTGGGCATGCTAATTGGTGCTCAGAAAGGTACTATCTTGATGTGGCAATTGAAATCCTCACTTAAGATTTCGATTTAAAAATTAAGAAGTAAACCAAAACTGTTTACATTTTTGTATATGAGTACATTTAAATTGATAAAATGCTATACCTAAAATGGATACACTGGCTGGGTGACTTTGGGCAAATTGCTTAGCCTCTCTGAACCCAATCTTCTCTTCAATGAATAGGAGGTAAAAATACATATGCCCTGGTTTGGATAGGCTGAATATGATGCCATGTGAAAGTGCTTACCAAAGAGTCTGGAAAAGTATTGGGCAGAGAGTATATACTTTATTATATTCTTCCTTCTGTTTCCTTTAAACTGCACCTTGCACTTTAAACTGCAGGGATCAAAAGAAGTCATCTGTATGAAATCACTTTGAAAAGTACAGTATTCTGGACACCTGTAAGGCATTACCATTGTAGTACTGTAAGCAAGGAAGACACGCTAAGGTACTACTCTACTCTTTCCTGGGGCAGTCTCCCCATGAGGCCATCAGCAGATCTGTACACCTAGCTTTCTGAGGATTCCTGGATCAGATCCTGCAGTGTTCCTGAGTGAGATGTGACCTGTGGCTGACTGCTTGTACCCTTCCTCCAGACACCCCCTACCCCAGAGGAAAATTTTATTGAATAATAAATGACAATTGTCATCACTATCCTGTTACTCCTTAGTATACAAGATGATGGAGTCCTTTATTTCCCTCTTTTTAAAAATTTGTCCCTGTCCCATCATTCCTTTTTTTCTCCTCTTGCCTTTTATTAGAACTGATGAGGAAAATATTGGTAAATGTTGGTTTTCCTCTCCAACTCTTTGGAATGCTAGTGTACCAGAAGAGAAGCCAAAGACAAAATTTACGTTGTGACTTTATTATGCTCTCTGCTGTTGTCCTTAACTTTTCCATCTTCCAAATTGTTATAATTAATAGAGTGCCCATGAAATGATTTCTCTTTGTCAGATGGAGTATGTTTTGCATTGGAGCCAAGTTCTATACTCATGAATCCCCAGGTCAGTGCCAGCAAAACGTTTGCACCTTTTCCCCCACAGCATCTGAACAGCAGAGGAAGGTCACTTAGCTACAGTTTGGGAGGAAACCAGTGTAGCTTTCAGCCAGTGGCCTCCTATCCTTGAATGTCAATAAGGTGTTTTTTGTCAACTCAGGGCCTTTGCTCTTTATGAAGTAGGGATTAAAAATGTGCTGGCATCAAAGTGCCTCAGCTCAACAAATGACCAACAAATCTTAAACTAAAGTGATGTTGAATTGACCTGCACAGACCTGAAAAATGTCCCATGCTGGGGATCCTGGTAGGTCAAGATATCTGTCATCCCCATGCTGTGTTCTCATGCTGTGATTACACCTCTGGGTTGCTGTGGCCAAGCTCCATAATGAAAAGGAAATGATCCCATCAATCGCCCAGATGTTTGGCAGAGGGTAGACTAAACATCTGCTTGATTGACTGGTTTTCTCTCAGGCCAGATGTTTGGCATCAACTAAGCACAGTGTGAGTAGACCCTTTAGAAGGTCATTCTCCTGAGGCCCTGCATCACTTCTAGTTTATAGGAAAGTCTTCTCTTCTTCTAATATAACTTTTGACTCCAAGATGGAAGCTTGTTTGCTTTGCTTACTGCATAATTTCTCTGCATTTTTACCAACCACCCATCAAGCAACTTTCCAGCTTTGTTTGATACCCTCTTTTATAAGACATCTTTGGCAGAGATGCTAGCGGTGGTTATAGCAATACAAAAGTGTATCAGCATGAGCACAGCATTTAGGTATATTTTCGTGGCATAGAATATCTCACAGATTATCCCTATGTTGAATTTTCCTTAGAGGGAGAAGCTATCACTTATCAATTGGGCATTCTGGATTCTAGATATAATAGAGTAGGTCTTTTTTAAGCATGACAATGTCCTTTCTACTATCCTCTGTTTTTCCAGGCAACTCTTCTGTGCCTGAGAGAAATTCTGTTAGTAGTTTTGAGTGAAACATTTGGGATCCAAAACAGTGTATAGCAGAGTTGGCAGTGTGCTGGAGGGGAAAGAGCACTGGATTAGGAGTCAGGATTTTAGCAGTAGAACCAGTTCATTCACTGGGTCTCTAAGTGACCTGGGCATCAGTTCAACTTTGTAGGTGTCCATTTCCTGACCAGAAAAAATAGTGAAATACAACTGAGGTTTGTAGGGCTCTAGTAATTTGTTATTTGCTGAAACCCAGGAGGTGATGGATGAGATAAAAATCAGTGTCATGACACTGAGTTGGGATTTCTGCTTGAGGAAAATAAAATCCCATACAGGTAAGAAAAAGACCTTGCACAATGAGTTAGTGGTTCAGTTTACTTCCAAATGTTTCTAGGTTGGGCAGTGTTGTAAATATGATTGTGTCATTGATATCCTGGAACAAATTTGTTTAAAAAAGCTTCATTCTTACTGAAAAGCACAAGACAAATGTGGTTTGAGAGTGGACATAGGAAACCTTCAAAAGGGAAAGAAGGTTCTTATGCACTGTCATGAGGCAAGGGAGGGGGCTGGTGACTGACACTGGGTGAGGAGGGTTGACAAGGACAGGAAGAAAATGTGGGAAGAGGATGGGGAGGTACAGAAGATTAACTTGGCTAGTACCACACTTTTGTTAAGAATGGCCCACTCCTCTCTTAAGTACTACTGGATGGATCACAGTATCTCAGGGTCAGAGGGATCAAAGACCACTGACTATCTGGACACTAATTAGATATCAAAATAGCTTAACTTAGCCATTGCTTCATCTTTTGAAATTGAAGAGAACTGTGTATATTTCTGAGTAAATAGAATGTGTATTCTAAAAAGCCATGTTTCTAACTAGGAGGTTTTAGAGAAAATAAATAATTTGTGGATTCTAGTTTGTGATGTTTCCAGATGAAATTTCTAAGCTCCTCTGTTGTTGTCAAGTGTTTTGAAAGCATTTTAACATTTGTAAAATGCTCAACTAATCATTCAAAATGTGAGTTCCTATTAATTTTACTCATATCTAACAGAGCTGTGGAAAAAACAAAACTAAACTAAACCAGCCTACCTTTGGGTACACAAAAGTCAGACTATAAGACTTTAACCTCTGTAGTCTAACATGCTTAATAAAGAGCATACTGTAAGCATTGGCCATGATTTTGTTATTCAAAGCAAATTTGCTTGCTTATTTTTTGTTGGAAGGTCTGAAGTTTTTTCTTCCATGGGTCTGGAGTATTCTCAATATTCTGCTCAGATTTTTCATCTCTCCTCATCCATCCCTGATTCCTCATATTGCCTCCAGAAATGGTACGGGTCAGAGAAGAGGGGACATAGCTAGAGGAAAATTCCCTTTCTTTAATTCAAACACTTTTTTTTTTCTCTTGGAAATAATACCTCAATTGAAGACCCAAACCTTCAATGAGAGCTTTCAAAAGTGTGTTTCATCAAGGCAGTCAATGACTGGAAAGGGTAGAGGGAGGATGGTGTGTGTTCTTCTCCATACCATACCCCTTACATGTAAGATAAATGCTCATCTATCTGGGCCAAGTTAGGGGCAGTTGTGCCTGGAGTCCTAGGGTCAAGGTGACTTCTGGAAGGTCCCCTGGTCCTCTGGTTTCACAGCAGGACCCAAGAACTGCTCAGACATATGTGACATAAAAGTCCATACGGTCTCAATTTCCTTTACTTCATATATCTGTTTTTGCTTTGTTTGTGCACAGACCTGCCTTGCTCAAAATTCCTGCTCTTCTATGCCTCTTCTGCCACAG
Organism: Tragelaphus eurycerus; assembly: GCA_935064755.1. NCBI lineage: Eukaryota > Metazoa > Chordata > Mammalia > Artiodactyla > Bovidae > Tragelaphus > Tragelaphus eurycerus. Next base: position 10,951,867 of record CAKXYN010000015.1, on the reverse strand, counting down.
AACTAGGGATGGGATGAGGTTAAAAAGAAAAACAAAACAAAAAACATTGAAATGGAAGAGAGCTCCACCAGCTCATTCTGTATGATAAAAAATCCATTTCACTGTGGTCTTAATTTCATCAAGTAATGCAAGTCAACATCGGACATTAATGAGAGAAGGTTTCCAATTAGATTCAGTCTGACACTGGCCCTGCTTCTCAGTCACCTTCAATTGTCAGCGATAAAAAAAGGGACAGTTCAATATGATATGGATCATTCACTCTGAATCTCCACAACTCATTTATGACAAACACAACTAACAGAGCATGGGGAACTGCCGAGTTGTTTTTCATTATCCCAGCACACTGGCTTCCGACTACAGCTGTAATGATCTTCAGTGCTTTTCCATACAGCACATAGTTAATGAATAGTCTAAGATGTGATGGTAACCAGAATTCTAACTGAAAGGTCTCAGTAATCCTTTTGTTTGGGGAAGGATGTATGGGTTTCCAGAAGAAGAAAAGAAGAAAAATGATTTAAAAAGAAAGAATGTTTTGTTTTCATAAGAGACATGGGTTCTGCAGGGAGATAGGGTAGCATTTGTGGAGGAAGAACCTGGAGAAAGCCCTGGAGGTGTAACTCACAGAGAACCTTGAAGGTGGCCACGTACCCAAATCATATTGTCTAAAGCAATGAGATACTCTTAGGATTTAATGAAAGCTAGTGCCAGAACTGACATAATTCCAACATGGGAGATAGAGCCTAACCACTAGGACTTCTGGGAAATAGTGCTATTTAAAAATAGTCGTGCATCAATATTCCATGTGGTCCAGGCAGGGTCCCTCCATTGTGTAGGGATTTTGGGCCAGGAAACAGATCCCTAGGATCTGGAAATACAAAGACTAGTGTGGTTGATCCTCAGCCAACCAAGCAGTCTGGGGTTCATTCATTCATTCATTTATTCACCTAACAAGTATTATTGAACCATTGCTCTGCACCAGATACAGTGCTTCATAGTTACAGATGGTGAGCATTATAGTCATTGTCCCAGGGAATGGAAGAGCAAACAGGCAGCCAGAGTCTAAGCTCTGCGCAAGGCAGATGGAAGCCTTTTTAGCTTAGCACATGCAGAGACTTCAGTAGACTTGACTATTTTTTCTTTCCCCTTAGCAAGTGTATTGTCAATGATCAATTCTACTTTTTTTTATTATTATTACCAGCTGCATTTCAATAGCAAAGCACACAGGTATTAGGAGGCAGGGTAAGGCAATAGCTGACCACAGAATCAGGATCCAAAGGGTGCAGGTGATGAGAAATAAGATATGATAGGACCAGAAAAGGCAGGCATCTCAGATACTTGTGGGCATGACAAAGCTATGAACTTGGCATCCAGGCTAACAGTCTAGGCAGTATATGTAAAATATCAGCTGTGAGGAGATGATAATTGTGATACAACCTTAGTCTCAGCCAGGGTGCTTCTTAGATGCTCTTTGGGATGCAAGACCTAGTCTTCCTGGATTCTTCATGTGGGAGCACAAAGGTAGGTGGAGTTGAGTGAGCTTCCCTCCTGAAGCTGCTAGGTTTAATTATCCCAATTATTTAGGAAGCAGTCTGATTTTTTAATTTTTTAAATTAATTTTTATTGGAGTATGGTTGCTTCACAATGTTGTTAGTTTCTACTGTATAGCACAGAGAATCAGCTATACATATACATTTATACCCTCTTTTTTGACTTTCCTTCCTATTTAGGTCACTGAAGAGAATTGAGTGCCCTGTGCTATACAGTATGTTCTTCACTGGTTATCTATTTTATACTTACTATCAATAGTGTGTATATGTCAATCCCAACCTACCAGTTCTTCCCACCCTCCAGTTCTCCCTTGATATCCGTTCGTTTATTTTCTATGTCTATGTCTCTATTTCTGCTTCGCAAATAAGACAGTCTGTACCATTTTTCTAGGTTCCACATATATGTATTAATATGATATTTGTTTTTCTCCTTCTAACTTGAAGCAGTTTTATAAAATTAATTTGGATCTTCTCTTATTTGGTTGACAAACTCATCTCTAGTAGGGTCCTGCACTGAAGATAGGAGTTAGTCAGTCAGAAAGCCCACTATTCTTACTACATACATCTCCAAAGGCTCAGCCTTCAAAATGAATGGAAGTCAAGGCAATATTGTGTGGTTCCAGAATTACAACATGAGTAATGGAAATGACCTGTGAGTGTGTGTACGCTAGCCCTTATGGATCCACAGAACATAGCTTCTGGTGTCTTGGCTTAGGTACTTTGGGTCCAGTCAGATTTTAAATATTCCAAAGGGCAGACTCCACCTCTAATCTTGGAAGACATATCTGCTGCTGCTAAGTCACTTCAGTTGTGTCCGACTCTGTGTGACCCCATAGATGGCAGCCCACCAGGCTCCCCCATCCCTGGGATTCTCCAGGTAAGAACACTGGAGTGGGTTGCCATTTCCTTCTCCAATGCATGAAAGTTAAAAGTGAAAGTGAAGTCGCTCAGTCGTGTCCAACCCTCAGCGACCCCATGGACTGCAGCCTACCAGGCTCCTCTGTCCATGGGATTTTCCAGGCAGAAGTCCTGGAGTGGGGTGCCATTGCCTTCTTCGGCAAGACGTATCTAGAAAATAATAAATTTCATTTTAAAGTATTTCTGTATGTTCAACCTTTATTTTTTCTTTTCTTCATTGGATTCCATTAATCTAAGGTGTTGACTTTTATCTCCTTGCCTTTAAAATATCTTTGCTTCCTTTATAACATTTGTACCCTTCAAATATTTATAGACTTCCTTGTCTTTCCTCAGTCATTAGCCCAAGTCATGCATATTTAGCACTTTTAATCTTCTAGACTCTTTTCATAAATCAGTGCCCACGTTGCTAGCGTCACTTTAGCTCCTCCGCCTATTTGATCTGTGTCTTTGATTCATAGGTGTTCAAATCTGCACTCATTTATTCCATTGCAAGTGTCATTATTACTGTAAACATGTGAGTGAAAATCTGTCTTTCTCATCTAACATCAAAGCCAGCCCTGGACTCTTCCTGAAAAATTTCATAACTGACCTGGACTTACTTAATCATTCTATCCTTTCAAGACCATCTAGGAGGCAGCAATTTGGTGAAAAGATCTATGCACTAAGCTTTGGGTTCAAGTGCTTACTTTGCAACGAATTAACTGTATTCTCCCTGAAAGAAAGTGTGAAGAGAAAGGCACTTTTCCTCTCCAAACCTCCAAGTTTTCTAATGTATAAAATAAAGGATTGAACTAGAAGTTTTTAAGGAGGAATCAAGTTCTAAGTTTCTATAATGGTCCTTGATTCATGAATTAAATAACCTTGTAGAAAATACTTCCCCTCTTTTAATTTTCTCTTCTGAAATGGCAATTCTAAATCTTCTATTGCTTACCTCACTAAGCCATTTTGAGAATCAAATGAAGTGATATATGTGAAAGTGCTTTTAAAGTTATAAAAACTCAAACATACTCTTGTCTCTTAGGCTAAAAGTCACTCTTCCTGTTAATAGTGGCTTTGCTCAGACCACCAGTTCCTGGGATAACATTATATAATACTAATTTCCAGAAAAGTTTGTGGCTTTTTTAGGTATTGGTGATGGCGAATATGTTTTTATTTTTATAACCTGTGTCTTGATTTTTGTGATCAAGTTTATTTCACTTTATCTAATCACTGGTATTTTTTATTATTGCCTAGGAAAATATTGTGCATTTCCCTCCTAAATTAGATCTTAATACATCTTTGCCAGAGAATCTGCATTATGTATTTGTCCTTAGTGGTGTTTCTACCACCTCCTAAAAATATCAGCTGAAAATTTCATCAATGTGTTATTTACTTCTTCTTTAAGATCACTAGTGGGATAAGAGTTGGGGTGGGGGGAAAGGACTCTGAAGGTTAAAAGATCCAGAAATATAGTCTAAATGAGATAGCACTAAGTAGTGCCTTGTCAGTGCATTAAGCTGAGAAGTGTCTTGCTAGAATGGAAAAATAAACTAAGTAGGACTAAAACTCAGATTCTCTAACTCAAATCCCATAACCTTTCTTTGTTGACATGTCTCCCTCTTATAGTTATAATTTGCCTATTTCTGTGACATTAAGCTGTAATTGTCTTTGGTAGGGTTTAAACAGTTCCAGGGATTTTTGCATCTAAAAACTAAGTTTCCTTGAGTCAGCAATGTCTTAATCCAAAAGTAGTAATAACAGACTCTCCAGCATGGCAAAATTGTGGAGAGAAGTTGTCTGGGTGGGTTTTCCCAAATTTCACAAATAATGTTTGCAAGACAATATCTGTTATATATACATGTACATGCTCAGACAGTAAAGTGTCTGTCTACAATGTGGGAGACCTGGGTTTGATCCCTGGGTTGGGAAGATCCCCTGGAGAAGGAAATGGCAACCCATTCCAGTGCTATTACCTCGAAAATCCCATGGACAGAGGAGCCTGGTAGGCTACAGTCCATGGGGTCGCAAAGAGTCGGACATGACTGAGCGACTTCACTTTCACTTTCAAGGCTGGTTTTGGCAGTGGTGCTTATTAAATGTAAGATTTCCCAGAGGTTACACTGCCTGAAATTATTAGTAACAATTATAATAAGAGTACTACACAACATTTATTGACATATTTTCTGCCTCAACACTTGAGACTAATCAAGTGTTAGATATATATTGTAAAGAAAAAAGTATCTTACCCCCTTTAATATACAAGTCTCTAGTGAGAGCCTAGGCTTGAAAAATGAAATAAAAACATTATTCTACTTGTCGGGGTCCAGCCCCGTTTGGGTCCAGGGCTTCCCTAAGGATGATGGCGTCAGCAATTAAGGGATAGCAAAGGCTGAGAGATTTATTAGATGCTCAATAATAACTGGTTTACTCGGGAAATCAATAAAGTTCGTGACACCGAACTTGCTCTGACCATGGAGGCCGCAGGTGCTCTCTCAAATACTGGAAGGTGCCCCACCTTAGGCACCTTCTCGAGTGGGTCTTAGAAGCCCAGGCAGATAAGTGGTCGCAGAGGACCCCCACGCTCCAAATTATTTTGGCATGAAGGAAGAACAGAAGAGAAAAGGAGGAAAAGGAAGAAAGAATGATACAGGGAGACCAAGCTTCGGTGAACAAGGCCCACAGCTTTATTTTCTAAAGTAGTTTTTATACCTAAGTTATGCATAGAGGATAATGGGGGAAGGGGTGGAGTCATGCAGTAAGCCAGGCTTTCTTCCTGTGAACTTATTGTATACAAATGGTTCAGGTGTTCTACATCATCTTCTGGCCAGAAGGCCTATTAACATTTTATGACTCTTGACAAAGGTTTGTCAACCGTAAGACTTATTTTCTCTAAGAGCAATTATTTTAAGGTTTGGCGCCATCCTCCGAAGATAAAGCTGCATTCCTATAGGGCAGAGGTGCAGTGGGTTTACAACAAAGGAAAGAATTTATTACCTTAAGAGTCTAAAGTTGCTAACACCAAGGCCACTACTTATTTTTTCTACATACCAACTATATTAATTAATACACGTTCAAGGATACAATACAGGGGATGTGGAAACTTGGCAGCAAGCATCGGCTCATAAATGAAATCTTTTACTAGTATTATTCTGACAGTTTCTAACTTTCTGAGAGACTCTAGGCTATTTGAATATCTTAAGCTTCCCTTGCCTCTTGAGGCTGAGAGACTGTAGACAATCCTATGCATGGCTGTAGGAGTCCAGGTAAACTTGTCAGGCCAGTTAAAGAGCTATCTGAGGGGTTTGGATTTAAACACTCCTAATGCCCAGGAACTTTATTAACTGGAGCTGTAAGTTAACTCTTTATCAAAGAGAGCGAGATGGTGGTGGGGGACAGCCCCCAGTAAACTCAGAGGTGAGAGCACAAAGCAATAAAGTAGGCAGATTATGGTTTTTTGGGGGTAGATACTCGAGAATATCCAGGGGGGCTCCTGAGGCTCGATCCCACCTTTGTGTACGCCAAGCCTCCTTCCTCATGACCTTTGCCACAAGGGGAGCTCTCCACGCTGGCTCCCGACATCTACTAAAGGACTAGAGCTTTGAAAAGTTTAGTCAGTGTAAACTTCAAGTCTTGGAATTGGAGTTGGAAATTCTGGTTTCTGCTCCTGTTTCTGACTCATTTACTCAATTTTATTGGACAAACCATTTCACTACCCTGAACTTCAGTTCTTTGTGTGTAAAATGAAATAGCGAAGTTTTCCTGGACTGCATCCTAGAAATGTGATAAAAATTAGATGAAATTGTGATAAAATGATCATTATTATTTCCAATTAGAAGGTTTTGAGCAAGTGAGTAACTTAGTATGCTGCCAGTTAAAAAGGAAAAGAAACCACACAAAACATGTCTAATGCACTTTTGGACAAGGACAATAAAGATACATGGATTTTTAATTCAAATAATCAAGAACTCAGCATTGAGAAAAATTTATTCAATAACTTATTAGGAAAATGAAGATCCCAAAATTAGCCCATGCCTAAGATCAGCAACTAAATTCAAGTTATTTGATAACAGTTTCAGTCTATGAATGCTGAGTACATTCTAGGAAGTTTGACTCAGTGTTCTAGGAAGTTTGACTCAGTGTGTAAGTGAAAATAGGTCTTTAAATGATGATTGGTAATGGTGGCACCAAGCTAGGCAAAGTAGCAGTTGTGAACAAGTATTGTATAATATCATATCTGAAACGAGTCGCCAGTCCAGGTATGATGCCTGATAATGGATGCCGGGGGCTGGTGCACTGGGACGACCCAGAGGGATGGTATGGGGAGGGAGGAGGGAGGAGGGTTCAGGATGGGGAACACATGTATACTTGTGGCGGATTCATTTTGATGAATGGCAAAAGCAATACAATATTGTAAAGTTAAGCAAAATAAAATTAAAATAAAATTAAACTAAAAAACAAACACAAATTTTGTTCAAATAGTATGTCCACTGTCAGTATCCATATATGCTATTAAAAGTAATAAGTACATAATAGCTTACATTTATTGATCACTTCATGTGCTCTATTTCAGGTGCTTTGCTGCAATAAATTATTTAATCCACATAATAATCCTATAGTTCAGTCAGTCACTCAGTCGTGTCCAACTCTTTGCAACCCCATGGACTGCAGCATGCCAGGCCTCCCTGTCCATTATCAACTCCCTGAGTTTAGTCAAACTCATGTCCATCGAGTCAGTGATGTCATCCAACCATCTCATCCTCTGTCATCCCCTTCTTCTCACAAGTTCAGTCTTTCCCAGCATCAGGGTCTTTTCCAATAAGTCAGCTCTTCACATCAGGTGACCAAAGTATTGGAGCTTCAGCATCAGTCCTTCCAATGAACACCCAGGACTGATCTCCTTTAGGATGGACTGGTTGGAGCTCCTTGCAGTCCAAAGGACTCTCGAGAGTCTTCTCCAACACCACAGTTCAGATCAGATCAGATCAGATCAGTCGCTCAGTCATGTCCAACTCTTTGCAACCCCATGAATTGCAGCACACCAGGCCTCCCTGTCCATCACCAACTCCCAGAGGTCACTGAGACTCACATCCATCGAGTCTGTGATGCCATCCAGCCATCTCATCCTCTGTTGTCCCCTTCTCCTCCTGCCCTCAATCCCTCCCAGCATCAGAGTCTTCTCCAGTGAGTCAGCTCTTCGCATGACATGGCCAAAGTACTGGATTTTCAGTTTTAGCATCATTCCTTCCAAAGAAATCCCAGGACTGATCTCCTTCAGAATGGACTGGTTGGATCTCCTTGCAGTCCAAGGGACTCTCAAGAGTCTTCTCCAACACCACACTTCAAAAGCATCAATTCTTTGGTGCTCAGCCTTCTTCACAGTCCAGCTCTCACATCCATACATGACCACAGGAAAAACCATAGCCTTGACTAGGCGAACCTTTGTTGGCAAAGTAATGTCTCTGCTTTTGAATATGTGATCTAGGTTGGTCATAACTTTCCTTCCAAGGACCACAGTTCAGAAACATCAATTCTTCAGTGCTCAGCTTTCTTCACAGCCCAACTCTCACATCCATACATGACCACTGGAAAAAACATAGCCTTGACTAGACAGACCTGTGTTGGCAAAGTAATATTTCTGCTTTTCAACATACCATCTATGTTGGTCATAACTTTCCTTCAAAGCAGTAAGCGTCTTTTAATTTCATGGCTACAATCACCATCTGCAGTGATTTTGGAGCCCCCCAGAATAAAGTCAGCCACTGTTTCCACTCTTTCCCCATCTATTTGCCATGAAGTGATGGGACCAGATGCCATGATCTTCGTTTTCTGAATGTTGAGCTTTTTGCCAACTTTTTCACTCTCCTCTTTCACTTTGATCAAGAGGCTTTTTAGTTCCTCTTCACTTTCTGCCATAAGGGTGCTGTCATCTGCATATCTGAGGTTATTGATATTTCTCCCAGCAATCTTGATTCCAGCTTGTGCTTCTTCCAGCCCAGCGATTCTCATGATGTACTCTGCATATAAGTAGTAATAGTTAATGTCTATTATTTCATGTCATAATTCAGAAAACTACTAATATCCACTTAGTAGCAACTACCAGGGAGAAGGCAATGGCACCCCACTCCAGTACTCTTGCCTGGAAAATCCCATGGACGGAGGAGCCTGGTAGGCTGCAGTCCATGGGGTTGCTAGGAGTTGGACACGACTGAGTGACTTCACTTTCACTTTTCACTTTCATGCATTGGAGAAGGAAATGGCAACCCACTCCAGTGTTCTTGCCTGGAGAATCCCAGGGACGGGGGAGCCTGGTGGGCTGCCGTCTATGGGGTTGCACAGAGTCGGACATGACTGAAGCGACTTAGCAGTAGCAGCAGCAGCAGCAACTACCAGAAATTATCCCTTGTTCCTACAAGGAAGTAAAAACTTTGAGTGTTTTGTTTTGCTTTGTTTTGTTTAGATTGCAAAAGGTTTAAGTGGAAAGAAAGGTGTAGAGAATGGCTAGTAAAGACCCCTCAACTTTGGAGTAAAAGAAGCCTCAAGAGGAAGAGGTGTAGAGGAACTGTTTAAGAACTTGGTCTTGGAATCTATCCATCTGGATTGTAGACTCATAGAACCAAATCTCACCAAGTTTTCTCATCTATAAAATGGTGATGATAAATGCTTACATTAAAGAGAAGTAGCAACTGAATGAGATACTAATTCTTACCATAACTTCTGGCAGATAAAAGTAAGAGCAGAAGTAGAAGTTAATAGTAGTTATTGCAGTTGACATGTCTTGTTCAAAATCATGCATGTGTGTAGGTTAGGATCAAGATCTCTTGGTTTCTCATCAAAGGACCTTTTCCAATCCTCTATACCATCTCACCCCCCAAATCCAGGTATTTCTAGGAGACAGGAGTGGGAAATGGGAACAAAATGTCTAGACTTTGATGAATAGCTAAGCATTTTAAGAGTGGGCTTATATAACTTAATGAGGTGTTACATTACCTAGCAAGGCTGTTGGTAGAAATTTGGCTCCCATATAGTCCTAGCACTTCTTGGGAACTAGAACTTATTGGTCCCAGCCGGAGAAACTTCTTTCTATGGAAAATGTTATATTCAGGACCCTAGACTTCCCTCTGTTTTTCTTTCAGTCTCACTACTAAATCCACATATCAGTAAAGTGGAGTTAGAAAACTAACAGTAACACCTGGTTAGAAAAGTTATCAGTAAGTTCTTACAGAGTTTTGACCCTGCAGATCTTTGGGTAAATCCCCACCATGCACTGGACTTTAAGCTGGGGGCTTAGACATCAACTGTGTTATTTTCAGATGGCATCTCTAAAAGGACTGAAACACATGACCTCTTGGACATTTTTCTCAGTGACCCAAACAGGTTACATTTAATGATGGAACATTGACAGTTAACCTCTTTAAGCCTAATATTCTTCACCTTTAAATAGAAAATATTTTCTTACATTTGAGGGACTTGTTCACATTTAACCAAATAGAGTAGTATCTGACACATGAGAGGTTTAAATAAATGCTAATCTTTATTTTTATTCATTTGCCCTCTTACATAGCATTTGGGGTGAATAGATGCTTTTCAAAATATAAGTTTCTATAATATAATGTTTATATTTTTTAAATATAAAATTAAGTTTGAGGAATGTTTGAACAAAGTGGAACAGACTTCTTTGCTATAGGATTTCTCAGAGTATTTGTGCTTATATGTATTAGGAAATGTCAAGAGGGTAGGAAGTACAACATGCTAGGTTTCCCAAACTCAATTGCTAAAAAAAATCTACACATGAATTTGCCCATGTTTTGTATAACACAGTTTGGGAAATGTACCAACTTATCCAGAATCATCTTTTGCAACAGAGCATGAGCCCTGAACTTGCAAATCATACCTCTGACTCTTCATGGAGATTCTTCGAAGTTAAGCAGCAATTTTGACAGGACAAGTGGCTTATACAGAAATGATGGATGAGTCAGGAGTTTGTATTTAATGGTCACAATAAATTTCATTTTTGGAGAAATGGGGTTAATTTCATAGAAGTGTATTTCTTTATTCCCATTTCCTCAGTAAAAAATCCTGTGACAGGAAAGCTTTAATTAAACACCAGATTGGGGCTCCCTTTTCCAATGTCCAGTGTTGTTACAAGGAAGAGACTTCCCAGCCAGGGCTGCATCTCCCAGCCACTTGCCTCTGTATGTGGCCATGTGACCAGTTTTATCAATGAAATGAGGGCAAAAATGATGTATACCATTCTAGGCCATAACTTTTAATCAGTGGGTGTGCCTCCTTCAGGTTTTGTTTCTCTTTCCACTGCATGGGTAAGAAGGTGAGATAGCCCCTGTAGCACAAAAAGGAAGCCAGGGTCTCTGGACCATCACTGAGAGGAATGCTATGTGCTAAGCAGAAAACCAGATTGAATAGTACTGTGAGAAATAGAACTCTACTGTGATAAGACACATACTTTGGAATGTGCTTGTTATAGCAGCTGATATTCCTTATCTAACATGATCTCTTCCTCTTTTTCTTTTTTCCAGAAATATTTTCTCCCTTAAAAGAGTTCTATTATTCATTAGCTGAGGGCTTAGTCCTGTGTGAGACAAGAGGTTATAGGAAGGGGAAGTAGAGATGTCCAAGACATAATACTTTTTCTTGGATAAGCCTACAGTCTAGTTAGAGAGACAGTGATCCAGAATACATACACATGAAAGGTAAGACTCCCTGAGTTCCTGCAGCTTGTTCCAGTCTTTGAGGTTTTTGTGCTCTGCAGAGCAGCTTCTCGGAGACATGACAACTTTGATTGACTGTGCTTGGGACAAGATGGATGTGGAACAAGTAATGTGCAGGCCAGGGTTCGTGATTCCCTCCAGATCTAGCCTATCAGCCTGCCACCTGGTGCTGAAAAGTCTCTAGATAGCTGGTGGCTGCAGTGATGGTTTTTAGTTCTAGCTGAGTAATTCTTTTTTTTTTTTTTTTTTAATGAATGAATGAATGAATGTTTCCAGCTTTATTGATGTATAATTGATACAAAATTATAAGATATTTAAAGTATTTGTATATTGTTGTGATTTGATATACGTATATACTGAGAAAGGATTCTGTCTCCGTCAAGTTAACACATCCATCACCTCACATATTTACTTTATTTATTTATTTTTTTTGGTGATAACATTTAAGTTCTACTCTCTTTATAAATTTCAATTATACAATACAGTGTGATCAACTATACTTACCATGTTACAGTTAGATCCATAGCTAAGTAATTCTTACTTGTGGGTAAAGATTTCTGAGTTTCAACTAATACTTTGTTTTCTACTTGTTGGTTTCATGTATTCATTCTTTCAGCAAATCTATGAGTATGTACACTATACCTAGGACAAGGAAAATTCCAGCTCACAGATTAAGGTACACCCACAATCTCAGCAAATGTAACAAAGGCTGTAATAAAGACAGAAGAACTCTGCTTGGTGGGCTCAAAGGAAAGAGTGATGAACTTAGCCAGAGGGAGGCAGGGAGGAAGCCCATAGAATGTGTTACTGAGGAGAGTTCTAAAGCAGGAATAGGAATTTTTCAGATTCCTGATAAGCTGGGGAGATGTGATTGAAAGTGTGCTCTACTGTGCATCACCAGGAAAGTCAAGGAATTGAGAAGAGGTTGAATGTTGGAGAAATCAAGAAGCTCCATGTGGATGGTATTGAAAATATCTCCTGAACCTGTAAGAGTCACAAAGATGGTGCTCAGTAAATATTTGTGTAATGCATAAATAGCACAGAAAGGAGATTGGTATTTATTCTATTAAGGGTTAGATGCCATCAAAAGTTTTAAAGTAGATGACTCAGATATAAAAAAAAGAACAGCAGAAGATGAATTTCTAAGAAGCATATCACTTGATTATAAGATAGTCCCCTGGAAAACTAAAGCTGCAATATAGATTTTCATTATTGGCAATAGAGATGAGGGGTTTATAATGCTGTGCCTTTGAAATCTTAACTATGACATTATTTGCTACTACCTTGCAATATCAGGAAAAAGAACAGGCCCTAAGGCAAGCATTGAAAAGCACAGAAAATAAGACTTGGTTGATGAGTTGCTTATTGAGAACATATGTGAATGGAAAATGGGATGTTGAAAACATTCCTACATAAACTGAAAGTTGTTTATCCTATAGTACAATCAATCCCTATTATGCTAGTATAAATAAAACCTTCCTTCAGAGAATCAGGGATGCTATGAAATTTCTTTTGCATTCTCATCCACAGATGATGCTAAAAAAAATAATGGCAGTGAAATCATTTGGAGGTTGCAGACAAGGATGGAAAACTTATTTGAATTCAAAACAAAAGGATCATTTTGAATTGGAAAGCAATCACATATGCACATAGGTTAATGCATTTTCAAAACAAGGAACAGAAAGTGCCAAAATATCACTACCTCTTTACAGTTATGTTGAACCCAAAGAAGATGATTGTTGTTTCCAGATGGCACTACTGCCCACAGTTATGTTAGTAGGAAGTATAAGGTCCCACTGGAAGCAATGAACTTCACCTTCTATCGGGTTTGGGACAATAGGGTCATGAAAAATATCCTATGCCAGATATTTTAACTAGCATGAAAACAGTCCAGTTTGATGATGTTTAAAAACTCACGTAACAGTTTAGCTAAGAAATAATCTCTTATCATCTCATTTTCTTTCTTTTATGGAGGTATTTGGCAGAATCCCTTCTGACCATAAATAAGCAAAGCTAGAGGAGAGAGAATCTGAGGACCATTACCTGTGTTTTCCCCCCAGGAAAGAAGGTATGGAAGGAGCCCAGAATTGCTCATTTGCATTTTACCTGCCAGCCTACAATAATCCCATCCAAGGTTCATCTTTTCTAATGCTCTCTGAATTTGTAGGGGAGTCTTTTCAGGGGCTGCCTTGACATAATTCTTATTCTAATGGGTGAGGAGACTGATAAATTTTCACTGATATGGTCTACCATTACATTCACCAGTTTGTTTCTACTGGTAGACTAAGAGAATATCTTTGGGGGTGTTAATTTCTTTGACCTGGTGTACTGGATATATTGGGTTGGCCAAGAAAAGTTCATTTGGGTTTTTCTATATAGCTTATGGGAAACCCTCAATGAAGTTTTTGGTCAGCCAAATGGTGTGCCTGCTCTTGTGCTCTCTTTCTTCTTTCTGTTCCGAGAGATTGACAAACATGGATAACAGTAGGCTCCCCTCCCTGTGCTTGGCTGTATTCCTTCATCACGTCACAGCTCCTATCACATGACTGTCTGTCACCTAGTGTAGGTAAATGCTTCCTGCTCTCACTCCGTCAGGCCTGGCGAAGTGATAATGCCCCATTGTTATTCTCCTTGTCATGTCCAGGTACCCTTCCTACATTTTGCCAGTTCAGATATTTCATCTATTTTCTATCTGGTTTCTACTCTAGTTAATGTCAGCTTCACTCACAGTTGACTCAGCAGGTGCCACCACAGGTAGTTGTTACTTTGTCAGTGCACCAACTTCCCAACATTTTATAATTTTCCAGAGAGAAGAAATTATCTTGTGTACCTTTAATCCTAGGCCTGCCTGGAAGCTCAGACAGCAAAGAATCTGCTTGCAGTGCAGGAAACCTGGGTTCAGTTCCTGGATTGGGAAGATCCCCTGGAGAAGGGAATGGTGACCCACTCCAGTATTGTTGCATGGAGAATTCCATGGACAGAGGAGCCTGGCGGGCTATAGTCCATGGGGTCACAAAGAGTTGTACACAACTGATCATCTACCACTCACTCACTCACCTTTAATCCCACATGGCAGCCTAGCATGGAGTGTGGTGTACAGCAGGTGCTCACTAAGTATTGGTTCAGTGAATGACTAATATGTTAATTGACAATTTAGAGTCTCAAATTTTCAGACTGAGTAGAACAGATGAATGAATGGATAAAGAAATTGTAGTGTATATACACACAAACACGATGGAATGCTATTCAGCTGTGGAAAATAATTAAATCTTGCCATTTGTGACAACAGGGATACACCTTGAGGGCATTATACCAAGTTAAATAAGTCAGAGAGAGAAACATAAATAGTGTATGATCTCTCTTTTATGTGGCATCTAATAAAAACAAAAAATTAAGCTCATAGATGCACAGAACAGATTGGTTGTTGCCAGAGGTGAGGGATCAGGGGTGGGGAAAATGGATGAACTGTTGTTCTTTTAATTTTGAATAGATTGAACAGCAATACAAAAGAAAGAAAGAAAGAAAGAAAAAAGAAAAAAAAAAAAAAACTGGAATACCTCCAAAGATGCTAGAACATTTTTCAGGTGATTTAAAAATCCTCCAAACTTCAAAATTACTTAGATCAAGAGAACACATGTTGCAGATAATTTTTTCAAGTCATGTCTTAAGTTCTGTATATTAGAAAGTTGGATGAGTTAGCAATTATTTTTATCTTAACTGCTTTTGCATGCTCTTATCAAAAGAGACTTTCTTATCTCTGGGTTTCAGGGTAGATCATTATGAGGAGAATACTTTTTCAAGAGTCAGGATAATTATAGTTACTGTTTTTTTGAGTTCCTACTACTTTCCAGGCATTTTACAAGCATTATCTGACTTAATTTAATAATAATATATCTTGTCACCATTGGCCCCACTTACGAAATAAGAGCTAAGGGTTAGATAAAGTAGGTATCAAATATGTGTAGAGGAATATCTAGTTTATATCAAGGAATTACACTTGAATTGCGGTGTGAATAGGGGCAAGGCACTATTCTAACGCTTGGTCAAGAGGAAGGGAGCGACCTCCTCTGGGTAGGGGGGTGGTAGAGAGTAAAGGAGAGGAGTAGAGATTTCTGAGAGTAGTGGAGACCTGCTTCCCACTTGCTGCAGTTTCCAAATCAGATCTGGATGTGACAGTCCTGTGAAGGCTGATACTGGTTTCTAGAGCAACAGTAACTCTACCTAACAGGGTATTGCAAAACATGGTGGCTTCACTGAAAGTTTGTACCCTTTGACTAGCATTTACCCATTTCTTCCACCTCCTACTGTAGTTAATAATACTGTAGCATATACATGAAATTTGCTTAAAGAGTAGATCTTGTATCTTCACCACACATGCATACACACATGTACAAAGATGGTAAAGCAAATAAAGTGGTTTTAATCCATGGTTCTTTAGAATTGCTCTTATGTGAGCAATTGTATTGGGTTTTGTCTGGTCTAGTTTGGGCTTAGCTGGGAGCTCCACTGACTACGGGTGTCCAGGTTGGTTGATGGGGCTCAGCTTCAGTTGGCTGGTACAGCTCTGCCCCACATGGCTCTTCATATTCTTAGGACCTGCGTTCAAACTGGGGATGTTCTCCTCACAGCAACACTGGAGGCATAGGGGGACAAGTGGAAACGTACAAGTCGTCTTCTTAAGGTGTAGGCTTGGAATTGACACAGTCATTCCTCTTTCCTTGAACTGGCCCAAGCGATTTGCATGTCTCAGCCAGCATCAGGAGCTGGAGAAATATATACTTTTAGTAACACAAAACTGGAAAGTCAAATATCAAAAGACATGAATCCTGGGAGGAGTGAAGAATTGGGGGAAATAATGCAATCTACCACAGCTGAACTGTGGTTTGCAGTTTCCTGATTTCACATGCTGACTAGATTTTGGTTGGTTTGTATATCTGTTGTCTTATTTCTGTGGCATTAATTTTTCATGGCCTTGAGAGCAACAGGAAAGGTTTGTGTGGTCAAGTCCACAGTCAAGAAATGGCACACAGGAAGGGGCATGTCTGAGCCAACCCAGTCAGACCATCAGGAGCCTTCACCTATGCACCATTTGCAAATTTAGCAAAAAGACATCTGTTTTCCAACATAAGGCATTCTTGTCGTTTTGGAGAACAGTAGTCTAACTACGTTTTTTTTGTTGTTGTTTGTATATCATATAACTAGTGATATTTAAAACTATATTATATCAAATCATGGATTTTGGTATGACTCAGTCATTTTGGAATTGAAATATTCACACATGAACTCTACAGAAAGCTGGTCACTTCAGATGTGGGGCATGGAGAAAGGCATTTTGAGAGGAAATCATATGTGAATAAACTTGAAACTATAAATGAACTGGCTTAATATCACCTCTGTTGTATGTATTGTACAAAGAAAGAGAAGCATTCTATAGTTTTACCATGAGATTCCTCTGGTCTCCATCCCTGCCTTTCCTATTCATGGCAAGTTCACATGGGAGCTTGTGCTCATTAACACAGTGTCCCCTACTGAGTCTCTCCTCCCAGGGTAACTTGCTCCCTGCCCATGAGGACTGCAGGTGTTATCAAAGACTGAGAATCTAGATCCTGAGCCTTTCCTAGGCAGCAGCAACTGACCTTTCCTACTTAATATCTTCTTACCAGAAGTTTCCTGTTTACAAGCCCTCCTGTATTCACCATATTATTTGCATGCTAGTTATATGCATATATAATCTAAACTAATATGGGCATGTTTTCAATAATTAGTTACAAATTATTTTGACCTGTGATTTATCCTGTTTACTGCCTCCCTCATTTTTTTTTTTTGAGATTTAAATAGATTTCAAGTATAGTAATGCTGATTTGTAAAACAGCATGGGAATTTCTGGCATATTTTGATGGGAACAATTGAACAAAATGTTTGGAATTTTGACTTTATTTTAAAATCCAGGAAAAGTTTGCAATGCCTTTTGTACAAAATACTTGGCATTATTTTGTAATCAGAACGAGGCTCTGCACATTCCCTTGCCCATCCCAAGCCAATTATTTAGGTATTTTTCTAACAGTGATAAAATAGAGCCAGGGCATAAAATGTCACAAGGAATGCTGAAAAAGAATGAAAAGTAACCCTTAAATATTGCATATTGCCTATTCTTAGCAGCATTGAGTGATGTTGACCTTTGATAGGAAAGTGTGTGTGTGTGTGCTCATTACTTCAAATAGACTATAAGTTCAACTTGCAAAGACTGATAACAAAATTATAACTGTCCAATAGGAATTATCTGAAATTCATGCAGCTAGATCAAAAGCCTCCCCCGGCTCCAAATGAGCAGTAACTGGAATGAATTACATTATGGAGCCTTCCCAACTGCAGCTTAAATCATTTAAGACTTGTTTGGTATGGCACCTGCTGCTCACTTATTTTTAGGAGAGAAAATGTACATTCTTGAACATAAGGGCTTGAAGGATTTTTATACCCAAGGAAAAGCCTAAATGTGCCAAAATTTTGGAAGCTGAATTTTTAGAAGGGCAGCTTAATTTGCTGCTCTTGCAGGAGGTTTAAAGGGCTGAGATCACAGTGAAAGAGCTCACATCATCATGACCCCTCTGTGTCCTTACTGTAGGAACTTTAGTGGGAGGCCATTGTGAAGGCTGCTTCCAGTTTTTGATCACATGAGCCACAGACTTCTTACAGTATGCAGAAGGATGAGCTTAAGGAAAGAAGGATAGAAACTGGAATTCCAAATATTTGCTTAGTTTTCAAGGGAGCTTTATTCCTCATGATGTTTCAGGGTGAACTTTACATTTCAGAAATGAGAAACCCTGACCTAATTACTTTCTAAGCTCACTGGAACTGTCATACCTTATGTAACACTGATGCCTTTACAAAAATAAGTGTTAGAGGAGAGAGCTGATGCTGCATCTACATGTGAGAGGTTAAGAGGGAAACGAGGGCACACAGCTGGGTCATCCATGTCAGCCCTGAGAGAGCTTTGGTACATACCTGTGATGTCTGGTAAGATCACTAATAGCCATGTAAAACTTCTTAAGTAACTTAAAATTAAATGTAATTATAACATAAAATATAATTAAATATAAAAACCTAAATGTAAGACTGGAAACAATAAAACTCCTAGAAGAAAACATAGGCAAAAACACTTTGACATGAATTGTAACACGTTTTTGGATCTACCTCCTAAGGCAAAGGAAAGTAAAAATAAATGAATGGGACCTAGTTTAACTTAAAAGCTTTTGCATACCAAAGAAAACCGACTGAATGTTCGAAAACACTTAAAAATGATGTGACTTAATAAGGGGTTAATATACAAAATATATAAACAGCTTGTATAACAATATCAAAAAAACAACCTGATGAAAAAATGGGCAGAACATCTAAATAGACATTTTTCCAAAGAAGATGCATAGATGAGCATTAGGCATGTGGAAAGATCTCAGCATTGTTAATCTTCAGAGAAATGCAGACTGAAACCACTATGAGGTATCACTCTACACCTGTCAGAATATCTATCATCAAAAAGTCTACAAATAAATGTTGGTGAAGGTGTGGAGAAAAGTATGTGAACCATGAACTTCCTGATGTTCAAGCTGATTTTAGAAAAGGCAGAGGAACCAGAGATCAAATTGCCAACATCCATCTGCTGGATCATGGAAAAAGCAAGAGAGTTCCAGAAAAACATCTATTTCTGCTTTATTGACTATGCCAAAGCCTTTGACTGTGTGGATCACAATCAACTGTGGAAAATTCTGAAAGAGATGGGAATACCAGACCACCTGATCTGCCTCTTGAGAAATCTGTATGCAGGTCAGGAAGCAACAGTTAGAACTGGTCATGGAACAACAGACTGGTTCCAAATAGGAAAAGGAGTACATCAAGGCTGCATATTGTCACCATGTTTATTTAACTTATATGCAGAGTACATCATGAGAAACGCTGGACTGGAAGAAACACAAGTTAGAATCAAGATTGCTGGGAGAAATATCAATAACCTCAGATATGCAGATGACACCACCCTTATGGCAGAAAGTGAAGAGGAACTAAAAAGCCTCTTGATGAAAGCGAAAGTGGAGAGTGAAAAGTTGGCTTAAAGCTCAACATTCAGAAAACGAAGATCATGGCATCTGGTCCCATCACTACATGGGAAATAGATGGAGAAACAGTGGAAACAGTGTCAGACTTTATTTTTCTGGGCTCCAAAATCACTGCAGCTGGTGACTGCAGCCATGAAATTAAAAGACGCTTACTCCTTGGAAGGAAAGTTATGACCAACCTTGATAGCATATTCAAAAGCAGAGACATTACTTTGCCAACAAAGGTTCGTCTAGTCAAGGCTATGGTCTTTCCTGTGGTCATGTATGGATGTGAGAGCTGGACTGTGAAGAAGGCTGAGCGCCGAAGAATTGATGCTTTTGAAGTGTGGTGTTGGAGAAGACTCTTGAGAGTCCCTTGGACTGCAAGGAGATCCAACCAGTCCATTCTGAAGGAGATCAGCCCTGGGATTTCTTTGGAAGGAATGATGCTAAAGCTGAAACTCCAGTACTTTGGCCACCTCATGCTAAGAGTTGACTCATTGGAGAAGACTGTGATGCTGGGAGGGATTGGGGGCAGGAGGAGAAGGGGGACAACAGAGGATGAGATGGCTGGATGGCATCACTGACTCGATGGATGTAAGTCTGAGTGACCTCCGGGAGTTGGTGATGGACAGGGAGGCCTGGTGTGTTTTGATTCATGGGGTTGCAAAGAGTTGGACACGACTGAGCGACTGATCTGATCTGAGTATGCTGTTGATGGGAATGTAAGTTGCTGCAGCCACTGGAAAACAGTATGGAGGTTCCTCAAAAAACTAAAAATAGAACTACCATATAATCCAGCAATTCCACTCCTAGAAATATATTAGAAAAACATGAAAACACTGATAAAAAAGATATATGCATCTCAATGTTCCTGCTGCTGCTAAGTCGCTTCAGTCATGTCCAACTCTGTGTGACCCCATAGAAGGAAGCCCACCAGGCTCCCCCGTCCCTGGGATTCTCCAGGCAAGAAGAGTGGAGTGGGTTGCCATTTCCTTCCCCAATGCATGAAAGTGAAAATGAAAGTGAAGTCGCTCAGTCGTGTCCGACTCTTAGCGACCCCATGGACTGGAGCCTACCAGGATCCTCCGTCCATGGGATTTTCCAGGGTGTTCCTAGAAGCATTATTTACAGCGGTTAAGGTATGGAAGTAATCTAAGTGTCCATCAGTATATGGATGGATAAAGAAATGTGGTTTATATAGATAGAATGGAATATTACTCAGCCATAAAAAAGAAATTATGCCATTTGCAACAGCATGGGTGGACCTGGATGATGTTATACTTAGTGAAATAATTCAGAGAAAAACACTGTATGTTATCACTCATGTGGAGTGTAAAACCTGAAACAAATGGATGTAACAGAGCAGAAACAGACTCTCAGATATAGAGAGCAAACTAGTGATTTCCACTGGGATTATGCAAGGTGGGAGGAGCAAGATAGGGGTAGGGGACTAAGAAGTAAAAAATATTATGTATAAAATAAATAAGCTACAAGGATATCTAGTACAGCACAGATAGCCAATATTTTGCAATAACTCTAAATGAAGTATGATCTATAAAAATATTGAATCATTTTGTTATACACCTGAAACTAATAAAAGTGTATAAATCAACTGTACTTCAACTGGAAGAAAGAAAAGTAAATATAATTAAGCATTCAATTCCTGTCACACAAACCATTAGGCACAAATGGCCATTTATTGGACATTGAAGATTTTGGAATGTTTTCATTATCACAGAAAGTTCTTTAGGACAGCAGTGGTAGACTTTTCCCCTGTAAGAAAGGACTTACTCTTTAAAAAAAAAAGTTTTTGGACAGAGTTTTTAAAAATTCTCAAATTAAAAATAATGGATTAAAACCCATGTGTTTACATAATCTAATTTCTTCTAATTTAGTTGATGTGTATTGAAGTTTTGTTTGAAGTTTTTGGTACTTTCCTCTTACACATCAAATGATATTCCTGTTGTCCTGCGTCACTGACTTTTATCCAAGTCTTCTGCACAATCTACTGTGTGAGCTGAGTTTATTCTTACTTCCTTCTTACACTGATGGTAACTCTACATAGAAAACCCTTTTCTTTTCTTCCCCACTTAGCTCAAACCCATCCCTGGTGGAAGGCCTCATTTATGTCTCATCTCCCTGTGAATACTCTTCAGAATACTACAACTTATCTAATTACTTTCTGTTCTGATAATTTGCCACTTTTTTTTTTTTTGTATTATACTTTCTTTCATGTGCTGATTTTCTTTTCTTAATTAGAATGTAATGTTTTTGAAAACTGGCACCCTGTCTTATATTCTGCTTATCAAATATGACCTTTGCTATTATCCTGAACTCCATAAAATTTAGGAATTTTAACGTAACTTTTAATCTAGGCATATTCCAGTTTTGTCAATTGTCCCAACAATGTGGGCTTTTTATCAGCAATTTTGTTTTTCTTTAAGATCTAGTTCAGAATGGTGTATTATATTTAGTTAGCATGGCTTCTAACTAAAATGGATCTTTTAGTTAAAAGTGGATCTTCTTTGTTGTTCAGTCACCAAGTCATGTCTGACTCTTTGTGACCCTATGCACTGTAGCATGGCAGCCTTCCCTATCCTTCCCTGTCTCCCGGAGTTTCCTCAAATTCATGCCCATTGGGCTTCCCAGGTGGTGCTAGTGGTAAAGAACCTGCCTGCCAACACAGGAGACATAAGAGATACAGATTCA
This sequence comes from Tragelaphus eurycerus, assembly GCA_935064755.1. Lineage (NCBI taxonomy): Eukaryota > Metazoa > Chordata > Mammalia > Artiodactyla > Bovidae > Tragelaphus > Tragelaphus eurycerus. The sequence continues at coordinate 10,929,898 of CAKXYN010000015.1, read as the reverse complement.
GTCCCTGGGTTGGGAAGATTCCCCTGGAGAAGGGAATGGCAACCCACTCCAGTATTCTTTCCTGGAGAATTCCGTGGACAGAGGAACATGGTGGGCTACAGTCCATAGATTTGCAAAGAGTCCGACATGACATGACTGAAGTGACTTAGCATGCACACATGTGTGTCCATTAAGTTGGTGATGCCATATGCAGCCATCGAATTTTCAGTTGCCCCCTTCTCCTCCTGCCCTTCTTTACTGTGGGACAATTCCTCAGTTTCTCATTGTCTTTCATACCACTGGCATTTTTGATAAAAATACAGGCTTTTTATTAGCCTAATTGCCTAATTTTTTCCACTGTACAGTTACTATTTTTTTCCTTTTGTAGTCAAAAAGTAATTGTTGATGGGCTATGTTGAGATGTAATATCCTTTTCCCTGTTGAACTTTTCTGTTACTCAAACTTAGCACCTATTGAAGATTCTTGCCTGCATCAGTTTTTACAACGTTGTTTGCAAAATGCTGATTTTCTAAATGTACCCCCCTTTACTCTATTTTCATATGAAATTTGTTAGTCTGTGTTTGTTTACAGTATAAATTAATGGATTCTATTTTATTTAATAGTTTGTAACTTATTACTGTCCTCCATTTTAATGATTACATTTCCTGAATTTGGTCAGTTGGCATTCCTTCAAGCTGATTCTTATGTCTTTGTGACATATCCACACTTCTTTTTTCAGTTCTTCTTTATTTTCAGGCTCAAAAATTGGATTCAGGCTCATCTAATACTTTCTTGCCCCAGCCTTGGAATCAGCCATTTCTCCAAGGAGCTATGGTTCCTTTTAGTGGATAATGGTATTTAGAAACCAAGATCTGGGCAAAAACCTGCATTTTGAGCAGGGCTTTGTAGGGAAAGTTTATTTCTACTTCATGTCCTGTCCTGGGATTGCTCAACTGAGAGATGTCCTGTCTTGATATAAGGGATGGTTTCCATTGTTGAAATCTATTTTTTGTCTTTCAGTGTTTTTTTCCTTTTAAATAGTTCTCTTCATATAGGTTTTGAACATTTCGTATTAACTTTAAAGTATTTTATCTTTTGTTTATTTTTGCTGTTATAAATAGAATCTTATTTCTGCTGTATCTATTAGATTTTATTTGAGCATGAAAAAGCTATTGGTTTTTGCATGTTAATTTTAAAGCTGCCAGGTCGCTAAATATTTTTTAATTGTTTGAATTATTTTTAGCATTATTCTCTAGGATTTTTCAGGTATACTATCATGCCATCTGCAAATAGAGATAGTTTTGTTGCCTTTCCAGCTCATATGCCATGAACTGTCTTCTGTTCTCTAATTGTGTTAGCTAATATCTCAAAGATATTGTTAAATGTAGTAGATACAGTGGTCATCCTTGTCTTGATGTTAACTCTTGTCAGAACACTTCTAAAGTTTCTCCATTAGATAAGATACTAGCTATAGGATGAGGTATACCTAGTTCATTACCATAATCAAGAACTATATGTCCATTCTTAGAATCTCAAGTGCTTTTATTAGGAATGGGTGTTCAATTTTGTTAAATGCTTTTTTTCAATATCTTTATTTTTCCTCTTAAAAGTATTAATCTGGTGAGGAATTTTAATGGGTTTAATCCACAATATTTGCATTCCTGGTATAAACTATACTTAGTCATGGTTTTCTTCTGGGGAAGGCAATGCCACCCCACCCCAGTACTCTTGCCTGGAGAATCCCATGGACAGAGGACCCTGGTGGGCCGCTGTCCACGGGGTCACTAAGAGTCGGACACGACTGAACAACTTCTTTTTCACTTTTCACTTTCATGCATTGGAGAAGGAAATGGCAACCCACTCCAGTGTTCTTGCCTGGAGAATCCCAGGGACGGGGGAGCCTGGTGGGCTGCCGTCTATGGGGTCGCACAGAGTTGGACACGACTGAAGCGACTTTGCAGCAGCAGCAGCAGCAGCCATGATTTTCATAATGTGCTATTGGGGTTTAGTTGCAAATACTTTTTAAAGAAATTTTGCATCAATAGTTGTTAGATATATTAGTCTGTTTTCTCTTTCTTGGTTTGTTTTTTAAATCAGATTTAAGTATAAATATCATAATACTTTATAAAAGGGATTTGGAAGTTCTCTTTCATTTTATATTCTAAATTTAATTCATTTATATTCTAAATGTATAAGATTTATGTAGCTTGGGAACTATCTGGTAGAGGTCTCCTTGTGAAGCCACCTGGACTTGTGCTTTTTGGTTAGATAGCTCCTTTATAACTTTTGCCATTTATTCTACAGAAAATAGTCATTTAAATGTTCTATATCTACCGGAGTAAACTTTGGTAAGTTAAATACAATTAGAAAATTGCCATTTCATCATTTCCTAAATTTTTTTAGCGTATAGGGTGAAAATTGACCTCATGATTTAAAACATTTCCTCTGTGCTAATATTTATCCCTTGTTGTTTCTCGTTTTGCATCTTTGCATATTCTCCTCTTTTTAATAAATTATAATAAATTAGCTAGTAGTTTGTCTATTTTATTGATTCATTTTAGGGAACCAGGAACCAGGATTTTATATTTAGTAATGATTTGTTTTCTACCTTGTTAACTTTTTTTATCTTTATCATTTCTTTCCTTATACTTTTAGTTTTCTTCATTGTCCTTTTCTTGCTTTTTGAGTTGGAAATTAATTTCTTTTTATTCTAAATATGTTCTCAAAGCTATGAATTTTAGTCTCATCATTACTTCAAACATATCCCATTACTTCTGCTGATATGCAGTGTTGTTTTTTTTTTCCCTTTCAGTGTTCAGTGTCTTTTTATTTCCTATTCCACTCAAAAATTGTTTGAGGACTTTTTTTTTTTTTTTCCAGATGGAAGGGTGCTTTGGGGTTTTGGTATTATTGTAATTTTTAGTTTTATTGCATTGTGATCCAAGAGTAATTTTGCAGTATTCTTGCTTTATTAAATTTATCAACATTGTCTTAGTGAAATAATACATTATTAACTGTTATGAATGTTCCCTGTATACTTGAGAACTTATGTATTCCCTATTATTGGATTAAGTCGTTAGGTATATATTCATAAGTTCTACACTATCTATTGCATTGGTTGCTTTCTTTAGGTTTTCTAAAACATTACATAAATATTGTCACCTTAAATTGATCTTGTACTCAAAATGATGTTAAAGTCTCCTGTCATTACTGTGCTTTTGTCTGCTTCTTTTGCATCTCCTATAGTCTTGGCTTGAATTCTATTTGTCTAATATTAAGATTGTAACCTTGCCCTCTTTTTGTTTCCATTAGCCTTGTCTATTTTTCCTACCCATTTATTTAAGCCTTTTTGAGTCATTATTTTAGGTGTGTCAACCGTATGATGCAGAGTTGACCTTTGTCTTTGAGTCATTTGAAAAAAAGTTTTCTTTTAATTGCCAAGTTAAGCCTAATTACATTTGTTGATATGACTGATAAGTTTTTATCTCAACACTGTTGCATTATTTTCTATAACACAGCCTGTGTGTATTCTTCATTCTTTTTTGAAAATTTCTTTTAGTATTTAGAAAGGTTTGTATTTTTTGTTGTAGTGGTTAACTTTGTATTTATATAAAATCTTTTATAATGCTCTTATTTTTTCTCAATTTTTTATGATCTTGTTGCTAGTTTTAAATGATACCCTTTTACTTCTACCTATTTCCTATATAATGATCAATGATCTGATTTTAATTTTCTTTTTTGATTGTGTTAATTTGCATTTTTATACTTTGTCAGAACACATAATATTTACCTGTTTTCCCATTTATGCTATTACCTTTCAGTCTTGAGTCTTTAATTAAACGTATTAAACTTTTACTCTCGGCACTTTGTTAAATTTCCCTAGTTATCCCCATGGAAAAGAAATGCAAAAAAGCAAAATGGCTGTCTGGGGAGGCCTTACAAATAGCTGTGAAAAGAGAAGCAAAAAGCAAAGGAGAAAAGGAAAGATAAAAACATCTGAATGCCGAGTTCCAAAGAATAGCAAGAAGAGATAAGAAAGCCTTCTTCAGTGATCAATGCAAAGAAATAGAGGAAAACAACAGAATGGGAAAGACTAGGGATGGCTTCAAGAAAATCAGAGATACCAAAGGAACATTTCATGAGAAGATGGGCTCAATAAAGGACAGAAATGGTATGGACTTAACAGAAGCAGAAGATATTAAGAAGAGGTGGCAAGAATACACAGAAGAACTGTACAAAAAAGATCTTCATGACCCAGATAATCATGACGGTGTGATAACTGACCTAGAGCCAGACATCATGGAATGTGAAGGCAAGCGGGCCTTAGAAAGCATCACTACGAACAAAGCTAGTGGAGGTGATAGAATTCCAGTTGAGCTATTCCAAATCCTGATGCTGTGAAAGTGCTTCACTCAATATGCCAGCAAATTTGGAAAACTCAGCAGTGGCCACAAGATTGGAAAAGGTCAGATTTCATCCCATTCCCAAAGAAAGGCAATACCAAAGAATGCTCAAACTACCGCACAATTGCACTCATCTCACACGCTAGTAAAGTAATGCTCAAAATTACCAAGCCAGGCTTCAGCAATATGTGAACCGTGAACTTCATGATGTTCAAGCTGGTTTTAGAAAAGGCAGAGGAACCAGAGATCAAATTGCCAACATCCACTGGATAATGGAAAAAGCAAGAGAGTTCCAGAAAAACATCTATTTCTGCTTTATTGACTATGCCAAAGCCTTTGACTGTGTAGATCACAATAAACTGTGGAAAATTCTGAAAGAGATGGGAATACCAGACCACCTGATCTGCCTCTTGAGAAATTTGTATGCAGGTCAGGAAGCAACAGTTAGAACTGGACATGGAACAACAGACTGGTTCCAAATAGGAAAAGGAGTACGTCAAGGCTGTATATTGTCACCCTGTTTATTTAACTTATATGCAGAGTCAGATCAGATCAGTCGCTCAGTCGTGTCCGACTCTTTGCGACCCCATGAACCCCAGCACGCCAGGCCTCCCTATCCATCACCAGCTCCCGGAGGTGGCTCAGACTCACACCCATCAAGTCAGTGATGCCATCCAGCCATCTCATCCTCTGTTGTCCCCTTCTCCTCCTGCCCTCAATCCCTCCCAGCATCAGAGTCTTCTCCAATGAGTCAACTCTTCGCATGAGGTGGCCAAAATACTGGAGTTTCAGCTTTAGCATCATTCCTTCCAAAGAAATTCCAGGATTGATCTCCTTCAGAATGGACTGGTTGGATCTTCTTGCAGTCCAAGGGACTCTCAAGAGTCTTCTCCAACACCACAGTTCAAAAGCATCAATTCTTCGGCGCTCAGCCTTCTTCACAGTCCAGCTCTCACATCCATACATGACCACAGGAAAGACCATAGCCTTGACTAGACGAACCTTTGTTGGCAAAATAATGTCTCTGCTTTTGAATATGCTATCTAGGTTGGTCATAACTTTCCTTCCAAGGAGTAAGCGTCTTTTAATTTCATGGCTGCAGTCACCATCTGCAGTGATTTTGGAGTCCAGAAAAATAAAGTCTGACACTGTTTCCACTGTTTCTCCATCTATTTCCCATGTAGTGTTGGGACCAGATGCCATGATCTTTGTTTTCTGAATGTTGAGCTTTAAGCCAACCTTTTCACTCTCCACTTTCACTTTCATCAAGAGGCTTTTTAGCCCCTCTTCACTTTCTGCCATAAGAGTGGTATCATCTGCATATCTGAGGTTATTGATATTTCTCCCGGCAATCTTGATTCCAACTTGTGTTTCTTCCAGTCCAGCATTTCTCATGATGTATTCTGCATATAAGTTAAATAAACATGGTGACAATATGCAGCCTTGACGTACTCCTTTTCCTATTTGGAACCAGTCTGTTGTTCCATGACCAGTTCTAACTGTTGCTTCCTGACCTGCATACAGATTTCTCAAGAGGCAGATCAGGTGGTCTGGTATTCCCATCTCTTTCAGAATTTTCCAGAGTTTATTGTGATCTACACAGTCAAAGGCTTTGGCATAGTCAATAAAGCAGAAATAGAGTACATCATGAGAAATGCTGGACTGGAAGAAACACAAGCTGGAATCAAGATTGCCAGGAGAAATATCAATAACCTCAGATATGCAGATGACACTACCTTTATGGCAGAAAGTGAAGAGGAACTAAAAAGCCTCTTGATGCAAGTGAAAGTGGAGAGTGAAAAGATTGGCTTAAAGCTCAACATTCAGAAAACGAAGATTATGGCATCTGGTCCTATCACTTCATGGGAAATAGACGGGGAAACAGTGTCAGACTTTATTTTTTTGGGCTCCAAAATCACTGCAGATGGTGATTGCAGCCATGAAATTAAAAGAGGCTTACTACTTGGAAGGAAAGTTAGAACCACCCTAGATAGCATATTCAATGGCACCCCAATCCAGTACTCTTGCCTGGAAAATCCCATGGATGGAGGAGCCTGGTAGGCTGCAGTCCATGGGGTCTCTAAGAGTCGGACATGACTGAGCAACTTCACTTTCATACATTGGAGAAGAAAATGGCAACCCACTCCAGTGTTCTTGCCTGGAGAATCCCAGGGACGGGGAAGCCTGGTGGGCTGCCGTCTATGGGGTCACACAGAGTCAGACACTGTGTGTCGAAAGACTGAAGTGACTTAGCATAGCATAGCGCAGAATAGATAGCATATTCAAAAGCAGAGACATTACTTTACCAACAAAGGTCCGTCTAGTCGAGGCTATAGTTTTTCCTGTGGTCATGTATGGATGTGAGAGTTGGACTGTGAAGAAAGCTGAGCGCCAAAGAATTGATGCTTTTGAACTGTGGTGTTGGAGAAGACTCTTGAGAGTCCCTTGGACTGCAAGGAAATCCAACCAGTCCATTCTGAAGGAGATCAGCCCTGGGATTTCTTTGGAAGGAATGATGCTGAAGCTGAAACTTCAGTACTTTGGCCACCTCATGTTAAGAGTTGACTCATTGGAGAAGACTCTGATGCTGGGAGGGATTGGGGGCAAGAGGAGAAGGTGATGACAGAGGATGAGATGGCTGGATGGCATCACTGACTTGATGGATGTGAGTCTGAGTGAACTCCGAGAGTTGGTGATGGACAGGGAGGCCTGGCTGCGGTTCATGGGGTCGCAAAGAGTCGGACACGACTGAGTGACTGATCTGATCTGATCTGATCTGATATTTTGATTGAAAGGAGCTTCTCTAGTAAATCCTTCAAGAAATGGTTCTAAAAAGAACATTCCTTGAATTCTTTGATATTTAAAATTATCTTTTTGTTGCTTTGATACTGGAAAGATTACTGAGCTGAATATTAAATCTTTGGCTCCTACTTTTTTCCCTTGAGTTTCTTACTGTTAATTCTTATCTTTCTTTGTGTGTTTCTCTTGAGAAATTTGATGCCCATGTGAATTTGTTACTCAAGTAATAACTAGTTCTTTTTGCCTGAAAGTCCTGAGAAATGTTTGTCTTTAAAGTTTTCTTCTCTATTGGACTCTATCTCAGAACTGATTATTTCACACCAATTTTCCCCAGTGTACGTAGTGGATACTTTCAATATTTAGATTTTCTTTTTGTCTCATCTCTGGAAACATTTCTCAGATACATATGTAGTATTTTTTTTAGTTACTGCAATTGTACCTATATTGTATTTTGTTTTCCTTCTTTCTCAACAGTTTTCTTTCTGACCCTTTTTACTTTTTTCTTTTTTCCTTTCTGTTCTTTTTAGTTGTTTCCTTGTCTTTTTTCATTGTCCCTTATAATTATTTAGATACCTTTTAATTTTTTTTGAGACTTTTTTCTTTTATTTTTTCTGGAGTTCATTGCATGTCTTTATTATTTTTCACTTTTATTCTTACATTTTTGAAACCCTGGAATGTGAAGTCAAGTGGGCCTTAGAAAGCATCACCACGAACAAAGCTAGTGGAGGTGATGGAATTCCAGTGGAGCTATTCCAAATACTGAAAGATGATGCTGTGAAACTGCTGCACTCAATATGCCAGCAAATTTGGAAAACTCAGCAGTGGCCACAAGATTGGAAAAGGTCAGTTTTCATCCCAATCCCAAAGAAAGGCAATGCCAAAGAGTGCTCAAACTTCCGCACAGTTGCACTCATCTCACACTCTAGTAAAGTAATGCTCAAAATTCTCCAAGCCAGGCTTCAGCAATATGTGAACCGTGAACTTCCTGATGTTCAAGCTGGATTTAGAAAAGGCAGAGGAACCAGAGATCAAATTGCCAACATCCACTGGATCATGGAAAAAGCAAGAGAGTTCCAGAAAAACATCTATTTCTGCTTTATTGACTATGCCAAAGCCTTTGACTGTGTCAGATCAGATCAGATCAGTCGCTCAGTCGTGTCCGACTCTTTGCGACCCCATGAACCGCAGCACGCCAGGCCTCCCTGTCCATCACCAGCTCCCGGAGGTCACTCAGACTCGCATCCATCGAGTCAGTGATGCCATCCAGCCATCTCATCCTCTGGCGTCCCCTTCTCCTCCTGCCCTCAATCCCTCCCAGCATCAGAGTCTTCTCCAATGAGTCAACTCTTCGCATCAGGTGGCCAAAATACTGGAGTTTCAGCTTTAGCATCATTCCTTCCAAAGAAATTCCAGGATTGATCTCCTTCAGAATGGACTGGTTGGATCTTCTTGCAGTCCAAGGGACTCTCAAGAGTCTTCTCCAACACCACAGTTCAAAAGCATCAATTCTTCGGCTCTCAGCCTTCTTCACAGTCCAACTCTCACATCCATACATGACCACAGGAAAGACCATAGCCTTGACTAGGCGAACCTTTGTTGGCAAAGTGATGTCTCTGCTTTTGAATATGCCATCTAGGTTGGTCATAACTTTCCTTCCAAGGAGCAAGCGTCTTTTAATTTCATGGCTGCAGTCACCATCTGCAGTGATTTTGGAGCCCAGAAAAACAAAGTCTGACACTGTTTCCACTGTTTCCCCATCTATTTCCCATGCAGTGATGGGACCAGATGCCATGATCTTCGTTTGACTGTGTAGATCACAATAAACTGTGGAAAATTCTGAAAGAGATGGGAATACCAGACCACCTGATCTGCCTCTTGAGAAATCTGTATGCAGGTCAGGAAGCAACAGTTAGAATTGGACATGGAACAACAGACTGGTTCCAAATAGGAAAAGGAGTACGTCAAGGCTGTATATTGTCACCCTGTTTATTTAACTTATATGCAGACTACATCATGAGAAATGCTGGACTGGAAGAAACACAAGTTGGAATCAAGATTGCCGGGAGAAATATCAATAACCTCAGATATGCAGATGACACCACCCTTATGGCAGAAAGTGAAGAAGAACTAAAAAGCCCCTTGATGAAAGTGAAAGTGGAGAGTGAAAAGGTTGGCTTAAAGCTCAACATTCAGAAAACGAAGATCATGGCATCTGGTCCCATCACTACATGGGAAATAGATGGGGAAACAGTGTCAGACTTTATTTTTCTGGGCTCCAAAATCACTGCAGACGGTGACTGCAGCCATGAAATTAAAAGACGCTTACTCCTTGGAAGGAAAGTTATGACCAACCTAGATAGCATATTCAAAAGCAGAGACATTACTTTGCCAACAAAGTTCCATCTAGTCAAGGCTATGGTCTTTCCTGTGGTCATGTATGGATGTGAGAGCTGGACTGTGAAGAAGGCTGAGTGCCGAAGAATTGATGCTTTTGAGCTGTGGTGTTGGAGAAGACTCTTGAGAGTCCCTTGGACTGCAAGGAGATCCAACCAGTCCATTCTGAAGGAGATCAGCCCTGGGATTTCTTTGGAAGGAATGATGCTAAAGCTGAAACTCCAGTACTTTGGCCACCTCATGTTAAGAGTTGACTCATTGGAGAAGACTCTGATGCTGGGAGGGATTGAGGGCAGGAGGAGAAGGGGACAACAGAGGATGAGATGGCTGGATGGCATCACTGACTCGATGGATGTGAGTCTGGGTGACGTCCGGGAGCTGGTGATAGACAGGGAGGCCTGGCGTGCTGCAGTTCATGGGGTCGCAAAGAGTCAAACACGACTGAGCGACTGATCTGATCTCTGATTATTTTTCACTTTTATTCTTACATTTTTGAATTCCTGATTTTTAATAGTTTTATATCTCCAAATGATTGTTTGAGGAAGTTTAAATTTGGAGCATTGATTTACACTTTTTATCTCTTCATTATCTTTCTTGAGGGAGCTAATCATCAGCTGAAATGTTTTAAGTCTCATTTTTTGTTTTCTATTTCTCATTGCTTAGAGTTAGCCTGAAAGTTTATTGTTATTGTTCATTTGTTTTGTTTTTGTCTTTTCTATTCCAAGATATTTCAGAGTTCATCACAGAAGTGTACCCATTCATGCCAGAATATTGAAGTATAATTTCCTTACTGAATAATCTTTTTATTGATGAAGATGTTGTAGGAGGGATTGGTATGAATTGTGTTTCTCTTTCTCTTGCTCCTCTCTCTCTCTTTTTCCTGTAGATTCCTTAACTTTTTTCCTTCTTATTTCTTTGTTACTTTAATGCCACATCAACAAAGTTTCACTCCTTCATTTATTATATTCCCCCCAAATACTTTACAGAGACATCAGTGGACTCTCTGGTTTCACTCATTTTCAAACCTCTTTTCTATTGGTGTTACTATAAACTACTAAGCCCCAGACCTATGTTCAGTATTTAAGCATTCAGTATGCAGTCTCTCCCTGGGAGTTATTTTTATCTGGCTTTTGTGTAAGTCTTATATACTCCTTTTGTCTTTTCCCTGGAGACTCCTAAGGCAACAAATGCCTCACTTTCTGAACCTACAAGCTTGTGATAGTGAAAGCACCAGTTGGAATTGATGATTGTTTTTCTGCTACTAATGGGGGTTTCCCTTGTAGCTCAGCTAGTAAAGAATCTGCCTTCAATGCAGGAGACCTGGGTTCAATAGGTAATTTGAAATTTGTGCTATTATTTTTCTCCAAGTAATTCTTTAGTATGTGGTATATTTGATTTTCGGAGAAGGCAATGGCACCCCACTCCAGTACTCTTGCTTGGAAAATCCCATGGACGGAGAAGCCTGTTAGGCTGCAATCCATGGGGTCGCTAAGAGTCGGACATGACTGAGCGACTTCACTTTCACTTTTCACTTTCATGCATTGGAGAAGGAAATGGCAACCCACTCCAGTGTTCTTGCCTGGAGAATCCCAGGGACGGGGGAACCTGGTGGGCTGCCGTCTATGGGGTCACACAGAGTCGGACACGACTGAAGTGACTTAGCATAGCATAGCATAGCATATTTGATTTTATTTGAGGTCTTTATTGAGCTTAAGACTTTTGGGATGAGTGTGTAGGAAGCTCCCTTTATGTTAGTGTCAACCAGGCCTCTCCATAACTTAAGTTTTTTTCCCTTTCTTTTGATGATCTGTATTTTAGCTTTTCCTTTTTGTCTCAGTGCCCTAGTATCTGTTTCTGCATCTCAGGCTTAGGACTCCCATGGCTTCTGCCTTTATCACCATTTTGTATTTTCCTCATATTATTAGTCCATGGAAATACATTGCTCATTTCTTTTAGACTGGTTATACATTTTTCTAAAGATTTCTGATTGTTTAGAGTAGAAGATGTATCACACTATGAATTTACTGCATCAATTTTACCTGATAGCTCTTTACTTGGTACATTAGACAGTATCAGGAAAAAATAAAAACATTATATTTGGTGAAATGTCTCTTTAGGTCTTCTGCCCATTTTTTTATTGGGTTGTTTGTTTTCCTGATTTTGAGCTTTATGAACTGCTTGTATATTTTGGCAGTTAGTCCTTTGTCAATTGCTTCATTGGCAATTATTTTCTCCCATTCTGAGAGTTGTCTTTTTATTTTGTTTATGGTTTCCTTTGCTGTGCAAAAGCTTTTAGGTTTAATTAGGTCCCATTTGTTTATTTTTGTTTTTATTTCCACTCCTCTAGGAGGTGGATCATAAAGGATCTTGCTGCAATTTATGTCAGAGAGTGTTCTGCCTATTTTTTTTTTTTTTCCCTTTAAGGGTTTTATAGTTTCTGGTCTTACATTTAGGTCTTTAATTGTTTTGAGTTTGCTTTTGTATATGGTGTTAGGAAGTGTTCTAATTTTATTCTTTTACATGTAGTTGACCAGTTTTCCCAGCACCATTATTGAAGAGACTGTCTTTTCTCTATTGTATATTTTGCCTCCTTTGTCAAAGATAAGGTGCCCATAGACGTGTGGGTTTATCTCTGGGCTTTCTGTCTTGTTTCATTGATCTTCATTTTTGTTTTTGTGCCAGTACCATACTCTCTTCATGACTATAGCATTGTAGTATAGTCTGAAGTCAACAAGACTTATTCCTCCAGATCCATTTTTCTTTTTTAAGATTACTTTGGCTATTCACACTCTTTTGTGCTTCCATAAAAATTGTGAAGGTTTTTGTTCTAACTCTGTGAAAAATGCATTGGTAATTTGATAGGGATTGCACTGAATCTGTAGATTGCTTTGGGTAGTGTAGTCATGTTCACAATATTGAGTCTTCCAATCCAAGAACATGGTATATCTTTCCATCTGTTTGTGTTGTCTTTGATTTCTTTCATCAGTGTCTTATAGTTTTCTGTATACAGGTCTTTTGTCTTTATTTAGATAGGTTTATTCTTAGGTGTTTTATTCTTTTTGTTTCAGTGGTAAATGGGATTGATTCCTTACTTCCTCTTTCTGACTTTTGTCGTTAGTGCATAGGAATGCAAGGGATTTCTGTGTATTGATTTTGTATCCTGTGATTTTAGTAAGTTTTCTGATTAGCTCTAGTAATTTTCTGATATCTCTAGGTTTTTCTATGTATAATATCATGTCATGTGCAAACAGTGAGAGTTTTGCTTCTTGTTTTCTAATCTGGTTTCCTTATATATCTTTTTCTTCTCTTATTGCTGTGGCTAGGACTTCCAAAACTATGTTGAATAATAGTGGTAAGAGTTAGTACCCTTATCTTGTTCCCAATCTTAGAGGAAATACTTGCAGTTTTTTATCACTGAGTTTATTATTTGTTGTGGGTTTGTTGTATATGGCCAGTAGAGGACTTAAACAGACATTTTGCCAAAGGATACATACAGATGGTCAATAAACACTTGAAAAAATTCTCAACAATGCTCATTTTTAAAGAAATGCAAATCAAAACTACAATGAAATATCATCTCACACTGGTCAGAATTGCCATCATCAAAAAAACTACAAACAATAAATGATGGAGAGGATGTTGTGAAAAGGGAACCATCTTGCGCTGTTGGTGAAAATGTAAATTGATAGAACCATTACGGAGAACAGTATGGAGATTTTTCAAAAAAGAAAAAAAAACAAACTAGGAATAAAACTACCATAATGACACACAATCCTACTACTGAGCATATACCCTGAGAAAACCGCAATTCAAAAAGACACCTGTATCCCAATATTCATTGCAGCACTATTTGTAGTAACTAAGACATGGAAACTACATAGATGTCCATCGACAGATGAATGAATAAAGACGTTGTGGTACATATATACAGTGGAATATTACTCAGTCATGAAAAGAAATGATTTTTAAGTCAGTTGTAGTGAGGTAGATGAACCTCAAGCCTGTTACACAGAGTGAAGTAAGTCAGAAAAACAAATACCGTATATTAATGCATATACATGGAATCTAGAAAAATGGTACTGATGACCCTACTTGCAGGGCAGCAGTAGAGCTGCAGCCTTAGAGGACAGACTGTGGACACAGTGTGGGATGGAGAGGGTGGAGTGAATTGAGAGAGCAGCTTTGAAACATATGCATTACCATAGATATCCAGTGGGAATTTGCTATATGACACTGGGAGCTCAAACTGGTGCCCTGTGGCAACCAAGAGGGAAGAGATATGGTGGGAAATGAAAGGGAAGTTCAAGAGGGAGAGGGCATATGTATACCTATGGCTGATGTATGGCAGAAACCAATGCAACATTGTAAAGCAATTATCTTCCAGTTAAAAATGAAATTAAAAAGATTATGTGCTCAAATAAGGTAACTTGAAAATTTATTTGTTACAGAATTACTTCTACTTGCGTAATTGGAGTATAGAGAATGTCAAGGAATAATGCAGAGTGTAGTAAAGCACAAGGACTGGTGTAGCACCTTGACTAGTAACAGATAGGGATACTTACCACCTTTAAGTCTGAAAAGGCAAGGAGAAGGAAAAGGCTATCAAATCCTAAGTAAAGAAAGCAGAGTGGAAAGGGTTGCCTCATAGGATCTCAGGCTTTTAGTTGAAGGGCATAGCAGGTCAAGGTGAACTTGTTTTCAAAAGACTAGAGGAATGACTAGACTAAATTCGCTCTCTCCCTTCAGTCTCATGCTGGTGCTCCCTTTTATCCAACCCAAAAGGAAACCAAAGGAAAGAGAGCCTGTAGTGGGTGTAGTCCATATATTTAGCTTCTCCACATAAAAGCAGACTGAATTATGGACAATATGTTTATAGGAGTGTGGTTAATAAAGATTTTCAGGTATGACTGCAATACTACCTACTGTCTTGCATGTTCTTCCAGATTACTACCATACCCATACTGCCATACTCAAGACCTAGAGTTGGGTCATATCTCCTTAGGTGAGCCTTTATGACTGTCTGAACTAATAAGGTGAGGTGGAAGTGAGATTATGTGACTTTCAAGGTCAAGTCATAAAAGCAAATACAACTTCTCACTGGCTCGCTGTATCTGGACACTCACCCTTGGAACTTGGTCGTTCCGCTTTGAGGAGGCTCCAGACATGTGGAAGGATCCATGGGAGAGGAACTGAGGTTTCTGGCCCTGAACTCTGATTGAGAAACCAGCTAACTGTTGGCACCAATTGTCAGTCTTCATGAATGAGCCATCTTGCTGGAAAATCCTTTACACCTTGGTTGAACCACCGTAGTTTACACCACATGGAGTAAGAGGCAAGTGTGTCCCATTAAACTCTGTCCAAATTGCAGGTTTGTGATCATAATAAATAACTGTTTTTGTTTTAAGTCCCTAAGTTTTAGGATCATTTGCTACCTGAAACAAAGGGCGAGTGGACACTATCCAGCATACCTGGCTGATGTGAAAGTATCTTTCATATTTTAGCTCAAATCTCATACCCTAAGAGATTGTGTCCCTGATGGAAGAAACTTCTAAGGACTGAGATGTTTCCTTACCTCCCCTCTGGCACTCTGTACTAGTCTATCATGGAATTCAACCTATTGTATTTTAATTACCAATTTATTCCCCCTTGTACTAGATTATATGCTTCATGAGGGCTGGATATGATGGCTTCATTATCATTTTACCTCCAGTGCCTACTACTGATTCTGAAGCATAGTACACATTTAATATATTTTGGTTAAATAAATGGATATGGATTTGGACCTTTTTTTCCCCAGCTTTAACTTTCTAAGAACTTTTATGGGTTGTCATTCATAGCCCCAGGGTTGCAGATTAAGAAGCAGTTGTGAGCAGCATCGCAGCATGAGGCTGCCATTTGAGCAGTTTCTCTCTATAATACACCAGCCTTTCAGAGTGCCTGGTGTGACACCACTATCATTTTTGCAGAACACCAATAAAAAATGATTTGATGTCGTTAAAAATGATTTCTCAAACGTGCTGTTAGGAGGAAAGGGAAACGGAGAGATGGTACAAGGAGATTTGGAAAAAAATTATTGTCTTCCTTTCCTGAGGAAAGAAATTAGGATGAAGAACTCAGGAAAGAAGGGAGGGTAAGTGACAGGGGAAGTAAGATGTAGCCTTACACCTAAGACAGGTGGTGTTGCAAAGGGGAAAGATGGGGGATTTTAGAGTCAGAACTGAATTTAGATTCTGTCTCAGCAGTTTTGGGGCTGCTGGATGAGTGAACCTCGGTGTCCTCCTTTGAAATGAACAGAGTAATAGCCATTATACAAAGTTGTAGAGGATTAAGAGACCCTATATAAAGGCTAACACAATACATGGCATATGGCACGTGATTAACAAATGTTTTCTACATCATTCACATCCCTACAATCACTGCTACCAGGGCTGTGGAAATAATTGAGAGAGAAGATGGGGGTTGTGAGTATCTGCTGACCTCCAGAGTCTAGTTCCCATCTGATGGGCGACAACTGATGCCTAATATTCAGTAATATATTTCTTTGCTTCAGGTGTAAGTATAAGACAGCTGAACACTATCATGATGTTATTTCATAGTCACTGAACTTGCTTCATGGGAAATAGATGGGAAAACAGTGGGAACAGTGTCAGACTTTATTTTGGGGGGCTCCAAAATCACTGCAGATGGTGACTGCAGCCATGAAATTAAAAGACACTTACTCCTTGGAAGGAAAGTTATGACCAAACTAGATAGCATATTGAAAAGCAGAGACATTACTTTGCCAACAAGGTCCGTCTAGTCAAGGCTATGGTTTTTCCAGTGGTCATGTATGGATGCGAGAGGTGGACTGTGAAGAAAGCTGAGCGCCAAAGAATTGATGCTTTTGAACTGTGGTGTTGGAGAAGACTCTTGAGAGTCCCTTGGACTGCAAGGAGGTCCAACCAGTCCATTCTGAAGGACATCAGTCCTGGGTGTTCTTTGGAAGGACTGATGTTAAAGCTGAAACTCCAATACTTTGGCTATCTCATGCAAAGAGTTGACTCATTGGAAAAGACTCTGATGCTGGGAGGGATTGCGGGCAGGAGGAGAAGGGGATGACAGAGGATGAGATGGCTGGATGGTATCACCGACTCAATGGACATGGTGGTGAACTGGGAGTGGACAGGGGCCGCTGCTGTTCTGCAGGTCGGACACGACTGAGCAACTGAACTGAACTGAACTGAGATCAGATCAGATCAGATCAGTCGCTCAGTCGTGTCCGACTCTTTGCGACCCCATGAACTGCAGCACGCCAGGCCTCCCTGTCCATCACCAGCTCCCGGAGGTCACTCAGACTCACATCCATCGAGTCAGTGATGCCATCCAGCCATCTCATCCTCTGTCGTCCCCTTCTCCTCCTGCCCTCAATCCCTCCCAGCATCAGAGTCTTCTCCAATGAGTCAACTCTTTGCATGAGGTGGCCAAAATACTGGAGTTTCAGCTTTAGCATCATTCCTTCTAAAGAAATTCCAGGATTGATCTCCTTCAGAATGGACTGGTTGGATCTTCTTGCAGTCCAAGGGACTCTCAAGAGTCTTCTCCAACACCACAGTTCAAAAGCATCAATTCTTCGGCGCTCAGCCTTCTTCACAGTCCAGCTCTCACATCCATACATGACCACAGGAAAGACCATAGCCTTGACTAGGCAAACCTTTGTTGGTAAAGTAATGTCTCTGCTTTTGAATATGCTATCTAGGTTGGTCATAACTTTCCTTCCAAGGAGCAAGCGTCTTTTAATTTCATGGCTGCAGTCACCATCTGCAGTGATTTTGGAGCCCAGAAAAACAAAGTCTGACACTGTTTCCACTGTTTCCCCATCTATTTCCCATTCAGTGATGGGACCAGATGCCATGATCTTTGTTTTCTGAATGTTGAGCTTTAAGTCAACCTTTTCACTCTCCACTTTCACTTTCATCAAGAGGCTTTTTAGCCCCTCTTCACTTCTGCCATAAGAGTCGTGTCATCTGCATATCTGAGGTTATTGATATTTCTCCCGGCAATCTTGATTCCAACTTGTGTTTCTTCCAGTCCAGCATTTCTTATGATGTACTCTGCATATAAGTTAAATAAACATGGTGACAATATGCAGCCTTGACGTACTCCTTTTCCTATTTGGAACCAGTCTGTTGTTCCATGACCAGTTCTAACTGTTGCTTCCTGACCTGCATACAGATTTCTTAAGAGGCAGATCAGGTGGTCTGGTATTCCCATCTCTTTCAGAATTTTCCATAGTTTATTGTGATCCACACAGTCAAAGGCTTTGGCATAGTCAATAAAGCAGAAATAGATGTTTTTCTGGAACTCTCTTGCTTTTTCCATGATCCAGCGGATGTTGGCAATTTGATCTCTGGTTCCTCTGCCTTTTCTAAAACCAGCTTGCACATCAGGAAGTTCACGGTTCACATATTGCTGAAGCCTGGCTTGGAGAATTTTGAGCATTACTTTACTAGCGTGTGAGATGAGTGCAACTGTTCGGTAGTTTGAGCACTCCTTGGCATTGCCTTTCTTTGGGATTGGGATGAAAACTGACCTTTTCCAATCTTGTGGCCACTGCTGAGTTTTCCAAATTTGCTGGCATATTGAGTGTAGCACTTTCACAGCATCATCATTCAGGACTTGGAATAGCTCCACTGGAATTCCATCACCTCCACTAGCTTTGTTCGTAGTGATGCTTTCTAAGGCCCATTTGACTTCACATTCCAAGATGTCTGGCTCTAGGTCAGTGATCACATCATCATGATTATCTAGGTCTTGAAGCTCTTTTTTATACAGTTCTTCTGTGTATTCTTGCCACCTCTTCTTAATATCTTCTGCTTCTGTTAGGTCCACACCATCTCTGTCCTTTATCGTGCCCATCTTTGCATGAAATGTTCCTTTGGTATCTCTGATTTTCTTGAAGAGATCCCTAGTCTTTCCCATTCTGTTGTTTTCCTCTATTTCTTTGCATTGATCACTGAAGAAGGCTTTCTTGTCTCTTCTTGCTATTGTTTGGAACTCTGCGTTTAGATGTTTATATCTTTCCTTTTCTCCTTTGCTTTTTGCTTCTCTTCTTTTCACAGCTATTTGTAAGGCCTCCCCAGACAGCCATTTTGCTTTTTTGCCTTTCTTTTCCATGGGGATGGTCTTGATCCCTGTCTCCTGTACAATGTCACGAACCTCATTCCATAGTTCATCAGGCACTCTATCTATCAGATCTAGGCCCTTAAATCTATTTCTCACTTCCACTGTATAATCATTAGGGATTTGATTTAGGTCATACCTAAATGGTCTAGTGGTTTTCCCTACTTTCTTCAATTTCAGTCTGAATTTGGCAATAAGGAGTTCATGGTCCGAGCCACAGTCAGCTCCTGGTCTTGTTTTTGCTGATTGTATAGAGCTTCTCCATCTTTGGCTGCAAAGAATATAATCGATCTGATTTCGGTGTTGACCATCTGGTGATGTCCATTTATAGAGTCTTCTCTTGTGTTGTTGGAAGAGGGTATTTGCTATGACCAGTGCATTTTCTTGGAAAAACTCTATTAGTCTTTGCCCTGCTTCATTCCGTGTTCCAAGGCCAAATTTGCCTGTTACTCCAGGTGTTTCTTGACTTCCTACTTTTGCATTCCAGTCCCCTATAATGAAAAGGACATCTTTTTTGGGTGTTAGTTCTAAAAGGTCTTGTAGGTCTTCATAGAACCTTTCAACTTCAGCTTCTTTGGCGTTACTGGTTGGGGCATAGATTTGGATTACTGTGACATTGAATGGTTTGCCTTGGAAACGAACAGAAATCATTCTGTCATTTTTGAGATTGCATCCAAGTACTGCATTTCGGACTCTTTTGTTGACCATGATGGCCACTCCATTTCTTCTGAGGGATTCCTGCCCACAGTAGTAGATATAATGGTCATCCGAGTTAAATTCACCCATTCCAGTCCATTTTAGTTCGCTAATTCCTAGAATGTCAACATTCACTCTTGCCATCTCTTGTTTGACCACGTCCAATTTGCCTTGATTCATGGACCTGACATTCCAGGTTCCTATGCAATATTGCTCTTTACAGCATCGGACTTTGCTTCTATCACCAGACACACCCACAGCTGGGTATTCTTTTAGTTTTGGCTCCGTCCTTTCATTCTTTCTGGAGTTATATCTCCACTGATCTCCAGTAGCATATTGGGCCCCTACTGACCTGGGGAGAACTGAACTGAACTTGCTAGTTTATAAGCAAATTCTCCCTTGGGTTAAGGTAGCCAGAATGCAGATACACCTAAAGAAAGCGGGAGATGAACCATGACTGGTTCACCATCATATCAGTGATTCATTTAGATGTTCTGAACAAAAAGCATATTACTGAGTACCCAGAAGATACCAAGACAATTTATGACAAAGAGCAAATTTGGCATCCTGAGTATACCTTCAGAAATTTTTCAGACACTTTTATATAAATGTGTTTATTAGTTGCATATGTAAAAGGATGTAATTTTTGATTTCTGTGTTTAAATCTTGACTCTACTCATTTCCAAAGGGACCTTAGGCTAGTTTTAATTTTCCAGAGCCCAGGTTTTCTCATTGGCAAGAAGGAGATAAGAATATCGCTTACATTGTAGGATTGCTATGATAATTAATGAGAAAATGTATAAAATACCTGTTGCAAAGATAGTTCATCCTAGATACTCAATGTCCACTTGCTAGAATAATTATTTTTTAGATCAAGGAAAAGCAGAAAGTTGTGGGTAGGGGGCAGAGACAGGGTGTTTGAAGGGGAAGAGTAGGAGATAAGGTTAGGGGATAGGTCTGGGGATAAATTTTCAAATGCCTTGGAGGGTCTGAAAGTTTGAATTTTAGTTAGTGGATATTAGATCAACTTAGTTCAGATTAGATATTAGAAAAGAGGTTTCTAATTTAGAAAGAAAAATTTGATGAAGGGGTATTGTCTAGAAAGAGATGGCTGTTAACTGAGAGACAGTGATTTGATGCAGGCAGTGTAGATACAGCAGAGTAAACGGCTCAGGACCCAAGCTGCCTGAGTTTAAATCTTGGCTCTGCCATTTATGAGCTATAGGGCCTGGACCACGATGTTTAATCTTTTGACATGTCATTCCTTATCTCTAAAATGGGTAAGTTTTAGTGCCTTCCTCACTAGGCTATAAAGCTTAAGGCAGTACCTGGCCATGATTAGCATTTTTTAGATAAGAACATCCTTCATAAAAAGGTCCATTTCACTGGACCACAGACCAGGAAGGCAAGAAGAATGGAGGGTGGATCTGAGGCCCCATTCAGGAAACTGAGTACATGCTGGTGTCAGCAACTGACCTAGCAGCACAAGAGAAGCAATGAGTTTGAGTCTTTTCATGATAAGCCTGGGGTATGAGAGAAGGTCTGGGATGAAGATGTAATTTGGGACATGCATTATGGAAAGTAATGGGAATGGATGAGTTTACCCAGTGAAATTAGGTGGAGAAGAAGAGCACTGTGGAAACTTGGGGAACATTTATATCCTTAGGTGGGTTGAGGACTGTGATTTGAGCAAGAAGGGGGCTGAATGACCGACAAGAGGAGAACCAAGAGATCCTGGGGTGGTAGAAGCAAAAAGTAGACAGAATTGTCAATCTGACTGGGTGGTCAGCAGGGTCAAAGGCCAAATGATTCTATGACTTTGTCATCGTACGATTTACCTCCCCATGGGCCATGCCTCTAATGTTTCTGGTAATGGGATTTGCCTTTTTGCCTCATGAATTTCCAGCTGTATTGAATTTTCAGTCATCTAATGAGTCCCAGACATGTGCACACATCTACTGTGCAGCAGAAAGGAGAAAGACTCCCACATCCACCAGCCACGTGTATAGACATACACCACAAAGCCTCACCTGGGAAATGAATTAATATGGCCAGAGAGAACTTCCTGTCCTTAAGTAGAACGCTAATGCTTTTCTGTAAGGTCATGAAAGTGGTGTTAATCAGTTTGCTTGTCCTGCTTTGCTGACCTCCCTACTCCCCACCAACCTACAGTGCCTCTCAGATGACCTTGTTTTTTGTATTTTGCCTGCATGGGGCATATAAGTCATACTGAGATGTGGGTTCCATTAACTCAGTTCACAGGATTATCATGTACATTCTTAAAGCCTAATTGGCTGAATTGCAGAGTTGGCTGTCCCTGACCCTGGCCTGACTAACGATGGTGTAAGTGGAGTCTTGGATACATCTGATGGGAAGGGTCAGCCTATTGTCATTGAGGCTATCTCTCTGCTTCTGGAAGGGACTTCATCTCTCATATTCCAAATAAATGTCTTAGGTTTCCAGAGAATAAGCCCTGTTTGATTCTATCCATCATCATAAAGAAGTCTGCTTTGAGCACCAACTGTGCACTCATTCCTAAGTGAGTAGCAGAGGGTGCCACCACCCAGTGTTCCTATCTCCCAAGTCACAGACAGCATCAGGAAAGCAGACCAATAACAAGCAGCACTGGAGAGAAAGAAAGAGTGCTTTGGGGCTTTAAGGAGGTAGGAAGAAATGTCAGGTACTTATTTTTATTTTCAGAATGCTAATAAGATAAAAAGATTGAATTTGGAGAAGTGATGTACTATTGTCCCATGACATGTTTCAGGGTTGCTTTTTGGGATAAAGCACTGGAAATTGGAATATGGAATGAAAAACAATGTTGGCAAAGAGACTTTCTGTTAAGGTAAGTTAGGTTATTAGGTAATTAACTCAGCATATATTTATTATATGTGCACAATGAGGAAGGCACTCTGCTAGCTGCTGAGGATGTAGCTGCTTCTGTTGAGAATGCAGGTTGATGATCAGCATCTCCAGGGAGCACTCTTGTCCTTCAAAGTGAACTTGAAGGGGAAGGAGGCTGTCAGGAAAGGGTTATATCCACTTTTGCATTGTTCACATTTTTGCAGGATTCTTCTGAACCTTGACTGAGTGGGTTTTTTGCTGATGCATCAAGCATTTTCCTCCTTTCACTTCCACCATTAACAATGAAAACCAAAAGGGTGGGAATAAATTGTCCATTCCACAAATCATTGGTAGATATGTTTAATTAATGGATAGAAAAATGCACAGTAGTTAAATGTTAATTTCTTTTTTTAAAGTGATATATCCTTTTTATGCTATTTATGAGGTTGTCTAGTAAACAGACTCGTATTACTTTGGTTCAACCATTGAATTTCCCGAAGTCACTTATCCTTAATGTTCATTAATTTCCACCAGCTCTAGAGACTAAATTCTTGCTGAACATTAGCACAAAGTGCGGCTCAAAAGCAAGGAGCATGTCTGCTTCATGTTCTAAAAAATGCCCATAAGGAAGGAGAAGTGCTTGAGGGGGCCCCAAAGACAGGCTTTGATGATGTTGATGATAATGATAGGGTAATGGAGATGGTGATAGGGATGGCAGTATTGGGTTTATTCCCTGTTTTGCTGCCAACTGAAGATGAGAATGTGGTGTGAATAACTTTTCAGGTGTGTTAAAAAGATTGTGTGTGTGTGTGTGTTTACCAGGGGCACAAAGGAAGATGCTTGCAGGGGAGAGTTTGTTAGATAATCTAGCTTAGAAGGGCAGCTGAGGAGTGAATGGACCAAAATGAACTTATACCTACCTGCCAGAAAAATTGAGTAAACCCTCAGCCAGTGTAAGGGAAAAACCCGAAGCCAACCTGGTCTAAGTACAAATCCAAGGTCAGTTCTGTCAGCTTGAGTGGTCACATAAACGCCAGGTCTCCCTTTTCTCACGTGTAAGTGGAATACGGCTCCATGCGGGTCTCTGGGTCTTGGGGCTGTTGTGAAGATTCAGTTGGGTAAGGGAGCAAAACTTCCGTGTGGTCTCTAATGCATGAGTTGCAAAAAAAAATTTTTTTATCTTTCTCATATTCCCCATAATCATCAGTTTACTCACTTGCATCAAATACAGTAATGTATGTGATTACACTTTGTAAAGCAGAGTGTGTAATAGACTTGAAAAGATGAATTATATTCTGGTTAAATATAGGCTGTTAGGGATGAGCAGGTCCTTTGGAAAATCCTTGTAAATCTCAGGGCTTTTTCAAGATTCTGTGACTTTGACCTCAAATTCAGTGTCAGTGTCATTCAGTGAAGAGTTACAGCCATCCCTTTGAACCATGGATTGTAGTCGGGGAGAGAAAGCAAGAGATGGGGGCATTCTATAAGGTAGAATGCTATAATGTAGAATTCTATAGTGTAGAATGTAGTAGCTGCCAAGAATCCATGAAGCTTTACAAAGTTCACCTGTTTGATGGTTGTCACAAATGGCAAAGAGAGCTGGGCCTCAGCTCTGAAGAGAGCCAGTGGGGGATGGGTACTGCCAAGCCCATGTGATGCTCTGAGAATGGTTATGAATTGATCACTTCTCTTAATGGCTCAAGAGTATCAATGGCTCAGTGCCCAAAGCTCCCACAAGCTCCCAGCCACCCTGCCCACATCTCCCCTCCAGGGAGCTGGATCTCTGCAGCTCCCTCTGCAACGAAAGGCATGTCCATATGACATCAGGAAGATCAGTCTATACCTTGGCTTCACAGCAGTCCCATCATCATGCAGATAACTCCCTTTGCTCCTGCCAAACCTCTTTATTGAAAAATCGGATTATCTTGTCTTTATTTTAAATTTTAAAACAGGCAAATTAATTTTATTAGTTAAACCACTCTGGGGGAAGAAAGAGCTTTTTACCTAAGATGCCATGACATCATCTCCTCTGTCACCTTGTAAAAGCCCTGTGTCTGTAAAAGTCCAAGCCTCTTGGCAGTCTGTACTTGGGCAGACACAGCTTTAAAAAGAGAGAGAGAGGGAAAAAAAGTCATAAAGTGAACTGAACTGACTTTTGGAAATTTAGTGACATGACTACAAAGAATCAAATAGAGCCTGAGCTGGAACAGCTGCTCCAGCCTTGAGTCCGAGCTCCAGGGACAGCCAGCTCCCAGCACGTCACACACTGCGACAGATGCCAAATGTAGCAGGAGCATTAGCAGTTATTAGAATGAGGACAAGGTTTGAAATGGCACTGGGGCCAGTGTTCTAAGGAATAACTGTTCCTCTCTTTCATGCAAGCATGAGGGAAGTTGGAAGCATCTTAGCTTAGAAGGGATTAGTGTGTTTCTTTCATTGACTCCACAAATGGTCCGTTCTCTCATTGTTATTCTGGGACCCTTAGGACTTGAGAATTTCAATCAGTACACTTCTCTCCCTGGTATCCACTGCTAAGGCTGCTGTCTTGTGTTGCCAGCTTCCTGTAGTCTTCTGATTGCTTGGCTGACTTGGGTTGCATTCTGTGAGACATAAACTTTGAGATGAGAGATTGGCATGCAAGACAACTACTGAGGAGTGCTCCGGTGTCACCGCTGTGAGAAGTGAGTGTTGCAGGATTGGGCAGAAGAAGTTCAGTCATGATGTCATTGCAACAGGGTCTCTGCTGATACCATCGGGAGCGTCAGAGCACAGATAGCACACCAGAGCCACCCCAAATGGAAGCTTTTGTAGCAACATGGATCAGTTATCTGATGTCAACTCTCCCCAAGGAGGAATGGCCTCCAAATAGCAACTTCCTTTAGTCAAGGGCTACTACCAGAAACAGTTTTAACTACTGAGTTGTCAGCAGCCAACACTTGCTCCTATAACCAGTAGAATGCACTATAGTCCTGAAGGGGGTACCTGGAATACACATAACAGCATCCACTGCACTGATCTCTATCCACTCCAATACCCCCCATCCCCTGTTCTTTATACCCTACTCTAAATTATCTTTCCAAAATACGATTGGGTATACCTCTCCCCTGCTTATAAATTAACCAATGACTTACTGCATCAAAGTAAAGGGCCAAGTCCTTCTATGACCTACTAAAACCCGAATTAGTTCCACTCTACCTGGATTCCCAGCCTCATCCATTTCTCACAGTCTCTCCACCCTTCTGGCACGGGGCCACTGTGCATCTTTTTCTTTTTCTCAGAAATACTCTTCTCCCTATGCCTTGATATCAGAATGTTTTTCTTTTTTTAATGTCCAGTGTTGCACCCACCATTCATAATTTTGGGAACTCTCAGCATGTGGGTCAATAAAAGAAGAGCCAGTTTCTTCTTGGACATCTGACCTAAACTTGTACATCTGGGTGTTCCCATCCTACACTTTGAATCTGGAGTTAGTGACAACAAGACAAAGGAGAATGAAGTTCAGTTGCTGGCCTCAGTGGCAGCATCAGTGAGCTGGAGTAGCTACAGATCCAAAAGTTTCTGCCATCAGCTTCCCTTGATGTTCTGAGCTTATCCCTTCAGTCTTCCTGTGAATTCAGTGAGTTGCTACCCAACACCTTCTTATACATTCTTCATTTGATATACTTTTGCTCCATTACTCCCACTCGTGATTGAGTAAGTAACCCACTCATGAGTTACATCCTTAGGGAAGCCTTTCATGGCACTCCTCCCCGATGTGGGTCAATTTCCCATCATATCACTGGTCCTCTTCATCCAGAATACTTACATACCTCTAATTAAGCATTCATGAAAGTGATTATTTAGTTAACGTCTGTCTTCCCAATTAGAGTTTGAACTTTCTGAGAGCAAGTATGTATCTATTTTTGCTCATAATTTTTTTTTCCTGCAGTTCTAGTAGAGGGTCTAAAGCTAAATATATAAGCACATGTTTTTGAATAAACAAAAATATAATGAAAGCCAGTGTCAGGAATTGATCATCTATAACTTTTTAAAAAGTAAGATAGATATGGACTTTGAGGGAGGGTGGTACAGGAAATTTTCCCAAAGGACTGAGAAAATGCCATTATTGTTATATACTGTCTTCTTGCTTTTATCAATAATGTCCTGTGTTTCTTTTTTTTTTTTGTTACCCATTAATAAACTGCCTTTTTTTCCCCACAACTAAATTTTTTATTGAAGTATGCTGCTGCTAAGTCACTTCAGTCGTGTCCGACTCTGTGTGACCCCACAGACGGCAGCCCACCAGGTTCCCCGGTCCCTGGGATTCTCCAGGCAAGAACACTGGAATGGGTTGCCATTTCCTTCTCCAATGCATGAAAGTGAAAAGTGAAGTATAGTGAATTTATAATCTTGTGTTAGTTTAGAGTGTAGAGCAAAATGATTCAGTTTTACATATGTATGTATATATGATTTTCAGATTCTTTTCCATTATAGATTTTTTAAAAAAAATTTTTGGTTTTAATTTAAGGATAATTGCTTTACAATTTGTGTTGGTTTCTGCCATACATCATCATGAATCAGCCATAAGTATACTTATGTCCCCTCCTTCTTGAGCGTCCCTCCGCCTCCCACCCCCTGCCTCCCCTCTAGACTGTCACAGCGCACTGGGTGGAGCTCCCTGAGTCATACAGCAGTTTCCCACTGGCTGTCTGTTTTACGTATGATAGTGTACATGCTTACATGCTACTCGGGTGTTCCCATCCTCTCCTTCCCTAATCCATGTACAAGTCTGTTCTCCATGTAGCATCTCCATTGCTACCCTGCAAATAGGTCCATCAGTACTATCTTTCTAGATTCCATATATGTTAACATATATTTGTTTTTCTCTTTCCAGCTTACTTCACTCTGTATAATAGGCTCTAGGTTCATCTGTCTCATTAGAACTGACTCAAACACATTCCTCTTTATGGCTGAGTAATATTCCATTGCATATATGTACCACAACTTCTTTATCCATCCATCTGTCAATCATTTAGAAAGTTTACTACATGAAAGTAAACTGTCTTAATGATGTAATTGATCAGCCCTCTTGCATTCAGATCCTTACCACACTTGAGGAAGGCTGAAAATTCCAGCTTTACCTCTTTTGCATCTGTTTTTTCATCCCCCTACTGTTTAACACAGTTTTGTTTCCTTCTCATCATTAACTGAACCTTTAAAGAATTACTGATGAAATCAATAGATGTTTGATACATGGAGTCAGATTCCCTTAGAGCCTCTGTCAGGTGGCTCCTGAAAACCACATGGCAAAGATATCCCTTCAGTAGAAAGAGCATCAAATGCGAGAGGCTCCCAATCCTTCCCTTTTTGGGTATCTGCCAAATCTCACATATCAATGTATGGGTCCAACCTTAATGTCCCTTCATTTGACTCTTGCCAGGAAGTTTGGTTTTTAGTTGACCTCAGGAGAACTCTCAGGGCAGAGTGGGTGGATGCTATAATGATAGTTGCCTAGGACCATACAACCACCAGCATGTTTGTGGGGAGGATGAAGAGGGCTGAGTTTCACAATCTGGAGGGCTTTTCAGATAGCATGGCCTGAATTTAGCCCACATGAGAGCATATGGGATTCCAGTGTGTTCTCTTTGCACAAAGCTCCATGTCATCTCTACATGTTCAAAGCCAAATTAAAATAAGAATTTACTACCTTCCTCCATCAACTTCTCACCTTTTCCCAGGATGAGGATACTATAATACCAGCCAAAACCAGTTCCTGTGATAGCATCAAATTAGTAGGATGTTCACCCAAAAGGAAAGGTAGGTATTCCTTAAGAAGTCAGCTCTCTTATCAGAAACCAAATGTCAAAGGGAAGGGAAAATAAAGGCATATTCAAGTGGTAGGCTTCAGAGCTGTGTTGGCAGCTTAACACATACGAAGTTGCTGGACCCTCATACTATCCTTGACAGATAGGTAGAAATGTCTCTGCTTTCCTTGTGGCTTGGATGGTAAAGAGTCTGCCTGCCATGCAGGATACCTGGGTTCAGTCCCTGGGTTGGGAAGATCCCCTGGAGAAGGGAATGCTACCCACTCCAGTATTCTTGCCTGAAGAATCCTATGGACAGAGGAGCCTGGCAGGCTGCAGTCCATGGGGTTTCAGAGTTGGACATGACTGAGTGACTAACACGTTCACTTTTACTTTCATAGATAAAATATTGAGGTTCATAAGGGGTAGGTGATGAGCCCACATCACACGACATTAAAGTGACAGAGCAATGATTAAAATGGAGGACTGACTGATTCAAAGTTTTGGCTTTTCTCACTCATCCAAAGTGTTGTGCCAGAAGGGCGCTGTGGAAGACAATTCCTATACCTGGTGAGACTTCCTACTGCTGTTTAAACTCAGCACTGGTCCTTCTTTATAGATGTTGCTTGGCACTGATCTGGCTGGTACTCCTGTACCCTGTGTATCTTGAGATGTCTGTATTCACAATTATTTTCTTGATATCCTATTTTTGATTCAGATAATGTCTTAGTTGGACAGGATGGTGCTATGAAAACTGCGAAGGGAGAACTAAAAGTTATAACATCTAGAATTTGGATCCCAGCTTTGCCTTTTACTACTTGTGTGATGATGAGTGAGTTACTTTAATGCTCTAAATTGCATCATTAAAATGGAAATTTTCTTACCTTTGTGGCAGGATTAACTGTGTAGTAGCAGATATGATGCTATCTTATTTTACTTAAATCAATTTAAATCTGACTCTGAGTTCTTCCTGTTAGCTTATGAAAAATTTGTTCTCCAATAGCATAGGGGCCTCCTCTGCTAGAATTGTCCTTGACGTATGTATGAGAGACATATGTGGTAGGTGCACAACAGAGGATGAGGTTGGAGCATTGAGTGAGTATCTCTAAATCAACCACTTACTGATAAAACAACCAGTATGTTCTATTCTGTGATACATGTCGGGGTAAGAATAGAAAAGAGACTCAGTCACTCCAGTAAGAATGAGAAGACAGACAACGTTACAAGATAGAGTGATTAATATTGTTACAGGGGAAGAATGTGTGGGAAACTAATCCAGTCTGGTTGTCAGGCAGAGTGGTTCATTAATTCTGCCGTGTGTGTGTGTGTGTGTGTGTGTGTGTGTGTATGCATGTCCAATCGTGTTCAACCCTGTGTGATCCCACTAACTGTGGCCCACCATGCTCCTCTGTGTGTGAATTTTTCCAGGCAAGAATACTGGAGTGGGTTGCCGTTTCCTACTCCAAGGGATCTTCCTAACCCAGGGATTGAACCTACTTCTCTTGTGTCCCCTGCATTGGCAGGTGAGTTCTTTACTGCTGGTGCCACCTTGGAAGCCCAGTTCTGGCATAGACAGCAAGAAAGTAGAGTGACGATGTGAGATGCGCCTGGGGCATTGGGAGGGGCCAGATAGTTGAAAAAATCGGGTTCAGATCCCGAAAGGGTAGATGACTTGCTGACAATCACAACATTAAAGTAGCAGAAATAATTGAAACTAAAGCTTGACCGATTCATTTGTTTGTCTCAGTCTTGTAGTCAAGGCTCACAAAGTCTTCCGCCAGAGGGTTTATACAACAGCTTTATCTAAAGGGAAAAATTGTAAAGCAGGAGAAAAGAAGCAACTGAGATTTATGGTATGATTCACATATTTATTTGTTTCTTGAACACTTACGTGTATCAGACACATTGTTGCTGCAGCCATAACCTCACTTCAGCACCAGAGTAGCCCAATGCAGTATGCCCATTATCATGTTTGATTTATATAATAGAAAATTAAGGAGTAGTGAGGTCAAATAATTGCTCAAGATGACACAGGCCATAAATGATAAAACCAGGGTTTAAATCTAGGTATTCTTTATTCCAGAGCCCTTACTTTTACCTTAGAATTTCTGACTAGTTAATTGGGTAAGTTGCCTCTTAGCAGAAAGTGGTTATCTTGAAGTTGTACATAGAGTTAACATGTTTTGATAGTGAGAGGATACTAGTTTTGGAAGGTTAAACTGAAGGAAAAGAATGAATGCTTCCAAAGGAGCAACTGTGATATTGGTGTGTATGGGGGTGCATGTGCTCATCACACAGGCACCAGGATGGAGTCCATGCCAAAGGGACTTTGATATTTGCAGGACCATTTGATTCTGTTCAAAGTATCTACAAGACATTTGGTTCTTGTAAAATGTCCTTAATACTTGGTTAGGTTTGGTCCTGTCCAAAACATCCATGAAGGCATTCAGTCTACCCCAAAAGGTCCTTAATATTTGGTCTTGTCCAAAACCATTTGGCATGGACTCCTGGTAGCTCAGGTAGTAAAGAATCTACGTGCAGTGCTGAAGACCCTGGGTTTGATCCCTGGGTTGGGAAGATCCCCTAGAGAAGAGCATGGCAACCCAGTCCAGTATTCTTGCCAGGAGAATTCCATGGACTAATGATCCTGGCAGGCTACAGTCCATAGAGTTGCGAAGAGTCAGACACAACTGAGAGGCTAACACACACACAAATATGCCTGTGGACATTTTGAACAGAAACAAATTTTGAGAAGCTTTTGGCTTGGACCAGATGTTTCATGCACTAAATGTCTTACAGACATTTTGGATAGGACTGAATATCAAGGACTTTTTGCCATGGGCCAAATGTTCTGCAAGGGAGGTGAGTGATATAAGAGGTTGAGATTCTGTCCCAGAGTTTTCCAAACTCTGTTCCACAAAGAGTTCTAGTCTGACACATGTTAATAGATGTTTTTGGAAAGAGAATTTCTGCAGTCAAATTAATCAAGGAAACATTGGAAAACAGAGTTAAATTTCTTAACTCCATGACTTCTCAGTTTCTTCAGTATGATATGTAAAGTATGACCCTTCAAGAGGGAATTACTGTTTTTTTAAAGATGATTGGTACCCTTATATATTATTTTTTCCTTAAATATTTATTGACTAATACCATATATAACATGGGGAAGGCAATGGCACTCCACCCCAGTACTCTTGCCTGGAAAATCCCAGGGATGGAGGAGCCTGGTAGGCTCCAGTCCATGGGGTCGCTGAGAGTCGGACACGTCTGAGTGACTTAACTTTCACTTTTCACTTTCATGCATTGGAGAAGGAAATGGCAACCCACTCCAGTATTGTTGCCTGGAGAATCCCAGGGACAGAGGAGCCTGGTGGGCTGCTGTCTATGGGATCACACAGAGTCGGACACAACTGAAGCGACTTAGCAGCAGTAGCAGCAGCATATATAACATAGGTTAGAGAATGCTGTTGTAAACAATCTTTATGATTTTTATGATTTTGCATTGGTGAAACTGATTATGGTATTCAGTATAATTCTGTGAATTCAGTTCAGTTCAGTTGCTCAGTCGTGTCTGACTCTTTGCGACCCCATAGACCACAGCATGCCAGGCCTCCCTGTCCATCGCCAACTCTTGGAGTTTACTCAAACTCATCTCCACTGAGTCGGTGATGCCATCCAGCCATCTCATCCTCTGTCATCCCTTTCTCCTCCTGCCCTCAATCTTGTGCAGCATCAAGGTCTTTTCAAATGAGTCAGCTCTCTGCATCAGGTGGCCAAAGTATTGGAGTTTCAGCTTCACATCAGTCCTTCCAATGAACACCCAGTACTGATCTCCTTTAGGATGGACTGGTTGGATCTCCTTGCAGTCCAAGGGGCTCTCAAGAGTCTTCTCCAACACCACAGTTCAAAAGCATCAGTTCTTTGGCACTCACCTTTCTTTATAGTCCAACTCTCACATCCATACATGACCACTGGAAAAACCATAGCCTTGACTAGATGGATCTTTGTTGGCAAAGTAATGTCTCTGCTTTTTAATATGCTCTCTAGGTTGGTCATAACTTTCCTTTAGCTTTGATAAATACTCCCTAGAAGTTTGCTTTCTTTGAGACACAAGGATTATTTTTTATTGACTTGTTTGCTTTAAAAAGAAAGGATGTTATTATTGTCTTGGGCCAATTTGAACCTAAGAGAAAACCCTTGCCCCTCCAGATGCACCTGAACAGCTCTGAATTACATTGTGATTTAATAATACTTTCAAGATTTCATTACAATATATCTGTAGGGGTGGATGAGTTTGGCACAGAAGGGTTACAAATTAGGCTTTAAATCCAGAAGCCTAAACTTATTTCCTGGTATAAAGTATTTTGTATCAAAAAGACTTATTCATGTTTCAGAGATGAACAGAATGAGAAGTGGAGTGAAAATCTGGCTTTAGGAGTTAGTAACAATAGAGAATGGAAATGCAAACAGAAGAGAAGAGGAAAGAGTTTACTGAATTGTAATTTTCTTTTAAAATCTATTTGGAGAGGACTTTGCCTTTACCATAATGTTCATCCATTAAACTTTTTCTTTTTAGCAGTAAGCATTGATTTGTGAAAATAATGGCTCCTGCTGGAAGATGAGAATTTCATTTAAAAAAAACCCACATTTTTTAGTTTATGATATCTTTAAAAATAATCTAAAAGAAGAAATTGCTAACTTGATTTTGTCAGTTTTCACTGTGATTTGTTTTTTAAGATTCTTGGACTGTTTCCACTGATAGAAACAATTTCAATACTTATGGTTTGGCAGAGAAATGACTTTTTTTTTTGGTTCCCAATAATTATTTTCTTTAATAGTTTTCATCAAAAACAAAACTTATTCTGCAAGATGAAAACTTGCTAGGGTGTGAGTGTTTAAACTAAAATTATGCTTAAGAGTGATGCCAAATGATAATAATCCTCATAGAATTATGAACTAGAAGACCTAAGCTTCAGTAAAGTGGAGCAGAGTAAGCTTGGTTTCACAGTTTAAGGTGGGGGGACAAGCTGGCCGTAGATGCTTGTTCTCAGTGATGCAAGTGGCTGCAATAGAGAGGATGAGGTGGGGGGGGTGTCTTTAAAAAATGCATAGTTCTTATAAGTTATATGCAGAAAGTACCATTTAGTTTACATTGCCTCACTTTAACAGCAATTTTGTGACAAAGGTGTTGCCATAATCCTCATTTTATAGGTGGGGAAACTGAAGCTCAGATATGTTAATTGACTTGTTGACTTGTTCATGGGTTGAACAGAAAGCTAAACACTTAAACTAGACTGTATTAGTCAGAGTTCTCCAGAGAAACAGAGCCAGTGTATTTCTATATTCAAAACTCACAGTGACTTAAGACATATATATGTACACACACACACAGATTATATGGATTGATTGGCAGATGTTAGTATGGAGGCTGACAAGTCCCAAGGTCTGCTCTCAGTAAACTGTTCATCCACGGGAACTAATGCATGGTTCCTGTCTGAGTCTGAAGACCTGAGAACCAGGAGATCTGATGCTGTAAGTTCCAGTCTGAAAGCCAGCAGGTTTGGCAGACTCAAGAAAAGCTGATGTGTATTTCCATGTGAATGGAGGGCTGGAAAAAGCTAGAACCTCAGATCTGCAATCAGGTAGCAGAAGTTCCCTTTTATTCAGCTTTTTTTGTTCTTTCTGTTCAGGTCTTCAATGGATTGGATGAAGCCCATACACACTAGGGAGGGCAATATGCTTTACTCAGTCTGCCTCTTCAAATGTTAATCTGATCCAGGAATGCCCTCACAGACACACCCAGGATAATGTTTGAATAAATATCTGGATATTCCATGACCCAATTAACCGTCACATGGGTCTTCTGTGTCTAAATCCTATGCCATGCTTGTATAATAATAATATTAAGCCCCCTTCCCATATCTGTTTTTGAAGCTGTCATCCATACTCTTGTTTCTTTATATTACTGTAAGGTTTTTACCCATTGTCATTCAATATTCATCTCACAATATTAGAGCTAAATAGGATGCACCTGGGGGAAATTTTTGCCCTCAAAGGGACACATGACCATGTCAAACAATTTCAGCCATCACAACTGCATTAGAGGAGAGTGGTGGAGAGGTTAGTCTTCTGGCATCTAATGGGTAGAGGCCAGAGATGCTACTAAAGATACTGCAAGGATAGTCTACAGGCTAGCCCCCTCCCCCTCATAAAAAAATTACTCAAATGTCCCAAATATTAATTGTGTCAAGGTTCAGAAACTGTAACAGTGTAAAGAGTTCTTAGATTCCATGGTGAGTTTGGGGAGATATGCACACACCATGAAAATATATGCAAAAAATTTATATATGCATTATGTACCTTTTTTTTTTTTCTGGAGCAGGTTCATGGCTGTTATCAGATTGACAGAGAGCCATACTCTAAATGGTGCATGTGGCAGGTTGGCACAAGCTTCTTTTATCCTGTTTTCCTGTAGTGCAGAGCTTGAATGGGTTACAGCTATATTTTCCAAACTCACCATAGCTATAGTGTTGGGTATAACTTTAGTTCTTCCAGGTTTGTGAAAGGCAGATATGAGGCAGGGGTCACATTCCTGCTGCTTTGGTTTTCTGCTGGCAAGTTGTGCTGGTATTCTTGTTAGGTTTTTCTGCATTTTCTTTCTGGGGATCAACCCAGAGCTTCACGGGTGGTAAGAGGCAATGTAGTGACAGAGGCAGTGAGGACAGTGGTTTTCTGCTCTTATATCGCCATTAGGAGAGTATGTTCTTGAAGTCCATGGTTTCAGAAGCCATCTTCTCATTTCCCATCTTTTCGAAGGCAGCAAAAATATCCATTCCTCTGATGGACCATTTTTTGAATATTTTTCTAGGAGTCATTTCTGGAGGCCCAGTCTAGAACTTGCTCCTCCATACTATTGAACATTTTGAAAGCACCTACTTCCTTGAGCTAAATCCCATTCTACTTAAAATACTGAAGCAGTTATCAGTTCCTTGCAGTTGAACCCTACTGACATACCTCCACAAAATTTAGGACCATTAATTTGCTGGACTTCTGCTCTGATGGACTGTTGATTATCTTTCCACTGTCAAGTACTCATGTACCTCAGTGGCAAGGTCTCCTTAATATCTGTGTCAGGGCACTGTTAGAAAAATGTTTCCCCTGGTGCACAAGTAAGCTTGTCATTGTGGAGAATAAGCAAAGACTGTTGTTCGATATAAAACAGTTCTTCACTGGTATAGAACTATTGCTGTGCATGTAAGAAATATTGAAAGGTTAACAATGGAAAAGACCTTAGAGTTCATCTAGTCCAGTTATTCTCAAACAAAATGGAAATTTGTGGGAAACGTTGGGTTGATACAATGACTGGGGAGTGCTGCTGGCCTTTAGTGCTCATGTGTGCTCAAGTTCCTACCATGTGTGCGACAAACCTACGCCATAAACAATTGTTCCTTGCCTGCCATGGCCAAAGCATTCTTTCTGGAGAATACCAATTCAGTTTCTTGCTTTACCAAAGAAGCAAGTAGAGCACAGGACAATGAAGTGATTTCCCTAAGGTCACAGAACTCATAGCACTAAGACTGAAACCTAGGCCTTCTGACTCCCAGGGGAGGGGTCTTCCCTCATCACAATAGGAGAGGCTGTCTGATGTTGCCAGTTGACGAAAGAAGCCAAGAAGTAGGCCTGGAAATGGAATTAAAACCAGAAGGAGTTGAAAGGTCTACCGGACCTATACTATTCAGTCAACATGCTCCTCAATAGCAGATTTTTGTTCTGGCTATTTTTATATGGGCAGAGCCAGTCCTGACTGCTCATTACTCATGCTATGCTGCTGCTGCTGCTGCTAAGTCGCTTCAGTCGTGTCTGACTCTGTGCGACCCCATAGACGGAAGCCCACCAGGCTCCCCTGTCCCTGGGATTCTCCAGGCAAGAACACTGGAGTGGGTTGCCATTTCCTTCTCCAATGCATGAAAGCGAAAAGTGAAAGTGAAGCCACTCAGTCGTGTGCGACTCTTAGTGACCCCATGGACTGGAGCCTACCAGGCTCCTCCATCCATGGGATTTTCCAGGCAAAAGTACTGGGGTGGGGTGCCATTGCCTTAATTGCTAAATGTTTTGTATATTGACTGAGTTAGAGAGTCTTGCTGAAGAGAAAATGTGAATGGAGAGATGCTGGCTTAGCATTTGTTTTCAGCATGGTGTCTCCATCTTGAGATGCTTATTCCTTGATGCAAACAGGGAATTTAAAATCCTTCCTCATTATATTGAATTGCTAAGCAGTACTATTTTACTTGCTATCATGTCTTAAAAGGACACCTCACTTGCTGTAGCTTTTGTCACTGCCATGATATTTTCCTTTCTGGGGTGTTACTAAATTAAACTAGAAAGTTTTGCAAATGTTTTTGAGGTTCTCAAATTGTCCCCAGGATTCCCAGTGCATGACTAATTGTGCAGGGATCAGTGATTAGTTCTTACTTTGGAAACGATATTTCTCAGCTGAACAGAAAACAGATTTAATGAGTAGGTTGCCTTGTTCTAATGTACACTTCAGTCATAATCACCTTTCTCTAAGAATCAGGCTCCTGAATCTTTTTGAATTTCATTATAAGCTTGCTATTTACTTGTATGATAATTTTTAAAATGTAGGTATTAGAAATAAGATAACTAATTAAGCTAGAAATTCAGGCATATTAAGTTAAATCTTGATTTTGCCCTTATACCTGTGGTCAATAGTTATCCATATCTCCTATAACAGTGAAGTGCTTTTTGGCAGAGGTGATGTCTTACTGCTTTTTCCATGTGCACAAAGTAGGCATTCATTTGCTTGTTCCTGCTAGAAACAAATATTTATGAAGCACCTACAATCTGTCAGGTAGTAATAGGTAGAGGGGATTTATCTAAGGCTGCGTTCCCCAGCCCAAATGTCAGTATGTCTGGAGGTCCTGTAATTTTATGGTTGGTGCTTTACAATGGCCTAGGTTTTTTTATTCTACTTCCCATTTTGTCTATGAGTCTGGAGGTTAAACTGACAGTGATCTGGAAGAGTTTGTATGCACTTAGTCGTGTCTAACTCTTTGCAACCCCATGGACTGTAGCCCACTAGGCTCCTCTGTCCATGGAATTTTCTGGGCAAGAATACTGAAGTGGGTTGTCATTTCCTACTCCAGGGGTTCTTCCTGACCCAGGGATCAAACACATGTCTATCGCATTTTCTGCATTGGCAAATAAATTCTTTACCACTGAATCATCTGGGAAGCCCCAATCTAGAGGAGACGGGTCTCTCAAATGGTGAAGGAAACCAAACAGACCTTACCTACAGGGAACTTATACTCTGATATCGTTGTCTGTTGAACTAGAGTAAGCTGTCTTATCAGCATATCGCTAGGGTT
Source organism: Tragelaphus eurycerus (assembly GCA_935064755.1). Lineage (NCBI taxonomy): Eukaryota > Metazoa > Chordata > Mammalia > Artiodactyla > Bovidae > Tragelaphus > Tragelaphus eurycerus. Next base: position 10,892,455 of record CAKXYN010000015.1, on the reverse strand, counting down.
TTGAAGAAAAAAATAAAGAATTCAGTACAATGACCAACTCAAGTGAGTACATGAAAATAATTCATAGTGTTAGTTATAGTTGTTAGGTGAGTTTTTCATAACTGTTTTCCAGCGGTCTGCCTTTCCCAATAATGTGGGTACCAGCCAGACTCTGTTCCAAATCACTGAGTCACCTCCTCACTCCTGTGCAAAATGAGACAAAAAACATATGATTGGTATCTATTGCAAGATACCAATCATAAAGTTACAGTACCCCCACCAACAGATTGACACTTTGGCTGGGGAACATAGTTTTCAGATAAAGTAGCTCAAATTTGTGTTAGTTTTTACATTCAGTGAAATGCATGTCACCTCCTCCTCCTCTGGAGCTGGGAGGATTAATGTGGGCCTAGATTACAAGCTTATTCAGCATGTAGGATGTACTCTTTCTCAGTGGGTAGCCCACTATGGTGACAAGATGCTGTCCCAACAATTATGCCACAGAAGCAGAACAGCAGATAAAAAGATGCTGACCTTATGTTCCGTTTAAAATTTGATACGAGTGAGGGTGGGAAGAGTGCTTGTACATCTAATGGAAAAAAATATTAATAAAAGACTGAAGAACAACCAGGAATTAGAATTGATGAGAAAAATAATGAGGGTATTTAGAAAACATTTGAAGTGAAAAGTAGAGTATAATGTTGGCAGTTGTATAGAGTATGGTGTAATCGTGACAACAGAAGTTTACAGTGAAGAAAGGTGACAATGTTTGAGAAAAGTTAAGCCTGGGCTCTCACTAGCCTGGTGACTTCTGGCATCGTTCAGTCTCTCTGGGTTCCAGTTTATAAATCAGTCCAATACTGATGTTTGCTCTGAGCCCCAGAAATTGTTCTGAAGACGAGTGAGAACAATGAAAAAAATAAGGAATTATAATATAGCTAAATTATAATTTAGCTCCCAAATGCACATGTTGAAGTTTTAACTCCCAGTACCACAAATTATAACTTTTTGGAGATAGGGCCTTTAAACAGATAAGTTAAATTGAGGTCATTAGGGTGGCCCTCATCCAATATGTCAAGTATCCTTATAAAAAGAGGACGTTAGGACACAGATACACACTTAGGAAAGGCCATGTAAAGTGAAAGAGAGTGATGATGGCCATCTACAAGGCAGGCAGGGAGGCCTCAAAAGAAACCAACCCTGCCAACACCTTGCATTCAGACTAGTAGCCTCCTGAACTGCGAGAAAATAAACATTTGTTTAAACCACACAGTTTGTGGTACCTTGTATGGCAGCGTAAGCAAATGAATGCAGTCCTTGACACAGTAAAGGCACTGACTATTCTGTTTTTGTAGTTTGCCATTGCTGTGGACTACATATTTGTGTCCCTCCAAAATTAATTTGTCTAAGCCCTAATGTGATGGTATTTGGAAGTAGGGTCTTTTGGAAGTAACTAGGCCTTGAAGGTGGCGCCTCCATAATACGATTAGCATCCATATTAGAAGAGAAAGAGGCTGGGCACTGTCTATGTCTATACCTTTTGTTAGGTGAGGAACCTAGGAGGAGGAGGGGCAGGATTTGGGGTGACTGATTAGTGAAGTTTGATTTATGCTGAGCATAAGATGTGCTCATATTCCTACATTGATTTTAGTACCTCTTTAAAGCTATAGTCGTTTTATGTATCTTTATTCAGTTTCAAAAAATCCACTAAATCTTTTGGATCTTCTCTTGAGTGCTCTTAGATCCCTGCAAACAAACAGCTCTTGACATGAGGATACTTCACAGTCTGTGCTCCACATTGTTCAAGAAAGAATGAGTTGGAGAGGCAAACAGGCAGAAAAGAGAAAAAAAAGCATCTGGAAAGAGATTCAGTTCAGTTCAGAACGGCACAAATACGTGGCCCCAAACATGCTTCATTTTAATTTACAAGAGAAAGAATGAGGCCACATGTTTCAAAGTTAATGTGTTTGAACATGATTTTTGCTAAAAATACATTTTTAGAGGGGAAGAGAGGAGGATCCCTGATTCTATAGCTCTTTTCTTATTCATAGCCTTTGTATTTCTTTTGGTGGAGTCTTTTCCATATGAATTGACAGACATCTGTCCAGAGGATTTCCCCTGGGGGAATTGGTGCTTTCCAGGTACTTGTTCTTGTAGGGATGACAGAACTAGAGGCATGTTCACCACATTGTCCCATCAGTTCGGTGAGGCCTGTTCCACATACCATGGGGGCGGGCGGGTGGTGGAAGATGGTTAAAGGCAGCCACCAGTCCTATGCTGGGTCCTCCTAGAAGACCTCCGACTTAGGGAGGGTAAGTGGGTGAGGGTGGCTGCCTTGTTAACAAAAAACAGTCTACTGCTTTCTTGTTTGTTTAAGTCTTTTGGTGCCAGTTTGTGATTACTACTTAGTCAGCTGAAATGTAGCAGCTCCTGAGAAGAACCAGAACCAGCTTGGATTTGGAAAGATATTTTCATGCTCCTTCCAAGCCCAAACACTGGATCAGGAGCTCCTGAGCATGCAGAAGCCATGGCGGGGGTGGGGCGGGGGGTGCCCGTTGTTGCAGACAGGATTTTATCACTTGGATTGATTGGTATATGAACAAAGGGGCTCTTCAGAACCCTCCCAGAACAGAAGGCCTGGTCTACCCACTCCTCCTGGCCCCTCCTTCGCCCCCAGCTGTTGTCTTTGGATTGTTAATTTCCATGCCTGGTTGTGGTTCCAGTTTGAAAAATCACCAAGACTGCCCTTTTTGATTTTGGCTTGTTTTGTTTGAAGCTGACTGGAACTTTTGAAGCCAGTCAGCCTTTGGGGCACTCAGTGGCTCTGCTGTGAAATACAAGGAATGCAGCAGAGAGAAAATGAGCAGGATTTTATAATGTGTCTTTTCTTTTGCCCGTAGTTTCTTCTAAACAAATGGCATCACATCTTGTCTGATTTTTCTGGGGCAGAGAGAGGGTAGGGGGATGTTATAAAGAGTGCAAAAAGCAGAGAAACCTGTACCCTCCCACCCCCAAACTCTTCCTCACCCCTAGGAGAACAAGTCTCTCCAGCACACCCACCCCTCTCCTGCCCTCTTTGCACTCAACCTTTGGCCTGAAAGAGCCACTTGTGGGCTGAGGGCTAAAGGATGCTTTCAAGAGAGGAAGGGGAGGTGTTTCCCAGGCTCCTGTTTTCTGTTTTGGGCCATTAACGGTGTTAACTGAATAAACCAACCACCAGGCACAGCTGTTTTATTCCAAATACTTGCTGATCCACACAATTTCTACAGAACTCCACAGTTGTTCTGGGCTCATAAAGGACATTTGAATAGATTGTTCTAATTCTGACTGGCACTGGAGTGTGGGATTCTGACCTCCCCGGAAACGACATTTTTCCAAGGGGAGAGGTGGTAAATAGGATGTTTCCCTCCTCTTCCCTCCCCTTTATGGCCGATGCTCGCTGGGTTGAATTGTTTAGAGACCCGTTTCATACTCCATCTTCCTTTCGGAGAGGCTGCAACATTACAACTCAATTACCATATGGCAATATTTAGAAATGATCTGAATAAATGAAAGCAAACAAGCACATAAAGCACACACACACTCATATAATTTCTAGCTAAAAAGCTAATCTATTGAAAATGTAACTCTAAACTGGTAACTTCTCATTGCCACCCAGGGCCGACATGAGGTCAGTAGATCATTACACATTTCTTGGTACTGTTAGAATTTCTCCTAATGCAATTTGGAATAAATATGTGATATTAAAGGTATCATCTTTACAGCATCTCAATCCAGAGCACACTGAGGGCTTAAAGTGCTCTAGTGGGATCAAAGTTCTTTGCTCAAGTTGTGAAAACCTAACTCCTTTCTACAGTGATTCTCAATCTTCCTTTTTCCTATTAGGACCACAAAACCACTAGAATTTGCTTCCTTTCAGAGTGCTGCTTTAACACATATGGAGGACCTGTGGGTCTTGGATGCAAGTCCTTGTGAGAGGTTAGTCTGGCCCAAGTAGCCTGCACTTTTCCACTCTTTTCAGACAGTTCAAATCATCTGACACTGTGTCTGTGTTGCCCTGAAGGAAATGTGTGAGCCAAGATGGTAGTTAGAGTGATCACAAAGTGCCTCTGTCTCAGGGCTTTCGGTGGGGAGTACCATGGTTATAGCCCAGTAGGATTCCTTTTTTTTTTACTCTTAAAGGTTACTTTTGGAAATGGCCCACCAATTTGTGATTTAAGGGTTAAAAAGTATTGAGGCTTAAAAGCTGTTGTTCTAAGTACACTGTGTACGTCAACATTTCTATCATTTATGGTGATGCTGCCTCATCATGGGCTTTCCAGGTGGCACAGATGGTAAAGAATCTGCCTTCAGTGTGGGAGACCTGGGTTTGATCCCTGTGTTGGGAAGATGCCCTGGAGAAAGAAATGGCAACCCACTCCAGTATTCTTGCCTGGAGAATTCCATGGACAGTACAGTCCATGGGGTGTTGAAGAGTCAGACAGGATTGAGCAACTAACACTTTCATTTTCACCTCATCACAAGTAGAGCTCTAGGCCTTCTGAGCTCTTATTGAAAGGAGTAACAACTGTAGTTAGAAAACACTTCAATCTTTAGAAAATTAATCACTACTGTAATGTAATCATTAAAGAGAAAGTGAGATTCTGGTTCTACAGTCTGCCTCATCTGTTTTCTGAATAGATTTTTTTTTGGGGGGGGGGTGGGGAAGAGGGAGGAAGAGCACTATTTGTCCCCTCCTGATGACTGTCACATAATGTATTGGAACTAACATATGTTATTGGTTCTTGTTCTTGAACTATTTGCTTTTCCTAAACAGAAACAGAATCAAGGTAAAGCAAAAAGAGGTATCTAGGGCACAGAATTTAAGGAGAGATTCTTGCTGCTGCTGCTAAGTCACTTCGGTCGTGTCTGACTCTGTGCAACCCCATAGACGGAAGCCCACCAGGCTCCCCCGTCCCTGGGACTCTCCAGGCAAGAACACTGGAGTGGGTTGCCATTTCCTTCTCCAGTGAGTGAAAGTGAAAAGTGAAAGGGAAGTCACTCAGTCGTGTCCGACTCTTAGCACGCTACCCCATGGACTGCAGCCTACCAGGCTCCTCCGTCCATGGGATTTCCCAGGCAAGAGTACTGGAGTGGGGTGCCATTGCCTTCTCCGAAGGAGAGACTCTTAGGGTGATGCAAGTTCCAGCCCTGCTCCTAAACATGTGAATCCACTTTTCAGGAGCAACCCAGAACATCTCCACTCTGGACCTTGGACAGAGTAAATTCTTTAATTGTCTGCCCTCTGCTCTGTCACAAAGCCCTGCTAAGAGAAGAAATATTTATGAAGCATCATTCAAAGGATCACCTCTTCCTCTAGATAGGAAGATTCTATTCTTGGATCAGGTTATTCTCAGAACAATACACAATTGAACTCTTTTTATGTTAGCTGCTTTCAGAATTATAGCTTATTTAATTTTCTTTTAATGGCATTCCCTTAGCTTTTATCTGAAAATAGTATTTTTAAAAAGCCAAATCATACCCATAACTTTATCTGTTGAAAAAAACTTGCTCAGAATGTTTCCTCTAGAATATTCAGTGCTTCCTAAATTAATTCTTTTATGATTTCATACTAGGAAAATGTTACCTCCCTTGAGGAATAGTTATGACTCACCTTGTGATGGTTAATTTAATGTGTCAACTTGACTGGGCCATGGGGTTCCCTGATACTTGGTTAAACATTGTTCTAGGTGTGTCTGTGAGGGTCTTCCTGGATGAAGTTAACATTTGAGTTGGTTGACAATAAAGCAGATTGTCCTCCCCTGGGTGGGTGGGTCTCATTCAGTCCCTTGAAGTCTTAATAGAACAAGAGGCTGAGCAAGAGAGAATTCACTCTCTGCCTGATGGTATTTGAGCTGGGCTATCAGTCTCTCCTGCCTTTGTACTCAGACTGCAACTTATACCGTTGGCCATCCTGGTTCTCACGCTCTTGGACTGTAGGTTGTGGGACCTCTCAGTCTTCATAATCACATGTCCCAGTTCCTTTTAATAAATCTCTTTTTTTCTATACATTTCTTCTCTATATGTCTTAGTGCTTCTGTTTCTTTGGAGAAACCTGAATAATGCACATCTTTTCTGAAAATTAAGCTTATGTACTTGTCTACATCCTCTTTTTGCTTTGGTTTTCAGGCTTCTCAGCTTCTACTTTGAAGCATATCTCTAACATGTATGTTAACTATTACAATTTGTCTTACTCTTTTTGGGCCTGCAATGCAGGAGACCCTGGTTTGATTCCTGGATCAGGAAGATCCCCTGGAGAACAGATAGGCTATCTACTCCAGTATTCATGGGCTTCCCTGGTGGCTTAGACAGTAAAGAATCTGCCTGAAATGTGGGAGACCTGGGTTCGATTCCTGGGTTGGGAAGACTCCCCTGGAGGAGGGCATGGAAACCCACTCCTGTATTCTTGCTTGGTGAATTCCCATGGACAGAGGAGCCTGGCGGGCTACAGTCCATGGGGTCACAAAGAGCTGGACATGACTGAGCAACTAAGCACAGCACACAAACATAATGAACATACCATAAACTGCATGGCTTATAGACAACAAACATTTATTTCTCATAGTTCTGGAGATCTGGGAAGTTCAGTACCAAGGCATCAGCAGTTTCAGTATCTAAAATTCAGGTTCAGTGTCCAAAATTCAGAAGCTGTCTTTTCATTGTAACCTCCCATGGCAGAAGGACAAGAGAACTCTCTGGAGCCTCTTTGATAAGGGTACTTATCCCTTTCATGAGGGCTCTACCCTCATGACCTAATCACCCCCCAAAGGCCCCCATCTCCTAATAGCATCACTTTGAGTGTTAGGGTTTCAGTGTAATTTTGAGGGGGACACAAACATTCAGTCATTGTAGTCTGCCTTTTTGTCTTCATCTTGGAATTGACTTTCTACTTTTATCCATAGTGAAGTAGCTCAGTCGTGTCAGACTCTTTGAGACCCCATGGACGGTAGCCTACCAGGCTCTGCTGTCCATGGGATTTTCCAGACAAGAATGCTGAAGTGGGCTGCCATTTCCTTCTCCAGGGGATCTTCCCAACTCAGGGATCAAACCCAGGTCTCCTGCATTATAGACAGATACTTTATCGTCTGAGCCACCAGGGAAGCCCATATCCATACTTTTATCCATCAGATCAGATCAGATCATGATACTTTTGTCTAATTTGTATCTTTAAATAAAAATATTTAACTTTTATTGAATGCTTGTCAGGTGACCAGTATAGTCTAAGCACTTGCTGAAGATTACTCCATTTAACCCTTAAAACAACCCTACCAATTTATTATCCCTGTTGTACCTGAGAAGAAATTGAGGCCTGGAGTAATTCAGTAATTTGTCCAAGGTCAAGTAAGGATAGAGCCAGTTTGAATTCGGACAACCTTATTCTGAAATCAGTATTTTTATTCAGTATCTATGTGACGTTTGTTTGAATGCATTAATATAACCCTTATTTTCCCTGTGTCTTTATATAAACCATTTCAGATATTTTGAGCAAGAGATGCATATAAATATATTTAATTTAATTTTCTTATGTTTCAAATTTATATTAAGATTTGAATTACAAGACTATTTAATTCCTTAATATCGCTCTGCTATATGCTTTTCTAGTTGAACTTTTTTTTTTTCTTCAGTTGAACTTTTTATCTTGAACAAATTCAAGTTTACAGAGGAGTTTGCAAGAACAATACAATGAATCTTTGAATACTTTTCACATAGATTCTTCAATTGTTTAGACTTTTGGAATATGTTTTTGCTTTAGTGCTTTTATTTATCTATATTACTACTTTTCTTATAATTTTCTGAACTGTTTGAAATTAAGTTATAGCCATCTTGACCTTTTACCACTGACTATCTCAACACAGATATTTGAAGAACAAAGATATGTTCTAATATGATTATCAAGTTCAGGGAATTTAAAATTGATAATTATTCAGATTTCACCAGTTATCCTGAATATATTATAGTATTTGTTTCTCTCTTTCTTCCTTTTTTCCCCATCTGTTCTGTCTAGAGTTTTTCCTATTTCCTTCTTTTTTTCCCTTTCCAACTTCCTTCATTCTCCTCCCTCCCTTTTCTCTCACTCTCTCTCTCTATCTCTGTCTGTCTCTTTACTATCCAGGATCTAGTCTAGGACTGTACATTTAGTTGGCATGCCTGGCTACTTTGAACATTCTGAGTTTTAAGTTTTGTCACTCAGTCATGTCTGACTCTTTGTGAACCCATGGACCATAGCCTGCCAGGCTCCTCTGTCCATGGGGATCCTCCAGGAAGAATATTAGAATGAGTTGCCATTTCCTCCTCTAGGGCACCCTCCCAACCCAGAAATCAAACCCAGGTCTCCTGCATTGCAGGCAAATTCTTTACCCTCTGAGTCACCAAGGAAGCCCTCAAATACTTACTTTCTCTCCCCAACAAGCCAGTTATCCTCCAATCTTTCCTTCCTAGAGAAGATCTACTTTTTCTACCTGTTTCTTAAAGGAGCTGTGTTTTGTTACTTGCAGACATTTAGAAACCATCAGAAACAACATGCATCAAAAATTCAAACTAAGTTTTTTTCTTTACTTTTGCATTGGAAAACTTCCTAACCTCTATTAGAGATCAAATTTGATTACTTTTCCCCCCAAAGCTCTGTAAGATCAACAAAGCCAAAAGCAGAAGAATACAGTTTGAAGACCAAGTATGCTACTGAGTAGGAGTGTTTCAGGGTACATGTTTCTGTGAGTGAATACGTGTAACACTTCTTAATAAAAAGAATAATCAAATCAGCACATCTTGGTGTCAAATATAATTGTATTTGAGACAACATTATCTTCTAATTTTGAAGCAGTTAGGACAGAAGCAAAAAGAGTATAAAAGTGAAAAACAAGGCCATTTCAGTAAACTAGAACACATACTCAGAGCTCATTCAAAGCATTGTTTATGTTTAAACTCTTGAATTATGATGGGCACAATGCAAGGAACAGACAAACAATTTTCCATTGATGCCAAAATTATATTTTCTTTTGCTTTACAATGCAATTTAGGTAGTTTTCATTTTTAAAAATTCATTTCCGTTAGTTGGTTGAATATTTTAACACTCTAATTTTAAGGCTCTGTTCTCTCCACCCCCAATCTTCATGTCAAATATTTAATGATCTATAAATATTTAGAAAGTTCCAAAGTAGCATACTATTAAAAGCAAACTTATAAGGAAGTCTGGTAGTATTTGAATAATCTTTCTTAACTTTTCTCTTTGTAAATTTGGATATATAAATATTGAATTTTCTTAAATGGAGTTTTGGGCTCACCCCTCATTTTATTACATTTTTCTACCCCTTTTACAATCTGGTAGGGAGTACAAATTCTGTTACTCACTGGATAGGTTACTGGACAGGAAGTGTTGACTGAGTACTGGCAGATTAATAGGAAAGGTGGTCTTTTGTAAAAATAGTATCAGGGAATTTTATATAGTAATGAATAATACTTAGACCTACTCCACCCAGTTGAGTGCTTGTGAGTTGTTATATTTGTCTTCCAGTTAGGGTTAGCAGAGTACATCATGAGAAACACTGTGCTGGATAAAGCACAAGCTAGGATCAAGATTGCTGGGAGAAATATCAATAAGCTCAGATATGCAGATGACACCACCCTTATGGCAGAAAGTGAAGAAGAACTAAAGAGCCTCTTGATGAAAGTGAAAGAGGAGAGTAAAAAGTTGGCTTAAAGCTCAACATTCAGAAAACTAAGATCATGGCATCTGGTCCCATCATGACAAATAGATGGGGAAGCATTGGAAACAGTGTCAGACTTTATTTTTCTGGGCTCCCAAATCACTGCAGATGGTGACTGCAGCCATGAAATTAAAAGATGCTTGCTCCTTAGAAGAAGAGTTATGACCAACTTAGCATATTCAAAAGCAGAGAGCATTACTTTGCCAGCAAAGGTCCGTCTAGACAAAGCTATGGTTTTGCCAGTAGTCATGTATGGATGTGAGAGTTGGACTATAAAGAAAACTGAACACTGAAGAATTGATGCTTTTGAACTGTGGTGTTGGAGAAGACTCTTGAGAGCCCCTTGGACTGCAAGGAGATCCAACCAGTGCATCCTAAAGGAAACCAGTCCTGAATATTCATTGGAAGGACTGATAGTGAAGCTGAAACTCCAATCCTTTGGCCGCCTCATACAAAGAACTGACTCCTTGGAAAAGACCCTGATGTTGGGAAAGATTGAAAGCGTGAGGAGGAGGGGAAAACAGAGGATGAGATGGTTGGATGGCATCACTGACTCAATGGACTTGAGTTTGAGTAAACTGCAGGAATTGGTGATGGACAGGGAGGCCTGGCATGCTGCAGTCTCTGGGGTCACAAAGAGTCAGACACGAATGAGCTACTGAATTGAACTCGGGTTAGAGCATTTGTGTTCCTGTGGAGGCAGTGGGGTCCACAGGAAAGAGTGGCCATCTGGGAATCAGGAGACACTGGTTTCTGCTTGGCCTTCATCACTGAAACACTGTGTGACCGTGAATCTGGAGTTTCACCTCTCTGGAGTTCAATCCCCACCTTCAGTATGGTGAACTAGATGATCTCTCATTTTCTTTCCAGCAGTGTACACAATACTAAGAGATCTACACATTTGATGGAAGCATAGAACTAACTGTTTATTAGCATGTTTTGATTGGTATTTATGGTTGCTCAGACAGTAAAGAATCTTCCTGCAACACAGGAGACCCAGGTTTGATCCCTGGGTTGAGAAGATTCCCTTGGAGAAGGGAATGACCACCCACTCCAATATTCTTGCCTGGAGAATCCCCATAGACAGAGGAGCCTGGTAGGCTATAGACTGTGGTGTCGCAAAGAGTCAGACATGACTGAGCAACTAACACTTATGCTCAAGCAATACCTTTCTATTTAATGTTGATTTATCTTTATTTTTCCAGTGGTTTGCCAATGCTTTCCTGGATATGAATCCAGGTAAGTATCTTAATTTACAGATAGAAGAAAATAGTTGAGCATAATGTGGATATATTGAATTTAGGTTAAACAGACTCTTGAGAGTCCCTTGGACTGCAAGGAGATCCAACCAGTCCATCCTAAAGGTGTTCATTGGAAGTACTGATGTTGAAGCTGAAACTCCAAAACTTTGGCCACCTGATGTGAAGAGCTGACTCATTGGAAAAGACCCTGATGCTGGCAAAGATTGAGGGCAGGAGGAGAAGGGGACGACAGAAGATGAGTTGATTGGATGGCATCACCGACTCAATGGACATGGGTTTGGGTGGACTCTAGGATTTGGTGACGGACAGGGAGGCCTGGCATGCTGCGGTTCATGGGGTCACAGAGTCTACATGACTGAGCAACTGAACTGAACTGAACTGAACTTTTCATTAAAATTTTAAATGAAAAAAAGAATTTAAAGGGATACCTTTATTCAGAATGCCTTTCTGTAGGACTATATTTTTTAGATTGCATCTCAGCTTTTTGACCTTCTAAATGAGGAGCTGTTGCCTATTCTGGAATAGCACATGGGGTTATCTGAAGTACTGACTCTAAGGCTCAGCAGGGAAAAGCACTTACCATGGTTAAGAACCAATGTCTAGCAAAGTTAAGAGAAGCACTCAATGCCTTCCATTTCATGGACGTGGACAGAACACCATTAAGAGTCTTTCCTAAGTATAGTCTTCCACAGTTAGCTGTCCATTGAATAATCCAGTTGCCTAACCCACAATCTGGAGGTCATTCTTGCTGCCTTCCCTTCCCTCATCTCCCCACTAGCAAAATTCATCACCGGAATCTTTCCGTTTACTTTCAAAGTCATTCATTACCACTGTCCTCATCTGAAGCACCAGTATCTCTCATCTGAACCACTGTCTCTCTCCTATAATGGGCTACACAACAGGTGGTCTAAGCATGTGCTTAGGGTACCAGCAAGATGGGAACACATTTCCTCCCCCTGCTGCGTAAACACACAAAATGGACTAAAAAAGGGGGAAAAGCTATTTTAATATCAGCACCCATGCTCATCTGGGTCATTTAAAGATGAAAAATTGCTGTATAATGTTATAGGATTGCTTGTGTTTTGCATTACAGAACAGTATTCTTATGTGTGGGTGTGTGTTTAGGGGGTCGGTTGGGCAACATAACTTTGTTTTATGAAATAGTATCTTTAAAATTCTGATTCTTGCCCTGACTCTAATCTCTCTCTCTCTCTTTTTTTCCTTTGAGAACACAGTAAAATCTCACTAATTCAGACTGCATTAACCATCATGATTTATGAACTGAGTAAATTTACATTGGTATTATCTATTTTTATAAAAAAGGTATACTTAGAAATTAAGCATATAAACCAAAATAATCTTTTCAAAGCAAATTTTGATCTTGTTATTTCCTGCTTATCCCTCCCCTTAGGCTAAAGCCTAAACTCCTTATTATGGCCATGTATACTCTGGGTCCCTGCCTGCTTCCTCCTACCTCACATCTCTCCACATTTTCCCTTTCTCTTTTGGGTCCAGTTATGTTGTATGTGTGGGTCACTCAGTTGTGTCCGACTCTGCGACCCCATGGACTGTAGCCTTCCAGGCTCCTCTGTCCATGGAATTCTCCAGGCAAGAATCCTTCTGCAGGGGATCTTCTTGACCCAGGAATCAAACCTGGGTCTCCCTCATTGCAGGTTGGTCTATGTCAGTTCCCCTAAAGGTCCTGTGTTGTAATTTATCCCACTCCCTGCAAAGCTATTCTGCTTCTTTCCCTTTAGCATTTAATACTGTGACTCATACTTTGATCTCAGCTCAAACTTCTCTTACTTGAGGACTCCTTCTCAGCCTTCCAGATGAGATCAGAAGCTGCCATATTCTCGCTATATATCACAGAATTTTGTTTTTACTGTTTTTATGAAATTTATTTTTTTAATGAAGGTTAATTGCTTTACAGAATTGTGTTGGTTTCTGCCAAACATCAACATGAATCAGCCATAGGTATACGTGTCATTTGACTTGTGTCTCTCTCTTTGTTCACCATTGTTCCAGGGGCACTGGGTTAACACCAGGCTCAATAAACACTGGTGGAGGAGATGGATGCTTCTCTAATTTCATGCAATCTAGGAGTCCTCAGGAATGTAGTAGAGGAAATGCAATCTAAAGAAGTTAAAGCCTTATTCTCAATAGTCTTTGATCATAGTATAAATTCAACACAAACAGTTAGTTGTTGAGAAATATCCCAAGTTTTTAGACTTAGTTATAATAATTGCCTCATTCATTTCTCACAACTTTTTCAAACTTTTTGTGGCCAAACAAAATTCTTGGAAGTCTTCCTCCTGTCCCTCATTGAATAATATAAACATATTCCTCTCCCATCTATATGTCTTAATGACTCAAATCCTTGAGGTCTGCTTTAGCTCCATTCCTTCTCAGTTCAGTTGAGTCAGTTCAGTCACTCAGTCATGTCCGACTCTTTGCTACCCCATGAATCGCAGCACACCAGGCCTCCCTGTCCATCACCAACTCCCAGAGTTCACTCAAACTCACATCCATCGAGTCAGTGATGACATGCAGCCATCTCATCCTCTGTCCTCCCCTTAGCCTCCTGACCCCAATCCCTCCCAGCATCAGAGTCTTTTCCAATGAGTCAGCTCTTCGCATGAGGTGGCCAAAGTACTGGAGTTTCAGCTTGAGCATCATTCCTTCCAAAGAACACCCAGGACTGACCTCCTTTAGAATGGACTGGTTGGATCTCCTTGCAGTCCAAGGGACTCTCAAGAGTCTTCTCCAACACCACAGTTCAAAAGCATCAATTCTTCAGCACTCAGCCTTCTTCACAGTCCAGCTCTCACATCCATACATGACCACAAGAAAGACCATAGCCTTGACTAGGCGAATCTTTGTTGGCAAAGTAATGTCTGTACTTTTGAATATGCTATCTAGGTTGGTCATAACTTTTCTTCCAAGGAGTAAGCATCTTTTAATTTCATGGCTGCAGTCACCATCTGCAGTGATTTTGGAGCCCCCAAAATAAAGTCTGACACCGTTTCCCCATCTATTTCCCATGAAGTGATGGGACCAGATGCCATGATCTTCGTTTTCTGAATGTTGAGCTTTAAGCCAACTTTTTCACTCTCCTCTTTCACTTTCATCAAGAGGCTTTTTAGTTCCTCTTCACTTTCTGCCATAAGGGTGGTGTCATCCGCATATCTGAGGTTATTGATATTTCTCCCAGCAATCTTGATTCCAGCTTGTGCTTCTTCCAGCCCAGCATTTCTCATGATGTATTCTGCATATAAGTTAAAAAGCAGGGTGACAATATACAGCCTTGACATACTCCTTTTCCTATTTGGAACCAGTCTGTTGTTCCATGTCCAGTTCTAACTGTTGCTTCCTGACCTGCATACAGATTTCTCAAGAGACAGATCAGGTGGTCTGGTATTCCCATCTCTTTCAGAATTTGCCACAGTTTATTGTGATCTACACAGTCAAAGGCTTTGACATAGTCAATAAAGCAGAAATAGATGTTTTTCTGGAACTCTCTTGCTTTTTCCATGATCCAGCGGACGTTGGTAATTTGATCTCTGGTTCCTCTGCCTTTTGTAAAACCAGCTTGAACATCTGGAAGTTCACGGTTCACGTACTGCTGAAGCCTGGCTTAGAGAATTTTGAGCATTACTTTACTATCATGTGAGATGAGTGCAATTATGCAGTAGTTTGAGCATTCTTTGGCATTGCCTTTCTTTGGGATGGGAATGAAAACGGACCTTTTCCAGTCCTGTGGCCACTGCAGAGTTTTCTAAATTTGCTAGCATATTGTGTGCAGCACTTTCACAGCATCATCTTTCAGGATTTGAAATAGCTCAACTGGAATTCTGTCACCTCCACTAGCTTTGTTTGTAACAATGCTTTCTAAGACCCACTTGACTTCACATTCTAGAATGTCTGGCTCTAGGTGAGCGATCACACCATCGTGGTTATCTGGGTCATGAAGATCTTTTTTGTACAGTTCTTCTCTGTATTCTTGCCACCTCTTCTTAATATCTCTGCTTCTGTTAGGTCCGTACCATTTCTGTCCTTTATCGAGCCCATCTTTGTATGAAATGTTCCCTTAGTATCTCTAATTTTCTTGAAGAGATCTCTAGTCTTTCCCATTCTGTTGTTTTCATCTATTTCTTTGCATTGATCACTGAAGAAGGCTTTCTTATCTCTTCTTGCTATTCTTTGGAACTCTGCATTCAGATGCTTATATCTTTCCTTTTCTCCTTTGCTTTTCACTTCTTTTCTTTTCACAGCTATTTGTAAGGCCTCCCCAGACAGCCATTTTGCTTTTTTTGCATTTCTTTTCCATGGGGATGGTCTTGATCCCTGTCTCCTGTACAGTGTCATTAACCTCCATCCATAGTTCATCAGGCACTCTGTCTATCAGATCTAGTCCCTTAAATTTGTTTCTCACTTCCAAATCCCTTATAATCATAAGGGATTTGATTTAGGTCATACCTGAATGATCTAGTGGTTTTCCTCCTTTCTTCAATTTAAGTCTGAATTTGGCAATAAGGAGTTCATGATCTGAGCCACAGTCAGCTCCCAGTCTTGTTTTTGCTGAGCTTCTCCATCTTTGGCTGCAAAGAATGTAATCGATCCGATTTCAGTGTTGACCATCTGGTGATGTCCATGTGTAGGGTCTTCTCTTGTGTTGTTGGAAGAGGGTGTTTGCTATGACCAGTGCATTCTCTTGGCAAAACTCCATTATCCTTTGCCGTCCTTCATTCCGTATTCCAAGGCCAAATTTGCCTGTTATTCCAGGTGTTTCTTGACTTCCTACTTTTGCATTCCAGTCCCCTATAATGAAAAGGATGTCTTTTTTGGGTGTTAGTTCTAAAAGGTCTCGTAGGTCTTCATAGAACCATTCAACTTCAACTTCTTCAGTGTTACTGGTTGGGGCATAGACTTGGATTACCGTGATATTGAATGGTTTGCCTTGGAAATGCACAGAGATCATTCTGTCATTTTTGAGATTGAATCCAAGTACTACATTTTGGGCTCTTTTGTTGACCATGATGGCTACTCCATTTCTTCTAAGGGATTCCTGCCCGCAGTAGTAGATATAATGGTCATCTGAGTTAAATTCACCCATTCCAGTTCATTTTAGTTCTCTGATTGCTAGAATGTCAATGTTCACCCTTGCCATCTCCTGCTTGACCACTTCCAATTTGCCTTGATTCATGGACCTGACATTCCAGGTTCCTATGCAATATTGCTCTTTACAACATCAGACCTTGCTTCTATCACCAGTCACATGCACAACTGGGTATTGTTTTTGCTTTGGCTCCATCCCTTCATTCTTTCTGGAGTTATTTCTCCACTGATCTCCAGTAGAATAGTGGGCACCTACTGACCTGGGGAGTTCCTCTTTCAGTATCCTATCATTTTGCCTTTTCATACTGTTCATGGGGTTCTCAAGGCAAGGATACTGAAGTGGTTTGACATTACCTTCTCCAGTGGACCACATTCTGTTAGACCTCTCTACCATGACCTGCCCATCTTGGGTGGCCCCACAGGGCATGGCTTAGTTTCATTGAGTTAGACAAGGTTGTGGTCCTAGTGTGATTAGATTAACTAGTTTTCTGTGATTATGGTTTCAGTCTGTCTGCCCTCTCATGCCATTTTGCAGCACCTACTTGGATTTCTTACTTGGGTTTCTCTTACCTTGGATGTGGGGTATGTCTTCATGGCTGCTACAGCAAAGTGCAGCCGCTGCTCCTTACCTTGGACGAGGCGTATCTCCTCACTGCCACCCCTCCATTCCTTCTGCTGCTGCTGCTAAGTCACTTCAGTCGTGTCCAACTCTGTGCGACCCCATAGACGGCAGCCCACAGGCTCCCTCGTCCCTGGGATTCTCCAGGCAAGAACACTGGAGTGGGTTGCCATTTCCTTCTCCAGTGCATGAAAATGAAAAATGAAAGTGAAGTCGTTCAGTCGTGTCTGACTCCTAGCAACCCCATGGACTGCAGGGCACCAGGATCCTCTGTCCATGGGATTTTCCAAGCAGAGTACTGGAGTGGGGTGCCTTTGCCTTCTCCTCCATTCTTTCTACCCTCAACCAAATCCATCTAACAGAAAAGATTATTGGCTCTACAAAATACATCTGGAGTCTGACTCTTCTCACCTTCTCTGCTATCATCCCATTCCACTCATAAACATCTTTCACCTGTACAACTTTAATATGTTTCTTATTGTTGTCCCTGGTTCCAGTCCTGGCTCCTTTGATCTGATCATCTTGGAATGGCCAAAGTAATTTTTAAATGAAACATATTTGACCATCAGTTCAGTTCAGTTCAGTTGCTCAGTTGTGTCCGACTCTTCGCGACCCCATGAATCTCAGCACGCCGGGCATCCCTGTCCACCACAAACTCCTGGAGTTCACTCAGACTCAAGTCCATCGAGTCAGTGATGTAATCCAGCCATCTCATCCTCTGTCGTCCCCTTCTCCTCCTGCCCTCAATCCCTCTCAGCATCAGAGTCTTTTCCAATGAGTCAGCTCTTCGCATGAGGTGGCCAAAGTACTGGAGTTTCAGCTTCAGCATCATTCCCTCCAAAGAAATCCCAGAGCTGATCTCCTTCAGAATGGACTGGTTGGATCTCCTTGCAGTCCAAGGGGCTCTCAAGAGTCTTCTCCAACACCACAGTTCAAAAGCATCAATTCTTCAGTGTTCAGTTTTCTTTATAGTCCAACTCTCACATCCATACATGACTACTGGCAAAACCATAGCTTTGTCTAGACGGATCTTTGCTGGCAAAGTAATGCTCTCTGCTTTTGAATATGCTGTCTAAGTTGGTCATAATTTTTCTTCTAAGGAGCAAGCATCTTTTAATTTCATGGCTGCAGTCACCATCTGCAGTGATTTTGGAGCCCCCAAAATAAAGTCTGACACTGTTTCCAATGCTTCCCCATCTATTTGCCATGATGGGACCAGATGCCATGATCTTCGTTTTCTGAATGTTGAGCTTTAAGCCAACTTTTTCACTCTCCTCTAATAGAGGAGAGTGAAATAATATTTTTCACTTTCCTCTCCTTTTTCTCCTCCTCTAATAAGGACATGATTAGACCATATAATGTCCTTATTCATACTTTGCTTTTTTGACTTGATTTACCCTTTATATGAAATGCTATTATTTACCATTGCTTCTTGCCTATAACTCTGCTCTCATCTTTTACCACTCCACTCCCCTGTCTTGATAATTTCCAGTCACATAATGGCCTCCTTGTAATTCTTCAACTACAAAATACTGAGTCTCACTTAAGGACATTCATGCTTGCTGTCCACTTTGCCTGGTATTCTATTCCCACCTCATAGCATATGTTTCTCCTTCTCAATATTCAGGTCATAGCTCAAAGACCATGCCCTAAAAGACCTTGCCTGGCTAGCTGATCTGGAAGTGTCCTTTCCACCCGACCATCATTCTCTATCTTCTTATAGCTAGCTTTGTTTTCTTGATAGCATTTACAACCACTTAAAATTATTTAAGATGTGGTCCACTGGAGAAGAGAATGTGGTCTGCTAAAGAAGGGAATGTGGTCCACTGGAGAAGGGAATGGCAAACCACTTCAGTATCCTTGCCTTGAGAACCCCATGAACAGTATCAAAAGGCAAAAAGATAGGACACTGAAAGATGAACCACCCAGCTCATTAGGTGCCCAATATGCTACTGGAGATCAGTGGAGAAATAACTCCAGAAAGAATGAAGGGATGTAGCCAAAGCAAAAACAGTACCCACTTGTGGATATGACTGGTTATAGAAGCAAAGTCTGATGCTGTAAAGAGCAATATTGCATAGGAACCTGGAATGTTGGGTCCATGAATCAAGGCAAATTGGAAGTGGTCAAGCAGGAGATGGCAAGAGTGAACATCAATATTCTAGTAATCAGCAAACTAAAATGAACTGGAGTGGATGAATTTAACTCAGATGACCATTATATCTACTAATGGGGGCAGTAGAAATGCATTCCTTAGAAGAAATGGAGTAGCCATCATAGTCAATAAAAGAGTCCAGAATGCAGTACTTGGATTCAGTCTCAAAAATGACAGAATGATCTCTGTGCATTTCTAAGGCAAACCATTCAATATCATGGTAATCCAAGTCTATGCCCTGACCAGTAACACTGAAGAAGCTGAACGGTTCTATGAAGACCTACAAGACCTTCTAGAACTAACACTCCCAAAAGATGTCCTTTTCATTATAGGGGACTGGAATGCAAAAGTAGGAAGTCAAGAAACACCTGGAATAACAGGCAGATTTGGCCTTGGAGTACAGAATGAAGGAGGACAAAGGCTAATAGAGGTTTGCCAAGAGAACTCACTGATCATAGCAAACACCCTCTTCCAACAACACAAGAGAAGACTCTACACATGAAAGTCACCAGATGGTCAACACTGAAATCAAATTGATTATATTCTTTGCAGCCAAAGATGGAGAAGCTTTATACAGTCAGCAAAAACAAGACAGGGAGCTGACTGGCTCAGATCATGAGCTCCTTATTGCCAAATTCAGGCCTAAATTGAAGAAAGTAGGGAAAACCACTAGACCATTCAGGTATGACCTAAATCAAATCCCTTATGATTATAAGGGATTTGGAAGTGAGAAACAAATTTAAGGGACTAGATCTGATAGACAGAGTGCCTGATGAACTATGGATGGAGGTTAATGACACTGTACAGGAGACAGGGATCAAGACCATCCCCATGGAAAAGAAATGCAAAAAAAGCAAAATGGCTGTCTGGGGAGGCCTTACAAATAGCTGTGAAAAGAAAAGAAGTGAAAAGCAAAGGAGAAAAGGAAAGATATAAGCATCTGAATGCAGAGTTCCAAAGAATAGCAAGAAGAGATAAGAAAGCCTTCTTCAGTGATCAATGCAAAGAAATAGATGAAAACAACAGAATGGGAAAGACTAGAGATCTCTTCAAGAAAATTAGAGATACCAAGGGAACATTTCATGCAAAGATGGGCTCGATAAAGGACAGAAATGGTATGGACCTAACAGAAGCAGAAGATATTAAGAAGAGGTGGCAAGAATACACAGAGGAACTGTACAAAAGGGGTCTTCACCACCCAGATTATCATGATGGTGTGACCACTCACCTAGAGCCAGACATCCTGGAATGTGAAGTCAAGTGGGCCTTCGAAAGCATTGTTTCGAACAAAGCTAGTGGAGGTGATGGAATTCCGGTTGACCTATTTCAAATCCTAAAAGATGCCTCTGTGAAAGTGCTGCACTATATATGCCAGCAAATTTGGAAAACTCACCAGTGGCCACAGGACTGGAAAAGCTCAGTTTTCATTCCCATCCCAAAGAAAGGCAATGCCAAAGAATGCTCAAACTATTGCACGTTTGCACTCATCTCACATGCTAGCAAAGTAATGCTCAAAATTTTCCAAGCCAGCCTTCAGCAATACATGAACTGTGAACTTCCTGATGTTTAAGCTGGTTTTAGAAAAGGCAGAGGAACCAGAGATCATTGCCAACATCCGCTAGATCATCAAAAAAGCAACAGTTCCAGAAAAACATCTATTTCTGCTTTATTGACTATGCCAAAGCCTTTGACTGTGTGGATCACAATAAACTGTGGAAAATTCTGAAAGAGATGGGAATACCAGACCACCTGACCTGCCTCTTGAGAAATCTGTATGCAGGTCAGGAAGCAACAGTTAGAACTGGACATGGAAAAACAGACTGGTTCCAAATAGGAAAAGGAGTATGTCAAGGCTGTATATTGTGACTCTGCTTATTTAACTTGTATACAGAGTACGTCATGAGAAACGATGTGCTAGATGAAGCACAAGCTGGAATCAAGATTGCTCAGAGAAATATCAGTAACCTCAGATGTGTAGATGATAACACTCTTATGGCAGAAAGTGGAGAAGAACTAAAGCACCTCTTGATGAAAGTGAAAGAGGAGAGTGAAAAAGTTGGCTTAAAGCTCAACATTCAGAAAACTAAGATCATGGCATCTGGTCCCAGCACTTCATGGTAAATAGATGGGGAAACAGTGGAAACAGTGGCAGACTTTATTTGAGGGGGGCTCCTAAATCACTACAGATGGTGACTTTGGCCATGAAATTAAAAGACAATTACTCCTTGAAAGGAAAGTTATGACCAACTTAGCATATTAAAAAGCAGAGACATTACTTTGTCAACAAAGGTACATCTAGTCAAGGCTATGATTTTTCCAGTAGTCATGTATGGATGTGAGAGTTGGACTGTAAAGAAAGCTGAGCACGGAAAAGTTGATGCTTTTGAACTGTGTTGTTGGAGAAGACTCTTGAGAGTCTCTTAGACTGCAAGGAAATCCAATCAGTTCATCCCAAAGGAGATCAGTCCTGGATGGCTGTTCATTGAAAGGACTGATCTTGAAGCTGAAACTCCAGTACTTTGGCCACCTGATGCGAAGAGCTGACTCCTTGAAAAAGACCCTGATGCTAGGAAAGATTGAGGCCAGCTGGAGAAGGGGACGACAGAGGATGAGATGGTTGGATGGCATCACCGACTCAATGGACATGAGTTTGAGTGAACTCCGGGAGTTGGTGATGGGCAGGGAGGCCCTGCATGCTGCAGTCTATGGGCTTGCAAAAAGTTGGACATGACTGAGCGACTGAACTGAACTGAAAAGTATTTTATCAATTTATAATATTTTTTTTTACTGTTTTCTGCCCTGACATATGATGTTCAGAGAGAAAAACTCCTAACTTCCTTGTTTCCTGGTTTTTTTTTTTTGCTCTTACAAAAATGCCTATAATCTGGTAGTTACGTAAAATATATTTGTTGAATGAATCAATGGAGATTCACTTCAGATTAGATTGGTGCTGGGCAAAGACTGAAAAATAACAAAAGTGTTTCTTGAAAACCATTTTAAATCATCTTAGTCCTGTGATTACTTTTAAGCTTTCCCTGTTCCAGGCCTCTATACTATACAGAGGTTTACTCATGGCTTTACCTTGGAGCATAATCAGTCAAGTGATTGTTTTTGAGGAGTGAAATTTCACAATGGATTGCATAATTTACATGATTATAACCTTTAGTGTTTGACGTTTTCTCAGAACAGAGTTTTGTTAAAATAGGTAACTACACGTTGCCTTTCCTGGCACTGGTCAATCAGCTGATTACTTAGAACTCGTTCCCCCTCCCCCGCCCCCGTCTTCTTAGTTTCATTCTCAATAATTCCAGTCTAAAATTCACACTTTTTGCTGTGTTCTTGAAGGGCGCAAGAAACCCTCATACTCATCGAGCATTGGATTCCTAGTCACTGACAGGTTACTGGAATGACTGCGCTGTCCTTTCCACCAGGACCATCTTTTGACCTTTATGCCTGCTGGTACTGATTACCACTAGGTGGCACCCATTAGATGGTAAGGCAGAATGCTGGCTGATGGACTTTCTGCTCTTAATTTGTGAAGGAGTCATGGGAAAATTGTAAAATGAGTTTATAAAAGTCAAGGGCTGGTGAAATGTAAGTAATTTTTTTTTTTAAGATACATGAGAAAAGAAAATCATCAATATGTAATACATAATGGTCACTTGCATTTCCACAAAATAATCAATGCAAAACTCAAAAAGCCATTGCATGTATGATAATTAAGCAATAGAAGTAGATTTTATCACTTGCCTATTGTGCTTTGGTTAGGTTAAAGTTTTTAGTGAATATTTTGGTTATTTTATCATATGCTTCTTTGTTGTTGAAATGGAAAAATCTAGATAAATGAGAGTTTCATTTAGCTGTATTAAGATAAAATGAGAATTACTTTACTTTATCAGAGTAGCAAATACCTATGGTAATATATCAAATTGTACATAACTGCTTATAATAAACATCAACCATCCTTCTTTCTATTTCCAGCCAGATTCGACAAGGAAAACTTAAAAAAAAAAAAACTTTATAAAGCCATTATTTAAATACAGAAATATGAAATTATTTTGAGTTAAATAGATATGGTCCTTCTAGGAAGATTAACATGCAAAGATAATGTGATGTTGGCATGATTTGTACACTTGTTTCAAACTACAGTGGGTACCTAGGAATGAAATCTTAGACATCTATTAAAAATTCTCTTTAAATTGTGTACAAGATGCTTAAGCTTTTGGAAGTTCTTTCTTATAAGTAATTCAACTGGTAAAGAAGGGGTAGGGAAGAGGGAGAAAGAAGGAGAATGAGTGACAGGAAAGTCAAAGAACAGCAAGTGATGGAGAAATGGACAGAGAAGACCTTGGTGTTTATCTTCAGACTTCACTGTCTAGGACCTCTAGTCAGTCTATTCCTTACTAAGACTCTAAAGGCCACCAAAACCTGAGTTGGGGTGGGGAGGACAACTTGAAACTGAAACTATAAAATTCTACAACTCAATCCCTTGCTTTGAGAAGAAATTCATCAGAAGAGCCTCTGATGATTATCTGGTTTACTGATGAGATCATGGGATAGTAGGCATTGCATGGCCTGGATAACCTGAATGTTTGCCTTTCTTACTAGTTATAGTTGCCCTGTGACTTCAGTTTTTTCCATTCACCACCTGTGGGCCAGCTTATCCTAGATAGATGGCATACTCATGATTTGTGGATAAAATGACATTTGTGAATATGCAAAACTGCCTATGAAGGCTTCTAATAAACTTTCTGGGAAAGAGTGTTGGTGGAATGCCCAGAGGACAGCCTCCATTTCTTTCAAATCCCTAAACACGCATTTTCTACAATTCATAGTTTGAGCAACGTCTATAGCATAGGGAAGGACTAGGCCCACATCTTCCCAGTTCTTACTTACATAAGAGTTGGTTTCTACTAGCCTATTATATGTACAGCTTATGTATATTCAAGCTATAGAATGAAGGTAATTAATTAGAAATGGCATTCCCATCAATTCTGCAGTGATCATTTGTACACCAAGAAATCCTCTTGCTCCAGACTCTGGAGAACTTGTTAGAACTCTCCTTCCACATGATCTCGTATGTGAACTCCAGGACTCCCCCATGAATTTCTCATATCCACTCACGCTGACTAAACCTAAGATGGTTAATTTCTTAGTGCTTACCTGCCCAGGTTCTGTGTCTTTGCCTTGAGAACTTCTCTCCATATTTTGATATTGGGATAGTTTGGCATCTTCTCTTAGCTGGTGCTTTTTTATTATCTTCTTTTTGTTTTTTAAATTGAAGTATAGTTGATTTATCAGATCAGATCAGTCGCTCAGTCGTGTCTGACTCTTTGCGACCCCATGAACCGCAGCACGCCAGGCCTCCCTGTCCATCACCAGCTCCCGGAGGTCACTCAGACTCACACCCATCAAGTCAGTGATGCCATCCAGCCATCTCATCCTCTGTCGTCCCCTTCTCCTCCTGCCCTCAATCCCTCCCAGCATCAGAGTCTTCTCCAATGAGTCAACACTTCGCATGAGGTGGCCAAAATACTGGAGTTTCAGCTTTAGCATCATTCCTTCCAAAGAAATTCCAGGATTGATCTCCTTCAGAATGGACTGGTTGGATCTTCTAGCAGTCCTAGGGACTCTCAAGAGTCTTATCCAACACCACAGTTCAAAAGCATCAATTCTTCGGTGCTCAGCCTTCTTCACAGTCCAGCTCTCACATCCATACATGACCACAGGAAAGACCATAGCCTTGACTAGGCGAACCTTTGTTGGTAAAGTAATGTCTCTGCTTTTGAATATGCTATCTAGGTTGGTCATAATTTTCCTTCCAAGGAGTAAGCGTCTTTTAATTTCATGGCTGCAGTCACCATCTGCAGTGATTTTGGAGCCCAGAAAAATAAATTCTGACACTGTTTCCACTGTTTCTCCATCTATTTCCCATGTAGTGATGGGACCAGATGCCATGATCTTCATTTTCTGAATGTTGAGCTTTAAGCCAACCTTTTCACTCTCCACTTTCACTTTCATCAAGAGGCTTTTTAGCCCCTCTTCACTTTCTGCCACAAGAGTGGTGTCATCTGCATATCTGAGGTTATTGATATTTCTCCCAGCAATCTTGATTCCAACTTGTGTTTCTTCCAGTCCAGCATTTCTCATGATGTACTCTGCATATAAGTTAAATAAACATGGTGACAATATGCAGCCTTGACGTACTCCTTTTCCTATTTGGAACCAGTCTGTTGTTCCATGACCAGTTCTAACTGTTGCTTCCTGACCTGCATACAGATTTCTCAAGAGGCAGATCAGGTGGTCTGGTATTCCCATCTCTTTCAGAATTTTCCACAGTTTATTGTGATCTACACAGTCAAAGGCTTTGGCATAGTCAATAAAGCAGAAATAGATGTTTTTCTGGAACTCTCTTGCTTTTTCCATGATCCAGCGGATGTTGGCAATTTGATCTCTGGTTCCTCTGCCTTTTCTAAAACCAGCTAGAACATCAGGAAGTTCACGGTTCACGTATTGCTGAAGCCATGAACAATATGAAAAGACAAAATGATAGGATGCTGAAAGAGAAACTCCCCAGGTCAATAGGGGCCCAATATGCTACTGGAGATCAGTGGAGAAATAACTCCAGAAAGAATGAAGGGATGGAGCCAAAGCAAAAATAATACCCAGCTGTGGATGTGTCTGGTGATAGAAGCAAAGTCCAATGCTGTAAAGAGCAATATTGCATAGGAACCTGGAATGTCAGGTCCATGAATCAAGGCAAATTGGAAGTGGTCAAACAAGAGATGGCAAGAGTGCATGTCGACATTCTAGGAATTAGCAAACTAAAATGGACTGGAATGGGTGAATTTAACTCAGTTGATTTATAGTGTTGTCTTAATTACTGCTGGACAGCAAAGTGATTCAGTGATAGCATACACACACACACACACATTCTTTTTTGAAAATGTTATTTTCTATTATGATCTCTCACAGGATACTCAGTATTGTTCTCTGTACTTTGCTAACCCCAACCTCCCACTCTTTCCCCTGACCCCCCACCCCCTTAGGAACCACCATTCTGTTCTCTGTATCTGTTTCTAGGTTGGTTCATTTGTGTCATAGTTTAGATTCCATATGTAAGTTTTATGGTGTTTGTGTTTCTATTTCTGATTTACTTTACTTAGTATGATAATGGCTGGTTGCATCCATGTTGCTGCAAATGGCACCAATTTGTTCCTTTTTATGGTTGAGTAGTATTCTTTTGTACTATAGTACAAATGGTATTTGTACTATAGTACAAATAGTATTCAGTACTATTCTGAATTGAATAGAAATTCAATTCAATTTCTATTCAAAAAAACTAAGATCATGGCATCCGGTCCCATCACTTCATGGCAAATAATGGGGAGACAATGGAAACAGTGACAGACTTTATTTTCTTGGGCTCCAAAATCACTGTGGACAGTGACTGCAGCCATGAAATTAAAAGAAACTTGATTCTTGGAAGAAAAGCTTTGACAAACCTAGACAGTGTATTAAAAAGCAGAGACATTACTTTGCCTACAAAGGTCCATATACTCAAAGCTATGGTTTTTCTAGTAGTTGCATATGGATGTGAGAGTTGGACAATAAAAAAGGCTGAGCACCAAAGAATTTATGCTTTTGAACTGTGGTGTTGGAGAAGACTCTGGAGAGTCCCTTGGACTGCAAGGAGATCAAACCAGTCAATCCTAAAGGAAATTAACCTTGAATAGTTACTGGAAAGGTTGATGCTGAAGCTGAAACTCTAATACTTTAGTCACCTGAAGCAAAGAGCTGACTCATTGAAAAAGACCCTGATGCTGGGAAAGATTGAAGGGAGGAGAAAGGGACGACAGAGGATGAGATGGTTGGATGGCATCACTGACTCAATGGATGTGAGTTTGAACAAGCTCTGGGAAACAGTGAAGGACAGGGAATCCTGGAGTGCTGCAGTCTGTGGGGTCTCAAAGAGACAGATATGACTGAGTAACTGAACAACAGTAATAATTATTTGGAGGATCACAAAGTTTGTGAAGCATTGCAAATACATGGTTATGTTACAGACTCCTCTATCTGGATCAGTCTTTCTACTTGCATTGATACACATATGATCTCTTGTACCACGTTCTTGGTCAACTGGGATAAAAGCTGAGGTTATTGATATTTCTCCCAGCAATCTTGACTCTAGCTTGTGCTTTATCCAGCCCAGCATTTCACATGATGTACTCTGCATTGAAGTTAAATAAGCAGGATGACAATATATAACATTGACGTACTCCTTTCCCAGTTTGGAATCAGTCTGTTGTTCCTTGTCTGGTTCTAACTATTGCTTCTTGACCTGCATATAGGTTTTGCAGGAAGCAGGTAGAATAGTCTGGTATTCCCATCTTTTTAGGAATATTTCGCAGTTTTTTGTGATCTACACAGTCAAAGGCTTTAGGGTAGTCAATGAAGCAGAAGTAGTTGCTTTTCTGAAATTCTCTAGCTTTTTATATGATCCAATAGATATTGGCAGTTGAATATCTGGCTCCAAATAATTATATTTCAAATTACAACTCAGTATTGG
The DNA here is from genome assembly GCA_935064755.1 of Tragelaphus eurycerus. Taxonomy (NCBI): domain Eukaryota; kingdom Metazoa; phylum Chordata; class Mammalia; order Artiodactyla; family Bovidae; genus Tragelaphus; species Tragelaphus eurycerus. The sequence goes on along the minus strand of CAKXYN010000015.1, from coordinate 10,865,010 downwards.
GCTCCAAAATCACTGAAGATGATGACTGCAACCATGAAATTAAAAGATGCTTACTCCTTGAAAGGAAAGTTATGACCAACCTAGATAGCATATTCAAATGCAGAGATATTACTTTGCCAACAAAGGTTTGTCTAGTCAAGGCTATGGTTTTTCCTGTGTTCATGTATGGATGTGAGAGTTGGACTATGAAGAAGGCTGAGCACGGAAGAATTGATGCTTTTGAACTGTGGTGTTGGAGAAGACTCTTGAGAGTCCCTTGGTCTGCAAGGAGATCCAACTAGTCCATTCTGAAGGAGATCAGCCCTGGGATTTCTTTGGAAGGACTGATTCGAAAGCTGAAACTCCCGTCTTTTGGCCACCTCATGCGAAGAGTTGACTCATTGGAAGACTCTGATGCTGGGAGGGATTGGGGGCAGGAAGAGAAGGGGACAACAGAGGATGAGATGGCTGGATGGCATCACTGACTCGATGGACGTGAGTCTGAGTGAGCTTCAGGAGTTGGTGATGGACAGGGATGCCTGGCATGCTAAGGTTCATGGGGTCGCAGAGAGTTGAACACGATTGAGCAGCTGAACTGAACTGAACTGAACTGATATGCTCAATATATATAACTGAGAAACTTATAATAAATAATATTGGAGAACAATATTATTGTGGAGGAGTAGGTGGACATGGAGTACATCTCTCCACAGATATATCAGGAATGCACCTTCAGACATAGAAGTGCATGCAGAACACCTGCTGAGAGTGGACAGAAGTACCTGACCAGTGGGAAATAATATATAGAACCACGCAAAACTTAGTAGGATGAGGAACTAGGGGGAAAAACAGGAGTGTTAATAGGACTGGACCTGCCCTCAGTAGGTGGGGGAACTGAAGCAGGGCTCCGATCCCCACAGCGAGATAATTTTCTGAATCAAAGGAGAAACATTTAAGGCTGAGAGTGAAACAGCTGATCTGTGGCAGCCTAAATGGAATAAGAATCACACAGTCCTTTCCACAGCCGTACATACCCAAGACAGGAACGCTTGTCTCCTGGAAAGCACAGTGGCTGGGAGCTGGAGTTCAGGGATTATGGAGCAATCCTAGAGTAAGGGCTGCTATTGACTATGGAGAGATGGATTGAGGGGATGTGACGGAGGAGATCGTGGTGAGAAATGCCAGTGGAGTTAAGCCAGGCAGCCATGGAAGCAAAGCGATACTGCTGAGTCATGTGTAGGGGGTGGAGCCATCACTGAAGCCTCTCTCCCCATACCCGCCAGCACTGGCAGCTGAACAATAGAGAGGCTGGATCATCAAACGCCTGATGCACTGAACTCAGAGTAGGACCCTACCCAGAGTGCACCTTTCAGTGACTGATGCACCAATCTATAGAATAAGACCCCAGTCAGGGGGGCCCTCTATGTGCCTGATGTACCGAACAACAGAGAAGGACCTCAGGCAAGGGAGCCCTCTAAGTGCCTAAACAAATGGAGCTACAGAGAAGGACTGGCCAAAGAGGCCTTCTGATTGCCAGCCACCAGAGGCTCGAAAAGACTCTGATAGGGTCATAACTCCTGTGGCAGAGGCAGTCCATGTCCCTACACACTTGGTGCTGCCAGGGTCCCTGAAAGCCAAGCAGCTGTGCCACCTTCACACTCACCTCTCACTGGGGCGGAGCTGCCACAGGCAAAAAAAAGTCTTGGCATCTATGCACACAGGGTCACTTCAGTTATGTCTGACTCTTTGCGACCCAGTAGACTTTGGCCTGCCAGGCTTCTCTGTCAGAGAAGGGACAAGAATACTGGAGTGTATTGGCCAATACTGGTTGCCATACCCTTCCAGAGCACTATATTTCTTGCTTCCCTAGCTGCCAACCCCCCTGAGTACCTGGTGCTGCCAAAACCCCTGCAACCCAAGCAGCTGCACCTCCTCCACACCTGGCCCTCATGGGGGCAAGCCCAAACCCTCCAGGGCAGCCTCAGAAGCTAAACCCCAGTGGATGATGCACATGTAGAGGTGGAAATAAAACCACAATTGAAACCCAGCGGCAGTGTGGCTAAGGAAGAAGACCCAAAACTTTCCTACCAGCTGTATAAGCTGTAGATTAAATCCACACAATCAACTAAGCAGACTCTGTGTCTATGGAATATATAAAAGGTCATTGAGAGCTCCCACAAAAGAAAACAGAGGCAAGAACATATAGGAATAGGACCAGATTAGAATCTGAGCTGCCCCCACGTTAGATCCAGAGATCAGCAGTGTTGGAGGGCATCCTAGGGAGGTGAGGTAGACTGTGATTCCCAGCAAGGGAAAGGACTCTGATAGCAGTGACTCAAGGAAAACATTTATTATTCTTATTTTTTGACTTGTTCTGTAGAATCTTTTGGATTTTTTATTTCTTTTTTCCCCCCTTTCCCCCCTCCCTGTTGTAGTTGTCAATTTTATTGTCACTAAGAAATCCAACTAAGCTTTTGAGCATTTTTTTTCTCAGTCATGTTTTTTATTGTTATCATAAACCTCTGCCTCTACATTGGGCTTTTGAAGTTCTGTGGAGTTTTCCTTTTTTTTTTTTTTTTCTAATTTTAATCTTTTAAACCTATAATTTTTTCTACATTTATTCCTTTGTTTGCTTTAACTACTATTCTTTTCCCCTTGCAGTTAATCTTTAATGTATATAAATCTTTATCTACCTCTATTTAACTTTGCATATCTATTCTTTCATTTCTTTCTCTGCTTTCCTCTCAACATATTTGCTAGTTTTATTTTCATTACTTTATTCCCCAATTGGCACCTTGCTTTAGTTTTGTTTTCCAGTTTATGCTTTAATTAGTTTTTTTCTGGTAGATATAATTTTTGGTTTCCTTTGTTCACCAGGTCAATCTATTGTACTTTATTTTTGTTGGACTGTTTTGCTTTTGCTTATGGGTGTATATGTATATGTGTATATTCAGTCACACTTTCTATTGTTGTTATAAACCTCTGCCTCTACATTGGGCTTTTGCCGTTCTGTGGAGTTTTCCTTTATTCCATTTTCTTCTGTTTTTTTTTTTTTTTTCTCTTTATTATAATTATAATTTTTAATTTTTTAAGCCTATTATATTTTTCTACATTTATTCCTTTGTTTGCCTTTCCTACTGCTCTTTTCCCCTTGCAGTTAATCTTTAATGTATGTAAATCTTCTTCATCTACTTCTGTTTAACTTTGCATATCTATTCTTTCTTTCTTTCCTTTCCTCTCAACATATTTGTTAGTTTTATGTTCATTGCTTTAATCCCCACTTGGCACCTTGCTTTAGCTTTGTTTTCCAGTTTGTGCTTAAGTTAGTTTTGTTCTTAACTGGTAAATATAATTTTTTATTTCCTTTGTTCACTGGGTCAATCTACTGTACTTTATTTTTGTTCAACTGTTTTCACTTTGCTCATGGGTGTATATGTATATGTGTATATTCCATTATTTTAATTATTATTTGCCTGATTTTGTAACTGCCATTTATCTAGGGTTCATTTTTGGTTTCTCATTTTTGGATATTTATTTTAATCTCACTTAGTCAAGGCTGTGGTTTTTCCAGTAGTCATGTATGGATGTGAGAGTTGGACTATAAAGAAAGCTGAGCATGGAAGAATTGATGCTTTTGAACTGTGGTGTTAGAGAAGACTCTTGAGAGTCCCTTGGACTGCAAGGAGATCCAAACAGTCCATACTAAAGGAGATCAGTCCTGGGTGTTCATTGGTAGAACTGATTTTGAAGCTGAAGCTCCAATACTTTGGCCACCTGATGCAAAGAGCTGACTCATTTGAAAAGACCCTGATGCTTGGAAAGATTGAGGGCAGGAGGAGAAGGGGATGACAGAGGATGAGATGGTTGGATGGCATCACTGACACAATGGACATGGGTTTGGGTAAACTCCGGGAATTGGTGATGGACAGGGAGGCCTGGCGTGCTGCCATCTTGAAATCATATCAAGCATCTTCTCCGACCAAAATGCTATGAGGCTAGATATCAATTACAAGAAAAAAAAACTGTAAGAAACACAAACATATTACAAACAACACATTTGTAAATAACCAACAGGTTGCTAAAGAAATCAAAAAATTTCTAGAAACAAATGACAATGAAAACACGACACCTCAAAACCTATGGGATGCAGCAAAAGCAGTCCTAAGAGGGAAGTTTATAGCGATACAATCCCACCTCAAGAAACAAGAAAAACATTGAACAGACAGCCTAACTTTACACCTAAAACAATTGGAAAAATAAGAACAAAAAAATCCCAAAAATTAATAGAATGAAAGAAATCATAAAAATCCTAGCAGAAATAAATGGAAAAGAAATGAAAGAAATAATTGTAAAGACTAATAAAACTAAAAGCTGGTTCTTTGAAAAGATAAACAAAATTGACAAACCTTTAGCCAGACTCATCAAGAAAAAAAGAGAAGAATCAAATCAACAAATTAGAAATGAAAAAGGAAAGGTTACAACAGACAATGAAGAAATACAAAGGATTATGAGACTATTATAAACAACTATATGGCAATAAAATATATAACCTGGAAAAAATGGACAGATTCTTAGAAAAGTTCAGTCTTCCAAGACTGAACCAGGAAGAAATAGAAATTATGAACAACCCAATCACAAGCACCAAAATTGAAGCTGTGATCAAAAGTCTGCCAAAAAACAAAAGTCCAGGACCAGATGGCTTCACAGAAGAATTCTATCAAACATTTAGAGAAAAGCTAATGTGTATCCTTCTAAAACTCTTTTAAAAAATTGCAGAGAAAAGAACACTTCCAAATTCATTCTTTGAGGTCACCATCAACCTGATACCAAAACCAGACAAAGACAACACACACACACACACACACACACACACACACACACACACACACACACACCAACAAACTACAGGCCAATATCACTGATGACCATAGGTGCAAAAATCCTCAACAAAATCTTAGCAAGCAGAATTCAACAACACATCAAAAAGCTCATACACCATGATCAAGTTTGGTTTATTCCAGGGATGCAAGGATTCTTCAATATATACAATGTATGCAAATCAATCAATTGATACAGCATATTAACAAAATTGAAAGAGGAAAACCATATGATAATCTCAATAGATGCAGAAAAAGTCTTTGACAAAATTCAGCATCCATTTATGATTAAAACTCTTCAAAAAATGGGCATAGAAGGGAACCTACCTCAACATAGTAAAGCCCATATATGATAAGCCTGCAAACATGCTCAATGGTGAAAAAAACTGAAAGCATTCCCCCTAAGATCAGGAACTAGACACGGGGGGCCATTTTTGCCACTATTATTCAATATAGTTCTGGAAGTCCTAGCTACAGCAATCAGAGAAGAAAAATAAAAGGAATCCAGATCAGAAGTGAAGAAGTAAAGCTCTCACTGTTTGCAGATGACATGATACTACACATAGAAAACCATAAAGATAGTATCAGAAATTACTAGAGCTAATCAGTGAGTTTAGCAAAGTTGCAGAACACAAAATCAATACACAGAAGTCATTTGCATTTCTATATACTAACAATGAAAAATCAGAAATTGAAGGAATCAATCCCATTCACCATTTCCCACAAAAAGAATTAAATATCTAGGAATAAACTTACCTAAGGAGACAAAAGGACTGTACACAGAAAATTATAAGACAGTGATGAAAGAAATCAGATGGGAAAACAGTAGAAACAGTGACAGTCTTTATTTTCTTGGGCTCCAAAATCACTGCAGCTATGAAATTAAAAGATGCTTACTCCTTGGAAGAAAAGTTATGACTGACTCAGACAGCATATTAAAAAGCAGAGACATTGCTTTGCCAACAAAGGTCCATCTAGTCAAGGCTATGGTTTTTCCAGTGGTCATGTATGGATGTGAGTGTTGGGCTATAAAGAAAACTGAGTGCCGAAGAATTGATGCTTTTGAACTGTGGTGTTGGAGAAGACTCTTGAGAGTCCCTTGGACTGCAAGGAGATCCGACCAGTCCATCCTAAAGGAAATGTCCTGAATATTCATCGAAAGAACTGATACTGAAACTCAAACTCCAGTCTTTTGGCCACCTGATGCAAAGAACTGTCTCATTTGAAAAGACCCTGATGCTGGGAAAGATTGAAGGCATGAGGAGAAGGGGACGACAGAGGATGAGATGGTTGGATGGCATCACCAACTCAGTAGACATATGTTTGAGTAAACTCTGGGAGTTGGTGATGGACAGGGAGGCCTGGCATGCTGCAGTCCATGGGGGTGAAAAGAGTCAGACACGACAGCGACCATGGGGGTGAAAAAAAGTCAGATACGACTGAGCGACTGAACTGAACTAATGAAAGAAATCAAAGGTGACATAAACAGATGGAGATATATTCCATATTCCTGGGTAGGAAGAATCAATATTGTGAAAATGACTATACTACCAAATGCAATCTACAGATTTAATGCTATCCCTATCAAATTACCAATGGCGTTTTTCACAGAACTAGAACAAAAAATTTCACAATTCATATGGAAACCCCAAAACCCCAGAATAGCCAAAGCAGTCTTGAGAAATAAGAATGGAGCTGGAGAAATCAACCTTCCTGACTTCAGATTATACTACAAAGCTACAGTCATGAAGACAGTATGGTACTGGCACAAAAACAGAAATATAAACCAATGGAACAAGATAGAAAGCCCAGAGATAAACTCATGCACCTATGGGTACCTTATTTTTGACAACGGAGGCAAGAATATACAATGAGGCAAAGACAGCCTCTTCAATAAATGGTGCTGGGAAAAGTGGACAGCTACATGTAAAAGGATGAACTTAGAACACTTCCTAACACTATACACAAAGATAAACTCAAAATGGATTGAAGACCTAAATGTAAGACCAGAAACTATAAAACTCTTAGAGGAAAACATAGGTAGAACACTCAATGACATAAATCAAAGCAAGCTACCCTATGACCCACCTCCTAGAGTAATGTAAATAATAACAAAAGTAAACAAGTGGGACCTGATTAAACTTAAAAAGCTTTTGCACAGCAAAGGAAACTATAAGCAAGGTGAAGAGACAGCTCTCAGAATGGGAGAAAGTAATAGCAAATGAAATAACTGACAAAGGATTAATTTCCAAAATATACAAGCAGCTCATACAACTCAATACCAGAAAAACAAACAACCCGATCAAAAAATGGGAGAAATACCTAAACAGACATTTCTCCAAAGAAGACATACAGATGGCTAATAAACACATGAAAAGATGCTCAACATTGCTCATTATTAGAGAAATGCAAATCAAAACTACAATGAGGTATCACCTCACACCAGTCAGAATGGCCCTCATCAAAAATCTACAAACAATAAATTCTGAAGAGGGTGTAGAGAAAAGAGGATGCTCTTGCACTGTTGGTGGGAATGTAAATTGATACAGCCACTATGGAAGATGATATGGAGGTTCCTTAAAAAACTAGGAATAAAACCACCATATGACCCAGCAATCCCACTCCTAGGCATATACCCTGAGGAAACCAAAATTGAAAGAGACACATGTATCCCATTGTTCACTGTAGTACTATTTACAATAGCTAGAACATGGAAGCAACCTAGATGTCCATTTACAGATGAATGGATAAAGAAGTTGTGCATATACACAATGGAATATTACTCAGCCATAAAAAAGGAACACATTTGAGTCAGTTCTGATGAGGTGGATGAACCTGGAACCTATTATACAGAGTGAAGTGAGTCAGAAAGAGAAAGATAAATACTGTATTCTAACACATATATTCAGTCTTGAATATTCATTGGAAGGACTGATATGGAAGCTAAAACTCCAGTACTTTGGCCACCTGATGCGAAGAACTGTCTCATTTGAAAAGACCCTGATGCTGGGAAAGATTGAGGGCAGGAGGAGAAGGGGACAACAGAGGATGAGATGGTTGGATGGCATCACCGACTTGATGGACATGAGTTTGAGTGAACTCAGGAAGTTGGTGATGGACAGGGAGGTCTGGCATGCTGCAGTCCATGGGGTGCAAAGAGTTGGACCTGACTGAGTGACTGAACTGAACTGAATGCATACATAATGGAATTTAAAAAAATAGTATTGAGGAATATATTTACAGGGCAACAGTGGAGAAACAGACATAGAGAATAGACTTATGGACATGGGCAGAGAGGAGGAGAGGGTGAGATGTATGGAAAGAGTAACATGGAAATTTATATTACCATATGTAAAATAGATAGCTAACCGGAATTTGCTCTATGGCTCGGGAAACTCAAACAGGGGCTCTGTATCAATCTAGAGGGGTGGGATGGGGAGGGAGATGAGAGGGAGTTTCAAAAGGGAGGGGATAAATGTATACCTATGGCTGATTCATGTTGAGATTTGACAGAAAATAGCAAAATTCTGTTAAGCAATTATCCTTCAATAAAAAATAAATTAATAAAAAATAATACTTACTTTTAGTATCTATGAAAAAGTAAAAACACAGCAGTTAATTTAAATCTAAGCATTTATTAACATAGAAAACTTTTTAAAATGAAAAACAATCAACAGCAATAAGAAAAATGTGACCTTTGACTCTCCAGATGGGTTTCATTACCCATTAATAATTTATAACTCTCAATTTGAAACAAACTGATCTTAAATGTATGGAGAAGCATCTCCTCTTCACTCAGGCATTGCCATTTCCCTTTGGTTATCTTTTTTACTTTATGTTCAAGCACAAAGAGCCTTCATACTTTTGGAGTAAGTTCACCTAGGCGTATAGTTTTGCTTTTGACTTAGCTGAGCAAGAGACCACCTAAAAGAAAATGTGCATTGTAAATGGCTCTTTAAGCATGTAGAATGAGATCTAGTCTTAAATCTGTGAAAGATAACAACAATCTTAGTGTCATCTATCACTGGTAATATTGCTCAATGCCCTGGCCAATGCAGTACCAGGACCTTTCCATTTTTATCTTTTATCTCTTCCTCACACTTGGAGTAACATGCTTACAATTCCCTTTTTTGCCAGTGCATACACATCTTCACAACAATCTCAGCTTTGTATAATTTACTCTGCCAGAAAGCAATGGGAGGGAAGTCAGAACTCTTGAGTTTCCTTTGGAACAGTTTCTCTGTGTTCCCTGCCCTCCTTCAAGCTTCTGTTTCAAATTACTTTCCTGAAGTAAGATGGATTCACTCCTTCATTTATCAAACGTGTACTCAGAACATTTCTGTATCCAACTACTCTGACAAATGAGACAGGTAAGATTCTTGCTCTCAGGAGTGGCTGAGCGGACAATTGGGCTTCCCTGGTGGCTTGCTGCTGCTGCTGCTAAGTCGCTTCAGTCGTGTCTGACTCTGTGCGACCCCATAGACGGCAGCCCACCAGGCTCCACCGTCCCTGGGATTCTCCAGGCAAGAACACTGGAGTGGGTTGCCATTTCCTTCTCCAATGCATGAAAGTGAAAAGTGAAAGTGAAGTCGCTCAGTCGTGTCCAACTCTTAGCGACCTCATGGACTGCAGCCCACCAGGCTCCTCCATCCATGGGATTTTCCAGGCAAGAATACTGGAGTGGGGTGCCACTGCCTTCTCCGCCCTGGTGGCTTAGATGGTAAACAATCTCCCTGCAATGTGGGAGACCTAGGTTGGATCCCTGGGTCGAGCAGACAATTAGCAGGTATTAACAGTGAAATGTAATGCTTATCAGGGCAGGGGACACAGAGAGTCACAAGCAGGGCATGGACATAGTCCAGGTGTGAGAGAAGGGACCCTTGAAGGAACGACTTTTTAGCTGGAGACCCTGAAGAATAGTATATAAAGTGTCTGCAAGGATTAGAATGTTCTAAGTAAGGAGATGACATCTTAGAAATGTCAGAGGTGAGAGACTCCGGCCCTGTGTGAGCTTTTCAGGGAGCCAACAGCAACCAGGAGGTCTGGTGCGAAGGAGACTTGGAGACTGAGGCAAAGCACATTTTGCTTGGCTTTCAATAAGCCAGGTTGAGAACACTTAGATGTCTTTATGGCCAATAAGAATGGAAATCCATTACAGTGCTTTAAGTGAGAGAGTGACAGAGCCATATTTATGTTTTGGAAAGATCATTTTAGCCTTGGTGTGGGGAATGACTTGGTCAGGATTTAGTGTTTGATTGCATTGAGGGTGAAGGAAAGGGAAGAAGCAACAATAGCTTGCCTTGTCAAGTCAATAAAGTTATGAGCAATTAAATTGCCTTCTTCGGCCTGGGAAGGGACCAAGTGTACATAACCTGGGGAAGAGCTGATCAGTTAGAAGGGTTTTTTTTTTTTTTTTTTTTTTCCTTCCATGTCTTTCTTTCTACCCTCAAACAAATCACTATATTCTTGACTCTTAAATTATCCTTCTTGTCTGCAAATGCTCTGCCTTGGGCCAAAATGTCTAAACAAACTCTATTCCAGAGGAGCACTTGCCTGCGGTAATTAGGGCAGCGTGTTTCACTCAGTGGGACTGTCAAAGCCTGGCTGTTAATTAGGCCTCAGGTAGCACCCCACCCCACCCCAGGCCCACCTCCTCCGCCTTTTCTTAGAAACTCAAGACACTTAGCAGGTGGAGCCTAATTTATCCTCCCAGGATTACTAGGAGGCAAGTCAGTGTGGGCCTGTCTGCATCTGCATCTGTGTTTTCCTGTTGAGGACACGGAAGAACAGGGTGGTCAAGCAGTGCTTGCTCTGTTATGCAGTCAGGCGGCCAGTTCTTTTCCAGAACTTGGAAGAGAACCAAGAAGCATATGTCCTGCTCTTTGTTTAATGAGAGTGGTGATTTTCACCCTGGGAGCTGTCCCCAGATTCAGCACAGGAGTCCAAGGGGTACACAGGGCCCAAGGGGAAAGCTGAGTGGGGGGACTCAGGGCTTCTCATTCCTCCAAATTCCCTTTTAATATTCTGCCTAAGAAATTGCACATGTGAAACTAAAACAGAGTGTTTACTTCAGAGATTTCCCAAGGTGAATCCATTTTGAATTATAGAAGAGCAGGCATTAAAACCAACCCAGTTTTCTTAATTGCTTGTCTAGTTCTTTTTGTGTGTATGTGTGTCGTGTTTCAGACTGTATTAGACATGTCTTGACCTAGTTGTCTTATCCAAGGATTGACTAACTCTGTGAGTTTCATGCTAGGTTGGGCGGAAGGGTAAATCCTAACTTGTAAGGAAGCATGTGATGGTGAGAGTGGGAGTGTCAGAAAAAAAAAAAAAAAAAGCAATATGAAAGACATCTTCAACACGCGCTCATCATACAGTTAACACCTTAGCATCTGTGTTAGTCAGGACTCTCCAGAGAAATAGAAGCAATAGGAGATAGATAGATAATAAACAATTGGTTCATGAAGGCTTTTCAGGTCCAATTTGCAGGTGGGCAAGCAAACTGGAGACCCAAGAAGAGAGCCAGTGTGCAAGTTCAAGGGCCATCAGGCAGGAAAAGCCAGTGTTGTAGATGAAGTCCAATGGCAGTCTGGTGGTGAATTCTCTCTTACTTAAGGGTTGGTAAATGGTAGTCTTTTTTCTTTTTAGGCCTTCAGCTAATTGGATGAGTTGGATGAGGCCCGCCCACATTATAGAGGACACTATGCTTTACTTTACCAATTGAAGTATTAATCTTATCTCAGAGTATCCTCATAGGAACACCCAGAACAATGCTTGACCAAAATCTGAGAACTCTATGGCCCAGTCAAGTTGACATAAAATGAACCATTGCAACATCCTTCAACACAGTGGTATTTTGAATATCCTTCAACTTGCACCTAACACATAGGTAGTATCTTGAGTATCCTTCAACTCATGCTTAATGCTCAGTATCTTGAACATTCTTCAATTTGGAAACAACATACAGAGTATCTTGAATTCGCTTCCCACATATGATTGAACAGGAATGTCAGTTACTCATTTGCATCTGAATTTTAAAAAGCATATATATTTAAAAAGTGAAGATGATCACAAGATAAAAACTTCGAGTTATAAATGAGTAATGGGGATGTGGTGTACAGCTTGGTCACAATAATTAGCAATACCATATTGTATGATTAAAAGTTGCTAAAAGAGTAGATATTAAAAGTTCTCATCATAAAAATAAAATTCGTAATTATGTAAAAAAAGTGAGATAGAATTTGCTTTCACCGATTGACATTGTTGTTTATTTAATGGCTTGTTAGGATCCAAACCACTTGAGAGCAGGGATCATGTCTTCTTATCATATACACATTGTGCATGCTGAATAAGCTGAGCTGGCTTGACCATCAGGTCCTTTGCCAAGAAGGATGCTACTCCTGAGATTTTAGTCATTGGCCTCCCTAACATGTTTCACTTGCTTGGAACTTGCTGAAAAATTATCCTTTGGGCTTTAAATTTCATGCTTGATTTCATCCAAAAGGTGAGTTTTTTTGGTTGAATGTTGAGAAAAAGATCTGTTCAGCTATTTCTGATACTTGGGAAGCTGAAGAAGAAGAAAAAGAAGAAGCCGACATCAGTTTTATGCCATAAAAATCATTTAAGATTATTTTTCGCACGTGAATAACTCCGACGTAGAGTGAATTTAAAATTTGAAACTTTCCATGCATCTGCATCTCACAGGGGAAGAAGTGGGGTCATTTTGGAAATTTTTTTTTAATTGTATATTAAAAGACACTTACTCCTTGGAAGGAAAGTTATGACCAACCTAGACAGCATATTCAAAAGCAGAGACATTACTTTGCCAACAAAGGTTCGCCTAGTCAAGGCTATGGTCTTTCCTGTGGTCATGTATGGATGTGAGAGCTGGACTGTGAAGAGGGCTGAGCACCGAAGAATTGATGCTTTTGAACTGTGGTGTTGGAGAAGACTCTTGAGAGTCCCTTGGACTGCAAGGAGATCCAACCAGTCCATTCTGAAGGAGATCAGCCCTGGGATTTCTTTGGAAGGAATGATGCTAAAGCTGAAACTCCAGTATTTTGGCCACTTCATGCAAAGAGTTGACTCACTGGAAGACTCTGATGCTGGGAGGGATTGGGGGCAGGAGGAGAAGGGGACGACAGAGGATGAGATGGCTGGATGGCATCACTGACTTGATGGATGTGAGTCTGAGTGACCTCTGGGAGTTGGTGATGGACAGGGAGGCCTGGCGTGCTGCGATTCATGGGGTCACAAGGAGTCGGACACGACTGAGTGACTGATCTGATCTGATCTGATCTGATATCCATAGCAGCTTCAAGTGACCAAAAATTTGCTTTGTACATGCAGATCTCAGATTTAAGAAACTGTTTCCATGATTCTGTTTGGTAAATACATAACAGCTCTATCCAATACTTACTGTATGGCTTTTTGTATATTTGATTATAAATTTGTTTAAGGTTAGGGATACTATATCATGTGTCAACAAGGAGTTGAAGCTTTTTGCTCTTGTTTTTACTGCTTTTGAAACCCATGTTCTTTATTTCTCATGCTCAGGGAAGGTTAAGCTTTACTTTTACTTAGTGAATCTCAGCCCTGAGCCCTCTTTATTTTTGGTTCCTTGTTCTTCTGGGGTCCAATCTTGCTACACTCCATCCCCTTGTTTACATATGTCATACTACCTGCCTTCAACACTAGACTGTAAGCTTTCTTTTTAGGTCAGAGATAGTGTTTCATTTGCTTTTGCTTGAGTGTCTAACTGCAGCTCTGCTATAATTAGGCTCTCACTGGATAAATGGATGATCGAAAGCAGGTATCTGTACAGGCTGGTAGTAGGACCTCTGATACGGAAAAGCTCTAGATCTCTAGTCTGGTATGCTGCCACCAAGCTGATTCTGCTTTCTGCTTGTCATTGGAACAGAATGTATTATAAGTACTTATTAAGGCTTTGTTTTTTTTTCAATTCTGTACTCATTTTCTAAATGCAAACTATTCTCATGATTCTTACCCTCCTCTATTAAGAATCTTCCTTACTCATGGTACACACATTTTTGTCACACTTGACCTTTTTAGTTTATATTATGAAAATAATAGCCATTTGAGTTTTCCAAATATGTAATATTGTGATGCTGAGCATACTTTAAAAGCTATTCGCCCCTCATCTTTGTTACTTCAAGAAGCAGATATGTCCCCCAGAGTGGGGACAGGCTATGTCATTCAATCACCTGTGTCCCTGTGCTCCTGCCCGTGAGAATGAAGGCTTTTAACATCATCAGAAATAGTAACTACACAGGAAGCTCTCTTTTGAGTTCTGTTCTCATGTTTAATTATCCTTGCAGTAAGGAAGCTCTGATCTTAATTCCTGTGGTTGCATATCCTCTAATATTGTGTTCTGAGAACAGCTGTTCACCGTCCCTTGTCCTAACTGTCGATGTAGATAAAGTTAGTGAGTTTTCTGCTTGGTCTTCTTTCTTTCTAGATTAAAAGACCCCTAGCCTCTTAAACTTTGTGCCCATGGGACTGATTCATAGACTCTTTAATTAATTTTATTTGATACTCTCTCTGTTTTTCAATATTTCTCCATTTTTATGGTCTTTTCTTCAAACACTGCCCTAAAATATCTCACCAAAGCTCAGTGACGTGGAGAAACAGCTTTCTCTCTAGAGTGGAAAAGTTAGAACCCAGGGATGGAATGAATGCCTTAAACCTCATAAGAACTCATGGAAGAGAATGGAGTCAAGGAACTCACTGATAAGTGAAGGGAACTCTTGGAATCAAGAAAAAGGGGTTTGACTCTGTCACCTCCATGCTGTGTCACTTATCTGTCATTTGAGAAGTGGAAATAACAATACCGCATATTCCACCTCTCTCTTAGAGATGTTACCAAGTTCATAAGTGACCATAAGAGATAATGGGAAATTGTAAAGCTCTATACAGAGGGTTGTTGGAACCTGAGGGAAAGAGTGCAATGTCTTCAGAAGGTAAAGAGAAAATTCAAAGTGCAATAAAGGAGAATTTAAGCAAAGCAAATGAGATTGGCGATTTGTTGCAGTAAATCCTTGGCAGAGATTATCTGAGTATATCAAACCCAATCAAGATGATTGGGTGGAAAATTAGGAAAAACATTTTACTAAGTTCCTCTGTGTCTACTGTATGGTTAAATTAAAGTATTATTTTAAAATTTTTATGTGCAAAAGAAATAGTCTTTTTCTTTCTCACAAAGGGGAGTCTTCATGATCAGAAATATTAAATGGTTTGCCCAAGACAGTACAGCCATTGGAGGCAAAAGCTTGGACAAGGACCTTCTGTCTCCTTATCTTCTCAATTCTATTTTTGTTTCCTTCAAGAGTTTGAAGTGTAACGAACATGAATCTATGAACACCACTGAGACTGCAAGTTCAGTTCAGTTCAGTTGCTCAGTTCAGTTCAGTCGCTCAGTCGTGTCTGATCTTTGTGACCCCACGAATCGCAGCATTCCAGGCCTCCCTGTCCATCACCAACTCCCAGAGTTCACTCAGACTCACATCCATTGACTCAGGGATTCCATCCAGCCATCTCATCCTCTGTCGTCCCCTTCTCCTTCTGGCCCCAATCCCTCCCAGCATCAGAGTATTTTCCAATGAGTCAACTCTTCTCATGAGGTGGCCAAAGTACTGGAGTTTCAGCTTCAGCATCCTTCCCTCCGAAGAAATCCCAGGGCTGATCTCCTTCAGAATGGACTGGAGATTGGATCTCCAGAATGGATCTCCTTGCAGTCCAAGGAACTCTCAAGAGTCTTCTCCAACACCACAGTTCAAAAGCATCAATTCTTCGCACTCAGCTTTCTTCACAGTCCAACTCTCACATCCATACATGACCACAGGAAAAACCATAGCCTTGACTAGACCTTTGTTGGCAAAGTAATGTCTCTGCTTTTGAATATGCTATCTAGGTTGGTCATAACTTTCCTTCCAAGGCCCTTTAATTACATGGCTGCAGTTACCATCTGTAGTGATTTTGGAGCCCCCAATAATAAAGTCTGACACTGTTTCCCCATCTATTTCCCATGAAGCGATGGGACCGGATGTCATGATCTTCGTTTTCTGAATGTTGAGCTTTAAGCCAACTTTTTCACTCTTCACTTTCACTTTCGTCAAGAGGCTTTTAGTTCCTCTTCACTTTCTGCCATAAGGGGGTGTCATCTGCATATCTGAGGTTATTGATATTTCTCCTGGCAATCTTGATTCCAGCTTGTGCTTCTTCCAGCCCAGCGTTTCTCATGATGTACTCTGCATATCAGTTAAATAAGCAGGGTGACAATATGCAGCCTTGACGTACTCCCTTTCCTATTTGGAACCAGTCTGTTGTTCCATGACCAGTTCTAACTGTTGCTTCCTGACCTGCATACAGATTTCTCAAGAGGCAGATCAGGTGGTCTGGTATTTCCATCTCTTTCAGAATTTTCCACAGTTTATTGGGATCCACACACTCAAAGGCTTTGGCATAGTCAGTAAAGCAGAAATATATGTTTTTCTGGAACTCTCTTGCTTTTTCCATGATCCAGTGGATGTTGGCAATTTGCTCTCTGGAATCTAAAAAGGAATGATACAAATGAACTTTTTTTACAAAACAGAAAGAGACTCTCAGACTTAAAGAACAAACATATGCTTGTCAGGGGGAAGGATGGGGGAGGAATAGTTGGGAAAAAGGGGGGGGGGGGAGGGGAAAAAAGAGAAAAGGGGGGCCCCGGGGAAGGAGCTTAAAAGAGAAGTTTCCAAACACCAGGAAACACTCTCCCTGCGGAATCTGAGCCGAACCTGGGAAACACGGAGACTATCATAACAGGGAGGAGAACAGTTGAGCAATTAGAACCCACAGACTGCGGGCCCTGCGGTACTTCCGCAGCGGAAAACACCGCTGCAAACGCCCGCATCTGCCATTGGGGAGCCGGGGCTGGGCAGGGAGACGCCTTGGCTGTTCCCACGCGGGACGCTCCGCTGCCGGCGCTCCCCAGAGGGACGCTCCCCCGCGGGACTCTCCCCCACTGGACGCTCCCCCGCCGGCCACTCCCGCGCAGGCGTGCCCCCGCCCGCTGTGCCGGCGGCTCCCACGAGGGCCACCCCATCCCCTCCCCCACCCGCCCGCCCGCCATTCCCGTCGCCCCCCTCCCCCTCTCGGCCTCAGCGCAGACTTCGTTCGCCTGATTGTCTGAGTGCTGCCTAACTGGAGTAGTTTGGGCCGCAATCCAGATTGTGCACCCGACCACACAGTGGCGGGCCTTGGCCCAAACACCGCAACCTGCACAGAACAAAGAACTATACAGACCAACCACAGAGAAAGGGCCTATAGATCTTGATTTACGAACAAGAACTAGCTGATGAACTGCCACAACAATAGGACTCTTTGTTCTTTTTCTCTCCTTTTTTTTTTTTCTTTTTTTTTTTTTTTATTTTTTTTGGAAAGGAAAACAAAAATTTTTTTCCCTTTTATTTTTTTTTGTTGTTGTTTGTTTTGTTTCTTTTATTTTTTTATTATTATTATTATTTTTATCCTCTGTACTTCTTTATCTCCACGTTTAGTTCTTTTGCGCCCTGTTTTGTTTTTTTTTTTTTTTCCTTTTTGTCCTTTCTTTTTTCCTTTCCTTTTTTCTTTTCTTTCTGTCTGCTGTCTGTCTCTCTCCTTCCCTCCCTCCTTTTTCCTCCTCCACCTCTTCTCTTCCTCCTTCCTTCTTTTCGTGACTCTTCTTTGCTTGGGGCTCTCTCTGGACAGGGGCGTCATCCTTCCCACGCCTTTGTAGAGCTCATTAGCCTCCTACCTCTCTACAAGCATCACACAAAGACAGCAAGTTCCACAACAAACATACCAGCAATTCTCAGCGCACACCTGAGCTCCAATACCAGGCTACACACACCCCAAAGCATAGCATCTCATAACTCACTACTAGACACTCCACTCACCCCAGAAAAGAAATCCAGCTCCACCCACCAGAACACCGATACAAGCTTCCATAACAACCTCGACACCACCGGTACAAACCCACATATAGTGCAGAAAGCCACAATAAGAGACTCCACAGACTACAGAATAGTAAAGACACCCCAAACTTAGCAATTACAGATGAAAAGACAGAAGAATTCCAGCAGGTAGGAACAGGATACCCACCAAACCAAACAAGAGGAAGAAAAGCGAACCTACCTGATAGAATTCAATAATGATAGTTAAATCAATCTGAGCAAATGGAATCATGGATAAATAGTCTGGGCTTGAGAAGATGCAGAAAGACTAAAAGGACTAGAAGAAATAAAAAGAATCAACAATAATGAATAATGCAATAATGGATCAAAACTCTGGAGGCAAAATAGTAACGAGGCAGAAGAGCGAGGAGATGGAGTATCAGAGGGAAAAGAAACGAATAGAAGAGGACATCTCGGACCTCAGACAAGACATTTCGTCCCAAAGAAGAAGACATGAGATATAGGGGATATAGTTGACTTCCAAAATGGAGGAATCCTCATCCAGAGGTCCCAAACATAACAAGCAAGGAAAAAAAAAAAGCCATGGATAGCTGATCTTTCAATAACTCTCCAACAGAGGGAATGGCAAGACATACTTAAAGTGATGAAAGAAAGAACTACAGCCCAGTTATTGTACCCAGGATCTCATTCAATATGAGGAGAAATCAAAACTTTACAGACAAGCAAAAGCTGAGAGATTCAGCACCACAAATACTCTCAAATAAGACATTCTCGGAAAAAAGGAAAAATAAAAAAAAAGCATGGGATCAATTTATATTAACTTAATGAATGGGTTGAATGCCAACAAAAAAGAACTGGCTGAATGGATAAAAAAAGACCCCTCCATATATGAAACTAGAACACTTTCAACACCATACAAAAAATAAACTCAAAATGGATAAGAGCTAAATGTAAGACAGAAACCATAAAACTCCTAGAGGAAAACATAGGCAAAACACTCTCTGACTTACATCACAGCAGGATCCTCTGGACCCACCTCCCAGAATATTGGAAATAAAATAAAAAATGAACAAATGGGACCTAATCAAACTTAAAAGCTTTTGCACAACAAAGGAAACTATAAGCAAGGTGAAAAGACAGCCTTCAGAATGGGAGAAAATAATAGCAAATGAAGCAACTGACAAACAACTAATCTCAAAAATATACAAGCAACTTCTACAGCTCAATTCCAGAAAAATAAATGACCCAATCAAAAAATGGGCCAAAGAACTCAATAGACATTTCTCCAAAGAAGACATACAGATGGCTAACAAACACATGAAAAGATGCTCAACATCACTCATTATCAGAGAAATGCAAATCAAAACCACTATGAGATACCATTTCACGCCAATCAGAATGGCTGCTATCCAAAAGTCCACAAGCAATAAATGCTGGAGAGGGTGCGGAGAGAAGGGAACCCTCTTGCACTGTTGGTGGGAATGCAAACTAGTACAGCCACTTTGGAGAACAGTATGGAGATTCCTCAAAAAACTGCAAATTGAACTGCCTTATGATCCAGCAATCCCACTGCTGGGCATATACACTGAGAAAACAGAATTGAAGAGACACCTGTACCCCAATGTTCATAGCAGCACTGTTTGCAATAGCCAGAACGTGGAAGCAACCTAGATGTCCATCCACAGATGAATGGATAAGAAGCTGTGGTACATATACACAATGGAATATTACTCAGCCATTAAAAAGATTACATTTGAATCAGTTCTAGGAGGTGGATGGAACTGGAGCCTATTATACAGAGTGAAGTAAGCCAGAAACAAAAACACAAATACATATACTAACGCATATATTGGAATTTAGAAAGATGGTAAAAAATAACCCTATTTACGAGACAACAAAAGAGACACTGATGTATAGACCAGACTTTTGGACTCTGGGACCAGGAGAGGGTGAGATGATTGGGGAGAATAGCATTGAAATATGTATATTATATCTGAAATGTATTAATTGTTCAAACTAAACACTATCATGTTACAATTTGTTCATACTAGATGTTTGTAATGTTTCTGATAATCAATAAAAGAGATTCTTGATTAAAAAAAAAAAAAAAAAAAAAGTGGGAGAACGAGCACATAAAGTCTTTTGCCCAGGCATACAAAAGAAATTAATGAATTCATGCATTTATCCGTAGTGGCGATAAGCATTTATTGAGCCTCTGAAATATGTTGTGCTGGGCAAATGAGATAAAAAAATGAACAAGATGAAAACAGTTTTCAGAGAGTAGCAAGTCTATTGGTAAAATGAGTGAGTAAGTGAAGTCGCTCAGTCTTGTCCAACTCTTTGCGACCCCATGAACTGTAGCCTACCAAGCTCCTCTGTCCATGGGATTTTCCAGGCAAGAATACTGGAGTGGGTTGCCATTTCCTTCTCCAGGAGATCTTCCCAACCCAGGGATTGAACCTAGGTCTCCCACATTGTAGGCAGACGCTTTACCGTCTGAGCCACCAGGGAAGTGAACATGTTAACAAATCATTGTACTGTCACTTGATAAGGGCTTTGAGAGAGGTATCACCCTCTCAATTGCCCATCAACAGCTGCATTTTTTCCCATATTTCTTTGGTTTAGTTTTTCTCCAGTTTGTGTGTGTGTGTATATACATATATGGTGTATATATACTCTATGTATGTGTATACACACACACATAGTATCACTTTGAATCTGGATGGAGTCATTTATGGAAGTAGTTGGAGACAGACATACAAACCAATAAGTGAAATGGCTAAGAAGTCATTCTGGTGCACAGGCTGATGCTCTCCAGATAAAACCCTAGAAGACTATCTGTCTTTGTCCCTATCACAGGAGCATTTTACCATGACATTTTAATAGCATTGATTATTTATAGAAAAGATTTCTTTCTATTCTCAGTCCTTTTCCATTAATACATGAAGTGTTTTTAAATTATGCAAACTTTCAGAAGTCTCTTTCCTAATCATGGGGGAAATTCTTGGCAATTGGGAAAATTAAACTTCTTTCCTTATCTTCTGACTGAATTATACCATCCACCTGCTTTCCTGGAGGGCCCCTTGGGATACTTTAATTTTGGATGACAAGGCTGGAGGATGGGCCCCGTTTAGCCAGTGAAAATCAAATATTATACTCTGGGGGAGAAATAATAGAAAAATATTATTCTAAGCTTTTTTAGACCTCATCCATTCAATAAGTAATTGGCCGGTATGACTCATTTTAAGCTCAAAGCTAAGTTAAAAGCACTTAGTATATGAGATTGATTAGTCAATCATCTTGCAAGCCTCTTTCAGAATGGGATAAAAAAAAAGTTTTTTTTTTTTTTTTTTGAAGGGATCAGAAGGATATGAAGTATGAGTTGTGGTTAGATAAAGTCATCCCAGAGGAGCCTGTGGAACATAAGAACCGTGGAAATATATGTCACTCTGTCTACATAGAAGTTATGGTGGGGTGAGGAGGGTGGTACTGAGAGATGAAGGAAATAAGCCTCCTCTACATCATTTCTGGCTTGTCTGGGGAAGGATTTCTCAGCCTCTGTACCTGGACACTTTGGACTAGGTAGTTATATGTTCTGTGGAGCTGACTGTGTGTCATAGGATGTTTATCAGCATCCTTAGCCTGTACTTATTAGATGCTAATAGCACCTCCTCCTTTGTTGTGAGAACCTAGAATATCTTCAGACTTTGACTGGTTGAGAATCACTGGTCTTAGGCAAGCCTAGGGTGATTGAAGGCCACTAATTTTTAAAATCCTTTTATTAAAAAAAAATCTATAATGGAACCTCAGTCTACAGTCTGCTAAATAGTAAAGTCAATAATGGGAGGAACCCTGTGTATATTATCCACTGTTTACTAAGTGTGCTGCTGCTGCTGCTGCTAAGTCGCTTCAGTCGTGTCCGATCTGTGCAACCCCATAGATGACAGCCCACCAGGCTCCCCGTCCCTGGGATTCTCCAGGCAAGAACACTAGAGTGGGTTGCCATTTGCTTCTCCAATGCATGAAAGTGAAAAGTAAAAGTGAAGTTGCCCAGTCATGTCCGACTCTTAGCGACCCCATGGACTGCAGCCCACCAGGCTCCTCCATCCATGGCATTTTCCAGGCAAGAGTACTGGAGTGGGGTGCCATCGCCTGCAGTTAAGACTAAATTGTGAATGAACACCATCAGCAAATGAGTTAGGTATGGGAAGATTTGTTGTTGTTCCGTCATTCAGTTGTATCTGACTCTTTGCGACTCCATGGACTGCAGCATGCCAGGCTTCCCTATCCTTTACCATCTCCTGGAGCTTGCTCAAACTAATGTTCATTGAATTGGTGATGCCATCCAACCATCTTGTCCTCTGTCATCCACTTTTCCTCCTGCCTTCAATCTTTCCAGCATTGGGGTCTTTTCTTCCAAAGAGTCAGCTCTTTGCATCAGGTGGCCAAAGTATTTTAGCTTCAGCTTCAGCATCAGTCCTTCCAATGAATATTCAGGGTTGATTTCCTTTAGGATTGACTGGTTTGATGTCCTTGCTGTCTGAGAGACTCTCAAGAATCTTTTCCAAAACCTCAGTTGAAAGGCATCAATTATTCAGTGCTCAACCTTCTTTATGGTCCATCTCTCACATCCGTACATGACTACTGGAAAAACCATGGCTTTGACTATATGAACTGTTGTTGGCAAGGTAATGCCTCTGCTTTTTAATATGCTGTCTAGGTTTGTCATAGCTTTTTTCCAAGGAATAAGCATCTTTTAATTTCATGGCTGAGGTCACTATCTGCAGTGATTTTGGAACCCAAGAAAATATAGGCTGTCACTATTTCCATTGTTTCCCCATCTATTTGCCATTAAGTGATGAGAATGGATGCCATGATCTTTGTTTTTTGAATGTTGAGTTTTAAGCCAACTTTTTCATCTTGTTTTTGCAGAAACTACCAATTTTCTAAGGACTGAGGAGGTGGGAGCACAGGTTCTCAGCTCACATATTCTGTGTTTGGTTTTATTTGTTTATTTATGCACATATATACTAATGAGGCTTCCCATGTGGCGCTAGTGGTAAAGAATCTGTCTGCCAACGCAGGAGACATAAGAGATGTGGGTTTGATCCCTGGGTCTGGAAGATCCCTTGGAGGAGGGCATGACAACCCACTCCAGTATTCTTGTCTGGAGAATCCCATGGACAGAGAACCCTTGTGGGCTACAGTCCATGGGGTCATAAAGAGTTGGACATGACTAAGTGTCTGAGCTGCTGCTGCTAAGTCGCTTCAGTCATGTCCGACTCTGGGTTCAGGCTGGAGGAGCTCAGAGTAGGACAGAAAGTGAATCAGGGAGAGGTGATAGGACCAAAGGAGAAGAGCAACTGTCCTGAGACAATCTGCTGCTGTTAAGTTGCTTCAGTCGTGTCTGACTCTCTGCGACCCCATAGACGGCAGCCCACCAGGCTCCCCCGTCCCTGGGATTCTCCAGGCAAGAACACTGGAGTGGGTTGCTGTTTCCTTCTCCAATGCATGAAAGTGAAAAGTGAAAGTAAAGTCACCCAGTCATGTCCAACTCTTAGTGATCCCATGGACTGCAGCCTACCAGGCTCCTCCATCCATGGGATTTTCCAGGTGAGAGTACTGGAGTGGGCTGCCATTGTGTCTGAGCAGATATACTAAAAAATATATTTATTTAATACCTGAGTTCCTGGTACTGTATGTTCTTGGGATACATTAGTGAGCAAAACAACTACTTCTTAGCTGTGTAACCTGGAACAAATTATTAGGAACCTCAATTTTCTTATATATAAGAAGAGAATAATAATAATATGTACTTACTCCACTATTGAATAACAAAATATAATGCATATGAGGTGCTTAGTATAATGCTTGCATAGAATAACAGAAACAACAATAATTACTATACAACTGATAAGGATTTAATGGTAATTGTAAGACTCACCAGCTTAGCCTTTCAGAAGAGGAAACAGTTCAAGAAGTGTACAAATGTCAATGCCCAGAGCTCAGAGACGAAAGTGGGGCCATCTGCCTCTCTACACCCTTTTTCTCATTGAGAGGAGGTTTTAAGTATTATAGATATTAATAAAATTATGGAAACTTCTGAAAATCCATTCTTTTCTTTTAAAGAAAAAATCATAATTGTCAGAAGCTGAACAAAGATTACCCATTTACCATAGATGGTTGAACAAAAGATACATCTTAGTGTTTCATTTGTAAGCACTGTAGTCCAGATGATTATCTGGGTAGGGTTAAGAGGATAAAAGCATGAAAGAAAAAAAAAAAAAAAAAACCCACACAGCAGGAGCTTTCTTCAAAGGGGCCATTAATTCACAGGTTTTTGAACTCTTCTCTGCAAAAAATTATAAGGCAGAAATTTCACACGAGGGTGAAGAGAGAGCATGCCGAAGCAGTAACGGCTTTAAGAAAGACATCTTAATGGACTCTACACATGCTATTTGAAATTTCTACAAGAGTCAAAACAGGAGAATAAAATATAAAAATATCTGAAAAGTATGTTGGAGACAACCACTTAAATTTATGCATTGGCTTCAATTAAAAAGTCCTCTGGTTTGACTCCATGCTTCTGTTGGCAAGTCAAGAGGATGGTCAGAAACCCCAACTCTTTTTCTGGACATGACATATGTATTTGGAGAAGTTGAAAAGGGAGTCTCTGAAGGTTTTCATGATTCTGACCAGACCTCTACCCTTTCCTCCTACTCACAAGACTTGCAACCCCACCACTGCCATCTACTTGAGACCATCAAGACTAATCATATTAAATTTTTATCCTCATTTATTTCTGTCATCACCGGCAGCTCAGGACTCTCTGGTCAGTGTTCTTCCCTGTTTGGTTCCATATATCCATCACTTGTACCCTCCCCTGCCACATACATGTCTAATAATCTCCCCACTTGCTTTATTCTCTTTAGAACTCATCAGCATCCACCTTTTTATATAGATTGTCTCCTTTTTGTTTGGTTTCCTTAAACATTAAGGGAAAATCTTAGTTTCATGAGATTAGAGATGTATGTGTATTTTGTTCAGAGTCATATCTCCCTTACATAGAACAATACCATATGGTAAGCATTCAGTAACTTTTTGGAAAATTTAAAAAAATGAACTTGATAAATGTTTGGATAGTGTGCCAGGGATTGTGCTGGAGAGGCAGTGGGAGGTGGAATTAAGGATGGATCAAATAGAATATTTGCCTTCTAAGGAGGTGTAGTATAGGAGGAGAGAAAATTATCACTCAAAGTGGATTCAAACAAGTGTCTTAAGGAGTGTGGTAAAGACTTCCAATGCTCACCTCTGTCTTACTCTTTCCTTTCAAATTTACAGAATCATAATCTCTCA
This sequence comes from Tragelaphus eurycerus, assembly GCA_935064755.1. NCBI lineage: Eukaryota > Metazoa > Chordata > Mammalia > Artiodactyla > Bovidae > Tragelaphus > Tragelaphus eurycerus. The sequence goes on along the minus strand of CAKXYN010000015.1, from coordinate 10,839,845 downwards.
TACCCTTTAGGGGGGCCATGTGACTTTTGTTCTGACCATTGAATGGTTGTAAGCCAAAGTGATGTGCATCACCTCAGGATTTAACAAATCAGTGCAAGATTCTCTATCATTCTCTTTTGGCATGTTCCAAAAGTGCAGCTTGAGAATGGAGAATCCTGTATCAGCTTAGACTGAAAAAGCACTGAATGAAGGTTGGATGCCCTAGAGAGTCTCTGAGGAGCAGATCCAAAAAAATACTGCTAAGACCAATGTCATAGAGCATACTGCCTATGTTCCCCTCACCCAAGGAGCTTTATGGTTTCAAGTCTTATACTTAAACCTTTAATTTTGAGTTTACTTTCATATATGGTGTAGGAAAATGTTCTAGTTCATTTCTTTTGCATGTAGGTATCCAGGTGTCACCACTTATTAAAGAGGCTGTCTTTTGCCTGTTACACATTCTTGCCTCTTTTGTCATAGATTAATTGACCATATAAGCATGGGTTTTTTTCTGGGCTCTCTATTCCATTCCATTGATTTATGTGTCTATTTTGATTACTAGAACTTTGTAATATAGTTTGAAATCAGGGAGTGTGACATCTCTAGCTTTTTTCTTCTTTCTCAAGAATGCTTAGGCTATTTGGAATCTTTTTTTAATTCCATATGCATTTTAGGATTATTTGTTCTAGTTCTGTGAGTAATTGTGTTTGTATTTTGATAGAAGTTGCATTGAATCTAATAGTTTGCTTTGGGTAGCATGGACAGTTTGACAATATTAATTTTTCCAGTTTGTAAACACAGGTGCATTTCCATTTGTTTCCATTGTCTTTGTTTTCTGTCATCACTGTCACGTAGTTTTCAGAGTATAGCTCTTTCACCTCCTTTGTTAAATTTATTCCTAGGTATTTTTTGATGCATTTGTAAATGAGATTGTTTTCTTTATTTTTCCTTTTGATAGATCGTTATTAGTGTTTAGGACAGATCATTTAGAAATAGAACACTGCCCATGGTTTGAAAAACTGTGAGACACCTCTGTGAGTTTCTATAAGGAGGAGAGGTTTTGTTTCCTTTTAGTAGTGCATTCTGTACTACCTCCTCTCTAACTTCAGAATGTCCAAACTCCAGGGGCAGCTGGAGAAAAGATAGAAGAGATGTACCTTTCGTGATAACAATCCATCCAGAAGAGCATAAATTGGCAAATGTTTCCTGAGTGTCTGTTCTATATCCACCACTAGGTTTGGCATAAAGGCCAAAGGAATAGAAAACAGCATCTGCTCTGGAGGTGACTATGTACTTTACTGTAAATAAGTACTCAATACATACTGTATTAGCTGCAAGATTTGTAAAAATTTAAAGGAAAGGGAGATCTTTGAAGTCTGGAGGAATTTAGGAAGGGTTCCTGGAGGTGAAGATTTGACCCTGACCTTGAAAAGGGCAGAATTTAACACAGCTAGTAAGATTGAACTTACTGTTGAGCTTACTATGCACTGAACACAATGTGAAGATTTATATAGCCCATTGCATTCATCCTGCATATAGTATCTCCACTTTATAAGTAAGGAAATTGAGTCATGGGGATGTTAAATAATTTGGATTCAAGCTCTATGGCAAAGTTTGTTCCTTGTCAAAGCAGATGTTCTTAATCATGAGGCTATCATGTTGAGATGAAAGGACAAGGAACAGGTCTTTTGAAAGGAAGAACATGTTGGAATGAACCTCACTTGTACAGTTCTCACACCCAGAAGAGCCTTGACTTTATTGATTTTCCAACATAAATTTCAGGTCCTTTATCCTTTTGGTTGTGGAAGAGGAATTAGGTGAACTGATCTTTAAATAGTGCCTTAAGCAATGGAGCTGCTGAGCTATCAGCTTTGCTGAGTAAGCCAAGTTACCTCTTTCTATTTCTCAAGTATGAAAATCCATCTCAACTCTTTACTCACATAGATGTATAAGGAAAGTGAGAGTTGGGTGGAACTGGTCCTAATTCATTGAGACAGCTGATGAGTCAGAATCCTTGGACTATGATGAGGATTAGCATAGGTTAATGGGTTCATTGATGGCCTTTTAATCGCATTAGAACTCCAACCACACAACTTTACCTGTGATGAGTGATTGAGCATTGTGGTATCTGGGTCCTTGCTAGAATCATATGGCATGCTTGAAGGGTTAATTGGAGATAATTTATTAAAGAAACTCTTTGTAGAGCTGAGGGTGGGGTAAGGGAATCAACTGCAGATGGTGAGGCCTCAGAGATTAGCAACATCAAAAAGCCAGTGCCACTTCTAGACATGAAGGGTCAAATAGAGGGAACGGTATTGTATGCTATGCTTGCTGTCCTCGTCGTGTCCCTCTGTGTGACCCCCCGCGCCCCCCCCCCCCGGGTCTCGGCAGCACTGGGCGGGTTGCCATTTCCTTCTCCTGCATGAGGTGAGGGGGTCGCTCGTCATGTCCGACTCCCGGCTGCAGCCTCGCTCCTCCGTCCGTGGGATTTTCCAGGCAGTCTGGTGGGGTGCCACGCTCTCCGGGGAACGGTATTACTGGAACTGAAAAGAGCTAACCCTGTGTGAAGTAGAAAGAATAATGGCCCCTCATTGATGTTGTGGCCTAATCCCTGGAGCCTATGAATATGTTACCTGTATGGCAAAAGGGACTTTGCAGATATATTTAAGGTTGAGGACCATGAGATGGGAACATTATTCTGAATTATCCTGATGGGCCCAATTTAATCCCATGAGTCCTTGAAGGCAGAAAACCTCTCCCCTGCCCATGGTCAGAGAGAGATGCTATGAAGGACGAAGCATCTGAGAGATGCAACGTTGATGGCTTTGAAGATAGAAGAAAAGGGGATCACTAGCAAAAGAAAATGGGCAGCCCCTAGAAGCTGAAAACAGATTGGAAACAGATTCTCCATTTCCATAGGGGGTCCAGTGTGGAAGCAGCCTTGCCAACATCTTGATTTTAGCCCATTGAGACCTTGCTGGATGTCTGACCTACAGAACAGTAAGATGATACATTTGTGTGGTATAAGCCACCAAGTTCCTGGTAATGTATGGTAGCAGCCTTAAGAAACTGATATACCATGCAAAAGTGACTTGTTGACAGGAGCTATGGGCTTAGATAGAGGATTGCAGCTACTGCCCAAGTGTATTCCAATAAGTTAGGGAGGGAGATAAATACCCTGGTCTCTCTCTCTTCCTTCCCTCTAGGGTCCCTCCAGTGCCTCCCCTTGGTGAATCCATTAGCTGAAAGCTGCAGGGCAGAACAGCCTGGGTGATGCCTTTCCTAGTGTTTAGTCTTCTAAACACAGAGCACAGAGCAGGACAGCACAAGGTGGAGATTGGATCTACAGGGGGGCAAATGGAAAAGAACCAGCGTGGAGGTTAAACTTTAGGGTGGAGGTTTCAAATGGTTGGATACTTGACTTGATTTCACTCATTACCATAAAGAGGGGGACCTGGCAGGAAGCATTGCTGAGGAACTGCTTTCAGACCGCGGTTGGATTAGCTCCATATATTTCATCTTTACAGCTGGAGAACAGATATGTAAATGTGTTTCATTCAGTCCAATCAATCAGTCAGTAAAGTCAGTCATCATTCAACAAATCTGCTTGAAAGACTTGCTTTTTACTGGCACAAGGAGCAAGTTGGGGTCGGGTGGGGAAGGATGTAGGAAAATAGGAGACACCACCTTTGCTCTGGAGGAGTTTAAAATATGCGAAGTAGAGGTGAAGTTGAGACAAGATGGAGAGGCAGACAGACAGAGCCATCCATAATTCATGCATCAGGGCTGTATGCATGTGTCTGAAGGGAGAGGACATGCGGTGGAGATCAAGGGTAGTGGAGGTGGGGAGGGAATGTTCACAGACAAGGTGGTACTTAAGCTGGACTTTGAAATATCAGTAGAATATTTCAGCATGAAAAGGATAAAGAGCCCACAAAGCAAAGAGAATGGCATGAGAAGAGGAGAGGCCAAAGGCTTGACATTTCAGGCAACAGGAAGAGATTCCATTTTGCCAGAATAGAGGATGCCTGGGGCATCTGGTGCTGTAGGGTGGGGGCTTGAGGCCTGATAGAGTGGGTTGGATTATGAAGAATCTTAAATGGAACTCATACACATGTGTGTGTGCACACCAACAGACACATGCGCATATACACAGAAGAAGCTTAATGGGGTGTGTGTGTGTGTGGTTTTGGTATAGACGTCATAAACTCATGAAAGCAATTGATAAGGTCTGCAGAAATAATATGTTTATTACAAATACACTTGTAAAACAAAAATAAGCAGAATATGTGAAACAAGTCATTGCTTTCATAATATAGACATTTTTATCTCTTAAAGTGAATTCTTGTCTTATACTGCCAGATAACCTGCTCTGCCCATTTTAATGAAATTTTGTATATCAAAATAAAATGTGAAACAAAAGTACTGAGAGAATCACAAACTCTGAATTCCCTGAAGGTAAACATATCAAATGACTTTCTTTACCTCAGTTGATTCTTGACCTCTTTCTTTCTGTACCCTCCTTGTCTCTTGCAACTTACACACACGTGTGTGTGCACACAAACAGACACACACACACACACACACACACGAAGCTTAACCCTGAAAGTTCCCTTATGCTTACAGGAAGATGACCAGTGTCTCTCCCCTCACCTCTGAGGAATCACTGTGCCATCCAGCCATTTGGCTGACTCACCATATACATGATTTCATTACTCAGACCCCAGCCACTGCCTCAAACAAAGATGCTTTGTCTTACTTAAGAAAAGTAACACTCCTGTTTTAAAAAAAAAAAAACAAAACTGAATAACTTTCTTCCTCAAAATCTGTCATCAGAGTGCCTGGTCAGGGCTTCTTTGACATAGGTCCAGTTACATCCTTTATCTCCTGTGATGGAACCTTCACCTTAGTGCAAGTGAGGCAGACAATGCATGAAGAGATATGGCTGCTGTTATGTAATTACTTTTGACTGCCTTTAGTAATGTACATTGTAACTTTGTGGTAATAGCACACTTATTTTCCAAGAACCTCAATAGCTAAACAAGCATGGGGAAGTAATATTGAATCCAGAGAAAGTTACTGCCAAGGATTCAAGAAACTCTGAGCTCTAGAGGAAGTGGGTTTCAGCTCTGTGGACCCAGTTTATCATCTATAAAATAAGAGCTTGGATAAAGCACTTCAGAAAGGCAATTAGGAGAGTAGCTATTCAGTCCCTAAGTTGTTCGTGTTTATCTCTTTGCAACCCCTCAACTGCAGCATGCCAGACTTCCCTGTCCTTCACTGTCACCTGGAGTTTGCTCAGGCTCATGTCCATTGAGTCAGTGATGCTATCAAACCATCTCATCCTCTGCCACCCTCTTCTCCTTTTGCCTTCAGTCTTTCCCAGCATCAGGGTCTTTTCAAGTGAGTCAACTCTTCACATCAGGTGGCCAAAGTATTGGCACTTCATCTTCATCATCAAGTGTGGAGGTTAAAAACACCAATATTACTCAAACCCAGTCTGCCACCTGTTAGCTGTGTGGGTATGACACATCAGTTCACTGAGTTTCATCTATAGAAGGATAAAAATATTAGCTGACTCACAGGGTTATGAGGAGGGATAAACTGAAGGATACAGTGAAGTGCTTGGCATTGTGGGTGTGTGTGCCTGCCTGTCTGTTTTACACGTAGACAAAATGAGGAGGCAAAGAAAGGATGAGACTCCGTGGGGCAGTGACATAGCCCTTTGCAGTCACATAGGACTATTTTTGAGTTGGGAAATTTAATGCTGTCTCTTGAAAAAGGCACTGGGTCTAAGGTGCCACAGATCTATGAGATTGGCTTTATCTAGTTATTTCTAGTAAAGATGTTTTAATATGTATGAAAGGAAGCAAACCTAAACCCAAAAATGGTGATTAAAAATTATTTTCCCCCCAAAAAATTATTTTCCAGAGAGAATCAATGGAGTATCAAATAATAGTGTTCACACACCCCAGTAGCCAATGCTTGCTGCATGCAGAAATGAAGTAATTTCTGGTTGGACCCGAACACTCGTTACCACTGGCTTGGCTTCACCTTTTATTAATTTTGGAATCAGTGGTGGATGAGGCAGCCTGTCATCCTTTCCTAACCTCTTCTTATTGGAATTGGAGAATTAGATCAGCTTAACTAACCTCTCATCAAGAAGCTGTGAAAAAACCACAAACAGAACACAGTGAAGAGAGATTTATCCTGGATTAAGTACTACAGATTCATTCATACCTCCTTGGAATTACAGGAAATGATTCATAGTTCTGGCTATGGAATTCTCAGAAGATTAGAGGGTGGGGATTATTGTTGTTCAATTGTTAAGTCATATTCAACTGTTTGTGACCCCATGGACTGCAGCACTCTAGGTTTCCCTTCACTATCTCCTGGAGTTTGCTCAAATTCATGTCCATTGAGTTGGTAATGTTGTCTAACCATCTCATGCTCTGCCGCCCTCTTCTTCTTTTGCCTTCAGTCTTTCCCAGAATCAGGGTATTTTCCAATGTGTTGGCTCTTTGCATTAGGTGGCCAAAATATTGGAGCTTTAGCTTCAGCATCAGTCCTTCAGTCCTTCCAATGAATTTCTTTTAGGATTGGTCCAAATAGTCAAAGCTATAGCTTTTCCAGTAGTCATATATAGATGTGAGAGTTGGATCATAAAGAAGGCTAAGTACTGAAGAACTGATGCTTTCAAATTGTGGTGCTTGAGAGTCCCTTGGACAGCAAGGAAATCAAACCAGTCAGTCCAAGAGGGTGGGAATAAGATGGCACAACTCAACCAACTGCTTGCTATGTTTCTCAGGGTATAGTCATAGATCATGTGGGTCTACAACTTGCTCCTTAAAGAGGAGGGTAAATCAGAGTGACCACGAAGTCAGAAAGAGAATGAGGCTACAATGAAATGTTTGTTCTGTGTGGACAGAACCTTGCCAAAACAAAAACAAACAAGTAAAACCCCTTAAAACTCTAAATTGGGAAAGAGACATCTCCATTCCTTATTACCTATTCAGCACTCTTAGGTCTAGAAATGCTTTAAATACTTCCCTCTGTTCCTGAACTCTAAGACAATCACAAAGTTAGGTGTTCATCTCTTTCATATGTGTGGAAGGTGGTTCTTTGCTTAAGGAATGCATGGGATAGGCCCATTAGTATGTATTTAGAGCACTGAGTTTTATCATTATCATCGTTATTATCATGGTCTTCCTGTCTGTTCAGAGTTTAATGTTTATTGAAACCACTGTCAGTATCTTAAAAGTCCTTGCCTTTAGCCCAAGATTACAAAAGGACTTCCTCTACTTGGCAGTGAGTGGTAATTATCTTCACATGTATGGAGGTGGCCCAATACATGGCTGGGCTCTCACACAAGAAAAACAATATCTCAGTTTGTGTTTATTGGTTCAGTTTTTGCAATGCTGAATTCCTCTGTGGCTTTATTTCTATATGCAGTGGAATTTGTCACTAGGCCTGCCTATATTCGTATATCATCTTTCAGCGCACTCAGGTCATTCTGACAAATGTTTGTATTATTGCTTCACTTTCTCCTGATCCTCGAGCTGATCAGGACATACATCCAATGTTTCAGCACATTCCTGTGTTACCACTGTGATGGAGTGTTCTTGGAAGACTCTCCAGTTCCTGACTTCTCAGGACCTTGGCTTCTTTCCAAGGAATGTACCTTTGGAGAGAGTCCTTATCAGTCCTGAGTTAGAGGGCTTTCTTGTCTCCACCACCTTGCATGTCTAATTCCTTCTGACTCTGGCCCACATGAGGTTTACCACCCTCATATGTCTAAATGAATCCAAGATTACTTTTGAATAGCACTTTACACGTTTCAGAACACTTTCTATAAGAACTCTGATACTTAATCGTTTTACCAGTTTTGACTTAAGACAAGGAATGGGCTGGAGAATTAGTGTTTTCTAACTTGAAGTTGTATCCTTGAAGCCAACTGTGGAACTGTTTACCGTGGTTGTCTTCAATAATAGTAAAGATGCCAGGCAGATGTAGTTTTGGATACGATTGTAGCCAACAGGGTAAACTAGTCTTTTCAAAACACATATGGTCTGATTTTCATGTATATCTTTAGGAACTACTTTTTTTTTTTTTTAATTTAAAAAGAAAACCAATCTGGTGTACTTATACATCTGCATTTCTGAGTGATATTATGAGCAGATACTTCATTTAGTGTATTGGGATCCAATAACCATCCCCACCCTACAAATATCTCTCTTGTTTATTCTTGTATGCCATAGAGAGTTAGTGTGGTTACTCACTAAATCAGTACCATAACCGCTAAAAACCCTCCTCTAACTCTCATACTGGGAGAAAGCTCTTGTGTTACTATTACTTATAATATTTAAATAAAAAAACAAGACTGTGAACAAACATGAAGATTTTGCCTCTTTAAGGAGCTTTGACATCATAAACCTACAGTGTTGTTCCATTGATGTTAATCTAAATCAACTTCAGGAGTTCTCCAAGTTTAAATTTACTGTTCATTCAGAAATCACACGGTAAGCACTCACTGCATCACCCAGGCTTCTGGGTTGTTCTGCTTGTTGGACATGGCTGGATACAACAGACTTCTGAATTAGATGTGAAATCAACCGAAAGTCCTTAGGGCATCTCTTGCTGTGACTGCTCATGCTCTCAGGACCATTCTCTCTGGGAGTTATTCAACTTATAGGTTTTGACACAAGAGGAAAACCTAAGAAGATCACTGGCGCTAGAGGTATTCTAGAAGGCTCATACAGGTTAAGGAAGATTATACAGCTGACTGGTGGCCAAGTCAGGACTGGAGAGGTCAAATATTTTAATATTATCCTGGTGTTTCCACAGCCACATGTAACCTTTACATGTTCTTCCAGGTAAGAACATAGCAGCAATTCTGTGTCATTTGTAAGTGAAAAGATAAACTCAAGACAAGTAATTTTCTGTTGGTGTTTATGGCAAAAGGTAATTGTTAGTGTGTAGCTAAAGAGCATAGCATTCATTCTTAAACCTTTTCTGATGCTCAAGTTTGATTTAGAACCTTTGCCAAAATAAAGCACCCCATTTTTGAAAGAAACCTCTATCTCTGCTACATTCACCTCTTTGCTGTTCATGGCTATTCCACATCTTTTGGAACATATTTATATAAGATCAAAAGTTCACTGGGACTTAATGAAAAAGCAGAAATCACTATTCCAATACATTTTCTACCTGTAAAATTGAATTCTCTAATTATAAGAAATTGTTGTCATTGTTTAGTCACCCAGTCATGTTTTGTGTCTGGCTTTTTGTGGCCCCATGGACTGCAGCACGCCAGGCCTCCCTGTCCCTCACCATTTCCCAAAGTTTGCCCAAGATCATGTCCATTGCATTGGTGATGCCATCCAGCCATCTCATCCTCTGACAACCTCTTCTTCTGTCCTCAGTATTTCCCAGAATCAGGGACCTTTCTAATGAGTTGGCTGTTTGTATCAGATGACCGAAATACTGGAGCTTCAACTTCAGCATCAGTGCTTCCAATGAGTATTTAGGGTGGATTTCCCTTACGACTGCCTGGTTTGATCTCCTTGCACAGGACTTTCAGGAGTTTTCTCCAGCACCACAGTTTGAAGGCATCAATTATTCAGTGTTCTGCCTTTATGGTCCAGCTCTCACAACAATGTGACCTCTGGGAAGTCCATAGCCTTGACTATATGGGCTTTTGTTGGTAGAGTAATGTCTCTGCTTTTCAACACTGTCTAGGTTTGTCATAGCTTTCCTGCCAAGAAGCAACTGTCTTCTGATTTCATGGCTGTAGTCACCATCTGCAGTGATTTTAGAATCCAGGAAGAGGAAATTTGGCACTACTTCCACCTTTTCCCCTTCTATTTGCCATGAAGTAATGGAACCAGATGCCATGCCCCACCATATTCCTTTCTCAATCTTGAACCACTCAGTTATTCCATACAGGGTTTTAATTATTGCTTCTTGGCCTACATACAGGTTTCTCAGGAGACAGATAAGATGATCTGGTATTCCCATCTTTTTAAGAGCTTTCCACAGTTTATTATGATCCACACAGTCAAAGGCTTTAGTGTAGTTGATTAAACTGAGATAGATGTGTTTCTGGAATCCCCTTGCTTTCTCTATTTCTTATTTTCCTTAAGAAATTAAGGAAATGTAAATTTTCTTCAATATTCTATTTCTGTAACACTAAAGATTTTGGATTGCTCATAAATTTTCAGAACCAGACTGACTACTCCTCTTGAGGATTTTAGGAATTAGATCAGTTGATTTATGTACACTGGATACCACTTTTACTCCACAGAGGTTTCTCTCCCAAGGGCTGACCGAATATAAGCTAATCTGATTTTTCCCCTTCACAGTCTGGAATTGGTACATAGAGGCTCTAGTTATTCTCTTCTGGGATTTGGAGCTGTGAGTTTAGCCTGGGCTGGGATGACCATTTTCCATCAAGTGTACACAAAAAAGAAAAATCTTGTTGGCAGAGAGAAAAAATAAATGTAATGCAAAAAGCAGAGATGAGGATCATGTGGTCCCAAAGAGATGGTAGCAGTAACTTGGGGTCCTGACTCCCCCATTCCTGGTTCAGTAACCACATAAGGTACATCTTTCCTTGCTCGTAAATCCCCACTGAGACTTAATTTAGTGTGAGCAGCATTCTGTTCTTGGAAAAACTAAAGCCAACTGAGTTTAAGACAAGGGCACTTCCTCCCTTGTTCCCAAATAGCAGACGTGGTGACAAAAGGACATGAAAACAATGTGACTGGTCTCGCTTTAAATTTACACCCACAGACTGTAAGTGAGGCTTCAGTACTGCCAAGCATGCAACAGTGTTTCCCTGAATCAATTTATATTTCACTCTCCAAGACAACTGTCTTATAATTTCTCCTCTTTCTTCAAACTTTCAACACTCCCTGCCCTAGTCACTCCCATCTAATGACCCTGATTTTTATTTTGCTAGGAAAATAGGATCAGAAAGGAATGGTTTCATCTTCTCACAGACAATAAATCTACTAGTCTACTTGTATTTGTGCTCATGAGCTTCCCTTCCTACAAAGTGGATCAACTTCCCATATACCTAATAAAGCAACCCCTCTTCATCTGTACTGGGCTCCATTTTTCTCTGCTAATTAAAGCACTTTGCCCATTCAATTATTCCCCACACTTTATCTTTTCTTACATCATTACTTTTTTCTTCTGTACTTAATTAGCATCCAAAGATATTATGAGTTCTCATCTTAATAAATACTTACACCCATAATTGGAGAAGAAAATGGCAACCCACTCCAGTGTTCTTGCCTGGAGAATCCCAGGGACAGGGGAGCCTGGTGGGCTTCCGTCAATGGGGTCGCACAGAGTCGGACATGACTGAAGCCACTTAGCACACCCATAAATGAACATCATCTTTGATTTAGAGCACCTGCTTCACTACCACTCCATTTATTTATGACTTTTTAACAGAAAAAAAATCCTTGCAAAAATTATTAACCTCCTATCTATGGTTTTTTTTTTTTTCTCTTTACACCATGCCATTCAGGCTTTTATCACCACCATCAACATCTCACTCCCTTTAAGATCCACAGTGATCTCCATGTTCTCAAGTCCTATGGACAATTTTCAAACTTCATTTTCTTTAACTTTTCATCCATATTTGGCAGAATTGATGGTTCCTTCTTTCTTCAGGCACTTTCAGCATGTGGGATCCAATACACCACTTTCTCCTGGTTTTCCTATCTTCTTTCTGACTGCTCCTTCTCAGCCTTGTCTGCTGGCTCCCCTTCCTTCCTCTTCTATGCCATGTTTCATTCATCTTGTATCAGTGTTGGCATGCCAGGTTGTTTTACTGCCAACTTGGTTAAACTGAGAACTACATTTCCCAGAATCCCCTTTCCTCTGCCTTCAGATTGGAGCTGCTCAAAAGAGGAGCTTGAATGGGATTTGAGAAATGGAACTAAAGCAGAGTCATTACTTTCTGAAGAATTGCAGGGTCCCAATATGGTGATGAAAAGACAAAGAAATGCCTGGCAGGTTCCTACTTGTTTTTCTTTTCTTTGACTCCAAGTCAGGTTTCTGCCTCCTAATTTCTGGTCCTGTTGACCAGCAATGGTCCCAGTCACCTGACCATATGCTTGGTTATAGATGCACAGAAGTGGTAGATATGTAGGCACATCAGCTGCCGTGTTCCTCATGGAGGGGTCCTCATTTGGGGCTCCACTTTAGTGACTGGATGAGCCTAGATGAGCAAATTTCCCTGAAAGCCCCTTCTTGTCCGCCTGTGTCAGTGCTTTGAGAGCACTGGTTAGGAACTTCTTCAGGCCCTCAGTTCCCTCTCCTAGATCTTTACTGCTCCAGCTCCTCCAACAATCGTGTAAGGCCTAATTCCTATTAACAAATCTCTTGTCCTATATCATTCCTATTTGAATACTGAGGTAAATATTGCTATTGCCAGAAGTGGTTCTAGGCAAATAGAACATTAAGGATAGCAATATGGTATGGCATTAGGATTCTGATATGAATAGATTTAAAGGGATTGATGACCTTGTTGTCAGTGGCAAATGGGACATTTTTAGACTGTGTAAGCAATAGTTATTGTCCTAATTATGAAATGTATAATTGAAATAGACAAATAAGCAACTGGCACAACATCAATAGTGGTTCCCTGATCTGTGGAATGAGGCCTTTTATCACAGGAATTGCAAGATGAAAGCCTCCAGAACTTCCTCTTCCTACTAAATCAGTAACCCAATAAAAAATCAGTGCTGAATTTTTTTTTTTTTTTTTGTAGGGTTGGAGAGGTTTGTTTCACCATCAAGGACTTGAAAAATGCGAGAGTGGTGATTCCTACCATGTCTTCATTTAATATGCCTATATGGACTGTGCAGATGACAGATCTTGGGGAATGACAATGATTTATCATAAACTTAATCAAGTGGAAGGGAACTCCATTTATAACCTGTGACAGATGTGGTTTCTTTACTGGACTAATCAATACATCCCCTGGAATCCATATGCAGCTAGTAACCTGGTAAATACCCTTGAGTAGAGAAGAAGCTTGCTTTTAGATGGTAGCTAGCAATACACTGCTCCATCTCAGGACTATTCATCCCATCTTCATAACTTTTTTTCAAGGATCTCTCTTCTTTCCCATTCCAATTGATATGCTGGTTTACCATGTTGATGACGTTGTGTGTTCTAGACCTGTTGAGTAGGAAGTAGTTACTTCCCCAGAAATATGCACCAGAGTATTCAAAATATTTCTCACAAAAAAGTGGGAGATGCCAATTTAGTCAAGCATTTAGGTCTCCAGTGGCCTAGGGCATATCAAGATACCTGCTATGAGATAAATCATATATATTCATACAGTACTATGGGTTTGAGATATAGCATAGGATTTATTGGGTGAAAAACTTAAAATCAGAGAAGTAGTAGAATGCATACATTTCCTCATGTTTTTATTGCTCTGTTGCACAGGTTGAACATAGATGCCCTGTCTGCACCATGATCAAAAGTCCAGCAGAGACTTGCTGTAGCCAAAAAGCTGCTAAGTGTTAAGTGAGAGTCACTCAGTCATGACTGACTCTTTATGACCCCAGGGACTATAATCCACCAGGCTCCTCTGTCCATGGAATTCTCCAGGCAAGAATATTGGAGTGGGTTGCCATTCTCTTCTCCAGGGGATCTTCCTGACCTAGGGATCAAAACTAAGTCTCCTGCATTCCAGGCAGATTCTTTACTGTCTGAGCCAGATGTACAAAAAAATAACTCCTGCTTACTCACTCCATTATGTAAGTTAGCCTAAGTTAGGGAGTGTCTGGTTTCTTGCAATAAAAAGAAGTAAAACAGGAGATCTCTGGGTCCAGAACATGCTAGGGAAGAGGCATACTGGAGACCAAGGTCTGAATACTGAGGGCTCAGGAAACAGCCTTGCCTGCTGAATGGAATGTTGAAATTAGCCAAAGGCTTTATCTCTGTATGCTGGCTGAGCAGTACTAAGCCAGCTCTCTGCTAAGTGTCCAAAATGGGGAGGAGATGAGCCCCCAAGGCCATCTGGATTTATCTCTACTCAATATCTCTTCCAAGGAAAGGGTATCGTTGCTGCACCTGGCTGCTCTTGCAGTTGTAAAGCAGTGCATCCGACTGTCCATTTTCCCTAGGAAAAATGGCCAATTCCTTGGCTCTATACTGATTCGTGGGTAGTGGCTGATGGTTTGATTGGATTCAGAGACTTGGAAACAACACAATTCAATAATTGTGTCAAGCAGTCCAGAAATAGTACATGGATAGAACACTTCATAATGGGCACAAAGTATAAATGTATTTGTGTTCTATGTGCTTATTTACAAAAGACCTCTTCCAGAAGAGGTCAGTATTAATAACCAGATGGACAAGAATGGTACAGATGTTGTTAGTCAGCCCCTTTACCCAGCCATTCCAACCATTGCCTAGTAAGTGAGGGTGGCCCTGTGACAGTAATAGAGGTTTTACATGGAATCAGCAGCATGGACTTTTTGCTCACAAAGATCAGTTTGGCTTTATTCATTACTGAGTGCCAAACCCACTAACATAGAAATCAACACTGAGTCCATAATATGCCACCACTCTCACAGAACATCAGCCAACCACTTGGTGGAAGGGTGATTACATTGGGCTACTTCCATCATGGAAGGAATAGCATTTTGTTCTCAGTGGCATAGACTCATATCCTGGATATGACTTTGTCTTCCCTGCCTCTGATGATTCTGCCAAAATCATCACCCATAGATTTCCAAAATGCTTTATTGAGTGTTAAAATTTTCCACTCAATATTACTTTTACCATGGAAATTATTCAATATCAGATTCATTAGCATTGTTATAGTCCTCATAATCCTGAAGCAATTCATCTGAGAGGTCCTTTTGAGGCTCAGTTGTGGCTCCAAATGTGTAGCACTATTTTGAAAGGTTAGTGTAAAATTCTTTAGAATGAATGTATGCTCTGAATGAGTGACCCATAGGAATGGTTCTTCTCTGTTACCTCTAGTGATCCACTGGCAGAAATTATCCCTACAATTTTCTGCTGTGATGATTTAGAGTTCTTTTTTCTCCCTTTCATTTCATTTTATTGGGTTTGCAAACAAGCAATATAATATTGACCCTAGGTTTTGTATTCTTTTATGGGGTGGTCACTTAGATGTGACCACAGAAAGTAAAATAAAACAGTCTCAGGAAAGAAAAAAGAATTTATCTTGACAAGCCCCAGGAGGTAAGGGTGGTCAGGAAACAGTTAGACAGCTTAGAAATGGCTAGTTTGAATAGTATCATGGGGCTTTGGACTGTTTGTGGTCCCTGGTAGCCTGGTCCCCATTCCTCAGATGATTAAAATAGAGGAGGATTGCCTGAGATGGGAGAAGGCAATGGCACCCCACTCCAGTACTCTTGCCTGGAAAATCCCATGGATGGAGGAGCCTGGTGGGCTGCCATCTATGGGGTCGCACAGAGTTGGACACGACTGAAGCAAATTAGCAGCAGCAGCAGCAGCCTGAGATGAGGATGGGGTATAGGACACACTGGGCCAGATGATCATCTATGTCAATACTGAAATCACTTGGGATTGTGACACAACTGTCCTAATGAGTGGTGGTAAACTAGGACCTGGGGTACTGAAGAATGGCTGTTTTGAGGATTAGTATATGAGAGAAGAGTCGGACACGACTGAGCGACTGATCTGATCTGATCTGATCTGATATGAGAGAAACAAGCAGAGGTACTATAATTTGATTTAGCATTCTTAGTGAACAGTGGAAGACTATTTTTATCAGAGGGCACAAGATGTTTCACTAAACTGGAAGCTGAGAGACTGTTACCTGGTCGTTTTAGACTCCTCATCCCACTGAACCAACAGGCAAAGGAAAGAATCATTGTATTGGAAGGGTGATTGGTACTGTCAGTGGGAAAATTGGGCTTCTCTAATACAGTGAGGGCAGTGCGAGTATATCTGGAGAGCGGGAGGTCCTCTGGGTGCCTCCTCCATGTCTTATGTTAAAATTAATGGAATACTACAACAATCCAATAGAAGCAAAACTTCCAACAGGGCAGACCTTTAAGGACAGTTATTTGAGTCACTCTGTCATCAGGCAGGTAACCATGACCAGCCAAGGTACTTGCTCAGGACAAAGAGAATAATTTCAGTTATGATGGCCTGACAAGTTACAGAAATACTTTTGCACTTCTAAGTATTTGTTCCTTACTTTGAGGTGAATATGTGTTGTGCAGATGTATGTATGTATGTGAAGTGCCATTTGTTTTCTCTGTTTTTTCTATTCCTCTTTACTTTCCAATGTGAAATGTATTAATAGTGTTTAATGTTTAGATATCAAAAGAAGTGTGTGACTCAGAAAAGAGATGAACACCCAAAAATGGATAAAGAAACAGAAAACTTATGCATCCTCTTCTGGGGAGGATTATATTGTGCATTATTAGTTATATCAAGGATAATTGTATCATGTTAGGTAGAAACATCATTTTGCTGTTGCCTCTATTTGGAAATTAAATATGGTTAAAAGCAGTATATGTGGACAGGTATGAATATGGACTAATTTGGATTGCTTAATCTTAGCAGTACATTTCCAGGAATCTCCTTTCCTGACTGGTTCCAAGTTATAGTTGGCCAAAACAGGAGCTTATGTGAGATTTAGAGGGTAGAAAAACATGCAGAGACACCCAGTTTGTCCTCATTCTCTCCTGCTCTGCATCCAACTCTTCCCAACAGTGAGGCTTCTTACCCAAGCATCTCCACCAGGTGTTTGGCTATGGACACACATAAATAGTAGCTGCACAAAGATCACAGCTCTGACAGACTTCTGTTGCTGGTTGTGTTTGGTCTTTCAGATTTCCCCAGGTGCCCCAATGAGTCTACCTGTACCAGCACTTCAGGGGGACTGGTTTAGTGACTTCTTCTAAGTCTGAAAGGCCCCCTTCCAGGCCTTTTCTTTTCCCACTACTCCCATAATTTTATTAGATCTCCTAAATTCCTCAATCCACAGTGAGCACAGTGCTTTGCCTCTCTGAACCCCAACTACTACAGAGCCTACAGAATATCTGGCATGTAGTAGATGTTTGATGAAGATTAAGTAAGTTGGTGAATGTGTGTGTCTGTGTATATGGTATGGGTAGGTAAGTTGCTGAAGACTCCACATTAGAGATAAATACTATTCTAATTTGTTCTAATATGCATTTAGCATGGGTAACATTGAGACTTTATAGCCTATGTATTGAGAAAGGGAGTTTGGAATAGTTCTTGGACCTATGACTGTGGACCTATGGTGCTAGGGAGAATAGTTAAATATTGCATCCTCAAACTTGTTCTGTCTCAAACATCCAAATTACTCTAGGATTTTGTTGAATTCAAGAATATAGAAGTCAATGATTTGTGACATAAAACCGAAGGGCATTGAATATTTGAATGATGCATTAGACAAAGATATTTGAATGATGCATTAGACAAAGTAATAGTAACAGTAACGAAAACAACCAAAACCCAAAA
The DNA here is from genome assembly GCA_935064755.1 of Tragelaphus eurycerus. Lineage (NCBI taxonomy): Eukaryota > Metazoa > Chordata > Mammalia > Artiodactyla > Bovidae > Tragelaphus > Tragelaphus eurycerus. The sequence continues at coordinate 10,822,346 of CAKXYN010000015.1, read as the reverse complement.
GACAGTAGAAACAAACACAAAATTCCTAGTCTTTGAATGTGTATACTTTCTGCAACAAAGCAAAATGAATTTTAAAACATTTTTATTGAAACTTCAGAGAATACTCAAAAATTCCTGGTGAGCAGGATATAAGAAATTAACAGTATTAATTAGAATATATAGAATGTTATAGATATTATATCTAGTTAGTGGATATCTTTTAGTCATTTTATTTCAAAAAATAAAAATATTTATAAAGTCTCTCGCAACTATATACACAGTGTCAGTCCTCTTGTTCAAGTCTTTCCCCATAAGATTTTTTAAGTTTTTACAACAATGATAGTAATTGGTTACTATTGGTTCCACCATCCATTTTTATTCATTAAGGTAAACAATTCCCTCTCCTTTGACCTGTCCTTCTAAAGTGACAGATTCTAGAGTGGTACATTTTCCTTGTGAGCATTTTTTTAACCTTTAAAACAAGTGAAAAAGGTGGGAATTACCATTCCTGTTTTAGTGTCCAGGGAATTGAGGATCAGAGAGATTATCTAAATGATGTATTCAAGGTCATCCAACGAAGTCATGAGTTTAACCCTGACCCACATTCCTTCCACTGTCTTGCTTCTATTTAATTTTTGTATCATTGCTTCCCTGATCCCACGAATGGCTGTACAGTTTTTATACATATTGCCAAATTTCCCTCTATAAATTGCACCAATGTACATATATTCCAACCAGAATAGGAAAGTCTCATTTTCTCCACTCTCCATCATTCAGTTCAGTTCGGTTCAGTTCAGTCGCTCAGTCATGTCTGACTCTTTGTGACCCCATGAATCACAGCATTCATGAATGCTGAATCACAGGCCTCCCTGTCTATCACCAACTCCTGGAGTTCACTCAGACTCACGTCCATTGAGTCGGTGATGCCATCTAGCCATCTCATCCTCTGCTGTCCTGTTCATCATTACTAGCTAGATTTTCCAATTTTTTTTAGAATTAGGAGGTGATTATAAAGATTCTTACTGGGGTAGAAGGTGAGAATAATCTGATATCTCAGGTATTTAAAAACGGTAAATGCCAAGCATTTGTGTTTGAGTGTGTCAGTCAGTTCAGTTCAGTCACTTAGTTGTGTCTGACTTTTTGTGACTCAATGAACTGTAGCATGCCAGGCTTCCCTGTCCATCACCAACACCCAGAGCTTGCTCAAACTCATGTCCACTGAGTTGGTGATGCCATCCAACCATCTCACCTCTGTCATCCCCTACTCCTCCTGCCTTTAATCTTTCTCAGCATCAGGGTCTTTTCCAAGGAGTCAGTTCTTCGCATCAGGTGGCCAAAGGATTGGAGTTTCAGCTTCAGCATCAATCCTTCCAATGAATATTCAGGGCTGATTTCCTTTAGAATTGACTGGTTGGATCTCCTTGCAGCCCAAGGGATTCTCAAGAGTCTTCTCCAACATCACAGTTCAAAAGCATCAATTCTTCAGTGCTCAGCTTTCTTTATAGTCCAACTCTAACATCCATACATGACTACTGGAAAAACCATAGCTTTGACTAGATGGACCTTTGTTGACAAAGTAATGTCTCTGCTTTTTACTATGCTGTCTAAATTGGTCATAACTTTCCTTCCAAGGAGTAAGCGTCTTTTAATTTCATGGCTGCAGTCACCATCTGCAGTAATTTTGGAGCCCAAGAAAAGAAAGTCTGTCACTGTTTCCACTGTTTCCCATCTATTTGCCATAAAGTGATGGGAACAGATGCCATGATCTTCGTTTTCTGCATGTTGAGTTTTAAGTCAACTTTTTCACTCTCCTTTTTCACTTTCATCAAGAGGCTCTTTAGCTCTTCTTCTCTTTCTGCCATAAGGGTGGTGTCATCTCATATCTGAGCTTATTGATATTTCTCCTGGGAATCTTGATTCCAGCTTGTGTTTCATCCAGCCTGGCATTACACATGATGTACTCTGCATGTAAGTTAACTCAGTGGGGTGACAATATACAACCTTGACGTACTCCTTTCCAGATTTGGAACCAGTCTGTTGTTCCATGTCCAGTTCTAACTGTTGCTTCCTGACCTGCATACAGATTTCTCAAGGGGCAGGTCAGGTGGTCTGGTATTCCCATCTCTTTCAGAATTTTCCACAGTTTATTGTGATCCACACAGTCAAAGGCTTTGGCATAGTCAATAAAGCAGAAATCGATGTTTTTCTGGAACTGTCTTGCTTTTTCTATGACCAAATAGATGTTGGCAATTTGATTTCTAATTCCTCTGCCTTTTCTAAAACCAGCTTGAACCTCTGAAATTTCATAGTTCACATACTGTTAAAGCCTGGCTTGGAGTATTTTGAGTATTACTTTGCTAGCATGTGAGATGAGTGCAATTGAGTGGTAGTTTAAACATTCTTTGGCATTGCCTTACTTTGGAATTGGAATGAAAACTGACCTTTTTCAGTCCTGTGGCTACGGTGGAGTTTTCCAAATTTGCTGGCATATTGAGTGCAGCACTTTCACAGCATCATCTTTCAGGATTTGAAATAACTCAACTGAAATTCCATCACTTCCACTAGCTTTGTTCATGGTGATGCTTCGTAAGGCCCACTTGACTTCACATTCCAGGATGTATGTCTCTAGGTGAATTATCACACCATCATGGTTATCTGCATCATGAAGATCTTTTTTATATAGTTCTTCTGTGTATTCTTGCCACCCCTTCTTAATATTTTCTGCTTCTCTTAGGTCCATACCATTTCTGTCCTTTACTATGCCCATCTTTGCATGAAATGTTCCCTTGGTATCTCTAATTTTCTTGAAGAGATCTCTAGTCTTTCCCATTCTATTGTTTTCCTCTATTTCTTTGCATTGATCACTGAGGAAGGCTTTCTTATCTCTCCTTGCTATTCTTCGGAACTCTGCATTCAAATGCTTGTATCTTTCCTTTTCTTCTTTGCTTTTGGCTTCTCTTCTTTTCATAGCTATTTGTAAGGGCTCCTCAGACAGCCATTTTGCCTTTTTCCATTTCTTTTTCTTATGGATGGTCTTGCTTCCTGTCTCCTGTACAATGTCACGGACCTCCATCCATAGTACATCAGGCACTCTGTCTATCAGATCTAGTCCCTTAAATCTATTTCTCACTTCCACTGTATACTCATAAGGGATTTGATTTAGGTCATACCTGAATGGTCTAGTGGTTTTCCCTACTTTCTTCAGTTTAAGTCTGAATTTTGCAATAAGGAGTTCATGCTCTGAGGCACAGTCAGCTTCCAGTCTTTTTTTTGCTGACTGTATAGAGCTTCTCCATCTTTGGCTGCAAAGAATATAATCAATCTGATTTTTGTATTGACCATCTGGTGATGTCCAGAGTCTTCTTTGGACACAGAGAGTCTTCTCTGGTGATGTGTAGAGCCTTCTCTTGTGTTGTTGGAAGAGGGTGTTTGTTATGACCAGTGCGTTCTCTTGGCAAAATTCTGTTAACCTTTGACCTGCTTCGTTTTGTACTCTAAGGCCAAATTTGCCTGTTACTCCAGGTATCTCTTCCTACTTTTGCATTCCAGTCCCCTATAACAAAGAGGACATCTTTTTTGGGTGTTATTTCTAGAAAGTCTTGTAGGTTTTCATAGAACCATTCAACTTCAGCTTCTTCAGCATTACTGGTTGGCTCATAGACTTGGATTACTGTTATATTGAATGGTTTGCCTTGGAAACAAACAGAAGATCATTCTATCATTTTTGAGATTGTATCCAAGTACTGCATTTTGGACTCTTTTTTTTTTTTTTTGCTATGATGGGTACTACATTTCTTCTAAGGGATTCTTGCCCACAGTAATAGATATAATGGTCATCTGAGTTAAATTCACCCAGTCCCATCCATTTTAGGTCACTTATTCCTAAAATGTCGATGTTCACTCTTGCCGTCTCCTGTTTGACCACTTCCAATTTGCTTTGATTCATGGACCTAACATTCCAGGTCCCTATGCAATATTGTTCTTTACAGCATTGAACTTTTTCCATCTCCAGTCACATCCCCAACTAGGCCTTGTTTTTACTTTGGCTCCTTGTCTTCATTCTTTCTGGAGTTATTTCTCCACTGATCTCCCTTATCATATTGGGCACCTACCGACCTGAGGAGTTCATCTTTCAGAGTCCCGTTCTCAAGGCAAGAATACTGAAGTGGTTTTCCATTTCCTTCTCCAGTGGACCATGTTTTGTCAGAAGTTTCCACCATGACTCATAACATCTTGGGTGCCCTAAAGACCATGGCTCATAGTTGCATTGAGTTAGACAAGGTTGTGGCCCATGTGATCAGTTCGGTTATTTTCTGTGATTGTGGTTTTCATTCTGTCTGCCCTCTGATGGATAAGTATCAGAGGCTTTTGGAAGCTTCCTGATGGGAGAGACTGACTGAGGGGGAAACTGGGTCTTGTTCTGATGGGCAGAGCCATGCTCAGAAAATCTTTAATCCAATTTTCTGTTGATGGGAGGGGCTGTGTTCCCTCCCTGTTGTTTGACCTGAGGCCAAACTATGGTGGAGGTAATGAAGAAAATGGCCACCTCCTTCAAAAGGTCCTGTGCACCCATTGTCACTCTCAGTGCCCCCCACCCTACAGGGGCCACCATTGACCCATGCATCTGCTGGAGACTCCTGGACACTCCCGGGCAAGTCTGAGTTAGTCTCTTGTGGTGTCACTGCTCCTTTCTCCTGAGTCCTGGTGCATACAAGGTTCTTTAAATAAGCCTCAGTGAACTTCTACACAATTGCCTTTAATTGTGTCAGGGCTTAGAATCAATTGGAGTGTTAGGTTTCTGCTGGAACTGGCTTCTAGGTATCAGACAGAGTTGCAAGCTTCTGGTTAACTGAGGCTCTCAGCAGACAGTGGGACCTGAAGCTCCTCACTGAGAGGGCTCAGCAGTTTTCTAATCCTATCTTCATAGCCTAAGCTTGGTTTTGCCACCAAGCTCAGCAGACAGTTGGCCCTGTACTGTCATTCCTGTTGACTCAGAGAAAGATACACTTCTGATGGACTGTGTTCACTGGAAATGGGTATGGGATCCACACACTTCTCCAAGCATAAGGAGGTTCTAGCTGCTTCCTGGAGTTTCCATGGCATCTGGTCCTAAGATGTTCTAAAGACTTTAGTTTCCCATGGTTTTCTCCACCTTCTCCATTTCAGCACTGCCAGTCAGTGCAGAGAGCATGTGAATCTCACTTTCTTCTTACAGTGCGTGGTGGTGGTGGTTTAGTCACTAAGTCAGGTCTGACTCTTACAACCACATGGACTGTGGCCCACCAGGCTCCTCTGTCCATAGAATTCTCCAGGCAAGAATACTGGAGTGAGTTGTGCATACTTTTCTTTTTTCTTATCTGCTATAATTTCTGGCCTTCCAGGAAATAAATTTTGATATTCTCTCTACCTTCCTGGTAGAGAGAAAGAGAGAATTCTAGAATCTGGAGCTTGCTTTAATTAGGATTCTTCCAAATGTAGACCCTAAAATAAGAACCTGGGTTCAAGTAGTTTATTTGGTTAATCATTCAAGTTGGCACAAGACAGAGAATGAGGGAAGTGACCCAGGGAAGGGAGAGAAGATGTAAAGGATGCATTGATCTGTGGGATTACCACTGTGAATAACTGAAACTCAGTCCTCCTTGAGAGCTCCTGAGAAACCATGTTGAATGTGGTTCATAATTGAAGGGTGGAAAAACTGGGGTTTATCCACCCCTTATTGTTAGAAATTGTCTCTTGGTACATTGGATCCTTGGCTGCTGATTGGTGTACACTTCAAAAGTGATGACCCATTGATCATAAACCCAAATAACTTGGTCTGTATTCACTACTATATATTCTCCATCCATGGATTCTAAGAATTCATTTTATCCTTCTAGCCTACTTTTCTGTATAAGTTTGAAGGTATGTGTGTGTGTATCTTCCTGATACTAACAGCTACTGAGGGAGAGGAAGCAGTGTTCTGAGAGGGAATCAGAGGAGGCTGGCTTAGTTGGCACTGTGCCACTGGGGCAATTCTACTGCAGCCAGAGATCTACTATATGTCAGATTGGAATCAAACTTCCTATTGCTGAAAATCACAGTGCCTCTGATCTCAGCACCATCAGATAAGCTGCCAGAAAATAACATCTTAGATATTCATTTAACAGGAGGCAGGGGTGTTGATAGAACTGTCTGGCTTTGAAAATTCCTACAAGAAGGCAGAGCCGGCAAAACTTTAGTAGAAGCACCAGAGAGACAGAAGCTAAAAGTATGGCAGAGACAAAGGATGTGGGAATCTTTGAAATGTGTTCCCTTTTAAGAACATTAGACAAGCACATGGCAGAGACTGCATACCCCTTAATTATTTCCTGGCCTCTGTGCTTACAAACAAGCACCATTTCCAGCATGAGAAAAGAAAAAAGAATGATTATAAGAAAGCACAGAAATGTTCTAGAAATTATCCTGGCTTCCACTTGCCTTAAGCACTGGGATGATGCTGGATCTGGGGACACAACCTGAGTGATGTGCAGGCTTGCTGTTTAGAAGCTGTGAGGGTACTAATCATGGTAATATTCCATCTGTAAGTCTTGACCCTTGTGGTTTCTCTCTGCATTCCCCGTGCCTACCCCCAAGGCCTGGTCCCATCATTTCCTACATGAGTCACTGAAAAACCTTTCAGGGTCCTCTTTCTTTTCCCACACTGCATACTGCTCTAATATTATCTCTTCCCAGAAGAATATTTATCACATCATGCCACTGCTCAAGAAGTGGCAGAAATTTCCCTGTTGCCTGTAGAACAGAATCTGAAGAGGTTCTCTAGTTCCTCTCAAGGATGGTCTTCCAGTGGCCCACTTGACTGGTTCACCTCTTTTAATCAGACAGGTCACAGTGCTATTTTTGACACATTATGCACTAAGTCTGGGACCAAGCCATATATTTATTTAGCGTTGTTTTTATCACTGGGTATTTAGCTACGTGGCTGTCGTCACATCTCTTATTCATCCCGGATATAAGTTTACTCATCTAGATGAACTCTTGATTCCTTTTAAGTGCAAAAAAGTCTTTGCTTTTAGACATTAGCTGATTTCTTCTTCTGGGTATGATAAACTAAAACCTCATGAGATAACTTCTCTGGGCAGAAAATAGGTATACAATTTAGTCACAATACAAAAAAGCATCTACCTGATGGTATTGGAGAGTGAACAGAGGCAGACAGACTCAACTGAAGAGTGTACACTTGGCAGGGTGGGCGATGGTTCACTAGAGAAGTCAGTTCTTATATCTGTGCTTTTTGACTAGAGCTCAGCGCAACCCTCGCAGAGCATAGAGCCAGTGGAATACAAGTGGGAAAACCATCATCTTTCTGGCTTGGAAAATAAAGAAAAATGAAGCTAAGAAACTTAATGCTAAAGAGAGTGGGGAGATTACATTAGGAAAAAAGCCAATGAAAACACCTCTAAGATCTGTCTACCCATATTTTTGACCCTTGAACCACATGTCCATGGAACAGAATAAGAGTTTCAGCCAAAGATTAAAAAAAAAACAAAAAACAAAAAACTGATACCAGAGCTGCCACATTGAAGGTACTGAAGAGAAAACTTAAGCAGACAAGTTCTGGTTGGGGAATTGATCCTAACTTGGGGGTGGGGGAGATGGAACTGTACAAGTAGGTCCCCATATCTGCAGCTCTTAAACTGAATTTAAATGCATACGATGCATATAGAAAACTATAGAGAATCAACAAAATATTACTAGCATCAAAATCAAATTAGTGTGTTTATAGCCTAATCTACTCTAGTTAATATATACACACATACCTATTTCATGGATTGAAAGGCTCAATATTTGAAGATAATGATTTCCCCGAATTATCCTAGATATTCAATACAATTTCAAGAGGCTTTAGAAATAAGAAATTAGCAAGCTGTTTTTAAAATTTTATGGCACTCTAAATGACTAAAATATAGCTTCACATTTTTTTGAAAGGAATAAAATTGGAGAATTTATACAGATTGGTTTCAAAATGTACTAAAAAGCTATAGTTATCAAAACATTGTGATATTAGTAAGAATTGACATATAGATTGATGAATAGTTTAGAGTCTACAAATAGGTGTATACTGAGATGATAAATTGATTTTTAAAAAAGCATGTTTATTTATTTGGCTGCGGCAGGTCTTGTTTGTGGCATATCAGATCTAGTTCCCTGACCTGGGATCAAACTCAGGCCTCTGCACTGGGAGGATGGAGTCTTAGCCCCTGGACCACCAGGGAAGTCCTGATCAATTGATTTTCAAAGTAATGTAGTCAGTTGAGTAACTAGGCATGTTAACTAGGGTAGGTGAGGCTGTAATAGCAAATGAATTGCCAACTTAAGTGGCTTAAACAATAAGAATTCTATTTTTGGTCCAGAAAATATGTTTATATTGGTAGGTCAGCTCTCCTCCATGAAGAAATTTAGTGGCCCAGGCTATGGTGGTACCGACATTTTCAGTATGTGGCTTCTAAGACCATTTTGAATCTCACTATAGACATCATAAGTCATATCACTGAGACATGGATGTAATGAGGTGGTATATGTGAAAGGTTTTTAAGGGACCAGATACAGATGTTTTTACTGGCCAGACCTAGACCTCAGTTACATGGTCATACTCAGCCCCAGTGGAGGCTGGGATATGTATTAATAGTTTAGCTGTATGTGTAGGAAGAATAGAAAGTATACTTTGGTGAGGAGCTAATAATCTATGGGAGCTAATGGTATGGGAGGATATGTAATTTAAGTGGACAGATAAAAATATAATAAGTAAATGATAAATAACAACTGCATCAACACAAAAGTTGTCATTGTATATGTGCCAATGTAATTGTAGAGGCATTGCTACCAGGTAAGAAGATATTCTTACCTGGAATTCTGAAAGAGATGGGAATACCAGACCACCTGACCTGCCTCTTGAGAAATTTGTATGCAGGTCAGGAAGCAACAGTTAGAACTGGACATGGAACAACAGAATGGTTCCAAATAGGAAAAGGAGTACGTCAAGGCTGTATATTGTCACCCTGCTTATTAAATTATATGCAGAGTACATCATGAAAAATGCTGGACTGGAAGAAGCACAAGCTAGAATCAAGATTGGCAGGAGAAATATCAGTCACCTCAGATATGCAGATGATACCACCCTTATGGCAGAAAGTGAAGAGGAACTAAAAAGCCTCTTGATGAAGGTGAAAGAGGAGAGTGAAAAAGTTGGCTTAAAGCTCAACATTCAGAAAACAAAGATCATGGCATCTGGTCCCATCACTTCATGGGAAATAGATGGGGAAACAGTGGAAACAGTGTCAGACTTTATTTTGGGGGGCTCCAAAATCACTGCAGATGGTGACTGCAGCCATGAAATTAAAAGATGCTTACTCCTTGGAAGGAAAGTTATGACCAACCTATACAGCATATTAAAAAGCAGAGACATTACTTTGTCAACAAAGGTCCATGTAGTCAAGGCTATGGTTTTTCCAGTGGTCATGTATGGATGTGAGAGTTGGACTGTGAAGAAAGCACCGAAGAATTGATACTTTTGAACTGTGGTGTTGGAGAAGACTCTTGAGAGTCCCTTGGACTGCAAGGAGATCCAACCAGTCCACTCTGGAGATCAGCCCTGGGATTTCTTTGGAAGGAATGATGCTAAAGCTGAAACTCCAGTACTTTGGCCACCTCATGCAAAGAGTTGACTCATTGGAAAAGACTCTGATGCTGGGAGGGATTGGGGGGCAGGAGGAGAAGGGGACGACAGAGGATGAGATGGCTGGATGGCATCACTGACTCGATGGACGTGAGTCTGGGTGAACTCCGGGAGTTTGTGATGGACAGGGAGGCCTGGTGTGCTGCGATTCATGGGGTCGCAAAGAGTCGGACACAACTGAGCGACTGAACTGAACTGAACTGAAGACGATGTTAACTTAGTGAAGATAAGAAAGATGGAATACAATATTACATAATGAATCTGTATCTAATGCCACATTGTTTTGGTTTTCCTTTTAGGTCCTAAGTCTAGAGAATATATGTCGTATAGAGCAGTCATGAGTAGTGTAATGGTAACTGATTATCACAATGTAATCATAGTGCCTTCATTAGATTTGTCAGGCATGCATATCAGATATATCCTGAATAGAAGCTGTCTTCGATTCCTGTTTGTGAAGAGCCTTGATATCTCCATTTCCCCATGTATATGAATGCATCTTACACTGTTTCTAACCCATGGTAGTCCCTCAGGTGGTGCTTGTGAATGAATGAATCAAAAGAGCATTTGCTATTGGTATCCTTGGTTTTCCCCAGATGAATAAACTGGGAAATTACTTTGTGTATATGAGAATATAGGTTTTGTTTTTCTGCTTCTACTTGTTAGAGGATGCAAAAAAAATTATGGAAAACTCTAAAATACCATGAAAAGAAATACAAGACAAAATAAATCCTGGAGTCCTGGTAATAATTAATGATGTCATGTATCTTCTGAGTGTGTGCATGATGGCCAAGTGAAAAAGGCCAGATAAATTCCAGGTTATGTCAGGGGAAGTATGAGATCATAAATTCTTGTTGTAAAATTATATCACCAATTTTTAAGTGAAAAATAATTTTTAAAAATCAACTACAGAATATCTTTTAATGCCTTACTGCTATTCAAACATTAAGTAAAATACTTGAAAGAAATCTTAGAGAAACTGCAAAAATCTAAGGAAACACTGTCTGAGTTTGAGTTTTATAAATATAAATGGTTGAGAAAAACTACCACTTTCCTAAAATATTCATAGAGCTATAGATGTAAAGAGGGAGTGTGCTCTGACCCAAATATGGGGAGTTCAAGAAAAAATAGTCATTCACCAAATATTTCCTTTGTTTCAGGATATTTGCTTGCTGCCTTCATATGCATTTACATAAGAATTCTCAAAACACCCATACAAATTAGATATTACCTCCCATTGAAAAAATGGAAACATTGAGGCTCAGACAGGGTTCAGTAATTTGATTGCTGAGATTCTATTTCAGATTTGCCTGATTCCAAATTCTAGTTTCTTTCATCTCAGTGTAATTAAACAGTAGGTCATGCGTCTCTACCTTCCTATGGAGAAAATATTAGGACAAGTCTTTCCTTCCTGTTAGGCTCAGTTCAGTTCTGTCACTCAGCTGTTTCCAACTCTGCAACCCATGGACTGCAGCATGCCAGGCTTCCCTGTCCATCACCAACTCTTGGAGTTTGCTCAAACTCATGTCCATCTAGTTGGTGATGCCATCCAACCATCTTATCCTATTATCCTCTTCTCCTCCTGCCTTCAGTCTTACCCAGCATCAGGTTCTTTTCCAGTGACTCAATTCTTTGCATCACGTGGCCAAAGTTTTAGAGCTTCAGCTTCAGCATCAGTCCTTCTAATGAATATTCAGGACTGATTTTCTTTAGGATTGACTGGTTTGATCTCCTGGCAGTCCAAGATCCAACTTAAACTGTTTCCCTCTTCCTGCCTAGCTTTTCTTCAACCTTTCCTTTGTTAATCCTCACTTCTTTTGCATGGGCTTTGCCTCCATGAAAATGGGCAGGAATTGGGTATAACGTAAGCTGTCCATATTAGATGTGGTAGGAACTATTCAGATGCCAAAGTCCCCACTATTACTCTGGACACTACAACTGAGTGCTTCTGATCCTTTATTATCATTCTTGCACCATTGCTTTTCTCATAAAAGAGTTCAGAGGCATCTGCCATATTTATTGTTCTCATGTTTCTACCAAAAGTGTGAAATTAAATACAGATTGAGGAAGCCATGCAAGCTCCACTCAGCTGACCTTGCTCATTTATGTTATCTGCCTGTCTTGGAGACATTTGAGTTTGTGATTCCTGGGATAGAAACATTCCATGAGCCTTTCAAAGTAACAGCAAGCCCATTTGATGAACTCATCTCTCTTGTATGAAGAGAGGTTTAGAACCTACATATTTTAGCAGCATTTCTCCTTTTTCTCTATATTCCCTGATTGTTTTCTAAATTAATAGTGTCCAAGTACTGGATTATCTAGGCCAACTATCACATCTGGAAAACTGGTTATAATATACATCCCCTATGCCCTGGCTGTCAAGATTCTGATTCAGAGTTTGGAAATCTGATTTTTTAGCAAGTTCCCCTGGTGAATCCAATGCACTGCTGTGTTCAGTAACCACTGACAAAGAAACAACTCTACAGGGAGCGATACTTTAGGACATGTATCAGGCTGGTGGAGAGCATTTGAGGGGAGGCAGAACGTCTCAGTACTTATATGCGTTGCAGTTATAGACTGTTAAATAAGTCTGAATGATCAGTTTTATGTCACAGACACCATTGTCGGAGAAGGCAATGGCACCCCACTCCAGTACTCTTGCCTGGAAAATCCCATGGACAGAGGAGCCTGGTAGGCTGAAGTCCATGTGGTCACTAAGAGTCAGACATGACTGAGCAACTTCACTTTGACTTTTCACTTTCATGCATTAGAGAAGGAAATGGCAACCCACTCCAGTGTTCTTGCCTGAAGAGTCCCAGGGACAGGGGAGCCTGGTGGGCTGCAGTCCATGGGGTCACACAGAGTCGAACACGACTAAAGTGAATTAGCAGCACCATTGTCAGATTATCCTGTTTCTACTGCCCGCCTCTACCTTTTCCCCTGACCCCAGCAGTTTACATGCCAGGCCAGTTAAGACTCTGTTTCTACAAACTCTAAGAAAAAGCAGATTCTGGAGATTTTGAAAAGAAGCATAGCTCTTCAAAACACTCACCTTCCAGACAGGGACTTAGGTCTTATGAAGATAAAATTTTCTCTCTTTTGCTCTTTTGCTCTAATAAGCAGAAGCCATTAGATAGTGGACAATTTCATATCCTTACATAATTTCCAAAGTTGTTACTTTTTATGTAACATCCTTGGTTGGAATTCATTTGGTGTTGAATTTTAGATATGGAGGTTCATTGTATATGCACTCTAAATTAGAGATATTAACTGCTTAGTTTAACTAAAACTATAATTAAGGTATTTAAAATGCTTAGGGTTAATTATATACACTTAAGATTTTCACATCCCCCTGGTTAATGTATTACATATAGCTAAAAATATGGAATATACATTTGAACTCTTACTACACAGCTGGACCCAGAGGAAGTAATAAAAAATAAATTATACTTGTTACCAGGGGAAGGGTTGGTTTCAAAAGATGAAGCATTAGGTGTTAGTATTTACCCTGAGTACATGTTTGAGTGATGGTTGATATGCAGGACATCTGCGTGAGTAAGGATTTTGAACACAATTTGGTTGGTTTGCAGTGGTGGGGGTTTTGTTGCTCAGTCATGTCCGACTCTTTGTGATACCATAGACTGTAGTCCATCAGGCTCCTCTGTCCCTGAGATTTCCTAGGCAAGAATACTGGAGTGGGTTGCTATTTCCTTCTCCAGGGGATCTTCCCGACACAGGGATCGAACCCTGGTCTTTTGCCTTGCAGGTAGATTCTTTATCATCATCCAAGTCACCAGGGAAGCCCAGTTTGGGGTAGTCATGGTTTTGGTATTGTCTTGTTCTCTAGAACCAGTGGTACCAGGAATTATCTTGGAGGATAAAAGTCACAGTAGTCCAAAGGAATAGGAGTTTTAAGGTTTTACTTTTAAATGTGCTCCATTCCATTTTGATCTAAAGTATAGCCTCCTTTCATCTTTTGGGGGGAAATTCACTGAATTGAAGAGAAAGAAAGCCACATCAGATCTGGGTCAGATTCCCTCAAGAAGCATTCATTCAGAGCTCACTTCCAGGTTCAGAGTTGAGGCTTTCCTGGCTTTTGTTCTGTAGTGTTGTTGCACTTGTGTGTCATTTTATAAACAAAATGGTGTACAACAGAGTGCATTTATCACACAAGAAAGGCAAATTGCAGAGCCACGGAAGTGAATTTTATTAAAATGAAAAGCTTTCTCTGTATTATGATTTTTACTACTGGTTTATAGTAACTCATCAACCTAAAATAATTGGAGAGTCAAAATTCACCTATTAAATGGCCTTACTTAATTCAGTATATGGACATGGGTCTGAATGAACTCTGGGAGTTGGTGATGGACAGGGAGGCCTGACGTGCTGCGATTCATGGGGTCTCAAAGAGTTGGACACGACTGAGCAACTGAACTGAACTGACTGAGTTCATTATATACTCCCCCATCATCAGTTCTTTGCCCTAGTTTCTGATACAATTTTTGATGATCGTGGTTGTCTATATAACCAAATTTCTAAAAGTTTTCTTCACTAGTAAACGTTTAAGGAATTCTGTTTTAGTAGCTCCCAGAATGCACCTGAAGTGGATGTTAATGTGAAGTCTGATGGCTATATGGTGCAGCAAGGGTCTGGGAAATAGAAGGGAAGTTATCCCAGGGTCATATTCTGGCCAAAGATAACAATGTGCTTAGCTCATACAGAGAGTTATATTAAGCTGTCATCCTTTGATGGGTTTCACGGGATTAAACATGGATGGGTGTGCAGTGTGCAGATGTGCATGGCTTCAGACTGGAATGTTGTCTGTTTGTGCTAGGGGTATTTCCTGACTCAGTCCAAGACCTAGAAGTGTTGACAGGGAGCTCGAGTGAAGTAGAGTCTAAAAGACCACTGGGAAGTTTTCTGTCACCCTAGCCAAATGATTTCATCTACAGTAGATCACAACCATCCTTCAGATGAATACAAACAAGGAGGTTGTTTTCTCTGGCCTGTTTCTTTCTACGCTGCTGTTTTTGGTGCATGTTTGGTATGTGTACACACACATGTGTGTATATTGAGCAGACAGACATATGTTTTGATACCAACAGTCATCTAGAAAGTGATGTCTTGTTAACTCTAAAACTTTATCCTTTGGCATTTACACTTGGATGTGCAGATAGGAAGGCTTAGTCTTGTCAAAACAGTGTTATGTGTCTAAATGAGGGAATATGTTAAATTAGAATCCTCCGGCATTGTGACATTCTTCGGTGCTGTACATTCATGTATGTTCACACACACACATGCGCGTGCACACAGACACACACACACATACAGGCACACACTAGTGGTGGTTGAGGAAGTACTAGGTTTCCTCAGCAAAGGGGAGTTTCCTGACTCATTTCCAAACAGAAGCTTATTTTCTACCTCAAATTAAATGGCCAGTGTTGCACTTAAAGCCATTAAGGCCTCCAAAGTCAATAATTCCTCTAACTCATCACTTTACCCTTCACTTAACATAAGTCACTGTTTTCTCTTCTAGCCATTACTTAGAAATACATCTTCTATCCTCAGTTTTTTCATCCATTAGTTCACCCTACTGGGATTTTGGCATGGAGTCAGACATAGATGTATAAATAATACCATACAATTCCACTGAGCACAACCAACATCTCCCAAGTGTGTATTTTGTGCCAACTTCTGTGCTAAGCACTCTAGGCAGTATAAGAGTGAAGATTCATGGGCCAGAGTTTATTTTCCTAAGGAGTCTCCAGAGATACTTTAAACTCATAGTCAAATGATCAGTAGTATTTACTGGGCATCTGTGGGGTATAGGAACTGACTCCTTGCAGTTGTGAAGCATGTATTTCAAATGCCTTTTCTAACTTAACTGGATACTCACAAGACCTTTCTATTTCAAGTATTCACAAGCATGTGGTGACATGACTGAGGGGGTTAAGAGAGGCTGAATAAAAGCACCTGTTTCACCATTGCATGTGAATGGAGAGATACAAAGAACATAGCTTTGCTCATCATAGAGGCAATTCATCCACTTAGTCATCATCAGCCAACAGCCAAGTCCTTGAGGTTATATTTGGATTATTCTCCATGGTAGTGACAATATGGGCTTCCCTGGTAACTCAGGTGGTAAGGAATCACCCTCCAGTTCAGGATACCCAGGTTTAATCCCTGGGTCAGGAAGGTCCCCTGGAAAAGGCAAAGGCAACCCACTCCAGTATTCTTGCCTGGAGAATTCCATGGACAGAGGAGCCTGGCAGGCTGCAGCCAATGGGGTCACAAAGAGTTGGGCATGACTGAGAGATTAACACTTTTACTTTTCACAGTGACAATATGTTTGTATTTATTTATTCAGGCTAACTGCCCTGGGCCCCTTCATGGCAAAGAAGAGCTACTTTTGAGATATCTTGGTAACAGAAAGGGTGTTAGAATGAGGGAGTTCAAGTCAAGGACCAGGTTTCATACATGTCATTTTCTGAATAATTAAGCCATGCAGCACTTGGGACACAGCAGAGACACCTAAAAGATAGGATGATATGAGTGTAATAGGATAATGTGAGACACTGATTGAGATCTTTTCCTTCCTTAGAGAATAGTGAGGAGGGCAAAAGTTCCAGTAGGAGTGGTAAACTGTAGAGAACCGAGCCATTAAATTCTCCATGCCTGAGTTTTTGAAAAATGCCTGGTTCTTCTGTGAGACTCCCCACTCAGTTCCTGACATGAACAGAATTGAACTTGTTTGATGATCTGTGACAACCGGAGTGATAACTGGGGATTGAAAGAGTCAGGGAAATGGAAATGGTGTTCATGAGGAGAAGAAAAAGGAAGAAACACACAACTTGTTCTGTTCCCTCCATCAAATGGAATTGGAGGTTGGTGAGCAAGCGGAAGTATTTATTCACAGAGTTTGTGGGCATCTGTGTAAAGGGAGACTGTCACGTAGTCCCCAGTTGACTGAGAAATAAGACACCAGTGATGCTGATGTGCCCTGATGCTACTGGAGTAGGGCAACGAGCAGCACGCAGAGGTAGATTACCAATTAGGCCACGCAGGGTTGTCACGGCCCACTTGTTAAATATTTGATTTCTGAGAGGTATGGAAAATAGATCTCACCACATAAGCCCCCAGACTTGGGTAAAATAGGGAAGATGGGGGAAAAGACCTTCTTGGTGGGGATTGCTGTGGCAGGGAACAAAGAGAAAGGCACGGTCATGCTGCTGTCTGGAGGTGAGCTGAAGAAAGCAAAATTTCTCAAGAGATTATTAATATGGAAACTAGCTACATGGGATTGAGTCCCCTGTCAAAGAGTTTGGAGGCCTGTAGGTGCCACTTAATAAACTACATATAACAAACTAGATCAGCAGTGATGTCCAACAGAAAGAGAAAGACATTTGCTTGTCTAATCTATGGCTACTCAAGTGTATTAGAATCTAATTATTGCTATAATAAATTAAAACAAACTTTTAAGAGAACATGGGTTTATTCTCCTACAGTTCCAAAGGTCAAAAGTCCAAAATGAGTCTTGAGGACCTAAAGTCATGGTGTCAGTAGAGTCGGCTTCTTCTGGAAGCTTTAGGAAAAATTTCTATTTCTTACCACTTTCACTGTCTAGAGTCTGGCATTCCTAGGCTCATGGCTCTGTCACTCCAATCTATGATGCCATCACATGACTTTCTACTGAACCTGAAATCTCCTGCATCCTTCTTATAAGGGTGTTTGTGATTATACTGAGACCACTCAGATCATCCAGGAAAATCTCCCTACTTAAGATCCTTAACTCAAAATTATTATGTTGAAATTCTAATTTCCAGTACCTCACATTATGTCTATATTTGGCAATATGATTTTTAAACAGATCATTGATGCCTCTGCTGCTGCTAAGTCGCTTCAGTTGTGTCTGACTCTGTGCAACCCCATAGATGGCAGGCCACCAGGCTCTGCCGTCCCTGGGATTCTCCAGGCAAGAACACTGGAGTAGGTTGCCATTTCTTTCTCCAATGCATGAAAGTAAAAAGTGAAAGTGAAGTCACTCAGTTTTGTCCGACTCCTAGGGACCCCATGGACTGCAGCCTAGCAGGCTCCTCCATCCATGGGATTTTCCAGGCAAGAGTACTGGAGTGGGGTGCCATTGCCTTCACTGAAACAAGTCATTAAGTTAAATTGAATACTAGCAGATATGAAAGGAGAAATAGACAACAGTACGGCAATAGTAAGGGTTATATTCATCAACGGATAGATCATTCAGACAGAAAATTTATGAGGAAATGCTGGACTTGACCAGTAGACTTAATGTACACATGCAGAACATTCCACACAACATCAGCACAATGCACATGCTTCTGAAGCATACATGAAACATTCTCCAGGATAGATCATATCACAAAACAAGCCTTAACAAATGTAAGAAGACTGAAATCATATCATGTATCTTTTCCAACCCCAATGGTATAAAAATAGGAATCAATAATAGGAAGAAAACCGTGAAGTTCACAAATGTGTAGAAAAGAAGATGACATAGGTATCACATGAACAATTATATGCTAATTCATTGGATAACCTAGACTAGGTGGATAAATTATTAATACTACATACAGCCTACTAAGACTAAATCATGAATAAATAAAAAAATGTGAACAGATTATAGTGGTTGTTTGGGTATGGGTGGAGAAGGAAATAGCAACCCACTCCAGTACTTTAGCTTGGAAAATCCCATAGATGGAGAAGCCTGGTAGACTACAGTCCATGGGGTCTCAAAGAGTTGGACACAACTGAATGACTTCACTTTGTTGGTTACTGGGGTGGTGATTGTGAGCAGGAGCAGAATGAAGGAATTAGAAAGAACACAAAAAACTTTGGGGAAAGATGGATATATTCATTATTATTATGGACTAAATGTTTGTGTCTCCCAAAATTTCACATGTAGAAGCCCTAACCCCATTTTGGTGGTATTTGGGCCTTTGGGAAGTGCTTAGGTTTAGATGAGGTAATCAGTGTGAGTCCTCTTGATGGAATTAATACCTTTATGTGAAGGAGACATCTCTCCTTCTCTCTTTCTGTGCACAAAGAGATTTCATGAGCACACAGTGAGATGGTGGCCATCTGCAAACCAAGAAGAGAGCTACCAAGGTTTGAATCTGCCAGAACCTTCATCTTGGACTTCCCAGCCTCAAGAACTATGAGAAGTAATATCTATTATTTAAGGCACCCGGTCTATAATTTTGCTTATAGTAGCTCAGGCAGGCAAAGATCCTCACCTTCACTGTACTGATGATTTTATAGGCTTTTAAACCTTTATAAAGCTGTTTAAAAATAACTTTCTATATTCTTACTGCATAGGCATTTAAAGATTTCAAAATTCTATCATGAGGTTACTACTAAAGACATTTAGCACCTACAGGTTACAAGTTGAGAGAGGGATGCAGAAAATACACAGGTATCCAGTGTGGAATGTAGTTGTTATACAATCAGATTCTCTGATTTATATTGTGATCTGACTGAGCAGCCTGAGCTATTGGCTTCTGGTCCTTTACACTGAAATCTGGTATTTATTTAGAAATTTCTCTTAATAAAGAAAAGAGATAACACAGCTTTGAATCACTGACATGAAGTGTACCCTTCAGCCTCTTGAAACAGAACCCAAGAAAGAAACATACGAAAAATTACATAACATAAATGGAGGAAAATAACCTTAGAGTAGAAAAGGGGGTTCAGTGCCCTACCTCAAGCCCATTTCTTAATTAACCTTCCTCAGGAAAAAGAGTAGATTATCTTATCTTAAAGACTGTCAGCCTTTTATGTTACCTAATGCAGAGTGACGGGGAAGGCAATGGCACCCCACCCCAGTACTTTTGCCTGGAGAATCCCATGGACGGAGGATCCTGGTAGGCTCCAGTCCATGGGGTCGCTAAGAGTCGGACACGACTGAGCGACTTCACTTTCACTTTTCACTTTCATGCATTGGGGAAGGAAATGGCAACCCACTCCAGTATTCTTGCCTGGAGAATCCCAGGGACGGGGGAGCCTGGTGGGCTTCCGTCTATGGGGTTGCACAGAGTCAGACATGACTGAAGCGACTTAGCAGCAGCAGCAGCAGCAATGCAGAGTGAATGTGAAAGTTGCTCAGTCATGTCCATTGCGACCCCATGGACTATACAGTCCATGGAATTCTCCAGGCCAGAACACTGGAGTGGGTAGCCTTTCCCTTCTCCAGGGTATCTTCCCAACCCAGGGATCAAACCCAGGTCTCCCACATTGCAGGAGGATTCTTTATTAGCTCAGCCACCAGGGAAGCCCTCCTAATGCAGAGGGACACAGCAAAGTGGGTGTAAAGGGCCTGGCCTAGGAGTCCCACATCTCTGGGTGTCCTTGACTAAGTTACTTGGCGTGAATTATTATTTAGTGAATATAGGAAGAGGTTGCACTGGATGACTTCCCCTGCAATTATCTGTTTTAATTATCAAGAATTCAACAGTAGAATAAGTTAAGAGCTTGGAGATATTGTAAGAAGCCTATACCTGGTGTTTGAAACTTTCATTAGTAAATGTTCAACATAGCCTTGCTCTCCTGCTCACTTCAGCCCAGCTTCTCGAGACTGCTTATGCTGCACTATGCTCATGTTATTTACATTTTCAAATGCTGGCCAACTTTCAGAACACTAGAATTGGATTTGTTTTATATCCAATGTATTTAATGAGCCTTCTCCACTCTAATCATTATAAGTTACAATAGGACAAAATTAAAATGATTCTCATGTTGGAGGAGTTGTTTATCCATTGAGAGAGAGAACAGATTATTCCAATCGCCTCTGAACATCTGAAAATTTTTCCTAGCAAAATAAAGGACATCCCCCAGAAGAGTGAAGAGCCCTGGTTTGAGGATACACTAAATTGCAAAGCTGAGGAGGTAAATCTGAAGACTGCTGTTTTCAGAGGGAGAGTCTTGGTTCTTTTTTGGCCCCACCATAAGAATGCTTCACCATGAGAGCTCTGACAAAGTTTTCCAGCATTCCTATACCCAGTGGTTTCAAGGAAAACGTAAAAACTTGGGAAGATTCCAAATAAGTGAATGAGTCGAATTCTTGAAAAGCACTTAATTTATTTTTTAAGTGGAATGGATTCTCCCAAATAGGAGTACATGAGAGGTAAGTGAAATAGGTTATCCCCCTCACATTTTGTTAGTGAAATGGATTATCCATTCGATGCTTGGTAAGTATGTTGAAAATAAGGCATCCACCCTGCCCCTCACAGTTTACTCTTCCAGCCTAGCTCCAATGAAGAGGAGAAGAATCCTTCCAGAGCCCTTGCCCATAGACAGGCTGCTTGCCTGATGCAAGAGGTGTTTAATAATGTAGCACGGCTGAGAATGACTGTCCCCTGACACAATGCTGGCCTTTCCTTCTGGATATTATTAGGTTTAGCCTATTGTTCATACATCAAACCTTCTGAAATCTATTGTTATAAATGACCCTGCTCTTTTGATACTATTCATCATTTCTATAAATGGAACAACTCTTCCTCTTAAGGTAGATATTTCCTTCCTGTTCTCACTTAGAATGTGAGATGGACAGTTACTAATAACTACATCTATGTGGTGTGGTAGTATGCCATTAAGAGACTCAGATTTTGAAATTAGATGAGATGAGACTTATTCAAAGAGTTCACTTGCCATTAAGAACATCACTTCTAGACACCCTGACAAACACAGGTGTGACAACACTAGCTGTTAACAGTAGCTGAAGAGTATGGAAAAACATAGATGCCATCACAATTCTCAACTTTGTCTCCCAGGGGGAGGTTCATGTGGCATATGTGTGTGTGTGTGTGTGTGTGCACGTGTGAGTGTGTACTTCTGTGTGGGAAGAACTGATTAAGCAGTCTGTGTAAATGAGAGTAGTCTGTCATTTATCCATCATTAAATTGTATTTACTCATTAAATAGTCTTGACTTGTCTGAAGTGGTGCCTTACGCTGTGGTGTGTATATAGCTAAGTAGTCTAGCAAATGACCTGCTGACTTCAGAACTGTTGGCTGCACAGTTCTAGAGACCATAGTTGCATTGTATTTTGAGTGAATTATGTCTCCTGCAGTTGTGTTGTAACTCTGGCTATCTTGATTTCTGCAGCCAATTTGATGCTATTTTTCAAGAACAGGCCTTCTTATAGAATAGCCTGTTTAAGGCCTTCTGTGTCTTCTAGAAGTACCTCCAACGTCTGCCTCGCTGTCTAGGTTTTTAGCTATTACTGTGCCCCAGCAGTGATCAGTTCTTCCCCATTGTCTGCTATTGTATTTTTTCTTTTGTTTCCTGAATCAGTATGTTGGTCTACCCACTCTGCTTCCTAATAGCATCTGGGTTTGTTCTTTGATAATGCTGAAGTGGGGAAGGAACTTCGCAGTTAAATTCCAGCTGTGCCCACTACTAACTGTGAAGTCATAAACTCTCTGGTCTCAGTTTCTCTGTTTGTACAATGGAAGTAATAACATCCACCTCCTCGGATTATGAGATTAGGTAGGATGCTATGGTTGCTATGCAAATTGTCATTTTGGGTAAACTAATTTCCCCAGGTTTTCCTTGTATGTTTTTGGATAAGATGGACTACAAGAGAGATTCTTGAGTGAGTTTTAGAGGGTGAAAAGGGAAGTAGTAGTATAATCGAAACCATTTTATAGCTCAGAGATACTGTTACTTATCTGAAGGCTCACCTCACTGACCGGGTCTGCAACTGCTCCCCCTATTCCTGACTCCTGCAGTTTCTCAGATTCTTGATCTAGGTTTAGCTCTGGGTTGAAGGACTCAAGCTTCTGGAAGATATATCATCAAGATCAGAGGCAAGAGCAACTGGCAAGTTTCAGTGATTGTCGTGGGCTCTAGCTTGTGCTTGTGCCTTCTGGCTTGTCCATGCTCTGCTTTACCTTACATCTATCTTCTTCTGCCTGCTGTGTTCCTTGTGGACTTGAATTTCAACACCAGATCTGAAAACAGCTGTCTTATAGGGACTGCTTAATCAGCTCCCACAGTTACACAACTCAAATTTCTGTAAAAAATTATTTTTAAGCAAGCACAGACTCAGAGTTATGTCTTTTAGTGATTTAAGTGATTGAACCTTAGCTGATACAAATTTGATATATAAACTGTAAGTGCAAAGATTATGAAAGGCACTCAATAATAGATAAATGAATGGACAGATGGATGGATGGATGACACAGACTTACTGGCCTACATGAGGATGGTAAAAATGAGAAACTTAAACTTACTGAGCACCTACTATATGCCAGAAACTGTGCTATGTGCTGAAGAGACAGTTGTATAAAAGTCAAAGTCCTTTTATTCATGACAGTTGCAGTTCAGTAGCATTATTTAGTTTTAACTTTGTTGACAGCTTGCCTGGATTCCTGGTGACAGTATTTAAAGACCTCATGGCACATAGATAATGTTTAGGTTATTAAAGAAGGCAGATAAGATATCTACACCTTCCTTTTTTCCCCCTATACCTTGGCATCATATCTGGCCCATAGTGTATATTCAGGAAATGTTTTATGAATGAAGGAAATCTAGAAAAGACCTAGTTCTCATGGGCACCAAAGGAGACTGGGCATCTGTTTCTCAAGGAGATATTGGGTGCTAGTAAGGAGCACATAGGGATTCCCCAGTTGCTCAGTGGTAAAGAAACTGCCTGTAATACAGGAGATGTGAGTTCCATCCCTGAGCTTGCTCTTAGAAAGAAAGCTATGACACATATAGATAGTGTATTAAAAGGAAGAGACATCACTTTGCTAACAAACATTCATCTTTAGTCAAAGCTATGATTTTTCCAGTAGACATATATGGATGTGAGACCTGGACCATAAAGAAGGCTGAGCTCAAAGAATTGATATTTTTGAAATGTGGTGCTGGAGAAGACTCTTGGGAGTCGCTTGGACAGTGAGGAGATCAAACCAGTCAACCCTACAGGAAGTAGATTCTGAATAATTGCTAGAAGGACTGATGCTGAGCTGAAGCTCCCAATATTTTGACCATCTGATGGGAAGAGTTGACTCTTTGGAAAAGACCCTGATGCTGGGAAACATTGAGTGCAGGAAAAGAAGGGCAACAGAGGATGAGATGGTTGGATGGCATCACCAAATCAATGGACATGAGTTTGAGCAAACTCTGGAAGATAGTGAAGGACATGGAAGCCTGGTGTGCTGCAGTCGATGAGGTCACAGAGTTGGACACAACTTAGTGACTGAAAAACAATGAAGGAGGAACACTGGCCACACTGACCAGACTTTCTATTCCTCTCATTAATTCCTCCCATAAGGAACATTCCAACCAAATAGGAAACTCTAGGGGTGAAGGGTCTGACTCTTTTTTGCTGACATAATATTTTAGCAGATAGGCCATTTCCCTGGCATAAGCTGGTTTGTGGTCTTGGGTTCTTCAGAATTGCCATCTCTTTAGAGTATGATATTGACTTAGCCATGATTTTTTTAATACATTGTATGTATGCGATGTATAGGATATCTAGAGAAAAATACACACTGTAAGACAGGCTCTGGTAAGGTTACTGCTTACCAGGGATTATGCTAAAAATAAATAGCAAAACTATGGCATGGATAGCAGTAGTCAAAACAGGTATCCAGAGTCCTGGAGGCCCCCTCCTTGCCTTGTTTTAATCCTTTAAGTTCTGGGTTCCAGGAAGATTCAAGAAGTCCTGGAAAATAGTTGGTTGAAGATTTAGGTTGGTTCTGGAGAATAGCCAGGGGCTCAAAATTGAAACATGTTACTATCAGTGACTGATAGAGATGAACTAATGCACAGCAGCTCAGTATCAACTCCATGATCACTTGGTTTTCCCTACTTCAGGCACATAATTCTTGCTGCTGCTGGAGTAGTTTCATAAAGTCTATATTTATAACAGTAACCCAATGATTTTATAAATTAGGGCTTTACAAAGCCATCCATAGATTTGTTGAGAATCACTGACCCTACATTTTGCAGTACTATAAATTAAGTGTATTACAGTTTTTAGCTTAATGTAGGTAACTTATTGTGAAGTAGTCTATCTTTTGGTCTAAATTTCTATAAGTTTGAATTTCATTGATACTTTTATGGTACACACAAGTGGGCTCTAAGATGTCATATTCTAGTTCTCATATGTCTTTCAGTCTCTGTCTCACACAAACACACACACCCCTCACCTTCCACCTCTTGTGAATTGGAATTATTCAGTTTACAGCTCCTGATGGAAGCAGTTTGCTGACTGACCTGTGCGGTGGCATCCTACATGGGCACAGCTTACTAGGAGAGAGCCACAGAGGCAAGGGAACCTTCATGCAGGCTCCTAGAGCTCTTCTTCTGTGTATCTCCCTTCCCTCCTGTTCTCTGCCCCTCAAATTCCAGTCCCCTCAGCCTTAACCACCTCTGAGCTCTTCTCACCTCAGTGAGATGGTTGTGCTTTGCCTGGTGAGCCCCCACTACTCCACACCTTCACATTGCCTCCAGGCAGGAAGCCAGGGACTTGCGTGGGCTTGCAGTTCGCTTTTGCTCAGAGATCACAGTCCTAGCCTGTGGGTTGTGGAATGTCTGAACACTTTTGTTTCCTTATATCTTGATCAGTTTTCCAGTTGTTTTGGTATGGGGGAGGGTCAAATTGAGTACCAGTAACACAATGAGGCAAACCTAGAAGGTCTGCCTTCATCTTTGAGGAGTAAGGACATAATGCTCAATATTCTCTTCTTTTTTGGGTGCTCTCCCTGTGCTCTCCATCCTTCTTTGGGGGTGTGCACACCCTTTTCAACATGCTCTGGCAAAGGATGATTTGGAGGAAAGAATCACTTCCTAATTAAACTCCAAATTGAAAACCATTCCCCTACTTTGTGAAGAGACATGGATGCTATGACATGCCTGACTTACTGTGAGTGACTATCATTGGACACTCTCCCCTTTACTAGCCCAGAGCATATGGGTGCTCATTCTTTAACATTTTCATGTCCAGTGACCTATAAGCTACACATCTACATGTGTGCACTTAGAACATAGGACTCAACACAGAAAGCCTTCTATCTAAAGAGACATGACCCTGGAGGCCTCTCAGCTTGCTCTGGAGAGGACTGTAGGAATAGCATTCAGTTCAGTTAAGTTGTTCAGTCGTGTTTGACTCTTTGTGACCCCATTGACTGTAGCACGCCAGACTTCCTTGTCCATCACCAACTCCTGGAGCTTACTCAAACTCATATCCATTGAGTCAATGATGCCATCCAACCATCTCATCCTCTGTCATCCCCTTCTCCTCCTGCCTTCAATCTTTCCCACCATCAGGGTCTTTTCCAATGAATCAGTTCTTCCCAACAGGTGGCCAAAGTATTGGGGCTTCAGCATTAGTCCTTCCAATACATATTCATGACTGATTGCCTTTAGGATTGACTGGTTTTATCTCCTTGATGTCCAAGTGACTCCCAAGAGTCTTCTCCAACACCACTATTCAAAAGCATCAATTCTTCAGTGCTCAGCTTTTTTTATGGTGCAACTCTCACATCCATATATGACTACTGGAAAAGCCATAGCTTTGACTAGATGGACCTTTGTTGGCAAAGTAATGTCTCTGCTTTTTAATATGCTGTCTAGGAGGCAGTCCTAAGATGGCGGAGGAATAGGATGGGGAGACCACTTTCTCCCCCCCAAATTCATCAAAAGAACATTTAAATGCTGAATAAATTCCACAAAACAACTTCTGAATGCTGGAAGAGGACATCAGGCACCCAGAAAAGCAGCCCATTGTCTTGAAAATGAGATGGAGAAGTCTTGAGGCTACTGTAAAAATACTGAAAACCAGAAACAGGAGGCTTAAGTCCAAAACCTGAGAACACTAGAGAACTCCTGACTCCAGGGAACATTAATTGACAGGAGCTCATCAAATGCCTCCATACCTACACTGAAACCAAGTACCACACAAGGGCCAACAAGTTCCAGGGTAAGACATACCACGCAAATTCTCCAGCAACACGGGAACACAGCCCTGAGCTTTAATATACAGGCTTCCCAAAGTTACTCCAAAACCACTGACATCTCATAACTCATTACTAGACATTTCATTGCACTCCAGAGATAAGAAATCCAGCTCCACCCACCAGAACACCGACACAAGCTTCCCTAACCAGGAAACCTTAACAAGCCACCTGTACAACCCCACCCACAGCGAGGAAACTCCCCAATAATGAGAACTCCACAAACTGCCAGAATACAGAAAGGCTACCCCAAACACAGTAATATAAAGAAGATGAAGAGTCAGAGGAATACCCAGCAGATAAAGGAACAGGATAAATGCCCACCAAACCAAACAAAAGAGGAAGAGATAGGGAATCTACCTGATAAAGAATTCCGAATAATGGTAGTGAAAATGATCCAAAATCTTGAAATCAAAATGGAATCACAGATAAATAGCCTGGAGACAAGGATTAAAAAGATGCAAGAAAGGTTTAATAAGGACCTAGAAGAAATAAAGAATCAATATATAATGAATAATGCAATAAATGAGATAAAAAACACTCTGGAGGGAACAAATAGTAGAATAACAGAGACAGAAGATAGGATTAGTGTAGTAGAAGATAGAATGGTAGAAATAAATGAATCAGAGAGGAAAAAAGAAAAACGAATTAAAAGAAATGAGGACAATTTCAGAGACCTCCAGGTCAATGTTAAATGCCCCAACATTCGAATCATAGGAGTCCCACAAGAAGAAGACAAAAAGAAAGACCATGAGAAAATACTTGAGATAATAGTTGAAAATTTCCCTAAAATGGGGAAGGAAATAATCACCCCATTCCAAGAAACCCAGAGAGTCCAAAACAGGATAAACCCAAGGCAAAACACCTCAAGACACATATTAATCAAATTAACAAAGGTCAAACACAAAGAACAAATATTAAAAGCAGCAAGGGAAAAACAAGGATAACAGCTCATCTTTCAACAGAAACTCTTCAGGCCAGGAGGGAATGGCAGGACATATTTAAAGTGATGAAAGAAAATAACCCACAGCCCAGATTATTGTACCCAGCAAAGATCTCATTCAAATATGAAGGAGAAATCAAAAGCTTTACAGACAAGTAAAAGCTGAGAGAGTTCAGCACCACTAAACCAGCTCTCAAACAAATGCTAAAGGATCTTCTTTAGACAGGAAACACAAAAAGGGTGTATAAACTCGAACCCAAAACAATAAAGGAAATGGCAATGGGCTCATACTTATCAATAATTACCTTAAACGTAAATGGGTTGAATGCCCCAACCAAAAGACAAAGACTGGCTGAATGGATACAAAAACAAGACCCCTATATATGTTGTCTACAAGAGACACACCTTAAAACAGGGGACACATACAGACTGAAAGTGAAGGGTTGGAAAAGGATATTCCATGCAAATAGAGACCAAAAGAAAGCAGGAGTAGCAATACTCATATCAGATAAAATAGCCTTTAAAAAAAGGTTGTGAAAAGAGACAAAGAAGGATACTACATAATGATCAAAGGATCAATCCAAGAAGAATATTTAACAATTATAAATATATATGCACCCAACATCGGAGAAGGCAATGGCACCCCATTCCGGTACTCTTGCCTGGAAAATCCCATGGACAGAGGAGCCTGGTAGGCAGCAGTCCATGAGGTCGCTAAGAGTCAGGCACGACTGAGCAACTTTACTTTGACTTTTCACTTTCATGCATTGGAGAAGGAAATGGCAACCCACTCCAGTGTTCTTGCCTGGAGAATCCCAGGGACGGGGGAGCCTGGTGGGCTGCTGTCTATGGGGTCATACAGAGTTGGACATGACTGAAGCGACTTAGCAGCAGCAGCAGCATGGACCCAACATAGGAGCACCACAATATGTAAGACAAATGCTAACAAGTATGAAAGTGGAAATTAACAATAACACAATAATAGTGGGAGACTTTAATACCCCACTCACATATATGGATAGATCAACTAAACAGAAAATTAACAAGGAAACACAAACTTTAAATGATACAATAGACCAGTTAGACCTAATTGATATCTATAAGGCATTTCACCCCACAATGAATTTCACCTTTTTCTCAAGTGCACACGGAAACTTCTCCAGGATAGATCACATCCTGGGCCATAAATCTAGCCTTGGTAAATTCAAAAAAATTGAAATCATTCCAAGCATCTTTTCTGACCACAATGCAGTAAGATTAGATTTCAATTACAGGAGAAAAACTATTAAAAATTACAACATACGGAGGCTGAAAAACACACTGCTGAATAACCAACAAATCACAGAAGAAATCAAAAAAGAAATCAAAATTTGCATAGAAATGAATGAAAATGAAAACACAACAACCCAAAACCCATGCTGCTGCTGCTGCTAAGTCGCTTCAGTCGTGTCTGACTCTGTGCGACCCCACAGACGGAAGCCAAAACCCATGGGACACTGTAAAAGCAGTCCTAAGGGGAAGGTTCATAGCAACACAGGCATACCTCAAAAAACAAGAAAAAAGTCAAATAAATAACCTAACTCTACACCTAAAGCAACTAGAAAAGGAAGAAATGAAGAACCCCAGGGTTAGTAGAAAGAAAGAAATCTTAAAAATTAGGGCAGAAATAAATGCGAAAGAAACAAAAGAGACTATAGCAAAAATCAACAAAGCCAAAAGCTGATTCTTTGAGAGGATAAATAAAATTGACAAACCATTAGCCAGACTCATCAAGAAACAAAGGGAGAAAAATCAAATCAGTAAAATTAGAAATGAAAATGGAGAGATCACAACAGACAACACAGAAATACAAAGGATCATAAGAGACTACTATCAGCAATTATATGCCAATAAAGTGGACAACTTGGAAGAAATGGACAAATTCTTACAAAAGTACAACTTTCCAAAACTGGACCAGGAAGAAATAGAAAATCTTAACAGACCCATCACAAGCATGGAAATTGAAACTGTAATCAGAAATCTTCCATCAAACAAAAGCCCAGGTCCAGATGGCTTCACAGCTGAATTCTACCAAAAATTTAGAGAAGAGCTAACACCTATCCTACTCAAAGTCTTCCAGAAAATTGCAGAGGAAGGCAAACTTCCAAACTCATTCTATGAGGCCACCATCACCCTAATACAAAAACCTGACAAAGATGCCACAAAAAAAGAATGCTACAGGCCAATATCACTGATGAACATAGATGCAAAAGTCCTTAACAAAATTCTAGCAATCAGAATCCAACAACACATTAAAAAGATCATACACTATGACCAAGTGGGCTTTATCCCAGGGATGCAAGGATTCTTCAATATCTGCAAATCAATCAATGTAATACACCACATTAACAAATTGAAAAATAAAAGCCATATGATCATCTCAATAGATTCAGAGAAAGCCTTTGACAAAATTCAACATCCATTTATGATAAAAACTCTCCAGAAAGCAGGAATAGAAGGAACATACCTCAACATAATAAAAGCTCTATGTGACAAACCCACAGCAAACATTATCATCAATGGTAAAAAATTGAAAGCATTTCTCCTAAAGTCAGGAACAAGACAAGAGTGCCCACTTTCACCATTACTAATCAACATAGTTTTGGAAGTGTTGGCCACAGCAATCAGAGCAGAAAAAGAAATAAAAGGAATCCAAATTGGAAAAGAAGAAGTAAAACTCTCACTGTTTGCAGATGACATGATCCTCTACATAGAAAACCCTAAAGATTCCACCAGAAAATTACTAGAACTAATCAATGAATATAGTAAAATTGCAGGATATAAAATCAACACACAGAAATCCCTTGCATTCCTCTACACTAATAATGAGAAAATAGAGAAATTAAGGAAACAATTCCATTCACCATTGCAACGAAAAGAATAAAATACTTAGGAATATATCTTCCTAAAGAAACTAAAGACCTATATATAGTAAACTATAAAACACTGGTGAAAGAAACCAAAGAGGACACTAATAGATGGAGTAATATACCGTGTTCATGGATTGGAAGAATCAATATAGTGAAAATGAGTATACTACCCAAAGCAATCTATAGGTTCAATGCAATCCCTATCAAGCTACCAATGGTATTTTTCACAGAGCTAGAACAAATAATTTCAAAATTTGTATGGAAATACAAAAAACCTCGTATAGCCAAAGCAATCTTGAGAAAGAAGAACGGAACTGGAGGAATCAACCTGCCTGACTTCAGACTCTACTACAAAGCCACAGTCATCAAGACAGTATGGTACTGGCACAAAGACAGAAATATAGATCAATGGAACAAAATAGAAAGCTGAGATAAATCCACACACCTATGGACACCTTATCTTTGACAAAGGAGGCAAGAATATACAATGGAGAAAAGACAATCTCTTTAACAAGTGGTGCTGGGAAAACTGGTCAACCACTTGTAAAAGCAAAAATAAACAAATGGGACCTAATTAAAGGTAAAAGCTTCTGCACAACAAAGGAAACTATAAGCAAGGTGAAAAGACAGCCTTCAGAATGGGAGAAAATAATAGCAAATGAAGAAACTGACAAATAACTAATCTCAAAAATATACAAGCAACTCCTGCAGCTCAATTCCAGAAAAATAAATGACCCAATCAAAAAATGGGCCAAAGAACTAAATAGACATTTCTCCAAAGAAGATATACAGAGGGCTAACAAACACATGAAAAGATACTCAACATCATTCATTATCAGAGAAATGCAAATCAAAACTACAATGAGGTACCATTTCATGCCAGTCAGAATGGCTGCTATCCAAAAGTTTACAAGCAATAAATGCTGGAGAGGGTGTGGAGAAAAGGGAACCCTCTTACACTGTTGGTGGGAATGCAAACTAGTACAGCCACTATGGAGAACAGTGTGGAGATTCCTTAAAAAACTGGAAATAAAACTGCCTTATGAGGAAAAGTTATGACCAACCTAGATAGCATATTCAAAAACAGAGACAGTACTTTGCCAACAAAGGTCCATCTAGTCAAGGCTATGGTTTTTCCAGTAGTCATATATGGATGTGAGAGATGGACTGTGAAGAAAGCTGAACACTGAAGAAGTGATGCTTTTGAACTGTGGTGTTGGAGAAGACTCTTGAGAGTCTCTTGGACTGCAAGGAGAGCTAACCCATCCATTCTAAAGGAGATCAGCCCTGAGTGTTCTTTGGAAGGAGTGATGCTAAAGCTGAAACTCCAGTACTTTGGCCATCTCATGCAAAGAGTTGACTCATTGGAAAAGACTCTGATGCTGGGACGGATTGGGGAAAGGAGGAAACGGGGATGACAGAGGATGAGATGGCTGGATGGCATCACCAACTCGATGGATGTGAGTTTGAGTGAAATCCGGGAGTTGGTTATGGACAGGGAGGCCTGGCGTGCTGTGATTGATAGGGTTGCAAAGAGTTGAACACGACTGAGCAACTGAACTGAACTGATGACCCAGCAATCCCACTACTGGGCATACACACTGAGGAAACCAGAATTGAAAGAGACACAGGTATCCCAATGTTCATCGCAGCACTGTTTATAATAGCCAGAACATGGAAGCAAACTTGATGTCCATCAGCAGATGAATGGATAAGAAAGCAGTGGTACATATACACAATGGAGTATTACTCAGCCATTAAAAAGAATACTTTTGAACCAGTTCTAATGAGGTGGATGAAACTGGAGCCTATTATACAGAGTGAAGTAAGCCAGAAAGAAAAACGCCAATACAGTATACTAACGCATATATATGGAATTTAGAAAGATGGTAATGATAACCCTGTAAGCAAGACAGCAAAAGAGACACAGATGTATAGAACAGTGTTTTGGACTCTGTGGGAGAGTGAGAGGGTGGGATGATTTGGGAGAATGGCATTGAAACATGTATAACATATACAAAACAAATTGCCAGTCCAGGTTAGATGCAGGATATAGGATGCTCGGAGCTAGTACACTGGGATGACCCAGAGGGATGATATGGGGAGGGAGGTGGGAGGAGGGTTCAGGATGGGGAAAACATGTACACCTGTGGCAGATTCATGTTGATGTATGGCAAAACCAATACAATATTATAAAGTAATTAGCCTCCAATTAAAATAAATACATTTATATTTAAAAATATTTATACATATATATATATACTGTTTAGGTTGATCATACCTTTTCTGCCAAGGAACAAGTGTCTTTTAATTTCATGGCTGCAGTCACCATCTCAGTGATTTTGGAGCCCAAGAAAATAAAGTCTGTCACTGTTTCCATTGTTTCCCCATTATTTGCCATGAAGTGATGGGACCAGATACCATGATATTAGGAATAACATTAATGATTCCTATTTGTGTATCACCTCACAGCTTATATAGATTTTCACATCATTATTTCATTGAATTCTTGAAAGTCGTCTGTGAGGTAAACAAGGCAAGTAACATTTTCCAAGTTTATCAGAAAGGAACTAAGGACTCCAAAATTCTTCCTCAGGTGTCTTCAACAGATTTATTCTGAGTCCTTTTGGGACCATTGTCATGCATGCAGCTGGAATGTTAAGTGTGTGATGTGATTGGAATCATATTACTTTATTTAATTTAACAATGTTGCTGCTTCAATTGTCTTAGTTTTTAAAGAAGTAGCCTAAGTTCATTAAAAAGCGTGTTGCAAGTGTGTTTGTTCTTTGCTGTTCACTTAACCATTTTATTTTGGCCACCTCATGCGAAGAGTTGACTCATTGGAGAAGACTCTGATGCTGGGAGGGATTGGGGGCAGGAGGAGAAGGGGACGACAGAGGATGAGATGGCTGGATGGCATCACTGACTCGATGAATGCGAGTCTGGGTGACCTCCGGGAGCTGGTGATGGACAGGGAGGCCTGGCGTGCTGCAGTTCATGGGGTCGCAAAGAGTCGGACACGACTGAGCGACTGATCTGATCTGATCTGATAACCATTTTGTGGGGAGCTAAGCTTTCACCCTGTGAAGTCATAGATCAAGCATCACTAAGTAGTGGCTTACAGAAATTGTCAGTATAGCCTCTGGATGGAAATAATTCCAGTATGCCAGCCGTAAAAATTTGTTTGTTATAGCACCTGATCAGAATGGCCAACATAGCTGTAGATATAGAATAATGAGATGGATCTTTTAGGAGACTATGGATACAATGATGTGATAGATACCACCAGACTCCCTAGTCAGGATTCACACCTTTTCTTTCTAAATTATTCCCTAACTTGCTAATTTAAAAAAGTAATTCTCTAGAAAAGACATTTAGTCAACTAATCATTCAAGTAATTTAAAATTTTCTGAGACTCTGATGCTGGGAGGGATTGGAGGCAGGAGGAAAATGGGACGACAGAGGATGAGACGGATGGATGGCATCACTGACTTGATGGACGTGAGTTTGAGTGAAATCCGGGAGATGGTGATGGACAGGGAGCCCTGGCATGCTGCAATTCATGGGGTCGCAAAGAGTCGGACATGACTGAGCAACTGAACTGAACTGAGGAGAGGAAGCCTCATTCTGTGATCCTGTAGTGAGGGATCTTTTACCATTTAGAGGTGATGGGGCTGGAAATTGTGTCCAGTGGGAATTATCTGAAGGTTCTCTAAGAAGGAAATTGTTCCTGGAATCTGTGAACAGAGACGTAGTCTTCCTGCACATTCCAAAGCAAAAGGAGAGCTCTGAGTGCCCTCGGTGGCTGGGAGAGAGTGCTGGCTGGAAAAGAAGACATCAATATGAATAATCAATCTCTGCTGATGGCAGAGAAATGGGTCATTAACAGAAGATAAAGATCCTTCTGCGTGAATGGAAGATGCTGATTTAATAATAACACTGATAATAACATTATTATTAGCTACCAATGATGGCATACCTAATATGGGCCACATATTGTGTCAGTTAAGTACACAAAAGTTAGCTGTCATTATCCAGTTTTACTGGAGAAGGCAATGGCACCCCACTCCAGTACTCTTGCCTGTAAAATTCCATGGATAGAGGAGCCTGGTGGGCTGCAGTCCATGGGGTCACTAAGAGTCAGACACGACTTCACTTTCACTTTTCACTTGCTTGGAGAATCCCAGGGATGGGAGAGCCTGGTGGGCTGCCGTCTATGGGGTCGCACAGAGTCAGACACGACTGAAGCGACTAAAGCCTCTTGAAGGTTAAGTTACTTTCCCTGGGTTACACGCCTAGTGAATATCTATGTGACCCAATGTCTCTACATTGACCCTCAGCTGGTAACATTAAATAATATTGAGTGACTATGTGCTTGCTCAATGATGATATTTTAGTTGAGGCTGAGTAGGCTTTAGTTTTGGAGAAGGCAATGGCACCTCACTCCAGTACTCTTGCCTGGAAAATCCCATGGATGGAGGAGCCTGGTAGGCTGCAGTCCATGGGGTTGCAAAGAGTTGGACACGACTGAGCAGCTTCATTTTCATTTTTCACTTTCATGCATTGGAAAAGGAAATGACAACCCACTCCAGTGTTCTTGCCTGGAGAATCCCAGGGACGGGGGAGCCTGGTGGGCTGCCGTCTATGAGATTGCACAGAGTCGGACACGACTGAAGCAACTTAGCAGCAGCAGCAGCGGGCTTTAATTTAGGCTTGGTGATATGTCCTTTTCTTTATTAAAAATGTATTTAGATGCACTGAGATCAGCATGCTTAGAAGTGAGCAGTTACTGTCAATCTGCAGAGCTGTCTAGAGTAGAGATTGCTCCCTCTTTCTGAGTTAGGGGCTTTTACCAAAAAAGTAGGCAATTCCCATAAAGCAACTCTGGCCTTTTGTATCAAGAGCATTGATACAAAAGAATTAAGTGAATAAATATTAGTTTGCAATAAAGTGGAATAAATGGAAGAGATGAGGGGCAGGAAATGCTAGTGGGAGAAAAGAAGAGTTATTAGGCTATTTATGTCTTTTATGTGGCCTTCCTCTTGCTGTCTGGCTAGACCTGGTCTTGAATAAGTGGCTTAAAGCACTGGTTGGTATCTTGCCTTGCTCAGTAAATTTGTTCAATGGTCAAGGGAAAATGATTATTTCCCACTACACTGTTGTTAGAAATTGAAGTCCCGATATAACAGAAGCAATTTTTCAGTTCTGTTGAGCTGCAGTTTTCTACCTTGTGAAAAAATAAAGACTGTGCAAAATATATACTCTGATAATTTCAAGCTTTAAGCCTTCAAAGAAAATTCATGTGTTTTTTTTTTTTTCTATTTAAGGAGCTATGAGTATGTGCGTGTGTGTGTGTGTGTGTGTATTTATGCACGCATACACATAAACATATGAAATTAGAGGAAAATTAGGGAAATGGGAAATTATACTAATTTGCTACTTTCTTTATTCTATCTTAGGGGATACGTACACAACACATGAAAACTCACAGCTTTTGTTCAGGTCAGGCAATGAAAGCCTGGTTCACTTCGCTTTATAGAAAGAATAGAAGCAAATAGAAGGGTCTTTAGACCCTTATCATTCTTCCTTGCCTGCAGCTCTCTCCCAGACATTTCCTTATTCAGTCCTGTCATAGCAACAGTACAGTGGATGGTGTCAAGCCTCAGGGGCTCAGGGAGGTACAAAACCAGTTTGGGCCTTGTATTCTCTGTTTAAGTTAAGGTTACAATTTGTCCAGAGGCTGATTTTTATTTAGGCCTCAGGCCTCCAGGCCTGTACTCATTTGTGTGGCACATTATAGCAATTCTCTTCAAGCAGACTCTCACCAGAGGGATTTCATTCTTGCAAAAATCTAAGTTAGTGTAGGGATGGTAGCAT
This sequence comes from Tragelaphus eurycerus, assembly GCA_935064755.1. Taxonomy (NCBI): domain Eukaryota; kingdom Metazoa; phylum Chordata; class Mammalia; order Artiodactyla; family Bovidae; genus Tragelaphus; species Tragelaphus eurycerus. Next base: position 10,785,936 of record CAKXYN010000015.1, on the reverse strand, counting down.
AGGAACAAATGGCCGAGGAAGGAACTGATGTCCACCGGGCCCAAGGGTGAGTTGTTCTAATCTATTCTCTTATTCTCACCATCTCACCAGACATTTAGCATTAGGGGTTATGGCAGTAAGTTAAACATGCTCCGCACCTTCAAAGACATTATAGCCTAACAGGGTAGAGGGACCTGCAGAAGAGCAACTTATTAATAGATACCATAAAATGGTGGCCAGAATGTGGAAATGGGCAAAATTAAGTAAAGTACATATGGAAGGAGCCATCCACCAACGCCTTTTGCCCAAACCGTGGACATCCATTTCCAGAAGTAAATTCTTTCCCTCCCTATTTTAAAAAGCCCCCACCTCACACCTAGATACCTGCTATCATTCCTTTTCTGAAAACCAGGCATTTCATGGGGCGGGTGCACCATTGAGAGTTTGCAAGGTGTTTGTGTAATCTGTAAATTCATTGTGCTTATTTACATCTGTAGCTCTTTGGCCCTTTCCCCTTCTTTCGTTTCTTTCCTGTATTTCATGACTCCAAAACCTTCATTTCTGTTCAAAATATGTCACATTTTCAGCTACCAAAACTTTGAAGTGAAGGGAAGTCATCCCAGAGAGGGGGAAAAAAAGTTTTATCTATGAAAGTGGAATCTGCACAGGGAAAATCTGTTAAGCAGAGGGTCATTAGCTGAGCAGTCCCCAGGCAGGTGGAGCTGGGTGTGTGGATGACAGAAGCAGGCTTGCTGTGTGAATGAATGTGATGGGGCAAAGGTTTACCACCTGTAAATTGTGAGCCCCTATCTGAGAGAGGATGCATGAAGACAGAAGACGTATACTAGTAGGTTGAAATATATATGTATATATTTCCCTCTCTTGGGCCTTATCAAAAAGACTGTATATTTTAAAAATTTTAATTTTTTCCCAATCCAAAGTGGGGCTGTATCTAAGTTAATGGTGCCTAGGGAAAGGTGTATGGCTGCATCCCTTTCTGAAAGTGCTCTCCGGAGACTTTCCTCAAAAAGTCCCACTTGATGACAGAGCAATAAACAAAACTGCTGATATTGTTCAAACAACAGGAAATATATTTTATTTACAACATTACTAATAAATTCTTTCTACTACATTTTAAATTCTCCCTCTTAAAGTAGACAGTATGAAATCTCAAAAAAGGGGTGTATACATGGCATTGCTGACCATGCCTCTCTAGGAGACGTATCTCCACTGCACACCTGGGGAAAGGTGCAGCCTAAATGAACCTGGAAGATTCTCTCCTCAACATGACCCACCATGGATTCTCTGTTTCCTACATCCTTTTAGATTTCTTTGTTTAAAGAAACCCATTTCCTAACAAGCACAGAGCAAATACCCCCATGAGTACATTAGTTTCTTCTTTTCTCATAAACTTTTTCTTTCTTCCTCTGTCCCTCTGATGCTTCTTTTCCTTCTCAATGTTTTTTACCTAGCTCTTTTTTTTTTTTTTACATCCTTTCAACCAGTTTTCTCATTTCTCCTCTCTTCTTTCTTTCTTCTCCCCCTTCTAGGCATTTATTGAGGGAGGAAAAGATATATTTTTTAAAGGTTAAACAGGATGGCTATCATTTTCAAGAGTATATCAATCTAATATCAGAGAATGTTAGTCCTTTCTGCTTTTTAAGTGTTTAAAAAAATGCTGGTCGTGGGTTTAGGGTGATTCTGATAGTGATTACACCTTGCTTTTGTGTCTATTTTGCTTACTGTTCACAAAGTCTTCTTTCACTTAGGTTTTATATACTGTAGGACTGCCAGAGATAGTATTCAATGTGTTGATTTGAGTCTTCCAGATTTGAGGTCACTAATATTTCTCAGGCTATGACACCTGAGGGACAGATGATTGGTGACACGATTTGGTTCCATAAGCATTTACTCACTGGCTCCTGTGTGCCAGGTACCATATATCCAAAGAGTAAGAAGCTGTAGCCTTGGCTCTCTTAGGAGTTCCCAGGTCAATGCAGAGCACTAAGTGGTAAACTCTTGGTGTCATCATTGGAATATGAAGGACTGCTTATTATTATGATTATCATTATATATTTTTGATTGAAAATGAATGTTATGGAGGATTAAAGGCCTTAAAGAATGAGCAGGAGTTTTATGTATTGTGATTGGAAAGGATGTATATGAAATAACCTAATCAAAGGAACGAGTGAAATGTGAACTGTTATTGGCCATATCAACAATGGTTTCACTAACTCTCAAGAACCCTCTACCACCTTGATCTTGTTCTGTTCCCATTATCAACACTGGGGAATTTCCACCATCTGCTTTTTCATATCCTACTTTTAGCCAACTGAGAATTTTCACTGAATCCATGTTGGTTCAGTGCACTCCTTTTTAATTCAAAAGAAAAATAAAGTCCAGAGTTTCAGAAGGCAATTTCAACATGCTAGAGGGTTCGAGTGACATAGTACCAGCCGGTAAGGTACGTGAGGGAAGCTGAGATCAAGGAATCAAGGACTATATCACCAGATGTAGGAGAACAAGGGACTTCCATTCATCTGGTTTCATGGAAAGTGCTGGGTATAGTGTGTATTTTCAGAGTCATAGTTACTTTGATAGTATTTGAAATCATAAATGCCTGTCTCACAACCATGCATGTAATATGTTCATGTATTTGTTTGATCCACGTGAAATGCTAGTATCATATGATAATCAAAATGGGACTTCCAGGGCCTCCTCAGTTTCTCAGCCATTAGAAAATTAAAGGTTTTAGGAATCTTTAATACATTTTACACAATCCATTTTAGATAACTGATGAAACTCAAAGATTTTCTAATGCAATATGGGAAACATTTTTTCACATAAGGATATTTCCGTGCACAGCAAATGGGGTGTAAACGATCCAGTTTTTTGTCTTGTTTTGGATCTATATCACAGCAAACTATTCAAAACTCTTTCAAAAACGTTTTAGGAAAGTCTGAAAATAGACTCTTCAGGAATTTTGTTTCTAGATCCAGCTGGAAATACTAGGAAACCAGCCTAATGTGAAATATTCCATCTTTTGGTTGAATACATTTGGTCTCTTCAGATTCAAATAACAGTTATTAAGTACTTGAGCATTTTCTAACTTACTAGCTCATGTTCTAGGTTCATTCATTATTATTTATACATGGATTTCTTTAATAACAACTCTGTATGTGACCTTACACTTATTTAGGTACTATTTTCTCATTCTACAGATGAGGAAACAGCTTGAGAGAAGATAAATGACTTGGTCACATGGAACAGATGAAGAATGAAGCCAAGCGTGGGAGCCAGGCATTGGACCTAGGTCTCTTGACTGTAGTCTTGTGTTCTTTCTGCTATTCCATGATCCTTATGTCTAAACTTCTAAAAGAAAATGAAAAATTACATCTAGGGTGAGATGCCTGTGAAAAGAGGAATGAGATATTTATTATTGAATTAGGCTCATATGTTTCTATCCTTTATTGTGTAGAAATGTAACTATATTTATGCATGATATTATATATGTAATAGTGTTGAACATATATATGTTCATATATGATATTATATATGTCTTATATGTCATAGTGTTGAACAAGAGGGCCATTCTATTTAGAGAAGTAGTGAGAAAATTTTCAGAATATCCTGGACTATAGGAAGAGGGCTGTAAGGGAATGACATGATTATAGAGGAAGGGAGGTTTATAATGCACAGAGCATGTTGCCTTGATCTCTGTGACTGTTAGTTTGGAAACATAAAAGAAACGTGTCTGTGTGTGTGTATCTGTGTGTATGTGTGCATGCATGTGTGTGCTTCTGTCCTATGAATTTTAACATGTAATTTGATATTACCTAAAAGTACAATTTATCTGAAATGTCTTATATATTTCCTATTATAAAATTTGAACTTGTTCAAAATTTATAAAATAGACTATGATCATCTTACTGAAGCGTTTTTTGGTTTACACAGGTACCATCACAATGTAAATATTATGTGATTTATATCTGACTTTTAGAGATGCATCCATTATGTAAAGCAACTTGCACTTGTCCATATACAGTCTGTTTATGCAGGTCTGTATAATTTCTGGAGAGTGTGGACCTTTATTATTTATATTCCTACTGTGATGCTTGATGTTTTATGGATAATGATCCCTTTGAGAATCTGATGAAGTAATGATGCTTGTTCTAAGAATAGATACATGCATAAAAGTTAACAACCTTGCATTTCATGCCAGGGATTCGTGAACTTCTTGGCACCAATCCCTGGAGCTCCAAGTTAAGAACAACTTGGCACTAAGTCTGCTACATAGTAGGTTTTATAGATACTTCTCTTATGCTCCTCAACCCATAACTATGAGATGTGAGTATGAGTGAATGCATCACTCCACAGCTCAATCCCATCTCCTCATCCTCTCTAACTCTAGTCCCATCCAAACTCTTCACTCTGACTGAAGGGAAAGGAAGGGGACAAAATTCCTGTGAATATGTAGTCAGTCTTTCCTTTTAATGGTACCATTTGGCATATCTACTCTGGCTTGGAAATTTTTGAATTAGACATAAGTAATAAATCTTTAAGTTTTTTAATCACCAGATGATGTAAATAAGTGCCCTTTGTCCCTGAGCTTCACTGAGTCATTGAGACCCATGTGTGGAGACGGGATGAAGTGAAGTTCAAATATGAACTTGGGAAGAAAAACAGGCGAAGTCCTCAAATGCATGAATTATGTTAAAAAACAGTGATTATACATTTTGATGTGGTTGTTGTGTCTCTAAAGTTAGTCATGAGAAGAATGGTGGTGTAGAAATGCCAGTGTATTGGATGCTGCCAAGAATATTTTGGGGATCAATGACTTGCAGAGTTGTGTACATTGCAAAGTTTGCCTTCAGGCTCAGGATTTGAATTGGTATCATGGAAAAGCTTTGTTTGTAAATAGACTCAGGCCATTTCTAGTTTGTGTTGCGTGGGATCAAATTAATGAACAGGGATTTTTTGGTCGTAGAATACAAATTTTTGTAACAGACATTACTATTTTCCATTAATATACTATTTTCCTTTCCTTCTGGACACAAGTTAAAATTGTACTTTCCACCCTATCTCCCTGAAATTAATTGAGGTCATTTGATTCTCTTTGGCCAGTGAAATGTAAGCTAAATGAAATTTAACACCCATGATTCTACACCTCCCCTTCCATCTACCTCACTGACCTATGGAGTTCCAGATGGCGGTGCCTCCATCATGCTTAATCCCTGAGTGAGCATAACATGGAGCAGAGGCCACTTACCAACCTACAATGGTTGCATAGCTGAAGCAAGAAAAACACTTTGGTTGTTATAAGCCACTGATGTTTATGGTTATTTGTCATAGTGGAACAGCCTAGTCTGCTATGCCTGCTATTATACAACTTCTGTTTCAACAGTGTAAACAGATTAATGAGCTAGTGAGTAGATAGTACAATGTAAAAGGGAAAATTAGTAGTTTCTTGTTTTTAATAGTGGGTCTGTTCCTCATAGGAGCATCTCAGACAGTCGTTCTGGGATTCTTGGCTATTCCACAAAGCAAATACGTGTGTGCAAACATATCGATAGCAATGAAAACTTAGAGAATTCACAATGGCTGGGCTGGCCCAGTGGCCCAAGCAAATAAACACTATTTGCTTCCTTTCCCCTTTTGTTTTCTCTGAGACCTAGAGAGTACTTGAGTCACTCAGCTTCCTCCACTGGGACAGTGGTGACAATGATCTTGTTGTTCTCTAGAGGCTCCATGTCATGGTTAAGTCACTTGAAACTGTTTAATAATCTGTGCAGGGCTTGTTGGGTCACAAAGTCCCAAAGCCTCTTCCTCACACATTATCTTCCACCACTCTCATTTTTTTTGTCCATGAACAGAAGAGTCCCTCAGGATCCTTTAAAGTGTATCCATCACAGGCTTGACTACAATGGGAAAGAGGTAGGAGAAAGTACTTTCACCATTAGCAGGCACAAGCTGAACAAATCTCAATAAGTGACAGGCATAGGTGATGAAGAGTTCAATTCACCAGTGTCACTTTTTAATTTGACGGAAGATGATCTATAGGTAAAGAGGCAAATGTTGTCAAGAGAAGCACAGTGGATTTGGAATAAATGATCTTGTCTCAAACATGCTCCCTACCATTTCCCAGCTTTGTGGTTGTAAATACCTGCTTAAGCTAATCCCATATTCTTTACCAATACCAGTGGGTGCGGTGATACCTACCTTCCATGGTAACTCTAAAAATGTGTTTCACAAAATAGGCTTTCAGGGACTTTGCTGGCAGTCCAATGGTTAAGACTTCCTGCTTCCCCTGCAGGGGATATGGGCTCAATCCCTGGTTGGGGAACTGAGATCCCACATGCTGTGTGGCCAAAAATGTGGGGAGGCTTTCATTCAACACTACTTTAATGTTGTTTGTTTTCATATTTAGTAAATAGTACTATAATGTAGGTGTCCAGACATCTACAGTCCTCAAGAGTCATGTTTTCCTTTAATGCCCAGTCAATAATAATCTAAAGTTCTATCCCAACCAAGTGTAAGAAGTCCAGGTTTTACTCTTCATTCTACTCTTAGGTTTTCTGAGAATCTCTGAGGGATGTGTACGTATTTCACAAATGTATCCTAGCTGTTCTTGTCACTTTAGCCAGTTATCTGGCACCAGACTCTTACTCTGATTCTCTGCAAGTCCCCCTTGCTGTTGTGTAACTGTCTCCTCTAAGCTCTAGCTCTTCATCCCTACATTGCTTTTTCTTAAAATTTGACCCAAGTCTGTCTCTTTATTGCCTCAGCGTAGCAAAAACCAGGCTCTGAGAAGATTATTGTGAAGGCTTAGGGACAATAGCAAAAGATTTCAACTTGATGAGGGGTTAAGTAGAGGAGGCAGAATTTATATGTCCATTATGTAATGATCCCCAGATCCAGTGCTTTCCAAATGGTCTCTGTAGCAAATGAACAGAATTCCCTGTTAAACACAATCCTAGTGAATTAGAATCTCTTAGAGTGACTGCACAGGAGTGTATATTTTAATAAACTTATGAAACGTTTCTCTGTTGGGACATTGGAATGGAATTGTTTGGGAACTTGTGCCCCAGTGACATGTTGCAAGAAGAAGTTTACATCAAACCTGAAAGAATGATTTGATCATATTTCCCTGACCTGAGTTTGTGCCTCCAACTTTTCCAGGACCAGACTGAAAAAAAACCAAAATGAACAATAACAACAGTATTAGGAACAACAAACTTTAAAAAGAGCTTTCCCTTGGGAAAACTTTGTTTTTTTTGGGAGTTTCCACACCATCTCTTCTTTCTTGCTCATGGAACAATTATGTACCTAGCTTCTGGTGATAATTTAGAATTTGTTGAGTCAGTTTTGATTATCCTGTCTCTTCTATTTTAGCCTTCCTTCTATCTAAGGGGTAGTCATATGATCCAATTCTTGGCAATAGAATGCAGCAAGAAACTTTGAGGGGAACAATCTCTGGGAAAACTTTCACTTTTCTATCTTAAATATAGATGTCATTATTAGATAATTGAGTCTGTGAGAGTCAAATTCTGATCATGAAGGAAAGGAAGAGAAAATTACAGAAACATTGTCCATTCCTAGACCAAAGTCAGCACCTGCTTTACCCCTAATCTTCTTTTGATCGTAGAAAGACCCCCCAGTCTTAGGCCACTGTACCTGTTTCTTTGTTCTGGCTACTAAAAACCTGTCCAGTCTCAGGCTGTCCTCCCCATAAAGGTCATGTTATTTCGGTCGTAACCACAATGATGCTCGGCTTTTATGCTACATGACCTATTTAGCTCCTCATTATTGCAAATATCTACATTTCAAAAGAAAATCTTGGCTTTGTCAAAAATCTCATTGTTTTTTCATCCCCTTCAAATTAATGAAGAGGCTTGTCCTTAAAATTTGCTGTGACAGTGGTTTGTCCTCTACTAAGTAAAAGCTTGGAAATAGGCTTTTTCTCTTCTATCTCATCTCCCCACATCCCTCAGTTTTCATGGTTTCAGAAATTGGCACACTTTGTACTAATATGTAGTATGCCAAAATCTTTTTTATAATTTCCAAATATTCTTTATCATATAAATGCACAAACATGCTCATATTCATACATACACATATACATATGTAAATTCATATTTTCTGTCCTTTAAAATATTATGAAAGAAATATGTATACATTAATTATAGATACATTTAAAAATGCAGACTAGTATACAAATAGTAAACACTAATAAAAATAGTATACAAATAATAGTATACAAATAGCACACTAGTATGCTGTTCACCGAGCATTATCCACAGTCTCCTACAAAGTGTTTACATATCTTGAGAAAATATTTGCAAACCATATATCTAATAAGGGGTTAATACAAAAAATATAAAAGGAATTCATGCAGCTCAATAGCAACAAACAAACAACCTGATTGCAAAATGAGAAGAGAAACTCAATAGACATTTTTTCAAAGAATACACACAACTGGCCAACAGGTATATTAAAAGGTGCTCAATATCCTGGTCATCAGCAAAAGGCAAATCAAAACCAGCTCAACTGGAATGCCATCACCTCCACTAGCTTTGTTCATAGTGATGCTTCCTCAGGCCCACTTGATTTCACGTTCTAGGATGTCTGGCTCTAGGTGAGTGATCACATTATTGTGGTTATCTGCATCATGGAGATCTTTTTTGTACAGTTCTTCTTTGTATTCTTGCCACCCCTTCTTAATATCTTCTGCTTCTGTTAGGTCCATACCATTTCTGTCCTTTATTGTGCCCATCTTTGCATGAAATATTCCCTTGGTATCTCTGATTTTCTTGAAGAGATCTCTAGTCTTTCCCATTCTATTGTTTTCCTTTATTTCCTTGCATTGATAACTGAGGAAGACTTTCTTATCTCTCCTTGCTATTCTTTGGAACTCTGCATTCAAATGGGTGTATCTTTCCTTTTCTCCTTTGCCTTTAGCATCTCTTCTTTTCCTAGCTATTTGTAAGGCTTCCTCAGACAGCCATTTTGCCTTTTTCATTTCTTTTTCTTGTGGATGATCTTGATCACTGCCTCCTGTACAGTGTCATGAACCTCTGTCCATAGTTCTTCAGGCACTCTTGTCTATCAGATCTAATCCCTTGAATCTGTTTGTCACTTCCACTGTTTAATCATAAGGAATTTGAATTAGTTCATTCCTGAATGGTGTAGTGCATTCTCCTACTTTAATTTAAGTCTGAATTTGGCAATAAGGAGTTCATGATCTGAGGCACAGTCAGCTCCTGGTCTTGTTTTTGCTGACTGTATAGAGCTTCTCCATCTTTGGCTACGAAGAATATAATCAATCTGATTTTTCTATTGACCATCTGGTGATGTCCATGTGTACAGTCTTCTTTTGTGTTGTTGGAAGAGGGTGTTTGCTATGCCCAGTGCATTCTCTTGGAAAACTCTGGCATCCTTTTCCTTGCTTCATTTTGTACTCAAAGGCCTGATTTGCCTGTTACTCCAGGTATCTCTTGCCTTCCTACTTTTGCATTCCAGCCCCTTATAATGAAGAGGGCGTCTTTTCTTGGGTGTTAGTCCCAGAAGGTCTTGTAGGTCTTCATAGAAGCATTCAACTTCAGCTCATTCAGGATTAGTGGTTGGGGCATAGACTTGGATCATTGTGATATTGAATGGCTTGCCTTGGAAATGAACAGAGATCATTCTGTTGCTTTTGAGATGCACTGAAGAACTGCATTTCGGACTCTTTTGTTGACCATAATGGCTACTCCATTTCTTCTAAGGATTCTTGCCCACAGTAGTAGATATAATGGTCATCTGAGTTAAATTTGACCATCCAGTCCATTTTAGTTCATTGATTCCTAAAATGTCAATGTTCACTCTTGCCATCTCCTGTTTGACCACTTCCAGTTTACCTTGATTCATGGACCTAACATTCCAGGTTCCTATGCAATATTGTTCTTTACAGCATTGAACTTTACTTCCATCACCAGTCACATCCACAACTGGGTCTTGTTTTTGCTTTGGCTCTGTCTCTTCATTCTTTCTGGAGTTATTTCTCCACTCTTCTCCAGTATCATATTGGGCATCTACCGACCTGGGGAGCTGATCTTTCAGTGTCATATCGTTTGGTATGACACGGTCTTTTCATACTGTTTATGAGGTTCTCAAGGCAAGAATACTGATGTGGTTTGACATTCCCTTCTCCAGTGCATCACATTTTGTCAGAACTCTCCACCATGACCCATCCATCTTGAGTGGCCCTACACAACATGTCTCATAGTTTCACTAAGTTAGAAAAGGCTGTGGTCCATGTTATCAGTTTGATTTGTTTTCTGTGATTGTGGTTTTCATTCTGTCTGCCCTCTGATGGATAAGGATAAGAGGCTTATGAAAGCTTCCTGATGAGAAAGACTGACTGAGGAGAAAACTGGGTCTTGTTCTGATGTGGAAGGGGGCAGGGCATGCTCAGTAAATCTTTAATCCAATTTTCTGTTGATGGGAGGGGCTGTGTTCCCTCCCTTTTGTTTGACCTGAGGCCAAACTATGGTGGAGGTAATGAAGATAATGGCCACCTCCTTCAATGGCATGCATCCACTGCCACTCTCAGTGCCCCTGACCCTGCAGCAGGCTGTAGCCAACCCACACCTCCACCAGTGACTCTTGGACACTCACAGGCAAGTCTGAGTCAGTCTCTTGTGGGGTCAGTGCTCCTTTCTCCTGGGTCCTAGTATGCTCAGGGTTTTGTTTATGCCCTCCAAGAGTCTGTTTCCCCAATCCTGTATAATTTCTGGGGGCTCTATGATGGGGTTAATGGTGACTTCCTCCAAGAGGGCTTATGCCACACCCAGGTCTCCTGCACTCAGAGCTTCTGCCCCTGAAGCAGGCACTGATGAAGGTACCTCTGCAGGAGACACTCAAACATTCAGGTCTGGCTCAGCCTCTGTAGGGTCTCTTGGTGCACACAAGGTTTTGTTTGAGTCCTCTGAGTGTCTCTGGCAGGTGTGAGGTTTGATTCTAAACTCAATTTCGACTATTATTCAGCCTTAAAAAGAAATTCTGCCTTTTGCAAGGATAAATGGATTAACTTGTTAGTCATTATGCTATGTAAAATAAGTCAGATACCTAAAGAAAAAAACTTCAATCTCACTTATATGTGGAACCTGAAATAAGTCAGCTACATATAAACAGAGAATAGAATGGTGGTTACCAGGTATGGGGAAAGGGTGGACAGTTATGGGGAATGGAGAGGTTTTGGTCAGAGCATACAAAGTTGCATTTATGTAGGATGAATAATTCTAGAGATTTGTTGTATAGCATTATGACTATAGTTAATAATACTTCAGTGAATACTGAAAATTTGTTGAGAGAGTAGATTTCAGATGCTCCTATTACATACAAAATGATAACTATGTGAGGAGAAGATATGTCAGTTGGCCTGATTGTAATAATCATCTCACTAAATATATATAAAATCATTATGTTTCCTTTATAACTGACTGGTTGGATCTCCTTCCTGTCCAAGGGACTCTCAAGAGTCTTCTCCAGCACCACAAGTCAAAGGCATCAATTCTATGGCCTTTGTGGCCATATCATATCCATACATGACTACTGGAAAAACCATATGTTGAACTAGACAGACCTTTGTTGGCAAAGTGATGTCTCTGCTTTTTAATATGCTGTCTAGGTTTGTCATAGTTTTCCTTCCAAAGAGCTAGTGTCTTTTTATTTCCTGGCTAGAGTCACCATCCACATTCTTGATTTTGGAGCCCAAGAAAATAACATCTGCCATGGCTTCCACTTCTCCCCCATTTATTTGCCATGAAGTGATGGGACCAGATACCATGATCTTAGTTTTAAGCCAGCTTTTTCACTCTACTCTTTCACCCTCACCAAGAGTCTCTTAAGTTCCTCTTCACTTTCAGTCATAAGGGTGGTATCATCTGCATATCTGAGGTTGTTAATATTTCTCCTGGCAATCTTGATTCCAGGTTGTGATCCATCTAACCCCACATTTCAGTTGATGTACTCTTCATAAAAGTTAAATGAGCAGGGTGACAGTATATGCCCTGATGTATTCCTTTTCCACTTTTGAACTAGTCTGTTGTTCCATGTCTGGTTCTAACTTTGAACAATTCTGGGTTGTTACCGGTTTCTCATGAGACAGGTAAGGTGGTCTGGTATCCCCATCTTTTAAGAATTTTCACACTTTGTTGTGATCCACATAGTCAAAGGGTTTCACATAGTCAGTAATGCAGTACTAGAAAACACATGTTCAAAACTCTTTTCTGAAGAACATTTGCCATACATTTTTATTTATTTGGAGTCTGAAGCAGTCTTAAAATTCATTTAGTTTAAACCATCATTTAGCAGAGAAGACGAAATCAAATGATTGTGTCTTTAAGATCACAGAATTATTATTGGCAAATAACAGACTAAAAGTCAACTCTTTTAATGTCTAATGATCTCCACATATCCTTCTATTACTTCTCTAAATTCAGAATTATGTGAAATTCAGATGTTAAACAGTAGAAAAAGGAATGGCAGGTTGCTAAGAATTTTATTTAGAAAGTCTTTCTAGTTTCTCTTCACTTTCATTAATGCATTTATTTTTTAATTAGTTGGGTAACATATATTCAGACTTTATCATTTAAGGTTAGTGACTACAAAATTGTAACCTAGAACACTGTCATTGAATTTCATCTTGAAAGGTTGTTGTTGAATCACGTGAAGACACCGGGATTCTTGGCCCCTGGAGGAGAAGAATTCAATCCGAGGCCAGAGACGAGGCTTGATCGCTCAGAGCTTTTGTGTAATAAAGTTTTATTAAAGTATAAAGGAGATAGAGAAAGATTCTGACATAGGCATCAGAAGGGGACAGAAAAAGTACCCACTTGCTAGTGTTAACAATGAAGTTATATACTCTCCAATGAATCCAAAGAATGTCTGGAGGTTATAAAGACCTCACCAGACCTACTCCCATAATTTACATTTTAAGATAACAGAATTAGCCAGAAGGTTTAATCCAGAGACTGTCCTCAGGCAGGATACATCTTTGTAAAGACCAGGTCTACTCCCATAATTTACATTTTAAAATAACAGAATTAGCCAAAAGGTTTAATCCAGAGACTGTCCTCAGGGAGGATACATTATTGTTATATAATCCTAAGGAATGTAGAAAAGGAAAAAAAAAAAAGATTTGTCCTTTCTTCCTCCTTGAGAATTCCAGATCCTTCTCTCCTTGGGGACCTCTAGACTCCTTATCAACCTGCCTAGGAAATGACTCTCTCAATCTGTAGTGAAGATATTTGATAACACTACAAATTTCAGTTTCTACTTTGCAATATAACCTCCTGTTCTGATTTACCCTGATCTTACTAGCAATGATATGGCTTTCTTTGCTTGTCTCACAACCTTTTTCCCTCTCAGTTCTTTAATGATTAAAAAGATTTTCAGATTAAATTTGCAAGCCCTCAATGAATCCCTGGCAAGTGATGCTCACTTATTGAGTGGTCCATCAGTGGTACCATGGTACATCAACAGATACTGGATTGTTACTTTATCAGGGCCCTGGGTGCCAAGATTTATTTTAGAAATTTGACCTGAAAGACTTTTGTTTTACAGATATTCCTTTAAAAAAAAAAAAAAGGAAAGGATTAAATATACCTTTATTATATTTTATTTTTTATAGTGATGATTTCTTAGAATGGATAATATGATATAGTAAGAGAACAAATGAAGGGGGAAAATATGATACATAAAAGTATGGAGTAAAAAAAATGGCTCAGTGAACAAATGATAGGAAATTCATAAATAATCTCTTATTCTAAAGCATAGAGAATATTTGCAACCACATGTGGGTCCATTCATATGGTGTCTTCTTTTTTGAGTGTATGGGTCCATCTGTCAATGATTCTCAAAGTTGGCTCAAAATATGAACAAGCTTTGCTGCTGCTACTGCTGCTAAGTCGCTTCAGTCGTGTCCAACTCTGTGCGACCCCATAAACGGAAGCTCACCAGGCTCCCCTGTCCCTGGGATTCTCCAGGCAAGAACACTGGAGTGGGTTTAGAGAGTCCTTTATTCTACACTGGTATTTTTTCACCAGACCCTGGGATTCCTTCACCTATCCATCTCCATACTCTTACTAATTCCCAGATATTCACAAATACAAATTCTTTCCACATATTGGGAAGCAGATTTAAGACACTTTGGAAGGCCAGTCACCCCAGTTTTAGAGCTAGTTGTTTCCTGAAAACCAGTTAAAAGGACAAAACTGTTGAAAGTCATTGCCTCACCATAGATCATGTATAATCTACAAAGAAACCAATTCAACCTGGAAAATGTTATATGGAATCACTGTTGTGTGCTAAACTGCAGTGAAAGAAACACAGACAAATCAGAACAATCAAGAAATTGGATGAAACTTAAAGAAGTTTATGATCTAAAGAAGAAAAGAGAAATGGGGAATAGTATTTAGTGATATCTTCTATGTTTTGGACCCTGAGCCATCTCATTGTTTTAATTGCACAGCTTTTAGAATAGTGTTCAGGTCCTAGGACAATGCCTAGCAGAGTATTATTAGACCTTTTAAATGTTTACCAAATGAAAGAGTAAATGTGCAATCCTATGAAGAATGAAAAATCAGAGGAGCCACATATTTGTTTGAGGTTAGGTTGAATTTACTTGCATGAAAACAGTAATGGGTCACTATTTATTGAGCATTTTGTGTGTGTCCAGACTATTAGTGTAGAGGTTTGGTCAACATGGCAGCCAAGTGCATGCGCTTTGGAGTTAAGCAGACACAGGTTTATATTTTTGCTCTACTAGAGTTACCAACATAGCACTGTAAAACCGGGTGGCCTCATATTGCCAAGCTACAGTTTCTTCATAAAATACAGATGTATGCACCTCTATTTCAGGCATTTTTAAGAGACTGAATGAAAATATGTAAAGTGCTTGGCACAGAGTAGGAACTAAGAGACGCAACTAAGATTGGAACCCAGCTCTGGTAGAATGAAAAATGTTCCTACAAAGATGTCCATGTCTTAATCCCCAGAACCTGTGAATGGTGACAGGGACTTTGCAGATATGATTAAATTAAGGCCCTTCAGATAGAGAGGTTATCTTGGATTATCTTTGTGGACCAAGGTAATGACATGGGCCTATAGAAGAGGGAGATAAGAATGTCTGAGTCATGGAAAGAGATATGACAATGGAAGCAGAGGTCAAAGTAATGCAGCCATTGGTAAAGAATTCAGGCATCAACTGGAAGCTGGAAAAAACAAAGAACTAATTCTTGCCTGAAACATTCAGAAGGAAGCAGCCCTGACT
Source organism: Tragelaphus eurycerus (assembly GCA_935064755.1). Lineage (NCBI taxonomy): Eukaryota > Metazoa > Chordata > Mammalia > Artiodactyla > Bovidae > Tragelaphus > Tragelaphus eurycerus. The sequence continues at coordinate 10,770,644 of CAKXYN010000015.1, read as the reverse complement.
ACACATTGGTTTTAGCTGGGTAAGACCCATTTTGTACTTTTGACCGTAAGAATAAATCTGCATGGCTTTAAGTTTGTGGTAATTTGTTATCAGAGCCACAGAGAACAAACACATCAAGCCATGCTTTTACCTCTATGCTTTGCTGCCTTTTGCAAATACAGAATTAAATAAGAAAGAAATCTCACATTGGCAGCCTAGAATTGGTATTCTTTTGAATTTCTTTTCTCTTAACCTGCTTGCTCTTTCTTCTCTCATGGCCAGACAATTTGACAGATCTGTTTCCTCTGTCTGATTGCTTTGTCTGTGGCCACTGACTTGGGAATTATATGGAAAAAGAGAGAGAAAAAGCAGAAGGGATAAGCAAAGGGATCATTGGCAGAAATAAGGTTTTTTGTGAGAAAAGGCAGATCCTCTGTATTGGTGGGTTGTCTTTCTAAGCTAGAAAATATGGGCTTCCCTTGAGAGAGCTTATTGTCTCCACCCTTCCCCAACATGCTCTCCTCCTCTTCCTGTCTCTTCCAGACAAAAACCCAGAGCATTTTTGAGAAGCTGGACAACTCCTCTAATGGTGGCCCACGTTCAAACTCCAAATCCCCTGTATAGCTTTTTCCATTGTGTTCTTTAGAAGGTGCCTTTACTGAAAATGATTATTGTAGTGACTATATGGGGCTGTCTCTAATCTTTATTTAAAGACAGGTTGTTCACTTATTCATGTATTAATTCAAGACGTTTATTTGGAGAACTTCGCATGGGTCAAATTTCTCCTGAGGAACCCAGTGGTGAATGATCAGATCAGAGAAAATTCCTTTCCTCATGCATTTAGATTCCAAAGAGAGGCAGACCAACACAAGTAAACACACTTAAAATGTGTGTCAAAAGAATTACAGATTGTGTTAAACATTTACTAAGGAAATGAACCAAGGGCTGAGGTAGCTAATAAGGTGCATAGGGAGTGGGGCCAGGGAATAGGGTTACTTACACAGGGTTAGTTAAGGGAAAGTCCCAGACATTTTAGCTGAGACCACCGGAAAGGATGGGTAGGAGGAGCCTTGTGAAGGAGAAGGTCTGGAGAGCATTCCAGGAAAAGGGAACAGAATGCTCAGAGACTTAAAGCAGGTTCAGTTCAGTTTAGTCGCTCAGTCATGTCTGACTCTTTGTGACCCCATGGACTGCAGCACGCCAGGCTTCCCTGTCCATCACTAACTCCTGGAGTTTACCCAGACTCATGTCCATTGAGTCAGTAATGCCATCCAACCATCTCATCCTCTGTTGTACCCTTCTCCTCCTGCCTTCAATCTTTCCCAGCATCGAGGTCTTTTCCAATAAGTCAACTCTTTGCATTAGGTGGCCAAAGTATTGGAGTTTTAACTTCAACATCAGTCCTTTCAATGAACACCCAGGACTGATCTCCTTCAGAATTGACTGGTTAGATCTCCTTGCAGTCCAAGGGACTCTCAAGAAGAGTCTTCTCCAACACCATAGTTCAAAATTTCCAGGAATTGAAAGAAGACAGTGCCATTAGAATGTGAGGTGTGTTTGGAGCCTTTGCATGTTTAGCTCATGGAGAGTCTTACAGGCAAGAGAAAGGAATTTGATTTGATTTTGTGTGTAATAGAAAGCAATTAGAAATTTTAAGGAGGCAGTGACATAAGCTGGTATATGTTTAAATCTGCCATGTGGTTATTTGGAGAATGGATCTGAGAGGAGCAAGGCTGGAAAATGGGGAGACTGTTTTATAGGCTTTGCCATCTCCCAAGTGAGAGCTGAGGAAGGCCTGAACTAAGGTGGTAGAAGTCAACTATATTCAGAAATATAATAGAAAGATTCTATGAATACATCTAATATGGTAGAGGATTCCTGTTTTGAGTGCTTGGGTAGAAAGGCTGCCATTCCAGTTGAGATGGAAAAAAGATAGATGTGAAGAAGAAATAATCTTGACAAAGAGAGTGGGAGATACGTTTTGTGCATTGAAGTTTCAAATGTCTGTTAATTATCTAAGTGGAGCAATCAGGTTGAAAGTTAGATGCATATGTAACCCTGGAGTTCAAGGGACAGGTCTGGGCCAGAGAGGTAAATGTGGAAATCATTAGCATACTATGGCACTTAAAACCAAATGCCTTGTGATACAATTGGAGAATATGTATGGAGAAGGAAGACAGTCAAGATGAAGCCCTGGAGAACTGCCCCACTGAGATGTCAACTGGAAGAGAAGCAGGAGCCAGGGGAACAGAAGGAGAGTGGTCAGTGAGGGAGAGAAACCACCAGGTGAACAGCGCAGGCTGCAGATGAGAGAGCAGAGTGCCTGCACAGGGGGAGAAGGAGTCTCTGTCTCTTGGTGCTGGAGGCTTGAGTATAACAGAGGCAGAGAGTGGTTTTTTGTTTTTTAATAAGTTAAAAATAAGACTTTATACACAGTATTTCCTTTTCTATTTCATTCCATACTACCTTTTAAGCTTGTGTATACATTCAGCTTTGGCAGACCATTTATGATATATTAGATTCTTTATCTAGATCTACCCATATTTGGGGAGTGTTTTTTGGATTAGTCAACATGGAAATCACTGATAACCTTGACCAGATGAAGGTATGCCTAGGTCACCAGGTAGATTGTAGTGGGTTAATGAGTTAATGTGTCAATAATATGAGGAAGTGCAGACAGCATTTGTGTGTACAAAACTTTCTAAGAAATTTTCAAGAAATTTGGTCATGATAAGGGACAGATAAATGGGGCAGAAGCTGACAGGAACTATGTGGACAGTGGAGGTGTTTTGTGCAAAGTGTGCAAGATGGAGATGCTAAAATGCGTCTGTGCACTGAGGAGAAAGAGCAAGTGGATGGAGAGACGGTGAATGTACAAGAGAGAGTGGGTAATAGAAGAGTAAAGTTCTTGAGAAAACAGAAAAGGCTGTGAGCTTGACCTTCACTGGCAGAGGCAGTAAGGAGGCAGGGGATGTGTAGGTGTCAGTGATAGAAAGAAGATACTTATCCCTCCCAATGCTACTGTTCTTCACTGAATTATGAAAAGTCATCAGCTAGTATTAGTGGGAGGTTTGAGGAAGAGGACAAAACATGAAATGCTTGTCTCATTTGAATTAGATAACTAGCTTCCCTTTAAGCTGACTTCATGCTTACTAAGCAGCCTTATTGTTGTAATTGGGCTTCCTGTGGGATTTTCCAACAGAAGGAAGATGTGAGGGACAGAGGCTCCAAGTGTCAGCCTAGAGGAAGTTAGAATTCTCCCAATAAAATGTCTCTTGTGAGTTTGTCTCCATGAGCCAACTTATGTGGGTCAAGTCAGGGAGGCACAGAAGTCCAGATCAGAAGTACAATGTGATACATGACAACTTTATCAATTTTTTATATGGTTCACCTGGCAAAAGGCTTGATTTATTCTATTAAACTTCAGAAGGGAGTATATAATTTACCTGCATTGGTTGCTGTTCAGTCACCAAGTCGTGTGTGACTCTTTGCGACCCCATGGGCTGTAGCATGCCAGGCTTCCCTGTCCTTCACTATCTCCTGGTGTTTGTTCAAATTCATGTCCATTGAGTTGGGGAAGCTGTCTAACCATTTCATCCTTTGTCACCCCTTCTCCTCCTGTCCTTAGTATTTCCCAGCATCAGGGTCTTTTCCAGTGAGTTGGCTTTTCACATCGGGTAGCCAAAGCATTGGAGCTTCAGCTTCAGCATCAGTCCTTCCAATGAATATTCATGACTGATTTCCTTTAGGATTGACTGGTTGCATCTCCTTGCAGTCCAAGGGACTCTCAAGAGTCTTCTCCAGGACTGCAGTTTGAAAGCATCTATTCTTCAGCACTCAGCTTTCTTTATGGTCCAACTCTCATATCCATACACGACTCCTGGAAAGACCATAGCTTTGACTATATGGACCTTTGTCGGCAAAGTGATGTCTCTGCTTTTCAATATGCTGCCTAGGTTTTTCATAGCTTTTTTGCCAAGGAGAAAATGTCTTATAATTTCATGTCTGCAGTCACTGTTTGTAGTGATTTTGGAGTCCAGTAAAATAAAATTTGCCACTGTTTTCACTTTTCACCCATCTATTTGCATTAGAGAGCCAAGAAATAAGGATCTTTTGTTTAGGCTCACAATAAACTATGCAGTCTATCTCTTAAACAATGAATCTAAAGACTCATTGGTTGTAATCATTAATAGTCTCATAGAAAAAGCATTTTATACCTCCAAATGCTCCCACTGTGTATCTTATAATGGAAAGTTTTCTGCTCTTCCTTACCTTAGAAATAACATCTGTAAACAATGGGGAGAAATAAGGAAGCTCTGAGATTAGCCTGAGAATTAAAGAGACTTCATGCCATTATTAGGTACATTATGCAGCTATATTTCCCTTGAAGATTTACAAAATGTTCATCTAATGGGTTCATAATTGCTGGAAAAAGAGAGAAGGGATGAAAGAGTTGGTAGTATATCAGAATATTTAAGTGGTAAAAACCCAAGGTTGTCCCCTGCTCCCCATCAAGAAGATTTTGGTTTCAAAACAATCAGGGAAATTTTATACCTGTGGTATTTCTAACAGAGTAAATAATGACCATCCAGAGAAAGAGACTACAGGTTTCTTTCTTAGATGGGATTCTTTTAATGCTCCCTTTGGGGACTACTAAATAGATCATTATGATAATCACTCTTTTTGTATGATATATTTTCCTCTCAAAAATGCAGAAAAAAATGAGTGTAGGTTCTGGACAAACAAAGCTATAGAATAATTCTTGTACATAACAGCTGGGAGTGTGTATTGAGAGGAGAGGTTTGGTGAGAGAGAGAGAAAGAGAGAGAATGAGAACATAAAAATGTTTGTTGCTGTAGAGTGTTCCTTACAAAACAGAACTCAACAGAAACAGACCAAAAAAAAAAAAAAAAAAAACAGGACAGAATGTTTATTCCAAAAATATTTATTGAACATCTAAAGAACAGGGCACTGCTCTGGGTGGTGGGCATACAAGAGCACAGGAAGTAGACTTCAGAAAAGCCTGATGTCAGGGAGACTTGCATTCTGATGGATGGCACCTGACTCCTCCCTTTCCCAGAAATGCTCAGTACATCGCTATGAGACCCAAGGGAGTAGAAGGCTTTTTGCTTTCTTGGATCAAACACAATCTGACTGGGTATTTTGTCTTTCTAGTTGATTTAAATGAAATAAGAACTGACTTTCAGGTTTATCTTGGTAATAAAACTTGAGGTGGGTGAGAAGGGGATGATGATATTATTTGCTGTAGAAAAGGAAGCATGTCTGTAGAGTGCTGAGATTAGATCTATCAAGGTAGCATGCAGGTAACTAGAAAGCAGCCACCAAATATGATTGAATCCTTCCCTCAGTAGCGATAACATTGTCGTCTGTTGTATTGAAACTTGCATTTCATTTTCTGAAGAAACAAGGATTCTCTCTCTCTCACTGCCAGACAAACTCTCAGACACACATGGGTCTCTCTGTTCTGTGTCTCTGTCACACACACACACACCTCCAAGCCAGTTGCATCAGTGATTCATCTCAAACCTGCCTATATAGAAACAAACCCATTTTTCTCCCTCTTAGCAATCATCCTAAATTTCTCCTTGAAGTAAAATCAGAAAATGCACCAGCATAGTTTTCCTGGTTGCTAGAAATCCCGTCACTGTATTTTCACACCAGGATTCTCAAGCGGCCAATCTTACTCCTGAAGTAGCACAGGGACCATCTTCCTACTTTTATCTTTGTTCACATGTGAAGGAATCACATTAGGCAACACAGGAGTGTATTACACCCACACTTGTCTCCTTGGCATGGTTTATAGATTCTGCGTCAACACTCAAGATCCTCGATGATAACGAAGAAGGTAATTAGTCTATAATTAGAAGTTAATCACAAATCTATGAGAAATTTCAGCATATTGACAAAGACTTTTCTTTAAGTGACATTTCTATGCATAGTTAATTAATTTGCTGATCTAAAATTGGGTCAATGGAAATGGTATTCTTCTGATCTGTAGTAATTTTTCATCCAGACACACTTTAAAAAAAATTCAGATTACATCTCTCAGTGCCCCTGTGCAGTTGAATTTTACTGCAGTGGGAGAAAAGACAAACCATCCAGATACATTTGACGCATTTGCTTAAACAAAATTACTACGCTGTAACTGATGCACCGCTGGAGTCTACTTTGTGAGTGACAGGACAAGACACACTCAATCCATTTGTTCTCAACATCACTCATTATCAGAGAAATGCAAATCAAAACCACAATGAGGTAACATCTCACGTCAGTCAGAATGGCTGCTATCAAAAAGTCTATAAACAATAAATGCTGGAGAGGGTGTGGAGAAAGGGAACCCTCTTACACTGTTTTGGGAATGCAAACTAGTACAGCCACTATGGAGAACAGTGTGGAGATTCCCTAAAAAACTGGAAATAGAACTGCCATCAGATCAGATCAGTCACTCAGTCATGTCCTACTCTTTGTGACCCCATGAACTGCAGCACGCCAGGCCTCCCTGTCCATCAACAACTCCCGGAGGTCACTCAGACTCACATCCATCGAGTCAGTGATGCCATCCAGCCATCTCATCCTCTGTCGTCCCCTTCTCCTCCTGCCCCCAATCCCTCCCAGCATCAGAGTCTTCTCCAATGAGTCAACTCTTCGCATGAGGTGGCCAAAATACTGGAGTTTCAACTTTAGCATCATTCCTTCCAGAGAAATCCCAGGGCTGATCTCCTTCAGAATGGACTGGTTGGATCTCCTTGCAGTCCAAGGGACTCTCAAGAGTCTTCTCCAACACCACAGTTCAAAAGCATCAATTCTTCGGCGCTCAGCCTTCTTCACAGTCCAGCTCTCACATCCATACATGACCACAGGAACGACCATAGCCTTGACTAGGCGAGCCTTTGTTGGCAAAGTAATGTCTCTGCTTTTCAATATGCTATCTAGGTTGGTCATAACTTTCCTTCCAAGGACCCAGTAATCCCACTGCTGGGCATACACACCGAGAAAACCAGAATTGAAAGAGACACATGTACCCTAATGTTCATCGCAGCACTGTTTACAATAGCTTGGACATGGAAGCAACCTAGATGTCCATCAGCAGACAAATGGATAAGAAAGCTGTGGTACATATACACAATGGAGTATTACTCAGCTATTAAAAAGAATACATTTGAATCAGTTCTAATGAGGTGGATGAAACTGGAGCCTATTATACAGAGTGAAATAAGTCAGAAAGAAAAACACCAATACAGTATATTAATGCATGTATGTGGAATTTAGAAAGAGAATAATGATGACCCTATATGCAAGACAGCAAAAGAGACACAGATGTGAAGAACAGACTTTTGGACTCTATGGGAGAAGGCAAGGGTGGGATGATTTGAGAGAATAGCATTGAAACATGTGTATTACCATATGTGAAATAGATTGCCAGCCCTGAGGCAGGGTGCTCAAGGCTGGTGCATTGGGATGACCCTGAGGGATGGGATGGGGAGGGAGGTGGGAGGGGATGCAGGATGGGAACACATGTACACCCATGGCTGATTCATGTCAATGTATTGCAAAACCCACTATAATATTGTAAAGTAATTAGCCTCCAACTAAAATAAATAAATTAATTTTAAAAAAGGGATTCCCTCACCCTCCCCCCAATTCTCTAGGAAAGTCAATGAACCAGAAATAGCTCAGATTTCACTGTACACATGTAAATGTGATATTAACATTACAAGATTAATAATGAGGAAAAAAACAGGAAGCAGTCCAGACTTTTTTACTCAGTATATGCATATAAATAAATATAATATATCTATCTGTGAAATTGCACTAAGGCTCGACACATGGAAATCTGATGGAATTTTAATAGAAAAGAACATGAGGATCAGTATGGAATGACACTGGTACTATGCTCACTAATACCAAATGCATTAGTTACAGTTAGCACTGCTACCATTACTGGCTAAACAGGGGTGTCACGCCTCTAATAATTTGCAGAGCAGGTTTCAGAGACTTTCCATCAAGTAGGAATAAAAAGCAAAATGCTTCCTGAGGTTCCAACTAGAGAGAAAGATAATGATGTTGGAATTGTGAGTTAAGCTTGAAGCAATGTTCATTTCCTGTGTTATGTTTCAACTTAAGTAACACAGCCATGGGCAAGCGTGTGAGAGGATCTTACTTTGTAGTCTTGAAATGGTTGAAGAAGGGTCATCCACATAGCTGAATTGTGGATGTCATTTCCAGCTCCATATTCCCATACATTGCCTGCCCCTGCCTGTTATTAGTGGGAAGCTGTATGGCCACTATATCATAGTTCTCATGTTGCTAAACAGAGGGTTTCAGGAAAAATCTTGCCCCACCCCTGGGCTGATGCTTTTGGACTTTACAGAAGTGCTGGTGCTAATGCTCTGCAGTCCTATTCCAGCGTATGCACCCCATGCGATGTCCCCATGGGAAAGCTGAGCTATTTTTCTGATTCTACCATGCCACAGGAAACTGAAGGTTTTGGCATTTTATGATACTGGTATGATACCCATTTTAAGTATGAGAAAGTTGAAAGGCTCAGAAATTTTAGTAATCTATAACAATAAGGAAATGACAAAGTTAGGAGTCAAATGTAAACTGATTTCAACATTCACCTACTAACCACACTCCCTCATATTTCCCTGTGTTCCTGAAACTGGGGTGCCTATATCATTGGTTCCCAGGCCTGACTGCACATGAGAGGCACCAGCAGGCTTATGGCAAGTGCAGATTCCTGAACAGTCTTCCTCCTTCTGTTTTTTGAGTAAGTAGATCTAGGGGTAGAGCCCTGGAATCTGATATATTTTTAAGTTCCTGTCAAGAATTCTGAAGGATACCCAGGTTCAGAAACTGCTGATCCCAATCAGGGCATTGAACACAAAATTGAGATTCATTCATTGTTTGTTTCGATAAATAACTGTTGAATGTTGACTACTACCAGCTACTGTTCTAGATGCTTAAGACAAGTCCCTGTGTTTGTGAAATTTACACTCTAGTTGGAAGAGCCAGAGATGAGAAAAAAACCAATATGTTTTGATATATATATTTCTATCAAGTAGTGATAAATGCTACACAGAAAAGCATAGCATTTATTGTTGTTGCTAAATTGTGTCTAGCTCTTTTGCGACCCTATGGAATGTAGCCCACCAGGCTTCCCTGTCCATGGGATTTCCCAGGAGTGGGTTGCCATTTCCCTCTCCAGGGGATCTTCCCAACCCAGGGCTCAAACCTCTGTCTCCTGAATTATAGGCAGAATCTTTACTGCTGAGCCACCAGGGAGGCTGAGTAATATTCTACTGAGCATATGTACCACATCTTAAGTCATAAAAAGGAACAGAATTGGGTCATTTGTAGACACTTGGATGGACTTAAGAGAGTCTCATGCAGACTGAAATAAGTTCGAAAGAGAAAAACAAATATTGTATATGAATGCATATATGTGGGATCTAAAAGATGATACAGATGGACCTATTTGCAGGGCAGGAATAGAGACACAAATGTAGAAAACAGATGTGTGGATGTGGCAGGGGGAAAGGGTGGTGGGATGATCTGGGAGATTGGGATTGACACATACTGCCATGTGCAAAATAGATAGCTGTTTGGAACCTGCTGTATAGCACAGGGAGCCCAACTCAGTGCTCTGTGGTGACCTAGGTGGGTCACTTCATTGTACAGCAGAAACTAACACAGTACTATAAAGCAACTATACCCCAATAAGAATAGAAAAACATAGCATGGGATCTTCAGGAGATAACTACCATTGTGACTGATGATAAAAATGAGCATGACTATAGGGAAAATGATAAGAGATGAATCTGGAGACGTTGGAAGAAGTCAACAGATTCATGGACAAATTCCAAATAGGTTGATATTAAAGGTATTTCTGGAAGAATATGAGGATTGTCTAACTTTTTTTCTCCAGCTATTGTGGTGACTATAAAATGACAATACAATCTGTCCTTGTTGGGGAAGTAGGCTTCTTCACATGTGGAATTCTGGACCCCACAGTCTCATCTCTGCCTTTTCAGGCAGCAAGAGAAAATTAGCTCAGCAGCACTGATGAATAACCACCCTCTAGAATCAAAGATAAAGTTCACTTTCTGACCAGAGATCCTGAGGGTGTTTTCAGTGCCACTTGATTCTAAGTGCTGCTGAGAATCCTTTAGGTCTCCAACACAGCAGTGAATGAATCTCAACAGAGTGGTTCACAAATAGATCTTGGGAGATGCTCCTTCTACCTTATGGGAAACCTGGAGCCCATGCACACCCAGTCAGCATTTTCTGTAAGCCAGGACCCTCCAAGTACAAGTCCACTGTTTCCCCAAGGCATGTCCTGGGGAGTATCAGTAGTAAGCCTGATGCTTTGAAACTCCTTTTCTCCAAGATCCTTGGGGACTGAAATCATCAGGTATTTCTGAAGAATTTTGCAAAGTATGTTTCCTCAAATTATTTCAGGTTGAGACCAGGGGCAGGTTATTTTAGTCCACATTTACTCAAGGCTGTGGCAGGTATATATGCAACTTCTCTGACGTCCTCTCTGAACTTAGAGGAAGGATCAGGAAAAGGTGTGATGAGGTGCATGGATCACACACAGAAGTGCCTTACTCTCAGATTTCTAGCTGTTTTGCTGAGAAGACTCACAGACTAGGATGGCCAGCATGTTGTCCCCAGGACTAAATTTGTATTTCATAAGGAATTAATCTAAGTAGTAATACTGCTTTCTGCCAGCTGGAAGTGGCAATGCTGTGGTAACTAAAGGGTAGTAGTCTTCATGGGCAGTGGAAAAGGGGGAAATGGGAAGGAAGGATAAGGCTGTTTCTGATCCTGTCCAAAGAAGAGCACTTTGTCCACCTAGCACAAGCATCCATCTAACCTTTACCCGAAAATGGGTGTGTCTGGCCTTCAAATCTTTAAGGTTCAAAATCATTGAGCTCCCTTTGACTCTGAGCCAAGCACACAACTGTCCCAGAAGATTTGGGCATTCATGGAAAGGAGAATACACTGAGTGGTAGCCTGGTTATTCTGAGCTTCTTGAAAGTTTGATTTTTTAAATCACTGAATTCATAATTTCTCAGTATAAATTAATCATGTGTTATTTGATGAGAATGAGTCAGTCCCAAGAGCCTGAAAAAGTCTGACTGATAAAACTGGACTTCTGTACCACGAAGGAAATGATCCTGTCTGAAGGCAGCTGGTCTATCTCTTTAACATCATTCATCCGAATTTTACCTGGATCATTAGATATGACCTACTCCAAGGCAGTTTTAGATTCAATTTTATGTATATAATGTATGTAGTATATATATATTTGCATATATATTGATAGTGATTATATGTTCATAATAGTAACCTAAAGAAAAACTAACTCTGACTTTAGAGTCTGAAAGGGACTTTGATATAGTCAGCGTAAAAGCTACACACACACACACACCACACACACACACACACACACATTCCAATACATATATATAAGGTGTATATACTGTTGATACATACATGCTGAATGACTCTAACATTATAATAAAATTGCATAGTGGAAAATTTGATGTTATGATCTAGTTGTCTGGTCATCTAGCTAAATGTCCTTTCTATTATCTCTATTATTATGATCACACTATTCACTTTTATTTAGTCTGCTAGAGAAACAGACTTGCCCAGAGACATGTATGCCATTTTATTACTCTTAGTAATGTAATCTGGAAGTCAGCTGCAATACAGATTCTATATACCAAACAAGAAAGATTAATAAAGACACTTGAAAAAAAGAAAATTACCACTTTTATTTTTATCTTTATTTCAATCTTATTTTCTATTTTTCAGTTGATTTCACCACCATTTTTTCCTTTAATAAGCTCACTTGCCAATTTTATCTTTTAGACAAGTTGTTTGTACTGTTTTTTTTTTTTTTTAAAGTTCTCTCAAATGTTTATTACCTTTTAGTGCAGAATTATTTAGCCCCATATTCTTTTGTTTGTGAATATAAGCACTTGGGTTATTTTAATGATTTGTCTCTCATAAGTTTATTTGGATTTATGTCAGCAGCATCTCTTTCCCAATTAAACTAAGCCACCCCAAGGTTTCCAAAACCATAAGATCAAGCTTATTGATGACTTCAATTCTTAAGAGCCAATACTGAGTGCAAAGCCTCAGCCCAGTAATAAGATCTTATTACAAAAGAAAAGCATAAAATGGTCATTATTATGAATATTGCTGTGATAAGTTATTATAATCCCTAAGAGAATTGTTGCGGGAATTTGTTTGGAGTTCTGCCATCAGTAACCTGCTTTAGATAAGCAACTGACTTAAATGGGACCAAAGTATCCAGTACGTAGAAGATATAGTGAGTTGTCCCAAAGAAAATATGAAATATGAATGGAAATATGAATGTGCCTTGAGTGATTAAATCAATACTCAGTGAATAAGGACAGAGATACAGGAAATCATCTTGAAGATTTAGAGATGATATAGAGTGATTCCCAGGATAGAGAGAATATTCTTACTGATTAGCCATTGAACCATTTGAATACTGTTAGTATTAACACACTTGAACCATGGCTGAACCTAAGCAAAGGGATTGTTTAACCATAAAAATATAAGAAAGGGAATGTTCAAAGCCAGCAGTGCCCAGGAAGAAGGGAGTGTGTGAATTGTGCATCAGGTTTGATAGACAGTATCCTGAGAAGCTCTCAAATCCCCATTGGCATAGAATTATACCAATCTTCTTATCTTTTAAAATGGAGATGAAGAGTGTTGTGGCCCAGGTACTTAAGCAACAACCAGTGCAAGAGGGACCCTTTAACATTCTTCTCTGTCCTCCTGAAAGCAGGATATAAATCTTTCCCTATCAATGGTACACTCCCTGAACCTGGAGTTAGGACACCCTTATCACCAGAGATCAGAGACTTGGAGCCGAGAAGTCTGTATAAACAAACTTCATTTCGTCTTTAACTTACGACCCCAAACTCAAACTCTGTTTAGATTCTTCATTTATTAAGCATCCAAAGCCTAAGTTTTTTTTGTCCCGTCAATTCCTCACAAATTTATTGTTTGCTTGTCTAAAAGTTAAAAGCTGACTGCTTTGGCAAGTTCCTGGGTCCTATTTCCATGAGACCTCTGTGTACATGAATTGAGATTTGTTTCTTTTCTCTCTTGTTTATCTGTCTTGTTTTCATTTTATTTTTAGCCCAGCCACAAGAATTCAAGAGTAGTTAGGGAAAAAATGTCCCCTCTCAACAACAGTATCAACTTCACAACATTGTAATAAAGTTCGTATGAAATCCTGTATTAAAATTAGAATGATCTGAATGATATGTATAAGTTCATTCTCTAAGTTTGTCTTTCCCATAAGTCATCTGAGCACCTCTGTTGAGATTTTTACCATTGTAATATACACCTCTCCTATTACTTACTTGAAAATAGTTTCTTCCAGTTTTACTGAGAAATAATCAGCATACATCACTGTGTAAGTTTGAACTGTACAGCACGATTATTTGACTTATACCTATCATGAAATGATTACCACAGTAAGTTAACATCCATCATCTCATATATTTATAAAATATAAGAAAAAGGAAAAAAAATTTCTGTGTGATGACAACTCTTAGGATTTAATTTATTAACTTTTATATGTAACATGTAGGGGGCTTGTATATATTTATTATCTTGTACAGTACATCCCTAGTACTAATTTACCTTTGTTGTTGTTGTTCAGTTGCTAAGTCTCGTCCAACTCTTTGCGACCCCATGGTCTGCAGCACGCCAGGCTTCCCTGTCCTTCACTGTCTCCTAGAGTTTGCTCAGACTCATGTCCACTGAGTCAGTGATGCCATCCAAACATCTCATCCTCTGTTGCTCTCTTCTCTTCCTGCCTCAGTCTTTCCTAGAGTCAGGGTCTTTCCCAGTGAGTTGGCTCTTCTCATCAGGTGGCCAGAGTATTGGAGCTTCAGCTTCAGCATCAGTCCTTCCAATGAGTATTCAGGGTTGATTTCCTTTAGTAGTGACTGGTTTGATCTCCCCACTGTCCAAGAGACTCTCAAGAGTCTTCTCCAGGACCACAGTTTGAAAGCATCAATTCTTTGGCACCCCACCTTCTTTATGGTCCAACTCTCCTATCCATATATGACTACTGGAAAAACCCTAGCTTTGACTTTATGGACCTTTGTCAGCAAAGTGAGGTCTCAGCTTTTTAATATAGTGTCTAGGTTTGTCATAGCTTTTCTTCCAAGAAGCAAGCATCTTTTAATTTCAGGCAATTTGTACGTTTGACTACCTTCATCCAGTTCCCTGTCCTCCCACATCCAACCTCTGGTAACCACAAATCTGATCTCTCTGAGTTTGGTTAGTTGGTTGTGTGATTTTTGGAAGTATAATTGACCTATGACACTGGTGCCAAACATAGTGATTTGATATTTCTGTACATTACAAAATAATCACCATGATAAGTTCTAGTTACAATCTGTTTCTATACAAAGATATTGCATTATTATTGAATAAGTACTAGGAATGTAATGAAAGGAAAAATATCATCCAGCAGCTTATTAGAAATGTAGAACCTCAGGCATTTTTTAGTTGATGAACTCTTCTTAAGTTTACTCCTTTATTATAGTTCTTTGTTTACCAAGCAACCTCAACTGGTGAGTTGGTGGGAAGTAATATACCAGTAAATCATGCTACCTTCATGAAAGAATATATACTTTCCTATACATTAATGAAGCTGACATTCAAGTTTTTATAGTAATCTCTGGGAACCTAGTTAATATCCATGTAGAGACTTAGATATACTCTAGGTTTGTTGTCAAATCACATTTTTGATCCTGCAAGACTTCAAGTCTCACTGTGAACCATGGTAAATGAACCAGGAAAATTCCATCTGGTGAAACCTGTTCTAAAGAGATTGACAGCCAACCTCTTCTTGTGCCACCCTGACCACAAATGTTCTTTTCTCATAAATAGGAACACCAAATCTACCTGGTTCTGAGATATGCCACCTGAAAATGATAAATAATTCATCAGCTCTGAGTTTCACGTAGAAGTATTAGCCTTCTTAAATTTTTAGTGCCTTGGCAACCCTAAAGTCTTCTGAGGCTTTGACTCACTGGAGAGTCGGACCACCTAAAATACTCATCCCAGTCATCTCAGTTTAGGCCACTTAAAACAATGGGTCTTCATTGATTCCTGCCTCCTAAGCCAGCTTCCTCTATTAAGGTTTTAGGGACTGGCAGATCTGAGAAATCCATTTGGGCTGTACCTGTGATAATGAGACACTAAGGAATGTAAATTTGGATAGAAAAAGACTTTGGAGTCAAGAATAAGAGAACCAGAGAACCCAGGAACCAGGAAGGAACCTAGAAATCAGCCAAATGAACCCCTTGGGGAACTGAGACCCAGAGAAATGAAAATATTGGCTAAGGTCATTGAGAGGGTAATTAAGTAACAGAGGTGGAATTACAATTAAGTACAGTGACAGGTTCACTGCAGTGTATTCTTCATCACATAAGTGCATTGAACTGATTGCTGTTAAAGAAAGCAGGGGAGGTGGTAGAGAAACCAGGCAAGAAGGAAAAAAAGAGGATAAGATTTCTCAACTTGGTTTTCCCTGAAAAAACCTTCAGAGGTTGCTCTCGCTTTGATAAGATAATGTATTCCTCTAGCAGTATTCTAGCTTCTCTTTTCCTTTCTCTGCTGCATATGGTTTAGCTGAAGGCTCTGGGACTTTTCTCCCATAACCATGGAACTATTTCCTAATCACTATTCTGCATTCCTTTTCCATTTATCAAATAGTTCCACTGAGCATTGTCTGCCTTTCACTGAACTCTTTATCAGCATTCAGCCTTTCTTTCCACCTATTCTTCATCATATCTGACTGCACTATTTCATTGTTTCTTATGGCCTGTGGGCAGTCACCTATTCTCCCACCCCATAGTGTCCCAGTCCCTGGTAGAATGTGACAGGGGATTTGGAAGAAAGGAGGGCACATAAATAAGAAACAATCCCTCTAAATTTCATGTCAAAATTGGAATTTTCTATGGAATTTATGTATTATATAGGAATAAAGAGTTCATTCTTTTTGCTTATTGTTCCTAACATGATCTAAAATCAGAATGGTTTGGCAAGGCTTAGATACATAAATTGTTAAAAAAAAATAAAAACAAAAACTAATACCCAATTTCCACTGGGTACAGACTATCTTAAATTCATTTCCATTTAAGGGATTAAAAGGAAAAAAAGAAAAATGAAATCCTTTAAAGAAATTTGTCTTCCTTATCCTAGCAGATTTAATGCTCTGGTTTCTTTTTCTAAATGTTAGAGTCTTCAGTGTAATTCAGGAAATCCTGGGCCTATTACATTTAGCTTTTCCAACCTCAAATGACTCCCATTAGGGCCTTGTGGCCCAAATGAAGTAGATGAAGCCAACCCTCAGAATAAGTTATGTTCTATAAAACTCTAATTTATACTTCATCAGCCAGAAATAGATGATTTAACTTTTTCCACAATGACAGATCTTTTGGGTTTTGAGGAAAAAGATGCAATCACTGTGTTATCGCTTATAAGTGAAAGAAAGTGAAAGTGAAGTCACTCAATCATGTCCGACTCTTTGCGACCCCATGGACTGTGGCCTACCAGGCTCCTCCATCCATGGGATTCTCCAGGCAAGAATACTGGAGTGGGTTACCATTTCCTTTTCCAGGGGATCTTCCTGACCCAGGAATCGAACCCAGGTCTCCCTCATGGCAGGGAGACACTTTAACCTCTGAGCCACTAGGGAAGCCTGTTATAGCTTATCAGATCAGATCAGATCAGTCGCTCAGTTGTGTCCGACTCTTTGCGACCCCATGAATAGCAGCACGCCAGGCCTCCCTGTCCACCAACAACTCCCGGAGTTCACTCAGACTCACGTCCATCGAGTTAGTGATGCCATCCAGCCATTACATCCTCTGTCGTCCCCTTCTCCTCTTGCCCTCAATCCCTCCCAGCATCAGAGTCTTCTCCAATGAGTCAACTCTTCGCATGAGGTGGCCAAAGTACTGGAGTTTCAGCTTTAGCATCATTCCTTCCAAAGAAATCCCAGGGCTGATCTCCTTCAGAATGGACTGGTTCGATCTCCTTGCAGTCCAAGGGACTCTCAAGAGTCTTCTCCAACACCATCAAAATCCCGGTGGTTAGTGTTGCCCAGTAAATGAGTGGGAGAACCACAGGGGGCATGTTGGACCTGGGGTCATTCTGGACATGAGATGAGCCCACAGGAGAGATCAAATGGCACTGTAAATAATTTAAAAAATGGCCATGGAAAATAAATAAATATAGAGAAGAAAATGCAAAAAAAGAGAGAAGACTGAAAATTGAATTAAATTAAATAAATCAATATTTTGCCTAGAAAGATGAAACTAGGTATATTTGAGGTCTGAAACATCAGTGTACAGAGTACAGATCCTCATTTGATGAAGCATGTTACGTGTCTGCTCAGTGTAAGGCTCTATGTTGAATCTGTGGGGGAAATAGATGAGTAAGACAAGGTTCATGCCACGGAGTTGTATGCATTTTAGTGTTTTTAAATTTAGAAGTGTATTGGTAACATAAATATTGATAGAACATGACACATGTCTTAAGAGGTATAGATAAAGCTTTAGAGTATTTCAGGAGAAAAGTGCTAAGTGAAAGTGTCGGGAAGGGAATAGTGAATAAAGTTGTATCTCAGTGGTTGAATACAATCAGACATACATATATTGGAGAAAGGGGCATATGATATAGAAGAACTATAGCAGACAAATATACATCAGTGTATTAGTTAAGGTAAAGTTTGCTGGTATAGCAGATACACCAGAAAATTTTTAGGGAATAGAAGCTTTCAGAAAGCTTCTTTTCATTAAGATTTTTAAATTCTTATTTTCATGAAGTCCAAAAGGGGCCTTCCTATTCATTGGGTGACTATCTGCAAAGTAATGATTGAAGGACTAGGTTCTGTCTGTCTTTTGGCATCAGCAACATTAACACCTCCAGGGTCTCTATGCTCATCTTCATTAAGTTGGTAAAAGGAGAAAGAGAATGGAAGTAAATGCTTGGGAGATTTACGTGGGGCAGGTCTGAAAGAGGAACATCACTTTGGCTTGTATTCTGTTCACTGGAACTTAGTCATATGGCCACACTTGACTATGTGGGATGCTGGAAAATGTAGTATAGTAACAATGGGTTTCATGAATGAATAATGAGTATATCTTTTCCACAGGTAGGGAAGTCTAAATGGAGATGCAATTCAATGTGGTTGAAACAGAGGATAGGATATAAAAGTAAAGAAATGGGTGGAGAACATTTTCATTTTTGATTTTTCTTTTATTCATTCAGTAAAATTTATTTAGCACCCACTATTTGCCAGATACCATATTAGATGTTGAGGATTTAATAAGGAACGTGTCTAGTGGAGAAGACAGTTCTAAGAGTAAAGATTATAAATACTGTAATAGAAGTATGTGTGAAATGCCATAAAAACACAAAAGAGAGGCAGTAACATGGCTGGAGGAATCTAGGACTGAAGCTCAATCAGAAAGTCTTTTTATGTGAGGAAGGTGGGCCCTGGGGGTGTGAAGGGACTGTTTCTGGTAGAGGAAGCATTATATGCAAATGCACGGGTACATGGAAAGGCATGGTTAGGTCACAGAGTCATGGGGACTATCAAACTTCTCACAGGATTCTAGGTTATTAGAAACTGGACCAACCCTGCAAGTCTGAAAAATATAAATTCAGGGAAAAAAGGAAAGAAATAACAGAAAATATTGTATTTCACAGTGGATAATACATTTACAAACTTTTTTCCTTAAGAGGAAGGAAAAACTTTTTTCGTTAAGAGGCTGGTGATGTACACACTTACATCAAGTTAAAAAGATAAATTCACGGTTGATATATTCACAGTATAGGAAGGGTTTATAGGTTTATCTGAACCCTTGCAATTAATGGTTTGCTCAGAATATGTTATCTGGAGTTGCTGTCAAGGACATGGGCTCTGAAGTCAGACAGACTTGGATTTGAATCGCAGATGCAGCCCTTGATAATTGTGTGGCCTTCGGAAATTTTTTCTGAGTCTTAGATTTCCTTTTCTGTAAAATTGGGACAGTGATATTATATACTCCAGTGTACCAGACTTTGTTGACCATAGTTCAGTAGCTTTAAAACCATTGGTTTTCTCTTGGTTCTGAGAGTTGACAGTTTGGGTTGGGCTCAACTAAACAGTTTTTCTGCTGGCCCCACCTGAACTCATGCATGTGGCTGTATTCAGCTGGAGGATTGGTTGAGGTCTACAGTGGCCAAGTCTGGTGATTTGTCTGGTGGCCATTTGGAGCTGGTTGTTGGTCGAGGTTATGGGGATGGATGTATTCATGTACCTAGCAGACTAACCTGGGCTTATTCATATAGTGGCAATCTTAAGATTCCCAGAAGCATCAAGATAGGGCAAGCTACAATGCTTAGAATCTTTGCAAGACTCTGTTTGTTATGTTATTATCCCATCAACTAATACAAGTCCTACTAGCCAAGCCAAGTCACATAACAGTTGACTATCCAAAGCCATGGATATAAGGAGATAAAAACAAATTGGGACTGCAGCAGTCTACCACATCCAATCATGGTGTTGCTGTATAGATTAAATAATACTATGTTTATCAAATTTATGGATGTAGTGAACAATTAATAAATGGGAATGATAAAGATAATGATGATTATGCATGGATCACTGCCAATGTGGCATATCTAATTCCCATTTACAATTGAGGAAAATGTCTAATGGGGGATAGGAGATCTGCATACTGGTCTAGCTTTGCTGTTACGTGATCTAACGTAGAGATGTGAGACCAGAGGGACTAGGAATGGTTTAGCTACAGTAGTTCACAAATGAGTAACATTTTTTGTTAATTGCTGCTGCTGCTGCTAAGTTGTTTCAGTTGTGTCTGACTCTGTGCAACCCCATAGATGGCAGCCCACCAGGCTCCACCGTCCCTGGGATTCTCCAGGCAAGAACACTGGAGTGGGTTGCCATTTCCTTCCCCAGTGCATGAAAGTGAAAAGTGAAAGGGAAGTCGCTCAGTAATGCCCGACTCTTAGCGACCCTATGGACTGCAGCCTACTAGGCTCCTCCGTCCATAGGATTTTCCAGGCAAGAGTACTGGAGTGGGGTGCCACTGCCTTCTCCGTGTTAATTGCTACTCCACTGCAATTCTTCCACCACCACTCCTACTTCATATCACATCCCACCATACTATATTGTCCCCCAATACCCATCCCTTGCCCAGCTCACCACAAGTACCCTTTTCTGCCCACCATTTCCACCACGGTACACATGGCTTACTATAGAACCTCTCACTCCATGTCAGATTTCTTGGACACTTTTTCTTTCTGAATCTGTAACTGTATTTATTAGAATGTTTATAGTTTCTTGTAACTCAATTATGAAGTGAAATGGCTTAAATACCGAGAAATTATTACCTCATGTATCAGCTATGCAGGAAGCAGTTACTGAGTTGATTGATTGATTCAAAGGCTGGATAAATGGTGTCAGTGCTCAAAGATGGCTTATCTGAGAGCCTCTTTGGTTTCCCCTCACTATTATTGCAAGATAGCATCTATAACTTCCTAGCATCTGCTCTCATAAGAAAATAGCTAAAGAAAAGAGAGGAGCATTTCCCACTCCCAACTTCTGGCCTTCACTCCCCTTTATTTGTCAAAGAGGTAAATTTCTCTCAAAATCTCCCTTATTTCTCATTGACTAGAATGTGACCACATCTCCAAACCAATCAGAGGCAAAGGGGAAAAAGATTTTCATTATCATGATTAGATCTTATTCATCATGGTTTATCTCCTAAAATTCAAAAGGGACCCATGTTTCCTGGATATACTGTTGCAGAATGCATTGCTCACGGATAATAATTTTAACTATTTTTTTTATATTGGGGTATAGTTGATTGATAAACAATGTTGTGATAGTTTCAGGTGAACAGCAAAGGGACTCAATTGTTTTTTATAGGTTAATCATGACTCTCATAAGGATATGAAATTAACAGGTGTCAAAGATTTAATTCAGAGAAGACAATGGCACCCCACTCCAGTACTCTTGCCTGGAAAATCCCGTGGACAGAGGAGCCTGGTAGGCTGCAGTCCATGGGGTCGCTAAGAGTCGGACATGACTGAGCGACTACACTTTCACATTTCACTTTCATGCATTGGAGAAGGACATGGCAACCTACTCCAGTGTTCTTGCCTGGAGAATCCCAGGGATGACGGAGCCTGGTGGGTTGCCTTCTATGGGGTTACACAGAGTCAGACATGACTGAAGTGACTTAGCATAGCATAGCATAGCATAGCAAAGATTTAATTAAATTAATTAATTAAGGAGACAACTATAAAAGAAGTTATCATTTCAGTTCAGTCACTCAGTTGTGTCTGACTCTTTGCCACCCCATGAATTGCAGCATACCAGGCCTCCCTGTCCATCACCAACTCCCAGAGTTCACTCATACTCACATCCATCGAGTTGGTGATGCCATCCAGCCATCTCATCCTCTGTCGTCCCTTTCTCCTCCTGCCCCCAATCCCTCCCAGCATCAGAGTCTTTTCCAATGAGTCAACAGTTCGCATGAGGTGGTCAAAGTATTGAAGTTTTAGCGTTATCACCAGTCCTTCCATGAACACCCAGGACTGATCTCCTTTAGGATGGACTGGTTGAATCTCCTTGCAGTCCAAGGGACTCTCAAGAGTCTTCTCCAACACCACAGTTCAAAAGCATCAATTCTTTGACGCTCAGCTTTCTTCACAGTCCAACTCTCACATCCATACATGACCACTGGAAAAACAATAGCCTTGACTAGACGGACCTTTGTTGGTAAAGTAACGTCTCTGCTTTTCAATATACTATCTAGGTTTGTCATAAAAGAAGTTATAGACAGTTCCAAAGAGAATCCAAAAAACAAGACAAATATTTATGATCTCATGATTTCTGAAATGCATTTATTTAATCACTTCACAACTGTTTGTGCCGGCTGCGCGGCGCACTAAGAGCGCGACGGAGAGGAGCTACCCCACAATGGAGGAAGGACGGCAGTGAGGACTGGCACACTAAGCACGGCCGAGAGGAGCTACCCCACAACCAAGGTCAGGAAGGGTGGCGGTGAGGAGAGACCCCTCCCCCAAGATCAGGAAGGGCGGCGGTGAGGAGAGACCCCTAGTCCAAGGTAAGGTGAGATGGCTGTGCTTTGCTGGAGCAGCCGGGAAGAGATACCCCATGCCCAAGCTAAGAGAAACCCAAGTAAGACTGTAGGTCTTGTAAGAGGGGATCAGAGGGCAAATACACTGAAACCATACTCACAGAAAATTAGTCAATCTAATCATACCAGGACCACAGCCTTGTCTAACTCAATGAAATTAAGCCATGCCTGTGGGGCAACCCAGGATGGGCGGGTCATGGTGGAGAGATCTGACAGGGTGTGGTCCGCTGGAGAAGAGAATGGCAAACCACTTCAGTATTCTTGCCTTGAGAACCCCATGAACAGTATGAAAAGGCAAAATGATAGGATACTGAAAGAGAAATTCCCCAGGTCAGTAGGTGCCCAATATGCTACTGGAGATCAGTGGAGAAATAACTCCAGAAAGAATGAAGGGATGGAGCCAAAGCAAAAAGAATACCCAGCTGTGGATGTGTCTGGTGATAGAAGCAAAATCCGATGCTGTAAAGAACAATATTGCATAGGAACCTGGAATGTCAGGTCCATGAATCAAGGCAAATTGGAAGTGGTCAAACAAGAGATGGCAAGAGTGCATGTCGACATTCTAGGAATTAGCGAACTAAAATGGACTGGAATGTGTGAATTTAACTCAGATGACCATTATATCTACTACTGCGGGCAGGAATCCCTCAGAAGAAATGGAGTGGCCATCATGGTCAACAAAAGAGTCCGAAATGCAGTACTTGGATGCAATCTCAAAAACGACAGAATGATCTCTGTTCATTTCCAAGGCAAACCATTCAATGTCACAGTAATCCAAGTCTATGCCCCAACCAGTAACGCCGAAGAAGCTGAAGTTGAAAGGTTCTATGAAGACCTACAAGACCTTTTAGAACTAACACCCAAAAAAGATGTCCTTTCCATTATAGGGGACTGGAATGCAAAAGTAGGAAGTCAAGAAACACCTGGAGTAACAGGCAAATTTGGCCTTGGAATACGGAATGAAGCAGGGCAAAGACTAGCAGAGTTTTGCCAAGAAAATGCACTGGTCATAGCAAATACCCTCTTCCAACAACACAAGAGAAGACTCTATACATGGACATCACCAGATGGTCAACACCGAAATCAGATCGATTATATTCTTTGCAGCCAAAGATGGAGAAGCTCTGTACAATCAGCAAAAACAAGACCAGGAGCTGACTGTGGCTCAGACCATGAACTCCTTATTGCCAAATTCAGACTTAAATGGAAGAAAGTAGGGAATACCACTAGACCATTCAGGTATGACCTAAATCAAATCCCTTATGATTATACAGTGGAAGTGAGAAATAGATTTAAGGGCCTAGATCTGATAGATAGAGTGCCTGATGAACTATGGAATGAGGTTCGTGACATTGTACAGGAGACAGGGATCAAGACCATCCCCATGGAAAAGAAATGCAACAAAGCAAAATGGCTGTCTGGGGAGGCCTTACAAATAGCTATGAAAAGAAGAGAAGCGAAAAGCAAAGGAGAAAAGGAAAGATATAAACATCTGAATGCAGAGTTCCAAAGAATAGCAAGAAGAGATAAGAAAGCCTTCTTCGACGATCAATGCAAAGAAATAGAGTAAAACAACAGAATGGGAAAGAATAGGGATCTCTTCAAGAAAATCAGAGATACCAAAGGAACATTTCATGCAAAGATGGGCTCGATAAAGGACAGAAATGGTATGGACCTAAGAGAAGCAGAAGATATTAAGAAGAGGTGGCAAGAATACACAGAAGAACTGTACAAAAAAGAGCATCACGACCCAGATAATCATGATGGTGTGATCACTGACCTAGAGCCAGACATCCTGGAATGTGAAGTCAAGTGGGCCTTAGAAAGCATCACTACGAACAAAGCTAGTGGAGGTGATGGAATTCCAGTGGAGCTATTCCAAATCCTGAAAGATGATGCTGTGAAAGTGCTGCACTCAATATGCCAGCAAATTTGGAAAACTCAACAGTGGCCACAGGATTGGAAAAGGTCAGTTTCCATCCCAATCCCAAAGAAAGGCAATGCCAAGGAATGCTCAAACTACTGCACAATTGCGCTCATCTCACATACTAGTAAAGTAATGCTCAAAATTCTCCAAGCCAGGATTCAGCAATATGTGAACCATGAACTTCCTGATGTTCAAGCTGGTTTTAGAAAAGGCAGAGGAACCAGAGATCAAATTGCCAACATCTGCTGGATCATGGAAAAAACAAGAGAGTTCCAGAAAAACATCTATTTCTTCTTTATTGACTATGCCAAAGCCTTTGACTGTGTAGATCACAATAAACTGTGGAAAATTGTGAAAGAGATGGGAATACCAGACCACCTGATCTGCCTCTTGAGAAATCTGTATGCAGGTCAGGAAGCAACAGTTAGAACTGGTCATGGAACAACAGACTGGTTCCAAATAGGAAAGGGAGTACGTCAAGGCTGTATATTGTCACCCTGTTTATTTAACTTATATGCAGAGTACATCATGAGAAATGCTGGACTGGAAGAAACACAAGCTGGAATCAAGATTGTTGGGAGTAATATCAATAACCTCAGATATGCAGATGACACCACCCTTATGGCAGAAAGTGAAGAGGGGCTAAAAAGCCTCTTGATGAAAGTGAAAGTGGAGAGTGAAAAGGTTGGCTTAAAGCTCAACATTCAGAAAACGAAGATCATGGCATCTGGTCCCATCACTACATGGGAAATAGATGGAGAAACAGTGGAAACAGTGTTAGACTTTATTTTTCTGGGCTCCAAGATCACTGCAGATGGTGACTGCAGCCATGAAATTAAAAGACGCTTACTCCTTGGAAGGAAAGTTATGACCAACCTAGATAGCATATTCAAAAGCAGAGACATTACTTTGCCAACAAAGGTCCGTCTAATCAAGTCTATGGTCTTTCCTGTGGTCATGTATGGATGTGAGAGCTGGACTGTGAAGAAGGCTGAGCGCCGAAGAATTGATGCTTTTGAACTGTGGTGTTGGAGAAGACTCTTGAGAGTCCCTTGGACTGCAAGGAGATCCAACCAGTCCATTCTGAAGGAGATCAGCCCTGGAATTTCTTAGGAAGGAATGATGCTAAATTGAAACTCCAGTATTTTGGCCACCTCATGCGAAGAGTTGACTCATTGGAGAAGACTCTGATGCTGGGAGGGATTGAGGGCAGGAGGAGAAGGGGATGACAGAGGATGAGATGGCTGGATGGCATCACTGACTCGATGGATGTGAGTCTGAGTGACCTCCGGGAGTTGGTGATGGACAGGGAGGCCTGGCGTGCTGCGGTTCATGGGGTCGCAAAGAGTCGGACACGACTGAGCGACTGATCTGATCTGATCTGATCACAACTGTTTTCCTACACTGGAGAGGAAGAAAGTCAATTGACCCTTATGGAACAGAATTTACATATCTAGAGACAAAAAATACTTGTTTTACACCAGTTTTATACAAGTTAACTTCTGTCTGTACACAGTTGCAGAAAACAATGAAAAGCACAAATAAGGTAAAGTCAGATTCCTTTGAGAGAGTGAGTTTCAATCAATACCCAATTTTCAACTGAAGACATTTTCTAGTCTTTTGGTCCACTTAAAGACCTTTTGAATTTTCCTTACAATATGCACAAAATCATGATTCATTAGCAAAGAATAAAGAGGAAATGGCTGTTGGGTGGACAGCTAACAGTATCTGCCAATCACATTGCTGAGAAGTAGGAGAAAAATAAATGTATCATAATTTGAAGTGAGAGTTTTGTATTACTTTACAAGGATTCCTTTGGAGGTGAATGATAAGCCAGGAGATGTGGTTGAGGCTGAGAAGGCCTGGCCACTTGCCCTGAGCCTAAGCCTGAGCTTGTAGTGGGGATGGGACAGCAGCTTATATCTTCCCTCCTGAAGAATCACTAAAATCATGTGTTAAGTAAAAGCTGTGACCAGAGGCACTTCCGTCATGAAGAATGAGACTATGAGTAATTCCTTTATGGAAGCTGCAGCTTTTAATTTTTCTAATGTACATGACCATTTTCTGTTTCCATTCTACCCCCTCCCTTGGTTCTTTTTGCATTTATTGTAAATTAAATTTCAAGGCAATAGTACCAATAATCACATACAATTCATTTCAGTCTGTTGACGGGCAATTCTTCTTTAGTACCCTGCTGGGGATTTGATAGTGAGAGGGGGTGGTGTGAAAATGTGATATCTGATATTCTTACAGCCTTTGTCCCCAATCTGGTGTTTATGAGCTTCTTTTTTCCTCTTATACAATTCAGGATACTATGTTTTTGTACCTTAATTATTTTCAAAATTAATAAACCAAATGTTTTATATATTTTTTAAAGTTCCAAACCACATAGTATGCTTGTTGGTACTGTTAGTGGCTTAGTAAGTCTGTCATGAGGAAGAAATCTAGTCAGGATTTTGCTAAATGCTATATTTCACACATATACATTTTGCATATATAGTTCTGATTTTGTCTGTGAGTAATCCCCTGGGGAAGGAAATAGCAACCCATGCCAGCATTCTTGCATGAGAAATCCCATGGACAGAGGAGCCTGATGGGCTACAGTCTATGGGGCTGCAAAAGAGTGGGATATGGCTTAGCAGCTAAATAGCAACAATTGCTCCTTGAGGAGGAATTACTCACATTTTAGAGAAATAACATTTTTTACATGGTTCTGTTGTAACTACATACAAGTTCATTGGCCATTTCCATGACAGAGTTCAATTCTACCTGTGAATTGAGTTCAATTCTACTGCTTTCTCTTGGCTTCTGACTCTTAGCTATTAATGCCCATCATAATCACATGGCAAGGGCAACTTGTTACAACACAGATGGCTGTTCCCCACGCCAGAGTTTCTGATTCAGTAGAACTGAATGAACAAAAGAATTGGCATTTCTGACAAGTTCTCAGGTAGTGCTAATGCTGCTGGCCTGGGGAAAATCATTTAGGAACCCGTGCTCTAGGCCATGTACCTTCAGGTTAGAAAAGATTCTCAGTCCAGGAGACAGCCATGATCTACACATGACAGAAAAGGGAAAGTATTTTGTTAATACAGGGAAGAATTTTTCGCCCTTCAAAGGAGCCTATTTGCACTTCCGTTATCTTCATCCAGTGAAAAATTGATATGAATAATTCAAAATGGTAGGCCATTAAAAAAATCATCATATTGGAATCAATCTAGGACTTCCAATTAGCTGATGATGCAGAACATAGAGAGGAGAAAGAGTCAGAAATGAATCTGATTCAGCAGATCCATAAACCTGAGTACTAGTCTTAGCATGGGCTTCCCTGGTGACTCAGATGCTAAATAATCCACCTGCAATGTGGGAGACCTGGGTTCAGTCCCTGAGTTGGGAAGATCTCCTGGAGGAGGGCGTGGCAACCCACTCCAGTATTCTTGCCTGGAGAATCCCCATGGACAGAGGAGCCTGGAGGACTGCAGTCCATGGGATTGCAAAGAGTTGGGGGTGACTGAGCAACTAAGCACACAGTCTTAGTGTATCTTGGCTATACCACTTAGACCAACCAGTGACTGTAAATTTCATTAGTAGACAAAGATTGAGGACTGTTGATTGCTAAGTTCCTTTCTAGCCCCGTTCTTCCATGACTCTGATCCTAACCAGATGTCCAAAGAGTTCCCCAGCTTTATCTGCTGGTGCGGACATCTGGAGCCAAGACATGTAGCAGGAGAGGGGGCAGCATCTGCCTCTGAGCCCACAGCAACAGTTTTGCCAACCCTGCTGTCAGAGAGTAAAGTTCAGTGGAATTTCAAGGAATTCAAAACTATGTGACCCAGGCAAAATCAATCTGATGAGCAGGGTATGAACCTTCCTCTTCGGTAGAGCTGCCAGGGGCTTACTGCTGACCTCAGCTGCCTGACGGCATTGTGTGCCTTTTCACTAGTGTGTCCTCAGCATTTTTTTCAGCACTAAAGTTGCTCAATTAAGGGAAAAGCACCATCTCTACCTTTTCACTGGAAATTCTGGGGATCTTCCTATGATGTGTTTTGGGTAACTGCAAGCATCTGAAAGGATGGAAGAGAAAAACAGTTTGCTTTCTATTTCACCTCAGAGTCTTAGAGTTCTATGCAAACTTACGGTGAGTAGATAGGAGAAGGCAGACTATTGGAAAGGAAAACTGTTGCTGCATCTTGTGGACAGTTGAGTATGTGTGTATATGTGTCTCCTTTGCAAAACTCTGGGCTTTTAGGTAAAGGGCTGTGCTTTTTCTCCCTCTTTGCCTCATTAATGAATTTGTCTGTTGAGAGGACTTGGAACAAAAGTGCTTCATAAGGTTTGCCGAGGGGATAAGTATGTAGAATGTTGCTGTTTTGCTGTGTGCGTGGAGTTATTTTGTTGGATTGCCTCTTCTTTCAGAAAATTCTCCAAGGTCAATAAAAGTACTAGAAAGAAAGAAAGTGAAGTCACTCAGTCATGTCTGACTCTTTGCAACCCCATGGACTGTAGCCTACCAGGCTTCTCCGTCCATGAGATTTTCCAAGCAATAATACTGGGTATTCCAAGCAAGAATACCCAGAGATTGAACCTGGGTCTCCCACATTTTAGTTAGACGCTTTACCATCTGAGCCACCAGGGAAGTCCAAAAGTACTAATGAATGAATAAATAAATGATTTTTAAATATATAAAACAAAGTTATACTGAAGGCTCAGAAACTACATTGCCTCAATAAGGAGCCATTTTATGGATGGATGAATGAATTTTTTCTATAGAAGCATCAGTGAAAATGGGGTTGTTTCATGGCTTGCAAAACTAATATCTGAATTTCTAAGTCTTGATAAACTTTCAGTGGGTTCCAAAAGCAACTGCCGTAATACATAAATAAATAAATGATTTCTCCCTGATCTTGACTCTTTGAGTCATACAAATGTTTATTCCTCTCTATAGTTTAATTATTATAATAAAGCAGTAACAATAATGATAATAATAGCTAACTTCAGTTAGGCACTGAGACCCAAACTCTGTGCAAGCCTTTTTGTTGTTGTTATTTAATACTTGTAGCAATCTGAGAAGTAGTTACTATATTATCCTCAGAAAGAATGTGTAGCTTACTCAAGGGCATCTAGCTGGTGATGGGTGGAGACAGACTTTTTGCCAAGGAATTCTGACCGTAGTGCTCTGCTTCTCATCACTGCACTGTATCAGAAGCACGGATGATAAATGAACTTTTGGAGAAATAGCCTGTGGTAGATTGAATAATGGCCTCCAAACATTTCTATGTCTTCCTGCTTGTAACTTGTGAATAAATGACCTCACATGGAAAAGGGGACTTTATGGTTGTGATCAAATGAAGGACCTTGAGATGAGGAAATTATCCCGGATTATCCAGATGTGTTTGCAATCACAAAGCTCCTTATAGGAAGGTAAACAAGGGGGCCAGAGTAAGACAATGCAATGTGGTGACAGAAGCAGAGGTCAGAGTGGTGCGGGGCCATAAGGCAAGCAATGTAGACAGCCCCTAAAACCTGGAAATGGCAGGAAGACTCCCCTAAAGTCTCCAGAAGAAACGTACTTCTGCTGACCCATTTGGGACTTCTGACCTCCAGAACTGTTAGATAATAAATCTGTGTTGCTTAACGCCACTAAGTAGTTATTATTGCAAATAATCTTTTTTGTAGTTTGTTAGAGTAGCTGAAAGAAACTGATACCCAGTCTATATAACCTGAGGATGGTCACACTCTGCCCTTGGTGGGAAGATGCTAACACAAGGCCCCACATCTGCTATAATGGCGTCACAGCCCTTACTCTGCAGAGAAACACCCTGTTTGTTTTGAGGTTTTCTGGTTTGCCTGCTGCTTTATTTATCAGTACATAAATACATGCCATTTCAGAAAGTGGGTGCCATTCCCCAACACATTCACAGCAATCGAAATAGCAAAACAGACTGAAAATTGCCATAATAGCGCTTTATTCTTGTCTTCACATTGGCTTATAAAATGACATGCTCACAAGATTTGTAAAAATCTCTGCTTCTCTTTGCTTCCCCCCACCCCTTCCTTCTAGATCTTTCCTTTCTCTCTCTGCTAAGAAATTAAGCCCCTTAGTGGGTTTTCCATTCACGGAAATATATTGTGAGCTTTGTTTTCTTACTTTTTAAGTGATATTTTTTTCCCCCTTTAATTATTTTTATGACATGTGTTGGGTTAGCAACAAAAGGGAACTTTGAAATGACAAACACAAACATGAGAAATGCAGAGTCTAAATTAATTTCCCCTCTGATTCAGAGGAAACCATGCTTGGTCCCTATTTGAGTTTATCAAAATTATGCAGTGGGAGAAGTAGAATTGTTTTAAACATTCAAAAGAAGAGAGGGAAACTAATGTCCTTTAGATACTTGCTGTAGGTTTAATGCTTTATGTGGGCTAGCATGTAGATGTCTTATAACTTGTAAATGCTAGGCATTTCCTCCATTTTTTTTTGAAGAAGAGTACATAACTGTGCAAGGTCTGCTTTCATCGTGGGCTACCTACCACCAGCTAGCTTTGGGAGAACTGGCTGGTACCTGGAAGCTGGTGAGGGTCCTGCTTCTTGTGTTGCTGCCATTTCCCTATTTGGAAGTTGTATGCCCTCAAGGGCCGTTGCTTCACATCTAAGCCTCCACTTGTCCTCTAAGTTGTGGAAGATGCTCCTGCTCATTGATTCACATTTTTGCCTATGCTTTTCCCTCTCATGAATATGTCCTGGTTGATGGAAATGGAATGTTTGGCAGACAAGGCTCTTGTGATATCACCATGGCAGACCTGGTCCATCCATATCATGTTTCATCTCCAAATATGATGATTTCTCACCCACTGGTGAAACAAGATGGTTCTCCTTAGCATCTCTTGGCCTTAGTTTCAAATGTTGGTGCCCATTACAAATATACCTGGTAAAGATAAATCTATTGTTATAATGCTATCTGATATTGATATATATATTGGGTTGGCCAGTAAGTTTGTTTGGGTTTTTCCATAAGATGTAACATAAAAACCTGAACAGACTTTTTGGCCAATCTGATATAAAGAGACAGAGTATAATTTTGGATAAGCTAGTATAGGGGGATAGAAACAGAATACTGGGATACAGAAAAGTCATAAAAGGGAGACATAAAAAAGAAAAAGAAAATCATGATTTCATGTTAATCAAAGCTAGATAAGTTAAAACTAAGCATATTTGGAGACTTGGCAAATAGTCTCCTGAAAAGGGTGGAATCTCATTCTCCCATTGCACTTTGTAGGTATGGACTTCATTTGTTGACTAAAACTGAAATGGAATCCTGCTGAAGACAAGAGAAAGAACAGTTGATGGACAGTAGATTGTCTCAGTGGACAAGGCAATGGCACCCTACTCCAGCACTCTTGCCTGGAAAATCCCGTGGATGCAGGAGCCTGGTAGGCTGCAGTCCATGGGGTTGCTAGGAGTTGGACACGACTGAGCGACTTCCCTTTCACTTTTCACTTTCATGCATTGGAGAAGGAAATGGCAACCCACTCCAGTGTTCTTGCCTGGAGAATCCCAGGGACGGGGGAGCCTGGTGGGCTGCCGTCTATGGGGTCACACAGAGTCGGACACGACTGAAGCGACTTAACAGCAGCAGATTGTCTCAGGACAGTTGCTCTTCTCCTTTTGTCCTATCACCTCTCCCTGATTCACTTCCTGTCCTACTCTGAGCTCCTCCAGCCTGAACCTTTCCACAGTCTCCAGACTTCTATGGCTTCATCTTTTCCTTTCCACAGCCTCCAGACTTCTGTGGCTTCATCTTTTCATTGTGTTTTGCCAATGAAAAGTACTTGCGGGAGATTTTAGGATGGAGGAAAAGAAGAATTAGGGAATTGCTTGCTTGCTTGCTTCCTGTTAAATGTTATAGGTCTACACTCTTCAGTTACTCTTGGGTTGTTGTTGTTTAGCCACTAAGTTGTGTCTGACTCTTTTGTGACCCCATGGAATGTAGCCCGCCAGACTCCTCTGCCCACGGGATTTCCCAGGCAAGAATACTGGAGTGGGTTGCTCTTTCCTACTTCAGGGGATCTTCCCAACCCAGGGATCGAACCCACATCTTCTGTGTCTCCTGCGTTGGTAGATGGATTCTTTACCACTGTGCCAGCTGGGAAGCCCTAGATATTGGGTCCTTCTCCATAAATCTGTCACTCACTGGGCTTCACTGTCTCTTTCTTTTGCCCTTTTATATGCACAAGTAGTCATGAGTTTCCACTCTTGCTAAGCTTTGGGTGCCTCAGCCTCCCTAGTTGGTCACCTAAAGCTGCCCGCGTTTAATGCAAATAGTCCCTTCATTAAAATCTCTTCAACTCAACCATCTGTGTATGAATTCTGTTTCCTGCTGACATCTCAACTGAGGCACAATTCCCTTTTCAGAACCTTCTGAATAGAGAATTTTCCTGCAAAAAATGATTATTTAGTTTCTCTGTTTTGTCCCAGTATCAGAGCTAGCCTGTTTTTAAATCTTAAGTTCCTTTGTTTGCTTGTTTTCTTTTGTAAATGGAGAAGTGGCGCTGCCTGTTCCTTAGGAAAAAATAAGGAAAAGTAATACCTCTTTAAAAGTGGCATGGGTTTTGTTCCCCTGGAGGGCCTAATCAGTGCATCCCTGGAAATAATTTCCATTTTTCATACAAGACCCTGCAGTATGCACTCTTACCTTAGTGCCATATCTCTTGGGCAGAAGTTTTGTCTTATAATATCAGGGTGACAGTGAGACTCCACCATGCTCATTTATAGGCCCTACAGTGTCACTCTTATGGCTGCACATTACCTATGTCCCTAAATGTCCCAGATATTTTTAGAAAATTTGACATAGCCATCTGTAATAAAACGTTATAAAGAGTTGGAGTCTTACCTCCACCAGGCAAAAGCCTGATTAAAAAGATCTTGTGCTGGCCCTGAAGGTCAGTATTTATGGCACTGTATTATTTATAAATAATGTGAGAATTATTATAGTAATAAAAGTTGGCGTTCCAAAGAATGGGCATATTAGGGATGGCTAAATTATGGTGACATTGAGATCGTGGGTCACATCTGAAGCTTTCTTTCAAATCTATGGAAAATTATCACCAACTTGACTGCAAAGCTACAGGAAAGTCTTGAAAGGCATAAAAAACAGTGCAAAAGTCCTACTCACTGGGAAGAGTAAGGACGGCTAGGTTGATCCAAGGGGCTGGGAGTTTCTTACCAAGGAATGAATAATTCAGCACCCTTTCTCAGTCTCAGGACTGGCAACATTTCTACCTAACTCTATCTTGTCACCATGTTTATTTAACTTATATGCAGAGTATATCATGAGAAATGCTGGACTGGAAGAAACACAAGTTGGAATCAAGATTGCCGGGAGAAATATCAATAACCTCAGATATGCAGATGACACGACTCTTATGGCAGAAAGTGAAGAGGGGCTAAAAAGCCTCTTGATGAAAGTGAAAGTGGAGAGTGAAAAGGTTGGCTTAAAGCTCAACATTCAGAAAACGAAGATCATGGCATCTGGTCCCATCACTACATGGGAAATAGATGGGGAAACAGTGGAAACAGTGTCAGACTTTATTTTTCTGGGCTCCAAAATCACTGCAGATGGTGACTGCAGCCATGAAATTAAAAGACGCTTACTCCTTGGAAGGAAAGTTATGACCAACCTAGATAGCATATTCAAAAGCAGAGACATTACTTTACCAACAAAGGTTCGCCTAGTCAAGGCTATGGTCTTTCCTGTGGTCATGTATGGATGTGAGAGCTGGACTGTGAAGAAGGCTGAGCGCCGAAGAATTGATGCTTTTGAACTGTGGTGTTGGAGAAGACTCTTGAGAGTCCCTTGGACTGCAAGAAGATCCAACCGTCCATTCTGAAGGAGATCAATCCTGGAATTTCTTTAGAAGGAATGATGCTAAAGCTGAAACTCCAGTATTTTGGCCACCTCATGCGAAGAGTTGACTCATTGGAGAAGACTCTGATGCTGGGAGGGATTGGGGGCAGGAGGAGAAGGGGACGACAGAGGATGAGATGGCTGGATGGCATCACTGACTCGATGGGTATGGGTCTGGGTGACCTCCAGGAGCTGGTGATGGACAGGGAGGCCTGGCGTGCTGCGGTTCATGGGGTTGCAAAGAGTCGGACACGACTGAGCGACTGATCTGATCTGATCTGATCGAATCTTCTCTGAATCTGAGTAGAGTCCTGATACAGTCAGAATTCTAGAATCTCAAATAGAGATACACAGCTGAAGGAACCTCTGTAGGAGGATCAGATTGGGTGCTGTGTGTTTCATACTTCCCAAAGAGAAAATGCTAGCTTAATCACAAATCACAAATTGGACCTTAGCCTACAAACCTCTCCTCTTCTTCTGTAAAAGATTGGGCAGATCCATGGTGCCCTGTTCATACCACTGCATGGCCAAGGCTCAGACAATTGATGTTTAAAGAACACTTGGGGGGAAGTCTCTTACGTCTTATAGGAAAGATCTAGAACTACATAATGGTTGGAACACTCTTTGGAACTCTCTTTATGGAGATAGGGTCCACTTGATAGCTGCAGAACACAATTTTATCACAAGATCTATGAGTTTTAAGAAGTAACACTCATTAAGAAAGATTGTCCTTTATGATGTCCCAACTTCACCCCTTTGCTGATTTAGATGCCTCAAACCCACAGATCAGTTTTCATTCAAAAATGGAGTTCACGGATGTTTATTTCCCTAGGAATCAAGTCAGTTTTCAAAGTTCAACTATGATTCTGACTGATTCTGAAACTTCTGAGATGGAAAGGAGCCCAGAAAAGGCTTTTCAAAACCATTCTTCTAATCATACTGTTTCTGGCTATGGGCAAGAGATTGATTTAGTCAAGAAAAATCATTCTTGTGGCATCTATAATCTGCCAGTAGGGTATCTCTCTGCTGGACGATCTCTTTGCCCAAAAAGCATCAGAGATGCAAGCAAAGTTCTGAGCAGTTGAAGGGAAGCAAAATAAACCTCCAGTCTTTTGATAGACCGCCATTTCCCTATTTTGTT
Organism: Tragelaphus eurycerus; assembly: GCA_935064755.1. Lineage (NCBI taxonomy): Eukaryota > Metazoa > Chordata > Mammalia > Artiodactyla > Bovidae > Tragelaphus > Tragelaphus eurycerus. The sequence goes on along the minus strand of CAKXYN010000015.1, from coordinate 10,735,424 downwards.
TTTCTTGTGCTTTGGCATTCTGAATGTTTATTTTCTTTTCTTGTGGTTAATTTCACACAGTGTAAAATTTCTGTAAATATTTTTTCTTTCTTTAGGGAAAATTCATACTTCTTATAGGTCTGGTAAAGTTCTTCAGCAACCTTTAAACTACTAATTATGTGGAGATTATACTGGGGAGGAGGTAGATTCAATTCAAGGATGATTACCATGTAATCTGGAGAGCATAAATAATAATGTACTTAGTACAGAAGAGTTTACAAATGTGCAGCCATTTCTTGGCTCTGTGTGCCTGGGGAAAGAATAAGAAACTAAATGTTTGTGATTTATAATTTCTTCATCTCTGTTGGGAGTTGTCTTATATATATTTCTAATCTTTTCCTCATGGGGATAAAAATAATCTTCAGCATTGCATCTTTCGTTTTCTCTTGACTTTCTGTACTCTTGAGGTCAGGTCAGGCTGCTCAGCACTGAAATTTGAGGACAGCATTGTGAGGAAGCAGAAGCAGAGGCTCTAGATTTGCTTGGCTGGAGGGAAAGCTGTACCCTGTATTTTTATAAACTGTATTCTATATTATTTTCATGTCCTTCTATACATTTTTTGCACTGTGGAGATTCAGAAAGCTCTGGTTTCTTAGATTCAGGATGTAAGTTTTCATTGTTTGCAAATTGATTGTGCACACTCCTGTGGTTTCAAATCCCTCCACTCAAATTAATAGTGGATTGAGATACTAAGGAAAGTTGTTTAAAAACTAGCAGTTAATTGAGACTTCTCTCATTATGGAATGTGAAGAATTCCAAGGTATTGCAAAGAGAAAACTGACAAGTCTGTCAAGTACTGACACATTTTTATGGATTTTCCAATCTTAAGAAATCTAAATAATCTATCTCATCTCACTAAAATAGAGAGGATATAATGCATAGTGTATTATTCTTAATTGTGGTGACATTTAATTGATCTTGAATGTGTGGATTATTTCCCCAATTGCTTCATAATATTTATAAACCAGATGGACTGTCTTTCAGTCTCTTCATCTGTACCTCAGTGCTATACGTATGTTCTTATGTATACAAAATGGACACAAATCTCTGCAGACAAATTATAGTTCATTGTAATAATTCAGAAAATGTACCGTCAGTCAGAATAGGCTAGGATATGCTGCAGCAACACATGATCTGAAAATATCAGCTGCTTCTAACAAAACATCCTCATCTTCACCCTGGTTGTCACCCTGGGATTTAAACAAATATCCCTCAAAGAGATGGATTTAAACAAATGCTTCTATATGAAGCATTGCTTATGTCATAGTAGGGAAAATGAGAGACACTTAATTAAATGTTAGCTCTTAGAGCTTCTACTTCAAGGGGATAAGCATCACTTCTATGTACATTTCATTGGTCAGCACAAGTCTTGTGCCTACTAACTGAAGGTAGAGAAAATAAAATCCTGGGAAAATCATAATGTAATCTTCCACAGGAGACTTAGGAGTTGAAAAAAAAAAAAAACATACTGGGACATTATTGAACATGTATATATCCTCCCAGCCCTAAGCCAGGCACTTAGCAGCCATTTTTCACCACTTTTCTGTCTCTCCTAACCTTGGGTATGATTAAATTAATTGGTTAAGGAAAGCTGGTATGTATTTCATATGATTAATGCCTTGGAAAACAATTGTGGTATATTGCATTGATTTGTTTCATTTTACATGCTTGAAATTAGAGGCTTATGAAGTCTACATGCAAATTTATGCAAAGTGGGATGCAAATTCATATTGTGAGCCAGGAGTCCTGGCACTCCCCCCCTCTAGAAAAAGAACTGCACCATTGAATATGCATGTGCTGCATATGGTACTGCTCTTTTCAAATAGCAGCTCAGAGCCAGCAGCCAAATAAATCCCAGTGACATCAACCAAGCAACAAACAAAAGTTTAAAGTCATTTAGGAACAAAAATGAAGCTCCAAGGTCTCAATATTTTCAGGGTCAACATTTTCAAGCAAAATTTAAGTTAACAAATGCACTATCCTTTGGCTTTCAAACTGTATGGGTAGGGGGGCAGAGGCCTACAATACAAAAAAGGTATTGGCGGAACCCACTCTGGAATTTTATTCTCTTGATTACTTGCTTCTGGTGATCACTTGGCTGGCTGGATCAAATAAATCTTCATTTCCATGAGCCAGTGCCCATGTGTGCTGACATATTTCTCCCTCATTTGTACCCATCAGTGGGGAATTCTGGTTCCAAGATTCAGACTGAGAGTTATTATTAAGATGGTCTCAAAGAGAGGAACAAATTTTGCACCTGAGTGCTTGCAAGTCGGGTATAGGGGGAAATTAACCACTTGTAGGAATGCCAATTAGAATCAATATCTTGATTGGCCTGCAGGTGGTACTCAGATGATTCACTGAACTCATTCTGCTCTTGTGAGACCCCAATTTTGCTTTGATACTAAGTACATGTAAAATATTTTGGTGAATGTTTATAAATAAACAGATAAGGGGCACAGTCTCATGCAGATTCTTCTAATTTAATGCTAATGAATTCAGCATGTAGTTATTCACTCATTTATCAAGTATCTTTTTGGTTATCTTCCAAGAACTGGGCAGGGACCTGGGGGGTATCAGAACAAATAATAGGCATTCCCTGCCCTTGGGGAGCACCAGCCCACCTCCTGAGCTCCTGGAGCTTTGTGTAGTGTCAGGGACATTGTCTCTGGATGGCTTTTCATAGTAAATTCATGTGAATCATGTTGAGAAATACACCAGATGGGAGGAGGGAATAATGAGATCCTTTGATGTGATGGAGCCCTTCATTACAGCAACTGCTTTTGTAAAATTCTAGTCAGGAAAATATTTCTCAGCCATGGCTTAAGTTTCAAACAACATTTCATACAACAAAATTTCAGTACAACAAATGCACTTCAAATGTCCCTTGGAGTTTGTCATAATGGGGTTTGCTCTATGAATTTAAAAAATATGCCCAGTGGGTTAGATATTTTACTTATAAAACTTTCCTGCAGCAAAGGTAAAAGGGAAATGCAGAGACTGTGTTGGAATCATAAAGTGACCTAGGGGTTAAGGGACCTATGTTTTTTTTTATTTACCCTTGGAGTGTGGCCTTCAAAATTATTCACAATAATTGGCATGTCATTAACAAATGTGTCAGGGTTCCCCATATATCAGTGCAAAATAGTAAAGTCAAGTCCCCATATAGGTTAGGACGCTCAATAAAGAAAATGACAATCATCAAAAGATGGAAAATAGAAATAATAGCAATCATTATAATGGCACTGGGTCATATTTATCAAATGTTAAAGTATGCAGTAAGAACTGGGAGCGTGGCCAAGAGGAGCGACCCCACATCTGAGGTCAGGGGAAGAAACCGGGAGGACTCCATGCCCAAGGGGCGGTGGCCAAGAGGAGCTACCCTACATCTGAATCAGGGGCAGCGGCCCAGAGTGCCAGGCTACAATGGTGCAGGAACGGCTGAGAGGAGTTACCCCACACCTGAGCCCAGGGGCGGCGGTGGGGAGGAGTTACCCCACACCCCAGGTCAGGGGCAGCGATGAAGGAGCAACCCCACCTCCAAGGAGTGGTGGCTGCATGGGCACAGGAGGGCCTAGAGGAGCTACTCCATGTTCAAGGTCAGGAGGGGCGGCAGTGAGGAGATACCCCTTGTTCAAGGTAAGGAGCAGCGGCTGTGCTTTGCTGGAGCAGCTGTGAAGAGATACCCCACGTCCAAGGTAAGAGAAATACAAGTAAGACGGTAGGTGTTGCAAGAGGGCATCAGAGGGCAAACACACTGAAACCATACGCACAGAAAACTAGTCAGTCTAATCACACTAGGACCATAGCCTTGTCTAACTCAGTGAAACTAAGCCGTGGCCTGTGGGGCCACCCAAGATGGGCGGGTCATGGTGGAGAGATCTGACAGAATGTGGTCCACTGGAGAAGGGAATGGCAAACCACTTCAGTATTCTTGCCTTGAGAACCACATGAACAGTATGAAAAGGCAAAATGATAGGATACTGAAAGAGGAACTCCCCAGGTCAGTAGGTGCCCAATAGCTACTGGAGGTCAGTGGAGAAATAACTCCAGAAATAATGAAGGGATGGAGCCAAAGCAAAAATAATACCCAGCTGTGGATGTGACTGGTGATAGAAGCAAGGTCCGATGCTGTAAAGAGCAATATTGCATAGGAACCTGGAATATTAGGTCCATGAATCAAGGCAAATTGGAAGCAGTCAAACACAAGATGGCAAGAGTGAACGTTGACATTCTAGGAATAAGCGAACTAAAATGAACTGGAATGGGTGAATTTAACTCAGATGACCATTATATCTACTACTGCGGGCAGGAATCCCTTAGAAAAAATGGAGTAGCCATCATACTCAACCAAAGAGTCTGAAATGCAGTACTTGGATGCAATCTCAAAAATGACATAATGATCTCTGTTCATTTCCAAGGCAAACCAGTCAATATCACAGTACTCCAGCCTATGCCCCACCCAGTAACGCTGAAGAAGCTGAAGTTGAACGGTTCTATGAAGACCTACAAGACCTTTTAGAACTAACCCCCGAAAAAGATGTCCTTTTCATTATAGGGGACTGGAATGCAAAAGTAGGAAGTCAAGAAACACCTGGAGTAACAGGCAAATTTGGCCTTAGAATACGGAATGAAGGAGGGCAAAGACTAATAGAGTTTCGCCAAGAGAACACACTGGTCCTAGCAAATATCCTCTTCCAACAACACAAGAGAAGACTCTACACATGGACATCACCAGATGGTCAACACCGAAATCAGATTGATTATATTCTTTGTAGCCAAAGATGGAGAAGCTCTATACAGTCAGCAAAAACAAGACCAGGAGCTGACTGTGGCTCAGATCATGAACTCCTTATTGCCAAATTCAGACTTAAATTGAAGAAAGTAGGGAAAACCACTAGACCATTCAGATATGACCTAAGTCAAATCCCTTATGAGTATACAGTGAAAGTGAGAAATTGATTTAAGGGCCTAGATCTGAAAGATAGAGTGCCTGATGATCTATGGACTGAGGTTCGTGACATTATACAGGAGACAGGGATCAAGACCATCCCCATGGAAAAGAGATGCAACAAAGCAAAATGGCTGTCTGGGGAGGCCTTACAAATAGCTGTGAAAAGAAGAGAAGTGAAAAGCAAAGGAGAAAAGGAAAGATATAAGCATCTAAATGCAGAGTTCCAGAGAATAGCAAGTAGAGATAAGAAAGCCTTCCTCAGAGATCAATGCAAAGAAATAGAGGAAAACAACAGAATGGGAAAGACTAGAGATCTCTTCAAGAAAATGAGAGATACCAAGGGGACATTTCATGCAAAGATGGGCTCAATAAAGGACAGACATAGTATGGACCTAACAGAAGCAGAAGATACTAAGAAGAGGTGGCAAGAATACACAGAACTGTACAAAAAAGATCTTCACAACCCAGATAATCATGATGGTGTGATCACTGACCTAGAGCCAGACATCCTGGAATGTGAAGTCAAGTGGGTCTTAGGAAGCATCATTACCAAAAAAGCTAATGGAGGTGATGGAATTCCAGTTGAGCTATTTCAAATCCTGAAAGGTGATGCTGTGAAAGTGTTGCACTCAATATGCCAGCAAATTTGGAAAACTCAGCAGTGGCCACGGGACTGGAAAAGGTCAGTTTTCATTCCAATCCCAAAGAAAGGCAATGCCAAAGAATGCTCAAACTACTTCACAATTGCACTCATCTCACACGCTAGTAAAGTAATGCTCAAAATTCTCCAAGCCAGGCTTCAGCAATACATGAACCATGAATTTCCAGATTTTCAAGCTGGCTTTAGAAAAGGCAGAGGAACCAGAGATCAAATTGCCGACATCTGCTGGATCAAGGAAAAAGCAAGAGAGGTCCTGAAAAACATATTATTGACTATGCCAAAGCCTTTGACTATGTGGATCACAATAAAATGTGGAAAATTCTGAAAGAGATGGGAATACCAGACCACCTGACCTGCCTCCTGAGAAACCTATATGCAGGTCAGGGAGCAACAGTTAGAACTGGACATGGAACAACAGACTGGTTCCAAATAGGAAAAGGAGTACATCAAGGCTGTATATTGTCACCCTGCTTATTTAATTTCTATGCAGAGTACATCATGAGAAACGCTGGGCTGGAAGTACAAGTTGGAAATCAAGATTGCCGGTAGAAATATCAATAACCTCAGATATGCAGATGACACCACCCTTATGGCAGAAAGTGAAGAGGAACTAAAAGCCTCTTGATGAAAGTGAAAGAGGAGAAAGAAAAAGTTGGCTTAAAGCTCAACATTCAGAAGACAAAGATTATGGCATCTGGTCCCATCACTTCATGGGAAATAAATGGGGAAACAGGGGAAACAGTGTCAGACTTTAGTTTTTGGGCTCCAAAATCACTGCAGATGGTGACTGAAGCCATGAAATTAAAAGACACTTACTCCTTGGAAGGAAAGTTATGACCAACCTAGATAGCATATTGAAAAGCAGAGACATTACTTTGCCAAGAAAGGTCCATCTAGTCAAGGCTATGGTTTTTCCTGCGGTCATGTATGGATGTGAGAGCTGGACTGTGAAGAAACTGAGCACTGAAGAATTGATGCTTTTGAACTGTGGTGTTGGAGAAGACTCTTGAGAGTCCCTTGGACTGTAAGGAGATCCAACCAGTCCATTCTGAAGGAGATCAGCCCTGGGATTTCTTTGGAAGGAATGATGCTAAAGCTGAAACTCCAATACTTTGGCCACCTCATGTGAAGAGTTGACTCATTAGAAAAGACTCTGCTCCTGGGATGGATTGCGAGCAGGAGTAAACAGGGATGACAGAGGATGAGATGGTTGGATGGCAGTACTGACTCAATGGACATGAATCTGTGTGAACTCTGGGAGTTGGTGATGGACAGGGAGGCCTGGTGTGCTGCGATTCATGGGGTTGCAAAGAGTTGGACATGACTGAGCGACTGAACTGAAGCACTGGGATACAAGCATTTATTTGTTCCATCACCTCATATTCCTATTTTACAGATTAGGACACTGAGCTTCAGACAGTATGTTAAGGACAAAGCCTGGTATTTGGTCTAATAGAACCCACAGCCTCTTCTTTCCCTTGGTGTTAAATGTCTGCTTAGGAGAGCCTCCTTCCCTCAGCTGAGATAAGGAGGGTATCAGAGCAGGCATGTCCACATCATCTTACTCTCAGTGAAAGGCAGCCTGCAGAAGGCTGCGCACATCTGTTTTGTCAATGAGCACAGCTGATCCAATCTAAGAACCAAATGAATTCCTTCTTTTATGCCTGTGACTAGAAAAAATCATGGAAACAGGAGATTGGAAGGGACCTCTTTGTGGCTTCCCACCTCTTAGCTTGTTTCAAGTTTGTGGATAGTATATAGAGTGGGTTAAATTTTCAGGTCCTAACCCTGGTGCCTGTGACTGTGGCCTTATTTGGAAATAGAAACTCGGCTGATGTGATTAACCAAGATAAGTTCATACTCGAGTAGAGTGGACTCTAAATCCAGTGACTGGTGTGTTCACCAGATTTAAGAGAAAGCAGATGGAGATCTGAACACAGCAGGGAGAAGGCCAGATGGAAACAGAAGCAGGAATTATTAAGGTTGCAAGTGACCAGCACGGAACAGCAAAGATGGCTGACAACACCCAGAAATTAGGACAGAGGTGTGAAAGGATTCTTCTCTAGAACCTTCAGAGAAAGCAAGGCTCTACTAATACCATGGTTTTGAACTTCTACCTTCAGAACTAGAATAGAATAAATTTCTGCTCTTTTAAGCCAGGTGGTTTGTGGTACCTTTTTATGGCACCCCCGAGAGTCTGAATACCATATCTCTTGTCTCTCTATTGAATCCTGTTTTGTTATCATGGCCACCACCCAGCTTAGACCTTTGTCTCCATCAGTTGAACTCTTGCAGTGGACTTTTGTCTTGTCTGGCCATGAAAGATTCTTCCCTTGTACAGTACATTTTTCCCAGTGCTGCCATAATCATTTTTCAGAAGTCCAGTTCCAATTATATTACATCTCTGCTGTTTGAAGTTTTCAGTGATCCCCCAACATACAACACCCACAGCCTGGGGCCCAAAACTGTGTGCTAGCTTCCTTGGTCTTCAGTTACTGTAATGGCTCTTCTTATTGTCTCATTATGTACTAGATTTTGAGCTCCTCAAGGTTGGGGTCTGCGATGAACTCATCTTTGGTTTCTCTGCAGGGCTTAACATAGTGGGAAAGGCTCTGGGTCAGGAGGTTGGACGTGTGAGTTTTAGACTTGACTCTGCTATGAAGCAGTATTGTGGCTTTGACCAGTTGTATCACCTTTGTAGCTCTCTGTGAGCCGCTCTGACTATACATGGCAACTATTACAATGGCTCAGAGCTCAAGCTTAGGAGAACAACGTGCATTGATGTAACTGAAATTAATTAAGAGCAAGTCTAGCCATGGTCAAAACATTGAGACAAACCAGAAGGCATGGGTTCATGGATGAAATGTCCATTTGATTAGTTGTTGTTTTGTTCAGAAACATTGCTTTAAGCTTAAATACTCTCATATGAGAACCCCCTAAAACAGAGACAGATTATTTGCTAAAAGCAAGTCTGCTTAATCTTTTTCTTTTGTCACTTTAAATCAGATGGGCTTTCTATTTTTAACAAGTCTTTGTTTATTAAAACAAACTCCCAACATGTGATGTAAGGCATAAGATTTAGCAGTAGATTTAAGGCCACTTTTAAGACAGCTTGGTTAGTACTGAGATGTTTGAAGATCATAATTAAAATTAGACATTAAAAACAAAGATTTCTCAGCTCTTCAACCATCAAAACATTGGGCGTTCCTTTCTTTTCTGGGCCCCAAATAGCCATGTAATCATCGCTCTGTGTTTTACATGTAATTCTGCAGCTAAATACATCATTATTTAGACTCTACAGATTATATGGTAATCATGGATTTACTGTAAACCCAATTTAATTTCTACAGAATTACTGACTTTAAGGTTGCAAAACAATATTGTTTACAAGGCAGTGTAATAGCACTCAGAATGAATGCTAATTAGAACTAATAAATTAAGGAATGCATAGCTCTCAGGACTAAGCCTAAATTGTTAAAGTGATCGATATGGTAATCAAGCGTTTTTAAGAGAATACCTGTTGAATACCTACTGCAGTCTCCACACAATAAAACTAAAAATATGGACAAAAATCAAAAGTAATTAAAAAATTCAAGAATAATTGCTATAATGGGTCACCTCAATTTTTTTTATTTGCTTATTCTAACTAATAACTCTGATTCTGCATTGGGGATTTCAATTTTTAACTAATAACCAAAATGTTAAATTCTTGGATAGGTTAGTCATAGATGCATCTCTTTGAAACCTAAATGGTGCACAGTCAATTCATTGCACACTGAATTTGCTCCTGTTACACTTTTTCCTGTAACCAGTTAAATGTGTCTGAATTAGATGTACAGGTGGGGATTTGCACAGATAAATGAATACTCCCCAATTCAACAAACTTTGAGGTGTAGTGGACAAGAGGAAGGAGATTGTTTAAAGTTCCTTGTGCTTATTGGTCATAATCTCTGGTGAATAAACTTTAATTGCTGAACAGAGGTGCTGCTGCTGCTAAGTCGCTTCAGTCGTGTCCGACTCTGTGCGACCCCATAGACGGCAGCCCACCAGGCTCCCCCGTCCCTGGGATTCTCAAGGCAAGAACGCTGGAGTGGGTTGCCATTTCCTTCTCCAATGCATGAAAGTGAAGAGTGAAAGTGAAGTCGCTCAATCATGTCCGACTCTTAGCGACCCCCTGGACTACAGCCTACCAGGCTCCTGCGTCCATGGGATTTTCCAGGCAAGAGTACTGGAGTAGGGTGCCTTTGCCTTCTGTGGAACAGAGGTGAGAAGTAGCCTAAGGCGGTTCAGCCTTGTGCTAGGCCTAGCTAGAGATAGGGTAGGAGATGTAGAAGGAGCACTTATGCAAACTCTGTAGTACAAACAGAACTTTAGCAGACTTCAGAGTAATCCAGATTGTAATTTAAAGAAATGAAGAACTGTGGAAGTTTCTTAAAAAAAAAAAAAAAAAAAAAGGAGGTGAGGAGATGCAATTCTATGATTTTGTTTTCCTAATCTTTTTCCTTATGATGGGAATTATATTCAAAAAGTATCAAGCTATTGGGAAATGATGAAACTTTTTTTAATTTAGTAAGGATTGCATATGATAGAAAGAAGTTGCAAAGAGGTTAGGGGTAGACAGGAGGAAGATAAATCTCTTTTGGAAACAAGTTTTCCTTCAGAGTCTTCCACTCATCAGGCTAAGTGTTAGTCACTCAGTCATTTCCATCTCTTTGTGACCTCACCAGGCTCCTCTGTCCATGGAACTCTCCCAGGCAAGAATACTGGACTGGATTGCCATTCACCTCTCCAGCTTCCCTTCTCAGGAATCAAACCGGGTCTCCTGCATTGCTGATAGATTCTTTACCATCTGAGCCACCAGGGAAGCCCATCATCAGGCTAAAATGTCCCTGGAAATTCATATCAACAATCCAGTTGACTCCAGATAGTGAATTAGTTCTAAACAAAAAGTTCCTTGAGGAGAAGCATTCTACTGTGTGTTATTTTTTCCATGCATTCACTCAACCAATATTTAATAAGCTCCTCAAATAGCAAACCACTCCAGTACTATTGCCTGGAAAATCCCATGGACAGAGGAGCCTGGTAGGCTACAGTCCGTGGGGTCACAAAGAGTCAGACATGACTGAGCGACTTCACTTTCACTTTCAGTTCAGTTCAGTTGCTCAGTCGTGTCCGACTCTTTGCAACCCCATGAATTGCAGCATGCCGGACCTCCCTGTCCATCACCAACTCTCAGAGTTCACCCAAACTCATGTCTATTGAGTCAGTGATGCCATCCAGCCATCTCATCCTCTGTCGTCCCCTTCTCCTCCTGCCCCCAATCCCTCCCAGCATCAGGGTCTATTCCAGTGAGTCAACTCTTCACATGAGGTGGCCAAAGTATTGGAGTTTCAGCTTTAGCATCATTCCTTCCAAAGAAATCCCAGGGCTATCTCCTTCAGAATGGACTGGTTGGATCTCCTTGCAGTCCAAGGTACTCTCAAGAGTCTTCTCCAACACCAAAGTTCAAAAGCATCAATTCTTTGGCGCTCAGCTTTCTTCACAGTCCAACTCTCACATCCATACATGACCACTGGAAAAACCATAGCCTTGACTAGACGGACTTTTGTTGGCAAAGTAATGTCTCTGCTTTTGAATATGCTATCTAGGTTGGTCTTAACTTTCCTTCCAAGGAGTAAGCGTCTTTTAATTTCAAGGCTGCAATCACCATCTGCAGTGATTTTGGAGCCCAAAGAAGTAAAGTCTGACACTGTTTCTGCATGCCAAACACTGTGCTAGATGCTGGGGATTTAAAAATTGAAAGATAGATGTGATTTTTCCTTTCTCAAAGTCTTCAGCCTCATACAGAAGGCAGATAACCAACAAGTTATGTCACAAAATTGTGTATGTGTTGCTTTACTCATGATTCTTTTAGTTATAAGAGACAAAGACCAAATTCAAATCGGCCAAATCAAAGAGCATAAATGGCTCACAGACAAAAACAATTCAGTACATTGATCTCATCCAAAAACAGGGGGTTCAGAATATATATTCTGCCTTGATCTCCCTCTCTCCACTTTTCTTCCGTAATGGTTCTGTAGTCAGGCAGACTTTCTCCTGGGGTGGCTAAATGGTTTCCAGTAGCTCTATCCTTAGATTTATCTTCTTAGATAATTCTCGTACCCTCACAGAAATAATTTCTCTTCTATTAAAATTTCACAGAAATCTTGGGCTTAATTTGTGTTGTTCAAAATTGGGTCACTCACCCATTTCTGAACTGATTATTGGAATAAATGCAATTCTCAGACCAGGAACCGCCCTGAACTAGAGTGTGAGCAACTCCAATCAAATGTCAAAACATGGACAAAGGAAGGATGTTTTCATAAGGTAAATTTGGATGAATTACTAGAAAAGGGTGGGAAAACTAGACAGGTAGAAATGATAGGGATCCAGCCCAAATCTCATGATGTTAAAGTAATAGATGTGCTCTTACCTCTTTCTTCATGCACACAGGAGGTGTATTTTCGATGCTGGTTGTATCAAATCATTCTAAAAGGTACTTTTGAGCAAATCTTGTGATCTGTGATGTTAAGTTTGTGTCAGCCTGACTGTGCTGGTGGATGTCCAGATAGTTGATAAAACATTATTTCTGGGTGTGCCTATGAGGACATTTCTACAAGAGATTAGTATCTGAATAAAAAGACTGAATAAATAAGATCACTGCTTCTTGGAGGAGGTCCTTGAGAAGACATGATGGCAGGTTGACCCAAGGACTGGACCACGCAATCGGGGGCTCCTTACCACCTGCTTTATCCTTAGAATGTGCATCCCCTTGCCCTTCCTGAACACCAGAAGCTCCAAAGACTTAGCCTTGAGATGTATTCTTGAGACCATCTGGACTGTACATGTAACTGAATCCAGTTAAGGCCTCTATATAAATTTTTAAGATTCTGATGAGCGAGTGCCAAGATCTACTTATCTCACAGTTGCCCAAGATAGCCTTATATACAAGTTCCCTTGCCTTTTAAAACTGCCACCTATCACCCTGGAGTGGTCTTGCCTTTTCCTTCAGTCTTTCCTTGCTCTCCATGTACGGGGACATTTTACATACCAGCACCCTCACCAATGTGGGTGGGCATCACCTAACCTATTGAAAGTGAAAGTATTAGTTGCTCAGTCGTGTCTGACTCTTTCTGACCCCATGGATCATAGTCTGCCAGGCTCTGCTGTCCTTGGGGTTCTCCAGGCAAGAATACTGGAGTGGGTTTGGAGTGGGTTACCATTCATTTCTCTAGGGGGTCTTCTTGACCAGGGATTGAGGGCCTGAATAAAACAAAAAGGCAAAGGACAGGCGAATTTGCTCCTCTGCTTAAGATGGGCCTCCATCTTATCCTGTCCTGGGACACTGGTTCTCTCTGCTCTTGGGCCTTTGAGTTTGGATCCGGACCATTGACCTCTGGTTCTCAGGCCTTTGGGTTTTGACTAGAACTACACTCCACTGGCTTTCCTGCGCCTCCATAATCACTTGAGCCAATGTCTCATAATCTCTTTCTTTGTATCTATATGAATCCTCTTGGTTCTGTTTCTCTGCGTGACTCTGGCCAACACATAGAATATGAGTTGTGAGATACCAAAAGAAGAAAAGCCAAAAGCTTGGAGTCTGTTTTAAACACAAAATATCAATATCACCTGCAACAATCCAAGAGTTCCAACTTGTGTAAAGTGATGCATTACAGTTTAAATCCCTGAGTGCAGTAAGGCATGGAGACATTATGCTCTACTCTAATAATTAAAATTAACAACTATTATTTGTCTAGTATGTCATGTTTTAAAAGCATTTTTGTGCCTAAAATCTCAGTTGATTTTAATGTGATCTCTGTCAGCTCATTGGAGGCTATATTTTCATGACCTGCCTTTTTTATACGAGACAGCTGAGGCAGGAAGGGGCACACAAGTCCTCAGTGAAGCTGAACAGACTGAGGGGTGTGCAATCCTGAGTGTTAATGTTTCCTCTTGTTTCAAGAAGGATCTGCTCCCAAAGCCTCCTGGCAGTAGATATTCTTGCTGCTGCTACTGCTAAGTCACTTCAGTCATGTCCGACTCTGTGCCACCCCATAGATGGCAGCCCACCAGGCCCTGCCGTCCCTGGGATTCTCCAGGCAAGAACACTGGAGTGGGTTGCCATTTCCTTCTCCAATGCATGAAAGTGAAAATTGAAAGGGAAGTCGCTCAGTGTGTCTGACAGTTGGCAACCCCATGGACTGCAGCTTACCAGGCTTCGCCGTCCATGGGATTCTCCAGGCAAGAGTACTGGAGTGGGTTGCCATTGCCTTCAGCATAGCCAGAGTGCCCTGTCACAAAAGGGTTCCTGTTTTTATTTTAAGCTCAGACCAGATCAGATCAGATCAGTCGCTCAGTCGTGTCCGACTCTTTGCGACCCCATGAACCGCAGCACGCCAGGCCTCCCTGTCCATCACCAGCTCCCGGAGGTCACTCAGACTCGCATCCATCGAGTCAGTGATGCCATCCAGCCATCTCATCCTCCGCCGTCCCCTTCTCCTCCTGCCCTCAATCCCTCCCAGCATCAGAGTCTTCTCCAATGAGTCAACTCTTCGCATGAGGTGGCCAAAATACCGGAGTTTCAGCTTTAGCATCATTCCTTCCAAAGAAATTCCAGGATTGATCTCCTTCAGAATGGACTGGTTGGATCTTCTTGCAGTCCAAGGGACTCTCAAGAGTCTTCTCCAACACCACAGTTCAAAAGCATCAATTCTTCGGCACTCAGCCTTCTTCACAGTCCAGCTCTCACATCCATACATGACCACAGGAAAGACCATAGCCTTGACTAGGCGAACCTTTGTTGGTAAAGTAATGTCTCTGCTTTTGAATATGCTATCTAGGTTGGTCATAACTTTCCTTCCAAGGAGTAAGTGTCTCTTAATTTCATGGCTACAATCACCATCTGCAGTGATTTCGGAGCCCAGAAAAATAAAGTCAGCCACTGCTTCCACTGTTTCCCCATCTATTTGCCATAAAATGGTGGGACCGGATGCCATGATCTTAGTTTTCTGAATGTTGAGCTTTAAGCCAATGCTTTCACTATCCTCTTTCACTTTCAGCAAGAGGATGTTTAGTTCTTCAATTTCTGCCATAAGGGTGGTGTCATCTGCATATCTGAGGTTATTGATATATCTCCCGGCAGTCTTGATTTCCAGCTTGTGCTTTCTTCCAGCCCAGTGTTTCTCATGATGTATTCTGCATATAAGTTAAATAAGCAGGGTGACAATATACAGCCTTGACATAGTCCTTTTCCTATGTGGAACCAATCTGTTGTTCCATGTCCAGTTCTAACTGTTGCTTCCTGACCTGCATACAGGTTTCTCCAGAGACAGGTCAGGTGGTCTGGTATTCCCATTTCTTTCAGAATTTTCCACAGTTTATTATGATCCACACAGTTGAAGGCTTTGGCATAATCAATAAAGCAGAAATAGATATTTTTCTGGAACTCTCTTGCTTTTTTGATGATCCAATGGATGTTGGCAATTTAATCTCTGATTCCTCTGCCTTTTCTAAAACCAGCTTGAACATCTGGAAGTTCACAGTTCACGTATTGCCAAAGCCTAGCTTGGAGAGTTTTGATCATTACTTTACTAGAGTGTGAGATGAGTGCAATTGTGCAGTAGTTTGAGCATTCTTTGGCATTGCCTTTCTTTGTGATTGGAATGAAAACTGACCATCTTCAGTCCTGTGGCCACTGCTGAGTTTTCCGAATTTGCTGGCATATTGAGTGCAACACTTTCACAGCATCATCTTTCAGGATTTGAAATAGCTCAACTGGAATTCCATCACCTCCACTAGCTTTGTTCATAGAAATGCTTTCCAAGGCCCACTTGACTTCACATTCCAGGAATTCTGGCTCTGGGTCAGTGATCACACCATCGTGATTATGTGGGTTGTGAAGCTGCTCTCTTTTGTACAGTTCTTCTGTATATTCTTGCCACCTCTTCTTAGTATCTTCTGCTTCTGTTAGGTCCATACTATGTCTGTCCTTTATTGAGCCCATCTTTGCATGAAATGTTCCCTTGGTATCTCTCATTTTCTTGAAGAGATCTCTAGTCTTTTCCATTCTGTTGTTTTCCTCTATTTCTTTGCATTGATCACCGAGGAAGGCTTTCTTCTGTCTCCTTGCTATTGTTTGGAACTCTGCATTCAGTTGGGTATATCTTTCCTTTTCTCCTTTGCTTTTCGCTTCTCTTCTTTTCACAGCTATTTGTAAGACCTCCTCAGACAGCCATTTTGCTTTTTTACATTTCTTTTTCTTGGGGATGGTCTTCATTCCTGTCTCCTGTACAATGTCACAAACTTCCTTTCAAAGTTCATCAGGCACTCTATCTATCAGATCTAGTCCCTTAAATCTATTTCTCACTACCTCTGTATAATCGTAAGGGATTTGATTTAGGTCATACCTAAATGGTCTAGTGATTTTCTCCACTTTCTTCCGTTAAGTCTGAATTTAGCAATAAGGAGTTCATGATCTGAGCCACAGTCAGCTCCCAGTCTTGTTTTTGCTGACTGTTTAGAGTGCATGTTTAGTTGCTTTCTATTCCATAATGTATCTGTACTCCTTTTAATGCTGAAACCTTTTTGCCTCTAACTCTGACCCTGGCTAATTTGTGCCTGAGTGTCCCTAGTGCACTTTTTGCCATGAACTCACCCAGATTCACAAAACACAGCTGACAGTTGTATGGATGTTGTAGTGACCTGTGATGTGATTTCTTGGCTGGAGGTGGGGGTGGAGCTGGAATTGTCATTTTCAAACTTGAGGAATGTGTCTAACAGAGAAATCGTTTTAGGTCCCAAAGTATCACCACTTTCTTGTAACGGCAGTGACAAGAGAATAATTCAAGTCCCTTCTCATCCTCAAAAGTCCTTGAAAAGGAAGCTCAAGCCCAGTGGGAAAATCTGTATTTAGCGAGTTTCTGCTATTTTGTACGAAACATCCATATGCTTCTTTGTGTTGTTATCACGTTTGCTCCCTTTCACAAAGAGATAAATCGCACAGTATGTTCTACAGGTTTCAAGTTTGCTAAAAACAAACACAATTTCACAGCTTTCCAAAATACTTTATTGTTTGGTATCTTCCAGGACTTTGTATTCACTAAGTATCTTACAGTTTATTCCTTAATCATCACAGAATCCTTGAAGCAGTTTGGCCTGATATATTGCTGGTTCTGCTTTATGGATGAAGAACCTAAAGGGAAATGATGTTCAAAGTTACATACAAGGACCAAAGTTAGAACCCGTAAGTCTCAGTTACAAGTATGTTGCATTGACTCTGGTTTCCTTTCTGCATTTCAATCTTGGGTTTTTCCATAACCTCTTTAAGTTAGGTCAAAAGGACAAGTCTGTGTCTGATTCTACCTGACCTGTGTTCTAATATTGTCACTCAGTAGTCTTGTGACAAAGGATATGTCGTAAAACTCAAGCCTCAATTTTCTTACCTGTAAAAGGGGGAAATTAAGCCTGTGTTTGAAATTGTGATCATCTGTAACAAATGATCATTGTTGGAATTAAAAGTCAACATAATTTCTCCAATTTTCTTATTCTTCCTTGTGATAGAGCATAAACCCCTGAGGACACAGATTTCCACTTACAAACTGCTTTATAACAGTAATTCTCAGTCTTAATTGCACTCAAGAATCAGTTGGGCAACCTTTTGAAATTATCCATTTCTTTTTTTTTTTCTTCACTCCAGATCAATTAAATAGGAATAAATAAGAGGTGGTCTCAAAAATTATACTTTTAAAAATCTGCCCAGATGGATTCTATCATGCAGACTTCATATAAGGTGAATGATGACTTACATAGCTGATTTTTACTTCCCTCTATTTTATATATTAGTTTTTAAAGTACTTATAAACTCTGGTATTTTATTATTAGCAATAGTAAATTATTTTGCACCTGATTGATAGGATAGTCTAACATGTCAACTCAGTTGAAACTGTTAATTTCTGGATAGGATAACTAATTCTGGATGGGGTTTTGGAAAGGGTGGGTAGGGAGAAGGAACTGATGCAAATTTAAGTACCTGGATGCATGGGATAGAATTAATGGAGATGGGGAATGCAGCAAGAACATGATTTTGTTATGATGAAGCAGTAAACACCAGGCATAATCTGCTAGGGACTTTGAACTATATTTAAGAATCAAGACCCTAAAATCTTCAGAGTGTAGATATGAATCAGCACATAGCCTGAGTCTCCTTTATTTATTTAAGTCTATTCAGGACAGTGCAGTAGTTACAAGAGTAACTGGAGTCAGAGTCCCTGAGTTTGAGTTCTGTCAATACAATTTCCTACCTTTGTGACCCTGCACAATGACTTAACATTTCTGTGCCTCAATTTCTATATCTGTCAAATGGGGGAAATTATAATATCTGTTTCCTAGGTTACTTGGAGGGGAAAAAATGAGCAAATTCTTTACAGGTGCTTAGAACAGTTCCTGGCATATAATAAATAACTAGTTAGTGCTATAAATATTTATTTATTACAGAGATATTTAGTGTTGATGGTGTGCTAGGTACTATACAAACAGTGCTGAGCAAAGCACATTTATTTCCACCCTCATAGAGCTTAGAGAGGCATGATGAGTTCTAAAATAAGAAATACTGATAGTAGTCATGATTGATTCTAAAGAGGGAAAAGTGGGAGTCTGTATTACCATACAGGGAGTTTTCTGATGAGTTAATGTGCTTAAACATATGCAAACAATTAATGTATATAAATATGCATGTGTAGGGGGAGAGAAGTGCACATCATAAAGGCAGATGTATAAAGAAAATAGTCAAGGAAGCTAAAGACCAGAATGAGGTGAGAACTGCAAAACTTGCAAAAACAAGTAATGGGGACATTTTCAGAGCAAAACAGGTGACCAAGTGAAATAAAAAACAAATACCAAAACCAGACAAAGATACCATAAGAAAACAAAAACATAGATCAATATTCCTAATAAATAAAAATAGAAAAATCCTCAACAAATATTAGGAAATTGAATCCAGCAATACATTAAAAGGATATTATTCCCCCTGATTAAGAAATGCAAGTATCAGATCAGATCAGATCAGTCGCTCAGTCGTGTCCGACTCTTTGCGACCCCATGAACCGCAGCACGCCAGGCCTCCCTGTCCATTTTCGTATAGTTTACATTTAAAAAAGAAATGAACTGTCAATGTAATGCACTGTGAAGGGAAGAAACAAACCCAATCATCTCAATAGACGTGGAGAAGCACTTGAAAAAATTCAGACCCTTCATGATAAAAATACTTAGCAAACTAAGAATGAAAAGTAATTTTCTTAGTATGATAAAAAGAATCTATGAAAAACCCACAGCTGACATCGTACTCACCTCATACTCAGTGGTGAAAGACTAAAAAGTTTTCCCCTAAGCTCAGAAATAACATCCTCCACTTGCTAGTTAACATTTTACTGTAAGTCCTAGCAAGGGCAGTAAGGCAGTAAAAAGAGATGAAAGACATTCAAATTAGAAAGGAGAAAGTAAAACTTTCTCTGCTTCCAGATGAAATGATTCCAGGTATGAAAATCCCAAAGAAGCCACACACAAAAAAACTACCAGAGCCAATAAATGAATTTAGCAAAGTTCTAAGGTAGAATATCAACACACACAAAAACTTGGTTCTGCTTCTTTACAATAACAAGGAACAATTCAAAAAGGAAATTAAGAAAATAATTCCATTTATTATTGCATCCAAAATAATAAAATACCTAGAAATAAATTTAACCAATAAAATGTAAAACTTACATGATGAGAACTATAAAACATACCTGAAAGAAATTAAACAAGGCCTAATTAAATGGAAAGACATCCCATGTTCCTGGATTGAAAGACATACTGTTTACTATTTAAAATGGCAATACTCCCCCAGACAATCTACAGATTCAATGCAGTCCCTATCAAAACTCCAGTGCCCCCCTTTTTTGTATAAAGGAGAAACCCAACTCTCATATTTATCTGGAATTACAAGGAGTTCCAAATAGCCAAAACAATACTGAAGAAGAAAAAGTTTGAGGACTCACACTTCTCAATTTTAAAATTTACTGCAAAGCTGAAATAATATCATACAGACATACGGTAGATATTTGGACTGATCGAATACAAGTATGAGTTAAGAAATTAATTATCTATGGTCAATTTATTTTTGATATGGGTGCTCAGTTCAGTCCAGTCACTCAGTTGTATCTGACTCTTTGTGACCCCATGGACTGCAGCACACCAGGCCTCCCTGTCCATCACCAACTCCTGGAGTTTACTCAAACTCATATCCATTGAGTCGGTGATGCCATCCAGCCATCTCACCCTCTGTCATCCCCTTCTCCTCCTGCCTTCAGTCTTTCCCAGCATCATGGTCTTTTCCAATGAGTCAGTTCTTCGCATCAGATATATGGGTGCTAAGAACATTCAATAGGGAGAAAATAGTCTCTTCAACAAATGGTCCAGGGACAGTTGGATAAGCATATAATAAAGAGTGAATTCGGAGCCTACTTCATTCTATTTGCAAAAAATCAACTGAGCATGGATCAACAGTGTAAGCATGAGAGAGGGAAGGACTGGATGCCTGCTTGGATATAGATAATGCAAGTTAGTAAGGAGTGGTGAACAGCTAGGTTTCTTCAGTTGTAAAGTATAAGATGGACATTTTAAAAATAGAAATGGAGATCAGGTTGCTAAACTATGTGATGATCCCCAACAGAATTTACCAGTAGATATCGTATAGGCAGTTTATAAGAGGTGACATATAGGAACCAACATGGACCACCTAAGCAGAGTTAACAAGTCAAACCATGATTTACATTTTGCAAGTAGTTTACCAGGCCACACAATTAGGGGAATGCTATAGATCTGAGAAAGCTAAATTTATCAAGGCATTAAAAAAGACTTATCTTTCTAATAAAGTGGAAAAAATATTTGATGTGGGATAATAGTAGGTTTAATTGCTGGTAGAATAATTGTTAATTTAATTGTTTGTTGAATATTCAAGGAGTGTTGATTAATGGATGGACACCAAACTGAAGGGATACCTCAGTGATCATGTTCTGGGGCCCTATTCTATTGCTTATTCCAATTCAACTTATAATTTAAGTCCTAAGAGTATAGGATTCTAGTAAAAGACCTCATTGCAAGAATAAAAAGAGTTTTTAGTTCAGATTATAAAAACTAATCAATGCAATTACAAATGGGAAAGTTTTACTCGATAGCCTTTCATGTGAGAATGCTTTCATTCCTCACATGTTCCATGAGTGTCCACTGTTTGCCAAGCACTCTGCTAGCTGGTCAGCATGTAAAAATGTTTTTGTTGCTCCAGGAATCTGCAGCAGACTAGCCACCACAGAGCCCTGCCTGAAATCTTAGTGGTTTGTCTCTTGCCCAAGTCCCATAACGATGTAGGTCAATAGAGACACTCTTTCAAGCAGGCTTTCAGGGAACAGGGCTTCACCATCCCTGGAACCTCCAGTCTCCTTCCATCTGGCCAGCAGACAAGGGAGGAAAGAGCATGTGGAGGATCATGCCCGCTCCTGCCTTGCCCATATCACTTTCTGTCACTTCTGACTATTAAGGAACCTGGGAAGTAGAGTCTTGCTGTGTGCCTAGGAGGAAAAGTGAAAATCTGTTTGGGCAACAACTTGCCAGGCTCTACCACAGGGGAAAGACAGACACATAAAAAGACACATAAAACAACACAGTAAATAAAACTGGTATTAGAGATACATACCAATTTTGTTTACTGTGTTGTTTTATGTTGGTGTGCTTTCCCCAGGAGATCTTCCTGACCCAGGGATCGAGACCAAATCTGCATTTGCAGGTGGCTTCTTTAACACTAGCACCACCTGAGAGGCCCCATTAGAGATATGTAGAAGGTGCTTAACACACACACACACACAACACACACACACACATACCCCATATACACTCCAAAAAGCCATTGAAGCATCTTGGGCCAGAGTAATCAGAGAAGATATCCCTAAGGGGATATCTTATAGGTGCCAGTGATGAATCTCTGAGGATAGTTGTGAAATAACAGATAGGGGTTAGCCACACAAAGAGGAGAGGGCATTAAAAGAGAGAAAGTGAGAAAATACAAACAAAGGAGAGAGACTGGAGGAACTCAGCCCAAGGGAACTGGCAGCCTGCCCAGGAGTGGACAGTAGCTCCCTTGGGTCTCCTTTAATTCTCTGCATTTGAAACAAATGGCTGCTTGAATAGGAAGGGGGCATACTCTTCTGTTCTACAATCCAGTTCACAGAGCTCCTTTTGGGAACAGTCACCAGAAAATGGCCCCTTTTTATGATGTGTCTTGTCTTGTAAAGTGTCGCGTAACTGCTCCCACAGCACTTCCCTTTGGGTGTCAGAGGCTGCTGTTCCACCAGCCAAAGCCTGGAAGGCAGCTTGACACAAACCCAGCATTATGTTCTGCTGAGAACAGGGTTTCAGTCTCCACTCCCCAAGGAGAGGGAGTAGAGATGTGAGCTCAATTGAAAGCCATAGTATCTGTGAGAAAAGGACATCTCAACGTGGGTGAATCTATACTTCAGGTCCAGGATCACTGATGACAGAAACTGAGATGAGACTACCCACAAGCCCTGGGAGAACAAGCCAGAACCCTGTGGAGCTCCACCCAGTTAGAACAGCCTGGGCAGCTCTGTCCCAGGCCTAGGAATCTTGCTGGGAAGTACAAAACTGAAAGCCATTCCCCTATGCTCACACCCTTGGACAAAAGGAGACCAAGGCTAGTGCAGTTTCCACACTAGGGCGGTCTCACTAGCAAGCAGTACCACTGGGACAGTCTCCGCAGCTCTTGGTTTTGAGGTCATTTCTTGGTCTTCTGCTCTTAGTCACTCAGCTGTTTGCTGGATAGAAAGGAATTTTAAGAACAGATAGGAGCTAGCCAGCCTCAAAGTGGATGCTTAGATCTTAATTTCCAAATCCCACTGGTTCCCAAATGGAAAACCAGGTCCCAGATGTCAAGGTGTATGCAGAACTTTCATGTCTCAAGGCCTGGAATGATGATTCTTATCTCTATATCAAATAAAATATAAATAGTATTTTTATACAGAATGGAGACCACAAGATTAGATGCTTAAAACAAAAATTAAACATCACATATGCAGACCTTATCAAGACCCATGGTTTCACTTTCTGTTCCTGTGCCCTGACAAAGGAGGCAGAGAGTAGTAGAAAAGGCACATACCTCAAAGTCAGGGTGATATATGTTCAAATATAGGTCTTTTGAACTGTATGACTTTGGACAGGTGGCTGAATTTCTCTTCATTTTGATTTTCTGTCTATAAAATGGCAATGAGAATACCTACCTCATTGTAGCACTGTGATTACTGATAAAACAGCTCCACGCTGGGCTGAAAGAAGCATAAGCTGGAATCAAGATTGCCGGGAGAAATATCGATAATCTCAGATATGCAGATGACACCACCCTTATGGCAGAAAGTGAAGAGGAACTAAAAAGTCTCTTGTTGAAAGTGAAAGAGGAGAGTGAAAAAGTTGGCTTAAAACTCAACATTCAGAAAACGAATATCATGGCATCTGGTCCCATCACTTCATGAGAAATAGATGGGGAAATAGTGGAAACAGTGTCAGACTTTATTTTTGGGGCTCCAAAATCACTGCAGATGGTGACTGCAGCCATGAAATTAAAAGACGCTTACTCCTTGGAAGGAAAGTTATGACCAACCTAGATAACATATTGAAAAGCAGAGATATTACTTTGCCAACAAAGGTCTGTCTAGTCAAGGCTATGGTTTTTCCAGTGGTCGTGTATGGATGTGAGCATTGGACTGTGAAGAAAGCTGAGTGCCGAAGAATTGGTGCTTTTGAACTGTGGTGTTGGAGAAGACTCTTGAGAGCCCCTTGGACTGCAAGGAGATCCAACCAGTCCATCCTAAAGGAGATCAGTCCTAAATGGGTGTTCATTGGAAGGACTGATACTGAAGCTGAAACTCCAATACTTTAGCCACTTCACGTGAAGGGTTGACTCATTGGAAAAGACTCTGATGCTGGGAGGGATTGGAGGCAGGAGGAGAAGGGGACAACAGAGGATGAGATGGCTGGATGGCATCATTCACTTGATGGATGTGAGTTTGAGTGAACTCTGGGAGTTGGTGATGGACAGGGAGGCCTGGCGTGCTGTGATTCATGGGGTTGCAAAGAGTCAGACATGACTGAGCGACTAAATTGAACTGAATTCTCAATGATAATTATTCTGCCCTTTTGTTCTTGTAAACCTTCAATATCCTCTATTGCACCAGTTGTGGGAAACTCGCAAATCTCTGTCTCTTGATGGCATGTCAGACTCAATAGATCCAAAAATGAGATTGTTTCCTTTACTTCTAAACCAGCTCTCCCTCTCAACATCCATCTGTAAATGGTATCACCATTGTCTCAATTAATTAGACTCAGTTTTATTCTCCCTCTTCACTCACCATGACCTGTTCGATTTTCCTCTCTGGTGTCTGCAAGAGCCTCATTACACCTTGTAAATCCATATTTTTAAAGTTATGGAAACATTACAAATGTCATAGGAGTCACTGAAGTGTTTAGAATAGAATCCTGACCTGGTGAAGTCAGTGCTTAAAGATTCACACACACACCCCACCCCCCCCCACCCCCCCCCCTCAGTGCACTGCCTTTAGAGGTGTGACTGTGAACTGCTAAAGAGATGAGAATCATATTGAAAGAATCAAACAGAAACAAAGCCAGGCAAATGAGAAAATGATAACAAGGAGATTTTCTGTTTTAGTGGAAGTTGAGGGTTTGGATGGGCTTTGGACTTGTCAATCCAATGGTTCTGAGATATCTTTCCGTAAAGTTGCACCCTACCCTTTGCTCTGAGCCTTTTGCCTACTGAGCTAAGGATCATTAATTTATTGTTATCTGCCACCCCATTTAATATTTGAGAGTGCCAAAGTCCAGAGTAACAGGACTTGTCCAAAGTTGTCCAGCAGGTCAGTCAATGACACTTTATTCATCCTGTGTGTCCTCTCCTCGGAGCTTTGCTCTCTGCAAGCCAATCTAAAATAAATCAAACGTCTTACACCTTAGTACTTTTTGAGTACAAACGCTGATCCACCAACATTAATCCCCAAATTTATATAACCTATTTCCCCACCTGAATAAATTGTAGGACCTTAGCTGACATCCCTTGGAAGATTCTACTGGTTATTTCTAAGAGAACCAAGGGAATAGTCAGCTTACATAAATGCAAGAACAGTTCCACTCATGTCTGTGTTCAGTTCAGTTCAGTTCAGTTGCTCATTGTGTCTGACTCTTTGCAACCCCATGAACCACAGCACGCCAGGTGTCCTTGCCCATCACCAACTCCCGGAGTCCACCTAAACCCACGTCCATTGAGTCGGTGATGCCATCCAACCATCTCATCCTCTGTCATCCCCTTCTCCTCCTGCCCTCAATATTTCCCAGAATCAGGGTCTTTTCAAATGAGTCCGCTCTTCGAATCAGGTGGCCAGAGTATTGGAGTTTCAGCTTCAAAATCAGTCCTACCAATGAATCCCCAGGACTGATCTCCTTTAGGATGGACTGGTTGGATCTCCTTGCAGTCCAAGGGACTCTCAAGAGTCTTCTCCAACACCACAGTTCAAAAGCATCAATTCTTTGGTGCTCAGCTTTCTTTATAGTCCAGCTCTCACACCCATACATGACCACTGGAAAAACCATAGCCTTGACTAGACAGACCTTTGTTGACAAAGTAAAGTCTCTGCTTTTTAATATGCTATCTAGGTTGGTCATAACTTTCCTTTCAAGGAGTAAGCGTCTTTTAATTTCATGGCTACAATCACCATCTGCAGTGATTTTTCTGGAGCCTAGAAAAATATAGTCAGCCATCATTTCCACTGTTTCCCCATATATTTGCAATGAAGTGATGGGATTGAATGCCATGTCTGTGTTAGATTGTGTCAAACTGCCTGCCAGGCATTTCAGAGAATCATGGACCTTGTGCCACTGCTGAGTGATGCCTTTCCTCCTGCTCTTTCCCAGGACTCAGAAATTCACTGCTGGTCTTCCCAAGCCTTTAGGGTGTGGTAGCTACGTGAACGGGGAAGGCAATGGCACCCCACCCCAGTACTTTTGCCTGGAAAATCCCATGGACGGAGGAGCCTGGTAGGCTCCAGTCCATGGGGTCGCTAAGAGTCGGACACGACTGAGTGACTTCACTTTCGCTTTTCACTTTCATACGTTGGAGAAGGAAATGGCAACCCACTCCAGTATTCTTGCCTGGAGAATCCCAGGGACAGGGGAGCCTGGTGGGCTTCTGTCTGTGGGGTCGCACAGAGTCGGACACGACTGAAGCGACTTAGCAGCAGCAGCAGCAGCAGCTACATGAAACCAACAGTGGCGTATGGATGGTGGTGAGAAATTCCCTTTCCCAACTCAGTTTCAAATTAGCTTACCTAGGCCATGAAGCAATACTACTTGTGCCTGAGGTCTTACACATTTCCCAAGGGCTTTCGGTTTCTGGCCCTAGTTCTTCCTCCTTCTTTCCCAATTGAAGTAAATAAGCAATCTACCAAATCAGGAAATGCGTTTCCTAGGAAGGACAGCGGGGAAGGCAATGGCACCCCACCCCAGTACTTTGCCTGGAAATCCCTGGCGGAGGCCGTGGTGGCTCCAGTCCGGGGTCGCTGGTCGGACACGACTGGCGACTTCACTTCCTTTTCACTTTCATGCATTGGAGAGGAAATGGCAACCCACTCCAGTGTTCTTGCCTCGGTCCCAGGGACGGGGAGCCTGGTGGGCTGCCGTCCGGGGTCCACAGTCCCACTGAAGTGACTTAGCAGTAGCAGCAGGAAGGACAGATAACATATGTCTTGTCTGTTGATACCACTGCTCCTCTATGCTCTTTAAAACAAAACAAAACAAAAAACCCACAAATCTTTGCTATTTTTTCCCCAAATATGTACCTGAGGGGTTTTCCCAAGTTGTACCTGGTATTGTTTGTGATGCTTAGCTCCAACTCAGAGAGAATTCCTATTCATTCTGCAAAACTTCTGTGTGAGAACAAAGATGTGTATATGTGGGCTAGTATCTGTCATTCTTTCTCAATACTTAGCCAAGTTCCTACCCTATATATAGGAGAGGTTCAATGAAGACTTGCCTTTTAGAAAAGGTCTCCTGGTGGCACCAACCTTCCAAAGACATGTCATTATCTTTGGCATTCTGATTCCATAGAGACCAATCATGTATACAATAGCAAAACTGTGAGCCTACACTTTGACCAAGAGATCTATATTTGAGAAGGCTGGTTGGGATGGGAAATCATGTGTAGGAGATGTTGTGTGATTTATAAGTATATATTTGATCTTTGTCTTGTCCCCATTTCTGGTACAGTTCATAAGATCATTGGAATTTCCAGTGTTGAGAGTGATAAATGTACCTTTTGTTATGTTGATGAAGTAACTTTTAGAGAGCACCTAAGCATGGGAGCTGGTGGTCCCTGTGTGTGTGTGTGTGTGTGTGTGTGTGTGTGTGTGTGTGTGCTAAGTCACTTCAGTTGTGTCTGACTCTTTGTGACCCTATGGACTGTATCCTGCCCGGCTTCTCTGTCCATTGGATTCTCCAGGCAGGAATGCTGGAGTGGGTTACCACTTCCTCCTCCAGGGGATCTTCCCGACCCAGGGATTGAACGTGTGTCTCTTATATCTTCTGCCTTGGCAGGTGGGTTCTTTACCAGTAGCACCACTTGGGAAGCCCCAACCATATGATTAGAGGATTGGAACTTTATCTTCCTATGTCCTGACCTCCAGGAAGAGGAGAGAGGCTGGAGATGGAGTTCCATCAACCAATGGCCTGTGGTTTAATCAACCATGCTTATGATTGCAAGTGGACTTGGAACTAGCATTCTGAATTGGTGAGGGTCACTGGAACCTCCAATTTGTAGCTGGTCAGTCAGAAGCACAGGCAACAATCTGGGCTTGGATCAGATCAGATCAGTCGCTCAGTCG
The DNA here is from genome assembly GCA_935064755.1 of Tragelaphus eurycerus. NCBI lineage: Eukaryota > Metazoa > Chordata > Mammalia > Artiodactyla > Bovidae > Tragelaphus > Tragelaphus eurycerus. Next base: position 10,707,745 of record CAKXYN010000015.1, on the reverse strand, counting down.
TGTCCGACTCTTTGCGACCCCATGAACTGCAGCACGCCAGGCCTCCCCGTCCATCACCAACTCCTGGAGGTCACTCAGACTCACATCCATCGAATCAGTGATGCCATCCAGCCATCTCATCCTCTGTCATCCCCTTCTCCTCCTGCCCCCAATCCCTCCCAGCATCAGAGTCTTCTCCAATGAGTTAACTCTTTGCATGAGGTGGCCAAAATACTGGAGTTTCAGCTTTAGCATCATTCCTTCCAAAGAAATTCCAGGGCTGATCTCCTTCAGAATGGACTGGTTGGATCTCCTTGCAGTCCAAGGGACTCTCAAGAGTCTTCTCCAACACCACAGTTCAAAAGCATCAATTCTTTCTGGTCTTACACTTAGCCTTTAATCCTTCAGTATAAAAACTAGCTCTCACATTTCCATACATGACCACAGGAAAGACCATAGCCTTGACTATTTTTCCATTGATCTTTTTCTGTCTTTGTGCGAGACCACCTTTGTGTGGCAAAGTAATGTCTCTGCTTCTGAATATGCTATCTAGGTTGGTCTTAACTTTCCTTCCAAGGAGCATGAGCGTCTTTTAATTTCATGGCTGCAGTCACCATCTGTAGTGATTTTGGAGCCCAGAAAAAAAAGTCTGACACTGTTTCCACTGTTTCTCCATCTATTTCCCATGTGGTGATGGGACCAGATGCCATGATCTTAGTTTTCTGAATGTTGAGCTTTAAGCCAACTTTTCCTCTCCACTTTCACTTTCATCAAGAGGCTTTTTAGCCCCTCTTCACTTTCTGCCATAAGGGTGGTGTCATCTGCATATCTGAGGTTATTGATATTTCTCCCGGCAATCTTGATTCCAACTTGTGTTTCTTCCAGTCCAGCATTTCTCATGATGTACTCTGCATATAAGTTAAATAAACATGGTGACAATATACAGCCTTGACGTACTCCTTTTCCTATTTGGAACCAGTCTGTTGTTCCATGACCAGTTCTAACTGTTGCTTCCTGACCTGCATACAGATTTCTCAAGAGGCAGATCAGGTGGTCTGGTATTCCCATCTCTTTCAGAATTTTCCACAGTTTATTGTGATCTACACAGTCAAAGGCTTTGGCATAGTCAATAAAGCAGAAATAGATGTTTTTTTTCTGGAACTCTCTTGCTTTTTCCATGATCCAGCGGATGTTGGCAATTTGATCTCTGGTTCCTCTGCCTTTTCTAAAACCAGCTTGAACATCAGGAAGTTCACAGTTCACATATTGCTGAAGCCTGGCTTGGAGAATTTTGAGCATTACTTTACTAGTGTGTGAGATGAGTGCAGTTGTGCAGTAGTTTGAGCATTCTTTGGCATTGCCTTTCTTTGGGATTGGGATGAAAACTGACCTTTTCCAATCTTGTGGCCACTGCTGAGTTTTCCAGATTTGCTGGCATATTGAGTGCAGAACTTTCACTAACATCTAAAGTGTGTGTGTGTGTGTGTGTGTGTGTTGAGGGAGGGCAGTCCTGTGGGACTGAGCCCTTAAGCTTTGGGATCTGATGCTCTCTCTGGGTCATTAACTTCATAACTGAGTTGAATTATAGGACACCCAGCTGGTGTGCCAAGAATTGCTTGTTGGTGTGGGGAACTCCATCCCTCACATGGCTTAGAATTGGTATCTGAGCAATTTTAGATGTGTACCCTTAATACTCAGCTCAGGCAGTACTTCCTCCAGGAAGCCTGCCCTGATCTCCCACTATAAATCAGGTGGCTTCCACAGCATTGCACTGCAGCCTTAACTTGTCTTCATCATAGTCCTTACAATTCTGTGCCATGATTTTTGCTTAATTACATATTATCTTCCCCTGGACTATGTGCCCTTTGTGAGTAAGAAAAGAGTCTACTTGCCTTTGTTAATTCAGAGTCTAATATGAGACTTGCCACTTGAGGAATTTGATGGCTTTCCATTGCTATTATAAAAAATTAAAATTAAAACCCTCAACATGGATTATAAATTTCCTACTCTCTTTATCCCTGCCTGCTTCACCAACTTTATCTTTCCCTTTGCTCATTTTTCAAAACTCAAGTATGGTGGTTTCTTTCAGTTCCTTTGATTATGGCCTGGTCATTCCAGCAAAAGGGAGTTTTCCCATTTTGGCCTCCATCATCTAAGATCTCACCTCATATTGCAGTTTTCCAGGAAAGCCTTATTGAATGCCCCTCATTCCAACCTAGACAACCACCATTGCTTCTGATCTCCCTTCATTCCTGGTCCAAATTAGGTTCCATTGTTGCAAGAGCTCACAGAACTGTTTTCCGTTCCCTCTAGTCATTCAGTTTGTGCTTCTGCATTCCACAGGTAGGCTTTATTGATAAGTTCTCCTCTCCCTCCTATCATTCAATTTTAATTCCCCCAAAAGAGAATATTCCCAGTACATATATTCCAAGTGATCAGCACCATGCCTGGGTGTATAGAATGTACCATGTGAGTACCATGCGGTGGAAGCAATGTTTGATGAATGAGTAAATGAATGAATTAGTAAATTCAGATTAAGTATATTAAGCCTGTAAAGGCAGAAAGAGGAGTTGGAGATCAAAATACAGTGAATTTTATCCTATCATTTCACTAAATCCAGATAACTGACCTTTTGATGAGCACCAAAAGCAAATTTGCTTAGTTATTACAGGTTCACCATGAAAACATTTATGAAATGTATTTTCTAGAATGAGAAAATAAAACTCAGGTTAATTTTTAATTAGCATGACTAAGGCAAAGACCTAATATAGTTATTATCTATATATAAATGTATTCAAAAAGTGCACAGGTAGAATTAATGGTGTGTTCATGATTTGCAAATGCTGCCTACGGATACACGCAGATAATATGAAAGAACATTTAATTAGATATAATTTAACTACTAAGATACTTAAAGTAATGATACTTTTAAGAATAAAGTCACAGAGGAATCTGAGGAACCAATTCAAAGAACATACAATTCAGTGATTATATTGGCAGAACTAATGCTTATAATTAAAATAGAGTACTAGTATTTTATACAACAAAGACCCCTATTATCTGAAGGTAGCTCATAATTTGGCAGAAAGAACAACATAAATTTCAGTGTCAGAAAAACCCAGGTTCAAATCCTGATTTGACTAATCACCAGCTGTATGAATTTGAGCAAGACAGCTATATTGGCTTTTTCTTTTCTTTGAAATTTAGAAGCTCTCCTTCTGCATCAAGGATTTTGCCTTTGTTCTTTCCCTGCCCTTATGCATGGCTGGCTCCTTCTCATCTTTCAGATTTCAAATCATATGTTCTTTGCAAGGAGAGGCTGATTTTGGCCATGTTCCTTGGGCAGCAGGTTCTGATGCACAGGTGTGTGTATATAAAGTTGATTGGGAACACCCTTAGTAATAATACCTGGGAAGGGGTTGGGGGAAGCCGAATTACACAGAGAGAGAAGCTAAGCTGTGATGCAGTCATGGAAGACACCTCAGCCAATCTCACTGGGAGTTCTGGAGTTGGGAATGGCACTTCAGAATTGCACTGTATCGAGGCAAAGAGGCACCCTACTATCAATCAGGCATTGCATGTAGGCTGTTTCTGGGCAGGCATAGTAATGTATGTGGGCCAGGTCCCTTCAGCTGAGGACAGGTCCTAGAGAGCCTCAGCTGTGAGCCTATCATGGCAAATGTTCCTGCAACTGAGTACAGAGGGCTCAGGTCCAGAATGGCACCCCACTCCAGTACTCTTGCCTGGAAAATCCCATGGATGGAGGAGCCTGGTGGGCTGTAGTCCATCGGGTCGCAAAGAGTCGGACACAACTGAGCGACTTCACTTTGACTTTTCACTTTCATGCATTGGAGAAGGAAATGGCAACCCACTCCAGTGTTCTTGCCTGGAGAATCCGAGGGATAGGGGAGCCTGGTGGGCTGCCGTATGTGGGGTCGCACAGAGTCGGACATGACTGAAGTGACTTAGCAGCAGCAGCAGGTCCAGAAGGGAGGGTCAAAGCATTCTTTAAACAGGCCTTGCCTAACCATGCTGTATTGATTAGCTTACCACCCTTGCACACTGCTTTCTATGAACTACCCTGTCCACTTCATTTCTATTTCATCATACATTTTAAAATTAATGTGTCCTTTTGTTCATTGCTCACATTCTCCACATGGGTAAATATATTATCTGTCATAGAACAATGTGTAGTTGACAGTTCTGGTTGAAAAAAAAAAATTAATGTGTGAACGCATGATGCAGGTTGATTTGTTGATAACATAAACTCTAAATCACTTGCTGCGGCAATCAGGGTGCCCCAAGTTTCTACATAGAGTGAGGAGTCATTTTATAAAGGAGGTAAGTCTGCAGTATTATAAAAGAGTAAAAGAACATTAAAATCCCATCCTCGTTCTGAAAGTAGACACAGAATGGGATCTCAAATCGTAATATCAGATGCATTATAATTTTCAACCAACTTTTTCAAAGGAAAAAAAAATACATGTTTTACTCTAATTAGTAAAGAAATGGATGTTTATTGTGGAAAATGTGTAGGATGCAAGCTGTAAATAAGAAAATAAGATTCATCTGTAGCCCAAACACAGAGAAATGATGGCCAGTGTTAGCATATTCTAGTATGTTCCCTCTCAGTTTTTCTGTTTGCATTTTCCATATAATTGACATCATACTAATGCTTAGTTTTATATCTTGCAGTTTTTCCCCCTCAACATTGTAAGTTTCTGAGGTCATTGAAATCCTTTGGGAACCTTCTTTTTAAAGATCTGTTCTTACAGTTGCAACATTATTATTTAACCATACCACCATGACTGGATAATTAGATTGTTTTCAATTTTTGTGTGATTATAAACAATTCCAAGTAAACCTTTTTTAATAACAAGATTTATTAAAGATTATTCTTTTGCATGCTCAGATGATTTAATTTGCTAATCACATGCCTCATTTGTCAGTTAGATCAAATCATTCCTTTTCATTAAGGTCTCTTATCAGAAATAATAGAGTAGAACCAATCTCTAAGCTAAAAGTAAGAAATCCTGGGTTCTATCCCAGGTTGGAAACGATGCAGCCTTGGGAAAGCAATATGCTTTTGACACTGAGCTTCAGTTTCTTTGCTTGTAAAATGGAATGGTTGGGCCAGATCATCTTTAAAATCCCTTTTAGCTCTAGTATCTTTTCCTATTATGACTGCTTCTTGCCTCTCTTCAAGAAACAGCTTCATGGGCTCAATTTCAGGCCTCTTTAACATTTCGAATTACCTACAAATCTTCTCTGATTTCCTGTATTTCTGATTTAATTTCCTTCCTTTTATCCAATTTTGGCTGTTCCTTAATCTTCTTATCTAGGTCTTACTTTTGTTCCATCTTTCACTGCCATCCATTAAGCTGAGATGAACCCTCTCTTCTTGATCTTTTACCCACTCAGTACATGATTTTTCTTTAAATCCTTTCTCAACACTTAATTTTTATCCTGTTAATCCTTTTGCTGTTCAGTATTCACAAAGATTGCTCAGCCCTCTACTTTCTCTTTTTTCTGCAAAAATAAATGAAAATAAAAAGTTGGGTAAAATAATGAAAGAAAGTGAAGTTGAACCCAGTAACATGATACAGCACACATCATGAGTTTTAGTATATTATCTATAACAATCTATATGTAGGGTGGAGTTTAGTGGGTAGGGTGAAGGAAGGGGCAGCATGTACTAAAGGCTGGCTGTAAGACCAAAGGACATTTCAGTCAGCAAGGTTAGTGAGGGGCCATATGCTGAATTACTCTTAATCTTATCATACAAATGATGATCAGATCAGATCAGATCAGTCGCTCAGTCTTGTCCAACTCTTTGCAACCCCATGAATCGCAGCACGCCAGGCCTCCCTGTCTATCACCAACTCCCAGAGGTCACTTAGCCTCACATCCATCGAGTCAGTGATGCCATCCAGCCATCTCATCCTCTGTCATCCCCTTCTCCTCTTGCCCTCAATCCCTCCCAGCATCAGAGTCTTCTCCAATGAGTCAACTCTTCGCATGAGGTGGCCAAAGTACTGGAGTTTCAGCTTTAGCATCATTCCTTCCAAAGAAATCCCAGGGCTGATCTCCTTCAGAATGGACTGGTTGGATCTCCTTGCAGTCCAAGGGACTCTCAAGAGTCTTCTCCAACACCACAGTTCAAAAGCATCAATTCTTCGGCGCTCAGCCTTCTTCACAGTCCAGCTCTCACATCCATACATGACCACAGGAAAAACCATAGCCTTGACTAGGCGAACCTTTGTTGGCAAAGTAATGTCTCTGCTTTTGAACATGTGATCTAGGTTGGTCATAACTTTCCTTCCAAGGAGTAAGCATCTTTTAATTTCATGGCTGCAGTCACCATCTGTAGTGATTTTGGAGCCCAGAAAAATAAAGTCTGACACTGTTTACACTGTTTCCCCATCTATTTCCCATGAAGTAATTGATAATATTTTAAGTTGCTTTTCATGTTATAGACATTATACTAAGCACATTGACATGCCATGTCTCCTTAAATCTTCAGAAACCCCAGTGAGGTAGGGATTATTATCCTTGATCTGTCAATAGGGAAGCTGATGTGTTGAAATATTTTTTTCTGTATTATAACAAATTTATAAGCATTATATCAAATCCCTAGAAGGTGTTCAGTGTAATGACAGGCATGGGTTATATAATGTGTCAGTTAGAATGTAGCAAATATTCTTGAATTGGGTTTGCCCCAAATTCAGAACCTGAGACAAGAACTTTGCAGATGATTCTTGAAATCAGAAGGAAGGAGTAAGGAAAGAGAGAAGGAAGGAGGGGATGCTCTTGAGGCCACTGCTACAGGTTCCTGGGGAGTGGAATCTGCCTCAGAACCTCCAGAACAACCCCTGGAATTGTGGAGATGGACAACCTCCCTTTTGTTATACTATCCTTTCTGCAAGTGGGGTTTCAGAAAAATACTTTGGGAGCTGTTGATAGGCAAGGTATAACAAACTAAAAGAATGACTCAATCAAATAAATTTAAGAAACACTACAGGAAAATAGGAAAGCAAAGGAAAGGGACTTACTGCCTTCTCTAACCTTTTCCTTCACTATCCCATTCGATCTTCCCCACAAGGATAAGAAATGCCCAGCGTTTCCATTTTATGGGTGAGGACATGGGGGCTCAGAGAAATTATGTAACCAGGATAGGATAGCCACACATAGGGCAAGTGTAGGTACTGGAACTGACCCCTGCCTGTCCTGAGCATCCATCCTCTGTTCTGAATACCCCCTTGTCTACAGAAGTTGGTGCCTGATGTTATTTTCTTGTGGGGAAAGGTCACTCCCTGCTCTCTTATGAACTGTCAAGATACCTGTCTGCTCAGCCAAAGGACTCAGGCAGTTTGTTGAAGGTCTGCCCTGCTGGGCAGCTGTCTAGGTTCCACTGGAGCTGAAATGTGTTTGTCAACATTAAACCCATAGGCCAGTTTTTGTAAAAAATAGTTTGTGGAACTTGTCCCAGATGTGTACTCTGCACACCAACCCTCTGCACTCCTGCTCTGCTGGTTGTCCCCATCTGTGGCTCCTCCCTTCTTTCTAGGATAGCCATCTGTCAGATACTGCTTCCTACCAAATTGGTGTTTTCAAAAACCCAAAGGGAAAGGAAGTTCTGAGTAAATAAGGGTAAAGTATGGCATATTTCTTTCAAACTAGCTTCCATGTGAAAATCTACCTGATTTACTTTCATTCCTAGATGTAGAGAGGCATGGGTGTTTCACAGCTGGTACTCAGATGGTCCAGAAATACTATATGGGGCCATAATTTAACTTTCTCCTTGACCAAAGTTTGAACTGTGTTAGCTGACCAGAAAACTCCAAATAAACTTGAATTTCACTCTCTTCTCTTCAGGGGAGCATAGGCTTCAGAGAAAGATAGGCATGTTTTCAAATCCAGCTCTGTCTTAGACCAGCTGTGTAACTTTGGGCATGTTAATCAAGCTCTCTAGTCTGTCAGCATAAAATGGGTATACAATAGTAATGGTCAGAATTGCCTGATGGGGTTTCTTTCTGAATATGAAAGAAGCAACGTGTAAAGCATTTAGCAAATTTCCTGTCACCAGCAGGCACTCAAATCTTAGCTTCCATTTTGTCCCCTCCAACCCCTCTCCCCTTATCCTAATAAAATTAGCAACGGACTGAGAAAAGTGTATGTTTGTAGACAATAACAATCAACACTTCTAGATTTTTTTCAGTGTCACAGTTGTGACAGTGCAGTTAGCATGGAGCTCCCAGATTAGGGAATGAAGCAAAAATCCAACTCAGACACTCAGATACTGTTTGTTACTGGGAGAGAACTCTGTATCTTATTAAATACCAACTACTGTGCTATTCTCTCCAGAAAATGATTGGTTGAATTAGGTGTCCAGGGAGTTAGAATTGAATAGAGCCAGGAAAACAGCTGTGTCTCGATGGAGGCAGCAAGCTCCTAGCTCTTGCTGATTCATTTCTCTGGCATTTTTTACTTAAGAGAACCATTCATAATTCATGGCTGCAGGACTGTATAGAAGGCAAATCACCCAAACTGAGAGCATTACAAGCATCACACATTGACTTTTCCAATTCTGGGAACTGCATGATGAGCTACCTATGATTTTTCTAGCAGGAACTTGAGAGAAAAAGAAATACAGTTAGTGAAACAAAGAAATGTGAAAATGACTGATTTTCTTTCCTAGTAGGCTTTTACCACCCTTCCAATAAGACTTAATTATGATTAATTAATTCTACAAGCATTTGTTAAACCTCTATTGTATGGCCAGGCACAAGGTGAAGTATTGGGTATTCAGAAGGGAGCTAGATTGCCCTGATCCCTGCCCCTCATGGAGTTTGCAGCCTTGTGGATCCAATAAACATGCCATTAAATAAATAAATATGTGTTTTCAATTAGATGAAAGTGCTGTGAAGCTGGAACACAGTGAAGACCTGATTAGAGGTGCCAGTAGCCCTTAAATGGAGCCTACAACACGAGGAGGAGCCAGGCATGAAAATGTTAAGAGCATCCTAAGTGTGCACGACTCTGCACACGTCAGCTGTGCAAAGTCTCTGGGAGGCCAAAACTTGATTTTCTCTGGAAGTTAAGAGGAAGCCATGTGACGAAAGCAAAGCTAGCAAGGGACGATGGCATGCATGGGAAACTGGAGATGGAATCAAGAGCTCATTGGCCAGGCACAGAATGAGGCTTTTATTATGAGGTTAATATGAAACCATTTTAAGGTTTGACTCAGGGGAATGGAATAATCAGATTTACAATTTCAAAAGACCTCCCTGGTGACTTGGTGGGAGAAACGTTTGTGTAGAAAGGACACAAGATTTGTGCAGCAGACTTATTGACATTATAGTCATGGCATGATGGTGAGGAAGGCAGGAAAGGGATGCTGAGGCAGGTGGAGAGAAGTAGAACAGGAGATGCTCACTGGAGGTAGAATTGAGTTGAGTGGTTTGAGAATGACAAAGAGGAGAATCAAGGATAATTAAGTTTGGAATGGTTCAAGGGAATGGGAGTGTGCTTACCACCTTGGGAAAGACTACAGAAGTAGCAAAATGATGTTCCAGACTTTCTCTGGGCCCCCTGAGAACTCTGTACCTATCTTTGTTAGGTAGAAACCACACTATGCCTTGGTTTATTTTCTAGCTAACTGTTTTCTCTGTCAGCTTGTTCATCCCATTGAGTAAGAAGCATAGGGTTGAGAACAAAGTCAGAGTCAGATCTGTGCATTATCAGTCATTTGCTATGTGACCTTGAGCAGGTAACTTAACCTCAGAGTCTAGGTTTCCTCCTTTGTCATTAGGCTCTAATAACACCTATCTCAAGGGTTGGTAGATTAAATGACAGAAGTTATAAATGTGTCCAGTGCTTAGTATGGAATCAGTGCATGTTAACTATTGTTAGTTATCACTGGACTCTTTGATAGTCTTGGTCCATTATAGATACTATGTAAGTATTTATGGAATAAATGAATGAACAAGCTAGAACCCATTTAGGTGCTCACTGAAAAAATAAGTAGGTCAGATCTGGATTATAATTTTAAGTCTATGATTAACCAACTAATTACTGTTGGTTTTAACTTCTCTGGGTTAAACTTAAACTCAGTTTCCTCATCTGTGAATTGAAGCAGAGATATATGAGGGAAGGGTAGTTGTATGTTAGACTACATAGTTTCTTAAGCTTCTAAATTTAAACTTTCCATAATATTCTTAGTTCTTTGTTTTAATATATCTATTTAGTCATCTATTAAAGGTAATGGTAACCCACTCCAGTACTCTTGCCTGGAGAATCGCAGGGACAGAGGAGCCTGTTGGGCTGCTGTCTGTGAGGTTGCACAGAGTCGGATACGACTGATGTGACTTAGCAGTAGCAGCAGCAAAGGGTACCTAATAGTTCATTAAATTCTTATCTGCTTTCTCAGTTGATACTTAAAATCATCACCTATCACTGAGGTAGTTGATAGACCAAATGACATGATTCTTGGCTAATAGATGGGAAAGTTGATGTGAAATAACATGTCTGTGGTCAGTACTCGAATTCAGACCTCATGACACAGACTATTATCATTCTTCCACTGTGCCTCACTGCTTCTCAGCCTAGATCGTAGTCCTTATATGCAGATAGGAAGAAGTCATTTCTAAGAATGATACTGTCTGAAAATAACTGTTTAAAAATGTTGGGTCATCCTAGGCTTAATATTCATTCTAGTAAAAAAATTCAAATTGAGTTCAGAGCTATGAGAAATCCAGTATACAAGTAAGACTTCCAGTATGCTCTTACTTAGATATTCTTGTCTGTATTACGTTGTCCAGTGGAAATTTAACGTGAGCCCCATATGTAATTTAAAATTTTCTAGCAGCCACATTGAGAAGTTTAAAAGAAATAGATGAAATTAATTTTATTATCAAATTCTATTTAATTCCAGACTTCTAATATATTATCATTTCAATATGTAACCAATTTAAACATTTTATAATCTTTTATTTTTTCATTTGGAGTCTTCTAAGTCTAAAAACCCAATGTGTGTACTTACAACACATTTTGATTCAGCCTGGTCATATTTCAGATGCTCAGTAGTCACATGTGGCTCTTGGTTACTGTGCTGGACAGCACAGGTAATTCAATTAGTATAATCACACAATCACCAGTTAGGTCTTTAAAGGTTTTATAGAATCCTTACAACAAAAGCCACATTCTGTACAGGGCCAACCAGTCCCTGCTTTTCTCTCCACCTTCCTGTTCATGTCACTTTCCCTTGCTAACTTGGTATTTCCCAGAGGAAAAATACATAGATCATAGAATGCTGTCATATAGAATGGCTGTGTTGTATTGTGTGGTACATCAATTAATATGGCTATAGTATAAAAAGACCAATCCAGCTAGTCAAACTTGGTATTTCACTTGAAACAAATTATACTTACCCATTTTATCTCAAATTCAGTTACCTAAAAAAGATCTTAATTCAAGAAATCTTCAGAACATTAGAACCAGAACCCTGTGTAGTAATTCTCAATATATGTAGCTCCCTGCAAAAAGGTCTGTAAACGTATGCTTGTGTATACATAGAAAACTTTTGAAAGAATTTCTAAGACATGATCTCAATATTGACTTTGGAGAATAAGAGAAGTAAGATGGATTGGAAGAGAGAATAATTTTTTTAATATATGTTTTTATAGTGTTTTAAGTTTCTATCCAAATTTCCAACAAAAATAAACATTTATTTTTCAAACAAAATTATTACAATACAATAAAATTGCATTTTTAGGTAACTATCAAACAAAAAGATAACATACATCAGAGAGGAATAAAATTCCATTGGTGTTCTGCTTTTTATTTTTTTCAGTAGGGCCCTTTCTTCAGCTGGAAAATTTAGAAATTGCAGTGGCATGTTATCCAAGGATATAATCAGTGTATAAACCCAAGATGGGTTCAACCATATCACTTCAGCAGAGGAGACAGACATAGTCTGTCGAAAAGTTCCTGTAAATTTGATGGGATTTGTAGCCCTACATCACCCATGGGCTCAGGCTGTCAAGCAACCAGAGAAAATCAATAAAGACTCCTTACTTGTGCTCAGAATCGCAGGACATGTTTGATGTGCTACCAGCCACCTGGCCTGAACCACTTTCTGGCAGATTGTGATCATGTCATTGCACTGTTCTAGATCGATCAAAATCTGTCTTTTGGAGGTAACATAGTTTGTGTAGTATTTATTTCTGAAAGCAAATAAGTCACTGAACACTAATTCTGAGAGTTACTCTTTTTAACAACTAGAGAATGTTTCTATTTACTGTATTACCTTCTTGGAAAATGACAATCAGCTTCAACTTATGAATGACTCAGATAAGTCTTGTAATAAACCTTTTGATGTTGTTTAATTCGGCATTTGCCAAGCTAGTGTGATCAGGAGACCTCTAGTTTCTTTGGGGAAATGCTTAACTGACACACCTGGGCACACTTTGGGACCCTCTGGTTTACTTATAAGTGGACCTTACTTATTGTTTATATGATCCTGGTCAAGTGACTTAGTTTTCTTAGGCTTTCTTATAAATTGGGGATAATAATATATGAGGACTAACTTAATTTAATGAAATAATTTATGGAGGAAGCATCTTCATAATGGCCATACACAGAAGAGGCACACAGGAGCTCAACCAATACTGATTTATTCTTTTCTACTTTCCTGCCCTTCCCTGTTCCTCTGTTATTAGGTAAACTCTCATGCAAAGAATGTAATCTGTAGAAAATAAAATTTCTAAAGCCTAACTATTGGAAAAATAAGAAACTTATGGTACACTTTTCCAGCATGTCTAGGACATGAAGGGTGCAGATGAAATGGAAAATGAGAGTGGACTAAAAAATGTGAACCACCCTTGAATGTGTTACTTTAATCAAGTTTTCAGCGTAGATATTCTTTAAAGTAGGAATTTTGCCAATTTTCTGCTTTTTTTAATTGAAAAGAATCTTATAAATTTAGAAATTCTTAAACTAAATATAAGACTATGAACTTTATAGGGTCCTGGATTAAGATTCATTTGAACTTTAACTTTTCAGCATTTTACAGACAGTCCACTTATTAGTGTGATGAATTATTGCCTAGGTTCCCATTGTTTACAATTTAAATTTCAAAATCTTGTCTTATTGTTTGATACACATCCCAGTTTTAGAAGTGAAATAATATATGCATATTTTGGAAATTTTGGCTCTAAATGTTTAAACCACATGAAAAAAACAGATACTTGGTATCAGTTGGGGTGATTTCTCCTTAAGATCTGTGTGTGTGTGTGTGTGTGTGTGTGTGTGTGTGTTTCAGTAGTGTCCGACTCTTTGTGACTCCATGGACTGTAGTCCACCAGGCTCCCCTGTCCATGGGATTCTCCATGCAAGAATACTGGAGTGGGCTGCAGTTTCCTTCTTCAGGAGATCTTGCCAACCCAGGAATCAAACCCACATCTCTTGAGTTTTCTGTATTGGCAGGCAGATTCTTTACCACCGAGCCACCTGCAAAGCCCTTCTGAAGATCTCAATAATATCAATTCACAACCGCAGTCTGCATCCTGTGGAAGCCCCAGTGCCATCAGGAAGTGTGTTTGTGAATCCCCAACAGGCTTTATTTACATTTCATGGCCACTTGCAGCTCCAAGTCATGCTTTTGCTGACATGGTTGAGTTACACATTTTCTTTTCATTCCAAATGAACTGTCCTCCAGACTCATGGCATCAACCCAGATGTAAAACTCTTTCCCTTTACTTGATGTCCAAACAGAAACAATAAATATACATGTGCGCATGCACACACACACACACACACACACACACACACACACACACACAAAGTTCATTATGAGGATTTTATGGGCATGAGATAATATTTAAGGAAAAGGAGGAGATTCACATTTCAGAAACATAAGCAATATACACATTAAATAGTCAACATTCCTTTTTCAAAGTCTTGTGGCCATTTCTGCAATACAGAGCTTTAGGGTCCCTCCCTGTGGCTAAACTCTGACCTCTCACACTTTACTTTCTGATTTTCTCTATTACCACTTCCTGAGGAACCAAAGAGGGGAAAAAAATCCCCCTACCTCCAAAATAACCCAATATTAGGTGATGTCCTTATTGTTCAGACAATCAGTAAATCTCTACTGCCCTTTGTCCTACTTAAGGGGCCCATGTGAAAAGCAGCTTCAAGTGGAAATCAACCCCATGATTGTACCATCTGTCCTCTAGACGTTCATTTTCAACTTGGGTTTCATATTCAAACCCCTTGTCTATGACATGTCAACATGTTTGTACCAAGGGACAAACATGTTGTTAGTTTGGAGGAAAACTATTTAAATAAATAGTTTAAATAAATATTTAACATGACACCCAGGGCCCTTCACATTGAATTTTGTAGGAGCTACATAGCCTAATATTTTAAGCTGTACTGTGCTAAGTCGCTTCAGTTGTGTCTGACTCTTTGCGACCCTGTGGACTGTAGCCTGCCAGGCTCCTCTGTCCATGGTATTTCCCAGGAGTGGGTTGCCATTTCCTCCTGACCCAGGGAGCAAACTCGTGGCTCCTGCAGCTCCTACATCACAGGCAGATTTTTTATTGCTGAGCCACTGGGAAGGCCCATATGTTAGGCTAGACAAGCCTAAATTTACTTTTCCAGCTTATTGAAAGTCTATCCAGTTATGGTCATAGGATATAGACACAGTTGGAAACAATTATATCTCTCTATATAAACATATGTATGTATATGAATCATCAGTAGATGTGATAAATACTATAATGTAAACCATCATTATTTAGTTTTGTTGCATCATTTTTTAAAATTCATATTTTATTTATACAAACGTATTCATTTGGCATCAAAAGGAAATGAGATGTTTATTATAGTCAAGTAATTAACGTTCCTCTTTCATAAGAAGTGACAAAATTTTATTAAAACGCTCTCAAATTATTTCTAAAGTACATATGTCTACCATAAATACACTCATATTACAGTAATTTGGGATGAAAACAAGGGGAGATGGGGCGGGGAGACATACCATTGGAGGAATTTTATAGAGCATCATTATTCAAAATTGGAGTTGGAAAGTCAATTTGAGGAGTCTCTACCAATAATGAAATAGAATAGAATAGAGAATAGTAGAAAAAAGTATATTACATGTTATATGATCAATTACTCTCCTGTGAAGTTTATTTTGTTAGATGTTTATGTGCATGTGTGTTTATGTGTGTGCCCTTGGATGCAATGTAAAATACTTTTTTATCATGGGTTACAGTCAAAGACATTTGAAAGTCATTAGTATGGAGGCCAAGTTGCACTGGGGCAGCATAGGAGTATGGTCACCACAATACAGAGCCTGGTCCTTCCCTCTGCAGGTTAGAGTTGGAATTTTCTTTGTATATTGAACCTTAATACTGTTTTCTTAAAAAAAAAAAAAAAAAGTCTAAGGTCAGGCTCAAGTTGAGGGTTATATGAATCAGACCTGATACCTCTCTCTTGGGCCAGCCAAACTGAGCTTTGAAATTGGACCACTGGGTTCAAATCTTGGCTCCACCACTTACTAGTAGCACACTTTGGGCAGAGTACTTAACTCTCCAACTCTTGGGTTCCTTGACTGTAAAGTGGAGTTAATAATAGTATTTTTTATTTCCAAAGATTACTGTGAGGGATATATGAGATTATTTATCAAATTTTTGCTATAAAGTCTTCATATAGTAAGCTGTGTTAACTATGATAATTATTTTGCTTTCCACAGCCAATTATATTCAGTATGAGCATTGGCCCTTACTGTACATATTGTGTGTCTGTGTGTGTGTATAGAGTAAGGGGAAAGGGATCTTATGATAGAAAAAGTCATAAAATTTACCAGAAAACCAATGACTTGCTATATTGTTTTGTCATTGTCTTTCTATCACCCATATTCTACCTTCAAGTACTGTGATCTCTAGTCAGGGGACCCAGAGTAGATGGATACTGGAAAAAAGGAAATACAGGCTATACATAGGAGTTTTAACCTCTTGCATCAAATAATCTGTCCATGAAATGTGTGAAATCAAAGGGTCAATGAAAAACAACCTGCATATTCTTTCTGCTTGGGATAGACTGTTGGAAAAAAATAAGTACATATGTGCTTTGGCAATCATCTTAGGAGGATGTGTGTGTTCTTTCCTATTGCCTATTGCAGCTTTGGCATCCAGTGCAGTCAGAGAGAGCCATGTTGAAACTAACCTCAGCAAATGAAGTGTACTTCCTCTCATGCTGACTATAGTTAAGATTAAGTCTAGCTAATCTTTATCTTTAAAAGAACTCTCTCTGTTAAAATAAAAACCATTATATGCTCACTTTTAATCATTTCTCTAAGATTATTATTTTAACTTCACCCTATTGAGCTAAATTTCTTCAACTTTATGGCTCCCTCCTTAATTAATACCAAAAAACAAATGTTAAAGTAGCAGTGGTTTTAGGAATCTTAGAGTCAAATCACCATCTTTAATAGAAGAAAAAAATAAGAATCATAGAAATGAAAAAAATATTGCCAAGATTATACAACTAGCTATCAGCAGAGCTTATATCAAAATCCATGCTTCTTGAATACTCAGTTTGGAGTTATGCACCCTTCTCTCATCTACTTTCATTTTAGGACTGTGATAGAAGAGCTAAGGAAACCTTACTTTAAATCATTATCGTCTAGGAAATATTTGCTTTCTGAAGACAAGGCACCGTGTTGTCTTGCTCTCTAGGCAGAACTAGGGTGCTTTGAGTCTCCCTGGAGTTTTCCCATAAGAACAGTGGTGCTCCAGTGCATTTTTTATGTTTGTTATCTGTCCTGTTGATTCATTTGGATTTAAACTTCATGTCTTGTGTAGCTCGTATGGTTCTTTTCTGGCCAGCAGGATTCTGTTTTCAACATTCTGGAAATAATAGAAATGCTGGACACATCTTAAGGGGATTGTGCTGGGGGTTAGTAAAGGGAAGGGTGGGTTATGGCAGAATTAACTGCAGCTGTTGAAAACGCAGCTGAGTGGAGAGTATCAGGTCACAGACAGTGCACAAATGGCACACACATATACACATGCACATAGACACATTCTCATTGCACTACAGGGTAGTAGTTGTCCTACGGCAGGTATTGTACATACAGAGGGTAACTGAGACATGTGGGTGTGTGTGTGGCCAGAGTAGAGAAAGGTGGAGACTAAGAGGATGCAATGCTGAAGAACGTTCAAACTGCCTCACAATTGCACTCATCTCGCACGCTAGCAAAGTAATGCTCAAAATTCTCCAAGCCAGGCCTCAACAGTACGAGAACCATGAACTTCCAGATGTCGAAGTTGGGTTTAGAAAAGGCAGAGGAACCAGAGATCAAATTGCCAACATCCGCTGGATCATGGAAAAAGCAAGAGAGTTCCAGGAAAACATCTACTTCTGCTTTATTGACTATGCCAAAGCCTTTGATTGTGTGGATCACAACAAACTGTGGAAAATTCTGAAAGAGATGGGAATACCAGACCACTTGATCTGCCTCCTGAAAAATCATTATGCAAGTCAAAAAGCAACAGTTAGAACTGTACATGGAACAACAGACTGGTTCCAAATAGGAAATGGAGTACGTCAAGGCTGTATATTGTCACCCTGCTTATTTAACTTATATGAAGAGTACATTATGCAAAATGCCAGGCTGGATGAAGCTCAGGCTGGATCAAGATTGCTGGGAGAAATGTCAATAACCTCAGATATGCAGATGACACCATCCCTAGAGCAGAAAGTGAAGAAGAACTAAAGAGCCTCTTTCATGAAAGAGGAAAGTGAAAAAGTTGACTTAAAACTCAACATTCAGAAAACTAAGATCATGGCATCCAGTCCCATCATTTTATGGCAAATAGATGGGGAAACAATGGAAACTTTGACAGACTTTATTTTGGGGGGCTCCAAAATCACTGCAGATGATGACTGCAGCCATGAAATGAAAAGATGCTTGCTCCTTGGAAGAAAAGCTATGACCAATCTAGACAGCATATTAAAAATCAGAGACATTACTTTGCCAACAAAGATCTGTGTAGTCAAAGCTATGTTTTTTCCAGTAGTCATGTATGGATTTGAGAGTTGGACTATACAGAAAGCTGAGTGCCAAAGAATTGATGCTTTTGAATTGTGGTGTTGGAGAAGACTCTTGAGAGTCCCTTGGACTGCAAGGAAATCCAACCAGTCCATTCTAAAGGAAATGAGTCCTGAATATTCACTGGAAGGACTGATGCTGAAGCTGAAATTTTGGCCACCTTATACAAAGAACTGACTCATTGGAAAAGAACTTGATGCTGGGAAAGATTGAAGGCGGGAGGAGAAGGGGATGACAGGATGAAATGGTTGGATGGCATCACTAACTCAATGGACATGAGTTTGAGTAGGCTCCGGGAGTTGGTGATGGACAGGGAGGCTGGCGTGCTGCAGTCCATGGGGTCACAAAGAATCAATGACTGAGTGTCTGAACTGAACTGAAGAGAATGGCAGCTGGGTGCCAAATTTTTTGGTCACATGTGTTATGGGAAAGGTTTGGGAAGTACAATGAATGACCTAAAGAGAAGCAGAAGATGGAGAGAAGACAAGGCAGTAGATACCATTGAGCATAACTGCCTTTGTTATAAGTATCCAAACATACATTTTTTTCCCTCTCATCTATAGTGAGTCACTTTTCTTTCTATTCTCTTTTTAAAAATCTGTAATTATTTATAAATTTAATATCTGGAATGTTTTTGTATCTAAACCTTACTGAATAGTAGTATACGGTAGACATGTTATCTCTTTCTCAGAACCTTCTAAAAACTATAAAGGATATCAATAGCGTCCATATAACATCACAGAAAAAGGCGACATTTACTGTGGGTATATTTTCTGTAAGGTTTTAACATATAAATGGAAATATTCAACTTTTTTGAACTATAAAAAGACAATATCATACTGTTTTTCTTTTACTTGTCCAGGATTAGTAGCAAAGAGACACACATGAAGAGGTTGCTGTGTGAGCAGTCATTTAAGATTGACTTTTGCTGTCCCCCTTACAGAGTATGTGTGTACAGTAGGTAGCATGGAGCTTTGCTATCTAACAGGCTTCAATTTCAGCCCAGGTGTTTTCATTATTTTGTTTGTGATCTTGAACTCATTTTATAGCTTCTCTAAACCTTAACTTTTTCCACTTATAAAACGAAGATTGCAATAGAACCAAATGCATTTGTTCTTTCTTGATATACTAACAGATTCTCTCAGAACTTAGTGAGTTAAAAAACACAAGCATTTATTATCTCATAGTTTCTGTGGGGTGGGAATTCTGGAGCTGCTTAGCTCGATGATTCTGGTTCAGCATCTCTCCTGAGGTTGTGTCAAGATATTGGCTGGAGTTTGAACAATCTAAAGGTTAAACTGGGACTAGAGAGTCTATTTGGAGAAGGCAATGGCACCCCACTCCAGTACTCTTGCCTGGAAAATCCCATGGACGGAGAAGCCTGGTAGGCTGCAGTCCATGGGGTCGCTAAGAGTCAGATACGACAGAGTGACTTCACTTTCACTTTTCACTTTCATGCATTGGAGAAGGAAATGGCAACCCACTCCAGTGTTCTTGCCTGGAGAATCCCAGAGACGGGGGAGCTTGGTGGGCTGCCATCTATGGGGTCGCACTGAGTCAGATACAACTGAGGCGACTTGGCAGCAGCAGCAGCAGCAGCAGCAGCAAAGGAACCAGAAGAAAATGGTTGGAAAGTGTATAGAGAAAGAAAAGTTATGCCTACCATAGTTGATTATGAGTAAGTAGAATTTATGATAGATATAGTCTATAAAATGCATTAAAAAGAAATTCCAGAATAACTGTATTTCCTAATTATATACAGGGAGACCTTAGAGATATTGTGCATTTGTTTCCAGACCACCACAATGAAGTGCATGCGTGCGTGCTAAGTCACTTCAGCAGAGCCATTCAAATTTTTTGGTTTCCCAGTGCATATAAAAGTTATATTTACACTATATTGTGCAGTCTATTAATTGTGCAATAGCATTAAGTCTTAAAAATGTATATACCATAAGTAAAAAATACTATATTGCTAAAAAATGCTAACCATCAACTGAGCTTTCCTCAAGTCAAAATCTTTTTGCATTAGTATCATCAAGGATCATAATCACAGATTGTTGTAACACATGTAATAATAATGAAAAGTTTGAAATTTTGGAAGAAGTACCAAAATGTGACACAGAGACATGAAGTAAGCAAATGCTGTTGGAAAAATGGTGCTGATAGACTTCTTGACACAGAATTGCCACAACTTTTCAACTTGTAAAAAATGCAAAATCTGTGAAGCATAATTAACAATGAAGCACAATAAAAGAAAGTATACCTGTATATAAAATTTTACTTTAGATTTTATAAAGGAAATAAGTGGAGGATACGCATATCTTATGGCTAAAAGATTAAAATGTATCTCCTTCATGAGGAAAAAGTATTTCCTGCTTGTTTTTAGAAAGGTGAGCCGTGCTAAAGTTAACTTTTTAATAACTCATGATTCTAAAATATAATATCTTGAAGTGTAGAAAGCTGCACAGGAATCTTGTGAAAGTTGTACAGACCAATTGTTTTAAATTAGGTTAAGAGAAATTGATTCAAGAACTATTTGTTGCTGAAGGCTGTTGGAGATGCAAAGGAAAGGAATCCTCAACACCTCTGATCTCTTTGTCTTATCTGGAGGGGTCCTATATGAGTTTTTCTTTGAAGGGAAGATTCTATTACTAAGAAACTAGTTTATAAAACTGGTGTCATGTAGAAGATAATTCTAGAGTTTTAGAATCTATATATATTTATACATCCATTAGTCATTCAACAAACATTCGTTTAGCGTTCACTATACACAATGGTGGGCAAACAAGCAAAACACATTGCCCTTGTCTCTTAGAGCTAAGAATTTAATATACATTTGTTGCTGTTTTAGGATTCTTATAAGCTCAGATCAGAAATGCTCCAAGTCTACTAACATTTGACAGATATTTAGCATCTTTCAGGGGCTTCTCTGGTGGCTCAGACAGTAAAGAATCTGCCTGCAATGCAGGACACCTGGGTTCGATCCCTGAGTCAGGAAGATCCCCTGGAGAAGAGAATAGCTACCCACTCCAGTATTCTTGCTTGGAGGATTCCCTGAACAGAGGAGCCTGATAGGCTACAGTCCATGGGGCTGCAAAGAGTCTGAAGTGACTAACATTTTCACTTTTCTTTTTTCACTAGCAAGTTTCTATTACATGCCAGGTAGTAGATAGAGCAGTGTTACAGGTGGGTACTGGGAATGCAAAGATGAATAACAGTCTCGGCTCTCAGAAAATCACAGATCAATACTTTGCTTCTTGGTCTCAAGGATGGTGGACTTTTGACCTCCTCTTACACTTTCATTTTCAGTGAAAGAGGAAATATGAAGTGAGTGTTATCTTCCATATTTCTCATTTCCCCTCCTCAACAATGAAATTCCTTCTGTAAGGTTTAAGGGACCTCTATGAAGAAAAATGACAGCAATATAATAGCTCTTGGGTGGCCAAATCACAACTCATGGACTCTTTGTAGATCCCAAGAGGACTATTCAGTATCAACCTCATTCTTAACAGTGGAACAATATTTCAAATGCAGAGCCTTCTTCGAGGGAAAAACTACATGTTTTTATTTATAGCATCTATACTTTAATGCAAAATTCTTAGAATAGAATTTCTGAAAGTGTGGATCTCCTATGTTAGAATCACATAGGAAACTTGTTGAAAATGTAGATTTCTGTAGCCATCCTAGAACTTCCAAATGAGAATCAGCAGACTTTATAGAGTTCAGCAGTTTAAACAAAGACTCTAAGTGGGCCATAGACACACTGAAGTTTCAGAAATAATACTTTAAAAACTTAAGTTGCTGTATAAGATATCAGATGGGTAGCCAATTGTACTCTGGAATGTATCCATTCATTGTTATAAGTATGCAGCTTTAATAAACTCCATTAAAACATCAGCAGCTCATCAATATACCATTAAATAAAGCCATTTTGGCCTGGTAGTTATTAAGGAGTTCCTCTCCACATATCAGTTTTCTTCTATTCTAACCCAGATCAGTGACTGTTGGTTTGATAGTAGCAAACCCATGTTGTTCCTTGTCACAATAATCTAGAGATGCAGTGAAGTTAACAGTGTATCCCTCGGGCTCTTTGCCAAGCGATCCCATCCCTTCCTAGATTCCTCTATTCCTAGAGCACATAGGAGGTCCCTATGTGCTCACATGTGGTCCCTGGATGGCCTCATCTCTTTTCTTGCTTTTACATTTGCAATAATATTTATCTGATACTAACACTGTCCATGGGGTCGCTGAGGGTCGGACACGACTGAGCGACTTCACTTTCACTTTTCACTTTCATGCATTGGAGAAGGAAATGGCAACCCACTCCAGTGTTCTTGCCTGGAGAATCCCAGGGACGGGGGAGCCTGGTGGGCTGCCGTCTATGGGGTCACACAGAGTTGGACACGACTGAAGTGACTTAGCCTAGCCTAACACTGTCATGTCCAGCAGCTCTCCAGGATGCTGTGATTTTCTGCTCCCAACTTTTCCAAACCCAGTGGCTCAGTTTGGTCTGGCTTTTATAACTGCCGTTCCAGCAGGCTACCCTGCCAGTGTGGAGTGCTTGCTTCCTAGCCCTGTGTTGCCTTCTGCAGCACAAAGGTAGAGTCCATGGATCTACTTTTACTCTCAGTGTCTTTCCAGAGAATGGAGTGGTGTGATTCTTAATTGGTTACATATTCCTATGAGTGGAAGTTGATCAGAAGTCATTTATAGTAGGATTTAGGAGGTTGGATAGAGAGCTGATGACACTCCACTTGATCATATATTTTTTTTTTAACAAAAGTTCTTCAACTTCATATCAATTTTGTTAATATCTTCCCTCATAGGCTGAGTTTATTTTTGCCATAGGATGTTTTAATATTAACAGGATACTTTCATTTTAACAGTGCCATCTAGGACTCAAGGCTTTCTATTTTCTGTAGCTCACTGGCTTGTCCTCACACTGGTTCCCTCTGTGGTCACAGGATGGCTACAGTAGTGCCAGGCATCAACTCTAGACCCAATATTCCAAAGAAGAGCATCCATCCCTTCCTGTATGTCTGTTTTATTACTGAGGAAACCTGTCTGACAAAATTTGCAGCAAGTTATCCCTTAATTTCATGGGCTGGAACTGGGTTGCATACTCACCCTTAAACCAGTCACAAGGGAGAACAGATTAAACTGTTGAATTTTTTCCCTTAGGATATTCAGTATTTCCTCTCTGAAAGCTAGACACATGAATAAAGTTGGGATGTTCCTAGTTGAGAAAAAAAGAGGTAGGTTTGAATAGACAACCAAGAGTCTCTACAGAAAGATGATGAAAACCATTGGCTCTTGAAAACCAATGGAGCTGTTTATATCCTAACCTCTGGCATGTTGATAACCCCTAGATGTTCACTCTGGAACCCCGGAATAGTCAAAAGCATATCTTAGATCTTGGCTTACCATAATGGAAAGGTTTTTAATTTTTCACTAGTTATCTATGATGTACTTTCTCAATTTGTTTCTAAATCCCTCCTGGTTTTTCTATTTGTTTTTGTGTAAAAAACAACAACAACAACAAAAAAAACCTAAGAACTTTCAATGCTTTCAGGTGGATGTAAATATAATAAAGATTTAATAATGAAACCAAGGAGTCCCCTGGCAGTCCAGTGGTTAGGATTCACTACTCTCACTGCAAGGGGCTGGATTCAATCCCTGGTCAGGGAACTAGGATTCTGCAAGCAGCTTGATGCAATATACATATATATTTGTTGTTGTTCAATCGCTCAGTCATGTTCCGACTCTTTGCAACCCCATGGACTGCAGCACAGCAGGCTTTCCTGTCCTTCACTATCTCCTGGAGCTTGCTCAGACTCATGTCCATTGTATCAGTGATGCCATCCAACCATCTCATCCTCTGTCATCCCCTTCTCTTCCTGCCTTCAGACTTTCCCAGCATCAGGGTCTTTTCCAATGAGTCAGTTCTTTGCATCAGATCACCAAAGTATTGGAGCTTCAGTTTCAGCATTAGTCCTTACATTTAATATTCAGGACTGATTTCCTTTAGGATTGATTGATTTGAACTCTTTGCAGTCCAAAAGACTCAAGAGCCTTCTCCAACACCACAGTTCAAAAGCATTACTTCTTCAGCCTTCTTTATGGTCCAGCTCTCACATCCATACATGACTACTGGAAAAACCATATCTTTGACTACACGGACCTTTGTCAGTAAGATAATGTCTCTGCTTTTTAATATACTGTTTAAGTTTGTCACAGCCTTTCTTTCAGGGAGTAAGCGTCTTTTAATTTCATGGCTGTAGTCACCATCTGCAGTGATTTTGGAGCCCAAGAAAATAAAGCCTATCACTGTTTCCATTGTTTCCCCATCTATTTGCCAAGAAACAATGGGACCGGGTGCCATGACCTGGCATAGTTTTTTCAATGTTGAGTATTAAGCCAACTTTTTAACTTTCTTCTTTCACCTTCATCAAGAGGTTCATTAGTTCATCTTCACTTTCTGCCATAAGGGTGGAGTCATCTGTGTATCTGAGGTTATTGATAATTCTCCTTGCAGTCTTGATTTCAGCTTGTGCTTCATCCAGCCCAGCATTTCGCATGATGTACTCTGCATATACGTTAAATAAGCAGGGTAACGATATACAGCCTTGATGTACTCCTTTCCCAATTTGGAACCAGCCCATTGTTCCATGTCTGGTTGTAACTGTTACCTCTTGACCTGCATACAGATTTCTCAGGAGGCAGGTAAGGTGGTCTGGTATTCCCATCTTTTTAAGAATTTTCCATAGTTTTTTATTGTGATCCATATAGTCAAAGGTTTTAGTGTGGTCAATGAAGTGAAAGTAGGTATTTTTCTGGAATTTTCTTTTTCTATGATCCAACGGATGTTGGCAATTTGATCTCTTATTCCTGTGCCTTTTCTAAATCCTACTTGTACATCTGGAAGTTCTCAGTTCATGTACTGTTGAATCTTGGCTTAGGGAATTTTGAGCATTACTTTACCAGCATGTTTCTTGCCTGGAGAATCCCAGGGACAGGGAAGCCTGGTGGGCTGCCGTCTATGGGATCACACAGAGTTGGACATGACTGAAGTGACTTAGCTTAGCTTAGCTTACCAGCATGTGAAATGAGTGCAGTTGTGTGATAGTTTCAACATTCTTTGGCATTGCCTTTCTTTGGGATTGGAATGAAAACTGACCATTTTCAGTCCTGTGGCCACTGCTGAGTTTTCCAAATTTGCTGGCATATTGAATACAGCACTTTCACAGCATCACTTTTAGGATTTGAAATAGCTCAGCTGGAATTCCATCACTTCGACGAATTTTGTTCACAGTGATGCTTCCTAAGGCCCACTTGACTTTGCACTCCAAGATGCCTGGCTTTAGGTGAGTGATCACAGCACTGTGATTATCTGGGTTATTAAGATCTTTTTCTTATAGTTCTTCTTTGTATTCTTGCCACTTCTAAATATCTTCTGCTTCTGTTAGGTCCATACCATTTCTTTACTTTATTGTGCCCATCTTTGCATGAAGTGTTCCCTTGGTATCTCTAGTTTTATTGAGGATATCTCTAATATTTCCCATTCTATTGATTTCCTCTATTTCTTCATATTGTTCATTTAGGAAGGCTTTCTTATCTCTCCTTGCTATTCTTTGGAACTCTGCATTTAGATGGGTATATCTTTCCTTTTCTCTTACTTTTCACAAACACCCAATCACTTCAATGGTATGAGTAACATGCGCCACTGACCACAGTCTCACTTCAAATGAAAACTGCCAAAGGGACTTTGCCTCAATCCTAAAGGGGAGATGTGTTCAAAAAGTTAACAGAGGGAGGTAGAGTGGGAAGAAGGAAGGCAGGAATGAAGTTAGAAGAGAGAGAAGAAATCCTTCAAATCTCTCAAAGAACAACTGCAACTAACCATTAAAGTTAATTGGAACAAAGTGTCAGAAACAGAACTTTGAAAATTTTATTGATGTTTACTCTAAAACCTACTTTCCCCAAAGCTTCTGTGTGTTGCATTATTTGGTTTTACTTCTAGGACTTGTGCTCAGAGCAGCAGATGTGGGAGCAAAAATGAAATAAGAAGGACTTTGGTATTCTGGAGTAAATTGCTTTCCACTGCATTAGTGAGAGAGAACAGATTGTAGCTAGGATAAGAGCAGTGTAAATAATTTTAAGTGTGCACTAGCACACAGCATCGATTTAAATGACCTGGTAACTCGGCACCATCCCAGGCAATTATTCCCTAAGCAGGATTTATGTCATGTGTTGTCAAAAAGCAGTCCAAACCTTGGACCCAGATACACGTTCAGATATATGTTTAGAAGTTGGTCTTAACTGGAAAAGGCCTTTGGATTGCTTTGTTATTAAAAGCAGGAAGACCATTTTCTTTTTCTTGTTCTCTGAATTTAATATGGAAATAGTCTGCCTTTCCCCGGCTTATAAATATTTTGAAGATACACATGTAGGTTTGATTTGAAAAATATCTGAAAGGATGACAGCATTTGTCACTATGATGAAGGTTTTAAAGTCTTACGCTTTTATTTCTGATGGTATACTTCATATACATCTAACACTATTCCTTGGCTTTTAGGGAAACTGCAGAAGAAATTAAAATATTTTAGTTCCCCTGCCCCAGTTGCATTTCTTTCTGGGAGGCAGCAGCAAGTTTTGGAATCACATAAAGCACCACATGTTAATGTCGTAGCCTCAGATTGTCTGGGTAAATGCCAAGGAGCACATCACAGTTAGTAATGAACCTTCCATTGACAACTCAGTCAGCCTTTGACTTCACATTTTGTGGCTCCCCGCTCTGCCTGACATTATATTTCAGGACTACAGTTGGAATGTTGAGCACAGCGGTTTGTACATTCTAATCTCAGGTGTTCAGAGGTGTTGGTGGATTTTTCTTTTCAGTTTGCAGCAAAATGCCTCATGAACCTGAGGTTTAAACTTGGCTATAATTTTGGCAACAGAGCTGCCAATCAAGAGCTGAGATAACCCTTTCATTTGCTATCCTTTCCTCTCACTTATAACTTGCCGAAGCAGAGCCAGATCTCTAGGACTCAGGTGGTATTCTGAGTTAATGTACAGAATCTGTACGTGTAGAAGATATCACATATAGGATATAGAATGCTGGGTTCTAAAGGTGGTCTCTGTAGCCTCTCCAACTGTTGTTGCTGCTGCTTGCTGTTACTTAACACCCCCACCTTTGTTTATCCACCTCATAAGCAAGGCTCCTTCAAACTCTCTCCATCTTATTTTGCTAATTGTGATGAGATAAATTTATTTCTATCTCACATTCTTCCTCCTTCATGGGAATCAAACACACTAAAATTAGGAAAGTAAAAGGAGGAGTTTAGTAGTGCAGATTAAATGAGGAAAGAAACAGAAACTCTAGCTGTGCAAAGATGAGATTTTTTTTGGCAGTATAAAACCATTCTACTGTCTTACAGATCCTCCGCTTGAAGCTTCCCAAGTACTGCTCCCTATGTACTCCCTTGTGCACAAATAGTTGTTAACTTTGTCCAGAGACTTTAAAAAAAAAAAGGAAGGCTCCAGGAAGAAATGCAGAGGAATCAAATAGACCTTCCTTGGCCTGGTGAAGAGGTCTGCTCTCCTAGTGATTCTGAGGGTAAAAGTTGGAGGCAATATACAAGGAACAATTAGAACATCTATATTCTCTGTGACAGAGAAGGCAATGGCAACCCACTCCATTGTTCTTGCCTGGAGAAACCCAGGGATGGTGGAGCCTGGTGGGCTGCCGTCTATGGGGTCGCACAGAGTTGAACAGGACTGAAGCGACTTAGCAGCAGCAGCATTCTCTGTGAGTACTTGACTGCAAGTAAGGGTTTTAAAAATGAACTGTACTGCCTCTCTTACCCATCCAAAGAACAATACTGGGGTTATTCTAAATTAACTCCAAGCTTCCTTATGTTGACTGGAAGCCCAAAAATATTTGCCACCATGAACATTATGAAAGAGCACTGTCTTTCTCTGTACCTTAAACATGCAGATTGATTTCTGCATGAAATTATTTCATTATTTCAGCCAATGCATTCAGTAAATGAAGCTCAGATAATGTACGATTTGTCAGCACCCACAGGACGTGTTGAAACAGGTCCTCAGAATCAGATTGTTCATCTGACTATGATATGCTGGGTAGCACGTACAGATGAGGACCTCAACCAATAATTTGGGGATGTTTTTGCCTATATGGCTGCTTGTGTAAAGCTCTTTGGAGATAAGAAGATTGGCCCTAAGTCTCTGGATCTCACCAGGCTCTTGATTTGCTTAATTTAGCAAAATCAGGACCTTTATACCCATTGCATTAGCTATATTCATTTGTTTTCCATAGACATGTAAATTCTAGGGAATGAGAAGTTTAATCAGAAGGAAATTTGAGAGCAAATCCTTAAAAGTTGTGGTAGAGATGCTATTTGGTCCAGCTCATTGCCTCCTATGCTGCAGTTTTCTATCACAATTGTTTTTCTTTGCCTAACAAACCCAGATCATAAACCAAAAAATAAAGCAAGGAATCATGGGTTCTTAAAGCTAGTGGAGATTTTATAGATCATCCTATTGAAACCTAAAGAAACAGGCCCAGAGACTACATACTTCCATTCATTGACAATTTTTCATTTACCTTTTACCAAGTACCTGACACTGATCGAGTTACTGGAAATACCAAGTTGTAAACAAAACACTCTTAAGTTTCTGTCCTCATGGCATTTACATTCAATTGAGGAGTGAAGAAGTGTAGGTGTGGGTTTGAGCAGAAAGAATGTCAGAGAGTAATGGGAGCTAGGAAGAGAAACAGATTTCAGGAAAGAAACTGAGCAGTAAGATTAGAAGTGGGAACTCTTCTGGATCTGATGGAAAACACTGAGGCAGTTTGAACAAACACCTGATTGATGCAAGGGACAAGCTCTTTGACTGCTTTAGGGGAGGAGTTCCAGGCAGAGATAACAGTAAGTGCAGAGAGGATGTAATGAGAGACAGCGAGAATGTGCCTGGAGACAGCGAGAATGTGCCTGGAACTCTGTGAGTGAGAGGATGTGTGAGATGAGATCACATGCTTCAGGGTTCAGGGTTCAGTCATGTAAATAAAGCCTTGAATGCCAAGATAAGAAACTTAGCATCTATTCTAAGTGTGATAGGACAAGATCAGTGATGGTAGGGTTTCAGGAAAGAGGGTGACATGATCCCAATTACTTTTGAACTGTGCATGCTGTCTGCTAGGTGGAGTAAAACAGTAGTGTGTACAAGAAAGGGAAGCAGAAAAAGCAGTCAGAGGATTGTAATAGTCCAGGCAACAGCTGGATGTGATTGAAGTCAAGTGACAGGTGGTCTGATTTTAGGAATATTCTGAAGATAGAACTAATAGGATTTGCTGAGGGGTTGGGTATGTTGAAAAAATAAACTGAGGCATATAAAAAATTTACAAGTTTGCCTGAGCAAAGATCAATTTGAATTGGGCAACACCAAACAGAAAGTGGTTAGGAGCACTCCTGGACAACAGCCAGGGGGAAAATGTCCGTGAAGAAAGCGGGGAGCAAAGACAGCAAGTTATTTGACTGGCTATAGCATAAACCTAGTTGGCTGTTTATGGTAGGCTGTTTGTGATTTCTTAACTTTGAGGCATTTACCAGCTTAGATTTTGATTTGCTGACTAGGTCGCCAAGATCTTAGAGCCACCTCAGTCTAATCAATGGCCTCTTTGCTTAATTAATGTAATGGGTATGGAGTGTAAAAGAAAGAGAAGTGTCAAAGATGATTCCTAGGCTTTTGACATGAGCACCTGCGAGGATGGAGATGCCACTTTTTAAATGGGACAAAGAGACGAAGTAGATTTGAAATGGGGACAGAGAAATCAAGAGTCTCTTGATTATGATTTTGGATGGGTTACATTCAAGACAAGTATTAGTCACTTAAACAGCAACGTCAGGAGGCAGTTGAATAGATGAGTCTGGACGTCGGGAAGATTTGGGGTCTAGAGACATAAATTGTGACTGAGCACGATGAAAATTTGAGAATCATTATCATTGGCTTATTTAAGATCCCCCTTGGCAGATCTGAGACCTGAAGCCTAAACTTCTGCCTTCTTCTTTGTTCCATATCTGACTGAATCTAGATGACTCATTAAAACAGACTTGGCAGAAGTCAGCATGTTATTTGAGTATTGTTTTAATTAAAATATATATATATATACACACACATATATACACCTTACAAGTAATATATTGTGTATACATAAAGGTATTATACACATATAAAATACATTCAAGGAAATAAATGGAGGCTAAATTCAGTAAGAGAAAATCCTGAATATATTAATAAAAGAGACCTTATAGTAATCTTTAAAAATCAACAGTGTGCTCTGAACTGTAAAATCGTGCATGTGAGCTCAGTTGCTCAGTATCATCCAACTCTCTGCAATCCCAGGGAATGCAACTCGCCAGGCTCCTCAGTCCATGGGATTGTCCCCAAGCAAGAATACTGGTTGCCATGTCCTCCTCTGGATCAAACCAGAGTCTCTTGCATTGGCAGGTAGATATTTTACCACTGAGCCACTGAGAAGCCCCGAACTATAAAAGAAAAGCCCTTTAGGCACAGTGTTGCCTCTAAAGTTCAAACAGCATATCAACCAGAGTGCCTTAGCTAACGTGAACCCTGGGGGATAGTTGAGTTCTCGAGAACTCAATATTAACTGTTCTCAAGTTCACATGTGGCTTTATAGAGTAAGCAAAACGTCACTAAAGTACACCTGGACTGTATAGTGACTCAGGAACCCAGGGGGGATGTTCCGTTTGACTCCAATTGTTAGAGGAGGAGTGGCCATGTGCCTAAATAGCTGGGATGCTGAATAGGATCCTCCTGAAAGAGCTCCTATATTTCAAGTGGCAGGTCAGAGGAAAAGGGAGAGGAATCACAGAACAGCCTGTAAACTATTGTGGACAAGGAAGGAGTACACCTGATGGTGTATCTTCTAATTCAAAGGATTCAGAGCTGAAAGTCTTATTTAACAAGATTGTCTACAGGCTCACCTAGTTTTATTGCACTTCAGATACTCCATTATTTTATAAACTGAATGTTTGGGGCATCCCTGCAGCAAGCAAACCTATAGGCATTATTTTTCCAACAGTATTTGCTCACTTTTATCTCTCTGTCACATTTTGGTAATTCTGCAATATTTCAAACTTTTTCATGATTATATTTGTTATGCTGATCTGTGATTAGTGATCCTTGAAGTTACTATTGCAAAAAGATGACTATTTGCTGAAGGCTCGGATAATGGTTAGTAATTTTTAGCAATAAAATATTATTTAATTATGATATGTACATTTTTTGACATAATGCTATTATATATCTAATGGACTACAGTGTAGTATAAACATAACTTTAATGTACAGTGGGAAACCAAAAAATTCATATGACTCTCTTTACTGCAGTGATCTGGAACCAAAGCCACAATATCTCTGAGGTATGCCTGTATTAGAAACCAAGTTTCAAGAAATCATGATAATTATTTGAGGATCACTATTACAGTGGCATTTTTGAAGAGTTAAACTGTTGGCAAAGGAGAATGTCTAATGTTGCACAGAATTGGGATAACTTGGGAAATCTTGGTTTTAGGATACATAGTGGCACCACTAGATGGACAGATTCCTTTCCTGAGTTGCATTGCCTATTTTTTAAAATAATTTTATTTATTTATTTATTTTCAGCTTCATTGGGTCTCCAGGCTTTACTCTAGTTGTGGCAAGCAGGGGCTACTCTCTAGTTGTGCTGAAAGGGCTTCTCATTGCAGTGGCTTCTTTGTTGAAGTACGGGCTCTAGAGTGTGCAGGCTTCAGTAGCTGTGGCATGCAGGCTCAATAGTTGCGGTGTGCGGGCTTAGTTGCTCCATGGCACGTTCGATCTTCTAGGAATAGGGATCAAACCCATGTCTCCTGCATTGGCAGGTGGGTTCTGAGTCACTAGGGAAGCCCCACGCACTACTTTTGAAAAATTAAAACTGGAGGAAAGACTGAGGTAATACCGAGAGGGTAGTATATCTAGTTTCAAACACTTATACATAGCCACTTATTTTATTTGATCTACATGAGAAAGCTGTGAGATGAGCAAGACAGGTAAGAACATCCCTATTTTCCAGATAAGACAGCAACAGTCACTGAGTGATAGAGAAAGGACTCAATGCAGGGGAATCATTTACTGCTCACGTCAAGCAAAAGCATGTCAGTCCCCCAACCAACTTCATGAAATAAGCATCAAGCATCCCAGGAAGCCAAAGCTGCTGTCAATTGCCCTTCTCCTCTTCAGCCATGGATGTATTTAAACAGAGTAATAATAAAACAAACCGGCAGCTGGCACTCTTGTGGCAGCCAACTCTGGGGTCCCCTCAGAAGAAAACTTAGATCTCATCATTTCTCTTTTTTATTTTTCATTTGCTGTTTATCTTAAAGTTTAGTTTAAGGGAAACATTTTAAAATTTTAAAAAATTGGGGTGAACTGAACCAGATTGCAAGTATAAACCTGCTTTGAGCAACATGCACATTAAAATTTTTTTTTTTAAATTCTGACTTCTTGGTATCTGCATGATGTGATCCCAAATACCCGATCCCTCAGACACTCTGTAGCAGGCTCTTCCCCACATCCAGACCCTGAGTCCTCAGTCACCTGTGAGGAGGAGTGGGAACTCGTTATTTATACTATTAAATATTTATACACTTATACTATTAAAAATAGAATATGCTAATAAAAACAATATTCTTGTTGTTCAGTCGTTAGGTCATATCTGATTCTTTCCAAATCCATGGACTGCAGCACCCCAGACTTCCCTGTCCTTCAATATCTCCCAATTTCTCAAATTCCTGTCCATTGGGTCGATGATGCCATGCAATCATCTTGTACCCTGTCACCCCTTTCTCCTCCTGTCCTCAATCTTTCCCAACATCAGGGTCTTTTCCAGTGAGTTGGCTCTATGCATCAGGTGGTCAGAGTGTTGGAGCTTCAGCATCAGTCCTTCTAGTGAAAATTCAGGGTTGATTTCCTTTAAGATTGACTGGTTTGATCTCTTTGCTATCCAAGGGACTCTCAAGAGTGTTCTCTAGCACCACAGTTCAAAGGCATCAATTCTTCAGTGCTCAGCTTTCTTTATGGTCCAACTCTCACATCCATACATGACTACTGGAAAAACCATCTAGCTTTGACTAGATGGACCTTTGTTGGCACAGTGATGTCTCTGCTTATTGGCAATCATTTATTGACATCCTAGTACATCACAGTCATTAATACACAGTGCCCACAGAAGCTGGGGGATATGACTATTCACATTTTAAAATCAGCAAGTAGCTTATCTAGGGACAGACAGGTTTCAACTGGCTGGTTCTAAAACAAACCTTTCATCTGCCTTGCCCTCGTCCCCCTGAACCTCAGGCTTCCAAAGACAGGGTTGCTGCACTTACATCTGAGGGAGACAGATTGAATTTCCATTGCTTTCAAGGTACAACCTAAATTGCTTCCTACCAGAATGACAGCTGGATTAGAACAGACACATCTCCTTGAATTCTTAGAGAGTCAGCAGGGAGGTGGATTCTGCGAAGGTTCCAAAGACCTGAACTCACATGACCCATCTGCTTCTTACTGGTGACTGCACTGTCCCTCAACTCTCACACTGCCTTCATTACTTCATTTGTAGAATAGCAACTCTGGGAGATGCACTGCCCATTCTCTTGCCTTGCTGTAGACCCAAGTGCGTAAATTAATGAAGAAAAGTGCTTGTCTGTTGAAAAACTCCCTGCATGTGGGATTACATGTGGGAAACAATGGAAACAGTGAGAGACTTTATTTTGCGGGGCTCCAAAATCACTGCAGATGGTGACTGCAGCCATGAAATTAAAAGACGCTTGCTCCTTAGAAGAAAAGCTATGGCCAACCTAGACAGCATATGAAAAAGCAGAGACATTACTTTGCCAAGAAAGGTCCGTCTAGTCAAAGCTATGGTTTTTCCAATAGTCATACATGGATGTGAGAATTAGACTATAAAGAAAGCCGAGCGCCAAAGAATTGATGCTTTTGAACTGTGGTGCTGGAGAGGACTCTTGAGAGTCCCTTGGACTGCAAGGAGATCCAACCAGTCCATTCTGAAGGAGATCAGCCCTGGGATTTCTTTGGAAGGAATGATGCTCAAGCTGAAACTCCAATACTTTGGCTGGCTAATGCGAAGAACCGACTCATTGGAAAAGACCCTGATGCTGGGAAAGATTGAAGGCAGGAGGAGAAGGGGACGACAGAGGATGAGATGGTTGGATGGCATCACTGATGCTCTGGATGTGAGTTTGAGTAGGCTCCAGGAGTTGGTGATGGACAGGGAAGCCTGGCGTGCTACAATCCATGGGTTTGCAAAGAGTCGGACATGACTGAGCAACTGAACTGAGCTGAACTGATGTGGGATTACTGTCATTTTTTATTTTTCTCATTTAAAAAGGAATGTTTTGAGAATTTTTGGTATCTCTATAGTCAGCCACAGTAAAACCTGCTCAAGGAGTTTACTTATCTCTCCCTCCTAGTAACTATGCAGCAAAGGGAACTGTAATCAATTTGTGAGGCAGAAACGGCAGACAAAGGATCACGTTTTCACTAAGTCATGGGGAGGGGCTGATTCTGCTGATGCTGCTCAGCTTGCTTTCTTGGTAACAGGTGTTCACAGGGTGGCAAGGATGGAGAGCAGGCCTCCCCACACGTTGCTTGTCTTTCACTTGTCAAGAGTTTTGACAGGCCTTTTGCAGTTCTCTGTCACAGAGTTCCAAGCATGGCTGCACAGCATGCAGCTTAAAGCGGCCCTGAGTCAGGAACTTGGAGAATCCGCCCTTAGAGGTTCTATTTAATGATATGCCTGGATGTGAGTGTGGGCAGCCCTCCTTCTTGGCATGTGTCTGCTTCATTCATCCTCCTGATGGGCAGCACACAGGTCTAAAGTTTGTTCCACTGGTGATGGGGCTTTGCTCTGGGCAGCATATCAGATTAGTGTGCCAGTTTGAGATCTAAAATATCCCTTTTACTTGCTC
Organism: Tragelaphus eurycerus; assembly: GCA_935064755.1. Classification (NCBI taxonomy): domain Eukaryota; kingdom Metazoa; phylum Chordata; class Mammalia; order Artiodactyla; family Bovidae; genus Tragelaphus; species Tragelaphus eurycerus. Next base: position 10,672,595 of record CAKXYN010000015.1, on the reverse strand, counting down.
TCATGTATCCTTATATCACAGTCACTTGTTAAAGTGTCTGTCTCTCCTAGTCGACTCTCACCTTTCTTTGATCAGGGACCCTACAGTATTCCTGGTATACCTAGCCGTGCCTGACATGCAACAAAGACTAATAAATATGTATCAGACTGAATCTTAATACAGTGCATCCAAGGAACCTGAAAATGGCAATTCCCCTGAGGGAAATGAGGCCAGATTTCTTCTAGCTATCAAAACTCTTTTGGCGATAACGGCCAAAATTTAGGGCTTTCACCAATACTGCTCCTAGTCCCAGGCTTAATGGCTATTTCTGTAGTTGGCCATTATAATGTTGAAATCACCAATTGGGTTTTATTGTGTCCATTCAGTTTCATATATAGGGTGGGCACTATTAAAAAATACATATTTGTGTGTGTGTGTTAGTCACTCAGTCACGTGTGACTCTTTCCAACCCCATGGACTGTAGCCTGCCAGGCTCCTCTGTCTATGGAATGTTCCAGGCAAGAATATTGGAGTGGGTTGCCATTTCATTTTCTAGGGGCTTTTCCTGATCCAGGGATCAAACCTGGTTCTCCTGCAATGCAGGCAGATTCTCTACTGTCTGAGCCACCAGAGAAGTCCATATATATATATATATAGTTTTGTACCTCTAGGTACAGGACAGAATGTGCATTTTTTATTGGTTTCCTTTGCCTACTCACTGATGGTGTGTTTTCTTTTGCTGAAATGTATTGTTATTCTAGACACAGTCTGCATATCATAACATGTTTAATTAACATCATTAAATTAGTATTATGCAGGGTGAAACTGAAGGAGGGATTTTCCTATTTGGGTTCTTGGGAAATAGAAAGGAACTACACATACACAGACATCACCACCAACAACAACCTCCAACCTTCCTTGACTTCCTATGTTTCTATTGAACCCCTGAGTAGTTATACAGGCTAGGAGAGGGTAGTCACATTTCATGCTTCAGGGTGTGATCTGATCACAAGTGGGTCAGGAAGGACCTCTCCCCTCCCCTGTGGAACTGTTTGGTTGGACAGGTGCACTAATTGGGGTGAAGGGTTGCTAAATTCCTGGGAAGCATCAGGCATTTGCAGCTTCAAAATTCTAAGCAGTGAACTTGCAGGAGCAATGGTTTGATCTTTCTACGGCAGATTCACAGGCTCACTGAACTGAGTGCTACTGCAATTTTCCCTTGGTTTCCCACTCCTTTATCTTTGTCCTTTGGAATCAAAGAATACATCTCTTTCTTTATGCAAAGAGAGAACTTTAATGCTAAAAGGGAATTTAGAAATTATCTAGTCTAATTTTCTGAATTTACGGAGAGTAATGTTTATGTTCTAAAAGGTTAAGTCACTTTCTCAAGAGCATAGTAGGAGCTAATGACAGAACTGAGCTTAGACCTAAGTGTTCAAATGTCCCTTCCACTACTTTACAGCTGAGATCTGTTCTACACATATCAGTCAGGTTCAGCTACACTGGTGGTGGTTTATTTGCTAATTTGTGTCCAACTCTTGAGGACTCCATGGACTATAGCCTGCCAGGCTCCTCTGTCCATAGGGTTTTCCAGGCAAGAATCCTGGAGTGGGTTGCCATTTCCTTCTCAAGGGGATTTTGCCCACTTGGGGATTGAACCTGGGTCTTCTGCATTGCAGGCAGATTCTTTACCAGCTGAGCTACCAGGGAAGCCCTATTAACTGCACTGGTGATTCTTAAATGTAAGTACTCATTTGAATCACCCAGTTCGGTTCAGTTCGGTTGCTCAGTCGTGTCCGAACCTATGACCCCATGAATCACAGAACGCCAGGCCTCACTGTCCATCACCAATTCCCGGAGTTCACTCAAACTCATGTCCATTTAGTCAATGATGCCATCCAGCCATCTCATCCTCTGTCGTCCCCTTCTCCTCATGCCCCCAATACCTCCCAGCATCAGGGTTTTTTCCAATGAGTCAACTCTTCGCATGAGGTGGCCAAAGTATTGGAGTTTCAGCTTTAGCATCAGTCTTTCCAAAGAACACCCAGGACTTATCTCCTTTAGGATGGACTGGTTGGATCTCCTTGCAGTCCAAGGGACTCTCAAGAGCCTTCTCCAACACCACAGTTCAAAAGCATCAATTCTTTGGCACTCAGCTTTCTTCACAGTCCAAATCTCACATCCATACGAAACTACTGGAAAAACCATAGCCTTGACTAGACAGACTTTGTTGGCAAAGTAATATCTCTGCTTTTCAATATACTATCTAGGTTGGTCATAACTTTCCTTCCAAGGAATAAGCGTCTTTTAATTTCATGGCTGCAATCAACCATCTTCAGTGATTTTGGAGCCCAAAAAATAAAGTCTGACACTGTTTCCACTGTTTCCCCATCTATTTCCCATGAAGTGATGGGCTAAGATGCCATGATCTTAGTTTTCTGAACATTGAGCTTTAAGCCAACTTTTTCACTCTCCTCTTTCACTTTCATCAAGAGCGTCTTTAGTTCTTCCTCGCTTTCTGCCCTAAGGGTGATGTCATCTGTGTATCTGAGGTTATTGATATTTTCCCCAGCAATCTTGATTCCAGCTTGTGCTTCATCCAGCCCAGCGTTTTGCATGATGTACTCTGCATATAAGTTAAATAAGCAGGATGACAATATACAGCCTTGATGTACTCCTTTTCCTATTTGGAACCAGTCTGTTGTTCCATGTCCAGTTCTAACTGTTGTTTCCTGACCTGCATACAGGTTTAAGAGGCAGGTCAGGTGGTCTGGTATTCCCATCTCTTTTAGAATTTTCCACAGTTTATTGTGATCCACACAGTCAAAGGCTTTAGCATAGTCAATAAAGCAGAAATAGATGTTTTTCTGGAACTCTCTTGCTTTTTCCATGATCCAGCAGATGTTGGCAATTTGATCTCTAGTTCCTCTGCCTTTTTTAAAACCAGCTTGAACATCTGGAAGTTCACAGTTCATGTATTGCTGAAGCCTGGCTTGGAGAATTTCGAGCATTACTTTACTAGCGTGTGAGATGAGTGGAATTGTGCAGTAGTTTGAGCATTCTTTGGCATTGCCTTTCTTTGGGATTGGAATGAAAACTGACCTTTTCCAGTCCTGTGGCCACTGCTGAGTTTTCCAAATTTGCTGGCATATTGAGTGTAGCAGTTTCATAGTATCATCTTTTAGGATTTGAAATAGCTCAACTGGAATTCCATCACCTCCACTACCTTTGTTCATAGAAATGCTTCCTAAGACCCACTTGACTTCACATTCCAGGATGTCTGGCTCTAGGTCAGTGGTCACATCATTGTGGTTATCTGGGTCATTAAGATCTTCTTTGTACAGTTCTTCTGTGTATTCTTGCCACCTCTTCTTAATATCTTCTGCTTCTGTTAGGTCCATACCATTTCTGTCCTTTATCGAGCCCATCTTTGCATGAAATGTTCCCTTGGTATCTCTAATTTTCTTGAAGAGATCCCTAGTCTTTCCCATTCTGTTGTTTTCCTCTATTTCTTTGCATTGGTCGCTGAGGAAGGCTTTCTTATCTCTCCTTACTATTCTTTGGAACTCTGCATTCAGATGCCTATATCTTTCCTTTTCTCCTTTGCTTTTCACCTCTCTTCTTTTCACAGCTATTTGTAAGGCCTCCCCAGACAGCCATTTTGCTTTTTTGCATTTCTTTTCCATGGGGATAGTCCTGATCCCTGTCTCCTGTACAGTGTCACAAACCTCATTCCATAGTTCATCAGGCACTCTATCAGATCTAGTCCCTTAAATCTATTTCTGACTTCCACTGTATAATCATAAGGTATTTTATTTAGGTCATACCTGAATGGTCTAGTGATTTTCCCCACTTTCTTCAATTTAAGTCTGAATTTGGCAATAAGGGGTTCAAGATCTGAGCCACAGTCAGCTCCCGGTCTTGTTTTTGCTAACTGTATTGAGCTTCTCCATCTTTGGCTGCAAAGAATATAATCGATCTGATTTCGGTGTTGACCATCTGGTGATGTCCATGTGTAGAGTCTTTCTTGTGTTGTTGGAAGAGAGTGTTATGACCAGTGCGTTCTCTTGGAAAAACTCTATTAGCCTTTTTCCTGCTTCATTCTGTACTCCAGGGCCAAATTTGCCTGTTACTCCAGGTGTTTCTTGACTTCTTACTTTTGCATTCCAGTCCCCTATAATGAAAAGGACATCTTTTTTGGGTGTTAGTTCTAAAAAGTCTTGTAGGTCTTTGTAGAACCATTCAACTTCAGCTTCTTCAGCATTACTGGTTGGGGCATAGGCCTGGATTACTGTGATATTGAATGGTTTGCCTTGGAAACGAACAGAGATCATTATGTCGTTTTTGAGATTGCATCGAGGTACTGCACTTCAGACTCTTGTTGACCATGATGGCTACTTCATTTCTTCCAAGGGATTCCTGCCCACAGTAGTAAATATAATGGTTATCTGAGTTAAATTCACCCATTCCAGTCCATTTTAGTTTGCTGATTCCTAGAATGTTGATGTTCACTCTTGCCATCTCCTGTTTGACCACTTCCAATTTGCCTTGATTCATGGACCTAACGTCCCAGGTTCCTATGCAATATTGCTCTTTACAGCATCAGACCTTTCTTCTATCACCAGTCACATCTACAAATGGGTATTGTTTTTGCTTTGGCTCCATCCCTTCATTCTTTCTGGAATTATTTATTTCTCCACTGATCTCCAGTAGCATATTGGGTACCTACCAACCTAGGGAGTTTCTCTTTCAGTATCCTATCATTTTGTCTTTTCATACTGTTCATGGAGTTCTCAAGGCAGGAATGCTGAAGTGGTTTTGCCATTCCCTTCGCCAGTGGACCACATTCTGTCAGACCTCTCCACTATGACCCTCCCGTCTTGGGTGGGCCCACACGGCATGGCTTAGTTTCATTGAGTTAGACAAGGCTGTGGTTCATGTGATCAGATTGGCTAGTTTTCTGTGATTATAGTTTCAGTGTGTCTGCCCTCTGATGCCCTCTTGCAACACCTACTGTCTTACTTGTGTTTCTCTTACCTTGGCCGTGGGGTATCTCTTCACAGCTGCTCCAGCAAAGTTCAGCGGCTGCTCCTTACCTTGGACCAGGGTTATCTCCTCACTGGCTGCCCTTCCTGGCCTTGGATGTGGAGTAGCTCCTCTCAGCCCTCCACACACGCAGCGCTGCTCCTTGGACGTGGGGCTGTTCCTTTCGGTCGCCTCCCCTGACCTTGAGCATGTGGTAGCTCCTCTCAGCCGCTGCCCTGAACCAGAGAGTGTATTAAATCACCCAGAGAGTGTATTAAATTACAGATTGGTGGGCTCCAACTCCAGAGTTCTCCCGTCAGTAGTAGGTCTGGCATGGGGATAAGAATCTGCATTTCTAATGAGTTCTCAGAATGCTGAGGCTGCTGGGCTAGGGATCACACTTGAGGTGAGAAGCACTGGAATACACTAAAGTTGTCAAATACAACAGATGTTTTTCTTTCCTTACTCCTTTGTTCAGCCTTTTATTCACTTTTTCATCAGATATTTATTGAACACCAACTGAGTGCCTGACATGTTTGCTGCTGTGGCTGGGAATAGGAAACATGAACGTTAAAAAAAGGCATAATCCTCTTCTTGAAGAGTTCACAATTGGCAGAAAGGGGCAAATGCATAAATAATTACTGAGCGGTATTTTAAGTACAGTGATAGAAGTCTGCCCAAAGTCTAACAGTTGCACATCCCTAAAAGTAATGACAACATAGGGACTTTTCAGGGATGGCTTTACCAGAGAGGTGACATTTGGGCTGGGCTTTGAAAGACAGGCAGGATTTCTTCACAAAAGGAAGATTATAGGCTGAAGGGATAGAACGTGCAAAGGCATGGAGAATGGCATTTTTAGGAAGAGCTGACTAAAGTGGCAGGAACATGGAAGGAGGGGCTGTGGAAATTCAGAGAGTGGAAATAAAGATGGAAAGTTATGGCAGGTGAAATAACAAAAGGCATTCCATACAATACCATTCATTTTGTGTGTAGCAGAGATACTAAGGGTTTTAAGGGGAAACATTGTATGCCTACACTAGCTATAGTATGGAGGGCAGATGAGAAGGGTTTCTAGAAAGCAAGGAGAAATTAAAAATCTACTTTGGTAATCTACATGAGAAATGATGATAGCTGATCCAAAACAATAGCAATGGAAATGGATAGGAAAGAGCTGTAAAGAGTTAAAATAATCAGGACTTATGAAAAGAAGAGAAAAATGATAAAGATATTCATAAATAATTCCACAATCTCTAGCTTCTCTGATTAGATGGAAATGCTATTAATGGAGACAGAAAAAAGAAGAGCACAAGTAGGCAAGAGCTAAGTTAATTTGGGCAAGTTGGGACAAAGAGTTAAGACACAACTGAGCGACTTTCACTTTCTCTTAGCCAAGCTACTATTGGTTCATCACTTGAGGTGTTGGGGAAATTCTTACCTGCTCTGGGCCTCAACCATCTCATCTTTAAAACAGGGTTGCTGAGAGAGGAGTAAATGATCCCTGCAAAGTATTTAGTTTGCATAATGCTCGGCACATAAAAAGGGTGCTGTAATTTTTTTAAATAGATTTAACAGTGGAACAATTTTACTAGAAAACAAAATATAGATTATCCAAGAAAACCACCAATAAAAGAACAAGTAAAGACTGTAACTATAAAGACAAATGCTATTCAGATGGTCCCTTCTTGTTCTTCCCAAGTGCCCAGAATGGGGATGTCTGTTTGGTCCAGTGTGCCTCCTACTTTTGTTACTAAACTCAGGTTTGGTTGCTCGCTTCTCAGAAACCAGTAACTGAGAGGAAAGTGTCAATAAAAAGGAAAGGTGCTTTATTCAAAAAAGCTGGCAACTTGGGGAGAAGGCAGACTCATGTCTGGAGACCAACTCTGAAAATTCTGTTCAGCCATGGTAATTTTCAAAGGGAGAAAGGAAAAACAACCTCATTTAATCGTTAAGGTAGGAGGTCAGATTCTTCATCGTTTCTCCATTGTGTGCAGGATTTCTTGATGATTTCTCTTGACCTTCTTTTGGCTGCTCTCTTGTCTGCTTGGTCAGCCTGCAAATTTGCTAAGGGGGAAAGCTGGAGATAGAAAATCATTTTTTTTACTACTTAATTTTTCATTCTTGTTCCTTTTAATCCAGGAAAGGATTCAACAGGTTAGGCAGGACATTCTGTATATTCAGTAGAGCAGAAGATAGGAGTTAGATTAAGTGTTATCAACTGACATCATTTTTATAATTAACATTTTGGAGAAGCAGAAATTGGCTAACAGGAAAGGGGCAAAAGAGCTGCTTACAGATCCCCACTTGTCAGAATCATTCTGAGACTAGAGATGAAGGTCCATCTTCTGTACCTTCTTTATTTGTTGTTGTTGACATTGTTGTTCATTTGTTCAGTTGCTAAGTTGTGTTCTACTCTTTGCAACCCCATGAACCACAACTTTATGCTGACATAGGGTGCTATATGTCACTCTGTGTCAGAATAGAGGATACTGACATAATTTTGTAGCATCTGTTTGGTGACAGTTTTAGTTGTCTACTTACATTTATGGGCAGAGCAAGCTACAATTATTCTAATTCTCACAAAGATATAGATTATTATGAGCAAGAATGTTAATACCATTTTTCATCAGACACTAAGTCTATGACTTTCTTATCATTAACTGCTTGAGCCTACTTTTTTGTGACTCTGGGAGGCTTCAACTTTTCTACAAATAAGAGGCAGAGGACATTGAGGGCCTTTGTTCTTGGGGGGAGGGGACCATGGGGTTCTGCTCAGTTCCACTATGACTATTGATACCACAAAACACTTCTGATTCCTTGTACTCAAACTTCCTTGTATTCCTTGTATTCATGATTCCTTGTATTAATTGCCTATGCTATGTAACAGATTATCACAACCTTGACAACTTAAATCAAATTTATTATCTCATTTCACAGCATAACTAGATACTCTGCTTAGGGTCTCATTGGGCTGAAACCAAGGTTTGGCTGGGGTTGCAGTTCTTCATTCTCACAAGGCCCTCTTCTAAGCTCATAGGTGGTTGGCAGGATGCATCGCCTTCCAGTTGCAGAAGTGAGGGAGGGCTTCATTTGCCTTTGAGTTGTTAGTCATTCCTAGTCACATGACCTCCACAGGAAATTCTCACAATGGATGTTCGTTTTCTTCCAGCCTCCAACTCACTCCTCACCTGTTGAATGTTGAATCCCCCTCCTGCTTTTAATCTCTGTTTTCTCAGGTCTCTGACCTCTGGACCAAGATATAATGGGCTCCTGTGATTTAGCGTATCTGGATAATCTCCTATCTTCAGATCAAATTGATCTGGAACCTTAATTACATCTGCAAATTTCCTTCACAGCCATACCTAGAACGATGTTTGAATAACTAGGAGAAGGTGTATGTCTACCCAGGGGTTGGGAGCCTTGGGGGTCCCTCTGAAGAATTCTGTCAACGACACTCCTGAAGCCCCTGCAAATTCAGTCACAAGACTGAGCAAGTGCTTTTAGTGGCATTGTTGCATTTAACACTGGCCCTTCTGGCCATTTCTCTACATTTACATTTGAATGACAAGTTGTTGAATAGCTCAAAGGCCAAGAGACATGCATTTAGAAAAGTGACAAATTTTTTCCCCCCATGCTCTTAGGATACCTCTGAATGATGTGTAATTATAGGTCTCTCACCTCTCTTTGCCCCTGATACCTAAATAATCATTGGGTCAAGGCAAGGATTTATCTGTCATTTAAAAGAGAGAGAGAAAAAAAGAAGGAGCTTTCAACTCAAAATTGCTTACTATTCCTCACTTCAAGATTTGAGAAGTGTTGGTTTCATCAACTTCCTGGCAATAAATCAGTTGAGGCCAAGCCTGGTTTGAGGGGGTTCTTGAACATAAGCTTGTCCTGAACATATATTTAATTTTGGAGCAATATATTTCATGCTGTCAAATCAAGTGGCATCATTCAAGAGGCCCCTAATTCAGACACAGTCAGGCTGAGAAATGAGTAATAAAAAAGGAGCAAGGGGCAAATGCTAGTCGAGGGCGGGAGTAAAGCACAAATCACAGCTGCAATGCTTAACCTCTAAGGCTGCCAGCAACAGCTGTCTCTGCAACGGCTTCTGTCAGGTGAAACTCCAGAACGTTTTAGGTTGATCTGCATTTGGCATACAGCAGTGCTGCAAGCAACAGCTGTCCATTAATTGACCTAGGGAAAAAAGAGACCCCTATCTCTCCCCCCAGTACACAAGATCCTAAGGATCAGTCTATATTCCGATCCTTTAATATGTTCAGGCATGTTGTTAGCTGTTCACTGGTTTCTAGACTAGTCAGTGCAATACACAAAGGAAATGAGAGACAGTATAGTCATTTCTTGATCATCTGGAGATATCAAAGTTTACACCATGTTAAGTTTCTCCTAATAGGTATTTTAGACACCATGAAAAATACCTGTGTTGACACATTTTGATCTGCATTCCAAGGAAAACCCTAAGTGTATTTTTAAATTGCCTGTTTTTGTCCTTTTTTCCTTTCTTTGTGAAAGGAAAAAATAAACTCTCATTTCTATGCTGCAAAGATTCTAAAATCCACCATAATTAAGTTGGTGTTCTTAAATTGTTGTTATTTTTACTTGCTAAGTGATGTCCACTCTTCACGACCCAATGGACTGTAGCCTGCCAGGCCCCTCTGTCCATGGGATTTCCCAGGCAAGAATACTGGATTGGGTTGCCATTTCCTTCTGCAAGGAATCTTCCCAATCCAGGGATTAAACCCATCTCCTGCATTGGTAGGCAGATTCTTCACTGTTAAGTCAACCAGGGATCCTTTGATTCTTCAGCCTCTTTGTCTTGCTCACCCAAGGAAAGAGAAGATAATATAGGGGCAGTAAATGCACTTCATCCCTGAGAAAAGAGAAGGTAATACAGGGACACTAAATGCACTTCCTACTTTGCAGAACTAAGGCAATGTCTCTTTTCTCTCTGAAGATGCATCCCTAAAACAAACCATGGCCTCTAATTTAGCACTGACAGAAATGAAAGCAAATTTCAGAATACACTTCAAAAGAAAAACAAAATGAAACAATTTTAACCACAAATTCTAACTAACCTATTTTGGGGAGGGGATAGAGGGATATTATCCCTAACTGCCTTCAGACATGGCAGAACAGTACTTTGCTCACACCTAGTTAAGTGAGTCCAAGTTCAGTTCAGTTGCTCAGTCGTGTCCCACTTTGCAGCCCCATGGACTGCAGCACTCCAGGCCATCATCAACACTCAGAGCTTGCTCAAACTCATATCCATCAAGTCGGTGATGCCATCCAACCATCTTATCCTCTGTCATCCCCTTCTCCTTCTGCCTTCAATCTTTCCCAGCATCAAGGTCTTTTCCAATGAGTTGGTTCTTTGCATCAGCCACCCAAAGTATTGGAGTTTCAGCTTTAGCATCAGTCCTTCCAATGAATATTCAGGACTCATTTCCTTTAGGATTGACTGGTTGGATCTCCTTACAGTCCAAGGGACTCTCAAGAGTCTTCTCCAACACCACAGTTCAAAAGCATCAATTCTTTGGCGCTCAGCTTTCTTTATAGTCCAATCCTCACAGCCATACATGACCACTGGAAAAACCATAGCTTTGACTAGATGGACTTTTATTGGCAAAGTAATGTCTCTGCTTTTTCATATGCTGTCTAGGTTGGTCATAGCTTTTCTTCCAAGGAGCATCTTTTAATTTCATGGCAGCAGTCACCATCTGCAGTGATATTTGAGCCCCCCAAAATAAAGTCTGTCATTGTTTCCATTGTTTCCCCATCTATTTCCCATATAGTGATGGGACTGGATGCCATGATCTTAATTTTCTGATTGTTGAGTTTTAAGTCCCCTTTTTCACTCTCTTTTACTTTCATGAAGAGCCTCTTTAGTTCTTCCTTGCTTTCTGCCCTAAGGGTGATGTCATCTGTGTATCTGAGGTCATTGATATTTCTCCCAGCCATCTTGATTCCAGCTTGTGCTTCATCCAGACCAGCATTTCTCATGATGTACTCTGCATATAAGTTAAATAAGCAGGGTGACAACATATAGCCTTGACATACTCCTTTTTCAATTTGGAATCAGTCTGCCAAACATAATTTGGCAGTATACTTTGGGCAAGTTTATTTGGAAAAAGCATTTATTTGGTTAAAGATTCATACTGGTATGAATACTGAGAAACATGCTAAAATTATAATATATAAATTTAAGAGGTACATTATATATCCAGGAAATCAAGCCAAGATGAGCAAACTGTAATTTGGTTTTAAAACTAAGAAAATGCTAGGACTGAAGCTTTCTTTCAACAGAATGGGTTACCTTTTAAAGCAGGTAGTAACTTGTCTTCATAGGTATTTTAGTAGATGATCATGTGTCATGGGGGGCTTCCCTGGTGACTCAGTGGTAAAGAATCTGCCTGCCAGTGCAGGAGAATGTGGGTTCAATCCGGGGTTGGGAAGATCCCCTGGAGAAGGAAATAGCAACCTGCTCCAGTATTGTCGCCTGGGAAATCCCATGGACAAAGAAGCCTGGTGGGCTATAGTCAGAGTCAGACATGGCTTAGCAAATGAACATACACATGTGTCATGGGTCCTCAAGGAAGTCCCCTACTTTGGGTCCTCTCTGGTCCCTTCTAAATTAAAACTTCTGTATTCACTAACGTCACATAATTGAGTTTAATATTTCACTTAAATATTTTATGTTGAAAAACCTTCTCAGTTGGATAGATATATAATCACTCATGCCATGAACTCTAGTATAGACAATGCAAGAGACTTATTGTCATTTGTGAGGCTTAATAGACTTGTATACTTATATACAATATCAAAAAAATAGCCCTAAAGGTATCTTATTCAATCTACCATCCAAAATGTAGACATTGTGATTCGCAGTTGAGTTGAAGAGTATTTGTCTGCTCTGAAAAAACAGCTACACACAAATTTAGAAACCACAGTATTGCAGAAAAAAAATTAAAAACCTAGTAGGAAGCAGACTTCTCTCAGGCATAAAGTGTCTAATTTTCAGTCTTTATCTCAAAAGCAACTCAGTTTCATCACAGAAACTTTTCCAGTGCTTATGAGAAAAGAACAAAACACACACACACACACACAACTACAAAAGATTTTGAATTTCTCTCAAGTATTTTGGTACTTAAGCTTTTTATTTTATGCTGATTTTTATGCTTATCCAATTGTTTCATAAAGGTAATTCTTGCTTCCTGGGAACAATCCTAGTTCTGAAACACAAGAACAAGTCCGAACACCACTGCTGAATGACTCTGGGCATATCACTAGGACTCTGTTTTTTAATGTTCACTTACTACCAAAGACATAACCTCCTCAGAGCAGCTGGTAAACTCTCAAAAGGTCATGGATCTGACAATGCTTTGGGAAGTATGAGCAGTATGCACATACATGTTTTATGTATTTCTTTGTATTATATGATACCTACCCATGATAGTAGGTGCTGACCCAATTATAGGAAAAGTATGATAAAAAGAACTATTGAAAATAACTTTAGCTAACTCTCCCATTTGGTTTATCACTTCCTCTCTCTCTCTATATATTTACAATTATACCCTCCTTCCTCAAATAAGACACAGAACCTCTTCTCTTTTCCCAGGGATTTATTGGTCCCTGTGGAACCTGCGAAGAATGCCATAAACAGTCATGGCCCAAGAATGACAATTCATGTTTGTCTTTTCAGTCATGTAGTATCTGCCGGACTGAAGTCTGTCAATGTCCGTATTTCTGTCCAGAACACCTATAAGTGCCATTCTTCCTCTGTGTGTCATGGGGACGTGGAGGGACGACGAATTCACTGGTGGTACTTTCATCCAGTGTGGAAGGCCTTCCCTTTGGGGTCTGACAGGATGACCACACCCCAGCAAGCAATGCCTACGGGGGAAATAAATAAAACCATACTTTATGTGCTATGAAAGTAGCAAGTGCTTTCATATATGTCAACTCTAATCCTTGAAGATTTCTTATAGAAGAGTGAAGCTCAAAAAAGGAAAGTTGAGAGAAAAAAATTCCGTTACTTTCCCTATGCAAAAAAAGTAACTGATCTAAGCAATCTAGTTAAGACGATAAGAGATATGAAAAATTAAAACTCTATTCATTCAATTGATCTAAAAAGCTAAAAGAATCTCTACATTTTATCAGAGGACATCTTGACCATCACTTAGTATCCTTACAAATAATAACTATGGCTCAGAGGGTAAAGCGTCTGCCTGCAATGCAGGAGCCTGGGTTCGTTCCCTGGGTCAGGAAGATCCCCTGGAGAAGGAAATGGCAACTCACTCCAGTATTCTAGCCTGGAAAATCCCATGGACAGAGAAGCCTGGTAGACTATAGTCCATGAGATCGCAAAGAGTCGGACACGACTGAGCGACTTCACTTTCACAATAGGCAGAAGACCTCATATGTGCGCTTTGAACCCATGTCTAGCGTTTACCTTCAACGCCAAAGGTCAAGTGCCCTCACTCAGGCTTTCTCCACAATCTAGAAAAGAAGCATGGGTTTTGGTGACACATAAACCCGGGATCAAAGACTGGCTGTGTGCCACATCCTGGATGTCTGACCGCAAACATATTTACTTCTCTGTGTCTGGGTTTGTTGAACAGGGAAATGGGACTACTACGCTCATACCTATTTCTAATAGCTCTCAATAGGATTAAAAAGATTGAGGGGAAAAAAATATATATATTTTACATATATATATATATATAGTGCTATTTAAGAAAAAAAACAAAGCAAAAAAAGTATCCCAGCAACTACTTCTTCCCGCCCCGCGCGTCTTACTGGAGGGGTTGCCTGCCGCCACGTGACCAACCCGGGTGCCTCGCCCCACCGCCCTCCCCCACACCCCCCCCCCCACCACGCCCCACGTGTCTGATCTCCTCTTCCTCCCTCTCCCGCGGCCCAAGGGTGGTGCCCAGACTCTCACTGATGCCGAAGATCATCTGCGCAATAGTCCCAGGACCCGGGGGATATCCCAGCTTCATGGGCTTCCGCGCCATCCAGTACACATACCCGCCTGCCCCTATCAGCCCCGACCCCGAGAGCACGCGACAGCTCCAGCAGTTATTAAATAGAGGGGCTTGCGCTGGAGAGGCTGGCGCTCCAGGTGCAGTGACCTGTGCGGGCTTAGCAGTGGAGGGGGCCTCAGGGGGCACAACGAACTTGACCGGCTCAAGGGGCTGTGAAACGAAAGAACCCATATTAAGAAAACGAGCCTCAGCCCCAAGTCGGGTCCCATGAACTGACGTAAAAGATGTGCCCGGAAGTAGCGCCAGCACGCTGCACCGGAAGCTGCCTGAGGGCCACTGGGAAATGTAGTTTCTTCTGCCCCTGGATGGGAAAGGAATGAGGAGAGGCCTGCTGTCCTGCTGTGGTGTGTAGCTAAAACCTTGGCCATTCCAGAGGCATGTTTTTGTTGTTGTTGTTTAATCCCTCCCAGTCATTTAGCCAACTTCCTAAATGTCTTGAACTCTTAAGTCTCCATAGAGGAAAAGTCTGCGTCTCTCAGTATCCTAATAGGAAAGATGAGGCCTCCGGTGTGTCACTTTACATGACTACAAGTGTTTTGACTTAAAAAGAATTAGGTAATGTATGCCTAACTTTATGCTGGACACTTTGCTAAGCGATTATCTGCAGTATTACATTCACTGTTCTCAACCCAACAGGGTTATCAGTTTCCTAATATATGACAAAACTGTTAGGTTAGGGTTAGGTTAGTTTAGGTTACTTTAGGGTTAGGTTAGATTAGGTTACTTTATAGCCGTGGTTGGCCCAGTATCTGTGAGGAGATAGAATCAGATTTCTTAAATGCTACAAAATGTGAAGGGACAACACAGATATAAGACAGTTATTCAAAACAGGTCTGAATAATCTCCATAAATACTTTAAATTTCTCTTCAGCATTTTTCATCCCATCTTTTCTTCACGGAGGGTTGGGCACATATTTCTTGTGCTGGATTGTTTGCAGAGGATTATTGATAGAAAGGCATTTAGAGTTCAGAGGCTGTTTTTGATAGAAGAGATAGACAAAAGCAGGATTAACTTCAGGTTTGAATTTTTCTGATATACAGTGGCTTAAAAAATTAACATGATAAAAAAGAAAATTCACTATTCCTTTTTCTAAAACAGGATGTGATTTTGGGAAAGCTAGAAAAAAGGCAAAAATAAAAATAGGGTGTGTGTGTGTGTGTGTGTGTGTGTAATGTTAATTGCTCAGTCATGTGCAACTTTGTGACCCCATGGACTGTAGGCCGCCAGGCTTCTCTGTCCATGGAATTCTCCAGGTAAGAGTACTAGAGCGGATTGTCATTTCCTTCTTCAGGGGATCTTCCTGACCAAGGGACTGAACTCACATCTCCTGCCTTGCAGGCAGATTCTTTACCCTCTGAGTCACCATGGACATAGAAAGACATAAAGACAGATATTTAACAAAAGGGAAGGGTCTTTGAAATTAAGTAGCAGATAACCTAGTGTTCTCTTTCTCTCCATGGGGTCACAAAGAGAACACTTTGTTAAATATTTGTCAGTCTTTCTGTCTATCTATGTTTATGTGTTGAATAGTTGAAATACAAAGGTTTCAGACATTTGGGATCTGTACCTGGCTCTGTTACTATGAGTCAGGCATGAGACATGGAAACCATTATTCTCTCCAGCTTGTAGTTAACTCATGTTTGAGACTAGAAATAGGTGATATATAATTTCTTTCCTAACTTTAAACTTCTATTATTTATTAGTAATCTGTCTTTAGTTAGCATTGTATTAAGTGCTGTACCAAATGAACTAACAGTATTTTATTTTGAAATTCATAGTCTATGGCTGCTGCTTCTTGCTATGCCCCAATAAAATATTCTTATAGCACATTTAAATTCTCCTTATATATGTGGAAAATCATTATTTAGCAATGGTTACCAAACATTTTGATTACAATCCTCTATGGATTAGAAAAGACTGAGCCCACAAGGGAATTTATGTATGCCTGTTTATGATTTATAAGTTATGTATTAATGTGTTACTTTATGGACTTCCTTGGTGGCTCAGTGGTAAAGAATCTGCCTGCAAAGCAGGAGCTGGAAGAGCAGTGGGTTCTCTCCCTGGGTCAGGAAGATCCCCTGGAGGAGGGCATGGCAATCCAACCCAGTATTCTTGCCTGGAGAATCCCCATGTACAGAGGAGCCTGAAGGCTACAGTCCACAGGGTCTCACAAAGTCAGACATGACTGAAGTGACTTAGCATAGCACAGCACATGCTACTTTGTATACTGTGCGTACATGCTAAGTCGCTTCAGTTGTGTCTGACTCTTTGCCACCCTGTGGACTGTAGCTTGCCAGGCTCCTCTGCCCATGGGATTCTCCAGGCAAGAATACTGAAGTGGGTTATCATGCCTTTCTCCAGGGGATCTTCCCAACCCAGGGATCGAACCTGTGTTCCTGTGGTTCCTGCATTGCAGGCAGATTCTTTACACCTGAACCACCAGCCAGAGAAGCCCTTATATACTATGAAATAGCATATTAATATATAATTTATAAATCATAAATAGGTATACATAAATTCTGAGAAAAGAAGCCAAGTGAAAGGCAAGGAAGAAAGGGAAAATACACCAAAATGAATGGAGAGTTTCAGAGAACAGCAAGGAGAAATAAGAAAGCCACCTTAAGTGAACAACACAAAGAAATAAAGGAAAACAATAGAATAGAAATGACTAGAAATCCCTTCAAGAAAATTGGAGATAGCAAGGGAACATTACGTGTAAGGATGGGCACAATAAAGGACAGAACGGCAAGGGCCTAACAGAATCAGAAGAGATTAAGAAGTGCCAAGAATACCCAGAAGTGCTGTACAAAAAAGTCTTAATGACCCAGGTAATCACAGTGGTGTGGTCACTTACCTAGAGCCAGATATCCTGGATGTGAAGTCAAGTTGGAAAGCATTATTATAAACAAAACTAGTGGAGGTGACGAAATTTCAACTGAGCTATTTAAAATCCTAGAAGATGATGCTGTTAAAGTGCTGCATGCAGTAAGTCAGCATATTTGAAAAACTCAACAATGGCTACAGGATTGAAAATGGTTAGTTTTCATTCTAATCTCAAAGAAGTGAAGTGAAGTCACTCAGTCGTGTCTGACTCTTTGCGATGCCATGGACTATAGCCTACCAGGCTCTTATATCCATGGGATTTTCCAGGCAAGAATACTGGAGTGGGTTGCCATTTCCTTCTCCAGGAAATCCCAAAGAAGGGCAGTGCCAAAGAATGTTTAAACTATTTTGCAGTTGCACTCAGTTTGCATGCTAGTAAGCTTATGCTCATTATCCTTCAAGGTAGGCTTCAACAGTTCATGAACTGAAAACATTGTTATGTCCAAGCTGGATTTATAAAAAGGCAATGGAACCAGAGAGAAAATTGCCAACATTTGTTGGATCATAGAGAAAGCATAGGAATTCCAGAAAAACATCTTCTTCTGCTTCATTGATTATGTTAAAGCCTTTGACTGTGTGGATCACAACAAACTGTGGAAAATTCTCAAAGAGGTGGAAATACCAGGCCACTTTACCTGCCTCCTGAGAAATCGATATCAAGGTCAAGAAGCAACAGTTAGAAACAGACATGGAACAACCAACTGGTTCTAAATCGGGAAAGGAGTACGCCAAGGCTGTATACTGTCACCCTGCTTTTTAAACTTATATGCAAAGTACATCATGCAAAATTCCAGGCTGGATGAGTCATTAGCTGGAATCAAGATTACCAGGAGAAATATAAAAAACCTGAAATATGCAGATAACACCACCCTAATGGCAGAAAGCAAAGAGGAATTAGAGAGCCTTTTGATGAAGGTGAAAGAACAGACTGAAAAAGCTGGCTTAAAACTCAACATGCATGAAATGAAGATCATAGCATCTGGTTCTATCACTTAATGGCAAATGGAAGAGGAAAAAGTGAAAGCCATGACAGAGTGTATTTTCTTGGGCTCCAAAATTATAGTGTTTGTAACCATGAAATTAAAAGATGATTGTTTCTTGGAAGGAAAGCTATGACATAGACAGCTTATTAAAAAGAAGAGACATCACTTTCCTGACAAAGGCCCATACAGTCAAAATTGTGACTTTCCAGTAGTCATGTATGGATATGAGAGTTGGACAATAAAGAAGACTGAGTGCTGAAGAATTGATGCTTTCGAATTGTGATGCTGGAGAAGACTCTTGAGAGTCCATTGAACTGCAGGGAGATCAAACCAGTCAATCCTAAAGGATATCAACATGAACGTTCATTGGAAGGACTGATGCTAAAGCACGAATGCTTTGGCCACTTGGTGCAAAGGAGCCAACTCATTGAGAAAGACCCTGGTGCTGGGAAAGATTGAAGGCAAAAGAAGTGGATGACTGAGGATGAGATGATTGGATAGCTTCACCAGCTCAGTGAACATGGATTTGGACAAACTCTGGGAGGTAATAAAGGACAGGGAATTGTGGCATGGTGCAGTCCATGGGGTCACAAAGAGTCAGACAAAACTTAGCAACATGCTACTTTATATATTATAAGGATAAGATAAAATAATAGAAATGGAAATTTTAATATTTTAACTTATCCCAATAGAGCTGCATTGTGCAGCTCTGTGGATATCATGGTTATTCAACATTATATTTTATCTAAAAGCTTATCTTCTGTAGTGTGCTTATCAGAGTTAAGAATGTTGGCGAGGATGTCTTTAATTCTCCAAACAAATATTATTAAATGGCCTATTATAGATTTTGCAAATAACAAGCAAGTTTTTATTTTAACCAGTGCTTTTTTTTTTTTTTTAAAGAACCTTCCAAAAGATGTGTTTGCTCTCCTCTCGTTGCCTATGTCCTCTCCTACAGATTTCAAACATGAAGAAGGCACTAAAAAGTACTTACTATTAATAAAAAGTGTCCTTCACACTTCGGTTCACTCTCATCAACAAAGTCAGCCTCATCAGTTTTTTTGTGTGTCTCTTCAAAGATGTCTGTGTGCTCTTCTCTTCCAGTGGTTTTGAAGATCATTCTCTTAACAGTCAGTGAGTAAAGAGCTTCTTCATTCTTTTGTTTGGCTTCACAGGATTCCATTGTATGAATGGAATGGATACTTATATATTGACATTAATAGACATTTAGCTGCTTCCATTCTTTCACTATCACATATCAGTTCAGTTCAGTTGCTCAGTCTTGTCCAACTCTCATGAACTGCAACACGCCAGGCCTCCCTGTCCATCACCATTCCCGGAGTTCACCCAAACTCATGTCCATTGAGTCCCTGATGCCATCCAACCATCTCATCCTCTGCCGTCCCCTTCTCCTCCTGCCCTCAATCTTTCCCAGCATCAGGGTCTTTTCCAATGAGTCAGCTCTTCACATCAGGTGTCTGTGATTGTAGTATTGGAGTTTCAGCTTCAACATCAATCCTTCCAATGAACACCCAGGACTGATCTCCTTTAGGATGGACTGGTTGGATCTTCGTGCAGTCCAAGTGACTCTCAAGAGTCTTCTCCAACACCACACTTCAAAAGCATCAATTCTTCAGTGCTTAGCTTTCTTTATAGTCCAACTCTCACATCCATACATGACTACTGGAAAAACCATAGCCTTGACTAGACAGACCTTTGTTGGCAAAGTAATGTCTGTGCTTTTTAATATGCTGTCTAGATTGGTCATAACTTTCCTTCCAAGGAGCAAGTGTTTTTTTAATTTCATGGCTTAAATCACCATCTGCAGTGATTTTTGAGCCCCCCAAAATAAAGTCAGCCATGGTTTCCACTGTTTCCCCATCTATTTCCCATGAAGTGACTGGACTGGATGCCATGATCTTAGTTTTCTGAATGTTGAGCTTTAAGCCAACTTTTTCACTCTCCACTTTCACTTTCATCAAGAGGCTTTTTAGTTCCTCTTCACTTTCTGCCATAAGGGTGGTGTCATCTGCATATCTGAGGTTTTGGTATTTCTCTCGGCAATCTTGATTCCAGCTTGTGCTTCTTGCAGCCCAGCGTTTCTCATGATGTACTCTGCATATAAGTTAAATAAACAGGGTGACAATATACAGCCTTGACGTACTCCTTTTCCTATTTGGAACCAGTCTTCTATTCCATGTCCAGTTCTAACTGTTGCTTCCTGACCTGCATACAGATTTCTCAAGAGGCAGATCAGGTGGTCTGGTATTCCCATCTCTTTCAGAATTTTCCACAGTTTATTGTGATCCACACAGTCAAAGGCTTTGGCATAGTCAATAAAGCAGAAATAGATGTTTTTCTGGAACTCTCTTGCTTTTTCAGTGATCCAGCGGATGTTGGCAATTTGATCTCTGGTTCCTCTGCCTTTTCTAAAACCAGCTTGAACATCAGGAAGTTCATGGTTCACCTATTGCTGAAGCCTGGCTTGGAGAATTTTGAGCATTACTTTACTAGTGTGTGGTGCGCTGCCTTCTATAGGGTCGCACAGAGTTGGACATGACTGAAGTGACATAGCAGCAGCAGAAGAGATGAGTGCAATTGTGTGGTAGTTTGATCATTTTTTGGCATTTCATTTCTTTGGGATTGGAATGAAAACTGACCTTTTCCAGTCCTGAGGCCACTGCTGAGTTTTCCAAATTTGCTGACATATTGAGTGCAGCACAAAGTGAAGAAGAACTGTAAAGCCTCTTTATGAAAGTGAAAGAGGAGAGTGAAAAAGTTGGCTTAAAGCTCAACATTCAGAAAACGAAGATCATGGCATCTGGTCCCATAACTTCATGGGAAATAGATGGGAAAACAGTGGAAACAGTGTCAGACTTCATTTTTTGGGCTCCAAAATCACTGTAGGTGGTGATCGCAGCCATGAAATTAAAAGACGCTTACTCCTTGGAAGGAAAGTTATGACCAACCTAGACGGCATATTCAAAAGCAGAGACATTACTTTGCCAACAAAGATCCGTCTAGTCAAGGATAGTCATGTGTGGGATGTGAGAGTTGGACTGTGAAGAAAGCTGAGCACTGAAGAATTGATGCTTTTGAAGTGTGGTGTTGGAGAAGACTCTTAAGAGTGCCTTGGACTGCAAGGAGATCCAACCAGTCCATTCTAACTGAGATCAGCCCTGGGTGTTCTTTGGAAGGAATGATGCTAAAGCTGAAACTCCAAAACTTTGCCACCTGATGTGAAGAATTGACTCATTGGAAAAGACTCTGATGCTGGGAGGGATTGGGGGCAGGAAGAGAAGGGGATGGCAGAGAATGAGATGGCTGGATGGCATCACGGACTCAATGGACATGAGTTTGAGTGAATTCCGGGAGTCGGTGATGGACAGGGAGGCCTGGATCCTGCAATTCATGGAGTTGCAAAGAATCAGAAACCACTGAGTGACTGAACTGAACTGAACTTTCACAGCATCATCTTTCAGGATTTGAAATAGCTCAGCTGGAATTCCATCACCTCCACCCTGCTTTGTTCATAGTGATGCTTTCTAAGTCCCTCTTGACTTCACATTCCAAGATGTCTGGCTCTAGGTGAGTGATCACACCATTGTGATTATCTGGGTCGTGAAGATCTCTTTTGTACAGTTCTTCTGTGTATTCTTGCCACCTCTCTTAATATCTTCTGCTTCTGTTAGGTCCATACCATTTCTGTCCTTTATTGAGCCCATGTTTGCATGACATGTCAGATCAGATCAGTCGCTCAGTCGTGTCCGACTCTTTGCGACCCCATGAACCGCAGCACGCCAGGCCTCCCTGTCCATCACCAGCTTCCGGAGGTCACTCAGACTCGCATCCATCGAGTCAGTGATGCCATCCAGCCATCTCATCCTCTGTCGTCCCCTTCTCCTCCTGCCCTCAATCCCTCCCAGCATCAGAGTCTTCTCCAATGAGTCAACTCTTCGCATGAGGTGGCCAAAATACTGGAGTTTCAGCTTTAGCATCATTCCTTCCAAAGAAATTCCAGGATTGATCTCCTTCAGAATGAACTGGTTGGATCTTCTTGCAGTCCAAGGGACTCTCAAGAGTCTTCTCCAACACCACAGTTCAAAAGCATCAATTCTTCGGCGCTCAGCCTTCTTCACAGTCCAGCTCTCACATCCATACATGACCACAGGAAAGACCATAGCCTTGACTAGGCGAACCTTTGTTGGTAAAGTAATGTCTCTGCTTTTGAATATGCTGTCTAGGTTGGTCATAACTTTCCTTCCAAGGAGTAAGCGTCTTTTAATTTCATGGCTGCAGTCACCATCTGCAGTGATCTTGGAGCCCAGAAAAACAAAGTCTGACACTGTTTCCACTGTTTCCCCATCTATTTCCCATGCAGTGATGGGACCAGATGCCATGATCTTCGTTTTCTGAATGTTGAGCTTTAAGCCAACCTTTTCACTCTCCACTTTCACTTTCATCAAGAGGCTTTTTAGCCCCTCTTCACTTTCTGCCATAAGGGTGGTGTCATCTGCATATCTGAGGTTATTGATATTTCTCCCGGCAATCTTGATTCCAACTTGTGTTTCTTCCAGTCCAGCATTTCTCATGATGTACTCTGCATATAAGTTAAATAAACATTGTGACAATATACAGCCTTGACGTACTCCTTTTCCTATTTGGAACCAGTCTGTTGTTCCATGACCAGTTCTAACTGTTGCTTCCTGACCTGCATACAGATTTCTTAAGAGGCAGATCAGGTGGTCTGGTATTCCCATCTCTTTCAGAATTTTTCCATATTTTATTGTGATCCACACAGTCAAAGGCTTTGGCATAGTCAATAAAGCAGAAATAGATGTTTTTCTGGAACTCTCTTGCTTTTTCCATGATCCAGCGGATGTTGGCAATTTGATCTCTGGTTCCTCTGCCTTTTCTAAAACCAGCTTGAACGTCAGGAAGTTCACGGTTCACATATTGCTGAAGCCTGGCTTGGAGAATTTTGAGCATTACTTTACTAGCGTGTGAGATGAGTGCAATTGTTCGGTAGTTTGAGCACTCCTTGGCATTGCCTTTCTTTGGGATTGGGATGAAAACTGACCTTTTCCAATCTTGTGGCCACTGCTGAGTTTTCCAAATTTGCTGGCATATTGAGTGCAGCACTTTCACAGCATTATCATTCAGGATTTGGAATAGCTCCACTGGAATTCCATCACCTCCACTAGCTTTGTTTGTAGTGATGCTTTCTAAGGCCCATTTGACTTCACATTCCAAGATGTCTGGCTCTAGGTCAGTGATCACATCATCATGATTATCTGGGTCTTGAAGCTCTTTTTTGTACAGTTCTTCTGTGTATTCTTGCCACCTCTTCTTGATATCTTCTGCTTCTGTTAGATCCACACCATCTCTGTCCTTTATTGTGCCCATCTTTGCATGAAATGTTCCTTTGGTATCTCTGATTTTCTTGAAGAGATCCCTAGTCTTTCCCATTCTGTTGTTTTCCTCTATTTCTTTGCATTGATCACTGAAGAAGGCTTTCTTATCTCTTCTTGCTATTCTTTGGAACTCTGCATTCAGATGTTTATATCTTTCCTTTTCTCCTTTGCTTTTCGCTTCTTTTCTTTTCACAGCTATTTGTAAGGCCTCCCCAGACAGCCATTTTGCGTTTTTGCATTTCTTTTCCATGGGGATGGTCTTGATCCCTGTCTCCTGTACAATGTCACGAACCTCATTCCATAGTTCATCAGGCACTCTATCTATCAGATCTAGGCCCTTAAATCTATTTCTCACTTCCACTGTATAATCATAAGGGATTTGATTTAGGTCATACCTGAATGGTCTAGTAGTTTTCTCTACTTTCTTCAATTTCAGTCTGAATTTGGCAATAAGGAGTTCATGGTCTGAGCCACAGTCAGCTCCTGGTCTTGTTTTTGCTGATTGTATAGAGCTTCTCCATCTTTGGCTGCAAAGAATATAATCGATCTGATTTCGGTGTTGACCATCTGGTGATGTCCATGTATAGAGTCTTCTCTTGTGTTGTTGGAAGAGGGTATTTGCTATGACCAGTGCATTTTCTTGGCAAAACTCTATTAGTCTTTGCCCTGCTTCATTCCGTATTCCAAGGCCAAATTTGCCTGTTACTCCAGGTGTTTCTTGACTTCCTACTTTTGCATTCCAGTCCCCTATAATGAAAAGGACATCTTTTTTGGGTGTTAGTTCTAAAAGGTCTTGTAGGTCTTCATAGAACCTTTCAACTTCAGCTTCTTCGGTGTTACTGGTTGGGGCATAGACTTGGATTACTGTGACATTGAATGGTTTGCCTTGGAAACGAACAGAGATCATTCTGTCATTTTTGAGATTGCATCCAAGTACTGCATTTCGGACTCTTTTGTTGACCATGATGGCCACTCCATTTCTTCTGAGGGATTCCTGCCCACAGTAGTAGATATAATGGTCATCCGAGTTAAATTCACCCATTCCAGTCCATTTTAGTTCGCTAATTCCTAGAATGTCGACATTCACTCTTGCCATCTCGTTTGACCACTTCCAATTTGCCTTGATTCATGGACCTGACATTCCAGGTTCCTATGCAATATTGCTCTTTACAGCATCGTACTTTGCTTCTATCACCAGACACATCCACAGCTGGGTATTCTTTTTGTTTTGGCTCCATCCTTTCATTCTTTCTGGAGTTATTTCTCCACTGATCTCCAGTAGCATATTGGGCCCCTACTGACCTGGGGAGTTTCTCTTTCAGTATCCTATCATTTTGTCTTTTCATACTGTTCATGGGGTTCTCAAGGCAAGAATACTGAAGTGGTTTGCCATTCCCTTCTCCAGCGGACCACACCCTGTCATATCTCTCCATCATGACCCGCCCATCCCAAGTTGCCCCTCGGGCATGGCTTAATCTCATTGAGTTGGACAAGGGTGTGGTCCTTGTGTGATTAGACTGACTAGTTATCTGTGAGAATGGTTTTAGTGTATTTGCCCTCTGATGCCCTCTTTCAAGACCTACTGTCTTACTCGGGTTTCTCTTACCTTGGGCGTGGGGTATCTCATCCCGGCTGCTCCTGGCTGCTCCCGGCCAGCAAAGCACAGCCATCGCACCTTACCTTGGACGAGGGGGTCTCTCCTCTCCGCCCCCCCGCCCTTCCTGACCTCGGTCGTGGGGGTAGCTCCTCTCGGCCGTGCTCTTGGTGCGCGACGCAGCCGGCGGGGCGCTCTTAGTGCGCGACGCAGCCGGCGGGGCGCTCTTAGTGCGCGACGCAGCCGGCGGGGCGCTCTTAGTGCGCGACGCAGCCGGCGGGGCGCTCTTAGTGCGCGACGCAGCCGGCGGGGCGCTCTTAGTGCGCGACGCAGCCGGCGGGGCGCTCTTAGTGCGCGACGGTCGCGGCCGGCGGGGCGCTCTTAGTGCGCGACGCGGGCAGGCGGGGTCGCTCTTAATGCGCGCGCCGGTCGCGGGCAGGCGAGGGCGCTCTTAAATGCGCGCGCGGCGGGCGCTCTTAAATGGCGCGACAGTCGCGGGCAGGCGAGGTCGCTCTTAAATGGCGCATGACATGTAGTGCCACAATAAATAGCCTTGTGCATAGATTATATCACAAACATATGCATGTTACAGTATACTTTAAAAGGGTACAGTATTTATATGCTTGGTGAACATTAAGAAGTTATACCAGTTGTCACTCTCACCAACAAGTAGGAAAAGACCTGTTTCCCTACCCAGTTTCCCCAAAGTAGTGAATTATTGAACTTCAATCTCCACCAATCTGATAGGTGAAAATTGTTTAATTTTCTTTTTATGAGTGAACTTCTTTATGTATATTGAAGGGCCATTCATATTTCCTTTTCTGTGAACTGTGAATAGTTTTTGTCCATTTTTGTCATTGGATTGTATTTCTCTCATTGATCTAGAACCTTTTTATAATTAGTGAGGTTAACGTTTTTTCTGTGATTTAAATTCACATATTTTTTCTCCCAGTTTGATATTTGCCTTAATTTGCTTTTTTACTTTTTACCATGTACATTTTCTAAACCTGTAATCGAGTTTATCATTTTTACTTTTATAGCTTCTGGACTTCCTGTCAAATAGAATGGCCTTCCATTTTCTATGGTTTCCCCTGGTATGTTGATCTTTTTTAAAAAAAGTACTTAAAAATTTAAGACATTTGGAATTTATCCTATTTATTAGTTGTCAAGAATGAAACCAGATTTTCTTTTTTGTTTTCCTTTTCTTTTTTTCAGACCCATTTTTATAAACACTGTTCATCAATAATCTACCTTTCCCCCACCTATTTGAAATGCCACCTTTTGTAAAAGGCCGTATGTGAACTTTGTAATCCGTTCTGTGATTCGTCTGTTTATCCATGGGCTGGTGCCACACTGTTGTAATTACTGAAGCTGTGTAATGAATTAATACTTGGAGACTGGTCCCTCTCTATTACTCTTCTATTGCAGACTTCTCTTGGCTAGTTTTACTTGTTTATTTTCCCACATGAACTTTTGACTCAGCTTGATTATTCTGCCAAAGTGATGCTGACATCTTTATTAGACTAGTGTGAAAATTGTAGGTTAATTTAGGTAGAAATTATATTTATATGATGTTGAATCACCCTGTCTAAGGACAAGGAATGCTTTTTCTTTTGTTCATATCTTATTTTGTGTTCCTCTGTATCATTTTAAAGTCTTTTTCATAATGATCACACACATATTCTGAGATAGCTTAATGTTTTGTGGTGTTTTTGAAAATAAAGGATTTTTCCTTTTGTTGTGTTCTAACTGGCTGTTGTTTGACTGTAAAGGATATTAATTTCCATATATCCTACTATTGAAATAACAGTGACTCCTGTTGAGCCTTTGAAATGTGGTTGCTAGTTTTGTGTGTGTGTGTGTGTGTGTGTGTGTGTGTATAATCTTGTTGATTTTAGAGATCACTTTTATGCCCAGTTCATAAAAATAATTCAGAAACTTTCTTTTTATGTACGCTAGAAGACATAAAATGCCATTGGAATTATCTGCTTTTAAAAGTTCTGTTAGCATTTTCCTGTGAATTGTCTAATGCAGGCACCTTATTATATTGGGAGGAAGGGGAGTGGAGGGGGAGATTCTTTGATTTTGTTTTCTTTTTTGTATTTTGAAAATCTTTAAAATTTCTCCTGTAAATAGTTTTGATAAATAATATGCTTCTGGCATATTATCTAATTCATCCCAATTTTCAAGTTTATTTGCATTGAGAAGAGTAGTCCTTTACAATTCCATTAATTTTTTAAATAAGTTTTTTGTAGCCTGTAAATTCTATATTTTATATAAAAGCAAAAAAAATCTTTGAAGATGTGATTAATTAAGGTTCTTGAAATGGAATGATTATACTTGGATTATCTGGGTAGGTCCTAAGTGCAATCACATGTACCCTTACAAGTAATATGAAGAGGGAGATTGCACAATGGAAGAGAAGGAAGTATGACCACAGAATCAGAGATTGCAATGATAGAACCACAAGTCAAGGAATGCTGGCAGCCTCCAGAAACTAGCTGTAAGAGTCAAAAGACAAATTTCCCTTAGAGCTCTTGAGGAAGCAAACCTTACCAATACCTTGATTACAGTCCAGTAATAACTGATATCTTGGAGAAGGAAATGGCAACCCACTCCAGTATTCTTGCCTGGAGAATCCCAGGGATGGTGGAGCCTGATGGGCGGCCATCTATGGGGTCACACAGAGTCAGACATGACTGCAGGGACTTAGCAGCAGCAATAGCTGATATCAGGCTCTGATCTTGACACTGTAAGAGAAAAACTTTCTGTTGTCCTAAGCCACAAAGTTCAGTATAGCAGCCACAGGAAACTAATGAATACATGCAATTAAACCTTTGTTCGAGTCTGCACTCTGAAGAACCTAGGTTAAGGCAGCAAAGTATAACACTTGGGATAGTACTTTCTTTTCTTAAGGTTCTTGTATTACTCTAGTATTTTCTGATATTGAATATTACTGTAGAGAATTCTGAGGCCAGGCCAGTTTATTCTCTGTTGTAAGTAACTAAATGTTTTTGTCTATATGCCCAAATGGTTTTCATTTTTCTTTTCCTTTTTCACCTTCCTTTCTTCTTTCCTTCTTAAAGTTGTTGAAGTCCAATAACATCTTTACTAGAATATTTATCTTTGTGGACTATTCTAGCTTAGTTTTCCAGGTGTTAACCACATATACATATACACATTCTTATCCTTATTCCAAGAATATTTATCTGAATTATACCACTTTTAAAGCACAATTATTTTGTTTTCTTATAATCAAACAGTGCCAATGGGTATTACTTCCACTATGCACCATTAAAGACAAAAGGATAATTCATTGGATGTTTTGAAATAATGCAGTATACAACAAAAAAGTTAAATTTACAAAATAACTTGACTAATTATGTAAACTGATAATTAAGAGCAAAACTAATCATTTCTTTCCTCATAAATAGAAATCTAAGGATTCTTTTAGTCATAATGTTTTATGTTGAAGTTGCATAGAGTGTGATACATATAGTTTCATCTAGAAGGGTATACAGTTTATAAACCTCATATGAATTAATAAAATTTATTTTACAATATGAATAGAAAGAGCCCTGTTCTTGCTACTGCTGCTGCTGCTAATTCGCTGCAGTCGTGTGCGACTCTGTGAGACCCCATAGACGGCAGCCCAGCAGGCTGCCCCTTCCCTGGGATTCTCCAGCCAAGAACACTGGAGTGGGTTGCCATTTTCTTCTCCAATTCATGAAAGTGAAAAGTGAAAGTGAAGTCGCTCAGTCAGGTCTGACTCTTAGTGACCCCATGGACCGCAGCCTACCAGGCTCCTCTGTCCTTGGGATTTTCCAGGCAAGAGTACTGGAGTGGGGTGCCATTGCCTTCTCGGACAAAGAGCCCTAGGCTTTCATATTAAAGTTTGCTGTTGAACTATTTTTTATAACATAGATTGTTACATAAAACATTTTTATACATCTGTAACCTTGAAAACAGAAATGTAAGTGTTTCTTGGACTAGAACTCTCAGTAGCCATTTGGATTATAATTAGAAAAATTGAACTTCTCAGTTTACTGTCTCCCAAATCTTGAAATCTTTAGCTTGAGTCAAAAAGTGAAATTTGCTACATATTTCAGTTTAAGTCTTGGGTATGCGTTTTCTCCTGAAGTACTGACAATTTATGCACTTTTAGGGAATATCCCTGGCATGGTGGCTTTCTCTGTGTTGTTCTTGTTGTTATTTAATGTCTGTGAGCTATATTATTTATCCTCTTTTCCTCCTCTAACATACTTTTCTATTTTACTTATTTGAAGTTCACTCAGAACATTCTGAAGAATATTCCTCTAAGAGAAGAAATTTTAGAGGTGGAAAATTAGAATAAGACTGAGTATTGGTATGTCCCTGGCTTTCCCTGTATTTGCCACCAACTTCTGCCAGATTGGTGATGTCGAAGTTTTAAATGTGATGACAAGCTCCATAACTCTGATTTGTTTTTGAAAGAAAATCAGCATCTACCTATGACACCATTTTTATTAGAACTTTTTGAAGACTTTCCTTTTCAGCTTTTCATTGTTTATTTTCTTTCATTTTTTTTTCATTCTTAGGCTCAAAGAACTCCACATGCCTCTTTAGTTTTTATTTTTCCACATCCCTTTTTAGAAATACAGTTTTGGTTATATACTCATTTATAGGTTTTTTATAATCTTTTTGAGCTTTACTCCTTATGCATAGCTCTGCTAGCTTGTTCTGTTGCTGATTTAAAAAAAAAATAGATCCCACAAAAATAGAGCGCCCCTAAATTTCTGCAGCTATGTCTCTGAGGTTAGCCTCCATTTCTAGAAAAGAAAAGGACCTGCACTTTTAACTTCCACAGCAGAGGGTTGGAGATACCCGAGGATGAGGAGCAACATTCTTGTCCATATTCTGCTGGACTTCATACCTTTAAATACTTTTCTTTTTCCACCTCTCCAGAATGAGCAATAACTGCTTTGTGCAACAATCAGTTTGCAATTCCAATGATAAATGGGCATGGTTAGGCCATGTCAGCCCATAGATTCAGAAAGATATATGTTTGCCTTTTTGTGACAAGAAACAGCCTCTCCCTATTTCCCTGCAGCGAACAGTCTGTTCTTTTACTTTGTAGACAAGTATGTTTGCGGACTCTTCATTGCCTCTACAGACCTTGGGATGGGCACTGGCAGAGAGCTGTGGCTGCAGCGTCAGCACGTGGAGCACAGCCGTGCACCGTGGCTTGCCGCAACCCCTCACCTGTGCTCTGGGAGCCTGGAGTGGGCTCAGCAGCCTTCTTGCTGTGCATGCTGCATGCTCAGTTGTAAGCGACTCTTCCAGACCCAGGGATTGAACCCAGGCCTTTTGCATCCCCTGCATTGGCAGGTGGATTCTTTACCCTTGTGCCACCTAGGAAGACCCCTTCCTCATAGTATACTGTTGCCAAAATGGATCTGCATTTTAAATATTTGTCCTATTTTTCTTTTTTTTTAATTAAAAAAATCCCAGTTATATACCCTGTTGTATCTCTTTTCATTTTCTTACAAATCTTTTTCATTCACTTTCTTAGTTATTTTAGGTTTTATTCTTAATATGTTTATAACAGTGTCTGCTGCTAAGTCGCTTCAGTCATGTCCGACTCTGTGCGACCTCATAGACGGCAGCCCACCAGGCTACCCCGTCTCTGGGATTCTCCAGGCAAGAACACTGGAGTGGATTGCCATTTCCTTCTCCAATGCAGGAAAGTGAAAAGTGAAAGTGAAGTTGCTCAGTCGTGTCCAACTCTGTGTGACCCCGTAGACAGCAGCCCACCAGGCTCCACTGTCCACGGGATCTTCCAGGCAAGAGCACTGGAGTGGGGTGCCGTTGCCTTCTCCAATAACAGTGTCTGTTCTCCCTTATATTCCTCTACTTTATCCTTCAAAATTTGATGGTTTTATTTTTTCTCCCACTGATTTTCTTGAGCTCTGACAGCTTAAATTTTATCTTCCACTTCTGTCTAGTTATCTTTTAAGTTCTTATATTTGTGTTTTGAGCTCTTCCTTCATTGAATCGCTTGGTTCATAAGTTTTTAAAATTTAAGGAGAGAGATTTGGTCATAATTCTTACATGCTCCATGAGAATATTCTTTGGATGTTATTATGAATCTAACATTTATTTTTTTCTCATAGCTTACAATCCTTTCCTTTTTCCTTAGCATATATTTGAACATCATGATTTTGTTCCCTTATTTATTAAGTATCTCTGAAACAGTGAGTTTTATCAGCCATTAGGAGCAAGTTTACATTAGCACAGAGCCAGAATTAATTCTAGGCCAGCTGGAATTATCCCTGTGGTTTAGGGAGTCTTATGTAATTTTAGCCTTCTTTTCTCCTCAATGAATGGAATAGGCAGCTATGATTTCTTGTTTTGTTTATTTCCTTGCTTTGCTTTGTATATTTTTTAATCAAATCTTTTATTCTTCTCTACTGCCAAGAGACAGTGCCTTCTTGGTGGACTTCCCTGTTCAACACTACCTTCTTTATTTCAGGGGACAAACTAGTTCTAGGGAACCTAGAGGTTAGGTTTTGCATCTCAAGGTGTGTCCTTATCCTTCAAAATTATGCTTTTCTGCCTCGTTCTGATACCTGAAGCTATAATTCCCTAACTGTGATGTCTCTTCTTTCCAATACACCCTGTGTGATCACCATTGCTGTAGTGACTGTGTGTGTGCTTATTGCAATGGAGCCTTATCAGCCTTGGTCCTCAGTCATTATAATGAGCAGAATGCACCTCTTGATTTGTTTTGCATATGTAGAGTAAGAGAGAAATTAAAAAAAAATTATATCCCTGAGGTTTGAGGTTGTTTGTTACTGCAGCATCACTTGGCCTATTTTGACTAATATACTCAGCTCACAACTGTTACCCTAGAGGGCAATTGGAAATAATAAGAGGCACTTTTGGTTGTTGTAATGGCAGTATGCAGAGGCTGGGGATACTAAATCTCTAGTAATGCTTATAACAGCATTATGTAATAATGATTGCTTTGCTGAAATGTCAGCGGCTCCCCCACTGAAAAAATGCAGTAAATGACTTGAGAAGTATGGATAAAGTGCCTTCCTAAAATGAGTGCCTATTATTAAAACCTGTCTAAATTTGGCATTTAGGGAGGTCTTTTATTTTAAGTAATTCAGATAATTTCAAATTTATATATCTATATACTTATTATTTCCTAAATATAATACCCATGAGTGGACTGTTAGAATTAATTAAATTTGTATCATTCCATATTGTTATTAATTTCTGATAAATATCTGTGGATTTCATTAGAGTAAAATATCTTCATGAGTCCATGTTTGACAAAGTGCTTTTCATGTTATGAGTGCACATTAGTAAAATGTGGGTTCCCCTTTTGTTTTCTGTAGTTTGAACTGACAAGAGGCTTGGAAAATAAACAATTGAAAAAGACATTCCCTAAAGGTAGCCATCAAGTGTAATAAGACTCAAGTCAAATGGCCCAGCTGTCACTGTAAAATACAGCCTATTGACTTCCTTCTCACTAGGGAAAAGCACTGCTTGCCACTTACCACAGACAGCATGGAGAGAAAGTATCACCCTACGAACGGCAGGAGGGCATGTCCCTTGTGTAGCTGAGAGAAAGGCACAAAACAAATCTGGTTACATATGTTCCTAGTAGGTAACCACACATTTTTATAAGGGGTGAGGGTGGGTTACATAATTGTTGTATTTTAGTGTCAGAATTAACAGCTCCACAGTTAAAATATAACTGGATGACCAGCAACATTTTAAAAAATAGGTATATATTAAAAAGTAAAAAAGATCATTAAAGATCAGCTAGGTGCAAACTCCTAGTGGTGAGAAGTAAAGGGGGCAGCTTACACAAAGATGCAAAGAATAGAGCCTGCCTTCTTGGCATCTGGAGGCTAAGCATTTTTGTTATTCAGTGCTCAGCTGTGTCCAACTCTTTGCAACCCCATGGACTGCAGCATGCCAGGCTTCCCTGTCCTTCACTGTTTCCCAGAGTTTGCTCAATCTCATGTCCATTGAATAGTGATGCAATCCAACCATCTCATCCTCTGTTGCTCCCTTCCCCTTCTGCCCTCAGTCTTTCTCAGCATCAGGGCCTTTTCCAGTGAGTCAGATCTTTGCATCAGGTAATCAAAGTATTAGAACTTCAGCATCAGTCCTTCCAATGAATATTCAACATTGAGCTCCTTTAAGATTGAATGGTTTGATTTCTTTGCAGTCCAAGGGATTCTCAAGAATCTTCTCCAGCACCACAGTTTGAAAACTACAGTTCTTTGGTGCTCAGCCTTCTTTATCAGCCAAATTTGCTGATATATTGAGTGCAGCACTTTTACAGCATCATCTTTTAGGATTTGAAGTAGCTCAGCTGAAACTCTTATCATCTCCACTAGCTTTGTTTTTCGTAATGCTTCCTAAGGCCCACAACTTTACACTCCAGAATGTCTAGCTCTAATAGTGTTTATCATTAACATATCTTTTGTACAGTTCTTCTACGTATTCTTTCCAGCTCTTCTTAATTTATTCTGCTTCTGTTAGGTCCTTACTGTTTCTGTCCTTTGTCATGTCTATCCTTGCATGAAATGTTCCATTGGTATCTCTAATTTTCTTGAAGAGATCTCCATATATGTATAAACTAATATAATATCAATAAGCTGTGATAAATGTTATAACAGAGGTAGTAAGAAAATTTAGTGAGAAGGTAGGAAGAAAAATTTTAATTGAAAGGAGGCATATGAGTTAAATCTAGGAGGAAAATGTTTGAAGTTGAACCTTAAAAGAAGCCTACTGTGTGGACTGCTGAATAATATGTAAATATCACTGACCTCATTGTCTTAGGGTTTGGTTAAGAGATGTAATAACTAATATCAGTAACACATTTTGCAGTTAAGTAGTGCTATTATAGATATTATTCTTATGGGTGTATTAATATTAAAAGATGATTTATACAATTAGAACCTGAAAAATAGGCTTTTAAATGATTTAACCTAGAGTATTCTAAAAATGATTACAATAATTTACCACTGAGTCTGCAGCTTATGATTGCACGTGTGTGTGTGTGAAGTATGTTCATGTCTTAGAAAAAGGCAGCTAGTATACACTGTAGATGCCTACATTACTTCAGTCTTCCAATATTGACTCTCTGCAGTACCTCATTCAACCAGAATAAAAAATGAAAATGTCATTCAAACTGATGTTTGAGTAAATTCTGTTCTTATAAAAGCATCCCTTCTTATAGCCTGGTACTAATGTTTACATTCAAGGAGTTGTATGTGAACTATTAAGCACAGACAACTTGGGTTGTATGTGTATGTGTTTCCTTTGGTCTGGATACTGGTATTGATTAGATGAGGAATAAATAGTGTGGCCTTTCTTCAGGAAGTAACACTTCATAATGTCTTAAATCTTGTTAACCTAGAAGTGTCTGATGTATATACACATCTGAGGAGGAAACACTGTTAAAGTATATGTCAGTGAACCCAGACCTTGAGAGCTGTGAGCAAAAAATGATTTAATTATTTTGCTTCTTCCCATAACACTTATTCACTTCAACAGGATGCCAGTCTACTCCCTTGCTCCTTATTACTGTCATGAGAAAGGAACTCGTATTGATCCCCCTTGTAATCTTTTTTAGGCCTGGTGAGTGTTGCAGGGTTAAACATCTGGGAATGCTGTTCTTTGCTGTCCAGTGAATCAGCAGAAGGGGCAATGGGCCCCAGGTGTCCTGCAGCCAACTGAGTCTCAAGGTTTGCTGACACTAATCCATATAGCATTGTACTGTCAAGTTAGATGGCTCTGGGTTTGCTGTTGATGTGAAACACACATAGCCCAAGGGAGATAACTTCTTGTGATAAAAATGCAGTTTTCTTGGAATTTTAATTTATTCCAGAATTTCCTTCCAGAGAGCATATCCTAGTAGTTTACTGTGGTTAGTATGAAGAGTGAAGTGGCAGAAGAGAAAGAGGATGGGGTGATAATAGAAATGAAAACATCTGTGCTATTTTCCAGATTGTACACCATCTAATTTAATATAACAGTACAGTGACAAAACTTTATTATTATCCCCACTTTACAGATAAGGAAATTGAGGTCTGGTAGGGTTAAAAAGTTTGTCCTTGTTGTTTAGTTGCTAAGTTGTGCCCAATTCTTTGCATCCTGTGGACTATAGCCTCCCAGGCTCCTCTGTCCTTGGTATTTCCCAGGCAAGAATATTGGAGTGAATTGCCGTTTCCTTCTCTAGTCGTGACCTAGGGGTCAAACTCACGTCTCCTTCAATGACAGGTGAATCCTTTACCGCTGAACCTCCAGGGAAGCCCCTAAGTAGTTTGGCTCAAGGTAACTTGCTGTTAGGTGATAAAGATGAAAAAAAGTACTAATTGGCCAGACAGTCTGGATATGCTCTACTGAATTAATAGATTCAATCCTCATAACAACTTGTGTGACAGAGACCAACACTGGCCCCCCCCTCCTTTTTTTTAATGAGGATGAGAATCCAGATACTAGATTCATTTAGTTTAAGTGACTAGACTTGAATCTAGGTCTTCAGAGAATCCAGATACTAGATTCATTTAGTTTAAGTGACTAGACTTAAATCTAGGTCTTCAGAGAATCCAGATACTAGATTCATTTAGTTTAAGTGACTAGACTTGAATCTAGGTCTTCAGACTCCAGAACCCAGTCTGTACTGTGGTGCAGTTATGTGGTGTCTTCTGACTGGAAGTTGATATTTCTCTCCACATACCATGCTGAGAATGCATTCATCTTTAGAGCATTTTTGCACACTGCCTCACACATTAAAAAAAAATATATATATATATATATAATTGAAAGGTACTATAAATGTGTGACTAGCAAGGCTATGTTTGCCTATTATCTTTATTATAAAGATTTCTGAAGATTTTATAACTGTCATCAGAATCAACAAATGCTGCATCCCACTAAGCTTTCATCTGCATAAGGCATATTTTCAGGTTGTGGCTGGAAAGACCGAAATTCCACGACAAATGTGACTTTTCTACATTGATAAGGTGTCAGTGACAAGGCAGCCTGACAATCCACAGCAGCAAGGAAAGTTCTCAGACTTGACTACATGCTACTCTTTACTGGCCATAAGCCCTCTGAGCTCACAGTGTTACTTAGAAAATGTCTTGAAGTTTTCCAAGTGCTTTCAGTGCACTCTTTTGTTTGTGCCTCACAACATCCTTGGGTGACAATTGTTATTCTTATTTTACAAATAGGGAAACTGAGAGCTAGAGTCAGAGGTTAAGATTCAATTCACACAATGAGGAAATGGAGGAACCAAAGTCCAGAGCAGCTTCCCTAACTCAAAGGTCAATGCTAGTCGTTGCCACCTCACATTTTTGTTTAGATTTCTGACTCCTTATATTCGTTATGAGCTACCAGAATCTGAAAATACAAATGTAATAAAGTGTCATAGTGGGTGGCTTTATGAAATGCGTGAACCAAAAAGGAAATCTGATGGGCCTAACAGTGAGATCTTAAAAAGTGCTCTCAACAAACATTCATCCAACACCAATTTATTTAGTCCCTACTTTGCCCATGACATCATGTTAAATTATGTGAGCTATATAAAGAAGCAGGGGCCAGGTGTGTGTGTGTTGTGTTTAGTTGCTCAGTTGTGTCCTATTCTTTGTGACCCTTTGGACTGTAACCCTCCAGGCTCCTCGAAAAGCCTTCAACTCAACTCAATTTTTAGATGTACAACAGTTTATAGGAATCATGTCATGGTAATTGTATGCATGTCTTATTTCACCAGTAGAACTAAAATCAAATTGATGATGGTACCTATGTCTTATTTATTTCACATAATGCCTGCCCCAGTATCATTCCTGTTGAATAAATGAATGAATGAATAACAGTGTAGAGTCAGGACCCCTCCTGTCTAGGAGCTTATGACCTACATGGAAAGATAAGAAACTAAATTAAGTAAAGGACAAGATTGATATATGACCATAGGGTAGAGAGATGAGAAGCATGATTTCTAGTTGAGATGATCAGAGAAAGCTTCATGAAAGAGGCACATGTTGAATGAGAGGTAAATAATAAGGACTTGTGCTATCCTTTTTTAGAGCAATATTGGATAGACTAGCTTATGGAAAACAATAAGTGGGAGATTTAAATCTTCTGGCATCCTAGTACTCTTGCCTGGAAAATCCATAGACAGAGGAACTTGGTGGGCTGCAGTCCATGGGGTCGCAAAGAGTCGGACACGACTGAGTGACTTCACTTGCACTTTTATCTTTCATGCATTGGAGAAGGAAATGGTAACCCACTCCAGTATTCTTGCCTGGAGAATCCCAGGGACGGGGGACCCTGGTGGGCTGCCATCTATGGGGTTGCACAGAGTCGGACACGACTGAAGTAACTTAGCAGCAGCATTAGCAGCATCCTATAGATGGGCAGAATGGACCTGTAAAACATTTTTGTTGAGTGAATGATGATTAAATCTTTCCAACAAAAATTTTAATGTATTAACTTTTAAAAATAAAATACTGTTGAGATATCTTGGTGTTACTTGAAGTCAGTTAGATTAAAAAAAATGTCAAAACACTGTGATCAAGGATCTTGCCATCCTCATTTAGCCCTTCTAGAAATGACAGAAAGACCTTATAGAATGCTTTACTCTTACAGAGATTTAATAAACCTATACAATTCAGAAAAGTATTTTAGATGTATAATCAAAGAATGAAATGATATCTTTGAGAGGTTGTCTCATTTCCTTGAGAAGGAGAATGCCAAGCCAAAACTCTTTAGTTATATCCTCATTCCTGCTTACCCCATATAATTTTAACATCTTTCAGCAGCCTGGTAATAAAAACTAGGATATGAACATTCCTGCTTAATTCTGACTCTAGGTTACACTTTAGTCTCCACATTGATCATTTGGTTTTATTTCATTTCACAGAAAATCACTTGCAGTGCCTTCTGGGTTACTCTCAGAGCTAGGACTTTTACACCAGCAATAAAAAGAGGCATCATTTACCATAAGGCATTTTTTTCCATTTGATGGCAATGACTCATGGTGCTTTCTTTTACTCAGAAGTAAAATAATAATGTTTCTATTTGAAATGTAAGGGCTTTTTATGTTTTCTAAATTTTGCCTGGAGTTGTAATGATTAAAAGAATAAATAAGACCTTAAAGCATTAATTATGGAGATGGGATTTCAGTTTGCTTTTATTAGAACAGTAAGTAATAAACACATTTAATGGACCTTCCAAATACTGTACTTTTATCTGAATCCTTTTAAAACATATTTGAAGAGTAGTGTAAAGGAAAATGTCAACAATGTTAATATTGCTAGTATAAATTATTTAATGTTTGTGGTAGTCACATTTCATGCCCTATATAAATTCCCATTGAAGAGAAGCCCCATTTTAACTTTTGTTGTTCTGTCGCTCACTCATGTTCAACTCTTTGCAACCTCATGGACTGCAGCACGCCAGGCTTCCCTGTCCTTCATCATCTCCTGAAGTTTGGTTAAACTCATGTCCATTGAGTCGGTGATACCATCCAACCATCTCATCCTCTGTTGTCCCCTTCTCCTCCTGCCTTCAATCTTTTTCCCAGCATCAGTATCTTTTCCAGTGAGTCAGCTCTTTGTATCAGGTGGCCAAAGTATTGGAGCGTCAGCTTCAACATCAGTCCTTCCAATGAATGTTCAGATTTGATTTCCTTTAGGATTGACTGGTTTGATCTTCTTGCAGTCCAAGGAACTCTCAAGTCTGCTCCAGCACCATAGTTAGAAGGCATCAGTTCCTCAGTGTTCAGCCTTTTTTATTGTCCAGGTCTCACATCTGTACATGACTATTGGAAAAACCATAGCTTTAACTAGACAGACCTTTGTTGGTAAAGTAATGTCTCTGCTTTTTAATATGCTTGCTGGGTTTGTCATTGCTTTTCTTCCAAGGAGAAAGTGTCTTTTAGTTTCATGGTTGCAATCACCATCCTCAGTGATTTTGGAGCCCAAGAAAATAAAGTCTCTCACTGTTTCCATTGTTTCTCCATCTATTTGCCATAATGTGATGGGACCAGATGCCAGATCTTCATTTTTTGAATGTTGAGTTTTAAGCCATCTTTTTCTCTCTCCTCTTTCTCTTTAATCAAGAGACTCTTTAGTTCTTCTTCATTTTCTGCCATTAGGGTAGTATCATCTGCGTTATATGAGTTTATTGATATTTCTCCCCGCAGTCTGGATTCCAGGTTGTGCCTCATTCAGCCTGGCATTTCACATGATGTACTCTGCATATAAGTTAAATAAGCAGGGTGACAATATACAGCCTTGATGTACTCCTTTTCCTATTTAGAACCAGTTTGTTGTTCCATGTCCAGTTCTTAACTGTTGCGTCCTGACCTGCATATAGGTTTCTCAAGAGGCAGGTCAGGTGATCTGGTATTCCCATCTCTTTCAGAATTTTTCACAGTCTGTTGTGATCCACACAAAGGCTTTGGCATAGTCAATAAAGCAGAAATAGATGTTTTCCTGAAACTCTCTTGCCTTTTCGAGGATCCACCAGATGTTGGTAATTTGATCTCTGCTTCCTCTGACTTTTCTAAAGCCAGCTTGAACATCTGGAAGTTCACGATTCACATATTGCTGAAGCCTGGCTTGGAGAATTCTGAGCATTACTTTACTAGCATGTGAGATGAGTGCAATTGTGTGGTAGTTTGAGCATTCTTTGGCATTGCCTTTGTTGAAATTGGAATGAAAACTGACCTTTTCCAGTCATGTGGCCACTGCTGAGTTTTCAGAATTTGCTGGCGTATTGAGTGCAGCACTTTCACAGCATCATCTTTTAGGATTTGAAATAGATCAACTGGAATTCCGTCACCTCCACTAGCTTTGTTCGTAGTGATGCTTTCTAAGGCCCACTTGACTTCACATTCCAGGATGTCTGGCTCTAGGTGAGTGATCACACTATCATCGTTATCTGGGTTGTGAAGCTCTCTTTTGTACAGTTCTTCTGTGTATTCTTGCCACCTCTTCTTAGTATCTTCTGCTTCTGTTAGGTCCATACCATTTCTGTCCTTTATTGAGCCCATCTTTACATGAAATGTTCCCTTGGTATCTCTGATTTTCTTGAATAGATCCTTAGTCTTTCCCATTCTGTTGTTTTCCTCTATTTTTTTGCATTGCTCGCTGAGGAAGGCTTTCTTATCTCTCCTTGCTATTCTTTGGAACTCTGCATTCAGATGCTTATATCTTTTGTTTTCTCCTTTGCTTTTCTCTTCTCTTCACAGCTATTTGTAAGGCCTCCTCAGATAGCTAGTTTGCTTTTTTGCTTTTCTTTTCCATGGGGATGGTCTTGATCCCTGTCTCTTGTACAATGTCATGAACTTCTGTCCATAGTTCATCAGGCACTGTGTCTATCAGATCTAGTCCCTTAAATCTATTTCTGACTTCTACTGTATAATCATAAGGGATTTGATTTAGGTCATACCTGAATGGTCTAGTGGTTTTCCCCACTTTCTTCAATTTATGTCTGAATTTGGCAATAAGGAGTTCATGATCTGAGCCACAGTCAGCTCCTGGTCTTGTTTTTGCTGACTGTATAGAGCTTCTCCATCTCTGGATGCAAAGAATATAATCAATCTGATGTCAGTATTCACCATCTGGTGATGTACATGTAGGGAGTCTTCTCTTGTGTTGTTGGAAGAGGGTGTTTGCTATGACCAGTGCGTTCTCTTGGCAAAAGTCTATAAGCCTTTGCCCTGCTTCATTCTGTATTCTAAGGCCAGATTTGCCTGTTACTTCAGGTGTTTCTTGACTTCCTACTTTTGCATTCCAGTCCCCTATAATAAAAGGGACATCTTTTGGGGGTATTAGTTCTAAAAGGTCTTGTAGGTCTTCATAGAACCGTTTAACTTCAGCTTCTTCAGCATTACTGGTTGGGGCATAGACTTGGATTACTGTATTATTGAATGGTTTGCCTTGGAAATGAACAGAGAGCATTCTATTATTTTTGAGATTGCATCCAAGTACTGCATTTTGGACTCTTTTGTTGACCATGATGGCTACTGCATTTCT
Source organism: Tragelaphus eurycerus (assembly GCA_935064755.1). NCBI lineage: Eukaryota > Metazoa > Chordata > Mammalia > Artiodactyla > Bovidae > Tragelaphus > Tragelaphus eurycerus. The sequence continues at coordinate 10,631,602 of CAKXYN010000015.1, read as the reverse complement.
TCTAAGGGATTCCTCCCCACAGTAGTAGATATAATGGTTATCTGAGTTAAATTCACCCATTCCAGTCCATTTTAGTTCACTGATTCCTAGAATGTCAACGTTCACTCTTGCCATCTCCTGTTTGACCACTTCTAATTTGCCTTGATTCATGAACCTAACATATGTTCAGTAAAGTCCAAATAATTTGAAATTTTGACTTATGAAATCATGATGAACACTTTTCAAAAAATAGCTTTCTAAATTAATTATCTAGGACTTTGAGGTGAATCATGTCTCTTGAAAATGTATATTATACATTTTTGGAAACTTTGTATATATGGAAGTGTTTGAAAATTTCTCTGTGATGAAGTATAAGCCTTTTATAGTTTTACTCAGAACTTTGTAAAGTTCAGAGATTTGAATTATCACCCATCTTCTCTTAGAACTCTATGTCACAGTTCTGTATGTTTATAGTAATTATGACTGTATAGCTACTTTGGCTTGAAATTTTAAAAAATAGAAGAGAAGGATGGAATAGTTGAAATAGAACACATATCGTAAGCAATAGGAAAAAAAAAGACTTCAAAAAACATCAAAAAATAATCTAGAGGAAAAAAAGTTATTCATTCATGTATGGAAGCCCCAAATTGAATATATTTCAAAAAATGTGAAGTTCCTTCCCCAAGGCAAAGGTTTTTCAACTTTGATATTTAGGGGATCTCTTTGGGAGCCAGTTAAAAGCAGAATTTCTGATCCCCATTCCCAAAAGAGGCCATATCTTTTAAATATCTAAAACAGCAGAAGGGTACATGAGGAAGGGGTAAGATAGATTAAAAGGGATGGAAAAAGCTTTTAATAATGATGGCTATGGTCCTTATTGTAATTGTGGTGATAGCTCTTTCAGGTGTGTGTATAAGTCAAAACATCAAATTGTAAATTTTAATTAGGTACTGTTTAGCATATCTTAGAAGAAAATGGCAACCCACTCCAGTATTTTTGCCTGGAGAATCCCAGGGATCGGGGAGCCTGGTGTACTGCTGTCTATGGGCTCGCACAGAGTCGGACACGACTGAAGTGACTTAGCAGCAGTAGTAGCAGCAGCAGCAGTTATACAGTAGTTGCATGTTAGTTATATTGTGGATTTGGGGCTTCACAAGTGGTGCTAGTTGTAAAGAATCTGCCTGCTAATGCAAGAGACACAGAGATGTGAGTTTGATCTCTGGGTCGACAAGATCCCCTGGAGTAGGAAATGACAACCTGGTCCTGTATCCTTTCCTGGAGAATTCCAGAGGAGTATAGTGGGCTTCAGCCCACGGGGCCACAAAGAGTCAGACACGACTGAGCAACTAAGCATTGCCACTGCACTGCAGTTATGAGAACTACAGAGTCTTGTCTTTGACTTCTAGGCCCCTCTGGTGACTGTGGTCACATAGAAGTTATAGCCTCTTTCACACCGCCCAAGTTGTTTGGATTTTAATGACAAAGGTTGCAATAATGGTGGGGATCAAAGTCAGAAATCTTACAGGATTTCTTGCAAAAGACTGAGATTTCTAAGCAGGTGACCATATATAAGTGAGGAAAATGGCTGATTCGTAGGCTTTATGAAAATTCTGTAGATTGTCTAGCAATTACATGGGCTAAAAAACCTCAGCGTAGGAGAAAATTGACCTTACCAAGGAAGATGCTGGCATGGAGCCTCTTGAATATTAAAAGATTTGTAACTTAACCAGACAATGAAAATACACTTACTGAAGACATCAGTTCAGTTCAGTCATTCAGTCATGTCTGACGCTTTGCTACCCCATGGGCTGCAGCACTCCAGGTTTCCCTGTCCATCACCAATTCCCAGGGCTTGCTCAAACTCATGTCCATTGAGTCAGTGATGCCATACAACCATCTCATCCTCTGTCATTTCCTTCTCCTGCCTTTAATCCTTCCCAGCATCAAAATCTTTTCCAATAACTCAGTTCTTTGCATCAGGTGGCCAAAGTTTTGGAGCTTCAGCTTCAGCATCAATCCTTCCAATGAATATTCAGGATTGAGTTCCTTTATGATTGAGATTGACTGGTTTGATCTCCTTGCGGTCCAAGAACCTTTTCCAGTATCACAGTTCAAAAGCATCAATTCTTCGATGCTCAGATTTCTTTATGGTCCAACTCTCATGTCCATACATGACTACTGGAAAAACCATAGCTTTGATCATACAGATCTTTGTCAGCAAAGTAATGACTGAAGGCATACATGGAGGAAAGTTCCAATAATTACTTAGTCTTGCTTCTTTATACAGATAAAGAAGTGGAGTCAGTATTGATTGTGAATTTTACCCGAAGGCACAAACACAATGTAATTGAACTAAGGGCGGGGTGGTGGGGGGGTGGTGGTGGGGGGGCGGTGGAACTCAGTTTTTTAGTTCTCAGTTCTATACTTTTTGAACTAACTCTTACCAAATGCAGGCCTCCCCCACCCCGCCTTTTTGACTTTGAAGAAATGAACTTCAAACTGGAGATAGCAGAACAAGCATGGTTAAGGAATATTTGAAATTTAAGCAAGATCACATGTGGGAGAGCACTTAGATAATATAAACTAGTATATTTTTTCAGAGTCATAAAAATTATACATCAAGATCCTGAAAGATCTTGCAAATGCAGAATCATAGTTTGGAGGTAAGGCTTAATGAACAACAGTTATTTTAAAAAGGGAAATTGGAAAAAAAAATAAGCTTCTGTAAAGGCTAACAGATCTGCTCTATTATACTCTGCTATCTCCCATTTATAAATGGACAATATTTAGTTAGGTGGCTGTTTCAATTCTTAAATAAATCTAATCATAATCCAAATTTTCTGGGATAAGTAAGTGTTGTAGGATCAGTCTAAGGAAGATCCTGCTGCTACTGCTGCTAAGTCGCTGCAGTCGTGCCCGACTCTGTGCGACCCCATAGACGGAAGCCCACCAGGCTCCCCCGTCCCTGGGATTCTCCAGGCAAGAACACTGGAGTGGGTTGCCATTTCCTTCTCCAATGCATGAAAGTGAAAAGTGAAAGTGAAGTCGCTCAGTCGTGTCCGACTCTCAGCAACCCCATGGACTGGAGCCTACCAGGATCCTCCGTCCATGGGATTCTCCAGGCAAAAGTACTGGGGTGGGGTGCCATTGCCTTCCCCAAAGGAAGATCCTAGGAGGTTCTTTTAAGAACATGAGTGATAACTGAGGAGGTGAGATAAAGCCTGGAGTAAAAGACATTGGTTGCAATTTAATAAGCATCTTCATATATAAAGGCTATGAAAGAGCTGTACTTATTCTCCCTCAGGATGTACTTTAGGAAACAGGTTTAAACTCTGAATGAAATTGGCAGGGAGAGGAATATTGCTAGTCATTGGAATATGTAGATATGTTTCTAAAAAGATATCATCTTATTTATGTAAGATTCTAGCTCAAGTTCTACATCTTGCAGGAAGATATTTTCTCTAACTTCCATAGACCCCATTTATTTGATCTTTCTCTGAATTTCTATTGTCCTGAGAGTCAGTAGGTCAATAGCATGCAGGTTATCTCATAATTAATTCAGTTTTACTTGTGTCAGCCAAATTAGATATTAAATCAGTCAACTTGGATATTATAGGAGATGCATATATGAAAAGATAATTGGATTATTCTCTTCAGGTCATCTGGAGAAGGCTTCAATCTTCTGGAAGTTTAGTTAGAGTTTAAGAGGAAGAGAAGAATCTTCAATTAGAATTTCAGAACTCTACATAGAAGGCCAGAAAGTAAGCCATGGTTAGACTATAGAGTTCATCAAAGTAAGAGGCAAGAGATAAAGTTGGTAGTGTAGGTTAGGGTCAGACTGTGAACAGTCCACAGACTGAGAGAAAATAATCACAAATCATATATTTGATAAGGGACTTATATCTAAAATATACAAAGAACTTGAACAACTCAGTTAAAAAGATAACTCAATTTAGAAAAAAATGTTCAAACAATATGAATAGAATCTAGAGAAGATATACAAATTGTCAACAGGCACATGAAAAGATGCTCAACATCATTAGCCATCAGGGAAATACAAACCCAGATTAGAATGAGAGACCATTTCACACACATAATGGCTATAACAAAAAAATCAGATAATAATAAATGTTGTCAAAGATGTGGAGAAATCATAGTATCATACACTCCTGGTAGAATGTGATTTGATGTAGTCACTTGGAAAACCATCTGATAGTGCTTCAAACAGTTGAACATAGAATTATCATTTGATTTAGCAATTGTATTTCTAGAGAAATATTTAAAAATGTTAACATAAAAAGTTGCATATTAATATTCATAGCAGCATTACTCATGATAGCCAAGGAGTGAAAATAAGCCAAATATTCATCAGCTGATGAAAGAATAAACAAATAAAATGTGGCCTATCTATACAATGGAATATTATTCAGCCATAAAAAGGAATGAAGTATTGATACTTGCTACAACATGGATGAACTTTAAAAACCTAACAATAAGGAATGGAACACATTCACAAAAGATCATATATTATCAATATAAGACTCCATTTATATGAAATATCCAGAATAGACAAATGTGTAGAGACATAAAGTAGGTTAGTGCTTGTGTTTAGAGTTAGTGGGAGGAAGAAGAATGTGGAGACTTGGGGAGGGTAATAGCTGACGAGTTGTTCAGTTGCCAAGTCATGTCTGACTCTCTGCGACCCCATGAACTGCAGCGTGGTAGGATTCCCTGTCCTTTACCATCTCCTAGAGTTTGGTCAAACTCATGTCCATTGAGTCAGTGATGCCATCCAACCACCTCATCCTCTGTCATCTCTTTCTTTTCCTGCCTTCTTTTCCAGCATCAGGGTCTTTTCCAGTGAGTTGGCTCTTTGCATCAGGTGGCCAAAATATTGGAGCTTCAGCTTCAGCATCAGTCCTTCCAATGAATATTCAGGACTGATTTCTTTTAGGATTGACTAGTTTGATCTCCTTGCTGTCCAAGGGACTCTCAAGAGTCTTCTCCAAAAATCGAAAGCATCAATTTTTTGGCATTCAATCTTATGGTCCAACTCTCACATCCATACATGACAACTGGGAAAACTATAGTTTTCACTCTATGAATCTTTGTTGGCAAAGTGATGTCTGTGCTTTTTAATATGCTGTCTAGGTTTGTCATAGCTTTTCTGCTTTTTAATATGCTGTCTAAGTTTGTCATAGCTTTTCTTCCAAGTAGAAATGTCTTGTTAATTTCATGGCTGCTGTCACCATTCACAGTGATTTTGGAGCCCAAGAAAATAAAGTCTGTCACTGTTTCCATGTTTTCTCTTCTATTTGCCATGAAGTGATGGAAACAGATGCCATGATCTTAGTTTTTTTAATACTGAGTTTTAAGCCAGCGTTTTCACTCTCCTTTTTCACTGTCATGAAAGGCTCTTTAATTCCTCTTCACCTTCTGCCATTAGGGTGGTGATAGAAATGTTCTAAAACTGATGGTGGTGATGGTTGCAGAAATCTGTGAATATACCAAAAACACTGTATACCTTAAGAGGGTGAATTATATGATATGTGGATTAAATCTCAATAATTGCCAAAGAATTTATGCTTTTGAACTGTGATGTTGGAAAAGACTCTTGAGAGTCACTTGGACTGCAAGGAGATCAAAGCAGTCAATCCTAAAGGAAATCAACCCTCAACATTCATTGGAAAGACTGATGCTGAAGCTGAAACTCCAATACTTTGGCCACCTGATGCGAAGAACTGACTCTTGGGATAAGACTCTGATGCTGGGAAAGATTGAAGGCAGGAGGAGAAGGGAACGACAGAAGATGAGATAGTTGGATGGCATCACTGACTTGACGGACATGAGTTTGAGCAAGCTCCAGGAGTCAGTGACGGACAGGGATGCCTGTGGTGCTGCATTCCATGGGGTCGCAAAGAGTCGGATATGACTGAGCAACTGAACTGAATGCTGTTCTCCAAAACAAGCAAGGAGACAAAGAACTCACATAATTCTATAAATTCTAATCTGAGTTGTAATTGTCAGTATTCACGAGCAATATATTTTATCTTTATTTTTTTTTCCCTACCAAGAGATGAGAATACCAGACTACCTGACCTGCCTCTTGAGAAATCTGTATGCTGGTCAGGAAGCAACAGTTAGAACTGGACATGGAACAACAGACTGGTTCCAAATAGAAAAAGGAATACGTCAAAGTTGTATATTGTCACCCTGCTTATTTAACTTATATGCATAGTACATCATGAGAAAGGCTGGACTGGAAGAAACACAAGCTGGAATCAAGATTGTCGGGAGAAATATCAATAACCTCAGATAGGCAGATGACAGCACCCTTATGGCAGAAAGTGAAGAGGAACTAAAAAGCCTCTTGATGAAGGTGAAAGTGGAGAGTGAAAAAGTTGGCTTAAAGCTCAACATTCAGAAAACGAAGATCATGGCATCCAGTCCCATCATTTCATGGGAAATAGATGGGGAAACAGTGGAAACAGTGTCAGACTTTATTTTTTGGGGCTCCAAAATCACTACAGATGGTGACTGCAGCCATGAAATTAAAAGACGCTTACTCCTTGGAAGAAAAGTTGTGACCAACCTAGATAGCATATTGAAAAGCAGAGGTATTACTTTGCCAACACAGGTCCGTCTAGTCAAGGCTATGGGTTTTCCAGCAGTCATGTATGGATGTGAGAGTTGGACTGTGAAGAAGGCTGAGCGCCGAAGAATTGATGCTTTTGAACTGTGGTGTTGGAAAAGACTCTTGAGAGTCCCTTGGACTGCAAGGAGATCCAACCAGTCCATTCTGAAGGAGATCAGCCCTGGGATTTCTTTGGAAGGAATGATGCTGAAGCTGAAACTCCAGTACTTTGGCCACCTCATGTGAAGAGCTGACTCATTGGAAAAGACTCTGATGCTGGGAGGGATTGGGGGCAGGAGGAGAAGGGGACGACAGAGAATGAGATGGCTGGATGGCATCACTGACTTGATAGACGTGAGTCTGAGTGAACTCCAGGAATTGTGATGTACAGGGAGGCCTGGCGTGCTGCGATTCATGGGGTCACAAAGAGTCAGACACAACTGAGCGACTGAACTGAACTGAATACACTGAAAATATCTAAAAGGAATGACCATCCAACAGCAAAGACTGCTTTTCTGGTATCCAGATTATGGGCTTTATCACTTACATTAAAAGGAACTTGTGTTTTGTTTTGGCGCCATGGCTCATTTTACATATGGGACAAAAAGAAATGTACAAAGTGAGCCTGAAATATTCTATAGTATCAGAAAGAAAAGTAACAAAGAATTTTGGGTCATATCAAAGGACTTTAGAAGGCAACCTGAATAAGCATCTACTGGTCAAAAATGAAATAATTTGATCATCAATTAAGACAAAAACTATGGTGGGTACATCAAATATGCTTAGTTTCATGGGTTTATAATGGTATTAAAAATAACTCATTGATGACATTTTTTGAAATCTTCTAAAGAGAAAGAATCAAGTATTTGTCTTCATTTTTATATAATTGTACTTCAGTAACGTGAGTTTGAGTGAACTCCGGGAATTGGTGATGGACAAGGATGCCTGGCGTGCTGCGATTCATGGGGTTGCAAAGAGTTGGACACGACTGAGTGATTGAACTGAACTAAGTAATTAGTGAAGTAACATTTCCCTTATAAAAGGATTCTAGTTAATAAATGGAGAAGAAATGACAAATATCACTATTTTGCCACCCCACCAATAGATTAACAGGTCTAAGAAATAATCATCAGTAGTTGATAACATCTAAAAGAAAGATGATATGTGTAGCTTATCTTGGTAGAAGTATGCGATATTATCCACAAGATATCTTTCTAGAAAAAGAAAAATCTGAATCTGATCAAGCATCTTGATTTATCTACCAATTTATAGGAAATATAGGGGACAAAGGAACTCAATAAATGACATCACTGGTATGCAGTTAGCATGATATATTTTAGAAAAGTCTTCAGGATAAAGGATGAAGTATCTTTAACAAGAACAAATGCAAGAAATAAAAGCAATAAGGTTTTAAAAGATATACTAGCTATCTCAATGTGTGGACCTTCTGAATCTTGATTTAATGATTCATCTGTTTTTAAAATTTATAAGTCAGTCAAGTGTATATGAACATAGTCTGGATGTTTGATGATCTTAAGTAATAATTTATAACATGTGATTATATTTTCCTCTTTCTGGAAGGAGTCTCCTGTTTTAGAGATACATGCCAAAATATCTCTGTGATATGATATGTGGGATTTACTTAAAAATAATTGAGGGAGGAGGGGTAAAGGTATAGTAGAACAAGCTTGTCATGTGTTAATATGTTGTCAAAATTATCAGATCAGATCAGATCAGTCGCTCAGTCGTGTCTGACTCTTTGCGACCCCATGAACTGCAGCACGCCAGGCTTCCCTGTCCATCACCAGCTCCCAGAGGTCACTCAGACTCGTATCCATCGAGTCAGTGATGCCATCCAGCCATCTCATCCTCTGTCGTCCCCTTCTCCTCCTGCCCTCAATCCCTCCCAGCATCAGAGTCTTCTCCAATGAGTCAACTCTTCACATGAGGTGGCCAAAATACTGGAGTTTCAGCTTTAGCATCATTCCTTCCAAAGAAATTTCAGGATTGATCTCCTTCAGAATGGATTGGTTGGATCTTCTTGCAGTCCAAGGGACTCTCAAGAGTCTTCTCCAACACCACAGTTCAAAAGCATCAATTCTTCAGCACTCAGCCTTCTTCACAGTCCAGCTCTCACATCCATACATGACCACAGGAAAGACCATAGCCTTGACTAGGCGAACCTTTGTTGGCAAAGTAATGTCTCTGCTTTTGAATATGCTATCTAGGTTGGTCATAACTTTCCTTCCAAGGAGTAAGCGTCTTTTAATTTCATGGCTACAGTCACCATCTGCAGTGATTTTGGAGCCCAGAAAAATAAATTGTGACACTGTTTCCACTGTTTCCCCATCTATTTCCCATGTAGTGATGGGACCAGATGCCATGATCTTCGTTTTCTGAATGTTGAGCTTTAAGCCAACCTTTTCACTCTCCACTTTCACTTTCATCAAGAGGCTTTTTAGTTCCTCTTCACTTTCTGCCATAAGAGTGGTGTCATCTGCATATCTTAGGTTATTGATATTTCTCCCAGCAATGTTCCAACTTGTGTTTCTTCCAGCCCAGCATTTCTCATGATGTACTCTGCATATAAGTTAAATAAACATGGTGACAATATACAGCCTTGACGTACTCCTTTTCCTATTTGGAACCAGTCTGTTGTTCCATGTCCAGTTCTAACTGTTGCTTCCTGACCAGCATACAGATTTCTCAAGAGGCAGATCAAGTAGTCTGGTATTCCCATCTCCTTCAGAATTTTCCACAGTTTATTGTGATCTACACAGTCAAAGGCTTTGGCATAGTCAATAAAGCAGAATAGGTGGTAAAATGGGCACATTTTGTTTATAGTACTGTTGCCACAACTTGTGGTCATGTTTGAAACTTCGGTAATAAAAATTTAAAATAAAATTTGCAAAAATAAGTAATGAATGTTTTTAGTTCCCATGCTTAGATGTAATTGGAGGAAAAGAAAATAAAGAAAGAATCTTTAGCAGCTCTTATGCTTATCTGATAGAACCATCATTATATTTCAGTTCTACTGGACAACAGGTTTAAATCACTAAGCTCAACTCAGCCTAACCAAGGATATAGCCAAGCTAATGAATTAGTAATTCACAGTTACAACTGTTTGTGTTTATTTGCTTGAAATATTCAATTCATTTCCCATGGGTGATAAGGATTTTGCTTGTAGGTAACAGCAGACAGTGGGTGTTTCAGCATCAGTGAAATTCTATTTAAAAAATTAACTGGAAAGGAGAAGGACTGACTGACTTCATTAAAAACCAAATAAAGGAAAATGAGAATATAGATTTAGTGGAATATGAAAGTTCATAAAAAGAAGAAATGCTCTATTATCAGTTGTAAAAGAATGTAGGCTAATAAATAAGGCAGAGTTTTCATGGATGTGAAAAAAAGCCTATGTATTTAGGAAATGAATAAACTTAATGTTTAGGTAGCAGCTTTATAGAAGTATAATTTAAAAGATTGATATTGATTTATTTCTCGAAGTCCAGATAATGTTTTGTGATTATGTTATTGGTTTTTTGATTATATTGAATTATTTTTAAGTAGGAAAATACTGATTTTATTATTGATAAAATACCATTAATTGATGTTTTGAAAACTCGGAAATCTCAACTACTTATGTCTTAAGATATATCATAGATGATCGTTTTCAAATCAATAAAATCTGTTGAAACTCTTCAGAATATATTCTTTCCTTGTTTAAAGCATTTCCTGGTGGTAGTCTCATGGTTGTTACTCCATTTCCTAGGCTGTTAATGGGGCTGAGCATCTTTTGTCATACCTGCTAGTCATTAGTATTTTGTCAGAGTCACTTTGGGCTTCTCTCTGCTGTATTTATGTGGCAGGAAGAATTCTGAGATGGTTCCTAAGATTCCTAGAGTTCATGCCTTGAATAATCCACTCCCCTGGAGTGTGGATGGAAATTGTGACTGTGATGGAGCAGTAGCTCCCTTCATTAAGTGATGTGACACAACAAAGGTGATGGCCACTCACGTGATTACCTTATGTCACATATATTACTGTCGCAGCAGACTGGAGGGAGATGCTTCTGTTGGCTTTGAAGTGAGCTGCCAGACTGTGATATGGCCTTATGAGGTATTACCATATATTACTATAACCCGAGGGCAGCCTCTGGGAGCTAAGAGTCAACAGCTAGCAAAAAATGTGGTCTATGTCCTACAAAAACAAGGAACTGAATCCTTCCAACAGTGCGAATGAACTACACCTTGATTTCAGCCTTGTGAGACAGTGAGCACGGAGCCCAGGCCCAGCTATGCTCTGCCTAGATTTCTAACCTAAAGAGTTATGAGGTAATAAATGGGTATTGTTTTAAATCACTAAGTTTATGGTAATTTTACCGCAATAAAAATGAGTACAGTTAATTGATGTCCTCTTAGAATGAGGGGTATGTGGCGGGGATGATGGAACATTATGGGACGTGGAGAATTGTGTGGTTATTAGGTTACATGGGTGCAAGCAGAAAAGAGGAAGGAGGTTCCTAGGCCCAATTCCAGTTGTTCCCTAGAGCTCAACTTCCTATATTTGCTCATGACTAGATTCCTTCCACTGTAGTTCTCTTATTTTTCCTTCAGGGAAAATTTGAGGCTGACCATTTTGTAAAGATTCTTGAAGAATCTTCTTGTAAATTGGGAGACCCAAGTTTGATCCCTAGGTTGGGAAGATCCCCTGGAGGAGGAAATAGCAACCCACCCCAGTATTCTTGCCTGGGAAATCCCATGGATAGAGGAACTTGGTGGGCTACAGTCCATGGGGTTGCAAAGAGCTGGACATGACTGGGTGACTAACACTTTCACTTTTCACTTCTTGTGTGCATGTACATGTATGCTCAGTCACGGTAGTAGCCCACCAGGCTCTTCTGTCCATGGGGATTCTCCAGGCAAGAAGACTGGATGGGTTACAATACTCTCCTTCAGGGATCTGCCCAACCCAGGATTGAACCCAAGTCCCTTATGTATCCTTACTGTAAGTAATTTAACAATATCCTTCTACTCTCTGTGTTGCTGGACCCTAGTGCTCATTCTGAAGGCTTTGCTTTTAACTACAAAGTAAAATATCATGGATAATTACCCACTTGGTTGAATAATCTTGTCTGTTAAATATTTTGTGTATATCTGTGTTTTTCCATATTACCACAAATATGATTTGGATGTCACAATAACACAAAAAGTGTTGTCTTTTTGCTTTCAATGTTGAAATCACTAGGGACATCTATTGATACATCTTCTTACTGTAAGAGAACAAAAGAGATTGTTTTATTTCAATTCATTTATTTAATAAAAAGTTATCTAGTACCTACTGCAGCATGTCAGACACAATGGATGGACATTAAAATGAATAAGAATTTAATATCTGCTTAGGACAGTAACTAGTAACAAGAAAGAATGTAACTGCATTGGCCCTCCTCAGTTTCAATTTCACTGTGTATCAACTGCGCTGACATGTCTCCAACCTCTCTGGGCTTCAGGTTCTTGTATAAAGTGATGGGGATGGTAGATGATCAAAGTGTCTGACTAAAATGTGGTAGTGCTGAGTCATCAGGGACATCAGCAGGAAACCTAGCCTGAATTAAGATGCAGCTCTAATAGACCTTCATGGGAGGGAGTATTGAAACTGTAATATTGAATTTCACTAACAGTTGATGAATTGTAAATTGAAATAAGGTTTTTATGCCTATCATATTGACTCATTGGAGAAGACTCTGATGCTGGGAGGGATTGAGGGCAGGAGGAGAAGGGGACGACAGAGGATGAGATGGCTGGATGGCATCACTGACTCGATGGATACGAGTCTGAGTGACCTCTGGGAGCTGGTGATGGACAGGGAAGCCTGGCGTGCTGCAGTTCATGGGGTCGCAAAGAGTCAGACACGACTGAGCGACTGATCTGATCTGATCTGATTGTTAAAAAAAAGAAAAAAATTGCTTATATCCAATGTTGGAGAATATTTTGGGAAATAAGTACTCTCAAATACAATGAGGAAGAAGGCAATTTGACAATGTCTACCAAAGAAAGGCAATCCCAAAGAGTGCTCAAACTACCGCACAATTGCACTCATCTCACATGCTAGTAAAGTAATGCTCAAAATTCTCCAAGCCAGGCTTCAGCAATATGTGAACCGTGAACTTCCTGATGTTCAAGCTGGTTTTAGAAAAGGCAGAGGAACCAGAGATCAAATTGCCAACATCCGCTGGATCATGGAAAAAGCAAGAGAGTTCCATAAATACATCTATTTCTGCTTTATTGACTATGCCAAAGCCTTTGACTGTGTAGATCACAATAAACTATGGAAAATTCTGAAAGAGATGGGAATACCAGACCACCTGATCTGCCTCTTGAGAAATCTGTATGCAGGTCAGGAAGCAACAGTTAGAACTGGTCATGGAACAACAGACTGGTTCCAAATAGGAAAAGGAGTACGTCAAGGCTGCATATTGTCACCATGTTTATTTAACTTATATGCAGAGTACATAATGAGAAATGCTGGACTGGAAGAAACACAAGTTGGAATCAAGATTGCTGGGAGAAATATCAATAACCTCAGATATGCAGATGACACCACTCTTATGGCAGAAAGTGAAGAGGGGCTAAAAAGCCTCTTGATGAAAGTGAAAGTGGAGAGTGAAAAGGTTGGCTTAAAGCTCAACATTCAGAAAACGAAGATCATGGCATCTGGTCCCATCACTACATGGGAAATAGATGGGGAAACAGTGGAAACAGTGTCACAATTTATTTTTCTGGGCTCCAAAATCACTGCAGATGGTGACTGTAGCCATGAAATTAAAAGACGCTTACTCCTTGGAAGGAAAGTTATGACCAACCTAGATAGCATATTCAAAAGCAGAGACATTACTTTGCCAACAAAGGTTCGCCTAGTCAAGGCTATGGTCTTTCCTGTGGTCATGTATGGATGTGAGAGCTGGACTGTGAAGAAGGCTGAGTGCTGAAGAATTGATGCTTTTGAACTGTGGTGTTGGAGAAGACTCTTGAGAGTCCCTTGGACTGCAAGAAAATCCAACCAGTCCATTCTGAAGGAGATCAATCCTGGAATTTCTTTGGAAGGAATGATGCTCAAGCTGAAACTCCAGTATTTTGGCCACCTCATGCGAAGAGTTGACTCATTGGAGAAGACTCTGATGCTGGGAGGGATTGAGGGCAGGAGGAGAAGGGGACGACAGAGGATGAGATGGCTGGATGGCATCATTGACTTGATGGGTGTGAGTCTGAGTGACCTCCGGGAGCTGGTGATGGACAGGGAGGCCTGGCGCGCTGCGATTCATGGGGTCGCAAAGAGTCGGACACGACTGAGCAACTGATCTGATCTGATCTGATCTGATCAAAATTTTACCTGTGTATACCCATTGACTCAGCAATTCCACTTCTGGGAATGTATCCTATAAAAATACTTAAACACTTATTTCCAAGGATATTTATTGAAGTGTTGGTTATAATATCTCCCAAACTGGAAAGAATATGAACGTCCATCAGTATGAAATTAGCTAAATATAGTACACTAATAGAGTAGTATTATTGTTGTTCAGTCTGTCAGTTGTGTCCAGCTCTTTGTGATGCCATGGACAGCGGCATCTCAGGCTTTGCTCTCCTTCACCATCTTCTGGAGCTTGCTCAAACTCATGTGTATTGAGTTGATGATGCCATCCAACCATCTCGTCCTCTGTCACCCCCTTCTCCTGCCTTCAATCTTTCTCAGCATCAGGGTCTTCTCTAATCAGTCAGTTCATCACATCAGGTGGCCAAAGTATTGGAGTTTCAGCTTCAGCATCAGTCTTTCCAATGAATATTGAGGGTTGATTTCCTTTAAGATGGAGTGCTTTGATCTCCTTTCAGTACAAGCGACTCCCAAGAGTCTTCTCCAACACCACAATTCAAAAGCATCAATTCTTTGGTGCTCAGCCTTTTTTATGGTCCACCTCTCACATCCATAGATGACTACTGGAAAAACCATAGCATGACTATATGGACCTTTGTCAGCTAAGTAGTGTCTCTGCTTTTTAATATGCTGTCTAGATTTGTCATAATTTTCTTCTATGGCGGGGAAGGCGATGGCACCCCACCCCAGTACTTTTGCCTGGAAAATCCCATGGACGGAGGATCCTGGTAGGCTCCAGTCCATGGGGTCGCTAGGAGTCGGACACGACTGAGCGACTTTCATTTTTCACTTTCATGCATTGGGGAAGGAAATGGCAGCCCACTCCACTGTTCTTGCCTGGAGAATCCCAGGGACGGGGAAGCCTGGTGGGCTTCCTTCTATGGGGTCGCACAGAGTCGGACACGACTGAAGCGACTTAGCAGTAGCAGCAGTAGCAGTTCTTCTATGGAGCAAGCATCTTTTAATTTTATGGCTGCAGTCACCATCTGCAGTGATTTTGGAGCCCAAGAAAATAAAGTCTCTCTCTGTTTCCATTTTTACTCATCTATTTACCATGAAATGATGGGAATGGATGCCATGATGTTCGTTTTTTGAATGTTGAGTTTTAAGCCAGCTTTTTCATTCTTATCTTTCACTTTCATCAAGTGGCTCTTTATTTCCTCTTTGCTTACTGTGCTAAGGGTGGTATCATCTGCATATCTGAGGTTATTGATATTTCTCCCCACAATCTTAATTCCAGCTCGTGCTTCATCCAGTCTGGCATTTCACATGATGTACTCTGCATATAAGTTAAATAAGCAGGGTGACAATATACAGTCTTGGCATATCCCTTTCCCAATTTGGAACCAGTCTTTTGTTCCATGTCCGGTTCTAACTATTGGTTGTTGACATGCATGCAGATTTCTCAGGAGACAGGTAAGGTGGTCTGGTATTCCCATCTCTTGAAGAATTTTCCACAGTTTGTTGTGATCCACACAGTCAAAGGCTTTAGCATAGTCAATGAAGCAGAAGTAGGTGGTTTTCTGGAATTCTCTTACTTTTTTCTATGATCCAACAAATGTTGACAATTTGATCTTTGGTTCCTCTGACTTTTTGAAATCCAGCTTGACCATTCTGGAATTCTAGCTTAGAGAATTTTGGGCATCACTTTGCTAGCATATGAAATGAGTGCAACTGTGTGGTAGTTTGAACATTGTTTGGCCTCTCCCTTCTTTGGGACTGGAATGAAAACTGACCTTTTCCAGTCCTGTGGCCACTGCTGAGTTTTCCAAATTTGCTGGCATATTGAGAGCAGCACTTTCACAGCATCATCTGTTAGGATTTGAAATAGGTCAGCTGGAATTCCATCACCTCTACTAGCTTTGTTCATAGTGATGCTTCCTAAGGCCCACTTAACCTTGCACTGCAAGATGTCTGGCTCTAGGTGAGTGATCACACCATCAGGGTTATCTGGGTCATGAAGATCTTTTTTGTATAATTCTTCTGTATATTCTTGCCACTTCTTCTTAATATCTTCAGCTTCTGTTAGTTCCATACTGTTTCTGTCCTTTATTGTTCCCATATTTGCATGAAATATTCCCTTGGTTTCTCTAATTTTCTTGAAGAGATCTCTAGTCTTTCCCACTCTATAGTTTTCCTCTATTTCTTTGCATTGTTCACTTAGGAAGGTTTTCTTATCATAGTGTTATCAAAAAGAACTAGGTATTTCTATATGTATTGACATGGAAATGTGTCTATGACATATTGTTTATTGAAGAAAGCAAATTGCAGAGTCTATGATTCCATTTATCCATTATCCATTTATACAAAGAAATTATATTATATATATATAGTATGTATATATTTGCTGCATATGTAATATATAATATATATGTAAGTGAGTGAAGTGGCTCAGTCATGTCCGACTCTTTGTGACCCCAGGGACTGTAGCCTACTAGGCTCCTCTGTCCATGGGATTTTCCAGGCAATAGTACTGGAGTAGATTGCCATTTCCTTCTCCAGTGGATCTTCCCAACCCAGGGATCAAACCCGGTTCTCCCGCATTGTAGACAGACGTTTTACCATCTCAGCCACCAGGGAAGTCATAATATATATGTAAATTTATATAATGTACCATATACATATTTATATGCAAGTGGGTATATGTTGGAGAAAGAAATGGCAACCCACTCCACTATTCTTGCCTGGGAAATCCCAGGGATGGAGGAGCCTGGTGGGCTACAAACCATGAGGTCGCAGAGTTGGACATGACTGAGCAAATGAGCATGCATGCGCTGGTAGCTGTTATATACAGAAGAGGGTAGAGTAATGCATACTAGATTACTAGTACTATTCACCTTCAAGAAGTAGAGCAAGATTAGGAGGGTTGGCTTCCACTTTTATGTCTATACTGTTTGAAAAATTTCCAAGAAATATATAGTATTTTACTATAAAAATTTCTTTGCTGTTGTTTAGTTGCTGAGTCATGTGCGACTCTTTTGCAACCCCATGTACTGTAGCCTGATGAGCTCCTCTGCTCCATGGGATTCCCCTGGTAAGGATACTGGAGTGGGTTGCCATTTCCTTCTCCAGGGGATCTTCCTGACCCAGGGATCAAACCTCTATCTCCTGCATTGGCTGGCAGATTCTTTATCACTGAGCCACTTGGGAAAACCAAAAGATCCTTAGGCAAGTTTTTAATATATACTGCTGCTGCTGCTTCTGCTAAGTCACTTCAGTTGTGTCCGACTCTGTGCGACCCCATGGACAGCAGCCCACCAGGCTCCCCTGTCCCTGGGATTCTCCAGGCAAGAACACTGGAGTGGGTTGCCGTTTCCTTCTCCAATGCATGAAAGTGAAAAGTGAAAGGGAAGTCGCTCAGTCTTGTCCGACTCTGTGTGACCCCATAGACAGCAGCCCACCAGGCTCCTCCGTCCATGGGATTTTCCAGGCAAGAGTACTGGAGTGGGGTGCCATTGCCTTCTCCTTTAATATATACACAAGAATATAAATATGAAACTATGAACCTGATTATAGGGGAGATACTAGAGCTTAGACCCTTAAATCAAACATGAATGAAAATATGAAGCCGAGTAAGGGATAGGGTACTAGGATGGCATCTGTACCAGCCATAAGGCCACTATGAAGAGAGCCACTTATATATAAGAAGCTTGAAAAATGTTTGGAATAACGTCACTGGAAAGGGGAAAAGATTCAACACGCTAAGGTTGGGAGCAGAAAAAGAAGGTCTACAGTGGACTATTCCTAAGATTCAAATGCAGACAGCTGAGGAGAGAGTTAAACCTCTTGAGGGGCGTTGATGCTTTACTGAACTCAAATGTAAGGATAGTTGTTATCTCCCATTATAGTAGGTGCCCTTGATCTCAACTTCTGCCCTAGAAAACAAAAGTGGCTTCAGTTCAGTTCAGTTCAGTCACTTAGTCGTGTCCAACTCTTTGCGACCCCATGAATCGCCACACGCCAGGACTCCCTGTCCATCACCAACTCCCGGAGTTCACTCAGACTCACGTCCATTGAGTCAGTGATGCCATCCAGCCATCTCATCCTCTGTCGTCCCTTTCTCCTCCTGCCCTCAATCCCTCCTAGCATCAGAGTCTTCTCCAATGAGTCAACTCTTTGCATGAGGTGGCCAAAGTACTGGAGTTTCAGCTTTAGCATCATTCCTTCCAAAGAAATCTCAGGGCTGATCTCCTTTAGAATGGACTGGTTGGATCTCCTTGCAGTGCAAGGGACTCTCAAGAGTCTTCTCCAACACCACAGTTCAAAAGCATCAATTCTACGGCGCTCAGCCTTCTTCACAGTCCAACTCTCACATGCATACATGACCACTGGAAAAGCCATAGCCTTGACTAGACGGACCTTAGTTGGCAAAGTGGCTTCAGAGATCAGCAAGTCCCAGCTCCTGAATCAGAAATTATCTCAAATCAAACTTATTCTTGAAATTGGTAAAGATGTGACCCTGTGGTATGTTTGTGAGAAAGCAAGTGGCAGTTTGTTTGGCTAGATTGAAGCATGAAATGGAACCAGTTTACATCTATTCCCAGTTGTTTATATTTATTGGAAAGAATCCTGGACCCAGAGTCAGAAAATCTGGCTGGGCTTCTAGCCTTGTGCAGTTAATGACTAATTCTATGGCCTCGGGTAAATTATTTAATTTCTCTGATGCCAATGTCTTCATTAGTAAAACAGGACTTTTAATAATACATACTTTATTAAATAAGCTACTAAATAGTAAAGTGTTCGGCATAGTGCCTGACATGTCATAAGTCTCACAAAATGGTAACTAGTATTAATCTTTGAATATTCACCATGTAACAAGTTGAATGGAAACCCTTTTGTATTATTTTATTTAACCACCACAAAACCCTTAAGGTTGACACTGTGTATTTGACACTTTACAGATAAGGAAACTGAAATTAGTTAAACTAAAGTGATTTGCCACAAACTACTAAATGGCTGAGTTGAAAGTCAAACACTTGCCTTTAGGTTATTAGAGTATACCATTTGTTCCTTTTTTTCTTTCATATTAGAAAGGAGTGTCTTAAATTATTTTAAATCACAGAGTGTTATCAGTGAGGAGTAAGGAACAGAAGAAGTGATAAAGGTGAATTAATCAGTCTTAAATACAGTAATGTGGGTAAAGCTATTTAATTATAATTATGATCTTCAAAGGTAGAAATAAAGACAATGTCTTTTGTTAGTCCTTATCAATATCTATTACAAACTTTGGGGCAACTTTGATTTCATTTTAGCAAAATTTATTTACATCTCTAGAAATCTGTCTTATACATATCAATTTCTTATAACTAAAGGATATTGTAGAATCTGCAAAATTTTATACCTTTTTCTTTTTATTGGGAATTGAGAATAAGAGGATTGGGGAAGCAGTTTCAAGTATATTTCTTCGCTTTGGTGGAAAATGAGTTTTTGAATTGTTCTGAATACTATAGTTTGATGCTTGTATAGATGAAATTTTTATTTCTCTTAAAAAAAAAAGATATTGAGGAAATAAAATGTTCTATTTCACTCTAACTATAAATCTCTTCCCACAGAAATTTGTTCTCACCTAATGTCCCCTCTTAGGAAATGGTGACAGGGGGGCTTCCCTCATAGCTCAGTTGTTAAAGAATCTGCCTGCAATGCAAAAGACCTGGGTTCAATTCTTGGTTTGGGAATATCCCCTGGAGAAGGAAATAGCAACCCACTCCACTATTCTTGCCTGGAGAATCCCGTGGACAGAGAAGCCTGTTAGGCTACAGTCCATGGGGTCTCAAGAGTGGAGACAACTTACGACTAAACCACTACCACCTTATGTAATTGCTGGGAACACTGGGAACCACCATTGCTTCCTTGCACATCTGTCATTCAGATCTACCCATTAGTGGGGTAAGAGGGAGAAAAGAAGAGAGAAAAAAAAGAGGGAAAAAAGAAGAGAATCAAGAGGTCAGGGAAGGTAAAGAAATGAGTTTGTTTTTTTGGGGAAAATTATGGAGGGATCACAGTTAGTCTTGAAAACTATGGTATTGTTACCTTCTGTATGCTGGGACACTGGAATCTCAGAAAAGATGCCATATTCCTGGTAAGAACATTTTACTTGCAGACTGTGTTTTTCCTAGAATATAGGCAAAAACATTTGGAGAAATACTCAATTACAGCAGGACTTTTTGCTGTGGTTTTCCAACAAGCAGAATCATTACACTAGCCTCTTTGTGCCTCTCAGTTATAGATCATTCTTATAGTTTTGCCACTGCCAAATGAAATTGTGGGTACTTGATGCTAACAGTTGTCATGATGGCTGAATCTATGATTTGATAAAAATATCTTAAAACTTCATGCATAAGTAGGAACCAGATGGAGAGTTTACTGCGCCAAGAAGATAGATAATATCTGGAGAACTCAAGTTGGCTGTTTCAAATCCCCTATCTTGATTCATTTATTAAGCATCTATTTTATACTAATAGTTGAAGTTACAAAAATGATTAAAGCATGGACCTTTGCCTTAGGAACATAAAGTGCCATGAGAAAAAGACATGCATTTGAATACTGACTTTCAATCATGTCATAATAGGATTTGTATAAACATCAGAGGTACATAGACAAAGGGGGGAAAACAAAGTGTTCTTGGGACTAAGTTGATACTGAGTACTAGACAAAGCTACAGAGAAGTGATTGTCCAGACTATGAAGGATCTGTAGTTTCACACTACTGACAGCCCAACAACTCAGTCTGCTGTAGTTTCAAGGATGCAAGCAGGAAATACAAGACTCCTGTCTTAGAGACAAAGAACTTTATTATTCATGGCACTGGAAGCAGCATGAGCTTCAGGTTGGCATTGGTTCCCTTTTTGCCCGCCACTCACAGAGGTGAGGCAGAAGTTCCAGAAATGCAGCACGTGCAATGAGTTTGTGTGATAACTGAGGAACCTCAAGATTTTATTGTTGTTGTTCAGTCACTCAGTTGTGTCTGACTCTTTGTGACCCCACTGAGAGCAGCATGCCAGGCCTCCCTGTCCCTCACCATCCCCCAAAGTTTGCCCAAGTTCATGTCCATTGCATCGGTGATGCCATCCAGCCATCTCATCCTCTGGCGCCCTGTTCTTCTTCTGCCCTCAATCTTTCTCAGCATCAGGTACTTTTCCAATGAATCAGTTGTTGGCATCAGCTGGAGTTTCAAAATACTGGAGTTTCAGCTTAAGCATCAGTCCTTCCAATGAGTATTCAGGGTTGATTTCCCTTAAGATTAGCCCCCAAGATTAGGAAACCTAAATCTTTCACAGCAGGCTGCAAATAGACCCACCCAACCTCTGTCCCAGGGGAGATGTTACCTCTCTTAATACAGAACAACAAACAAACCTGCCATTTCCTCCACAAGGAGGAACTCTCTATCTTTCAAGTCTCTTTGCTGTTTGAAGATAGTCTGGAACAAAAGCTTCCTCTGTGTGCAAAAATGTATGACATTGTGAGAGATCCATGGAGACTTGCCTCCCAACAATATCCATCCCTTGTTTCTACCTCATCTTGGCTTCTGAGGAATTTTCCAATGTGTACATATGCTCAATTTGAGAAGAGCTCCTTGTTGACTAATATTCTCTTGCCTCTTAAAGTAGGATCATAGCCTTAGGGAGGATCCTGGGAAAAGAAAGAGCAAGACTATATACCGGCCTCATAGGAGACAGTGAAAGTAAATCATGGCCGTGAAGACATCTGCAGAACCTGCGGTGGAAAGAAGTCCATCGTGTGGTGTAACGCCTGGCCTGTTGCTCTAGATGCACATATAAAATATGGAGGTGGAGGTTCGATCGTTTATTTCACCTGAGTTGTCCTAGAATTGCACATCTGCTGCACTTCCTTTTGTCTGTTGGAGTTTTTCTAATGACAAATGGCCAGACATCAAACTTTCTGTCACTTATCCGCCAGCACCAGCCCTCCTTTCTCAGTGTGAGATGACAAGGCTGCTGCTGCTGTTGCTGCTGCTGTGTCACTGATAGGTATTTTGCCAGCCATGGGTAAGGCTGTATGACAGTGTGGTGAGCCCAAGCTAATCACTCCTTCCAGTCCTGAATGCTAACTGCCTAGCACATGTCATTCGCAAGCAGAAAGTGATGAGCTGTCTAGCAAAAATCACCAGCTTCTGCATTTTCTTTCATCTTAAAGAATTAAAAAAAAAAAAAAAAAATTCGGATATCCAACATGGTTATTAAGCTCTTTAATACTTACTTAGATATTTTTTAAACACTGTTATTTACCAAACTCTTTTGTTTCCTTGCTCCCGCTTGCCCTCTCTTATCCTTCCTTTTATTTTTCTCTTTGTATTCTCAAACCTGCAGATGTTGAGTTACCTTCAGAAAGTGGCAGATACCCTTTTGAAGTAAAGAGCCACTATGCCTTGTCTTCACATTCCAAGTGGCAGACAGCCTAAGATTCCCTTTGCTGGCACCACTGTCTGTCTGCTTTGGTACATGGTGGCAGACGTTCGAAATATGGTGAATAAAAACGCCTGTAGAAATCAAATTGTACTTGTGAAACAAAATGACAATAACAGCAATTCCTTAATCTTTCAAATGTCAGGCAGCTCAGTTACAGTTTTCAAGTTAGTGTTCACAACCAGCTCTGCCTTGATTGCAATTCTTCTTGGCTCTGGCCAAATAACACCTTCTATATAGAAAATGGCTTAATTATAATAACATTACCTGACATTACCCCCAATAAAATACAAAAGCAGGATGAAAAGATTTGCAGGGTATAAGCTGTAGTGAAGTAAATGGCTCTCTGTTGGTGATAGGTGGGTCACAGGCTGTAGTTTTTTGGCCTCTTGTCAAAATTCACAATTTTTATGAATGCACATATGCATCATTACTATTAACTACTTTCACATTAAAAGAAAAAGATCTCTTTCACACTCTACCCAATATTAGTGAGTGAGTGATAGTTGCTCAGTCATGCCTGACTCTGTGCAACCGAATATTAAAGCCATGTTTAGAGTAGTGCGAAGGTAGTGTATCATTGCAGTTCCCTTCACAATGGCTGCATACACGGGTTGGAAACTGGTGTGCTGAGGTTTGAATTCCGGTTCTTGCATTCAGAGGCTTAATGTGAACTGGGAACAGTTGTTTAGCCTCTCTAAGCTTTGATTGCATCATATGTAATATAGGAAGTAAAGATAGCAATATCATTGTATAGTTGTGAAGAGTAAGTGAAATAAATCATGTGTAGTATGAGAGAGACTGCTAGCTGAGTACCAAAACTCATCCTCCCCTTTTTGGGCCCAATACTAGACCTTGCCTTCTTTCTTCTCTTGTGATTAGGGCTGGCCCTGTGACTAAATTGTTTCCAATGGAATGTAAACAGAAGTAATATGTGCACTTCCGGGCCTAGGCCTTAGGGCATTGAACTTGTTTTCTCCATATCTCCATATTCTCTTTCTTCTTTCTTCCAGGTAGAACCAGGACATAGTGACATGTTGTGTTTTGTCCATGAAGATGGAAAGATCCTAGACCCTAGATACTGGTAAGATACTATATATATATTTTTTTTTTTTTTCTTTAATCCCTGGATCCCTTATTGGTTCTTATAGCAGGTACCAACCCCGGACATCTTGTTCGAGCTATTGCATCTTTGAATATCCTTGATAGAGCACTATAGTTGTTAGCCTAACTAGGTATCTAGTCTGTGTCAACTAAAAAATATAGTCACAACCTTAAAGTAAAGTGTTATTTTTTTTGATGGAAATGTTTAGGTCTCCAAGCCTGGGAGACAACATCTCAGTAACTCTGAGAAAACTGCTCCAAGGAGGCAGGGGAGAAGTCAGGCTCTATACAAGTTTACAACAAAGGCAGCAGGCAGTCTGAACATTGAAGGTCAGGTATCAAGTTAGGGAATTTATCATTCTATGTATGGGAAGATGCAAGCCTCTGGGCTCACTGAATTCATTCCTTTCATATGCATCTCAGCTATCTGGGGCCAATCCTGTTTTCTTGTTGACCTTGCTTCTTGCATTCCCCCAGCTCCTCAGCAATCACCATGGAGGGTGGCAGCATCCCCTGAATCACAGTTTTGGGAATCCTCATTCACATTTGGAGGTCAGAAATCACTGATGACTGTGACATTTCTTATTTATTTATATGGCAGGAGAAATTTTCATTTCACATTTGAGATCCAGTTAGTTATAGTTGCTCAAAAGGCATAAGTATTTTATCAGTTCCCTTATCAGACTATTGTTTCTTTAAAGGAAGTATTCACGTTTTAATGTTCTTTGCATCCTCTTCAGTGTTTAGCACAGGGCCCTGTGCATAGCAAATTTGTTACAGTTCTTTATTGAATAAATGCAGTTCCTGAGATTGAATCATAGTTCATAATATTCAGAGTTTAAAATCCTAGTTGTCATGAATTCTTTTACTTTTCCCTTCATGTCTGAGCTTTGTGGTTTTCCTACTTCAAATACAGGCTATTTAGAGGCTGGAATTAATAATTTTTTATGATTCAGTTGTGGTAAACATGAGGTTGTGCTTGATAGCAGGATGTGCCATGATCTGACACGATAAATCCTTCTTTAAAATTCAATAAACCGTTAAGGAAACTAGTAATTCCTTCCTTTAGATGAACAGCTTATATTATAGGTTACAATGACTGTGGTTTGCTGGAGAAATTAAGCAGGTAGTAAAAATGCTCAGGAAAGTTGCCATGAATTTAAAAGTAATCACTCGTAATTTAGAGTTCATCATCCTTGAGCACTATTTCATGAGCTTGGTTTAGGTCATTATTAAGAATGTGCTTCTTCTTGCATTAGAAACTAGATAAAAAAGAGATGGTGGTTTATGACTGCTATCTAGTTGATGAGATATTAAAATTTCATATCGTAGCAGGAACTCAAGAGGAAATATCTGAAAGAAACATGTCCTTTCTAGGTTTTTCTGTAGTGTGGCTTCTGGTCTGGGTGGTAAATTGGCGTGAAACCATTACCATTTTTTTATAACCACTGTATGTGCCTATATGTGCTTAAGATACAATTAACATGGATGATCTTGGGGAATTGGTAGTTCATTGATTTTCAAACTTCAAATCACGTAGGCCATGGATAAACCAATAGTGGAGAACTAGTTGGTTTCTACTTTCCTGAGACAGATATCATCCTCTTTCCTGGCAATTTGTCTTAGAAAAGTTTACTTTAGGAGCCATTTGAGTTTAAATTCCAATCTTGACACTTTCTAATACGTGTCCTTAGGCTTAGGGTTTTTGAATACTTAGGCTGTTTGAAACTTAGCTTCCCAAAACACTAAAATAAAGGTAATAATATTAATTACCTCCTAGTGTTATTGTGAAGACTAAATGAGATAATGTATGTAAAACTTAATAGCAATGCCTGGAACTTAGAAATTACTCAAAAGGGTTAACACATTTTACTTATTCAGAGCAGTGGTTCAGACCAGCATCAACATCAACTAGGAACTTACTAGAAATGCAGATTCCTGTAACTCAATCTGCTGCTGCTGCTAAGTCACTTCAGTCGTGTCCGACTTTGTGCGACCCCATAGATGGCAGCCCACCAGGCCCCCACATCCCTGGGATTCTCCAGGCAAGAACACTGGAGTGGGTTGCCATTTCCTTCTCCAATGCATGAAAGTGAAAAGTGAAGTGAAGTCGCTCAGTCGTGTCCTACCCTCAGCAACCCCATGGACTGCAGCCCTCCAGGCTCCTCCGCCCATGGGATTTTCCAGGCAAGAGTACTGGAGTAGGGTGCCATTGCCTTCTGGTAACTCAATCTAGACCTACTAAATCAGAAATTCTGAGAGTAAAGCCCAGCAGTATGTATTTTAACAAGCCCTCGAAATAATTCTGATGTGCTCTAAAGTTTAAGAACCACTTCCTTGTGCAAATGGTTTAACATTCCTGGATTTCCATTTTCTGTTACTCAGAAACTATCCCCTTCTTTTCAAAAGAACATCCTAGTTTTCAATTATGGAAGTCACTTCTTCCCTATTCTCAGTCTTCATGGTTAAATGAGACTGATCTTTCTCTCAGTTTTAGGGTGGGATCTTTTCTAGCATTAAGCCAATAGGTGTATCCCATCTTCCAGGCCACAATTATTACCTCAGGTATGAACATGTGATCTGATTCAGGTCAATCAAGTCATGTCTAGGAGTTTGACTGGAGTTTGGAAAAACAGAAGCTTTCCACCATTGGAGTTTTGAAGAGGATTATGTAAACCTGGAGTTAACAGAGGAAAAGCATAAGCTCTCATAGAATAGGACCAAAACAGAGAACTTCAGAGCCAAAAGATGGTAATTCTTGATGACATGAATAAAATCCTTAGCCCAGCCATGCCTGGGGTCTTCCCCTGGACTTCTCATACTCACAAAAATTAGACCTCTTTCCACCTGTTACCATATCTTGAACATGCATTCTTCTTTAAAGGAATAGGTTATATATGCTTTATAATGAGTTTGATTATAAACTATTTCATGAGCTTTTTGTAAAGAGCAGACTAAATCAAATCAGTGTATGTAAAACTATTGTGTAAGTCTGGGTCATCTGAGAAACAGACAGTAAAACAGGGTTATATATGTAAGAGGTTTATTAGAGGAAGGACTGTAAGGGAAAGTGGGTAAGGAGAGAAGTGTAGCTGGGAAAACCCTCAGAACATAGTGCAGGCACAGCCCTTGTGGAGGGGAGAGGGAAGGACAGAGGGGTAGGTGGGATACTCTTAGGCTGTAGCATAGTTCTACAAAAGCCCTTGAGCCAAAGTCCCCCACCAGAGGAGTTCCCATCTCTCCAGAAATGGACCCACCCCAGTAGCCAGCCTTAATCAGTTGCTAGTTAAGAGCAGCTCATGGGAACCATGACCTCCATGAGAAAGCAGTGGTGGATTTAACAGTGCAGCAGCTGAGGCCTAGATCAGTCATTCTCCTCACACACAAAGATCTGAGAAACATCTTCATGATCATGACAAATGCCTTGGGCAGTATCTATAACTAGTAGTGCTTCACTAGCTTATGAATCTTCCACCTAACCTATTCTTCTGAAAGAAAAAACGAACATCCTTAAACCTCTTGCATACCTCTTCTGTTCTTTGCTCTAAGTATGAGTGCATCCTGGGTCTCTTTGAGCAGTCTCGTGTTCTAAATATTGTAGACTAAAAAGAACAGAGCAAACTCTACTGGCCCAGTGGGGCAAAGTGCCACTCAGATGATGCCTTTAATGCATAACTGCCAGGCATAGTTATTTTGTCAGTATTATACTTGGTTTAAAATCAGCATAGCTTTGCTGAGAACATAGGACACTCCGTCTCTCTTTTATTCTAATAGAGTATTATTTACAAACATCCTAACCCTAGTTTACTTCCCTCTGATTCTGGACTTAATAGCTGTGCATCAAGTTGAATGACTTTTAGAGGTAGGAAATACAGTTATAAAATCTTGGAAATCCACATGCAGCAAGATTCATCAGTCCATTTTTGTTCTTCCCTTTGGGTGAAGAGTTGAGGATTAGTAGCAGCCAGGTGAATTGTAAATATGTGATTTTTTAAAATTAAATTACTCCATTAAATTTCTGAAGTTACATTAAGTGCCAAATGTGTAAGTATATTAATATGCAAGGGAGGGCTTCCTCCAGTGACCCACCCTCAGTGGCAAGAATATATCCCATAGCACATGTTCAGTTTTCAGTTCTCTGAGTCTGGGTTTTGAAACCTCTCTTTAAAAACTCTTGACAGTTATAACAGTTTGGAAGTGAGGCAATCCAGTTACCATTTCTTGATTTTCTTCTCATTTTTTAGAGTTTCTGAAAGACTCATTCAGTCTCACATTGTCGATACTCAGATGCTCCAATCATGTTATAAATGACCCACCTCTGACTGTGGTGAATGATAAAAGTTCCTGCACAATGAACTGGAATAAACTAGCATTTATGTGAAACTGAGGAGGGCAACATCTATATACAGCCCTAGAGGAGAGGGACTTGGGTATCCTAGACCAGGACGCTAGCTAGTGTTGGAAATTGTGTTCCAAAGGACAGGAACTAAAGCAGAATTCAAACATGTGACATACTTAACTGGGAGAGCTTTAGAGGCAAGCCAGGTCTGAGCCCATCAGGTTATGGTAAGCCAAGAAGCAACACTAACAGGTCCTGAAACAAGATGGAATAAGGGTTTCCAATCTAAGAGTTCACAACAGAGTGGACATAGGGTTTAGAGAGGCAGCAGGTGAGGTACGAGCAAGCAGGATCTAGGGGTTTTCCGTGACTAACTTAGGGTATCTTTAGCTTGCCATTTTATTAATTAGTGAGTCTGTGGCACCTAAGTATTTGGGTTTCCTTAAAGGGCCAGAGCCAGTTAGGTGTACCACAGAGGTATTGCCCCATATTAAGTTAAACCTTTAAGTCAAACTGGTGTGGGGTCAAATTCAAATTTCTTATCAACTTGTTAATTCCAAGAGTTCGGATCTGGGAGAACTGAATCAGGATACAGTTTTAAAGTTCCTGGTCAGTTACAGTTTTTGCTTTTTTCTTATTATTGAAATTTTTGTTGTCTATCAAGGAGGATAATGTAAAAATTATTAAAGAGATTTCCAGCAAAATCTACTCGGAAGCTGGCACAGAGTGCTTACTTTTGGCTTTTCCTAGATAGTATAAATAGCAAAAAGGAGTGGTTTAAGAGCATGAATCCTGGAGCTAATGTACCTCGCTTTGAATTTTTGCTATTACTAACTATGCATGACTTTGAGAAAGTTTTCTAACCTCTTTGTGCCCCCATTTCTGCATCTGAAAACTGAGAATAATAGCAACACCTATGCCAAAGAAATGTGAGGATTAAATGTATACAGGTGAAGTTTTTATAGTGTACCACATAGTCAGTGCTCATCAGTGTTAGCTATTACTATTATTCATTTATAGAAACTGGGACATTTTGAATAGAACATTCAAGGATTTTTAGACATTTTAAAAACAGTGAATTCTTTTTTTTAAAATTTTTTTAGAATTTTATTTTATTTAACTTTACAATATTGTATTGGTTTTGCCATATATCAAAGTGAATCTGCCACAGGTGTACATGTGTTCCCCATCCTGAACCCTCCTCCCTCCTCCCTCCCCATACCATCCCTCTGGGTCGTCCCAGTGCACCAGCCCCAAGCATCCAGTATCGTGTATCAAACCTGGACTGGCGACTCATTTCATATATGATATTATACATATTTCAATGCCATTCTCCCAAATCATCCTACCCTCTCCCTCTCCCACAGAGTCCAAAAGACTGTTCTATACATCAGTGTCTCTTTTGCTGTCTCGTATACAAGGTTATTGTTACCATCTTTCTAAATTCCATATATATGTGTTAATATACTGTATTGGTGTTTTGCTTCAAATTAAAAATTGATGGTAAACTCAACACTTGATAGGTAAACATGATACTTCTCCAGTTAGTGCAAGAGATCGTGAGCTCAGAGCCATACCCACTCAGCTCTCTGTGTGATTTCATGAGATTCAAGGGCATGAAGAGCACAGCTTGAAAACTGCTAAGCTAGAATTGTTCAGATCCTACTTTCTAGGAAGGACCGTATTATTATCTATTTGTCTGGGTTCACTTTGGTTCCAGGAATGGAACCTACAGTACCTGGGAGAGTTTTAATGGACATTTGTGGATAGATCTAGGACAGAATGAGACTCATTTGACACATGGCTATGCCCACATTCATGTTGTGGTTGTGTGGCACAAATAACCACACACGGCATAGAATTGTTCCAAAACACAATAGGAGGTTGGTACAGGAGAGACCTATATTTGTGTGAATACACCACACACACACACACACACAAGCTTATTAATAAGACTGTCATGTAGACAGTACAGGCTTAGAATAGGTTTTGGAGTGTCTTTGTGAGATATTTCCCCAATTCATTCAGTCAAGAAATACTGAGCCTACTATGTGCCATTTACTATTTTGGATACAGGTTTTATAGACGTAAACCTAACATAAAAATCTCTGCCCTCATGGAGGTCACCTTCTGGGATTATTGTAATACATCTGTATCTTCTCAACCCCTTAGATTGAGCAATTCTAGACTTGGGGAAGTTTCCTCCAGGTGTGGTTTAGATAATGATGGGCTAAATAGAATCACAGACTAGTGCATTGGAATGACTCTTAAGAATATTCTATCAAAATCCTTTATTTTACAAATGGAGACATAAAGGCAGACAGAATTTAAATGCTTTGCCTAAAATTCATACTGGGGTGGTGTACACCAAAACCCAGATCACCTGTTCAACATTTGTACCATAGCACAATCAGCACCCTTTATCCAGCCTTATCCCTGTCTCCCACAGCATGTCTGCCCACCTGTCCTTATTTCCTTTTCTCATAGGTGGGTCTCAGAATCAGGTTCAAAATTCCTTGATGGCAAAATATGGAATACTTAGATTAATCAAAACGGTACGACCCAGTTTTCACTTTCTCACAGGCTGCTTTTCAGTCTCTCACTTTTATATCAGCACTTATGTCATGGCCATTCATTCTCCCTTAAAACCAGACTTCTTTTACAATCTTTTCAGCCTTGCTCCAGTGCCATTTCAGTTTATTTGTCCAGTAACTAGCATGTACTTCCTATAGCTATCTGCTATAACTTGGCTGATACATTAACTTGTTCACTCACCTCTTCCATGAACACATATGTATCTAACACATAATCCCTAAATACAATTCATATTTTATAAAATCTGTCCTTTGCCAACAAAATATCAAGATGTCAACTTTAGATTTATCATTTATTCATAAAATATTAATAAAAACCAAGAACTTTATTGGGCACAAAGAATGCAAAATGAAGAGGGTTATTCTTTGCTCCCAAAGAATTCAGAGTCTAATAAGAGAAAAATAAATACATATTTACAATCTGATGTAATACATGCTAAAGGAGCTGCTGGAACACAAAGGAAAGAGAAACTAAAAATATAAGCAGGAAGATCTTCATGGAGAAGGAGTCACTGACTCTGATTCAGGAGACTCAGTAGGATTGTCCAGGCAGAGGGGACAGGAACAGGGAGACATTTCACTTAGAATAGCATGTATATTCACATATGTGTGCAAAATGGCATGATGTACTTGAGAAGCTGTGAGTTGTTGGAAGTTTTTTTTTTTTTTTTTTTAAGAACCTTGAGCCTTAAGGTAGTTAAAATTAAGACTGTAGATAAGACCTAATGGAGTTTACCAAAGATTTGGACTTTATTCCAGACAACAGGAAAGCTCAGAAAAGTTCAAGGCAAAGAATGATGTATTTAGATCTGGAAATGGTGGCAAAAATGACAGGCATTCAAGTGTGGAACAGTAAAGCATAGAACCATTGGGAAGCTATTGAATTGGAGTGAATAATATACGTTAGACACAACAGAGTAAAGGTTGCTAACTGACCACCATAGAGTTCTTCTAAGTTGTGATTCATGTTCCTTGTGCAGTGGAAACTCATATTTGAAAAAAAAAAATCAAATTAGATGCCATATGATCAGAGTTCACATAAAAATCTGGATTTCCATAATTAAAAAAAAAAAAAAAACAACTTAGGAAGTATGCAGGCAGTTGGCTATAGTTAGTTACAGTTGCTCCCTGTAGAGCAGGCCTGCATGTCTGGTCACCATAGTCTCCATGTATCCCTCTTATACCTGTAATACTGGAATGTAGTGTCTGTAACCACAACCATTGAACATGTATGTCATCTGAGGATACTCTGCCAATAGGGCCTCTCCTGAACTTAAAGTCAGTTGCCATTCTCATTGGAATTCATGTTCTAGTGGACTGGGGGCACGGATTTCTCTGTTGAAAGCCATAGCATTTCCCTGGAATCTCCTGATTTCATAGGCATCTTTGAATTCAGTCTTCTTAACTGTAGCTTGATTCTAGTTCTAGAGTGGTTTAGGGTGAATGTCAGGAACTTTTCCTTAACAAATAAATTACTAGGGATTCCTGCTGTATAGCAAATTAAATAATAGAAAGGTGTTTGCAATAGTAGATCCATCACAGATCCAGAAGCTATGAAGGATACCAAAGATACAAGACTGATTACTAGCCTTCTCAAAAATTAATAATCTGATTATTAATATAAACCATTTCTAACCTACTAGCTGAAGTTGCCTCTTGTTCATAAGTCCTGCCTCTCTGGTTACATACTTGATAAATGCTTTCTAACCAGTGGGGTACCATTTAGTGCATTGGAATTCCTACCTTCTCTATGGCACCCAAGGCCTGAAAAAAATTTCTACAGCTTTCAAGGGAATGGAATCTCTCAGCAGAGAACATCATCTAAACTAGATCAGGGCAATCTTTTCACACCTGGACCCTGACTGTTCCCTGCAGGGTACCAGGGCATTTGTTATAAATGAGGGAATTCCTTTCAGCCTCTGGGCAGGTTCAGCAGGAAACAGTCAGTATGTCCCTGTGAGCAAGATCAGAATTGCTAATTTTTTTAAAAAAAATTGTTATTTATTCTCCTTCTAAATTATAGCTTTAGAAGATAGTACAACAGAGTTATTAGTGCCTTGTTTTTCTTAATGTTCTGCAAATTTATACATCTACTGAGACTACAAACACTCACTAGCAATAAGAATAAATTATGGCAATAAACATAATATACAGTGACCTAATAGGAAAAATGATAATGCCTTTAAATGTCACATGGTAGCATTTAATTTACATTTAAAAGGCAGTTAGTATGAGTTATTATAAGTTAATTAAATATTGATTATTCTAAGAGCTCTATTGTGACTTAGGATCTATGCATTATAGAATAAATCTGGCTGATTTGAAATAAACTTAAAATGACATTGGTAACTACTGTGTAATTACATTTTATGGTTATTAAATGTGACTTAACAAGCTGAATATTTATGATGAACAAATTAAATACTATAGTAAAACATCAACATCAGTTTCTCAGTACCTACTCTTATTATGTAAGTGTTTATACTTGTCTAAATTTGTTTCTTTAAGTATCTCTTTATGCTCAGTTTTCTTTGCAGAACAATGTAGTATTGATATTTACAAGAGAAACTCCATGTATCCTGTGTACCTTTTGCACTGTGCCTGTTGATATTCTCAAATGCAATCAATAATAAACATTTACTTCACTTAAAATGTTCCTTTGAAATACTTATCTTATTTCCAAGTTTATGTTTATCAATTATACAATCAACTAAGTTATCACTCCTCTCTGGCCTCATACAAAAAGGGTGCCATCAACAGAAACCAGCTAAATCCAAATAAAACTCATCCTTCCTCTTCCATTGGGTATCCATTGTTAAGAGTAAATGCATTTTTGAGAAGGTTTCTATCTTTTGAGGGAAAACATGCAATTTGCTACTTAGAGCAAGGTGATGTTTCAGAAATTTCTTTAATAATCTTCCAGACTTTGCCATGGTAACTTTTCATTTATTTTCACTCTTCTGTCCATCTATATATCCATCCATCCATTCACATAGTCATTCAAATGGCTGAATAAGACATCATAAGCAATAGCAGTTCTGCATAAGAATGTTAGTAAATTTGGTCTTCTGTCTCTTTTCCTGGAAACCCAACTTTGTTGATGTGGAGTCTAGGTCAGTATATTGCTGGAACTGAGACTATAATGTGCCTACAAGATTGTTGGTTGTTTTTTTTTTTTTTTTGTCTGTTTGTTTTTTACATAATGGTGCTGTGTTTTGTTGTGGTTGGGTGTCTGAAAGAGAAGGCTTTTAACATTAAAATGTTATATTGAAATGAAACATTAAATGATAACTAAATATTGTCAGGTCTCTTGAATGTTGTTAACTGTGGATATTATAATATATTGGAAAAAGCTGGATATGTGCTTTCTGATCCTTTGCTATAATCTTGAATGCAGTTTGTCTATGATGAATCTTCTGCTTTTCATTTTTTCAAACCAACTTTGCAAGCTGGTAGGGCCACTGTGTGCTCAGAATTTTCCAAGTGCATCTCCTTTCTTGAAACAGTAAATCTCATCTCCTGCTTTCAAAAACCTCCATGGTCACCTCCCCCTGCTACGCATTTAAACTTCCTACTACTCCCCAAAGGACTTCCCTGGAGGCTCAGTGGTAAAGAATCTGCCTGCCAATGCAGGAGACCCTGGTTCAATCCTTGGGTCAGAAAGATCCCCTGGAGAAGGAAATGGCAACCCACTCTAGTATTCTTGCCTGGGAAATCCCGTGGACAGAGGAGCATGGTTGGCTACAGCCCGTGAGGTCACAGAAGAGTTGGACATGACTTAGCGACTAAACAGCAAACAACACGACTCCCCAATACAGTCTCAGCAACTCTCTCTTTTCTGTCTTCCTATCAAATCTTTTAAGATTATTAGTCTAATCTTGGCTCTGTAAGTTGTCTACATTTGTACAAATCACTTAATCTTTCTGAATTTCAGATTGTTAATCTGTAAAATTGGGAGAGGGGGTGCAGGGCAAGGGTGAGGAGATGCATGAAATATCTGTAAGTTCACTTTTCAGTTCTGAGCTTTTTTTCTCCTTTGATTCTATGTTGAATCCCATCCTGATGTGAAGAACTGACTCATTTGAAAAGACGCTGATGCTGGGAAAGATTGAAGGTGGGAGGAGAGGGGGACGACAGAGGATGAGATGGTTGGATGGCATCACCGACTCAATGGACATGAATCTGAGTAAACTCTGGGAGTTGGTGATGGACAGGGAGGCCTGGTGTGCTGCACTCCATTGGGTCGCAAAGAGTTGGACATGACTAAGCAACTGAACTGAACTGAACTGAATCCCATATCCTTCATGATGCCTTCCCCAGTCCTGTTCTCACACTCTAATTTCACTTCTCAACTCTTAAAGCACTTGCAGCACTTACTACATAGTTATTGAAATACAAATTTTCTCATATCATTCTTTTTTACTTTGTTAAGTTTTCATACTATAATAGCTCTCTGAATGGACTGTAAGCTTCTCTAGGGCAGGAACCACTATTTAGGCTTCTTGATGTGCCTTTCACCTATGTCAAAGAATCTAGCATAATCATTTGATCAGAGTAAATGCTAGCTGCATACTTTTATAAATTATTTATTGAGAAAAAGAATGAATGGTTCTACTGTACCAAGGTACACATGAGCTGAAACAATCCATGTATTTATCTAAATGCAGATCAGATATTACCTTCTCTATATGACTGTAATTTGTTCATCTTTTCATTCCCAGCTCCTAGCACATAGCCAGTGTTCAATAAAGGTTGGTTCAAAGAAGGAAAGAGTGAATGAATGAATATTCTCTTCTTTCAAAGCTTTTATTAGCCACTAAGTTTATTGAAAATAGTTTTACATTTTGTTCTGTGCACCAACAAATCACCTTTCAAATCTGAGCTTTTTATCTAGGCATGTAAATACTCCCTTTCAAAGTACATTAATCTTTATAAGCTTTTATTATTATTATTGTGCTGTGAATGCCAATTCTTTGCTTTCTCTCAGCAGAGTCTCTGCCCTTGTCTAATCACATCTGCAAGTAAGCAAATATTGGCAAAAACTCATAAAATCTTATTAATCCCTTTGGGCAAATGATGTCAAACTCAGTGGCCACTATTGCCATTTATAACTACGAATCACAAATTTGCATTGCCTCTGGACACCATAAATGGCTTGTCTTATAAAATGTGAATAAAAACCATGCTTCCATTTCATAAGAAGGGTCAACATGAATAATCAGCTCAAAATAAGACTTTAAAAGCATTTTGATGTTAAAGGTTGCTTATCAACGCTCACCTCCTAAAAGTAACATGTAATTTTTACTTATTTAGTTCTACTTCATAGGTTTTGGTTGCCTGTAAAAATCATACTGTGTAGTAAGGAAAGCTAAAATGGCTTCTCTGAAGAATAGACAATCAGTTATGATTTTTGACTGAGAGTAACAGAGACTGTGTCTAAAAGGAGGGAATTTATTGTCTGGACATGGAGGATTCACAAGGACTCTGGAGTGCTAAGGAATGGGGCTTGAAGATAGGTAGGAACCAAACAGGCAGGAACCCTACAGCTATTTCAATAATCTGAACTGCTGCCATTGCTAAAAAGAATGAACTTAAAATATTCCCCCAATACTTGAGCCACCATGCAAGAGTTCTCTATCTTTTTCAGTTTCTTTTGTATAAGAAAGTTGCCTAGAATTATACTGCCTACAAAATTACATGCAATGGGGAAAGGATGATATCCTAGTAGTAAATCAGGAAGCTATTTTAAAGGGAAATGCATATTGAGTGGCTTTAAAGTGATGACTATCCACCACAGTTAATATAGGCTTATGTTCACTTAGTATATTGCTCATTCAGTCAATTAATATGATGCATGTCTACTATATCTAACTACTGAGCAGACAGCTTGGCTCCTGACCTCGAGGAGGATACCATATAGCACCTAAGAGAAACCTATAAAGAAATATGCACAGTACAGTCTGATTAGGGTCATAATGAATTACAGATAAAGTGATATGGAAATTCACTGAACAGAAGCTATGAAAGGCTGTGAAGGGGAGGAAAGAGTGTTTACTATGGAATCATTGAAGGTGGGTTTGATTATCTACCCTGGTATCTAACAGCTCTTTAACTTCAGAAAAAAAATTACTTATTATCTCCAACACTCAGTGACCTCATCTGTAAAATGAGAAGGATAAATGGTCCCTGTAGGATTGGAATAAATAAATGAGATTGCATATATTTAAGCATTTAGTACTTAGAAGGTATTTGATGAGTGATTATTGATTGATTCATTCATAACAAAAAATGTTGCTGGCTTTAGCTGCACCAAGAGGAGATACTGGAAATGGATCTTGAAGAGCAATGAGTATCTTTATTTCAATTTATGCAAAAGTGTTTCAAAAGGATGTATATATATATATTTATATTAATATAAATATATTGTATATTATATATTTATATATACATATATATAAATTGAATTTTTGCTTTGTGAGCTGACAAATGAAACTACTGTTTCAACATAACTAGTCATAATTATGTCACAAATAGTCATATAACATGAACCAAGGCAACTGAAAGAATAAAAATTAGTATGAGAAAAAAAAAAAAGATTTTGAAAAAAATGAGTAGAAATCCTTCCAGGCAGAGGGAAAGGACATTTTGAGCACATGCAAAGATGAAGTGATATAAGGCATGGGGGTCTCTGGAGAGGTGGTAAGAAGGTCAGCAAAGATGGACTGTGAAGATTTAGGGCAGTGTCAGGTAAAGAGAAGAGAGTGATGGAGATAGTTGATAGAAGGTGTAGTGCAATGTGAAAAGTTTGGATTATAGCAGTCAAGTGCTTTTCAAAATGTGATCCCTATGCTTCTTGCATTAAACCCAACAGGATTACTTCTTAGAAATACAGCTTCTGAGGTCCCAACCCAGACTTCTTGAATCAGAATCTCTGAGAGCAGGTTGTGAAGAAACTATAGTTTTTACAATATACCTGGGGGATTTTAAGATACATTATAGTGTGAGAACACCTGTTAATAGAAAGCCAAGAGAAATGTTGAAGTGGGTAATCATGAGAAAAGGAGAGATTAAGACTCCATACGCTTTGTCACTGTGTTTCTTTTTCTTTAGGAATTTGGAGTATATTTTATTCAATATATCCATCCATGTAGGATTTTGATATTGCTGAGTTAAACTTAACGCATATGAGACAGATTCACTACTGGGATATACCAAATAATGGTATTCTCTTTTTATAGCCAAGAATCAGACTAGACTGTGAATGATTCTGTAGCAAATAAAATAGAGCAAGATGGCTGATAATAAAAATGAACACTTTCTAAAAGCATTTAACACTCAAGGAGATGGAGCAGGGAGAAGATGTATGCTTTTGAAATGGGAAAAGGGGTGGGAGAAACGGAAAAAGGAAACAGCATAAATTTTCAGAGTTATGGTAAATGTCACAGAGAATTCAACGATTTTCTTTGCAGAATTTAGAAAATGAGTGCATATAATTCCAACTAGGTGATATCACAGGGAATTTGAAAAGTACCCTGAGGCAACTCAGGGAGCTGCTTTTATATTCAAGCTGAATGAAAGAAACCATCCATATTTCAACTAGGCATGCACACACACACACACACACACACGCACGCGTGCACGCACCCGCACCCAGTGACTGCCTGCAAATGTACACCACAAAAGCACTTAATCACAAAAATATACTCTTAGGCTGAAGGTGCAGAAGGTAGGATTACCTTGTGGATGCCCTCTATCCATCTACCCAGTCCCCAAAGTCAGGATTCAGATTTTAAGCCAAAATAATCAACCAGCTGCAATTCAACCTCAGACATTTTTGAGGGGAGTTGAATAGATAAACAATGTCAGTTCCTTGTTTTTCTGACTTGCTGCTGCTAAGTCGCTTCAGTAGTGTCCGACTCTGTGCCACCGCATAGATGGCAGCCCACCAGGCTCCTTAAAGCCTTACAATTACATAAGCACAGACTTCTGTGGTGTTTAGATGTCTATTTGCAGAGAACTGCATTGAGGAACAGCCTGTAATTTCTGGCAGCTTTGTGAATAAACAACACGCTAGAGGCTGAACTCCTCTGAACCAGTTCCTTGCTTTCCTTCACTTGCTAAATGCAGATCAGTAAGGGAAGGAAAGGAAACTTGGTAACATGTCTAAGAGACTATGGAGGGTCATGTTAGGTAAACCAAAGGGAAAAAAAGAAAACTGCCCATCATCTGGGAAGCAATTTCAACACATAATAGCATGAAGAAAAGGAGTGATATTTCTGAAGCTGAAAGACAAACACGTACTTTCACGTCCATGGAAATTTGGGCCATAGAAGTGAGGGATGTCAGTAAAGATCCCAAAATGGAGCTCTGAAGGGTTATTGTTGGTTGGGTTCATTCATTCATCCATCCATTCAGCTAAGATTTATTTAACCATTACTATTATCATGCTCTGTGCAAGGTGGTAGGGATACGGCAATAAACATGAAATAGTGCCTTTCATCAAGGTGCACACATTTCTGTGAGAGAGAGAGAGATGTAGAAAAAAATATTTATAAAATAGTGTGTATAAATGTAACTAAAAGCACACAAATAATGGTTAAGGGCATTAAAAAAAACCAAGAGCAACCATGTGTGTATGTATGCGAGAGAAAAGAAAGAGCAAAGAAAGTCAATAAGAATGTTTGAGGGGAAATTATTAATAGTATGATGTTCTGGCCAGCTTTTGTGAAGTATCTGGAACTTTCTTGATATATTACCACTTACATAACAGGAATTTGATCATGTTGCATTCAGCTAGAACTTGAGTTCTTAAGATAAAACAATGTTACAGTAATGTAGCTAGAATGACCCATGTCCTGTCTGCTGCTCTCAGGACAGAGTGGGGAAAGATGAAAGCAAATGTGTGGTCAGGACCGTCACCTCTCTGAGTCAGAAAATTTTAGAAACTGAAATCACTTGCTTAATTGGAGTAAGTCCATGATTATATCCTCTCTTCTTACAATCCAAGAAATGAAAAATTATAGAGTAGAATCAGCTCAAATTAAGCCTTAAGCTTTGGAATATATACTTTCTTTGTTTTACTCGCTCAGAGAACAGTAGATGAGCAGAAGGAACTGGCATTTATTGAACACCTACTTTGCATATGGTTCCATGTCTAGGGCTTAATATAATTTACCTTATATATTAGCTCTGTGGAGGAGGATCATGGAAATGACAATATTTTATAGCAATTCCTGGATTCAAATCTCAGTTCCTCAACTTATAAGTTGTATGATCCTGGTCAAGGTACTTAACCTCTGGACCTCAGGTTTTTCATCTGAAAGATGTTTGTATTAAAAGAATCTTTCTCAGTAATTGTTATGACCATTAAATTATTTTAATATAAGTAAAATACCTGGAGTAATACCTGACTCAAAATAAACACCAACAAATGTTAGCTACTCTTCCAGCTTTTAGTACTATATAATATCCTGTTTAGTTGATCCTCTGGGGGGAAAAGCTCTTTCATTTATTTTAAAAATTAGCATACTAAAAATATAAGGAATACAATTTGGTAAAATGTAGTGACAATGAGTTTACAGTAAGCATCTTGATTAATGGTGAAATGTGAAAAGCTTTTTCTCTGAGCCCAGGAAACAGAAAAGAAAGCCTTCTAACATCACCATTATCCAAAAATGTACTTGATATCCTAGGCTGGATGTTAAGGCAAGAAGAAAAGAAAGGTATAAGGACAAAAAGGAAAAAGTAAACTGTCACTATTCATAAGTAATGTGATGATATATATAAAAAAATCCAAGAGTTATTGGAATTAAAAGTGGATTTATCAAGGTTTCCAGATACAAGATCAATATACAAAATGAGATTTGCCAAAGGTTAGAAGTACACTGTAAAATCTCCTTTTAACTTTTCTCTCTTTTATTAACTCTTTCATTCACCTATGTAAGAAATATTTTTAAGAACCCACTATCTGTCAGTCCTCCTACCTTACTGCAGAGTCTTAGCTTTCTGGAAAATCCTTAGTTTCCCAACTGTTCAGCAAAGTATTGCCAATAACATGCCTAGTCCAAAATCCTATAAAGTTAGGAGTGGCTTGGGCAGATTCTGGCGATCCTAGAAGCTGTGGCCACATAGAGTTTCTCTCCTCTTATCTAGAGCCACTGAGGGATTATGGGGGGTTTGCACATGAGAGCAGAGAAGCAGGGAAACATCTTCAGGATGAGTTAGCACAGAACTCAGAGGAGGAGCTTTTCTGCCCAACTTGCTTAGGAAGTACTTCCTTAATGATGTGTTTTTTTTTTTTTTTAATTTATTTTTTATTAAAATACATTTGATTTACCATGTTGTATTAGCTCATTAGTTTCTGGTGTATAGCAAAGTGATTCAGATATATGTGTATATATATACACACACACATATATGTTCTCTTTCATATTCTTTTCCATTATGGTTTAGTATAGAATAGTTCCCTGTGATATACAGTAGGTAGGGTCTTGTTTATCCATTCCATATATGATAGTTTGCATCTGCTGATCCCAAACTCTCCATCTGTCCCTCTCCTACCTCACCCCTACAAGTCTTTTTTTCTGTGTCTGTTTCATAAATAAATTCATTTGTGTCATATTTTAGATTCCACCTATAACTGGATATCCTACTGTATTTGTCTTTTTCTTTCTAATATATGTAATCTCTAGGTTTTAGTATAGTAATCTCTAGGTTCATCCACATTCCTGCAAATTGCAATATTTCATTCTTTTTTATGGCTGATTAGTATTTTATTGTTTAATGTTGTGTTTTTACCTGTGGGTGGCAACCTGTAAGTGGGTCAAAAAAATAACCATATCTCATATATATGTGTGTTATTTTCTGCATTTTTGAGCTTTTAAAAATATTTTACTTAAAAATACCAAGGTATTTGTTTTTAGGCATGTAACATTGGTACCTTGTACCATTTTTAGAAAAGAAGAATCCAGATCCTGTGGGCTCTCAGCTGTCTGAACACCTTCAATTTTAGGTGTTCTACTGGGAGACAGAACCAAATTTAGGTAGGTAATACCAGAAGAAACAAGGAGGATAAATATGCTATGAATGAAAGCAGCCAAGTATAGGAATATTATCTCAAGAAGCATCAGTGAAACTTGGGAAGATGCCTTGTTTCTATGTTGTGCAGTTCCACACAAAACAAAGACTTGCTTTCTCAGTGTTTATAAAAAGAACTAGTTCTCTCAGAAGGAACATGGAGGAGAACTGATTAATAAGGTACAGTTGTCATCTCTAGTGAAGTCTTTAATATTCCTTTAGTTTCTGAGATCTGTGATGTTTCATCCTTCTTAACATTGTCAAACCAACATCAAAATGGGTAGCTGATAGCTCAAGGTCACTGGGTTAATAGGCGATACATGCAAGAGTTACTCCAGGACTAGCTCCACAGTACCACCAGAGGACACTTTCCTCTCTACATCATATTTCCTAACTGCAGTTAGAGCATCCAGTTCACTTTCTTTTGATATCGTTTATTTATATCCCCAGTACTTTTGCCTGGAAAATCCCATGGACGGAGGATCCTGGTAGGCTCCAGTCCATGGGGTCGCTAAGAGTCGGACACGACTGAGCGACTTCACTTTCACTTTTCACTTTCATGCATTGGAGAAGGAAATGGCAACCCACTCCAGTGTTCTTGCCTGGAGAATCCCAAGGACGGGGGAGCCTGGTGAGCTTCTCTGTCTATGGGGTCGCACAGAGTCGGACACAACTGAAGCGACTTAGCAGCAGCATTTATATTCTTACTTTGATGCAGACTTGCAAGTTTTTCTTTTTCTGTATATTTGGTTGTGATCTTATCATGGGACTGGTAGTCCCAAAGTTTCTTCAGTTCAGTTCAGTTCAGTTGCTCAGTTGTATCCAACTCTTTGTGACCCCATGAACCAGCATGCCAGGCCTCCCTGTCCATCACCAACTCCCGGAGTCCACCCAAACCCATGTCCATTGAGTCGGTGATGCCATCCAACCATCTCATCCTCTCTTGTCCCCTTCTCCTCTTGCCCTCAAACTTTCCCAGCATCAGGGTCTTTTCCAATGAGTCAGCTCTTCACATCAAGTGGCCAAAGTATTGGAGTTTCAGCTTCAACATCAGTCCTTCCAGTGAACACCCAGGACTGTTTTGCAAAAATCAAAACAAATCTTTGAAATCTTAGTTTTGAAGACTGACTACCTTAAGAACTGGCATTCTTTATCACTTGAACCAAATAACCTTTCTCCACAGAACATGCAGTTTTGCCTAAAAAGAGTAATGTGGTGTGTAACTCCATTAATTCTTCACTCTATTTCTCCATCTTCCAATATTCAGAACCAGAGTGTCCTCTTGGCAGATTATCAAAACTTTCTTGTTTATTTCTGGCTTTGTTCTGTTTTCCCATTTTACTCGTGTTGCTGTATTTGGTCTGTGTTGATGTCAGGTGAACAAAGGGGTGCCTTGGGCACACACCAGAGGTCAGTTTGGATCTGTCTGGAACTGAGTGTCCTTCATTCCAGTCATGGCATGCTCTCATTGCACTGCCACTGTCCATAATGCTCACCGGTCTGAGGATGTGCTTAGCCCCTTGCCAGGAGGGAGGTATGACCCTCCTGGGATAGTGGATAGGTGGATAGTGATTGTGAAGAGTGGGCAGCATCTTCAGCTATGCCTTGATTATCTCAGCCTACTCAGACATTACTTTCTGATAAAGCAAGTGCTCACTCTGGATTGAGATTCTTTCCCAGAGCAGGCTATTTTATAGCCATCTAGCAGGATATCAATAAGATATTGGAAGGATACTTGTGTTTTTGAGACCTAAGCAGTAGGAGCTGAAATGCTTGTCCATTAGGAAATGGAGCTGCTGGTCTGCAGCATGAAATAGAATCTCAAAGGCACTATTGCTGGCAGGTGCTTCAATACTAGAGAGGTAATTGTTGCAGTATTGATTGTCCTGGGTGTCCTATTATAGCAAACAGTCATCTTAATCTGCAAGAGTTCAAGTAAATGCTTAATATCCTATTGATGTTGAGTGTCCATTTCTTACTTTGGGATCTTGAGGCATTGTTTCCCACAGTGCGTGAGATTGTGGTAAAGATTTCATTTCAAAGTGTTCTGATGTGCCTTGTCATAAATAAATAAATTTAACAGTGTAAACATCAGACCCTCCCATGGTACCACCAGTTTAATAATCATCTCAGTCAGTCAGTTACTTATTAACCCCAGCATTTGCTTCCTTTATCCCTCCCTTCACAAGGGCAATGGCTCCTAGGTACCCTGCCATTTTCTTAGAAAAGCTGTCCAAGGCAGGACTTGTCTGAAAGTGTGGAGGCTGGGGAAATAATATGGTGGAGAGCCTGAGAAAAGAATGTCTTTCTTCTCTCCTCTGATAAGAGACACTTGCAGGTGATGGAGCAGAGATGTGTGGAAGCTGACTTCCTTCTCAAGTGACAGGGATTCTGTTTCTCTACAACTGTGGTGTGGCTATGGTTTGACTGTCCAAGGAACTCTCTCTAGTCCTGTCAGCTCTTTTTTCCAGAGTAAATCACTATAGCAGGATTTGTGTTTCCTAATTTAATTTCTTGGTAGGAGAAATCTGATTAACTCAGCTCAGCCTAACAACAGGTTACCCTTGGGTCAGGAGCTTACCTTGATCTAATTACCTGTGGATAAATTACAAAGTTAGGATCCCATGGGCAGAAGTTCTCTTAGTAGGGCAAACTCCAACAGTGGGAGGAAAAAAAGCCTACAAAGGGGCACCTAAATTATCAACATTAATTTTCTCTGATATAAATAATTTAAAAATTATATACTTATGTATACATATGGTTGCTAAGTCATGTCCAACTCTTTTGCGACCCCATGGACTCTAGCCTGCCAGGCTTCTCTGTCCATGGGATTTCCCAGGCAGGAATACTGGAAATAGGTTGCTATCTCCTTCTCCAGGGGATCTTCTCGATCCAGGGATCGAACCCAGGCCTCCTGCATTGGTAGGCAGATTCTTTACCACTGAGTCACTAGAGAAGCCCCAATTTAAAAATTACAAATTTAATATACCAGTGATTTATTTGTTATGAAAAAAGTGTTGGCTATCCTGTATAGTATGTTACCAGGAGAAAACAGCCCTTTTAGATTTGCTTTTACTGACTTGCATTCACAGCAAGAGATGTGATAAGTTCTGGGAAATGTAAAGGCGTGTTATTGAGAACATTGTGCACTGTATCATGTAGTCCTCTTAATAAGAATGTAGGGACAAAATCTTTTTAATGGTCTAAAGTCCAAAAAAGAAACTTATATTTCTTTGAGAGACTGTGTTGACTTTGCAATATGGATGTTTTGACTGATAAATTATTGTGTTTCTCTTTCCTTTGGCTATTAGGAAGCTCAGAAACAAATTTGTAGACCACTTCCAGCAA
Organism: Tragelaphus eurycerus; assembly: GCA_935064755.1. NCBI lineage: Eukaryota > Metazoa > Chordata > Mammalia > Artiodactyla > Bovidae > Tragelaphus > Tragelaphus eurycerus. The sequence continues at coordinate 10,586,678 of CAKXYN010000015.1, read as the reverse complement.
GTGTACAGTGCCTTAGTTTGCGTGTTCTCGTTTATTCACCTGACTTCTTTTACAGTCCACCCGCAATCCTTGTTTTTCATGCGCAGTCTCTTCCTTTGTTGACTCAGTTGGCTCCTGCCATCTCCCCAACACTTCCAGTTCCAAAGATAACTTTAGAAACCTTACTCCATCCTCAAGGAAGAGGCACCTCTAAAATAGTTCAAAGTCAAAATGGAATTCCTAGCTTAACTAAGTTATGCTTAATTAGTTAAGCATAATGAAGGAGAAGGTAGAGATTTTAGTGAAAGAACTAACCAAATTAAAGACAAAACAAGCTGAGAGACATCACTTATATGTCTTCATTTCCATTTTTTTCTGTCTACTAAGAAATTGGTGTGGTGAGCCGAGGACTGGAAGTGCCTTCTGCTTGGGAGGAACTCTGTGTCTGAAGGCCCAGTAGGAACCTGAAAAGGATCCAGAGAAAAGGAAGCTCAAATCAGCTTATTAGGTTGATCTCTAGACTCATCTTTAAAAGTTGTCAGGTGGGAATATAACTATGCACAGCCAGAATAGGAAACAGTGAGATTTTTTGAAGTTCCTTAAAAAGTTAAAACTAGAACTGCCCTCTGGTTTAGCAATTACCCTTTTGGGTATATATCCAAAGAAAATTAAATCACTATATCAAAAAGATATCTGCACCCCTCCATGTTCACTGCAGCATTATTTACAGTAGCCAACACATGGAAGTAACCTAAATGTTGATCAGTGGATGAATGGATACAGATAATGTGACATATATACACAAAAAATATTATTCAGTCATAAAAAGGAAAAAAAATTGCTATTTGTGACAACATGGATAGGACTTGAGGGTATTATGTTTAGTGAAATAAGACAGTGAAAGACAAATTCTGTATGATCTTACCTATATGTGGAATCTAAAAGGTAAACAAATGTGTAGAACAGAGACAGACTGGTGGTTCCCAAGGGTGGGAGTTTGCCAGAGGTGGAGGAAATCAGTGAAGGTGGTCAAAAAGTAAAAACTTCCAGTTAGAAGATAAATACATTCTGGGGATGTTATGTACAGCATGGTGACTGTCGTTCAAAATTCTGCATTGCATATTTGAAAGTTGCTAAGAGTAGATTTTAAAAGTTCTTATCACAAGAAAGCAGTTTCTATCTGAGGTGATTGATATTAATTAGGCTTATGGTGGTAATAATTTCGCAATATTGATACATATCAAATCTTTATGTTGTATACCTTGAGCTAATACAGTGTTACATGTCAACTCTATCTCAATAATATTGAAAAATAAATTAAAGGAGTTGGAGGGGTTACTCAGTACCCATGATAGCTCTAGCTTAGCTCAGCAGGTCGACTGGGGCAAAGCCCTACTAGAGAAAAGAGTCTGTGGTTTTGGAGTATGCCTTATGCCTCTGTTTTTCAGGCCATAATGAATATGCTAGCAACTGGAACAGAGATTTGGATTCTTGCCACTGAGAAAATGAATAACAGTAACAATTTCTTCATCGATTTATTTAATCCTGTTACATTGTATTTATATTTGAAAACTGCCTCAAATCCCTTTGTGAATCAAATAGGATATGTGTGCATGAGTGAAATAACAAAACTCTTTAAAAATGCAGGGAGAGTAAGCAATGTTCCTAGTGATACCATTATTCTCCCACTCTGATCTATCACAGTGCCTCAAGTTCCACCATTAGAAAAACTTCTTTGAGATAAGTCAGTTTCTCCAAAAATCAGGATCACAATGGACAAATTTCCTCCCATCTACACACTGGTAATTTACACTTTTACCTCAAATACTCTGTAAACTGAAAACCACTTACAATGTAAAAAATTGTTTTATTTAGAGTTTTTAGTTTCCATACTTTGGGTTAAAATCTGCATTCAGTTCAGTTCAATCACTCAGTTATGTCCAACTCTTTGGGACCCCATTGACTGCAGCATGCCAGGCCTCCCTATCTATCCCCAACTCCTGGAGTTTACTCAAACTCATGTCCATTGAGTCGGTGATGCCATCCAACCCTCTCATCCTCTGTTGTCCCCCTCTCCTCCTGCCCTCAATCTTTCCCAGCATCAGGGTCTTTTCAAATGAGTCAGTTCTTTGCATCAGGTGACCAAAGTATTTCATTGGGTTATTGCTATCTGGGAAATCAAAAGGAAGGACCCTGGCACAATGAGATAGAGAACAGATAAATCATAACTGCATGGAAGATAATGATCAAGGGAAAGCATAAGATTGACTCAGAGCTGCTGCTGTTCATCCTTCCCTGTGTAGGGCAAACCTTGAGAGAGAAATCTTCCAGGGGGAAGATCAGCTCTGCCACAAGAGGCTAAGTAAATAATACAGTGATTACTTGGTTCAAATCCTGGCCCTACCAACTACTAGTTGTCATAATCTTGAACAAGTGAAAACTTTTCTGTGCTGTTTTTCCATCGATGAAATGAGGACAGTAGAATAATCTTCATAATGAAGCTATGAGGACTGAATGAGTTGATATTGGAAAAGTGTTTGGCACAGTCCCTGGTATTTAATAATCACTTGTTCAATAGCTCAGTTGTGTCTGACTCTCTGATGCTGTGGAGTGCAACATGCCAGGCTTCCCTGCTCTTTACTGCCTTTCAGAATTTGCTCAAACTCATGTCCATTGAGTTGATGATGTCATCCAACCATCTTATCCTCTGTTGCCTTTTTCTCCCGCCCTCAATCTTACCCAGAATCAGGGTGTTTTTCCAGTGAGTCAGCTCTTAATCATTGTCGTTGGTTAATGAAATATGAAAAAAAAAAAAAAAAAAAAAAATTGGTGATCCAGGGAGAGACTGGGTATCATGGAGGTCAGAAATTACCTGTGATATTAAATTTAATGTGCATTTGTTTTTCCATTTTAAGAGACATACTCAAAGTATAGGATATATTAAAAGTGGAGAGTTGAGTGAGACAAAGAGTATTCAAATTCAGTGAAAGAGAAAGAGAAAGGAGCAGATTTAGGAACTATTTCAAGGAGAAAGCAGAATTTGATGACAGATGGAGTGGAAAAGTTTTTTGTTTTTAGAAGCACAGGTAGTATAGTCCTTGAAATGAAGAGTGGAAGTTACTTAAAGTGCACATTCCTGATGTGTGTGGCAAGTCCTGGGCCTTCTGGGGATAGATGTTGATTAGGTAGTGATAGGCACTTCTAATGAGTGAGCAGTGGTGGCAGGACATTGCACAAAACTGCCCAACAAAAACATGAGCCACAGATGTGTTTTAACATTTTCTAGCAGTCCTCTTAAAAAAAGAAGCAAAAAAAATTTTTTAATCAATGTTAATACTATATTTCAATTAAACTAATATATAAAACTATTTTTAGACTGTATAATCAATTTTTTTAATTAATGAGATATTTTACTTTTTTAAAAAATTGTCTGAAATCTGATGTGTATTTTACACTTTCAGCACAACTAAATTTTAACATTTCAAAATACATGTAGCTAGTGGCTATATATTGTACAATATCTGTACTTTCAGTGAAAAGAATCCTTGTCATCAGTCCCTGTCTTGGGCTGTAGTGTCCTCTTGTCCACCAGATTAATATTCAGTTGTTCCATTTTGGTCATCCATGGTTCTAACTATAGGTATTAAGCTTCTACTCAGTGTTGGGCCTTGGATTAGATGCTGGGGATTCAAAGATGTCTATAGAGAGTATAATTTTATGTCCCAGGGAACTTTTGACTGGATTAAACTAGTTGTTTTTTTGTTTTTTTTCCGAGTGAATTAAACTAAATCAAACTAGTTTGAATATGACCAATTGAAAATTAAATCAAACTGTTTTAAGCAAGCAAACCAGTGTGAACTTGTCTTAAAAAGAGCAAAGATTTCTGGCTAGTTCCTTTGGGTTACCACTTAATCATGCTATTTACAAGTAGTTCTGATTTTACATGGTTCTAGTCAAAGCTATGGTTTTTCCAGTAGTCATGTATGGATGTGAGAGTTGGACTATAAAGAAAGCTGAGCGCTGAAGAATTGATGCTTTTGAACTGTGGTGTTGGAGAAGACTCTTGAGAGTCCCTTGGACTGCAAGGAGATCCAACCAGTCCATTCTAAAGGAGATCAGTCCTGGGTGTTCTTTGGAAGGAATGATGCTAAAGCTGAAACTCCAATACTTTGATGACTACCTGATGCAAAGAACTGACTCATTTGGAAAGACCCTGCTGCTGGGAAAGATTGAAGGTGGGAGGAGAAGGGGATGACAGAGAATAAGATGGTTGGATGGCATCACCAAATCAATGGACATTACTTTGAATAAGCTCCATGAGTTTGTGATGGACAGAGAAGCCTGGCATGCTGCAGTCCATGGGGTCACAAAGAGTCAGACATAACTGAGCAACTGAACTGAACTGAACTAGCCTTTTGATTACTTAATTTTACTTGGACTTTGTGTACTCTAGTCATTTCAAAATGGTAAATAATAGATAATAGATGCAATAATGTCTTGCCAATTCAGAATTGAGCAGTCTGTTCTAAGAATATTAAACATTTTAAGCCACTTATGAGCAGGTGGATGTTGCTAAACAACAGAACACCATAAGAAAAAAGACAGAAACCAGGATATAAGAACTGGGCTCTAAGGTCATAGCTACTCTGTCAATAAGCCTGACTTTAGTCTGAACTGACAAGATTATTGTATTGAGATTTTTCAAATCTCCTGAATTTGGAAATATTTATTCCCAGAAAGAGGTACAAACACAAAACACTGAGTTAAGGTTAAATAGCCTTAGTTGTGAGTTGATATCTGATTTGGCAACAAGCTATTCAGAGATTCCTAAAGATTCCTAAAGATTAGAACATTACATATCAGTGAGCGGTGAAAGATCTGGGGTTGGACTTCAGTTTACCTTGGGTCGATGTGAGGCTCCTGTATTAGGGAAAGAAGCATCAAAAATAAGAAAGGAGAGAAGGATGACAAGATGCTGAGCACACTCATTCCCCTAACTAGAGTATGTAGCTTGAGTCTGGGTGAGGCAAGCCTGTGGAAAGATTCCCAACAATACTATGGGCCTTGAGAAAGGAGGTACCGATGAACTGATGCAAGGGCAGTCTGCAGGGAGATTAAGTTAGGTTTACTTTACTCCAGAATTTTTGCCATTCAATCCATGCTGCCTAACATTATGCCTAGTTTTTCATAAGTTAACCTCTCAATCTTTTTTAGGTCTGTCATCCCAGAAGCATTCAATGGCTTCTATTGGGCTACCAAACCTATATAGATGATAGATAGATTTTTGTCACTTGCCTTATATTTCCTTGCAGGCTATAAGGCTAATTTTCTTGCCACTTTCAAGTGCTTCTAACCTCCATTGTCAGAATTCTTATGTTTTCCAACTCATGTTAACTTATCATTCATGTTGGTCTCCCTGTTTTCATTCATTTTTCTCTATGCTTATTAAAATTCTACCCATTCAACAGGGCCAATACAGGGTCTTGCTTCCTGCCTGTTGTCTCTAGTTTCATAGATCTCATTTTCCACTGAATCTTCTAGTCTTGGTCCACATCATACAACTTGTCACCTCTCTTGCCTTATCTTATTCCTTGAGAATTTCATCAGTGTTAACCTCAACATCCCAAGCAGTTTGAAAGATATTCAATAGCAAGAGTTGTGTTTTTGTAATCTCTCCTCACCAGCATTATAGGGTTATGAATACATAACTCTTTAGTATATTTACTTAAAATTGGTTTTGATGATTACTATGTGCTTGCTACTTGAGATGCAGCACAGAGTTAAGGACCCTGGCTTTATGTAGTTGGTAATCCAGTGGGAGAATAATTAAGTTTGTAAATGAATAAATAAATCAGTTCAATTTTAACTTGATAATTTTTATAATAAAAATTAAGCCAGTGAGACAAAAAGAGAAAAAGGTGTTATAAGTAAAATTTAGTTAGAGATTTATTTTACAGAATTGGCTCCCTTGATTTTGGAACCTGGCAAATGCAAAATCTGCAGGATTAGAACAGGAGACCCAGGAAGGAATTGCAGTGTGAGTCCAAAGTCTGTCTGCTGGCAAAATTCCCTCCTCTTCCAAGAAGGTCCAGTCACTTTTCTACTAAGGCTGTCAACTGATTAGTGATGCCTACTGACATTAAGGGGAACAGTCTGTTTTAGTCAAAGTCTGCTGATTTAAGTGGTACTCTCATCTAAAAGTATCTCCTAGAAATATTTGAAATAAAGTTTGACTAAATATCTGCATATTATGGCCTAGCCAAGTTGGCATGTAAAATGAACCATCACCAGAACAGAGTTGAAGTTTGGAAGATAGGTTTGGGTTAGTTAGAAGGTGATCAGGAAGGGTGATCCTGAAAGAAGGAATAGATCCAGAAGTATGAAACACAACATATGTGTACAGATCTATAGGCAGATCACTATACTAAGAGTATAAACTATAAATTAGAAAATTGTGGAAAGAAATTCTGAGGACATCTGTTGGAGCCAGGTCATAGAAGGTCTTGTGTGGCATGTTCAGAAACTTTGACATCATTCTGTAGATAGTAGGGAGTGAGTGAAGTCTCTCTACTTAGATTTGCATGTTACACAGATTACTTTGGCTGTGGTGTAAAGAATGAATTTATGAGAAAACTGAGGCTGGAGAAACCAGTTATAGAAGCATTGTAGTGGTCCTCAAGAGCCATGGTTAAAGTGGGAACCATAGGAATGGTTATAATGCTAAACACAGGATAGTCAAGAATATCCTGTGTTCAGGAAATATTTGAAGGCAAATTCAAGAAATATTTGTAAGGCAAAGTAAACAGCACTTAATGATTAGATGTGTAGAGAGGGAAGAGAGGAACCTCCTGGTACTTAGTTTGGATGCTCAAGTGTATTTAAGCTTTATTATTTGAGATGAGATTATAGGGGCAAACAGGAATTTGTGGAGGACAGAGGTGGGGAAGACAGAGCCTTGATTCATAAAATGAATTCAAATTTGAATATGTGAAGTATGAAGAGCCAATGGAACTACAAGAGAGTTGTGCAAAAAACTTTGTGTGTCCTAAGTTTAAAGGAGGTATGGGACCTTAAGACAAAATTTTAGGATACATCAGCATACAGATAGTAATGTTCTACAAGAACTTGAATGGAACTGACCAAATAGAACCTGAAGAGAAAAAGATCAGTGAACCAAAGACAGTGGGGGAGAAACTCACAAAGAGGCCTGGAAAGGCATAGTGAGGGAGGTAGAAGCACCAAGCATCAGAAAAGTAAAGACAAATGAAGGAACTAAAAGGGATGAGGGACCCAATGCCAGTGCAACAATGAGTTCAAGAAAGATAACCTCTTGCTTAGGCTTTATTTAGCAACAGGGAAGCCATCAGCAGATGGCTCACAAACTCAACTACAGTAGAGTCATGAGAAGAAAAGCTGGATTGGTAATGGTTGAACTGTGGTGTTGGAGAAGACTCTTGCAAGTCCCTTGGACTGCAAGGAGATCCAACCAGTCCATCCTAAAGGAGATCAGTCCTGGGTGTTCGTTGGAAGGACTGATGTTGAAGCTGAAACTCCAATACGTTGGCCACCTGATGTGAAGAGCTGACTCATTGGAAAAGACCCTGATGCTGGGAAAGATTGAGGGTAGGAGGAGAAGGGGATGACAGAGGATGAGATGGTTTGATGGCATCACCGACTCGATGGACGTGAGTTTGAGCAAGCTCCTGGAGTTGGTGGTGGACAGGGAAACCTGGTATGCTGCAGTACATGGGGTCACAAACAGTTGGACACAACTGAGCGATTGAACTGAACTGAACTGAAGATTGAGTGAGAAGAGGGTAATTGGTGACAATGACAATCCTTCAACAAAAACTCTGGCTGAAAATCAAGGGAAGAGAAAGACTCAGGTTAAAGAGAAGATTATAATTTTTAGTGTTAGGAAGACCTGAGGATGTTTGCAGGCTATGGGAAGAGAACCACACTGGCAAGTGTTGTAGTATGGAGAGGAAACCATTGATGGAGCACAGCAGGTTCCAGAGGAGATGGGGATGAATCAGTGCAGGGGTCAGGCCCTGAACAGTGTCTGTGGCTAGAGGAAAGGGAGAATTTATTACCAGAAAAAAAAAAAAAAGAAAAAAAGAAAAGCATGTGTGGATGGGGAAGCCAAAAACTTAAAAACTCTATGTTGATAGCCTCACTTCTTAAAAATAATAAGAGCTGAGATCATTATCTAAATGCAAGTGGGATGGAAATTAGAGTGATTTGAGGCATTTGCTGAAGCTTTGAGATTGTGAGTACAGGGAATAGGAGAAGAAATTGCTAAGGAGTTTAACTCAAATTAGAGACTATGAATTTGTGGAGTATCTAGAATTAAATATTGTGTAATATTTGGAGTTGACGGAGCCAAAAGAGAAAGCCCAGTAAAGGCAAAAGTATTGGTATATTGGTAACATGTTTTCAATGATCTATCACTTTAATTCTTCAGGCCTCTTTTCTTTTACTTTAGTATATTATTATAGGTATATTTCTTAAAATGTCACTATGATGTATCCTTTAAAAAGCCCACTCTCTGATCCTTTAAATTTTATAATATCCCTAACTATTTCAACTTAATGTGAAAAAGAAGAATAATTAAAGTTTTCTAATGATAGAAGTCAAGGCTGTATATTGTCACCCTGCTTATTTAACATATGCAGACTATATCATATGAGATGCAGGGCTGGTTGAAGCACAAGCTGGAATCAAGATTGCCAGGAGAAATATCAATAACCTCAGATATGCAGATAACACCACCCTTATGGCAGAAAGCGAAGAAGAACTGAAGAGCCTCTTGATGAAAGTGAAAGAGGAGAGTGAAAAAGTTGGCTTAAAACTCAACATTCAGAAAACTAAGATCATAGCATCTGGTCCCATCACTTCATGGCATAATAAATGGGGAAACAATGGAAACAGAGACTTTATTTTGGGGAGCTCCAAAATCACTGCAGATGATGATTGCAGCCATGATATTAAAAGACACTTGCTCCTGGGAAGAAAAGCTATGACCAACCTAGACAGCATATTAAAAAGCAGAGACATTACTTTGTCAACAAGGGTCCGTCAAGTCAAAGCTATGGTTTTTCCAGTAGTCATGTATGGGTGTGAGAGTTGGACTATAAAAAAAGTTCAACACTGAAGAATTGATGCTTTTGAACTGTGGTGTTGGAGAAGACTCCTGAGAGTCCCTTGGACTGCAAGGAGATCCAACCAGTCCATCCTAAAGGAAATCAGTCCTGAATATTCTTTGGAAGAACTGATGCTGAAGCTGAAACTCCAATACTTTGGCCACCTGATGCAAAGGACTGACTTATTGGAAAAGACCCTAATGTTGGGAAGGATTGAAGGTGAGAGATGAAGGGGATGACAGAGGATAAGATGGTTAGATGGCATCACTGGCTTGATGGACCTGAGTTTGAGTAAGCTTCAGAAGTTGGTGATGGACAGGGAAGCCTGGTGTGCTGCAGTCCATGGGGTCATAAAGAGTCGAGCATGACTGAGCAACTGAACTGAATGATAGAAAATTGTCCTCTCCAAATCCACGGTCCGAAACCATTAGGTAACTAACAATCATCTCAGTGTATTTAAATAGTGCATTTCCTTCCAGCAAACCCCCACAAATCTGAATACAGAATTTTAAAGATATGCATATGCATACAGGTGCATATATTTGACACAATGCTGACCTTTTATTGCAAAACTATAAATACTGTTCATGCTGGGTAGATATCATAATTATTTTCTTTTTGTATTATTGAAAGAGAAGCAAATCTACTTCCTCTGTATTCATAGGAATGGAAATTAGTATTGGAAATAAGCAATTAAAATCCCCAAGAAAACTACATTAAAGATGAAGCACAATATGTTAAAAAATACCATATGGAGAGGACAAAATCTGATATTGAGCCAGGAAGAAAATGGCCATAAAGGTCCAGGATTCAAGGACAAGCTTTCCCCGTTCCTTCACTCTCTGCAAGGTGCAGGATTTCCACACATATGGTGTTAGAATCTTTCACTGTTTTACAACCCCTGGTGTAAGACCATATGTGCTGCAATCCACAATCACAACAGGATGAGATTGGAATTATCTGCCAATTTTTTTTCTTGGAGTTGATTGTGCTAAGGAGTTTTATACCTTGTTCCTATTGTTATAATTCATTGAATTAATTACAGAAGCTTTTAAATATTTAAATATCCCTACTGCCCCAGCTTCATATATGACTGATAGTTGTTCAGCCTTGTGCCCAAGATCACCACTGTAATGAATCTGGGCCTCAAACCTAATCTTACAGAGAATTCAATCAGCTAGTTGATTAGGCACTGATTTATACTTTTCTGTGGCTATCTTTGTTCTTGCTTCTTATTCAGAAATGCTGTAATTACTGAATCCTTCTCCTGTGACCCTGCTCCCATTTTGATTAGTTTTGAAAAGTTAAGAGTAGTATCTTGATATGCCAAATTTCCAGTTCTGGATTTTTCTTCTTTTTTGTCATTTTTTAATATAGCCAAGTCATATAAAAGGTTAGAGATAGCTCCTGCAGTATTGCTTTAGTTTGATTAACTTTATGAGAAGTTGACATGTAGGGTGAGATTTCTTAGCCTTGGCACTAGTGACATTTTGGACCAGGTGATTCTTGGTTGTGGGTGGCTATCCTGTGCATTGTGTAATGTTTAACAGTATCTTTTGCCTCTATTGACTAGATGCTAGTGGTTGCCCCCATGGTTGTGACAGTTAAAAATGTCCCCAGATATTGCCAAATATTCTCTGCGTGGCAAGACAGTTTCTGACTTAAAACTGATATAGGAATGGAGTAGCTTTGGGAACCTCATAACATATACCCATACCAATAGTTTCCTCTGTGAAGATCAGACAACATTAGGAGGAGCAAAGTATTGGGTTGGCCAAAAAGTTCCTTTGGTTTTAAAGTAAAAATAAGACACTTTTTTTAAATTTCACAGAGAATTTTATTGAATAGCATATTCACCATTTTGTTCCACTATCTTCTGCCATTTTTCAGGCAATTTCATAATTCCGTCTTCCCAAAACTTTTTCTTTTTGAGCAAAGAACTGTTCCAGGTGCCCTTTATGGTCTTCCAGGGAATGGACATTTTTTCCATTAAAATAATTTTGTAAGGACTGAAATAAATGGAAATCCAAAGGTGCAATGTCTGGTAAATGCCTGGTAAATACAGTGTGTGAATCAGAACTTCCCAGCCACACTTTAATGATTTTTGCCTGGTCATCAAAGAAACATGCAGTCTTGTGTTAGTCTGATGGAAGATTATGCATTTTCTGTTGACTCATTCTGGATGCTTTTCATTGAGTGCTGCTTTCAATTAGTCTACTTGGGAGCAGTGCTTGTTGCAATTAATCTAATCATTTGCTTTTCTGGAAGGAGCTCATAAGAGAGGACTCCCTTCCAGGCCCACCATATACACATGTCCTTCTCTGGATGAAGACTGGCCCAACACATGGTTGGTGGTGGTTCATTTTGCTTGCCCCATGATCTCGTCCATCGTCCATTATTGTCCAATATCCACTTTTTATGACCTGTCACAGGTTGGTTTTTTTTTTCTTTTTTCAAATGAAATGTTTTCCTTATGTTTAAGTTCAGAATTGCATGTGGAAATATGGTTAAGAAGATTTTTTTCATTTACCTATGTGGAACCCAAACATCAAAGCAATTAATGTAACCAAGCTGGTGCAAATGATTTTCAGTGCTTGATTTAGATATTTTGAATATTTCAGCTATCTCTTACATGGTATACCGTGGATTGTTCTCAGTTAATGTCTCAATTTGATTGCTATCAACTTCACCTGGTCTACTTGACTGTAGAGCATTGTCCAGAGAAAAATCTCCAGCATGAAATTTTGCAAACGAATTTTGACATGTTCATCAGTCACAGCACCTTCTCTATACACTGCACAACTTATTTTTTTGTATTTCAGTTTCATTTTTACCTTTCTTGAAATAATAAAGCATAATATATCAATTTTTTTCTTCTTTTTGTCCGTGTTAAATATTAATATGGCTATACAAAAATTCACCAGTTTTGATAAGGATGTTTTTTAATGCACACTGATATGATAGCTGTCACAATACAATCTGAAAAAAAAGATTGTTTTGAATGAAGTTAAAGACACTAAGCACTACTAGAGCCATCTTACAGAAAAAAAAAAAAAAAACTGAAAGAACTTTGGCTAACCTAATACTAGCACTTATCACAATATTTTATGAGTATAAAATACTATCAAATTCTGAGAAAATGTGTATCTGTGTGTGTGTGTATGTGTTTGAGCATGTATGTGTGTGTGTTTGAAGAAGTTGAAGAATTCCTGGAGTTAGAAACTGAAGGAAAAATTACCATTGAGTAGGAACAAGGAACAGAATGGAGTGACTATGGACACTGAAAGCAAAGTTCTCTGTCAAGACTTTTCTCAATTCTGTCTCAATGAAGTGTTAGTTGCTCAGTCGTGTCCAGCTCTTTGTGACCCCATGGACTGTGGCCCACTCAGCTCCTCTGTTCATGGAATTTTCCAGGCAAGAATACTGGAATGGGTTGCCATGTTCTTCTCCAGTCTCAATTAAACTAGTCAGTAAAAATTAATCACTTTTCCTCTCATCCCTAACACCTAGTCCATTACCAAATTCCATTAATTTTTATCTTTCAGATCTCTCTTAATCCTATCCACTAGTTTCCATTTTTATTACCACCTCCCTAGTCCACATTTTTACCATCTCTTGTCTAGCCTGTTCCAGTGTCACTTAATTGCCTTCTGGATTCAATCTGGTGATATGTCAGTTCCTTCTCTATACTGTAGTCAACATGACATTTTCAAAAACCCAAATCCAGTTGTGGACCACCGCTGCTTTACAACCTTCAAAGTGTCTCATTGCCCTTGAGATAAAAAACAAAACTCTGTAATGTGGCCAGTCACTAGATGATCTCTCACCTGCATCCTTTACCCAGATGTTATGATATATTCCCATTTCACTCATTAAGCTTTTGCTTTGTTTGCAAATACTATTCTATCCTGAATGTACTTTCCTTTCCTTTTATAACTCATTCTTTAAATCTCAATTGTAACAGAACATTTTTTTTTTTTTAAACTGTTGATCTCTTCTCATTAAAATGCTTGCTCCATGAGGTCAGGGAGAAATCTGGTCCTTTTGGGTCAACTATATCTCCAAAGATCAGTAGCACAATGGCAGCATATAGCAGGTGTCCAATAAATATTGGTTCATCACTGAATGAATAGATAGATAAATTCTCTTGCCAAGAAATCTGTGACGTTTTGAAGGGGCTTCATCTTCTTAATGTATTATTACTCATTCAGTCTGATTGCACCACTATCAGGTCATGTGTCAATTATGCTATGAGCTTTTAGCAGGCACACTGTGCTCAATATTTTTGCTTTTCCCCCAGGGGCCTCACTAAGTGCCAGAGGTGATTAAATGCGAATTAAAAATGAGTGAATGAAACTCTGGGAAGGCAGGGGCCAAGTCTAAATTTTTCATTTATATCTTAGCACTACAAAATACTAAGAATTTATTTTTTAAGCATTGATTTAGTAAACTTTTCTGTCTTCTTATATCCTCCCTTATTGTACATATCTCAGAACAGTTCCTGAACAAAGGTTGACTTTGAGGTAAAGGGAACCTAGGTGAGATTTGAATATGCTGATAAGTTAGAAAGCTGCTTCCTCTAGATAGAATTTCAAAGTACTTGATAGACTAACTTGTCAAGAAGAGTACACAGTTTATCTTTATTAACATAATGTTTGCTGTGTTGGTTTTGAAGCAGTATTGCTTGGGTACAAGCCCTGATTCTGCCTCTTACTAGTTATGTGACCTTGGACAAGTTAGTGAACATTTTGGTTCCTTGATTTACATATATGTAAAATGGAAATAATAATGGAAACTATCCTTAAGGCTTATTTTGATTAGTAAAGATTAAATATATGTAAAAGGATTTACAACAGTGCCTGATACACAGTAAGTGCTATATAAGTATGTTGCCTTATTACTCTCATTTTCCTCATTTACAGAAGAGGAAATAGAGACATAGAGCACTGATTGGGTCCAGATTACATCCTGTTTTCACCTCATGGTAGCTGCTGTCTGGCATGCAATGGCATGCACTTCTCTGCACTGATTTCTTTATCACTTAGAAAATAATGTCTCTCCCTTGAGAGGAATAAAGGGAGTGTCACCTGTGAGGGTGCCTGCCACTTAGTAAGATGTTCTGTAAGTGATAATTTTATTTTCTATCTGCATTTCACAGATGAGGAGACTCAGATCAAACCAAGAGAGTGATCATTTGAGTGAATAAGTCTCCAAGTTGATGACAAAGTCAAGACTTGATTTATATTCTCATTATATAGCCCTCCCATTAAATCCAGTTGTTTTCTTAAGAGACTTAAAAATGCATAGCTGTAATCGCTAACTTGCTAAATTAATCTGATTCTGTCAATCACTTTATTTATAATTCATACTCTGTGGGCTTCCAACAAGAATCAGAAATGACTTAACCCAATCAAGAAATGACTTGATACCAATTCTTGCCTGCAGAAGTTACCTTTGTCAGGCTCTTCAGTAGCACTGCCAGTAGGCTTACCATCCTGGGAAGGGGCAGAGCAGCCCTATTGTCAGATAGGGCCATTCCAACTCAATCAGTCAGTTCAGTCGCTTAGTCCTGTCCAACTCTTTGTGACCCCATGGACTGCAGCATGCCAGGCTTCCCTGTCCTTCACCAACTCATGGAGCTTGCTCAAGCTATGTCCATCAAGTCGGTGATGCATCTAACCATCTCATCCTCTGTCGTCCCCTTCTCCTGCTGCCTTCAATCTTTCCCAGCATCAAGGTCTTTCCCAGTGAGTCAGTTCTTCGCATCAGGTGGCCAAAGTATAGGAGCTTCAGCTTCAGCATCAGTCCTTCCAAAGAATATTCAGGACTAATTTCCTTTAGGATGGAGTGGTTGGATCTCCTTGCAGTCCAAGGGACTCTCAAGAGTCTACTCCAACACCACAGTTCAAAAGCATCATATATTTGGTGCTCAGCTTTCTTTGTAGTCCAACGCTCACATCCATACATGACCACTGGAAACACCATAGCTTTGACTGGACGGAACAATGTTGGCAAAGTAATGTCTCTGCTTTGTAATATGCTGTCTAGGTTGGTCATAGTTTTTCTTCCAAAGAGTAAGCATCTTTTAATTTCATGGCTGCATTTACCATCTGCAGTGATTTTGGAGCACCCCCAAAATAGAGTCTGTCACTGTTTCCATTGTTTCCCCAGCTATTTGCCATGAAGTGATAGGACCAGATGCCATGATCTTAGTTTTCTGGATGTTGAGTTGTAACCCAACTTTTCACTCTCCTCTTTTACTTTCATCAAGAGGCTCTTTAGTTCTTCTTCACTTTCTGCCATAAGGGAGGTGTCATCTGCGTATCTGAGGTTATTTATATTTCTCTGGGCAATCTTGATTCTAGCTTGTGCTTCCTCCAGCCCAGCGTTTTGCATGATGTACTCTGCATATAAGTTAAAATTAGGGTGACAATATACAGCCTTGACATACTCCTTTCCCAATTTGGAACCAGTCTATTGTCCCATGTCCAGTTCTAACTGTTGCTTCTTGATCTGTGTACAGATTTCTCAGAAGGAAGGGAAGGTGGTCTGGTATTCCCATATCTTTAAGAATTATCCATAACTTGCTGTGAACCACACAATCAAAGGCTTGGTGTAGTCAATAAAGCAGAAGTAGATGTTTTTCTGGAACTCCCTTGCTTTTCGATGGTCCAGTCAGTTCAGTCACTCAGTTGTGTCTGATTCTTTGCAACCCCATGAATTGCAGCACGCCAGGCCTCATAGTCCATCACCAACTCCTGGAGTTCACTCAAACTCAAGTCCATCGAGTCGGTGATGCCATCCAGCCATCTCATCCTCTGTCGCCCCCTTCTCTTCCTGCCCCCAATCCCTCCCAGCATCAGAGTCTTTTCCAATGAGTCAACTCTTCGCATGAGGTGATGAAAGTATTGGAGTTTCAGCTTTAGCATCAGTCCTTCCAAAGAACACCCAGGACTGATCTCCTTTAGAATGGACCAGTTGGATCTCCTTGCAGTCCAAGGGACTCTCAAGAGTCTTCTCCAACACCACAGTTCAAAAGCCAGCAGATGTTGGCAATTTGGTCTCTGGTTCCTCTGCCTTTTCTAAATCCAGCTTGAACATCTGGAAGTTCATGGTTCACGTACTGTTGAAGCCTAGCTTGAAGAATTTTGAACGTTACTTTAGTAGTGTGTGAGATGAGTGCAATTGAGTGGTAGTTTGAACATTATCTGGCATTGCCTTTCTTTGGGATTGAAATGAAAACTGACCTTTTCCAGTCCTGTGGCCACTGTAGAGTTTTCCAAATTTGCTGGCATATTCAGTGCAGCACTTTAAAAGGATCATCTTTTAGGATTTGAAATAGCTCAAATGGAATTCCATGCCTCCACTGGCTTTGTTTGTTGTGATGCTTCCTAAGGCCCGCTTGACTTCACATTCCAGGATGTCTGGCTCTAGGTGAGTGATCACACCATTGTGGTTATCTGGGTTGTGAAGGTCTCTTTTGTATAGTTCTTCTGTTTATTCTTGCCACCCCTTCTTAATATCTTCTGCTTCTCTTAGGTCTATACCATTTCTGTCTTTTATTGTGCCCATCTTTGTATGAAATATTCCCTTGATATCTCTAATTTTCATGATGAGATCTCTAGTCTTTCCCATTCTAGTGTTTACCTTTATTTTCTTCTCACTGATGACTGAGGAAGTCTTTCTTATCTCTCCTTGCTATTCTTTGGAACTCTGCTTTAAAATGGGTATATCTTTTCTTTTCTCCTCTGCCTTTCTCTTCTCTTCTTTTCTCAGCTATTTATAAGGCCTCCTCAGACAACCATTTTGCCTTTTTGCATTTCTTTTTCTTGGGTGGGGATGGCCTTGTTTCCTGTCTCCTGTACAATGTCATGAACCTTCATCCATAGTTCTTCAGGTACTCTGTCCATCAGATCTAATCCCTTGAATCTATTTGTCACTTCTGCTGTATAATCATAAGGGATTCGATTTAGGTCATACCTGAATGAATGGACTAGTGGTTTTCTCTACTTTCTTCAATTTAAGTCTAAATTTGGCAACAAGGAGTTCATGCTGAGAAAATCTTTAATCCAACTTTCTGTTGATGGGCAGGGCTGTGTTTCTTCCCTGTTGGTTTTTACCTGAGACCAAACTATGGTGGAGGTAATGAAGATAATGTTGATCTCCTTCAAAAGGTCCTGTGCATGTACTGCCACACTCAGTGCCCCCAACCATGCAGCAGAGCACCGCCGACCCACACCTCTGCCAGAGACTCCTGGACACTCACATGCAAGTCTGAGTCAGTCTCTTGTAGGGTCATTTCTCCTTTCTTCTGGGTCCTGTTACATATAAGATTTTGTTTGTGCCTTCCAAGAGTCTGTTTCTCCAGTCCTGTATTAGTTCTGGTGGCTCTGTGGTGGGGTTAATGGTGACCTCCTCCAAGAGGGCTTATGCCACACCCTGGTCTGCTGTACCCAGAGCCCCTGCCTCTGTGGCAGGCCACTGCTGACCTGTACCTCTGCAGGTCTGACTCAGTCTCCGTGGGGTCTCCTGGTACACACGAGGTTTCACAATCTGAGATAACTTTAAAACTGGGACATCATGAGTAAGGCCACAATTAGAATTAAAATTCCACATTCAGAAAACTAAGATCATGGCATCAGGTCCCATTACCTCATGGCAAATAGATGGAGAAACAGTGCCAGACTGTATTTTTGGGGCTCCAAAATCACTGCAGATTTTGACTGCAGCCATGAAATCAAAAGACACTTGCTCCTTGGAAGAAAAACTATGACCAACCTAGACAGCATATTAAAAAGCAGAGACATTACTTTGCCAACAAAGGTCCATCTAGCCAAAGCAGTGGACCAGTAGTTTTTTCATCAGGTTGTTCCAATAGTGATGTATGTATGTGAGAATTGGACTATAAAGAAAGCTGATCACTGAAGAATTGATACTTTTCAACTGTGGTGTTGGAGAAGACTCTTGAGAGTCCCTTGGACTGCAAAGAGATCCAATCAGTCCATCCTAAAGGAAATCAGTCCCGAATATTCTTTGGAAGGACTGATGCTGAAACTCCAATACTTTGGCCACCTGATGAGAAGAGTTGACTCATTTGAAAAGACCCTGATGCTGGGAAAGATCAAAGGTGGGAGGCGAAGCGGACCACATACAGTGAGATGGTTGGATGGCATCACCAACTCAATGGATATGAGTTTGAATAAACTCTGGGAGTTGGTGATGGGCAGGGAGTCCTGTGGTTCTGCAGTCCATGGGGTCACAAAGAGTCAGACACGACCAAGTGACTGAACTGAGAAGAATGGCAATGACTAGTAAAGCTGCCCCCTACCTCAGGAAATAAATTTTGAAAAATATCTTACAGATTAGTCTTAACATTTTTTTTGAGTTTAATGATACCCAAGTATTCACAAGGCTTGAAAAACTGAATGTTTAAGTCAAGATCTTGCCAAACTTCTCCTCAGAGTGAGTTCAGATGTAGTTAAGATCAACAGCAGGATCTGTTGATCTTGCTGTTGGTCACATTAAGCAGTTAGGGGTTACAGAACAGGTTCAATTTTAATATTATAACTATGAAGTTGTTTAGTTAAGATTTTAGCCCAAAGTGGTCTAAAATGTATATATAAACACATTCATTTGTTTTATTTTTCAACAATTAAATTTCCAGTGATAGCCACTATGTAAGATACAAATCAATGCCTAACCTTATAGGTCTATACAGGATATATGTCATTTCCATCTTGTAATGAAAGTGAAAAAAATACAAGTATATTAAGAATGGCACAGAAAAAACATATGGGAATTCAAGGATGTAGTACCATTTAGGTAGAGAAATGAGAAAAAGATATTTTGGAAGAGTTTTTTTTTTTTTCTTTAACTTTTTATTTTGCATTGGGGTGTAGCTGATTAACAATATTGTAATAGTTTTAGGTGAACAGCAAAAGGGTTTAGCTATATGTATACATGTATCCATTCCTGGAAGAGTTTTTTGAGTTAAAATTTGAGGAATAAATTCGAATTCTATTTGAGGTGATAGGATAGAGGGAGAGCCAGATGTGAGTAGATGTTGTATTTGTGTGTGTGAGTGTATATGTGTGTGAGTGTATATGTGTGAGTGTATATGTGTGTGTGTGTGTGAATGAATAAATAGAGTGGGACTTTTTCAGTGAGAAAAGCATGGAGGAAATATTAATTTATTTATTCAATGAAAAATATTTATGGAGTAGCTCCAGTATATTATGCTCATTTTGGGGGCAGAGAGATGAGTAAGAAATATGAGATCTCTACCTTCACAGCAAGTGGTAAAATTTGTCCATGGATACAGTCCATTAAAAGAAAAAATACCGTGGAAGATATCAATATCAGGAAAAGCATAGACATAACTCTTAGCATGAAATAATCATTCTTTCTAATTTACTTCACTGATTGAAGAGGTTGCATTTGTGGCTGACTATTCCAAGTAAACATATCACTTCCATATAGATTTCACTCCTATAGTCTGTTCTTAAAAAGAAACAAGACACTGCTCATCCCTCCTTTTCTTTTATTTCATGAAAAGAAAAGAGACATTTAAAAGTCGTCAATGATTGCTAGTATAAATGCCTTCGTTCCAAGAAACAATGAGTATCTAATATTCATATTGGACTTATTGTGTGGTTTTCGTATATTAATACATTAATACTTGTACAATATACTGTAGCTACTGTTATTATCAGGATTCCCGGATGGTGCAGTGGTAAAGAATCTTTCTGCTAGTGCAGGAGTCACAAAAGACAAGGTTAAATCCCTGGGTTGGGAATATACCCTGGAGTAGGAAATGGCAACCCACTCCCATATTTTCCTGGATAATCTCATGGAAAGAGGAGCCTGGCAGGCTGAAGTTCATGGGGTCAAAAAGAGTCAGACATGATTGACAAGCAGACATGTACACACTGTTATTATCAAACTCATTTTGCAAATAAAAAAGTTAAGGCATTGAAGGGTTAGGCAATTCACCCAAGATCAGTGAATTTATATCTAGTTAGTAGCAAAGTCAAAAGATGGATACAGGGGAATTAGCTCCAGGGTTTATGTTCTCAACTAGTTTTTGCTGCTTCTTAGCACCGTGTTACTTGTTCCTAGAGGTTTCTTTGATAAACTAAAAACTCAGATGATGCTTGGGGCTGCTTGTGCTTCTCTGTAACATTTCTCCTGAAATCCTCTTAAGTGGTAGCATTTTTTTTATTTTTGGATGCATTATAAGGACCTGTACAGATATATGTGAGAATGTGGCACCCACATCTGAAGACTTCTGAATTTAGTGACTGGTACTTGGCCATCCAGAGTTCTGTGATTCCTTTAGTGGGAATTCAGTGGGTTAAACCTCCAGGACCAAGTAAGACCTATCTGCTCCAAAAGTGTACACTCACTCAGCCCTTCTATTGCAGGCAACCAGTACTCCCCTGCTGAGTTTAACATTCTTGCTTTGTTCTCTAATCAGCGAAAATCCTGTTTCTCCTGAAGTCAGTATGCTTTCATGCATTTCAGAGGCCTGGGAGGAAAGATATTATGCAGAGAACACGCCCAAGCATATAACAGAGTAGATTAAAAGATCCAGATGGACACCCAGTGTACTCACATAAATACATAAAAAGTCAAACTAGAGCACTAATTGTGGCACTTACTGTAAAATGGCACTGAATACTGCCGTTTCTTCTATTTCTAAACCAATTTAGATTTCAGGGCTCATTGGCAGCACCAGCTCTGTTGCCATCCGTAACCCATGGGGCTTTTGCAATCTCTTACTCACATAGATTAGTTTTTTTTCCTATTCTTTTTAAAGGCATAAAACTTATTAACTAACTTATTCTCACATCTTTCCTACACTGAGCTACTTCGGGAGCCTCTCAATGCAAAGTCAAGGGAATGAGAAAAGACCCAAACTGATTTTAATCTATCCTGAAAAATGGCCTTGGGACATGTTCTTGATCACCTTTAAGAGTCTGGACATTGTTAACCTCACCACGGAAGCCACCCCACAGCTCAAGACAAACACCAAAAGTAATAAGGGAAAATGAAAAAAAACTCGAGTATTCACTGACCACTGTTTAGAGCCAGGTGTCATTATCAGGGTGATGACAGTCATGGGTTTGTCACAACCTTTGATGTGTGTTCTTTCCACAAAATTATGGTATTTGAAAAATGACACAGATAATTATTTCTGCGAGGAACCAAAGATTGTAACTAAGTGTCAGTTTTCATTATGCGCTGAGATGAAAGATCCTGAGATCATTTTGGACCTTCAGACCCTGATCTCCGTGCCTGCACAGAGGCCAGTGTAGTACAGCTGCTCAAATACATAATCCAGAAGATAGAAGGGAGACTTTACACAGGGATATATTTTAAACCATGTTGTATACTTTTAAATATTTTTAAATGTGAAAAGGAAGTGAACTTTTATATAAAATCACTAAATGTGTGCTCAATTATGGAAATACTATGTTTTAAGATTGGATGGTGGGCAGGGAAGGAGCACCATTTTCATAATTTTATAGAAAAATGAGAACCCCGATATCCCAAGATGAATTGGAATGTAGTACTGTAATTGGAATATTGTTTATAAGAGGCTAACATGGTTAAATTTGAAATTAACACATCAGGAAATTCCAGTAGTCTAGTTGGTATTCACAAATGCTTTGGTATGCCCATGGCATGATGTTTTACATACAGTAGGCACTAAATATGGAGAAGGCGATGGCACCCCACTCCAGTACTCTTGCCTGGAAAATCCCATGGACAGAGGAGCCTGGTAGGCTGCAGTCCATGGGGTCACTAGGAGTTATACATGACTGAGCGACTTCACTTTCACTTTTCACTTTCATGCATTGGAGAAGGAAATGGCAACCCACTCCAGTGTTCTTGCCTGGAGAATCCCAGGGATGGAGGAGCCTGGTGGGCTGCCGTCTCTGGGGTTGCACAGAGTCAGACACGACTGAAATGACTTAGCAGCAGCAGCAGGCACTAAATAAGTGGCCTTTGGATGTTTATTGAATTAAAGTCAGACAATAAACAAAGACTGCCAGTGATCTACACATTGCCAAGCACACTAGGAACCAATTGGATATGCAGGCTGCAAGTGTGAGCAGGTGTTAGTTCTGATGTGGCAGAGAAGAGGAGCCTGCTTCGAGTCTCTGCTCTTCCATTTGCTCACTGCTTGTTATGTTAGCTGAGATGAGACATTTAGCTGTGCCAGTGTCCTCATCTATAAATGCAGTCATTTCTTTCAGGTAAAATCCTTAAGAATTGTTGAGGTTTTGGAATAATGGACATGGTAATTCTTTATAAAAACAATTCTAATGGATGTATTACTGGTTAACTGTTTGTGTGTGTGTGTGTGTGTGTGTGTGTGTGTTTAATTTCCCCATGGAACCCTATTATACTGAGAGATGCTTTAAAGAATACTAGCTTGGAGGTGAAAAAGGGATATGGAAGAAACTGATCTAGAGGTCTACTGCTGCAAGTGCTATCCTTTGTATAGAGTAGATTTGCTTTTACATATTTTATATATATTGGATGTCCACTTTAGATTTCAACCAAATAAATAGTTTTACTGATTTAAAAAATAAAAAAAGATTGAACATCACTGAATTATTTTCATTTATTTGGATTTGGGACTGTGAAAATAGGAGCAACACAAGTGTCCATGAACAGGAGAATGGGATAAACAATCTTACTGTACTCTTACAATGGAATACGACTCAACATTAAAAAGGTATAACCTACATGAAAAGGAATGAACACAGCACATGGCTAAATTTCAGAAAATTTATGTTGAAATAAAGAAGGAGTCAGATTCAAAGGAGTACATGTTTTATAGTTTCATTTATGTAATGCTATTTATATGCTTAGGCATTTCCTCTAAGGTACTATTGACTGAAAGGGAAGACAGGGGAACTTTCTAGAATGATAGAAATGTTATTTATCTTGGTCTGGCAAATGGTTACCTAGATTATCTGTCTATCTATAACCATATATATTATAGTCTTTGAACTATACATTTAAGATTTATGTAACTTACTCTATTTAATACATTGTGATTTATAAACTAGACACAACCAGTTGTTTTCTACTCACTGTTGGACAGAGGAAAATGGAATCAGCTAAGTTCCAGAGAGATACAAAGGAGTGGTGAACATGTGCATGGCTCTCTGTGATACAGTATATATATCTCCCCACATTCACTTCTGTAAACTCATACACACAAGCACACAAAATGTACTCCCCCATATATACTTCTCCATTAAACTTATTTACCTTGTTATTCTCTCCCTTTCATCTTTCTTTCCAGAATCTATGAAGTTACTACATGTTACAAGAGCCTCTCATTGAATAACAATTCTTATCTTTTTAGTTTTATGTTTCTGACCCATTTCTTATGATGAGTAGAAAGATATCTTCAGATCAGATCAGATCAGATCAGTCGCTCAGTCGTGTCCGACTCTTTGAGACCCCATGAACTGCAGCATGCCAGGCCTCCATATCCATCACCAGCCCTAGGAGGTCACTCAGACTCATATTCATCGAGTCAGTGATGCCATCCAGCCATCTCATCCTCCGTCGTCCCCTTCTCCTCCTGCCCTCAATCCCTCCCAGCGTCACAGTCTTCTCCAATGAGTCAACTCTTCGCATGAGGTGGCCAAAATACTGGAGTTTCAGCTTTAGCATCATTCCTTCCAAAGAAATCCCAGGGCTGATCTCCTTCAAAATGGACTGGTTGGATCTCCTTGCAGTCCAAGAGACTCTCAAGAGTCCTCTCCAACACCACAGTTCAAAAGCATCAATTCTTCGGCGCTCAGCCTTCTTCACAGTCCAGCTCTCACATCCATACATGACCACAGGAAAGACCATAGCCTTGACTAGGCGAACCTTTGTTGGCAAAGAAATGTCTCTGCTTTTGAATATGCTATCTAGGTTGGTCATAACTTTCCTTCCAAGGAGTAAGCGTCTTTTAATTTCATGGCTGCAGTCACCATCTATAGTGATTTTGGAGCCCAGAAAAAGAAAGTCTGACACTGTTTCTACTGTTTCTCCATCTATTTCCCATGTAGTGATGGGACCAGATGCCATGATCTTCGTTTTCTGAATGTTGAGCTTTAAGCCAACCTTTTCACTCTCCACTTTCACTTTCATCAAGAGGCTTTTAGTTCCTCCTCACTTTCTGCCATAAGGGTGGTATCATCTGGATATCTGAGGTTATTGATATTTCTCCCGGCAATCTTGATTCCAACTTGTGTTTCTTCCAGTCCAGCATTTCTCATGATGTACTCTGCATATAATTTAAATAAACATGGTGACAATATACAGCCTTGACGTACTCCTTTTCCTATTTGGAACCAGCCTGTTGTTCCATGACCAGTTCTAACTGTTGCTTCCTAACCTGCATAAAGATTTCTCAAGAGGCAGATCAGGTGGTCTGGTATTCCCATCTCTTTCAGAATTTTCCACAGTTTATTGTGATCTATACAGTCAAAGGCTTTGGCATAGTCAATAAAGCAGAAATAGATGTATTTCTGGAACTCTCTTGCTTTTTTGATGATCCAGCGGATGTTGGCAATTTGATCTCTGGTTCCTCTGCCTTTTCTAAAACCAGCTTGAACATCAGGAAGTTCACGGTTCACATATTGCTGAAGCCTGGCTTGGAGAATTTTGAGCATTACTTTACTAGCGTGTGAGATGAGTGCAATTGTGCGGTAGTTTGAGCATTCTTTGGCATTGCCTTTCTTTGGGATTGGGATGAAAACTGACCTTTTCCAATCTTGTGGCCACTGCTGAGTTTTCCAAATTTGCTGGCATATTGAGTGCAGCACTTTCACAGCATCATCATTCAGGACTTGGAATAGCTCCACTGGAATTCCATCACCTCCACTAGCTTTGTTTGTAGTGATGCTTTCTAAGGCCCACGTGACTTCACATTCCAGGATGTCTGGCTCTAGGTCAGTGATCACACCATCATGAGTATCTGGGTCGTGAAGCTCTTTTTTGTACAGTGCTTCTGTGTATTCTTGCCACCTCTTCTTAATATCTTCTCCTTCCATTAGGTCCATACCGTTTCTGTCCTTTATCGAGCCCATTTTTGCATGAAATGTTCCTTTGGTATCTCTGATTTTCTTGAATAGATCCTTAGTCTTTCCCATTCTGTTGTTTTCCTCTATTTCTTTGCATTGATCGCTGAAGAAGGCTTTCTTATCTCTTCTTGCTATTCTTTGGAACTCTGCATTCAGATGTTTATATCTTTCCTTTTCTCCTTTGCTTTTTGCTTCTCTTCTTTTTGCAGCTATTTGCAAGGCCTCCCCAGACAGCCATTTTGCTTTTTGCATTTCTTTTCCATGGGGATGGTCTTGATCCCTGTCTCCTGTACAATGTCACGAACCTCATTCCATAGTTCATCAGGCACTCTATCTATCAGATCTAGGCCCTTAAATCTATTTCTCACTTCCACTGTATAATCATAAGGGATTTGATTTAGGTCATACCTGAATGGTCTAGTAGTTTTCCCTACTTTCTTCAATTTAAGTCTGAATTTGTCAATAAGGAGTTCATGGTCTGAGCCACAGTCAGCTCCTGGTCTTGTTTTTGCTGATTGTATAGAGCTTCTCCATCTTTGGCTGCAAAGAATATAATCAATCTGACTTCGGTGTTGACCATCTGGTGATGTCCATGTATAGAGTCTTCTCTTGTGTTGTTGGAAGAGGGTATTTGCTATGACCAGTGCATTTTCTTGGCAAAACTCTGTTAGTCTTTGCCCTGCTTCATTCCGTATTCCAAGGCCAAATTTGCCTATTATTCCAGGTGTTTCTTGACTTCCTACTTTTGCATTCCAGTCCCCTATAATGAAAAGGACATCTTTTTTGGGTGTTAGTTCTAAAAGGTCTTGTAGGTCTTCATAGAACCGTTCAACTTCAGCTTCTTCAGCATTACTGGTTGGGGCATAGACTTGGATTACTGTGACATTGAATGGTTTGCCTGGAAACGAACAAATCATTCTGTCGTTTTTGAGATTGCATCCAAGTACTGCATTTCGGACTCTTTTGTTGACCATGATGGCCACTCCATTTCTTCTGAGGGATTCCTACCCACAGTAGTAGATATAATGGTCCTCTGAGTTAAATTCACCCATTCCAGTCCATTTTAGTTCGCTAATTCCAAGAATGTCAACATTCACTCTTGCCGTCTCTTGTTTGACCACTTCCAATTTGCCTTGATTCATGGACCTGACATTCCAGGTTCCTATGCAATATTGTTCTTACAGCATCGGACTTTGCTTCTATCACCAGACACATCTACAGCTAGGTATTCTTTCTGCTTTGGTTCCAGAAAGATGCCTTAGCCTACCAAAAACATTTTTTTCTCTAGTCCCACCAGAAAATAATTTTTTTCCTTCCAAATTGTTTTACTTGTAATTGTGGAACAGAAATCTATGTCTAAAATCTCAGGGAAGCTTTGTTGTTGTTTAGTTCCTAAGTCATGTCTGACTCTTTTGCAACCCCCTGGACTGTAGCACAACAAACTCCTCTATCCATGGAATTTCACAAGCAAGAATAGTAGAGTAGGTTGCCATTTCGTTTTCCAGTGGATCTTCTTGACCCAGGGATTGAAACCACATCTCCTTCATTGGTACCACTGAGTCACCAGGAAAGCCCCAGGGAAGCTTGGATATAGAATAATAGTTAACATTTTTTGAGCATTTACTATGTGCCAGGTATTACTCTAAACAATTTGCATGAATTGACTAATTTTCAACAAATCTATAAGTTCAATTCAGATGAAAACAGCAACAACAACAACTTGAGGCACAAAGATTAAGTAACTCTCTAAGTTACACCATGGGTAACCAGGGGAGCTGGAATGGGGATCCAGACAGCCTAGATCTCACTTCTCGTTATCAGAATGGGTCAAGGCAAACTCCCTAACTAAGCAGACCAAATGTGTCCACTTTTAGCTATAAGCCCCCTCTGAGAACCCTAGCCTATGCTAGATACCCTTGTTGTTATGTCCTTTCTGATGAATTTTTATAGACTTTTCAAACCTATCATATCAATTGAGTTAGACAAGGCTATGAGCCATGCTGTGTATGGGTCATGGTGGAGGGTTCTGACAAAATGTGGTCCACTGGAGAAGGGAATGGCAAACCACTTCAGAATTCTTGCCTTGAGAACACCATGAACAGTATGAAAAGGCAAAATGATAGGACACTGAAAGATGATCTCCCCAGGTCAGTAGGTGCCCAATATGCTACTGAAGATCAGTGGAGAAATAACTTTAGAAAGAATGAAGAGACAGAGCCAAAGCAAACACAACACCCAGTTGTAGATGTGACTGGTGATGGTAGTAAAGTCCAATGCTGTAAAGAACAATATTGCATAGGAACCTGGAACCTAAGGTCCCTGAATCAAGGTAAATTGGAAATGGTCAAACAGGAGACGGCAAGAGTGAACATTGACATTTTAGGAATCAGTGAACTAAAATGGATTGGAATGGGTGAATTTAACTCAGATGACCATGATATCTACTACTGTGGGCAGGAATCCCTTAGAAGAAACGGAGTAGCCATCATAGTCAACAAAGAGTCCAAAATGCAGTACTTGGATGCAATCTCAAAAACGACAGAATGATCTCTGTTCATTTCCAAGGCAAACCATTCAACATCACAGTAATCCAAGACTATGCCATGACCAGTAATGCTGAAGAAGCTGAAGTTGAACAGTTCTATGAAAACCTACAAGACCTTCTAGAACTAACACCCCAAAAAGATATGCTTTTCAATATAGGGGACTGGAATGCAAAAGTGGACTTCCCTGGTGGCTCACATGGTAAAGCCTCTACCTACAATGCGGGAAACCTGGGTTCAATCCCAGGGTCAGAAAGATCTGGAGAAGGAAATGGCAACCTACTCTAGTATCGTTGTCTGGAAAATCCCATGGATGGAAGAACATGGTAGGCTACAGTCCATGGGGTCACAAAGAGTCAGACACGACTGAGCAGCTTCACTTTCACTTTTCAATTTAATGCAAAAGAAGGAGGTAAAGAAACACCTGGAGGAACAGGCAAATTTGGCCTTGGAGTATGGAATGATGCAGAGCAAAGGCTAATAGAATTTTGCCAAGAGAACTCAGTGGTCATAGAAAACACCCTCTTCCAACAACACAAGAGAAGACTCCACACATGAATATCACCAGATAGTCAATACCTAAATCAGATTGATTATATTCTTTGCAGCCAAAGATGGAGAAGCTCTATACAGTCAGCAAAAACAAGACTGGGAGCTGACTGTGGCTCAGACCATGAACTCCTTATTGCCAAATTCAGACTGAAATTGAAGAAAGTAGGGAAAACCACTAGACCATTCAGGTATGACCTAAATCAAATCCCTTATGATTATACAGTGGAAGTGAGAAATAGATTTAAGGGCCTAGATCTGATAGATAGAGTGCCTGATGAACTATGGAATGAGGTTCGTGACATTGTACAGGAGACAGGGATCAAGACCATCCCCATGGAAAAGAAATGCAAAAAGCAAAATGGCTGTCTGGGGAGGCCTTACAAATAGCTGTGAAAAGAAGAGAAGCAAAAAGCAAAGGAGAAAAGGAAAGATATAAACATCTGAATGCAGAGTTCCAAAGAATAGCAAGAAGAGATAAGAAAGCCTTCTTCAGCGATCAATGCAAAGAAATAGAGGAAAACAACAGAATGGGAAAGACTAAGGATCTATTCAAGAAAATCAGAGATACCAAAGGAACATTTCATGCAAAGATGGGCTCGATAAAGGACAGAAATGGTATGGACCTAACAGAAGCAGAAGATATTAAGAAGAGGTGGCAAGAATACACGGAAGAACTGTACAAAAAAGAGCTTCAGGACCCAGATAATCATGAAATCCTTATGGCCAATATCAGGCTTAAATTGAAGAAAGGAGGGGAAACCACTAGACCATTCAGGTATGACCTGAATCAAAGCCCTTACAATTATACAGTGGAAGTGACAAATAGATTCAAGGAATTAGATCTCATAGACAGAGTGCCTGAAGAACTATGGATGGAGGTTCATGACATTGTACAAGAGACACGGAGCAAGACCATCCCCAAGAAAAAGGAATGCAAAAAACCAAAATAGCTGTCTGAGGAGGCCTTACAAATAGCTGTGAAAAGAAGAGAAGTGAAAAGCAAAGGAGAAAAGGAAAGATACACCCATTTGAACGCAGAGTTTCAAAGAATTGCAGGGAGAGATAAGAAAGCCTTCCTCAGTGATCAGTGAAAAGAAATAAAGGAACATAATAGAATGGGAAAGACTAGCGATCTCTTCAAGAAAATTAGAGATATCAAGGGAACATTTCATTCAAAGATGTGCACAATAAAGACAGAAATGGTATGGACCTAACAGAAGCAAATGATATTAAGAAGATATTAAGAAGAGGTGGCCAAAACCCATTGACATCTCATAACTCATCACTGGACAATTCATTGCACTCCAGAAAGAAGAAATCTAGCTCCACTCCACCCACCAAAACACTGACACAAGCTTCCCTAACCAGGAAACCTTGACAAGCCACCCGTACAACACCACACACAGCAAGGAAACTCTACAATAAAGAGAACTCCACAAACTGCCAGAATACAGAAAGGCCACCCCAAACATAGCAATATAAACAAGATGAAGAGACAGAGGAATACCCAGCAGGTAAAGGAACAGCATAAATGCCCACCAAACCAAATAAAAGAGGAAGAGATAGGGAATCCACCTGATAAAGAATTCTGAATAATGATAGTGAAAATGATCAAAAATCTTGAAAAGAAAATGGAATCACAGATAAATAGCCTGGAGACAAGGATTGAGAAGATGGAAGAAAGGTTTAACAAGGACGGATCATGGAAAAAGCAAGAGAGTTCCAGAAAAACATCTATTTCTGCTTTATTGACTATGCCAAAGCCTTTGACTGTGTGGATCACAATAAACTATGGAAAATTCTGAAAGAGATGGGAATACCAGACCACCTGATCTGCCTCTTAAGAAATCTGTATGCAGGTCAGGAAGCAACAGTTAGAACTGGTCATGGAACAACAGACTGGTTCCAAATAGGAAAAGGAGTACGTCAAGGCTGTATATTGTCACCATGTTTATTTAACTTATATGCAGAGTACATCATGAGAAATGCTGGACTGGAAGAAACACAAGCTGGAATCAAGATTGCCGGGAGAAATATCAATAACCTCAGATATGCAGATGACACCACCCTTATGGCAGAAAGTGAAGAGGGGCTAAAAAGCCTCTTGATGAAGGTGAAAGTGGAGAGTGAAAAGGTTGGCTTAAAGCTCAACATTCAGAAAACGAAGATCATGGCATCTGGTCCCATCACTGCATGGGAAATAGATGGGGAAACAGTGGAAACAGTGTCAGACTTTGTTTTTCTGGGCTCCAAGATCACTGCAGATGGTGACTGCAGCCATGAAATTAAAAGACGCTTACTCCTTGGAAGGAAAGTTATGACCAACCTAGATAGCATATTCAAAAGCAGAGACATTACTTTGCCAACAAAGGTTCGCCTAGTCAAGGCTATGGTCTTTCCTGTGGTCATGTATGGATGTGAGAGCTGGACTGTGAAGAAGGCTGAGCGCCGAAGAATTGATGCTTTTGAACTGTGGTGTTGGAGAAGACTCTTGAGAGTCCCTTGGACTGCAAGAAGATCCAACCAGTCCATTCTGAAGGAGATCAATCCTGGAATTTCTTTAGAAGGAATGATGCTCAAGCTGAAACTCCAGTATTTTGGCCACCTCATGCGAAGAGTTGACTCATTGGAGAAGACTCTGATGCTGGGAGGGATTGAGGGCAGGAGGAGAAGGGGACGACAGAGGATGAGATGGCTGGATGGCATCACTGACTCGATGGATGCAAGTCTGGGTGACCTCCGGGAGCTGGTGATGGACAGGGAGGCCTGGCGTGCTGCGGTTCATGGGGTCGCAAAGAGTCGGACACGACTGAGCGACTGATCTGATCTGATCTGATCTGATAGAAGAAATTAAAAAATAGAGTCAATATGTAACGAATAATGCAATAAATGAGATCAAAAACACTCTGGAGAGAATAAATAGTAGAAGAACAGAGGCAGAAGATAGGATTAGTGAGGTAGAAGATAGAATGGTAGAAATAAATGAATCAGAGAAGAAAAAAGAAAAACGAATAAAAAAAAAATGAGGACAATCGCAGGGACCTCTGAGACAATGTTAAATGCCCCAATATTTGAATCATAGGAGTCCCAGAAAAAGAAGACAAAAAGAAAGATCATGAGAAAATACTTGAGGAGATAATAGTTGAAAACTTCCCTAAAATGGGGAAGGAAATAATCACTCAAGTCCAAGAAACCCAGAGAGTCTCAAACAGGATAAACCCAAGGTAAAACACCCCAAGACCCATATTATTCAAATTAACAAAGATCAAACACAAAGAACAAATATTAAAAGCAGCAAGGGAAAAACAACAAATAACACACAAGGGAATTCCCATAAGGATAACAGCTGATCTTTCAATAGAAACTCTTCAGGCCAGGAGGGAATGGCAGGACATACTTAGAGTGATGAAAGAAAATAACCTACAGCCCAGATTACTGTACCCAGCAAGGATCTCATTCAAATATGAAGGAGAAATCAAAAGCTTTACAGACAAGCAAAAGCTGAGAGAATTCAGCACCACCAAACCAGCTCTCCAGCAAATGCTAAAGGATCTTCTCTAGACAGGAAACACAAAAAGGGTGTATAAACTCAAACCCAAAACAATAAAGGAAATGGCAATGGGATCATACTTATCAATAATTACCTTAAACGTAAATGGGTTGAATGCCCCAAGCAAAAGACAAAGATTGGCTGAATGGATACAAAAACAAGACCCCTATATATGTTGTCTTCAAGAGACCCACCTCAAAACAAGGGACCCATACAGACTGAAAGTGAAGGGCTGGAAAAAGATATTCCATGCAAATAGATACCAAAAGAAAGTAGGAGTGGCAATACTCATATCAGATAAAATAGACTTTAAAACAAGGGTATGAAAGGAGACAAAGAAGGACATTACATAATGATCAAAGGATGAATCCAAGAAAAAGATATAACAATTATAAATATGTATGCACCCAACATAGGAGCACGGCAATATGTAAGACAAATGCTAACAAGTATGAAAGGGGAAATTAACAATAACACAATAATAGTGGGAGACTTTAATACCCCACTCATACCTTTGATCAACTAAACAGAAAATTAACAAGGAAACACAAACTTTAAATGATACGATAGACCTGCTGCTGCTGCTGCTGCTGCTAAGTCGCTTCAGTTGTGTCTCACTCTGTGCGACCCCAGAGACAGCAGCCCACCAGGCTCCCCCGTCCCTGGGATTCTCCAGGCAAGAACACTGGAGTGGGTTGCCATTTCCTTCTCCAATGCAGGAAAGTGAAAAGTGAAAGTGAAGTCACTCAGTTGTGCCCGACTCTTCGCGACCCCATGGACTGCAGCCTACCAGGTTCCTTCGGCCATGGGATTTTCCAGGCAAGAGTACTGGAGTGGGGTGCCATTACCTTCTCCGAACGATAGACCAGATAGACCTAATTGATACCTATAGGGCATTTCATGCCAAAACAATGAATTTCACCTTTTTCTCGAGTGCACACAGAACCTTCTGCAGGATAGATCACATCCTGGGCCATAAATCTAGCCTTGGTAAATTCAAAAAAACTGAAATTATTCCAAGCATCTTTTCTGACCACAATGTAGTAAGATTAGATCTCAATTACAAGAGAAAAACTATTAAAAATTCCAACATATGGAGGCTGAACAAAACGCTGTTGAATAACCAACAAATCACAGAATTCGGAATCAAAAAAGAAATGAAAAGAAAAACTATTAAAAATTCCAACATATGGAGGCTGAACAAAACGCTGCTGAATAACCAACAAATCATAGAAGAAATCAAAAAAGAAATCAGAATATGCATAGAAATGAAAGAAAATGAAAACACAACAACCCACAACCTGTGGGACACTGTAAAAGCAGTGCTAAGGGGTAGGTTCGTAGCAATACAGGCATACCTCAAGAAACAAGAAAAAAGTCAAATAAATAACCTAACTCTATACCTAAAACAACTAGAAAAGGACGAAATGAAGAACCCCAGATTAGTAGAAGGAAAGAAATCTTAAAAATTAGGGCAGAAATAAATGCAAAAGAAACAAAAGAGACCATAGCAAAATCAACAAAGCCAAAAGCTGGTTCTTTGAGAGGATAAATAAAATTGACAAACCATTAGCCAGACTCATCAAGAAAGAAAGGAGAAAACTCAAATCAGTAAAATTAGAAATGAAACTGGAGTGATCACAACAGACAATACAGAAATACAAAGGATCATAAGAGACAACTATCAGCAATTATATGCCAATAAAATGGACAACTTGGAAGAAATGGACAAATTCTTAGAAAAGTACAACTTTCCAAAACTGGACCAGGAAGAAATAGAAAATCTTAACAGACCCATCACAAGCATGGAAATTGAAACTGTAATCAGAAATCTTCCAGCAAACAAAAGCCCAGGTCCAGACTGCTTCACAGCTGAATTCTACCATAAGTTTAGAGAAGAACTAACATCTACCCTACTCAAACTCTTCCAGAAATTTGCAGAGGAAGGTAAACTTCCAAACTCATTCTATGAGGCCACCATCACCCTAATACCAAAACGTGACAAAGACGCCACACACAAAAAAAGAAAACTACAGGCCAATATCACTGATGAACATAGATGCAGAAATCCTTAACAAAATTCTAGCAATCAGAATCCAACAACACATTAAAAAGATCATACACCATGACCAAGTGGGCTTTATCCCAGGGATGCAAGGATTCTTCAATATCTGCAAATCAATCAATGTAATACACCACATTAACAAATTGAAAAATAAAAGCCATATGATTATCTCAATAGATGCAGAGAAAGCCTTTGACAAAATTCAACATCCATTTATGATAAAAACCTTCCAGAAAGCAGGAATAGAAGGAACATACCTCAACATAATAAAAGCTATATATGACAAACCCACAGCAAACATTATCCTCAATGGTGAAGAATTGAAAGCATTTCCCCTAAAGTCAGGAACAAGACAAGGGTGCCCACTTACACCACTACTATTCAACATAGTTTTGGAAGTTTTGGCCACAGAAATCAGAGCAGAAAAAGAAATAAAAGGAATCCAAGTTGGAAAAGAAGAAATAAAATGCTCACTGTTTGAAGATGTTATGATCCTCTACGTAGAAAACCCTAAAGACTCCACCAGAAAATTACTAGAGCTAATCAATGAATATAGTAAAGTTGCAGGATATAAAATCAACACACAGAAATCCCTTCCATTCCTATACACTAACAATGAAAAAACAGAAAGAGAAATTAAGGAAACAATTCCATTCACCATTGCAATGAAAAGAATAAAATACTTAGGAGTATATCTACCTAAAGAAACTAAAGACCAATATATAGAAAACTATAAAACACTGGTTAAAGAAATCAATAAGACACTAATAGATGGAGAAATATACCGTGTTCATGGGTCAGAAGAATAAATATGGTGAAAATGAGTATACTACCCAAAGCAATCTATAGATTCAATGAAATCCCTATCAAGTTACCACCAGTATTTTTCCCAGAGTTAGAACAAATAATTTCATAATTTGTATGGAAACACAAAAAACCTCGAATAGCCAAAGGAATCTTGAGAAAGAAGAATGGAACTGGAGGAATCAACCTGCCTGACTTCAGGCTCTATGACAAAGCCACAGTCATCAAGACAGTATGGTACTGGCACAAAGACCGAAATATAGGTCAATGGAACAAAATAGAAAGCCCAGAGATAAATCCACACACCTATGGACAGCTTATCTTTGACAAAGGAAGTAAGAATATACAATGGATTAAAGACAATCTCTTTAACAAGTGGTGCTGGGAAAACTGGCCAACCACTTGTAAAAAAATGAAACTAGAACACTTTCTAACACCATACACAAAAATAAACTCAAAATGGATTAAAGATCTAAATGTAAGACCAGAAACTATAAACTCCTAGAGGAGAACATAGGCAAAATACTCTCCAACATAAATCACAGCAGGGTCCTCTATGACCCACCTCCCAGAATATTGGAAATAAAAGCAAAAATAAACAAATGGGACCTAATTAAAATTAAAAAGCTTCTGTACAACAAAGGAAACTATAACCAAGGTGAAAAGGCAGCCTTCAGAATGGGAGAAAATAATAGCAAATGAAGCAACAGACAAACAACTAATCTCAAAAATATACAAGCAACTCCTACAACTCAATTCCAGAAAAATAAACAATCCAATTAAAAAATGCACCAAAGAACTATATAGATATTTCTCCAAAGAAGACATACAGATGGCTAACAAACACATGAAAAGATGCTCAACATCACTCATTATCAGAGAAATGCAAATCAAAACCACAATGAGGTACCATTTCACGCCTGTCAGAATTGCTGTGATCCAAAAGTCTACAAGCAATAAATGCTGGAGAGGGTGTGGAGAAAAGGGAACCCTCTTACACTGTTGGTGGGAATGCAAATTACTACAGCCACTGTGAACAGTGTGGAGATTCCTTAAAAAAAAAAAAAAAACAAAACAGGAAATAGAACTGCCATATGACCCAGCAATCCCACTGCTGGGCGTACACTCCAAGGAAACCAGAATTGAAAGAGACACGTGTACCCCAATGTTCACGCAGCACTGTTTATAATAGCCAGGACATGGAAGCAACCTAGATGTCCATCATCAGATGAATGGATAAGAAAGCAGTGGTACATATACACAATGGAGTACTACTCAGCCATTAAAAAGAATATATTTGAATCAGTTCTAATGAGGTGGATGAAACTGGAGCCTATTATACAGAGTAAAGTAAGCCAGAAAGAAAAACACTAATACAGTATACTAATGCATATATATGGAATTTAGAAAGATGGTAATGATAACATTGTATGCGAGACAGCAAAAGATACACAGATGTATAGAACAGTCTTTGGGACTCTATGGGAGAGGTCAAGGGTGGGATGATTTGAGAGAATGGCATTGAAACATGTATAATATCATATGTGAAATGAATTGCCAGTCAGGTTTGATGCATGATACAGGATGCTAGGGGCTGGTGCAGGGAAGACCCAGAGGGATGGGATGGGGAGGGAGGTGGGAGGGGTGTTCAGGATGGGGAACATGAGTACACCCATGGCTGATTCATGTTGATGTATGGAAAAACCAATACAGTATTGTAACGTAATTAGCCTCCAATTAAAATAAATAAATTTATGTTAAAAAATATGTTTCATGGCACCAACAAAGACCAAAGTCCAAAAAAAAAAAAAAAAAAAAAAAGGTGGCAAGAAGAAACAGAAGAACTATACAAAAAAGATCTTCAAAACCCAGATAACCACGATGATATGTTCACTCACCTATAGCCACACATCCTGGAATGTGAAGTCAAGTGGGCCTTAGGAAGCATCACTACAAACAAAGCTAGTCGAGGTGATGTAATTCCAGTTGAGCTATTTCGAATCCTAAAAGTTGATGCTTTCAAAGTGCTGCACTGAATATGCCAGAAAATTTGGAAAACTCAGCAGTGGCCACAGGCCTGGGAAAGGTCAGTTTTCACTCAAATCCCAAAGAAAGGCAATGCCAGAGAATATTCAAACTACTGCACAATTGCACTCGTCTCACATGCTAGCAAAGTAATGCTGAAAATTCTCCAAGCCATGCTTCAACAGTACAAGAACCATGAAATTCCAGACGTTCATGTTGGATTTGGGAAAGGAAGAAGAACCAGAGTTCAAATTGTCAACATTCATTAGATCATCGAAAAAGCAAGAGAATTCCAGAAAAATATCTATTTCTTCTTTATTGACTATGCCAATGCTTTTGATTGTGTAGATAAGAACAAAGTGTGGAAAATTCTTCAAGAGATGGGAATACCAGATCACCTGACCTGCCTCTTGAGAAATCTGTATTTCTCAAGAGGTCAGGAAGCAACAGTTAGAACCGGACATGGAAGAACAGACTGGTTCGAAATTGGGAAAAGAGTACGTGAAGGCTGTTTATTGTCACCCGCCTATTTAACTTATATACAGAATACATCATGAGAAATGCTGGGCTGGATGAAGCACAAGCTGAAATCAAGATTGCCAGGAGAAATAACAATAACCTCAGATACGCAAATGATACCACCCTTATGGCAGAAAGTGAAGAGGAACTAAAGAGCCTCTTGAAAGTGAAAGAGGAGAGTTGAAAAGTTGGCTTAAAACTCAACATCAGAAAAGTAAGATCATGGCACCTGGTCCCATCACTTCATGGCAAATAGATGGAAAACAGTGACAGACTTTGTATTTCTGGGCTCCAAAATCACTGCAGATGATGACTGCAGCCATGAAATTAAAAGACGCTTGTTCTTTGTAAGAAAAGCTATGACCAACCTACACAACATATTCAAAAGCAGAGACATTACTTTGCCAACAAAGGTCTGTCTAGTCAAGGATATGGTTTTTCCAGTGGTCATGTGTGGATGTGAGAGTTGGACTGTGAAGAAAGCTGAGCACCGAAGAATCGATGCTTTTGAACTGTGGTGTTGGAGAAGACTGTTGAGAGTCTCTTGGACTACAAAGGAGATCCAACTATTCCATCTTAAGAGAAATTGGTCCTGAATATTCACTGGAAGAACTCATGTTGAAGCTGAAACTCCAATACTTTGGCCACCTGATGCGAAGAACTGACTCATTTGAAAAGACCCTGGTCCTGGCAAAAATTGAAGGCGGGGAGGAGAAGGGGATGACAGAAGATAAGATGGATGGATGCCATCAATGGACATGAGTTTGTGTAATCTCTGGGAGTTGGTGATGGACAGGGAGATCTGTCATGCAGTCTGTGGGGTTGCAAAGAGTCAGACACAACTGAGGGAGTGAAGTAAACTTAACTGAACTGATCATATCAATTAGATAGGTGTTCCCAGGTGATGGTAACAGGCAATGATTCAGTCAGTCGTGACTAGGTAATGAAGCCTCCATGAAAACCTAACAGGACTGGATTCAAAGAGCTTCTTGGTTGATGAACACATGGAGATTTGTGGAGAGTGGCATTTTCAGAGGGAGCATCAAAGCTCCTCTTTCATTTCCCATATACCTTCTTTATGTTATGGCATCTCTTACCTCTGACTATTCCTGAGTTATATCCTTTTATAATAAACTGTTGATCTAGTAAGTAAAATGTTTCTCTGAGTTCTGTGAGCTACTCTACCATTGGGTTGTGGGACCCTCTGATTTATAACCAATTGGTCTGAAGCACAGGGAGAAACCTGGAGTAGTGATTAGACTCAGAAGTGTATGTGTGTCGGGGATGGGGACAGTCTTGCAGGATGTAACCTGTAGAGTCCGACAGCATCTTCAGGTGGATAGCGTCAGAATTGAGTTGAATTGTAGGATACCTTGCCAATGTTGGAGAATTGTTTATTGGTCTAGCAAACCACCCCAACCACTAACATTGGGATTGAGTCTGGAAATTCCATTTTAGAGCCTTACTCCACAAACCTGGTCTCACTGAGATATAGAATCTTCATTTGTAAAGATAAACTGATGCAAAATTTATCTCAAACATCTTGTGTGGCCTAGAGTTTTGAGAGCAAAGTGAACTTACTGTCAGAGTGAAGTTACTGTCATTGTTCCATCTCTTTCCTGAATATATTAATCATCTCTGGGAAAAGACTTTAAAGATGAATCTCATCTCTTCACTCTGACAGTAAGTTCACTTTGCTCTCGAAACTGCGATATACAAGATCTTTGAGATAAATTTTGCATCAGTTTATCTTTACAAATGAAGATTCCATAGCTCAGTATTTAATGTCAATGGGATGCCTCCTACCTACGCAGTTGCCAGTAAATTCCAACAACTTGGTGTCAGAATGTGAAATTAGTGACTAATAAAATGAAATAGACAAAAAGAGATTGCCAAGTTATAGAGGGGATAGGCATGATATATGAATATCATTGGGTATTCCTTAAAGAACATTTATGTGATTACATGAATGTGAAAATACAGTGCAATAGTTTAGAATTTCACCAGTCACTGGAATCCTCTGAAGAAGATGGACTGTGTGACTGATGATTCAATAATTGCACTCATTAAAAATTTTCCTCTTTTTAATTTCTTCACAGCCCCCATTCCCCCATCTCATTCTACAAAGAGCTGAAGAGTGATTTTTTTTTTTTTTTGTCAGTGGAGAGATAATCATTGAGTTTGCTATGATTTCTTGGTGTGTCCCCATCCCACCTCCAGGCTCCTGATTGATAGCTCAGAAGCCTGTTTAAATGTTAG
This sequence comes from Tragelaphus eurycerus, assembly GCA_935064755.1. Taxonomy (NCBI): domain Eukaryota; kingdom Metazoa; phylum Chordata; class Mammalia; order Artiodactyla; family Bovidae; genus Tragelaphus; species Tragelaphus eurycerus. The sequence goes on along the minus strand of CAKXYN010000015.1, from coordinate 10,547,139 downwards.
AACCACCCCCAACTGTCTGAAGGGCTAGAAATATCATAGGATGATCTTCCATCTACCTTCATTATTGTCTCACACAAGAGCTTCCTTCCTGTAGACAAAGTATGTGCTTGTGTCTTCTCAAGGTACTACACCACAAATCCTGGACATGGGAAATTAAGCTGAAGGCCATGAATTAAAGTTTTGAAAGTCTATCTAACCATAGTTATTATTGCTGTTTAGTTCCTAAGTTGTATCTGACCCTTTTCTGATGCCACAGACTATATCCCTCAATGCTCCTCTGTCCATGGGATTTTCTAGGCAAGAATACTAGAGTGGGTTGTCATTCCCCTCTCCAGGGGATCTTCCCAACTCAGGGATTGAATCCATGTCTTCTCTCCTGCATTGGCAGGCAGATTCTTTGGCTCACCACTGAGCCAACTGTGAAGCACTACCCTAGTTATAGCCAAGAATAAATCAGAATGAATGGGAGGTAGGGGGCGGTGGGAGGGGTCTGTTGCTGCCGCAGTGATGGTTAAATGGGCATCACAGTTCAGATTCAATAACAAGGTTATTATGTGTGTCCGGGGAAACCACAGCATCTGCAGATCAATAGAATGACCTCTGTCTACAAAAGGTTAAGTACCAGATGGACCAACTGAAAAAGAATGGAACTTCTCTAAAATTTATTTACATTCATTTACTTACTACATTCATTCATCAGTAAAAAGAACATTATCTGCTAGCAAGAGATCTAGGTTCTGGTCTGAATCATGCCTCTAAATACCTGAGTATCTGCAGGTGGTCAGTTTACCTGTCTGAATCTCATTTCACTCAGGGCCCAACTCTATAGCTCTATGATTATATGAACTATTGACTCTCTCTCTACTGAGCAGAAGGTGCAATAGGACAAAGAAACACCCACTGCAGGACTAGCCCTTCTAATGAAGTACATGGTTTCTTTGGAAGAGATAAGGTATAGATGCTTACACAGAAAAAATAATGTCATAGAATCCAGTTGGACTTGCTCACGTAGAGGCTAGGTGTGACAATGAGTGCCTTGAGCTTAGGGAAAGAAGAGAAAGCTCTTGGGGTCAGAGAAGGTTCAGAGGGATGTTCTTTGAGGCAGATGTCAAATTTGAGAGATGGAAAAGAGGAAAAAGGTATGCTGTGGGGAAAAAAATGGTTTGAACAAACGTTAGGGGTTAGACTAATTCAGATGTATTAGGACAGATAATTTGTGGGCAGATTGGTTTTGGAAGAAGTTTCAAGAGCCTAATAGGGCTTGTTAATACCACTGCCAAGCTCCCAGTGCCAAGACCCTAAGTCTCTTCTCTGAGATCTCTATCTAGGATTGAGTGAGGTAGGGCTTGTTAATACCACTGCCAAGCTCCCAGTGCCAAGACCCTAAGTCTCTTCTCTGAGATCTCTATCTAGGATTGAGTGAGGTTACAAGAAGGGAAATCCTAAATGCCTAAAAGGTTAGTCTGTAAGCGTCAGAATGTTACTGAGAACTCATGAGATGAGAGTAACACAGAATAAACTGAAATATGGGAAGTTTAACTAGGCAGTAGCCTGCAGGATGGATCAGATGAAGTCAGACTAAAGGCAGAGAGGCTGCCTCCTGAAGTTGGTAAGAGAAGGGCCAACCAGAGCAGAGCAGAGAGGGTGACAAGATGTGGATGGATTTGATTCCCCAGCAGCCTGTTCCTCTTTAAAACCTTTGCTTTCTCTTTAATATTGAGTAATATTTGTAATTATGTGCTCAGTGTCTCTTTTTCCAGCTAGACTTTAAGCCCCCAAAAGAGCCAGCTGTGTCTGCCTTTTTGGAACTGTGTATCTCTACTACTCACATGGTGGATGACCCAGAAAAAAATACTTAAAAAGACTTGGGCAGTAAATGAATGCATGCAAGACACACTGTGAAGAAAAGAAAAACATTCAATGAGTCAAAAATTCTTAGCTTGGTAAATGGAAGCATGGTAGCAGCAACTAGAAAAAGTGGAAACAGCAGTGTTGGAAGAAAAGTGATACTGGAAATGAATTTAAAGTGATGTTGGGATGTCCATGTAAAAATGTTGAGAAGGTCATTGGAAATATTGGCTTATATGTTGAGAAAACTGCCAGGGTGTCCTTCTTTAATATAGAAAATTGAACTGGTTGGCTGAAGTCCTTTGATTTCCAAATTCCATTTGGCAAAGAATACATTTGAGGTCATGGATCAAAAAAGATTTTTTTTTTAAATGTACAAAAGCTAAGAACTACTTTTTTGTCCCCATCCTAGCCCTATCTCAGAAATTTAATATCTTTCATGCCATTTTAATTTTTAAGAGACTTTTTGGTAAATTAAAAACCAGACTTTTTCCTTTTAATATAATAAACTGTATTAGAAGAATCCATTTTAGAAGAAGTTTAAAAGAAAATATATTAGCTTAGAGAATTTTTTTTTTATTTACTAGAGGTGTTAATATCTTCTTTTTGCTGAGGCAGTTTTGTGTTCATTTTTAGATATACAAGGAAGGTTCATGGTGAAAGACCTAACCTTTGATGTCATATTGACCTAAAGTTGAATTTTGAGTCCACTTCTTCTTAACTCAGTAAGAGTTCAGGACCTCAATTTTCTCATTGGTAAATTGGGATTTCTATTACCTACCTAACAGGTTTGTGAATGCTAAACATATACTCTTATGGGTTAACAGTGGTCCCCTAAACACTTATCTGTGTCTCAGAATCTGTGATTATGACCTTTATTAAAAAAAAAAAAAAAAGAAAGGTCTTGCAGACATCAGGATCTCAAGATGAGATCTTGAGTTTTCTAGTGGGCCCTAAATCCGATAGCAGTTGTCATTATGATATTCACACAGTCACAGAGAGAAGAGAATGCTATATGAAGACAAAGGCAGGGATTGGAGGGATCCAGCTACCAGGGCTGGTCTCAGCCATCAGAAGATGGACTTGGCAAGGAAGGGTCCTTCCCCAGAGCCTTCAGGGGGAGCATGGCCCTTCCAGCTCCTTGGTTGTGGGCTTGGCCTCCAGAACTATAAGAGACTAGAAGTTGTGTTGTTTTGAGCCACCAGTGTGTGGTAATTTGCTATAGCAGCCCTGGAAAAATACACACTTACTAGTCACTTGTAAATGCTTGTTCTATTTCCTCATTCTTATTTAAACAACCACATTCCAAGCCCTCTTGTATAAAAATAAAAAGACTGCTGGAAACACTCCACTGGAGAGAGGTAAGAAAGACCACTACAAGAATATCTGCATGTGATATTGGTATTAAATATGAAGGGGTAATTATGGGGCACACGGGAGAACAAAGACGACAATGATAGCAGATTAGGGAAGACAATTAAGTGTATAAGAAATGAGAATGTGGAAGAAGGAAAAGCAAGACCTTTGCCCACCTGCCACCTCACAGCTCTGTGTCCTTCCATGGTGGTCACTCCGTGGAAACTAGAAGGAAATAGGAGGAGATATATTAACGTAAGGAGAAGCACATATATTTCAAACTTACCCTCGAGATATTTCAGAACTGCTGTGTCATTAATCTTCCCAGGTTGGAGAGACCAAGATCTGGGGCTGTTGTCAAGTGAAACTGTCATTAGAACCAAGGCCTGTTGACTCCTAATTTTCAGGCTGCAAGATTGTGCAGTTGCTGCTTGAGATCCAACATACATCATTCATTCTCCCCTCTTTTGCTCAGCTGTCAAGTGGAAAGTTAAAAGAAATATTAGGTATAATATAAGACACAACAATAATCACAGCAGTCATAATTCCTACCATAACACTATATTTTTCTGACTACATTAGTGACTTGTCATTTCTAAAGAGCATTTGTTTAATGGTAAAGTTATTTTCTATGTATCAGTAGCCCACATTAAAAAAATAAAATTAAAAATACTCAAGCTTTCACACTTAGCCATTTTAAAATATAAATAACTATACGGCATGGGTGCACATTGGGAATGGAAAGGATAACCTTTTCTTGCAGTCCAAACAAATGTCTTAATACAACTGGAATAATAAAATCTACCAAATACCAAGTTGTTATAGACACTCTTATAATTTCTTCAGAAAAATGTATTTCCTGGGGTCCTTGATAGTCATAAGCTCTCAGTTCCTCATCTCCTCAGTCCCAGTGAAGGTCTACATAGTTTCAGTACAATTGTATAAAACCCTGAGAGAAAGGAATGGTCATTGCTGCTTGGCCAGTGGCTATCCAGATAGATGCTACATTTGTGTGATTTATTAAAATGATTGAGTCAGAATCTTGTTTTGGTCTGTTTGTTTGCCACTGTGCCTAGGCTGGGAATCTAGAAAGCATATTCTTTCCCCTGCACTCTGCCTCCACATCAGGAAAAAGAGAGCAGTTATTTGTAAAGATACTGGAAAGTGGTTAAGCGCTAAGTTCCAGGGCCTCAGAAACCCTTAGTACAGAGCAAATGATCATCAGAGGAACATGTGAATTTTTACATTGGCCCCAACAGACTCAGGCCAGGACTGTCTCCAATATCTTGGGACATACAAGCCTCTGGGACTCTTCTACAACAATGTAATTCAGAGGGAGAGATATTTGAAAATAAGATGCGTCTGAAGTTTGAAATGGAATTCACTGGAATTTGAAAAACAAAGAACTGTGAAATATCCCACTCTGCTATGAACAAATCCATGGCTTTAACACTAGCCTCAAGGATGGCAGTGAATAAGTGAAAACGTGCCCAGTGCTGTTCGATATACTGCTCTGCAGTTACACCAAATTCTGTTTGTATGAAACTTCCAGATAAATCCACATACTCTTCCCCAGGAGAATAGATCACCTGGACATCATCCCATCCCACAATACTCAAGGAATGTCCTGCCAGCACCACCCTCTTCCTGACATTCTGGTGACTAGGATTAATCACCTCTGCTGTGGAACACATGGAATAACAAAGGCTAAAAGGTTATCAAAGTGAGCCATGTTTCTGAGCCAATTGTCAGTGCTTTGAGGTGGGAGTGGGCGTGTGGGGATAGAATGACAGGGCACTGACCATTCCTCGCCGGCTGATAAGGGAGCCTGCTACATTAAACCGGGAAGGGCAGATGCCACTGTGATTGTTAGAGATCAAAGTAGTCCCAGTCACCTGACTCTTGATAAAGTGGGTTTTGTTTTGTTTTGAAAGAGAAAGCTTAAAAAAAGAAAAGATATTGTGTATTTTCAGCTCAGAAGAGTGGAATGACCTGTTTGCCATGAATGGAGGAGTCCCTAATCTCCTTTTGAAGGCTCATGGAAGGTTTCTGGAAGTTCAAGGACTTCCTAACCTTGTGAACACAAGTTTGTATATCTTTGTCAGAAAAGTATAAATAAATTTATGACACAAAGAATTTAAGAACCACTGGGGTAGGGCAGGGGGGAAACCACTATGTCTCCAGGGTCCATGTTCGTGGCTTCAAAGACTGTATTAGTCCTAGTACTAGTCCGCAGTGTTTTGAACGCTCATGTAGCAGTTGTACAGGTAGTCTCACTCCTCCTCAGGTTGATTTCACATTCCTTCCATTGAGGAGTTCATAAGCCTATGTTGAATATTTCTACATTAAAGTGTATTTGATTTACAATATTGTGGGTTTCAGGTGTACACAATAATGATTCACACTTTTTAAACATTGTACTCCATTTGTAGTTATTATAAAATATTGGCTATATTTCCAGTGCTGTATAATGTTTTCTTGTAGCTTATTTATTTTTTACATACTATTTTCACCTCTTTATCCCCTTTTTTGCCCCTTCCCCCCAACCTTTGATAACCAATAGTTTGTTCTCTCTGTGAGTCTATCTCTGTTTTGTTACATTCAGTAGTTTTATTTTATGAGTCCACATATAAGTTACAATATATAGTATTTGTATTTCTCTGACTTATTTCACTTAGCATAATACCTTGTAAGTCCACCCATGTTGCTACAAATGGCAAAATTTCATTCTTTTTTATGACTGTGTATATGTACCACATCTTTGTCCATTCATCTGTTGAAGGACACTTAGGTTGCTTCCATTTGAAGTTTTAAAATGATTTTTGATCATATATTCAAATAAAATGAATTAATTCAATCTAGAAAAGAAAAAAAAAACCCACGAATACATATACATGTACTGTTCATGGACATATGATTGATTTTAAAGCCAACAAAAGGATAGCTTTTTAATGTGCTTCCACTTTATATAATATGTGTAGGAGGATACTTCAGTTCAGTTCAGTTCAGTTCAGCTGCTCAGTCGTGTCTGACTCTTTGCGACCCCATGAATCACAGCACGCCAGGCCTCCCTGTCCATCACCAACTCCCGGAGTTCATCCAGACTCACGTCCGTTGAGTCAGTGATGCCATCCAGCTATCTCATCTTCTGTCGTCCCCTTCTCCTCCTGCCCCAAATCCCTCCCAGCATCAGAGTCTTCTCCAATGAGTGAACTCTTCACATGAGGGGGCCCAAGTACTGGAGTTTCAGCTTTAGCATCATTCCTTCCAAAGAAATCCCAGGGTTGATCTCCTTCAGAATGGACTGGTTGGATCTCCTTGCAGTCCAAGGGACTCTCAAGAGTCTTCTCCAACACCACAGTTCAAAAGCATCAATTCTTCAGTGCTCAGCCTTCTTCACAGTCCAGCTCTCACATCCATACATGACTACAGAAAAAACCATAGCCTTGACTAGATGGACCTTTGTTGGCAAAGTAATGTCTCTGCTTTTGAATGTGCTATCTAGGTTGGACATAACTTTTCTTCCAAGGAGTAAGCGTCTTTTAATTTCATGGCTGCAGTCACCATCTGCAGTGATTTTGGAGCCACCAAAAATAAAGTCTGACACTGTTTCCAATGTTTCCCCATCTATTTTCCATGAAATGATGGGACTGGATGCCATGATCTTTGTTTTCTGAATGTTGAGCTTTAAGCCAACTTTTTCACTCTCCTCTTTCACTTTCATCAAGAGGCTTTTTATCACTTTCTGCCATAAGGGTGGTGTCATCTGTATATCTGAGGTTATGGATATTTCTCCCCGCAATCTTGATTCCAGCTTGTGTTTCTTCCAGCCCAGCCTTTCTCATGATGTACTCTGCATATAAGTTAAATAAGCAGGGTGACAATATATAGCCTTGACGTACTCCTTTTCCTATTTGGAACCAGTCTGTTGTTCCATGTCCAGTTCTAACTGTTGCTTCCTGACCTGCATACAAATTTCTCAAGAGGCAGGTCAGGTGGTCTGGTATTCCCATCTCTTTCACAATTTTCCACAGTTTATTGTGAACCACACAGTCAAAGGCTTTGGCATAGTCAATAAAGCAGAAATAGATGTTTATCTGGAACTCTCTTGTTTTTTCCATGATCCAGCAGATGTTGGCAATTTGATCTCTGGTTCCTCTGCCTTTTCTAAAAGCAGCTTGAACATCTGGAAGTTCATGGTTCACATATTGCTGAAGTCTGGCTTGGAGAATTTTGAGCATTAGTTTTCTAGCATGTGAGATGAGTGCAATTGTGCAGTAGTTTGAGCATTCTTTGGCATTGCATTTCTTTGGGATTGGAATGAAAACTGACCTTTTCCAGTCCTGTGACCACTGCTGGGTTTTCCAATGTTGCTGGCATATTGTGTGCAGCACTTTCACAGCATCATCTTTCAGGATTTGGAATAGCTCAACTGGAATTCCACTGCCTCCACCAGCTTTGTTCATAGTGATGCTTTCTAAGGCCCACTTGACTTCACATCCCAGGATCTCTGGCTCTAGATGAGTGATCACATCCTCGTGATTATCTGGGTCGTGAAGATCTTTTTTGTACAATTTTTTTGTGTATTCTTGCCACCTCTTCTAGATATCTTCTGCTTCTGTAGGAGGATACTTACTGTATAGGAAAAAAACCCTATATATATATATTTTATAAAATGAGACAGTTGGCCAAACAAGTCATATACTTTTGTTCCTGTGGAAAGATGAGGTCAAATAGGGTGGTTGCCTTGGTCAAATGTCAAGCATATCCAACTCATTGACATCACTATCACTTAGCCTTAATTGGATGTTACTAATGGATCACTGGGAGTTGGGACATCTAAGAATAATGGTGAACCATCTTCACTCTAATGTGGAATTAAAAATTTTCAGCAAAGGAACTACAAAATAAGCAGGCAAAAAAAAAAATCAATTGAAGAGATTCTTTTTCTAGAGTTTAAAAGGATAAAGAGATTTTTCTCAGCCATCACATCCTTTATTCCTCCTTCCCACTTGTTCAGTGGAAGTAAACAGAACCATTAGTTTTTTAAGCCTTACTATGATCTGAAAATCACAGTCACCAAGTATGGGAAAGTTTATGATATCATTAGCTCTGGACACCTGAGGGGAGAATGTTCTTCCTTTCTGCACAGAACTGTTGATTACAGAAGGGAATCTAATGTAACTCACTAGTACCCAAATTATATAATTTAAGGCAGAAATGTTTTCTTTAGGAAGTCTTACATTTGTTGCAAACAGAGACATAGAAATTCAGTAAGGAACAAATGTCCAGTGGCTTTGGGGTATGTAATCTTTCAAGGCTTTCAGATTTGCTTGTGCTTGAAGACCAACCTAATGGGCATAAAGGTCAATTTTCTCAGATAGCTATAATTAATGGAGAGCAGTGATTGTCTTAGATCACATGAAAATAGTAGGGCTCTGTAAGGTTTCCTTTTATTCCATGTAATTTCATCTCTCTATGTGGACAATGTGTGTAAGCAGTGTTTCTGTCCATGACATTGATTCATTAAGAGACAAACTAAACATTTTTGGAAATGAGTTCATTTAGGAGCCAAAGCAAAAAGAATACTCAGCTGTGGATGTGACTGGTGATAGAAGCAAGGTCCGATGCTGTAAAGAGCAATATTGCATGGGAACCTGGAATGTCAGGTCCATGACTCAAGGCAAATTGGAAGTGGTCAAACAAGAGATGGCCAGAGTATATGTTGACATTCTAGGAATCAGCGAACTCAAATGGACTGGAATGGGTGAATTTAACTTAGATGACCATTATATCTACTACTGCGGGCAGGAGTCCCTCAGAAGAAATGGAGTGGCCATCATGGTCAACAAAAGAGTCTGAAATGCAATACTTGGATGCAATCTCAAACGACAGAATGATCTCTGTTCGTTTCCAAGGCAAACCATTTAATGTCACAGTAATCTAAGTCTATGCCCCAACCAGTAACGCTGAAGAAGCTGAAGTTGAATGGTTCTATGAAGACCTACAAGACCTTTTAGAACTAACACCCAAAAAAGATGTCCTTTTCATTATAGGGGACTGGAATGCAAAAGTAGGAAGTCAAGAAACACCTGGAGTAACAGGCAAATTTGGCCTTGGAATACAGAATGAAGCAGGGCAAAGACTAATAGAGTTTTGCCAAGAAAATGCACTGGTCATAACAAACACAACACAAGAGAAGACTCTATACATGGACATCACCAGATGGTCAACACCGAAGTCAGATCGATTATATTCTTTGCAGCCAAAGATGGAGAAGCTCTATACAGTCAGCAAAAACAAGACCAGGAGCTGACTGTGGCTCAGACCATGAACTCCTTATTGCCAAATTCAGACTTAAATTGAAGAAAGTAGGGAAAACTACTAGACCATTCAGGTATGACCTAAATCAAATCCCTTATGATTATACAGTGGAAGTGAAAAATAGACTTAAGGGCCTAGATCTGATAGATAGAGTGCCTGATGAACTATGGAATGAGGTTCGTGACATTGTACAGGAGACAGGGATCGAGACCATCCCCATGGAAAAGAAATGCAAAAAAGCAAAATGGCTGTCGGGGGAGACCTTGCAAATAGCTGCAAAAAGAAGAGAGGTGAAAAGCAAAGGAGCAAAGGAAAGATATAGGCATCTGAATGCAGAGTTCCAAAGAATAGCAAGAAGAGATAAGAAAGCCTTCTTCAGCCATCAATGTGAAGAAAGAGAGGAAAACAACAGAATGGGAAAGACTAGGGATCTCTTCAAGAAAATCAGAGATACCAAAGGAACATTTCATGCAAAGATGGGCTCAATAAAGGACAGAAATGGTATGGACCTAACAGAAGCAGAAGATATTAAGAAGAGGTGGCAAGAATACACAGAAAAACTGTACAAAAAAAATCTTCATAACCCAGATAATCAAAATGGTGTAATCACTGACCTAGAGCCAGACATCCTGGAATGTGAGGTCAAGTGGGCCTTAGAAAGCATCACTATGAACAAAGCTAGTGGAGGTAACAGAATTCCAGTGGAGCTATTCCAAATCCTGAAAGATGATGCTGTGAAAGTGCTGCACTCAATATGCCAGCAACATTGGAAAACTCAGCAGTCGCCACAGGACTGGAAAGGTCACTTTTCATTTCAATACCAAAGAATGGCAATGCCAAAGAATGCCCAAACTATCGCACAATTGCACTCATCTCACACACTAGTAAAGTAATGCTCAAAATTCTCCAAGCCAGGCTTCAGCAATATGTGAACCGTGAACTTCCTGATGTGCAAGCTGGTTTTAGAAAAGGCAGAGGAACCAGAGATCAAATTGCCAACATCTGCTGGATCATGGAAAAAACAAGAGAGTTCCAGATAAACATCTATTTCTGCTTTATTGACTATGCCAAAGCCTTTGACTGTGTGGTTCACAATAAACTGTGGAAAATTGTGAAAGAGATGGGAATACCAGACCACCTGACCTGCCTCTTGAGAAATTTGTATGCAGGTCAGGAAGCAACAGTTAGAACTGGACATGGAACAACAGACTGGTTCCAAATAGGAAAAGGAGTATGTCAAGACTGTATATTGTCACCCTGCTTATTTAACTTATATGCAGAGTACATCCTGAGAAACGCTGGGCTGGAAGAAACACAAGCTGGACTCAAGATTGCCGGGAGAAATATCCATAACCTAAGATATACAGATGACACCACCCTTATGGCAGAAAGTGAAGAGGAACTAAAAAGCCTCTTGATGAAAGTGAAAGAGGAGAGTGAAAAAGTTGGCTTAAAGCTCAACATTCAGAAAACGAAGATCATGGCATCCAGTCCCATCATTTCATGGGAAATAGATGGGGAAACAGTGGAAACAGTGTCAGACTTTATTTTTGGTGGCTCCAAAATCACTGCAGATGGTGACTGCAGCCATGAAATTAAAAGACGCTTACTCCTTGGAAGGAAAGTTATGACCAACCTAGATAGCATATTCAAAAGCAGAGACATTACTTTGCCAACAAAGGTCCGTCTATTCAAGGCTGTGGTTTTTCCTGTGGTCATGTATAGATGTGAGAGCTGGACTGTGAAGAAGGCTGAGCGCCAAAAAATTGATGCTTTTGAACTGTGGTGTTGGAGAAGACTCTTGAGAGTCCCTTGGACTGCAAGGAGATCCAACCAGTCCATTCTGAAGGAGATCAACCCTGGGATTTCTTTGGAAGGAATGATGCTAAAGCTGAAACTCCAGTCCTTTGGCCACCTAATGGGAAGATTTGACTCATTGGAGAAGACCCTGATGCTGGGAGGGATTGAGGGGAGGAAGAGAAGGGGATGACAGAGGATGAGATGGCTGGATGTCATCACTGACTCGATGGACGTGAGTCTGGGTGAACTCCGGGAGCTGGTGATGGACAGGGAGGCCTGGCTTGCTGCGATGTATGGGGTTGCGAAGAGTTGGACAGGACTGAGCGACTGATCTGATCTGATCTTCCCTGATGGCTCAGATAGTAAAGAGTCTGCCCACAGTGCAGGAGACCCGGGTTTGATCTCTGAGTCAGAAAGATCCCCTGGAAAAGGAAATGACAACCCACTCCAGTGTTCTTGCCTGGAGAATCCCATGGACCAAGCAACCTGGTGGGCTACAGTCCATGGAGTCACAAAGACTTGGACACCTCTGAGCAACTAACACACACATACGAGTAAATCCCAACTCTATCTTGAGTGAAATAATACAACATTCAGTAGCTCTGCCAGTGAGCTTTTCTCTCTGATATATAGTTACATGTTTATTGTTACTTGAAGTAATTGCGTGAAGTTTATACAGACAGAAGAACAAGTGGAGAGGATGGATTTATAATTTAGCATTACAAACTCATTACTAGGCTAAAGCAGATACTAATGTAACTCATTTAAAAGCTCAATGATATGACTTAATGTGTAATGAGTGAAAATTTCAATATTATTTTTCTCCCCTATATGAAGTATGTGGAGTTTGGTAAAGGCCAAGTAATGTGATTCAGTGGAAATAGTGTTGGATCGGAGCCCATGAGAGTGGATTATCATCCCAATTCTGCCACTTGGTAGTTGAATGACACTGAGAATTAATTGGATTTTGTTGGCTTCTGTTTGTCCATGACGAAAAGAGTTGGACTAGATGATCCCTAAAGTTTGTTCCAGCTATAAAATTCTAAGATTCTAATTAAAAGTAGCCAGTGAGATTTGCATGCGAGCAAATCACAGCAAGAAAATGGTCCTTCTATTAGAGTCTATTTGAAGATTACAGCATCAGAGAAGTTGTGCAGTAGCTGCTGCTAAGTCACTTCAGTCGTGTCCGACTCTGTGTGACCCCATGGACGGCAGCCCACCAGGCTCACCCGTCCCTGGGATTCTCCAGGCAAGAACACTGGAGTGGGTTGCCATTTCCTTCTCCAATGCATGAAAGTGAAAAGTGAAAGTGAAGTCGCTGCAGTAGCTAGTAGGATATTAATCCTTTGATTCTGAGTTCTTAGCAGTCAGAGTAAGCGTTAAATCAAAAGTTTAGCAAAATGGTGTTTATAATATTTATAGTTTAAAGTGACAGGAAACATCAACACGTATATGTTGGACTATTCCTGGTTCTGTAGTAAGAAGTAATTAATTTATTCTTTAATTCCACATTATTCTTCTCCTATGAATTGCCTCAGAGCCTCTCAGGCTCACCTGTCTCCTAGGTCAGACTTTGAGAGCCTGAGACAGGGATTCTTGCCAAGTAATTTATGATGGGAGTACTTTTGGGTAAAATCTATAATGGAGTGAAGGAAGCAAAGTAAGAAAAACAGAAAAAAGCAGGTCTGGTTCCTGAAGATCCCAGGCTGACCCATATTCTAATAAAGATTTAAAAATATCATTTAAATATATTTACATATTAAAGTCAATACTCTCTATCAGTTTCTAAACTATCCTTTCCAAGAAGAATATTCAACCTTCTGATTTCAAATCATAGAGTACTTCCTAGTAGCTCCTAGGTTTAGACACAAGCCTGGAAGAAAGAGAGGCACCTCGTGCTTCCTCTGCTACTAATCAAACTCTGGCAAGAAATGTGAGCTTCCTCAAGCTGATTACAAGACCCCACTTTGTAGATATGAAGGAATAAATGGTAACCAGACACTTTTAATTAAGCTAAGAATGATTTGAGGTTTAAAGTTAAAGCCTTTACATAATACTACACTGAAAATGGGCTTTTGGGGAGGAGTATGTAAACTCAGTTTTCCCATTGAAGAATGAAGTTTGTAAAAATTCAAAACAGGGAAAATGTGACTCACAACTACTAAAATGTTTCACGGTTTTAGGGCTGTGAGGAGGAGACCAGGTATCTCTTAGGAAGAAATATCTCCCAGTGCTATTCTGTGTACTAGCATCTTGGCACCATCTGGAGTAAGATTGTCCCACCATCTGGTGTAAGATTGTCCCACAATCTTACTGACTCAAAAACATAAATTGTCAGCATGCCAGAAGTGAGTATAGATCTCAGGAACAGAAACACTGAATAAGCTCCCACAGCCAATGTAAAAGACCAGAATATCTGTTCATTTCTATGCACTGAAAACCATCAGTGACAGGGCTGGAGGCCTCAGGACTGTACTTCTCTTTTTCTATAACATCAAGAAGCAGTGTGATAATCACAACTTTGCTTTGTGAGTCTAGAAGCAAAGCAAAGGTACTGTAAAAAGAAGCTCTAGTTGGCTTTCTTGATGCCCTGACCCATGACCCCAAGGCTAACCTCTGAATGTACCCTGTACTCATGGTGAATAGTTTCAGGTATACCATGGATAACTCCCCACTTTAAATGCCTGCTTCTCTGCTTGAGGGCTTCTTTCATGCTCGGGAGTTTGCTCAGCCACAAGCTAGAGCAGCACAAAAGTTACAAGGAGTTAATGCTGCCCTAGGGAGAGCCTTCAACAGAGATTGAAAGGGAATCCAGGGATAATGTCCTGGGCTTTCTGTTCTACTGTAGCTCAGTTCTGAGGGATACTCTGTACGGTTTCTCATAAGGTCCCCAGCAAGATTTGAAGACGGTTATGCACACTGAACAGCAACAACATCTGACAATGTGCTTATTATTGTACTCTTGTTGTTTTTTCTCCCCTATAAAGGTTCCCAGCTGAAATACATGTGACCCAGTTCAATTTGGATTTCAGATAATAGTGAATGAATATACATACATATATGTATATATGTGTATGCACATTCACATATATGTGCATATGGTCTCTGTGGTGGTGGTGGTGGTTTAGTTGGTAAGTTGGGTCCGATTCTTGCGACCCCATGGACTGTAGCCTGCCAGGCTCTTCTGTCCATGGGATTCTCCATGCAAGAATACTGAAATGGGTTGCCATTTCCTTCTCCAGGGGATCTTCTTGACCCAGGAATCGAACCCTATGAGGGAAGCCCTATGATCTCTGTATGTGTGTCTATATTTATAAATCTAGACGCCTCTGTATCTATGTCTAGATATACATATAGATAGATATTTAACTATCTCTCTGTCTGTCTATATGGAGTCAGGGGGAAGAGAGCAGCAATGATAAAGCAGATGGGATAAAATATTAACAATAGATGAATCTAGGTGATGGATAATGAGTCTTCTTCATATATCTTATAGATTTTCTTTAAGTTTGAAATTGCTTCCAAATACAAGTAGTAAGGAGTCTTCTAATGATTTAATAAACTCTGATCTATCCAGTTAGGTCTTTCATTTAGAAATGAGGGAATCAAGGCCCAGAATACTTGCTCAAGGACCAATAGCCATGTTTGAAGGGTACTTAAAATAATCTGCTTTAGTACTGTTAAAAAAACAAAATTTAGCTGACTAAATTGGAAATTCCAATTTACTTTATTCAATGATTTATGAATCAGACAGCATGTCATCTAGAAAGTAGAAAGAGACTTCATAGAATTTTGCAAAATGGAAGGATTTTATCATCAGAAAGAAGGTGGGGCAAAGAAGTTAAAGAGTAGATTATTTCAATTAAGGTTACCTTTTTAAAAATAATTTTTATTTTATTTATTTATTTTTGGCTGTGCTGTGTCTTTTCTGCTGCCTGGGCTTTTCTCTAGTTGTGGGGAGTGGGGGTTATTCTCTTGCGGTTTTCAGGCTTCTCATTGTCGTGACTTCTCTTGTGGAGCGTGGGCTCTGGTGCATGTGGGCTTCAGTAGTTGTGAAGCCTGTGGCACACAGGGTAGGTAGTTGCAGTTGCCTGACTCTAGAGGACAGGTTCAATAGTTGTGGGACATGGGCTTCATTGCTCCATGGCATGTGGGGTCTTCCCACACCAGGGTTGAACCTGTGTCTCCTGCACTGGAAGGTTGCCTTTTTTTAGGGAAAGGGAAGGAATCTTAGGCAGACTACCTCAGTAGTGTTCCAGGAAATTCCAGACTGATAGGTTAAAAATTCTACTCCTTAGAGAAACTGAAGCTGCATTTAATTTAGGTATTATTAATAAATATTGCTGGGGCTTAGCATAAAGGGATTTGATTTGAGGCCTGTTGTTTGTTTTTGACAGTTCCCCCCTTTTGATCAAATCAAGCTCTAACCCTAACTGAGAGATGGACCAAAATTAGAGGCATTTACTTCATTCTAGTTCTTGCAGCTTTTATTGTTCCTAGGTGTGTTCATTTTTTGCTGAATCTGTGTGGTATTCACAGGTCATGACTTCAGGCTCAAAATAATTTAGTCGATCATTCTCTTCATTCCTTTTTTAAAGTTCCAGTCTTAGAGAGTCTTTTGCTTGGTGATTAGTGGCTGCAAACATGTATTTAAAGCATTTGAGAAAATGCAAGGCACTAGGGAGATTATCATTATAATTAGAAACAGGATCAGTTCATTCAGTTGCTCAGTCATGTCTGACTCTTTGTGACCCCATGTACTACAGCATGCCAGGTTTCCCTGTCCACCACCAACTCCAGGAGCTTACTCAAACTCATGTCCATCGAGTCGGTGATGCCATCAAACCATCTCATCCTCTGTCGTCCCCTTCTCCTCCTGCTTTCAATCTTTCCCAGCATCAGGGTCTTTTCAAATGAGTCAGTTCTTCACATCAGGAGGCCAAAGTATTGGAGCTTCAGCTTCATCATCATTCCTTCCTATGATTATTCAGTATTCAGGACTGATTTCCTTTAGGATTGATTGGTTTGATCACCTTGCAGTCCAAGGGACTCTCAAGTCTTCTCCAACACCACAGTTCAAAAGCATTAATTCTTCAGCACTCAGCCTTTTTTATGGTCCAGCTCTCACATCTGTACATGACTACTAGAAAAACCATAGCTTTGACTATATGAACTTTTGTCAGCAATGGGCTGTCTCTGCTTTTCAGTATGTTGTCTAAATTGGTCATAGCTTTTCTTCCAAGTGTCTTTTAATTTCACGGCTGCAGTCACCATCTGCAGTGATTTTGGAGCCCAAGAAAATAAAGTCAGTCAGTGTTTCCATTGTTGCCCCATCTATTTGCCATGAAGTGATGGGACCAGATGCCATGATCTTAGTAATTTTTTGAATGTTGAGTTTTAAGTCAGCTTTTTCACTCTCCTCTTTCACTTTCATCAAGAGGCTCTTCAATTCCTCTTTGCTTTCTGCCATGAGGGTGGTGTCACCTGCATTTCTGAGGCTATTGATACTTATCCTGGCAATCTTGATTCCAGCTTGTGCTTCAGCCTGGCATTTTGCATGATGTACTTTGCAAGGTGACAATATACAGCCTCGACATACTCCTTTCCCAGTTTGGAACTAATCCATTGGTCCATGTCTTGTTCTAATTGTCGCTTCTTGACTTGCATACAGGTTTCTTAGGAGGCAGGTAAGAAGGTCTGGTATTCTCATCTCTTTAAGAATTTTCCACATTTTTTTGTGATCCACACAGTAGCATAATTAATAAAGCATAAGTGGATGCTTTTCTGGAACCCTCTCGTTTTTTGATGATCTAGCACATGGTGGCAATTTGATCTCTAGTTCCTCTGCCTTTTCTAAAATCAGCTTGGATATCTGGAAGTTCTCAGTTCACATATGGTTGAAGCCTCACTTGGAAAATTTTGAGCATTACTTTGTTAGGGCGTGAGATGAGTGCAATTGTGAGGTAGTTTGAACATTCTTTGGCTTTGGAATGAAAACTGACCTTTTCCAGTCCTGTGGCCACTGTGGAGTTTTCCAAATTTACTGGCATATTGAGTGCAGCACTTTAACAGCATCATCTTTTAGGATTTGAAATAGCTCAGCTGGAATTCCATCACCTCCAGTAACTTTGTTCATAGTGATGCCTCCTAAGGCTCACCTGACTTCAGACTCCAGGATGTCTGGCTCTAGGTGAGTGATCACACCATCATGGTTATCTGGGTCATTAAGATCTTTTCTGTATAGTTCTTCTGTGTATTCTTGCCATCTTTTCTTAATATCTTCAGGATAGTTTCAGTGTTTGGAGTGTACTTCAGGGTCATGATCCCTAAGAACCAGACCAACTAAAGAAAGTTTCCTTTGAAAGAGTCACTCTTTTAAGCCAAGTGGGCTTGCTCAGTGATCTTGTATAACAGAGTTTCAATTTCCCCAGAAGTAGTAATCCAGATATACCAAGTAGTGTGGGCCACAGAATAGACGATACCACTTTGCATAGCTAAATGATAATCCTGTTATCAAGAATAACTTTGGACAGAGAGTCTAAGGATATATATTGGACAGCTATTGTTTAGCAGCAGACTCTTCAATACTTGAAAGAGTTAGGGAGAGATTCCTGATCACAGCCTCATTTGTACTAACTTCTGTTGAGGGAAGTAGAACTCTGCTAAATAAAGTGTATCCTTAGTTCTGAATGCTTTCTGGTATATCCTTCCTAACTCAACCATGCAAATTTAGGGGAATTGATCAGTGAGCTATTTCAGTTTGTTTGTGGATAGTTAGGGGCACAGTTAGATAACCTAGAAAGCATTGGCCAGTTATGTACCAGCTGTCTAGGCTTCATAGACTCAAGGAGAATGATAAACACAACAAACAAAGATAAATCTTGTTGGGGTGCAAACCACTTCTACAAAGTTGACACTGTTTATGCATTCTTACAAGGATTATTGCATTTGCCTGTTCAAGCCAGGAGTCAGTCAGATTTTTTCCTAGCCTGAAATAGAAAGTTTTTCTAAGTTCCAGAGGTTATACCCACTTTGTGGTGACCTCTGATGTGTGGGTAATGGCATTGTCTCTCTAGGCCAATGCTGGAGTAAAGGAAATAAAAAAAATAATTAAAAAAAGGCTTTGCTGCTGCTGCCACTAAGTTGCTTCAGTCATGTCCGACTCTGTGCGACCCCATAGATGGCAGCCTACCAGGCTCCCCGGTCCCTGGGATTATCCAGGCAAGAACACTGGAGTGGGTTGCCATTTCCTTCTCCAATGCATGAAAGTGAAAAGTGAAAGTAAAAAAAAAAGGCTTTATGTTTAGTTAAAATAAGAAGTCTTGATTTGGCATCTTGGATGGAAGCAGTCTGCATCTATGTCAGCTACTTCTCTTCCTAGTCAGTTTGGTTTAGAGGTCTTCATCTTATATGCAGTTTCCTTTTTCACTGGGAGACACATGCTAAAAGTTTAAGTCCCTGAAGTTTGGCTGCCATCTGGGTAATGAAAAGAACTTGGTATAATTTCCTCCAAGGAGATTCAAGGGGAGTCTTGACTGAAGATCAAAAGGGTGGAAGGCAATTGGAAACATTAATTTGGAGAGTCAGATATTTGAGGAAAACTGGAAGAATTCAAGATCTAGTCCCCTTTACAGGTTTATAATAAGATCTCAGACAGTTAACAAGACTAGATTCTAGTAGCTACAAAGGTGAAAACATAATTTCCCCCTGTACAGTTACCCTTATTCTTTGCCAAAGATAACTACTGCTGATGCTGCTAAGTTGTGTCAGTCGTGTCCAATGCTGTGCGACCCCATAGATGGCAGCCCACCAGGCTCCCCCGTCCCTGGGATTCTCCAGGCAAGAATACTGGAGTAGCAAAAATGAACAAATGGGACCTAATTAAGATTAAAAGCTTCTACACAACAAAGGAAACTATAAGCAAGGTGAAAAGACAGCCTTCAGAATGGGAGAAAATAATAGCAAATGAAGCAACTGACAAACAACTAATCTCAAAAATATACGTGCAACTCCTGCAGCTCAATTCCAGAAAAATAAATGACCCAATCAAAAAGTGGGCCAAAGAACTAGACATTTCTCCAAAGAAGACATACAGAGGAATAACAAACACATGAAAAGATGCTCAACATCACTCATTATCAGAGAAATGCAAATCAAAACCACTACGAGGTGTCATCTCACGCCTGTCAGAAAGGCTGTGATCCAAAAGTCTACAAGCAATAAATGCTGGAGAGGGTGTAGAGAAAAGGGAACCCTCTTACACTGTTGGTGGAAATGCAAACTAGTACAGCCACTATGGAGAGCAGTGTGGAGATTCCTTAAAAAGAAACTGGAAATAGAACTGCCATATGACCCAGCAATCCCACTGCTGGGCATATACACCGAGAAAACCAGAATTGAAAGAGACACATGTACCCCAATGTTCATCGCAGCACGGTTTATTATTATAAACCTTTAGCCAGGACATAGAAGCAACCTAGATGTCCATCAGCAGACAAATGGATAAGAAAGATGTGGTACATATGCATAATGGAGTATTACTAAGTCATTAAAAAGAATAGATTTGAATCAGTTCTAATGAGGTGGATGAAACTGAAGCCTATTATATAGAGTGAAGTAAGCCAAAAAGAAAAGCACCAATGAAGTATACTAACACATATATATGGAATTTAGAAAGATGGTAATGATAACCCTGTATGCAAGACAGTAAAAGAGACACAGATGTATAGAACAGTCTTTTGGACTCTGTGGGAGAGGGAGAGGGTGGGATGATTTGGGAGAATGGTATTGAAACATGTATAATATCATATAAGAAACAAATCACCAGTTCAAGTTTGATGCAGGATACAGGATGCTTGGGGCTGGTGTTCTGGGATGACCCAGAGGGCTGGGATGGGGAGGGAGGTGGGAGGGGGGTTCAGGATGTGGAACATGTGTACACCTGTGGCTGATTCATGTTGATGTATGGCAAATCCAATACAATACTGTAAAGTAATTAGCCTCCAATTAAAATAAATAAATTTAAATTAAAAAAAAAAAAGAATACTGGAGTGGAGTGCCATTGCCTTCTCCAAAAAGGTAACTACAGTAAAGTTAATTTGTTAACATTAAAACTTGGCCTGAATATTTACGTAAATGAAGAAAGAATAGTGATTGACTATATAAAACCTTTTAAAATTTCTTTGCTGGAACATTGTAAACAAGGTGCTGGATTTGTTTTTTTCAAGGGGCTTTATTGGCTTCATAAAGTCAATTTTAGTTCCTCAAAACTGTCTGGCCACATCTGAATATGCATATCTCTCTCCAATATGACTTTCCAGTCAGATCTTTGGTAATATAACCAATGTTTCTAGTTGTGTCTTATTACAAAGAGGATATATTTTTACTGAATTTATACAAGTAATTATATTGCCATGAAAAAAGTACTCAAGAGTTCCTAAATTTTGGAGGGATTAGGTAGGAAGAAAAGCTAAATGTTTCATCTTTGTTTATAAAGGTATACTTTATCGAATTGACTTAAAATCATAGATAGCGTAAGATAAAAGATGTCTTTAAATCCGAAAAAACAACATTAAGGAGCCAGAAATATTTCACATAAAAAATCATAAAAATTATAATCATCCTCTTTACTTAATTCAGTCTCATTTTATTAACTTTTGTTCTATTGAATTCAGGTTTTCCATTAGATCTAGAAATTCTTATCCAGTTCAGTTTTATGATCAAAAATCTGTACTGTTAATTTTTTTTCTGTGAGTCTCCTTGAAGATGAAGCACTGTTCTCAGAACCCTTTTGCAAAAGATCTGAGGAAAATAATAGCTGTCTGTAAATGACAGAAAAACTTTAAAATATGTCCATTGTTAAAGAGTTGATGAGAGTTCATTGTAATGAAATTGACAAAATTTGGTTGTTTCTGTGATGTACAACATTTTAAAATAACTGAGATTATGACAATAACATCATAGTGGGGCATATCAAACTTTAGGACTTTCAGGAACACACACACACACACACATATATATATATATATACAAATAGCATATTAAGAAGGCTTAATATTACTTCTTATTTGACAGTGCTTTCCATGTAGTTTAATATATTAAATCAGCCTAGTTAAACATCTTTATTTTTATGAAGATGTAGAACAAAATCTTTTGAGATGTTCCAGGGACCATCTGGAAAATCCTGGTAGTTTGAGCTCAGAAAGACTTAATTTAGAATTTGATTTGTGGAAGTTTGTAAATATTATTAAAAGGTCAAAAAAACACAGCAAATAGAATCACAAAGAATTATAAAATAATACTTATCTTTTGATCAAAGTGACAATAAAATATTTCAAAGGCAAATACTAAAGGTTACTTAATTATGAGAAGAACTAGCCAAAGACCAGATAAAGCTCAGGAAATTATTTTCTAAAACACAAAGTCTTTGCTTTCTAGGCAGATATTACTTAAAAGGAAAGAAAAAACGTTTACAATAGCCTTTTATCAAGAGCAGACCAATAGTACAAAAAACTATGTCCTTTAGCAGATGAAAGAATATAATTTTATATAAGTACATTACTGATATTAAAGCTTACTTGGAACACTTTTTAAATATAAATTCAATCTTAGCCAGCTTGATTACACAAGGTAAAATTTTCCCTGGCTTTCTTTCTTCCCAACTTTGTATTTAATTTGGCTTTCATTCTCTCCTTTTCCATTTAGAAATAACTTTTTCTTTTTTTTTTTAACTTTGGTAAAATTTACCTTCTTTTTCCCCCAACATACATTTAAATGTCTTATACTTTTTATTTTAGCCAAATTCCCACATCCTACTTTCTTTCCAAATGGAATTGTTTTCCTTATTTATAATAATTTTAATTTCATGTATATACATGTTAATTTTAATTACATATATACACAATTATATATATTTATACCTATATTAATATATATAAATTAGAATTTTTAACCCTTAAAACATTAATTTCTAAGGTAACATACATGAGCAATTGTGAATTGTATCTGTTATACCAGCATTCTTTAGATTTACAAATTTTTGAATTCATTTCTTAATTTCTAAAAATACTTGTTTCTTCATGGAACAGTCTTGCAATCAAGTACTAGATAAATTGAATATATATCCAAAATATCTTTCATTTCTTTGTTATAAGAAACCAAAAATAGATAAACCTACATTTAATAACTGTTTCTCTATTTCATCTTATTTGGAAATAACCTAGATTTTCAATTTATTTCCATCATTTAACTTAGCTTAGTAAAACTCCAAAGTTTCAAGTTACCTGAAAGATTTTGAAAGCTATTTCTTAGTACACATAAGATAAAATATAATTACTGCTAAAATGTTTATAAATTCCTAACCATTTATATCTATCTAAATAACTTATTCCCAATAATTGTGTTTAGATGACCCATGAAAACGTCACGAGCCATTAAGTAGTATCAGCCACAATTATAAGTTTGTTTTTTGCTGATAAATTTTGCAAGAGAGGTAATATGAATTTGGCTATTAAACTTGGATAGAATAAAAGTTATCAGTGTTTGTTGTAGTCAGTTACTCAGTCATATCCAACTCTTTGCAACCCATGGGCTACAGTGCACCATGTTTCCCTGTCCTGCACCATCTCTCAGAGTTTGTTCAAATTCATGTGTGTTGAGTTGATGGTACCATCTAACCATCTCATCCTCTGTCACCCCCTTCTCCTGCCTTTGGTATTTCCCAGCATCAGGGTCTTTTCCAGTAAGTCAGCACTTTGAATCATGTGGTCCAAGTATTGGAGCTTCAGCATCAGTCCTTCCAACGCATATTCAGGACTGATTTCCTTTGGGATTGACTGGTTTGATCTCCTTTCTGTCCAAGGGACTCTCAAGAGTCTTCTCCAGCACCACAGTTCAAAAGCATCAGTTCTTCAGCACTAAACCTTTTTTCTTTTTTTTTTTTTAATTTTTTTAAAATTTTATTTTTTAACTTTACAATATTGTATTGGTTTTGCCATATATTGAAATGAATCCACCACAGATATACATGTGTTCCCCATCCTGAACCCTCCTCCCCCTCCCTCCCCATACCATCCCTCTGGGTCATCCCAGTGCACCAGCCCCAAGCATCCAGTATCGTGCATCAAACCCGGACTGGTGACTTGTTTCATACATGATATTATACGTGTTTCAATACCATTCTCCCAAATCATCCCACCCTCTCCCTCTCCCACAGAGTCCAAAAGACTGTTCTATACATCAGTGTCTCTTTTGCTGTCTCGTGTACAGGGTTATTGTTACCATCTTTCTAAATTCCATCTATATGTGTTAGTATACTGTATTGCTGTTTTTCTTTCTGGCTTACTTCACTCTGTATAATAGGCTCCAGTTTCATCCACCTCATTAGAACTGATTCAAATGTATTCTTTTTAATGGCTGAGTAATACTCCATTGTGTATATGTATACCACAGCTTTCTTATTCATTCATCTGATGATGGACATCTAGGTTGCTTCCATGTCCTGGCTATTATAAACAGTGCTGTGATGAGCATTGGGGTACATGTGTCTCTCGCAATTCTGGTTTCCTCGATGTGTATGCCCAGCAGTGGGATTGCTGGGTCATAAGGCAGTTCTATTTCCAGTTTTTTAAGGAATCTCCATACTGTTCTCCATAGTGGCTGTACTAGTTTGCATTCCCACCAACAGTGTAAGAGGGTTCCCTTTTCTCTACACCCTCTCCAGCATTTATTGCTTGTAGACTTTTGGATCACAGCCATTCTGACTGGCGTGAAATGGTACCTCATAGTGGTTTTGATTTGCATTTCTCTGATAAAGAGTGATGTTGAGCATCTTTTCATGTGTTTGTTAGCCATTTGTATGTCTTCTTTGGAGAAATGTCTATTTAGTTATTTGGCCTTTTTTCATGGTCCAGCTCTCACATCCGTACATGACTACTGGAAAAACCATATCTTTAACTATACAAACTTTTGTCAGCAAAGGCCTATCTCTGCCTTTCAGTATGCTGTCTAGATTTGTCATAGCTTTTCTTCCAAGGAGCAAGTCTTTTAATTTTGTGGTTGTAGTCACCATCTGCAGTGATTTTGGAGCCCAAGAAAATAAAGTCTTGTCAGTGTTTCCACTGTTTTCCCATCTTTTTGCCATTAAGTTATGGGACCGGATGCCATGATCTTTTTGTATGTTGAGTTTTAAGCTAGTTTTTACACTCTCCTCTTTCACCTTCATCTAGAGGCTCTTTAGTTACTCTGCTTTCTGCCATGAGGGTGGTGTCAGCTGCATATCTGAGGTTATTGATATTTCTCCCCGCAATCTTGATTCCAGTTTGAGCTTCATCCAGCCTGGCATTTCACATGATGTACTCTGCATATAAATTAAATAAGTAGGGTAATTTTATACAGCCTTGGCATACTCCTTTCCCAATTTGGAACCAGTCCATTGTTCTATGTCCAGTTCTAACTGTTGCTTCTTGACCTGCATACAGGTTTAATTTCTCAGGAGGCAGGTAAGGTGGTCTGGTGTCCCGTCTCTAAGGATTTTCAACAGTTTGGTGTGATCCACACAAAGGCTTTAGCGTAGTCAATGAAGCAGAAGTAGTGTTTTTCTGGAATTCCCTTGCTTTTTCTCTGATCCAACAGATGTTAGCAATTTGATCTCTGGTTTCTCTGCCTTTTCTAAATCCAGCTTGTACATCTGGAAGTTCTTGGTTCACATACTGTTGAAGCCTAGCTTGAAGGATTTTGTGCATTACTTTGCTAGTATGTGAAATGAGTGCAATTGTGCAGTAGTTTGAACATTCTTTGGCATTGTCCTTCTTTGGGATTGGAATGAAAACTGACATTTCAGTGGAAACTCTAAAGACAGATCTATTTTAATTAAACAATGAATTTAAACCAGCTTTAATATAAAATGTTTTCCTTGATCATGTGAGCCTTAAAAACATTTAGGTTAGTTTCAGTTATATTTCTGAGAGTTTTTAGAATACTCGACATTTAATTTATACAAGTTCTTACTTTTTTCTAAGTCATTTGAATAGAGCTGTTTTACAGATTAACTTTAGCAATACCATCTGAGCACAGAAGTTAATTACACACCTACAACATACACATATAGACATACATGGACATGGGGAAGCAGAGACCTTATAGATTGTAGATTTTTCTAAAATTATCTGTGGAGAAGATCCATGATTTTTTTCATTCATTTAATTCAAATGACCTTTCCCCTTTTCAGCTTCCCTGGTGACTCAGACGGTAAAGTGTCTGCCTGCAGTGCAGGAGACCCAGGTTCAATCCTTGCTTTAGGAAGATTCCCCTGGAGAAGGAAATGGCAGCCCAGTTCAGTACTCTTGCCTAGAAAATCCCATGGGTGGAGGAACCTGGTAGGCTACAGTCCATGGGGTCGCAAAGAGTCAAACAAGATCCCAAGTGAGTAACTTCACTTCACTCCCCTTTTCATTCTTCTGATAAGAATTACTTCCCTGAAGTCTGTACTTTAAAGAGATGGTCTAAATGAAAATGAACATTGACATCTCAATAGAACAGGAAAAGAATGCAAAGAAGGGCTTTGGTTTCCAATATTTACAGCCTTTTGAGATGAATAGAGGACATTTTGGAATTGGCAAAAAAGGATTGGAAGACTTTTTTTTCCATCACACCTCTGCTCTTATATAAAGATATGGATTATAAAACAAGGATAGCTGTTTTTAATTCCTCAAAGAATTGTGCTGCTATCTAAATGATCTCAGAAGACTGATATGCTCACTCACCTATGTTGGATTGTTTTCCCTCCTTCTGGGTACATTTCACAAGGCTTTTGAGGGCAATCTTTTTTCCAGTGCCCCACTTGTTTATAATTGAGACATCTATCCCTTAATTATTATTATTATTATTATTTTTAATGAAAAAAACCCTAGGAGGGTATAATAGGGGAGACCTAGGTGTTGTTTCAGGTGCCTTTTAGCTTTAAGTTTTCATTAGTCTTTTGCAACAGACCTTTCAATGAAGCTATTTTGGAATCTTAAAACCTTTTAGAAGCTTCTGCATATCAAATAAAATAGGTAGTCCCTTCTATTTGATATGGGAACACTTACTTTTGAGTGTACTTCTTACTTTGATGAACAGTCTTGTCTAATTGTGACATTCCACATAATGGCTGGGCTTCCCTGGTGACTCAGTTGGTAAAGAATCTGCCTGCATTGTAGGAGTCCTGGGTTCAATCCCTGGATCAGGAAGATGGAAAAGGAAATGGCAACCCACTCCAGTATTCTTACCTAGGAAATCCCATGGACAGAGGAACCTGGTAGGCTATAGTCCATGGGGTCACAAAGAGTCAGACATGACTTAGCAACTAAATGGCCTCCACATAATGGCCTTTGTAATTCTGTGTTGTCTTTAGTAAGATTTTGCCATTTTGTAGAAATCTACAGCTTCTAGGACTGTAGGTCTTAGACATAAAATAGGCAGGTATACCAGAGGATGGTGTGCTCCACTCTTCTTATATAAAGAATCCCATTTCTTTTAGCTAGGGCTTGAATTTCTTAGAGCCAAACTAATACGTAAGGGGGATGTGCCTTTGGGTTGGGAATTATACTGTATTCTACAGTATACCTTGTTGAGTGAAAATTTCCTTGAAGTTGGCAAGCTCCCTATTGTCAATCTGACCATGTTGAAGGAAGGGCAAGTCCTTCCAAGGCCAAAAAGTGAGCTCCTTCTAACACTCAGATGATTGTCCGAGGAGACACACGTGCTGACAAAGCAAAAGCCTTTATTGAGAAGGGGTGCCTAGACTGAGAGCAGTAGGTAATGGAACCCAGGAGAACTGCTCTGCCATATGGCTCACAGTCTTAGGTTTTATGCAAATGGAGTTAGATTCCAGGTTGTCTCTGGCCAGTCATCTTCTTTGGCCCATGTTTTGTCTTACTCAGCCTCCTTGGTGGCATGTACATTTCTCAGTCAAGATGGATTCCAGTGAGAAGGATTCTGGGAGGTTGGTAGGACATAAGGACTGATATCTCTTTCCTTCTTTTGGCCCCTCTCCAATTCTCCCAGTTACTTTTCTGTGGCAGCACCATATTGTTTATTGATGCCTCTTGTTGCATGCAAGTGGTTGTCATAATGTCTGACTAAGGTGGGTGATTTTGGCCAGGGGTTCCCTAACAATCATGACCAACTTATCCTATTAAGGGAGTCTTCCTGAGACAGCAAGAGCTCCAAAGCCTTTAAATTCTCTACTTGTACCAACTAATTTTTGTGGCTTTTTGGCTTCTGAGCTGCCCATTAGCAATAGCCTAGACATGGTACAGCTCAAGCTGAACCCATTCCCACTTCAAACCCCGTTTGGTATTTAACTTGAATCCAGTCTGATCCCAACATCAACAATTCCTGTGGAACTTTGAACTAGGGAAAAGGATTGAATCAACAGACCTCAACAAATGGGGAACTATAGCCCCCAACAGCGGTTTCCAGTGTGGAATCTGGAAACAGTATCAAAGGTTGGGACTTTTCACTTAAAAACTTGGAAATTGCTGTCTGAAAAGCCAGGGGCTTGATTCTACATAGAACTATCCACTGGCTTAATTAGGCTCTGGGTGGAACTGTCTACCAGCTCAAGCTGCCAAGTCCTGTAAAGAAAAGCCAGTTAGATGAAGGGCTGGATACAGAAAGAGTGGGGCTCGTCACCAAGGAGAACTTAGTGATGGCCCTGGTAAACAATGAGAAAGACAGTGAAGTGAGATGAGGGCTCATGGGATACCATCCCTGTTTCCCATTGTCTTTCAGTGCTACCAGAAATTCGCTTTAGATCCCACCACTGACACCAAAATTATTAAAACAAAAACTTCAATTGTGCAGACTTAAAGATCTAATTGATTCAACAATTCATGCATTGGGCAGCATCCTATCTAGTAAGTAGAAAGGTGTTCCCAGGAGTTGTACAAAAGGGAAGTATTTTTTTGTTGTTGTTGTTTTGTTTTTATAACCAGAAAGAGGGTGGACAAGAAAATTAAAGGAGTTGATTATTTCAGGTTATCTTCTTTTAGGGGAAGACAGGGAGTCTTAGGCAGATTATCTCACTAATGTTGATCAGGAATTTCCAGGCCAATTGATTTAAAATTTGATTCTTGAGAGAGGCTGAAACTACAATCAGGTAAGGTGTAAATCTTGGTGGAGTTTAGCATAGATGACACCACTTTGGGCCTGTTATTTTTTAACAGCACGAATATACCTTGCATTTTAAAATAAAGTACTTTAATTTTATATGGTATATAAGTCATAACATCCACAATGCCATTCCCCTCTATTCATGCAAATAACTAGAGTTAATTCTACATTATTAAACATATTGAACTTTATTTTGTTCAAAACCTTTAGACCCATTTGGATCTTCCTTATATTTTTCACTTCAAAAAAATTTTTTTCCCCTATTTCTGTTTTGTACTGGTTATTTATTTTAGATAAATCAGAATTGTCATATAACCTTGCCTTAGGATATGTTATGTTCCCTGGTAGACAATAAGGGAGGATAGGAATTCTCTGTCTTCTGCAGCTGTTTGAAGGAGTAGGTGAAGAGAGAGTGGAAATGGGTAGGGTGGTGCCAGCCTTCCACTCTTCTTCAGAGTTTCTGTCTATGCTAAAGAGATTTGCTTTCTTTCCTTTCTGTTTTCTGTTTGCTTTTTAAAAATAGCTTTGAAGGAATGGAAAATTTCTGTGGTAGCTGATAGCAAATACAGAAAGGCTCATTTGCATATAGATGTTTCAGCTTGCAACTGCATAATCCCCTGAGAGAGGCCTTGTTTAAATGGGCAGGCAGGCTGGCACAGGGCTGCTGGGTTCCTAATGAAAACTAAATTGAAACTTGGGAAACATTTGCCTTGGAGGTGGCCAGGCTTTTTAGAATATCAATTTAAATCTGAAAGACACAGGTAGGCCCCTGCAAAATTGCCCCTCACTCTTTAAAGCCCGAAGACAGAGGATAGAGAGAAAGCAGAGAGAAAACAGCAAATGATGGGGTAAAACCAGAGTTAACCATGCACTTCTTAGAAATTCTGCGTGAAGATTTCAAATCAATGAGCAAGAAAGTGAGAAAGAGCAGAGAGTATGGAGGTACCATCTATTCTGGTAAGGCCTTTGAAACAGAACGGCCTTCCTCCAGGTGTCTGGGTGAGCCAAGACTTTTGAGACAACTGGTAATTCATTTATAGGCTAAAGACTTTTTAGATTGAATGTTCCCCCTGAACTTGACTGTGGGCTAAGCAGATAAGGACAACTCTGAAAACAAGATAATGTGGAAAGAAAAGAGATTACAAAAAGGTCAAAAGATTAGCTGGGGAATAAATGGAAGTCAGAGGAAAATAAGGGAAAAGGTTAGAAACTGATACAGCCAAGGAAGATAAATCAAGTAAGCAAGTAGAGGAAGTGGACATAGGAGAAAAATAAGAAATGAGATCAGGAGACTTGACCACAGGCTAGGAGAGGAATACAAGGATGATTAAAAATAGAAATGCAAGAAAACAAAAGAACTGAGAATGTGGATTAAAGAAATAAAAGCATCAAACTGAATATCTCTGAGGCTTCTGTGCCTGAATCTAGTGAGAACTGGATATGTCACATTTTTTCTGTATTCCTTTCCCAGCAATAGTACTTCTTCCTTGCTACCCAAAACATTCTTTTATAATAATAAGATTATAACTCACTTTTCTAACACATGTGCATGTACACAAGCACACAGGTGCATGCAAGCTCACTAGATATAAAGCATATTTGTAATGAGGTACATCCTCCCCATTCCGTGTAATATAAATCCCTATTTGCTGCCCCTCAGCTGAATCTCAAAGAAAACATCTATTATTTTACCAAGGTCCAGTGAAGCAGATTATCTGCTGGGAATGAGAATTGTGAATTCTACCTAAGGTTGCTTACTGAGAATCACCTACCCATAAGGCTGCATCTGTTATGCATGAAGTAAAAGTGAGGAGGATACAACAAGTACAGCTTATTTATTGAGTTGCTACTCTGTCCCAGGCCATGTCCTCTAATGGGACAGAGTAGTGTCACTGGGGTTAAGAGTTCATCTCTGTGCTCAAAAGGTACATGATCTATGGGACTTAAGTAGAAAGACATTTGATCTATCTTTCAATCCATCATTCGTGGATGGGTCCAAGACTTTAAAAAAGCAAAATAAATAAGCAAAACTCAAACAAGTACAGGATCTAAGTACCTAAAGCTAAATGTACTGTGTACTAACTATATGTCATCTATTATGCTAGTGTTCACATTCAATATTTAATTCCCATAGCCAATATCTGAGCTAATTTTCCTAATTAAGGTATAGTTGATTTACAGTGTTTTAGGTATACAGGAAAATGCTTCAGTTACATATACATTTTTCAGATTATTTTCCATTATAGGTTATTACAAAACACTGAATATAATTCCCTATGCTATAAGTAGGTCTTTGTTGTTTATTGTGTGTGTGTGTGTGTGTGTGTGTAGTAGTATGTATATATTAGTCCCAAATTCCTAATTTATAGCCCCCACACTTCTCCTTTGGTAACTATAAGTTTGTTTTCTATGTCTGTGAGTCTGTTTCTGGTCTGTAAATACATTCATTTGTATCATATTTTAGATTCTATGTGTAAGCAATATCACATGATATTTGTCTGACTTACTTCACTTGGTGTGATAATCTCTAGGTCCATCCATGTTGCTGCAAGTGGTATTATTTCATTTTTTCATAGCCAAGTAATATTCCTGTGTGTGTGTGTGTGTGTGTGTGTGTGTTGTGTATATGGTTGTATGTGGGAACATACACATCTTCTTTATCTGTTCATCTATCAGTGAACATTTAGGTTGCTTCCAAGTCTGAGCTATTGTAAATAGTGATGTGATGAACATCGCATGTATCTTTTTTAATTAGACTTTTCATCTTTTCTGGATATATGCCCAGGAGTTGGATTGCTGGATCATATGGTAGCTTTATTTTTAGTTTTCTAAGGAACCTCCATACTATTCTCCATAGTGGCTGTAGCGGTATACATTCCCACTAACAGTGTAGGAGGGTTCCCTTTGTTCTACACATTCTCCAGCATTTATTATTACAGACTTTTGATGATGGCCATTCTGACTGGTGAAAAGTGGAACCTCATTGTAGTTTTGATTTGTATTTCTCTTATAATTAGCAGTGTTGAGCATCTTTTCACATGACTTCCATTTAGATCTGCTGCCCATTTTTTGATTAGGTTGTTTGTTTTATTGATATTGAGCCCCCACAGCCAATTTTTGAGGAAGGTATTTTTGTTAAACTCATTGTATATACAGATTAAGTAACTTTACAAAGTCTGATTTTTTTAAGTGACAAATCTGAGGCTAAACCAAAATATTTGATATGAAAACCCATATGTTTTAAAAATATAATAGATATTGTTCAGAATTCAGGATATCTTTAAAATGAAAACTAGTTAGTTCTTTATTATTTATCAAGGTCCTACTTCTAGGGAGAAATACTCAATTTTAGTTGTACTGACAACTTGAAATCCATATGAGCAATATCTACATCACATTCATAAAGTATTTTTTAAAAATAAATTTAATTGTGTAAGTTTATGGCTGTTGGTTGTAATACTGTTCAGAGAGTCAATTAGATTTTTCACCTAGAAGTTCTGGCAGAGAGTTGACATAGAAAATCATTGTAATCAATATTGCAAGTTCAGTCCCTAACATCAAGCATTGTGTGATTGAATGGTGCATGGCTTCAGGATGTTGTTAAAGGTTGTTTTGTTTTGTTTTTTGCTTATAAAGATATTATTTAAATGTGACAAAATATTCACATATTAGTTATACTTAAGAGATGAAAGGAAGGAAGGAAAACAGAGGACAGGAGGAAAGTAAATGAATCCTTTTGGGTTAGAGGCTCCTTACCTTCTGTTTTACTAGTTTACTTGGTGTACCTTCATCTTGTCCCTGACCCCAAGTGACTCTAAGCCAAGGCCGGATTTCTCCTCTGGCCAGAATTTCTTTTTAAGTGTTTATAGCTAAATTATGCAATTAAAGGCAAGATAAAATTTATATAGAAAATTATATCCTCCAATAAAGAATAGATGCCAGCAGAAGAGAAACCCTTTCTCTTAGGCATTTTAATGACTGTTGGAATAAAATCACTCATTACTCTCAGGCACACTGCATTTTGGTTGACCTTGTGGAATGTCTGTTTGATGGTTTTCAAAATCACTTATCCATGCAGTTTTGGCATCTCTGTGCTGTGTTAGCAATCTCCCTTTTGTATTAGATTTTACTTCAGTCATTTATGTAGGTTCTGAATTCCCCTCCTTATTTCCCATCAAAATTTGTACAAGTACAAAAGGGTAATTGCACGCTCTGAAATAACCTCAATATTTGAAAATATTTAATCTAAATCATCAATATACTTCTAGTAAGAGTGGAAAAGCTAAATACCGGTTACCTCCTTGAAGTTCCAGGACCACTGAAACATTCTTTAATGTAATGATGAGATCCTTAAGAATTAAGTTTGGGAAATGTCTTAGTAAACCCATGGAATGTTTAATCACCACTAGATGTGTTTAGTTTGGATTTTGCTTCTACCTTCTTATCAATGATTAAAAATGGCATCAGTGTCTGCTCAGAGATAAAAATTCATATGACTTTAGATTTTCTATCCTTTTAAGTTATATCACACTATTTAAATATTTATTAGGTGGTTGTTTACTCTTTGTCTAGAGTGTGCCTCGTATCCATGTACAATCTCATGTAATCCTCATAGAAAATCTATGTTGTTCTATCGCTGTCATGTCAGACTCTTTGTGACCTCATGAACTGCAGCACTCCAGGCTTTCCTGTCCTTCGTTATTCCTCAGAGTTTGCTTACAGTCATGCCCACTGAGTTGGTGATGCCACCCAACCATCTCATCCTCTGTAACGCCCATCTTCTCTTGCCCTCAATCTTTTCTAGCATCAGAGTCTTTTCCACTGTGTTGGCTCTTTGCATCAGGTGGCCAAATTTTGGAGCTTCAGCTTAAGCATCAGTCCTTCCAATTAATATTCAGGGTTGATTTCCTTTACGATTGACTGATTTGATCTTGCTGTCCAAGAGACTCTCAAGAGTCTTCTCCAGCACCACAATTTGAAAGCATTAATTCTATGGTGCTATTCATTAATTCTATTGGACCTTTTTTATGGTCCAGTTCTCACATCCGTGGCTTCCCTTGTGGCTCAGATGGTAAAGAATCTGCCTGTGATGCGGGAGACCCAGGTTCTATCTCTGGGTTTGGAAGATTTCCTGGAGAAGTGAATGGCAACCCATTCCAGTATTCTTGCCTGGAGAATTCCATGGACAGAGGAGTCTGACAAGCTACAATCCATGGGGTTGCAAAGAGTCAGACATGACTGAGTGACTAACACACACAACACACACTCATACCCATACTTGACTACTGGAAAAACCATAGAAGACCTTTGTCAACAAAGTGATGTCTCTGCTTTTTAATATGCTATCTAGATTTGTCATAGCTTTTCTTCCAAGGGGCACACATCTTTTGATTTTGTGGCTGCAGTCACTGTCACAGTGATTTTAGAGCCTGATATTCCTATTTTATAGATACACATACAAAGAAATGAATTGCTTGCCTGAGACCCAATATCTAAGGAGTGGCATACTGGGATATGGATATAGGTCTGTCTGACTCTAAAGCTTTAAATATACACTGCCTACTCAGGGTAACACCAGAAACCAGCCATGGACATCTGATATCATAACATTCATATCTTACTTTTAATAAACATACTCATCTTTGCTTGATAATAAGAACCTAGTTCCAGGCCATGAGGTCTGGGTGGGATGGTCTCACTTCCTGATTCCCAGGATAAGTACATGATGCAGGCCTGGCCAATCGGATTTTTGTGATCCTGGCCATTATGGTTGGACAGAGTGATACTTGGGGTCACTATGTTGGCAGAGACTACCTGAGAAGAAGCCAAGATCCTAAGAAGTGAGAAATTGAAAAAGCCCCAAATCTAGCAATAATATTCGACCCCCTGCATCTAATCAGACCTTGGATCTTTTAACTTATCAGTGTAAAAGCCAACATATGTCTTGTTACTTTTGTTTTCCTTAAATCAACTTGAATTGGAGTTCATTTTCAATTGAAAAAGGCCTGATGAAGGAATACAGATAAACCTCACTTGGCCATGAGACAGTACAGTCAGGGACCACCAGGGAGCTCTCTGGAATCTCTTCCTGTGGTCTCTCACAGTTGCTGACTCTGTGGCAGCACTGGTGGTGCCCCCTCTTTCAGCTTGGTGTTACAATCAGTGGTGGTATTTTAAAGTTTACACTATGCTGTTTTGTTTTTTTTTTTGGTTTCTGTTGAAGTCCTTGAATAAATAATATCTTTCTTCCTTTGCCTGTTTTATTTTCTTCTCATTACTGACAACTGGATCAGCAATTCAGATGGAGTCCAGGTCAAGGAGGTTTATAATGATCACACCTAGGTTTATAATAATCACATCTGGAAGTTTGATAATGAGTAGCCAGGGAAGATATTTTTTTAAGCATTTTGTTATAATTTCATGAAACAACCCATAAATTTCTGAAAGTAAGAATCATTGGATAATTAGCAGGTTATACTGTTACTTTAAAATTTTTTGATTCAAATGACAAAAAAATTCATGTTATATTTTTAAAAGGCAAAGATTTGCTTTTGAGGTCCAAATTTAGATCCCTCTGTCTTCCAGTATAGAAAAATGCTTTATAAATGATTATTAAAAATTAGACAAGGAAAATTGAATCTTATCCTCTGGTCTGTAACTAATCTAAGGTACCAAAATCCCCAAACTGATTTGACTATATTGTATTTGTCAAAGTAAAAATTTTCTTCTGCATTTAAGCTCCTATTTGTCTGTCTATCATTAAAAGAGCGACTTGCCTACCTTGCTACCTTACATTGCTAGGCTATGTAATCACATATTATGATGATGGGTTCATAATCCATGAAATCTTTATAAGGTATGCAAAAGATGTTGCTGTTAATAGTGAACAGAACCTTTCAAAATTTACTAATTAGCCACCACACAAATGTTCAAATGGGACCTGATTTTCCCTGTCAGATACCTTGAGATGAAAGCCGTCTCAGTCATAGTCAATATTCCAAGAATCTGATTAAATGCAATAAGGAGTGGGAAAAATTGTTTGTAAAGTAAAAAATGCTATGCCTCTTAAGAAATCTGTATGCAGGTCAGGAAGCAACAGTTAGAACTGGTCATGGAACAACAGACTGGTTCCAAATAGGAAAAGGAGTACGTCAAGGCTGCATATTGTCACCATGTTTATTTAACTTATATGCAGAGTACATCATGAGAAATGCTGGACTGGAAGAAACACAAGTTGGAATCAAGATTGCCGGGAGAAATATCAATAACCTCAGATATGCAGATGACACGACTCTTATGGCAGAAAGTGAAGAGGGGCTAAAAAGCCTCTTGATGAAAGTGAAAGTGGAGAGTGAAAAGGTTGGCTTAAAGCTCAACATTCAGAAAACGAAGATCATGGCATCTGGTCCCATCACTGCATGGGAAATAGATGGGGAAACAGTGGAAACAGTGTCAGACTTTGTTTTTCTGGGCTCCAAAATCACTGCAGATGGTGACTGTAGCCATGAAATTAAAAGACGCTTGCTCCTTGGAAGGAAAGTTATGACCAACCTAGATAGCATATTCAAAAGCAGAGACATTACTTTACCAACAAAGGTTCGCCTAGTCAAGGCTATGGTCTTTCCTGTGGTCATGTATGGATGTGAGAGCTGGACTGTGAAGAAGGCTGAGCGCCGAAGAATTGATGCTTTTGAAGTGTGGTGTTGGAGAAGACTCTTGAGAGTCCCTTGGACTGCAAGAAGATCCAACCAGTCCATTCTGAAGGAGATCAATCCTGGAATTTCTTTAGAAGGAATGATGCTAAAGCTGAAACTCCAGTATTTTGGCCACCTCATGCGAAGAGTTGACTCATTGGAGAAGACTCTGATGCTGGGAGGGATTGAGGGCAGGAGGAGAAGGGGACGACAGAGGATGAGATGGCTGGATGGCATCACTGACTCGATGGATGCGAGTCTGAGTGACCTCCGGGAGCTGGTGATGGACAGGGAGGCCTGGCGTGCTGCGGTTCATGGGGTCGCAAAGAGTCGGACACGACTGAGCGACTGATCTGATCTGATCTGATCTGAATGTTGATAATCTAGAAAACATTGCCAAGAGTTTTGGAATTAAAAAAAAAATGTATATCAAAGCATTCCAAGGATTCTGGGAAGCATGTGGCGATAAGGGAAGAGGGAATTTCCCTTTTGAGAAAGATTATGCCTCTCGACCAAGTTTTATTAACCACAGCCATCTTACAGACAGGCTTGAGGAACATATCCAAATAAGATAGTGAGGGTCAGAAGTAGGATTTGAAGTGATGTCTCTCTTACTCCTGAGACTGAGTACTCAGTGGTATACTACAGAAGTGAGACCTTAGTTCTCAAAAGCCAAACATCATAATTCTTCATTTGCATCTTGACATTGCCACATCTCATTTTAATACTATCATTCTGATCAAAACCTGATGATATACTCAACAAGGATTTGTTAGACACCCACAGAATACCTTCTAGGTAGAAAAACAATAAATAAAGGGTATTGTCCCTGCCTTTTTATATCTAACTCATGATATTAATAGGTAGATATTTAAAAAGAAACTCCATGCAATTAAGAAAAAAAGCAAAAACCTAATTTGTAACACTTTGATTTCTTTTTTTCCCTCAACTTTATTAAAGTATAATTGACAAATATATACTATATTTAAAGTGTACAACATTATGATTTGATGAAAGCATACATTGTGAAAGGATTCCCACAATTAAGTTAATTAACACATTTGTCACTCCACATGTTTACTCTTTCGTTTTCATTTAATGTTCCCCTCGCCTTTGGTGAGAACACTTAAGTTCTACTTAGCAAATGTTAAGTACACATACGGTATTATCAACTATAGTCTCCATGTTGTACATTAGATCTACACACCTTATTCATCTTATAACTGAAAGTTTCTGCCCTTTGGCTAGCCTCTCTCTATTTTCTCTATCCCCCACTCCATGGCAATACCATTCTACTTTATTTCTATAAGATCTTTAGTTTTTTAATTTGCTTTTTGTTTGTTTTTAGATTCCACATATAAGTGATATCCTAGTGTATATTTGTATTTCTCTGTCTGGTTTATTTCACTTACCATAATGCCCTCCAGGTTGATTCATATTGTAAAAGGCAGAATTTCATTCTTTTGAAGACTGAATAATATTCCATTGTATGTGTGTATGTGCATATGTATATACATGTCTGTGTGTATATATACATATATATGTATATATACAGGAGAAGGCAATGGCACCCCACTCCAGTACTCTTGCCTGGAAAATCCCACGGATGGAGGAGCCTGGTAGGCTGCAGTCCATGGGGTTGCTAAAAGTCCGACATGACACAGCAACTTCACTTTCTCTTTTCACTTTCATGCATTGGAGAAGGAAATGGCAACCCACTCCAGTGTTCTTGCCTAGAGAATCCCAGGGACGAGGGAGCCTGGTGGGCTGCTGTCTATGGGGTCGCACAGAGTCGGACACGACTGAAGTGACTTAGTATAGTATAGTATATGTATATATACCCAGAGAAAAGTGTATTTTCTTATGTTAATACCATGCTGTCTTGATTAATACCTTATACATAGTTTCAAATCAGGGAGTATGATGCCTCTTGCTTTGTTCTTCCTTCTAAAAATTTCTCTGACTCTTTGAGGTCTTCTGTTCAGTTCAGTTCAGTTCAGTCGCTCAGTCGTGTCTGACT
Organism: Tragelaphus eurycerus; assembly: GCA_935064755.1. Classification (NCBI taxonomy): domain Eukaryota; kingdom Metazoa; phylum Chordata; class Mammalia; order Artiodactyla; family Bovidae; genus Tragelaphus; species Tragelaphus eurycerus. Next base: position 10,508,943 of record CAKXYN010000015.1, on the reverse strand, counting down.
CTTCGCAATCCCATGAATCGCAGCACGCCAGGCCTCCCTGTCCATCACCAACTCCCGGAGGTCACTCAGACTCATCCATCAAGGCAGTGATGCCATCCAGCCATCTCATCCTCTGTCGTCCCCTTTTCCTCCTGCCCCCAATCCCTCCCAGCATTAGAGCTTTTTCCAATGAGTCAACTCTTCGCATGAGGTGGCCAAAGTACTGGAGTTTCAGCTTTAGCATCATTCCTTCCAAAGAAATCCCAGGGCTGATCTCCTTTAGAATGGACTGGTTAGATCTCCTTGCAGTCCAAGGGACTCTCAAGAGTCTTCTCCAATACCACAGTTCAAAAGCATCAATTCTTCGGCACTCAGCCTTCTTCACAGTCCAGCTCTCACATCCATACGTGACCACAGGAAAGACCATAGCCTTGACTAGATGGACCTTTGTTGGCAAAGTAATGTCTCTGCTTTTGAATATGCTATCTAGGTTGGTCGTAACTTTCCTTCCAAGGAGTAAACATCTTTTAATTTCATGGCTGCAGTCACCATCTGCAGTGATTTTGGAGCCCAGAAAAATAAAGTCTGACACTGTTTCCCCATCTATTTCCCATGAAGTGATGGGACCAGATGCCATGATCTTCATTTTCTGAATGTGGTCCCATACAAATCTTAAGATTTTTTGTTCTGTTTTTGTAAAAAATGCCATTGGAATTTTGAAAGAAATTGCATGAAATTTTTAGATCACTTTGGATAGTGTGGAAATTTAAACAACATTCATTTTTCCAACCATGAACACTGAATATCTTTTCATTTATTTGTGTCTTCTTTCATCAGTGTTTTATAGTTTTCAGTGTATAGTTCCTTAACCTCCTCAGTTCAATTTTTCCTAAGTGTTTTATTCATTTTGATATTATTGTATATGGAATTTTTAAAAATTTCTTTCTTTTTTTAAAGGTTCTTTTAAATTTGAAATAGGAAGTGATATTTTCCAGAAAGGCAAATTCTGGTACTAGTTATATCCTTTTACTAATATACTATATCAATTATAATCAAGCTTGTATTTTACTTTTGGGAAAAGGAAATTATTTTGTCCTTAGTTTTTAAAAAGCATTTAATGAGATAACCTTGTAATTAATTTTTTAAAACTTTTCTTTTTTGATAGCTTATTTTTCATATATAAAAATGTGACTTATTTATGTATATTGATTTTATATCCTGAAAAATTTACTGAATTCTTTGATTCTAAAGTTCTAACAGTTTTTGGGTGGTATCTTGAAGGTTTTCTTTTTCTTTTTTTAAATATAAATTTATTTCTTTTAATTGGAGGCTAATTACTTTACAATATTGTATTGGTTGTGCCATACATCAACATGAATCTGCCACAGGTGTACACATGTTCCCCATCCTGAACCCCCCTACTACCTCCCTCCCCATACCATCCCTCTGGGTCATCCCAGTGCACCAGCCCCAAGCATCCAGTATCGTGCATCAAACCTGGACTGGTGATTTGTTTCATATATGATATTATACATGTTTCAATACCATTCTCCCAAATCATCCCACCCTCTCCCTCTCCCACAGAGTCCAAATGACTGTTCTGTACATCTGTGTCTCTTTTGCTGTCTTGCATACAGGGTTATCGTTACCTTTTCTAAATATGTTACCTACAAATAGAGATAATTTTACTTTTCTTTCTGATTTGGTTACCTTCATTTCTTTTTCTTATCAAATTGCTGTGGCTAAGAGTTTCAATACTATGTTGAATAAATGTGGTAAAGTAGGCATTATTTTATTATTTATGATCCCAAAGGAAAAACTTTTCACTGTTAAGCATGATGTTAGCTGTGGGCTTGTCATATACTGTCTTTATTATTTTGAAGTACATTTTGTAATTTGTTGAAAGTTTTATCATTAAAGGGTATTGAATTTTGTTGTATTCTTTTTCTAAGTCTTTTGATACAATCATATGATTTTTATGCTTCATTTTGCTAATGTAGTGTATATTGATTTAGCACTTACTAGGTTCTGTAGTGTAAAAACTTCTACCATAGTAGATTTCAAGCTGTTAGGAGTTTATTGATTGGCTTACAAACTTCCTGAAACTTTGGCAGTCAGCTCTTGTGAATCAGTATGAGACTGCTGATCAACTCCAACACATCCTAGAATGGAGCTTCTCTAAAAAAAAAAGGGAGTGGGGTGTGGGGAACAATCTGCCTTATTTGTGTGATACACTGTAACTTTAGATCAATCATCATGGATAGGTGTGTAGATAACTACAGTTACCTGTCTTGGATCTTATGAACTCCTCCTACCCAACAGGCTAATATGTGGCTTTGTCTGCTTGGGCTGCTATATCAACAACAGAGTAAACAATCATACAAACAAAAGACATAGACTAGGTGGCTTAAACAACAGAAATTTATTCCTACAGGCTGAGTGCTAAAGTTTCAAGATTAGGGTACCAGCATTTTTGGATTCCAGTGCAGACAGCTGTCTTTTCACTATCCTCACAGATCAGAGAGAGATCCTTTTTCTCTTGTTACTTCTTGTAGGGTCACTAATCCCATTCATGAGGGCTCCATCCTCATGATCTAATTACCTTCTCTAGGCCTCATCTCTAAATACCATCACATTGAGGATTAGGCTTTTTAACATATGAATGTTGCTGGGACATAAACATTCCATCCATAGAAATAGACATTGAGAGTGACTACTACACTAGACTCCCATACTTGATACTGGTAATAAACAGTTCCCTGAAAGGTCAAAAGAGAAATATGAATTGGATACACAAAGTCCATGGGGTTATGTACAACCATAGAGAGAAAGACAAGATATACAGATATATAATTATCAACAATGTATGAGTATGACTGAATGGACATGAATTTGAGTGAACTCCAGGAGATAGTGAAGGACAGGGAAGCCTGGTGTGCTGCAATCCATGGGGTCACAAAGAGTCAGACACAACTTGGCAACTGAACAGTAAAACAACATCCTGAGTAGTCACAATAATTGCATAGAAGAATTGAGGGAACTGGGATATTTTAAGAATCCATTTTTTTGGTTTAGAAAACAAAGGATACATTGGAGAAATTACCTACCTGCATGATTAAATTTTTAAAAACCTTGAATATGCCTTATTTTAAAAAATAAAGTGTACAAATAGACCCAGTGTTCTCTTTCTCACTAAAGTAATATTAGGAGAACATTTAAAACATAAACATTAAGTATATTGCTTGTTTTAGGATTGCTAAGTTTGTAAATATGAGTTTTTCAGTTAGCATAAACACAGGTGTATTTTAAATGCTTCAGTCCCAAGCAGTTCTGTCACTATAACCTCAACCTTTGATGCTTTGTTTTGATCAATTTTTGGCTCCAAAAAGAACTTTCTTTTTTGTTCTGTTATTCTGTATTCTGCTTCTTTATGCAGGATTTGACTGCCATGTTGCAAAAATACATTTCCCAAGCTTAAAAAATAACAACAAAGCTCAACACCACACATTTGGCCCCATTGAACAGTTTCATTCCTTACAATTAACAATTAATTCAAAGAGAGTTGAGATGTATGTTTCTTCCTCTATTCATCAAGGCAATTGTCAATTGAAAATGGAGGAAAATAGCAAATGAAGCTCATACACTTCAGAAGCTCTGAGCAAAAAAAAAACAAAAACAAGAAAAGAAAAAGGCAGGAAGAGAAGAAGAAACTCTTCAGGAGCCTTTACAACTTAGAATGAACTTTTAATTATACTGGTAAAGTTTCCAGTGTTTTCACATATATTATAGCTCAAAGGATGAAAAGAACATTCTCAAACATTTTCTTTAAATATTTTTGTGTGTCAGTTTGGACTGCTCTGAAAAACTTTGCTGGCACCCAATGTTGAGAAAAAGTAAGGATGGTCCTCACTTTATTATTTATAAGAGAAAATAATTAGAAACATTTTAAATACACAAATATAGAGGGTTTTATGTATATTATGGTGTATCCACAAAATAAAAATTAGGCAGACATTTAAAATATTTCTGAAAAAAATGAAAGTAATATTCCGATTTTAAGAGGGGAAAAAGCATTTGATACTTTGATAATTTTTGACAAACATATACTTCTATGTAAAACATCTCCATTAAGATATATACAATATATATACTATATGTACAATATATGAATGTTCATAATAGCTTTATTCTTATATCCCTGTCTTTCACTATCTCCCAGAGTTTGCTCAAACTCATGTCCATTGAGTCGGTGATACCATCCAACCATCTCATCCTTTGTCGCCCTCCTCTCCTCCTGCCCTCAATCTTTCCCACTATTAGGGTCTTTTCCAATGAGTCAGTTCTTCACATTAGGTGACTAAAGTATGGGAGCTTCAGCTTCAGCATCAGTCCTTCCAATGAATATTTAGGGTTGATTTCCTTTTGGATTGACTGATTTGATCTTCTTGCTGTCCAAGAGACTGTCAAGAGTCTTCTCCAGCTCCACAATTGGAAAGCATCAATTATTTGGCACTCAGCTGTCTTTATGGACCAGCTTTCACATCCATATGTGACTACTGGAAAAACCATAGCTATGACTATACAGACCTTTGTCATCAAAATGATGTGGTTTCTTTTTAATATGCTCTTTAGATTTGTCATGGTTTTTCTTCCAAGGAACAACTGTCTTTTAATTCCATGGCTGCATTCACCGTTTGCAGTGATTTTGGAGCCCAAGAAAATAAAATCCGTCACTTTTTCCACTTTTTTTTCCATCTATTTGCCATGAAGTGATGAGACCAAATACTATGATCCTAGTTTTTTGAATGTTGAGTTTTAAGCCAGCTTTTTTACTCTCCTCTTTCACCCTAATCAAGAGGCTCTTATAAACTGTGCTTACAGTTTCCTAGCATTATAACAATTTTGCTTTGAATGATTTAATCTGAGAATGTCTTCTTGGTTTGTTTTGTTGTCTTTGTCCGTTCCTGATTTGGGCAGTCACTCCAGAGAAAAGTAATAAAATAGCTAATATCTTTAAAAAGTGTCAGGTTCATTGACTGTTTAGAATGCTTTGATCATTCATTTTGTGAGGATCAAAGAGTAGGGACTATTGATTACCTAGTATTCTATGCCAACCTGCTTGTATGATACAAAGATTACTTGAATAGCATTGACTGTGTCTCTGGAATCCCAATGAAAATGGAGATGATTCTTCTGGGAGGCTGTTCATTTGAAATAACATTAACTATAGAATATAGAAAAATAATCTAAAAAGAGTGATAATGTTAATAAGAAAATGATTTGGTACTTACATATTTATAGAACACTTTTAGTCAAAATAGCCCTTGGGGATATAACAATTTGTGAAATATTATAGTCACAGATTGTTGTATCTCCTTATAGGAGATATAACATTATAGGAGAAGCATTCTAGTCCTGTTTTCCAGATAAAGACACTGAGGTTTGGGAGAATCATCACAGACTGAAAATACAGAACTGCCATGCAAGTCCAGGATTCCTGAAGTATTACTTTCACTCTTTACCTCAATGAATTTTTAAAATGCCCCTTCCTTTTATCTCCAGATTGTCATTCCTAGAAGCTTCCTCTTCTAGGTTGAATGAAGAGAAAAAAGATTTTTTTTTTTTTCAGGGATTTGGTTATAATTATAATTATTTTTTTAGGCAAAGATTTTTTTTTTTCAGGGATTTGGTTATAATTATAATTAATATTTTCCCTGTGTTGCTCCTAGTTTGAAGATGGGGGAAATGGATTGTATTATACACTATTATAGCTTGCAAATATTTTTGGACTAGGGCCATCAAATTCACAAAATCTGAGGACTCCCTTACCTAAAGACAGTAAAATTGGTTTGACTATGTTTTGCTTCCACTGGCCAAAATGTCAATATTCTAGATCCAACAGAAACTTGACTGATTTTAACTGTGAATTATTAACAAAGGAGTAGGACTAGTGGGTAATGCAACCACACACATGGAGTCAACTTCAATGAGGGTATGTTAATCTAAGCATCTTCTGACTCAGAGAAATAAATTCTCATTTCTGGCACTGCAACTTACTCAGGTCCAGTAATCAATCAGTTTTAGGATACAGAGGGTTCCACAAAAACTTTTGTTTTTCAGGAAAACACTTTTGATTGTCAAATGAATCAGTGCCAAAAAGACATATTTTATCAAAACATTTGTTTTATATATTTCATGTTTACATATCCAGAAACATGATTACTTTTCTCATTGGCATGAACATTTCTTTCTCATTTAGAAAACAAAAGTTTTTATTTAGATGCCTCACAAGAAAGCAACTGAGAATATTTCAAAGAAGGTAAAGTAGTTGCTTCTACAGTGTCATATAGACTCAAATGCAGGAATGTAGCAGTGCTATTAGCAGAGTGAGAGCTCTGCTAACAGTTATGTTACCTAACCCAACTTATCTAGGTTTATGGTTTTAATTAACTAACGTTGCTATTTTCAAAAGTAATACAAATCAAAGGTGCCAATATTGCTTGATGAGAAGAAGGAAATACTTTATAAATCCTTTCCGGACATGGAACAATGGACTGGTTCCGAACTGAGAAAGGAGTACATCAAGGTTATATTGTCACCCTGCTAATATATGCAGAATACATCATCAGATCAGATCAGATCAGATCAGTCGCTCAGTCGTGTCCGACTCTTTGCGACCCCATGAACCGCAGCACGCCAGGCCTCCCTGTCCATCACCAGCTCCCGGAGGTCACTCAGACTCACACCCATCAAGTCAGTGATGCCATCCAGCCATCTCATCCTCTGTCATCCCCTTCTCCTCCTGCCCTCAATCCCTCCCAGCATCAGAGTCTTCTCCAATGAGTCAACTCTTCGCATGAGGTGGCCAAAATACTGGAGTTTCAGCTTCAGTATTATTCCTTCTAAAGAAATTCCAGGATTGATCTCCTTCAGAATGGACTGGTTGGATCTTCTTGCAGTCCAAGGGGCTCTCAAGAGTCTTCTCCAACACCACAGTTCAAAAGCATCAATTCTTCGGCGTTCAGCCTTCTTCACAGTCCAGCTCTCACATCCATACATGACCACAGGAAAGACCATAGCCTTGACTAGGCGAACCTTTGTTGGTAAAGTAATGTCTCTGCTTTTGAATATGCTATCTAGGTTGGTCATAACTTTCCTTCCAAGGAGTAAGCGTCTTTTAATTTCATGGCTGCAGTCACCATCTGCAGTGATTTTGGAGCCCAGAAAAACAAAGTCTGACACTGTTTCTACTGTTTCCCCATCATCATAAGAAATGCCAAACTGGATGAAGCACAAGCTGGGATCAAGATTGCCTGGAGAAATATCAATAACCTCAGATATGCAGAGGACACCACCCTTATGGCAGAAAGTGAAGAGGAACTAAAAAGCCTCTTGATGAAAGTGAAAGAGGAGAGTGAAAAAGCTGGCTTAACATTAAAAAAACTAAGATCATGGCATCTGGTCCATCATTTCATGGCAAACAGATGGGGAAACAATGGAAACAGTGAGAGACTTTCTTTTCTTGGGCTCCAAAATCACTGCAGATGGTGACTGTAGCCATGAAATTAAATGACACTTGCCCCTTGGAAGAAAAGCTATGACAAACCCAGACAGTGTATTAAAAAGTAGAGACATTACTTTGCCAACAAAGGGCTGCCTAGTCAAAGCTATGTTTTTTCCAGTAGTCATGTATGGATGTGAGAGTTATACCATAAAGAAAGCTGAGCACCAAAGAATTGATGCTTTTGAACTGTGGTGTTGGAGAAGACTCTTGACAGTCCCTTGGACTGCAAGGAGATCCAACCAGTCCATCCTAAAGGAAATCAGTCCTGAATATTCATTGGAAGGACTGATGATGCTGAAGCTGAAACTCCAATATTTTGACCACCTGATGCGAAGAACTGACTCATTTGAAAAGACCCTGATGCTGGAAAAGATTCAAGGCAGGAGGAGAAGGGGACGACAGAGGATGAGATGGTTGGATGGCATCACTGACATGATGGACATGAGTTTGAGCAAGCTCTGGGAGTTGATGATGGACAGGGAAGCCTGGTGTGCTGCATTCCATGGGGTCACAAGAGTCAGATGTGACTGAGGGACTGAACTGAACTGACGGGTTCATGTTTTTCTGCCTGAAATTTCACTGAACAAATATTCCATTTTTCTTGAAAAATAAAAAAATGAAGTCTCTCAGTTGTGTCCCACTCTTTGCAACCCCATGGACTGTAGCCTATGAGGTTCCTTTGTCCATGGAATCTTTCAGTCAAGAGTACTGGAGTGGGTTGCCATTTCCTTCTCCATTTTTCTTATCTTTGTGAAATATGATTTAAAAAACATCCAGAGGAATATTTAAAATTTCATGAGGGATGATGGTTTAAGACCCTTTCTATATCTTCCAGAATATTCTTCTTTAGTCAGATTATTCAGTAAGCATTCATGTTTGAAAATAATTATATACCCTGAGAATTCATGTGCCTAAAAATAAAGAACTTGTTTGAACAAAGTGTAGAACCCAGTAGACTCCAAGGAGGAAGGTTGTTTGCAATGTAGTTGCTCTGAGTTCTGAAATAATTTTTTGTCCCTCAATTTTTTTATTATGTGTAGAGGCAAGTTCTGTCAATCACATTAACTCCCTCTTTTAGTTTCAGATTTTCTTAATGACTCAAATGTATTTTAGTTGCTTAGGGTGAAGTTTGTCTAATAAAGGCTTTCTTCTGCCTTCCTGAATTGTTACCATTTTGTAAAAGTGGAGTAAGAGGAAAAAGAATGCGCCATCTGGAACAAGAAAAGAGCCTGGTTATCAGAAAGTATTAGAAAGTATGATAATGCAGAATTTGCTCATTCATTCAACTGTAGCTGATACTTAAAATTATTATTCAAATACTGATATTTTTCAAGTGACAAGATCTGTCTTGGTTTAATTCTTAAAATTAGTAGTTAGAAATCTGCTGTTTATAGGCTGACAGTGTCAAAGTCTCTCTATTGCTATTTTCAGGACACTCTCTGGCACAATGGAATGTATTGGATGAATATCCAATTAGCCAAAAAAAATAGACCCATTTGTGCATGCTCAGTTACTCAGTGTGTCCGACTCTTTCCAACCCCATGGACTTGTAGCTCCCTGGACTCTTCTGTCCATGGAATTCTCCAGGCAAGAATACTGGAGTGAGTTCCCATTTCCTACTCCAAGGAATATTCCTGACCCAAGGCTTAAAACTGTGTCTTTTGCATCTCCTGCATTGGCAAGTGAATTCTTTACCTTTGGTGCCACCTACAAAGCCCATAGATCTATTTGTACCTGCACACATAATCATTATAGTCATATTTTATCTTATGTGTGATACTATTTAAGCAAAGCAGAGAGCCTCTCCACCCCCCATCCTCTTCTCCAAGCTTAAAAGAGCATCAGATCACTGTAAAAATGGGCTACTTTCATACAAGTGAGCTGATAAGTTCCTCAGATCCAAAGGCCATTTGTTGCGGGGTGGGATGGAGAACAGGAGGTCCTGTTCAAGACGTGTGCATTTTGATTGTTTCCTAGTATTCTTTTATGGAACCAATCTGTCCTCTCTTCCTGTCCGCATCTTTGTACTTCCAAGAGAGAGTGTGTAGCTCAGTTACTAAGAACCAGCGTCTGGATTTAGAAAGGCCTGGGTTTCATTAATTCTCAGATCCTGTTACTTACTAAATGCATTAGTTTGGATATGTTACTTAATTTTCTTAGCTTCAATGCCCTAATATGTAAAATGGGAATAATAATAGTACCTTCCTTACTGTGTTATTGTGATTAAGCAATTAACAAGGCACCAATCCTCAATATGCTCAAAATGTTTTTTACTAATATTAAAATTTGTATAGCTCAGCATAAAATAATACAGAAATGAAATCTTTATTTACCTTTTATATTCTCAACGGTAAATAAATATACATATATACTGTGTATATATGTCTACATATGCACGCATATACATATATGTATACTTTTTAAAATGGAGTTACTTTATTCTTTATTGTTGCTTCTAAAAAGTGATAATTGCAGTGAAATTTAAATAATACAGAGAAAGTAATTTATATAATGTCTGTACAGAGACTAGAGATAGATGAGAAAATAGTTCTCATCATCACAGGGGAGACTGAGTGAGGCCTCTGGACTCCGTTTCCATTCTGTAGCAATCACTTCACAAATGAAAGGGGCCTCTGGGAACCTGCACTGTGAGAATTGGACAAATACACACCAAGAGTGCAGAGGCTATTTTATTATAATAAAGTGTAAGTGCTTTTTGAGCAAGGTACATTCTGCCAGACCCCATTTTCTCATGATGACATAATCTTTCACAGCATTATTTGAGGATTATTATTTTAAGGCTTCATGGAATACTCTGCCAAGTCTATGGCATGTGGATTAACAAGAAAACTCTGGATTAAAGAACTGTCAAAGATCATTTTATAGGATCCTGGACAATATCAGAACTTTTAAAATATTGTCATCAAAGATTTCACTAGCTAAAATTCAAGAGACTTTTTTCCCCTCAAAGCTTTTGTGATATATCATTATTTTTTCTGTTTCTTATTCAGATATAAGTTTGCACCCCAGCCCCACCCCCAATCCCTTGCCTATTGAAAAACCTACAGTGGTGGAGTGAAGAAACTATTGAAAAGAAGGCTGGGGTGAATTAAAGGAATTCCTTTAATCATGTACCACAAGTAGTTCCGTGAATTGTAAAAGAAAAGGCTAGTTTCCCTGTTCCTCCTTTATTGTCTACACAAAGAGCCTATGGTTTAGTAGAGGGAGAACTCAGTGTCATGAACATTTTATTTTTCAGTATGTGAAGATTTGCTGTAGAGGAGTGGTGGGATTTATGTTGAATTGGGAGAATTCCTCAGATGAGAGTGAAACCACAGCAGTGTGTATATTGCATGTTCTGGATATTCAATGAATATTTATTGAATGGAAGTGAAGTGAAGTGAAAGTCGCTCAGTTGTGTCCAACTCTTTGCAACCCCATGGACTGTCCATGGAATTCTCTAGGCCAGAATACTGGAGTGGGTAACCTTTCCCTTCTCCAGGGGATCTTCCCAACCCAGGGATCGAACCCAGGTCTCCCGCATTGCAGGTGAATTCTTTATGAGCTGAGCCACAAGGGAAGCCCAAGAATACTGGAGTGGTTAGCCTATCACTTCTCCAGTGGATCTTCCCAACCCAGGAATTGAACCTGGGTCTCCTGCATTGCAGACAGATTCTTTACCAACTGAGCTCTCAGGGAAGCCCTATTTATTGAATACGCTAATGAATAATGAATGATCTATAGATTCTTGCCTCAGCTTTTCTCTTGAGTCTTAGGTTCCTTATCTGTATGGAGTTTAGCCCAGATCAGAGATATACACAATTTTTGTTTGTTTGTTTGTTCTTGTTTTGTTTTGTTTTAGTGTGAGAAAGTTCTCTGCTCCTATCCCACATGTTGACAGATGAAAGAACGATGGTTGGTCAAGCCACTGTCCCCCCACCAGGATGTATTCAAATCTGGCACCAAATGCTCAATCTTTATAATACAGTAGTATTCCTCTGTATTCAGACAGGAGCCTAGCCAGTTGTTAGAAAGACAATAACTGTCAGGAAGAAGGAAGAAAGGAAAGAGAGAGCTTGATTTTTTTCTCCCCAGGGGAAATATCTTTGAGGAGCCAGGCAGTGTGTAGGGCCTTAGTCCAGAGGGTTGTGACGCTGCAAAGGACTGAAGTCCCAGTGGGAAGCTGAGGCAGAAGGCCAGACCATGTGGACCAGGCCCAGAATACAGAGGGAAGAAGAGGATTACCATTTGGTCAGTCCCCAGGTACCCAGAACTCACACCAGGCATACCAGATTCTGAATTTATGGCTAAACAGCTATTTTCGGACCCCTCCTGCTAGTAAAGCCAGGATTCCTCACAAAATGCCTGCTTTGGTTCAGGAAGTAGGTGGGATTTTCTGCAGGTGGAAAAGCACAGCTGAAAAGGGAAAGGGAAAATGGCTTTGACAGACTCGGAACAGCATCCTTTCTGTGGTGCTGATTTGAAGTGCTCTTTTAGTAAAGTCCATCTGAGAGCAGTTGCATGGCCAGAGAGTTGGCAGTGAAATGAAACGGTATTTTCTTTAGGCTGGATAACAGCATAGGCTATACTGAGACTTGTAAAATCACCTGCCAGGGATTTATGTCAATGTGTCCCCCTCCTTAAAAAAGCAAAAGAAAAAAAATATAGAATGCAGGATTTTGTGTGGTTTTTTAAATAGTATTTCTGATCCAAGATATGTCCACAGTGTTTGGAAGGATGACCAAGTGGCAGGCAGTTACAGCAGATCATGTATTAGTTTAGTAGAGTCTGAAATATAGCTGGATTCAGCTGGATAAGGTACAACAAATTAATAAACGTGTAGGAGTAAAATTAGACGTTAAACCTTAACATTGATTTCTACCATTGTACAATAATGTGACTTTAAATCTCAACCACAATAAAGAGCCTACAATTCAGATGTAGCTGGGAAGGTTTTCCATTGTGTAAGGACAGTTGAGGTGCAAGACTAGTCTATCTTTTGGTTTAGCTCATATCTTAGGCATCTAAGATGCCTAAGGCATGGCACCCCACTCCAGTACTCTTGCCTGGAAAATCCCATGGATGGAGGAGCCTGGTAGGCTGCATGCAGTCCATGGGGTCACTAAGAGTCGACAAGACTGAGCGACTTCACTTTGACTTTTCACTTTCATGCATTGGAGAACGAAATGGCAACCCACTCCAGTGTTCTTGCCTGGAGAAACCCAGAGATGGGGTAGCCTGGTGGGCTGCCGTCTATGGGGTCGCACAGAGTCAGACACAACTGAAGTGACTTAGCAGTAGCAGCAGTAGGCATCTATGTCCCAGCGCCTTGGGTTGCTTGTGGCTGATGAGGACACCCCCCGTAATGCCCTTGGGGACCTTTCTCAAGCTGGAAAGCTACTTTAATGGAGCCAGTGAATATAGATATGAGGATGTCCTCAAGGTTTCTTATGTATTTGATTCCCAACTATGGCTGGAAGATGTGCCTAGTGGTGGAAACATCAGATACTCAGGCTACTTTTGGGAGGGAAAGGGTTAAGGCAAGAGGGAGATAGGGGTCCTTATAGTCATTTTTGTCTTTTTCTAGTGCCGTCTAGAGTATTGGGAAATAGGTGGCATGAGGCTAGAAGTGTAGACACCTGAGTCCAGAATGGGGCTAATCAGATACCCCTGCATTCTTCCCCTCTGTATCAGTCAGCTCATGCTGACAAGGTACTACCAACTGGGTGGCTTCAACAATGTACATTTATTTTCTCACAATTCTGGAGGCTGGAAATCCTAGATAAAGGTGCTGGCAGATTCAGTTCCTGGTGAGAGGTCTCTTCCTGGCTTGCAGACAGCTGTCTGCTCACTGTGTCCTTATGTGACTTTTCTTCCCTGTGCATATGGAGAAGGAGATCTGGTGTCTCTTCTGCTTGTAGGGACACCAGCCCCATCAATTACCTCTTAAAGGCCCCATCTTCAAATACAGTCATGTTGGGTGTTAGAGCTTCTACATACTTCTTTGGAGGGGACACAGTTTAGTCTATAACATTCTCTAAATGATACTGTTTTTGAAGAGGTAAGAGATGACCTCTGAGGAAAACTATAACTGAATTCCAAAGAAATAAGTCCCCAAATGGTATTTGGAGGCAAAATATAGCAATGGCTTATGTGTATGCTTATATTTTTTTCAAGGCTTTATTATATAGGTCTTCAAAATTTTATTTTTATGACAACCATGTAAGGTAAATTGGACAAAAAATACTGTCCCTGCTTGCCAGACAAGAAACCTTAGGGGATGATAGGGAGGGTATAAAGCGACTTGCCTAAGTAAGTCTGAGAGCTCACAGGAACTGGGGTCTTCATACAGACCCTGCCATATACATTCCATGGCCTTGTCTTCAATACTTGTCTTTCCTTTCCAAGCTACCAGCAAAACATTTGTCAAATATCCCACAATGATGCAACAGGACAAATATCTATATGAATCCCAGAGACCAGCAGCGATTTAAAATAAGTGATTCAACCCAAAAGGTTGAAGTTCTGTAAATTATTTCATTCTTGGTGTAATTTCATTCTTAACATATTTTCTGGGCACAATTCTTCAAGTAAATGGAAGAAATATACCCCTGGAGGAAGATAAAAACTTTAATGTGAAATCTATTGTATTTTTTTTCCAATAAAAATGAACAAGGTTCAGACAGAAAGAGAAAAAAAAAATGAACACCTGGGGTGAAGTGGGAAGGTTGTGGTTTTTATCTTTTTCTTTGACCACATGGCTTTCAGGATCTTAGTTCCCCTCTAGCAGAAAGTGGAAGGTGTCCAGTGGTTAGGACCCTGCAATTTCATTGCTGAAGGTCCAACTTTGATCCCTTGTCAGGGAACTAAGATCCCACAAGCCACAAGGTAAGAAAAAAAGAGAGAGAGAGAGAGAAAGCTGACTTAAAACTCAATGTTAAAATGAAGATCATGACATCCAGTCCCATCACTTTGTGGCAAATAGAAGGGGAGAAGGTGGAAGCAGTGACAGATTTCCTCTTTTGGGCCCTAAAATCACTGGAGATGGTGACTGCAGCCATAAAGTTAGAAGATGATAGCTTCTTGGCAGGAAAACTATGATAAACCTAGACAGTGCTTTCAAAAGCAAAGACATCACTTTGCTGACAAAGGCCCATATAGTCAAGGCTATGGTCTTTCCAGTAGTCATGTACAGATGTGAGAGCTGGACCGTAAAGAAGGCAGAATGCCAAAGAAATGATGCTTTGGAACTGTGGTGCTGGAAAAGACTCTTGAGAGTCCCTTGGACTGTGACGAGATCAAACCAGTCAATCCTAAAGGAAATCAACCCTAAATACTCATTGGAAGGACTGAAGCTGAAGCTGAAGCTCTAATACTTTGGCCACCTGATGAAAAAAGCCTCCTCATTGGAAAAGACCCTGATAACTAGAACAGATTGAAGGCAGGAGGTGAAAGGATCAACAGAAGATGAGATGGTTGGATGGCATCACCACTTCAATCAACATGAACTTGGCCAACTCCAGGAGATAGTGAAGGACAGAGACGCCTGGCGTGCTGTACTCCATGGGGTTGCAAAGTGTTGGACACAACTGAGCAACCGAACAACAACAAACCGCTGTACTGCTAGGGAATTCCCAGGAAGGTAACATATATGGAGTCTTTAGATGATTGGTATCCCATCAGGACTGATGCCAATAGGATATGGTTGGGGATATTCCTGAGGAGAAGGTGGAGCCGCATCTCTGAGATTCAGAAGCCTCTCTATATCTCCCATGCAGATGTATGAGAGATGCATCTGTGGGAACAGCTGCCTTCAGAGATTTTTCCTAAGCTCAGATCAATATCATTGGTCTATCCTTTTTCATTTCCTCCCGTTTCCTTCCTTGATCATCAAGTAGTACTTGGAGATGAGGATATGGACTCTGAAAAACAGAAAATGAGAGAGATAAACCAGTGGTTTTCTGGATACTTATGACAAGGGGTTTCTTCTTGTTTCCAGATCCTATGTCACAACCCCACACATTATGCCCTGTAAGAATGGATTGGACTTTGCAATAGATTCCTATTCCCTTTCCTTATCTTTTAGAGAGTGATAAGGAAGGTATAAAGTGACTTGCCTAAGTAAATCTAAGAGCTCAAATTTACTTTTGTTTCTGCTTTTTTCTTTTGTTTCTGTTTGCTTTCTTTCTATTCCTTTACTGTTAATATGAACATTTAGCAAATCACCAGTTTAGGAATGATTTACCAACCCACGCATGTGGGGTACCTGAAACACTCTCAGAAGATTGCTTTGGCTCTGTAGGCTGACAGTATATGTTCAGCTCTGTGTAACATGGATGCATTATCTATGGATTTGCCCTAGGTGGAGAGATTCATGGAAAGGAAAGTTGGCATGTACTGCTTCATAGTTGTGATTGTTCTTCAAATAATAGCTTTCACCATACCTACAACATCCTTGGCAATTACTGTTCACGTAAATTGCTATGCTACCTATAGGTCTGCTCAGAAGTGGTCCACCTATATTGTATAGTTAGTTAAATTCAATCTATAATGAAACTTAAGGAAAAGGAGCTGAGTGAAAAATAAAAGCAGCTTTTTTTTTGAGCATGTGATACAGACTGGGCTTCCCTGGTGGTTCAGATGGTAAAGAATCTGCCTGCAATGTGAGAGACCTAGGTTTGATCCTTGGGTTGGGAAGATCCCCTGGAGAAGGGAATGGCCACCCACTCCACTATTCTTGCTTGGAAAATTCCATGGGCCTGGCAGGCTGCAGTCCATGGGTCAGACACATGCATCAGACAAGAGTCAGACACGACTGAACCGCTAACATTTTCACTTTCTCTTTTCTGTTATAGGCCAGGTCCCTGGCTATCGGTTGTGTTTCTGCTACCTCAATTCACACTCACATTCATTCTGTCAGGTCATTATTATCCCCATTTCACCAAAGACAAAACTGAAACTAAGATGAACCAAATTGGTGTTCAAGACTACCCAGTGGCAGAGCTAGGACTGGAACCAAGGGCTTCTGAACACCAAAGCCTAACATTTTGACCAGATGCTATACTTCTGCTCCCAGAAGCACTTCATCACCTTCCCAGTGTGGCATTCACTCTCCTGGATGATGTTCATTCCACCAGCAGGATCTTAACCTTCCAATAGCACCAGTCAGATTGTTCACACTGATTCCATTGACTACCTTTGAAATACTTGTAATCTGTGTTCACCATCTCTATAAAGCAAATGAAGTAATTAAATTGTAAAAGACTTTGAAAAGCAAATTGTGATTAAAATTTCAGACATCCATGTAGTACAGTGGTGTCCTGTCATTCTTATTCCAGAACGTGTGAAATGCCTGTCCTAGAATTGTAGATAAACTGCTTCAGAGAGCAGAATTGAAGCTCATTACCAACTCAGAAAACTCCTTTTCATTACCAGCAAGATTACAGATTGATTCTATCTGTCCTACAACCTATGTTTCTTAACATTTTAAAATAACTTGTTACACAAACACCTAACAATATTGATGGATTACAAAAAGAGGGATGAAAATTACCCACAATCCTGATACATTAAAAAAAAAAATCTATTTTCATTTTTCTCTATTCTCGTCCAGTCCTTCCATGTATATAATTTTTACAATGTGAAAACCTATCAGAGGTATAATTTTGTCTTTTGCTCATTTTTTTTTCAATCAACATTGGAGCAAAAGCTTTTTCCATGTTGTTTCAGAATCTTCACCTGCTGTAGCCATGCAATAGCAGTGCCTCCTTCCAGCTGAGACCATGCTGTTGGCAGAATCCAAGCCTTAGGAGGGCAAAATAAATGACTCTTGGGAGGAGCACTTGCTTCTTTCGTTTCCCATCATGTTTTGATGTATCCATGTTGAGAAGTGTGGCAAGAGTTCATTCATTTTAACTGCTGTGAAATGGTCGTGATATGAATATACCACAGTGTACCCACGTTCAGGGAAGAATCTAAGCAGATGGGTTGGGACTGATGGGGACAGGTCTGCCAGGGAAATGACTCAGTACTCACCACCTGGATTAAAAATGAACTTCTGGAGTCTGAAAGCTTTGTACCAGGGTGTTGCTATAGAGTTGAGGAGGGAAACAAAAGGAGGACCCAGTAAGCAGTCCAGATTGGAAGCCAAAGATGGATGTTGAGGGGAAAGGTGGTATTTTATCCCAATTAGAGCTGGGAAAAAATTAATGCAGTTATTCCTTAGCCTTGAGATCCAGGCAAGTCATTACAAGCTAGGATAGTGATACATTATTGGTGTTAGTTATATTTGAGTTCCCCAAGCTCACTATACTCTTGTTTCTTATTAAAATGTTTTTATTTTAAAATCTAAAAACATTCAAAACTATAAAGAATAGCAAAACAAAACCCATGTACTACTCACTACTTAGCCCCATCAAATTTTTTAATTTTGTTTTATTTGCTTGAGATGTTTTTAAGCACTAAAACATTACAGATATATTTGAATCCACTTGTGTGTTCCTCCCTAGTTCCATTTACCTCACTCCTACCCAGTAATAATTTATCTTTAGAAGTCTAAATCTTACATCCATACATAACCACTGAAAAAAACATAGCCTTGACTAGACAGACCTTTGTTGGCAAAGTAATGTCTCTGCTTTTGAATATGCTATCTAGGTTGGTCATAACTTTCCTTCCAAGGAGTAAGCGTCTTTTAATTTCATGGCTATAATCACCATCTGAAGTGATTTTGGAGCCCAAAAAAATAAAGTCTGACACTGTTTCCACTGTTTCCCATCTATTTGCCATGACGTGATGAGACCAGATGCCATGATATTAGTTTTCTGAATGTTGAGATTTAAGTCAACTTTTTCATTCTCCGCTTTCACATTCATCAAGAGGCTTTTTAGTTCCCCTTCACTTTCTGCCATAAGGGTGGTGTCATCTGCATATCTGAGGTTATTGATGTTTCTCCCAGCAATCTTGATTCCAGCTTGTGTTTCCTCCAGCCCACCATTTCTCATTATGTACTCTGCATATAAGTTAAATAAGCAGGGTGACAATATACAGCCTTGATGTACTCCTTTTCCTTTTTGGAACCAGTCTGTTGTTCCATGTCCAGTTCTAACTATTGCTTCCTGACCTGCATACAGCTTTTGCAGGAGGCAGGTCAGGTGGTCTGGTATTCCCATCTCTTTCAGAATTTTCCACAGTTTATTGTGATCCACACAGTCAAAGGCTTTGGCATAGTCAATAAAGCAGAAATAGATGTTTTTCTGGAACTCTCTTGCTTTTTCCATGATCCAGCGGATGTTGGCAATTTGATCTCTGGTTCCTCTGCCTTTTCTAAATCTAGCTTGAACATCAGGAAGTTCATGGTTCACATATTGCTGAAGCCTGGCTTGGAGAATTTTGAGCATTACTTTACTAGCGTGTGAGATGAGTGGAATTGTGCGGTAGTTTGAGCATTCTTTGGGATTGCCTTTATTTGGGATTGGAATGAAAACTGACCTTTTCCAGTCCTGTGGCCACTGCTGAGTTTTCCAAATTTGCTGGCATATTGAGTGCGGCACTTTCATAGCATCATCTTTCAGGATTTGAAATAGCTCCACTGAAATTCCATCACCTCCACTAGCTTTATTGCATTTTGGTAATTAGTAAAAATCTGTGGTTGGTAAAGTAGTATTTAATATGCTACATTCTTTTGCTAATAATTTAATTAAAT
Organism: Tragelaphus eurycerus; assembly: GCA_935064755.1. Lineage (NCBI taxonomy): Eukaryota > Metazoa > Chordata > Mammalia > Artiodactyla > Bovidae > Tragelaphus > Tragelaphus eurycerus. The sequence continues at coordinate 10,489,696 of CAKXYN010000015.1, read as the reverse complement.
TTTTGTTTATAACTGAGATTGGTCTCTATGTTTTTTGGTTTGTTAAATATTGTTTTTAATTTAATTTTAGAGACATTGAATTATCTGGTTTTGGTATAAAGTTATACTAGTGCCATAAAACAAAACAGATGGATAACTTTCCCTAATTTTCTATGTCCAACACAATTTTATACAATTGAGATTTTCTGTTGAAGGAAGATTTAGTAAGGCATTTACTAAAAACTTATAGAAGAAATTTTTAGAAAATGAATATATTATCACTTGCTACAGAAATGGTTTGGAGTAAAATTTTTGATTACTGATTTCAATCTTAATAATGATAATTGATTTCTAGAATTTTGTTTTTTCTTGAGTGATATTTCATATTTTTTTCTAGAAAGCAATTTCGTAAAATTATAGAAAATTAATCTTGGCTTTAAATTTTGTTGAAATCAAAGTGTTTATAGTGGTCTTTTTTGATCATCTATGTTGTAGCTATAGCTGTTTCTCTGTTTTCAGTCCTAGGATTATTTACTTATGATTTTTCTTTGCTTCTTGATCACTTGCTAAAACTTCCCTCTGCTGTATTGGAAATGTTCCAATGTCACATAGTTATTTGCTGCTTTGCTATGACTACTATGGGTTATACTAGTAGATAATATGTATTTAAAAAGCAATTATGGAATCCAATTAATGAGCTTCTGATATATTGATGTGTAATATGAATCACCAGAAGGAGAGTTTTGTGTATAGTATTTCTCAAATGTTTTTGATAATGGAAAACTTTGCTTTTAGGTCCATAGTATATAGTTGGCATTCCATGGAAACTTTGGGAAATTTTATCTTGGCTAAATTGCCTTATAAATTAAGAAACTCATCATCATACAATCAAAGAAATTACATGGTTTGATTGGAGCCCTCATAATATATTACTCCTTCACTGAAGCACTGGACTCACAAAAGCAGATGTGAATCAATGCAAGATTCAAATTTAAGAAACTGATCATGAACTGGTATAGCTCTTTGTATTGTTTTCTACAATATTGGGGAAATCATTGTTTAAACTTAAATTTTTCAGAAAACTAGATTGCATTAATTTGGATGATAGGGCATTTATCATTTAAAATAGCCTAGGAATGACAACTGGAGAAGGCAATGGCAAGCCACTCCAGTACTCTTGCCTAGAAAATCCCATGGATGGAGGAGCCTGGTAGGCTGCAGTCCATGGGTCGCTAGGAGTTGGACACAACTAAACAACTTCACTTTCACTTTTCACTTTCACACAATGGAGAAGGCGATGGCAACCCACTCCAGTGTTCTTGCCTGGAGAATACCAGGGATGGCAGAGCCTGGTGGGCTGCCGTCTATGGGGTCACACAGAGTCGGACATGACTGAAGTGACTTAGCAGCAGTAGCAGCAGGAATGACAACATTATCTCCACTTGTTACTTTCAAGAAGAGATTCTTAATAATTGGTGAGGTAAGGACAGCCTGCTGATTTGATTTGTCTTATGTCACACAGCCCGTCTTTCTTAACCACTGTGAGCCACCATTTCTGATAGTGAAGTATATATCACTCTGGTGTGTTGAAACCAAGATCGCAGGTTATAGTTTTTATTAAGCAAGAATAATAGTCAAAAGAGAATTGCAATAATAATAATTGAGTCAGAAACCGTTAGCTATACATAATTTTACATATTAAATTAACATTGAAAAACTCAAAATCTACCTGTCATTAATAAAATATGTGCAAGGATCCCCCAAATAAATGACTTACTAAAAGACTCATTTATCATCTATTTAGAGACATAGTGTAGAAAGATGTCCAATGAGAAAGTCTGTTATAATGAGCAAAAATATGGCAGTATTTTACATAAAATGCAATATTCCTCTTCTCTTTCTGCAGAGACTTTATATAGCAGTGGTGTCCAGTGTTTCAGCTTTCTTTGATCCTATTTCAGAATATATCCATCTCAATATTTACATCAAAAATTTTCATATCAAATAAGAGTATCATTACCCATCATAGATTTTGTACATTTCTATATGAGAACTTTGAAAGAACACCAAAATTATTCTTCTCTTTGAAAACATAATTCTAGCACTTCCAGGATGGCCTTCATAGTGTGGGTAATATAGCAAATATTAGCAAAATCGAAGACAGGAAGAAAAAGTTATTACCACAAGTAACATATTTCAGTTAAAATGTTGAGATGTTCTTGGAATAGAGCCTCCTCTTCTCACCTTTGGACCTAGTCCAGCATTCAGAAGGCAACAGCTATAGAAACAAAATCACTCATAAGACAGTAGATGTGCTCTACTTAATATTTTGATATCAAAAATAGTCATTTCTAAACAAAATTGGCATCCATAATCCGATAAATATAAATGAACTCAAGAGCCCATACAGAAAATATTTGAAGCTGAAACTGACTTGAAAAGTGAGTGCCTTTAAATACTCTGGTTAGAGTATGGTTTTGTTACTGAGTTCTAGTCCTTTTGTTCTTTTAGTTCTGAACTTTTAACTTACTCACTATCCTTTGTTTAAATAGTGAGCACTTTAGTGAAGTGTCTTACTTTTAATAGCCTATAAAGTACTATGCAAACTTACATAAGGAAATGTATATATGTAAAGTTGAGGGCTAAGCTGGGGGCAGTTTTGCAATATGTTCTAAATGCCTTATCCCATCCTGTGACTTTTTAATGGGAACAGTCTTGTTCAGGGACATTTCTAAATAAATTCCAAATGAATGTGGAAAAAAATTAAACATAAATAGTTACTGGACAGCATTATGTTAACAACATGGACACTGTAAAGATCCATCTGTTCCAGAGTGATAATAGTTGAAATACCAACATAGAAAAGCAGGGCAGGATACTGTCTGGAGTTAATGGTTTTTTTCACAGTTGTTCTTCTTTCTTTTAATTGAATATGGAAAGTAAGAGGAATGAGGATAAAAATTTCCATCATCTAGAAATAAGCTAAAATTTTATCTATAAAAATTAACTTCATCTTTTTAAGAGAAATAAAACATTTCCAAAACAATGAAAAATCATTCTAACTCCCTCTTCTCAACCTTCTAGTCAGCATTGTTTTTCTCTTGCCCTTTTTGGCTTCTTCTACTAAAAGCTAGAGGTTGGGAATGGAGTGTGGGCAAGAACTTTCCCTGATGGATGAATACAGAAAGGCATCCTTGTAAGAGTTGAGTTAGAGAAGGGCTTGAGAGAAGAGAAGCAGGTATAGAATTTGGAGATACTGAAAGGGTATTAAGTCTTTTTACAAATGAAGCAGGTTTTCTTTTGCTTTCTTTTATGCTTTCTTATTTTTAATGTGTTATCATTCCCTAAGGCTCTAAGCCATGCATTTGCTTCTTTAAATAAATCTCACAAGATAAAAGCTAAGTGCATCAAAATCACCAAGCATTGATGCCTGTCTGTAAAATATAATCACATGCTAATCATGGAGTATAGATTTGCTTTCTTCCCCAAGGCAAGATGCTCCTTGGCACCTGTGGAGGTGAGCCTCACTCAGCATGAATGATCTGTTTTTGACAGTATTTTTTTATACATGAAAGCTCTTGGACAAGTCACTTTGGCACCCAGTTCAACAATCCCAACTGATATTTGTGTTGCCTGTGAAATTGTACATCCGGAAGACCAAAAGGTGCTTCCCCTACCACACCCAAGCTTGTTGCTACCCTGAAAAGTCTAACTCTGCTGTGCATTGTAGTATCACTGTCTACTACTGTGGGAATTTTATCACTGTATACTATATATGTGAATTTTAATTAAAATTAATTAAAATTTGGTTCCTCAGTCACACTAGTTACATTTCAAGTGCTCAATGGCTTAATCTGACCAGTGACTAGTATACTGTACAACACAGATATGAAATAGTTGCACCAAGTTGCAGAAAATTCAACTGGACAGCACTGGGGCAGGATACAGTATCTGATGACATTATTCTCCATATGGTTAATAGTGCTCTACAGAAAGAGTGCTCCTTGAAGATGGGAGGATCAGGGTAATCACGATCTTTCTAGACTTTGGGGGCTTACATGGGTGAGATTAAAAAAAAAATACTAGTTCTTTGCTGCTAAACGTATCTGATACTCTTGCACATAATCTGTCACTTACCTGAGATAAGAGATGTAGAGGAAGGCACAATATTTGGGACATAGGAAATGCTCAACAAGTGTTAGCTCCTGTGTCTGCAGGGCCCTTTAGGAGATTGAATCCATACTACTTATGTGAACACGGAGAATTAAAAGAATAGAGATTAATTAATTAACTTGGTGAGTAATTGAGATTAATTAATTAATCAACATGGAGAATGGAGAGAATGGAACATAGAGAACAAATTAAGTAAAAAATTTTAAGATTAAAAAATCATTAATAAGGTATAGCTTTGTTAACCAAGTAACTAAGATATCATGGAAATAGCAACTTTAGGAAGTAGCTTCTATCAGCAGAATTGAGAGGACAGTGGTAGAGATTGAAATTCTAAATCTTAGAAACTTAGAAGAGAATTTGGAGGAAGACAGATGGACAGCAGATGAGAGAGGACCAGAGTGGAGAGAGAAAAAGCAGACAAGGTCTGAGAAACATGGAAGGAGGCTGAAGGTTAACTAGGCTAAAACAGCTAAAAGACTTTTGAAAAATATGGACATGTAATATTTAGTTTTAAATGGTTATAGTTCTGGGTATAAATTCTCATACTATTGGTAAGTTCATTGTTAATGAGTCTTTGCAGATAGGGGTTTGTTTTTGTGAAGATTAAACAGATGAGTCTGTTTGCATATGTGGATTAATAACAAGGACTTTTTGGCCCCTCAATCCTTGATTTGTATTTAATTTGGGGAGTCTATTTTGGAAAAAGATGACCCATGTGGCAAGAGTGATGGAAAAGCCTGGTGAGATGGTAGGAAAATCTATGTAGCTTATTTATAGGACAGGAGTAGGAACCTTCTGAAAAGAAGTCAACTCAAGGACCAATGTCAGTTTAATCCAAATATCTATCCTCTCCTTGTCAGGGCCACACGTAGGGTGTATGTGGGGTGTATGTGTGTGTGTGTGCATGTGTACAAGCAAAGTACCATTTTTAGTAAAAATAATATAGCTATCATTTACAAATTACTTAATATTCTATTTAATCTCAACTAAAACTCAATTACACATATGTATATATGATATATGGGCTTCCCTGGTAGCTCAGCTGGTAAAGAATCTGCTTGCAATGCAGGAGACCCCAGTTCAATACCTGAGTCTGGAAGTTCCCCTGGAGAAGGAATAGACTACCCACTCCAGTATCCCTGGGCATCCCTGGTGGCTCAGATGGTAAAGAATCTGCCTGTACTCTGGGAGACCTGGGTTCGATCCCTGGATGAGAAGGTCCTCTGGAGGAGAGCGTGGCAACCCACTCCTGTATTCTTGCCTGGAGAATCCCCATGGACAGAGGAGCCTGGCAAGCTATAGTCCATGGGGTTGCAAAGAGTTGGACACAACTAGCAACTAAGTACAGCACAGCAAATGTATAATCTATGAAATAAAATATATATCTCCAAGATTCCCCACTTAAGATATAGATTTGAACCAACCCAGGTGTGTGTGATTCCAAAGAGACCCTGCATCACAGGACCTGCATGATGATATCTGTCTCTTGGATTTGCACTTGCAAGTGGGAGTCAAAGCTAGTAAACTGTGTGCCATAGACAGTAACATGGTCCCATTTTCAACCCCAGTAGGTGTGACCTCTTATATCAAATTAGCTTTACCAACCCTTTCCCCATACCCACTAGGGGGGAAAAAAAAAAACACCTTTAATGATAAAAACATCATTCGCTTTGCTTAAAAATAGCAACAGTCACACACACAAAGATTAAATAAATCTTTTCCATAGTCTATTGACTGCTGTCATGTAGGCCTGAGCCCCATCACCTTTCTTCCCTGAGCATCCCAGGTGATTTGATGCCGTGTTCTTGCTAACTGCACTTTGCTATGTCTTTGGAACAGTTCTGCCCGCCTACATGGAGGTTTTTCCTCTTCCAGCTGACCATATGGTGGCTGTTTGGCTAGCCTGCTGCTGTCCATCCTCTGCACATGGCCATTAAAGCAGTGCTCTTGCAAAGGTACAGCATGGAGGTCTTTTTTATACTTCTCTTCCCATTTAGAGAGCATTTGGTTAAATACTGTACTAAATTATATATATATGTGTGTGTGTGTGTGTGTGTGTATACACACAATACACACAAATATACTTAGTATGTATGTACATTATATATATAGTATGTATAGTTTGGGGTATATTATATATTATGTATCTTTATTTATTATATAGTCAGTGAGAGAATGTTGGCTCATTTAAAAGGATTTTTATAAATAAGGGTTCTACTTGTACCTCAAATAAATAAAATCCCTCCCCACTCCCTGTTCTTTAATTCTGTTTGGCAAAAGTAATTCTGAAATGGAGAGAGAGAAAACAATGATGCATAATTTTCAGTAAGCACAGAGTTCTGAGGCTCACAGTAAGCATTGCCATGATTCATAATCTCTCATTCAGTAAGCATTCATTAGACATCTACTGTAATAATAATAAATTATTTATTGCATTTCTGCTGTGTGACACATGCTTTGCATGTTCTAATCTTCAAAACAACTCTGTAGAGAAGGTAGCATTATCCCTATTTTACAGATTAAGAAGCTGAGGCTTAAATAATTTACACAATTTAGTTAATTCAGTATAGCTAGCAAGGACCTGGGACAAGACATGAATTACTGTCTGATTGATTCCAGATATAATTTTATTTCTGCTCTGCCTGGCAGCTTTTCTTTGTGCCTACCACTATGCAAGGCAGATCACAGATGAAGATGCATAGCCTGGTGGGGAAGGTAGACCACTGAAACTTCCACTGTTACATTTTCTTGTTTATTAATTTAGTTTCTTTATACATAGAGCTTCAGAAAGTCAGCAGGAAAAGGCACCCTTGAAGATCCCCTGGAGAAGGGAAGAGCAACCCCCTCTAGTATTCTTGCCTGGAGTATTCCATGGACGAAGGAGCCTAGCGGGCTATAACCCAGGGGGTTGCAAAGATTCGGACAGGGCTGAGTGACTAATGTGCCACCCTTCCCTGTCTGGAGGGGCGACCCAAACAAACTACCAGAAGTGGTGCATTGGAAATACCAGATGAGATCAATTTCTTTTCTGCTCTCAATCCTTAAGTTTTTGTTTTTAAATGGGATCCTGCCCACTGGGGATTTGCCAAACGCAATCTGTAATGGCCAGTGTCAGAAGTGAGGGCTGTTTGAGAGATGCAGCACAATGAGACCTAAGCCTGGAAGTGGAAAAGCAGTAATACCCCTTCTATACACACAGTGTATGATTCTGATTCATGGTCAGAACTTTACAAGATCCCATCCTTTGGTAGGTTGGAAGCAAGTGCATGGATTAAAACTAATAAATATGTTCTTTGCTTCACCACAGTAGTTGTGAATCATCCCTTCCCTGATAATTTCACTTGAGAAGCTGTATTCTGAGTTAAAGAAAAGTTCTAAGTGACTGATGCCAGCCACTTTTGGACTTACTTTTTCTCGAGGATACTTTTTGGTATTAACCTGCCAGTAACTTGCTGGGTGATCCTGAATAAGTCATTTTCTTTTTCTGTACTTCTCTGTATAATAGGAAAAATATAATTCCTGCTCTTTGAATATTAATTATATATATTCTAGAATTTTAAAAAGTAGTTTTTAAAATTAAGCTTATGTTTACAGTGTTCTGGGCACTGTGTAGGCATATTGCTCACATAATTTCTGTGACTCTCCACAAAGTCTCTGTGAGGGTATTATTGCCACTGTCTTCATTTTACAAATGCAGAAATTGAGGCTTAGAATAATTAGGTAACTTACCACAACCCACGCTGGTTGTAAGTGGTTGGGTCAGAACCACTTTATCTACATTCGAAGCTCATGTTCAAATTATAAATTACCAAGATTCTGTGGGTAACAATATAAGCCTCTCATTACATTGCAGACTCTTCGGGTTTGTATCTCCTGAAGCATCTCATAGAATATTGGCACCTAGTAGGAACTCAGCAAAGTTTTATAAGTCATAAATATGAATGAAAGAACAGATAAGAATGTAAGTTATTGTTACTGTTATCATTATTAATATCTGTTTATTAACAGCATAATGGGAAAGGCCACATTCCCTAGCAACTGTGGTGAATTACATATCATGATATATAGACCTGGAGAATATTAGTTAACTATGTCACATTATTTTTTCAAAAATGATAAGAAGCACAGTTGGAGTCCACAGGGAAAGATAATAGCAGTGTCACACTCCAATAAGATTTTATATGATTTGCAACAGAGCAGTCCCAATATATCTTAATGTTTTAAAACTTGATCAGTCAGGTTTAATTAAAACAATGAACTCTGTACTCCCATGCCATAATGATAATTTTTCAGTATAATACTTTAGTACATTTTACAGAATGTGAAATAGTGATATAAGAGGCTCACATATTTGTTGTTATGTCTAAATTAGTTGTGAACTTTGGCTCATGACATTAAATGTTGGGAATTATTTATAAACTAAATTTCAAATGCAGTTTAAAGAAAAAAAAATACCCAGTGTTTAGGGCAATTAATGGAAGTATACATGCACACACAAGTTAAGGGAAGGGCACATGTATGTGTGTATGTGTACTTGTGTGTATTTCTATATAAAGGAAATCATATTTCATATATTTTTAAAATCATGAATCTGTTGCCTGGATCTATTCTGTGTAGTTCAGAGATGTGGGGGAGTAAGAAGACAGAAAATCATAACTTCCATATTTAAAGTATTAGCAAAGATGTGTTTTGAATGAGTAAGTAAAAGCCACCTGTGCCCCTGAGGATTCCTGAGTCCACATGTGCACTATACAAACAAATATCTGTCTGTTAGTCACTGTGTCTAAAAAACTTGAGTAACCAGTGTTCGAGTGGGGATGTTTTTAGATAATAAAAGTTAAAGGCTGTGTCGCACATGTAAAATTCATTTTGGGAATTCTGAGGCACATCTTCAAAACAGGCAGTCACCTGCTACAGGTGGCTAAATCTAATCTGGCCCATGAGTAATATGATATCATGCAAAGATCCAAGCGCACATATGCCGAGGAAGCTGATTTTCACATGAACAACTCTGTATGGTGGGTTCCAGAGCAAGTAGAAGAAAAGGTTTATTTAGTTATGGATAGGCACTTTTTCTTCTGTTTATTGTTGTCTGTGCTGGGTCTTTACTGGTGCGTGGGCTTTTCGCTAGTTGTGAGGAGTGGGGTTGCTCTAGTTGCGGTGCAGGCTTCTCACTGCAGTGGCTTCTCTTGTGGTGGAGTCCAGGCTCTAGGGTATGTGGGCTTCAGCAGTTGTGGTATGTGGGCTCAGTAGTTGTGGTTCCTGGGCTCTAGAGCACAGGATCAGTAGTTGTGGTGCATGGACTTTGTTCTGTGGCATGTGGGATCCTCCTGAACAAGGATCAAACCCGTGTCTCCTGCACTGGCAGGTGGGTTCTTTACTACTGAGCCACCAGGGAAGCCTCCCCTTCTAAGCTTTGATTGGTAATGCAGGCAGTTCTGATTAAACTGTTTGGGTTGCTCTAATAGATTTTACTATTTGTAAAATAAAATAAGTAAATAATTCTTCAGTAGGTACAGTTTTGAAGCTAACTGGTTAAATCAATCTATTGTTCACTTTAGTATCATGTTGCTACTTGTTATCTCTTCTTTTGATTGCAAGAATAAAACTTTCCTGTCCTCCAGAAAGGTACTAAACATTTTTTCAGCCACACCAGCACTTGCATTAAACTCCTTTCAAATGAGCATTTACTTTTGTGCCTCAGAACCCAGCTTCTGAGAGTCAGCCAGTCAGTAATAACCCTAGCTTTTGAGAGCCAGCCAGTCTGAGCCTCAGCATCTCAGCCAGTAAGCAACCCCTGCTCTCCAGGCTTCTGCATTAAGAATTAACAAACCTATAAACAAATCAGGCTCATTTGAAAGCTCACCGATCCTGAACTCCACAGTTCCTAATACACTGTATTTGTTTAGATAATGTATGTTCTACAGCACAGCCTTTCCTTCCCTGCTGCTAAGTCGCTTCAGTCGTGTCCAACTCTTTGCGACCCCAGGGACTGTGTAGCCTGCCAGCTTCCTCTATCCATGGGATTTTCCAGGCAAGAATACTGGAGTGGATTGCCATGCCCTCCTCCAGGGGATCTTCCTCACCCAGGGATAGAACCGGGGTCTCTCTTTACCACTAATGCCACCTGGGAAGCCCTTCCCTAGCAAGCAGCAAGTTCAACTTCTTGTTTCAGGTACAGTGGTGGGAGCTGCCCCTGCATTTGTTGACAACTGACCTTCCTAATAAGGGGTTGAAAGAAAGATAATACAGCTCTTTCTTCTTACCCACCCCGGACCTCATTCAAGACTTGCCTCAACATTAAACTAATCCTACAGTGCAGTGCGTTCATGTAATCCTAAGGACAGTGTGTGCATCTGAATGTACCCTTTACTCCTCTGTATTCCTTCTCTGTTTTCAAAAGTGAGATGCATGTATTACTGGTGGTTTGGGAGATCATTTTGCTGGTACACAAGCAAACAATTTTTGTATGTATGTGCAATCTCTAACACGTATTTGAAAAATGTGAAACTAAAACGTAAAATTGGTTATTTCAGAAATAGGATTGCTAAGTCAAAGCTAACATAAGCTATAAATTTAAAAACTAAATGAAGTTTAAAAATTATTGAATAAACAAAATTTAGATGGTTTATACAAGTAATGTTAGTATACATGTTTGAAATTTTAGAAATATTTCTCCACGTATTATAAGTTCTTTGAGGAAAGAAACTAGACTGGCCACTTTGATCTAAAACAATGTCTGTGTTTAGCACATTAAAAAATACTCATTAAATATTTGTTAGGCAATGGGTAGAATTCCAGATAAGCCTTACAGTAATCTAGAACAATCAAAACATGAGCAACTGTAGCATCAAATAGTGATGGCCAGAGGACATAAGGGTAAGTGTATAGCCCAGTATAGTGTCCTTCAAGAATTGAGAATGCATGCCTAGAATGAGCTCATTCAGACTTCTCTGAAAACTCTTAGAATTTGTCTTCATTACTCATTTGACATCTAAGCATATTCTCTTTTATATTAACCAAAAGAACTTACGGTTATTTGGCATTTCAGTTTACAAAACAATTTCACATACATTATTGATTGTATTGTTTTAGTAGCTCTATGAGATAGGTAGGGCATACCTTCCTATTCTATGAGAAAACTGGGGCTCATGGAGGTTAAGTGGTTTGCTCACCTTGAACAAATATTTATTAAGCCCTTTTCCTGTGCAAATCTCAAGTGACTGGAAATTCCACAGGAAGCTCACTGGGTTTTGGGCCTTTCATTTAACAGGGGATGCTTAGGCATTATCTGTGTATAAATCCTGAATTTGTGTTGTAACTTGTACAGCTACAATTATTATGATAAAATGTAAAAGCTAATATTAAAATTTTAATTCCATACAACTACTTCAAATGTAGGGAAAAAGGTCTGTGCTTTAGAAAAGCAATTTATATAATAACAGGACCAATATCTTACGTCTCTATGTAGATAATACATTTCCTTCTTATCCTATTTTGTTTGAGTTTTATTTCAAGAATTGTTGAATATTTTCATATTTTTTTCTGTTTAATTATTTAAGTACTGTTTCTGTTTAATTTGTTAATACAGTGAAATATATTGGTCAATTTCCTGATTTAAGGCCATGGTTAAAATCCTGGAATAGCCATTTTTAGTCAGTCTAGCTTTCGACACCATCTGCATTCTATTTGATTATGTCTTGTTTATAATTTTTATACTACTATTTATTAGTGATATTGGCCTGTGGATTGTTGTTTTGATATATTTGTTTCATGTTGTACAATTTGTGATGTCATAAATGGAATTATGACATGATGTCATAAATAGAATTAAGCAGTCTACCAATTTTTTCCAGGAGATGTAAAATAGAAGGTAAACTCTTTTAGGACAAAGACGTTCCTTCATTTAATGGTACATTCTCAAGCTGAAAACTGTGACTGACATACTAGCACTAGATAAATATTTGTCTGACGGAGGTTCTTGACATTGTATAGGAGACAGGGATCGAGACCATCCTCGTGGAAAAGAAATGCAAAACAGCAAAATGACTGTCTGGGGAGGCCTTACAAATAGCTGTGAAAGGAAGAGAAGCAAAAAGCAAAGGAGAAAAGGAAAGATATAAGCATCTGAATGCAGAGTTCCAAAGAAAGCAAGGAGAGATAAGAAAGCCTTCCTCAGAGATCAATGCAAAGAAATAGAGGAAAACAACAGAATGGGAAAGACTAGAGATCTCTTCAAGAAAATCAGAGATACCAAGGGCATATTTCATACAAAACTGGGCTCGATAAAGGACAGAAATGATATGGACCTAACACAAGCAAAAGATATTAAGAACAGGTGGCAAGAATACACAGAAGAACTGTACAAAAAAGATCTTCATGTCCAAGATAACCATGATGGTGTGATCACTCACCTACAAACGGACATCCTGGAATGTGAAATCAAGTGGGCCTTAGAAAGTATCACTATAAGCAAAGCTAATGGAGGTGATGGAATTCCTGTTGAGCTATTTCAAATCCTGAAAGATGATGCTGTGGAAGTGTTGCACTCAATATGCCAGCAAATTTGGAACTCGGCAGTGGCCACAGGACTGGAAAAGGTCACTTTTCATTCCAATCTCAAAGAAAGACAATGCCAAAGAATGCTCAAACTACTGCACAATTGCACTCATCTCACACTAGTAAAGTAATGCTCAAAATTCTCCAAGCCAGGCTTCAGCAATATGTGAACTGTGAACTTCCAGATGTTCAAGCTGGTTTTTAAAAAGGCAGAGGAACCAGAGATCAAATTGCCAACATCCGCTGAATCATGGACAAAGGAAGAGAGTTTCAGAAAAACATCTATTTCTGCTTTATTGACTATGCCAAAGCCTTTGACTGTGTGGATCACAATAAACTTTGGAAAATTGTGAAAAACATGAGAATACCAGACCACCTGACCTGCCTCTTCAGAAACCTATATGCAGGTCAGGAAGCATCAGTTAGAACTGGACATGGAACAACAGACTAGTTCCAAATAGGAAAAGGAGTATGTCAAGGCTGTATATTGTCACCCTACTTATTTAACTTATATGCAGAGTACATCATGAGAAAGGCTGGGCTGAAAGAAGCACAAGCTGGAATCAAGATTGCCAGGAGAAATATCAATAACCTCAGATATGCAGATGACACCACTCTTATGGCAGAAAGTGAAGAGGAACTAAGAAGCCTCTTGATGAAAGTGAAAGAGGAGAGTGAAAAAGTTGGCTTAAAGCTCAACATTCAGAAAACAAAGATCATGGCATCTGGTCCCATCACTTCATGGGAAATAGATGGGGAAACAGTGGAAACAGTGTCAGACTTTATTTTTCTGGGCTCCAAAATCACTGCAGATGTTGATTGCAGCCATGAAATTAAAAGACGCTTACTCCTTGGAAGGAAAGTTATGACCAACCTAGATAGCATATTCAAAAGCAGAGACATTACTTTGCCAATAAAGGTCCGTCTAGTCAAGGCTATGGTTTTTCCAGTGGTCATGTATGGATGTGAGAGCTGGACTGTGAAGAAAGCTGAGTGCCAAAGGATTGATGCTTTTGAACTGTGGTGTTGGAGAAGACTCTTGAGAGTCTCTTGGACTGCAAGGAGATCCAACCAGTCCATTCTAAAGGAGATCAGTCCTGGGTATGATTTGGAAGGACTGATGCTAAAGCTGAAACTCCAATACTTTGGCCACCTCATGCGAAGAGTTGACTCATTGGAAAAGACTCTGATGCTGGGAGGAATTGGGGGCAGGAGGAGAAAGGGACGACAGAGGATGAGATGGCTGGATGGCATCACTGACTCGATGGACGTGAGTCTGAGTGAAGTCCGGGAGCTGGTGATGGACAGGGAGGCCTGGCGTGCCACGATTCATGGGGTCACAAAGAGACACGACTGAGTGACTGAACTGAAGGTTTAAAGGAAGACAGGAACAAGGAAAGGGAGGGAAAATGCAAGGGTCTGATTTTTTAAAAGCATGTGAGCAATCAACTATAATGTTATCAGATCAATTGCTATTTTTGGTAGAAAATATTTATACTTTTTAAACCTGTTCTCACTGACTGATCTACTCAAGTTATTTGATATTTCTTTATTTAACTGAGTTATTTATATTACTTATTTTCTCTGCTGCTGCTGCTGCTAAGTCACTTCAGTCGTGTCCGACTCTGTGTGACCCCATAGACGACAGCCCACCAGGCTCCCCCGTCCCTGGGATTCTCCAGGCAAGAATACTGGAGTGGGTTGCCATTTCCTTCTCCAATGCATGAAAGTGAAAAGTGAAAGTGAAGTTGCTCAGTCATCTCTGACTCTTAGCGACCCCATGGACTGCAGCCTACCAGGCTCCTCCATCCATGGGATTTTCCAGGCAAGAGTACTGGAGTGGGGTGCCATTGCCTTCTCCTCATTTTCTCTAAGTGTTTTAATTTGTAGCCATAGAGTTACATGTGATATTTCTTATGTTCTTTGAGTTTGTTCTGTTTCTAGATGTGGTTATCTTTTCTTTCTTATCCAATTACCTTATAGATCTTTGTTCTTGTTTTTTCCTTCTTAATTTGGAATATAAGATGTTTATCACTTTGGGGCTTGTCAAAGAACTAGCTTTTATAATTGTCTCTTCTACTGCTTTCATTTTGTTTTGTTTTCTAGTCCATTACTTTCCGATTGCATTAAATTAATTCTCTTTTCCTAGCCTGTTTGTTAGGTTTTCTTGTTTCACACTTTTTAAGATCAGTGCTAACTTCCCTTTTTCGTTCTTTCTTTTTTAGTATGAAAGCATTTAAACTGATAGCCTGTGTCACAAATATTGCTTTTGCTGTTTCCCAGAAGTTTTAGTACAAAGTATTTTTATTTTTTTTTTTTCCAGATAAATTATAATTTTACTTTTTCTTCTGCTTTTAAACCAGTGAAGTGAAGTGAAGTGAAAGTCAGTCATGTCCGACTCTTTGTGACCCCATGGACCATATAGTCCATGGAATTCTCCAGGCCAGAAAACTGGAGTGGGCAGCCTTTCACTTCTCCAGGGGATCTTCCCAACCCAGGAATTGAACCAGGGTCTCCTGCGTTGCAGGCGGATTCTTTACCAACTGAACTCTGAGGGAAGCTTTAAAGCAGAGGTTATATATATATAAAGAAATTTGTTATTTCAAAGAGGATAAGATTTTGCAATAAAATATTTTTTCTTATTAGTTTATTTTCAGTGTGGGCTTCATGATAGAAAAATTCTGTTGAAGCCTTCAGTTCAGTTTAGTTCAGTTCAGTCACTCAGTCGTGTCTGACTCTTTGCAACCCTGTGAATTGCAGCACACCAGGCCTCCCTGTCCATCACCAACTCCCGGAGTTCACCCAAACTCATGTGCAGCGAGTCGGTGATGCCATCCCGCCGTCTCATTCTCTGTTGTCCCCTTCTTCTCCTGCCCTCAATCTCTCCCAGCATCAGGTTCTTTTCCAATGAGTCAACTCTTCGCATGAGGTGGCCAAAGTATTGGAGTTTCAGCTTTAGCATCAGTCCTTCCAAATCATACCCAGGACTGATCTCCTTTAGAATGGACTGGTTGGATCTCCTTGCAGTCCAAGAGACTCTCAAGAGTCTTCTCCAACACCACAGTTCAAAAGCATCAATTCTTCGGTGCTCAGCTTTCTTCACAGTCCAGCTCTCACATCCATACATGATCACAGGAAAGACCATAGCCTTGACTAGACGGACCTTTATTGGCAAAGTAATGTCTCTGCTTTTGAATATGCTATCTAGGTTGGTCATAACTTTCCTTCCAAGGAGTAAGCGTCTTTTAATTTCATGGCTGCAATCAACATCTGCAGTGATTTTGGAGCCCAGAAAATAAAGTCTGACACTGTTTCCACTGTTTCCCCATCTATTTCCCATGAGATGATGAGAATAGATGCCATGATCTTCGTTTTCTGAATGTTGAGCTTTAAGCCAACATTTACACTCTCCTCTTTCACTTTCATCAAGAAGCTTTTTAGTTCCTCTTCACTTTCTGCCATAAGGGTGGTGTCATCTGCATATCTGAGGTTATTGATATTTCTCCTGGCAATCTTGATTCCAGCTTGTGCTTCTTCCAGCCCAGCCTTTCTCATGATGTACTCTGCATATAAGTTAAATAAGTAGGGTGACAATATACAGCCTTGACATACTCCTTTTCCTATTTGGAACTAGTCTGTTGTTCCATGTCCAGTTCTAAATGATGCTTTCTGACCTGCTTATAGGTTTCTGAAGAGGCAGGTCAGGTGGTCTGGTATTCCCATGTTTTTCACAATTTTCCAAAGTTTATTGTGATCCACACAGTCAAAGGCTTTGGCATAGTCAATAAAGCAGAAATAGATGTTTTTCTGAAACTCTCTTCCTTTGTCCATGATTCAGCGGATGTTGGCAATTTGATCTCTGGTTCCTCTGCCTTTTTAAAAACCAGCTTGAACATCTGGAAGTTCACAGTTCACATATTGCTGAAGCCTGGCTTGGAGAATTTTGAGCATTACTTTACTAGTGTGAGATGAGTGCAATTGTGCAGTAGTTTGAGCATTCTTTGGCATTGCCTTTCTTTGGGATTGGAATGAAAACGGACCTTTCCAGTCCTGTGGCCAGTGCTGAGTTTTCCAAATTTGCTGGCATATTGAGTGCAGCACTTTCACAGCATCATCTTTCAGGATTTGAAAGAGCTCAACTGGAATTCCAACACCTCCACTAGCTTTGTTCGTAGTGATGCTCTCTTTTTGGTTGTTGCTGTTGTTGTTTCATTTGTTTGTTTATTGATGTGCTTTATTTAATTTATTTAATTTTTTACTTTAAAATATTGTGTTGGTTTTGCCATACATCAACATGAATCTGCCACTGGTGTGCACATGTTCCCCATCCTGATCCCCCCTCCCACCTCCCTCCCTGTACCATCTCTCTGGGTCATCTAAGACCCACTTGACTTCACATTCCAGGATATCTGGCTCTAGATCAGTGATCACACCATTTTGATTATCTGGATCGTGAAGCTCTTTCTTGTACAGTTTTTCTGTGTATTCTTGCCACCTCTTCTTAATATCTTCTGCTTCTGTTTAGTCCATTCCATTTCTGTCTTTTATCGAGCCCATCTTTGCATGGAATGTTCCTTTGGTATCTCTGATTTTCTTGAAGAGATCCCTAGTCTTTCCCATTCTGTTGTTTTCCTCTATTTCTTTGCATTGATCACTGAAGAAGGCTTTCTTATCTCTTCTTGCTATTCTTTGGAACTCTGCATTTAGATGTTTATATCTTTCCTTTTCTCCTTTGCTTTTCGCTTCTCTTCTTTTCACAGCTATTTGTAAGGCCTCCCCAGACAGCCATTTTGCTTTTTTGCATTTCTTTTCCATGGGGATGGTCTTGATCCCTGTCTCCTGTACAATGTCACGAACCTCATTCCATAGTTCATCAGGCATTCTATCTATCAGATCTAGGCCCTTAAGTCTATTTCTCACTTCCACTGTATAATCATAAGGGATTTGATTTAGGTCATACCTGAATGGTCTAGTGGTTTTCCCTACTTTCTTCAATTTCAATCTGAATTTGGCAATAAGGAGTTCATGGTCTGAGCCACAGTCAGCTCCTGGTCTTGTTTTTGCTGATTGTATAGAGCTTCTCCATCTTTGGCTGCAAAGAATATAATCGATCTGATTTCGGTGTTGACCATCTGGTGATGTCCATTTATAGAGTCTTCTCTTGTGTTGTTGGAAGAGGGTATTTGCTATGACCAGTGCGTTCTCTTGGCAAAACTCTATTAGTCTTTGCCCTGCTTCATTCCGTATTCCAAGGCCAAATTTGCCTGTTACTCCAGGTATTTCTTGATTTCCTACTTTTGCATTCCAGTTCCCTATAATGAAAAGGACATCTTTTTTGGTATTAGTTCTAAAAGGTCTTGTAGGTCTTCACAGAACCATTCAACTTCAGCGTTACTGGTTGGGGCATAGACTTGGATTACTGTGATATTGAATGGTTTGCCTTGGAAACAAACAGATCATTGTCGTTTTTGAGATTGCATCCAAGTACTGCATTTCAGACTCTTTTGTTGACTATGATGCCTACTCCATTTCTTCTAAGGGATTCGTGCCCACAGTAGTAGATATAATGGTCATCTGAATTAAATTCACCCATTCCAGTACATTTTAGTTCGCTGATTCCTAGAATGTTGACATTCACTCTTGCTATCTCCTGTTTGACCACTTCCAATTTGCCTTGATTCATGGACTTGACATTCCGTGTTCCTATGCAATATTGCTCTTTACAGCATCAGACCTTGTTTCTATCACCAGTCACATCCACAAGTGGGTATTGTTTTTGCTTTGGCTCCATCCCTTCATTCTTTCTGGAGTTATTTCTCCACTGATCTCCAGTAGCATATTGGGTACCTACTGACCCGGGAGTTTCCCTTTCAGTATCCTATCATTTTGTCTTTTCATAGTGTTCATGGGGTTCTCAAGGCAAGAATACTGAAATGATTTGCTATTCCCTTCTCCAGTGGACCACATTCTGTCAGATCTCTCCACCATGACCCACCCGTCCTGGGTGGCCCCACATGGCATGACTTAGTTTCATTGAGTTAGACAAGGCTGTGGTTCATGTGATCAGATTGGCTAGCTTTCTGTGATTATGGTTTCAGTGTGTCTGCCCTCTGATGCCCTCTCGCAACACCTACCATCTTACATGGGTTTCTCTTACCTTGGATGTGGGACCTTATTTGTATCCAAATATATGATTGACTTTTATAAATTTCTATTGAATGTAACAAAAATATTCTCTATTCCCAAAATATAGGATTCAGCAGGCCTTTTAAATAAAATTGTTTAAATATATGATTAATTTTTTTATATTCTTATTAATATTTTCTCTACTAGATCTGAGAAAATAAAGTAAAATAAATTACCATCATTTAGTTTTTAATTAACTTTCCTAGAATTACCATAGGTTTTGTTTTATTTTTTTATTTTTGTGTTGTTTGGTATTTATAGGATTATGATTATTTTTCTTGGTTTATAAATTATACATTTTTGATATTGCCCCTCCTGCTTTGTTTTTATTTATGTTCGTCTTTGTTGTTGTTGTTGAGTCGCCGATTTGTGTCTGAATATTTGCAACCCCATGGACTGCAGCATGCTGGCCTCCTCTGTCCTCCACTATCTCCCTGAATTTGTTCAAATTCATGTCCATTGAGTCAGTGATGCCATGTAACCATGTCATCCTCTGTCACCCATTTCTCCTGGCCTCCATCTTTCCCAACACCAAGGTCTCTTCCAAGAAGTCGGCTCTTTACATCATATGGCCAAAGTATTGGAGCTTCAGCTTCAGCATCAGTCCTTCCAATGAATATTCAGGACTGACTTCCTTTAGGATTGACTGGGTTGATCTCCTTGTTGTCCAAGGGACTCTGAAGAGTCTTCTCCAGATGCTTTCCAGTTTGAAAGCATCAGTTCTTTGGCACTCAGCCTTCTTTATGGTCCAACTCTCACATCCTTACATGACTACTGAAAAAACCACAGCTTTGAAGAGACAGACCTTTGTTGGCAAAGTAACGTCTCTGCTTTTTAATATGCTATCTACGTTTGTCATAGTGGCTCACGTGGTAAAGAATTCACCTGTAATGCAGGAGACCTGGTTTGATCTCTGGATTAGGAAGATCTCCTGAGGAAAATAGCAACCCACTCCAATATTCTTGCTTGGAGAATTCTATTGACAGAGGAACCTGGTGGGCTACAGTACATGGGGTGGCAAAGAGTCGGACATGACTGAGTGACTAACGCTTTCACATAGGTTTGTCATAGCTTTCCTTTCAAGGAACAAGTGTCTTTAAACTTCATGGCTGCAGTCACCACCTACCGTGATGCTGAAGCCCAAGAGAATGAAATCTGTCCTTGCTTCTACTTTTCCCCTTCTATTTACTGTGAAATGATGGGACTATATGCCTTTGAAGAATTAAGTCTTTTATGTTTGTGTCATAATATAGTTGATTTTATGCCATACTTGATGCTTTATTGTTTTTTTTTCCCCCTACATTTGCATGGTTTTATTAACTTTATTAATTGCTTCTTTTCCTTTTTTACCTAAGGAGTTCTACTATAACTAACTTTCATTAATGGTTACCTTCTTTTTCCTCCTGCTCATTTATATGCGTATTTATTTATTAAGGTTCTTTATTCCTCTACTGCTTCTCTCCCTCATCCCAATAAAATAAGACCTTTAGAATATTTTCACTTGCTTATTAACTTTCCCTTATCTGTACATCATATGAAACTCCAGGAATGCTATTAGTTTACTCTTCTTTCTCCCATCCAAACCCTTTCTAAAATAATTGCTTCTTAAATTTCATACAGTTGTTAGAATTTTCCATGCATTTTGTGTCTTTTAAGAATTTTTGTTTATCCCTTAGTGTACACATTCCCAGATAGGCTATAATTGTTCAATTGTATTTAATTATAAATCTGTTACTAAATTCTTTGCTTACCAACTTTACCTCTTTTTCTATTTCAACTACCATGAGATTCAGATTTATTATTTTCTGGTTTGAATAGTTTCTTAAGTATTTCCTTAGGTGGAGTACATGGGTGAAAAAATCTCTTTGAATAACATTCTTATAGACTATTGGGGAATAATATCTTCTCACACATCTAGTCCTTTATTTGAAAGCATCTGTAGATATTATACCACCACTTATAGATTTTATAATTGTACAAGAAAAAAAGAGAAGCAAAAGGAAAAGGAAAAAGGGAAAGATATACCCGTCTGAATGCAGAATTCCAAAGAATAGCAAGGAGAGATAAGAAAGCCTTCTTAAGTGAAAATGCAAAGAAATAGATGAAAATAATAAATGGGAAAGACTGGACATCTTCTAGAAAATTAGAGATACCAAGGGAACATTTCATGCAAAGATGGGCACAATAAAGGACAGAAATGCTATGGACACATCAGAAGCAGAAGATATTAAGAAGAGGTGCCAAGAAGACACAGAAGAACTATACAAAAAAAATCTTCATGACCCAGATAACAAAGATGGTGTTATCACTCACTAGAGCCAGACATCCTCAAATGCGAAGTCAAGTGGGCCTTAGGAAGCATCACTATGAACAAAGCTAGTGGAGGTGATGGAATTTCAGTTGAGCTATTTCAAATCCTGAAAGATGATGTTGTGAAAGTGCTTCATTCAATATGCCAGCAAATTTGGGAAACAGCAGTGGCCACAGGACTGGAAAAGATCAGTTTTCATTCCAATCTCAAAGAAAGGCAATGCCAAAGAATGTTCAAACTACTGCACAATTGCACTCATCTCTCATGCTAGTAAAGTAATGCTCAAAATTCTCCAAGCCAGGCTTCAACAGTATATGAACCAAGAACTTCCAGATGTACAAGCTGGATTTAGAAAAGGCAGAGGAACCAGAGATCAAATTGTCAACATATGTTGGGTCATAGAAAAAGAAAGAGAATTCCAGAAAGATATCGACTTCTGCTTCACTGACTACACTAAAGCCTTCAGCAGTGTAGATCACAACAAACTTGGAAAATTCTTAAAGAGATTCTTAGTAACAGACCACCTTATCTGTCTCCTGAGAAACCTGTATGCAAGTCAAGAAGCAACAGTTAGAACCAGACATTGAACAATAGATTGGTTCCAAATTTGGAAAGGAGTAAGTCAAGGCCGTATATTGTCACCTTGCTTATTTAACATATATGCATAGTACATCATACAAAATGCCAGACTAGATGAAGCACAAGCTGGAATCAAGATTGCAGGGAAAAATATCAATAACCTCAGATATGCAGATGACACCATCCTTATGGCAGAAAGTGAAGAGGAACTAAAGAGCCTCTTGATGAAGGTGAAAAAGAAGAGTGAAAAAAAAAAAAAAAAAACCTGGCTTAAAACTCCATTCAAAAAACTAAGATCATGGTATCTGGTCCCATCACTTCATGTCAAACAGATGGGGAAAAAATGGAAATGGTGACAGACTTCATTTTCTTGTGCTCCAAAATCACTGTGGATGGTGGCTGTAGCCATTAAATTGAAAGATGCTTGCTTTTTGGAAGAAAAGCTATGATGAACCTCCACAGTGTGTTAAAAAGCAGAGACATCATTTTGCCGACAAAGGTCCATATAGTCAGTAAATCCTGGATGGTGCAGTCCATGGGGTCGCAAAAAGTCAGACATAACTGAGCGACTGACAACAGCAATTATCCATCTAATTTTTTTGTAAATTACTCATTTCTATCTGGATGCGTTAAATATATACTTGTGTTCATCACTGGAGTTCAGCAATTTGATAAGGACACACATATCTCTGAAAATGAATGAGATATACATCTGCTAGCCTGAGTGTTCGTTGGCTCAAAAATTTTCATCAATCATTTGTTTAATTGTTGTCTCCTTCGTTTGCATCTTTTTCTTATTCTAGAACTTCTATATTTTTCATGAATCTCTTTTCCAAAATGTGTATATTTTCCCTCATTTTCTATATTGTTGTTCTCCTTTTTCCTCTCTGTAATTTAATATATTCTTCCACCTGATCTTCCAAGGCACTGATGTAAGCATCTATGCTGCTGCTGCTGCTGCTAAGTCGCTTCAGTCGTGTCCGACTCTGTGCGACCCCATAGACGGCAGCCCACCAGGGTCCCCCGTCCCTGGGATTCTCCAGGCAACAACACTGGAGTGGGTTGCCATTTCCTTCTCCGTAAGCATCTATAGTGAGTGATAACTTGTACTTCATCTATTCAATTTTTAAATTAAAAAAATCAGGTGGTTTTAGTGCCAGGAACCATGCTGAGTGCTATATTTGGATTTCTTTACATGTTCTTCTACTTCTTTTAAATCTAGTTTTTAAGAGAAGTGACTCTCTTTCTTTGGTAGTCTATTCTAATTTGCCTGTTTATTCTGCTTCCTGGCTTATGTACCTTTTTAATGGGATACCTACCATTTTCCTGTATCTGCTCATTTGGACACCTTCCATAGGAGTGCTTCAGAGAGTACTGGAGAGAGCATCTATCCCTGCACTATGGCTCCCTGAACATACAGCAGACTCTCCATCTCTGGTACCACAGTGCGCAAAGGCAGAGCATCTTTGCTCTACGATCTCTTTGTGTTCTCTGCATCTCAGAGGTAGAAATGAGTAAACCCAACTGTTCACCTCGTATGCAGATTCTTAGGGTCAGGAAGACCCTAAAGTCCAGGAGAGCTGAAATGTACTTTCTTCCTAGTGAGGGCTGCTTTCAGATCCTTTCCTTGGGCTTTTGTTCTGAATCCCAGAGTACTGACCAAAAGGGAAGAAAATATGGTTACAGGTCTTGGCTCACCTCTGCCTGTTGACCCACAGGAAGTGGCTGAGTTGGAGTGAGAGCACTGAATGGATGTGTGTGGAAATTCTCAAGCCACCATTTCCCTAGAGTTCTCCTTAATTTTGTCTTTTTAGGGCAGTATTTTTGAAGGCGCATCATCTTGACTGTATCTCTAGTCCTGCCTTTCCCACTGGTTAACACTGCAAGTTTGGACTCTTTGGGCCTCTGAGTCCTCAGCACTAAAATAACCAGGCCTCTCCCCCGAGTCTAGGATGTCCTCCCTTTCCAGTGTGCCAGTTGGCTCAGTTGTGTAACTGCCATATATTCAAGTGAGAATTGCCATTCCCTGTATCAGCTCTGAGTAAGAAAATTATTTTGGAGTAAAACTTGGCAAAACAGTATCTTGAGCTGCCAACAAATTATTCTGCAAGATTTCAAAACATTAAGTTTTCACATTCCCTCTCAAAGTCAAGCCAATTTTGCTTAAAGGAACACTATTGTTTGAGTTGAAAAAAATCAAATCTAAATTGTGGTTATGCATCTGGCATTTCTAATATAAGTATGAAAGCAATAGATTTGCCTGTTTTTTGCTAAATCACACAGGCTGCAAAAAGTATATACACATATGGAATTTCTTTTCACGTTCAAAAAGTTAAGCTTAAATTGTAACTGCAAAGGCTTGTTTCTTTGAAGTATGAGAAGAAAATGCTGAAGAATTTTTAGAGTGCATTATTCTTTTGTTGAGATAGCGTTTCCTTTTTTTTTTTTTTTCATTGCTGCTTTTAGTTTACATTTAACTACAGGCAGTTATTGAAGAAGCCACAAACCTAAGTACCAGGTGCTCTCTCTTAATGCCTCATATGGAGCATTTTAGTAATCCCTTTGACTCCAGTATGCTTTCTCTGTCTCCTTATTGCTCCTATAATTCCACGTTATAATGGCCTTTCAATTTCTAGCATGACTCTCTTGATTATAGTAGCCATGGATGCAGGGATTGGAGTTTGGAGAATCTAAACTTAGGGCCAGTGGCCTAAAATACAGAATTATAGATGACTCAGTTAATTTCACAGTCCACTTTAGAACCTCTTGTATTTCTTATGGTTATATGTGTAGACGTTTACTCTTCTCTCCTGGATTGTAAATAGCTTAACCATGGGATCTTTGGCTCTGTCATCTTTGATCTTTAAAAGAAAAGGACCAGTCCCTTATATGATGAATGTTAATTAGTTTGAATCAAAATTATTTGAGTTCCTAAATCTGGCTTTCTGCTCACTCACTTATCCTTAAGTATATTTTTGAGCACTCATGAACTAAGGTTGGTTTCCCAGGTGGCGCAGTGGTAAAGAATCTGACTGCCAGTGCAGGAGGCACAAGAGGCGTGGGTTCAATCCCTGCGTCAGGAGAGCCACTGGAGTAGGAAATGGCAACCCAATCCAGTATTCTTGCCTGGGAAATCCCGTGGACAGAGGAGCCTGACGGGCTACAGTCCATGAGGTTGCAAAGAGTCAGACACAACTGAGCACACGCACACATGAATTAAGATTAAATTTTCCCAAATCCATTAAAGTTAACTCAACTAAGCCCTATTGCCATGATGACCAATCGGAAGAATTAATGACAGAACGTGAAGACTGTGGCAAGCAGAAGCTGCTCTTCCTCACATGTAGGTTAAAAATTCTTAACATCACCTCCACTATTACTTTGTTACTGAATGTTCACAGACATTAAGATTTTTCTACTGAAAAGTGGGAAACTATCCTAAAGCAAAGAATAAAGCCAAGTTGATGATTTTCCTTGACCTAGAATGGACAAAAGCATTTCTTGATTCTAAAGTTGTTGTTTTTTTTTTTTACCTCCTCATGTTCTCCACTGTAGTTTAAGTGATGGATAGATTGAAATCCATTGTATGCACTCTAACTATCCCTGCTGTTGCTTATGTGCAATTGTGCTAGAGTGGCAAATGAAGGATTAGAGGGTAACTCTCTGGGGGCAGTGAAAATACACATCAGTCTATTGCTGCTGCAGGGTAATATGGATGACATAAAGCCTGGGTTGTGAAAGATCACAGCATATTGTTCTTCTGGAGGGAAGGTCATCTTGAGGGAAACTAACAATAACAACAACTATTTTGTTCTCATTTTGGCTGTCCAGCACACTCCATATACACACTCTCACTCCATACACACACACAGTCTCACTCCATACACACATACATACACACATGGAGAGCAAAATATACAATCTTAAGAATCATAATAAGCTGCTGCTGCTGCTAAGTCACTTCAGTTGTGTCTGACTCTGTGCGACCCCATGGACTGCAGCCTACCAGGCTCCTCCGCCCATGGGATTTTCCAGGCAAGAGTACTGGAGTGCGTTGCCGTTGCCTTCTCCCATAATAAGCTGTTAACTTGTTGTAAAGTGGCAATATATACCATTTCATGATGACCAGCATAGATTAGATCCGGCAAGGAAAGTTCTTGTTCTTAATTCTAGGGAGTTGACATTTTGCAAAATCCACTACCTCTTTCATTTCTGCTGTTTGCTATTACAGAAGAGAAGGGAAGATTTCCACCCCTACCCCCGCTCCCAGCCTTTTCCCTGTGCATCTCACAGCAATTATGGAGAATCCATTGGGTCTGTTACCAGCAGGAATGTTAAGCAAATTAATGAGTGAGAACTCTGGAAAAAGAAATTTCCTGGGGATTTGCAGAAGTGGGAGTTGGATTTGTTTGTTTTTGTTGTTGTTCCTCTTGAGGAAAGAAAGAAAAAAGCAGCCCTTGGAAGAGATTGGGAGGCTGAGGCCCCCTCTTCTCTCCGTCCTTCTGCTGACTGTGGAACACTTGGTGGATCAGATCTGAGACTGTGAAGGAGGCAGGAGACACTACTGATGTCTTAGCAGTTGAGGAAACAGAACACACAGCTGAGTCTTCAGAGGGGACCCGAGAATCTGAAGCACAGGTCCCATTGAGCTAAGATAGAGAAAAAGAGAAAAAAAAAAAATGTATGGGACAAGACACTGGCTTGCCTTTTGAGCAATCATAAATTAGGAGATGGACATTTATTTTGTTTTTGGTTTGTTTTGTTGTGTAGGTATATGTGTGTGTTTGATCTTGGTTTATATATAAACCACATATCACCTGCAGATATAATATTTCTTAAATTATTTTCTATATAACCAAGGCTGTAAAATTGGCCCTGAGATTAGGAGTCAAAAGACTTAGGTTTGAGTTCCAACTGTGCCATGTACTGTTGGATTACCATCCATTCTAAAGCCACAAAGAGCTGGCTTGAGTCCTGGCTCTGTCGCTTATGGTTGTATGACCCTAAGCAAGTTGCTTAAACTTCCTAAGTGTCAGTTTCCTCATCTGTAAAATGGAGATAACAATCATGAGAAACGTTGCACTGGAAGAAATACAAGTTGGAATCAAGATTGCCGGGAGAAATATCAATAACCTCAGATATGCAGATGACACCACCCTTATGGCAGAAAGTGAAGAGGAACTAAAAAGCCTCTTGACGAAAGTGAAAGTGGAGAGTGAAAAAGTTGGCTTAAAGCTCAACATTCAGAAAACGAAGATCATGGCATCTGGTCCCATCACTTCATGGGAAATAGATGGGAAAACAGTGGAAACAGTGTCAGACTTTCTTTTTCTGGGCTCCAAAATCACTGCAGATGGTAACTGCAGCCATGAAATTAAAAGATACTTACTCCTTGGAAGGAAGGTGATGACCAACCTAGATAGCATATTCAAAAGCAGAGACATTACTTTGCCAACAAAGGTTCGTCTAGTCAAGGCTATGGTTTTTCCAGTGGTCATGTATGGATGTGAGAGCTGGACTGTGAAGAAGGCTGAGCACTGAAGAATTGATGCTTTTGAACTGTGGTGTTGGAGAAGACTCTTGAGAGTCCCTTGGGCTACAAGGGGATCCAACCAGTCCATTGTGAAGGAGATCAGCCCTGGGATTTCTTTGGAAGGAATGATGCTAAAGCTGAAACTCCAGTACTTTGGCCACCTCATGCGAAGAGTTGACTCATTGGAGAAGACTCTGATGCTGGGAGGGATTGGGGGCAGGAGGAGAAGGGGACGACAGAGGATAAGATGGCTGGATGGCATCACTGACTCGATGGACGTGAGTCTGAGTGAAGTCCGGGAGTTGGTGATGGACAGGGAGGCCTGGCGTCCTGCAATTCATGGGGTCGGGAAGAGTCGGACATGACTGAGCGACTGATCTGATCTGATAGGGCTGTGGGAAGAGTTTAATTAAATAATGCATGTATACTTACAGAACTTTCAGAGCTGAGACTTGTATGCAATAAATACTCAATACACAGTAATATTTTAAACTTCATCCTATGAGTTTAACTATGCATGCACACCTGGGGAAAAATTTGCTGTCTAATACTGTGTTTATTCTCTGTGACACTTGGCAGGACTTTGTCAAATGAAGTGTGATACCTCTTTCTTCCATGCCCCAAAGCATTCTCTCTACCTTTTTCTCTCTCTCTTCCTCTCTCTCTCTCACACACACACAGCAGAAGAAATGGTAACCCACTCCAGTATTCTTGCCTGGAGAATCCCATGGACGGAGAACCCTGGTAGGCTACAGTCCATGGGGTCGCAAAGAGTCGGACATGACTGAGCGACTTCACCTTCACCTTTACCTTCACCATAGCAAAGATACAGATACCTGGATTATACCCGTAAGTAACAGGCCACGGTGATGATTTCATTTATTGAACATAAGGTGAATTAACACTGGTCCCTAGAACTTTAAGGTAGAGTGATGAACATTGCCCTTAGATGACCTTCCTCAGCAAGCATTTGTACCCCAAAAGTCAAATACTACTCTTCTTCTGTCAAGTTTTAGCAGCCTACTGCCCAAACAAGCACTAATTAATAGATATCATTTGAACTGCGTCATTACTATTTTTGAAGTACCAACTGCGTGCTAATTTACCTTTGTATGAAAAAAGGAAGAAAAGAAGAAACTCTTGATGACTTCTTTTTGCTTAGATGCTCTGGAAAACCATTTAAGTTAGGATGTAATTGCTATTGGTGACTCTTCTGCTCACACTATAATGAAGTATGTCCGTACATATGTGAAACCCCAGGAGAAAAGAACCCTCAGACAACACTGGAGCTTTGGTCGTGCCTTGCCAGGAAATCACACAATCCTCATGGACCACAGGGAATAGGTTCAGACTTTCACAGATACAAGTGCTTCAGAATGGTGACTTTCTGTGCAGTTTGTACAACCAATTCTAGCCAATTCTCCCTGCCTCCTTTTATTCCCTAATGAGGAATATACTTCTAAAAGTCAGAAGTGTCTAAACAAGAGAGAGAAGACACAAGAGCATGGAGACAAGACAGAGGATCAGAGAGAAAAAGAAGAGGAAACCTTAATGTCGTGCTTTACAAGTGCTTTCTCATAAATGTTTCAGCAAGTACAAAGTCTCTGATTAATTTTTACAGTTCTCATTCATTTCTTGCTAATACAGCTAATAGCAGATGCTCATTGAAGCTTATTTCTGGCTGGCATATGACCCTGGCTCCTTTGTTTAGTATCTGATATATGAGGACAATGTCACCAAGTATAGAAGTTCTTGGCTAGTGATTTTATCACCCCAAATAATGTCCGCTTTTTCTGCAAGTATGCTTGCAGGAGATGAACTAGTTTCTGTGGGCCTTTGGCAAAAGCACACAGTTTGAGTTTTGGGACTGTTTATAACCCACTCTAAGGAAAGGACAGCTAACTATGGACAGAGGAATAAGCATGAGCTCTGAAGGAAGTAACCACAGAGATGTTTCTTAGTGTACTTTTATAGTAGACTCAAGATTGCTCAGTGATTGGCCTTAAGGAAGTGAATTCCTAAAAACTAACAACACATATGTACTCTTTATTTAATCTGTACACACAATTATAATTATGACCTGCCAAGTGGTAGATGAAGGGATATACCACACACATTTCCCTTCAAGGAGAGACTAGTTGCCCAATTGTGGGCAACATGGTTGGCTGATAGCTTCCAGCCATCATTTCCTAATGGGTGGACCTCAGCTGCCAAGAGCCTCCTCACCTGAGGTCATAGCTCACACAGTGACTGGTGTGTCTGTGTTTGTTGGACACACTGTGTTTGTTGGGTGGAAGGTGGGGGAGCATAAAGATCCAGCCACTTTGACCCCGTATGCATAAGAACATCTCTGACAGGCAGTGTTTGCTACAGACATCCCCTTGTCCTGGCTCAGGTTGGCTTAGAATTTTGGAACCACATGAAAGTTTGCCATCATCCTCTTCCCAAATGTGCTTCTTCTAATTTTCACATATATTGATCCCTAATGAACAGCTTGCACCTCAGACTCTGTCTCAGCATTTTTTTTTTTCTTCTGGAGATTCCAGTCTGCAACTCGACATTGTTGTAATTTCTCACTGATGGACTGTTTTGTTTGTTTGTTTTATTTTTGTTTCTTTTGTTTCCAGAATCTAATCCCTAGGACTCGAGGGTACGGAGTTTGAGACTACCACTGCACTAAAATCAGAATTAGAAGTAGTATGGACTCTCCAACCACTTCACTAGTATTCAAGGTTAATTCAGTGACAGCAGTGTGAGTCCCTACAAGATTGAGGGCTGTTCATTTATCAACCTACTGAAAACTTACCTTAGTATATGGTGCCAAGAATATAAATACTTTAGAAACAATGCAAACTCGGATTTCAAGAGGGGCACAGTCTAGGAGAGCATAAGAGACCAGACAGAGATATCCGTGAAAAAAAATGAGAAGAGTATAGGATTGAAGGAAATACAGTAGTCAGAATAAAGACAGAGAGGCAGAGTGGAGAATGGATGGCAGAGGAGAAGGAGAAATTAACATGAGCTTAGTATCCAAAAATACCACAAAGAAGAAATTTTCCCTCTGACTCAACCTTCATATTAGTGTTTTGAGGCTAGGTTATATATTTATATTGTATATAAAAGTGGGGGAAATGTGGGAAATAGGGAGGTAAAACCTTCTTCAGTCTCCTTAAAAAAGTCTGTGAGTGACTTTCCATCTAATTCAGAACAATAGCATTTTTTTGTGTCTTCTCATTTCCTATTTCTCTTTTAGTCCTCCCCTGACTTTTTTTTTTTTTTAACCTCACTCACCATGGATTCCATACTTCCACCCAAATGCATTAGGATTCCTTCGGTTCAGGAGAACCAGCTGTTTGCATTTCATCTCTTTAGTCCAGACAGAGGAACTGTGCAGCCAAACCAGTAAAGTCAGACACTTGGATGCAGTTTTATTTACTGCTGGGATCCTTGTATCTTATCAAAGTGAATGCTGGCCACTGTCACCCAAGAATGCATACAAATTAAGTGTAGATATGTGGACATATCAGAGAAAAAGCATCAGCAAAACTATAGAACTTAGGAATGTTTAGGTTAGCTTATTACTAAAGACTTTAATTTTTAGGGCAATTCAACCTACTGTCTGACTTTTTTCTTTTCAAAATACTATGAAAACAGAAGGAGAAGTAATTTTTGTGTTCATTTTTAAATGAGAATACTGAGGCTTGGAGAGGGTAAAAAGTCAGTTTTTATAAACTGAACCACTAGTTAGGGAAAAGGCTGAGATCCATGTCCCATTGTTTGGGTCTGAGTCTGAGCCTGTGATCTCTTATTAGACCTTGATGAATGTCATCTAAGACTGCGGAGGGTGAATACTGAGCTGCCAGGACCCCCATTCTTTTTACAACCCATAGAAAACTTGAAAGAAAATACAGAACTTTGTCCTTAGAAATAAGCCATCTGTTACAGAGCAGAGCAAAACAGCCAGCACTTGTGAGCCTAATAGTGGTTCTGCCAGAGTCTGGCTGGGTGGCCTCTGTTGCAAGCTGTTTAATCTCTAATTCCTGTGAATCAGGAACAATTTAAAGTGCCTGATAAAGAGTTTGGAGACATCTAGGGCAAAGTAAGTGCAGCAGCAAACTCCATCTTGGCACTCTCCAGGACCAGCTCGGCAAATTCTTTCTCTTTGGGCTACAGGTCCTTGAAGGTTTACCACTAGCATGAGGCCTGTATTACCAAGAAGAGTGTTTGTATCATTGAGTTCTTTTTAATTAGTAAGAATGATCATTCTCACCTCAAAAGAAACACACATTAAAAGCAGAACTTGTTTTTATTTTTATTTTCTTAACATTTTATCAATCACTTATAACATACCTCACCAATACCAAAGACTAATAATAATGCATTTCTTTTCTTTCTTACTTTCTTTTTAAAGTCTTCTTAGCCTCATCTGTCCAAGTTGTAAAAATGCTGCTTTGAAATTATTAGAAGACATAATGAATGATTTTGAAAGCTTAAGCTTTGCATTTTGCCAAATTAATAAAAGAACTCAAAGATAGGCATTTGTGTTATACATGTTTGATCTATTTCGATGAAGTAACATGCAAAATTGTACCTGTGGATTTTCAGGCATGGTCTTGCCTCAGGGACTTTGCAATTGCTGTTCCTTCTTCCTGAACATCTTTACTGTAGTTATTTATCTCTTGTTCCCTCACTTTCTTCAAGTTTTTATTCAAATGACATGTCTTATTTAAGTCTCTCCTAACTACCCAATCTAAGCCTTTAACCTTCCTTAGCATTCTAAACTCCCTTTTTAAGCTTAATTTTTCCCATAGACATCACTGAATTCCAACATACTGTATAATTTACTTATAAGCTAGTGGTGGTAGACTGGAGGGACTGAGAACTTGAAGACACACTGGATTAGAGTCAGGCAGTCACAGTGGAAGTTAAACAAAGGGAATAAGACAGGTACTCAGAGAATATAACTGACATCACAAGATAATATTTTAGTATATTTACCAACATGTCTCTCCTTCCTGGGGCTCTTCCTCTGATACATTACAAAAGACAAAAAAAGAGTCAAAGCTCAGCTCTTGAGTGTCAAAATAAACTTTTGAATGTGACAGAGAGTGGTGTGAGAGAAAAAGAGATACAAGTTTCAAAAGCCTTGGTTTTGCTTTTCAAAATCCACAGCCCCGAGGAACAGTAATGCACTGAGCAATAGGTGGGAAAAAACACAAAGTTGGCAAGAGCTAGCTTTTCCCACCTCATCTCGCATCTGCCACAAGCAAGGTTAAATTTCTTTAGGCTGGATGAAAAAATAAAACAGAGGAAAGAAAGGCTTTAGACACATGAGAAGGGGTCCTGTGTCCAAGTCTTTCTATCCAGTTGAGACCTTTCTATCCAATCCAGACCTTCAAGTAAGATCGAGAGGATTGATGTAGGATAGATCAGTGCTTTGCTTCCTAGTTGAACTTGGAAGTGGCAGCCAGCCTTGGCTATTTCCCCTCTGCCATGCTGAGGCATAGAGATGTCCAGAAAGCTTCTGGTTCACTGTAAGGTAGCCTTATGAATTTCCTATGTCCTGGGTATCCTCAAAACTTTTACCCTGTGCCCGAGAGTGGCATAAATTCAGCCCAAAGAGTGTATAAGCCTTTGTAGTCTGAGGAGTGAAGTGTATTAACAGTTTTATTTATTTATTTATTTTTCTTCTGTATTCTAATGCTTTGTTATCAGGGGCCTTGCAGATCCTGGAGGCACTGTCCTTCTCAGGTTTAATCAGTTCACAGACATAGCAAGCAACTTGCTACTCAGGCTAGCCAGCTTTTCAAATGCATACAAACCAATCCAGAGCCCACACTCCCAACCACCTTCCTTTCAGAAGTCTGACTCTCTAAGCCACTATCCACCTCCACTATCACTCCATGGCCAGGTACCAGACAACTAGGAACTAGGGAGAGGTTCGGTGTCCCAGAGCTGGCTAGAATTATTCAAACCAGTTAATCCTAACCCTGCCTACCCTTCTTCACTAACTTCTTCCCACTGAAACCACAATGAGATCTCTTGCCCATGGTTTTCGTCTTTTCTCTCTCTGTCCCCTGAAGACCTTAGTGCTTCCTCCTGTGACCTCGTGGCACATGGTGTGCCTCTTCCTCTTGGAATCTGTGAGTAAACAAACTATAATAACAATTACTGATCTGTCGGCCTGACCATACTTAAGTAAGAATAAAACCTATATTAAAATAGGGAGTACATTGAGATCAATAAGTATAAAGCAGAAGGAATGTTAAGGCCAGTGGATGAATCAAGGCACTTTCTACCCCTATGCATAGTACTACAGCAGCCTTCCAAAGCACAGATAAAACCTAGGAAGGTAGGAATTGATGGAAAAAGCTCTAAAAATCAGTGAGATCATCTTGAATGTATTATGTCTAAAGTGAGATGAATCTGAATTGGCTAAGATTTAGTTTTTGCCATCAGAAAGCAGGCCTGAAACAAAAACTAGTTTAAGTTATAGAAAGGGCTCAGTGGTAAAGAATCCAACTGCCAATGCAGTAGATGCCACAGACACAGGTTCAATCCTTGGGTCAGGAAGATCCCCTGGAGGAGGAAGAAATGGCAGCTCACTTTAGTAATCCCATGGACAGAGGAGCCTGGTAGGCTACAGTCCATGGAGTCACAAAGTCAGTCACGACTGAGCAACTGAGCACATACACATGCACAGAAAAGTAAAGGAAGTTATAAATCCTGTACCTGTGATCTTCTAGAATGCAAATTGGATCCTGGGATGGATAGAAGAGAGAGTTGATATAGAAATAAAGAATGAATGGAGTTCATCGAACTAGATAGAGCAGAGGTTGGCAAACTCTAGACCCATGGGCCAAGTCCAACCTGTTTTTGTAAATAAAGTTTTGTTGGAACAGAGCGGAATTCATTCACACACACACACACACACACACACACACACACACACACACACACACAGTATTTATGGTTGATTTCTACCTAAAAGGTAGAATTGAAGAGCTGTGATAAAGACTATTTGCTGCCTGGCCCTTGACTAAAAAAGGTTTGCTCTGAACTGGAATATAATCTCTGCCAGTTCAGTTCAGTTCAGTCACTCAGTCATATCTGACTCTGGGACCCCACGGACAGCAGAATGCCAGGCTTCACTGTGCATTACCAGCTCCTGGAACTTGCTCAAACTCATGTCCTTCGAGTTGGTGATGCTATCCAACCATTTCATCCTCTGTCACCCCCTTATCCTCCTGCCTTCAATCTTTCCCAGCATCAGGGTCTTTTCCAATGAATCAGTTCTTGCCATCAGGTGGCCAAAGTATTGGAGTTTCACCTTCAGCATCAGTCCTTCCAATGAATATTCAGGACTCATTTCCTTTAGGATTGACTGCTTGGATCTTCTTGCAAGAGTCTTTTCCAACACCACAGTTCAAAAGCATCAGTTCTTCAGTGCTCAGCTTTCTTTATGATCCAACTCTCACATCCATACATGACTACTGGAAAAACCATAGCTTTGACTGGATGGAACTTTGTTGGCAAAGTAATGTCTCTGCTTTTTAATATGCTATCTGGGTTGGTCATACCTTTTCTTCCAAGGAACAAGCGTCTTTTAATCTCTTGACTGCAGTCACCATCCCCAGTGATTTTGGAGCCCAAGAAAAGAAAGTCTGTCACTATCTCCATTGTTTCTCCATCTATTTGCCATGAAGGGATGGGACCAGATGCCGTGATCTGAATTCAGTTTTCTGAATGTTAAGTTTTAAGCCAACTTCTTTGCTCTCCTCTTTCACTTTCATGAAGAGGTTCTTTAGTTCTTCTTCACTTTCTGCCATAAGGGTGGTGTCCTGTGCATATCTGAGGTTATTGATATTTATCCCAGCAATCTGATTCCAGCTTGTGATTCATCCAGGCTGGCATTTCGCATAATGTACTCTGCATTTAAGTTAAATAAGCAGGGTGATAATATATAGCCTTGATGTACTCCTTGCCCAATTTGCAATCAGTCTGTTGTTTCATGTCTAGTTCTAACGCATCTTGATCTGCATACAAATTTCTCAGGAGGCAGGTCAGGTGATCTGGTATTCCATCTCTTGAAGAATTTTCCAGAGTTTGTTGTGATTCACACAGTCAAAGGCTTTGGCATAGTCAATAAAGCAGAAGTAGATATTTTTATGAAATCTCTTGCTTTTTCTGTGATCAACAGATGTTTTCAATCTCTGATTCTTCTGTTTTTCTAAATCCAGCTTGAACATCTGGAAGTTCTCAGTTCATGTACTGTTGAAGCGTAGCTTGAAGGATTTTGAGCATTACTTTTCTAGCATGTGAGATAAGTACAGTTTTGTGGTAGTTTGAACTTTCTTAATATTGCCTGTCTTTGGAATTGGAATGAAACTGACCTTTCCAGTCCTGTGGCCACTGCTGAGTTTTCCAAATTTTCTGACATATTGGGTGCAGCACTTTAACAGCAATAATCTCAGCAAAGGCTAAATTAATATTGTGATGGTGGCCTACTGACCTGCAGTTTAAATTTCTCCTGAGAATAAGCTTGACCTCAAAATATAGGGTAGTTGGCCCAGTTGCAGAGGTTATGAGAAATATAAAGAATAGGAACATGAAATAGGTGGCACATTATTACAGTTGCCCTAGAGCTCCTCATGTGATCCTTTTCATGTGTTGGGTGTCTATTTATACTAGATTTTATATCTGGAAGGTGTATGTTCTGTGCTCTCTCTGGGCATATGCCTATGTATAAGTGGTTCTCATAGCTGGGTAATCTTATCCCCTGAGTTTTAGTTCTCCAAGGATGAAAGCACAGAGTAGGAAATCAGGTGGAGTAGGTCTTAGCTTTTGTTCTGTCACACTTTGGGAGTGCCCTTTTCAAGTCCCCTAAACCAGTGTTTTCACTAGAGGGGAGACAGTAATTTGTTCCTCCATCCCAGGGGACATTTGGCTATCAGGAGACATTTTTGGTTTTCACAGCTAGAGGCTGGTTGGTAATACAAGCAGGGTTTAGGCAGATGGTACTAGAGCTGAATAGAGACCAAAGATGCTGCTAAGCATCCTACAGAGCACAAGAGAGCCCCATACACATGAAGTCTTACGCTGAGTCACGACCTCCGAGTGACAATAGCACGGCCGTCCTCACTGCAGCACTGAGCATCACAGCCAAGATACGGAAACTACTTAAATGTCTGCTGATGGATGAATGGCTGAAAAGACAGGGTATATACATACAATGGAATATTATTCAGTCTTAAAAAGGAAGAAAGTCCTTCAGTATGCAACAACATGGATGAAACTTGAGGACATGATGCTAAGTTAAATAAATCAGTCACACAAAGACAAATACTCCTTGATTCCACTTATATGAGTTATTTAAACTAAACTCACAGAAGTAAAGAATAGAATGGTCGTTTTCAGGAACTTGGAGAAGGAAGTAGAGTGTTGGTAGAGTGTTGCTAATTAATGGATATCAAATTTCAGTTAAGCAAAATAAGTTCTAGTATGATACTGTGTTGTACAATATTGTGCCTATAAATAACAATTGTGTATTATACACTTTAAAATCTGCTAAGAAGGCAGATCAGATCCGATCAGATCAGTCACTCAGTCGTGTCCGACTCTTTGAGACCCCATGAATCGCAGCACGCCAGGCCTCCCTGTCCATCACCAACTCCCAGAGTTCACTCAGACTCACGTCCATCGAGTCAGGGATGCCATCCAGCCATCTCATCCTCTGTCATCCCCTTCTCCTCTTGCCCCCAATCCCTCCCAGCATCAGAGTCTTTTCCAGTGAGTCAACTCTTCACATGAGGTGGCCAAAGTACTGGAGTTTCAGCTTTAACATCATTCCATCCAAAGAAATCCCAGGGCTGATCTCCTTCAGAATGGACTAGTTGGATCTCCTTGCAGTCCAAGGGACTCTCAAGAGTCTTCTCCAACACCACAGTTCAAAAGCATCAATACTTCCGCACTCAGCCTTCTTCACAGTCCAGCTCTCACATCCATACATGACCACAGGAAAAACCATAGCCTTGACTAGATGAACCTTTGTTGGCAAAATAATGTCCCTGCTTTTGAATATGTGATCTAGATTGGTCATAACTTTCCTCCAAGGAGTAAGCATCTTTTAGTTTCATGGCTAAGAAGGCAAAGCTCATGTTAACTCTTCTAATACAAATTATCTAGCCTACAATGTCAACAGTGCTAAGGCTGACAAAACCTGACTTAGACTTTTTTGGGAGTTCAGTTTCCCCCATCTACACGTATATCCAACCTCACACCAGTTTTTTTAAGATCAGATCAGATCAGTCGCTCAGTCGTGTCCGACTCATCGCGACCCCATGAACCGCAGCACGCCAGGCCTCCCTGTCCATCACCAGCTCCCGGAGGTCACCCAGACTCACACCCATCAAGTCAGTGATGCCATCCAGCCATCTCATCCTCTGTCGTCCCCTTCTCCTCCTGCCCTCAATGCCTCCCAGCATCAGAGTCTTCTCCAGTGAGTCAACTCTTCACATGAGGTGGCCAAAATACTGGAGTCTCAGCTTTAGCATCATTCCTTCCAAAGAAATTCCAGGATTGATCTCCTTCAGAATGGACTGGTTGGATCTCCTTGCAGTGCAAGGGACTCTCAAGAGTCTTCTCCAACACCACAGTTCAAAAGCATCAACTCTTTGGCGCTCAGCCTTCTTCACAGTCCAGCTCTCACATCCATACATGACCACACGAAAGACCATAGCCTTGACTAGGCGAACCTTTGTTGGCAAAGTAATATCTCTGCTTTTAGATAATGATGTAAAAGTTTCCATAATAACACACAGCAAACATATACTATTCTCATTATTCATTGTAAATAATGATTTATTATAATAATATTCATTGTTATAAACTAAATATTCCTGCTAATTTGTTAAATATGCCACAATTTGCTCTTTTACCAGACTATTCCATTTTATTGGAGTTTGTCCTTATAGTCTATACAAAACTCACCTGTTTTCTAATAGCTCAGGGAATGTGACTCGACTTTACCATTTACCACATAATATTAGTTGTGTATCTTCTTATATATACTATTTTTCTCCTTGAGAATCTGGATTGTACCTCACTTTTGCTGCTAGCCTGAAATCAACACTCAGTAAATAGTAGAGTAGGTTATTTGAAATGTCTAGTTATAAATGGATGTCAGTTGTTGAAATCATCATGTCACTTAGGAATGCTCTCAGCTGCAAGTCACTGCAAACTTGACTTACATTGTCCCCAATGATGGAAGGGATTTAATGTAGACTTTTGCAGGCCCAACAGTGTCAGACTTGAGATGTCAGCACTAACATCTCTCAGTTCGTTGGCCTTTTCGCTTCAGCTGTAGGTATCACCAACCATACTCGGGGTGGAAAGTAGAGGAAGTGAGGGGCATTGCTAAGGCTGCATGTATACTTTAATTTCAGTAAACAATAACTTTTCTAGAAGCTTCCCTAATTGAATTTTACATACATGTCATGACCCGGAAGTGGAATACAAACTCCTATCTGCAAAAAAAAAAAAAAAAAAAGACTGGGTAAGTACATGAATTTCCTATCTCTGTATTGGAATGTTCCAGGGAGAAGGGGGATGACTGGTTTTGGGAGCCATCCACACTAGATTCCTCGGGTGATTGGGGTATAGTAGTCATTTTGAAATAAACATGCTTTTCATGAAGCTAATAATTAAAAAGGAGAGTTAGGAGTTAAAGTACTTCTAGAAATGAGTGATACTACGTTAGTTAAAGATGAAAGCTCCGTCTAGTTTTATATTTCCATTAAATACAAAATGGATCCCAAAAGGATCCATAAAGTATAACAAATACCAAGAGTGCAGAATTGTTCAATTATACTTTTTTTTAAAAAGTATCAACATGTTTATAATCTTTTATTTTAAATAAATCAGTAATAAAGAGGAAATAGCAAACCTTTGCCATTAGCAGAATGTGGGGGGAACTCTAGTATATGATCTCTTCTCCCATTTGTAGCTAACACTATACTGATACAATGTTGAAGGAGAGAGCATCTTTCCTTTCATCATAGAGCCTGAACAGGAAAGATTCTTCTTCTCCCCATGGCTTCATAGCAGGGAACAAGCAGCCAGAAGACCTGGTCTTCACCAGCTGAACCTTCCTGCCTAGGACTTTAAATTCTTTAATGAAAATACTGAAAGAAATTATTCCTGTTAGCTGTGAGAATGGCCAGCAGCAGTGGGGCTCTGCATCTGTGAAAGGCATTCCTGGACAGACATTTCTATTAAAATATTGTTTGATGTATTTATTGTGTTCTTTCAAAAAATTCATTTCTTTGTTTAAAACATTTGAAACCAGCTCTAGTTTTGCAAACAAGACCCTTGACTGATAGCATAACTGTTCATAGATAAGCATATTTCTGCTTACAAAGTTAAGGTTAAATAGAGTTTATGAAGTTGTATGACAAAAATAAGCTTATGTTGTATTTTTTCCTACTTGCAAACTTAAGGTAAGATTGTTAGTAATATGTGGACAAAAGGCCCCAGATACAGAAATAGGAATATAAATAGTCTCCAATCTGGCATTTTCGAATTTGAGGCTTGTATGGTGTGAACAAAACAAACTCCTGCTGTTTCAACAAATTCTCGGAACAATTTCACCCTTAATTCCTTATCAAGCAGTGGGTTTGTCTGTTAACCAAACTCATACACAAAATGTATTTCCTTGGTTCCTTCCATTATATTTTTCCTTTGTTATTACTGGTTGAGAAGTTAATGAGAACAAACTCTCCTATCCAACCATAGCAAGTACATAAAACCAAAAAGAGCACTTTTGATAAAGCTAGTATAGATGAAGCCAGGACTTCATGAATCAGAGCTAACACACACAGTGATAATGGAAACATCTTATCCACATCTGATTTGCTCACATATAGTTATTTAGATAACAAATAACACATTCCTGGATAGGGAGACTCTGATTTGATTTCAATCTCATAGTCCAAGTAAATATAAAATGCTGTCAACCCAGCAGACATAAATCTCTACTATCTCATTTTTATCACAGTCTCTGCATTTGGAAAAATATAAGTGAAAAGGCATTTTCTCCTACCTTGTTTAGTACACAATTACATGGTTTAAAGAAGATAAAAATTTCAAATTGTTAGAACGATAGCATTGTTCAAATGATTCTGTTAGAAACTAAAGCATTCCCCTTCCCACAAATGTAGGCACAGGGGAAATAAAACCAAAAAACAAAAAACAGTAGGAATGAAAAATGTTAATTGTTTCATGGTCTTCTATTTTTGGTCTTAATGACCACAGGCTGTGTGCCACTGAGTAAAACACTCATTTGGAGAAAAAGACTTGCATGACATATTTCAATTAAGGACAATTTAGACTAATTCTAAGAAAACTCCTACATACTGTACTTGCCATAAACTAAGCAATCCACTTAGGAACCAAATGAACGTGTGTGAACCATGTGAGTGAATTATAATTGCCCTGGGGATCCTGGTTTTACTTTTCCTTGTCCTTGTAGGATTAAATAACTGTTGCGACATAAATATTAACAAATGACTATAGCAGTCTGATCAGGCCTTTGGATTCAAAGAAATGCTATTGCTGTGAAAATACTCAGCTATCTGAGTAACAGGAAGTGTCCATGGGTATGTCTGCTAACTCATTCATCACTGCCAAGGTGCTGATCTCTGCTAACCCATCTGTCTTACACGAGAACCTGTGAATGCCCTTGGCCCCAGGAGCAAGGCTCTTGACTTAGTCATTTATCCTAGGCCAGATTTTCAGTCACCTCTTTTCTTTTCTCTGCTGTAAATTCATCCATTTTTTAAACCTTCCCAGAGCACATCCTATCCATTCACATCATGCCTTTGGAATATCTTTGCTTACGGCAGTAGTGGGTGGAGGAGAAGTCCTGGTATTACTTTATGAATGTATCTTGAGGCTGTCTTTTCCAATGAATGGGAAATTCCTTCAGGACAGGGTCCATCGCCTCCCTTCTTCATTGCTCAGGGTGACACAGCAGGAATATAGATAATATAGCCTATTAGGGAAAAGTAATTTTTCTAAGACAACCATTCCTAGTT
Source organism: Tragelaphus eurycerus (assembly GCA_935064755.1). Taxonomy (NCBI): domain Eukaryota; kingdom Metazoa; phylum Chordata; class Mammalia; order Artiodactyla; family Bovidae; genus Tragelaphus; species Tragelaphus eurycerus. The sequence continues at coordinate 10,448,283 of CAKXYN010000015.1, read as the reverse complement.
TCTAGTTGTCCAAAGTCTTAGCCAGATTGCCCCCTGCTACTTGATGAGACGTAGTCCCTCCTCCATCTCTTTGCCTATCTTCTTACATATCAGAAAAATATACAACTTTGACAGGCATCTGGGACTATTTGCACTTGGAGGTTTCTAACCGGTAACAGAGATTCAAACCAATTCTTATCTCTAATCCTGGTAAAGCATTAAGCACAAATTCAATTGTTCTTTTTAATTGTGTGTTTTTATGTATAACAGCCACAAGGGTTGGATCCATGTTTTTTGTTTACCTTTGTATCAAAAACATTAGTCTAGAAGTAAGTGTATTGTAGACCCTGTCTGTTCATATATTGAGTAAATAGATGTAAGCATTCATTAAGTGCTGGCGCTTGTCAAGGTGCTGGGAATACAGTAGTGGACAAAAGACTCATGTATTCCTGACTTCTTGGGCTTAGAGTCTGATTTACAAAAGAGTAAGAGCTTAGACTGAGCAACGCTTACTCTGTGCCTGATACTTTTTTAGGAACATTACATATCTTTGACTTTTAATTTCATACTAACCAGCCAGTGAGATACTATTAAACTGAGATGCTTTGTTGAATAAATAATATGAATATAGCAAATGTTATAATATATTTTACTATACCATAATATACAGTATATATTTATTAAGTGATGTAACATATATACATAAATGCATACTGTTAGCATATAACATATAGCATATGATATACATAATACATATAAATGTATGTTTATGTATGTGTAAATATGCACATATATTCCTATATAAAACAAATGCTTATGTACAGGTACACAATATATAACACTGAAGGAAATAATGCTGCTCTAATATGTTTAATGGCTGAAGTGTGCTGGCCTATTCCTTCATCCTCATCCACCTTCCCCACATCTCCTGAGGCACCTCCTCAGAGCTCAGTTTGAAAGCCCTCATCTAGCTCTGGATTTTCATTTATGTTTGGACATGCTGAGATTCAGAGAGAGAAAGTGACTTGTTTAAGGTCTCAAATCTAAATAATGGCTGAGCCAAGGTTCAGAAATCTGATCTTCAGGTGAAAAAACTGAAGCTCAGGGATTTTGTCACTTGTTCAGAGTTCACAGGCAGCAAGTGATAAAACTACAGTTAAATTATGATTTGCCCTATTCTTTGTGTTCATTAAACTGAGCCCAGACATGCTGGCATTAACTTTCCTTTACAGGTATATTCCTGGCATCCCTCAGTCCAAAGCTCTACTCTGGCCTCAGTTTCAGTTCAGTTCAGTTGCTTGGTTGTATCCAACTCTTGTGACCCCATGAACTGCAGCATGCCAGGCTTCCCTGTCTGTCATCAACTCCTGAAGCTTGTACAAACTCATGTCCTTTGAGTCGGTGATACCATCTAATCATCTCATCCTCTGTCAGCCTCTTCTCTTGTCCTCAATCTTTCGCAGCATTGAGGTCTTTTCCAGTTAGTCAGTTCTTGCCATCAGGTGGCCACAATATTGGAGTTTCAGCTTCAACATCAGTCTTTCCAATGAACATTAAGGACTGATTTCTTTTAGGATTGACTGGTTGGATCTCCTTTCAGTCCAAGGGACCTGTAAGAGTCTTCTCCAACACCACAGTTCAAAAGCATCAATTCTTCAGCACTCAGCTTTCTTTATAGTCCAACTCTCACATCCATATATGACTACTGGAAAAACCATAGCTTTGACTGGACAGACCTTTGTTGGTAATGTCTCTGCTTTTTAATATGCTGTCTGGGTTGGTCATAGCTTTTCTTCCAAGGAGCAAGTGTCTTTTAATTTCATGGCTGCAGTCACCATCTGCAGTGATTTTGGAGCCCAAGAAAATAAAGTCTGTCACTGTTTCTATTGTTTCCCCATCTATTTGCCATGAAGGGATGGGACCAGATGCCATGATATTAGTTTTCGGAATGTTAAGTTTTAAGCCAGTTTTTTCTCTCTCCTCTTTCACTTTTAGCAAGAGGCTCTTTAGTTCCTCTTCACTTTCTGTCATAATGGTAGTATTATCTGCATAGCTGAGATTATTGATATTTCTCCTGGCAATCTTGATTCCAGCTTGTGATTCATCCAGGCTGGCATTTCACCAGTACAGCTTGTGATGTACTCTACATTTAAGTTAAATAAGTAGGATGAGGTGACAATGTATGGCTTTGACATACTCCTTTCCCAATTTGGAACAAGTTCGTTGTTCCAGGTCTGGTTCTAGCTGTTGCTTTTTGACCTGCATACAGGTTTCTCAGGGGTCAGGTAAAATGGTCTGGTATTCCCATCTCTTGAAGAATTTTCCACAGTTTATTGTGATCCACACAGTCAAAGGCTTTGGTATAGTCAATAAAGCAGAAGGAAATGGCAACCCACTCCAGTATTCTTGCCTGGAGAATCCCAGGGACAGAGGAGCCTAGTGGGCTGCCGTCTATGGGGTTGCACAGAGTTGGACACGAATGACTAAAGCAACTTAGCAGCAGCAGCAGATATTTTTCTGGAACTCTCTTGCTTTTTTGATGATCCAACAGATGTTGGCAATTTAATCCCTGGTTCCTCTGCCTTTTCTAAATCCAGCTTGAACATCTGGAATTTCTCAGTTCATGTATTGTTTGAAGCCTAGCTTGAGGGATTTTGAACATTACTGTGCTAGTGTGTGAGATGAGTACAATTGCGTGGTAGTCTGAACATTCTTTGGTATTGCCTGCCTTTGGGATTGGAGTGAAAACTGAGCTTTTCCAGTCCTGTGGCCACTGTTGAGTTTTCCAAATTTTCTGGCATATTGAGTGCAATGCTTTCACAGCATCATCTTTCAGGATTTGGAATAGCTCAACTGGAATTCCATCACCTCCACTAGCTTTGTTCGTAGTGATGCTTCCTAAGGCCCACTTGACTTCGCATTCGAGGATGCCTGGCTCTAGGTGAGTGATCACAGCATTGTGATTATCTGGGTCATTAAGATCTTTTTTGTATAGTTCTTTTGTGTATTCTTGCCATCTCTTCTTAATATCTTCTGCTTCTGATATGTCCATACCATTTCTGTCCATTATTGTGCCCATCTTTGTATGGAATATTCCCTTTGTATCTCTAATTTTCTTGAAAAGATCTCTCATCGTTCCCATTCTATTATTTTCCTCTATTTCTTTACATTGATCACTTAGGAAGGCTTTCTTATCTCTCTTTGTTATTCTTTGGAACTAGTTTGTCATCCCTTAAATAGACTGGCAACAATAAGTACCAATATCTCCTGTTTTGTTCTTCTTTCTCAAGATTCTTTTGGGTATTTGGCCTTTTTGATTCTGTACAAATTTTAGAACTATTTACTCCAGTTCTATGAAAAATTCTGTTGGTATTTTAATAGGAATGTCATTGAATTTTTAGATATTCTCAGGTAGTGTGGACATTTTAACAATATTAATTTTTCCAATCCATGAGCATTGCATATCTTTGTGTTTGTGTTTGGTGTCTTTTTTTTTTCTTCAGTGTCTTAGAGATTTTCCAATATAGGTCTTTTACCTCCTTGGTTAGACTTATTCTTAGGTATTTTGTTGTTCTGTATTTAATTGTAAATGGTATTACACTGTTAATTTCTCTTTCTTCTAGTTCATTGTTAGTATAGGAAATGCAACAGATTTATGTGTATTAATGTTTTTATCCCACAACTTTATTGAATTCATTAATGAGTCCTAATATTTTTTGGTAGTGTCTTTGGGATTTTCTATACAGAATCATGTCATCTGCAAATAGTGTCAGTTTTGCTTCTTCCATTCCAATTTGAATTCCTTTTGTTTATTTTTCTTGCCTGATTGCTGTGACTAAGGGCCCTGCATTTTCATTTTGCACTGGACTCTGAAACTTCTTGATATGTAGCCACTCCTGCATGTGTTTCTTCATGTGATATGTTATGTAGATGACTACTGGAGTAGGTTGTCTCCTCTGATGGAGTACGAGCTCCTTGAAGCCTGGGACTTGTTTTATTCAGCATTGTATCCTCAGCACCAGTGAACCAGTGATGGAGTCCAAGGCTCAGGAACATCCCTCACTTTGTTCCATAATAGTCTCCTAATTTGGAGAAAACGTTTGACCTCTAGGAAAGTGCTTGGCCTCTAGGCAGTTTGAATATTCACTCCAGGACAAGGGTCCTTACCTTCCCAGTGTTGAAACTATTAGCTCTCATATTGCAGAAACACATAGAAGGCATATACCTCTTTCTCCTGCTTTGATTGGTTTCCAAAACATGTATGTTGAGAAGGGTAGGAAACATTTGATAGTTGCAGAGATGAGGTGAAAATGTTTTGAAGCAAAAGGAACTGACTTATTCCACTAATGATGATTTGGTTCAGGGATAGCATTGTGGTATAATCATATCAACATCTTTAACCAGTGCTATTCCTAAAGATATGGTTGAGCAAAAGTTACAGTGACCTACACAAGGCTTTTCTAAAATTAGACTTTTATAAATAAGTCCCCTTTGCTATATAATTTAAAAATTGGTATCTGCTCATTTTTTCCCCCATTGTTTAGTACATAGAGGTTTCACATTGCATTTAGAAATAGAAAGAGGGACTGGAAGAGGTAAATTAGAGTTAGAGGAAGGAGCAGATTGGAAGGCAGAGTTGCGATCACAGTGCTGTTATCAGCTTGACTTTATTAATAATCCCAGACAAGAAGAACAGTCCAGATTGAGTAATAATGATGATGGCAAGGTCAGCCTGATAGAGGATGCAGCACTTAGTAAGCTTCAAGGATCATGTTAGCTGAGCATCTACACCTCAGTGTGATGAGTATTACATAGAGATTCTGCTGCACTGTACATTTGTTTCAGGCCTGTACTAGGACCTGGGAGCAGAGAGAAGAAAAACATAGACTTGGTCCTCAGAAAGCAGTAGAATGGTTAAGAGTAGGTGGTTAAGAGCTGAGAGACTGGGGCTAAACTATTGGGTTCGAAACTTGCTTGGCCACTTCCTGGCTAAGAAATCTAGTCCTAGTTACCTGACCACTCCGTGCTTCAGTTTCCTCATCTGTATGATTGAATAGTTCTATTTCTTAGTACAAAAATTTCCTGTGGGGTTGAGTCAATACATAAAAGTGACTTAGAATAAAATGCTAACAACATATGAACAATACATAAATATGCTTAGCCAGGTGTAATCTGGGAAGGAAGACCTATGTTACAAGAGGACCTTAACATGAGAAGGTTGAAGCCAAATTCCTGAGGCCTAGAATGTGAACGTGAAGTTGCTCAGTCATGTCTGACTCTTTGCGACCCCATGGACTGTAGCCCTACCAGGCTCCTCTGTCCATGGGATTTTTCTAGGCAATAGTACTGGAGTGGATTGCCATTTCCTTCTCCAAGGGATTTTCCCAACCCAGGGATCAAACCCGGGTCTCCCGCATTGTAGACAGATGCTTTACTGTCTGAGCCACCAGTGACACACTATTAATAACAAACACCAAACTTAGGTTTAGCAGTGATGACTGTGGGTCACATAATTAGGACACAAAATAGATACCTTAGTATACTTAATCTCTGCTGCTGCTGCTAAATTGCTTCAGTTGTGTCCGACTTTGTGCGACCCCATAGACAGCAGCCCACCAGGCTCCGCCATCCCTGATTTCTCCAGGCAAGAACACTGGGGTGGGTTGCCATTTCCTTCTCCAATGCATGAAAGTGAAAAGTGAAAATGAAGTCGCTCAGTCATGTCCAACTCTGCGCGACCCCATGGACTGCAGCCTACCAGACTCCTCCATTCATGGGATTTTCCAGGCAAGAGTACTGGAGTTGGGTGCCATTGCCTTCTCTGAGACTTAATCTCTGGAAGCTTTCAAATCACATATGATGTGCTTTTAGTGGAGGGCATAGATTCAGAAGACTGTTATGTGTGCATTTGGCAGTAGGGAGGGATTTCTCTTACTCTCATATCACCTTGTGACATTTTCTATTTTAGTAAATATCAGTAGATACCAAAGGTCTAAAACAGAAAAAGGAGGGAATTGTCATTTCTGAATGTCTTCACTGGTTCCCTAATGTGTCTTGTTCCCTTACAGTGTCTTGCAGCTATTCTGTGACAAGGGCCATGTCCCAGAAGCAGCGTTAGTCTCTGTACCACTATGGAGAGGGATCACCCTGGCTGGGCCAGTTTCTGCTGAAAGATGAGGGATGCAGACAGCAGACAGAGGGCCATCGAAATGTTTCTGTTGTTTATGAGTTAATCTGAACTGTTCACAAATGAAAATGCTGTTGGTCTTCCGAGTCTAGTTTTTCTTTCTCATCTCTTCTTTCCTTTTCAAGACAGCCAGCTTTCCAATGAAATTCACATCCTAGATAAGACCCTTGCTGCACAGGCAAGATAGCCGACATCAAGGCTCACGGACGATGTAAGTTATGACCAAATCAAAACTGCTTCTCCGGGTCCTGTCTGACAGAGATATGACATTTATATTAATATTTGGCTAAGTTTCTCAATTAGTGATAGGTGAACTGAAGCTCATCTTCATAGTGAGGTGATGTAATTTCCCCTTTTTAGATGATATTTGCATTGTAAATCTTTTTGAGGGCAGGAATGCTACATTTTCGCAATGTAATACTATCACAAAGCAGGCTTATCGTGAGAGAAAGATTTTTTTTTAGACAGAATCTGAGAAATAGTGCATTTCGTATAAAAATAGTGCATTTCATATAACATTTTGAAGCAGATTGAGCAGAAGACTGCCAGAGAATTAGTTACTGCAGGAGTGGGAAGTGATTAACTCTGCAGGCCCTTTCAAGTTCACAAGGTTCCTTGCATCAAGGTGTGGCTGTAACATGGTAAATATAGTACTAGGGAGTCCTGGACTCTCAGATCATACTGGCTTTGTAAATATTAGATATTCATTTTCTATAGAGTCTCATGATTTCCTCAGATGGATTTCATTTGATTATTTTTCCTAAAATAATTTCTATTTAAAGGCAACTTCAAAACTCAAAGATTTTCACTTTGGCCACTTTAAATCCATTTTAATGGGTCAGAATTCTAAGCAGAGAGTCACTGCTTGGGAGAAAAAAATCCTTAAATTTCTTTAACAAGAGATAGATCCAATTTTTACTCAACTCTGGGAAAAAAATGCATTATCTGTTTCCATTGATTAAATTTTCTTTTAATTCAAGTCTTAAAAATAGCATTTATATTGCTGGGCTTGAAAATATTTTCTAGATTGTCTTAGTACCATTTTAAATGTTACTGCACTGTTTGCATGGCCACAGAAGTGATCTGTTCTCCTTTTGGGTTTTCGCTCTACTTTAGCTTCAGCCAAAAATGAAGCATTAATCCCACATTTTGGGCAGACATCTTGCCTGCTCCTAAGAAACTCAACTGCCAGCCAGTATTATTAGAGAGCTTTTAAAATGTGTCTCTACAGACACAGGCTACAGAGTGGAAAATGGATTGTGGAAAATTTAGAAATATCAGGACTGTCTTCCTCTCAAAATTTGCAAGTGCGTGTCTTTTAAGAAAAGATGAGCAAGGACCTTTTTCTCAGCTCCCTACCAACATTATGCTTCAATCATGGTGAACATTTGTCTGCCACTACCTCAAAGTAATATCTTCCACAACAACAAATCACAGTGTGTGTGTCTGTTTTCAGCAAAATGTAGCTACTCAACTTCATATAGCTTTGGGTCCAAAGCATCCTTCCTATACACCTTCCTCCCCTTCCTCATTGATTTCACATATTTGGATTTTCAAATGAAAGGGAAAATTTCTACACAATCAAAAGTGAAGCTCAAGTCTTGAGAAATAACCTGCTGCTGCTGCTGCTGCTGCTGCTGCTGCTGCTGCTAAGTCACTTCAGTTGTGTCCGACTCTGTGCGACCCCATAGACAGCAGCCCACCAAGCTCCCCCCGTCCCTGGGATTGTCCAGGCAAGAACACTGGAGTGGGTTGCCATTTCCTTCTCCAGTGCAGGAAAGTGAAAAGTGAAAGGGAAGTCGCTCAGTCGTTTCCGACTCTTCATGACCCCATGGACTGTAGCCCACCAGGCTCCTCCGTCCATGGGATTTTCCAGGCAAGAGTATTGGAGTAGGGTGCCATTGCCTTCTCCGAAGAAATAACCTAAGACCACCCAAATAATCACATGCAGAGGCTATTAATTTAGAACTCGCCAAAGCAATTAGCTGCCCCTGTTTGTGTTTGACAATGACTCAAAGGCAGGTAAGAGGGTGGGAAAGATTTCAAGTGAATAAAGAGACGGCTTCAGTTATGCTCTGATTGGAGTTTGTTGGTATGCAAAACTGGAGGCAGCTAATATGAGTATCTCATGGGATTGTTTGGGGAGCATGTTTGATTTTCTTTGGTTGATCTTGAGACAGAAGGATGAGGGGTAGAAGGGACAGCAAAGTTGAAAGTCCATGACCAAGTTTTTACTATTCTGGACCCACTGCTGGAGACATTGTGGGTTGACTTCCTGGACTTCTTATTTGGATCAGAATTTCTGTCATAGGTGGCCTGGCACTTGTCCACCTCTGCATTCAGTCTCTCGGTCTAGGTAAAGGACTCACCTGACAGTCAAGGTGTGGAGCTGTGCTGTCCAGTCCAGTAACCTCTAGTTTCGTATGGTATTGAGCATTTGAAATGTAGTTAGTCTGAAATGAAATGTGCTATAAATGTACAATGCACACTGAATTTCAGAGCCTCCTTATGAAAACAGAGAAAAATAACATTAATGATGTTTTAATATTGAGCAGGTGTTAAATGACAATATTGGGGATATATTAGGTTGAATGAAATATATTACTAAGATTAATTTCACCTCTTTCTTTTTTACTTTTTTTATAGTGCCCAGGAGAAAAAAAAATTAAATACCATATGTGGGTCACATTTGTGGCTTGCACTGTATTCTTCTAGACAGTAATGAAATGGAGGGTTGATGTATTGGAGTCTCAGGAGTGAAGGTGGTGTTTTCCCTGAGAATCCTTTACAAATGCTATGTATTATACATTTTCCATAACCAGGGCAGAGCAGTTCATAATGAGATGGCCCTTTTTTGACTCAGGAGCTAAGGAGAAAAGACTTACCTCTTCAAAATATCACTACTTAAAATTTTCATAGGATTGGTTCCACATATCCTTGATGGGAGGCTACATTTTGGTTTAGGCAATCCTTTTAAGGTACCTTTTAATTATATAAATACTAAATAATACAAGAGGTGAATTCAATGGATGAATCCCTAACTTGTATTAAAAACTGAAAGAGTTGCTTTTCTAAACTGAAGAGATTATCATGGTGTTAACATTTTTCTCTTTTCTAAAGAAAGAAGCTAGCAAGCAAACATAACAAGCAGAGCCTAGGATTCAGGAAGGAGACGGCTGAGCAGAACTCACTCTCTCTATTTCTGAGGATGAGGGTGGACTAGGAGTAGAGTGGCTATCATTTGAGAGCTAAGGAGGAAGCTGACTCTAGGGGACCCCTTACAGTGGAATTTGAGGAGAAGTACACTCAACTCACACGCTAGTAAAGTAATGCTCAAAATTCTCCAAGCCAGGCTTCAGCAATATGTGAACCGTGAACTTCCTGATGTTCAAGCTGGTTTTAGAAAAGGCAGAGGAACCAGAGATCGAATTTCCAACATCTGCTGGATCATGGACAAAGCAAGAGCGTTCCAGAAAAACATCTATTTCTGCTTTATTGACTATGCCAAAGCCTTTGACTGTGTAGATCACAATCAACTGTGGAAAATTGTGAAAGAGATGGGAATACCAGACCACCTGATCTGCCTCTTGAGAAATCTGTATGCACGTCAGGAAGCAACAGTTAGAACTGAACATGGAACAACAGACTGGTTCCAAATAGGAAAAGGACTACGTCAAGGCTGTATATTGTCACCCTGTTTATTTAACTTATATGCAGAGTACATCATGAGAAATGCTGGACTGGAAGAGACACAAGTTGGAATCAAGATTGCTGGGAGAAATATCAATAACCTCAGATATGCAGATGACACCACCCTTATGGCAGAAAGTGAAGAGGGGCTAAAAAGCCTCTTGTTGAGAGTGAAAGTGGAGAGTGAAAAGGTTGGCTTAAAGCTCAACATTCAGAAAATTAAGATCATGGCATCTGGTCCCATCACTTCATGGGAAATAGATGGGAAAACAGTGGAAACAGTGTCAGACTTTATTTTTCTGGGCTCCAAAATCACTGCAGATGGTGACTGCAGCCATGAAATTAAAAGACGCTTACTCCTTGGAAGAAAAGTTATGTCCAACCTAGACCACATATTCAAAAGCAGAGACATTACTTTGCCAACAAAGGTTCGTCTAGTCAAGGCTATGGTCTTTCCTGTGGTCATGTATGGATGTGAGAGCTGGACTGTGAAGAAGGCTGAGCGCCGAAGAATTGATGCTTTTGAACTGTGGTGTTGGAGAAGACTCTTGAGAGTTCCTTGGACTGCAAGGAGATCCAACCAGTCCATTCTGAAGGAGATCAACCCTGGGATTTCTTAAAGCTGAAACTCCAGTATTTTGGCCACCTCATGCGAAGAATTGACTCATTGGAGAAGACTCTGATGCTGGGAGAGATTAGCGCCAGGAGGAGAAGGGGACGACAGAGGATGAGATGGCTGGATGGCATCACTGACTCGATGGATGTGAGTCTGAGTGACCTCCGGGAGTTGGTGATGGACAGGGAGGCCTGGCGTGCTGTGATTCATGGGGTCGCAGAGTCGGACACGACTGAGTGACTGATCTGATCTGATCTGATCTGAATGACTAATAACCAGTTTTAAACTCTTCTCTTTATCTTTCTTGTAACTTCGTGGTTTTTTTTTTTTTTTTTTCTTTTTAATATCCTCAAGTCTGTAACCAAGTCAGACATAGGAGTTGGTTTGGCACTTCCTCAGGGAAACGGAAGGAAGGACCACATCCACATTTAGGGTGGATGAAGCATAGGCCTCAAATCCTTCACTTTCATCCTCCTCCTTTGTAGCACTATTTGTTTAGACACAAGCATTTAAAAGAAGACATCCCACTTTATTTTTTTTTAATTAAATTTTATTTTGCTTAACTTTACAATATTGTATTGCTTTTGCCATACATCAAGATGGATCCGCCACAAGTATACATGTGTTCCCCATCCTGAACCCTCCTCCCTCCTCCCTCCCCATACCATCCGCCTGGGTCGACATCCCACTTTAATACTGTAAAACTATTACCCACTATTGTCTTCTGTGAATCTTTCTTCTGTTGCCTCAAGAATGTAGAACTGTAGCCAGTCTCAAAGGGTGCATACTCTTGAAAGGGTTACTGAAGATTAAAAATAGCATGGCAGTTTATCTTGGGCTGCTGGGTATTGGTTTACTTTCCTCACAAAAACAGGCTTTAATTACAGAGCAAAGAATAAACTGGACTTGATTGCTCCTCCGAAAGACTGACATTTCAGTCTCTCCCACAAAATACTTATTGATGTTGATGTACGAGAAAGAGAAGAGTCAGAATACAAAGGAGCTTTGTGTTGCCAGCAGTTGGGAAAGCATCTTTTGTCTTCCCAACTTAGTCATTTTGATATAGAAGTCAGTGTGAGAGAATAAATATCAAACAGAACATTGTCATTTTCAGAATCTCTTTTGTGACTGTATTTGAGAAAACACCCACAGTAAGACAATTGAAGTGTGTGTGGTTTTTTTTTTTTTTTTTTTGAGCTGCTAGAAGAAAAAAAAAAAAACAAAAACTGACCGAATCCCAAATTCATGCTTAGGAAAAGATATTATTTATAATAATTACACTGCATTTTCCACACATGTTGAAAGACAGATGATTAAATATTCAAAAAGGAGAGGAAAAAGCCTCATTCAGAATAATTGGTGACACATAAAGCCCTCTGTGAATGCAGTTTGGGTTTAATTAAAATGCATATGCAGAGATATATTCCAAAAGAAGAGACAGTACCAGATATTCAGGACTAGAACTGTTGGAGTCTTTTCCTACCCCAGCAAGGGGCTTCATAACATACCTTAGAAAAATATTCCTTGAAAGTAGGTAAACAGCTGCTATTAGCTAGATAAAGAAGGTAGACCACAGCGGATAATGTGTAAATAGAAAGAAATCCATCTGAAAACAACTCTTAAGAACACAAGTAAAGGGACGCCATTAGGAGTGACCATCAGATGGGCAGTGCAGATAGAGAGATTTTGATGAAGAAATACACATAGCTAGAAATATTTTCTGATGTGTATTATGAACTCCAGATTCTCGGATTATTGGCTAGTGCTCTTACTTTTTTCTGAATTGTCACAGCAAGTCCCAAAAAGATGGAATGAAGAGAGAGAGCAAGAGAGAGAAATAGAGAATATTTTTCATTGATTCCAAAGAATATAAAAGCAAGAAGTTTTATTTCAATATTATTTTCCAAAATGAGAAGAAAATGAAATCAAACTGGATATTTAAGAAAATAAAAAGATGATGTGAAATATCTCTAAAGTCCACAGGATTTCTTACCATTCCTCAAGAGAGTGTGACATTTGTAGGGAGATAGGAGGCCTCCAAAACCAGATTTCACTCACAGTCAGCTTAAGCTAGTTCTTGGCACCCTTAAATCCTCATCATTCTCAAGTATGCAGAAGGAATGCTTTAAATAACTCATGAAAATGGCAAAGTAGAGTTTTAGATTTCAAAACATTTCAGTGAGAAGCAACCCAAATGAACAGCATCAAAATCATCATTCTCTAGGAGTATCTCCCCCATCCCCTGCCCCAATCTGTGGCAATATGCTTGGATACAACCCAAAGTAAGTGGGACACGTGTACTCCTGCCTTTGAAAGACTGCACCAATTATTATTTCTTTTTAAGTTGTAGTACTAAGTCAAGTGTCCTTTTATGGACTGGTAAAATGAAACTCTGAAGATAAAATTATTTTTACAAATAGTAGGACAGTGGCAATACTTCCAAGATATTCAATGGTAAGACCCAATTTAATGACAACATTTAATAGGAATCTCAGTAGTGCTAGAACTTTGTTCAACTAATTATTAATCTGTAAGACATTTTAGTTACTCAGCATGCATTTCAGAGATATTATTTATTTAAAGGTAGGTTAAAAAAATGAAACAAATTATTGAGATAACAGGTTCACTGCTTTAGAGTAAATTGAGAAAATGGCTGTAGTCCAAGGTAGTATTGATTATCCAGCTTTTTATAGGTGAGCTGATCGCAGAAAATGTGACTCCCAGATTGTGTCTGTCTTTTTTTTACAGAATTAAGTGGATAAACCTGAGGCTCTATTACAAGTGAGACATCTATGAAGGAAAATCAGAACTAACTCATTCTGGGAAGGTAAGTGGAATGCTCACTTTCTGGAATAGCACTGTCTGAATTCACAGATGCTGTGGTACTGTTACAATTACTCAACTCCCTAGGTTATAGTGGCTCAAATTCTGCCACTGACATTTTAACCTGTGCCCCAACTGTTTTATTTGTCATTTTGCCACCTGTGCACTCAGACCAGAGCAGAGGGGATGGCTAGAAGCCATAATATTGATGGCTGAGGTCAAAAAAGTCATGACATTCCATTGGGCTGCTAGTGGGAAGAGTTCCTATCTCTGAATTCATCTCAAGGCAATAGCTATCTTCTCAATGAAGAGTTTTAACTGCACCCTTAAAATATACACTCTCCTGCAATAGACTTATGTATGCTGCCAGTCACTGTCTCAATGAATGTGATCTCTTTTCACCTCTAAGTAGAATTTACTGCTTGAGATGGCATATTTGTTATAATTCTTTGAACTTTGTGTATTTGAGCTTATGACCTAATCAATAGATTATAGATGCTTAGATGAGATACCTGATCAGAGTAGAGAAAAGCAATTTCACTCTGATTCAATATTATATAATTTGTATCATCATTTTTTTATAATATATGGTGAATGGAGAAAAATATAAAGGGAGAGATGATTAGGAAGACCTTATTTTGACTTGTATCTTAAATCTTATGCATGATGCTTTAGAATATATATACCTCTAACATGAAAAAAGATCTTAGAGTCTGATCAAAATATGAAAACATTGGTTTCTCATATAAGACTATCTAGCAAAGTTGCCTCAGTTGTAACACATACAGTAAGCATAAGATAAGTGAAATTCATCCTCTACACTGTCTTAAAGGCCTACACTAAAATCCAGTAATAAGAACTTCCTAGTAGCAATAAACATTACAACTGCTTCTTTTTAGATGTACTTTTGTTTTTCCCCAGAAAAAAATAGAAAGGTGTTTTGTAAAAGAGGCAGTTGTGATGGAGGTCTTTATTACTTTGGATGGTCTTGAGCATAGTTCCTTACCTCACTATACCTCAACTTCCATTAACTATAATATAAAGCAAAGGAAACTGTTCAGTTGGTCTCTTGAGTTTCCTTTTAGCATTGAGAACCCTTGATTCAAAGACATTCTGACAACCCTGTATGTGAGACAGCAAAAGAGACACAGACGTATAGAACAGTCTTTTGGACTCTGTGGGAGAGGGTGTAGGGGGATGATTTGGGAGAATGGCATTAAAACATGTATAATATCATATAAGAAACGAATCACCAGGCCAGGTTCGATGCAGGATACAGGAGGCTTGGGGCTGGTGCACTGGGATGACCTGAAGGGATGGTACAGGGAGGGAGGTGGGAGAGGGGGTTCAGGATGGGAAACACGTGTACACCCATGGCAGATGCATGTTGATGTATGGCAAAACCAATACAATATTGTAAAGTAAAAAAATTAATAATAATAAAATTAAAAAAAAAAAAAGACATTCTGAGTTTCCAAAATAGCATCATACTGCAGAGAAAACAATAAGCATATTTAAGGTATTATAATAATACTAATGTTTTATCTCCTTGTGACTTGGCCACTGTTTCTGACAGTGGATGCATGGCATTCTGTATGTACATCATAGATAACTTCTACATAGCTACTTCCTGTGACAGAAAATGGAATCTCTTAAGGCTATCTTTGAATAAAATCAAATTATTTATCCTTGGTAAATAAAAGCAAGCTTGGTATATAGATGCTTATTCTTTGCCAGAATTAGGTATCAAATTTGTCTTTTGGTGAAAAGTCAGTGATCTAGGAACTGGTTCTGCATCCATAGGCTAAACTTATGGTTTTGTTTCAGTGATACTTTGTACCCTGAGTTACCACTGAGATTATTCTGTATTTGGAATACTTATCGATATAATCATGCTGAGAATGTGCAAAGATTTCAACATAGACTAATTTCTATTTCACTGCATGATTTTTCCCTTTTTGCTAAAATTCTGTGAAGATTCTAAATTGTCTCTTCCTCCTACAATAGAGTTAGCATGTGTTCATGGGGATAGAAAGGAGCCCATCCCTAACCCTCCCCTTCAAACCTAATAAATATCAGAGCCAAACTGAAGTTAGCTGAGGTTTAGTGATAAAGGGACTGACTGAGACAATCAGTCTGTGTTTGTTGTAAGAAGCAAGGCTAGTGTAATTCTCTGAATAGTATACTGGCTAGAAAATAAGTAGCTAGTTTTCTGGAAATTGCACGCAGGTCTGCAGTTGCAAAGCCTATAATGGGAAAGGGAATGAATAGATTTTTTAATAACACTCTTAATGACCATTTCTGCACAACACACCTAATACCATTAACTTAATCCAAAAAAGACTGATATTTCTACCTTAAGCAAGCTGTACATATTGGCAAAACTCTTCGTGGAGTTACGGCACTTTTTGCCCCTTTTGAAAAAGGAAAGAAAAAAGCACCTAATAGCCATACTCTAGGAGAATAAATCATAATCTGATTACGTAGTTTAGCTGGCAAATAAATTTGTGAATTTTCCAACATTTATAAAGCACATGTGTTGAAATACTGAACTCCTGCCCCTGCTGAAGCTTTTAGGGCCCTGTTGAGACACACAGATACAGAGAGAAAATATGTAGAATAATGAGAAGCATTTTCATGATATTTAGTAATATTTGCTCTCAGAATTCTATTAATTTAAGAGAATGACTTGCAACTGTTACTGCATTAAGAAACTTGGCAAGCACTAGAGTATAATTATTTCTGCTATCACACTGACACACACAAAAGAAAGAAAACCATTCACGGAATGTGTGTATGTATTTATGGCTCTTCTTATTTATGTTATTGTGATTTACAGTTCCCAGAAATTTGCCTCCTTCCTTCCTCCATGATGGACAAAGAAGTATACACACATGGCATTGCATTTCTGACAATTAGTATTCCTCAAAAGAGCTAGTTCTAAATAGGACATGCTAATTCCTAGGAAAGCTGTTAACGAAGTCTCAGCATCTGCCTTATGGATATCTGAAAGTTACAGCTTTTCCATGGCAGTATTCACCAGTGTTTGCCTGGTGGCTAAGCAGGACATTTCTTCACTGTGTGAGATTGTCCAGAACATTGCAGCCACTTCACATCTCTAACTCCAGATCTACGAAATGCTAAGAATCATTGTGTCTTCATATCTAAACACTTTTGATTAATCTCCATGGCACCCCACTCCAGTACTCTTGCCTGGAAAATCCCATGGATGGAGGAGCCTGGAAGGCTGCAGTCCATGGGGTTGCTGAGGGTTGGATACGACTGAGCGACTTCCCTTTCACTTTTCACTTTCATGCATTGGAGAAGGAAATGGCAACCCACTCCAGTGTTCTTGCCTGGAGAATCCCAGGGATGGGGGAGCCTGGTGGGCTGCCGTCTATGGGGTCATACAGAATCGGACATGACTGAAGTGACTTAGGAGCAGCAGCAGCAAATAGATAACACTTCGAGAATGACCCTCAGGTTACCCTGGGATGATCTGAGGAAGGGCTGCTATACTAAGCTTTCTCTTTTTTAATAGAAGTGTTGGCTCAGCAGTAAAGAATCTGCCTATAATTCAGGAGACATGGTTTTGATTCTTGGTTTGGGAAGATACCCTGGAGGAGGGCATAGTAACCCACTCCAGTATTCTTGCTTGGGAAATCCCAAGAGGAGCCTGGTGGGCTATAGTCCATGGGGGTCACAAGAATCGGACAATGACTTAGCAACTAAACCACCACCACCACCACCACATGTTTGATTTACAATGCTGTATCAGTTTCAGCATATCATGTACAGCATAGTGATTCAGTATTTTTTCAGATTATGTTCCATTTTAGGTTATTGCAAGATAATAGGTACAACTCCCTGTGTTATACAGTATATCCTCATTGTTTATCTATCTTATATGTAATAGTCTCTCTCTGTTAATCCCATACTCTTGTGTCCCTCCCTTCTCTCCTCTCTGCTTTGGTGACCACACATTTGTTTTCTGTATCTGTGAGTGTGTTTCTGTTTTGCATATATATTCACTTGTGTTATTTTTTAGAGTCCACATATAAATGATACCATATAGCATTTGGCTTTCTTTGCCTGACTTATTTCATTAAGCATAATATCTCTAGGTACATCCATGGTGCCTCAAATGACAATATTTCATTCCTTTTTATGACTGAGTAAAATACCATTGCCTCTAATAATTGTGTAGAATGTGGAAAACTCAGAATGCCTCCTCTCCCTAGGGCCTTATGCAATATGCCTTATATTTTTTAAAGTAATTGCTCTTTGCCTGGTGGGATGTAACTAAGTTAAAGAAAAGTAAAACAAAAATAACACTATCTTCACTGGCCGTGCTGGCTGAATCATAGTACCTTGCTATGCCCAAAGGACTTCCCTAAGAAGGGTAAGATTGAAGAGTTAGTCCCAGAACATCTAATCATCAGGACACAGGTATGTATTGTCCTGAGGACAAGGAAAGGCTAATGTGATCACTCTATTCCACAAGGATTTTTTGGAAACTGAGTCAATTAACTTAGCCAGAAGTTAATAAGGAAGTTTACTAAGGAACACATGGAGATAGGAATCAGTGTAAGCTCAACTCAGTTCAGCAAACTGAATTGATAACTAGCAAAATGTTAGGGTTTTTTTCCTGGAAGATAACCAATGATTTAATTCCGTTTCTACATTTTTCCACTGCTTTTTGAAATTTGGGATATTTTTTTAAGGAAAAAAATGATTCAGATAATCTTTTTTTTTTTTTTTTTAAGGCAGAATGCCACATGCAGCACATCAGTTAGATGTGTCTGGAGTCTTGAAAGTTTGATCACTATGCATTCCTCATACACATGGACCTTGAGAGTTTGTTTGAAGGTTCTAGCAGCAGAGGGCAGCTATTTGTATATCCTTGACTGAAAAATGGTCCTTTGTTGGGGAAGATCATCCTCTTCGACTGTGTGTGCACCTTCAGGAGGAACACACACAGAGAGGTGAGGGTAAAAGGGGATGCTCACCTAGTCAGCCGAACCAACCCTGGTGCTCAGTGAGGTGACAGCCGTTGCAGCCAGATTACCCTCATATCCGATAGTCTCTTAACTTGATATGACAGCAACATAGTGACAAGTAGGCAAAAGTCTGAACAAAAATGACTAAAACTAAAATAAAATCAATCCACCTGAATGCTAAAGTGAGGTCAGATTCTTTCATTGAATGTAATACTCATAAAAGGATAGAAATGTGAAGGCTGTTATCATCTCAGTTGACTACGTACCTCACAGATAAGGAAATGTGTGGCAGAGAAAATGA
The DNA here is from genome assembly GCA_935064755.1 of Tragelaphus eurycerus. NCBI lineage: Eukaryota > Metazoa > Chordata > Mammalia > Artiodactyla > Bovidae > Tragelaphus > Tragelaphus eurycerus. Next base: position 10,429,687 of record CAKXYN010000015.1, on the reverse strand, counting down.
TATGAATTCACTGAACTATTTTAAACTTTTCTTGGGCACACAACATGACGAATTTGACAGCCCACCTTGAACATACTTGCTATTGAAGTCTCTCCAATGGGATGGAGGCAGAAATGATGTGCATCACTTACAGACCTAACCACGATATATCATGTGCCATCTTTTGCTCTCTCTTCTTCATAGTCTGGATAGCTGGAATGGAAGAGCTCCTCCATTTTAGTAACAAACTGAAGAACACTGGATTTGTTATTAACCAGCTCTTATTGTGTTAGTTAAGCCTTTGGGATTCATGGGGGTTAGCATTGCCTAGCTTATCTTAATAAATAACTACCAAGTAGCTTGCTTATGCTTACTCAGTTAGTAAACTGTTTGCCACTGCTGGCGATAGTAACCAGGTGTCCCCAGTTATTGATCTCTATAGAGATATTTGTATCAACATAAGCCTAGTCTAAGTTTTTGTTTTTTCCCTTATCTCACTGTGGTGAACTCACTCCATTCAGATTTTCAGGAATCCATTGTTACATGTAAATGTACGTCAATGCATAGGGAAAAGTATGTAAATATTAGTGGGGAAAGAAATGGGACAGACTGAGGGAGAAGGATGAGGGAGGCAAGGGAAAGAGAGATGCTACAACATTACCAACTGAATTATTTAAATGTTTTCATAATAAAATATATCATGTACTATAATACTAATAAAATTTACAAAGAGAGAGCAATTAAACAACTCCCAGGTCAGTAAACTACTTATGCAATGGCTCTGTTCAGTCTTTAAGTATCTATTGAAATCCTACCAACCCTTCAGGGCCTATTCAAATGCTTTGCCCTCTTTGGATGCTTTTCCTAATCCTTTCCAAATGGAACACCTATTTGGTGTTCACACAGTGGTTGCTTATTCACACAGTGCCCTGGTCTTTGTCTTGTATTTTAGTTACATGGGGATGTATTCTATTTCTTTCATTAGCTGAAACTTTTCTCAGAAGTAGGAATTATCCTTCTCTTCATGTAACTTGTCAGAAAAATTATAGCAAGACAAAAATCAGGGGGTTTTGGAATGACAAAGTGAATAGGTTGGGAAATCCTGTCCCCCAAAGCAATGATAAACTGGAAAAAAATTGCTAAAAACAACTATTTCAGGACTCTAGGCCTGTAACAGATTGAGAAGCATTATTCAAGAAAAGCTGCTGAACTTCAGATAATCATCATAGGAATCTGCAGTTTTAACCTAGAGTGCTTCTTATTCCTCAGCCACCACCATCATCTCTAGCTTGACGCCATGATAATTTTAAGAGGATTGACAGATCTATGAAAACCAGCAGCTTGACTGCTAGAGAAGGTTGATATCAAGTAGACCTAAGTATGGTAAGCATCAAGCTCCAGAAACAGCCTGAGTACCCATTAGATAAATGAACAAACATGAGGAGGTATATCCATGTATGTAATGGAATACTTTCACCAGAGGGATGGTAGGGGGAGGGAGGTGGGAGAAGGGTTCAGGATGGGGAACACATGTATACCTGTGGCAGATTCATTTAGATATATGGCAAAACCAATACGATATTGTAAAGTTAAAAAGTAAAAAAAAAAAAGTAAATTTAAAAAATGGAATGACCTATTGACATATGTAGCAGCACATCCAGACCTCTAATTATATTAAGTAAAAAAAAAAAAAAAAAAGTGTGCAAAAACAAAACACTCTGTGACTTCATTTACATAAAATTCTAAGAAAGGCAAACTGGTCTGTCCTGACCTAAAGCAGTTTAGTGGAGATGGGACTGGAGAAAGGGAATGAAGGGATTCCAAGGGGCATGAGGCAATTTTGTCCACTATTTTGTGATGATTTCATAGGAATATATATTTGCCAAAACTTAAGATGTTGTACATTTGAAATCTATGTGACATTGTATGTAAAGTATAATAATAGATGATTAAAGGGTTGTAATCTTAACTTATTGCCAGTTTGTTCACCGCAGATGGGAATAGACATCATGATGTAAAGCAATCCAAGCCTGTGCCCTGAGACTGGGAAACATGAAGCAGCCATAAGCCTTATCCTCTTACTGCTCTAAGGGAATATAAATCACTGATTTCCTCCCCTAGTCCTCCATAAGAGCAGTTTAGGGTGTCTCTAAAGGTAAACATTTCATTGTCATAGACCCACTTTAGGTAATAACAGAAGTAATGACAAAGGAATGGGTTATCTGGTCCTGTTAGGGGCATTAAGAGTATTTTAATAAGTGGGGTGGAGTGATGTTGCCTACAAGGGGGCAGGGTCCTGGTTGTAGGAGTTAGTAAGTGTCTTAAGAACAAATTGATGACAGGCAACAGACCAGATGTACCATAAAAGTGGAGTGGAGATTTGATGGAGGGGTATGTTTGTAACTTTAGGAGAAGGGTGGTAAGGGTTTGGGCCCAAACGGCCTGCAGGGCTAACTCCCAAAGTGGCCAACATTATCCCTGGAAGCCCAGTTGCCTTTGAAGGGATGCCAGGGTCCATGGAGAGATGCTGTTGTTGCACATGTTGTAGGAAACATGGAAGATGAAGGCCTGAATATCTATAGAGGGATTGGATATTATACAATATTTCCTTTTCAAGGGCCAGCTATTTTTTTTGGTTGTCCCTCTAGAATATTGTAGAGGCAACATTGTGGGCCTGGATGGGGCTCAGAAAAAGAGCATGAAATAAGAGAGAACAAAGCTGCTGCTGCTGCTAAGTCGCTTCAGTAGTGTCCGACTCTGTGCGGCCCCATAGACAGCAGCCCACCAGGCTCCGCTTCCCTGGGATTCTCCAGGCAAGACACTGGAGTGGGTTGCCATTTCCTTCTCCAATGCATGAAAGTGAAAAGTGAAAGTGAAGTCGCTCAGTTGTGTCTGACTCTTAGTGACCCCATGGACTGCAGCCCTACCAGGCTCCTCCGTCCATGGGATTTTCCAGGCAAGAGTACTGGAGTGGGGTGCCATTGCCTTCTCCTAGAGAACAAAGCAGGGCACAACTTTTTGAAAGAATGACATAGCCCAAGGGCATAACATAAACCAATTAAAATCAGATGGGTCCAAGATGACAAATCAAATTCAACCAAACCTTGATCTCTAATCTGCAAGCTAAATGACACACCCAGAGGGTGCCAGGACAGTTCCAAGGCACTGTCAAAGTCGGATGAGTGGGTGGTTCCCCAATGGTTGGGATGATCCTCTTACTCATTAGCATGTGAAATCACCTAGCTCAAAAAAACTAGCCACACCACATTCCACGCCTACTGCACTCTCCTCTGTGATGGCCCATACTCTATGGAGTGTGCTTCTCTCTGAATCTGAACAAATACACCTCTTACCTATCCTTGTGTCTCTAACTGAATTTTTGCAATAAGACATCAGAACCTGAGTTTCATTAGGTCCTGAAGCCAGACACCATGGGTTTTGGCCAGGCTCAAGTCCCAGGAGAGAGGAGCTGAAGGATGGGGGAAAAACCTGTGTGGAAAATGTGCTGAGGAATCCCCTTTATAACCTGCCAGAAAATCTGCTAAATGCCTGACCTGTGCTCACAGTTTTCATTGGCCTGATCCTTGGCACAAAGAAAATTAAGGACAGAAGAACCTCCACCTGCTTGCGTAACAGCTCCTGAGGCCCAGCAGATAGTGGAGCCTTTGGGACACACTGAGGAGTAGCCCCTGCCAGAGTCCCTCAGTTGCAGTGACTGCCACTTGCCTGTTCGCAGGGGCTTCAAGGAAACAAGGAACCAGAGATTGTAAAGGAATTAAGATTTCCTTAGCCATATGTCCTTCCAACCATAGGAACGAGGACATCCTACCTTAACTGGAGGTCTTCTGGAATCTGAGACTGAGCTGCATGAGCTTTCTGCTGAGTTTGTTTTTCACTGTCCCAGTTTCCAGTACTCTGGGCTTCTTGTCACTTCCCCTGCACTAGGTTTTCTTTGTGTTCCGCTTCCACCGCGAGAGCTTTCGCCGAGTTGGGCTCCTGCTGTGGTTGGCCTCCTCCTTGCACGGGCCGAGCAGAGGTTGTTTCAGCCAGGTTAAACTGAGTCACAGCACCATAGATGTCAGGGGAGTTTGTAATTTCCCTGGTTCTGTCTCAGCACAACAAAAATTTGAAGCAGCAATCCAGTGTTACAGCTCTCAGATGGACCAGTGTTACAGCTCAGTTTTATCTAGAAAGTAAAGGAAAATATATCCTCGAGGCATGAGAGCATGTTGACCCAAAAGACAAGAAGAGAAGCGAGGCCCTCCAGCCCAATTTTGGCCCCTCTTTTTACATGTTTTTTCCTCCTCCCCCTGAGCCTACCCTATGTAAGTTGGGCTAGCCAGGAGGGCCGTTTCTTTTACCTGAGGTTCTCACTCTGGTCCTCGGACCTTCCTTTGTTCTATTTTCATAGGCTTTTCCTTTCCTTGTCTTTTTGCCACTGCCATTCTGGACTTCTTTTTCCTATTCTAACTACCTAACATTTTCATATAGTTTAAATCTTTGCAGAAGGTTCTTTGAAGCTCTAACAGCCCAAACCAGCTGTGTTTGCTAGTGAGGGTGGAGATAGAGACAATATTTACTAGAAAAATTCAAATCAGACTTGGAAGGGGAAAAAAAAAATCAATTGGCAGCAATGGAAAGAAGAGTATGGCTAACCTAGAACAGTTTTTAAACTCTAAAAAAAGAGGCCCAGGGAGGAAAGCCTCCCCTTGCTCTTGAATTGAGGCATCAGTAATGGTGTCATCTTTTCTTCTGTGACATAGTGGTAAGGGCTTAAGCCCTGAAGTCAAATGACACTGATCTCAACTTCTGAGTCCTCCTCTTATTATGGATGATTTTCTTTCTATGTCATGGTTTTCTCATCTGTAAAATAGAAGTAATATAATGTCTATTCTATAGTGGGATTGTTATACAATCTAGAAATAATATATGTAAATTCCATTTCACAGTGCCAGACTTTATGTAAGTGACATGTGGACACTCAATAAGTGATAACTGTTACTATTTATTATTTTTAAACTTAGCACAGAACCAAGAGAAAAAGATCCTGCTGGCAGGAGGAATATACCAACTGCATTTGGCAGTTCTTTTTAATCACACAGGACCTGCTGATATTTGCCCCTCAGCTTCCAGCTGTTTCCTTCTGTTATACCTGATTCACTATAAGAAAATTTCTCTGCAGGTTTCTTCAGAGGCAGCCAGCACTGAGGTTGTGAATCTTTGCTTGAGTTGAGTGAGAAATGATTTTTTCCTTTCATGCCTAGAAGGACACACTGCTCTCTCAAACAACAAAGAAGAATTTAGCCAACTTTCAGACCTTGATTAACTGATTTAATTAATTTTTTCTTCATAAATTAATAATAAACTTTACACCAGTATAGTTATTCTCTCATTGTGTTTCTCTAGCCCTTTATAAATATTTTTGTCATGGTAATTATCACAGTGTGTTACAGATATTAGCTTATGCTGCTAGTAGTATATCCGTAGCTGAATTTTGAGTTTCTCAAGGCCCAGAAATATTTTTTTCCTCTGTAAGTTCATCACATATAACACAGTGACTGACCATAGTTGAAATTATATAAATGTTTGTGGAGTGGAATATCAGAAATCTCAACTATACTAAATCAAACCAGTGTATTTCTCTTTTAGAATATTAGAATTTTAGAATATTAGAAGTTCTAAATATTCTAGAAGAAGTATCTAAATATTCTTCTAATATTCTTTTAGAATATTAGAAGTATCTAAAAATCTCCAGTTTTACATCTGAAGCACTATGACAAACATTTGGCTCCAATGGTTTCCCTTAATTAAATAAAACTGAATTAATTAAGTTGGAAAATGACTTGCTTAGTTTGACTTTAGACTTGAAAGAGTATCTATGCTTCCTTGAGGAAGTGTAAGCTGAGTTAGGATGGCAGAAATGATAGAGTACTATACAGTTAAAGGGTTTGTCAGAGTGTGTATGTGGAGGGGATATAAATCCCCCAAAGTGAGTTTGAGAAAACTGAAGAACTGACAACAATAATTAATTTATCCCTTGAAAGTCATGTATTATTCCCAAATAAACCAGGCTCTATTCAGATGCAACTTTGTCAAGCATGTATCTGATTACATAGCAACACATCTGAGGATCTCACAAAAATCGGTTGTGTATATTTTAATGAGGTATGTCTTCTTAAGGGTTCCTTTCAATTGGAACTTCATAAAACAAAGGAAGTTTATCTAAAGAAGGCCTGAATCTATCCACTAGGATCCTGTAATAAATTGATAGCTAACTTTAGTGTAACTAATTTAGTAAGGAGTATGAATTTGTTAGGTGTACAGGGATGAAATTATTTTATCCCTCTAATAAGAGCTACTAGTTGTATTCAGTCAAAGCCTCTTCTCCAGCTGATGGAATATTCCCTTAACTCATCCATTTTTTTTCTTTTTGTGTTTCTTTCAATTAGTAGAAGACCCTGATTTTATATCTTTAAGACTCTGTTATGTTCATTTTAATACTTTATTAAAAGACATTTGCAATTTAGGACCTTTCTCTTCTGCATCCCCGTCTCCTCCTCAGCACAAATCAAATGTGAGCATTTGGTTCTTGGTGCATGGGTGAAATGCTGGGTTCGCCTTCACCTTCTCTCCCCTGCATGCTCTGCTTGGAGTAGGAGAGCAGAGTGAGAGACTTAGAAGGCAGTGCCTCCTTCGATATGACTCCCTGTGTCAGATGCTATTGGAAAACTACTCTTCCACATAAAGGATGAATAAGCTAAAATCGTTCCTAGCTAGGTGGGTAGCTGTAGTATCAGAGTGATCCAGGTCTGCCTAATGAAATAAAAATGTGTTGTGGAGCTTCTGAGAACATTTTTGTTTGTTTGTTTGTTTTTAATAAAAGTAATAGACTTGGATGTTCTTTCTCACCCCCAGACTTCTTCCTTTCTTAAATGTGCACTGGATGCCTGAGGTTGAGACAGACACCTTGCAGCCATGAGGGAAAGGCTGAGAGAATTTCAGAATTGTTGTGATACAGAATCAAGGCCAGCAGCAACTTCCTATCTGATGATATCTTATTATATGAGAAATACTAGATCTCTGTTAAGGCCACTGAGAAGTAGGCTTTGCATTACTTGCAGCCAAACACATTTCTAACAAATATACTGTCCTTGGATATGTTGCAGTTGCATCCTTGACTGGCCATGTCTCTGTCCTGCCTGTCTTCTGTCTTTGGATAGAAAGGGTGGCTTGGCCAATTAGCCCTGCACTTGCCTTTCTGAGTATTTTAGCAATGCTCCTGAATTTTGATGGCTCCTTGAGATGGGATGTCCATAACTGCCAGCCAGTTTCCAGTTGGTAACATCATGCCTCATGCCTGTATTGCCTGTGCTCTTCTCTCTAGTGGTGAATTCAGTTTAGACTAAAAGTGAGTACCTGCGCCATCCCAATAACTTGAAAGCACTTTTGCACAACTTTCAAGCTCTTTTTGAACTGCCTTCCAGATACAATATTGGATGTATTTTTATTCCCCACCAGGAGTTATAACTCACTGAGAATTAAAAAAAAAAAAAAAAAAAACCAAGATGTCCAGAAATTCTAGTCATCAACATGAATAAGTTTAATATTCTTCATAAGAAATCTAAAGAAAGTAGCAGGGACTTCTTTTGAATTTGGAAAAGTTTTATTTCCTCTGTTATATAAAATAAGTGCTGATCATAAAGTCTAAATTTTATCCAGGCCATTCAACTGTTTGCTTAGAAGACATTTAAGCAAATGTCTTATTTATGGTGAATAAATGTTTGGCTCATCTTCTGAGATGCTGGATTTGATGCTGTAATCATATGGGAATAATTGTTTTTATTGTTTTATTTTTCCCTTTAGCAATGTGAATAACTACTTGTGAATTTTTCTGTTTTCTCTTACTCTTTTAAGGCAGAACTCACTTACACTAGCAACAGACTTTGTGGTAGTTTTTTTTTTCCTCTCAAATATTTGGATGCAAGTACATCAAAGGGATGAGTCTTGAGTGTGGTTTGCTGACAACAAAGTCAATGACAAAGCAGATGTTTCTGGTGTCACACACACTTTGATTTGTGAGTCATAATGGCTTTCCAAATTTGTATTTTGGTTCATCCAGTCTAGACAGCTAGACCATTTCACTCACTCATAGAACTGGCTATGAGTTATATGGCTCCTATATTTGCCCACTTTGTTCCTGCTTTCTGAAATCTTACTCTAATATGTTCATTTCTTCCTCTAAGGATTTTAGTTTCATTGCTCTGAGTAGGAGTGATACTGTTAGTATCTCTAGTCTTTTCTTCAAATCATCTATGATTGTAGGAAAGCATACCATGCAAGTTTTTAAAGGGGACCTTAAAGGTGCAAGGCAGTGCTTAATGGGAAGATTGGGTGCCACTAAAGTGAATTTTAATTTCTTCCTCATTTTGCCCAAATCAAATGATGATTGGAGTAAGAGACAAATAAATGTTGAGTCTGAGCTCTCTAATTTGTATACATAGAATACAAAGTAAAAACCTGACAAGGCAACACTGTAAAGCAAATCCCTAAGAAGAAGCCACTTGCTGAACATGAGAGACCAGAGAGTTTAATCTTACCTGACAACCTATAGAAGCAGAATAATTGAACCTCTCCCCTGCTTGGTTCATCTACTTTCCCTTTCTGCTTTCCATAGCCTTCTCTTGGCCTTGACTTGGCCTATGGTTATTTTCTAAGTTGAGCACTGAAGAATCGAGTCTATAACACTAATTGCTCAATAATGTCACACACACATTCTGAGACATGCCTATTCAAAATTATAGGTATTTACAAAAGCATGAAAAAAAAATCCAGTAGAGGTTAAAGAGATGAGGTTTTAACCTCAGAGTGTGTCACATTCTCTGAAAGAGATATGTCTAGTGAATGCTCCCCATGGTTTACTTCTTTGACTTCACCTTCTTTTCATTTTGACTTGCTCCTGCCTGATGCTGCTGCTGCTGCTGCTGCTGCGTCACTTCAGTCGTGTCTGACTCTGTTCAACCCCAAAGACGGCAGCCCACCAGGCTCCCCAGTCCCTGGGATTCTCCAGGCAAGAACACTGGAGTGGGTTGCCATTTCCTTCTCCAATGCATGAAAGTGAAAAGTGAAAGTGAAGTCGTTCAGTCATGTCCAACCCTCAGCGACCCCATGGACTGCAGCCCATCAGGCTCCTCCATCCATGGGATTTTCCAGACAAGAGTACTGGAGTGGGTTGCCATTGCCTTCTCCCTCCTGCCTGATAAATATCAACAATTCCCTACACATGCCTTCAGTTTTACTGTTCTGTTGAGACATTAGCAAAGCAGTTGTGTAATGGACCAAAGTCAGGGAGACACAAATAATGTTCACCTAATAGTGTTTTTCATGTTGGCAGTACCACTGGGCTTCTATCACTATTTGTTTCCCTATCTATCATGCAGTGTTAAAGTAATAGGAGTCTACTTTCAAATGCTCAAATTATTCCAAGGATTGCTTTCTATTCTATCTGGGAGAAAACAGCAATCTATTCAAGTGATTGTTGACAAGAGTTGAAATCTAACTACTGTGTAGTCCCTTTAACACTGTGTATTTAGAAATCTATGTTTTATTTTAACTTAAGCTTCCCTGGTGGCTCAGCTGGTAAAGAATCTGCCTGCAATGTGGTTCAGTCCCTGAGTTGAGAAGATCCCCTGGAGAAGGGAATGACTACCCAATCCAGTATTCTGGGCTGGAGAATTCCACGGACTATAGTCCATGGAGTTGCAGAGTCAGACAGGACTGAGTGACTTTCACTCACTCAGTTCAGTTCAGTTCAGTCACTCAGTTGTGTCCTACTCTTTGTGACCGCATGGATTGCAGCATGCCAGGCTTCCCTGTCCATCACCAACTCCTGGAGCTTACTCAAACTCATGTCCATCAAGTCAGTGATGCCATCCAACTTTCTCATCCTCTGTCATCCCCTTCTCCTCCCACCTTCAATCTTTCCCAGCATTAGGGTCTTTTCAAATGAGTCAGTTCTTCACATCAGGTGGCCAAAGTATTGGAGTTTCAGTGAATATTCAGTTCCAATGAATATTCAGGACTGATTTCCTTTAGATAGACTGGTTGGATATCCTTGAAGTCCATGGGACTCTCAAAGTCTTCTCCAATATTACAGTTCAAAAGCATCAATTCTTCAGCGCTCAGCTTTATTTATAGTCCAACTCTCACATCCATACATGACTACTGGATAAAACAGAGCTTCAACTAGATGGACTTTTGTTGGCAAAGTAATGTCTCTGCTTTTTAATATACTGTCTAGGTTGGTCATAGCTTTTCTTCCCAGGAACAAATGTCATTTAATTTCATGGCTACAGACATAATCTGCAGTGATTTTGGAGCCCCCAAATAAAGTCTCTCACTGTTTAAATTGTTTCTCCATCTGTTATGACATGAAGTAATGGGACTGGATGCCATGATCTTAGTCTTCTGAATACTGAGTTTTAAGCTAACTTTTTCACTCTCCTCTTTCACTTTCATCAAGAGGCTCTTTAGTTCTTCTTCACTTTCTGCCATAAGGGTGGTGTCACTCATTTAGCCCAAATACAGACAGAAAAGGAGGCAGCAACTGATGGTGTTTGTGCTTTGAGAGAGACTGTGAAAGCTCATCCCTGACTCATTATCCTTCCTCTCCCAATCATCAAGTTGTCTGAAGTCCCACCAGGATTTGTTCCTTTGGTTCCGTTTATCTCAGTGTTTTTCAAGAGTTTCCGATTAAAATGCAACTGCTCTTGGGAGGATTAGATATTAAATTTTTAGTATTAGATACCTTAGCAAGGTCTTGAGAAGTTGAGACCTAACCTTATCATGTGAGATTGAGGGTAAACAGCAGAGAAGTGGTGGGAACAGAAGTTTGAAGGTGCTGCTTTCATTCATGTTTTGAAGGTGATATTTTCAAATTTTGACACCTCACAAAATTGTTGAGAGCTCATCCAACTTCATAGTATCTTTACACAATCTAATATATTTACAGTTCAAAAATAATCCATATGTGAATTCTTTGACTAATTCATTTATTTCCATTTAATTCAATTCTCTAAATATATATTAGGTTTCTTCTATGTGCCAATGAATGTGCCATGTTCTAAGAAGATAAGATAAGGGATACAGGTGTCCAGACTGCAAGAAAATCACACATAGAAGAGACATTCAAAAAGCCTAATATTACCATACAAAGCAGCCTGAAGTAAATGCCAAATTGAAATAATGACAGAAAGCAATGGGAAGGGGAGGAAGCTGCATATTTTGTTTGACAGATCAGAAAGACACTCACAGAAGTGATGGCATTTGATTTCAGCTCTGACTGATTAGTAGTTAGAGAATGAGGGGAAGGATATTCCAGGCTGAGATAACTGCGTGGTGGTAAGAATTGAAGGTTTAAAAGTCTATGGTTTCTTGACAATAATCTTTTATTTGGTATGACTTGGTTCTGGGTATGAGGAAAGATGTAGTGGGAGAGATCATTCATTTACTCAACAGTTTTTGATTGTTTTTAATCAATATTTGTAAGGTATTTGACCATGAAATAACATTATATATCTGCTGCTGCTGCTGCTAAATCACTTCAGTCGTGTCCGACTCTGTGCGACCCCATAGACGGCAGCCCACCAGGCTCCCCCATCCCTGAGATTCTCTAGGCAAGAACACTGGAGTGGGTTGCCATTCCCTTCTCCAATGCATGAAAGTGAAAAGTGAAAGTGAAGTCACTTAGTCATGTCCGACTCTTTGCGACCCCATGGACTGCAGCCTATCACACTCCTCTGTCCATGGGATTTTCCAGGCAAGAGTACTGGAGTGGGGTGCCATTGCCTTCTCCACATGATAGGGGCAAATATATGCAAACTGAGATACTGTGCAAGCCCAAAGACTGTTTCATTTTGCTTACAGAGGCTTGGGAACACTTTATAGGAATGCTGATAGGCAAACCAAGTTTTGAAGGACAAATTAGTTTTCTCACAGCCAAGAAGAAGGGGGAGAACATTGTGTATACCCTCATCACAGCTGCATACCTGCAAAAGCAGACATGGTATGACTTATTTGAGGAACTGCAAGTATTTCAGGACAGCTGATGTTTATAGAAAATAGAGAGGTATTAAGACACAAATAAGGATAAGGATTATATATGACATGCAAAGGGATCTAAATTTTATTGTATAGAAAATAAGCTTCATTAGGTGGTTTTAAGTAAGGTATTTATGTGAGCGGTTAACTTTTAGAAAACACTCACTGATAGTTTTGCAGAGGATGAGTTGAAGAAATCACTTTAAGGAGATGAGTATGCGTCTGCCTGAGCCAATGGAATGTCAAAAGAATTAGAAAAGGGTCAGATTCAAGAAACATTTGAGAGGTAGAATACGGGGAACTAAGGACCAAGCAGATGGTGTGGGTGGGGCAAGTTTGAAGAGTAGAGAGTAGTTTAGAATGACTTCTCTTTTTAACTTAAAAGCCTAGAAAATCAACTTCTAGTTCTACTTCTGAACTTACATTTTTCTAAGAGAACTTGTGTATCAGATCAGATCAGATCAGATCAGTCGCTCAGTCGTGTCCCACTCTTTGAGACCCCATGAATCGCAGCACGCCAGGCCTCCCTGTCCGTCACCAACTCCCGGAGGTCACTCAGACTCACATCCATCGAGTCAGTGATGCCATCCAGCCATCTCATCCTCTGTCGTCCCCTTCTCCTCCTGCCCCCAATCCCTCCCAGCATCAGAGTCTTCTCCAATGAGTTAACTCTTCCCATGAGGTGGCCAAAGTACTGGAGTTTCAGCTTTAGCATCATTCCTTCCAAAGAAATCCCAGGGCTGATCTCCTTCACAATGGACTGGTTGGATCTCCTTGCAGTCCAAGGGACTCTCAAGAGTCTTCTCCAGCACCACAATTCAAAAGCATCAATTCTTTGGTGCTCAGCCTTCTTCACAGTCCAGCTCTCACATCCATACATGACCACAGGAAAAACCATAGCCTTGACTAGGCGAACCTTTGTTGGTAAAGTAATGTCTCTGCTTTTGAATATGCTATCTAGGTTGGTCATAACTTTCCTTCCAAGGAGTGAGCGTCTTTTAATTTCATGGCTGCAGTCGCCATCTGCAGTGATTTTGGAGCCCAGAAAAATAAAGTCTGACACTGTTTCCACTGTTTTCCCATCTATTTCCCATGTAGTGATGGCACCAGATGCCATGATCTTCATTTTCTGAATGTTGAGCTTTAAGCCAACCTTTTCACTCTCCACTTTCACTTTCATCAAGAGGCTTTTGAGTTCCTCTTCACTTTCTGCCATAAGGGTGGTATCATCTGCATATCTGAGGTTATTGATATTTCTCCAAGCAATCTTGATTCCAACTTGTGTTTCTTCCAGTCTAACGTTTCTCATGATGTACTCTGCATATAAGTTAAATAAACAGGGTGACAATATACAGCCTTGACGTACTCCTTTTCCTATTTGGAACCAGTCTGTTGGTCCATGTCCAGTTCTAACTGTTGCTTAGATTTTTGCTTCTCCTTCTCATCTTGAGTCCCACCTTCTAGTTTAGCATTTGTCTATCCTCACAAAGAGGTAGAAAAACTTAAGTCCTTAGCCTATTGTATGCCCATTTGAGTAGTGCCAAATAAGTTTATATTAAATGTGCACATGCTTGGTATAGTCATTTATAGTCCCTGAGGGAAACAGTAAGACAATTCAGCAGGTCAGCAGAGGGATTTTAAACAAAGGAACTGATTACAAAAGCCTTGTATGATCAAAGCAAACATCAACAGCAGCAGGAAAGCACCACTGCCCCTGGAAAGCTGAAGAAACAAGGGGAAAGGGTCTAGTCCACTTGGAGGACTATGATGGAGAACCACCCTGCAAAGAGATACACACCGCATTTGGTGATGGCGCAAGGTAGGACATTAAGCCACTGCTGATGAAGCCAGCAAAAGCAAAGAGGGGCGAAGAAACATCCTGGATATCCCCTTTGTTTCAGCTTCTCACATCCTACCATGGCCTCCTTCTGAACCTACCTGGAAGCCGATTTAGAGGGAAGCTGAGAAATGTAGTTTGCAGAAATCAGCCTCCTGTACAAAGCTAAGAGGGCGAGGTCAAGGGATATATCTCAGAGCAAATAGATAAATGGCATATACACACATGTGTTCATTTACGAACTGTGGTGTTGGAGAAGACTCTTCAGAGTCCCTTGGACTGCAAGGAGATCCAACCGGTCCATTCTGAAGGAGATCAGCCCTGGGATTTCTTTGGAAGGAATGATGCTCAAGCTGAAACTCCAGTATTTTGGCCACCTCATGCGAAGAGTTGACTCATTGGAGAAGACTCTGATGCTGGGAGGGATTGAGGGCAGGAGGAGAAGGGGACGACAGAGGATGAGATGGCTGGATGGCATCACTGACTCGATGAATGTGAGTCTGGGTGACCTCCGAGAGCTGGTGATGGATAGGGAGGCCTGGCGTGCTGCAGTTCATGGGGTCGCAAAGAGTCGGACACGACTGAGCGACTGATCTGATCTGATCTGATAGAAATACATTTCACATGTAAAAATAGACTTATAGATGGTATGATGTCAGATATAGATGATAGGTTATTGTTTTCTGTATACTGTCAGGTATTTCCAGACAAGTGTAACTATTTTAGTCATATTTCTTTGTGTTTGCTTTCTGCATAAATTCAGAACAAAATTTTGAATATTTTATGCAGTGATCCCTGTGAGTAGTTATCTCACTTTCTTCGTAATTTAATCCAGTTTTTATTCACATAGTCCTCTTAGTCTAAATGGTTGCATGGACTCATTTCCTGCACTATGTAAGTGCTGATGGACTAATGTTCTCTTTCTTTACTTACACCCCTGAGCACCCAACAGAGGACTCTGCATCAGTTCAGTTCAGTAGCTCAGTCATTTCCAACTCTTTGCGACCCCAAGGAACTTTTCTCTGTGCATGGGGGTATTGAATAAATACTGTTCCCTAATGAATTCATGGAAGTAGAGTGCAAGGTGGCAGTTTATTTCTTGTTTCCATTTGCTTTTCTTTACACAGCAGTTCTCAGTAACCTTAGAAATGTACTCACCATGAAGGGTTTCACCACTCGGTTAATTTGTGGCAAGATGAATATATTTTTCCTTCATCAAGCTACATTTACTTTAAAGTAGGTTTATTCATGTTGCTGTTAATTGCAGAACTCCTGGTAATCTGCCAAGGATAATGATGTTTGCCACTTTTGATCAGTGCTCTGTTACAGAAAAGTTGTTCAGACCCTTGCTGAGAAAAGGAAAAAACTTATTAAATGAATTACACTGCATTTGCTATATGTCGACTAGCAAACTGAGCTGAGATCGGAGAGTATAATAATGTCATGATTCATCTTTTAATACAGAAATAAAGAAACATTCAAGTACATCATGACTGGGAAGTTCTTTACCCATGTATTTTTTCCTCAGTGTTCTAGCAGCTCATCTTAAACCAACCATGAGCTTAGCTGAATATAGCCTATGCCTTTTATTTCCTTGAACTTTAAGGGTAATAGTTAAATCCAAAGTCACAGATTCATAAAGGAGGCAACTTAGAGGAGTGAAGCAGGCTATGGGAAACAGAACGACACATGTGCCTCTAAACAAAGCAACTGCTTTTCAGCATCATTCCACACTTAAGCTGCTGCTGTATACCTGGCCCTGTTCTAAATACAGGGAATATAGCAGTGAACAGACAAAAGTCCATGCCCCGTTGCAGTTTTATCTTTTAGTAATGAGAGGCAGATAATAAATAAGTAAATACATAATAAGCTAAACCATGATAAGTGCTGAGGAATTGAGCAAAGCAGGTTAAAGCTATATCAGATGCTGGGGAAGGGAATTTTGCAGGTAGAGTGGAAAGCAAATTATGTGTAGCCATCAAGCCATGTGGATATTTGGAAGGAAATATATATTTCAAGCAGAGAGAATAGTGAGTTCAAAGGGCCTAAGACAGTTATTCTCAGGTGTTTTTCTGGACATTGGAATCACTCATGCCTCTTCAAAAATCACTGATATCTGGTTGCTAATCCCAGACCTTCTGATTTAATTAGCTTGAGGTTCACCTTGAGTCTAAGGAGTTTCAGAATCCCGCCCCCCCCCCCACCCCCAGCCCAGATCAGATCAGATCAGTCGCTCAGTCGTGTCCGACTCTTTGCAACCCCATGAACCGCAGCACGCCAGGCCTCCCTGTCCATCACCAGCTCCCGGAGGGGTCACTCAGACTCGCATCCATCGAGTCAGTGATGCCATCCAGCCATCTCATCCTCTGTCGTCCCCTTCTCCTCCTGCCCTCAATCCCTCCCAGCATCAGAGTCTTCTCCAATGAGTCAACTCTTCGCATCAGGTGGCCAAAATACTGGAGTTTCAGCTTTAGCGTCATTCCTTCCAAAGAAATCCCAGGGCTGATCTCCTTCAGAATGGACTGGTTGGATCTCCTTGCAGTCCAAGGGACTCTCAAGAGTCTTCTCCAACACCACAGTTCAAAAGCATCAATTCTTCGGCGCTCAGCCTTCCTCACAGTCCAGCTCTCACATCCATACATGACCACAGGAAAGACCATAGCCTTGACTAGGCGAACCTTTGTTGGTAAAGTAATGTCTCTGCTTTTGAATATGCTATCTAGGTTGGTCATAACTTTCCTTCCAAGGAGTAAGCGTCTTTTAATTTCATGGCTGCAGTCACCATCTGCAGTGATTTTGGAGCCCGGAAAAACAAAGTCCGACACTGTTTCCACTGTTTCCCCATCTATTTCCCATGCAGTGATGGGACCAGATGCCATGATCTTCGTTTTCTGAATGTTGAGCTTTAAGCCAACCTTTTCACTCTCCACTTTCACTTTCATCAAGAGGCTTTTTAGCCCCTCTTCACTTTCTGCCATAAGAGTGGTGTCATCTGCATATCTGACGTTATTGATCTTTCTCCCGGCAATCTTGATTCCAACTTCTGTTTCTTCCAGTCCAGCATTTCTCATGATGTACTCTGCATATAAGTTAAATAAACATGGTGACAATATGCAGCCTTGACGTACTCCTTTTCCTATTTGGAACCAGTCTGTTGTTCCATGACCAGTTCTAACTGTTGCTTCCTGACCTGCATACAGATTACTTAAGAGGCAGATCAGGTGGTCTGGTATTCCCATCTCTCTCAGAATTTTCCACAGTTTATTGTGATCTACACAGTCAAAGGCTTTGGCATAGTCAATAAAGCAGAAATAGATGTTTTTCTGGAACTCTCTTGCTTTTTCCATGATCCAGTGGATGTTGGCAATTTGATCTCTGGTTCCTCTGCTTTTTCTAAAACCATTTATACCTTACGTGAAAAAAAAACAAATTATAAAAGAGCAATGTCCAGTAGAATCTCATTTTGAGTAATATGTTCATGTAGATATCTTAATAGATTCAACAGTCTAAAAAGATATTCCAAATGTATTTATCTCTAAAAAGTAGTATTTATGAGTGGTTGAACTTTATTGCTATCAATACTGATTGATTTTTAAAATGAGTTTATGTTACTTTTAGCATCCAGAACATTTTCACATATTCAGTTCAGTTCAGTTCATTTGCTCAGTTATGTCTGACTGCATGGACTGCAGCGACCCCATGGACTGCAGCACGCCTGGCCTCCCTGTCCCTCACCAACTCCCGGTGTTTAGTCAACCTCATATCCATTGAGTCAGTGATGCCATCCAACCATCTCATCCTCTGCCATTCCCTTCTCCTCCCACCTTCAAACGTTCCCAGCATCAGGGTCTTTTCAAATGAATCACTTCTTCACATCATGTGGCCAAAGAATTGGAGTTTCCATATTGGGCACTCCTAAATAGAAAAGAATTGTGTCCTAGTCATTTTATTTAGATCTAGATTTATAAATAGAATGACAGAGAGAGAGAGAAAGAGGGAGAAACCTGACACTTAACACATCATAGGTGCCAGATAAATACATGTAAAAATGAATGAAAGGAATAAAGAGATATAAGTGTTAAGCACAAACTTTTTGTTTGTATTTAAGTGCATTATAAGTATAAGCATGTACCAGAGTTCAGTGAAAATTTTCTCTGTTTTAACTTATTTTCAAAGCAAGCAACTCTCCTAGATACCAAAATAGGGGAAGAGATAAAAAGGGGATGTGTGGTAGAGATGTTCCAGGACATGGACATTCTCAATAGTTTCTCCAGTTTTTCCCAAGATTCAAGTTTGTGCTCACTTTCTAAAATACCTACTGCTTTTGTCCAGGTGGACTGCTCACCAACATTTACTTATTTAGCTTATTCTAAATTATAGCTCTAACAAAGTGATAGCATTGAAAAACATAATCATGGCCTATTTTTGCATAATTTAAAGATGTATTACTTTTTAAAATGTGAATTTACTATTTATATACTGTCTATTGGGGAAGAGGGGATTTAGGTGGCAGATTTATATATTGTAATGATCACTGCTATAAGAAATGGCATTGTCTTTTAACCATATCAGCCTTACCTGGATAGAAAAGAAGTTGTAGACAAGACTTGTTTGTTCAGTGCAGAATCTCAGATTGTTCAAGCCAGGGATGTCCTTAGACTTTTCCTTGCCCAGTGATTCACAAACTTATCTTAGCAATAGGACATTATTATTTTTTTGTCCCACAAAAGAATCTGATTATAGTGTCACTGCATAAAACATATAAATGCAGCATGACTTTAGTTAAACTAGAGGCCTGAGACTTCTTGTTTTTTGAGGTAACCTGAAGGACTATCTTAGAACCCTAGGGCTCCTCAGAGCAGTTTTAATAACCACTCAGCTAGTCTTAGCCCCACATTCTACAGATATTGAAGCTGAGCCCCAGAAAGGCTGTGACTCATATTATACTGTCAAGTTAATGTGCAGAAAAACCATCTCTTGAACATTTAATAGTGATGATGAGTGGATTCTTAATGGCCTTATCCAGTTTGTGGATTAGTCTTGCCATCTGTTTCATCTATTCTTCTCTAAGGCTGTCTGCCCTGTGGCTATTTCACACTCATTAATAGCTCCATCAGCAGTCTAGTAAAAGGAAAAGAAGATGGAAAACTCAAATCCCTTATTAGTTCTTATCTAGAGGAGGAAAGATTGAAACTAATGAACATGGCAGGATTATATGTCAGCTCTGGCTGGCCCAGGAATGCTGTCAACCTTGTTCCTGGTCTGTTTCTACACTTCTTTCTATAGGCATTTGTTTTCCCGCATCCCAGTATTAGCCAGACTTGCCTGCAGACCAAACATGAAACAGGAAACTTTCATGCCCAAAGCAAAGACTAAATTCAGTATCAAACACAGCATTGCTTAGATTAAGACTGAATGATAACTGGCACCAGACTCCACTTTGGTTCTTTATCTTGTTTATAAATTTTGATGATTTCAGTATCCTGCTGTCCAGGTCCTCTCTCTGAATTATGGTACAATTGGTCTTTCTACTGAAGTTTCTTTAGGAACTTGGTTTTGGGCTCCTATCACAACTTGGTCTCCATTATCAGCTTCTGGGCTCTCTGGGACTCACCCCTTACTTTAAAGGAATGGTCTCTGGGTTCTGGGCTTGGCTCCCTACCCTAGGGCATGATTGCCCACTGTTCCTGCCATAAGCCCAGTGAGAACTCAGTGGTTCCTCATCTTAGGGAGTTCCTACTTTGCTGCTAAAAATTAGCAGCAAAAAGGAGTTCCTACTTTGCTGCTTACAGCTAGCTGCAGGCTTAGAAGATGAAATCAGTAGCTCCACCCACCTAATATCAGTTTTGTGAGCTGAAAATGGCAACCTCAAATGTGAGTAGGCTACACTACCTACTAGAGACTATCACTGCTTTAAATATAGGTCTACATCAGGAGACACAAACTGGAAAGGGAAGAGAAGCTTAATGAAATTGAGTATCAAGTGCATATAAAACATTCTCCTAGACACTTTGCCACATTATATTCCTTGAATCCACTCTTTCTTTCCTTCACTTACATTCATTTGTTTAAACATATATGCATTCAGATATACAATACATATTATATATATAATGAGATGGAGCCAAAGCAAAAACAATACCCAGTTGTGGATGTGACTGGTGATAGAAGCAAAATTCAATGCTGTAAAGAGCAATATTGCATAGGAACCTAGAATGTTTGGTCCATGCGTTGAGGCAAATTGGAAGTGGTCAAACAGGAGATGACAAGAGTGAACATCAACATTTTAGGAATCAGTGAAATAAAATGGACTGGAATGGGTGAATTTAACTCAGATGACCATTATATCTACTACTGTGGGCAAGAATCCCTTAGAAGAAATGCAGTAGCCATTATAGTCAACAAAAGAGTCCGAAATGCAGTACTTGGACACAGTCTCAAAAACGACAGAATGATCTCTGTTCATTTCCTAGGCAAATGACTCAGTATCACAGTATTCCAAGTCTATGCCTCAAGCAGTAATGCCAAAGAGGATGAAGGTGAATGATTCTATAAAGACCTACAAGACCTTCTAGAACTAACACCCCGAAAAGATGTACTTTTCATTATAGGGGACTGGAATGCAAAATTAGGAAGTCAAGACATACCTGGAGTAACAGGTGAATTTGGCCCTGGAGAACAAAATGAAGCAGGGCAAAGGCTAATAGAGTTTTACCGAGAGAACATACTGGTCATAGCAAACACCCTCTTCCAACAACACAAGAGAAGACTCTACACATGGACACCACCAGATGGTCAATACCGATATCAGATTAATTATATTCTTTGCAGCCAAAGACGAAGAAGCTGTATACAGTCAGCCAAAAGAAGACTGGGAGCTGACTGTGGCTCAGATCATGAACTCCTTATTTCCAAATTCAGACTTAAATTGAAGAAAGTGGGGAAAACCACTACACCATTCAGGTATGACCTAAATCAAATTCCTTATACAGTGTAAGTGAAAAATAGATTCAAGGGATTAGATCTGATAGACAAAGTGCCTGAAGAACTATGGATGGAGGTTCCTGACATTGTACAGGAGACAGGGAGCAAGACCATTCCCAAGAAAAAGAAATGCAAAAAGGCAAAATGGCTGTCTGAGGAGGCCTTACAAAGCACTGTGAAAAGAAGAAAAGCGAAAAACAAAGGAGAAAAGGAAAGATATATTCATTTGAATTCAGAGTTCCAAAGAATAACAAGGAGAGATAAGAAAGCCTTCCTCAGCTACCAGTGCAAAGAAATAGAGGAAGACAATAGAATGGGAAAGACTAGAGATCTCTTCAAAAAAATGAGAGATACCAAGGGAACATTTCATGCAAAGATGGGCTCAATAAAGGACAGAAATGGCATAGACCCAACAGAAGCAGAAGATGTTAAGAAGGGGTGGCAAGAATACACAGAATAACTATACAAAAAAGATCTTCATGACCCAGATAATCATGATGGTGTGATCACTCACCTAGAGCCAGACATCCTAGAATGTGAAGTCAAGTGGGTTTTAGGAAGCATCACTACAAACAAAGCAAATGGAGGTGATGGAATTCCAGTTGATTTATTTCAAATCTTAAAAGATGATGCTGTGAATGTGCTGCACTCAATATGCCAGCAAATTAGGCCAAACTCAGCAGTGGCCACAGGACTGGAAAAGATCAGTTTTCATTCCAATTCCAAAGAAAGGCAATGCCAAAGAATGCTCAAACTACCTCACAGTTGCACTCATCTCACACACAAGCAAAGCAATGCTCAAAATCTCCCAGCCAGGCTTCAACAGTATGTGAACCGTGAACTTCCAGATGTTCAAGCTGGTTCTAGAAAATGCAGAAGAGCCAGAGATCAAATTTGCCAACATCCACTGGATGATCTAAAAAGCAAGAGAGCTCAAAAAAACATCTATTTCTGCTTTATTGACTATGTCAAAGACTTTGTGGGGGTCACAATAAACTGTGGCAAATTCTTCGAGAGATGGGAATACCAGACCACCTGACCTTCTTTTTGAGAAATCTGTATTCAGGTCGGAAGCAACAGTTAGAACTGGACATGGAACAACAGACTGGTTCCAAATTGGGAAAGGATTACATCAAGGCTGTATATTGTCACTCTGCTTTTAACTTCTATTCAGAGTACATCATGAGAAACACTGAGCTGGATGAAGCACAGGCTGGAATCAAGATTGTTGGGAGAAATATCAATAACCTCAGATATGCAGATGACACCACATTTGTGGCAGAAAGCAAAGAATAACTAAAGAGCCTCTTGATGGAAATGAAAGAGGAGAGTGAAAAGTTTGGCTTAAAGCTCAATATTCAGAAAAGTAAGATCATGGCATCTGGTCCCATCATTTCATGGCAAATAGATGGGGTAACAGTGGCAAAAGTGAGAGACTTTATTTATTTGGGCTCCAAAATCATGGCAGATGGTGACTGCAGCCATGAAATTAAAAGACGGTTGCTCCTTGAAAGAAAAGTTATGACCCACCTAAACAGCATATTTAAAAGCAGAGATATTACTTTGCCAACAAAGGTCCATCTAGTCAAGGCTATGGTTTTCCAGTAGTCATATAAGGATGTGAGAGTTGGATTATAAAGAAAGCTGGGTGTCAAAAAATTGATGCTTTTGAACTGTGGTGTTGGAGAAGACTCTTGAATCCCTTGGACTGCAAGGATATCCAACCAGTCCATCCTAAAGGAAATGAGTCCTGAATATTCATTGGAAGGACTGATGCTGAAGCTGAAACTCCAATGCTTTGGCCATCTGGTGTAAAGAACTGACTCATTTGAAAAGACCTTGATGCTGGGAAAAATTGAAGGTGGGAGGAGAAGGGGCCGACAGAGGATGAGATGGCTGGATTGCATCACTGACTCCATGGACATGAGTTTGAGTAAACTCTGGGAGTGGTGATAGACAAGGAATCCTGGTGTGCTGCAGTCCATGGGATCACAAAGAGTCGGACACAACTATGTGACTAAACTGAACTGAATGTATGTAATTCATATATGTATGAATTAGTTTGAACATAGCTTTAGCTATTCTGCTCTAACAGAAACAGATAACAATGGCTTAAATAAGATGTTTTCCTCTTTCAAAAATTTGGCTTTAAACTTGTACATGTTTTCTGTTCTTGCTAGTTGTTAACTGAGATACTTGTATGATCCTCTCTCCTGAAAGGCCTTGAGAAGTAATGTTGTTTTGCTGACAATGAAGTTTTCACAGTGCAATGTAGTCTGCTGCCGTGTTTAAAGAGTCATTTAACCTGCCTTACTTCAAATAGCTCTCTCTCACTCAAGCATAGCCAATACATTTATTCTTTTCCTTTGGTTGATTATATGTTCTTTGGAAGTGGGAAATGTGTATATGTAATTTACCTCAAAAGGTCTTCAAATGTGTAGATGGTGGCTATTCAGTTCAGTTCGGTTCAGTCGCTCAGTCGTATCCGACTCTTTGTGACCCCATGAACTGCAGCATGCCAGGTCTTCCTGTCCATAACCAATTCCCAGAGTCTACTCAAACTCATGTCCATAGAGTTGGTGATGCCATCTAGCCATCTTATCCTCTGTCATCCCCTTCTCCTCCTACCCACAATCCCTCCCAGCATCAGGGTCTTTTCCAATGAGTCAACTCTTTGCATCAGGTGGCCAAAGTATTGGAGCTTCAGCTTTAGCATAAGTCCTTCCAATGAACACCCAGGACTGATCTCCTTCAGAATGGACTGGTTGGACCTCCTTGCAGTCCAAGGGACTCTCACGAGTCTTCTCCAAAACCACAGTTCAAAAGCATCAATTCTTCAGCACTCAGCTTTCTTCACAGTCCAACTCTCACATCCATACAAGACCACTGGAGAAACCATAGCCTTGACTAGATGGACCTTTGTTGGCAAAGTAATGTCTCTGCTTTTGAATATGCTATCTAGGTTGGTCATAACTTTCCTTCCAAGGAGTAAGCGTCTTTTAATTTCATGGCTGCAATCAACATCTGCAGTGATTTTGGAGCCCAGAAAAATAAAGTCTGACACTGTTTCCACTGTTTCTCCATCTATTTCCCATGTAGTGATGGGACCAGATGCCATGATCTTCCATTTCAGAATGTTGATCTTTAAGCCAACTTTTTCACTCTCCTCTTTCACTTTCATCAAGAGGCTTTTTAGTTCCTCTTCACTTTCTGCCATAAGGGTGGTGTCATCTGCATATCTGAGGTTATTGATATTTCTCCTGGAAATTTGGCCACCTCATGCGAAGAGTTGACTCATTGGAGAAGACTCTGATGCTGGGAGGGATTGGGGGCAGGAGGAGAAGGGGACGACAGAGGATGAGATAGCTGGATGGCATCACTGACTCAATGGGTGTGAGTCTGAGTGACCTCCGAGAGCTGGTGATGGACAGGGAGGCCTGGCGTGCTGCAGTTCATGGGGTCGCACAGAGTCGGACACGACTGAGCGACTGATCTGATCTGATCTGATCCTCTGCCTTTTCTAAAACCAGCTTGAACATTTATAAGTTCATGGTTCACATGTGGCTATTAGCCATTTGCTATTACCAAAAGGGACAGCATATGGAGAAGTAGCTTTAAAGGAAAGTATATTATCAGATCAGTTGGGCAGATGTTGAAGATGTGTATTAGAAAACCTCACTAAATCTTCGTCTGAAAATATTTTAAATAGAGTGTAAAACTGTGTGTCCAGGCGGCTTTGAAAGTACTTATAAAGACAGTATAGTGAAAGTGAAACTGAAAGTGAAATCGCTCAGTCATGTCTGACTCTTTGTGACCCCATGGACTGTAGCCTACCAGTCTCCTCAGTCTATGAAATTTTCCAGGCAAGAATACTGGAGTGGGTTGCCATTTCCTTCTCCAGTGGATCATCCTGACTGAGGGATTAAACCTGGGTCTCCCGCATTGCAGGCAGACACTTTACCGTCTGAGCCACAATATGTGCCTAAATTTTAAAATAAATGGTTTTCTGTAATTTGAATTAGTTTAACTCTGCTATTTACCCTTCCACTAGCAAAGATCACATAATGCTGTTTATAAAATGTCATTGGACTTGTCTGAGCTTAGACTTCTTCATTCTCTATTCTTTTGGGGTGAACTGATGAGAAATCTTTCATCATGACCCACATACATTATGCCATTTTAACTTACTCATTACTTAATGTATATTGAAGTCTTGCTACATCCCAGCTACTAGGTATTAACTGCAGATCTGTGAAGAGAGGAGGATTATCCATGATGATGAGACTGGTGCCTGGTGGACACTGGTGACTGGGGACTCTGGTAAAATCTAAAATAGCCCCACTACCTGCCAAAGCTTAAGGAGCCCACACAGCCTCTGAAATTCAAGCAAATGAACCCCATACACTTTTTTTTTTTACCTGAGGAAATCTCAAATTTCCTATATTCCTACACCTTAGTGGCTTTTGGGAGTTGGAGGCTATGAAGTGGTACTAAGATATTGTAGTGTGAAAAACCCAACTCTGAATGCCTGTCCTTCTTATACACTCATCTACATGTCTGAATACCAGATTCTTTCCTTCAGTAGGGATTATCTGGTTAGAGTCTGCTCCCCCAAAGTCATAATAAAATGCAAGTTTTACTGTCTCCTTTCCTCCATCTTATTAATAGGGGAAGAGTGGAAGTGCAGTGGGATAGATATGCAGAAGCATGTGGGGCTTGGTCTGTATATACATTCTAAGTGATAAGTGCTGACCCTCACGTCCTATCTCCCTGATTTAACATACCTTCACCTGATAGCTCAGTTGGTAAAGAATCTGCCTGCAATGCAGAAGACCCTGGTTCGATTCCTGGGTCAGGAAGATCTGCTGGAGAAGAGATAGGCTACTGATTCTAGTATTCTTGGGCTTCCCTTGTGGCTCAGCTGATAAAGAATCCGCCTGCAAAGCGGGAGACTTGGGTTCAATCCCTGGGTTGGGAATAGCTTCTGGAGAAGGGAAAGGCTACCCACTCCAGTATTCTGGCCTGGAAAATTCCATGGACTGTATAGTCCATGGGGTTGCAAAGAGTCAGACATGACTGAGTGACTTTCACTTTCACCTGAACAGGAAGTGGAGGTCAACATCACCACAGAGGATCCTAAGAGACTTCCATCTCTAGTTTTATGATTGCTTCTATCTGTAAGCAGCTATGTGTCAAGAACTAACCCATGTCCCTGTTAAACATACCTTTAATCTTCACAACCACTGTAGAAAGTACTCTCTCAGGGTAACTACTGAGGAAGAATTGAGATTCAGAGAATCAAATCTTATCAGTTAGAGTGGACTATTTGCTAAAATATAACCCCCAAATTTTGGAGAAAGCGATGGCAACCCACGCCAGTACTCTTGCCTGGCAAATCCCATGGAAGGAGGAGCCTGGTAGGCTGCAGTCCATGGGGTCACTAGGAGTCAGGCACGACTGAGCGACTTCACTTTCACTTTTCACTTTCATGCATTGGAGAAGGAAATGGCAACCCACTCCAGTGTTCTTGCCTGGAGAATCCCAGGGACGGGGGAGCCTAGTGGGCTGCTGTCTATGGGGTTGCACAGAGTTGGACATGACTGAAGTGACTTAGCAGCAGCGGCAGCAGAAAATTTTAGTGTCTTGACAAAGCATAAAATTATTTCTATGGCCCAACACAATGCTCCTGGTCAGGCATTCCTTCACACAGCAACTTGGAGATCAGAATGGAGATAGCCTGGAGACCTCTCCAGTTGGTGATAGCTTGGAGACCTCTCCAGCTGGTTAATGCAGAAAGAAAATGTAGGATTGTATGTGCTATATATCCCTTTTCCCAACATTGCACTGGCCAGAACACTATAACTTCAGTTCAGTTCAGTTAAGTCACTTAGTCGTTTCTAACTCTTTGCAACCCCATGAATCACAGCACGCCAGGCCTCCCTGTCCATCACCAACTCCCGGAGTTCACTCAAACTCACGTCCATCGAGTCGGTGATGCCATCCAGCCATCTCATCCTCTGTCATCCCCTTCTCCTCTTGCCCCCAATCCCTCCCAGCATCAGAGTCTTTTCCAATGAGTCAACTCTTCGCATCAGGTGGCCAAAGTACTAAAGTTTCAGCTTTAGCATCATTCTTTCCAAAGAACACCCAGGACTGATCTCCTTTAGAATGGACTGGTTGGATCTCCTTGCAGTCCAAGGGACTCTCAGGAGTCTTCTCCAACACCACAGTCCAAAAGCATCAATTCTTCAGCGCTCAGCTTTCTTCACAGTCCAACTCTCACATCCATACATGACCACTAGAAAAACCATAGCCTTGACTAGGTGGACCTTTGTTGGCAAAGTAACATCTCTGCTTTTCAATATGCTATCTAGGTTGGTCATAACTTTTCTTCCAAGGAATAAGCGTCTTTTAATTTCATGGCTGCAGTCGCCATCTGCAGTGATTTTGGAGCCCCCAAAATAAAGTCTGACACTGTTTCCACTGTTTCCTCATCTATTTCCCATGAAGTGATGGGACCAGATGCCATGATCTTCGTTTTCTGAATGTGATCTTTAAGCCAACTTTTTCACTCTTCTCTTTTACTTTTATCAAGAGGTTTTTTAGTTCTTTTTCACTTTCTGCCATAAGTATGGTGTCATCTGCATATCTGAGGTTATTGATATTTCTCCCGGCAATCTTGATTCCTGCTTAAACTTCTTCCAGCCCAGAATTTCTCATGATGTACTCTGCATATAAGTTAAATATGCAGGGTGACAATATACAGGCTTGACATACTCCTTTTCCTATTTGGAACCAGTCTGTTGTTCTATGTCCAGTTCTCACTGTTGTTTCCTGACCTGCATATAGGTTTCTCAAGAAGCAGGTCAGGTGGTCTGGTATTCCCATTTCTTTCAGAATTTTCCACAGTTTATTGTGATCCACACAGTCACTATAAGTTGGCTGTACCTAATTGCAAGAAAGGTGGGAAATATACTCTAGTTGTGAGAACAAGAGAAAAAGAAGAGAAGGTTTGATGAAAAACTATGTAATTTCTACAACACTAAGTTCATCAGAAGTTGCATAATTAATGTGTAGTGGGGCTAGGTTTCAGACCTTCTGACCTAGGACCTAAGTGTGTCAGTGCACTTGTGAGCAGAATATTGGAGTACATTGCCAAAGGGAAATAGTTCTTTAGAGAAAAGTTGACTAATACTTTTATTGGGAGCTGGGTGGAGCCAAGGCCAGCTCTGTCATCCCATCATCAAACAGCAGTGATGGAGATCTTCTTAGAAATGAGAGTGAAGTAAGTGCTTGTTCTGTTTACTCTGCCAGAAGACATAAGACTTCCACTCAGTCATAGTTTGGAATTCAAAGGCAACTGAAATATCACTGGGTAAAATAACATACAAGTGGGGAACTCCTGACTCTGTGATTTACTGAAAAAAAAAAAAAAAAATCTGTGTACTCTTCTGAAAGACCTGTAATCTCCAACTGTATCACTTCTATAATTCCTCAAATGTCCAGGAAGGCCTGAGGATGTTTGTGAAGGTATGGAACCCTAGCTAGGGAAAGACTCCGGCTAGGATAGCAGTTAGACCATCAAAAAGAAGCTAATTCAGTCCTGGCAATAGACAAGAAATAATGAATCACACAGCATTGAAGGTTTAAAAGAAATATATTTAAGATGATTGTAAGGATCCATTCTGAAAAAATTGTTTCATCCAAAAACGTTAATAAATTCTTAGGATATATGGTAGAATTTCAAAGAAATAATTGACTCTTGTGGAACATCATGCTTTTTTTTTTTTTTTTTTTCTGTGTAAATTTCACATTAAATTCTGGTATGTTTCTTAGTGGGTGTCAGTTCAACATATCGTCTGGAGGAAAGGTCTCTGGATTTGGGAAAGAGCATGGACCAAAATCCCATCCACAGAGGAGGCTGGCAGGTTACAGTCCATGGGGTCACAAAGAGTCAGATACGACTGAGCACAAGGCACATATCACAAATATCATGGACCAAAAGAAGTGAATCATATCTATAGAATATCCAGAGTCCCAGGTATCACGGGCTTCATAGATATGTGTTGCAATAATATAGATACCATGCTAATGCTAAGTCGCTTCAGTTGTGTCCGACTCTGTGCGACCCCGTCCCTGGGATTCTCCAGGCAAGAATACTGGAGTGGGTTGCCAATTCCTTCTCCAATGCATGAAAGAGAAAAGTGAAAGTGAAGTCACTCAGTCATGTCCGACTCTTAGGAACTTCTAAAACCTACTTATAAGAATTTCAGAAAGGAGAGTAAAAACCTCTGAAAGACTCTTCTTGTTTTATATTCATAAAGTTCAATTGCCTCTTCAGGGAATACAATAAGTTATATTTAAAGGGAATTTTACGGTATCTTTTTTTCCCTCTCGAAAGTATTTGCCTATATCTTCATAGGAAATACATCTGCATTTCTGTTTTTCCTGTGCCTTTATCCATTTTATGCTGTTAAATATCCTTTAGGACCAAAGTGACATCTCATTTTCTAACGCCTGGTAGTTCTGTGCCCTCAGCATCCAACTACACAGATGGAGACAAGCCCACAGTAACCCCAGTTACACAGAGTATATGGCTGTCTTCCCGGCAAGGAGTGCCCAAACTTTTCCCCAAAATGGTTCAGTTTGTCTTTAATTAAAACTTAAAGCATTAGCTTTTGGCTCTGGCAAGGGCTCTCAAATGAGTACCTGCCTCACACTGATTTGTCTCACTGCAATCTGCCTCACAGCAGGCTACTTAGATGGCTGCCATCAGATTCTGGGACGAGAGCAAGCTTGCAAGCTCGCAGAGCCACAAAGAAAGGCAGTTAAGGCCAGAAGTACCTGCAGCTCCTTTCAGTTCATTAACTAAAGCTAACTTGGGGAACATTACTGGAGGGAGACTAATTTGGCAGCTGTCAGCATGGAGGACAGAGATACTGTGCTGACTTTAGGCCACGTGGACCCAAGGCCCCACAGCCACCAGCTATTCTTTTTGTCTCCCACACCCTGAAGCTTAGACACAGCTCATGAATAAAATTTTCCTTGTCTTTATCCACACTCACCCTTTATTCCAAAGTAGAACTGCATTCTGATCTAAAACTATAGATTAAAAAAATTTTCCTTTAATGATACATATGAACTTATATGCAAAACAGAAATAGATCCACAGACACAGAAAAAAAACAAAACAAAAACTTACGGTTACTCAAGGGGGAAGGGGAGGGATAATTAGAAGTTTGGGATTAACATATACAGAGTACTATATAAAAAACAGATAAAACATGGACCTGCTATCTAACACAGGGAACTATACTTAATGTACTATTTTGTAAAAAACCTATAAAGGAATATAATTTTATATATATGCACATACACAAGGGAATGTATATGTGTGTATATATATAACTTTGCTATACATCTTAAACTAATGCAACATTGTAAATCAACTGTGTATTTCAATTAAAATAATTTTTAAAAATTTAAGGATATAAAAGAAGTAAAAGATACTATTTTAATCCACAAAGAACTTTCAACCTAGTTATTGAAGTGAGTGCATAAAGAATAAGTTGATATTACGTATAAAAGTATGAAATATATATCCATGAATTTTTTAAATATGTGAAATTACATGGAAGTTCATTAAAATTTTGGAGTATTATATGATGCACAGAGGAAGCTAAGAACAAGATCAGTTCAAAAAAGAAAATGTACTCAAATAGTCTTATTACTATGTTGTCCTCTTTCAGATTATCCAACAAGAGGTCTTTTGATTAAAATATTTGATGCATGTATGAGAAATAGACATTTGTATTTTAATGTGTTCAGAATTCTTTCACTAATTTAATTAATTCACATCCATTGTTTCCAATTTATCAGTAGAAGAGACTAAGACATTCTTAGATATTATAGAATATGTAATTCCATATACCTATATAATGATTGTTACAGACAGAATAAAGTACCTTATTACTGAAACATATTCAGTGATGCTGCTGTAATTAATGAATTGCTAACCCACTAAGGAGTGTTGTTGAACCCATAATAGCGCCTTATAATTTTTTTCTGTCAAGGAACTAATTTTACAACTGCTATATATGAAGTGTTAAATTTTGCCCAAATTCTGACTATTGGAAATTCATTCATCAATTTCTTAAAACTTTACCTCAAGCGTAGAATTCTATTCTGAATAGTTCCAACTTGTAAGTTTCAGGTGATTAGTACTGAAGAATATTTTCTTTTCTTTTTCATTGAAATATAGTTGATTTACAATGTGAATGTATAGAAATATTTTCTTTTTTAAAATTATTTTGTTTATTAGGTGACAATGTTGAGCATTTTTGATAGCAAAAAAAAGACTGTTTCATGAAAATCTGTGTTCTCACTTGTGAGGTTTTCTCATTGCTCAGGACACCAGCATCAATTGTGGTCTCTTTGTTGTTTCTAAGGTTTTTAAGTTTTTCAGCTTGTTATGAACTATTAAGAAATACCTAATAATAACAGCTACCATATATGTAGATACTGCACCTGTCACCTACCATATTATCTAATTCAATCCTTCATCAATCCTTTGATATAGTTACTTTTTATCTATGCATTTGGATGAGAAACCTGAGTCTTGGAATTAACTAATACCTGGCCAAGGCAGAATCTGAGCGCAGATGTAACTGACTGCAGGAAACATGCATGTAGTTTTCACTATAACAAAAGGTAAGTTGAGACTGTTCAGCCTGCAGTCTAAATGCAGTATGTCTCTGCCATTCATAAAGGGGTGGAAAATGCCTATATCTGTGCAAAAGAGGAAAAAATGTTTTATTGTATTCAGGACATATATCAAGTGAGATTCTTTCTCCTATCTTCCTAGCCAAGAACTTGTTTTCTCCATTTTTTTCATGTATAGACTGTGGGCCAGGCACGGGGAAAACAAGGAGGAGCAGCAGGCATGTCCTGCACTCACCCTCATGTGCCTTGGACATGAATGGAAGCCAGTGAAAAGACAGTTGTAATACAGGTGTGCTAATGGTTAAATTGAGATGTGCTCAGGCACTGTAGGAATATAAGGATGAAGACCCTAACCTAGCCTGGGAAAAAGGTGGGAATCAGTCATTAAGAAATGAGTAGATCCACATATTTTTACCTTTTAGAAAAGTCCCAGGAGGTTGAGGAAGTTAAAGCATCTAATTTAGTCTGTTAATTGAAATAAAAAAGAACTACTACACATAATCTAAGTTTTTTATTTTTATACCATCAAAGCAGTCTTAAAGCATACTAGAGTGTCTTTATGGAACTCTAATACTCTGGGTATATTTGCAGAACTCTCTAATCTGCAGCATACACTTTGATGGCTACAAACTTGACGTTTCTTGTTGTAAACTCCAGTTCATACTCACAACCAACATCACTGTCCGGGCCACAGCATCTCATGTCCAGCCATGACAGAAAGTTCTGAACTGGTTTTTTTGTCATCTGACTTTTACTTTTCCATTGCATGTTATATCCAGTAGTGTCATCTTCCTAAAAACGCATTTGTTAAAAATTGCTTCTCTGCTTAACAGATTTACTCTCATCCAAAATAGAAGTACAAACTTCTTATTAACATGGTCCTAAAGGCCCTTCTCAATCTGGTCCCAAAATGCCAGTTCCAGTTTGATGACCCAGTACTTCCTTCCATGTGTCCTATGCTCTGGCCTCTCATTACTCTGATCATAGCTTCCTTCCTCTCCAGCTGACTAACACATTCTCCTTCAAGACTTCTTCTCTGACTGCCCCAGAGCCAAAATAGTCACATCTTTCTTTATATCACCATGGGTCCTGGTACTGCCTCTGTCCTAGGATATAGGTCTTCTTTGTTACAACCATATTACTCCATGTCTGTCTTCACTTCTAGACTGTGAGTTCCTCCAGGGAAGAGAGTAAATATTGTCCACATTGTGCACAATTATGACCTAAGTACCTAGCACAACACCAGTCTCATAGATGATACCTTATAAATATTTTTCATTTATTCATAAAAGTCAGTATTTACTAAGCAATTTATATGAAACCTTCTGTTATGCTTAGTGTATTACACATATTATTTTTGTTTTTCTTTAAAACATTTTCCATGATTACCTACAAATGCTCCTAATTTTATAGATCAGGAAATTAAGGCTTAGATTTGATAAATAATTTGCCCAAAGTTAAACAGAAGGAAAGTGGTCTCTTAAAAACTACAAAGTATTGTTAGATGAATGAGTGAATGAAGGAAAGAAAAGGCAGCATGTTGCAGTTGAGTAAAATCTCTGATAAAACTAGGAGTTGTGATAAGCCTGCTCTCATAATAAACTTCTAAAATAGTTTAGGTAGGACTTTAAGGTTTGTCTTTCTTGTCTCTGAAGAGATAGGAATGCCTTGGATTTATTGTTAGTTGTAAGTAGGGATAAATGATGTGCGTCTTGGAAATTTCAAAAAATGTCAACATAAAGTTGTAGTCAGAGCAAGCATTTGAGAGTTCATTGTAGACAAGTAATGAGTAAGACATTTAAAGAGAGAAATAACATAGTGAATGTAATTTAGAGAATGACTAGCTAAACGGAAAACCTTTAATAATCATAGTTTTTTAAAGGGAGAAATGGTCTTAGAGATCAGATGGTATGGCTATAGGATACAAAGCAAGAACCAGAAGTCAGAATCCTGTAGTCTTCTTGCTGTGAGACTTTGGTCATTTTTTTCATTTTCTCCAGGATCTTATTTGCTCAGATCCCTAATCAACAAAATTCAACAGATCTTTGTAGACTGGCAATCAGGCCAAAGAAGTTAGGTCACCCTGTCTTGAAATGTTTATCATTTCTCATGACCAGGGTCTCTGAACTTCTCATTTCACCTCTTAGATGAGGACCTGGAGTCCCAGGAGTGAGGTGTTTTGCCAAGGTTACATGACTAAATACCAGGCTTCCCAGGTGGCTCTGGTGGTAAAGAACCTGCCTGCTGATACAGGAAACAGAATAAGATGTTGGTTTGATTCTTGGGTCAGGAAGATCCCCTGGAGAAGGGCACGACGATCCACTCCAGTATTCTTTCCTGGAGAATCCCATGGACAGAAGGATGTGATTGAAGTGACTTAGCACACACATGACTAAATAATACCAGAAGACGACTAAATAATACCAGAAGACAGGTCATTATTGCAAACTGTCATTTTATACCACTAATGTACTATGAACTAACTGCCCCCTGCTGCTGCTGCTAAGCGCTTCAGTCATGTCCGACTCTGTGCGACCCCATAGAAGGCAGCCCACCTGGCTCCCCCGTCCCTGGGATTCTCCAGGCAAGAACACTGGAGTGGGATGCCAGTTCCTTCTCCAATGCATGAAAGTGAAAAGTGAAAGTGAAGTTGCTCAGTCGTGTCTGACCCTCAGCGACCCCATGGACTGCAGCCTACCAGGCTCCTCCAGCCACGGGATTTGCCAGGCAGGAGTACTGGAGTGGAGTGCCATTGCCTTCTCCAACTGCCCCCTACACATACATATTTAGGAATATTAATTGTAATTGTAGAAATCATTATCCATTATCCTCAGCAATGTCTGGAATCATCTTTGCATAATTTAAGAACTGTAGAATATTTGGCAAAAGTTCAAAAAGAAGCCCAGGAAATGAAAAAATGGTGTCACAAAATAACCTGCTAAAACAAATGAAGGTTCCATTTTTCTTCAAGAGAAAAAAGTCAGAAATGATTCAAGCTGAACTCCAGTTCTGCTGCATATTAGCTACAAGACCTTTTCTCCTGCATCTATTTCCTTGCGTCTAAAATGAGACAAGATGTTTTGACTCTCAAAAATGACAGTGTATGTAAAATTGTCTGTAAACATATAAAGCACTACAAAAATAACCATGCAATTAACTGAAGGAACTTTGCTAAGAGGTGTTGTTTTTGTTCTCCATCTTCTTCCACGACAGAGAAATTGTATTAAATAGTAGAGGAATTTCATCTTGACTAAAGAAAAAAAAAAAAAGTGACCCTTCTGGTACTAAGAGCTACTAAATTTTGTAGGAATGGGAGGGACATACAATAGAGGCAAGTTAAAGTAATATGTAGTCAAAAGAATTTTAAGAAGACAAAATACATAATAGAGTAATTTCCTTGAACCAGGAAGAAGAGGTAGATAGACTCTAATAAGAGAAGAGAGAAGTCGCTTAGTTGTGTCTGACTCTTTGCGACCCCATGGACTGTAGCCTACCAGGCTCCTACGTCCATGGGATTTTCCAGGCAAGAATACTGGAGTGGGTTGCCAATTCCTTCTCCAGGGGATCTTCCCGACCCAGGGATTGAACCCAGGTCTCCCACATTGTAGACAGACGCTTTAGCCTCTGAGCCACCAGGAGGACTAGAGTCTGATAAGGAATATTCAATAGTAACAAAGTCCATGTATGAGATTCTATGACTGTGTTTCATCAATTTCTTTTGTTTGAAATTAGAAAGAGAAAGTTCAGTAAATATTGGGTTCAAATACTTTATAGCTGCCAGGAGTCCTTCTTTAGGATCAGTGGTCACAGGTTTGGCTTTTTTTTTTTTTTTTTTCTTTTCTTTTCCTTTTTTGGAGGATTTTCCATGTGGCCAGGAAAATATTTTGATCTTTCCTGCATACCTGGGTCCTCTGGCTGAAGGCAAAGACCTTCAAAGCAGGTTTTTCCATAATGGGAAAAGAAACAGTCAAGAAAGCCAGGATGACTCTTCTCCTGACAGCAAACACACTTAGGAGAGTGTGTTTTAAAACTGTATTGCCTTTATTTTCTACAAAGAGCAATTTGGAGAATGGCAAGTTGGCATTTGCAAGAGGTTAAAAGAAAAAGAAAATTGTTGCCCTGCTGTGAATGTGTTCATGTGCCTGTTTTATGTTTCCAAATAACAGCCTGTGGGTTTATTCAATATAATTGTGAACTGTATTTATAAAAGGTTAAGAGAGAGAAATTTCTTAATTTAAAAAAATAGGTGAAGGACCCAAGACAAGGGCAGCATTTTAAAGTGAAAACTCTGCTCTTTCAGCACTTAGATTGGTCCATTATATATAAACTGTTTCATCAACCTGTATACAATATGCACGTTTTGTATATGTTAATGGCATTAAGACAAAATGAAAGAGCAGGAGTTTGGTCAGCTTTCCACATTGCAAAAGGACTCTGAGACCACCCCGCATTGTGGATCGTCCTTTGCCAGAGAATGATTGAGGTCTGTCTGCTTAATATCAGGAGTGAATATTTATCTTTGAGTGCTCAGTAGCTGAATAGTATTCACAGCATTGATACCTGGAAGATGGTCAATAGATTTCTCTTGACTTGAAGTGAATTGAACAAAATCATGGCTTTGATCACTCACATGGAAAAATGTGGATTTCCAGCTGTGTCTCCTAAAGTTTGGCTCATATTTACTAATGAAGAAGCTTGAGCAGTCATCCTAGTTCAGAGCAGTCTTTGCCAAGGTGGACTCTGCTTATTCACGTATTAACTGCTTAACCTTGGTAAGTCACTGTACCCTCAGGTTCCTCACTGATAAAATAGAAATTGTTAGAATAGTTACCTGATTGAATTGTTGTGAGGATTAAATGCAGGCAAAGCTCTTAGAAAACTATCTACCCCATAGCAAGTGCACAATAAATATTGGCTGTAAGCATTACTCCTAGCTAAATGATACCAAGTGTGTGAATAAACATAGATATAAACAGATATATATTCACTTTTACTACAAATGCTTATGTGGCAAGCATGGTTTTTTCACAACAGAAACAGAGGTGACAAGACAAGTAATAAACAGAATGTGCCATGAAGAAAATCAGAGAGAGCGATGTGGTAGAGGCTGGCTGGAATGGGAGACTTGGAGTGTGGAAGCTGGGATGGGGCTCACTGAAGACCCTCTGAGGGATGACGTTTAAGCAGAGAAGTGGAGAGCTCCAAGCAGCAGGGGGATCCAGGGAATAAGATATCCATGGATAGGGAAGAGCAAGTGGAAAGACCTTGGATTTCTCGAGGAATAGAAAGATTAATGCGATAGTGCTAGATTTTTCAACCTCAGAGTCATTGACATTTTGGGCCTGCTTTTTTGTTCTGGGTGTCTATCCCATGCATTCTGAGATGTTCAGCGTCATCCCTGGCCTCTATCCTACACATTCCAGTAGCATCTACTCCCCTCAAATTGTGTCAACAAAAGACACCGCTAGATATTACCACATGTCCCCCCGAAGGGCAAAATTGTCCTCCTCCCTTCTCTTCCCTCGGGGAAGGCAATGGCATCCCACCCCAGTACTTTTGCCTGGAAAATCCCATGGACGGAGGATCCTGGTAGGCTCCAGTCCATGGGGTCGCTAAGAGTCAGACACGACTGAGAGACTTCACTCTCACTTTTCACTTTCATGCATTGGAGAAGGAAATGGCAACCCACTCCAGTGTTCTTGCCTGGAGAATCCCAGGGACAGGGGAGCCTGGTGAGCTTCCGTCTATGGGGTCGCACAAAGTCGGACACGACTGAAGTGACTTAGCAGCTTCTCTTCCCTTGCCTGTGGGCTGGTGAATGAACAGGGAGGAGTGTAGTTTTAAAAAGTGATGGGGGGATCTTGGTAGTTCTTCCTAACTGACATTCTAAGGCTTTACTGGCTAAGCATGTGACCTCACTATCTTCATCCTGGCCAGAATATAATATTGAACATGAGAAAAATTGAGGCTGCAACTTTCTAGGCCTCGAACTTTGTGTCAGTTTCAATTCTCCTACTAAGCTTCAAGGCCTGTGTCTTTACTTATCTCCTCAGAATGTGAGGCAATATTGTGTAGCTTTTGTTTCATCAAGTGAAATATGTACTATTGAACTGTAATTCTAATAGGATAATGTTTTTAGAATAAAAGCATTTCCTTAAAGTAATGAAAGTTAACACATGATGTATCTCCTTGAGTCAGCATTGTATTCATTTTACCTGAAAATTAAATTGAAAATAGCTAATTCTTTTGAGTTGCCTGTGGTGAAAGGTTTGCATGCAGCTTAGATTTGGTATATTTATCTAAAGTGTGTAGATGTAAGTTAGGTTACTAGGATGGGAGAGAGATGATAACAAAGCATATTGATAGTAAAACTCCTGAAATGCTTTCCAATCTTCATACAATATTGCTACTGCTACTGCTACTGCTAAGTTACTTCAGTTGTGTCCGACTCTGTGCGACCCCATAGATGGCAGCCCACCAGGCTCCCCCATCCCTGGGATTCTCCAGGCAAGAATAGTGGAGTGGGCTGCCATTTCCTTCTCCAATGCATGAAAGTGAAAAGTGAAAGGGAAGTCACTCAGTCGTGTCGGACTCTTAGCGACCCCATGGACTGCAGCCTACCAGGCTCCTCTATCCATGGGATTTTCCAGGCAAGAGTACTGGAGTGGGGTGCCTTGCCTTCTCCGTCATACAATATTAGCTGTAATTTATTCTGTAGAGTATATGTGAGTTACAACTCCTGGCTCCACATGGTTGAGAGGTGTTTTTATTTGCTACAAAATTAATAGTTCGAAAAGGCATCTCTGATGCTGCCATTTTTATGAGAATAACCGAAAAAGACTAGCATCAGAATGGGTATAATCTTAAAATCAACTGTAAAGTGACCCCAGTGGTTTGAGATTTCTCTTCATCTTCATTATATCTTATTTGGATATGGCAACAAATCTGCTAAAAATGGCTTTCTTCGAGTACTTAAGTTGTGGGCAGAATATTTTCTAGATAAGAGGAAGTAGGAAAAGACCCTTGAAGCTAGTCCTAAGGAGTATAGTTAGAGAATTTGATGAGTTTTCTGGTTTCTTTCCCAAGTTGTATGATTTTGCACATTTAAAATTTGTCTGTGAAATTTTCTTAAATTAGAATTAGTGGCTGGTTATAATCCCCATTTTGAGATGGTAGGATACTCAGGCATCCAGCATATATTAGAATTAAATCAAGGTTTTGGAGATCTTTTCTCTAAGTCATGGTTAGAAAACTGTCCAGTTTACCCAGAGTCTTCCCTCTAGGATGTGCTAATTTCTCAGATGCTATGACTTATACTGGTTCACTTGGAAGTCATTCAACAGATAATTTCTGCTTGGCACATATATCAGGTATTTGAAATTTTTACCTATCATCATTCAACCCATATGCTTCAGAATCATAATTAAAAATAATTCTTTAGTAACAATATCTGTAGCTTTGGGAATCAATTTCTTCAGAAGCAGAAATTTCAAGAGAAGAAGGATAATTGAACCCAAGAATAGACTATCATGGGAATCTCCCCATTTTTGCAGAATGTAAAGAAAAGAATATGTAACCATATGCTGAATGGGCTAGACACAGTCCTGTCTGGGCAGGCTGGTCTCCTGGGCTCCCTTTCAGCTCTAGGCATCTATGATTTTTTCTGTGGAGGCAAAATGAATGCCACAGATTGTTCTTAAAACTGTGAATCTGTGCCTTTCTTTTAAAAGTACTTATTAGTTTTGTCAAATTACAAAGTTAACACATGCTTATTTTAAGAGAATACAAAGGAAATGTGAAAAATTTCCCCCTACTCCAATTCTATTGCTCAGAATAAAGGTTAGCAGTACTGAGGTATCCTTCCAGGCCTTTTTCTGTGTTTGTATGAATGCATTTTATGAATACATATATCCTGAAGATATATGTATTATATATGTGTATATATGCCTGTGTATGTATATATATATATGTGTGTGTATACACACACACACACACACACACACACACACACACTGTATACATATACATACATAGGAATACACACACACACATGTATCCAACTGCATCAGTGCTTGTGGGTGGGCATATCTTTAGATCTATATAAGTAAAAATGTAGCCTCTTTTTATTATAAAAATGAGAGTTCTTCAAAACTCCTTTCTAATGTACTTCCTGTATCCTAATTTATACAATATATTTCTTCCCATTCCCTCAAGCTCCATATTCTATATCATTAAAAACCAAAGAGCTGTCCTGATAAAGAATGATGTCAGTGGTAGGTGAGGATGCAGAAGATACAGAGAAACCAGAACCAAAATTTTCAGTAGGCATATGCCATATATAGTGTGCTCTGTGTGTGTGTGTCTGTCTATCTGTCTGTCTGCATGGCAGTGTCTGAATAAAATGTATGTATCTTAATTTATGTAGGTAGAATTTCTAGAAATGGATTCACTGTGTCTGAAAATATGGCTTTATTTCTGGTGTAACTTTCTTCAAAAAAACCCAAGAAAATCCTATAAGATATTTCAAAATCATTTTGCCCCTACAAACAACATCTTGCCATTCCCCCAAGGATTTTATTTGTCTGGGAAGGAAGTGATGTGTGATGTGGCTCTCCGGTAAATGCAAAAGTGATATCCTAGTTCAGCGAAGAATACCCTGATGATAAGGAGGGGAGGAACGTAGCAAATCTATTACTATAAATGGGGTCAGCAAAGCACAGAACCTGGAAAGCAGGAAAAAACTGAGAGTAACTTCTTAATCCTACATATTTCTCATTTGCTTCTGTCTCATCTCCCATCTTCTACCTTTTGGTTTAAACATCTCTTCCCTCCCCCAACTCCAGAACTCTTTCATTATTAACTTACTTCTTCCCCTCTACCCATTCCAGTACCCACATGTCCCATTCTTAAACTCTCACAGCACAGTGTGCTTTCTTCTGTCACAGCAGTTACCACTTTATATTATTGCTAGGATTAGTTTTTTTTTTTTTTTAATCTTCACACGAGAATAAACTTCTTCAAGATGGTCTTTTATCTCTATATCCCCAGCACCAAGCATAGTCTGATGTATAGCTGGTGCTCAATATATGTCAAAGAGGTGATGACAGATTGATGACCTACTGTAGTAACATCATCCAAACATCAAATGAGTATCCTTATCCATAGTTTCAGAACCTTAAAAAACACTAATATAGTCCACCTATTTCAATTATTTTCTAGTATCTTAAACAAAAACACAACCAGTGATCTTCTGTTAAACTTGTTCGAAATTATGGAAAAGAAGAAAAATTAAGAGAGACCATGTCTTGGTCTGTAAGGGGCTGCTCTAACAAAATACCACTGGGTATCATATAAAGAGAAATCTATTTCTCACAGTTCGTGGTTGGGTGAGGGCCCTCTTCTGGATCCCCAAATTCTCATTGTATCTTTGCATGGTGGAAAGGGTTAGGGGTATCTGTGGAATCTCTTTTATAAGAGCCCTAATGCATGAGACTCCACCATCATGACCTAATCACCTCCCAAAGGCGCCACCTTCTAAATCTATCATACTGAGCTCAAGTATTCCAACATATACATTTGGCGTGGGGTGAAGGGAGGCACAAATATGCAGCTCATCATACGGAACAATGTGACCGTTATAAATCTGCATACTTATTAAAATGTATGGCAAGTTAGTTTTCTTTCTCTTTCGTTCACTATAGATGTTTCTATCAGAGCAAATCTGACCTTCTGTGAATCAAGTGGGTAGGTAACTTTCCTGGCCCAGTAGGTCCAGTATTTTGAAAAACAAGTATGTTTGTACATTAAGATGCAAGCGGTTTTCTCCAGAGCCAGAAATGTACCATGGGCATCAGGACAAGGGACAGTGTCCTGACCATGCCTGTGTGGCGACTAGATAGAAGCCAGCATGAATCTTCCTCTAGAACAGCCTCAGCTCCCACCCAGGGATTCCTTAAAAACCAACTGAACTACAATGAGTGGTGCCCTAACTTTTGCACTTTCTATTTCATATTTCTAATGCCCCAGATACAATTTACTGAATACTTCTTAGACTCTAGATGATATCCATAGCAACATCTATTTACTTTTTTTGTTATCAGAGTTACTTTGTTCTCTTTCTCTCTGCTCAGCCTCATCTTACCTATGAACTAAAGACTCCTTTCTCAAGTTGTTTGCTATCTAAGATTTATCTGACAATTGCTAGAGAGAAACACAAGAGAAGGAAACATTTATTAGTGAAACAAACCAACTAGTCATATGTTAAAAAAAAAAATAATCTTTTTCACAATCTGGACGGCCTACTTCACACAAGAATTATTCTGAGGCATTGCTGTCAATTGTCAGCAATGCTGTCAATTGGGCCTTGAAAATATGTTACATGTCCTTGTAACCTCTTATCGGGGTGTGCAGTCTGGGGTACCTCGCATGTGAAGTATACTGCAGTGATGACTAGCTCAATACTTCGGGCTTTTCAAGAGAGTCTAAAGTGATACCATGTCTTATGCCCACTCCTCCCCATAAACACACAACTCTTTCTCCATACAGAGCAAAATGAAGCCATATCATTATGAACAGTTCTCAGAAATGGAATAGTCACTGCTTCAGTCCTAATGTTCAGTGTGTGTTCCCCTTACTACGTGGTGCAGAACTGAAACCTCATAGTTAATGCAATGGACAGGAAAAGACTATATGCTGTTAATTTCCCTTTATATCATACATTCATTTAAGTGCATGGAATGTAAAGCAATTGCTTCTGCTCACTTCAATCTCATTTTTAAATAGCTGAAAAATGTAAGTATCGGCTCAAAAGAATATAGAATTTTAATGTGAGTGCTGATAGCTTGGGCTTTTAGTTTTGTTTCAACATTTGATCTCAACTGCTGATTGATTTTTAGTGGTGGGCTCATTAATATCAAGATTGCAATTATGATTTCATATTGCTGTGGGGGAGCAGAGGCTGAGGTCAGCTATATCACGTTCTTTCATACCTCATAGCGTAGGAAATAGAGAAACCTGTGACTCCCTTCTCTTCCTTGTGTGATCCCCACTCTAAAATTTCTATCCTCAAACTACTTGATCTTTGGGGGTTTGGCCACCTTTTCCTAACATAAAATAAGGATGAAAGTAGTTGGTTTAGGGAATAATAAGTCCCACATGTGTATTCATCAGGATCTAGTCAGGAGACAGAAACCATACCAGTTATTCCAACAGAGATGATTTAATGTAAATAATCATTGAGTACTGAATAGACAAAAATAGAATAATTAAGTTTCATGAGTGTGGCAATTGCAGCAAACAGCTACCACTCCCTAGAGGTAGAAGCAAAAAGGAAGAGTTTGGAATAATAAAAACTTGGAAGCTTAGAGGATCAGTCCCATGCAGTACTATAAGTGGTGCTGCTTAGCTGGTAGTAGAGAGTCTGAGTTCATAGAAGGAATCCTACAGAAGTAGGACTCCAATCTTTGAGCCAAATATGTGTCTGGCTGCTGTTGATACCTCTTAGGAACATAATAAAACTGATTTGTGAGTATTAATAACACTACTATGATCAGCAGCTTCTACTGAAAGTCATAGAAAGCAAAGGGAAGAGCAAGTCCCTTCTTTCTCCTCCTACCTGAGAGTTTCCATCTCCATTCTTTATCGATAAACTGTAACAGGGACTCAACTTCCAAAGCAGTATGTGGCTTTCAGAGTTTTAGCCTTTGTATCACCAAACCAGAGGAGAGAGTGCTAGATTTGAAGCTGAGAGCAATAGCTTAATACCAGACAAAATTGTAAGTCATCAGTGTATGAAATCCACATTCTCTTTCTTACTTTCTTACTCTTTGTTCTTACAAAAACCAATAACCTTTCCTTCCGTTATGGATTCTTCATGCTTACATTCTCTGCCTTTGCATTTTGATTTCTTTTTGGAGCTTTGTAAAGTGACTGGTTGTAGTGTAAAGTTTGCTTTATTTCTCTGGATACAGAAAAGAGAAAAAAGTTAGAGTGTTTGTATCGCTTAGTGGGGTGGCCAACTGACTAATTATCCTTTAAAAGTCTCACAGTATCTTGGTGAAACCTGTCAGCCTGAGCTATTCAAATTGTGGAAACATGTTAGCCCCTTCAGATCCAGGGTTAAGATAGGATACTCAGATTCAGCTTTCCATCTTTTGCTGGCCCATGGCAGAGCTCCAAACCCCAAACCTTACCCCTCATTGTGATGTTGACACTTCTAGTTGCCTTTAGGGTAATCTCACACTTTTCTGTACAAGCTTGAAAAGGTTTATCCTACCTCTGTTTAATGTCACTTTGTTTAGTCACTTAGTGATTTTTTATTTAGCTCTGGCTAGTCATTAAAAATCCTACTTTGTCCAAATCTAGTTGTTTTATAATGGAGGGTCCATCAAAACACTTAATCTGCATTACTGCCTGGAGGTGATAACTTTTGATTGATGGGCTTTTTCAATTGGTATATTTCTGGCATCTGGCCTTCCACTGGGAAGCATAGCCTCAATGCTATAAAGTGAAGTGTCCATGGATTAAAAAAAAAAAAAAAGGGCAGAGGTGTCTATTCATCAATATGTTCTATCAAAGACTCAGACTTCAAGGACTATTTAATCTTCACTGTTCTCTGTTTTTTTCTGAGCAGTCTCTTGCCTTTATCTTGTAGGACAGGAAACTTTTCAATAACTGTAGCCTTTCATGTACATAAAAATTTTAGAAACTAAGTAGCTCTAAGAAGCCTTATAGCTCTTCCTTTGTTTTTGGAATGGTCACATTCCATTTCTGTGATGAATCTTACATTTCTGTGGTGAAAGTGAAGTCGCTCAGTCGTGTCTGACTCTTTGTGACCCCATGGACTGTAGCCTACCAGGCTCCTCCCTCCATGGGATTCTCCAGGCAAGAGTACTGGAGTGGGCTGCCATTTCCTTCTCCAGGCGATCTTCCTGACCCAGGGATCGAAGTCGGGTCTCCCACATTCCAGGCAGACACTTTAACCTCTGAGCCACCAGGGAAGCAATAATAAAAGAATATAAGTTCCTGGCTCACATTTTTCTCCTTCTCTTTATACTCACTTAGATATGATCATGGATACATTATATTATTTTCTAGGTATTGCTCACAATGATTGGTCATGAAAATGTATTGTCATGCCTAGAATCTTAGCACCTTGTCTTGAAATCTGTACCAGGAAATATATACCTGCAACAGAAATTCCAAACTAACTGTGCTTAATGTTGTTGGATGAAAGATATTGCCAATATCTTTTGATAAGCTTGGACAAGAGCAAGCTTTGTAA
Organism: Tragelaphus eurycerus; assembly: GCA_935064755.1. NCBI lineage: Eukaryota > Metazoa > Chordata > Mammalia > Artiodactyla > Bovidae > Tragelaphus > Tragelaphus eurycerus. Next base: position 10,384,787 of record CAKXYN010000015.1, on the reverse strand, counting down.
ATTCCATCCCTTAGCAAAGATCCTTAAGCAACTTTCATCCTTTTAGCAAATTTCATCCCATTGATTTGATTGTACAGTAGTTCCCAGCATAAGTGATATGCAAAAGATGCAATCACAGAACACTTGCAGTGGATACTGATTACATGATTACTTTTGGAGGTGTCTGCTTAATCTATAAGCCATTATCTCTTTCCTAAGAACTAATTCACCACCAACACCACCGCTTCTCTTTTCACAGGGTCCTGGAAGCCATGTTTGCAATACAGGACCTGCAAAGAATCAATCCAGTGTTGATTACCTGATCAGATCTGAGTCAATCAAAGTCTCTTCTGGGGAATTGGAATTGGGAGACAAAAGGGTTAGCAAATGAAAGGTCAATAAAGTTAAAACCGGAGATGAGAAGACAAAGTTCTCAAAACACTGCTGCTACAGTCCAGAGCTGCCCTACTTCCCAATCTTCTGGAAAACCTGATTCTTCTTTTTTCTCAAACAACATAAGATAATTAATGAGTGACCATAAAGATTTGCCACCTCCACTCCCCTTTAAAAAAGGACTTGCAGCCATAACTTCTGAGAAGGTTGTCAGCTCCAGAATTTGCCTTGGCTGCACTGCTTTACCCAAGAATTTGCCCTTTCCAGAATGACCCATATCTATTTCTATTCACAGTGGGTGGATAATTTCTCTTTCTAACCATTTCTGCTTTCACTCTCACCCTCTTGCTTTCACAGGTTGGGATTTCTTTTTCTTTTTTTGTTCTAGTTAATTTAAATTTATTTTTTAATATAAATTGATTTATTTTAACTGGAGGCTAATTATGTTACAATATTGTATTGGTTTTGCCATACAGTGACATGAATCCACCACAGGTGTACATGTGTCCCCCATCCTGAACACCCCTCCCACTTCCCTCCCCATCCCATCCCTCTGGATCATCCCAGTGCACCAGCCCCAAGCATCTTGTATGATGCATTGAACCTAAACTGGCGATTCATTTCACATATGATAATATATATGTTTCAATGCCATTCTTCCAAATCATCCCACCCTCATACTCTCCCATAGAGTCCAAGAGACTGCTCTATATATCTGTGTCTCTTTTGCTATCTCACATACAGGGTTATCATTACCATCTTTTTAAATTCCATATATATGTATTATTATACCGTATTGGTGTTTTTCTTTCTGGCTTACTTCACTCTGTATAATAGGCTCCAGTTTCATCCACCTCATTAGAACTGATTCAAATGTATTCTTTCTTATGGCTGAGTAATACTCCATTGTGTATATGTACCACAGCTTTCTTATCCATTCGTCTGCTGATGGACATCTAGGTAGCTTCCATGTCCTGACTATTATAAACAGTTCTGCAATGAACATTGGGGTACATGTGTCTCTTGCAATTCTGGTTTCCTTGGTGTGTATGCCCAGGAGTGGGATTGCTGGGTAGTATGGCAGTTCTGTTTCCAGTTTTTTAAGGAATCTCCACACTGTTCTCCATAGTGGATGTACTAGTTTACATTCCCACCAACGGCATAGAGGGTTCCCTTTTCTCCACACCTTCTCCAGCATTTATTGCTTGTAGACTTTTGGATCACAGCCATTCTGACTGGTGTGAAATGGTACCTCATTGTGGTTTTGATTTGCATTTCTCTGATAATGAGTGTTTTTTTTTGGAACTCTCTTGCTTTTTCCATGATCCAGCGGATGTTGGCAATTTGATCTCTGGTTCCTCGGCCTTTTCTAAAACCAGCTTGAACATCAGGAAGTTCACGGTTCACATATTGCTGAAGCCTGGCTTGGAGAATTTTGAGCATTACTTTACTAGCGTGTGAGATGAGTGCAATTGTGCGGTAGTTTGAGCATTCTTTGGCATTGCCTTTCTTTGGGACTGGGATGAAAACTGACCTTTTCCAATCTTGTGGCCACTGCTGAGTTTTCCAAATGTGCTGGCATATTGAGTGCAGCACTTTCACAGCATCATCTTTCAGGATTTGGAATAGCTCCACTGGAATTCCATCACCTCCACTAGCTTTGTTCGTAGTGATGCTTTCTAAGGCCCATTTGACTTCACATTCCAGGATGTCTGGCTCTAGGTCAGTGATCACACCATCATGATTATCTGGGTCGTGAAGCTCTTTTTTGTACAGTTCTTCTTGTATTCTTGCCACCTCTTCTTAATATCTTCTGCTTCTGTTAGGTCCATACCATTTCTGTCCTTTATCGTGCCCATCTTTGCATGAAATGTTCCTTTGGTATCTCTGATTTTCTTGAAGAGATCCCTAGTCTTTCCCATTCTGTTGTTTTCCTCTATTTCTGTGCATTGATCACTGAAGAAGGCTTTCTTATCTCTTCTTGCTATTCTTTGGAACTCTGCATTTAGATGTTTATATCTTTCCTTTTCTCCTTTGCTTTTCACTTCTCTTCTTTTCACAGCTATTTGTAAGGCCTCCCCAGACAGCCATTTTGCTTTTTTGCATTTCTTTTCCATGGGGATGGTCTTGATCCCTGTCTCCTGTACAATGTCATGAACCTCATTCCATAGTTCTTGAGAAATCTGTATGCAGGTCAGGAAGCAACAGTTAGAACTGGTCATGGGACAACAGACTGGTTCCAAATAGGAAAAGGAGTACGTCAAGGCTGCATATTGTCACCATGTTTATTTAACTTATATGCAGAGTACATCATGAGAAATGCTGGACTGGAAGAAACACAAGTTGGAATCAAGATTGCTGGGAGAAATATCAATAACCTCAGATATGCAGATGACACGACTCTTATGGCAGAAAGTGAAGAGGGGCTGAAAAGCCTCTTGATGAAAGTGAAAGTGGAGAGTGAAAAGGTTGGCTTAAAGCTCAACATTCAGAAAACAAAGATCATGGCATCTGGTCCCATCACTACATGGGAAATAGATGGGGAAACAGTGGAAACAGTGTCAGACTTTGTTTTTCTGGGCTCCAAAATCACTGCAGATGGTGACTGCAGCCATGAAATTAAAAGGCGCTTACTCCTTGGAAGGAAAGTTATGAGCCAACCTAGATAGCATATTCAAAAGCAGAGACATTACTTTGCCAACAAAGGTTCGCCTAGTCAAGGCTATGGTCTTTCCTGTGGTCATGTATGGATGTGAGAGCTGGACTGTGAAGAAGGCTGAGCGCCGAAGAATTGATGCTTTTGAACTGTGGTGTTGGAGAAGACTCTTGAGAGTCCCTTGGACTGCAAGAAGATCCAACCAGTCCATTCTGAAGGAGATCAATCCTGGAATTTCTTTGGAAGGAATGATGCTAAAGCTGAAACTCCAGTATTTTGGCCACCTGATGCGAAGAGTTGACTCATTGGAGAAGACTCTGATGCTGGGAGGGATTGAGGGCAGGAGGAGAAGGGGACGACAGAGGATGAGATGGCTGGATGGCATCACTGACTTGATGGGTGTGAGTCTGAGTGACCTCCGGGAGCTGGTGATGGACAGAGAGGCCTGGCGTGCTGCGGTTCATGGGGTTGCAAAGAGTCGGACACGACTGAGCGACTGATCTGATCTGATCTGATCTGATAATGAGTGATGTTGAACGTCTTTTCATGTGTTTGTTAGCCATCTGTATGTCTTCTTCAGAGAAGTGTTTTTTTAGTACTTTGACTCATTTTTTGATTGGGTCTTTTATTTTTCTGGAATTGAACTGCGGAGTTGCTTGTATATTTTTGAGATTAGTTGTTTGTCAGTTGCTTCGTTTGCTATTATTTTCTCCCATTCTGAAGGCTGTCTTTTGACCTTGCTTATAGTTTCCTTTGTTATGCAGAAACTTTTAAGTTTAATTAGGTCTCATTTGTTTATTTTTGCTTTTATTTCCCATATTCTGGGAGGTGGGTCATAGAGGATCCTGCTGTGATGTATGTCGAGAGTGTTTTGCCTATGTTCTCCTCTAGGAGTTTTATAGTTTCTGGTCTTACGTTTAGATCTTTAATCCATTTTGAGTTTATTTTTGTGTATGGTGTTAGAAAGTATTCTAGTTCCATTTACAAGTTGTTGACCAGTTTTCCCAGCACCACTTGTTAAAGAGATTATCTTTTCTCCATTGTATATTCTTGCCTCCTTTATTGAAGATAAGTTGTCCATAGGTGCATGGATTTATCTCTGGGCTTTCTATTTTGTTCCATTGATCTATATTTCTGTCTTTGTGCCAGTACCATACTGTCTTGATGACTGTGGCTTTGTAGTAGAGCCTGTAGTCAGGCAGGATGATTCCTCCAGTTCCATTCTTCTTTCTCAAGATCACTTTGGCTATTCAAGGTTTTTTTTTTATTTCCATACAAATTGTGAAATTATTTGTTCTGCTGCTGCTGCATCGCTTCAGTCATGTCCGACTCTGTGTGACCCCATAGATGGCAGCTGCCAGGTTCCCCCGTCCCTGGGATTCTCCAGGCAAGAACACTGGAGTGGGTTGCCATTTCCTTCTCCAATGCATGAAAGTGAAAAGTGAAAGGGAAGTCACTCAGTCGTGTCCAACTCTTAGTGACCTCACGGACTGCAGCCCACCAGGCTCCTCTGTCCATGGGATTTGTTCTAGCCCTGTGAAAAATACCATTGGTAGCTTGATAGGGATTGCATTGAATCTATAGATTTCTTTGGGTAGTATACTCATTTTTACTATATTGATTCTTCTGATCCATGAACATGGTATATTTCTCCATCTATTAGTGTCCTCTTTGATTTCTTTCACCAGTGTTTTATAGTTTTCTATATATAGATCTTTTGTTTCTTTGCTGCTGCTGCTAAGTCACTTCAGTCGTGTCTGACTCTGTGCAACCCCATAGATGGCAGCCCACTAGGCTGCCCCGTCCCTGGGATTCTCCAGGCAAGAACACTGGAGTGGGTTGCCATAGGTGGATATATTCCTAAGTATTTTATTCTTTTTGTTGCAATTGCAATGGTGAATGGAATTGTTTCCTTAATTTCTCTTTTTGTTTTCTCGTTGTTAGTGTATAGGAATGCAAGGGATTTCTGTGTGTTGATTTTATATCCTGCAACTTTACTATATTCATTGATTAGCTCTAGTAATTTTCTGGTGGAGTCTTTAGGGTTTTATATGTAGAGGATCATGTCATCTGTAAACAGTGAGAGTTTTACTTCTTCTTTTCCAATTTGGATTCCTTTTATTTCTTTTTCTGCTCTAATTGCTATGGCCAAAACTTCCAAAACTATGTTGAATAGTGTGGTGAGAGTGGGCACCCTTGTCTTGTTCCTGACTTTGGGGGAAATGCTTTCAATTTTTCACCATTGAGGATAATGTTTGCTGTGGGTTTGTCATATATAGCTTTTATTATGTTGAAGTATGTTCCTTCTATTCCTGCTTTCTGAAGGGTTTTTATCATAAATGGATGTAGAATTTTGTCAAAGTCTTTCTCTACATCTATTGAGATAATTATATGGTTTTTATCTTTCAATTTGTTAATGTGGTGTATTGCATTGATTGATTTGCAGATATTGAAGAATCCTTGCATCCGTGAGATAAAGCCCACTTGGTCATGATTTCTAAGACATTTCCTATGTACCAAATTCCATCTCAGTATCTGCTTCTTGAGAATCCAACCTGTAGTACTCTGTAGATGACCAGCAGTTTCCTTTTTATTCTCAAACCAAATTGAGTTTATTCTCTTGCTTGCAACCAAGAGTGTTAAGACATTCAGTATTGATGTGGTTGGCTATATAGATGGTTAGCAAAGGTGTATAAAAACTTTGAGAATATCCAGAGTTTTGGGATGCTGAATGCTTAAAAAATTTTCCCTTTGAACAGGAAATTGTTTTTAGATTCAGTTGAAGTGGTACAATCCAGTTGTAATTACAGTGGCCCTTCTTTATATTCCCTCACTCTTTGCAGAACACTTTCAAAAAGAATAACAACTATTTTGTTTAACTTTATGAATCTTCCTCTTAATATAGCTACTAGAACTTAGAAAATGCTCAGCATTTCCTGAATAAGCAAATAAAATCTGGCTATTATTTCATTCAGTAAGAATGTTTTAACAGAAGAGTTTCAGCCACACTGATTTTTAGTGATAACATTTATACCAGTATTTCATGATTCATATCCTGTTGTCATCTCTTCTACTCTCATTTCTTTCTGTTCTGCTTCTTTCTCCTGACCCACATGATCACTGTTCTTCTCCTTTCTTATCTGTCTTCTGTCATCCCTAGAATCTTTATTACATGGTAAACACACCCTCCATTTCCTCAGTCTTCTTCCTAAACGCTCCTTTGTCTTTCTACTTTTACTCTGTCCAGACAGAGGCATCTCTTATATACAGCAAAGATATTCATATTAATTGGCATCATGTGATCCTTATTAATCACAAAATTAATGTCATATCATGTCAAGCTCACCAAGGTGAGAGACTTAGAAAGTATCAGGTATTTGTAAGTCTAGCTTTGCATCCAAGAGAATGCTCAGCTCTAGTATACATTACTGCTGCATTGCTGTGAAGAAGCTGGGCACTACATTTCCTAGAGTTCCTTTTGTCTTAGTGTTCCAGGTTCCAGTCAGCCGATATGAAGCACTTTTAGAAGAGTTGGAAGGTGTTATGAAAAGAGAGGCCAATATTCTGCAGGTAGATTTGCAGAATTAAAGCAAATTTCCAGCTAATCTTTCTAATATCTGCAATGGTTTCTTAGTGAGCTGTTGAGAATCATCTGCTTCAGGACCCAGATACTCTAGAGTACTCCCTAACCTTTATTCCTCTGTGTTTTTCAATAGTCGATAAGACTAACTTCCTTTGTTAGAACCCTCACACTTGCAATACATAGAGTTCCTTCTATTTTCTTTTTCAAACTCCTCTGACTGATACCTCAGTGTTGAAATAATCTTTGGATCATTGGAATGCATGCTTTTCCCAATATTGATATATATCCTGACCCTGGCAGTGATGCCAAATTTCCAAGGAAGTACACAGCACATTACTCACTGTTCCCAGGAAAATTGAACACATTCACGAACTAAAAGAGGCATCAACCTAGCCATAGTTTATCCAAGCTGAAAGTTCCTGTTTCATTTCCTTCTTTAGCCAGATTACATAAAAGAAATGTGGCTGAGGTTCCAGAGAGTAAAACCCACTCCAAAAACATCACATTGCCAGAATTAAACAATTAATGCAGGCAATGTGAGCCTTGACAGAAAAGCCATTTTTCCCCCTCCTAAAATATCCCCACTCCCTTTCTGGAACATTATATAACATGTGCCACTACTCAATCTTTCTACTATTTCTGAATTGTACTAAAACATTAATTAAATGAATATAGCAATCAATCCTGGCTGGTTTTTCCCTTGGAATAGAGTAGAACTTAATTTATTTCTACTTAATTACCTCATTTCAGTCTTGCCATGTTTATTAATAATGAATATCTGTTCCTTTTACAATGGCATTGATCACCAATTTCCACTGCTGCCGAGGAGATTTGACATGACAAATGTCCAGGGCTGGAGGTTCAGAGTTATTGTCTAACTTGATATACTTACAGCACAGTCAATATTTTAGGCAATTCATAGTACAAATTTATCAAACAAGTTAACAATACAGTACAAGAGCAGAGTTTTCTTTTCCTCTTCCAGCTTGTTTTGTTGAACCCTGAAATCCAACTTAACTTTCATGAACTTGGAAAATTAATACATTTACATTCATTGTGTGATTTTTCCCTCCCCCATTCCTTCTCTAGGTCCTGTTTCATGCAATGAATATCACCAAGACTAAATGACCCACTAGAAATCACCTCAGTTGTTTCTAGTCATCTTTTTAACAATGTTAAATGGTTATAAACAGGTGAGGTGAAAGACATTTACTGCTTGCTGTGAGTGAGTGGTGTAAATGGTATTGATCTTCCGTAAAGGGTTTACAGTACAGAAGCATTCAGTACACTCTTTAATGTGTAAATACCTATTTATTTTTTAACCTATATAAACATTTGTAACACAATTTTATTATTTCATTTGATTTTTCCCCCTCTTCTCCTTTTTATGTTTTGCCACAAGCCATGCCTAGCCAGGACTGATCTATGAAGTTATTTGGGTTTCATTTTTAAAGGCTAAAATGATAGAAATAAAAGGAAAGGGAAAGGCTAGTGGATATGCAGCTAAATTTAAAATTGTTAAAAGAAATAAAACTTCACAGTTTATGTCAAGAAGCAAGACCAGTGAAGACCTCCCCTTTAGGGAGGTCTGTTACCACCTCCCTCTACCCCATTATAAAGCAAAATTATCCTTCTCTAATCTAGTTTATCTAGAAATAAGTAGAACAGCACATAGGTTGACAGATCTGAGAAAGCATGAGGTAAAAGAAGAGTATTTTCCTTCTATTATGTCAAATCAATAGGAGCCTAGGCTGCATTCAAGTGCCACATTGCTATTTTAGATAAAGAGGAAGAAAAAAAAAAAACCCTGTAGTTAGTAATATTTTAAGAGAAAACTCTCATGACACCATCTAACACATTTAGGAAACTAGGACTACTTTCTAGATAAATAATTTATGAAGTAATATAAGGGTATTTTATCTTATTGTAAAACATAAAAATGCAGAGATAAGTATCACTTTCTAACTCCCACTGCTCTTACTAGAGGTAACCTCTGTTAATCATTTCATGTATAACACTTCAGTTCTGTTTTAAATTTCACATAAATGGTATCATTTTATGTTTCCTTGTGATTTGCTCTTTTTACTTGGAATGTCTTGAAGCTTTTACTATGATAGTGCATATATCATTCTAAAGAATTACACAGCCGTGATTATGTGCATAACAATTTCAAGTTTCCTTTGTGATTAATGCCTATGCTATTTTTTAACATATTTTGCCATTAATTATTCAATTAACATTAGGAGACATAAATTTCTTTGCTTATATGAGAGTGTTTCTATGTGAGAGATTCTTAGAAATGGAACACCTGGATAAATGTTTTATGTATTTTCAGTTTTGGAAGATGGTGCCAAATTCCCCCAATAGGTTTTTAAATTCCGTGTTGGCAGAAAAATATGCCCCAGTGTTCTCCCCATTCTCACAAACACAGAATAGAATCAACATTAAAAAAAAATTTCCCCATCTGAATAAGAAAAAAAAGATGTTATTGTAAGTTGTATTTCCCAATGAGGGAAATATAATTTTAATATATACCTTGGAGATTTTAAAATATGTTTTTAAAATATGCTTAGTGAGATTTAATTCTAAAATATGCTTATTAGTCACATATGTATCATTTCCAAGAATTTCCTAGTTATATACTTAGCACATTTTTCTATTTTGTTGGATGTGAATTTCCTAAGTTAAAAAACATATTTTCCAAATAATTTTATGAGTATTTCATTGTTTTTCTGCTGATTTGAACTGCTACTTTTATTATGTACCGTTTCTGACTATTCATTTGTTCATCAATCTGTGGTCCATTTTCTATTTAACTACTCTGAGTATTTCAGAATTCTATTGACTTTTTAAATGTTAATTGTGTATGCAGATACAGATGAATTCCCAATATTTTTCAGATGATTCTCTTGGATTTTCTAAGTTTAGAAAATAATAGGCTAGTTTTTTCCAAATATTTATAACTTACTTTTTCTTATCTTACTGCATAGATGAAGGCTTCTAACTACATTCAATAGCATAGGTAATAATGATGTCTTTGCCTTTGTTCTGCATTCTATTTAAGTGGTTCTAATATTAGCTCATTGAGTAAGATGTTTGCTTCTGATGGATAGCTCTTAGTCTGATCTAGGACTTTTTTGTTTTTGTAATTACTATAAAGATATTGTTATACTGTTTGTTTGATTACTATATGAAATGCATGTTATTACTTAATTTTTTTGGCATTTACTGAGGTCATTACATAAATATTTTGTAAAAAGTTAATTTTGTGATTAATATAAAAAAAATTCCTAATCCTGACACATTCTAGCAATTTCCTGAAGATTCATAACTGGATAATAATTTATTATTCTTTTATTATAAAGTTATATTCAATTTACTAATACTTATTTTGAAGTTTGAACATATGTTTGTAATTGAGAGTGGCTTATAATTTGTGTGTATGCCTGAGTGTGTGCAAATGTTTATGAATTTTTGCTATGAGGGCTCAGCTAACATCATAAAATTATTTGTGAAAATTCTCTTTTCACATTTTGAAATGATACTTCACTAATCAGCTTGTCATATCATCTCTTTGTGGACTTGTTAACAATACAAATTTCCTGGCATTTTCTTCACAGGTTTCAATTTAGTAAATCTGAGATAAAATCCAGAAATAAGCATTTTAACAATCTAAAGATTCTTATTAGGAAATTCGCTGGCAGTCCAGTGGTTAGGGATCTGTGCTTCTACTGCACGGGACCTGGGGTGAATCCCTGGTTGGTAAATTAAGATCTCACAAGCCACGAGGCATGGTGAGTGGTTGTTTTCATTGTCGTCATCATCATCATCATCATCATCATAAGGATCCTTATTAGTTGGCAGATTTTGGAAATGTTTAAATTTTTGCAATTTTCACCTATAATTTCAGCCAGATAGTTTGAAAATTGATATTTATATATAATCTTACCCTAAACTCTAGTAATAGAGCCTTATTGAAAAAGATTTAAAACAGCAACCTATAAAGACAAAGGGAAAGAAAAATAGCAACACAATTTTGTAGCTGTAAAGCAAGATAGTGTGTGAATGATAATTAACTTATCAGTAATAGGAAGTTAAATCCTAAAGCAACAATGGAGAAAGCAGAGAAGCAAATTATATCACAGACATATCTGAAGGCCCAGGAATAAGCAAGAAAATAGTTGTGGAAGAAAAAGACAGAGATGGGATTACCATAACTAAATCTCCTTCTTAATGTGCTCACATTCCTGTCTCTAACAAAAGAGACAGAAGGGATAAATCCTTAAGATGATGATGCAGGGAAATCTTAAGACAGCAGTGCTTATGATTTAACAAATCTAAATTATAAACAGTCTCTATTGGAGTAGGTCACAGAGTTCTCAGTAAGATATCATGAGGAACATCAGATCAATAGAAAATATGTTTCAGTGTATTGAGAGGAGGTTTACACAACTAGCAGAGAGTTTGGTGTTCCTTGAATAATAAGTACATAGAAAGCAAACAAAAACCAAATACTAATGATAGGAAATACTTACTGTTGATCAGAAAAAAAAAATGATAAATTACCACATAAAGTATCTCTTAAAAGAGAATAATATGATCATAATAATATAAACATGAAATATTGAGGTGCTGCTTCTGCTAAATCACTCAGTCATGTCTGACTCTGTGTGTCCCCATAGATGGCAGCCCACCAGGCTCCCCAATCCCTGGGATTCTCCAGGCAAGAACACTGGAGTGGGTTGCCATTTCCTTCTCCAATGCATGAAAGTGAAAAGTGAAAGTGAAGTTGCTCAGTCATGTCCGACTCTTAGCGACTCCATGGACTGCAGCCCACCAGGCTCATTCATTCATGGGATTTTTCAGCTAAGAGTGGAGTGGCTTGCCATTGCCTTTTCCTAATATTGAGGTGACCAATTTACAAACTTTCCTTTTCAGGGAAAAAGACAAATGTGAGAAGTAAAGAGATTATACCTAAACTTGAATCAAGATGCTATAGTGTCATCATGACATTTAGGAATATGAAAGCAAATACCACATTATTGACTGATAATGTGATTGAATTACCATATGAATAATTGAATATTTTAATTTGGAAAAGCAGGGCAAGAGACGGTAGTTCAGGGCACTGCTTAAAAAACTATTTGTTTTATAAAGTATAAGATGTAGAATTATTTGTACTTAACTTATCAGATCAGATCAGTCGCTCAGTCATGTCCGACTCTTTGCGACCCCATGAACTGCAGCATGCCAGGCCTCCCTATCCATCACCAGCTCTCAGAGGTCACTCAGACTCACATCCATCGAGTCAGTGATGCCATCCAGCCATCTCATCCTCTGTCGTCCCCTTCTCCTCCTGACCTCAATCCCTCCCAGCATCAGAGTCTTCTCCAATGAGTCAACTCTTCACATGAGGTGGCCAAAATACTGGAGTTTCAGCTTTAGCATCATTCCTTCCAAAGAAATCCCAGGGCTGATCTCCTTCAGAATGGACCGGTTGGATCTCCTTGCAGTCCAAGGGACTCTCAAGAGTCTTCTCCAACACCACAGTTCAAAAGCATCTATTCTTCGGCGCTCAGCCTTCTTCACAGTCCAGCTCTCACATCCATACATGACCACAGGAAAGACCATAGCCTTGACTAGGCGAACCTTTGTTGGCAAAGTGATGTCCCTGCTTTTGAATATGCTATAGACATATAAAATTAATAGAAAATATTAATTTGAAAAATTAAAAAAAATTCTGGCCTAATAGACACCTTAGAAATGTGCCTTTTACAGGAGATGAGAAAGAAGAAGAAGTTTGCAGTTATAGTAAAAGTTAACCTAGTTCTGCACAAGATTTCCAAAGCAATCATGAGAAAGGAAAACAGAGCTGGGGAATCACACTTCCTACTTTCAATCTTAGAAAGCTATGGTAATGAAAACAATACAGTATTGGCATAAAAACAGACATACAGAATAATGGAACAGAATCAAGAGGTCAGATATAAACCGATGCATATGTAGTCACTAAATTTTATACTAAGGAGGCAGAAATATAAAGAGGAAAGGATAGTCATTTCAGTAAATGGTGCTGGATCACATGCAGAAGAATGAAACTCGACTTCTACCTTACATTATAACACAAATCAATTCAAGTCGAATCTGGAACATCAGACCTGAATCCATAAATTTTTAGAGAAAACCTAGGGAGAAAGTTCCTTGACTTTGATCTTAAAGATTATGTTTGGGATTTAACACTCAAAGCAAAGGCAACAAAAGCAAAAAAAATAAGTGCTGCTGCTGCTGCTGCTGCTAAGTTGCTTAGTCGTGTCTGATTCTGTGCGACCCCATAGACGGCAACCCACCAGGCTCCCCTGTCCCTGGGATTCTCCAGGCAAGAACACTGGAATGGGTTGCCATTTCCTTCTCCAATACATAAAAGTGAAAAGTGAAAGTGAACACACTCAGTCATGTCCGACTTAGCGACCCCATGGACTGCAGCCTACCAGGCTCATTAGTCCATGGGATTTTCCAGGTGAGAGTACTGGAGTGGGTTGCCATTGCCTTCTCTGAATAAATAAGAGAGCCTACATCAAATAAAAAAGCTTCTGCTTAGCACACAATCAAAACGACAGATTGCTCTCTGTTCGTTTCCAAGGCAAACCATTCAATATCACAGTAATCCAAGTCTATGCCCCAACCAGTAATGCTGAAGAAGCTGAAGTTTAACGGTTCTATGAAGACCTACAAGACCTTTTAGAACTAACATCCAAAAAAGATGTCCTTTTCATTATAGGGGACTGGAATGCAAAAGTAGGAAGTCAAGAAACACCTGGAGTAACAGGCAAATTTGGCCTTGGAATACGGAATGAAGCAGGACAAAGACTAATAGAGTTTTGCCAAGAAAATGCACTGGTCATAGCAAACATCCTCTTCCAACAACACAAGAGAAGACTCTACACATGGACATCACCAGATAGTCAACACTGAAATCAAATAGATTATATTCTTTGCAGCCAAAGATGGAGAAGCTCTATACAGTTAACAAAAACAAGACCAGGAGCTGACTGTGACTCAGATCATGACCTCCTTATTGCCAAATTCAGACTGAAATTGAAGAGAGTAGGGAAAACCACTAGACCATTCAGGTATGACCTAAATCAAATCCCTTATGATTATACAGTGAAAGTGAGAAATAGATTTAAGGGCCTAGATCTGATAGATAGAGTGCCTGATGAACTATGGAATGAGGTTTGTGACATTGTACAGGAGACAGGGATCAAGACCATCCCCACGGAAAAGAAATGCAAAAAAGCAAAATGGCTGTCTGGAGAGGCCTTACAAATAGCTGTGAAAAGAAGAGAAGCAAAAAGCAAAGGAGAAAAGGAAAGATATAAGCATCTGAATGCAGAATTCCAAAGAATAGCAAGAAGAGATAAAAAAGCCTTCCTCAGTGATCAATGCAAAGAGATAGAGGAAAACAATAGAATGGGAATGACTAGAAATCTCTTCAAGAAAATTAGAGATACCAAGGGGACATTTCATGCAAAGATGGGCTCGATAAAGGACAGAAATGGTATGGATCTAACAGAAGCAGAAGATATTAAGAAGAGGTGGCAAGAATACACAGAAGAACTATACAAAAAAGATCTTCACAACCCAGATAATCACGATGGTGTGATCACTCATCTAGAACCAGACATCCTGGAATGCGAAGTCAAGTGGGCCTTAGAAAGCATCACTATGAACAAAGGTAGTGGAGGTGATGGAATTCCAGTTGAGCTATTTCAAATCCTGAAAGATGATGCTGTGAAAGTATTGCACTCAATATGCCAGCAAATTTGGAAAACTCAGCAGTGGCCACAGGACTGGAAAAGATCAGTTGTCATTCCAATCCCAAAGAAACGCAATGCCAAAGAATGCTCAGACTACCGCACAATTGCACTCATTTCACACGCTAGTAAAGTAATGCTCAAAATTCTCCAAGCCAGGCTTCAGCAATACGTGAACCATGAACTTCCAGATGTTCAAGCTGGTTTTAGAAAAGGTGAAGGAACCAGAGATCAAATTGCCAACATCTGCTGGATCATTGAAAAATCAAGAGAATTCCATAAAAAACATCTATTTCTGCTTTATTGACTATGCCAAAGCCTTTGACTGTGTGGATCACAATAAACTGTGGAAAATTCTGAAAGAGATGAGAATACCAGACCACCTGACCTGCCTTTTGAGAAATCTGTATGCAGGTCAGGAAACAACAGTTAGAACTGGGCATGAAACAACAAACTGGTTCCAAATAGGAAAAGGAGTACATCAAGGCTGTATATTATCACCCTGCTTATTTAACTACTATGCAGAGTACATCATGAGAAACGCTGGACTGGAAGAAGTACAAGCTGGAATCAAGATTGCCGGGAGAAATATCAATAACCTCAGATATGCAGAACACACCACCCTTATGGCAGAAAGTGAAGAGGAACTAAAAAGCCTCTTGATGAAAGTGAAAGTGGAGAGTGAAAAAGTTGGCTTAAAGTTCAACATTCAGAAAACGAAGATCACGGCATCCGGTCCTGTCACTTCATGGGAAATAGATGGGGAAACAGTGGAAACAGTGTCAGACTTTATTTTTTGGGCTCCAAAATCACTGCAGATGGTGACTGCAGCCATGAAATTAAAAGATGCTTACTCCTTGGAAGGAAAGTTATGACCAACCTAGATAGCATATTCAAAAGCAGAGACATTACTTTACCAACAAAGGTTCGCCTAGTCAAGGCTATGGTTTTTCCTGTGGTCATGTATGGATGTGAGAGTTGGACTGTGAGGAAGGCTGAGCGCCGAAGAATTGATGCTTTTGAACTGTGGTGTTGGAGAAGACTCTTGAGAGTCCCTTGGACTGCAAGGAGATCCAACCAGTCCATCCTGAAGGAGATCAGCCCTGGGATTTCTTTGGAAGGAATAATGCTGAAGCTGAAACTCCAGTATTTTGGCCACCTCATGCAAAGAGCTGACTCATTGGAAAAGATTCTGATGCTGGGAGGGATTGGGGGCAGGAGGAGAAGGGGACGACAAAGGATGAGATGGCTGGATGGCATCACTGACTCGATGGATGTGAGTATCAGTGAACTCCAGGAGTTGGTGTTGGACAGGGAGGCCTGGTGTGCTGTGATTCATGGGGTCCCGAAGAGTCGGACATGACTGAGCGACTGAACTGAACTGAACTGAACCTAAGCAAATGAGCCATGTGATAAGGGATTAATATCCAAAATACAAGGAACACATACAATTTAATAGCAAATAAATAAATAACCCCAATTTTTAAAAAAATATGCAACTTTTGGACTCTGGGACTGGGAGAGGGGGGACGATTGGGGAGAATAGCATTGAAATATGTATAATATCATATCTGAACGAGTCAGTCCAGGTACGATGCCCGATAACAGATACCTGGGACTGGAGCACTGGGATGACCTGGAGGGATGGTGTGGGAGGGGGGAGGGAGGAGGGTTCAGGATGGGGAGCACGGGTATTCTGGTGGCGGATCCATCTCGATGTATAGTAAAAGTAATACAATATTGTAAAAAAAATAAAATAAATGTGATTATAAGCCAAAAAATAAAAAAATAAAAAAATAAAAATATGCAAAGAACCTGAATAGACATTCTACTGAAGAAGACACAGAAATAGCCAACACATTAAAAAGGTGCTCAATATTACAAGTTATCAGGAGATTGCAAATCAAAGCCACAATGACTTATTTCACTTAGTATAACATACAAGACCTCCCACCCTCCCAAAATACAATAATATGTCAACACGCGATAACTATTCTCAAAAAGACAAGGTATGACAAATGCTGAGAAAATAGAACCATTTGATACTGTTTGCGGGAATGTAAACTGATGCCCAATATGAAAAATACTATAGAGGTTCCTGAGGAAATTTAAAAGAGTTACCCCTTTACACATTGTGAATAAATAAATAAATAACAGAGTTATTATATGACCCAACATTTCCACTTTTTGGTACATATTCAAAGGAAACAAAACTATAATGTAAAAGAGATATGTATACTCCCATGTTCAATGACATCCCATGTCATTATTCACAGTAGCCAAGGTATATTAAAAGAACTAATATAAGTGTCACTGATGGATAAATGAATATATATCCATTATATATTAAATCCATGTATATACATATATATACATGCATACATACATACATACTTATACATATATGTCTAATTCAGCCTTAAAAAGGAAAGAAATCCTACCATTTGTAACTACATGGATGAACCTGGAGAGACTGCAAAAGGCAAATCTGTATACTTCATTATGTCACTTATTGTGGAATCTGAAAAAAGGAGTGAGAGAGAGAAAATTGAACTCAGTGAAATGAAGAGTAGACAAGTGGTTGCCAGGTTAGGGGGTGGGGAATTAGGGAGAGATAGGTGAAAACATACAAACTTTTACATATTTCTGCTCTAATATTTATTTTCCTTCCTTTGGCTAACTTTGGGCTTACTTCATCTTTTCTAATTGTTTAAGGTATAAAGTTATATTGTTTTAGATCTTTTTTATCATCCTATTATATGTCTTCATTATTATGAACTTTCCTCTTAGAACTTTTTTCCTGCACCCCATAAATTCTAGTATGTTGTGTTTCAATTTTTGTTTGTTCTGAGATACTTTTTTATGTCCTTATCCTTTCTTCATTAATGCATTGAATATTTAGGAATAGATTGTTTAATTCTAATGTGTTTGTAAATCTCCTAGTTTTCTTTTTGTTGTTGATTTCTAGTTTCATACATTGTGGTCCAAACATATACTCTGTATGATTTAATACCTCTTAAAAATGCTAAGCCTTGTTTTGTGGCCTGACATATCTATCTAGAATATATTTCATATGCTCTTGAAATGAATGTGTTATTACTATTACTGGATGGGATATTCTGTATATGTCTGTTAGACTCATTTGGACCATATTGTTGTTATTGACTTACTAAGTCATGCCTAACTTTTTGCAACCCCGTGGACTGCAGCATACCACGTTTCCCTGTCCTTCATTATCACCCAAGGTTTGTTCAAACTCATGTCCACTGAGTTGGTGATGTGATGCTATCCAACCAATTCCTCCTCTGACAACCCCATCTCCTGCCCTCAAACTTTCCCAGTATCAGGGTCTTTTCTAGTGAGTGAGCTCTTTGAATCAAGTGGCCAAAGTATTGGCACTTCAGCTTCAGCATCAGTCTTTCCAATGAATATTCAGGGTTGATTTCCTTTAGGATTGTCTGCTTTGATCTCCTTGCTGGCCAAGGGATTCTCACAAGTCTTGTCCAGTTCCACAATTTGAAAGCATCAATTCATCAATACTCAGCATTCTTTATGGTCCAACTCTCACATCTGAACATGACTACTGAAAAAATCATAGCTTCAACTATATGGACCTTTGTTGCCAAAGTGAAGTGAAGAAGTGAAGTGAAGTCACTCAGTTGTGTCCGACTCTTTGTGACCCAATAGACTGTAGCCTACCAGGCTCCTCTGTCCCTGGGATTTTCCTGGCAGGAATACTGGAGTGGGTTGCCATTTCCTTCTCCAGGAGATCTTCCAACCCAGGGATTGAACCTGGGTCTCCCGTATTGCAGGCAGACGCTTTACCATCTGAGCCGCCAGGGAAGTCCAGCTTTTGAATACACGGTCTAGGTTTGTCATAGCTTTCCTTCCAAGGAGTAAGCATCTTTTAATTTCATGGCTGCAGTCACTGTCTACAGTGATTTTGGAGCCCAAAGAGATAAAATCTGTCACTTTTTCCATTTTTTCCCCTTCTATTTGCCATGAACTGATGGGACCAGATGCCATGATCTTAGATTTTTGAATGTTGAGCTTTAAGCCAACTTTTTCACTCTCCTCTTTCACCTTCATCAAGAGGCTCTTTAGTGCCTCTTCTCTTTCTGCCATTAAGATGGTGTCATCTGCATATCTGAGGTTATTGATATTTTTCCTGGCAATCTTCTTTCCAGCTTGTGCTTCATTCAGCCCAGTGTTTCTCATGATGTACTCTGCATATAAGTTAAATAAGCAAGGTGACAATATACAGCCTTGACATACTCCTTTCCCAGTTTTGAACCAATCTGTTTTTCCATGTCTGTTCTAAGTGTTGCTTCTTGTCCTGCATACAAGTTTCTCAGGAGACAGGTAAGGTGGTCTGGTATTCCCATTTCTTTAAGAATTTTCCAGTTTGTTGTGATCCACACTGTCAAAAGCTTTAGCATAGTCAATGAAGCAGAAGTAGATATTTTCTGAAATTCCCTTGCTTTCTCTATGATCCGTAGAATGTTGGCAGTTTGATCTCTGGTTCCTATGCCTTTTCTAAATCCAGCTTGTACATCTGGAAGTTCTCAGTTCACATATTGCTGAAGCCAAGCTTAAAGGATTTTGAACATTATGTTATCAGCATGTGGAATGAGCACAGTTGTATGGTAGTTAGGACATTCTTTGGCATTGACCTTCTTTGGTATTGAAATGAACGCTGACATTTTCAAGTCCTGTGGCCACTGCTGAGTTTTCCAAATTAGCTGGCCTATTGAGTGCAACACTTTAACAACATATTTTAGGATTTTAAATAGGTCAGCTAGAATTCTGTTACCTCCACTAGCTTTGTTCATAGTAATGCTTCCTAAGGGCCACTTGACTTCACACTTCAGGATGTCTGGCTCTAGGTGAGTGACTACACCATTGTGGTTATCAATGTCATGAAGAGCTTTTTTGCATAGCTCTTCTGTATATGCTTGCCCTCTTCTTAATCCCTTCTGCTACTGTTAGGTCCTTGCTGTTTTTGTCCTTTATCATGTCTGTCCTTGCATGAAATGTTCCCTTGGGATCTCCAGTTTTCTTGAAGAGACTTCTAGTCTTTCTCAGGTTTCCACAGGCAACCACTTTGTCTTCTTGCATTTCTTTTTTGGGGGGATGGTTTTGGTCACCACCTCCCATACAGGGTTGCAAACCTCTGTCCATAGTTCTTCAGGCACTCTATCACATCTAATCCCTTGAATCTATTTGTCACTTCCAGTGTATAATTGTAAGAGATTTGATTTAGATCATACCTGGTCTAGTGGTTTTTCCTACTTTTTTCAATTTAAACCTGAATTTTGCAATAAGAAGTTCATGATCAGAGCCACAGTCAGCCCCAGGTCTTCTTTTTGCTGACTGTATAGAGCTTCTCCTTCTCAGCTGCAAAGAATAAAAATCAGTCTGATTTTGGTGTTGACCATCTGGTAATATCCATGTGTTGAGTCATCTCTTGTGTTGTTAGAAGAGTATGTTTGTTATGATCAGTGCATTCTCTTGACAAAACTCTGTTATCCTTTGCCCTGCTTCATTTTGTACTCCCAGGTCAAACTTGCCTACTACTCCAGGTATCTCTTGATTTCCTACTTTTGCATTCCAGTCCTCTATGATGAAAAAATACATCTTTTTTTTGGTCTTAGTTCTAGAAGGTCTTGTAGGTCTTCGTAGAACCAGTAAACTTCATCTTCTTTGACATTAGTGGTTGTGGCATAGACTTGGATTGCTGTGGCATAGACTTGGATTACTGTGGTATTGTATGATTTGCCTCAGAAATGAACCAAAATCATTCTACTGTTTCTGAGATTGTACCCAAGTGCTGCATTTTGGACTCTTTTGTTTACTATGAGGCCTGATGTTTCTTCTAAGAAATTTTTGCCCACAGTAGTAGATATAATGGTCATCTGAATTATTTTTTTTTAATTTTATTTTGCTTAACTTTACAATATTGTATTGCTTTTCCCATTCATCAAAATGAATCTGCCACAAGTATACATGTGTTCCCCATCCTGAACCCTCCTCCCTCCTCCCTCCCCATATCATCCCTCTGGGTTGTCCCAGTGCACCAGCCCCAGGCATCCGTTATCAGGCATCATACCTGGACTGGCGACTCGTTTCAGATATGATATTATACATATTTTAATGCTATTCTCCCAAATCATCCCACCCTCTCCCGTTCCCAGAGTCCATAAGACTGTTCTATACATCAGTGTCTCTTTTGCTGTCTCGTAAACAGGGTTATTGTTACCATCTTTCTAAATTCCATATATATGCATTAGTATACTGTATTTGTGTTTTTCTTTCTGGCTTACTTCACTCTGTATAATAGGCTCCAGTTCCATCCACCTCCTTAGAACTGATTCAAATGTATTCTTTTTAATGGCTGAGTAATACTCCATTGTGTATATGTACCACTGCTTTCTTTATCCATTCATCTGCAGATGGACATCTAGGTTGCTTCCAAGTCCTGGCTATTGTAAACAGTGCTGCTATGAACATTGGGGTACACGTGTCTCTTTCAATTCTGGTTTTCTCAGTGTGTATGCCCAGCAGTGGGATTGCTGGATCATAAGGCAGTTCTATTCCCAGTTTTTTGAGGAATCTCCATATTGTTCTCCATAGTGGCTGTACTAGTTTGCATTCCCACCAACAGTGTAAGAGAGTTCCCTTTTCTCCATACCCTCTCCAGCATTTATTGCTTGTGGACTTTTGGATCTGAGGCCACCATCACCCTAATACCAAAACCTGACAAAGATGCCACAAAAAAAGAAAACTACAGGCCAATATCACTGATGAACATAGATGCAAAAATCCTTAACAAAATTCTAGCAATCAGAATCCAACAACACATTAAAAAGATCATACACCATGACCAAGTGGGCTTTATCCCAGGAATGCAAGGATTCTTCAATATCTGCAAATCAATCAACGTAATACACCACATTAACAAATTGAAAAATAAAAACCATATGATTATATGAATAGATGCAGAGAAAGCCTTCGTCAAAGTTCAACATCCATTTATGATAAAAACTCTCCAGAAAGCAGGAATAGAAGGAACATACCTCAACATAATAAAAGCTATATATGACAGACCCACAGCAAACATTATCCTCAATGGTGAAAAATTGAAAGCATTTCCTCTAAAGTCAGGAACAAGACAAGGATGCCCACTTTCATCTGAATTAAGTTTACCCATTCTCATCCATTTTAGTTCTCTGATTCCCAAAATGTTGATGTTCACTCTTAACCATCTCCTTTTTGGCCACTTCCAACTTACCTTGATTCATGGATCCAACATTCCAGGTTCCCATTCAGTATCATTCTTTACACTATCAGACTTTACTTTCACCACCAGGCACATCTGCAACTGTGTCATTTCCACTTTGGCCCAGCCTCTTTTTTTTTTTTTTTTGGAGCTACTTCTCTGTTCTTCCTTAGTATCATATTGGACACCTTCTGACCTGGTGGGCTCATCTTCCAGAGTCATATCTTTTTGCCCTTTCATACTATTCATCAGATTCTCAAGGCAAGAATGCTGATGTGGTTGGCCATTTCATCCTCCAGTAGACCACATTTTATCAGAATTCTCCACTATGATCCATCCACCTTGGGTGGCCTTGCACAGCATGGCTCATAACTTCATTGAGTTATGCAAGCCCCTTTGCCAAAACAAGCCTGTGATCCATGAAGTATCACAAATGCCGTGAAGGGGCATTTGGTCTACAGTGTTATTCAAATCCATTGTTTCCTAATTGATTTTCTATCTGGATGATCTGTTCATTATTGAAAGTAAAATGAGGGCAACTTGGTTTTATGTCGATTTAAATAGTTGATATTGCAGATCCTAACTGTTATATTGCTGTATACTTCTTTTATATCTGTTATTATTTGCTTAGTATATTTAGGTGCTCTGATGTTTGGTGTATAAATAGTTATAATAGTTATATCTTCTTGATGGATTGACCTCTTTATCATCATATAATGATTTTCTTTGTCACTTTTGACCATTTTTATCTTAAAGTCTGCTTTATTCTGATATGAATATTAGCTATCCTAGCCTTCTGTTTGTTTGTTCACTTCAGTTCAGTCGCTCAGTTGTATCCAACTCTTTGCAACCCCATGGACTGCAGCTCGCCAGGCCTCCCTGTCCATCACCAACTCCCAGAGTTTACTCAAACTCATGTCCATTGAGTTGCTGATGCCATCCAACCATCTCATCCTCTGTCATCCCCTTCTCCTCCGGCCTTCAATCTTTCCCAGCATCAGGGTCTTTTCCAATGAGTTAGCTTTTCACATCAGGTGGCCAAAGTATTGGAGTTTCAGCTTCAGCATCAGTCCTTCCAATGAGTATTCAGGACTGATTTCCTTTAGGATGGACCGGTTGGATCTCCTTGCAGTCCAAGAGACTCTCAAGAGTCTTCTCCAACACCACAGTTCAAAAGCATCAATTCTTCAGCACTCAGCTTTCTTTATAGTCCAACTCTCACATCCATATTGTTGTTTAAAATATCTTTTTTTCCATCCATTCATTTTCAGTCTATGTGTGTATTTAAAGCTAAAGTGACTCTCTGGTTGGCAGTGTATTATTTAATCTTGTTTTTAATTTTTTAATATGCTGATTAGGGAAATTTACCAGTTTACATTTAAAGTAAATGTAAAAGAACCCAATCTGAAAAAGTTGAACACTGTAGTTTTTTTCACTATATAACATCCGAAAACAGCACAAGACCAGTGTCTGGTAGAGGTTGGGCAAGCATGAATCAGTAGAGCACAGATGATTTTTAGGGCAGTAAAAATACTCCATGTGATATGATAATAATACATGTCATTGTGCATTTGTCCAAAGCCCTAGAATTTACAGCACCAGGAGTGAAGCATAATGTAAATCATGGACTTTGGATGATTATAGTGTGCTCAGTGCAGGTTCATTAATTGAAAAAAAAAAAAGTGTGTCACTCTGGTTGGGAATGTTGATAGTAAAGAAGACTATGCACTTGTGCAGGAAGGGTGTACGTAAGAAATCTCTGTATCTACCTGTCAATTTTGCTGTGAACCTCAAGCTGCACTATAAAAATAAAGTCAAACTTGAAAAAAAAAATATGCTGTTTATAGAATAGTTATAAGACACAAATTATATAGAAAATATAAAAACAAACACTATAAAGAAATGACCATTTTCATTATTTTAATGTGTTTCCTTCTCCATTTTTTAAAAATGAACTTTGAAGTAAGACATGCCTGATCTGAATACTAACCCAAATATTGCCAACTATGGGTCTTGGGTAATGTGTTAAGCTTCCCGAAACCTCTGTTTCCTCTTCTGTAAGATGAAAATAGTACTCATCTATCTAAATTTTATCACACATGTTTATCACCACTTAAATCACAAATTAGATTAGGTCAACTCCTTCTTGTATTTAAACACTCTGCTTAAATGTAACTTATCCCAGGAATCTATATTTGAAAAGACTCAGTGGCACATGTATAATCAGTGTATGAACAGAAGCGAAGCAACTAGAGTCCCTGACATGGCACCTGACTTATGCCTGTGTTCAATACATGCAGATTACTACTATTATTATTTTTCAAGATTATTTGCATATACTATTTTACATCTTGCCTTATTTTTCTTTAAATGCTCAAAAGTGAGCATTTATCGATCTTATTATGAAGTGAAACAAATTTAAAGTATTTTCAAAAGGAGAGTGAAGTATAAATGGAGACTTTTCTCCCCCTCTTTGAAACCTGGTTTCAGAATTTTAATATGGAGTCATGCTCTCAGTGTTTAAGAACATTATTCTTGGGCTGGGAGAACCTAGAAATAAAGAATCTCTAATTGAAAGGCATCATATGTCTTCATTAGTCTAACTAATTTCTCATTCCCAATGAGAAATCCTTTGTGCTGTGTTACTGACAAGTAATCACTTGGGCCAGATATGGCTGCTTCCAGAGACAGGGACCTCACTACTAGTTATTTTTGCTGAAGGAACTATGCTTTCTTCTGTACCTTTTGAAAGTACCAGGGCTGTGTGTGATTCCAATGTAAACTGACAATAAAAGAGACGAATTACCATAACTGACTGTTTCAGTTATGAAGATTAAATAGCCTTTTATTGCAGATGTTTGCCAAGGAAACTGTTCCCCAGTGGAAGACTTTGAGCAGTTAAGATAGATTTGATGAGGGTTTTAATTGCTGTTATGCAAGTAGTAATGGAAAGGTTTTATTAAATGTCATGCAAGAGTCAATCAATAGTTTAAAAGAGAAAAGCTTCTCTCTAATATAGACCTCAGGCTTTTCCAACAGTAGTTTATCAGCAGGGGCAGTTCTATCAGCAACTACAAATATTTATCAAGTACCCAGTATGCATATGGCAATATCATAAGTGTGTCAGGGACTGTTGGGGATTAGAAGAAATAAGCCCATGCTGCAGAAGATCTAATGATTCGAAGCAAGCAAATAACTGCCATGGAAACCAAAATAAATACAGATATATGCACTTGTATATATTTATGTGTATAGGCATTCAACTTAAAAGCTATTCAATATACAACATCAAGAATCAGAATAAGAGATATATTAAAATTGAATATTTATAAAGATAGCATTTTCTTTTCAAAATAAATTACCACAGTGATTTTTGTTCCTTTATTTGTTTTCCTAGTAGTACAATGGAAGAAGCATTTGGCTGCAAGGTAGAACACTTGGGTTCTAGTCCATCACTAACTACCTCTAACTGGGACACTTCTTTAACTTCTCTGGGTCTGATTGCCATCTGTAATATGCAACTTTGTATAAAGTTCTGAGGGCTTCTGCTATCTCTAAAATTCATTGATTCTGTGAAGGAATAAGTAACCTTGGTATAGGCATACAGTGATTCATATTTTAAAATTATTTTATACACAAAAAAATTTGCAGTACTCTATTCATTGCATAAAGTACGTGGATACTAAGATAAGAGTTTTATTTCTCACAAAATGATTATATTTTAAAACTAAAATAGAAACTTGATCAGAAGATCATAGTTGATATTTCCCCGATCCCCAAACTTCTGCAAGATTATCTAAAATCATTTTTATCAAATTCAGCACACTATCAAGCCTGTCTATTTCTATTGGTGTCACACTCTCCTAACTGCTCAGTTAGCTATGTTGATAAGTAAAAAGCACATTTGCTTTCAAAAAGGAGCGGATCTTTCCCAAAATGGGTGATAGAACATGAATCATTCTGTGCCACTTTGTAGTTTTACGATCTATCTTGACTGAGTCAGCAACTTAATTTCTGTAAAGAAGCAGCTGACTTTGTGAGATTATTGGATTTAGAGTGGGAAGATCTGCATTCAAGTCCCAGCCCTACCATTCTTTAGCTCTGTATTGTTGAGAACATTGTCTGTGTCTCTGAGTCTGTTTACCCAGTTTAAAGGGCATGAGTCTTAATATTATTGAAAATGAAATAGTCTACAGATTCTATACTGCAAATAATCATACATCTGTACATTATTACTTTTTGATTTTAGATAGTTCAGATTTTTTTTTTTTAGGTTCAAAAATTTTATTGAGCTCTTATTCCATGGCATATTGCTAGTCATTATGCTAGTCAGTTCCAGTAAGAACTTCTCATCTAATCTTGAAGAGTTGTGTTAAATTCTGTATCTTGATTAAAGATTGAACTTATATAAAACAATGTGAGAGAAATGAAAATTTGGTAAAAGTGAAAGTGATGGTTTTTGGATTACTGCTCTTGACGATGAACCTGCTATAGCTTCCCACTTCAATATTTATCATGGATAGCAGCTTTGGCTGGAAATGAAAAAAAAAAAATGCTGTTCGAGGATTAACTCAGTTTAGTTACTAGGAATACAGCAAAGTGTCACTGCAATTTCAACCCATTCTCTCTAGCCCCCCAAATCTAGCATGTACCTAAAAGCCAGTTCCCAGAAGCTATGTTTAAACAGGTTACAGAGCTGTGTTAGAGCCATTGTCAATGGAAAGGCTGGCAAAACCAGCAGAAGACACACAAAGTACATGAAGAATAGCCTGCAGTGTGCTTCTGGATCAATTATTTAACAAAGGGCAATTACTTTCCTCTTCAGAGTGTAATAAACATAATTTTGTTCTGAACAATGAAATATAAAGGAAAAATTATGAAATGTCTGCTGTGTATCAGGCACTTTATTAGAAACAAAGCAATTTATATACTGTATTTAATTTTGTCCACTAAACAATCCTAAGAGGTAGTTATTCCTACTGTCATAGTTTCACAGGTGAAGGAGCTAAGGATTAGGAATATTAAATCATGCAGCTGCAGTAGTGGGATTTAAACCTAAGTCTCTCTTGTAATCCCAAACCTAAACCTGTTTCTGGGCATGCTCTCAGGTTCCCAGTGGATGGATGGTTTTTCATCCATCCACAGGCTCACTATCAGTTTTGGTTCTACTTTACAGGTAAGGAAGGAGTTGCCTGTGTTCCCCTGTAAAGGGACTCTGGAATGTTCTCATCTTGAGTGTATTGCTTCTTGTAACAGCACATTTAAAATTTCATTGAAATTTGGTTTATGTCCATCCACAGATGAATGGATAAGGAAGCAGTGGTACATATACACAATGGAGTATTACTCAGCCATTAAAAAGAATACATTTGAATCAGTTCTAAGGAGGTGGATGGAACTGGAGCCTATTATACAGAGTGAAGAAAGCCAGAAACAAAAACACAAATACAGTATACTAACGCATATATATGGAATTTAGAAAGATGGTAAAAATAACCCTATTTACGAGACAACAAAAGAGACACTGATGTATAGACCAGACTTTTGGACTCTGGGACTGGGAGAGGGTGGGATGATTGGGGAGAATAGCATTGAAATATGTATAATATTATATCTGAAATGTATTAATTGTTCAAACTAAACACTATCATGTTACAATTTGTTCATACTAGATGTTTGTAATGTTTCTGATAATCAATAAAAGAGATTCTTGATCCCAAAAAAAAAATAAAAAGAATACATTTGAATCAGTTCTAATGAGGTGGGTGGAACTGGAGCCTATTATACAGAGTGAAGTAAGCCAGAAAGAAAAACACAAATACAGTATCCTAACATATATATGGAATTTAGAAAGATGGTAACAATAACCCTATTTTTGAGACAGCAAAATAGACACTGATGTATAGAACAGACTTTTGGACTCTGGGAACGGGAGAGGGCGGGATGATTTGGGAGTATAGCATTGAAATGTGTATAATATCATATCTGAAACGAGTCACCACACCAGGTACGATGCCTGCTAATGGATACCTGGGGCTGGTGCACTGGGACAACCAAGAGGGATGATATGGGGAGGGAGGAGGGAGGAGGGTTCAGATGGGGAGCACGTGTATACTTGTGGTGGATCCATCTCGATGTATGGCAAAAGCAATACAATATTGTAAAGTTAAGCAAAATAAAATTTAATAAAAAAAAAAAAGAAAAAATTCCTTGAGGACCAGCAGTCTGTTATCAGCCTCAGGATGTGTAGAAGATTAGATCATTGTTTCCCTTTTCTTCATGCTCTCCCTGTAGAA
The DNA here is from genome assembly GCA_935064755.1 of Tragelaphus eurycerus. Classification (NCBI taxonomy): domain Eukaryota; kingdom Metazoa; phylum Chordata; class Mammalia; order Artiodactyla; family Bovidae; genus Tragelaphus; species Tragelaphus eurycerus. The sequence continues at coordinate 10,356,787 of CAKXYN010000015.1, read as the reverse complement.
TTGTGTATCCATACCTTTTGTCATGTTAGCTTGAAGTTCTACCATTTAAAAGTAGACTTTCTTTCCATGACTTTGATGTCATTTGGCCATGAAAATTTCCTTTACTAGCAAAATATGGAAGAAGTGACAGTGTGCCAGTTCCAGGCCTTGACTATCAAAGGCATGAGATATTCCCATTTGCCCGGTTGTAACTTTCACCATAAGGAGAACATGCCTGGGTGTCTGCTGGTCCAAAGAGGAAGAGAGAAGTGTGGAGTAAACCTGAACCCAACCTGTGAAAGTGAAAGTGAAGTTGCTCAGTCATGTCTGACTCTTTGCAACCCTATGGACTGCAGCCTACCAGGCTTCTCAGTCCATCGGATTTTCCAGGCAAGGGTGCTGGAGTGGGTTGCCATTTCCTTCTCCAGGAGATCTTCCCAACCCAGGGATTGAGCTCGGGTCTCCTGCATAGTAGGCAGACACTTTACCATCTGAGCCACCAGGGAATTCTGGAACCCAACCTGTAGCCAAAAGCACATCTCCTTGCAGACCCAGAATAAATGGTTTTTAATGGAAGCCACTGAGATTTGGATGTAATACAGCATTATCATTTCAATAGTTAAATAGTGGTACATTTGAATGAATTTGGTTCTGTTAAAGCAAAGTTCCGTTAGGAAAGAGAGCAGGATTCTGAACGTCTTCTGGTAAAGAAAGTGGAAAAAAGTCAGAAGAGATAAATAAAAGTGAATGTGTTAGTCACTCAGTTGTGTCCAACTCTTTGTGACCCCACGGATGGCAGCCCAACAGGCTCCTTTCTCAGTGGAATTCTCCAGGCAGCAATACTAAAGTGGGTGGCTATTCCCTTCTCCAGGGGATCTTTCCTACCCAGGCTTTGAACCTGGGTTTCCTGTACTGTAGGCAGATTCTTTACTGTCTGAGCCACCAGGGAAGCCCTAACAGATGAGTAATGTAGGGAAAAATCAGAAGTCCCGCCAGAGAGCAACATGCGAATCAAGTCTTTGGCAACTGGTGGATCAAAGAGCAGGGACCTATTGTATGACTTGGTGCTTGTATGGCTTCTGTGAGACCTTTAGTGACAAAAGATGAACCTATTCTGGTATAAAAACAATTGGGAGTCACAGAGGCATTGAAATATGCAGGCAAACCTGTTCTTACAAACTCTAGAACTGGTAACTTACACTTCACGTTCAGAGGCAATAAGAATTTAATAGATTGGATAACCTCTACATCCAGTCTCCTGCTCTCTAGCTAAAACTATAGTGCTTCTGGGTAAAGCAAGGTGTCTGAAAATTATCTGTGATGAGTTTTATGTTTAAAGAGAAGGTTCCAAAAGAAGGAGAAATAAGGTGTTTTTGTGTTCTTTTCTTTTGAAATGACCTAATTTCTGTAGTGCTCTCGTAAGCATGCTTTGCTTGGTGGGCTAATGACCAGCTGCATTATTTGTGTGAGTTTCTCTACTGCTCTTCAGGGTTACCGTAGTGCCTCGGATAAGGGCTGTGATGTAATTGCCATTACACATATGTTATTTGGTCAGATGCTGCTCATGTCTCTGGCTTCTAAACACCTGATCTCCTTAGCCTCACATATATTCATTCAGGTGGAAAGAAGCAAAATTTCTGAAGCTCATTTCTTTTTCCAAAACCTACTTCTTTAAAAAATGATGGTAAGTACTGCCTTCTTTGGGAAGAAGAAACAAAAATCTATGGAGAAAAGCCTAATATTTCATTTAAAGAGGACTGACTAAACTGTCAGTTATCTACATGAAGAACTATCAGGCCACTGTAAAATATGATAAAGTATATCTATATTTACTGACTTGAAAATATATGCATAATCCAATTGATTAGTTTAAAAAGTAGTCATAGAATATGTAGTATGATTCTATTTTAATTATACAAATATATATATACAAGAGTAGAAAAGAATATAAATTAATAATATTCAGACCCAGCAGCCTTAAAGGTGCTACGATTTTATTACTGGTTACATCTGAGTGATAGGATTATATAAGATTTACACTTGTGTCTTATAGTTTTTTCTGTCTTCTTTTTGCAATGAGTACTGCTTTCTACAATCAAAGAAACATTTTGCTTTCAAAAAGTAAATGAAGGGCATGTCTCTTTTATGAAATTTCATATGTGTTTTTCCTTATTCAAAATAATGTAAAGCTGCTCTCTTTCTTTATATGTGACTGGAGAAAAGATAAATTTTTATAAATGAACTAGGATGATTTGTGGAGCTTTAGAAAGTCTACTAGACACCTACAACTTAAACAGGATAGACACTGTAAAATATGCTTTTGTTGGGTTACATTTTAAAACTTCACAGAAAAGATGAAAACACAGTTAATTATTCATTTAACAAACATATATTCAACATCTAGAGCAAGGTACTGTTCCTTGTGTTGGAGGAATAATAACACTCTACATTTGCTTTCTAACATTCATCCTATGCATTACCACTTATTGCCCTCATGCTGAGTTGAAGCAAGCCAAAATATGATCACTTTTCAGATGAATGAACCGAGGTTCAGATAGTGAAATGACGTGCACATCTGCAGAGCACCACCTCTCTCCAGATTTAGCTGCTGTAAACCTGGTGCTTCAGTCCAGTGTTCTTGGCCCTCCAAGCTTCATCAAAGTGATCGGAGTTTCTCTTATTTTTATATATTTTTCTATCTGACTGTAGTTGCTTTTTGAGCTCAGTTTTGGAGAAGGAAATGGCAATCCACTCCAGTACTATTGCCTGGAAAATCCCATGGACAGAGGAGCCTGGTAGGCTACAGTCCATGGGGTCGCAAAGAGTCAGACACAACTGAGTGACTTCACTTTGCTCACTTTTCCACTTCAGGGCTATCACTGTCTAAACACCTAGGAAAAGTCACCTGCAATGTATCAGCTTTTCAGATGGATTACACTGGCAAAATCTCGCTAGTCATTAATATTTTAGGAATGAGTTTATGAAAGTGTATTGCCAGCAAGCTGAGAAGGAGGTAGGGAGAGTGGGCAGAAGGCCAGAACGCCAGGATGACAGATATGAGCAGTAATCTCCTGTAAATCAGTGGCAGCGTGGGTGACTTAGATTCTGAAGTGGCCATGTTTGTTGATTCTCCATCATCCAGTCCACTACGGAGATTAGTATAAAATGGTTCATGCATTCCCATTCCCTTGTTCAGTAATTGGTTTAGGAAATAACACGCAACCCAGTTCTGACAAGTTAAGACACGAGAGAAAATCTACTGGGAGTCTTCATCTATCAAGTAGACATAAAAAAAAAATAGGTTCCCTAATTCTTCCTCTCAATGTTTATGTGAAAGAAAGTAAAATGTGGAATTGATGCAGCCATTTCATGACCAAGAGAAACCAGCCTGAGATCAAAGTTCATGGAAGGAATTCTGTGATGGCACTGAATCAGTAGGCCTTGACTCTGAGTTCTTAGAGCTTCCCTTATAGCTCAGTTGGTGAAGAGTCCACCAGCAATGCAGGAGACCCCAGGTCAATTGCTGGGTCGGGAAGATCCCCTGGAGAAAGGATAGGCTACCCACTCTAGACTTCCCTGGTGGCTCAGACGGTAAAGCATCTGCCTACAATGCTGGAGACCTGGGTTCAATCCCTGGGTTGGGAAGATCTCCTGGAGAAGGAAGTGGCAACCCACTCCAGTATTCTTGCCTGGAAAATCCCATGGACAGAGGAGCCTGGTGGTCCAAGGGGTCACAAAGAGTCCGACACGACTGAGCGACTTCACTTTCACTTTCACCCACTCTAGCATTCTTGGGTTTCTCTTGTGGCTCAGCTGGTAAAAACAATCCGCCTGCTATATGGGAGACCTGGTTTCAATCTCTGGGTTGGGAAGATCCCCTGGGGAAGGGAAAGGCTACCCACTCCAGTATTCGGGCCTGGAGAATTTCATTGACTGTATAGTCCATGGGATCACAGAGTCAGACACGACTGAGTGGCTTTCACTTTCTGAGTTGTTAGCACCCTGCTCTTTGAGATAACTCATGTCTTCATAGCTGAAGCCCATTTGTTGTTGTTCAGTCACAATGTCATGTCTGAATCTTTGTGACCCCATGGACTGCAGCACGCTAGCCTTCTCTGTCCTCCACCATCTTCAGGAATTTGCCCAGATTTATGTCCATTGAGTCGGTGATGCTGTCTAACATCTCATCCCCTGACACCTTCTTTTCCTTCTGCTTTCAATCTTTCCCAGGATCAGCGTCTTTTCCAATGAGTCAGCTCCTTGCATCAGGTGGTCAAAGTATTGGAGCTTCAGCTTCCGCATCCGTCCTTCCAATGGATATTCAGGGTTGATTTCCTTTAGGATTGTCTGGTTTGATCTCCTTGCTGGCCAAGGGACTCTTAAGAGTCTTCTCTAGCATCACTATTAGAAAGCATCAATTCTTTAGTGCTCAGCCTTCTGAGAGTTGGCTGCTCCAACTCTCTCATCCATACATGGTTACTGGAAAAACCATAGCTTTGATTAGAGGGACTTTTGTCAGCAAAATGATGTCTGTGATTTTCAATATGCTATCTATGTTTGTCATAACTTTGCTTCCAAGGAGCAAGTATCTTTTAATTTCGTGGCTGCAGTCAATAGCCACAGTGATTATGGAGCCCAGGAAAATAAAATCTGTCACTGCTTTCACTTTTTCCCCTTCTATTTGCCGTGAAGTGATGGGACCAGATGCCATAATCTTAGTTTTTTGAATATTGAGTTTTAAGCCATCTTTTTCTCTCTTTTCTTTTTCCCTCATCAAGAGGCTCTTTAGTTCCTCTTTGCTTTCTCTTCATTAGAGAGGTATCATCTGCATGTCTGAGGTTATTGACATTTTTTCCCAGCAGTCTCAATTCTAGCTTGTGATTGATCCAGCCTGGCATTTCCAATGATGTACACTGCATATAAGTTAAATAAGCAGGGTGACAATATAGAGCCTTGACATACTCCTTTCCCAATTCGGAACAGTCCATTATTTCATGTCCAATTCTAACTATTTCTTCTTGACCTGCATTCAAATTTTTTAGGAGACAGGTAAGGTGGTCTGGTACTCCCATCTCTTTAAGAAATTTCCACAGTTGTTGTGATCCACACAGTTAAAGGCTTTAGCATAGTCAATGAAACAGAAGTAGATGTTTCTCTGGAATTCCTTAGCTTTCTCCACGATCTAACAAATGTTGGCAATTTGATCTCTGGTTCCTCTACCTTTTCTAAACCCAGGTTGTACATCTGGAAGTTCTTGGTTCATGTATTGCTAAAGCCAAGCCTGAAGGATTTTGAGCATAACCTTGCTTGTGTGTGAAATGAGCACAGTTGTAAGATAGTTTGAACATTCTTTGGTACTGACCTTCTTTGGAACCCATTATACTTATTGTTTTCTGATATTTGCTGCCAAAACTTTTAAAGTAATATAGGTTCCCAGGAGATGAAAGTTGAGTCATGAGAAGTGGCAGTAGGAAAGTCCTGATAATAAAACTCTTCAGTTTCCCCAGAAATGGCCCTACCTGACAATACATTGCAACATTGAATAGTATTTATTAGAACTTCTCAAACACTGAGTAGATCCTCTAGGGAATCTGTTAAAATTCAGAATCAGTAACTGGCTCCTAAGTGATGCTGGCGGTGTTGGTCTAGAGCAAGACTGTAGAGAGCAAGGAATTAGATGTTGAAACTGTACATATTGATTTAAGCTCTAAAAGCCTTCTCATCATATGAAGGTAGTACTTCATAAATTTTGAATCACTGTATAAAACCTATGTAGTAATATGATGATGATGATGATATGATGATGCAGTGATGAAAATGGACATTGCATCTCCATAAAGATGATGTGAATAGGAAGGTACAATCTGGAATTTGCTAAATGGGACCAAATCCTGGCTGTACCTCCTATTAACTGCGTGGCCTCAGACAAATTGCATAACATTTTCCAGTTTCCTCATTAGTGATATGAATGTGTTATGATACCAATGTTATGGAGCTATTCTGGAGATGAATATAGATATCATATAGGTATCATATAGCAGATATCAAATATGCATGTTTCTTAGAGGTATCCAGTAAAGAGTCAATGTTCAACTACCTGCCACAGCAGGAGTAATTGTATCTTGTACCTAAAGTTTTCCTTTGATTATCTTTCTTCTAGTGTGACCAAACTCCTGTCTGTGTTGAAACTTTTCTTTAAGTTTCTCTACTGTTTCTCCTAAAATGTAACTTGGTTTCATTGGTCTTTGATAGCCAGAATGGAAAAAGGCATAACCCAAGAGTCTTACTATTAACTGGATGCTGCTGCTGCTAAGTTGCTTCAGTCATGTCTGACTCTGCGACCCCATGGACGGCAGCCCACCAGGCTCCCCCGTCCCTGGGATTCTCCAGGCAAGAACACTGGAGTGAGTTGCCATTTCCTTCTCCAATGCATGAAAGTGAAAAGTGAAAGTGAAGCCGCTCAGTCATGCCCGACTCTTAGCAACCCCATGGACTGCAGGTTACCAGGCTGCTCCGTCCATGGGATTTTCCAGGCAAGAGTACTGGAGTGGGTTGCCATTGCCTTCTCCTTAACTGGCTAAGGCCATGTATAAAATCTAGAACCATGTAACAACAGTCCTTATTTTGAGGTTACACTGTCTCATCAACCCCATTGGGGACCACAGAGGGGAAGGGATTCAGATTCACCCAGCACTTTGCATTACAGTTCTGTAGACAGCAGAAAATTGGACCCCTTGAACGTTTCCTATCATCCCTTACCCTTTTTCTGTTCCCATTGTTTTCCTCATCTTCTCTCCCTCCACATTGACATGGCAGAACTCCACACTTCCAAATCTGACATCCTTATTTTTCGCTTTGCTCACTTCATACCTCTTGAGGTTTTCCTGATCTCCCCCATGCATCAGGTTCCTTCTGGCTTTCTTAGATCCTCAAATGCACTCAAACCCAGCTATTTCATTGCTACTTTCTCTGTTGCTTTAGGACTTTCTGCTCCCTTACTCTTCGGTAATGCTCCTTCTGTCAATCTGCAGCCTTGAGCCACGGCCTTAATTCTGTTTCTCTAAAGTTCTAAGCTTCACTGGAGAAACTTAAATAAGAACCAAACCAAGACACTGATTAAAATCAGTATCAAATGGACCTGGTCAATTCCCTATCACATTTCTCACAATAGCTATTTCAAACATTTTCCCCATGTTTTTCAGGCCTGTGACATGATTCTTTTTTCTTAGGGCAGTGTTTCTTAAATATTAATGTACAAATGTATCTCCTGGGAACCTTGTTAAAATGAAATTTCAATAAGTGATGCTGAAAATTTTTATTTAGAAACCAGCATTTTAAGTAGGAATGTCTTGGATTTCATCCCCTTGTGCTTTTTCTGAAACTTTGGTCAATAAACTATTTTCCTTTAGTCTTACATCTTCAATTTCTTCTCCACAACCTCCTTCCCCTAGACCAACAAGCAAACTCAACTCTAGCAAATATAACTTTTTTTTAACTCCTTTATTCCTTAAAGCAGCATTTCTCAATATGTGTTCTATGGGGACAATAATGTTTTGTTGGTATTTCATAGTATTCCATGCAGTGTATTCTATATCAAATATATTTGGAAGTGCTAAGTTTAACATACTGCAAAACTTTCTAAAATGTCTTCTACGTGTAGTTGCTTAAGTATCAACTCTGGGATTAGTTTAGTAAATAGGATTCTAGAACTCTGACTTACTTCACACAGTATGACAATCTCTAGGTCCATCCATGTTGCTGCAGATGACATGATTTCATTCTTTTCTTCATTGAATTATATTTCATTGTGTGTATGTACTACTTCCTTATCCACTCCTCTATCAATATACATTTAGGTTCTTTCCATCTCTTGGTTGTTATAAATAATGTTGCAATGAATATACTCACTGGGGTGTGTATATCTTTTCCATTAGAGTTTTCTCCAGATATATGCCCAGGAGTGGGATTGCTAGATCATATGGTGGTTCTATTTTTAGTTTTTAAAGGAACCTCCATAAGTGGCTATACCAATTTACATTCCCACCAAATTTAGGAGGAGGTCCTTTTCTGCACACCCTCTCCAGTATTTATTGTTTGTAGATTTTTTGATGACCATTCTGACCAGTGTAAAGTGATACCTCTTTGTAGTTTTGATGCACATTTCTCTAATTAGTGATGTTGAGCATCTTTTCATGTGCTTTTTAGCCATCTGTGTGTCTTTGGAAAAATCCACCCATTTTTTTATTGGGTTGTGTTTTTTGATATTGGGCTGCATGAGCTGTTTATGTATTTTGGAGATTAAAGTCTTGTAGGTCATATGATATTGTTTATATGTGGAATCTAAAAAATTGTAACAAATGAGCTTAGTTACAAAACAGAAATAGAATCACAGATATAAAAAACAAACTTATGATTAACAGGGGGAAAGTGAGGGGAAGGATAAATTGGGAGATTGGAACTGACATGTATAGACTACTATATATAAAATAGATAATAAGGACCTATTGTGTAGTGCAGGGAACTATCCTCAATACTCTGTAATGACCTATCTGGAAAAAGAATCTGAAAAAAGAATAAATATATGTATATGTATAACTGATTCACTTTGCTGTACACTTGAAACTAACACATTATAAATCACCTATACTCAATGAAATTTTTTTTTAAAAAGAAGTAAAAAAAATACTTTTCTAGAGCTACCATCCAAACTGACCTTTCTTTTCAAGGCATAACTTCTTTAATCCATAGTTTCAAATCTATCAGCACTGATTGAGTCAGGAAACCCTTTCATGTTGGCTTTTGCTCACTATTCAAATGAAGCAATTCCTTCAAATAAAATTATCTATTAACCACATTACCTTTTACTAACTGATTTTTTAAAACTACATGTTCTTATATGTAACACATACATATAGGGGAAAGAAGGAAGTAAAAATTACCCATAACCTTATTACCCAGATATAACCATGGTTAACAGCCCAGATATAACCATGGTTAACATTATTTTATGTATCTTTCCAACCTTCTGTCTACATGTGTATGTTAAGGCACATACGTGCACACCATATACTTATATATGTACATAATGAGTGTCTATCTATACATATACACACACACATATATTGCATGTACATATAAACATGTATGAAAGTGAAAGTCACTCAGTCATGTCTGACTCTTTGTGACCCCATGGACCATACAGTCCATGGAATTCTGCAGGCCAGAATATTGGAGTGGGTAGCCTTTTGCTTCTCCAGGGGATCTTCCTAAGCCAGGGATTGAACCCAGGTCTCCCACATTGCAGGGGGATTCTTTACCAACTGAGCTACTATGTGTATCTATATGTGTGTGTGTGTATGTGCATGTATATATACACACATGTTGTTGTTCATTCACTCAATCATGTCCAACTCTTTGTGAACTCATGGACTGCAGTATGCCAGGCCTCCCTTTCCCTCACCATCTCCCACAGTTTGCCCAAATTCATGTTCATTTCACTGGTGATGACATCCAGCCATCTCATTCTCTCATGTGCTCTTCTCCTTCTGCTCTTAATCTTTCCCAGCATCAGGAACTTTTCCAGTGTATTGTCTGTTCTCATCAGATGACCAAAATACTGAAGCTTCAGTTTCAGCATCAGTCCTTCCAACAAGGATTGATTTCCCTTAAGAATGACAGGTTTGATCTCCTTGCTGTCTGAAGGACTTTCAGGAATCTTCTCTAGCACCACAATTTGAAGGCATCCAATCTTTAGCATTCTACCTTCTTTATGATCCAGCTCTCACAACCATATGTGACCACTGGGAAGACCATATATGTGAAAATCACTCAGTCCTCTCTGACTCTTTGCCACCCCATGGACTATCACCACCAGGCAACTCCATCCATAAATTTTCCAGGCAAGAATACTGGACTGGGTTTCCATTTCCTTCTCAAGATATGGCCACTGGGAAGACCATAGCCTTGACTATACAGACCTTTCTTAGCAGAATAATGTCTCTTCTTTTCAACTCACTGTCTAGGTTTTTCATTGCTTTCCTGATCATCTGATTTCATGTCTGTAGTCACTGTCTGCAGTGAGTTTGGAGCCCAAGAAAAGGAAATCTGTCACTACTTCCATGGTTTCCATTTCTATTTGCCATGCAGCAATGGGGCTGGATGCTATGACCTTAGATTTTTTTAAATGTTTAATCTTAAGCCAGCTCTTTCATTCTCCTCTTTCACCCTCATCAAGAGGCTCTTTAGTTCCTCTTTGCTTTCTGCCATTAAGGTGGTATCGTCCTCATATCTGAGGTTGTTGATGTTTTTCCCGCCTGTCTTGATTCCAGCTTGTAACTCATCCAACCTGGCATTTCTCATGATGTGCTCAGTATACAGGTTAAACAAACAGAATGATAGCAGAGAGCCCTGTTTTACTCCTTTCTCAATTTTGAACCAATCAGTTGTTGCATACAGGGTTCTGACTGTTTCTTCTTGACCTGCATATAGGTTTCTCAAGAGACAGTTAAGATGTTCTGGTATTCCTAATGCTCTAAGAGCTTTCCACGGTTTGTCATGATCCAAACCGTCAAAAGATTTAGCATAGTCAATGAAATAGTGATAGATGTTTTTTTCTGAAATTCCCTTGCTTTCTCTATAATCCAGCAAATGCTGGCAATTTGACCTCTAGTTTCTCTTCCTTTTCTAAACCCAGGTTGGGCATTTGGAAGTTCTTGATTTGCATAATGCTGAAACCTGGCATACAAAATTTAATTATGACCATACTAGCATGGGAGATGAGTGCAACTGTCTGAGGATTAACACATTCTTTGGTACTACCCTTCTTGGGCACTGGGATGAGGATTGACCTTTTTCCAGTCCCATGGTCACTGCTGGGTCTTCCAGATTTGCTGACATAATAAATGCAAAACCTTGATGGCATCATCCTTTAGGAATTTGAATAGTTCTGCTGGAATTTCATTGCATCCACTAGCTTTATTAACAGCAGTGCTTCTTAAGGCCTACTTGGCTTCACACTCCAGAATGTCTGGCTCTAAATGACTGACCACAACATCATCATAATCAGGTTAAGATCTTTTTAAACAGTTCTTCCATGTAGCCTTTCCATCTTTCTTGATCTCTTCAGTGTCTACTAAGTCTCTACCATTTTTATCTTTTATTGTTCTCATCTTTGGGTGGAATGTTCCTTTGATATTTCCAATTTTCATGAAGAGATCTCTAGTTTTTCCTCTTTTGTTGTTTTCTTCTGCTGTTAAGCATTGTTCATTGAAGAAGGCCTTCTTGTCTCTTCTAGCTGTTTTTTTTTTTTTTGGTCGGGGGAACCTCTGTGTTTAATTGGATGTACATTTCCCTCTCTCCCTTCACTTCTCTTCATTCTTCCACTATTTGTGAAACCTCCTCAGATAACTGCTTTGCCTTCTTGCTTTTATTTTTCTTTGGGACAGTTTTGTTCATCACCTCCTATATAATATCTCGGACTTCTGTCCATTGTTCCTCAAGCACACTTTTAACTAGATCTAGTCCCTTGAATATATACACACATATACACGTGCAAATGTATTGTGTGTCTGAATAGTGTATATTGAGTAGCAAGTTAGTTTTTCTCTTAATAGCTCCTGTCACAGTTCCTTTAAGGCATAGAATTGTTCCTGCTTTTGAAAACTACTTTAGCATGAGGAGAAGGTTGAACTCCTGAGGGGGAAGAAACTGCCTTCTGTAACAGAGGGGAAAATATGTTTTTCCTTGAGAACTTGAGAAGGGTCATAGTGATGAGATGGGAAAGATAAGAGGAGTTGTGGGTAGCACAAAACTCTGTGCTGTGTGATATTATTCTCTCTTGAGTCTTTAAGTATTTATGAGTGCCTTGAGCAACTTCCTTTTGTAATAACTTGTGGAGCAATTGAGTTTCTTGTCTAGATTCACATGGTGCAGCACCCAGATGGTGCATGAAGGTACAAGAGCCTAGACATAGAGAAGAATATGAAGACAGAATCACCCAAGATAATACATGTGTACCCTGGGAAAGATTTGAATATCCATAGAGTTGGACATTTAAAGGCACAATTACTGGATAGGGTTGCCATTTTCATCTTCAAGGGATCTTCCCAACCCAGGGATCAAACCCATGTCTCACATTGGCAGGCGAGTTCTTTACCAGTGAGCCACCAGGGAAGCCCAACAATATCATATTAGCTTTAATAAATTTGATTCTTGGAATATAGGGGCTGATATTATGTTAGTCTTAGGCCTTGTAGTGATGCCTCAACATTAGAGTCCAGCTCTCTCTACCCTATTCCCATCTTTTCATCCTCATCTTTTTCTATCCATCCCTTCATCTCCTACGTCCTGTAAAGAAATAGCAAAACATGCACCATAAGCTCTAGGCACACTTAAGTTTGTGGCAACTCCAAAGTGCCTAAGCCTTTCAATACCCCTTATGTTCTTATTGTCTGGAATTCCTGTGTCCTCAGAATCCAACTGTTTAAAGAACTCTTTCTTCAGTCCCTCTATGCAAAATGGATGGTTCAATTTTCTCAGCTTTCCAAGCATTTTATTTACATCTCTATTATAGCAGTTATCATGTTATTTTTTTTAAAATATTTGTTTACATACATTCTTCTGGCCTGGAGATAGGAGGGGATATAATTCAATATTATAAAATATGAACACATTCTGAAGCTATTTTGATGATTATAATATGCTAGTATATGTAGCAATAGAACTCTGCCCCAACTATTATACCTGAACAATTGTGTTCAGGCTTTCTCTCTCTTGTTTTCTTCCTAATTAACATTTGGTTAATGCTCTAAGAAGGTCTTTTATGCCATACATTTTCCTCTCACGTGACCTCTAGCACAATGGATTTCAAACATTAACATGCATATAAACTGCCTATATACTTAGTTAAAATACAGATTCTGATGTAGTAGGTTTGGAGTGAATCCTGAAAGCCAGCCTTTCTAATATGCCCCTCTGCCAAGATGTCAATCCAAGTGATCTTTAGCTATTAGAAAATATGCATTAATTGCTATTCTTTGAATAAGTGCTATGCCTGGCTGATTATTTATAACATGAAGAATTTATATCTCAGGTGAGGTTTGGGTTTGAAAATCAGCCAAAGCTACATATAATCAAAATTATCTTTGATAATATTTTAGGAAGTTCCCGTGGTGGAGAAGGGCACAATTTTTGAATGAGCTCCATGTATCTTTAAGTTGATCCTTCAGTGTTTGACAGTTGACAAAGGATCAGTGAAATGCACATAATTAACTGGCTCTCAAGGCTGCACAGCACTGGAGCAACTTTGAGGAGATACCCCACATCCAAGGGCAGAGAAGCCCAACAAGAGGGTAGGTGCTGGAGTGGTGGCTGCATGGTCCTGGAGCGACTTTGAGGAGATACCCCATGTCCAAGGGCAAAGGAGAAGCCCAAACAAGGAGGGGTGAAATCACAAAATTGCATTTAGAATCAAACCCCATACCCACCGGAGATGCTCAAAGAACTCAAACATACCTTGGGCTCACAAGGACACAGAGACCCCACAGACTCTGAGACAGAACTGTGTTTGAGTGTCTCCTGTGGGGTATGGGTCACCAGTGGAATGCTGTAAGGGCAGGGGCTCTGGGTGCAGTAGACTTGGGTATGGCATAAGCCCTCTTGGAGGAGGTTGCCATTAACTCCACCATAGAGCCACCAGAATACAGGACTGGGGAAACAGACTCTTGGAAGGCACAAACAAAACCTTGTGCACACAAAGACCTAGGAGAAAGCAAGAGTGACTCCACAAGAGACTGACCCAGACTTGCCCATGAGTGTCCAGGAGTCTCTGGTGGAGGCGTGGGTCGGCAGTCACCTGCTGCAGGGTTGGGGGCTATGAGAGCAGCAGTGCGTGCATGGGACCTTTTGAAGGAGGACACCATTATCTTCATTAATTCCACCATAGTTTAGCCTCAGGTAAAATAACAGGAAAGGAACATAGCCCCACCCATCAATAGATTTGGATTAAAGATTTACTGAGCATGGCCCTGCACATCAGAACAAGACCCAATTTTCCCCCACAGTCAGTCTCTCCCATCAGGAAGCTTCCATAAGCCTTTTATCTGTCTCCGTAAGATGATAGACAAAATGAAAACCACAATCACAAAAAACTAACCTATCTAATCACATGGACCACAGCCTTGTCTAACTCAGTGAAACTATGAGCCATGCCATGTAGGGCCACCCAAGACAGATGGGTAGTGATGGAGAGTTCTGACAAAATGTGGTCCACTGGAGAAGGGAAAGGCAAACCACTTAATTATTCTTGGTCACAAAGAGTCGGACATGACTGAGCAACTAATCTGAACTGATCAGATCTGAGAACACCATAAACAATATGAAAAGGCAAAAAAGATAGGAAAATGAAAGATGAAATTCCCAGGTTGGTAGGTGCCCAATATGCTATCGGAGAACAGTAGAGAAATAACTCCAGAAAGAATGAAGTTCAGATAATTTCAGTTCATTGCTCAGTTGTGACTGACTCTTTGAGACTCCACGGACTACAGCACACTAGGCTTCCCTATCCATCACCATTCCCGGAGTTTACTCAAACTCATGTCCATCCAGACGGTGATGCCATCCAACCATTTCATCCTCTGTCGTCCCCTTCTCCTCCTGCTTTCAAGCTTTCCTAGCATCAGGATCTTTCCCAATGAGTCAGTTCTTCTCATCAGGTGGCCAAAGTATAGGAGCTTCAACTTAAGCACCAGTCCTTCCAATGAATATTCAAGACTGATTTCCTTTAGGAATGTGTGGTTGGATCTCCTTGCAGTCAAAAGGACTCTCAGTAGTCTTCTCCAACACCACAGTTCAAAAGCATCAATTCTTTGGCACTCAGCTTTCTTCATAGTCCAACTCTCACATCCATATATGACTACTGGAAAAACCATAGCTTTGACTAGATGGACCATTGTTGGCCAAGTAATGTCTCTGGTTTTTAATATTCTGCCTATGTTGGTCATAACTTTTCTTCCAAGGAGCAAGTGTCTTTTAATTTCATGGCTGCAGTCACCATCTGCAGTGATTTAAGAGCCCAGAAAAATGAAGTCTGTCACTGTTTCCATTGTTTCCCAATCTATTTGCCATGAAGTGATGGGACCAGATGCCATGATCTTAGTTTTCTGAATGTTGGGTTTTAAGCCAACTTTTTCACTCTCCTCTTTTACTTTCATCAAGAGGTTCTTTACTTCTTCTTTGCTTTCTGCCATAAGTTTGGTATCATCTGCATTTCTGAGGTTATTGATATTTCTCCTGGCAATCTTGATTTCAGCTGGTGCTTCATCCAGTCCAGCATTTCTCATGATGTACTCTGCATATGTGTTAAATAAGCTGGGACACAGTATACAGCCTTAATGTACTCCTTTCCCGATTTGGAACTAGTCTCTTGTTCCATGTCCAGTTCTAACTGTTGCTTCCTGACCTGCATACAGATTTCTCAGGAGGAAAGTCAAGTGGTCTGGTTTGCCAACTTTCAAAATTTTTCACAGTTTGTTGTGATCCACATAGTCAAAGGCTTTGAAAGAATGAAGAGACACAGCCAAACAAAAACAACACCCAGTTGTGGATATGACTGGTGTTGAAAGTAAAGTCCAATTCTGTAAAGAGCAATATTACATAGGAACCTAGAATGTTAGGTCCATGAATCAAGGCAAATTGGAAGTAGTCAAACAGGAGATGGCAAGAGTGAGCATTGACATTTTAGGAATCAGTGAAATAAAATGAACTGGAATGTGTTAATTTAACTCAGATGGCCATTATATCTATGACTGTGGGCAAGAATCCCTTAGAATATATGCAGTACCCATCATAGTCAACAAAAGAGTCCAAAATGCAGTACTTCAATGCAATCTCAAAAATGACAGAATGATCTCTGTTCATTTCCAAGGCAAACTATTCAATATCACAGTAATCCAAGTCTATGCCCCAAACAGTAATGCTCAAGAAGCTGAAGTTGAATGGTTCTATTAAGACCTACAAGACCTTCCAGAACACCCAAAAAAGATGTCCTTTTCATTATAGGGTACTGGAATGCAAAAGTTGGAAGTCAAGAAACATCTAGAGTAACAGGCAAATTTGGCCTTGGAGTACAAAATGAAGCAGAGCAAAGGCCAATAGAGTTTTGCTAAGAGAATGCACTGGTTATAGCAAACACCCTCTTCCAACAACACAAGCAAAGACTCTAAACATGGATATCACCAGAGAGTCAGTGCAGAAATCAGATTGATTATATTCTTTGCAGCCAAAAAATGGAGAAGCTCTGTACAGTCAGCAAAAACAATACCAGGAGCTGACTGTGGCTCACATCATAAACTCCTTATTGCCAAATTCAGACTGAAATTGAAGAAAGTGGGGAAAATCATTAGATCATTCAGGTATGACCTAAATCAAATTCCATACGATTGTACAGTGGAAGTAATAAATAGATTCAAGGGCCTAGATCTGATAGAGTGACTGAATAATTATGGATGGAGGTTCATAACACTGTACAGGAGGCAGTGATCAAGAGCATCCTCAAGAAAAAGAAATGCAAAAAAGGCATAATGGTTATCTGAGGAGGCCTTACAAATAGCTTTGAAAAGAAGCAAAGCAAAAGGCAAAGGAGAAAAGGAAAGATATACCCATTTGAATGCAGAGTCCCAAAGAATAGCAAAGAGAGATAAGAAAGCCTTCCTCAGAGATCAATGCAAAGAAATAGAGGAAAACAACAGAATGAAGAAATACACAAAAAAGATCTTCATGACCCAGACAACCAAGATGGTGTGATCACTCATCTAGAGCCAGACATCCTGGAATGCAAAGTCAATTGGGCCTTAGGAAGCATCACAAAGAACAAAGTTAGTGGAAGCGATGGAATTCCAGTTGAGCTATTTCAAATCCTCAAAGATAATGCTTTTCAAGCTACACTCAATATTCTAGGACATTTGGAAAACTCCTCAGTGGCTACAGGACTGGAAAAGGTCAGTTTTCATTCTAACCCCAAAGAAAGGCAATGCCAAAGAATGCTCAAACTACCGTACAGTTGCACTCATCTCACGTGCTAGCAAAGTAATGCTCAAAAGTCTCCAAGCCAGGCTTCAACAGTATGTGAACCACAAATTTCCAGATGTTCGACTTCGATTTAGAAAAGGTAGAGCAACCAGAGATCAAGTTGCTGACATCCATTGGATCATCTAAAAAGCAAGAGAGTTCCAGGAAAAATCTACTTCTGCTTTATTGACTATGCCAAAGCCTTTGACTGTGTGGATCACAACAAACTGTGTAAAATTCTTAAAGATGGGAATACTGGACCACCTGACCTGTCCCTTGAGAAATCTGTATGCAGGTCAGAAACTACAGTTAGAAATGGACATGACACAACAGACTGGTTCCAAATCGAGAAAGGAATATATCAAGGCTGAATATTTTCACCCTGCTTATTTAACTTATATGCAGAGTACATCATGAGAAATTTTGGACTGGATGACGCACAAGCTGGAATCAAGATTTCCGGGAGAAATATCAATAACCTGAGATATGCAGATGACAGCCCCCTTATGGCATAACTCGAAGGAGAACAAAAGAGCCTCTTGATGAAAGTGAAAGAGTAAAAGTAAAAAAGTTGGCTTAAAACTCAACATTCAAAAAACTAAGATCATGGCATCTGGTCCCATCCCTTCATCTCAAATAGATTGGGAAATAATGGACAAAGTGACAGACTTTAGTTTTTTTGGGTTCCAAAATCACTGCGGATCATGACTGCAGCTGTGAATTTAAAAGATGCTTGCTCCTTGAAAGGAAAGTTATGACCTAGACAGCATATTAAAAAGCAGAGACATTACTTTGCCAACAAAGATCCATCTAGTCAATGCTATGGTTTTTCCAGTAGTCATGCATGGATGTGACAGTTGGACTAGAAAAAGCTGAGCACTGAAGAGTTGATACATTTGAACTGTGGTGTTGGAGAAGACACTTGAGAGTCCCTTGGACAGCAAGTAGATCCAACCAGTCCATCCTAAAGGAGATCAGTCCTGAATATTCATTGGAAGGACTGATGTTGAAGCTGAAGCTCCAATCCTTTGGCCACCTGATGAGAAGAACTGACTCATTGGAAAAGACCCTGATGCTAGGAAAGCTTGAAGGCAGGAGGAGAAGGGGACGACAGAGGATGAGATGGCTGTATGGCATCACTGACTCGATGGACATGAGTTTGAGTAGGCTCCTAGAGTTAGTGATGGACAGGGAAGCCTAGTGTGCTGCAGTCCATGTGGTCTCAAAGAGTCAGACATTACTGAGCAATTGAACTGAACAAGACTGTGTACCCAAGCCTTACAATCCAACCTTTTCTATGTCTGGCTAATATTTCACATTGGAAAAACAGTTTGATCAACATGGTGTTGAAAGTTTATTCACTGTCTTGTCTGCAGAAGTTTGATAATTCTTTGGCTGAATACCTTGTGAAGGAGTCAGATTACAGGTAGAAATCATGTGATACAAAAATAAATAAATGATCAATAGATATAAATAAATATATTTAAAAACTAGTATCATGATGCTTCCTCTGTGAGACGCATATGGGAACTAAGCCTGCTGTGGGAAAAATATCTTCTAACATCCAATCTCATGCTCATTCTTGGATATAGTTCCCTGAGCACAGTGGGAATCAGAACTCACACCAGGTTAATTGTATTCTTCCTTTTTTTTTTCTATTTTCTTGAAAGGGTATATTTGAATATGTATAAATTATATGCACTTATTTCCAGTGATCTCATAATATTGACGCCAAACACCTGTAAACTTTTTATGCATTTGTGGCATCTATAGATTGAGATCAAAAGTTCAGGATTTCTCAGACAGCCTGCAAGCCAAGGAAGGCCTGCAAAGCAGTGGAGTGGAATATGGAAAGCCTGTCATAGAATATTGAAGATGAAATAAATATATTTCTGCTGAAACCCATAAACCTGTCATTTTGAGTTGCCAATGATAAGCCAGTATAAGAAAGTCTACATGATTTTTTAATAACTTCTTATCCCTTTTATGGACTATTTTCTGATAATAGAACTGGATGGCTTTACAATCTTTATTGTCATTTGATTCCTATTCTCTCTGTAGGATATAGTTGATCATGAGTATTAGGCAATTCTGGAATGTTCATTTACCTTCACAAATAGCAGTGAAAGTGAAAATATCTTATGTCACTTGAATAGAGCCCATTGAACTTTTCAGGCATGTGATTAAAGACTAGGCAATAATCAATTTTCCTATAATCTATTTTCATCCTTATCCCTTCCTTTCTCTATTACCTATATTGCTCTACCAAATCAATAGAATTTTTATAAAAGAATACAATTCTAAAATAAAAGGCATAGAACAGTCTTTTGGACTCTGTAGGAGAGGGAGAGGGTGAGATGATTTGGGAGAATGGCATTAAAACATGTATAATAGCACGTATGAAACGAGTCACCAGTCCAGGTTCGAGGCACGATACTGGATGCTTGGGGCTGGTGCACTGGGACAACCCAGAGGGATGGTATGAGGAGGGAGGAGGGAGGAGGGTTGAGGATGGGGAACACGTGTATACCTGTGGTGGATTCATGTTGATATCAGATCAGATCAGTCGCTCAGTCGTGTCCGACTCTTTGCGACCCCATGAACCGCAGCACGCCAGGCCTCCCTGTCCATCACCAGCTCCCGGAGGTCACTCAGACTCGCATCCATCGAGTCAGTGATGCCATCCAGCCATCTCATCCTCTGTCGTCCCCTTCTCCTCCTGCCCTCAATCCCTCCCAGCATCAGAGTCTTCTCCAATGAGTCAACTCTTCGCATGAGGTGGCCAAAATACTGGAGTTTCAGCTTTAGCATCATTCCTTCTAAAGAAATTCCAGGATTGATCTCCTTCAGAATGGACTGGTTGGATCTTCTTGCAGTCCAAGGGACTCTCAAGAGTCTTCTCCAACACCACACTTCAAAAGCATCAATTCTTCGGCGCTCAGCCTTCTTCACAGTCCAGCTCTCACATCCATACATGACCACAGGAAAGACCATAGCCTTGACTAGGCAAACCTTTGTTGGTAAAGTAATCTCTCTGCTTTTGAATATGCTATCTAGGTTGGTCATAACTTTCCTTCCAAGGAGTAAGCGTCTTTTAATTTCATGGCTTCAGTCACCATCTGCAGTGATTTTGGAGCCCAGAAAAACAAAGTCTGACACTGTTTCCACTGTTTCCCCACCTATTTCCCATGTAGTGATGGGACCAGATGCCATGATCTTCGTTTTCTGAATGTTGAGCTTTAAGCCAACCTTTTCACTCTCCACTTTCACTTTCATCAAGAGGCTTTTTAGCCCCTCTTCACTTTCTGCCATAAGGGTGGTGTCATCTGCATATCTGAGGTTATTGATATTTCTCCCGGCAATCTTGATTCCAACTTCTGTTTCTTCCAGTCCAGCATTTCTCATGATGTACTCTGCATATAAGTTAAATAAACATGGTGACAATATGCAGCCTTGACGTACTCCTTTTCCTATTTGGAACCAGTCTGTTGTTCCATGACCAGTTCTAACTCTTGCTTCCTGACCTGCATACAGATTTCTTAAGAGGCAGATCAGGTGGTCTGGTATTCCCATCTCTTTCAGAATTTTCCATAGTTTATTGTGATCCACACAGTCAAAGGCTTTGGCATAGTCAATAAAGCAGAAATAGATGTTTTTCTGGAACTCTCTTGCTTTTTCCATGATCCAGCGGATGTTGGCCATTTGATCTCTGGTTCCTCTGCCTTTTCGAAAACCAGCTTGAACATCAGGAAGTTCACGGTTCACATATTGCTGAAGCCTGGCTTGGAGAATTTTGAGCATTACTTTACTAGCGTGTGAGATGAGTGCAATTGTTCGGTAGTTTGAGCACTCCTTGGCATTGCCTTTCTTTGGGATTGGGATGAAATATGGCAAAACCAATACAATATTGTAAAGTTAAAAAATAAAATAAAGTCTTATGAAAGGGGAAAAAAAAAATAAAATAAAAGGCATGATTTAGTCTCTCTTACTTTTTAATCTCAGAATCAGACCAGCCTCACAACCTGTTCTTAGTGTCTCTGAACAAGCTAACCCTGCCTCTTGCCTAAGGGTGCTCTGGGAGATAATTGAAAATATTAAGATATGAAAACACACCAGAGTTGTAATAAACAACTCAGCAATATGCCTTCTAAGGTGGACAGATTCTTGGTAGGCAGCCCTAATTATTGCAATCTCTTTTAGGTGTTCTAATGCACTCAGCTGAATTATGCACCACACTGCTTCTGAATGACACAGCCATTTCTGACTCCATTAATATGGAAGATTTCAGCCAAATGCTCTTAAACGATAGCTTCTCTTTATTTGTAATTTCAGACTCTATTGATTTCCTTCTGTTCCCTTCATTATGATTTCGATTGATTACCTTGGCAACTGCAATAACAATGATTGCACTTGACACTGTCTGAGACTCTTGAGATGGTATTTGAATAGGAATGGTATAATTTGGGAGAAAGTGCCTGTGAGAATCTGTCATTAACAGTACACTTACACTTTACTTTTATTGACTTTCCTCTCTTTTGAGTAGGCCCTTGTCACAGAGTTGGCTGTTAACAGAGCTACAGTAGTAGTTCAGATTTCTGCAGCTCTTCAGAGGGTAAAAAATTCTTATTATCAAAGAGAATGGGATGGGCTTGCACATGTATATATACACACACACATATACACATGAAAATATAATGTGTATGTGTGAGTGTATGACTCCTGTCATTTTGCCAATGCTGCTGGTTCTGTGACTTGCCATTCAGGTCAACATGCCAGCTGGGGTAGGCATTCTGTGGTGGTTGAACTTTTAGGGCATTAGACCTTAGATTAAATGTTCCAGCCAAGTTTGATAATGAATTCTGCCCAATGTCTTCAGTAGGCTTTTTTTTTTTTTTTTTAAAGAAACAAACTTGCTTTATGTAATTGTCACACTATAGAATTTAAAATCCAGAGGCTCCACTGTGGATTTGCAAACTTTGAATTTTATGCAAGTTCTTAGGTCTCCACTTCTGCTCAGCTGGCCCTTTCTGAAAGTATGTTTTCTATATGAGATTCTTGGAGATTAACATCTATGCAATGGGAAAGACATCCATGTCATACACGTCTATGTTTTTCTTTCTTCCAGTGTTGTTTTCAATAAGTTGTCACTCATTTGTCCTGTTGATAATAGTGCAGGTTTTCTGAAAGGAGGATTTTTTTTCAAATTGCAGGGCTATAGAAGAATTTAGGAATACTGAGTTTCAGCAGTTTTCTTCCAAGAGGCCCATTCCTTGGAAAAGACATAACACTCTAGGTATCCACCAAAATTTTTGGCTTATTTATATGATATTTGCCAGGAAGCCTCAGTGTACTGGGAAGAATCATGGATTAGAACTCCATAGACGTGGTTTCTAGGCTTATTTCTACCATGGACTTTGTGACTTTTTGCAAATCACTTTATACCTCTAAACTTCAGTTTACTCATTTGTAAAATAAGAGGATTAGATTTGATGATGCCTAAGACTCTTTATATTTTTGTAAAACATTTGACAGTGTAACTTGGTGAGCCAGCTTATTATATATAAATGTCAATGAATTTAAGTAGAAGAGGAAGTGTCTGGCATAAGATATGCTTAGTATTTGTAGAATCTGCATATTTGAAAGCAAACAAGCAAACAAACAAATAAATATCCGGGAGTTTTCTTGAATTCAAGCTATTTCCTATTCCTCTTCAAAATCATTCGTCCTTGACCATCATCTGTACAGCACTGTTGCTTTTGTTGAGCTGCAAGCTAATTAAATTTGATCAACTATCTCCTGTTTGGGAAACACAAAATTCTAGTTCCATCCTGAATATACAAACAGTTTTTAGTTTACTGTTTCTTAGTTTTGCACCCAGTAGAGTGTAAGGATGTGTGTATGGGGATTGAGCAGAGAAAGCCTCTGCAGCTCCATATCAGAGAATGGTAAAAAGCTTTTCATGGTTATGCAGCTAGATCAGTGAATGAGCTGAGATTTCAGTGACACAATTTTGAGGCAACACTGTGAAGGAAAACCAGTTAGGATGCTATGTGTTGATTGTATATTGTATATTTAATTATGGAAGGTGAGGCAGGAGAGGAGAAGAACAAGTAAAGGTCAGTCTCTAAAGAAAGACAAAGGAAGAGAAAAAGCAAAGAAGGCAGACTTGGGCGAAGACTGATTAAGTCAGATTCAGCAGCAAGTTCTCCTTTCAGAGAAGTCTGTTTTTTCACAGAACTGTAGATTCTCATTTGGTTTTGATATAGCCCATCCCTCATCACTGCCAAAAGCAAAATCAGTGCCTTACGGATGAAAAGTCTTCATGTTTACCATGTTTAGGGATGCCAATCATTCACCAGCCTCAATATTCAGACTCGCTTGTCTGTCGGTAATCATACTGCCAGCAACCCTATAAAGGAGTCTGGAGTATACAGTGGATGGATGACAGCTAAATTCCTTGACAACACTGAAGAGTCAGGGGAAGGTATAATTTTAATCACAGAAGCCAGATGTGAAAGGAGCTTACCCTTTCTCTTTAACAATCCCTACTCATATCTCATTGTCACCTAACACAACCCCTACACATGGGGATCTTGGCTGATTAAGAGAGGGTTGGTGACAACCACTTTATGATGGAACACTGCTGGAAGATTAGGAGAAAAGAAAGGAGATTTAGGGCCCACATTCTTGACTTCCACTGCTCTTTGCAATTGCTTCCTTCCTAAACTAAAAGGCCAATTTATAACGAAGATGACTTTTACAACAGAAATAACTAGACTAGACTATACCGGTATAGACTTGAATAATGTAATTAGTTTTATATGGAGGTTTCATATACAATATACCATTTGATTCTCACAAGAATACCATGGGGCAGATATTATTTTTCTCTTATGTCAGTAGGAGGACAGGCTCATGGAATTTGGTGGGTTTATGAAGACAGTAAGAGACAAAAATTGGGAGTTGAAAGCTAGTATTATATCAAGTAAGAAAATTATTTCCATTATAACAGAGCTTATTCCAGGAAAACAAGACTCTGTACTTAGAAAAGCCATATCTGAGAGATCATGTCAGGATAGAACGGGAGGAACTGTGGAGGAGTTGAGGTGACATCTGCCTTGGGTAAACACTGATTTTTGGATCTTGGACACTGTGGTTGCTAAAACGCAGGGACTTTTCTTGGCATTGATTCCAAGACTTTACATTAAGCCTGGGATCTTTCTTCTGCTGTCAGTACTTCCATGCTGGCATAGCAGAGCACTCAGTGACTAACAGATCCAGGAGCCTGGCACAGATCTTTGGAATGAACAGATATTCCTTGTGCTGGTGCCCCTTTGTAATGGTTGCTCACTTCCTCATTCCACTGCCAGGGAATGTGTCCTTTCATGAGGGCATTTGAAGGAGATGCTTTTTTGTTTAGTGATTTTCTGCACCAGCAGTTTCCTCATTTAGAGAGTGAAATGGATATACCTCACCTTGGGAAGTGATGTTCTAGAATCTGTTCCTTTTTCGTGAGCAGCCAGGTGGCAGGAAAATTGCAGACATGAAGTAAGAAGGACACATCTTTGCAGACAAGAAAAGGGTCTGTGTAAAGAGTATCAAGTCAAGGGGATGGATGATGCTGGCCATCCCTTCCCAGAAGTAATATTGGGGGGAAAAAAAGTCATAAGGAGAAGAACTCTGCCTGCCAAGATTACGATAAAGGAACCCTATAGAATCTATAGTCAACAATGTGGTTTCTGCTTGGGATTTCTTTTTTATGCCTATCAATAGGCATTCTTGATGTTTATGTCTATGATATTTAATGGATAAAAAACATAATGCAAGGACTATGAGAAATATCAATAACCTCAGATATGCAGATGACATGACTCTTATGGCAGAAAGTGAAGAGGGGCTAAAAAGCCTCTTGATGAAAGTGAAAGTGGAGAGTGAAAAGGTTGGCTTAAAGCTCAACATTCAGAAAACAAAAATCATGGCATCTGGTCCCATCACTGCATGGGAAATAGATGGGGAAACAGTGGAAACAGTGTCAGACTTTGTTTTTCTGGGCTCCAAAATCACTGCAGATGGTGACTGCAGCCATGAAATTAAAAGACGCTTGCTCCATTGGAAGGAAAGTTATGACCAACCTAGATAGCATATTCAAAAGCAGAGAGGTTACTTTACCAACAAAGGTTCGCCTAGTCAAGGCTATGGTCTTTCCTGTGGTCATGTATGGATGTGAGAGCTGGACTGTGAAGAAGGCTGAGCGCCGAAGAATTGATGCTTTTGAACTGTGGTGTTGGAGAAGACTCTTGAGAGTCCCTTGGACTGCAAGAAGATCCAACCAGTCCATTCTGAAGGAGATCAATCCTGGAATTTCTTTGGAAGGAATGATGCTAAAGCTGAAACTCCAGTATTTTGGCCACCTCATGCGAAGAGTTGACTCGTTGGAGAAGACTCTGATGCTGGGAGGGATTGAGGGCAGGAGGAGAAGGGGACGACAGAGGATGAGATGGCTGGATGGCATCACTGACTCGATGGATGTGAGTCTGAGTGACCTCCGGGAGCTGGTGATGGACAGGGAGGCCTGGCGTGCTGCGGTTCATGGGGTCGCAAAGAGTCGGACACGACTGAGCGACTGATCTGATCTGATGATGGCTACATTACTGAAGATTTTGACAACCCAGGGACTAAACCAAAATGGAAACAGCCATGTGCAGGAGGCACATAAACCTGAGTTAAGTTCCCCAGAATGCAGGGATCACCATGTTGGATGACAGTCATTAGGCACCATGTTGTACATAAAACAATATACTCCTTTCAAGTGCACTGTACATTAAGAGGCTCTGTGCTTTGAGGTAAAAAAATGTGGCTTAGGCATGAGATAGTTCTGAATTAAAATGCCAGCCCTGCTACTCACAAGCTGCATGGCCTTGCAAGAGTCATTTTAGCTTTCTGAGCCTCAGGTTACTCATCTGTAAAATGAAAATAATGGTTCTATTTTGTAAATAAGTAAAGCACATGATAAATTACAGATATCATTGTCGCTATTTAATTCTGAAACAATTCCATATTGGTTGTATTAGCATTATTTTTTGTTGTTCTTAGTGGTTATTTCTCTGGTCATTTGTTTTACATATAATCGCAAAGGTTAGTAGTTTATTAAGATACTCTCTTAATGAACTGGTAATAAAAAACGGAATCAAGAGATGGCCTCCCTTCATTAGAAATGCCAGTACAGAATCATAAAATGTACTAGCATGCATAGTTATTTGGTCAGAGAGGTGTGATTTATATCCCAGTTGATTGTCATCTGTTCACTGACACTGAGGTTAATCTCTGGATTCTCAAATTGCCATCACATCATATTGAACTCTTATTCATATAGCCTCTCATATGTTTGTAAAGTTGTTTTGAAAAGAAGACTGGCCAAGAATCTGTATTGACTTTACATAAGATCATTCTATCTTATGTAATTTCTTTTCAAGCTGATGTTTATTGCTAGATCTAGCTCACTCCACGTACATTCTTCATTGGTTGTTTGCAAAGGGATAGATTTCTAGTCACTGACAGTGGGATTAAAATTAATGGCATTAGCAAACATATATATGTTTCTTACCATTTATTGGGCATTGTTCTAAGCACTTTAACCATATTAACTTACTCTTATAGCAATGGATTCTCCATTATTATCTTCAATATATGAACAAATAGTACCACTTCTGGGCTAGGGCAAGAGGAGTCTGTACCATGAGCCCCTGTGTTTTTGTAGGCTCTGCTCTGGGCTCTTCTCCAGCTGTACTTCTCTGTGGGGTCAAGGGTGCATGTTCCACTGGATGGTCAAGAGAAAACTAAGTGGAAGCTGCTTGAGGGAGTCATGGAAGGAGTGGTGTAAGTGTTGCATCTTCATTGTGAAGGAAAAGTGTGGTGAATGAAAGGAGTGAGAGCTACTGGCCAGCTGTCCTGGTGCTACCATGTTCTGATATGATACCCTGAGAATTCTAAATGTGAGCTTCGTCTTTCTAGCGTGATAGATGATAAAACAGTGTACTAGCTTGAATTAGGATCTTTAAAAGGACATATGATAAGCGAGTCTCCATTCATACTCTTTTCCAGGCTGCACAAATGCTAGAGGTAGGTCTATGAATGAGGAAATTGAGCTCTAATGAAGTTAAATTATATGTCCAGTTTCCCAGTACAAGAAAGCACTGGAGCTGTGATTTGAACACCTTATACTGTGCTATTATTATAGTTGAGTTTAATGAATCTGCTGAGGAGGTATTGGCAAGACCTTTCACCCTCATTCCTCACCATCTCAAGGAATGGTCCTGTAAGAAGATTGGAAAGAGGCATCATAGCCTGGCAACCATTGTCATGCTATGTGCAAGGAGACACATAGTTCCCTAGAGTTTGACTGAGGGGCCAGTGGACAGCAGAGGCAGGCAGAGTTATAGACTGAATCAACTAGAGGAGAAACACTTTAAGCCACTAGAAAAATCAAGATGTTGGGTTAAACTTGGTTAAGAGAAAATTAAGAGTTCCATTGCAATAAAAAAGAAAAATAAGTTACAAAATACTGATATTACAGGATATACTTCAGTTTTTAAGTCAAAACTGTGGTCTGATCTTAGCTTCTCTAATTGCTGAGTGACTTTGGCAGGTTATTTATGCTGACCAGGCCTTTGTTCTCTCATTTGCAAATATGCAGAAGACAGAAATTCCATGAAAAAGTATTAGCACAGTACTTGACATATAGACGGCACTCTATAAGTGGAGATATGAACGTAACAGAAATACTAGTAGTAGTGAAAAATAGAAATAATAATAATGATAATGGCTACTGTTCATACTGATGCTGTTGTGTAGTCGCCTATTCATGTCAGACTCTTTGCGACCCCATGGACTGTAGCCTGCCAGGCTTCTCTGTCCGTGGAACTTTCCAGACAAGAATACTGGAGTGAGTTGCCATTTCCTTCTCCAGGGATCCTCTCAACCCAGGAATTAAACCCACATTTCCTGTATTTCAGGCATATTCTTTACAGCTGAGCCACCAGGAAATGTTCATATAGTTTACTAAATTCCAGAAACTCTGCTCCGCACTTTCTATATTTTAGTTCTTTAATCCTTTTGATATACCAATGAAAGAGTTCTATTGTTATTAGTCTTCTTTTACAAATGAAGAAACTGAGGCTTCAGGACACTGAGTAACCTGTACAAGGTCATTGAGAAGATCAAGTGGCAAAGACAAGATCCTAAACCAGGGGTCAGAAAACTTCCTCTATAAAGAACCAGATAGTAATAAGTTAATTAGGTTTTGTCCAGACTCTGTCAGAGCTACTGTACTCTACACTTGTAGGATGAAAACAGCCATGAATGACATGTAAGTAAACATGGCTCTGTTTTGATACAACTTTCTCTATGAACACTAACATTAGAATTCCATACATTTTCATGTGCCATGATACTATTCTTCCTTGACATGTTTCCCAATCACCAGCGTGTAGGCCGTACATAAACTAGTCAGTGGGCCTGGGCTGGATTTGACTCACAGGCTTCATAACTTGCTCTTCTCTTTTCTAAACATACAGCCCCAGAGCAGGGATGCCCTCTGTTCTTGTCCACGGGAGTTCAGCATATTGTCTATATGGTTCCAGGATCTGCCGTAATAAGAAGAGGCAGGAGAAGGGGCAATTGGAGGGAAAATAAAAACCTCAATATTTTAAGGGTTTTTTCCAGATAAAGTTTCATTTTAATGATGGAGATGCTATTAGGATGGAGAGGTCCTTGTTTTATTTATGGTTTTATTTATGTATTTGTTTTTGGCTGTGCTGATTCTTGGTTGCTGCGTGCAGGCTTTCTCTAGTTGAGGCAAGTGGGGGCTCCTCTCCAGCTGTGGTATGTGGGCTTCTCATTGCAGTGGCTTCTCTTGTGCAGCACGGGCTCTAGGGCGTGTGGGCTCAGTAGTTGCTGAGATCAAACCCACGTCTCCTGTATTGGCAGGCAGACTCTTTACCACTGAGCCACCAGGGAAGCCCCAGGTTGGAGAGGTCTTTTAATGGACATGTTGGTTATGCAAGATGAAGGTATAGATACGACGGGGAAAAAATAACTGTTGTGAGTCAGAGTGCTCTTCTTGAGTGGATACAATGCTCAGCCAAGGTGAACAACACAACTTAGCCTAACCTTGTGTTGCTAGGGCCATGGAGGGAAGGAGAGACAACAGATATTTTTTTAGGTCTGAGTAAATAGTTGATCAACGATAAGAAACTAAGTTAAAAAGTGTGTTCATCCTTGCTTGTTTTTATTGATGCAAATGAAAACATTCTAATCCCCATCAAAGAGACATTCATGAAGTTCTTGCAGCAGGCACTAAGTGTTATGACGGTTTTACATAATATAGAGAGAACTTTTGTCTATAAAGAGCTCACAGTTTCAATACTTCTTCCAAATATTAGGTTAGCATCTTCTTTTCACTGCTGTAGATTGAAACCTCTTGCTAATGGGTCCTATGCTTGTATAAAATTAAGACTTTGATGAGGTGGAGAAGCCTGATTATTTCTAAGGGTGTGACCATACCTGTTAAGAGTGGAGGGAGCTGCTAGTGCCGTCCTGTCCCCTCTCCCCACCTGCTTCCTACTTCTCCTCCCACCTGCTGCTGATTGATCCTTGTAACCATTGATCTGGGTATGAATGTAGTCACTCTTTGCTTTTTTCTTTTTAAGGTGAAAAAAATTAAGAATAACAACAATAAAGAAAATAGAAATGGAAATAGAGGGGGAAAAGGATTCTAAATCATCTCCATCCAGTGAGAAGTTTCCTTCAGACCTGGTTTCCAGGGTTTATGCTCAGGAATAAACTTCCAGCCAGCATCTGGACATATTTAAATGAGCTTCTAAAGTACATCCAGGGTCATTTTCAATAGGGCTCCCCTTGTAGCTCAGTTGGTAAAGAATCTGCCTGCAATGCAGGAGACCTGGCTTCAATTCCTGGGTCAGGAAGATTCCCTGGAGAATGAAATGGCAACCCACTCCAGTATTCTTGCCTGGAGAATCCCCATGGACAGAGGAACCTAGGGTCACAAATGAGCTTCTAAAGTACAACCAGAATCATTTTCAATAGCTTTTCCTTTCTGAGTTTCTGAGAGAAAGGCCCAGTCCTTCAGTTCAGAAAGAACATGTTATATTTCACATATTCGCCTAGAAGTTTCTTGTAGAGAAGAGTTAGTGATTTACTGGAAAACTGCATTATCTAGATCACAGCTCTTCAGGCTTTGTGATTCTGATTTAGTGTAGCCATGTTCAGTTCAGTTCAGTCGCTCAGTCATGTCCAGTTCTTTGCTTAGCCATGTTACACCTCTGTAAATTGTAGATAGTTGATAGTGCTGAAAAGTCATTCTTGCCTAGAGACAAACAGATTCTATCCACTGACCTCTCTCTGGCTGAGAAGAGCTACTTTTGTCCCCATTGGTACATTGCTTTCATTGTGTCTGATCTACAAATGCCTGTGTTCTGTGGACTCTCCTTTGATCTGGTTGCAACATCTGACCAGTTCCCTCATTAAAGAGTTGAATAAAGTCTTTAACACATGTCCACTTTATATCCACGTAAGAGTCATGAGTTTCTCTCTTTTGAAAATTATCCCTAATGCTTTCTTCTAGTTTGCAGATTAGGAATCCTCTCCTGGCAAGCACCTGTTACCAGTATCACCTGCCAAGGTGTAGATAAATAGACAGTGTTTGCCTTTCTTATTTCTACAACTTAATCTCACCCTAATACCTATATTGTTTCATGTTAATGCACTTGGGAACTCTGGGGAGTAGAGAATAATGATGTCTTTCTGGATTGGGGAAATATTTTTAAATAGCCCCAAGGCACAGTGTTCTACATAACAGCATTATGTAGAAGTTACGGCACTCCTACAACACCTCTCCTTCTTTATTACCTCCAGCTAATATTCTTTGCAGAATCAAAGTTGGTTCTTCGCTGATGGCATGAAATAAAATGTTCCTTTATTTTGTTCTGCCTATCCCTTTTAAGAATCAGCACATAAATATCACACCTGTTTTGAACTTTTGCAGACTAAAATAATTGACCAAAGAAACAAAGTTTTAGAAAGTGAAAACTGTATACTTCTCTGAGAACATTAATGCAAAATGTTCTTTCTGCTTGACTGACTAGAATGAAGCTTGATGTAGAAAGAGCATAACTCTATTACTCAATGATGGTTGTTTAGTATAATGTGGTCTCTCCTGAAATAGGTTGAAGAAGCTAATAGAATTAGTTGATTATAATTAGCATTGATGGGATCGGCAGATGAGGTTGGCACAATAAACCATGTCTTTGAATACGGCAGGCTCAGTTGGCTGCTTCTCTGGTCCTGTACTGTGTCAACTTGAGCTTACAGCTGGGCATTCTCTCCAGAGCATGGCAGCCCTTCTAAAAGTCACTCACTATATGCAGTTCCCTGGAATAGCAAGTAAATTGTGTAGTTCTATTTTATTAGGGAATGGAGTCCCCATTTCTGCTTATTTTTCATCAATTAGTAAACATTATATAACCAGCCTGGAACATTCCATGGACAGAGGAGCCTGGTGGGCTACAGTCTTTAGAGTCGCAGAGTCAGACATGACTGAGCACACACACACACACACACACACACACACACAATGTGACCAGCAGTGTTCTTAAAAGTGCTGCCAGGGATAGAGAAGTGTGTATATGCATGACAGCACCTGGCCCCATAGAACCAGCTGGAGAGAGAAAACTAACCAACTTATAGCAATGAGAAAACAAATTGGTTGTTCATCTGGGATACTGATTTTACATACAATAGCCATGCGTAGAAGAATGATAATGAAAAATTGCCTGAGAGAAAAGGGGAAATTTGAGTTAGACATTCAGTTCAGTTCAGTTCAGTTCAGTTGCTCAGTCATGTCCGACTCTTTGCAACCCCATGAATCGCAGCACGCCAGGCCTCCCTGTCCATTACCAACTCCGGGAGTTTACCCAAACTCATGTCCATTGAGTCAGTGATGCCATCCAGCCATCTCATCCTCTGTCATCCCCTTCTCCTCCTGCCCCCAATCCCTCCCAGCATCAGGGTCTTTTCTAATGAGTCAACTCTTCGCATGAGGTGGCCCAAGAATTGGAGTTTCAGCTTTAGCATCAGTCCTTCCAATGAACAACCAGGACTGATCTCCCTTAGGATGGACTGGTTGGATCTCGTTGCAGTCCAAGGGATTCTCAAGAGTCTTCTCCAGTACCACAGTTCAAAAGCATCAGTTTTTCGGTGCTCAGCTTTCTTCACAGTCCAACTCTTACATCCATACGTGACCATTGGAAAACCATAGCCTTGACTAGATGGACCTTTGTTGGCAAAATAATGTCTCTGCTTTGGAATATGCTATCTAGATTCGTCATAACTTTCCTTCCAAGGAGTAAGTGTCTTTTCAATTCGCAGGATATGAAAGTTGGATATTCCCAATAGAGGATAAAGGGTGAGCAGAGGCACAAAGGTGAGAATAGCATGGCATTATGTAATTTAAGGTGAAGTGGATCTGACTGGTATGAAGAATGTAGTGCATGGAATATTAGGAAGCAAGTTTGGAGAGGGAAGAAATGAAGAAATCTCCAGATAACCTGGAGAGATGGACAGTGAATTTGGTGTCAGAATCAATCTTGGGAACTGGAAGTAGGGAATAACACAGTGAGAATGATGACTTACACAATGATTTGAAAAGGAAAGTTCAAACAGGAAATAAACAAGGTGGACAATGCCTACGACCTTAAAAGGAAATAGCATTGTTGGAATAGAAAGAATAGAAAAGCTAGTACATATTTCAAAGGAATGAACAATAATACTTTAATTCAATAGAATACATAATTATTGACTATATCTCCATACAACAACTTCTCAGGTGACTCAAGTGGAAAAGAATCTGCCTGCTAGTACAGAGTATTCAGGAGATGTGGGTTTGATCCCTGGGGCAGAAAAATCCCCTGGAGAAAGAAATAGCAACCCACTCCAGTATTCTTGCCTGGGAAATTCCATGGACAGAGGAGCCTGGTGGGCTTCAGTATATGGGAATACAAAGAGCTGGACATGACTGAGGATGTGCGCACACACATTCCTATACAACAAACTATGAAAAGCATTGCAGGAAACCTTAAGAGGAACAAGGCTGTGTATCATGAGTGTAAAATCTGGAATGGGGTTTGCAGATATATAGCGGTGAGCTCAGTACTAAGCAATACGAATCTGTACATACTGCTAAAGAGTATTAGGAATATTCAGAGCGGATGGGACCCCATTCCAATACTCTTGCCTGGAGAATCCCAGGGATGGGGGAGCCTGTTGGGCTGCCATCTATGGGGTCACACAGAGTCGGACACGACTGAAGTGACTTAGCAGCAGCAGCAGCAGGTATGTATTTTATCTGAGGTAATTAGTTGAAGTTTCATGAAGACTCACTAAGGCTATGAAAAGAAAAGATCTGGAAAAGCTAGAAGCATCATGCACATGGCATACTTGGAGTACAATTTAGGAATACCTGCAGAGACAGAATTGGAGTTTAGGGTATATAGTTCAGGGAGTAGGATGAGGGGACAGAGATAAGACAAAAAGTGTGGAAGTACAAAACTATAGAAGGTCTAAATCTTAAGGAGAACAATTTATACTTTATCATGAAGCCAATGAAGGCATCTCAAAAGCTTTTTGAGCAGAGAAATCAATTGATCAAATTGGTGCATGATAATGATATCTTTGACCAGGCATTGAGAATGATTTATGGGAAGCTATTGGAGGAGGAATTGGTGATGATGAGGTCAGCTTGAAGTTGACTAGAAGCTGTGAAAATAATCACAGTGAAAGTAACAATTTAGGAATACCTGCAGAGGTAGGACCTTAAAAGCTTTACTATTAATTGGACGTAAAATTGATTGGCAATCATTTAACTAAGATTTCTTATTTATTTAAGTGAGTGGATGGTAACATCTGAACAGAAATAAGAAACGTGGAACTAAAGCAAGTTTGGGACATATGAAAATGAAGTTTCATGTGAACATTCTGATTTTGAAATACTAAGAGGGCATTATGTTAATATATAAAAGGAATATAAAATATTTGCTCAGAGTCTAGAGGACAAGTCAAGGATGTAGTCAAAAGTCAAAGCCAGAGACTCAGTGTTATTGCACCTGTGTGCCTCAAACTTATGTTGTTGTCCAGTCACTAAGTTGTGTCTGGCTCTTTGCAACCCCATGGACTGCAGCACGCCAGGCTCTTCTGTCCTCTGCTATCTCCTAGAGTTTGAGTCTCTGACATTTAATGACATTACTTCAGAATGAGAACATGGAAGAGATGGGGTGTGGATTGGACCAGTACCTTGGGAATAAAAACATTTAATAGACAAAAAAGAGGGGAAATCATTGAAGGAGTTAAGAATTAGGAAGATAACCAAGGATTGTGGCATTAGTAAGGCCAAATGTTAAGATGCCTTCTAGAATGAGAGGTTGGTCATATATGCTGAGAAATACCACTGAATTTAGCATTCAGGAAGCCCGTGGTGATTTTAGTGGAGCACAGTTTTGTTTTGTCTTTAATTGTGATATAGTTGCTTTGCAACATTGTGTTAGGTTCTGCTGTACAGTGAAGTGAATCAGTTACATGTATACATATATCTCTCTTTTTTTGGATTTCCTTCCCATTTAGGTCACCACAGTGCTACACAACAGGTGTTCATTAGTTATCCATTTTATGCATATTATATGTATCATTCTCAATCTCCCAATTCATCTTATCCCTCCTTCCCCCTCTTAGTGCCTCTGTTTCTGTCTTGCAAACAGGTTAATCTGTACCACTTTTCTAGATTCCATGTATATGTGTTAATATAGGATTTTTTTTTTTCTCTTTCTTACTTCACTTTGTGTGACAGTCTCTGGGTCCATCCACGTCTCTACAAATGATCCAGTTTCATTCCTTTCTATCACTGAACAATATTCCATTGGATATATGTACCATATCTTCTTTATCCACTCATCTGTTGGGACATTTAGGTTGTTTCCGTGGCCTGGCTATTATAAACAGTGCTGCAGTGAACATTGGGTGCATGGTTAGTTGAGGAGTTTTTTTTTCCCCCTTAATTTTTTTTTTTTTTTTAATGTTATATGCCTAGTAGTGGGATTTCTGGGTCATAATGGAGTACAGGTTCAAGTGATTTTGTGTGGGGGAAAGTCAGATTATACCAGGTGACAAAAAATGGGAAGCAAAGCAAGAAAATCAGTGAGGGTACAGTTAGTCTTTCAAAGTGTTTAGCATTGAAAAAGGGAAAGGAGACCATGTCAACTTGCAGGGGCAAAAGAATTGCCAAGAGGAACTCACAGTAACTTTATATGAATGGGGGAATCAATGGAAAACAAAGACTGAAGATAAAGCAGAGATGTGGGGATGGTTGACGAAGGAGCACTGTGAAAGCGAACTTAAGGGGTTCACCTAAGGGAAGAGGCAAAAACCTATTCTCCCTCTTGGCCATTGTTTGACCAAGTTCATTTAACTTTTTAAGAAAGGTGTTGGACCCTTAGATAAAACTATTTAAATTGTGCTTAGGGAGCCAATAGCTATATGATGCCTGTTATCCACAGTTTGAACCCAGTTAATTCAGTTTCATATTTTTTGAGTTGACCCTGTTTCCTCAGACTTGGCTCTCAGCCCTCAAATAACAGTCTGTCTGACAGTCTATGAACTGTATGGTTGGCTTTCAATTTCATTTTAATACCTGGAACCCCTTCTGAGATCACCTTGAGCTCCACAGTCTTCATGCCAGCCAATTCCCCTTGCCCTGGTTTGCCCAGTAAAGCTCCCTGTGAAACCACTCTGGGCCTTGTTTGTCTTCGAGGGTATCAGAGACCAGAGAGTCAACACTAGAATGAACAGGCTGAGAACTGTCCAAAAGTTCAAGCATTAGCTAGATGTCCCTGGGGCAAAAGAATCTTTCCAACTCTGAAATACTGGTGTTCTTTGGGGAACAAGATCTGCTTAGAGGAAAAAGTGCTGATTAGAGGAAGAATTTATCTTTAGTTCTATTAAGATTGATGCGATTATGTAACATCCAGGCACAGATGTCCTTTAGCTAGTTTAAAATATGACATCAGTGCCATTGGTGCCCAGATAAGCCTTATACATCTTCTCTATTATAAAAATTGACCCTATTAACCATCTTTAAAATTAATTTACATATATATGTATATACATACATATACACACACACACACATATATACATACAAATATATACTACTTAGGGGTTGACTTGGTCCCTCTCTTTCTATCTTCTATCTCCCTCTCTTTCATATATATATTACATATAATACATATATATGAAATGGCATATATATAAGCATATATATGTGTTTATGTGTGTGTGTGTGTATGTTGTTGAGGAAGATGTGGATGGAACCAAAGATAATATATACCTACCTGGGTACTTGTACATATGTACATATATATGTATGTGAATATATTTAATACACGTATTTACATATTATAGTATGTAGATAGTTATACGTTCAGTGCCATCCTCATCTTCCACAGTGTTTCATTTTTATGTATGTGTGTCCCTTTCACTTGTCACCAAATTGACTTAAACTTCCAAAGGATAGGCACTATGTGTTTGCATAACTTTCTCCAAGCAAAAAGTGTTATGAGCTCAGTTAATTATTTCTCCCAATGATGATGAATTGCTTCCAAAGTGAGTGTGTAGGCTCAGTCTTACTGTACTTTGTTTAAAGAAACAAGATTTCAAATAAGCCACAGCTTCTTGCAAAGAGCTGTGGTTGAATATGTACTGCCTACATCCAGTCTCTAGCAGGCAGGCTGAAGCAAAGCACTTTAAAAGGTTGTGGGAGGCTCTTATTACCTTGAAAGACTCAACTTTTTGTTGCCAAGAGACTTCATTTTAAAAAGACCAATGCTTTCTGTATTGCTTTCGTTTTCACTTATTGCTATAAGTGTAAGTCATTAGGAAGATTCACTCCACCAAAGGACCGTGGAGAATTGACTGAAATAGAGCAAAATCATCGAGTAACCAATGGTTTTCTATTTGTACAAGTGTTGAATTAGCACATCTAAGACGTCTGTGGAAATGAGCAGATTTGATACACTCCTTTAAGGGGAGCATCCAGGAAATCCTTCTGACATGGGAACTACAGATTTGGCCCCGTGTTCCCCTCATAAGTTAGCTTCCTGTCAGCAAAATATAATAAAAAAGAAAATATGATATCTGGTTATGCTAGATTCACCAGTGCAACTAAAGTTCTTCCCATAATACTAACTGTCTGAGCCACTGAGTCTTAAAACAAACTGTTTAATCCCCTTCTAGGTAAATATTCTCTGCATGTCAGGTGCCTCCTGCAACAATGGTTACAAGCTTAGCTTCTGCAATTCAGCTGCTTTTGCACTGCCTGCATTGAACCCCACTCTGGCCCTCACTAGCTGTGTTAATTTGGGCAGGCTGTTTGAGGCTCTCAATCTTTTTTTTCCCTCCCTCTGGAAAATAGTCTGTGGTATTTCTTCTGTTTCCTGGTTCCAGATCCAATGAACTTCTTTCTCCAATCTTGTACCAACACTGGGAGGTAAACCATCATAGACTGAATGGAAATTTAATTTATTACGCAAAATGGGGCACATGAGAGTAAAATGGAAGGGGCTATCCATATAACAAAAGGTTATATAAAATGATCTGTTTCCCAGCAAACCCAGAAATATGGTCATCTCTTAAATGGACTGTGAGAGTGGGTTCATTTTCCCTCTGACATTGCATTTCAGCTGGCTGCCAAGAGAATGGAAGAAGAGAAGGGAATCATGCCAGGGTATTGATTTCCTTGATTTCTCTTTGTGGCATTGCCATCAACTGGCTAAGGCCATTGACAAAGGTCACAAGAGCAATTGGATGGGTTTGTCCACGCAGCTCTTTCCGTGTTCCAGGAACTACTTCCTTTCCTTAGCCCTGAGGCCGAGGGATGGTTAACTGTGCCTTCTATGAGCATCAGTAGGGTACCATTATATTTGTACTTTCCATATACCATTCCTGTGACTTTCTAAACAGCTCCCTTTGTAAATTCTCTTCAGATGATTCCCATTTGAGGATGCTTTATTTATTGCAGGATGCTAACTGATACAAATCCATATAGTAATTGTGCATACTTCGTGGAGTTCCTGATTGAGGTAATCCATGAAACACTCAACGGGGAAGGCAATGGCACCCCACCCCAGTACCTTTGCCTGGAAAATCCCATGGACGGAGGAGCCTGGTAGGCTTTAGTCCATGAGGTCGCTAACAGTCGGACACGACTGAGCGACTTCACTTTGACTTTTCACTTTCATGCATTGGAGAAGGAAATGGCAACCCACTCCAGTATTCTTGCCTGGAGAATCCCAGGGACAAGGGAGCCTGGTGAGCTTCCGTCTATGGGGTCGCGCAGAGTCGGACACGACTGAAGCGACTTAGTAGTAGTAGTATGAAACACTCAAAACAGCAAGTGAGCATGCAAAATTAGCAAGTATAAATTGCACCCTGCAAGGCATTTTTGTATGTATTATGCCATTTGGCCCCCAGAACATATATGACAGGAGGATGGCATTTTGTTTCCAGATAAGAGTTAAGGAAATTGAAACTAATTAAGTTAAATGACTTATCCAAGTGTATGGCTCCAAATACTAGATTTGATATTTGAACCCAGGACCCTTGAGTCCAAAGCCATATTCTTCCTACTGTGCTGCATTGTACTAATTTAAAACATTACTTTAAAACCAAGAAAGTATCATCAGGTTGTTCTTCAGATATCTCAGATGTGAAATACCATCACCAAGCATATGGAATTGCTTTTCAGTTTTAATATTTTAAAAATACCATGATTAACTTATTGGAACAGAAGGAAGGAAAGATGTACAGCAAAGGGGAGGGAGATCTACTGCAGTGATAAACTCCAAATGGCTCCTGCCCTCACTAGCCTTTTCTCATAAATGTAAGATCGTGGTGATATGTGCTGTGATTATGAGTGATCAACTCGCACACACATACACGTATCTCCAAAATGCTTGCCAAGTACTTCTGGAAACCTTCAGAAGGGTGTCTCACAAAGCAGTCCATCAAGTAGGATCCCTAAAAAAAACTGTTTTCTTCCTCCATTGTTCTTGTTCCCTCTCTTTGATGTTACTGTCTTCAAAGCAGCTTGGAGAAGTCTTGCCATTGCCCCTGCTGATGGTGCTGTGATCAGAGTATGTGCCAAGGACACTATGTCCAACTGTTCCAGTGTTTTTAAATCTTTACAGAATAGACAGAAGGGCCTCCAGCATTTTCTTAACCACACCTGGTCAGCTGGCCCTGGACACAGTAATCTCTGTGCTACCATTTCACAAATTCACAGGAATCCTTCCATCGGTTTCTGGTCCCTGTCCCTCAAACCACAAGAACTCAGACTCTGTCCAAGAGGCTGTATAAGGAGTGGGCTCCATTCTTTTCCTTCTTTCCCCTTCTCTATTCAACTTCTTATTCCCAGTACTCACTCCCTTACAAAGTACAACACTGAAATCCCTGTGCCTATAAACTGCTGGGTGTAGACCCTGGGCAGACCCCCAGCAGTCCCTGCATCCTAGTTCACAAACACCAAATGCTTTCCTATTATGACTTATTTTAGGTTCATTATTTTGGAGCGGGCAAAAAGCAACTACTCCTGAAACAGAAACTCTCCCCAAGTAGCTCTTATTAGCAGAAAAAAAAATGTAACATAGTGAAGGGTCTCATCTCTTTGAGGATCAACTTGCCCATCTTCCCCCAAATACCAAGTGGTATTGATGGACCCCCTGGTGGCTCAGTAGGTAAAGAATTTGCCTGCAATGCAGGAGACATGAGTTCAATCCCTGGTTTGGGAAGACCCCTGGGGAAGGAAATGGCAACCCATTCCAGTCTTCTTGCCTGGGAAATTCCATGAACAGAGCCTGGCAGTAGCAGTCCATGGGGTCACAAGAGTCGGACATGACTTAGCAACTAAACCACTATTGATGGACTGAGAGGACAAAATAAGAATTTAGAAACTATATTCCCACAATACTCCTCTTGTTTGTTGACTTGATGTCTAGCTTGGGACAAGTTGTTTAACCTCACTATGTCTTTGGTTCCTCATCTGAAGCAAAAAAGAACTAAAAATACTCTCCTCACAGGGGAGTTATGTGGATTAACTAATTAATGGTCTAAATTTTCCATATAAACGCTAAGTAGTCTTACTATTATTGGAGAAGGAAATGGCAACCCACTCCAGTGTTCTTGCCTGGAGAATCCCAGGGATGGAGGAGCCTGGTGGGCTGCCGTCTATGGGATCGCACAGAGTCGGACACGACTGGAGCGACTTAGCAGCAGCAGCAGCAGCAGCAGCAGTCTTACTATTCTTGCAGCAGCAGACTACCACTGTGTGCTCAGTGCTGGGTACTGCATGTTACTCAGTCCTCCCTGGATGTCTTTGTTGACCTCATCTGAACCACAGTTCAGTTCAGTTCAGTCGCTCAGTAATGTCCAACTCTTTGCAACCCATGGACTGCAACACACCAGGGTTCCCTGTCCATCCCCAAGTCCCATTGCACAGCCTGTTCTCAAACTCCCAGAGTGGGTCTCTGCCACCCATGGCCTCAGGCGCAGTGTGAAATTCAAACCTCATGTCAACTCTTTCAAATATACCTGCTGTCAGAAAGCAAAGTGTCAGCTATTCCATCTGACATGGAGTGCCACTAGAGAGCAGCCTACGGGAATATCACTAGGCTTTTTATCCATTCCTAGAGAACTGCACTCATCTGAGATGATTCCAAGGAAATAGGCTGGTTTGCTGTCTGTTCCCAGATATGTTGCTGACATGTATACAGTATAGACACACAGGCATACCCCCAAGATACTTACACAGAGTTCCCAAGCCTGACAATCCTTGCATGTGGAAAGTCATAGTTAGTCCAAAAAACCAGAAGCTCCTAACACCATTCTTACTTAGATTGGAGATGTAACACACAGTTCTTTCAGCAATTTATGTTTTGCTTGGACTACTTTTAAAGACTGCTTGCTTTCCTTGGGCTCCTATCTGCTGTCAGGTGGCCAGCCTTCCCACTTCTATGTCTGTGCTCCACCATTCCTTTTGTCACCTTTCACACTGTTTTCCCCTCTTTCCCACCATTTTATTCTTCCTTGGAGACCTAGCTCAAGCGTCTCCTCTAGAATTCCATTCCCGGCTCTCATAGACTTCATATGTCCC
The DNA here is from genome assembly GCA_935064755.1 of Tragelaphus eurycerus. NCBI lineage: Eukaryota > Metazoa > Chordata > Mammalia > Artiodactyla > Bovidae > Tragelaphus > Tragelaphus eurycerus. Next base: position 10,315,476 of record CAKXYN010000015.1, on the reverse strand, counting down.
ACCTTTGTGTTGCTTTAACACTGAGTAGTGTTCATTTGGTTCTTAATATTTTCCATTTTATATTGCTATTTGCCTTTTGAAAAATGAATCCCAGATGTTAACAAGGGTCTCTTGGCAGTTTTAGAGCTAACTAATAGTATCAATTTTAAACTCCATTTAACACCTAGTGGAAATTTGAAGCCATCCTCAGGATTTCCTCAAACACCTTTAGGAGTTACATTTCATATGGTCACATCCGACTTTTGGTTTATACTTCTTTTGAATTATTTCAGGTTATAGATCATCTTAATGCCCGAGAGTACAGTCTTTGTTCTATTTGGGATATGCCCAAATATAAATTTTAGCTCCTTCTCAGTTTCCATAGAGTCTCCCTTCTTCAATGAAAGCATTCATAATGCAGTAATTATTACCAAAAAATTGAGAATAATGGAGAAGGGACCCACTTCATGGCAACACAAGCAGCTTCAAATTGAATGTGGGCGATCGCTATTCCTTCAGTCATCTCACCTCCAGAGACTTTTAATTGACTGGATCATGCCCCAGCCTCACACCAGCTGTCTAGGACCTCTCATTCCCTGTCACTTTTTTCTTTCCTTCCTTTTCACAGCAGGACAAACTTTCTGTCAATTTCTCATGCAAAGTACCTAAGTCTTCACTTTGGTAGTTTGGCTTATGAATATTGCTGCCAGTCAGCTCTTACCTTCTATCCTAAAATATCAAGATTTTTCCCCCTAAAGATAGTTACTTTCCAAGGGGAATCTCATGCCAACTGTTAAGATGTCATTACACCACACTGCCCCACACCTTCTCTGTCCAATTATATTATTAGCTCTTCTAGGCCAGACATCCCATATAATTTTTTCATTATTCTTAATGCTCTGCATAACCTAGTTTCTATTAAGGCTGATTGATGGTGGTGATATTTAGTGTATGCAAATACAGAAATGAATCTGGTGTGAATCTAGTATAAAAGTTAAAAATTTAGGCATGATGATGGTGGTGGTAATGATGATTATATTGGTGGCCATGAACAAAAGAGTCAGGAAATGGGAAAGAAACTATGTGCTATTGAGTTAGGAAGACTTGAAGGTTGCCTTGGGTAGATAACCCACTACATGTGTATTTACACATTGATCATTGGAAGTAAATTATCCTTGGTAGTTGATGTATAAAATTATCTCTAAAGTGTTATGTTTACCATAATGAAAATCTGTGCCAAATATTAGTTAAACAATTTCTTTTTTCTATAAAGTTTGCCATTTGACATTATTTTTAAAATTTTACATCTTATATCAATATTTAAAAAGATATTTTAAATGTAGACATACAATTAAAATTAAGATAGCAAACTCCTACTATCACTTCACTTAAGAAATAAAAGATAAATGGTATATTTGAAGCCTTCCAGGTGTCTTGTTGTTGTTGCTATTGTTCAGCTGCTCAGTTCTGTCTAACTCTTTGCAACCACATGGACTGTAGCACACCAGGCTTCCCTGTCCTTCACCGTCTCCTGGGGTTTGCTCAAACTCATGTCCATTGAGTCCGTGATGCCATCTAAACATCTCATCCTCTGTTGTCCCCTTCTCTTCCTGCCTTCAATCTTTCCCAGCATCAGGGAGGGTCTTTTCCAATGAGTCAGCTCTTTACATCAGATGGCCAAATTATTGGAGCTTGAGCTTAAGCTTCAGCATCAGTCCTTCCAATGAATATTCAGGATTGATTTCCTTTAGGAGTGACTGGTTTGATCTTGCTGTCCAAGGGACTCCCAAGAGTCTTCTCCAACACCACAGTTCGAAGGGATCAATTCTTTGGCCTCAGCCTTTTTTATTGTCCAGCTCTCACATCCATTCGTGACTACTGGAAAAAGCATAGCTTTGACTAGACAGACCTTTGTTGGCAAAGTATTGTCTCTGCTTTTTAATATACTGTCTAGGTTTCCATTGTTTTTCTTACAAAGAGCAAGTATTTTTTAATTTCATGGGTGCAGTCACCGTCCACAGTGATTGCGGAGGCCAAGAAAATAAAGTCTGTCACTGTTTCCATTGTTTCCCCATCTATTTGCCATGAAGTGATGGGACTGGATGCCAAGATCTTAGTTTTTTGAATGTTGAGTTTTAAGCCAGCTTTTTCACTCTCCTCTTCCACTTTCATCAAGAGGCTCTTTAGTTCCTTTTCGCTTTCTGCCATAAGGGTGGTGTCATCTGCAAATGTGAGGTTATTGATATTTATCCCAAAGTCTTGATTACAGCTTGTGCTTCATCCAGCCTGGCATTTCACATGATGTACTCTGCATATAATTTAAATAAGCAGGGTGACAATATACAGCCTTGATGGACTCCTTTCCCAATTTTGAATCAGTCTGTTGTTCCATGTCCGGTTCTAGCTGTTGTTTCTTAACCTGTATACTTTTCTCAGGAGACAGGGAAGGTGGTCTGGTATTCCCATCTCTTTGAGAATTTTTTGCCTCATCCATACCGTATTATCAGCGACAGCCTTTCTGTGATATTTTCATTTTCTATTTGTGCTTTCTTTCTCAGATTACACTATAGTAAAAATTTGTAATACAGCCCTTTTTGGAGGCTGACTTGTGGTTACAAATTCTCAGAGTCTTTATTTAACACCTAGACCAAGATGGATTCCTAGTTGTTTTCCTTTACAGTGGGCAGAATTTTTTTTTTTTTTTTTAATGGAAAAAGTGAAAGTGTGAGTTGCTCAGTCATGTCTGACTCTGTGACCCCACGTACTATAGTCCACCAGGCTCTTCTCTCCATATATTTCTCCAGGCAGAACACTGGAGTGGTTAGCCATTCTCTTCTCTAGAGGATCTTCCCAACCCAGGGATTGAACCTGGATCTGCCGCATTTCAGGCAGATTCTCCATCATCTGAGCCCCAGCATCCTGGTCTACTCTTTTATTGAAAATAGAACCATTCATGGGTTCTGACCTTACAATGAGTGTGTATGCTGGAAGTCTGCCTTGTCTCATGGGACTGTTGGAGCCATTAAAATACAAGCCCTGTAGTTATTCACCCCCTCCATCTTCATCTCCCTTTCTCCCTCCACTGGGAGGCAAAAACTTCATTTTGCATTTACATTTCTGATTTCTAGTTCCCTGTTCATTTTTAGCCTCTGGGATTTTCCTTTACTTTCTTGTGAGCTTAGCTCTAAATTTGAAAAGATGCTTGTATCTTCATTTTTAAGTCTTTTATATTGTCAGAAATGTAAGTGTCCCTATAGATTTATCTTATTCAATAGACAATTCCCAAGAGAAACAATCTTGTTTGCCACTTTACCAAGTTGCAACCACTAGCATTCCATACATTTCTCAGCTGCATCAAGCACATTAAGCACTTTCCCATTTTACTTTTCTCTCTACCTGGAACACTATTTCCCAGAAACTAGATCTTACTATATTTTATGGCTTATTTAGTTTCACTGTTTTCTCAATGCAGAGGCATTTGCTGACCGCTCTGTTCAAAGTCATCTATAGTTGGACATATTTCTATCGTCTTAGTTTAGTGTCTACATTTTTTCATTAGAAATTATCTTTTTATTTTTTATATTTATTCAATGAATATAATTTCCAATTTCTATAGTGGGAGATCTTTGAGAGTAGGCCATGACTGTCTGATTCAACCAGGCTGCTCTGTCCATGGAATTTTCCAGGCAATAGTCCTGGAGTGGGTTGCCATTTCCTTCTCCAAGGGATCTTCCCAACCCAGGGATCGAACCCGGGTCTCCCGCATTGTAGACAGATGCTTTACCATCTGAGCCACGAGGGAAGTCTCATAAGATATCATACATGCCTGGAATAGTCTGTAGTACAATATATGCTTAGCATTTCAGTCAATTAATTTTGAGTACCTATAATCTGTACCAGCACTTGGAACCAGCATGATCAAGACCTGCATAGGCATCTGTCTCATCCACCATCCTACCCTCAAACCCCCTAAACCACGGTGGCTTTCAGCCAGGATTGCACATTAGAATTACCTGAGGACTTTTGAAAATCCTCATGCACAGTCTAAACTTCAGAACCAGCTAAGTCAGAATCAGAATTGGGTATGTCCTAAATATCAGTTTTTTAAAAAATAGTTCTCCAGGTGATTTCCAAGTGCAGCCAAAGTTACCACATCCCTAACAAATGGTGATCTCCCCTGAGGTTGCGTGTTCTTGTACTTTAAACTCCAAGAGGGGAGAAATTGTGTGTCTTTTCCTGCACTAGTATGTCTCCAGTGTTTAGAACAGAGCTTGAAAACTGGAGGCACTAAACAATTATTATTGAATGAGTAGAAATCTTCAATAGACTCCAAAAGCAGTACTGTTCAACATAAATACCCTTCTTATCCTTTCAAGGGGTATATTGTCCTCACTTTTGATGTCTCTGTAAAAGTGGTTTCCCTAAGCATACCCCTGGGCTCTCTCCCTGTTTACTCTATAATTGAGGAAGCAGACGGCTTCTCTGATTGAAACACAGAGTGGATGAATAAAAGGCATGATTGGCTCAGCCCTGATGTTTCTCCTCTGTGAAGTGGGAGCTGGGAACACAAAGGAATACACATCCCTCCTTCCTCTGGGAGCACCACCCTTGTGAGGAAGCCTTCCTACCTGATGCTGCCTAAAACAGGAACGTGCCTAATTCTGAGGTTGGTTTTCACATTGAGAGCATCTTTCCAACTGAACTTAATCATTAGTAAGTAATGATATTATCTTTATCTGACACTCCTGTGTTCTTCTTAAAAACCTGAGAACTGAAGTGGGAAAGGAGGATGCTATTTATTAGAATTCCAAATACTTATAATTAAAGTCTTCCATCTAAGTCATTATAATCTGTGGTGCTCATGATGCATTTTGGACATTAAAGAAAAAGCCCACTCCCACCTCATAGCCTCTCAAATATTTAATATTTAAAGATGCCTGCCATGACTCACTTTCTGAGTTTTTTCTTTATAAAAATACATTATTCCAGATTCTTCAGTAATGTGTACAGGTTTCTCTCACAATGTAGCCTCATCATAAGGCATTTCAGTTTATTATTCTCAAACTGTGCTGCCCAGCAATGAATCCCATGTCTCCTTCAATATATGAAATGAAAAAGAGATATTTATTTATTTTTGAGTGAGTCTACTTTTACAAATACCAGATTGGAAAAGCTAGATATGTACATCTCCATTTTTTGCGTGCTTATGTTTATATGCTTGCTTATTTTCCTAAATAAAGTGGAATGGATCAAACTATTGCTCCAGATATAGCTAATAATTCAAAGTGGGTTTTTTATTTTAAATTGAAGGCATTTATGAATCATTCAATTAAACTAGAAAAAAAAGTATGAGAAATGTTATTAGACTCACATTCATAGAAGCAAATAAAAAATACAAAAATATGTTTACAAATTCTCAATGCTTTTTAAACTAGGTAAATAGTTGATGATAGGTTCATTGATAGAATATAGATAAATGGTAGATACACTTAGCCATATTACCTCCAATGTCATATATAGCCAGTGTCTAGAGGTAAAGAATCTACTTGAAATATAGGAGACTCAGTTCAATCCCTGGGTAGGGAAGATCCCCTGAAGAAGGAAATGGCAACCTGGCAACCTACTCCAGTACTTTTGCCTGGAAATTCCATGGACAGAGCAGCCTGGTGGGCTATAGTGGGATCACAAAAGAGTCAGACACAACTTCACAACAACAACATCAACTGCAACAACAAAAATAGTCGATTATAGGTTGATTGATTATAGATAAATGGTAGATACACTTAATCATATTACCTCCAATGTCATACATACATTGCTGTTGTTCAGCCATCCAGTTGTGTCTGACTCTTTGTCACCATGGACTGCAGCACGCCAGTCCTTCCTATCCCTCACCATTTCCTGACATTTGCCCAAGTTCATGTCCGTTGCGTTGGTGATGCCATCTAGCCATTTCATCCTCTGATGCCCTCTTCTCTTCTTCCCTCAATCTTTCCCAGAATCAGGAACTTTTCCAATGAGTCAGCTGTTTGCATCAGATGACCGAAATACTGGAGCTTCAGCTTCAGCATCAGTCTTTCCAACAAGTATTCAGGATTGATTTCCCTTAAGATTGACTAGTTTGATCTCCTTGCAGTCCTGGGGACTTTCAGGAGTCTTCTCCAGCACCACATTTCAAAGGCATATATTCTTTGGCGTTCTGCCTCCTTTATGGTCCAGCTTTCACAACCATACATGACCATTAGGAAGACCAAATTCTTGACACTATGTGAACCTTTGCTGGCAGAGAATGTTGCTGCCTTTCAGCACACCATCTAGGCTTGTCATAGCTTTCCTGTCAAGAAGCAATCACCTTCGGATTTCATGGCTGCAGTCACCATCTGCAGTGATTTTGGAGCCTAAGAAGAGGAAATCTGTCACTATTTCCACCTTTTCCCTTTCTATTTGCCATGAAGTAATGGGACCAGATACCATGATCTTAGGTTTTTCAATATTTAGTTTTAAGCTGACTCTTTCTCCTCCTTCACCCATCAAAAAGCTCTTTAGTTCCCTCTTTGCTTTCTGCCATTAGAGTGGTATCATCCACATATCTGAACTTGTGATATTTCTTCTGCCTATCTTGATTCCAGCTTGTAACTCATCCCGCCCAGTATTTCTCATGCTGTGGTCAGCATATAGGTTAAACAAACAGGGTGACAGCAGACAGCCCTGTTGTACACCTTTCTCAATCTTGAACCTATCAGTTGTTCCATACAGGGTTCTAACTGTTGCTTCTTGACCTACATATAGGTTTCTCAGGAGACAGGGAAGATGGTATGGTATTCCCATCTTTTTAAAAGCTTTCCAGTTTGTTATGATCCACACAGTGAAAGGCTTTATTGTCAGAGGTAGATGTTTTTCTGGAATTCCCTTGCTTTCTCTATAATGCAGTAAATGTTGGCAATTTGATCTTTGGTTCCTCCTTTTTCTAAACCCAGCTTGGACATTTGGAAGGTCTTGGTTCTCATAATGCTGAGGCCTAGAGTGCAAGATTTCAAGCATGACATTACTAGCATGGGAGATGAGTGCAATTGTCCAATGGTTAGCACATTCTTTAGTACTACCCTTCCTGGGAATTAGAATGAAGATTGACCTTTTCTAGTCCTGTGGCCTCTTCTGGGTCTTTCAGATTTGCTGACATTGAATGCAACACCTCAATGGCCTCATCCTTTAGGGTTTAGAATAGCTCTACTGGATTTCCATCGTATCCACTAGTTTTATTAACAATAGTGCTTCCTAAGGTCCACTTGACTTTGCACTCCAAAATGTCTAGTTCTCGGTGACTGTCCACAACATCATAGTAATCCAGTTCATTAAAATATTTTTTGTACAGTTCTTCCATGCATTCTTCCCATCTCTTTTGGATCTCTTCAGTGTCTACTAGGTCTCTACCATTTGTGTCCTTCATTGTGCCCATGTTTGGGTAAAATAGTCCCTTGATATTTCCAATTTTCCTGAAGAGATCTCTAATCTTTCCCTGTCTATTGTTTTCTTCTAGTTTTATGCACTGTTCATTGAAGGAGGCCTTCTTGTCTCTCCATGCTATTCTTCGGAACTTTGCATTTAGTTGAATGTACCTTTCCCTTTCTCCCTTGCTTTCCTCTTCTCTTCTTTCTTCAGCTATTTGTAAAGCCTCCTCAGATAACCACTTTGCCTTCTTGCTTTTCTTTTTCTTTGGCATGGTTTTGTTTGCTGCCTCCTGTATAGTATTACAGACCTCCATCTAGAGTTCTTCAGTCACACTCTTAACTAGATCTAATCCCTTGAATCTATTCATATTCAGAATATGATCACACATGCATATCTTTCTATAAAAATTAAATTTTCTGGTTTAGAAATATAAGCAAGTCTAACTATATGAGATTAGTGAATAGAAGCAAAAGAATAAAGCAACTCAATAATTCTCTGTTTAGAATAAATGCAAAAAATATATATATATATATACAAACACTTATACCCTGCAGCAAAGGATCACTTAAGCAGGGAGAGTCTGACTATCTATTTACTTCATGAGCACTTATCACTGTGAGCCCACAGTTTTTACAGCAGTGCCTGATTAGAATGAGAAAGATTAGCAGAGACAAAAACAAGGAGCTGATGCTATACTATTATTTAGTGAGTTGTGGGGACAGGCTCAAGAAGAAATTTAGTGAGGTATTCATTAAATGTTGATACAACCTAAATCTTCCTATTCATGAGTACTCCCCTGTATACCTGAAGTAACTGAAATGTGGCAAGCAAAATTATCTTGCACTTTCCCAACACTGGAATTCAACACTGTCCAACAGAGTGACGAATTGTAGGCCCAGAGAGAAGTATTTCTAAGTCCAGCCATGACATTTCACACAGGAAAGGAATTCACATTGGTTCTTAAATGACAATAAACCAGAAAGATGGAAGATTGATTCAGAAGCTTCTGCAAATCTTATAGCTGTTAAGGTACGTGAGGACTAATGGCATTCCTTTCTGTAAGTGTAGACACCAGGTTAGTAATTCCTTCAGCAGGAAAACAAGCTAACAAGCAGTTTATGCTCCCTGAATTGTGTTTTCTAAACATAAAATGAAGGGGCTGAGACTGTGGCGATAGCTCACTTTGAAAGTTCAGCATTTACTTCCATAAACATCTCTGAGGGCTGGGTGCCACGACCTGTGCAAGGAGTTTGACATTTCTTATTCAACTTCTTAAAACTATGAGCAGTGCTGAAAATATCTGCAAGTAAAATGGTTCTTCCTAACAAAATAGGATATAGAGACACATGTCATAGTCAACATTAACATGAATAAAAGATTACATGCAGTAATGGAGATAGAGCCCACATTAAGTAAATATATGGTGAAACATACTTTAGAGTAATGTTATAATTTTGATTCAATTAAAGTAAAAGGGAAAGAAATGAATTAAATTCCTTTTTTCTCCTGCTTCCACATTTTCTTTTTTTTTTTTCCCTGACTTCCTCTGTGCCAATTTTTCTGGTCTCTATGAAGAGTTATTTTTCTCTGGAAAGAACTTTGATGGATAAACCCTCAGCATTCCTATAGTAGATGAGGTTATGAGAAGGGAAATATGAAGTAGACAATGCATTATGTTCACTCTCTGGGTCTATAAAGTAAGCTTCTCTGCCTTTCAGAAATGAGCAGATATACCAAGAACTCATAGAGAGGCAAGGAGAAACAAGTATTTCATTGCTTTATTCTCGTCCATATCACTATACACCTTTCTTTCTGTATCCCTCCTTTTAAAACCATACACTCTCCCCAATTCTCCTCATTTTTTTAAAGTAGAAGAAACTAATAGATTGAACTTACCCTATATATAAAAAATGGTGTATATATATAGAATATGCTGCTGCTGCTAAGTCGCTTCAGTCGTGTCTGACTCTGTATGACCCCAGAGACAGCAGCCCACCAGGCTCCCCCGTCCCTGGGACTCTCCAGGCAAGAACACTGGAGTGGGTTGCCATTTTCTTCTCCAGTGCATGAAAGTGAAAAGTGAAAGTAAAGTCACTCAGTCGTGTCTGACTCCTAGCGACCCCATGGACTGAAGCCTACCAGGCTCCTCCGCCCATGGGATTTTCCAGGCAAGAGTGCTGGAGTGGGTTCTCATTGCCTTCTCCAATATAGAATATATACTTTTCCAATTATATTTTCAACACACCTATGCAAACAGATTTCCTCTATCATTTATCTTAAAATGCCAAAAATTAAAATCATAAAAGAGATTGTCTGCACAATAAAATATTAATTAATTAATTAATTAAAATAAAAACATATACACTTGTCACATGGCCATGATACATTGTCCAAGCAAAACAGGTTACAAAACAGTATGTAAAATATGATCTTATTTTATGCTTAAGTGTGCAATTTGTATATCTAAATATAACTAGGAAGTACATAGATGAAAATATTTTCAATGATTGCATTTGAGTGATAGGTTTCTAGATCATTTTCATTACCTTCATTATACTTTTCTGAATTTCTTATAGGTTTATGATGTATGTTTATATTTATTAAAACACACACAAAAATGGGTAGATCATGAAAATACTATACAAGCTCAAAGTAATTAGCTGAGCAGGAGCTTGAACCCAGGCATGCTGTGCTGAAGTCTCTTGTAGATTCTACTATAATACAGGTATATTCAATCTAATCACAAATACCAAAAAGTGGAAAAAACAAGTATAACAACAATATAGAAGCTGAATAAAGGAGGGACAGAATAAAGAGGTTTAGTAGCAGAAATCAAAAATAAATTTTCAGTCATTTGCATTTCTCCTTTTGTTGTTGTTGTTGTTGCTAGTCAAAAGTAAAAATGCCCTAATTAATTGATTCAACAATTAGTTTCATTTGACAGCTGTTACTTACCTAATATCTAAATTATTTCAAAGCTATGCCTCTATAGTATAATACAACAGAATGATGCATTCACAGGGGTTGTGTATGTGTGTGTTCCTGTGCACTTGTGTATTTAAGATATGCAAAAGTGCATATAGCTAGAGTAGTCATTGGAAAAAGAATATCACAGATCCATCCTGAAATAACTTTTTCTGCTCAGATCTCTAAAAGGAATCCTTTAAATAAATTTCATTCACGTTTTCTTTCCTTTAGAATCAGAGGGAACAAGTTATACATCTTTCTCAAAGGTGAATCACTGATTCATCTTGAAAGACTCAACTGGTGTTATCATGGCTGTAATACCAAACTTCATATGTATATGGGGCTTCCCAGGTAGCATAAGTGGTAAAGAATCTGCCTGCCAAAACAGGAGATGCAAGAGACTTGGGTTCAGTCCCTTTGTTGGGAAAGTCCACTGGAGTAGGAAATGGCAACTCACTCCAGTATTCTAGCCTGGGAAATCCCATTGAGAGAAGAGCCTGGTGGGCTAGAGTCCATGGGATTGCAAAGAGTTAGATACAACTGAGTGCATGCGCACGTGTGTGCACACAGACACACACACACATACTCATATATATATTTCTCCCTAAAGTGATTCTTATAGAGACTAAAATCAGAGATCAGCAGAGAAAAATATATATGTACAGGTTTTGAACTGTACAGCTTGTGAAGTTTATTAACCCTTGTTAAAGTTATTAAATATTTATAAGTACAATTGTATCAAAATGGTAACAGATCAATCCCATTTTTCTTCCTACACCTAAAATTTGTCCTGTCTATATTGTCTTTAAGTCTGTTTTGTTTCCAGTCATTCTCAATTGCTTTTACACAGTATTTGCTAAGTTTTTTCAAGTCAGAGCCCATGCAAATGTTCTGTGGAGGAGCTCTGTACTCCATGTTGGCAAATGTGTTTGGCTTCAACAATTTCAAAGGGTTGTCAACTAAAAACTAGCTAAATAGTATCTTTTGGTGAAGAAATGAAAATCTTAACTTGATTATGACAGAAAAAATCTTCCTTCTCATACAGAGAGTTATAGATTACAATCGAATTCTATGCATCAAGTAGCTTGTGGAGTATCAATAACTATATGGTGACCAAAAACATAGAAAACTATTTTTAATTTGACATTCATACAATAAATCTGGAGTCTAAAGATGACTTTATTGTCCTATAAAATAGTTCTTACATATCACCATTTCAGGATTGTTTGTTGTTCAGTCACTAAGTCATGTCCCACTCTTTGCCACCCCATGGACTGCAGCACACCAGGCTTCCCTGTCCTTCACCATCTCCCGGTGTTTTCTCAGACTCATGTCCATTGAATCTGTGATGCTATCCAACCATCTCTTCCTCTGTCACCCCCTTCTTCTCCTGCCCTCAATCTTTCCCAACATCTGAGTCTTCTCCAATAGCTCCTCATATCAGGTGGCCACAGTATTGGAGCTTCAGCTTCAGTCCTTCTTCAGGATTAATTTCATTTAGGATCGACTGGTTTGATCTTCTTGCTGTCCAAGGGACTTTCAGAAGTCTTCTCCAGCACCACATTCAAAAGCATCAGTTCTTTGGTACTCATCCTTCTTTATGGTCCAGTTCTCACATCCATACATGACTTCTGGAAATACCATGGCTTTGACTATACTGACCATTGTCAGCTAAGTGATGGCTCTGCTTTTAATACACTGTCTAGGTTTGTCATCACTTTTCTTCAAAGAAGCAAGTATCTTTTAATTTCATGGCAGCAGTCACCATCCCATCTGCAGTGATTTTGGAGCTCAAGAAAATCTGCCACTGTCTCCACTTTTTCCCCACCTAGTTGCCATGAAGTGATGGGAATGGATGCCATAGTCTTAGTTTTTTTAATGTTGAGTTTTAAGCCAGCTTTTTCACTCTCCTCTTTCACTTTCATCAAGAGGCTCTTCTCCCAGCAATCTTGATTCCAGCTTGTGCTTCATCCAGCCTGGCATTTCGCATGATGTATTCTGCATATAAGTTAAATAAGCAGGATGACAACATATAGCCTTGACATACTCCTTTCTCAATTTTGAACCAGTCCATTGTTCCATGTCCAGTTCTAACTGTTGCTTCTTGACCTGCATACAGGTTTCTCAGGAGGCAGGTAAGGTGGTATGACATTTCCATCTCTAAGAATTTTCCACCCTTTGTTGTGATCTACACTGTCAAAGGTTTTAATGTAGTCAGTGAAACAGAAGTAAATGTTTTCTGAAATTCCCTTGATTTAGAAATTTATGATACTAAAATATTTCACCAGATAATAACATGCAGACCTTGTAAATCTCAAAGCCATGTTGTCCAAATGGGATATATGAAATATTCAGGAAGACTATATTAGAGAGCATATACTTTTCATATTTTTGTTATTCTATCTTCACCTTTATAATATTTTATAACATTCATGATGTATTCACTTATTAGATATTTAAAAAAAAAAAATCCAATATATTTGGGTAGCGTTTTCAAGGGTTTGTATACCATTCTCTAAGAAAATAAGAATAATCAATAGTAGAATAAAAGAAACAGTTTAACCATACTAAAAGTCTTAATGTCTAATAGACTTTAAGTCAGTAGAAACATTATTTGGAAAATTAAACAAGCATATCCATCTGGAAGAAAATTGCTATCAATGCAGGACAGAGATTTTCTCGAAGTAACTGAATGAAGGAAATGACAAATTGCAATAGTAATAAAAATTTAAAATTCAGACAGGGGAATCATTATGTTAACTGATTGGCCTATTTTTGTTTTTTTTTTTTAAGAGCAGTTCAAAATCCCTTACCTAGTGGAAATGGCATTGTAAGAAAATGTTTATAGAATTTTTAAAAAGTAACTTATATTTAGTCAATTGTTTTGTCTTGCTACATTAACAGTGAAATCAATATAAACACTATGTGTATGCATGCGTGCTAAGTCTCTTCAGTCATATACAACTCTTTACGCCCCTATGGACTGCAGCCCACCAGGCTCCTCTGTCCATGGGATTCTCCAGGCAAGAATATTGGAGTGGGCTACCATGCCCTTCTCCAGGTAATCTTCCCTACCGGAGGATCAAACCCGCATCTTTTGCGTTTCCTGCATCAGCTGGTAGATTCCTTACCACTAGTACTACCTGCAAAGTCCATAAACACTATAACAAATTTTAACGCTCCATCAGGATGTTGTAGACATTAACACCACCTCACAAATGTGGCTGAGTTTAATTGTATCTCTCCCTCCAGCCTGCCCCTGAAAGAGTAACTACTTTTCTCAGAGGCAGAGTTTCTATTGTTTAGCAAAGTAGAGGAAGGAAAGGGAGAAGAGCAATATCCTGTAAGAAAAAAGCAAGTGAAATAGGAGTATCTCTCTGATCATATTAAAAGCCCAGAGAAGAAAGGAAGAGGAATAGGGACATTGTAAAGGATGAGGTCTTGGGTATCAGGGGAGCTAGGGCTTCCCCACTGGCTCAGTGTTGAAGAATCTGCCTGCAGTGCAGGAGTCATGGGACCCAGAGGTTCAGTCTCTGGGTCAGGAAGATCCCCTGGAGGAGGACATGGAAACCTGTTCCAGTATTCTTGCCTGGAGAATCCCCATGGATAGAGGAGCCTGATAGGGTATAGTTTATAGGGTCGCAAAGAGTCAGACACAACTGAAGCAACTTTAACAGATCAGGAAGCTAAAGATGTGCTTTCACCCCTAGTCACATAATCCAGAAAATAACAAAATTAAAAGAGGCAGCAAGCTTGCTTGTACAGTATAAAGTCCTCCAGATGGAGAAAGCTGAGGCAAGCCAGCCGACTGGTCAAGGACCTCACCAGATGGAGAGCCAAACAATTTATTAGAAATATAGATGTAAAATATCAATGTTAGAAACCCAAGTAAATGTCTTTTGGAAGCTCCCCAATATAGCAGGAATATGCGTTAAGTACACTGTATCCCAACCACTGGGCTTCCCTGGTGGTTCAGGGTAAAGAACCCGCCTGCACTGCAGAAGTGCTAAGTCACTTCAGTCATGTCTGACTCTGCGACCCTGTGAACCATAGCCCACCAGGCGTTTCTGTCCATGGGATTTTCTAGGCAAGAATACTGGAGTGAGTTGTCATTTCCTCCTGCAGGGGATTGTCCCAACCAAGGGATCAAATCCGCATCTCTTAAGTCTCCTACACTGGCATGTGGGTTCTTTACCACTAATGCCATTTGGGAAGCCCTAAAAATATAGATGTAAAACACTAATGTCAGAAACCCAAACAAATATCTTTTGGAAACTCCCCAATATAGCAGGAATATTCTAAATACACTGGCTTTAAATGGTGAAGCTAAAAAGTCAAATTCTACACGCACGTGTTGGCAAGTAGTTTCTCTTTAAGTCAAAGTCTTAGATTTTAACAGCTAAAACCAAGTCATTTTAAAAATACAATAAAATCTAGAGCTGTAAAGACTGTGGAAACTTACTTAACAGCATGAGCTAAAGATAACCAGGAATTTGCCACTGGGAACTATTTTATGCTTTTGATGGAGCTGCAGTGTATAGGGTCTAAGATAATTGATGTACAGAAAGAACAAGCTAATAAATACTGGTTCTAGAATTTCTATGATTTAAGGAGGATAGGAGTGTTAAGTTGATGGATAAGTCCCACAATGCTTTTCTTTTATAAGGTCTGCTAAGCCTAGTTGGCAATCGTATTTCAAATCCATTCATAAGGTCCCTATAGAAGAATAAAAAACAAGCGTCATGTGTCTGAACACTCACCAAAAAATAGGACAAAAGTTGTGTATACATGCTCAGCATTCAGAAATGTGTTAAACTATTATTTCTGGTGAATCCATTTTGCATGGTTTTTGTATACCTAGAAGTTAGACTATTTCTAATCCACTGCTTTACAATATCCTTTAATAAATTCTATCTAATAGAAACAGAAGAACAACAGGAACAGCCTCATACAGGGAATAAGGTGTGAGAATTCAGGGTCTTGGTCTTGATTATTCATATTTTGGTTCTTGTTTCTTGAATTCTGTTTTTTTTGTGTTAGTTTTTGTTTTAATGAGGAAGTTGATTAAGATAAGTTTGAACATGCTATGACTCTGCAATTGAGGATGTAAACTTACTAACAAACTCCTAATCAGATTAGCACTGCATTGGTTAGCTATTTTTGCATAACAAAGCCCTTCAAAAGTCAGTGACTTGAAATAATAACCTTCTGTTCTAAAAGTCAGCAAGGATGAGATGCTGACCTGGACCAGGCTCAGTGGATCTCTACTTGGCTTGCTTGTGTCCATGGTCAGGTGGCAGGTCAGCCAGACACTGGGGCCTCCTGGATGCCCCTGCAGGGATAACTTAAATTTAACATGATTTTTTATTTTCTAGCAGACTGTCTCAGGCTAGATCTTGTGGTAGGCATAATGTTCAGAGAGAAAGCTGGATTGAAAGGCTCAGTATCTCTTGAGGTATGAACTGGGAAGTGGCCTGCCATGACTTCTGCCACAGTCAAAGCCAGTTAAGGCCCAGACTGAGCCTGGCCTTGCTCATAGCCCAGATTCAAGAAGGAGTGGGGAAGAGCCTCTATGGGAATCTCTAACACAGTCTTTAACAAGAGATGTGAATATGGAGATGGCTGCAAATAGGTTATTTTTTGCAACCAATTTGCAAAAACACCATGAAGATGTAAATCCAATCTATAAAGCTATATCAACATTCTTTAAGAAGGCTGAGCCAATGATACTCTTCATGAGCATATCTAGGCATAGTGGAGAGCTGGTGATTACAGGCAGATATCCTGGAACTGGATTGCTTGTATTTGAAACCTACCACTAGAATTTAGCATCTATGCAGTCCTGAGAAAGTAGTTTGTCTTCCACTGCCTAACTAGTCTCATCTATAAAATGAGAATAACAGTACCTTCACAGAGTGTTGGTACAAGAATTAATATATAGAGCCTAGCACACAGTCATTTAATAAATATATGATATTTTATTGTAGTATTGATAGGAAAAATTAACAAAGATGCTAATTACAAGAATAGGGAAGATCAGTAAATTTCCAGCTGAATTTGCAAATGAACAGGCTAAGCATCAACAGTTTGTGAAATAGACTCCAGTACCAAGCACATACCGACCAACTCAATAGACATGGATTTGAGCAAACTCTGGTAGATAGTGGAGGACAGAGGAGCCTGGCGTGCTGCAGTTCATGGAGTCACAAAGAGTTCGACATGTCTTAGCAACTGAACCAAGGAACCAAGGATTTAGATATCTTTAAACTATTTCATTGAAATCTTGCTGAATTCTTCTAATTAATAAATCAGCAAAGTATACAAATGCTATGGACTTACTTCACTTTTTAAAAAATGGGATTCTGAATTCACTTTTACATACTTTAAAGAAAGGCTTTATCAGAGCAATCTATAATTATAGCAGCACTCCCCCGATAGGACCAGAGGGACATATTCTAAATCAGGTCTTTCATGGAATTAAAAATGTTCCCATTCTTTCTTTTTTTTTTTCTTCCCCCAAACTTCACTTACAGCTCTTTCACCCATTACCCAGTAAAGTCATAAAGGAAACAGATCAAAAACCCTGCAATCTCAAGTTCATGTATCATAACAAGAACATATTCTACCCATGGGTAGAAAAAAAGAGGCAAATCCAAGCTCCTAACCACAGATCACAGCAATGGAGTGTGTATCAAGCACCTATCACTTGAAAGAAGAATGGCAGTTCTTCCGTGAGATGAAAATAAAGGAGAAATCAGAAAAAAGAAGGTTGCCAAGTCACCAAAGAAACCCATTATGCTTCCAAGCAGCCAGAACATAAGTATATGCTTGTGGGCCCAGGGCTTAAAAGAAATCAGAGAATGTTTAAAGAAAATCAAGCTTCAGATCTAAAGGAAATCATCTTCTTTGTGTATCCTGCCTGCAGTTTTGATTTTTTTTTTTTAATCTCAATAGAATTTGCACGAACCATTTCAATTCATTCTCCTTGCACAGATACAGCATATTTACCAGTGTGCTGACATTCCAGTGGAAGAAGTAGAATTTGATATAAGACCTTTGGTCTCCTTCAGTAGAATGGGCTACTGTCACAAACTTTGCTTTTGAACTTCAGAAAGGATGAGGCTAATATTTATTGAGTTCTCAATATGCAGCAAGCAACTGCAAATGTTTTCATGTATGATCTGTTACCTAATTCTGATTATAACCTTGCAAAGTATTCACCCCATTTTACAGATGAGAAGACAAGTTCCAGAGGTCCTGTTGCTTGGCCTTGGTCACAGAGCAGGCATTCCACTGGTGCCAAACCAGAATGAATACTTGCCAATTAATAGGGGAAAATATACAGCAAGTATGCAGGTCACCACTCCCCTCCTACCACCTTTTATACCCCTTTGGAATACTTCCTGAAAATAGCTGCATTTCACCTCTGCTGCACTCTTCTCCATGTGCACTGCACAAAAGCTTCAGACAGAAAGATCCACCAAAGTTCTCAGACCAGTTACCCAAACAGCATGCACACATACACACTCAATGAAATTTAGAGGTTGGAAGGGAAAGGGAGCTAAAAATGAAATTCTGTCTATGGAAGAGATTTGAATATAAATGAAACTTGGTGTGCCTCTTCTGTGCTCATGAACCTATGTTTTTCAGAGACCTGTTTTCAGTTACTGATTTACTACCCTGTACTGGGAAGTGCCCATGAAAGGGAAGTGTAGATAGACTAAAATGAGCTCAGTTATTCCTTTATGCACCAGTTACAATGAACTGTCAGCATATAAACTTGAATAGCTTATGGACTCAAATGGAGATGAGCCCATAGATACTAAACTTCCTTTGAAACACAGATATCTTGTAAATCATTTGATGTATTTCTGTCCTTTAAGGAAATCTGAATCATTTAGTTCTGACTGCTGCATCTGTGCCTCTGAAAGTAAAGCCTCTGTAGAGAGATTGAGGACTTTATAAGAATTTTGGTAGGTAACTAGTAGATTATGAGATGGTCAAGTATAGGCTGCATGTGGATGCAAATGTAACCTTGAATTCACTATTAGGGTCTTACGTGTTATTTTTCCAAGACATTTTGGGAAGCCTTGATGCTTCATGAATAGTACTAAGCATGATGTTAAATGTTCAGCATAGGTGATCTTATATAAATCAATTCTGTGTTTTATTTTCATGTTCACAAGGAGTTGTTCATGAGGTGGTTTGAAAAGGGGTGTGTGTTTGTATTTGCTTGCTTGACCTCAAAAACTAAGCTGAGAGCAAAGTAGGGTGGTACTTGTGCTGGTTGAGAAGAACTCTATGACACTAATGCTGTGGTTTGAGTCAATACAGACACTTGAGAGAACAAATACCCTGCAACCTTTCTCTTGTTGCCACTATACATGGAAAAAGACAGGAAGCCTTAGGATGCGGTACAAGAAGCTGTTGATGAAGGCAGAGTTGAAGAGTGACCTGGGTTGAGACCAAAGTCAATTAAAATAATTATGGTTCAGGTTTTTTATTTCTTATTTCCCTGAACAGGGAATAAATATTTTCCATGTTTGTTGCTTTAAAAGCTAACTGGAATTACTTACTGAAGTGAAGATTAGAAATCAGAGGAAATGTTTTTAAAGAAAGATACATTCAAGAATTCAAATGAATCCGAATCTCCCCCCAAACAAGCTTGAAGCTAAATAAACTCTTCCATGAAACTCTGATCTTCTGGGTAGTGGGAGACAAAGTAGACCAGGTGACTCGAAAGTCAAAGATACATTCTCTTGGGAGGATGAGATGGTTGGATGGCATCATCGACTCAATGGACACGAGTTTGAGCAAGCTTCAGGAGTTGGTGATGGACAGGGAAGCCTGGCATGCTGCAGTCCATGGGGTCGCAGAGAGTCAGACACAACTGAGCAACTGAACTGAACCGAACATTCAAGAGAACCTGCTTATTGAGGGAATCTCAGTTCCAATGTCAGTCTCAGATTGTTTGATTTCTGAGTCACCTGGTCTAGTTTGTGTCCCGCTACCCAGAAGATCAGATATTTGTGGAAGAATTTGTTTAGTTTCAGCTTTTTTGTGGGGGGAGATTCATATTCACTGCCAGAGTGTACCCAGGAAGACATTGCCACTGAACTCATTCCATCAAGCAAACAGAACTGTAGGTCAGACACCACTGTGACTCTTTCAGGCCTCCCCAGTGATAGATAAAGGCCTCATAAGCTAAATATTAGGATTTTCCCAATCAGTCAATACTCGGCTCACGTTAGTGAAAAGCTCTCACAATTCAATGATATGCTCGTTGGTCAGGAAAGAAGTATCTGTATTTATTTAATGACTGGTCTCTTCAGCTGGTGTTATTTCTAGATTTCATTTTTGTATTGCATAAACTGCAAGCAATGGCTGTCTGACAAATTTGTTTTCAATCCTGTTCAACGTTAGTGGAGGATATCAAATTGACAGGCTCAGAGAGCACCAGGAGAGTTATCATACCAGATTAAAGTTGCAAATATCCCTTCTGTTTCTGGTCTCCAGAGCTGCAGGTGACCCTGGTGTTACTGTGGAGAGAAGAATGCACAAGCAAGTTATTTGGGCTACAGGTTGAATGAATATCATTATTTTGGAAAATGAAATTCTTAGGGCTCACTGGATTTCCAGGAAATCTTTAGCTTCATCTCCACCCTTTGTTTTACAAAAGGGTGCTATTAAAAATATTTGCTGCCCCCAATATTCTTAATATTTCCATTCCATTTCTCTAAATCCTGACAATACTTTAAGGCTTAGATTCTATTTTACCTCCTCTGTGAAGATTTTCCTGAGCATTCCAACCCACAGCAATTGCATCTTCTGGATCCAAACTCCTCTGGCTCTAGGAGGAAAATATATAATAGTTATTAAATCATAGCATAAGCCTGAGTTCCAGCTGTGATTCGTACTGAGCGTGTGGTGTTGGGAATGTTACCTCTCACCTATGATCCCTGATTTCCTCACCTATAATTCTAGTCTAGTAATACTTCCCCTCATCAAATGGTGATAAGGATTAAATTAAAAGTGTCATAGGTAAAGACCTGGCCCATAATCTCTC
The DNA here is from genome assembly GCA_935064755.1 of Tragelaphus eurycerus. Classification (NCBI taxonomy): domain Eukaryota; kingdom Metazoa; phylum Chordata; class Mammalia; order Artiodactyla; family Bovidae; genus Tragelaphus; species Tragelaphus eurycerus. The sequence goes on along the minus strand of CAKXYN010000015.1, from coordinate 10,295,015 downwards.
AAGCAATTTGTCATATTCTTTTTTCCCTTATTATTTACTATCTATTCCATATGTTTTTTATCTTAAGGAGATTCTAAGCTCCATAAGGATCACGTGTCTTATTTACTTGTGTTTATATTCTCTACCACCTATTTTAGTGCTAAATAGTCTTAGCTCTACAGGCAGTGTAGACTGATGGCTTAATGTTTTAATTGATGTAAGTGTCTTTGGCAGAAAAAACAGAGCTATGTCTAGAGGTTGGTGCAGACTGTAAGCATATGCACTCATTTTGGTTGGTATATGTGGCCATGATGTGGTCCACAGAGTGGAGAGAAGAAACACTTCAGCAGTTCGAATGGCTCTTGCCACAACCTTGACAGAGGGGGAAGTTCTCTAAAGTGAAAACAGGCAGTGCCATACATGAAATAAGACCTAGTATGTGTTATAGAAGCAGTTTTATGTGCAGATTTTTTCATTTATTCAAATCAATGAAAGCTGAACAAATAACCCCTCCCAGAATGCTCAGAGTATAAACCTGGGAGTCTCCTGGATTCTAAGGGGGATTGGAGACCAGCAATTTCTCTCAGATTCTAGTGACTAGTGCCAGAGCCTGGAGAAGAGGTGCTTCTGCTAGTGTGTAGCTATAAACATGTATTGGAAGCGGTGTCAGGAGCTTCCCAGGTGGCCCTCGTGGTAAAAAACAAAAAACAAAAAACCTACCTCCCAATGCAGAAGACATAAGATACATGGGTTTAGTCCCTGAGTTGGAAAGATCCCCTGGAGAAGGGCATGGCAACTCACTTGAATATTCTTGCCTGGTGAATCCCATGGACAGAGGAGCCTGGCAATTGCAAGACCAACAAATGGCAAGGAGTAAAACATTTGATCCTGTGACCAGTGGCTAAAGTAGGATCCCTTTGTTATATCTGAGAATATGGCCAGCAAAATCATAGTCATGTGGTTGTTTGGTGAAGCATTCTAGGTTGGACACAAACTGACTAGTTAACTGATGCTGAAATGCCAGACCCATACTTAAGCATCATGAGTCACTCAGTCTTATATTCAAACTCTTCATGAGTTCTCTGTCACACCTTATACACGCACACTGAGTCACACTGTACCTCTCCCTACAGCCTTCCAGAGTAATCCCTGTCCTGTGGATCAGCTATATCACATTCACTCATTCCATAAACAAGGCCATGTGCATCTATTAAGAGACAAGCATTATGTTAAGTAATAGAGTTACTTAGGTAAAACACACAGCCCCTGCCCTCCGCTAACAGGCCTAACAGGCAACATAGAGAATAAATGAGTTAATTACAAGCAGTGTGACAAAATGCAGTGATAGGGCGATGCAGAACACAGTGTGGGAGGAGGACCACCCATCCACATAGCTGCAGGGAAGAGGTCAGAGAAGTCCCCTTAAACAAGTGCCATTGGACTGAGTTTTGTAGCTATAGCTCAGGGTGAAACAGGAAAAATAGCTGGAGAGGGATTCAGGGACCAGATCATGAACCCTGTGTTTTGCCATGCTACTGGGAATGGATGTGATACTGTTCTCAGAAATATTAAGGAGTACAAATGGATACACAGTTTGATTTGGATGTTCCATTAAAAGACTGGGGGAAAGCTGGATGGAAATTATGGAGAAAGAGATCTGGGAGAAAGAATAAATTTCATTTTACAATGATAACATTGTGGTACCTGGGAAAGGTTCCGATGAAGACATCTAGAGGAAGCTTGGATATTGTTCCTGGAATGGGGAGCCAAATATGCAAGCTGGGGAGTCAGTGGTAATGAAAGCCACAGAAGTGGATTAAATCACTCAAAAGAGAATGTTTAGGTTAGAAGAGTAGAGACCAAAATTCGGGGATGAACATTTCAAGAAGAAAATTTGATAGTTAGAAATAGTGGCCAGAGAGTCAGAAAAAGAGTCATGAAAAATGCTGATGGGATTATGGAGGCCAAGAGAGTAGAGTTCTCTGAGAGAAAGAAGTGATCGACAGTAAAAAATGTGGCTTGGCTGGAAACTGACTTTGACATTTTAATCCTGATCATAATTCCCTAATAAAATACTGACTTCCTAATTTGATTGTTGACAGTTGCCTGCCCCACCCTGATTATAATTTCAAATTTCCTATGAATCAATGAGAGGCAGAATTTCCAGAGCATAAGCAGGTACTAATTGATCTGTAGTTCCTGTTTAATATGAGAGAGGCCTAGCACCAGTAATAAAGTTACAGGGGCAGTAAATGTGAGACAAGGTCCAATGTGAAATGGTCCCCGGTTTAGTGTGTGTCCTGAAGTTAGCTCAGCACTTCTTACTTCTGATGGGGAAAAATATTCATAGCACTTTCTGTCTCCCAGATTGCAGATTCCACATCTCAACACTTAACTGCCCAACAGCTGCTCATTCTGTGCCCAACCCAGGAAGATTTATTTTCAGTGACCATGAAATGTCATACTAACCATGTCTCAAGAGGGTTGGTTCTTTCAGAAAGACTTCCACCTTCGTTTGGCAAACCTGAGAAAACTGCAAAGACTATTCCAAAAGTATGTCAGTGTTAGGTTCTAAAGTCTAAAGAAATTAAACAATTTCTATGTTGTGATTTCATTAGTTTCATACAGAAAGGAAAAAAAAAGTGGTACATATTTCCACAATTGCTTTAGAAGCATCTCATAATATTTTAGCCATATCTCTCGCTATATAACAAACCGTCTTAAAATTTAGATTGAAACAATGAATTATTATTTTTCACAATTCAGAGTATTTTCTATGTACATTTGCACTCATGTGACTGCATTCAGCTGCTGAGTTGGCTGAGATGGAACGTTCACGATGCCCTCACTTACATGTCTGGCATTTGATGCTTGCTATGGGCTCAGGCACCTCTCTTCTCCTCCATATGATCTCTCATTCTTCGAAAAGACAGATCGGCTTCCTTGCATGGCCATCTCAGGGCAGTACCACAAGAACATGAATGTGGAAGCTGCAAAATCTGTTAAGGCCTCATTTTGAAAACCACACGGAATCATTTCCACTGCATTTTCTTTTCAAAGCAAGTCATGGGACCACTCAGATTCCAGGTGGGGAAATAGGCTTCATCTTTCTCTGTGTGTGTGTGTGTGTGTGTTTAGTACCATTTTTTACCCAATTGTTATTCACCGAAGACATTATAACACAAAAACTAAAAGCAAGTGCTTTGAAATCAGGATACTTGGGTTTCAATCCCAGCTCCTCCCAGCTCTATCAGCTCTACTACTACCTACCTCAGTGGGTTATATGAGTATTTTATGGTACCTTACTTACAGAGTGCCTTAGAAAAATACCTGATATATTAAAAAGCACTCAGTGATTATTTACTAGTATCTTTATTTACTAGCATCTTAAATGTCTCATTTTTCTATTCCACATTAAGTGTTCCTTTGTCTTCTTACAGATTCTTCACATATATAATTTAAATTTCTATCCAGCAGCTTTTTATATGGCTATGCTATAATTTTCACAACCATCTCCTCTATAGGATATTTAGTCTAATTCCTATTATTAGCTATTATATACTGAATGCAGTGATTTTTTTTTTTTTTTTTAGGTATAAAGCTGTTTGCATTTTTTTGGTTATGCTAAGGTCTGTATGTATTTGTCTGTATGTTTGTGGTTATTTCCATAAGATAATTCTCAAGGTTGGAAATTCTGGTAATGAATTATCTAAGACTTCTGATTCCTATAGCCAAATTCTTTCCTAGATGAGCAGATCAGTTTATACCCCCACCAATGATATATGAGAGGGTGCACCTCTAAACCCTCAGTTGTGATGAGGCATTATCTCATTTAGTTGTGGCATTATCTCCAGATGGAGCACATGAGAAATCTGAGCGATTTCATTTTCTCCTCCCTGTGAGAGCAGATTAAACCTGAACAGAAAAGCAGCCCTAGATGCCACTGGAAAAGGTTGGGGAAAATATGTGGGGGATGAGTGCAAACATGTCTGATAAAAATAGAAAAAATATAATATCCACATTGAAAAAAATAGTTGCCATCTGGCCTTTCAACAACAGACTAAAAAATATGCACTTAAAGTAATAGTTGAAACTGCTATTTTTATTTGGTAGATAATTTGATTTTCTTTAGTGATATTGTCTAAATAATGAGAGGTGGAGATGCTAAACATCAGAATTTCCACTGCAGCCAAAATGTCCAGTTACAACCCTCTGCAAAGCAAAATAGGATAATAGGTGGATGTGACATTTACAGATAATTTTCTCTCCCATCATTAGGTGGATGACTCCAACACAATGACAATAAGTCCTTATCTTCAAATCATGTTTTAATAGAACAAATTTGCTATACTCATGAACATGAATAGACTCTTGGTAGTGCAGGTTATTTTAATGGACACATCACTTTAAGCTAAACTTTCTCCATCTGTTCAGCTCTCTAATTACCAATGCGTAAAGTGCATAATTCACAATTACATCATAAAAATAAGATCTACATTATATCAACTCGTGTCGAAGCTTTTAAATCTATGCTATTTGGCATCTGTTGCCATATTAATATTTGCTCCCTTCCAACGAACCAGAGACAAATACACCACTTCTCAATTAGGAAAATCTGAAAAAAATTACATGTTTGCAAGAGAAAAGGGAATTCTTTATCATACCGTTTCCTTTTATAATCATGCCTTATTGTTCAGTATTACTTACTTTCTCCTATAGTTGGTCCTACAGGCTCCAAACCCTTTCTGAGTTAGTCCTTCATAGTTTTCATTGGCAGAAAAGGCAATGGCACCCCACTCCAGTACTCTTGCCTGGAAAATCCCATGGGTGGAGGAGCCTGGTGGGCTGCAGTCCATGGGTTCGCTCAGAGTCGGACACGACTGAGTGACTTCACTATCACTTTTCACTTTCATGCACTTGGAGAAGGAAATGGCAACCCACTCCGGTGTTCTTGCCTGGAGAATCCCAGAGACGGGGGAGCCTGGTGGGCTGACGTCTATGGGGTCGCACAGGGTCGGACACGACTGAAGTGACTTAGCAGCAGCAGCGGCAGTGGCAGCTTTCATTGGAGAGCAAAGCTAATTTAGTCACAAAAAGCTAAATTTTTCACATATGACAATACTAAAGTTGTTTCTTAGCTCACTTTAAGACTGTAAGTGATATAATTGATATACGTTGAGAAAATTAATTATAATTATATACATATATAATTTTGAAACAAAAATGTTATTTGCTCAGTTGTGTCTGACTCTTTTCAATCTCATGGGCTGTAGACCACCAGGCTCCTCTGTCCATTGAATTCTCCAGGCAAGAATACTGGAGTGGGTAACCATTCCCTTCTCCAGGAGTTATTCCTGACTGAGGGATTGAACCTGGGTCTCCTGCATTCTAGGCAGATTCTTTACCATCTGAGCCATCAGGGAAGTCATATATAATTTTATATTTATATATATGTTTTCTTATTTGAGGGCAAATTGGATTAAGCTGGTATCTGTCAGATAGAAAGCCATAGAAGGAGACTAAAAAGAGAAGAAGAATGAGAGAATGGTCAATTGGCCAGCACATCCACTTGCTTCCCCCAGTCGCTCTCCCACCTTGGGGTCTGTCAGATCAGATCAGATCAGTCGCTCAGTCGTGTCCGACTCTTTGCAACCCCATGAACTGCAGCACGCCAGGCCTCCCTATCTTTCACCAACTCCCGGAGGTCACTGAGACTCACATCCATTGAGTCAGTGATGCCATCCAGCCATCTCATCCTCTGGCGTCGAATATGCAGAATTTGCTGAAGACCATAGCCCTGGCTGCCCTGCAGCCTTTCTCAGGGATCCTACCTACTTAACTATTCTTGCTTGGCTTTGGCCTATGTGCAGTTCTTCAATTTTTACAGTTGCTGGTATCTGTTTGCCTTCACATATCTGCTTTCTTGAAGTACAGGATACTTAGAGTTCCCTTTGTGTAAAGTCACCATTGTGACCCACTCATCTGTAAGCTTAAAAAATAAGTCCTTGTTTCTGGTGACAATCAGGTAAAACATGGACAAAGAGTTTGGGGGTCTCTGAGTGCTTCAGAGGGCAGAAAGAACTCCCAAATCAAGGAAGCCAGAAGGCTTTCCTTTTGGTGCAGATTAAAAGATATCACTCAAGCAACTAAGGCTAGAGAATGCTGATTTTGACTCTGGCTTCCACACTAGAGTGAAAACACTGTTAAATTTGCTTTATTAATTATGAATGAATCACTCAGGAGAGAATAGTATCATGTTGATGTATGGAGTATCTCATCAATCAGACATGCAATGGCTAGTGTATCTTTCCCCTTATACCTATCTCCTAAGTACTTATCAACTCATGCCATGAAGTTTTCTTTACGTCTTTGACTTTCCAGTTAGAATGGTGAACCATCAGTGCAGTGTTATTGGTTGAACTGTGTCAGTTCCATCATGCTATTGCTAATTTATTTATTGTGCTAAGTAACTTCAGTTGTGTCCAACTCTTTGAGACCCTATGGACTGTAGCCCACCGGGCTCCTCTGTCCATGAATACTGGAGTGGGTTGCTGTGCTTTCCTGCAGGGAATGAGCACACATCTTTCCTGTCTCCTACATTGGCAGGCAAGTTCTTTACCACTAGCGCCACCTGGGAAGTCCAATTTATTTCTTAGATAGTGTTTAGCAGGAAATGAAAATGAAGTGAATTTTCAGTGTCTCCTTATCTTCCATAGCATTATGCTTTGCAAGGTAAGGGAATTTTGTTTTTAATATTGATTATATTAGGTTTAGTTCTACTGATTCCTATAATGTTTGTTCTGGATACTCATTGTTCTTTATTCTATTTTTCAGAAAAAGTTTTGGAAAAAACAAAAGACCCTATAATTCATTGCATGCATTTTACATTTAACATAGTGACTGACAAAGCTATGAAAGACCTTTCCCCAAGTCCTTTGTTAGATCCAGACTGATTCCCAAGCAACTCCAGCAGGTGACCTCAGACTTTCTTTTCCCATTGCTGTGAAAGCTTTCAGAATCTTATTTTTCTTAAATCTCAGTTGTGGATATACAATGTGTTTTCAACAATAATGGAGATTACACTTAAAGATTACAATCTAAGAAATTTCTGATTGTAAATTTAATATAAATTGCAAAATGTCATCTTATCTTCTATGGTAAACCAAAGGTTGACTTTCCTTCCATAACTACTGGGCATTTTGATTCATGGATTATACCAGTAATGACTTCCTGGGTCCCAGTTCCAAAAAAAAAAAAAAAATTCTTTGGTAAAATACTATCCCAAGTTTGATGTCTGCCTATAGAAAGATTAATGTAGCCTTGAATCAAAATGAAATAGCCATGAAATTAAAAGACACTTGCTCCTTGGAAGAAAAGTTATGACCAACCTAAACAGCATATTAAAAAGCAGAGATATTACTTTGCCAACAAAGGTACATCTAGTCAAAGCTGTGGTTCTTCCAATAGTCATGTATGGATGTGAGAGTTGGACTATAAAGAAAGCCAAGTACCAAAAATATGATGCTTTTGAACTGTGGTGTTGGAGTCCCTTGGACTGCAAGTAAATCCAACCAGGCCATCCTAAAGGAAATCAATCCTGAATATTCATTGGAAGGACTGATGCTGAAGCTGAAGCTCCAATACTTTGGCCACCTGATGAGAAGAACTGACTCATTGGAAAAGACCCTGTTGCTGGGAAATATTGAAGGTAGAAGGAGAAGGGGATGACAGGGGATGAGATGGCTGGATGGCATCACCGACTCGATCGAGATAAGTTTTTGAGTAAGTTTCAGGAGTTGGTGATGGATAGGGAAGCCTGGAGTGCTGCATTCCATGGGGTCACAAAGAGTCAGACATGACTGAGCAACTGAACTGAACTGAACTTGAATCAAAAACTACTGTTACAAGCAATGGGTTGGATTCCTTCCTTGAAAACTTTTGCCAGGTACCCAATTTTGTGGAAATTTACCTCAGACTACTCCAGCTGGCATTTCAGTTTCAACACCATGGCCACAACCCAATTTCTGCTATCACCCACTCTATCCTGAAATACATTTTCTGTTTAAACGTAACTGTTTGCTGTTTCCTAATTATATTCTAGGTTAACTTTGCTTCTCTTGGCTCATACTGTTCCCTCTGAACATCTCTTTAGTCCTTTCCTCCTCTTTTGCATCTCTAATCTCCATCTCTCAGACTCCATCCATCTTTCCAAACCCTATTCAAATATCTGTCCTTGAAGACTTCCTCCCCATGAACATAATCTCCTCACTGATCCCATGGGGATCTTTACACTGGAATAAATTTTTATCCTCTCAATTAGTAAGTCCCTTGACTATAGAGACCATGCTTCTAAGCATTCTAAATTTGTAGCTCTCAATATGGCACCTAGCACATAATAGGTACTGGAGAAATCTTTATTGGGTAGACTGAACCCCTTAAAGAGTAGGATCACATATTGGAGGTCTTTGAAACTTCAGGATCTAGCATTGTGTTAACTCAAAACTCGTGCTCAGGAAACACCATTTGAATGAATTGAATCATAGCAAACTGATGCAAATATTCTTCTTGACCTTTTCAAAAACACCAGAGTAAAAGACCTGAGGATCTTTTTTCTTTTAATTGTGTGGTCCCTTTAAAAAGAATCCTTGCCATCAGGGAAGGTTAGTAGTGTCACTCAGCACAGGAGTGATCATATCAATATTAATAAGCTCAGTGAAGTGCCACTGGCTTCAGTGCAATTTTGACACTCTGCAACCTGACTAATAAAAAAAGCTAATTCTAAAAATAATTTACCTCCTGGAGACCTTAAAATGGATTTTACTAATGAAGGAGGGAAAGAAAAAACTAGCATAGATCTTTGCTTTTTGATAGATGAATCTAATGTTATAATGGACCATAAGTCTAAAATGACATATCCTAAGCTGCCAACATCTCTTTGTAGAGGACTTTTTGCATACTTTACATGCATGTTTACAAAGCGAACTGTTTTATCAGCTAACTAAGAGATAGAAGGCTGAGGGTGAAGGAAATGGGGAAAGCCAAAGGAATTCAGCTTTGTTTTGATTTAGTCCATTTTAGCTTCATTCAATAGCAACTATCTTCCAATAAGCAGATTACTGTGTAAACAATGATGGAATGGCATATATATATAACAAAAATGTAAGACTCTTAACAGACATGAAGATAGCACTTTTAAATTCACAATCTCTTCATGATTAGAGTAAAATCAGAATAACCTGCCGCTGTATGAATGGCTAGTGAGGGAAAGGAAGATTCTACTCCTCAAGGCTTGTTTGGCTAGCAACCAGGCCAGATAGAATCATATGAAGCTATATGCTACCTTTACTTGCCAGATTGTTTGAAGATTGCTCCTGGGAATTTTTCTGATCTGCTGTGTGTGTGTGTTTGAAAGAGAGACAGACAGAGGCAGACTGATAGACAAGCAGAGACACATAGAAATTGAGAGAGAGAAAGAGAATACTTTTGGAGCTACTTTCCTATTCACACCAATCAGTTAAGCACTTCCAGATCAGCTTCTAGATAAATAAATAAGCATAACTGGAAATATTTAAGAATGATGGGACTTCCATTCATCCTGCATATTTTAACTGTGTATCTTCCTTACAATATGGTATTGAACCAGATTCTTTAAAATATTTTCTTATTGTTCTATTTCTGAATTGAAATTATTCCTTAGCTCTTATGTGTTATGATTCTTTCATCTCATGAAGTTACTAAGCCCCACATCATGCTCTAAAAATATATCTTCTTTATGAAATCGTAGAATACTGTCTCTGGAGAACACTTTGAACATAATAGCATTCCCCCACTGCCCTTCCTACCTTTTGTGCTGAGGAGCCTAAAATCCAGAGGGGTAGAATTCTCAAGGCTTCAGAAAGGTGGTAAAACTCCATAAATAAGAATCTAAATCCCTGTCTAATTCTTTGTTTTCTGTTTTGCTTTGATGTACTTTTTTTCTTTACCACTTTGGCTCTAAATCAAAGAAGGAAATCTAAATATTTAAGTAAAGATATAAATATGCCCTGTATTTCCAGAAGACTTCCAAGAACTTTATTCATTCATTCTTTTCACATATTTAATAAAAAATTATTGAGTACCTACTTGTTAGATACCAAGGATAGAAAAGACTATACAATAGATTATATTTTCCCTATTTAAAGTTTATTTAAAAATGCATGCTTGTAAGTGCATATATGTAGTACACATTATCTGACTCATAGTAAGTAAGGGAAAGACTAAGGAACATTTTGGCATGCTAAAAAGTTATTAGTGTCTCTGCTATCCACGTCTGACTCTTGAAGGTGTATGGTCTGTTCCATGGTTAGTCTCTTAAGTAAGGAAAGCCGCCAACTCTGTCCACCAAGAAGGGACAGCCAATCAGAGTCCAGAAGGTTGATAATTCAGCATATATGTGCTTCCTTCTCACTGGCACACCTTCCCATTATGTTCTTTGTACCTTAATAGTTAAGTATATTTCCCCATCTACCTTGCAGCTTTGTGCTTATCTGACATCAACATAAACAGACTATTTTCAGCTCCAGGTTGAGGAGTTCACTAATGGAGGCACAAACACCTGTACAGAGTCATGAAAAGACTGCTTTCAAATCCATGATTCATTTCCTCTGCAAGGAAACATGTTAGACTCAGTTAATGCCCCTGCTGTTAAGATAATTTCTGACTGTTTCTACGTTCTTCCCAATGACTCTTGGAATGTTTCAGATTTCTTCAATGAAATCAATAGTTTGAGAATGAAATCATATCATCATGGGCCATCTGTGAAAACTCTCTTGAGGTCAAACACAGCCTGGGCCATCCAACCCCTCATGACTTTGCCATTTGAAACTTCAATGTTGAGCTGGCCTTGGCAGCATTATGCCTGAGCCCTTGATTGAATATGCTTCTTTTTTGATCTGCTTTTAATTTACCTTGTTTTTCGTGCTGCCTCCTGCTCTTCTGGGGACAGATGGGTTTTTAATTGAGAATCCCAGGGACAGGGGAGCCTGGTGGCTGCCGTCTATGGGGTCACACAGAGTCAGACACGACTGAAGTGACTTAGCAGCAGCAGCAGATATATCACTAATTGCTTGACTATGAGCTTCTTGAACTTGGTCAGTTGTTTCTTCTCCATAAAATGTCATTTGCTTTCTCCACTGTGTGTATCAATGTCTCCAAAATTTTCACAACTGCATGGACATGCTTAAAAACAATTAGATACTTGGGAAAATTGGTCTACAGGCAAGAAAATTAAAGGTGACTAGGTTCCTCACTGAAATGGTTTCTGAGGGAGGGAAGCATCTGATCCAGTACTAGGAAGAAGAGGGAAGGTTTGGCCCAATTCTTCCACACACTGAGATTTTGATTAATTTTGATGTTGATCTGCAAAGCATGCAGAAAATCATGGCCTCTTCTTGTTGTCCTCTCCTCACTGATATTTAACCACCTTTGATCCAAATTATTCCCCAGACTCCTGGAAGCCTACTGAAAATGATGTTTGTTTTGTAGCCCTTGTGCTGCTCCTATGTATCCAGTGATCATTTCCATTAATAATGGGTGTCGGTCCATTTATGAATTTATCACATCAGATTGAGGAATGCATTCAGATAAAATCTCATGGCTTACACATTTCTCTGATAAAATATTCATGACATGAAGGTTTCACCTTTATAAATCATGGTTATTCCATTGATTTTTTTTTTTCAAACAAGCCCATAAATTTTTTAAAATGTGCATCAGGGAAAACAATATGAATGAATAGATGGATGTACCTTTCAATTACATGCGTTTTTGATTTTACTACTGCCTTCAGCTTACATTAGAAGAGTGGAATACCACATTGGAAGGGGATGTTTTTCCAAACCTAATGGATATGGAGACTGATTTCTTAATTTAAAGAAAAAAGGTTATCTATCATGATGGCTTAATTATAACTGGAAGCATTAATATAAATTGAAAACTTTTGGTTACTTGGATTCTGGAATGAAGAGTATAACTTATGAACCTGTATGCATCTTAATTACCGTTGACCTTTGAGCAACATGGTGGTTAGGGGTGCCAACCCTCTGTGCAGTTGAAAATTTGAGTATAATTTATGGTTGAATCTTTGTATCTATAGTTCCTGTGCATTTACAGTTCCTACATACACTCAGTTCCACATCTACAATTCAGCCAACCTCATCTCAATCTACAGATCATAGATCATGTAGTACTGTAGTATTTACTATTAAAAAAAAAAACAACAAAAAACTGCATATAAGTAGACCCATGAGGTTCACACCCATGTTATTTAAGGATCCATTATATTGGCATGCAAGTTTATTGGCTTTCTTCTTTTTAATCCTTTTGAGATATGGCATATGTGAATAAATAGGGAAGTTAGATGTTTCAGTTATTGCTGAATAACAAATCACTCCAAAACTTTGTGACAAAACCACAACAATTTATTATTCACTTTGTTAGTTAATATATTCAACTGGGTAGTTCTTTTATTTGTTGTTAAGTCAACTAGGGTTACTTCCTGGGATTCATTCACTAGTGAATGGATTCATTCACTAGTGAATTCCATGTGACCAGCTACTCACAGCCTTGTGGTCTCTTGCATGATCGTCTGGAGATTTTACATGGCAACTGACTTCTAAGAGAAGGAAGTAGGGACTGTCAATCTTAAGGTCTGACCTCAGAAGTCCCAAATATCATTTTTACCACACTCTTTTGGTTACAAGTCAGAGTTCCCACCTAGATAAAGAGGAGGGAAAATATACTCTATTTATTGATGGATAGAAAGGAAAGCTTGTATGAGGAAGGATAGATTGCTGTTAGCTATCTTTTGAGTCTACTACAGAAAGTGAGCTATACTGTATACATGCACAGCATACAGATATGAGTATAATGAAACTTTGCTCTGTTTATAAAATAAATAAAAGAGTCTATGTGTGCGTATTCTCTCCAAAGCATCAAGAAGGTTATACTGCATTAATGTGACTAGCTGAATGCCAGCACTTTGCTTTTACATCCAGAATCAGAAGGAGTAGCATTTAGTTGTGTAGAAAATAAATTCAAAAGCATTTCAGTGTGCAATCAGCTTCCAAGTACATTAAAAAAATATAGGCCACTTTATGATCCAAGAATTGATAACTGTTAAGTAAGAAAAGTTGGGCTTTAGTAACCCCAGTGTCTACTTTTTGTATCATTATAGCCCTTAGAAGTGTATCACCCTTAATCTCTACAGTTGTCAAACCTCTCATTTGTTCCTCATCTCCATCCTCACCCTCATCAATAAATCATGTTATAAACTTGTTTTCAGTAAGATGTAAATAACTAACAAGATTGAATATATTACCTCTCCAGAATAATTTGCATTTAACATAAGACCAAGGCTTATTATATGTCTTCTTTTGCTTAGGGTATCAACTTGAAGAAGTAATATTGTACATTCAGATTTCTGACCTCCAGAAGGTGAATCTAGTATATCTCTAGGTCATTTTATTTCCTCCTCACCTCAGTTGTCCTTGTTGAGTTCTCAGAGAATGCAAAGTAATGGCAATGACATAAGCAAAATATAATTACAAAAGCAATCTGTTGGAAAAAGAAATGATAATGCTTTCCAAAGTAAAGCACTGTACCATGTAGAGAATTTGGGCACTATCCATTGTTTTAGAGGATCCATGCCATGGTTCCTCACCATTAGCTTTGATATTGGAAGAAAGTAATTTCCTTTTTTTTTTCTTGACCTCCAAACTAACTAAACTCTTTGCAGCACCAAATAATGCTGCCTAGAGGAGTTTTCAGGACCTGTAGTGCTTTGAAATGAATCACAAAGAAGGAGTTGCATATATTATTGCAAGCATTTCTTATTTTTTGTTTATAAATGACATTCTTTGATATTTTGGATAAGAAAAAATATCAAAAGTCAGTCATCATGAATAAATCAACAGAGAGATGATTGAATTGTGTGCTGTCATCTGTTTTTTCTAGCCTTGACAAGCACAGTGTGTGGCTGCCATTAAGAGGAAATGTGTCATGAAACCAGCTATTCTAAGCACCAGTGACTGGCAAAAGGAGGATGCAATGGTGGTGTACTCACGGTAGGCTTACCGGTGCTTGGGGACAAACGGGGAAGTCCAGGGCATAGATTGTGGTCCTGGAAAAACTTGTGTGAATATGAAGAAGTCCTGGAGGGATGATAGGCATAACGTAAGAGGCAGCAGTGGTAGTTATACAGCTGTTATCTGCACAAACTTATGATTTTCTCTTTGTTGAAAGTAAATCCATGTCAAACATTGTTCTAGGCAATTCATATAGATTACTTCACTTAATCCTCATGACAATGCATTAAGGTCAGTTTTATTATGCTCTTTATATTACAAATGAGGACTCTAAAAAAAAACATGAATAAGCAAAGTAATTTCCCAAGTTATACAAATAACATATTGCTGAGGTAAGATTTGATTTGGAGAAGGCAATGGCACCCCACTCCAGTACTTTTGCCTAGAAAATCCCATGGACGGAGGAGCCTGGTGGGCTGCAGTTCATGGGGTCGCTAGAGTCGGACACGACTGAGCGACTTCACTTTCACTTTTCACTTTCATGTATTGGAGAAGGAAATGGCAACCCGCTCCAGTGTTCTTGCCTGGAGAATCCCAGGGACAGGAAGCTTGGTTGGCTGCTGTCTGTGGGGTCGCACAGAGTTGGACACGACTGAAGCGACGCAGCAGCAACAGCAGCAGCAGGATTGGATTTGAACCCAACAAATCAAACTCTGGAACCCAATATCATATTTTAAGTATAATTTATATACAGTAAGAGGGTCTTGTTTGTTGTATAATTCTATGAGTTTTGGTACATGTACCCAACCTTGTAACTGCTACCTACTCACGATGTAGAACAGTTTTATCATTTTCCCTAATCTCTTTATGCATGCCCTTTTCTAATTAGTCCCCTCCCCTTTTCCCAGTCCCTGGAAATCACTGATCTGTCTCTTTTCTTTATAGTTTTCACTTTTCCAGAATGTCCTATCAATGGAATAATAAAGCATGAAGGCTTTTGAGTCTGGCTTTTTTTCATGTAGTATAATGCACTGAGATTCATCCATGTTGTTGAAAAAATCAACAATTCACCCCTTTTTACTGAGAAGTACTATTCTATTCCATGGATATACCGTGCTGTGTTTATTCATTGATCCAGTGCTGGAGATTTGAGTTGTTTCTAGTTTTTTAGATACCAGTATCTTAACCATGATGAAACTCTGCCTTCACTCAATCAAAAAGTTTTCCTTATTATTATAGCTAATGTCATCAGTGATGCCTTTGTTTAGGGATTCTCTCTTGCATTCCCTGAGAGCTTTTGCCTAGAGCTAGAAAGAAACACCAGGTGACTTCTGGTTCAAGCACAGTTTCTCAGGGTCAGCTTCTCTCTGATGCAGAAAAGCCATTAAATTTTCATTATTACTGTCATGCAGTACTTGTCACCTACCAGTGCTTCGAATTGTATGGAATGAATAGAGAAGAAAATGAATACCAAATAAATTATCTAAATTAATTTGTCTAGCACAGGAGGTAGAGGAGCTGGTAGGAAAATTAGGATTGACAATTCAGCCTTGTGTAGAAATACATAGATTTTAATAAATGATGTATAAAGTAATGAGAAACATTAGGATCCTATATATCTATAGATTTATTTCCCTATATGGTAACAACATCATTATTGGAATAGTGGGGAAAAATTTAATGATTGTTGATCTTATTTCATATCAAATGACTATCTTGACTGCATCTTTCCCCACTTTTAATTTTTTTTTTCATGTAATTAACTGGAGTTTAGTTGAACTGACCAAATCAGTCACTGCTTTGACACTGATGATTTTCAAAAAAAATTGTTTTCTTATGATAATATAGCTTCAGGATATATTTCTACTCAAGTTAAATTCAGTTTTCAAAAATCCTATTCCTCTTAGTAAGGCAATTTACCTAAAAAATTCAATCTACTGTGATTAGAAATAACACTTTGATTAAATTCAACTTTGTGATATAGTTTTCATTGCTCTCCCCCTTTATAATGGATATACATCAACAGAATCAGTGCATTGACAAAGCACAGCCCTTGGAGTCAGACAAAATTGGTTCCAGTTCTGTGTTCTATTGTTTATGAGCAGTGTTACTCTTGATTAGTTATAAAATCTCTCTAAGCATTATTGTCTTATCTATTAGATGAAGGTAATAGCTTCTGTGTCTTCTGCCTGGGAATATTGTGAGGGTCAAGGGAGATTATGTAGGTGAACACCTCTATTCTGGGTAATGAGCTAGTGTGTCATCAGTGTTTGGGGCCACTATAGTACTAGTACTAAGATTTACTTTGCAATCGACCTCTTCCTTGACTACAGGTCCATCCACACTCTATTATCTGAGGCATATGGATATTCTGAGCTCTTTAAAATGAGCACAATTTTTTCAAAAGGCAGTTGATGTGGAGCTTAGTAAAGTCGTGTGGCAATGATGAGCTTCTTTCTTCTAATCTGAAGAAAGCCCTCATTTGAGAGCCTATAAAACTGCTGCCCAAGTGATGAGTGGACTCCCTAGAGTGATAATAAGTTCTGTAGATATTAGCAGAGTTTATTTGTTATTTTATTTGGTGGGGGGCTCACTTCCCAATCAGTTTTCAGTATAACTTACACTCATAGCTGGACAATGTTGACTTTCCCTCTCTCCAAATGCTCCACCCATACTCCTGTCAGGTCAGGTATCCTCTGAAGTCACACTCCACATCCCTCACTCTCCAGCCCATATTACACTGCTTTAATCTCTCTAAAGCCATGCGTAGTACGTAGATGATCATGTGTCTCTATAATTAGGCTTTCATTTTTCATTAAAAAATACATTTTGAAGCAATCTTCTATATCTCTTAAGTGATTAGCATAAAAGTCCTACAGTATAGTAGGAAAAAGGTAAATATGAAAATGGCAATCATAAGATGATATATTACTAGAAGTATAAGGCTAGGTACTAATAGAAAATATTCTTACTGGATATTTCCTCTATAAATTTGACCATTATATCTCTGACAACTCTGACAATAAAGGAATTATAGACAAAAGTATGAGAACTTATCAGATCAGATCAGTCACTCAGTCATGTCTGACTTTGCAAACCCATGAATCGCAGCATGCCAGGCCTCCCTGTCCATCACCAACTCTCGGAGGTCACTCAGACTCACATCCATCGAGTCAGTGATGCCATCCGGCCATCTGATCCTCTGTCGTCCCCTTATCCTCCTGCCCCCAATCCCTCCCAGCATCAGAGTCTTCTCCAATGAGTCAACTCTTCGCATGAGGTGGCCAAAATACTGGAGTTTCAGCTTTAGCATCATTCCTTCCAAATAAATCCCAGGGCTGATCTCCTTCACAATGGACTGGTTGGATCTCCATGCAGTCCAAGGGACTCTCAAGAGTCTTTTCCAACACCACAGCTCAAAAGCATCAATTCTTCAGCGCTCAGGCTTCTTCACAGTCCAACTCTCACATCCATACATGACCACAGGAAAAACCATAGCCTTGACTAGACAAACCTTTGTTGGCAAAGTAATGTCTCTGCTTTTCAATATACTATCTAGGTTGGACATAAATTTCCTTCCAAGGAAGGAAAAGTTACTTACGTGTCTTTTAATTTCATGGCTGCAGTCACCATCTGCAGTGATTTTGGAGCCCAGAAAAATAGTCTGACACTGTTTCCACTGCTTCCCTATCTATTTCCCATGAAGTGATGGGACCGGATGCCATGATCTTCGTTTTCTGAATGTTGAGCTTTAAGCCAACTTTTTCACTCTCCACTTTCACTTTCATCAAGAGGCTTTTTAGTTCCTCTTCACTTTCTGCCATAAGGGTGGTATCATCTGCATATCAGAAGTTATTGATATTTCTCCTGGCTATCTTGATTCCAGCTTGTGCTTCTTCCAGTCCAGCGTTTCTCATGATGTACTCTGCACATAAGTTAAATAACCAGGGTGACAATATACAGCCTTGACCTACTCCTTTTCCTATTTGGAACCAGTCTATTGTTCCATGTTCATTTCTAACTGTTGCTTCCTGACCTGCATACAAATTTCTCAAGAGGCAGGTCAGGTGGTCTGGTATTCCCATCTGTTTCAGAATTTTCCACAGTTGATTGTGATCCACACAGTCAAAGGCTTTGACATAGTCAATAAAGCAGAAATAGATGTTTTTCTGGAACTCTCTTGCTTTTTCCATGATCCAGCAGATGTTGGCAATTTTATCTCTGGTTCCTCTGCCTTTTCTAAAACCAGCTTGAACATCAGGAAGTTCACGGTTCACATATTGCTGAAGCCTGGCTTGGAGAATTTTGAGCATTACTTTACTATCGTGTGAGATGAGTGCAATTGTGCAGTTGTTTGAGCATTCTTTGGCATTGCCTTTCTTTGGGATTGGAATGAAAACTGACCTTTGCCAGTCCTTTGGCACTTCTGAGTCTTCCAAATTTGCTGGCATATTGAGTGCAGCACTTTCACAGCATCATCTTTCAGGATTTGGAATAGCTCTACTGGAATTCTCTCACATCCACTAGCTTTGTTCGTGGTGATGCTTTCTAAGGCCCACTTGACTTCACATTCCAGGATGTCTGGCTCTAGGTCAGTGATCAGACCTTTGTGATTATCTG
This sequence comes from Tragelaphus eurycerus, assembly GCA_935064755.1. Taxonomy (NCBI): domain Eukaryota; kingdom Metazoa; phylum Chordata; class Mammalia; order Artiodactyla; family Bovidae; genus Tragelaphus; species Tragelaphus eurycerus. The sequence continues at coordinate 10,276,353 of CAKXYN010000015.1, read as the reverse complement.
GGTCGTGAAGATCTTTTTTGTACAGTTCTTCTGTGTATTCTTGCCATCTCTTCTTAATATCTTCTGCTTCTCTTAGGTCCATACCATTTCTGTCCTTTATCGAGCCCATCTTTGCATGAAATGTTCCTTTGGTATCTCTGATTTTCTTGAGGAGATCTCTAGGCTTTCCCATTCTGTTGTTTTCCTCTATTTCTTTGCATTGATTGCTGAAGAAGGCTTTCTTATCTCTTCTTGCTATTCTTTGGAACTCTGCATTCAGATGTTTATATCTTTCCTTTTCTCCTTTGCTTTTCACTTCTCTTCTTTTCACAGCTATTTGCAAGGCCTCCCCAGACAGCCATTTTGCTTTTTTGCATTTCTTTTCCATGGGGATGGTCTTGATCCCTGTCTCCTGTACAATGTCACGAACCTCATTCCATAGCTCATCAAGCACTCTATGTATCAGATCTAGGCCCTTAAATCTATTTCTCACTTCCACTGTATAATCGTAAGGGATTTGATTTAGGCCATACCTGAATGGTCTAATGGTTTTCCCTACTTTCTTCAATTTAAGTCTGAATTTGGCAAAAGGAGTTCATGGTCTGATCCACAGTCAGATCCTGGTCTTGTTTTTGCTGACTGTATAGAGCTTCTCCATCTTTGGCTGCAAAGAATATAATCAATCTGATTTCGGTGTTGACCATCTGGTGATGTCCATGTATAGAGTCTTCTCTTGTGTTGTTGGAAGAGGGTGTTTGTTATGACCAGTGCATTTTCTTAGCAAAACTCTATTAGAGAGAACTTATAAAAATAATAAAATAAGGGGGACTGAGGTTGTGAGTGAACTGTTGATGACTTTGAAAATATTTTACCTCAAGTAAAATAATACTAAATAAAGAATACTCCAGTGATATTTTATACATCTAAAATTAATACAAATTTGGACTATAATTTTCTACTGCTGTTTTTGTCCACTGGTAACTTTACAAGTTCTTGCCACAACAGTTTTTATAAGATACCCATAAATTTGTTTTGCTTGGTTGCAAATAATATGAATAGAGTATATGTGGTAGAGATTAGCTCATTCAACTCTGTTCTAGCCTCCTTGTGTTATGCCTTATTACAAGACTGCCTTAGAGCCTGAGTCCTGCAACTGTTTGGTTTCCACCAAGCAGATTTACCCATGAGAGAACTGGCATGCAGAAATGATATGGGGACATTTGCTAGTGGGTATTTGTTTTTTCAGCAACAGAAGAAGCACTCTAAGTATCCAGTCCATAATTTTATGAGTATTGAGAGTTTGATGGAACATCCATTCTATTGACATGGCTTCTGGCTGTGATGTTGTGGCTCTGAAGCCAGTTGTTTTCTCAGTAGCTTGCTGGTGCTCAGATCATTGCAGGAGTGTGTTTTGGAGCCCACAGCTGAGGCAATGGCTTCCTTGTTCCTGAATTTCCTGTTTATCCCTCACCTTTCTTATTGTGTCAGTGGTAGCAGCTCTTTGCATAGATCAGTTCTGCAGTGTTGCTTTCAAATTAATTCTTAGAATCTTTGCCTAGAATCTTCCTCAAGCCCTTCTAGGGTTTTTAAGCAACCAATTCAGTGGATTAAATCATTTAGTTCGAACTTGAACTAAAATGTGTCAGTGTAATTTTTTTCCACTTTCGATACTTTCTTTTTTAAGGTTTGAAATAATAGACTGTCTTCTCTGGGATTCTATAACCCATCCCAAGGGTGCAGAGAAACTTATACCTGAGATGAAAGAGATAGATGCAATCTTTCTTTAATAAGTTTATTTCTCAAGTACTGTACTCAAAGACAGTACTATTTATAATATTTGCTCTGTTCATCATAACTTAAAGCCAGAGAACACTGAAATTTCACAGAATTGGGATGGTTGTCCATCTGTCCCTTCTCCAAAATCTCAGTCCTCACAATATAAGCAGGCAGCTGTAATAATTCTAAAAGCAAAATCATCCTCAGTGCTTCCACATCTTCCAATTCTGCATTGAGGAAACCTTACCTACTTTTCATCCTTTCTTCTTTCTAATCATCCCCAAATCAGGTGGTTTAAGATTAGGGAATTCTTGAAACTAAATTGTTATAAATCTGGAAAAGTGACTAGGGGTAAATATTTGTATATTAGAATGTAGTATGAATAGCACCATTTTATGAGGAGAATTATTATTGTCTTTATAGTTGGATTTTTGATCAAAGTGATCAAAATATATTTGTTTTCATCTTCTGAAGAAAATATCCCAGAAGCACTTGTGAAAATAGTTTTGTAACAACTTAAGTTTATCCCAGGCTCCTGTCTTAAGTCCTAAGAAAAAAGGAAGTTAATACATTTATTTTCATTAAATTCTAATTCTACTTGCGAAAAGTTTAAAGAAATATTTGCCTGTCATCTTTTTTATAAATCTCCTTGGATATCACTGATAATATGATCACAGTATGTGTCTATTCGTTTACAACATGTTTTGGCTATTTTGCCTCATTTTTAAATAGTCCATTATTAAGAAAGAGAGGAAAAGAGAGACTAGGAGGACAAGAAGGAAGAGAAGGAAGAGGAGAGGGAAAAGAACTTCTAGTTTTCCCAAAAGAGTAAAATAATACTTACAAGCATAGAAGTCACAAGTTTTTGTCTGCTGCTGCTGCTGCTAAGTTGCTTCAGTCGTGTCCAACCCTGTACGACCCCATAGACGGCAGCCCACCAGGCTGCCCCGTCCCTGGGATTCTCCAGGCAAGAACACTGGAGTGGGTTGCCATTTCCTTCTCCAATGCATGAAAGTGAAAGGTGAAAGTGAAGTCGCTCAGTCGTGTCTGACTCTTAGCGACCCCATGGACTGCAGCCTTCCAGGTTCCTCTGTCCGTGGGATTCTCCAGGCAAGAGTACTGGAGTGGGGTGCCACTGCCTTCTCTGAGTTTTTGTCTAAAGACTAGTAAAAACATTCCACCTCCAGTTAGTGCCTTTGAGAATATACTTATGTCTTGTGTTTAGTAGTCTGGCATTTTAAGTGGTACATTGAAGCTTATAAAATATATTTATGGATTAACTTTGACTACTTTTGGATTAACTTGGACTACTTTTTTACTTGGATTTGGGGGAAAGGGGAAGGGATAGGCTGGAAAGAGAGTGGGAGGAAAAGGCAAACACAGACAAAACAAAGTATTCTCTCAGAGGGACGCTGGCCTGGCTTCAGCCACTGGTTCCTATGTAGGGAGCCCATCTCAAAGCATGTGCTTGGGTTGATTTTTCTAGTCAGGAAGTTGTCTTCCATATAATAGGGCTCCTCCTTGAGTCTCACTGGTTGGTACATCAAATGAAGTCAAGATCTGGCCTTGGATGACAGATAAAGACAGTATCTTACCAATTCCATCTACATACATCCTTATCACCTAGAAGTGCTATGGGATATTAAGGGGCTGATATCTGCAAAGCATTTTAAACTCCCTAAAAGAAAGTTCAAATCTCTCTAGTAATAAGAATGTTGTTATTATTAATCCTGCACTTGACATAGGTATTCAAGTTTCAGCCTCAGCCAGATATAGGATTTCAGTGTATTTTAGATCCACCATATAAAATACTAACCTTTCTATGAAGGGAGAATGCTGATATCTGTGTGTGTGTGTGTGTGTGTGTGTGTGTATGTGTGTATGTGTATTTTTTGGACATAAGCCTAAACCCAAGGAGAAGATAGGGGATGAGGGTTGGGAAAGGAACAACTGAATCAAGACAAACAGAAAATAAAACCAAAAATACAATGCCATTCAAAATAGAAACAAAAAAGGTTTTAAGAATTAACCAAGAGTACACAAGCTATCTGTTGACTGTAGGGAGGGAAGGGGTGCATACATGCATCTCTGTTAAAGAACATAGAAGAATTGATTAAAAGGAGATAGTGCATACTCCTGAATAGGACAACTTGAGATTAATAATATATACTAGGTACGCTAATGAATCTGTAAGTTGCATGTAATTCCAAAAAAAAAAAAAGTCAGCCTGATATTTTTTGACTGGAAGAAACACAAGTTGGAATCAAGATTGCCGGGAGAAATATCAATAACCTCAGATATGCAGATGACACCACTCTTATGGCAGAAAGTGAAGAGGGGCTAAAAAGCCTCTTGATGAAAGTGAAAGTGGAGAGTGAAAAGGTTGGCTTAAAGCTCAACATTCAGAAAACGAAGATCATGGCATCTGGTCCCATCACTGCATGGGAAATAGATGGGGAAACAGTGGAAACAGTGTCAGACTTTGTTTTTCTGGGGTCCAAAATCACTGCAGATGGTGACTGCAGTCATGAAATTAAAAGACGCTTACTCCTTGGAAGGAAAGTTATGAGCAACCTAGATAGCATATTCAAAAGCAGAGACATTACTTTACCAACAAAGGTTCGCCTAGTCAAGGCTATGGTCTTTCCCGTGGTCATGTATGGATGTGAGAGCTGGACTGTGAAGAAGGCTGAACGCCGAAGAATTGATGCTTTTGAACTGTGGTGTTGGAGAAGACTCTTGAGAGTCCCTTGGACTGCAAGAAGATCCAACCAGTCCATTCTGAAGGAGATCAGTCCTGGAATTTCTTTGGAAGGAATGATGCTAAAGCTGAAACTCCAGTATTTTGGCCACCTCATGCGAAGAGTTGACTCATTGGAGAAGACTCTGATGCTGGGAGGGAATGAGGGCAGGAGGAGAAGGGGACGACGGAGGATGAGATGGCTGGATGGCATCACTGACTCGATGGATGCGAGTCTGAGTGACCTCCAGGAGCTGGTGATGGACAGGGAGGCCTGGCGTGCTGCGGTTCATGGGGTCGCAAAGAGTCGGACACGACTGAGTGACTGATCTGATCTGATCTGATCTGATATTTTTTGAACAATCTAATAAAGATTTATTTAAATGTGAATGGGAGGAGGGGAAAGCCCATCTTTGAAAATGTAAAGGGGAAGCTTGTCCTATCAAAACATATCACAAAGTCTTCATAGTAAAAATTGTTCATACACTGGTACAAGAACAGGCAAATAGGTTTCTGGAACAGAATAGAGAGCTTAGTGATAAAATCACATATATAGAAAAATGTAATACATGATTAAATGGTACCACAAACTAATAGGAAAAGAAGGACTGTCCAGAAAATTGCCCATCTTTCTCTTGATAGATGACAGATAGAATTATAAATAAAATAGATGCTCTCAAGCTAATATAGGACTCCATGATTAAGAATTTAGGATTGTGACTTAAATGCAAAAGAAAATTTAAAGATCGTAGAAGATAACATAGGATAATTTTAAAAGAAAATTATTAATTAAACATTCACTAATTAAAATTTTACCACATTAAAGTTAGAGATACCAGTTCAATAAAGAACATTAGGAACAAAATTAATATATAAGTAACAGATTTGAAGAAGTTATTTATACATTTTAAAGTTTATAAGAAATCTTCATAAGAAGTTACTTTATAAGATTTCTTTATAAAGAATCATTTTTTTCTTTAAATCCTGAAAAATCAGCAAGAAAAAGATAAGAACCAAATACAAAAATGTGCAAAAGACATAAACAGGTCATTCACAAAAGAAAAACCTCAGAAGGCTACTGAGCAGACAAAGAGGTAGTCTAATTCATCAGTAATTCGATTCACTGAGTTTACCGTTTTGGACAATATCAAGCACTAATGGACCTGCGCAGCGTCCCTCGTGGCTCAGACAGTAGAGAATCTGCCCACAATGTACGAGACCTAGGTTCGATCCCTGAGTCAGAGAAGGGAATGGCAGCCCACTTCAGAATTCTTGCCTGGAGAATTCCATGGACAGAGAAGCCTGGCAGGATACAGTCCATAGGGTCATAAAGAGTCAGACACAACTAAGCAACTAACACTTTCTAGGGGGACTGTGGGAGTATTGGAACCATCATGTAGTGCCACTGAGATGCAGCCAGGTTAAGTTCTTCTGTAAACCACTCTAGACAAAATAAATATCAGGTAGTATTTCTTACAAATATACCTCCTGGATATATATCAGAAGGAAAAGTGGACAATATGTACAAGGACATTTAAGTGTAACATTTTTTTAGATAGTAGGGAGTTGGAGGCAATCAAGTTGCTTACAGCTTGGGGACTGAATAAGTTAAACATATTGGATTCACCCAGTGAAATACTATGGCGTACTTAGAAGCAACCAACTAGATGAACCCATTGCAACACACATGGATCTTAAAAAAACATGCTGAGTTAACCAAGGAAGTAACAGTGAGATTTAGAGGATAATTCCATTTGTATCCATTAAAAATACATAAAATTCATATTGTGTGTGTATATATATATATATATATATATATATATATATATTTAAAGAATGCATATCAAACATGTCTGAATAGTTGCCTGGTGGTTGGCAATGTGGGAAAGAGGAACAAGGATTGAAGTTAGCAGGGAAGAAGGGAAGGAAGGAAGAAAAAGAGGAAAGGAAGGGAAACAAACCAGTCCTGGCAAAATGATATTTCAGGATTGCTTCAGCTCTCTGCAGGAAAGGCTAAAGCAAACAAACGGAACAACACACACACACACACACACACACACACACACACACACACAAAGGAACAACCCTCAAGAAATGTAAAAATCTTGGGTGTTGATGTTTACTCCTTCCGCTGGGCACTGCCACCGTTTTCCCCGAAGGTTGTCCCACACTCCAGAAGCTCCATTGATTCAACAGACCTCCAGAGAGCATGACAAGGAGAAAGGGAACTTTCTCTTCCCAAATGCTCTTTCTTAACCCTGCCTCATCAAAGAGCATTCCCCTCCAAGCCAATTTATATCCACCCTCTTTGTTCAAACTGGATATTTTCATTTATTTAACTGTGTCTTTTTTTCCCCTTGGCCAAGAGGTTATGGAATTAGCCCAGGATAATCCCTGTGGCAGTGTGATTCTAAGGGAGGAAGGCATTTTGATGCCTCATATTCTACCATAATAAACACTGCATACCACCCTCTCTTATATTGGTTATGATGAAAAACAGTATACACTCATAGAAACAAAAGGCAATTTTACCACTTGGAGGGTCATCCAAAATGTCGTTTAGAAAGTAAACCTCAGGAGCACATTCTCAGACTTAAGTTTATTTACAGCTCTGCAGCTATCAATAACAAAGACAATTAAATTAGCTAGGTCAAAAGCCCATTTGAACTGAAGAACTCTATTATAAAATTAAAGTTTGTGGTAAAGTGGCCCTCACCAGCCCTTCTCACATGAAATTGATGGAGAGGCTGTTTGGATTCGTTAAAATTCAGAAAGGACTAATAGCTTTCATGTTGGAGAATATTACTCAGAAAGAGTGCACAGAGTTTAAAATACTTCACCCATGTAAATGAGCACTGATTTCATTGTTTTATTTTAGATACTGTGGTTTTTTAAAGAATCAATAGATGAGGTAGAGGGATAACTGTCCTCAAAGAAGCGTATTCTGACTCCGCTAAGATGGTATGTAATTTGCTCCGTCAAAGCAAAGCCAGAACAGTCAATAAGTCAAGATGTGGCTTTAGCTGTGTCTCAGAATAAACACTGGATCTCTTCATTAACTGATCAAATACAGAGTTCAAAGGGAACTGCAGTGTTCTTTTGTGTGGGGAAAAATAATGGATTACAACAAATATCTCAGGGTTTTGGAGACCACACTAAGCACAGAGGTTAGCAAGACATTTTCTTTGTCAACCTCAGATCACCCCGGCATAGGCACACAAGAGTCTGCATTTCATTAGGCTTCTTTTCTGATTTAAGAAAAGAAAATGTGTCTTTATAATCCAGTAGCCATCAGCACAGGTTGACAGTACATCATTCCAGGGTTCTGCTTCTCTGAGGTTGATGGTCTGGTTCCCTTCATGCAGATTCCTCCCTTTTTTCCTCCCTCCCTCACTGTCTCCCTCCTTCTTTTCTTCCCTCTTTTTTTCCTTCCTTCTTTCCTCTCTCCATCCCTCCCTCATATTTCTCCCACACACCCACTCCCCTCTCTTTCTCCCTTCCTTCCTTTTTTTTTTGTCTCAATTAATACAGCTGACTTTTTATGAACTTTTTCTTTTAATAATAGTTTGACTTCCCAATGAATTAATTAAACATTTACTATATACAACCCAAGGAGCAAATGGCAACCCACTTCAGTATTGCCTGGAAAATCCCATGGACAGAGAAGCCTGGTAGACTACAGTCCATGGGTCACAAAGAGTCAGACACAACTGAGCAACTCAGCGACTGAGCACATATGCACACATATCCACTCTCCACTTGCCTCTTAGAATCTCCACCCAGCTGCATATTCACCAAGTCCCATACTGGTTCTAATATTATCAGTCTCCTCAAACATACCACTTTTATATTCTCTATTATTCATTTTCTATCCACTCACCATCTCAATCTCGAACCATAGGAAATCACCTAGACCGCTCCCATTTTTTCACAATCTTTCTCCAGCAGCCCATCTCCATTCCAGAATTAGGCATATGGATCCATACCCCACCTCCAGCACATTCCAGAAAAATAGTCACCATTATGATACCTAGGCCATAATGTTCTAGGGATAAAATACACCTTGTAAAGCTCATCACACGGTGACTGGCACATAGTGATGACTCTAAATGTGAGCTAGGTTTATTTTCCTACAATTGTCTTTTAAATCTTTTTAATCCATTTTGCCATTATTGCCTTCAGACTTTTTTTTTTTATCTTTCAAATAATGTATGTTTATTGTTGTTCATGCTAATATACCTATTCATCATAAGGAAGTAAAGTAGCTCCCTGCCTGGTCTCTGCTGATCAGAAAATTTCCCATACTGTCCATTCACTGCCTTGCTGCCAATGTTAACTTTTGTAAAGCCTAATACAATATGACCATGTATCTTTAAACTGAAGTAAACATTTTTCATAAAGGCCCATAAGGCACTTTTCACTGGTCCCAGCTATTATCTTCTTCTCTCACTTCTTTCCCAACTAATTCCAGACAAAGAGAACATTGGATAGTCTCAACAACTGTCCATGTTCCTTTGCACTTCCCTGTCACTGAACTTTCTTTTCCCTTTTCCCAGAATATTTTTTCCCTCTTTCCTCACATCAGATTAGATCGGATCACATCAGTCGCTCAGTCGTGTCCGACTCTTTGCGACCCCATGAATCGCAGCACACCAGGCCTCCCTGTCCATCACTAACTCCTGGAGTGCACTGAGACTCATGTCCATCAAGTCCGTGATGCCATCCAGCCATCTCATCCTGTGTCGTCCCCTCCTCCTCATGCCCCCAATCCCTCCCAGCATCAGAGTCTTTTCCAATGAGTCAACTCTTCGCATGAGGTGGACAAAGTACTGGAGTTTCAGCTTTAGCATCATTCCTTCCAAAGAAATCCCAGGGCTGATCTCCTTCAGAATGGATTAGTTGGGTCTCCTTGCAGTCCAAGGGACTCTCAAGACTCTTCTCCAACACCACAGTTCAAAAGCATCAACTCTTCAGCGCTCAGCCTTCTTCACAGTCCAGCTCTCACATCCATACATGACCACAGGAAAAACCATAGCCTTGACTAGACGAACCTTTGTTGGCAAAGTAATGTCTCTGCTTTTCAATATGCTATCTAGATTGGTCATAATTTTCCTTCCAAGGAGTAAGCGTCTTTTAATTTCATGGCTGCAGTCACCATCTGCAGTGATTTTGGAGCCTAGAAAAATAAAGTCTGACACTGTTTCCACTGTTTCCCCATCTATTTCCCATGTAGTGATGGGACCAGATGCCATGATCTTCGTTTTCTACATGTTGAGCTTTAAGCCAACCTTTTCACTCTCCACTTTCACTTTCATCAAGAGGCTTTTTAGTTCCTCTTCACTTTCTGCCATAAGGGTGGTGTCATCTGCATATCTGAGGTCATTGATATTTCTCCCGGCAATCTTGATTCCAGCTTATGTTTCTTCCAGTCCAGCGTTTCTCATGATGTACTCTGCATATAAGTTAAATAAGCAGGGTGACTATATACAGCCTTGACGAACTCCTTTTCCTATTGGAACCAGTCTGTTGTTCCATGACCAGTTCTAACTGTTGCTTCATGACCTGCATACAGATTTCTTAAGAGGCAGATCAGGTGGTCTGGTATTCTCATCTTTTTCAGAATTTTCCACAGTTTATTGTGATCCACACAGTAAAAGGCTTTGGCATAGTCAATAAAACAGAAATAGATGTTTTTCTGGAACTCTCTTGCTTTTTCCATGATCCAGTGGATGTTGGCAATTTTATCTCTGGTTCGTCTACCTTTTCTAAAAGCAGCTTGAAAATCAGGAACTTCACGGTTCACATATTGCTGAAGCCTGGCTTGGAGAATTTTGAGTATTACTTTACTAGTGTGTGCAATTGTGCGGTAGTTTGAGCATTCTTTGGCATTGCCTTTCTTTGGGATTGGAATGAAAACTTTCCTCACATAACATCCTACATAATCCAGCTGCTTCCATCATCACCTACTTTATGAAGTCTTCTCCAGCCTACCTAGAGAAACTGATACATCCTTCTCCATGTTCCTAAAGCCCTTTGCACATGATGATTTGTTTTCATAGTAGTTGTAAAGACAGGTTTGAAAAAGAAAGAAGGCATTTGTTCTTCGGTTTAATAATTCCCCCTTCCTGAAATCCTGTCTCACTGTGTCATGTTCTGCCTCTGAGGGTCTTCTAAATCTCTTTCATCCAATAGTTGTAAAAGTTCCTCCATGATTCTAACAGGATTTCCAATGAAGATATTGGGGAGCAATGCTCCTCCAACATTTGTCACATGCACCCCATTCTGCATTTTGACACCACTCTCATTAGACCACTCCAGTGTTCTTGCCTGGAGAATCCCAGGGATAGGGGAGCCTTGTGGGCTGCAGTCCATGGGGTCGCTAAGAGTCGGACATGACTGAGCGACTTCACTTCACTTTCACTATTAGACCTTAGTAAATTGTAGCCTTTATTTATTATACTCAATAGAACTGTTCACAAATGGTCAAAGGAATTTGGAAAAGTAAATATTCAGAGTTACAAAGGAACATAGAAATCTTTGTGTTATTCACAGAGATTGAAATAGTTAACTCTTACTTGTTAATAAGAATAGTGTCTATTGTATATTCTTTAACTTTTCCAAAGCATTTCTATACACATTCAATCTTCTCAACAACTCTCAGTGGTATACAGGGAAAATATTATTATCTATACTGATGAAGAAATTGAGGCTCAGAGAGGTTAAATGATTTTTCAAGGTTACAGAGCTAGTGAATAGCAAATCCAAGAAACCACATCATGATTTATAATGTACTATTCTTTCCAGATTTTTTTTCATACCACCATTTATATATTTCTTCAGCTGGATGTCATCCTATTATTAGGGCTTTCATAAGAATTGCATATATTAGTAAAGATTTTGTTCAAAATTTTGGAGAGCCTTTTAAAAATGTTTATATATGTTTTACATTGGGTTTTATTTGATGATAATAAAAATCAGATCAGATCAGATCAGATCAGTCGCTCAGTCGTGTCCGACTCTTTGCGACCCCATGAACCGCAGCACGCCAGGCCTCCCTGTCCATCACAAGCTCCCGGAGGTCACTCAGACTCGCATCCATCGAGTCAGTGATGCCATCCAGCCATCTCATCCTCTGTCGTCCCCTTCTCCTCCTGCCCTCAATCCCTCCCAGCATCAGAGTCTTCTCCAATGAGTCAACTCTTCGCATGAGGTGGCCAAAATACTGGAGTTTCAGCTTTAGCATCATTCCTTCCAAAGAAATTCCAGGATTGATCTCCTTCAGAATGGACTGGTTGGATCTTCTTGCAGTCCAAGGGACTCTCAAGAGTCTTCTCCAACACCACAGTTCAAAAGCATCAATTCTTCGGTGCTCAGCCTTCTTCACAGTCCAGCTCTCACATCCATACATGACCACAGGAAAGACCATAGCCTTGACTAGGCGAACCTTTGTTGGTAAAGTAATGTCTCTGCTTTTGAATATGCTATCTAGGTTGCTCATAACTTTCCTTCCAAGGAGCAAGCGTCTTTTAATTTCATGGCTGCAGTCACCATCTGCAGTGATTTTGGAGCCCAGAAAAACAAAGTCTGACACTGTTTCCACTGTTTCCCCATCTATTTCCCATGCAGTGATGGGACCAGATGCCATGATCTTCGTTTTCTGAATGTTGAGCTTTAAGCCAACCTTTTCACTCTCCACTTTCACTTTCATCAAGAGGCTTTTTAGCCCCTCTTCACTTTCTGCCATAAGAGTGGTGTCATCTGCATATCTGAGGTTATTGATATTTCTCCCGGCAATCTTGATTCCAACTTGTGTTTCTTCCAGTCCAGCATTTCTCATGATGTACTCTGCATATAAGTTAAATAAACATGGTGACAATATGCAGCCTTGACGTACTCCTTTTTCTATTTGGAACCAGTCTGTTGTTCCATGACCAGTTCTAACTGTTGCTTCCTGACCTGCATACAGATTTCTTAAGAGGCAGATCAGGTGGTCTGGTATTCCCATCTCTTTCAGAATTTTCCATAGTTTATTGTGATCCACACAGTCAAAGGCTTTGGCATAGTCAATAAAGCAGAAATAGATGTTTTTCTGGAACTCTCTTGCTTTTTCCATGATCCAGCGGATGTTGGCAATTTGATCTCTGGTTCCTCTGCCTTTTCTAAAACCAGCTTGAACATCAGGAAGTTCACGGTTCACATATTGCTGAAGCCTGGCTTGGAGAATTTTGAGCATTACTTTACTAGCGTGTGAGATGAGTGCAATTGTGCGGTAGTTTGAGCACTCCTTGGCATTGCCTTTCTTTGGGATTGGGATGAAAACTGACCTTTTCCAATCTTGTGGCCACTGCTGAGTTTTCCAAATTTGCTGGCATATTGAGTGTAGCACTTTCACAGCATCATCATTCAGGACTTGGAATAGCTCCACTGGAATTCCATCACCTCCACTAGCTTTGTTCGTAGTGATGCTTTCTAAGGCCCATTTGACTTCACATTCCAAGATGTCTGGCTCTAGGTCAGTGATCACATCATCATGATTATCTGGGTCTTGAAGCTCTTTTTTGTACAGTTCTTCTGTGTATTCTTGCCACCTCTTCTTAATATCTTCTGCTTCTGTTAGGTCCACACCATCTCTGTCCTTTATCGTGCCCATCTTTGCATGAAATGTTCCTTTGGTATCTCTGATTTTCTTGAAGAGATCCCTAGTCTTTCCCATTCTGTTGTTTTCCTCTATTTCTTTGCATTGATCACTGAAGAAGGCTTTCTTATCTCTTCTTGCTATTCTTTGGAACTCTGCATTTAAATGTTTATATCTTTCCTTTTCTCCTTTGCTTTTCGCTTCTCTTCTTTTCACAGCTATTTGTAAGGCCTCCCCAGACAGCCATTTTGCCTTTTTGCATTTCTTTTCCATGGGGATGGTCTTGATCCCTGTCTCCTGGACAATGTCACGAACCTCATTCCATAGTTCATCAGGCACTCTATCTATCAGATCTAGGCCCTTAAATCTATTTCTCACTTCCACTGTATACTCATAAGGGATTTGATTTAGGTCATACCTGAATGGTCTAGTAGTTTTCTCTACCTTCTTCAATTTCAGTCTGAATTTGGCAATAAGGAGTTGATGGTCCGAGCCACAGTCAGCTCCTGGTCTTGTTTTTGCTGATTGTATAGAGCTTCTCCATCTTTGGCTGCAAAGAATATAATCGATCTGATTTCGGTGTTGACCATCTGGTGATGTCCATGTATAGAGTCTTCTCTTGTGTTGTTGGAAGAGGGTATTTGCTATGACCAGTGCATTTTCTTGGCAAAACTCTATTAGTCTTTGCCCTGCTTCATTCCGTATTCCAAGGCCAAATTTGCCTGTTACTCCAGGTGTTTCTTGACTTCCTACTTTTGCATTCCAGTCCCCTATAATGAAAAGGACATCTTTTTTGGGTGTTAGTTCTAAAAGGTCTTGTAGGTCTTCATAGAACCTTTCAACTTCAGCTTCTTCGGCGTTACTGGTTGGGGCATAGACTTGGATTACTGTGACATTGAATGGTTTGCCTTGGAAACGAACAGAGATCATTCTATCGTTTTTGAGATTGCATCCAAGTACTGCATTTCGGACTCTTTTGTTGACCATGATGGCCACTCCATTTCTTCTGAGGGATTCCTGCCCACAGTAGTATATATAATGGTCATCCGAGTTAAATTCACCCATTCCAGTCCATTTTAGTTTGCTAATTCCTAGAATGTCAACATTCACTCTTGCCATCTCTTGTTTGACCACTTCCAATTTGCCTTGATTCATGGACCTGACATTCCAGGTTCCTATGCAATATTGCTCTTTACAGCATCGGACTTTGCTTCTATCACCAGACACACCCACAGCTGGGTATTCTTTTTGTTTTGGCTCCATCCTTTCATTCTTTCTGGAGTTATTTCTCCACTGATCTCCAGTAGCATATTGGGCCCCTACTGACCTGGGGAGTTTCTCTTTCAGTATCCTATCATTTTGTCTTTTCATACTGTTCATGGGGTATACATGCTCATTATAAAACATTTGGAGAATAGAAGTTCTTCGCAGAGAGAAAAATTAAGTATAATTTTCCCATGTAGTGACAAACATGATTAATATTTTGGTTAATTTCCTTCCAGTCTTTTATGTATGCTTGATTCATCTTTTTTTACATTGTTTTAGTCATATTTGTGTTCAGTATTTTATTCTCTTCATGAATCTTATCAGGAGCATTCATACTTTGAGAAACATGGACTTACAAACATTACTAATGGGTAAAAATATTCTACTTTATGGCGCTATCAGAATTTAGTTAAAGTTTCTTATTTTGGGTAATTTTTTATGATTTTTTGTTTTTCTTTGATCACTGAACTTTGTTCTTCCCTTAACTCTTGATACCACATCCCCAAAGAAGATCAAATTATGTTTTCGATCAATTATGTTTTTCTGAGTTTAAAACCTATATGTCAAGCTAACAAATTCAAACTTGTAGTTAGTGGAAATGGTCGGTGCTCTGTGGTGTTCACAGCATTTGAATAGGGATATCACACCATCCCAGACAGGGTTAAGTCAAAATAGTATCAAACCTTTTGTTGCTCATTGTCTCAGACCGTAGGACACATCAGCAAACCGTGTTCTAGCCACTGGGATTCCTGAAGTACCTGGAAAACATAGCTCAGCTTAGCCCAGACCCATTTTCCAAAATGGCACATATCCTGTGAGTCCATAGACCCGTGTTTATTTAAGTGTCCAGTCCCCCTCTGTTGGCCCTCCACAGATGTGGATATGGGTTCAAGTGTTTCTACCATCATAATGAAAGAGAATGAATAGTCAAAAAAATCAGCCTAGAAGGGACCTTAGAGGATATCTAGTTCAAGGATTTAGAAGTGCGTGGCAGTAGGACTACCTGGGGTTGAATCTTAGACTTTTCAATCATTAACTGCGTAACCTGAGATAACCTTTAATAGCCCTGTGCCTCTGTAGCCCAGCCTATAAAATGATGATATTAAGAGCACCTACTTTATAGTACTATCCTGAGACTTCAACGTGGTAATCTATGCAAGGCATTTAGAACAGTGTGTGACTGATACTAACATTCTGAAAAAAATACTAGCTATCATTTTTGTCACTTCACATTATGGAAGCAGAGATGGAGGCCCAGGATCAATAATCCAGGTTCAACTATTTTTACATTAAACCAAACTTTAAAAAAAATGTATTTGGCCATTCGTTTTATAGACATCCTCAGTTTGGATTAGGAAGAAAACGACTATATCATAATTTGGCAACTTTTGCTTCCTATTTTTTAAACTTGGTATCTGAGCTCTTCCCAGAATTTTAAACCCTTGTTTATTACAAAGGAAATTGAACCAATAAATTTCTGATTCACTTACCCTTAACTCATCAAAACATCATTAGAATTATTTGATGTCTGAGGAAGCCTTACATGTCTCCATGTGCAGAGGTATGCACACCTTCTCCTTCTAAACTTATAAATCTTTTCCAGACAGCCATAAATAGCAATGAAATGCCAAAAGAAGCACTTCTAAAATCAAAATGGTTGAAAAACAAGTGAGCTTGTTCCATGCAGTTCACATTCTCTCAAGTCTAACTTAATCATCCTTGATGAGCACTTCCATTTCGGAATGCATGAACTTTCTTCCAACTAAAATCTATTGAGTGTCTACTATGTGCCAGGCATTATTCTATCAAAAAGGGAAACATTGAGGCTGTTTTTTCAGTTCTAAGATGTTTCTGTGAACATCCTCTGAGTCGACATTGAGATTCTGCTAATTGAGAAAATGAGGACTTTCAAAGGGAGTTTGAGATAAAGGTGTTTTTCAGTGACTCAGCTTTAATTCTATGGACATTAGCCCTGATCTTGCAGTTAATTTCTCCATGGCGTTGGCCTTGTCAATCACACACAAATCACACACAAAATGATTCCATCATTTAGTCTTCTACTAGGGCCTCCATCCACTTTGACTTGCTTTACACCACTGGTTCTGATATCAGTTCAAATGCCTGATTCTTATTGGTGTATGACAGAAAACCACAAAATTCTGTAAAGCAATTATCCTTCAATTAAAGAAAAAAACAAAAACAAAAACCCGGCACTGCTCTGGGCTCTGACCTATCAATTCTCTGATTCTATCATAGACCACTGCTGGCAGAATGAATATTCCTAGATTCAGTACTCTTACATCTAGAATAGAGACTAGAAAGAAAGAACACCAAGCATAGTAAGCAGAAGTGCACCAGAAGTAATAAGACAGAAAGGAAAATAAAAGGACTATCTAGTTTCCCAAAGTAGAATGAACACAGGAAACCCTCAGAAATTCTTAGAACTGGGTGTTAGTGCTTTGCTCAAGTCTGAAGTAGCCACCAGTCGAATAGAATCAAAACAAGAGGTTTATGGTTTTTCTTAAGGTTTTAACTAGACTAATTTACCCCCAGAGTGATGTGGCCTGGAAATAACAAGGTTCTTCATAGCTGTGCACCTGGGAATCTTTCATATTCATTAGAAGCCTTATTTAGCTTTTCTAAGCCTCAGTTTCTTCAACTGTGAAATTAGGATAAAACTCTTGGGACTTTTTAAATAATTAAATGATTCTTTGCATATAATTCATTTAGAACTTTATTAAATATTCAATTAATGTTAGCTACTAATGTTACATTTTATTCACCTTAGAGTAATAGAACAATAGAGCAATAGAATGACTAAATGAATCTAAAACAACAAGGAAGACTGTGGCAAAGGAAAACTGATCTATTTTGTATGTAAACAGACTTCAATTGCTTGAATTTTGACTTATTAAGCCATGGAGATAGGTAGCCACAGCCATATTTAACTTCTAAGTAAGGGGAAAACATAAACAAACATATAAATAAATAGATGAAATAAATTAAAATTCTAGGCCAATCCAGGGAGTCTGATTATCAGTAGCATTCAGGCTGAGGTCAGCCTTTCAACGTGGGTGCTGCTAAGAAACGCATCTCTGCTAGCAGTGAATTAAAAACATCAAGAAAGAGGCAGAACTCAAACAGGCAGTGCCTGGTGGAACTGTACTGAAAACCTGACATAAATAAATAACAGCATCTTCTTTTAAACACTTTGAAATAACCAGCACAATGTGCCAAGAAAGAAGTTCACTCTGTGCTCTCTCTGAATGCAAATATAAGCTCACTGTGGCAAGAAGGGCTCCTGTTTAATTGGCGGGGGTGGGGGTAGGGGGGCGGGAGGCTTAAGAAGGAAAGGATCTCATCTAGAGTTTTTGTTTCTTATACAACTTCTTCTTTCAAGATGGTGGGAGTTCATAATAAATACTTTAATAAGTGGGAGATAACAGACCACCCACTGATCAATGAATTATGGATTAAAAATAACCAGAGCTGTGGTATAACATTGTAAGAGAGGTTCCAAAATGACCTACAATTTTGATGAAAGATGCAGTGAAGGAAATATAGATATTTGACACTTTTTATTATGAAGATTTTGAGGTCCTTCTGCAGGGACTTTTTTTTTTTCTGAGAACGTCAATGAACATATATATATAAAGTCATATATTTATGTATTTATATGTGTATAAATATATATGACTTCACAGGTGGTGCTAATGGTGAAGAACCTGCCAACCAATGCAGGAGACATAAAGATGTGGGTTCTATACCTGGGTTGGGAAGATACTCTGGAGAAGGGCATGGCATCTCACTCTGATATTCTTGCCTGCAGAATCCCAGGAACAGAGACTGGTGGACTACAGTCCATAAGATTGCAGAGTCAGACATGACTATAGCGACTTGGCATGTACACATATATATTAAATATTTTAAAATAGTATAGGCAAATAAAGTTCCTTACTTATCAAAGTAATAAATATTAAATATAGAAAGTGCAGAAATGTGGGATAAAAATCAAGTTGGAGAGACTGTTTAGAAGCAAAACCTTCTTTGGTCAGCATTCAGTGTCCGATGGCAGAAAATGTTCTAGATAGTTTAAGCAAATTGGAATGCAATATAAAGAATAAAGTACTCGCAGAAACCTTGTATAGCCTGGAAGATCAGGCTCAAGGTTTAGTTTCTAGGAACAACTTTCAAAGCAATATCATGGGACTTTCTGATGGAAGAGCAAGTACCTTTGTCACCATCCAGAATCTAGACAATGATCCAGAAAGTAAACAGTTTGAAATCCCCCATCAGACATCTTGTCTCTGGAACTACTCCACCTCTGTTACAATAAACCTGCCACAAACACCTGACTCCTGCCCTGTATCTCAGCCCCACATGAGCTCCTAGGCCATCTGCTTCTTCATAAAACCCCTAATCTCATGACTGTGCTGCTACAGAAAGAGCAGAAGCAAGAGACATACAGGAGTAATTTTCCAATTCTGAAATCTCATGTATGTGTTTCTGATTGGTGGATCCTAACCTGCAGCCGGAACTCCAGCTGCAAGAGAATCTGGAAAAAAATGTTCTAGACTTGCCATACTGAAAGGCACACTAAAAGGATAAATTAGTGTTGACCTCTAGAGTTTCCTGAGTAAAATCTGAAATTCACCCCTGAACACAGAGGGTGAGAAGAGACTGAAGAAGACAAGTTATTCCAGATTGGCAGGTGGAAATTTTAATAAGAAAGAGAATTTATGTACAAGACTTGTTTGTCAACTGTAAGACGAATAGATCTCCACACCCACCCACCATAATCTTAAAAGTTTATATAGGGTCCTTAATGGGGTTCAGTCATGTATCTATATCACCTAGTGTCAATAACATATTGCTTTCTCAAGTCTATATCCTTGAAAAAGGTTCCCACTGTGGAAACAATAGGCAGAGTGTACTTTCCAAGAACAGGGGAAGAGGTAAAGGGCTCCGGTTACTCAGGTTGTGCTCAGGGGTCAACCACAGGTCACATCCTCTTAATTTCCTCTTCCAATAAACTATTGGAATGGACACAAAGAGAAGCAATCCATTGGAACTGCCACAGTGCCAGTCCAGACAGAGAAAACAGCAAGAACAAAGACATGAAGGCATAAAATTACATCTCAGGTTCAGTAATAGACAATTCTTGTGTGACTTGAACATAGAGTGGAGATTGGGGATTGTGGGAAAGTCACAATTAGCACATTGGATCTGATTATGGAAGCAACTTTCAGATCTACTAAGGACTTTGGATTTTATCTTAGTAAGCTCGTAATTACCATTTTATCAAGTAGGTCCTTCCTTTAGAAACTTAGAAGCAACCTGCGTAAGTCTTGCCACCACTAAATTTTATTATTTTCTTGGTATTTTTTCCCCAGAGTGATATTAAATAGATTCAATGTTTTTACTTAGCTCCATTCTCAGTGCTGTCTGTGAAATCAAAGATTTGATGTACTAGCTATGTTTTTTTCCCTAATACAAATTGCAATAAGTGTAAAACTTTTTTATTTTTATTTTTAAAAATGTATTTATTTTAATTGGAGGCTAATTACTTTACAATATTGTAGTGGTTTTTGCCATACATTGATATGAATCAGCCATGGGTTTACATGTGTTCCCCATCCTGAACCCCTCTCCCACTTGCCTCCCCATCCCATCCCTCTGGGTCATCCCAGTGCACCAGCCCTGAGCACCCTGTCTCATGCATCAAACCTGGACTGGCGATCTGTTTCATATATGATAATATACATGTATCAATGCTCTTTTCTCAGATCATCCCACCCTCGCCTTCTCCCATAGAGTCCAAAAGACTGTTCTATACATCTGTGTCTCTTTTGCTATCTCGCATATATGGTTATCGTTACCCTCCTTCTAAATTCCATATATATGTGTTAGTATACTGTATTGGTGTTTTTCTTTTTGGCTTACTTTACTCTCTATAATAGGCTCTAGTTTCATCTGCCTTGTTAGAACTGATTCAAATGTATTCTTTTTAATGGCTGAGTAATATTCCATTGTGTATATGTACCACAGCTTTCTTATCCATTCATCTCCTGATGGACATATAGGTTGCTTCCATGTCCTGGCTATTATAAACAGTGCTGCAGTGAACATTGGGGTACATGTGTCTCTTTCAATTCTGGTTTCCCCGGTGTGTATGCCCAGCAGTGGGATTGCTGGGTTATATGGCAGTTCTATTTCCAATTTTTTAAGGAATCGCCACACTGTTCTCCATAGTGGCTGTACTAGTTTGCATTCCCACCAACAGTGTAAGAGGGTTCCCTTTTCTCCACACCCTCTCCAGCATTTATTGCTTGTAGACTTTTGGATAGCAGCCATTCTGACTGGCGTGAAATGGTACCTCATTGTGGTTTTGATTTGCATTTCTCTGATAATGAGTGATGTTGAGCGTCTTTTCATGTGTTTGTTAGCCATCTGTATGTCTTCTTCAGAGAAATGTTTTTTTAGTACTTTGACTCATTTTTTGATTGGGTCATTCTTTTTTCTGGAATTGAACTGCAGGAGTTGCTTGTATATTTTTGAGGTTAATTCTTTGTCCGTTGCTTCATTTGCTATTATTTTCTCCCATTCTGAAGGCTGTCTTTTGACCTTGCTTATAGTTTCCTTCGTTTTCTGAATGTTGAACTTTAAGCCAACCTTTTCACTCTCCACTTTCACTTTCATCAGGAGGCTTTTAGCCCCTCTTCACTTTCTGCCATAAGAGTGGTGTCATCTGCATATCTGAGGTTATTGATATTTCTCCCGGCAATCTTGATTCCAACTTGTGTTTCTTCCAGTCCAGCATTTCTCATGATGTACTCTGCATATAAGTTAAATAAACATGGTGACAATATGCAGCCTTGACGATCATGGCATCTGGTCCCATCACTGCATGGGAAATAGATGGGGAAACAGTGGAAACAGTGTCAGACTTTGTTTTTATGGGCTCCAAAATCACTGCAGATGGTGACTGCAGCCATGAAATTAAAAGACGCTTGCTCCTTGGAAGGAAAGTTATGACCAACCTAGATAGCATATTCAAAAGCAGAGACATCACTTTACCAACAAAGGTTCACCTAGTCAAGGCTATGGTCTTTCCTGTGGTCATGTATGGATGTGAGAGCTGGACTGTGAAGAAGGCTGAGCGCCGAAGAATTGATGCTTTTGAACTGTGGTGCTGGAGAAGACTCTGGAGAGTCCCTTGGACTGCAGGAGGATCCAACCAGTCCATTCTGAAGGAGATCAATCCTGGAATTTCTTTGGAAGGAATGATGCTAAAGCTGAAACTCCAGTATTTTGGCCACCTCATGCGAAGAGTTGACTCATTGGAGAAGACTCTGATGCTGGGAGGGATTGAGGGCAGGAGGAGAAGGGGACGACAGAGGATGAGATGGCTGGATGGCATCACTGACTCGATGGATGCGAGTCTGGGTGACCTCCGGGAGCTGGTGATGGACAGGGAGGCCTGGCGTGCTGCGGTTCATGGGGTCGCAAAGAGTCGGACACGACTGAGCAACTGATCTGATCTGATCTGATCTGATAGTTTCCTTTGTTGTGCAGAAGCTTTTAAGTTTTAAAATAATAGAAACAAGAAAGTACACATACCACTAAAAGTTAAGAGTACCATTATTTGGAAAATACAGCTATAGGCAATGAGAAACACTGAGATATTTATAAACATGGACATAGAAAAATCAGATATGTATTTTAAAAAGATACTGACAATGAATGGAATGGATCAGAGGCAAATTTAGAGTCATGAGTCCACGTAAAAGTGGAATATTATTTGATCAGTGTAATATCTATAGGAATGAAAAGGAAAAATCAGTTAAAGAGATTTCAGAACTGGAATGCAAGGGATTTGGTAACTGACAGATTTAGGAATTGAGAATGGCAGAAGAGTTTACATTGACTGTAGAGTGGTAGGTTAGGTAACAGTTAACTGTTAAATGGTGGTCCACTAAACAGATCTAGTGAA
The DNA here is from genome assembly GCA_935064755.1 of Tragelaphus eurycerus. Lineage (NCBI taxonomy): Eukaryota > Metazoa > Chordata > Mammalia > Artiodactyla > Bovidae > Tragelaphus > Tragelaphus eurycerus. The sequence continues at coordinate 10,253,964 of CAKXYN010000015.1, read as the reverse complement.
CAAAAAAAGACTTGATTTCAGAATATGTATCTGAAAAGTCCAGTTGTACATTCTGAGTTTTCAGGTGTTTTGGGGATACAACTAGAAATAAATGCCTTGATTGCTATCAGTGTATGTCTAGAGTTCAGGAAAAATCTCGTAGAGTGTAAGTTTGTGGAGTCACTGGCCTACATGTGTTTAGTTAGTTGGAGTCATGAAAGTAGACCTAAACTTTCAAGGAAAAGTGAGAATTGTGGTGTTTAAAAGTAGGGTAGAAGAAGAAGAAGAACCAGCAAGAGAGATTGAAGAACACCTTGGAGAGTGGTCAAGGAAGCCATCGAAGAAGGAAGTTTCAATAAGAAGAAACCACTGACAAAGTCAAATGTCCAGAAAATGAGACTGCAGGTAGACCACTGGATTTGGTCATTTGGATTTTGCTGTTCTGCAATTGAGTCGTTTGCAGTTGCAGTACGGTTGTCAGAGCAGAAGTCATATTTCACTGAGCTGAAAAAGCAATTGGGTCACGATGACTTGGAGATGGGAGCTTTACAGCAGGAATTCTCAACTAGAGATGACTTTCCCTTCAGCAGACCTTTGGCAATGTCTGGAGACATTTTTGATTGTCATAACTAGGGAAGTGCTACCGTCATCTAGCTGGTAGGTGGAAGTTAAGGATGCTGAACATCCTACAGTGCCCAGGACAGATCACACAGCAAAGATTATCTGGCCAAAATGTAGGAGTTCCAAGATTGAGACATTCTGCTTTAGATAAAGACTTCAAAGTCTGGTTGTAAAGAGAAGAGAAAAGGATTGTGGCTTGTTTTAGTGGGAAAATCCAGTGTTTTCTTAGAAGATTTCAACTTAAGAGAAAGGGAAGAAGAAAATGAGGGAGAGAAAGTGAAGAACAGTTGGTCAAGTAATGTTTGATGGAGTTAAGAGAGAATATATTCCAATGCACAACTGAAGTGTAGAACTTGAATAGCAGAAAGGATCGCCACCACTCCCCTTGCCCTTCTAAGACAGGAAGGAAGGGAAATGACAGGCAGAAATATAAACACAGATAAGGGACATATGAGGGAGTATTACAGCAGTTTGTGGCTAGGAAGTAGAAAGCAAATTATCATGAGGAATGGAGAGGAGCACAGAAAAAGATAAAATTGAACAGAACTGAAGAAGGATAGTAAAATTTGGAGAAATACAAGACAAGGACTGCATTAGAGCAAAAAAGAGATATGTGAGTAATTCTTAAGCAGCATTAAAGAACAGGTTGAGTTTTGAAATTGCAAATTTGTAAGGGAACCAACTTAGAAAGTAATGTGATTTTCTCAAACAACATTCAGAAACCCAAGAACAGTGTCAGGAAAAACAGATGTTTGGGGGTTTTCAGTATCTGAGGCTTCCCAGAAAGGTGCATTCACTAAAGGAAAATTCTGATTAGCTTAAATATGTTTTGTTGCCTAAACATGTATAAGCACAAACCATTTTTTGTGCTTAAGTATGTGTTTGTGCTTAAATGTTTTTGGAATAATTGTCCCTGCCACAAATCATGTCTTAAATTAATTCTGCTGTGCTTAGTTTCTCAGTTATATCCAACTCTTTGTGACTCCATGGACTGCAGCCCACCAGGCTCCTCTGTCCCTAGGGATTCTCCAGGCAAGAATACTGGAGTGGGTTGCCGTGGCCTTCTCCGGGGGATATTCCCAACACAGAGTTTGAACCCAGGTCTCCAGCATTGCAAGTGGATTCTTTACAATCTGCGCAACCAGGGAAGCCCTAAATGTAATTATACACTGTCAAATATTTAGGTTCTTAAATAATTGTCAATTAAGTTAAAATAATCCACTGGGGTCAGGAATAATATCCTCTGCTAATTATACTTCAATAGTTTTAATCCCTTTTTCTTTTTCTGTCTGTATCGATGCTACATAAATCAGAGATAATTGCATGATGGAGCTGATGATCTAAATATAGAGTTAAAATATCCCTTTACTGAATACTCTTCTTTGGCTTTGCATTTACGATATTACATTTACAGTTTTGCACAATCAGAGCCTCAGATTCTTTCCCTAATTCTTCTTTCTTCAATGTGTCTTTATTTCTGTATGGCTGATTTGCTCATTTCATTTCCAGTGCTTCATTTGTTCTTTGTCCACACTCTGTAGGCTCTTTTTGGGTCTGAGATTTGCATTGCATGACCTATTAATGTATAGCTCATTTTGTGGTGAGTGTTACATCCTTAAGACATTTGTGAAAACAGCCAACAAACCCTCAGTTGTAATTAGGTCAAATATTTCTAGAAAACTTCTTTTGTTGACTGATTCTGTGGATTCATCATGGCCTTTTATTGCCTTTTTTTATTTTTTTCCGGGCACACAGATAATTACTTCTATTACCATCCTCAAATAATAATGTTTTTCTTCTCTAGTCTTTGTCTGGAGCTGCCCATTAGCTCACTGACACCAGAGTTTCTAAAATGTTATCTTTGTTCATAATTTATCTATCCCAGAAATTTCAACTGAGTTGCAGGCATCTGGTTTTCAGCTCAAGTCAGCTGTTTTCTAATCCAGATCTCTTATCTTTTCAGTTAAACATATTGAAAGTTTAGATGAATTCTAGATTGTGTGGAGAGGAGCTGGTTTGGTGGTATAAGTCCATAAACTGATTGGGAGACCATATTCTTTTTAAGTGATGATTTAATGCCTAATGATCTGCTCCTCTTCAGTTTTCTTAAACTACGATTAGATACTAGCTAGTTTTATTTGAGGGAGAAGGCAGTGGCAACCCACTCCAGTACTCTTGCCTGGAAAACATGGAGCCTGGTAGGCTGCAGTCCATGGGGTCGCAAAGAGTCGGTCACGACTGAGTAACTTCACTCTCACTTTTCACTTTCATGCATTGGAGAAGGAAATGGCAGCCCACTCCAGTATTCTTGCCTGGAGAATCCCAGGGATGAGGGAGCCTGGTGGGCTGCCGTCTATGGGGTCGCACAGAGTCAGATATGACTGAAGCAACTTAGCAGCAGCAGCAGCAGCAGTTTTATTTGAATGATTATTCACTGCATTATTGTAGACCAAAGCACAGCAAACATACCCTTTGAGTTTTCTTAAATCAGGGAAAAGCTCTTTCTACAAACTCAACTATAAACAGATACAGAACATTTCTAATTCTAAAGTATAATCAAATAAATCTCTTGGTCCACCTCGCCCGTGTAATCAATGTATTTGGCCACCCTGCAGATAGACTTCCTGTGATCAGGTTTACAAAATTGTTCAACAGTGGCTGTATATGCAAAGTAAAATTCTTATTTTTCAATGGACTTATCTAGAATTCTACTTATTCTTTAAAGATACAGAAACTTTGAAGTATAGTTCGTCTTAAAATGTCTCTTGGGATTTACCAGTTACAATGTACATTTGATTTTTTTTTCTCACCCAACGTATCCTCACTCATAGCCAGGGTAACAGTATCAGTGAATTCACATGGATATCTACCTTGCCCTATTCAGGCCATACTATTTTCAGGCCACTTAACTCCAGAATTTGGTCCTAATAGATTTAAGCTAATCCTTACATCCCTACAACTGGCTACAAGATGTGACTGTAAGGAAAATTTAACCCAGTCAGGCCAATTAGATGCAAAGAGATATTTTCTTGAGTCTTCAGGGAGAGATGTTTCTACTTTGTTCCATAGGATATAATAAAAGGGAGACTTTCTTTCTGTTGTGGTAAATAAGTTAGTATAGTGGTTTGTATGGAGCAGATAATCTAGAGACAAATCACATGAATTTAAATCATAGCTACTCCACTTGTATGACCTTGGGGAAGTTATTTAATCTTTCTGTCCCTTAATATTTTCATGTGTAAAATGGTAATATCAATCTTTCCAATCTACAGAGTTGTTTTTGAGAGTTACATGAGCTAACCCTGAAGCATTGAAAGCAGTGTCTGGCATTGGCTACATGAGCTACTCCTGAAACACTGAAAACAGTGCCTGGCACATAGTCAACACGATTAGAGAAAATTTAGTTCTAGGAAGCTTGCAACCATCTTAGTGCAGCCATTCTTAGGACTAGATGCAGAGGAGAGATAGAAAGTTGGGACTTCAGTGATAGAATTAACCTTTTGAAATGGAACCCTGGTCTTTTAAGTTACATGAGTTGTAAATTATGGCTTTTTGATTATGTCTGCTGGAGTTATTTTTCTGTTACTCAAAACTGAAATATCCCTAATAAAAGAGTGAAGTGTCACCAGCTTTAATTTTACAAACACCATTAAGCATCTGTTGCCTATCTATATAAAGATAAATAAGGCACAGACACTATCTCACATTCAACACACTTTTATTGAGTTCCTATTGTGTTTAAGGCAATAATAGTCATTGAGGGTATCTTTCAGAAACCTAAATAATTATAATGCAAGACAGAATGGTATAACTTCTTTGAGAAAGATATAAATAAGTCACATGAGAAATTCAGCGAAGTCATATGTAGTCTGGACTATTCAGTAAGTCTTCTTGAGGCAATACCATTTCTAAGACTCATAAATTAAAACTCATTCTCAATGTTGTTTATATCTTCCTTTATTCAGGAACTTCTCATTGAGTACCTACTCCATGCCAGAGCTTGTGCTGAAAGCTAGACGTAAAATATTGAACAAAATTGGACATGATCCTTGCTCTCCTGCAGTATCAATGGGGTGAAAGTCAAAGAATCAAAGATGATTCACATGATGACAAAGAATCACATGATGACATTACAAATACAACTAGGATAAGTGTTATAAGAAAGTTCACAGCCTGAATAGACATTTCTCCAAATAGGACATATAGATAGACAACAGGAACATGAGAAGATGTTCAACATTGCTAGTTATTAGAGAAATGCAAATCAAAACTACAATGAGATATCACCTCACACCAGTCAGAACAGCTGTCATCAAAAAATTTACAAACAACAAATGCTGGAGAGGGTGTGGAAAGAAGGGAACTCTCCTACATTGTTGGGAGGAGTATAAATTGGTACAGCTACTATGGAGAACAGTATGGAGATTCTTTAAAAAAACTAAAAATAGATCTACCATATGACCCTGATATCACACTCCTGGGCATATATCCAGAGAAAAACATGATCCAAAAGGATACATGCACCCCAGTGTTCATTTCAGCACTGTTTACAATAGCCAAAACATAGAAGTAACCTAAATGTCCATCAACAGAGGAATGGATAAAGAATATGTGGTATATATATACAATGGAATATTACTCATCCCTAAAAAAGAATGAAATAATGTCATTTGGAGCAACATGGATGGACCTAGAGAGTGTTATATTGAGAGAACTAAGTCAGACAGAGAAGGAGAAGCATTGTATGACACCCCTTATATGTGGAATCTAAAGAGAAATGATACAAATGAATTTACTTACAAAATAGAGACCCACAGACTTAGAAGACAAACTTATGGTTGCCAGAGCGAAAAGATAGGGAGTCTGGGAAGGGCATATGCACATTGCTCTTTTCAAAATGGATACCCAACAAGGACCTATTATATTGCATATGGAATTCTACTCAATGTTATATGCCAGACTGGATGGGAGTGGGGTTTGGGGGAGAATGGATACATATATATGATGGCTAAGTCCCTTTGCTGTCCACCTGAAACTATCACAACATTGTTAATTGGCTATCAGATCAGATCAGATCAGATCAGATCAGTCGCTCAGTCGTGTCCGACTCTTTGCGACCCCATGAACTGCAGCACGCCAGGCCTCCCTATCCATCACCAGCTCCCGGAGGTCACTCAGACTCACATTCATCGAGTCAGTGATGCCATCCAGCCATCTCATCCTCTGTCGTCCCCTTCTCCTCCTGCCCTCAATCCCTCCCAGCATCAGAGTCTTCTCCAATGAGTCAACTCTTCACATGAGGTGGCCAAAATACTGGAGTCTCAGCTTTAGCATCATTCCTTCCAAAGAAATCCCAGGGCTGATCTCTCTCAGAATGGACCGGTTGGATCTCCCTGCAGTCCAAGGGACTCTCAAGAGTCTTCTCCAACACCACAGTTCAAAAGCATCAATTCTTCGGCGCTCAGCCTTCTTCACAGTCCAGCTCTCACATCCATACATGACCACAGGAAAGACCATAGCCTTGACTAGGCGAACCTTTGTTGGCAAAGTGATGTCTCTGCTTTTGAATATGCTATCTAGGTTGGCCATAACCTTCCTTCCAAGGAGTAGCGTATACCCCAATACAAAATAAAAAGTTTAAGGCTTGAAAAAAAAAAGAATCCACAGAACTTGGAGTATGAGACAATATATCAATGTTTAAGTATCAATACCTTCAGGAAAATTATTTCAGTCGGTAAAGCCATCTAGCCAGAATAAGGTCTTTTATTGCAGCATAAGAAAAATCAAGCTGTGGGTGAGGGGGTGGGGAAGGGAGGAGCAAACATCTGAAATATATTTTCAGTGCAAAATTAATGTCACTTCCAGTTGTGTTGGCCAAATTCCTTGCCTTTCCTTGACAGACTGACAACGAATGAAAGTCAACCCAATTTATGCCTATTGGAGGTAACTTGTAGCTTAACTGGACTCTTTGGTTGAAGTGTTGACATGTGGCAATTTTGTAGAAACAAATGACCATTAGAGAGGGCATGATAGTCAACACAAATAGGATGCAATTAGCATGTGTCACCACTGGCTTCTGGTAGAAACATCTTAATAGATGACACGTAATAAAGGTCAGCATATTGAGACCAGCTCAGTTATTTAGTTCCTTGTTGTTTCTGAGGAAGAAAGTAAAGTATTTCAATCTTGTTTTTCCTCTTTCAACAGTTACCCCTTGGGAAGAGTCAGGGTCACTTGTGTCCTCTTTGTCGTCTCACTCCAGTAAGAAAAGCTCTAATATTTGTCCTTACAGTTTTACCTCCTTCTTAGTAAAATAGATTTTGTTTTTACTGCATTTTTCATGCTCAAGGTATCCCAAAGCAATTTACAGTAATGAGTTTCAAGTCTGGATTGATGGTAGCTCTGTAGGCAATCATGTTAGCCATTACATATTCAAGGCTAGCTTACACCCAGCCCTGAAATTAAAATCTACCTCTTCACGAGAAGCAATGTCTCCTGAGAGACTTAGATAATTCTCCTCTTTCTCCCTCCCTCTTTTTCTCTGTCTCTTTTCTTCTCCCCATCATACCCACTTGCCCAGCCCAGAACACCTGCACTGGCAATTATCAGATGGAGGTAAAAGGATATGATGTGTATTACCTTCATAGAGACATTTGATGATTAAAGAAATTAATTTGGGAAATGATTGGAGCCTCATGGGTGAAAGTCAATACAGAGAACCAGGTGAATGAAGCTTATTGAGTCTGAACATTAGTGCTGCCAACAGGGCTAAACTTGCCTCTAAGAGGCCTACAAATTTAGGGTCACTTCTCTTGAACACTCTCTGCTTCAGTTAGTAACCACTCGTAACTGCTCCAAGATAACTCTCCAGATCCCCTATCATAGCCTTTTACAACTTTAATTTTGTTTACTTATTTACCTGTCTATACCTCTCAGCAGCCTATGAACTCTATAAGAGCATCAGCCTTATATAACTTGTTCATTGTTGACCTCACAATGTTTACTACATTCCCTGACTGATATAAGTTGCTCATTAAGTTTTAGAAATAAGAATAAAGAAAATGCGGAAGGGAGACTAAGGGAGCAAAAAGTGGAAGATAATGAAGGAGAAGACATAAATAGAAGAGGAAAAAGGAACAGTTTTATGCACAAACTGAAATATGACCTGATTATTCTGATTCACAGTAGCCAGTCTAGAATATTCAACTTATAAAGGACAATTAAACGTATCTGCCTAATGCAGGAATGTCCTCTATCACAACTCTCATGAAAAGTCTTTCAACCTTTGCTTAAACCCCACAATTTATCTAAAATGGCCTTAGATATTTTTTAAAAATCTTGATTATTAGAATATTTTTCTTCAAAATTGCACAACTTCACTTCTGCAGCTTTTTATGTATTTGTCTCAGTTTGTACCTTTAGTATCTAACAAAGTAATTCAGCTCCTTTTTATGCACAAGAGCACCCAAATAATTGAGAGGTCTTCCTTTAAAGAATCCTAGACCTATCCTGGTCACTGTTCTAGTCATTGTCTTTGGGGCTTCTTCTGGTTTTTCCCGAGTATAGCACTGTCATTGCCAAGAATATAGTAGATGTACTCTCACTACAGAACATATGGTACTTTTCTCTAACTGAGCAAGACTTTTTGCTTATATTTATGTAACTCTCTTCTTTGATTTTTTTTCTAAGCTTCTAGTTCTCTAAAATTGCAGATACTTTTTACTTTAATTTTTGTGAAGCCATAAATTCTATGATTTTTATTTTCTATAGAGGGTGTTTTTGTTTCTTTTATTTCTGTATTTAAAAAACTGGAATTTTTTGATAATTCTCTTAGTGTTTGAGCTTATCATTTGAGATTACTGATTTCTTTATCTTGATTTGATCTCTCATTCATTCAATTCCAATTAATTTTAGAACATGGAAGGATATAATAAACAAACTGCTAGGCTCTGTGGTAGGCTTTGAAGACACAAAGTTAAATAAGATAAAATATCTGCCACAAGAAAAATTATAGACCACTACACAAAACAATAAAATCAATGACTTATAGGCCATAGATGAATGCAAGGCATTGAGAAAATATAATCATCTAAGTCAGCTATTGTTGGGAAGACAGTAGGCTTCCTGGAGGAGATGACAGTTGAGATGAATTTTGAAGATGAATATGAGTTAGCTAGATGATAAGGAAAGAATAAGGGGATTTCAGACTGAATGAAAATCTTAGACAACAGTTTGGAAGCATGAAAGCTAATGATGTATTCCCCCATCTACTCTGTTAGTCTTTGTCTCTATGACAGATGTGAAGAATATATTCTAGGTCACCATCCACATTGTTAATGAAATATTTGCTATATACCTGGACTAGCTCTTGTATGCATTGGTAAGAAAATAACCCATGTGCAACAAATTGACATTCAAACACTTATAAACTATATTTACAGAGCTTACCATCACTAGGTCCCAGAGTCTCTAAATCAATATTAAAAGTTTTAGCCCAACAGAAAATATAAGATGTTTTTATTCTCCTAATATCCATGAAGCTGGTAAAAAATAAATAAATAAAGGGGGAAAAAAAGAGTAGATCATAGTTGTACTGTTGGTCTTTACCTTCCTGACACTGGGTCATCCATCTTCTAGAAGTAGGTGAGAGAACTGCCACCAGCTGGAGCTTGTCACATACAGATCACTAAGTCTAGAACTCAAGGTGATATCAGATTGTCTGCCCCATTTTAATGGGCAAAGCAATGACTTTCAAAGAGTTTTAACCTCTTCACTTAGAGTAACACCAGCTCTGATGAAAGCAAACAATAACAAAAGAAAATTTCAATGTCTTAACATAATGAAAATTTACCACTCAAAAGTCTAATAACAGTTCTGAGTCAATGGGCAATTTTTTACCTAATGATTCATAGACCCAGGTCCCATCCATGGTTCCACTCATCTTAATAATGTGGCTTCTAAGGTCATTCTAATTTACAGCAAATGGTGGAAGGAGAAAGAAGATATAGGAAAGAACATGCTCTTCTTAACCCTTTTGTCTTATATGTGAACCATGTTACTTCTGCTTACAACTCATTGGATAAAATCAGTCATGGACCTTGCCATGCCCTCTTACCAATCAGCTGTTTCTGTATTCTTTGGAAGGGACAGCTCAAGGTTTGATGTCTTACTTCAGCCCTAAGTTTTGCTAGTTATTTTTATATATTTTAAACACACTAATAACCAATTAAAACACTTTAAATATTTAAAAATCATCAACTGAGGAGTGTATGAGTCATCTACCCAGCACCTAGCAATTATTTCATTACATCAAAGGAACCTCTGTTATAATTATTAACCTATTACCATTAATTAGTCAATTCTCACCAATACACAATTTAAAATACTACTTCAAAATAATTTGTTAATAATTATTAAGCTCGTGAAAATGATTTCCTGAAAATTTAATCAACCCAGAGGCATTTGTTAGTGTAAGAAACAAATCGTTTAAAAAACAAAACAAAAAACAGGGTTATTCTATTTCCCTGAGGTATAGCAACATACACAAAGCTTTCTTCCAAAATTATAGTAAAAATATTTGGCAAAATTATCTAACAAGCTATGCATACATTAACTATATTATCATCCAATGGGTAATTTTCCATATTGTTCTAAAGACAAGGATATTCACTTTGGCAAATATTTTCCTGAAGGGAAGCAACTGTTATGTATACGTTATCTTGATTTGCTTTACTCCTGATCCTATTTTAATACAAGCAAAAACTGCATGTTATGGTTTTGTGATTTACTGAGTAGGGTTTTACCTATTCTTTCTCCTAGTGAGAATCAAATTTATTCTAAAGTACTCAAGAATTATTTATTGCATTTCAAAAATGATTCTAGAAAGTAAGAAGCTATACTAGTCTGACAAATCCTAGAATCCATCAACCACAGTTCAAGATCATTGAGGATCCCATGAAGCTGTCTTTTAGAGGCTCAATAAATTGGGACGGCCATAGCTTTAAGATTTCTCATTCTCAGAGTTATTAAGGCATGGTGAGAGAAAAAAAGCATTAGAGAAGAGAAGAAAAAGGATATCATATGTGTATTCTAGGGGTGAGGATATAGTCAACATAATTCCTTGGGTTGTTGTCTACCTAGTGGCATACTCAAAGGGTCTATCCTTTAGTTATCTATGTGCAAAGCCATATTATGAAAAGATGCATTGAATCCTTTTTCTTCTGGGAAATTACCAGAAGAACTAGTTAGTTAAGAATGGAACAGAGAGTGTTTCTATGATAGTAACAAAATGGAAAAAGAAACAAGCTATATATATACATATATATAGCTTCTATTCAATGGGCTAATTTTAAGATTCTAGAATTGTAGGGCTAATGTTGGGAAAATGAAAACCTTGGAAAAAGTTGTCTTCTTTTGCTTCTTTATGTTGATCCCTGCTCTTAATCTAGAGTTCTTCTATAGTACTTGAAGTTTGGGTCCTTGAATTATTTAATCTAGACTTTTTCTATCATGAATATTTCTCTAAAAAGTCATGGAAGCAGAAAGCTTTGGTTTGGGTCTTTGTGACTCATTGATTTTTAGTGAGACACACCGCTTGATTATTAACTTTACTGAACCTTAGATGTCTTGGGCTTCTCTGGTGGCTCAGATGATAAAGAATCTACTTGCAGTGCAGAAGACTTGAGTGTGATCCCTGGGTTGGGAAGATCTCCTGGAGAAGGGAATGGGCACCTACTCTGATATTCTTGCCAGAATAATCCCATGGACAGAGGAGCCTGGCAGTCTCCCTGGGGTCGCAAAGAGCTGAACATGACTGAGCAACTAATACTTTCACTTTCTTTTACTTAAATGTCTCAGCTGTTCAATAGAGATGATAATATCAATCTACCTCACAGGGCTTGTATAAAACTAAAGATAAGCTAGTAGAGAATACATAAGTGTGTTGCCCTTGGGAATATCTCCAGAATGGGGATATCTTACTTTTTCCATGTAATCTTCAAGTAAGCAAAGAGCCTTCCCTGTGTACAATTAGAGTTATGGTAATCACTGTGGTTAATACCTAATTTCTGTAGAAACAATCCTTTTTTTTTTTTTTTTTTAATCGTCATTGTTATTACTACTGATCCTCCAAAATCAGAAGCAAATTAGAGCAATGACCAGAGCTTGGAGCTTGGTCATAAAGGACACAGTGTGTGGTGCTGGAAGCTGTCATTTCTGAATTGATGCATCATTATCAGTGCTGGGGAAGAAAAACATCACACGACATCTACTGACGCTGATTAAAGCTGATTTTCACCTGAAATGCTCTCTCACATATATTGTACAGTAATGAGTTATGCCCAATGTCAGCCTTTCCTTTCTGACAGTCTAAATACACATCATTGGATAGGCTCCAGCCGGGCTGACATCTGATACATAAAAAGCAGTGCCATTCTAAATTGCCAATGAATATAAAAGTAAATGTATGCTGAGCCATATGGAATATGTGATTGTACTGTATGCTACAGTACATTGTTGAGCATTACCTAGCAGTGGGAAATGTGTACAGTAAGGGATGGATGACATAATTCTCAGTGTGATGGCAGCTTGAGCGGAAAAGGCAACTTTTGAAATAATGATCATGTGAAAAATGTCCACATGTACTTCCATAATAGCACCCTGTCCATTCTTCTCATCTGGAACTTATACAGGATGAGAAGAGGATCTCAAGGTGGCTGCTCTTTTGAGTCAGGTCTCCTGATATCTAGGCAGTTCCTTCTCTGGAATAAACACTGGCAAAGTGGTCCCTGCCCCCGAGAATCCTGTTCTACAGAAGAGAAGCCACACTTAAAACACATTGTTAGGATAGGATACAGAAAGCATTTTATCAGAAAAATAGACATGATGCCTTGGAAGTGGAGAGGAGAAAATAATAGAGGGGTTTTATGAGGTGGTACAAGACAAGGAGAGAGAGAGATTTACAGAGGAAACAATGGGCAAAGCCTTACCTAGCAGTGGGAAATGTGAGCATTACCTAGGAGTGTTTCAATAGAGAGGCTAGGAAAAGGGGGATTTGTGGCATAGAGCACACCAGATGTAGAGGTAAGGTGGGGTGAAGTCTGGCCTCTTTGCATGGCAGCCAGCAGTTGGATGACTGAATGAGGAGAGCATGTGTGGAAGGAGTGAGAACTGAGCCTGGACAGGAGCCAGGTCACGAACAACAACATTTTAAGAGCTAAAGATAATATATAGTAAATTTAACAGAATTTTGAGGTATTTCCAAAAATTATCAAGCACACAAAAATGCTGGTTAGCCCACAAAAATGTACCTTGGCTAAAATCACATTACCCACTGAGACTTTTTGCCTTTCTAAGTGGTTGCATGTGTTGCTGGAGCCTCATAGTTCTCAGGGACCCAAAGATACACCTTTGGCAGGGATAGTCCTACTTTTCCTGGCACAGAAACCCATTAAGTGAATGACTCAATAGAATTTCATCAAAGAAAAGTAAGAAGATATCCATCCATCAGGAGGTTGGTTAAATGTGTCAGGCACATTTAAGTATGTGACACTTGTGGCCAGTTAAAATGAATGAAGTCCTTTTTTACACACTAACCTAGAAAGATGATCAAAACATGCTGTTGAGTTAAAAAGTAGATTAAAATCCAATATATACATGTCCATTATTTTATTTGATGACAGGTAAGAGAGAGAAGTTTGGTTGTCATCAGTAGACATTTTAAAGCTATTAATGGACAAGGAGTTGGGTTGTAGGTGAGAAGTTGCCTTGTCTCAGTTCTGCTAGGAACAGTCTTGGAACAGCTGTGCTAGTCACTTCACTAGCACAATCAAGATCTTCTTGACTCGAGTATGATTATCTTAGGCAGCATTGATATGCAGTGGTGTGTGTGTGTGTGAATGAGTGAAAGAGACTTTTTTGGAGTTAGACTGTCACACAAGAGTAAGATCCATATTACTAGATTCTATTAAAGAGATATGAAATTTAGAGTTTGAAAATTTACCAGCAAATGAGAGTGGATGTGGACTTTTAAAAAGGAATAATTTCCACAAAGAATGGTAAGATGTGCACTATTATCATGACTTTTTCCAAAGAGTGTACTTGAGTAAGATGGAAATCTCACTTTTGAATTGATATATTTTTGTTTTGCTTATTTGTTTTACAATGAGCTTATATTATTTTACAATTTTCTAACCTTCCCCCAAGACACAGTAGAACAATTAGTATAGAAAGATGAAGCAGGAAAGACAGAGGTGAGAGATTCACCAAAACAAACAAACAAAAAAACTTGCTTGGAATTCTTTTGACGATAACACCACAACCAACCATTCAACAAATTGCTTAGCTAATGATTTTTTTTAATTAACTTGATTTAATAATCAGCTAAATTGATCCAACTACCTGACTGTTTTGGACCCTGAGAAATAAAACCCATGTTACTTTTCTCTCCACAGATTTTTTTTTAAACCCACGTAGATTTCTCTTAGTCATTTTTCCTGTAATGGACCTTCACTGAGAGAAGACGAAGGCTGCTCAGTTTTCAAATTTACATCGCAAAAAGTATTAAAAATAAGGGAACTAAGGTGCGGATAGAATATATATTCCGATGCGTTGTGAATTACCGTGCTAAAGGTAGACTGGGGGAGATTTCCTGAGTGTTCACCATGAATTAAACTGCTTTATAAATATTTTCCAAGTTAAGTCTTCTAGCAAAGTTTGAGGTATATACCTCAGTTACTATTTTAAAAGTAAAGAGGGATTGAGAAGTGAATTAAGATGACACCTAGTGAGTGACAGGGGTTTTCAGATTTTAAAATAGGTCTGTCTAGACACATAGGCACACAGTTTGATCAGTATAAAAACAGTTCTAAAAAGATTCATAGTAACTCTCAGCTTCGGATATCTTAGGAAGGAGAAGCATATCCTTGTAAATAAACAAGCTGAAAAGAACGTGTCCAATCCTATTTGTCACTCAAGTCTGCCCTTCCGTAACTATGTAGCCTCTTAGGTGCAACACAGAATGATGTTTTGAACTGTATTGGAATGAGCCACAATGCCCAGATATGAATATTTTGGGCCTAGATTTTCAGGACAGTCCTCTCTCCCGCCCAGAGGCCCCTCAGTCATCTTCAGGCTGCATCCTTTGGGACCCACATTAGATGACCCTAAGTCTGTGCTTCCCTGATTCTCTTGTTTCTTTTGTCATCTTTTAATAGTTGCAGCCAATTTGAGTTTGAAATGGTTCGGTTCACTGCAGAGATTAGAGAATAATTTTGTTTACTCTTAATTCAAATGAACCCTGGAGCCTAGTTAGTTATCTCAGGCCCAGGGCCTTGCTCCAGGAAAGAAATAGGAGATTGTTTGCAGCCTCTGAAAACAATAAAGCACTGATCTTGTGCCCTCCCCACTCTTTTGTTTCTCTTCCTTACTTCTAACCATGAGTAATGAAGGCAGGCTCAGTGTTTAAAACCGTTCAGTTAGAGTGAAGACATTTCTTGGGAGGAAAGGATTTGAATTTACATGAACAGTAAGGAGGCCAGAAACCCCTCAGTTCAGTTTAGTTGCACAGTCTTGTTCAACTGTTTATGACCCCATGAATGGCAACACGCCAGGCCTCCCTGTCCATCACCAGCTCCCGGAGTTCACTCAAACTCATGTCCATCGAGTCAGTGATGCCATCCAGCCATCTCATCCTCTGCCATCTCCTTCTCCTCCTGCCCCCAATCCCTCCCAGCATCAGAATCTTTTCCAATGAGTCAGCTCATCGCATGAGGTGGCCAAAGTACTGGAGTTTCAGCTTTAGCATCATTCCTTCCAAAGAAATCCCAGGGCTGATCTCCTTCAGAATGGACTGGTTGGATCTCCTTGTGGTCCAAGGGACTCTCCAGAGTCTTCTCCAACACCACAGTTCAAAAGCATCAATTCTTCAGCGCTCAGCTTTCTTCACAGTCCAGCTCTCACATCCATACATGACTACTGGAAAAACCATAGCCTTGACTAGACGGACCTTTGTTGGCAAAGTAATGTCTCTGCTTTTGAATATGCTATCTAGGTTGGTCATAACTTTCCTTCCAAGGAGTAAGTGTCTTTTAATTTCATGGCTGCAGTCAACATCTGCAGTGATTTTGGAGCCCAAAAAAATAAAGTCTGACACTATTTCCACTGTTTCCCCATCTATTTCCCATGAAGTGATGGGACCAGATGCCATGACCTTTGTTTTCTGAATGTTGAGCTTTAAGCCAACTTTTTCACTCTCCTCTTTCACTTTCATCAAGAGACTTTTTAGTTCCTCTTCACTTTCTGCCATAAGGGTGGTGTCATCTGCATATCTGAGGTTATTGATATTTCTCCCAGCAATCTTGATTCCAGCTTGTGCTTCTTCCAGCTCAGCGTTTCTCATGATGTACTTTGTATATAAGTTAAATAAGCAGGGTGACAATATACAGCCTTGACATACTCCTTTCCTATTTGGAACCAGTCAGTTGTTCCATGTCCAGTTCTAACTGTTGCTTCCTGACCTGCAT
The DNA here is from genome assembly GCA_935064755.1 of Tragelaphus eurycerus. Taxonomy (NCBI): domain Eukaryota; kingdom Metazoa; phylum Chordata; class Mammalia; order Artiodactyla; family Bovidae; genus Tragelaphus; species Tragelaphus eurycerus. Next base: position 10,237,843 of record CAKXYN010000015.1, on the reverse strand, counting down.
ACAGGCTTCTCAAGAGGCAGATCAGGTGGTCTGGTATTCCCATCTCTTTCAGAATTTTCCACAGTTTATTGTGATCCACACAGTCAAAGGCTTTGGCATAGTCAATAAAGCAAAAATAGATGTTTTTCTGGAACTCTCTTGCTTTTTTGATGATCCAGAGGATGTTGGCAATTTGATCTCTGATTCCTCTGCCTTTTCTAAAACTAGCTTGAACATTTGGAAGTTCATGGTTCACATAGTGCTGAAGCCTGGCTTGGAGAATTCTGAGCATTACTTTACTAGCGTGTGCTATGCTATGCTATGCTAAGTCACTTCAGTCGTGTCCGACTCTGTGCGATCCCATATACGGCAGCCCACTAGGCTCCTCCGTCCCTGGGATTCTCCAGGCAGGAATACTGGAGTGGGTTCCATTTCCTTCTCCAATGCATGAAAGTGAAAAGTGAAAGTGAAGTCGCTCAGTCGTATCCGACTCCTAGCGACCCCATGGACTGGAGCCTACCAGGCTCCTCCGTCCATGGGATTTTCCAGGCAAGAGTACTGGGGTGGGGTGCCAGTGTGAGATGAGTGCAATTGTGTGGTAGTTGTAGCATTCTTTGGCATTCCCTTTCTTTGGGATTGGAATGAAAATTGACCTTTTCCAGTCCTGTGGCCACTGCTGAGTTTTCCAAATTTGCTGGCATATTGAGTGCAACACTTCCACAGCATCATCTTTCAGGATTTGAAATAGCTCAGCTGGAATTCCATCACCTCCACTAGCTTTGTTTGTAGTGATGCTATCTAAGGCTCTCTTGACTTCACAGTCCAGGATGTCTGGCTCTAGGTGAGTGATCACACCATCATGATTATCTTGGTCATGAAGATCTTTTTTGTACAGTTCTGTGTATTCTTGCCACCTCTTCTTAAAATCTTCTTCTTCTTTTAGGTCCATACCATTTCTGTCCTTTATCAAGCCCATCTTTGCATGAAATGTTCCCTTGGTATCTCTAATTTTCTTGAAGAGATAGATCTCTTGTCTTTCCCATTCTGTTGTTTTCCTCTTTTTCTTTGCATTGATCACTGAGGAAGGCTTTCTTATCTCTCCTTGCTATTATTTGTAACTCTGCTTCAGATGGTTATATCTTTCGTTTTCTCCTTTGCTTTTTGCTTCTCTTCTTTTCACAGCTATTTGTAAGGCCTCCCCAGACAGCCATTTTGCTTTTTTACATTTCTTTTCCATGGGGATGGTCTTGATCCCTGTCTCCTGTACAATGTCAGTCCATAGTTCATCAGGCACTCTATTAGTCCCTTAAATCTTTTTTTTTCACTTCTACTGTATAATAACTGTGTTATTGTACAGAACTGTACAGAGCAAATTTTCAACAATGTATTGTAGGGCATTAAGAGAGGAGACTAATACTAGAGATTAATAGATTTCTAATGTCTTTGGCTTCTGAAGATTTAACCTCAAGCATGTCATGGGTTGAGGATGATGCTTAAAAAAGTATTTATGATCTCAATACATAAGGCAAACATTATATACAGTGAAATACCCTTGAAAATCCCTTTGGAGAATGCCAACTTTGAAACTCCTTTCTCATTTGCTACACTGAAGTTCCTTTTCCTTCTAGCTCTTAGGCATGAGTGGACATCATCTTTATCATTGGAGCAGACTGGAGTGTCTAGACTTGAGCATCAAATGCAGAAGAGGTGACTTTCATTTGGCATCCATCTTGTGTGAAAAATAACATCACATAGAATCCTGAACTTACTCCCCACTCAAACAGGAGCATGATTTCACTCTGAAGGCAAATAGGAAATGAAACCCACTGAGGGAACCTGTCTCTTTTGGGGCATGGCTCATTGAGTGTAATGACTTGCAGAATAGCCCCTGAACGTACTTTCTAGAAACATATTCTGAGAAATTTAAAACATCAGATTAGATCTGATCAGTCACTCAGTCGTGTCCGACTCTTTGCGACCCCATGAATCGCAGCACGCCAGGCCTCCCTGTCCATCACCAACTCCTGGAGTTCACTGAGACTCAAGTCCATCAAGTCAGTGATGCCATCCATGCATGTACATAAAAAGTATAAGAAACCATCATCACCCAGCTAAAACAATCACCAGCAGCCTGCCCATACTATTTAAGTTGGTATTCTCACATGTTTCTTTGGGCAAGTATATGTAAGTAATTTTTAAAAAGAATGTAAATGTGTGAGTGGTGCAAAAAGTCAGCCTGCACTTTAATCATTGAAAAAAAAAAAAAACAAACAAACACAGCTGTGTTGTGATCATATTTGAATCTCCAGCCTGTGGACCAGGTCATATCAATGTTAGTAACACCTATAAATTTTATACAAATGTATAATTTCTTGAAGCTGGGCATAGCCAGCAACCTAAACTAAATTCCCTTGATGATAACAAAAAAGGAGCATATGCAAAGGGATCTTCCAAAATAATCATCTTTAAATAAAGAGGAAAATTGAAAGCTGATTTCCCCCCTCTTTCCTGACAATACTTACTTCATTCTCTGTTACTAAAAGGAACACAAAGAATTTTGTTTTCCCTCTATCATGTTGTAAGTCAAATTCACAGTATGGATTTGGAGCTAGGGTAGAGATGCCCACCCTTAGAGAAGGAAATAGCAAACCACTCCAGTATTCTTGCCTGTAAAATCCTGTGGACAGAAGAGCATGATGGGCTATAGTCCTTGGGGTCGCAAAGAGTCAGGCATGCTGAGAAAATGCCCACATCCTCATCTCAAGATTCAACTGGATAGTGTCTGAAAAAGATGGGTTATTTCCCTTTCTAAAGTTATCCTAGGCCTCTAATTAATCCAAAGCTACTGGGGGAAACAGGGTCAAGTAGCTGCTGGTATATCCTATAGAAAATACTTCATAAAACACCAGCAGTGCAAGGACTTTGAATTTGAGAACTATTTCAACATTCTAATGGATTCTGTTCTGAATAGTCCATGAGAGTTTCTCTTGCTTTGTCAGGATGCATTTCTGCCCTTTAAAAATCAGATTCCATTCATCCCCATGCTGTACTTTTATAATTTGATTCTGGAATTTTTCTAAAAAAATTTAAATGAGTGTTTTTATAATACTGAAGTTCTGTTTTGAATGGTTTTAACTGTATTCCTTAGGCAGGCTGAGACAGGGTAGAAATTCTTTACCAGGAGAAAAAGATTATCATTTCAAACTGATGACTTTAATTGAGTAGAAAAAGCATAACAACCATTGTAAAAAGAAATACACCAAGCAGTCATAGGCAATGCATGTAGAAACCATTGCTCAACCTGTAACGTGGTGCTGAATGTCCAGACAAGTTGATAATGCTGGACTGATAATGCATGGACAGCAAAGATATCCTAGCTCAGTCAGCCATGTGTATTTTTCTATGTAAAAAATAAATAAAACTCTCCTTTATAACCAGATTCCCAAAAGCTTAAACTTTTGCTGAAATGGAGCAGAATCAGCCATCCAAGCTGTTGGATCAGAATGAGAGAATATTCTTCAGGCTTAGATAATGTAGATACCAAATGGGTAAGGTTTGAATGGAGAAAAGCATATCATTATCAGGAAAACAAACAAAAAAATACAGCATATGCAACCCCAACACATGTAAATTAATTGATTTGTAAATTTTAAATGTGTCCTATGTACCAATGAATTGTGTACTATCAAGAAAATTTGAAAGGCTATCATAATACATAATAAAAACATAAATTTAAATATTTTTCTTCATCTCACACGCTAGTAAAGTAATGCTCAAAATTCTCCAAGCCAGTCTTCAGCAATATATGAACCGTGAACTTCCTGATGTTCAAGCTGGTTTTAGAAAAGGCAGAGGAACCAGAGATCAAATTGCCAACATCCGCTGGATCATCGAAAAAGCAAGAGAGTTCCAGAAAAACATCTATTTCTGCTTTATTGACTATGCCAAAACCTTTGACTGTGTAGATCACAATAAACTATGGAAAATTCTGAAAGAGATGGGAATACCAGACCACCTGATCTGCCTCTTAAGAAATCTGTATGCAGGTCAGGAAGCAACAGTTAGAACTGGTCATGGAACAACAGACTGGTTCCAAATAGGAAAAGGAGTACGTCAAGGCTGCATATTGTCACCATGTTTATTTAACTTATATGCAGAGTACATCATGAGAAATGCTGGACTGGAAGAAACACAGGTTGGAGTCAAGATTGCTGGGAGAAATATCAATAACCTCAGATATGCGGATGACACGACTCTTATGGCAGAAAGTGAAGAGGGGCTAAAAAGCCTCTTGATGAAAGTGAAAGTGGAGAGTGAAAGGGTTGGCTTAAAGCTCAACATTCAGAAAACAAAGATCATGGCATCTGGTCCCATCACTACATGGGAAATAGATGGAGAAACAGTGGAAACAGTGTCAGACTTTATTTTTCTGGGCTCCAAAATCACTGCGGATGGTGACTGCAGCCATGAAATTAAAAGACGCTTACTTCTTGGAAGGAAAGTTATGACCAACCTAGATAGCATATTCAAAAGCAGAGACATTACTTTACCAACAAAGGTTCGCCTAGTCAAGGCTATGGTCTTTCCTGTGGTCATGTATGGATGTGAGAGCTGGACTGTGAAGAAGGCTGAGCACCGAAGAATTGATGCTTTTGAGTTGTGGTGTTGGAGAAGACTCTTGAGAGTCCCTTGGACTGCAAGAAGATCCAACCAGTCCATTCTGAAGGAGATCAATCCTGGAATTTCTTTGGAAGGAATGATGCTGAAGCTGAAACTCCAGTATTTTGGCCACCTCATGCGAAGAGTTGACTCATTGGAGAAGACTCTGATGCTGGTAGGGATTGAGGGCAGGAGGAGAAGGGGACGACAGGCAATGAGATGGCTGGATGGCATCACTGACTTGATGGGTGTGAGTCTGGGTGACCTCCGGGAGCTGGTGATGGACAGGGAGGCCTGGCGTGCTGCGGTTCATGGGGTCGTGAAGAGTCGGACACGACTGAGCGACTGATCTGATCTGAAATATTTTTCTTCCCCAAGGAGCATGTTGAGCAATCCCCTGGATGAATGTACTTTAGTTTGCTATTCCCTGGTGTAAAGAATCCTTTTCTGCTCAAAAATAGCACTCTTTCCAGCTTTTTAGACAGTTCCATCATAACCGTATCATTGGGTTAAGTAGCCATTAAAATCTATGGCTCAACAGAAATATCACTATTGAGAAAGGTAGAAGTTTAAGCTACTATATTATCTTCATGAATTTGTTTTTCCAGCTAAAAATGTACCCCTCTGTACAAGGTAGATCTGTCACAGATATATGGACTTTAAATGGCTGCAACCAACAGTCAGGTTTTGGGGACCTAGTTATTGTATCAGGAGGCACTGAGCAGCTTCTGCCCTTGGTGCTCATATAAGAGGAAGTAAGTGATGCAGCATGAAAAGCCCACATGTTAAGGAGCATCAAAACATCTGTGTCTTGCCTGAGCTCAGTCCTTCCCTTTCAGTGCAGCTACCATGATGTCTCTGCATATTGTGGGCATCTCTGCTAGAAAATAGCCAATGTTGCTTCAAGAGTTCCTGACTCTTCACATCAAAGTCCTTTGCCTTCACCTTCCTAAACCCCCCACAGCACCTCCTAATGGCTTTATAGGCTGTCTTCTTTTCACGCTCTGCTGCTGCTGCTGCTAAGTCGCTCCAGTCGTGTCCGACCCTGTGCAACCCTGTAGACGGCAGCCCACCAGGCTCCGCCATTCCTGGCTCTGGTAAAACCTAATTGACATGGACAGATGAGAGAATCACATGCCCTCCCTCTCCTCAAAGAGATTGTTGCATTTTCAGTTCCCTTCTTTCAAAAGGAGTTTAAATGTTTGAGTCTGAAATATTATAATAGATGGTATAATTTTAGTTCAGTTCTTTTTTCCATCAGGTTAAAAATATCTTTCAAATAATTTTCCTCTCATTGGATTTTCTTAGTCTCAGATTCTCTCAAACCCAAATGTGGAACATTTATTAGTTGATAGTGTCTCCTTACTATTAATCATACTCTTTGATATATATTAAATTTGACTTGATTTATTGAGAGATTGATACCAGTGACCTTAGAATGAATAAAATTATAATGATATTTAATAGTGAAGTCTGGTTATCATACTAGCTGCATATTAATAGCCTCATAGATTTGATGATGCATTTTGAGCTAAACCAGTATAAAATTTTCTTTTTGTTTTTCTGAATTCTTATCTAAAAACTCTATGCAAATGCCTATGGCAAGCCAGTGAAACACATCACCAAAATATCTTGATTGGTGTCCCTTTTAGAGTGGAAGGATCAGGGAATAAGTTGTGATGTGTTTATAAATTGTGAGGGCTCTGGAGACATTCCTAGGGAAACAAAGCCATTTTTTGTTTGTTTGTTTTAACATTCTCTGTTTAATGACATTAAACATTATTTGGGCACTTAAAGGGTGCTGGGTACTCTGTGGGGAGCTGGGTACAAGGATATATAAGATATAAAGCTTGCCCTGGAAGGGCTCACAGTCTGTCAAGAAAGCTACTGGGTCTTACAGGATGAGTCTACAATATCCATTCTACCCTCAAAAACCAATCATGAGGTTCAGAGTCCCCTTGCCATTGGTCAGTTCAGAAATAGGAGTATAATCTAGTCTTGGCCAGTGAAGCATGAAGGAAACCATTATGGGAAATCCTCTGACATATTTTCTTGCTTTATGTAGTAAACACGGAGAGAAACATTCCCTTTATATTTCCCCTGGATGTTGTAGTATTTGCACATGATGGCTGGAATCACTTTCACAGGTCCTTTCTGAAGCTGCTATATCTCTGGGCTTCTCATGCAAACTATTCATCTTCATTTCTTTTTAAACCAGGAATAATTTCCTGTTTCTTCTCTGATAAAAGCAGACACAAGGTCTTGAAAGTGATCCTCAATTAGCTGTCTACCAGCACCTGGAAGAATCAAAGAATACAAAGAGAGAACAAGGGCAGGTAGATGCATGCTAGATAAGCTATGGTAGGATGTGCATGGATTCCTTTTGTTCAAGCAAGAGACAAACCTGAACAGGGTCCTTTCCTATCCCCTCTGTACCAGGAGTTTTTTGGTTTGTTTTTTTGTTTTGTTTTTGCTTTTGTCTTTTTAAATGTATTTATTTTTTAATTGAAGGATAATTGCCTTACAGAATTTTGTTGTTTTCTATCAAATCTCAACATGAATCAGCCATAGCTATACATATATCCCCTCCTTTTTGAAACTCCCTCCCATCTCCCTCCCCATCCCACCCCTCTAGGTTGATTCAGAGCCCCCTGTCTGAATTTCCTGAGCTATTCAGCAAATTCCCGCTGGCTATCTATTTTACATATGGTAATATAAGTTTCCGTGTTACTCTTTCCATACATCTCACCCTCTCCTCCCCTCTCTCAATATCCATGTCTATTCTCTATGTTTCTCCATTGCTGCCCTGTAAATAAATTCTTCAGAACCATTTTTTTAGATTCCATATATATGCATTAGAATACAGTATTTATCTTTCTCTTTCTGACTTACTTCGCTCAGCATAATAGGTTCTAGGTTCATCCACCTCATTAGAACTGACTCAAATGCATTCCTTTTTATGGCTGAGTAATATTCCATTGTGTTTATGTACAACAACTTCTTTATCATTCTTCTGTCAATTGGTACCAGGAGGTTTTATGCAGTTCTCTCAACCCCTTAGCAGACTGGTAATACCAGCAAACCACTTCCAGTTGAATATTTTTAAAGTAGTAAAAGAAAATATATATATTTACATATATTATTTGCAATAGTTAGCAAAATATGTTTATAAAACTAAATTTGTGATATATGTTACATCTGCTTCGTTAATGTTTTAGATAAAAGATCTATTGTGAAGTCTAATAGCTACCATATTTTCAAAGTAGGAAATGAACATATGTCATAAATTGAACATATTTCAAGCTATCTGCAAGTGTAGACTGATGTAAAAAAAGAATCTACAGTTTCTGTTTATTACCTTTAATTCATAACTGAAGAAAATATTTTAGTTATAATTCAGTTCAGTTCAGTCACTCAGTTGTGTCCGACTCTTTGCAACCCCATGAATCTCAGCACGCCAGGCCTCCCTGTCCATTACCAATTCCTGGAGTTCACTCAAACTCAAATCCATCAAGTCAGTGATGCCATCCAGTCATCTCATCCTCTGCCGTCTCCTTCTCCTCCTGCCCCCAATCCCTCCCAGCATCAGAGTCTTATCCAATGAGTCAACTCTTTGCATGAGGTGGCCAAAGTACTGGAGTTTCAGCTTTAGCATCATTCCTTCCAAAGAAATCCCAGGGCTGATCTCCTTCAGAGTGGACTGGTTGGATCTCCTTGCAGTCCAAGGGACTCTCAAGACTCTTCTCCAACACCTCAGTTCAAAAGCATCAATTCTTCAGTGCTCAGCCTTCTTCACAGTCCAACTCTCACATCCGTACATGACCACAGGAAAAACCATAGCCTTGACTAGACGGACCTTTGTTGGCAAAGTAATGTCTCTGCTTTTCAATATGCTATCTAGGTTGGTCATAAATTTCATTCCAAGGAGTAAGCATCTTTTAATTTCATGGCTGCAGTCACCATCTGCAGTGATTTTGGAGCCCAGAAAAATAAAGTCTGACACTGTTTCCACTGTTTCCCCATCTATTTCCCATGAACTGATGGGACCAGATGCCATGATCTTCGTTTTCTGAATGTTGAGTTATAATTAGTGAAATAATAATATCCTGGTTTTAATATCCAATTTTATAGGCCCTCTGAATTTTATCCAGAGGTCACTTGCTTAGGAAACCCTGTTATTGCTTTTTTTTAAAAAATAATCTGCCTTGAGGACAACCTTTTTTTGTTTTGCTAATTGAGCCTGCAGTTATAAATTAGAACCATAACTCTATATACTTGTATCAAAATGTAAAGATCACTATCATCTCAATTCTTTTTATTTCAAACACTTATAAACATTTGTTTAAAAAATCTCCTGATTACTCTTTTTTTAAACCTAAGTATGTAGTTGGTTGGGATTTCCTAGGCAGATACTAAAAAAGATTTTTTTTTTTTGTTATTCAGGGAGAAAAATTCCAGTTTTTCAAAATTATTTTTTCCTGTATTATCTAATAATTGAAGAGTTACTTGCCTCTTGCTTGGAAATTAGCTCTCTGACTAGGTGTTATTACTAACCTTGACTAGGGTAAAATTAAGAAGATAGAATTTTTTATCTGCTAGAATGCCCATTCTAAGAATCATAATTGCTATTGCATTGGCCCAAATCTCAAATGTATTTTCCTGAAAATCACCTCTAGTTTCAATCTATACTTAACAATCCAGAAAGCAGTAGCACGTATTTTGTGATTTAGTCAGTATCTTTCACAAAACCCTTTACTGTTTAAAGAAGAAAAAGTAAAAAATGTTCCTAAGGAGATAGATATCCTCTGTCCTTCCCAAAGTTGCATTACTCAAGTATTTCATTTGGATCCTCTCTTTTGATAATCCCAGTGAAATTTGCAAAACATTTAAACCTCATTTCAAGTAGAATTTTGTATACACAAATAGTGGCTAGTTTTTATTGAGATGTAGGCCAGCTAAATGAATGGAAATATGGAAGAGATTATGAGTTATAAGGGGAATGGAGGAAAATGGTGGTAGAGGCATCAGATAAATGCATCTTTACTATTACTGTTTGATGCCAAGTGGTCTTTCCTGAAGGACTGTGATCTTTCTTAGAGTTTTTGAGCTCTGCATTCTTTCTGACACTTCACATCAGACTTTTAAAACTTCTCTCTGTTTGATATGTGTACAGTATATGTCTTGTGTTATTAATTTGTATTTCCTTACCTGGAAAAGGTCAGTTTTCATTCCAATCCCAAAGAAAGGCAATGCCAAAGAATGCTTAAACTACTGCACAATTGCACTCATCTCACATGCTAGTAAAGTAATGCTCAAAATTCTCCAAGCCAGGCTTCAGCAATACACGAACTGTGAACTTGCAGATGTTCAAGCTGGTTTTAGAAAAGGCAGAGGAACCAGAGATCAAATTGCCAACATCTGCTGGGTCATGGAAAAAGCAAGAGAGTTCCAGAAAAACATCTATTTCTGCTTTATTAACCATGCCAAAGCTTTTGACTGTGTGGATCACAATAAACAGTGGAAAATTCTGAAAGAGATGGGAATACCAGACCACATGACTGGCCTCTTGAGAAACCTATATACAGGTCAGGAAGCAATAGTTAGAACTGGACATGGAACAACAGACTGGTTCCAAATAGGAAAAAGAGTATGTCAAGGCTGTTTATTGTCACCCTGCTTATTTAACTTATATGCAGAGTACATCATGAGAAACGCTGGACTGGAAGAAGCGTAAGCTGGAATCAAAATTTCAGGGAGAAATAACAATAACCTCAGATATGCAGATGACACCACTCTTATGGGAGAAAGTGAGAGGAACTAAAAGCCTCTTGATGAAAGTGAAAGTGGAGAGTGAAAGCATTGGCTTAAAGCTCAACATTCAGAAAACGAAGATCATGGCATCTGGTCCCATCAGTTCATGGGAAATAGATGGGGAAACAGTGGAAACAGTGTCAGACTTTATTTTTTGTGGCTCCAAAATCACTGCAGATGGTGACTACAGCCATGAAATTAAAAGACGCTTACTCTTGGAAGAAAAATTATGACCAACATAGATAGCATATTGAAAAGCAGAGACGTTATTTTGCCAACAAAGGTCTGTCTAGTCAAGGCTATGGTTTTTCCAGTGGTCATGTATGGATGTGAAAGCTGGACTGTGAAGAAGGCTGAGCACAGAAGAATTGATGCTTTTGAACTGTGGTGTTGGAGAAGACTCTTGAGAGTCCCTTGAACTGCAAGGAGATCCAACCAGTCCATTGTGAAGGAGATCAGCCCTGGGATTTCTTTGGAAGGAATGATGCTAAAGCTGAAACTCCAGTACTTTGGCCACCTCATGCGAAGAGTTGACTCATTGGAAAAGACCCTGATGCTGGGAGGGATGGGGGGTAGGAGGATAAGGGGACGCCAGAGGATGAGATGGCTGGATGGCATCACTGACTCGATGGATGTGAGTCTGAGTGACCTCCGAGAGTTGGTGATGGACAGGGAGGCCTGGCGTGCTGCGATTCATGGGGTTGCAAAGAGTCGGACACGACTGAGCGACTGAACTGAATTACTAATAAACTTGAGCCCCCTTTAATGTTTATTGACTCTTTGGATTTTGGATAGTAGATATTAAGGAAAAAATTCATGTGAACACACACATGCATATTCATGTGTATATTACTGTGTGTGTGTTTGTGTGTATATACATGTGGATTACCTAATTGACCTTGAGTGATCTTGTTGATGCAAAAGCTGTGTCAGAACCTACTCTTTTTAAAAATAGATACATTTATAGCATTAAGTTTTATTTAAAATGAGCTGTTTGATATTTCACTATTTTCCATTGGTGTGACTTTAACTGAACTCTCATTGTTTGTAGAAGCTGTTAAGAAACTACCAGAAGATAGTCTCCTTGGGGTTTCCATTTGATCAAATGTTCATCATTTACTGAAATGACTAAGCCTCATTAATGGCTACTATTTCAACTTTCTAAAGAGATTGCCCTGATTCTTCACCTGGAGGTTATCAGACTTCAATAATGAATGATGTGATGAAAATGACAAGCATTAGCATTAGAATCATCATTAGAGATAAAATTATATCATTAAAAATTATTACAACCAGAATGAAAATTAGGGTAACAGAAATATAAAGAGATAGTAAACTGTTTAGAAGGAAACTTTAAAAATCAGGTAATATAAAGCCACAGTCATCAAGACAGTATGGTACTGGCACAAAGACAGAAATATAGATCAATGGAATAAAATAGAAAACCCAAAGATAAATCCACGCACATATGGACACCTTATCTTTGACAAAGGAGGCAAGAATATACAATAGATTAAAGACAATCTCTTTAACAAGTGGTGCTGGGAAAACTGGTCAAACACTTGTAAAAGAATGAAACTAGAGCACTTTCTAACACCATACACAAAAACAAACTCAAAATGGATTAAAGATCTAAATGTAAGACAAGAAACTATAAAACTCCTAGAGAAGAACATAGGCAAAACACTCTCCGACATACTTCACAGTAGGATCCTCTATGACCCACCTCCCAGAATATTGGAAATAAAAGCAAAAATAAACAAATGGGACCTAATTAAACTTAAAAGCTTCTGCACAGCAAAGGAAACTATAAGCAAGGTGAAAAGACAGCCTTCAGAATGGGAGAAAATAATAGCAAATGAAGCAACAGACAAACAACTAATCTCAAAAATATACAAGCAACTCCTACAGCTCTATTCCAGAAAAACAAATGACCCAATCAAAAAATGGGCCAAAGAACTAAATAGACATTTCTCCAAAGAAGACATACAGATGGCTAACAAACACATGAAAAGATGCTCAACATCACTCATTATCAGAGAAATAATATAAATAAAATAGTATAAATCAAAACCACTATGAGGTACCATTTCACGCCAGTCAGAATGGCTGCGATCCAAAAGTCCACAAGCAATAAATGCTGGAGAGGGTGTGGAGAAAAGGGAACCCTCTTACACTGTTGGTGGGAATGCAAACTAGTACAGCCACTATGGAGAACAGTATGGAGAGTCCTCAAAAAACTGGGAATAGAACTGTCTTATGATCCAGCAATCCCACTGCTGGGCATACACACTGAGAAAACCAGAATTGAAAGAGACATGTGTACCCCAATGTTCATCGCAGCACTGTTTACAATAGCCAGGACATGGAAGCAACCTAAATGTCCATCAGCAGATGAATGGATAAAGAAAGCATTGGTACATATACACAGTGGAGTATTACTCAGCCATTAAAAAGAATGCATTTGAGTCAGTTCTAATGAGGTGTATGAAACTGGAGCCTATTATACAGTGTGAAGTAAGCCAGAAAGAAAAACACCAATACAGTATACTAACACATATAGATGGAATTTAGAAAGATGGTAGCAATAACCCTGTATGCTGCTGCTGTTGCTGCTAAGTTGCTTCAGTCGTGTCCGACTCTGTGCGATCCCATAGATGGAAGCTCACCAGGCTCACCCGTCCCTGGGATTCTCCAGGCAAGAACACTGGAGTGGGTTGCCATTTCCTTCTCCAATGCATGAAAGTGAAAAACGAAAGTGAAGTCACTCAGTCGTGTCCGACTCTTAGCGACCCCATGGACTGGAGCCTACCAGGCTCCTCCATCCATGGGATTTTCCAGGCAAAAGTACTGGGGTGGGTTGCCATTGCCTTCCCCGAATACGAGACAGCAAAAGAGACACTGATATATAGAACAGTCTTTTGGACTCTGTGGGAGAGGGAGAGGGTGGGATGATTTGGGAGAATGGCAATGAAATATGTATAATATCATATATTAAATGAGTCGCCAGTCCAGGTTGGATTAAAAAAAAAAAATCGGGTAATATAGATAATTTAGTTTTTAGCTTACTTTCTCAAAAGACTGAATTCAATTGATTTATTTTTTTTTTTTAATGTCAAGGATGGTATACTCAGAACTGCTCTGAGAATGAGCTGTGGAATTCAAGTCAATTCATCAAGTATTTGTTAGGTTTTGCATTTATTTTTATAATAATATGTGCTCAAACTTCTTTAGTCTAATAAAGTATATTATGAAAAGTCACAGCTAGCATTACATTCAGTGGTGAAAAGCTGAATGTTTTTTCCCTGAGAACCAGAACATGACCCTTCTGCCACTTCTGTTAAATATTATAATTTCTAGCCATGACAATAAGGCATGAAAAAGATATAAAAATACACCAATTGGAATTGAAGAAGTGAAACTATCCCAGTTCACAGATAACATGCTCTTATATATGATCATGTACATAGAAAATTCTTTAGGAATCCACTGCTAAACTTATTAGAACTAATAAAGAAACTCAACAAGGTTGTAGGATACAAGAGCAATATCAATTTTCATTTCTATTTCCAATGTGGATTTGATCCCTGGTCAGGCAGCTAAGATCCCACATGCCACAGGACCAAAAAACCAAAACACAAAACAGAAGCAATATTGTAACAAATTCAATAAAGACTCTTAAAATGTTCCACATCAAAAAACTTTTTAAAAAATAATAAAATACTTAGAATTTAACATAAAAACCTGAACTCTGGAAACTATAAACCATTAACTGGGTTGAAAGAAGATAAATAAAATGTCAGCTTGTGTTTGTGGATTAGAAAACTTAATATTGTTAAGATAGAAGTACTCCTTAGTTTCATCTACAGCTTTACTGCATTCCCTATCAGAATCTCAGCTAGGCTTTTCATCAAAATTAACAAGATGATTCAAAATTGTTATGGAAATGCAAGGAACCAAGAATAGCCAAGAAATCTTGCAAAAGAAGAATAGAGTAAGAGGACTCATGCTTCTCAATTTTAAAACTTATTGCCAGGCTATGATAATTAAGACACACTGACATCAATATAAAGATAGACAATGAAACAGAATTGAAAGTCCATATTTAACACTATTTGTGATCATTTGATTTCACCAATGCTACCAGAATTATTTAGTGAGAAAAAAAATCGATTTTCCAACAAATGGTGCTATTGCAACTGATATCTGCTTGCAAAACCCCATTATACATGAAAATTAATTCAAAATCAATCATAGACCTATCTATGAAAGACCTAAAATTATAAAACTTAGAAGAAAACATCAAGTACATCCTCATGAACTCTGGATTGGGCAAAGCCTTCTTAGACACAGCACCAGAAGTGCAAGGGGAAAAAAAAAAAAAAATGAATTGTACTTCATCAAAATTTTAAATGTTTGAACAAGATGGTGGTGAGGAATTTCTAGCACTTTTCCCCAACGAGAAACATCATTTTGAACAACCAACCACACACACAAGATATTTCCACAAGAGCTAAGGATTCCAGATATGGGATTATAGTATGTGGTAGGAGGCTAGATAAGACATAGTGAAGAGAGTGCAAAAGATAGTTTTATATTATCTCCATCACCCCTTCCTTAAAACCCAGACAGCCCAGAGAGGAGAAAGGTACTCTTTCTCTGTGCCCCATGGTGTCAGGCTCGAGGCTCACCCACTTGCCAAGCCTGCACACTCATTCTCTAAGTCCAGAGACAAAAACAGAACAAGGAACCATTATTATTTCCTAGTCTTGATACATTCTCTCACTTTCTACATTTCATACCTTTAGTCATGCTTTCTCCCTAGCTTAAAGAGATTTTCCCTGACCCTGATCTCCATATAGACAAGTCTTATCAATGCTTCAAATGTTAAATGTTACCTATTTCAGGAAGCCTCCAAGCCTGGAGCAGTGACTTTCTCATCTATAAACAACTCCAATTCTTTATTGCTATATTTTTTATAGCATTTTGAGACCATCTGTTATAATTATTTGTCACTCTGTCCTATTCTATTTCTTATATCTTGGTTCCCAGTAATGGATATAGTAGCTAAGGAACTTTGTTTTGGCCAAGATTGTTCTGTCACTTCTAATGTTCTCTCACTGATCACTCATTTGTGTTCTATGAATGGGATATCTTTTGTCATTTTATGTATTTATTCATATTTTCTGCCAGTTTTTCTACTGTACCTCTTACTAATTATGCAGTAGCACACAATTGAACCTTGGGTTTTGACTCAACAAAGGCAACAGTAGGATGGAGCCAGTTGAAATTTCTTTGGGAAGCTTATTTTTGTCTCAAAGAATCCTGTTGAGGTGAGTGATGGAATATCAAAGAGGAATGGAGGATTGGGAGGGGAAAACAGTTCCCCTTGTCCCGTGTCCAAGACTAGAATAAGGAATCACAGGATGGTTTTCATTTGCAGCCCTCTGAACTGAGGAATGAGTTTTAAAGTATTTGCATACATTAGACAGAAGCAGGAGAGCTTCCAGCTTCTGGCAGAGCGTCTTCTCGATTAAAATGAATTCATAGAAAAGCAGACTGTCGGGTGGTGGCATTTGCATTTCAGATTAACCAACAGGCCTATACAAACTCCATCAGCTGGTCAGCTATTGCTGATAGCTTAGGACATCCATGCATTGTCAAAGAGGACTCACTGCAACTAAACACCTCCATACCCTCTCCAACCTAAATTCACAGCCATGATCTGGATTTAAAATGCAGCTTTAGAACTGGGAATGATTTGGCTTCAAATAAAATATCTAAGTAACAAGAAAAATATTTATTTCTTTCCATTTTACCGTAATATAAAGTTTTCATCCAGCCCCATGAAACTCAAATCCTTGTACTGATGTGCCTATCCATAGTTCAGAAAACTTGAGTTTTAAAGACTGGAAATGTACTGAGTTTCCCTGACATTGCAATTGGTTGCTCACATGCCCCTTAGGTTTACTTCCCAAACGTACTGTGAGTTTAAAATCACTTGTGCTCTGTAATCAGCAAATGCCATTGGGGCATGAAAGGGTCCAGGGCAACAAAAACCAGCATGCTGTAAACTAGAGAATTTTATCTCACATGTTTACTCCCTCCCAATGGAGAATAAACTCCTAATTAGAAAAGGTAGGCTAACATGAGAATTGTGTCCTATTTCATTTATTCATGGATGTTTAAATACATTTAATCATGGCAGTTGTTGCTGACACATCTCAGCACATAATCAAATAAACTAGCTTTCCAGAGTTAGGTACTGACCAAGGACACGCTGTACCTTATGGGGTTAAGATTCTGTAATGGAAGACAGAAAGGTGGGTGTCAGTGTCCAACTCTTCACACTTCACTGTGTCACTAGTACTATAGGCTTGAGTGAGGGGAGATGATGCTTTGGTTTTCTTTCTTATAAAAGTATTCTGGGAAATGACAAACATTCCCAACAAAGAGGTAACCAAGGCTTGATCTTGCCTTCATGGATATAAAATAACCTAGGGATTCTCTATAGCCCTGAGTTCAAGGTTCATTATATTGCCTTGTAAAAAGATATAAAGCAAGTTCTAGATCAACAATGCCCAAGCTCAAACCCAAAGCAATCCATTTGGCAGTTTATTCAAATACCTGGTTAATCTGGTAAAAATAGAGTATGTGGTAAGTTACTTGCCCACCGGTTTCCAAGTGAGGCTGATTATGAGAATATCTTGGGAAGGTTTATAGCACATTCAGTTTCCTAGGCTCCATCCCAGCCTTGGAGAATCCGAATGTCCAGAGATGGGGCTGATGAATTTGCATGTGTAAACATCATTATCAAAAGATTCTGGTTTGCAGCTAGATCTGAGGACCAAAGAAGAAAACCACTCTTCAGCTACTGGTCCAGAGATGTTGAGGAATTACTTCAATGTTTTTATATTTCCTTAAATTTTAATTAGTTTATTCATTTTATGTTCCTGTGCAAGTAGAATGTATTAAGTAATAAATTCCCTAGCTCAGTAAATTAATTATTGCCCTCTATTCCCTAATAATCCATAATATGTCATTTTCTGACATTTCAAACATACACTTTCATCTGGTTATAATGGCATATTTAAGCATAATTAAAATATGGAATTCTTCTTCCCCAATGAACAGTTGTTCAATGCTAGATTATTTCATGTTTTTAGAGCACTTTTTATAATTGAGGGACTTATATCCTAGTAAGAAAAAACAAATTAAAATATATGTGATTTTATGTAGTCTTAAGTACAGTAATAGTAATAATAATGCTGGATAGGAGATAAAAAGTAATAGGAGAGATGGCTGGTTTCAGGAAGTCTTTTCTGAGGAAGAGGCATTTCAGATGAGAATCCCAGTGCTGAAAATAGTGTCTGTTATTTTTTTATGAATCTAAATAAATATTAGTTGATTGATTGACAAAATAGATGAGGCTTCTTGAGAGTCTAGGGTGCAAGTCTATTAGGGCAATAATATCTTGGTATGTCCTAGAAGAGGCAAAAACATCAGTGTGGCTGAAGAGGCATCTGCAATGTGAATTAGGTGGCCTGTGATAGCACATAAGCTATGAGAGGTAGTTTGGGGTGCAAGGAATTGGGCTTTGTAAGTCATGACAAAGAGCTGGACTTTATTCTATGTACTGATGGGATATTATTGGAAAATTCCAGTCAGAGAGGTGATATGGTTTAAGGTATGTTTTTAGAGATCACTCAGACTGCTGTGAGCTAAGTGAATTGTGAGATCCAAAGCAAAAGCAGAAAGACTAGACAAGAAGCTATTGCAGTGCTTCAAGAGAAGAGGTTACAGACCTGGTATTCAGATTTTGGATATATTTTGAAGGTGAAGCAACGCTGAAAGATTGCTAATGGATTGGATACAGAAAGTAAGGGGAAGAGAAAAGTCAAAGACTAACATCTATATATTTGGTCTGAGAAACTGAGTAGATGGTTAACCTACTGAGATCAGAAGACTAAGGAAAGTCAGGGTAAGGAGGGCAGGGAATCAGGAATTGTGTCCTAAACTTGCAAGATTTGAAAGTGCACATCAGACTTGTCGTTTTCCCTGCTGTGCTTCCTCAGATAAGGTCCCCTGGCCAAACAAAGCTCCTTATCAGAGGGACCAGGGCAGTCCTTTTGTAGCAGGTTTCAGTTCCTGGCAAGGAGTTGTTCTAACTAGCCAATTACAGAATTACTTAATTTGTCCATTATGGAATTCCAACTCTAGGGTTATTCAAACAAGGCAGTCACATCCTCCTCTGAGAACCAGGGGCCGTCTCATCCTCCTGGCACTGCAGAGCCTGCCTCCCACAGCTCCTGGGTGAACCCTCATATGGTTCTGCATCATGTTCAGTACCCTCCTCCCCTGAGCTGTGGGCACACGTGACTTGGAAAATACCATTGATGTCATCTGTCCAGTGTCCAGTGTCATGTGTTCAGCCATTCCCGTAACTTTAGTGCAGGAATCCCTCCTTCAACAATGAGGTGAATAGTAAGCACTTAAAATAGTGATAATCTGTATGGAAGCTTTAAAAGTTAACATGTGGTTTTTCTCCCTTTCTTTTCATCATTCATCACAAAGGCCCAGACAGAGGCTGCTCCTTCAGCATGGGCCTGATTAAAGAGCTGGAACCAGCCCTGGTAGACACTAATAAGAGTGAGAAACAAAACTTAGTTGCTATAAACGCTGAGATTTTGGAACTGGTTGTTACCTCTGAATAATTCAAAATAACTCAGCATAACTCAGTATAATTTAGCCTAAGCTAAGTTGAAACAGGCTTGTATGGGGCACAGAGGACAATGGCAAATAGAATGCTTGTGTGTACTGGGATACCAAAGAAAAAAGAAAGGGAGTTGTGTTTCTGTACCTAATACAGCTATTTTATATGTATTGATTCTTTTATTTTAATCTCTATCACAACTCTATAAAGACTGAAAATTTTCTCTTATTTTAAATAAGGTTAAAATTTGCTTAGCATCAAACATTAGGGTAGGATTTCTCAGCACTACTAACAATCTGAGTGGGATAATTCTTTAATTTAGGGGCATTAGGGGAAACAGGCTCTCCTGTGCATTGTAGGATGACATCTTCCTAGAAGCCCCTCTCTAGTCATGACAATCATAAATGCCTCCAGACATTGCCAAGTGTTTCCTGGGGAACCAGATCAACCCTGGTCGAGAACCTCTACCACAGGGGAGTCATAGATCTGAATTCAAAAGCAAGTCTACTTGGCTCAAGAGTCTATGTCCTTCCTCTCACACTAAGGGTATGCAGAAGAGGAAGACTTGGCCCCTTCTTGACCTAGCCTGGAACCCACCTGGTCAGTTCAGTAGTTTAGGAAAGGAGACAGATTTCTACTTCCCTCAGCAACTTAGCAGAACTGTCATCTGGCACTAAACAGCACAGCTCACAGTGTGTAAAAGCTCCATATCCTATTACCAAATAGCTGAGCCATTCATCCCCAGGAGAGGATGTTCCTAATAAATCACAGGTCTGAGAGAGAATGATGAGCCTGGAGAAGGGTCATGATGAGTCTTTCTTTACTGCTATTAAGAAAAATAAAACCATGGTTAACCACATGGACCATATGGGGAATAAATCAAGGAAACTTAAATATGTACTGGGAAGAATTTCTGAGGCCAGGAAATGCAACACAAGCTTGCTCTTCTGCCAACCTGTTAGAAGACTCGTGCTTGACTCACGGCGAACTGTGTCCTATGGCTGGCAGCCAGGAGACTCTGGTGAGGTTGTGGGCATGAAAGGAACAAATGGCCACTGAACAGACTCCTGCCTCCTCAGCAAGGCTTAGAAATAAGATTTTAGCTAGTTGGGCCTTGGAGAGGCAGGCAGACTCTGAACATTTCAGTCACTGCAAAATCAAATGGTCAAATCTTCCTCACACTGAGAAGTCAGGGAAGCAAGCAGTCTTTGGAATTGCAGGATGGTGTGCTGTTCCCCTCTGAACAGAAAAGGTGAGGTTCAGTTAATCAGTCTGATAAGCTTCTCTTTTTCATGAAGATGACTGCAGCCTTGCTGAAACTCTGCTCTCCTTGAAGCAAATGCTTATGTGAAAGGAAAAGTCCATAGTTCATGAAGGCTGAGAGAGAAGATACCGCCCTGTCCACTTGCCTTTTCCATCTCTCCAAGTGCCCACACTCCCATTCCTCTTCTCCTTCAACCAGCAAACAAATGTCCCCGAGTGAAATATCACAGGCACACAGACTGCAAGAGGCCACAGTCACTTGAACTTATTTACATTTACTAAAATTACCCTGCCTACAATTATTAACCTATAGATCAGAAGGAAAAAAAAGATGCAAACTGCCATTTTCCATTTTTCAGTCTCCTCCTTCAAGTTACTGAATTCAGTGACCCTCCCTTTAAGGTTCCCACTGTTACTTCACTGTAATTCACTTAGTTGAAATGTTGGTCAGGGGAGAATTGAATAGAATATGACTTGCTTGCTATTTGCTTTGAAGAATAATTCAGATTCATTATGACACTTATGTGTTAGGGCATAGGTGGAATCTTACAAATTGAAGTCTAACATGAATCGTAATTTCACTTTTCCAAAAGAAAACAGTCAACATTTTCCTGGGAAATTGTTCAGTACTCAGTGAAGTCCTTTGGATAAACAGAGTTAAGACAGATTGACATATAATATAAGGTTCCCAGTGCAGCCTCATAGCTGACAGCGAAATTCCAAGGTTGCTCAGTGATGTGCTTTTCATAGTTTGCATTTTGGTTAACTGTTATTGCTTAGATGTGTGCATACAAATGTACAGAATTTCAGCTGTCTCAAGTTCTCTGCTTTGAGGATATGTTTAATACTCTTTAAGGATAAGTAATTTTTATTATTTTAGAGTTGGTCTCCTATAGTGTAAAAGAGTCCATTAATGTGCATGGCATTTGCTATGGGTGAGCAATATGGGCTCCAGGCCATTCTTGGTCAGAAAGGGTTTCCAAAGTAGTGCTTATTGCTTGAGCAGCCTCCTTCCTGGGATAAAAGAAAAGAAACTTTCTTAGGTTTTGGAAATTTATCTTTGTTTAGTGCAATTGCACCAAACATATGGGTCTTTAAAGGATGCCTGAGGATCTAATGTGCTTATCTAAGTGTTGAATATGGATGCAGTACATTTCTCTGAGCCCTAGTTTTTAGAGAGTTCATAGCATTTTTTTCCCCTAATAGTTGAGAAGCTTTCTTCTACTTGTTTGCTTGATTTTCATTTGGCTTGGTTTTTTGTTCTTTGTTTTAGAGCAACTCCCTCCCCTCCCCTTGAATGTATATCATCTCTTTAAATTTCCTGCCACAACAACTGTTTCAGTAAAAGAAGTGAAAAGCAGGAAGGGTCTTGGATTTGTTTCCTTGGATTGGATTCAGTGAGATTGAATGGCTGCACCTAAATCTGTTGATCTATTGCATCATATTTCCCCACATCTACATGACAAAAGTTGCCTAAAGAGAATACATTCCATTGCTTACTGCTTTGGTTTCTTTGTTTTTTGTTTTCTATATTTTAGCATTCTTAATGTCAGTTTCAGTTTGGAATTGTCTGTAACAAATCCATCATATGGAAATTAATCATTAACATGACTTGTTAAAAAAAAATTGCATACATAATTTTTGACCTGATTGTTGAATATACCTCAGTTTATTTTATTCAAGAACATTTTGCTTATATTAAATGGTGGCAAAATATATTTATAGAAAAAATTTATCCCAAATTCCTTCCTTCTACCAGCTAATTTCTGGAGCAAATTAAAGTGTGAATTTAGGAACATTCCATGCTATTATTTTCTTTTCCAATTTAAATAAATTCTTATTTCTTACTTTAAATATGGCTCACTCTGCTCATGGGACAAATCTTTCCTCCAGGAAAAGTTCTAAATGACATGTAATGGTGCTATACTAAAGCAGATGCAATCATATTTATATAACAGCATTTGGTACAAAAAAGGTGCTCAGTAAACATTTGTTAAATGAGTGAGTTGTAACTGGTAAAATATTGAAGCTTCTCCAGTCATGAGAACAAAATTGAATTTTCTCAAATACTTACTCGTAGCAAATTTTGTACATATAGAAAGTAATAAATTTGAGGAAAGATGAACAATTCAGAGATCTAACTTCTAATAACCCACCACCTTTCCCCTGGCCCTTTCATCATCCTAATTTCAATTTTATCATCATAATCATCTCAAGAAGTCATCTTAAGATCAAACACAAGTGGAAATTCAGAGTACATTATCCACTGTGTGTGTGTGTGTGTGTGTGCATGTTCTCTTGCGTCTGACTCTTTGCAACCCCATAGACTATAGCCTACCAGGCTCCTCTGTCCATGGAATTTTCCAGGCAAGGACACTGGAGTGGGTTGCCATTTCCTACTCCAAGGAATCTTCCCAACCCAAAGATTGAACCCACATCTCCTGCACTGGCAGATGATTTTTCATTTAAATGATATGAAATGCCATTGCTATTCTCTTAATTTATTATGTTAAAATTTCTTATATCAGTATAAGCAGAAACAACAAAATATAATTGTTTTCAGAGGTTCCTTGTGACCTCATTCCCTTTACCTTATTTTCATACCACAAACAGGTTAAAGAGGCAAAGACTAATGAAGCTGGTATATGATGTGCTATAGATGGGCTTCCCTGGTGGCTCAGACAGTAAAGAATCTACCTGCAATGTGGTTGATCTGGATTCGATCCCTGAGTTGAGAAGATCCCCTGAAGGAGGGCCTGGCAACCCACTCCAGTATTCTTGTCTGAAGAATCCCCATGGACATAGGATCCTGGCGGGCTACAGTCCATGGGTTGCAAAGATTTGGACACAACTGAGCAACTAAGCACAGCACAATGCTATAAATTGTTGTAGATTTAGTGATTTGCTAAATGATTTGTGATTTGTCAAAATGCCTTAACAAATGAAAACTCCCCACCAAAAATATTCAAGGATTATAACTTCTGCTTCCTGAAAAAATGACACAAAATCATCTGAGCAATTGATCTAGTGCCTAAAAATGGACTAAATTAACCAGTGGAATTTTTTCTTTCTAATTCTAAATTCAGTCAATCACAATAGTCAGCCTTATGACATAATATGCCCTTGAATGAATATTGATTGCAATAATGATTTTCCTGATGAGTCAAAATAGCCTTTACAATAAAGTAGTGTTATGTATGTTTTTCAGGAACAGGACTTAGAAAAAAAGTTCATATCATCATGTTATGTATTGAACACTCTTAGTATGCGTTACCGGAGAAGGCAATGGCATCCCACTCCAGTACTTTTGCCTGGAAAATCCCACGGATGGAGGAGCCTAGTAGGCTGCAGTCCATGGGGTCGCTAAGAGTCGGATACAACTGAGCAACTTCACTTTCACTTTTCACTTTCATGCATTGGAGAAGGAAATGGCAACCCACTCCAGTGTTCTTGCCTGGAGAATCCCAGGGGTGGCGGGGCCTGGTGGGCTGCCGTCTATGGGGTCACACAGAGTCGGACATGACTGAAGTGACTTAGCAGCAGTCGGACATGACTGAAGTGACTTAGCAGCAGTATGCGTTACTGCCGCTGCTGCTGCTAAGTCACTTCAGTCATGTCCGACTCTGTGTGACCCCATAGACGGCAGCCCACCAGGCTCCCCTGTCCCTGGGATTCTCCAGGCAATAACACTGGAGTGGGTTGCCATTTCCTTCTCCAATGCATGAAAGTGAAAAGTATGTGTTAACTAAGTGGTAATTATATTCATTGAAACCCATTAGATGGGATTTTTGTTTTGTTTTGTTTTGCTGTAAGAGTAAGAAGTACTTGCTAAAATGACATGGCCTCTGATTTCTGTGTATGCAGATTCAGTCAACAGAAGTTTATCAAGCATCTACTTTGAGCCATTGACTTTTCTATGCATTGCAGATGTAACAGAACATAACAAAGTCCTTATTGTCACAGAGCAGATTGTGTGGGGCCTTGTGGGCTTTCAGAGGGACTTTTACCATAGGATATGGAAAAACATGGAGGTGTTCAAAGAGGAGTGGTATGAATTTATGTTTAAAATAATTCTTTGCTGTGTTGGAAAGAAATACAGTGAAGCAAGGGTGCAGGAAGGAAGACCAGTTAAGAGGCCATTGCACTCATCCAGCCAAAGACGACAGTGGGTTAGACTAGAAGGTTCTATGGACATGAGCAGTGGAATTGAATTCTGAAGAAAGCCAACTAACTGTCATTGCTGATGAATTGGACATGTGCTTTAAGAGCATAAGAAGAAAAGATGAAACAAAGGACTTGGGCCTGAAGAAAAAGAAAAACTGAGTTGCCATTTGCCAAAATGGAGAGTTTGGAAACACACAGATGTCACTTTTGGACTTGAGATGCTTGTTAGATAGCAAATGTTATGCACAACGAATCTTTTCTAGTTTATTCATTCAAATAATATTGGTTCAGTGCCTACTATGATGTAGGCACTGCACATAGAGTGGAAAACAAAAGTAGACATGTACTCTGTCTATACATTGAGCTTTCGTCTAGGCCAGAAGTCTGTTATTAAACATGGAATGATACCAATAAGTGTGAAGTTATAACTGTAACAAGTGATAGGAATGAAACATACATAATACAGATAATGAGACTTTGCTTGGATCAGATTAGAAAAGACTTTCCTGAAGAAGTGAAGATTGAGATAAGATTTTAAGAACAACTAAAAGATATCATGTTCTAAATGAAAACATGTTTGTGTGATGAACCACCAATCCTTAATTAAAGCCAGTGTCCAGGATGTGGTAGAAACTCAGGAATTTAGGACAATTGAAGTTCCAAGTGAAGAAAGTAGAAACAAATGGGGAAAGGAATGGTGTAAAAGAAGAACACATAGAATAGGAAATATGAGAAAGAGAAGATTTCAAAGTGAAATTTCAGACTTTCCTCTACTTCCAGTTCACTGGAGGGAAATATTCACCCTTAATATAATGCAACAAAAAGAACTAATTAGACCATTAACCAAAAGCTGAATGCTAAGTGTTTGTGTGAGTGGAATTATAATCACCAAGTCTTAAATTTTACACACCATATTTATTGGCAGTTTGTCTTAAATTTCCTTCCCCATCATCTTTATTACAAAAGATAGCATTTACATTTTATTTGACATCCTGCAAATTGTAAAACTCTTCACAAGAATTTGCTTCTTTAGAAAATGCCAGAGTCAGCTTGTTTAGTGATTATTATTTTATTGCAACAACATTTCACGGCCATTTATTGTCTTTGCAAAATCAAATTCTGATGAGAAATGGGAAGGGAAGAGACTTGAAAAGGATCACCTATCTATAAATTTAAGTCTCTAGTAATGAGTACAATGAATGATCTTGAAACATTCCAGGATGAGTAGGAAATTCTGTCAGTTTCTCTATCCTTTTTGGGTTCCTTTTAAGATGAAAAAAGATACAGAAACAGTATTGGAT
Organism: Tragelaphus eurycerus; assembly: GCA_935064755.1. Taxonomy (NCBI): domain Eukaryota; kingdom Metazoa; phylum Chordata; class Mammalia; order Artiodactyla; family Bovidae; genus Tragelaphus; species Tragelaphus eurycerus. The sequence goes on along the minus strand of CAKXYN010000015.1, from coordinate 10,211,953 downwards.
TGTGTGAAAGCATTTACATTATTTTCATGGTTTCTTGCCAACTGCCAACACTGATTCCAGATAACTTCCCTGTGTAAGGGGAAGGTGTAATTGATTCTGTACTCACTGATTATCACCACAAATTTTCAACATCAAGACTGAATTGATTCTGTGAATCCATTGCTTCTGGGCAGAAGCAGAAACAGACTCCATAACATCTGAAACTTACTGCCAGTTCTGAGTGAGCCTCTTTGTCCAGAGTCTATTTCTTGCCCTTTATCTACTCTTTTAACACTGAGAGACTCACCACTACCTCCCACATGGAAAGAAGTCTATTACATTTATGGCCTTGCACTTTTTTAGGATCCAGTCATCCTAGTTATGTGTCCATCAGCCTCCTTCTCCCCTCCCTGGAATCTACTTTAAATAATAAGAAATGGTAAAACACATACAAGCAATAACAGTAAATTAAGACTTCAACTTATGAAATTATTGTTCTGCACTTTCTGTTTTTCTTTATGACTACAGAAAACTCTAAGTCACAGGCCATCTATTGGTCTTTACTTTGGTGCTACTGCTGCTAAGTCACTTCAGTCGTGTCTGACTCTGTGCGACCCCATAGACAGTAGCCCACCAGGCTCCCCCGTCCCTGGGATTCTCTAGGCAAGAACACTGGAGTGGGTTGCCATTTCCTTCTCCAATGCATGGAAGTGAAAAGTGAAAGGGAAGTCACTCAGTCGTGTCCGACTCTTCATGACCCCATGGACTGCAGCCCATCAGGCTCCTCTATCCATGGGATTTTCCAGGCAAGAGTACTGGGGTGGGGAGCCATTGCCTTCTCCTTACTTTGGTGCACCAAAGATAAAAGGGGCTTAAGGCTTACATATCTGAGTACCAGGAAAAAAACAGAGTCAGCTGATATGCCTCAGAGTCTTGAAAGGAGTACCCTGGGGATTAATTTAGCTCAAGTTGAGATTTAATTTGAAGTTTTTCTTCTCTTATTTGACTTTGAAAATATGCAAAGAATAAATATTACTTTAATGACCATTTACTGTTCTATCATTCTTAAGTCTGCTTCTTTCACAGAGCAAATCAATAATATTTAAACTGAGCTTAAAGTACTTTTATGTAAAACCACCAGTCCTAAAATCAAACTCTGGTACAACTACAAAATGTCACACCTTAAGGCTTTTTGTGGTTTTTTTTTTTTTTTTTTTGGTGGGGGGGATTGTTGTTGTTTTCTATGCTTCCTTTTATCAATGGAGGTTTTTGTTGTGTTACCTTTAAAAAAAAATACAATTGAGGAAAATTTAGACCTATTTCCTCCAATAATAATTAGAACACATTTGTAGACTATAAGACTATTTTGCATATGACAGAGTTTTTATTCAAATTTCTTCCATCAGGTATCGTATATGCTTACTCCATTGGTAGTGCTGACAAAGTCTTATTTTTGAAATCTCAGATACTCACAGAAGATGGTGCGGAGAATGGGGTCTTGGTTGCACAACAGACATAAGAGAGACTTAGAAAGCCACATCTCTGGGAGCAACTTCCAGTAGTAAGTTGGTAGATATTTAATTTAGCTGTGAGTTCAGTCAGCTACTGCAGTTCCAATTCTTGGCATTCCAAGGGTATTTTGGCATAGTCTTACAGATTTTTCGATGGTGAAGGATTCATGTCTATTCATTACGTGATTACCAATGACCAAAACAAACTTGGATAATCAGTCTGATCCTCAGTTTTATACAGATAACTTCAGAACTAAAACCAAGGGTCTAGGAGTTGATACCAGAAGGAAGAAATCATGTGTGAGCTTGTTCCACACAAAGTCTAATTTAGTGGTAAACTATAAGTTGATAATGGTAAAGGTGGAACATATCCTCTGAAAGGCTCCTTTAACTGACCTTGTGATTGGTTTCTTTAAATAGAAATACTTAACATTATATGTGGCGAGGATGAGGAAGATCATCATCTCCATTTAAAAGAGGAAAGATTCTGAAAGTTAGATTCTGAATGCTTGTGTTTTTATGGTATTTGTTACCTGACTATCTTTCTCTTTGAGTAATTAAACTAATATGACTTACCTTAATTCTCCCTCATGGTGATCACTGAAAAGAATATCTGAATTTATTTACTGGGAGATTCAAGGTTTATCTTAGTATTACTAAATATTACTAAGAAAAAATACTTATCACAGTATTTATACTGATATCTGAATTGGAAGCTTGAGCCTGTCCCTTTAGTCTGCCCTTGAGGGCAGACCGTGCAGGAAGATCATGTGATATGATCTAGAGGTCGAGAGAATATCAGAACCATACCTTGAAAGAATATCAGAACCACATCACTAATGAATAGTCTTAACCACCCTGATAAATGATGGACTTTTCTCTCTCTTGCTTGCATGATACTCTTATTATATTCTGTCCATTTAACACATATGACAACCTGCTTAATATTCCTCTTTATCTGCATTCCTCATTTTCCCAGCTACAAAATAAATTCCTCCAGCGCCAGAACTGTATCTTACCCAACTCCATCCAATATTGGATTTTTAACAGGCTCAAGTCTTATTTTCGCAACTTAACGTTTGTTACCCAAATTACAAGTCTGACTTTGATTTTTGTTCAGGTAAAAAACAAGATAACTGAGTGGCTGTAGGGATTAAATAAAATCATGTAAAAGGAAAAACACTTTATAAACTAATGTACTGCTGCTGCTACTGCTAAGTCGCTCCAGTCGCGCCCGATTCTTCGCGACCCCATGGACTGCAGCCTACCAGGCTCCTCTGCCCATGGGATTTTCCAGGCAAGAGTACTGGAGTGGGGTGCCATTGCCTTCTCCGAAATTAATGTACAGATGATAGTTAATATTAGTGAGTCTTGATGAATAGTTCATTAATCTAAGGGACAGAAGGAGATACTCTCAAAGGAGGTGTTTGTGACACAGAGAGCAGAGCTTTGGGCATGAGACTGACAATTTGACATGTAGTGTCTGCACTAAATGCCACACCCCTGCCCTTTGATTTGACAGTATTTCAACTCTAAACTGAAGCTTTGTGTTGGCAGCAAAACCTACTCCTGCTGCTACAGCTGGAATAGAAAGAAGTCAGTTTCCATTACGTTCATAATTGGCATGAAAGAGCTCACTCTGTTATTTCTGATGCCAAAATGATGCCAGAACTGAGGGTAGCAACCAAATTAAAGGTATTTCATAATTTCCAGAGATTCTTTTGGCCTGGTTGGTTCTCCACTGGTGGATTATTTTGTTTCTACTGGTTAAAACTTATTATTAGGCAAAGTAGCTTGGGATAGTCCCAACTGTCTCATTTTTTCAGAAAGTCTCCCTGGTCCAGCCTCCCCACGAAGCCTCTCAGAGGCTGAGAGAGGCCTGGTTACTTCTACTTTTTGAGTATGTGATGACATAATAATGTTGGGCTTCCCAGGTGGTGCTAGTGGTAAGAACATGTTTGCCAGTGCAGGAGACATAAGAGACATGGGTTCAATCCATGAATTGGGAAGATACCCTGAGGAGGGCATGATAACCCACTAATACATCGCAACCCAAGTATTCTTGCCTGGAGAATCCCATGGACAGAGGAGGCTGGCGGCATACCGTCCAGAGGGTTGCAAAGAGTTGGACATGATTGAAGTGACTTAGCGTTCAATAATTTTGTTGTTCGGTCTCTCAGTCATGTCCAGCTCTTTGTGACCCCATGAACTGCAGCCTGCCAGGCGCTTTCCTGTCCATCACCAGCTCCTGGAACCTGCTCAAACTCATGTCCATTGAGTTGGTGATGCCATCCAACCATCTCATCCTCTGTCGTTCCCTTCTCCTGCCTTTAATCTTTCCCAACATCAGAGTCTTTTCTGATGAGTCAGCTCTTCGCATGAAGTTTCCACAGTATTTGAACTTCAGCTTCAGCATCAGTCCTTCCAATGAATATTCAGGACTGATTTTCTTTAGGATTGACTGGTTTGATCTCCTTACAGTCCAAGGGACTCTCAAGAGTCTTCTCAAACACCACAGTTCAAAAGCACAGTTCTTCAGCACTAAACCTTCTTTCTGGTCTAACTCTCACATCCATACATGACAACTGAAAAAACCTTAGCATGACTATATGGACCTTTGTTGGCAAAGTAATGTCTCTGTTTTTTAATATGCTGTCTAGGTTGGTCATAGCTTTTCTTTCAAGGAGCAAGCATCTTTAAATTTCATGGCTGTAGTCACCATCTGCAGTGATTTTGGAGCCCAAGAAAATAAAATCTCTCACTGTTTTCATTGTTTCCACATCTATTTCCCATGACGCAGTGGGAATGGATGCCATCATCTTAGTTTTTTGAATATTGAGTTTTAAACCATCTTTTTCACTCTCCTCTTTCACTTTCATCAAGAGGCTCTTTAGTTTCTCTTAGCTTTCTGCCATAAGGGTGGTGTCATCTGCATATCTGAGGTTACTGATATTTATCCCAGCAATCTAGATTCTGGCTTGTGCTTCATCCAACCCAGCATTTTGCATGATGTACTCTTCATATAAGTTAAATAAGCAGGGTGACAATATACAGCTTTGACATACTCCTTTCCCAATTTGGAACCAGTCCATTGTTCCATGTCCTGTTTTAACTGTTGACCTGCATACATGTTTCTCAGGAGACAGGTAAGGTGGTTCGGTATCCCCATCTCTTGAAGAATTTTCCACAGTTTGTTGTGATCCATACAAAGGCTTTAGTGTAATCAATGAAGGGAAGTAGATGTTTTTTCTGGGATTCTCTTGCTTTTTCTATAATCTAACAGATGTTGGCAATTTGATCTCTGGTTCCTCTGCCTTTTCTAAATCCTGCTTGATTATCTGGAAGTTCTTGGTTCACATACTATTGAAGTCTAGCTTGGAGAATTTTGAGCATTAATTTGCTAGTGTGTGAAATGAGTGCTATTGTGCAGTAGTTGGAACATTCTTTGGTGTTGCCTTATTTGGGGATTGGAATGAACACTGACCTTTTCCAGTCCAGTGGCCACTGCTGAGTTTTTCAAGTTTGCTGGTATATTGAGTACTGCACTTTCACAGGATCATCTTTTAGGATTTGAAATAGCTCAACTGGAATTCCATCACCTCTACTAGCTTTTATCGTAGTGATGCTTCCTAAGGTCCACTTGACTTTGCACTCTGGGATGTCTGGCTCTAGGTGAGTGACCACACCAGGTTATCTGCATCAGTCTGTGTATACTTGCCATCTCTTCTTAATATCTTCTGCTTCTGTTAGGTCCATATCGTTTCTGTCCTTTATTGTGCCCATCTTTGCATGAGATGATCCCTTGCATCTCTAATTTTCTTGAAGAGATCGCTAGTCTTTCCCATTCTATTGTTTTCCTCTATTTCTTTTCATTGCTCACTGAGAAAGGCTTTCTTACCTCTCCTTGCTATTCTTTGGAACTCTGCATTCAGATGGATATATCTTTCTTTTTTTCCTTTGCCTTTAGCTCCTCTTCTTTTCTCAGCTATTTGTAAGGCCTCCTTACACAACCATTTTTCCTTTTGCATTTCTTTTTCTTTGGGCTGCATGCAGTACTAAAGCATGCAATACTAATGTATAATGATTTTTAAAAATGAGGAAATTCAAGCAAGGTTACAAACATAGTATTTTTAAAGTTTATATATAAGATTTTTTTTTTTTTTACCGCTAGGTATTATGAGGCTATACAGTTGTTATATATTAGGTAATTGTGGGATTTACTTCTTAACCCTTACTAGTAATTTGTTTAAGAAAGCTTATGTTACATTTTTTAGCCAATGACATGAGAAAGCAAGTAAGTCTGGCAGTTTATCTCACTTTTTAAAAAGAACACAAGAAAGAGACATTTCACTTTTCTGCCTTTAAGTACTGTTTTCAACATTCAGCTATTTTGAAGTCTTCATGGAATCCAGCTTAAGGGAAAGGCCATCCATCCCTGAAGATGGTAGAGAGGAAAGACAAAAGGACATTTGTCCTTCATAATGTTATTGAACCGCTGAATTTTCAAGCTCTCCCAGATGCTTTCTGTTGTTATTTAGCCTCATTGCAGTCTTTCTCTAGTCTTTTCTTATAGCCGGTGGTGGAGGGAGGTAGCATGAGAACCCTGGAAACAGCATTTTCTGGACATCCTTGCCATCTGGTTGCTGGTAGCTTCTGTCAGTTATACGTCCCTTGTACAGGTCTAGATGGAGGGAAGAAGGAAGACTGAAGTAATTCTTTATGTTTTTGGCTCTAGCATCAAGTGTGGTAAGAGACTGGAGAGATTGCAGTTAACTGTTGCCTCTTATACCAGCAACAGCAGGTAAATGCAGTGACTAGGGGATACTGCAGTGTCCAAGAGACCACAGGCTCCTGGCCTCTGGCTTAGCAGTGACAGTGTTGGGTCCAGCAGCCTTATCTGCACAAACGCTTAGGAGGTTATCCTTTGGTTTCTCTTGGTCTTTCAATACTATAGTGCCCAATTCCTTATATGAAAGTTCCTTGGCTCAAAAACTCTACAGTGATTTATATTTTCCTGTCTAGACTCTGACTGGGTTCCATCATCTAGGGAACTGCTTTCCTATCCGACTCGTTATAAGAAATAGTGGATTGCTCTTACCATTAGGGTACTTTTAGCTTCAATTAAGTAGTTGTTAATGATGCTCAGTTTGGGACAGACAGTGGGTAGGGGAAAGGGAATTTGTTGAGCCACTACTCAATGCCAAGCTTTGTGGAAAGTGTTTGATATATGTTATCTTATATTTTTAATAGACTAATTTTATGTTACTTGCCATACACATTCCACATTCTTCTCCTGTTATAACCTTCTTATGGACATATACTGTCTATTTATCTGTATTTGTCTTTCACCATTCCTTGAAAAGGGCTTGCTCACAGCAGATTCAGTTTATTTGGAGAGTTCCTGAAGTCAAACCAAAGGCTGGATGCATGTTTCTTGTTCTCCTCTGTTTTGAAAATCTTGATGTTTCTTTTTGCATCTTCCAGGTTCGCCAGTAGTCAGAGCAAATTAACAGCTACAACCCTGCCTAAGCCCATGTGAAATAAATGTCTGTGAAGTCTTTTATCTGTAAGTTATTTTGACATAAGCAATGTCTATTTTTTGAGGCCAAAGCTGAAAATCTACTTATCAAATTCTGAACTGCTGAACCAGCCTCAACACAACTGATGGCTCTTTTAAACAACCCAGCTTTCCCTTTAATGGTCCTCATTAAGCACCCTCTGTGCTTTCCAAGAGTTCCAAATGAATGAAGTAAAGCCGACTAGTGTATTGGCCAATTTCCCTTTGGACAGTTTCTCCCTCCCCACCCTCTCCACACTTGCCAAATCCCACCAGGCAGCCTGCTGTGGCAGAAACCTGGTTACCAGGGAGGTGTGGGTGATGGGTTATAAACAGTTATAAGTCAGCAGAGGAGAAATGTGAATGCTTCAGAAAATCAGCCATCTGGCCTTGGAATGAGAACGCAGGGAAGATTCAGAAGGGAAATCAAGAAAGGAGAGAAGAAAGGCACTGCTGGGACTGGGGTGGGGGAGGGTGGAGGCTCAGGGAGAAGGGGTTCTAATGTGATTCCAGTCTGCTCTGAGATGAAGGGGAGGCAGGCCATGCTGAGCAGAAAGGCTGGGGTGGGAAGTGAGCTGGCAGAGCCAGCTTTCCGGCTAAGCTGCTTAAGGAGGAGGTTAGTGAGGATTCTGACTTTGGGAGGGAGTCTGTGCAGAGGGCTTTGAGCTTGAAATTGGCTCATTTTGCTACCTGAGAACTGGAGAGATTCAAATAAAAGTCTAAATGGAATGTTTCTATTTTTCACCTTAATTGAAATGAATGCTTGTTATGGAAAATGTGGGAAATGCAGAAAATTAGAAAGAAAACAGTAATCTCATCACTTAATTCTCTGTCATCCGACCTCGCAAACATAACTGTCATTAAGATACATGCCCTTCCATGGCTTCTCTAGGCCAGCTCTTGCATTATGTAATCATAGTGGTGCTATTTGTACACCTTTGCAATTCTATTGCTCTCACCTAGTGTAGTTTGGGAATCATTTCCCCATTTTTTCATATTGTGATTTGTATTATTATATAACATCAAATATGTGCAGTTCCTAATGCGTCTATTTTGTGTACAGACTCAATCACTCAGTCATGTCTAACTCTTTGCAACTCAATGAACTATAGCTGGCCTGTCTGTGGATTCTCCAAGCAAGAAGACTGGAATTGGTCGCCAGGGCATCTTCCCAACCCAAGGATCAAACCCAGGTCTCCTGCATTGCAGATTCTTTACCACTGAGCCACTGGGAAAGCCCAACTACCTGTAGTTATATATTGATATTGTTTCTATTATTTTGTTATAAATAAGCTACCATGTATATCAAAATGTAAAGTTCATTGCTATTTCAGATTAATTCTTTAGGCTAGTCATATGAATACACTGATTGCATTAATAGGCAAGTGTATTTTTGTCTGTTGACACATTAAATGGATGTTTAATTCTGATAAACTTCTACATACCTTTACAGATAAAGTATTTTCTTCATTATCATTTCAGGAACATATGCCCTCTTCTTCCTGGCATAGTGTAGAATACTGTAAAAGTTCTACATCTGTAGCCCCGAGAACAGTAAATATATAGATTGAAGTCTGTGTCACTTGAGTGTGCATCTGAAACCAATAGGCTTTCACAGTGAATAATGATTTTTCTGTCCCTAGCCCCAATAGGCACGCTTTCAATAGTTATTCATTATTATAGGACTGAATGGTTTGTGTTGAATATGCCACTGAAACGCTTGTAAGAGATCTCTAGTAAGACCAACCCTACACCCACAGGTAGCTGCCCCCAAGTGAACAGTAGTGATTTGCAGGTACCTTTAGGGACTTCCCTGGTGGTCCAGTGGCTAAGACTCCATGCTCCCAATGCAGAGGGCCCAGGTTCGATGCCTGGTCAGGGAAGTAGAGGTCCCACATGCCGCAAGAAAGATCAAAGACCCCCATGCTGCAACTAAGACCTGGTGTGGCTAAATAAATTAATTCATTAAGGACTTCTCTGTTGGCTCAGACGGTAAAGTGTCTGTCTACGATGCAGGAGACCCAGGTTCGATCCCTGGGTTGGGAGGATCCCTTGGAGAAGGAAACAGCGATCCATCGCAAAGAGTCAGACACAACTGAGCAACTTCACGTTCACTAGGTAAGCATTCCTGCATAACAGAAAGGATGAATTAGCAGATGTTATTGACTGAATGTTTGTACCCCTATTTATATGTTGAAGCCTTAATTCCCATGTGATTGTTTTGAATGTAGTGGATAATTAGGTTTTGATGAGGTCATGAGGGTGGAACCCCCATTAGGAGATTAAGCCCTTCTAGGTGGAGGAAGAGACTAGAGCCTGGGCTTTTTTTTTTTTTTTTTTTTTTTTGCCATGTAAGGACAGAGTAGAAAGGCAGCCACCCACAAACCAGGCAGAGGGCTCTCAGTTTGGTTCAGTTGAGTCGCTCAGTTGTGTCCGACTCTTTGCGACCCCATGGACTGCAGCACGCCAGGCTTCCCTGTTTATCACCAACCTCCAGAACTCCTTTTACTAACTCTCAATTACCTCACATCGCTTCCCTTAGTAAGTAGTCTAAGCATATCCTTCAAAGTCAATAGCTGTAATGATTTTGCTTAATATTATGAGTAATTCAACAAGAAAATTTCATCTTTTCTCTTCCTCATTTCACATTCTAGGGGTCTTGCTACTTTGAAGAGTGTCATAGAGTTAGGGAGTTTCCATTATGCTGAGTTGCTTCAATCATATCCAACTCTTTACAATTCAATGGACCATAGCCTGCCAGACTCCTTGGTCCATGGGATTCTCCAGGCAAGAATACTGGAGTTTTCATAGTAGCCAGTTTTAATCGCTTAGTTTATCTATGGGGAGATTGTGGCCTGACTAAAGAAAGGGACTTATTTAATTCATTCCTACAAGGTAAAAATCTACCTCTGATTCCTCAGTCTTCTCTATCACATCCCCCTTAGTACATAAAGAAACATATTACTAAAAAAAAGAAAGAATAGATTTTTTAAAATAAAGAGGTCACTAATTCAAAGAAACTGCTGCTGCTAAGTCGCTTCAGTCATGTCCGACTCTGTGCGACCCCATAGACGGCAGCCCACCAGGCTCCCCTGTCCCTGGGATTCTCTAGGCAAGAACACTGGAGTGGGTTGCCATTTCCTTCTCCAATGCATGAAAGTGAAAAGTGAAAGTGAAGTCACCCAGTCGTGTCCGACTCTTAGCGACCCCATGGACTGCAGCCTACCAAGCTCCTCCGTCCATGGGATTTTCCAGGCAAGAGTACTGGAGTGGGGTGCCGTTGCCTTCTCCAAAGAAAAGCTGCCCTTAATAACTTATATTCCCTACGAAGTTACATGTGAGATAAAATAGTTCTAACTGATAACCACTTCAGTATACATTGTTGTCATCGTTCAGTGGCTCAGTCATGTCCGACTCTGTGACCCCATGGACTGCAGTGCACCAGGCTTCCCTGTCCTGAACTGTCTTGCTGAGTTTGCTCAAACTCACATCCATTGAATTGGTGATGCCATCCAACCATCTCATCCTATGTCACCCCCTTCTCTTGCCCTCACTCTTTCCCAGCATCAGGGTCTTTTCCAATGAGTAGAAAATTATAGCCTTAAGTCTATTTGTCTTAAGTTGAATGCAATTCTTTCAAATTGGATCCAAGTCTCAATGAAACCAGCATTAGACATATATAAGAAACCAAAATTTGCTTCTTGTAAAACAAATGTTTTAATCAATAAATACATTAATGATAAGGTATTGTCAACTGCCACAAAAGTTGTACAATAGGCTAGTTCTTTACTTAACAATGAAACAGTTTTAATTATTGCATTTCTGTGGGAAATTTCATATGAGGAGGAGAATGTCCTTGTGAAGTCTTTTATTAACCCAGTTTTAACAAGAAGTGCAAAATGAAAGGTAATCAGCCTTTGTGTATAACATTATAATGATGGTAATCGAAACCATGCAATCACATAGATATTTTGCTCTCTATAACTAGCTCTGAATAATCAGTGATTTTCAATGGTAGGAAAGTGGCTATTGCAAATTGCAACACTAGCAAAGCATTGTGATGTTTACATTTAACCAAATATAGTCTCTTTTGATGGTATTTAGAAGGAACAAGAAATCAAAGAGGGGGAAGAAAACAAGGGTTGTTTTTAATATTACAGTTTAGTTGAGCATTTGTATCAGAATTGTAAAAATACATTATTGCTTGCTTGGTTTTGCCAAATTACCTTTTAATAACATTATTCCAAGAATAAGAAAGTCCTCAAATGTTGATTTGGTCACTCCACGTTCCCCATTATGTGGCTGAAAACATATTTATTGCAAGACACAGATTGGAAGGAGCATAAGATTTCCAGTCTCCTTCAGTATAGGGTGGTATAGTCTAGTATCATTTCATAATTTCAGAAGAACACTGTACTCATGGTATTCACATTCATGTATAACACATGTGTCACCCCCTGCCTGCTTTATCAGACATTCTTCACCTAAGGTACGGGTTGATAGACCCCAGAGATTTGAGAGGAGCAACCATTTGTCATGGATGGAGGTAAAAGTAGTTTTGTGGAGGAAGATGACAGCATCTTTATGATCTGTTGTTGTTGTTGAGTCACTCAGTTGTGTCCGACTCTTTATGACCCCATGGACTGCAGCACACCGGCTTCCTCTGTCCTTTACTATCTCCCGGAGTTTTCTCTGATTCATGTCCATTGAGTCGGTGATGCTGTCTAACCTTCTCATCCTCTGCTGCCCCTTTCTCCTTTTGCCTTTAGTCTTTCCCAGCATCAGAGTCTTTTCTAATGATTCAGTTCTTCATATCAGGTGGCCAAAGTATTGGCGCTCCTGCATCAGTCCTTCCAAAGAATATCCAGGGTTGATTTCCTTTAGGATTGACTGGTTTGATCTCCATGCTGTCCAAGGGACTCTAAAGAGTCTTTTCCAGTGCCACAATTTGAAAGCATCAATCCTTTTGTGCTCAACATCCTTTATTGTCCAACTTTCATATCTATACATGACTACTGGAAAAACCATAGCTTTGACTATATGGACCTTTGTTGGCAATGTGATATCTCTGCTTTTTAATATGCTGTCTAGGTTTGTCACAGCTTTCCTTCCAAGGAGCAAGTGTCTTTTCTCTTTATGATAGGATTCACCAAATTCTCGAAGTAATATGAAAAGCTGAATTGTCCTACAGACCCCAGACCTTGATAAGGCTTTTTTTCCCCGCCAAGAGTCTTTCTATTTCTCTGAGTTCTACATCCAAGATATTTAAAAGTCATGTCTTCCTCTTTCTGGGCTATCCCATAGGCCCCTGATGCAGCACTATAGGCAAAATTTGGTCTTTCCAAAAAAATATTGACTTTCTAAAGATTAAGCAAATATTTAGTTTTTCTTACTGGAAAATTACTGGATGATCCCAAAATATATAAAATCTTCTCCTAAAATTCCAACTGCCACTATCAGATTTTTAAATCACCTCTAACTTGCAAAAATAGGAAAACCACATTTGAATAAAGATTCAGTTCAGTTCAGTCACTCAGTCGTGCCCAACTCTTTGCAACCCCTGGAACCGCAGCATGCCAGGCGGCCCTGTCCATCACCAACTCCCGGAGGTCTCTCAGACTCACATCCATCGAGTCAGTGATGCCATCCAGTCATCTCATCCTCTGTCGTCCCCTTCTCCTCCTGCCCCCAATCCCTCCCAGCATCAGAGTCTTTTCCAATGAGTCAAATCTTCGCATGAGGTGGCCAAAGTACTGGAGTTTCAGCTTTAGCATCATTCCTTCCAAAGAAATCCCAGGGCTGATCTCCTTCAGAATGGACTGGTTGGATCTCCTTGCAGTCCCAGGGACTCTCAAGAGTCTTCTCCAACACCACAGTTCAAAAGCATCAATTCTTCAGTGCTCAGCTTTCTTCACAGTCCAACTCTCACATCCATACATTAGCTGGCATGTTTTAGAGAGTTTCAGATGGACTGTGGAGAAAGAAGTGAAAAAACATTGAAGACTTTGATCTCAGTGGAAAGAACAGTGATGAGGGAAGCTTCTGGGACTATAGAAAGAAAAATAATTAAAAAGGAGTCAGGAAACTTTCCTATTGCATTATGTATCTATTTACTTATCAGTGCGTGGAGCTGAGTAATAAACAAAGGGACCTGGAAATTGTGAAGCAAAAGACTCCTTGAGAATTCTCACACTAAATAGGAGATTCTCAGAACCAGGGATTCAGCAAAATGGGAAATCATATAAAAATGCTGAGGTTCAGGTCAATACCAGGAAAATGAAGAGGTTTACTACTCCTTACAGGGCTACAAACAGGTGTGTAGATGTGGAACAAGAAACTCGGGGTTAAAAAAAAAAAAGACAATGAAAACATGTTTAAAGAGTGATTATAAAGGACCAAACAGATCCTAAAAACATCTAGAAGTTCTGAGATTTTAAAAATCTGCTTTATTTAACTCAGTGTTTATATGCAATGTTTCATAAATAAGATTTAGATACATTTCTTAAGTGATGCCAGTTAATATTCCATGAAACTAATATATGTAGAATATGCTTTGGGGATAGAATATATCCCAAAAATGCACTTTGAAGGATTTGACTTATTTGACTTATAAACTGACTTAGCAGTATAAACTGACTTAGCAGAAGCAATTTAATGGCCAAGAAGGCAAGCCCTGGAATCAGAATGTCTGAATTTCAGACTACTCCCAAATGTAATTCTAAGGTGATTTTGACTTCATTCTGTACCTCTATTTTTGTATCGATAAAATGAGGTCATAATAGAATTTTTCTTATAATGTCATTATAAAGGTTAAAAGCATAAAACCTGAAAAAAAGCACTTAGCATAGTGCCAGGACCATGGTAAATTCTAGATAAATATTAGTTATCATCATCATCATTATCATCTTCATTACCATTAGTGAAGTAGCTTAGTTTAAAAAAAAAAAATCAAGGAAGAACAATACATTGATTAGGATTGTTAGGTAGTTAGAAAAGGAAAAAGGAGTCCAGAATGCTCGTGGCTAAAAGACCAGGAACTGAAAAGCCCGCAAAAATAGAACAAAGGAAGTTCCAAGAACCAGAGTGAGGACCTTAGGTAGAACAAACAGCACTCGTGGCTAGCCCAATTTACATTGCGCAGGCACAGGGAAGGAAAAAACATATAAAAAGAGGAGGGAAAGGGCTGGGGGGTCTCTCTCCTGTGCACACACACTCACTCTCTCCCCCACTCTCACTCTCTCCTTCTCTCTCTCTCCCCCACACTCTCGCACGCATTCTAGCTCGCTCTCTCTCTTCCCTTCCCGTCTTTTGGATCCCATGCTCTCATGCCTCGAGGATGTATTTTCCTTCATTTTCTAAATAAAACTGAGCTGTGACATGGAGCTGTAACACTGTCCAAGAGCTGTGATGCTCAGAGGGCTTTAACGTCCATCGCTTCACATCCTTGTTGTGACTAGACAGAATTGAGGAAATTATACACTCCCCTAACAGGATAGACCAGATTTCTTATGCAGACAACATCCTGTTTCCAGTGGTTTAAATATGTACCACCAGGAGAAGTGTATTCACCCTAGTCATTCAGAGACTCAGGTTGTTGGAAGCTTTATTTTGTCACATGTTTCCATGATTGTTGACCCAGAAAAAGAGAACATGGAGAATCATACAGAGTAATTAAAGCTTCTAACCAAAAGTGACATAAGTTTCTTCATTTCTCATTTAATTGGCCAGGCACACTTCCCTTCCTTGTTTATTTATTTATTTTTTACTACCTATTGATACCTGCTCCTCAGTTGACTGCCCATCACATGCAGTACTTTTGACCTTTTTTTTTTTTTTAATTAGAAGAGTTCATGAATGATATCCCTTCTAACTTTATAATTCTAAGACCACGAGATCTCTAAAGGCTTTTCTAGGCCAAAATACTATGAGTATAAATCTTTCCATTGTATACTTCAGTCCATAATGTACTGAAAGGTTGTTGCTGAACCACAAAAGATGCTGGGATTCTTGGCCTCCAGAGGAGAAGAATTTAATCTGGGGCTAGTGAGGAGGCTTGATCACTCAGAGCTTTTGTATAATAAAGTTTTATTAAGATATAAAATAGATAGAGAAAGCTTCTGACCTAGACATCAGAAGGGGGCAGAAAGAGTGCCCCCCTGCTAGTCTTTAGCCAGATGTTATACAGCTACTAGCAGTCTGCTAATTAGAGAAAGAAAATGTCTCAAAACTCAGAGAATGGCACCAGGCCCCTCAATCACTCATTAACACAAGGTGAGTTGTCCCAGGCCATAAAATGATCGACATGAATTTTGAAGAAAGGTAGATTTCCAAGCAAATACAAGTCTCATTAACATAGCTTAAGAGAACATTTGCGTGAATAAAACATAGTGATTTGTCAAGTTGATTCTGAGTCTTAGGTGGAACTGACTTGAAGACAGAGTCTAGGATAAATACATAGTTCATTAACATAGCTTAAGACAAACATTTCCATAAGAAAAATGTTTGAGCATTAGTAAGCTCAAAGTTTGAGAAAAGTTAAGTTCAGGTGGAGCCAGGTCTCATGGCAACACAGAATTTTAAGAGAAACCTCCTTTTAAATTTATACAGAGAAGAGGAAAAAAATATCTAACAGTTGTAGTTTGTTTCCCCCTGTCATTTGAGAGATAAAAAAAATGTCTGACACTTGCAGCCTATTTTCTCCATTTGGAGATCCCTGGCCTTCCTGCCTGTTACCCTCTCAGTATCCCCCTGTTTATCTACAGAGTGACTATTAGAGTCAACTTCCAATGTTTAATAACAGTGGATAGAAAAGATGATGTACTGAAGGAAGAAGGCCAGGGTATAAAGCCAAAAAGTTTTAAAAAAGAAAGAATAAAATATTTTAAATTAGAACAAACTAAACTGGAACAATATGAGTGAATGGCCAAAAATCCCAGATATTTCTCTTGACCCCAGCAAACATATAAAATCACATATTTCAGAGTTTCTCACAGTATCTAATAGTTTTTCTAAATGGGTGATTCATACTGGGATGCTTATTAAAAATGCAAATTCCTAAGACTCTACATCAGATCTGCTGAATTTTTATCAAAGTGTCTGACCATATTATGTATTCCATTAAATAGTAGCTATTTTTACTTTTCAGATCAGATCAGTCGCTCAGTCGTGTCCAACTCTTTGTGACCCCATGAATCGCAGCACGCCAGGCCTCCCTGTCCATCACCAACTCCCGGAGGTCACTCAGACTCACATCCATCGAGTCAGTGATGCCATCCAGCCATCTCATCCTCTGTCGTCCCCTTCTCCTCCTGCCCCCAATCCCTCCCAGCATCAGAGTCTTCTCCAATGAGTCAACTCTTCGCATGAGGTGGCCAAAATACTGGAGTTTCAGCTTTAGCATCATTCCTTCCAAAGAAATCCCAGGATTGATCTCCTTCAGAATGGACTGTTTGGATCTTCTTGCAGTCCAAGGGACTCTCAAGAGTCTTCTCTAACACCACAGTTCAAAAGCATCAATTCTTCAGCGCTCAGCCTTCTTCACAGTCCAGCTCTCACATCCATACATGACCACAGGAAAGACCATAGCCTTGACTAGGCGAACCTTTGTTGGTAAAACTATTAAAAATGTCATTTACAAAAGAAAACTCATGGCAAACCCATCCCTGTCTCCAAGGCAATATGAAGGTAGCTATAAGACCTTCCCCCAGAGAAGACAATGGCACCCCACTCCAGTACTCTTGCCTGGAAAATCCCATGAACAGAGGAGCCTGGTAGGCTGCAGTCCATGAGGTCGCTAAGAGTCAGACACGACTGAGCGACTTCACTTTCATTTTCACTTTCATGCACTGGAGAAGGCAATGGCAACCCACTCCAGTGTTCTTGCCTGGAGAGTCCCAGGGACAGGGGAGCCTGGTAGGCTACCATCTATGGGATCACACAGAGTCGGACACGACTGAAGTGACTTAGCATAGCATAGCATAAGGCCTTCCCCAGTAACTCAGTAAGTAAAGAATCCGCCTGCAATGCAAGAGACACAGGAGACTCGGATTTGATATCTGGGTTGCGAAGATCCCCTGGAAGAGGAAATGGCAACCCTTCCAATATTACTGGCTGGGAAATCCCTTGGACAGAGAAGCCTGGTGGGCTACAGTCTATGGGGTAGGAGAGCTGGACATGGCTGAGCACCAGCACAGAGCAGAAGCTCAGATGTGAAAGCTCCAGTGAGGGTGATGAGGAGAGGAGAGTCTTGGTAATACTAGTGGAGAAGAGGAGGAATAAAGCAGTGAACTTTATTTCAAATTTTTCAGCCTGGATGAGTGACAAGCAGGGGATGATTACATTTTCAAAGGAATGGTGCAGACAACAACTGTTACAAAAGGTCAAAAGTTGGAGGAGCCATGTGGCCAACCCAGAGCATTTGGACCAGCCTTAGGAAAGGGACATATGGGAACACTGTCTCATAGAAAAAAATGTAATTTGTGATAGATATGATATGGGATTGAGGGGAATGTAAGGACAAGTTGAAAATAACCTTGAAATCTCCAGGCAGTGTGATGAGGATGGGTGGTGTTTGATTTGAAGGAGAGAAAAACAAAAAAAATAATAGGAGTTGGATAAACTTTATTTTTCTAGTGGTGGAAATGTTACTTCAAATCAACTTCAGACTCTGATATAAAAGAGGTATATGTTATAGTTTAGTATTCAAAGCCAGTTTTTAATGTTGCACACAGGTGATTATTTGAATTCAGGACACCCCAGCTAGCTCAGAGTGCTTCTACATGTTCTGTGACATTTCCCTTTCATCCTTCTCAGCCTCTTTGACTGAATATCCACCTCCGCTCCACGATTCAGTTGGGTTTTTTGGACAAATCCCTCCTGACAAACCCGCAAATCTTTCCAGACTTAGTATGAAGAAGTCATGGAGCTGAACTAACCTCCCAGTTCTTGTTTTGACTTTGAGGTTGATCTTTCAGGTGTGTAGAAAAAAGACTTCCTAAGCAAGAAGATTAAAAATCATAGAGAAAGATGCTTGGAAGGGAAGCTGGCTCTGCCACAGGGGTCCAGAGAGCTGTTCACACCCACGTGAATGACAACTGCAGGTCTCTGAGAGTTCCTGGGGGGAGGCACACAGCAGAAAGCACACAGCTTGATTTACAGATGCCAATTTGAGCTTACAGCCTGGTATGTGTTTTGATTTGAGGACTTAGCAAATTGGATGAGAAAATGATAAATGGAAGATGAATACGAAACAAAAAACAGCTTGTTTGTAATAAACTGTCACCTATATTTGGAGAGGCAAGTTTTTTAAGAGGTGAAATGTCGTTGAATTTGGAAGTTAGAAATCTGAAGAAGTTTACCTGTGGTGCTACAGGGACTTTATGGTTTGGGAAAAAATAGCCCTAAGAATAGAGGGATTCTACATCTGTCTTATTCTGACTTTGGTGCTTTTCTTGAAAAACTGCTATCAAGCAAAAACCTCACCTCTAGACAGGGTTTGGGGTCGTGTCAAGCAGCCAGGTGTACCCTCAAGGAAAAAAAGGAAGTGACAGCTGGAGAATCCTGCCTCAGAAATTCCCAGTAGCATTAACGAGGAGGTCAGCCTCATACCTCCTGCAAGGAGGCAGGCTTCCTCCTCTCATCAGGTGTTTTGTCCATAAGGCTAGAGAAATGTCTGTGATAAAATTCAAAGAGCCTGAAGAATTATCATAACAAAGATCAGTTCAAACATTTTCCTGGGTATAAGACCTGCTATGGGAGTGTATTGTAGAAATGTATGTTTAGCCCTTGAGATTTTGAGGCAACTGGTTTGGGGTGGTCCTGGGAATCTACCATTTTAAATAAGCACTCAGAGGATTCTTCAAGAGTGAGTTCCAGAATTACACTTAGAGAAACACTGAACTAGAAAAAAAGAGGTAGAGGATAGACAAGAATTAACCCACCTTCCTTCCTTCCACAGATAGTTGTTGGGAACTCTTACTATGGGCCAGGTACTTTGCTGTGTAATAGAGACATGATGGTATATTTGTTTTCTAGGGATAATATAACATATTATCGCACATTGGACATGTTTAACACAGCAGAAATCCATTCTCTTTTGTAGAGTTTTGAAATCCAGAAATCCAAAATCAAGGTGTGAAAAGGGTCACTCCTTTGGGAGGCTCTGAAAATCTGTCCCATGCCTCTCTCCTACCTTCTGATAGTTTACTGACAATCCTTGGTGTTCCTTGGCTTGTACATGCATTACACTAATCTCTGCCTTCAAATTCACACATTTGCTGTCTCTCTGTGTGTCCTTTCCTGTCTTTTACAAAGATACTTTCCTTAGATTTAGGACCCTCCCTAATCCAGTATGATCTCCTCTTAAGCTTTACTTTAAATATGTCTGCAAAGACACTATTTCCCAAAACAAGATCACATTCTGAGGATCTGGGTAGAAGTGATTGGGCATAGAGGACTATTCAACCCGCTACAAATAATGAGCAAAAATAGAGTTGGCCCACGCCCTCATGAAGCTCATAGGCCCTTTGGTGGGGGGTGGGCAGGTGGGGGAGTAGCTGTTCAGCAAGGCACTTCAGTTACTCAAGTGATTCATCATCAGCCCCAAGAGAGAATCACAAAGAAACAAGTACATGGCACAGTAGGTGCTAGAGCAGTCATTTTAAAAGTGAGTGGCTGACTTTTACAGCCAACCAAGTTCACAACTTTCCAGGTCAGTAATTTTCAGGCCTGCAGCTGTGCTGTTAGAAATATCTCACTAAGTCAATTAGGGGGTAATATAAGAGTCAGACACGACTGAGCAACTTCACTTTCACTTTTCACTTTCATGCATTGGAGAAGGCAATGGCAACCCACTCTAGTGTTCTTGCCTGGAAAATCCCAGGGACGGGGGAGCCTGGCGGGCAGCCGTCTATGGGGTCGCACAGAGTCAGACATGATTGTAGTGACTTGGCAGCAGCAGCAGCATACTTGATCTCATCTGAGACTAGCCCTCCTTAGACCTTGGGCAGGACTGAAATACTGCCTCATACATAGTAGGAGCTTAATAATGAATGCTTGGTGAATTACCGAAGCAAAACAATACTATTTAACCTAAATCTCTCTCTCTCTCTCTCTCTCTCAGTAATACAAATAAGAAATATGTATTGACATTGTAGAATAGGAAAAACCCTGCCATAAATATTTTCATCTTTTTAAATTGAATTTAATATCTGATGTATTTTTATCCCTGATGTAAATCTACCTGTCACTTTTTTGAGCACTTAATATGACCCAGACACTTTCAGGCTTTACATCTACTATCTCCCAAAAACCTTGCAGACAGATGTTATTTTACAGAGAGAATTATAAGCCAAGTGTTTCAGACTCCAGTATCCATGCTATGTTCACCATGTCTCTGTATGTGGGAAGATGGGCAACTTTTAATGTATATCGCAGGAGTGACTGCCTAATACGGTACAGTTTATTGACTATGCCAAAACCTTTGAATGTGTGGATCACAATAAACTGTGGATAATTCTGAAAGAGATGGGAATACCAGACCACCTGACCTGCCTCTTGAGAAATCTGTATACAAGTCAGCAAGCAACAGTTAGAACTGGACATAGAACAACTGACTGGTTCCAAATAGGAAAAGGAGTACGTCAAGGCTGTATATTGTCACCCTGCTTATTTAACTTCTATGCAGAGTACGTCATAAGAAACGCTGGGCTGGAGGAAGCACAAGAGGGAATCAAGATTGTCAGGAAAAATATCGATAACCTCAGATATGCAGATGACACCACCCTTATGGCAGAAAGTGAAGAAGAACTAAAGAGCCTCTTGATGAAAGTGAAAGAGAGAGTGAAAAAGTTGGCTTAAAGCTCAACATTCAGAAAACTAAGATCATGGTATCTGGTCCCATCACTTCATGGCAAATAGATGGGGAAACAGTGAAAACAGTGGCTGCTATTATTTTGAGGGGCTCCAAAATCACTGCAGATGGTGATTGCAGCCATGAAATTAAAGACACTTTCTCCTTGGAAGGAAAGTTATGACCAACCTAGACAGCACATTAAAAAGCAGAGACATTACTTTGCTAACATAGGCCAGTCTAGTCAAGGCTATGGTTTTTCCAGTGGTCATGTATGGATGTGAGAGTTGAACTGTAAAGAAAGCTGAGCGCTGAAGAATTGATGCTTTTGAACTGTGGTGTTGGAGAAGATTCTTGAGAGTCCCTTGGACTGCAAGGAGATCCAACCAGTCCATCCTAAAGGAGATCAGTCCTGGGTGTTCATTTTAAGGACTGATGCTGAAGCTGAAACTCCAGTACTTTGGCCACCTGATACAAAGAGCTGACTCATTGGAGAAGACCCTGATGCTGGGAAAGATTGAGGGCTGGAGGATAAGGGGATGACAGAGGATGAGATGGCTCAATGGCATCACCAACTCAATGGACATGAGTTTGGGTGGACTCTGGGAGTTGGTGATGGACAGGGAGGCCTGGCGTGCTGCAATTCATGGGGTCGCAAAGAGTCAGACACGACTGAGCGACTGAACTGAACTGAATTGTGCCTCAAAGTGTGGGATAAACCTACCTGCCATTTCAGCCTCACTGTGAGATCCCTAATGTTTCCTCATGTTTCCTATTCCTTTTTCTTTATTATAATTAGACATATTTCTCTTACAGTGCTTAACTTTGACTACTGGTCTCCTTTCCCATCTCCTTACACCTGTCTTCTAGCATTTTTGACTATTCACTCTCTCATTTAGAAACCTCTTTTATCCATGTTTCTCAGTCCTAGGATACCTCGGGCTCAATTCTCCTCAAGAGGGAACTTATAGTCTCCAGGGTCCCAAGTCCCATGGAGCCTACTCTTCAAGTAGGCACGTCTGAATCCAGAGCATTTGGAAACCTGTAAGAGAATTGTTACTTGAGGAGATCTAGGGGCAATGATCAGACCACATA
Organism: Tragelaphus eurycerus; assembly: GCA_935064755.1. NCBI lineage: Eukaryota > Metazoa > Chordata > Mammalia > Artiodactyla > Bovidae > Tragelaphus > Tragelaphus eurycerus. The sequence goes on along the minus strand of CAKXYN010000015.1, from coordinate 10,189,962 downwards.
CATGGAAAGCACTACATAAACAAAGGCAACAAAAACCCATTTAGATTAATGCTCTTAGAGATCACAGAGTCTTAATTACTTATGAATTGCTTTGCAGTGAGCCACCGATCAGCATTTTGCCTGAATGTCCCACAGTAAGTCAGCCTATAAAGGCTTTTTACAGAGAAATCTCTGCCTCTGAAACTAAATTGACAGTTTCTTTCCTGGGCTGTTTAATGTGGCCTGCTATTGTTATGCTAATGTAGCCTCTGTTAATACTGAGGTGACTTTATAGAATGCCAGGATGTGTGGGAGCAGCATTCTATAAACCAATTAATAATATTTTCTGGAGTGGAGAAATCATCAATCTATTTGGCAACTAAGCGACCTTAAATGCTTCATGGACTAATGAAAGATGAATAGTGGGAGGTAGAACTTGGAGGAAAAAATGAGCCGTTTGAGCATCAGTAGTTACCCACCAATCGTGTAAGGAAATTAACTCTTCTTCAAGAAAATTATATGGTCGAGCAGATCTCCTTAACTATCCAAGTAAAAGGTATTCCTGGCCAGCTGATTCCAGACTTATTTTCAACGAAGCAGCAGAAATATCCCCCTATGAAAGATGGATGCAGGGCCATTTTTAGACTTCACCACCCTCTGAAATATATTTAAATGCATCCACATTCTCATTACATATATACTTTGGGGTAAAGATTTTGGAAAAGAAACATTTATTTGCTTTCAAAAATATGTGACTACAGGTCACTCATTTAATTTATCATTGACTATAACTTCTCAGAAATCATCATAAATTTTCTATGATCCTGAAAGTTGTATTCAACCATGTCAAAACATAATAATGAGTTAAGCTGACGTAATGTTTCATTTTGTAGACATGGAAAAAAAACCTAAGAATTTTAATTGTGCTATTATATTTTCATATTTAGAGCCAACTTTTTTCCCTTAGTATTTAACCATTTTAGCAAGACCTTGAGAAGGTCGTAGCCCCAGGCTTTGTATCTGTGGGGGCAATAGACTGGCCCTGGATGAGTGCCCTGGTTTCTTTTAGCTTGATGACTAGCCATTATGATTTTCTGTTGTATTAAATTGCTCCTATTTAATGTTTTCCAAATAACCTTCTGGTTGTAACTTGACCACTCAAAAACTTGCCTACACAAAGAAAATATGCTGAGCAATCAAGTCCAATATTACAAATAGCAAATGTATGTGCATATAAATAATTACTATTCATAAATTTATTGAATGGCTACAATGATTGAATTAGTCACAACTATACATTTTGTTCACTTTCTTTTTCTCTTTGGAGTATGTATGCCTTTATGAGAACTCTATGAAGACATTTGAAAAAAGGAAGAGAATAAAGGGCAGAGATAAAGATTAGAGAAATAGAAAAACAAAATGCAGTGCGATCAGGGGGCCCAGCCCTAGATTTTTAGAGAGGAATTTAAGAGTTATACTTCTAGATCCTCCTTTAAGTTTTATTACTACTACCTTGGGCAAGTTTTAATGCATCTGAACTTTGGTTTCATTATCTACAAAATGGAACTAAAAATAGTACCCATTTCAGAGAATTCTTGTAAAAATTAAAAGATGCAGTATACTAAGAAAAACGCCTTGCAAGTAATGAATATTCAGTAAATGTTAATTATTATGAAATCTGCTTGAAAACTTAATCTGCGTTTGGGTCTCCTGAGCCTTACTACTGAATGTTCCTGGAACCAGTGGAGATTCAAAATAAATCAACAAGTTTGCCCAAGATGTTAAGATGCAGTGCAATCTATGAAGAGGAAAAGTCTGAAATTTTAGGACCTGGTCAGTTTTTTAATTTTCTAGTACTGCAGGACTTCACCTTGTTTCCGTTGCTTTGAAGTTAAGCATTTTCTTTCACACTCTTGAAAATAAAAACATTAAACAAAGGAGGAAAAAAACACCCCTCATGGCAGATATTCTAGGGGTCACTGAATCTTCCAAATTGTGGGACAGCTTCTCCATAACCCAATACAGAACAGATTTTCAGTCTAAAATTCACAGCATTTCCTTTCATGTCTTTCATTAACTGATTTTTGCATGATAGCAACTCTAGTTTCATTTCTCTTTTTTCTCTTTTGGCCAGTATCTTATCTGGCAGGATTGTCAGTTAAATATTCATGGGTCATATTAGAATTCAGCCAAATGCCTTCCTATTTAAAATGGCTGGGTGAATATAGTGATCATTTGTCAGTATCCCCTCTGAATTGTTAGTGAGACAGACTTGCACACATTATTTGAGACAGAAAATGAATAGTTTCAGTTGCTATGGTTACAGCTAGGGTATGGGGTAGTTGTTTACAAGTGATCTTTGTTTTTTGGACTCTTCGCATGTGCACACGGTGTACATCTACATATGCATGCACACACGTGCTTGTATATTGAAATCCCAGGTCTTCTGGAAAAATACCCACTTCAAATATTCTGTCCCAAGGTCTCCATTCATTCCCCTTCTGTTAGATTTTTCATCATGATTTTCTCTTCAGCAGTTATGATTTCACATACAACACAAAAATGATATCACAAATGAGTTAGGGCCACTGTCCTCACATGCTCTGAGAGTTAACAGATTTCTGCTAATACTGAAAATTTGTTTTTCAATATTATGCTTTATTTCCTTATTCTTAAAGAGTTATCTGTTTAAACAACAGAATAACTTCCAAAAGGAACTTGAAAAGACTAGTTAAACAGTTTAAGATTTTGCTACATTCCTTAAACCAGGCAGAGTCTGCCACTGCAAGCAACAGAAACGAGTCTGGCAGATTAAGGAGAAAAAGGACTTCATTAAAAATAGGAGCTCCCTCAGACACACAGGAAGGGCGGGAAATCAGGCTCAATCCTAAACTTCCAGGAACAAAACTCTAAATCACTCCACCGAATCAGTGTGTGTTAAAAAAAAAAAAAAAAAAAAAAACTAAACTAAACCTGCCTCCCTCATGTTGCAGATGCCCTGTTTTGTATCTCTGCCCCTTGAGTACCAGGAACTCAATTTGACCTCATCTTCCACCGTCTGCCACTCCAAAGCCACATTTCTACAGGAGGGAGGCAGCTAAGGTAGTCACAGCTGATACTAATTTTACCAGGAAATGGATCCTGCTCTTCATGCTGATCACTTCTTATTTTAAGTCTCATGAGAGTATATCTAATTGGAGAAGGAACTGGATCATTTTACTGTATGCTAACTGGGAAGGAAGACTAGGAATTGATTAGTTGCCTGCCTTTTACCTGGAGGAAGCAGGACTCCAAGCAAACAAAGAAACAAAAACAAAAAGGAAAAAAAGCAAAAACTTCAAAAGAGTATAGGGCTTCAAAAAGATGCTGAAAGGCAGGAAATCCTAACAAATGACCTTTATAAATACAATCTGATGTGTACATAATTGTTTTCAGTTAAAAATAATTAAATCAGCCAGTAAATTAAGGAAAACAGAAAGAAATTCTCCATGTTTCTAAGGATAATTCTTCTTGTGAACCACGTCCATCCTCTCTCACCTCCTCAAGAGCACTGCTCTAAAGGCACATTAGAAATGTTACTTTTTCTACCAGATTAGTCTCAGCAGAATATAAGCATATTGTTATTCCTCTCATCTTCAGTTCAGTTCATTCACTCAGTTGTGTCCGACTCTTTGCGACCCCATGAATCGCAGCACACCAGGCCTCCCTGTCCATCACCAACTCCTGGAGTTCACTCAGACTCACGTCCATTGAGTCAGTGATGCCATCCAGCCATCTCATCCTCTGGCGTCCCCTTCTCCTCCTGCCTTCAATCTTTCCCAGCATCAGGGTCTTCTCCAATGAGTCAGTTCTTCGCATCAGGTGGCCAAAGTATTGGAGTTTCAGCTTCAGCATCAGTCCTTCTAATGAACACCCAGGGCTGATCTCCTTCAGAATGGACTGGTTGGATCTCCTTGCAGTCCAAGGGACTCTCAAGAATCTTCTCCAACACCACAGTTCAAAAGCATCAATTCTTCAGCACTCAGCTTTCTTCACAGTTCAACTCTCACATCCATACATGACCACTGGGAAAACCATAGCCTTGACTAGACGGACCTTTGTTGGCAAAGTAATGTCTCTACTTTTCAATATGCTATCTAGGTTGGTCATAACTTTCCTTCCAAGGAGTAAGTAAGTGTCTTTAATTTCATGGCTGCAATCACCATCTGAGGTGATTTTGGAGCCCAAAAATAAAGTCTGACACTGTTTCCCCATCTATTTCCCATGAAATGATGGGACCAGATGCCATGATCTTCGTTTTCTGAATGTTGAGCTTTAAGCCAACTTTTTCACTCTCCACTTTCACTTTCGTCAAGAGGCTTTTTAGTTCCTCTTCACTTTCTGCCATAAGGGTGGTGTCATCTGCATATCTGAGGTTATTGATATTTCTTCCGACTATCTGGAAGCAAGATTGCCTGGAGAAATATCAATAACCCAGATGCATGCACCCTTCAGAAAGTGGGGTTGCAAAAAGTAGGACACGACTGAGCGAGATCATGCATCTGATCTGTGATAAGTTTAAGAGTAATGGTTCAAACCCATATTTGGGTAAAAATTGTGGTAGGAGAATTAAAGAAGTGATCATAGAGAAGTTGACATTTGAGCTGTGCTGTAGAAATGGGTACAATCTTGAAAAACAGAGATGAGAAGATGGAAGGCATGGTAGTGTTAAACAACCTAGGAAAAAAAGGATCTGGACATGTACTATGTACAAGAGACTATGTCATAAAGGATAAAGAGTACAGATAGGAGAGCTTATGTATAATTGGAGTATATGTTCTTGGAGTTCTGGGAATCATGAGTGTTCTTAGTGTAGATAGACCATTGGCTACTACACCTACATAGAAGAAAATCACATGCTACGTAGTGGATACGATGTCAATGCATATCTAATGTGAATGCATAGCTACTCTTTTCTCCTTTTTCTTCTATCTTTCCCTAGTATAAGAGTAATGGTTCAAGACCAATGAAGGAGAAACTAGGCGATTCTGAAGGAGAATGATCATGGAGTAGTTTGGATGGAGTGTGCTGTAGGAATGGGTACAATTTTGGAAACCACAGTGAGAAGAGTGGAAGCATTGGAGTGTTAAAAACCTGGAAAATGCTGGGAGGGACTATGTACAAGAGACTATGTCATAAAGGAGAAGGGGTACAGATAGAGGATGAGATGGCTGGATGTTCTTGGAGTTCTGGGAATCATGAGGATCTTAGTGTAGAGAGACCTCTGGCTACTACACCTACATAGACAGAAAGGCCCATGCTGCGTAGTGGATATGGGGTCATGCAAATAAGTCAAGACACGACTCAGCGACTGATCTGCTATCTTATCCCTGAAGTGAATCAAATCAAGTTTTACATGGTTGTATTAATGAATGCATATCTCCTGTGTGCCAAGCACAGGTAAGTACTGGGATACCAATAATCTTAGGATGAAATTTTATCAAATGAAACTATTTTTAATATTCTCAGTCTAGCTGCTTTTCCAGGATAATAGATTTAAAATAATTACAGAAATATAAAATGCAGGGGAAAGGACTTTTTAGGGGTAAAAAATATTCCTAGCACTTCTTGTCCTCCGCAAGCACTTGCTCAATGATGTTACTCTACAAGTGTCTAATTTTTAAATGTCTTACACTTGATAACTTAGTCTTCTTACTCTATCACTATCTCAAGTATTTCTTTCATAGAGATCCATGAAAATATTCATTCCATCAATGTGTTTTTGCAAACAGAGTTTTTAAAACAATGGACATTAATTATATGGTTATGGATTGTTGAGCCCCAACTATGAAGCCAAGAGTTACAATAGATGCCATACTCCAAACAGAGTAAGAGAGAGAAACTTTGGTATGTTTTCCAAAATTTCAAAAGCATATACTCAGTTTTTAAGGGATAAGTAAATATTTTCCTGTCTGTTGTAGCAGTGAAAGAAGAGGTTAATACTCCTTTTTATTTGGTGCTTATTCTGTGTCAGACACTAGACTGAACATTTTATATGTGCAAGCCTAATTAATCTTTCAACAGCCCAGATTATAAAAGTGATGCTCAAACTGTGATGTGCCCCCCACGTAATCCATCTAGAAAGTAGCTGACAAAGCGGCTGTATGTATGAGTGCCAGGGGAAGCAGTGTGATTCTGGTGCCCTTCTAGGCCCTCAGTGATTCACCTGAGTCAGGTTTTCACTGCGTGAAGGCAGGGAGACAAAAGGTGGCTTGGAACCCACTGCAATCAAAGCCCCTTCCCTGCATAATGATTAGTGGAAGAGAAACAAGAGAAGATATGGGAAGAATGGTGGGCAAGTCCTGCTGTCATCTGGGGAGGGAGGAGGAAGCACTTGCCCCCAGGCAGTCCCATCCTCTGACTCTTCTTTAGAGGCAGCCTGGGAGAGGGGAGAGCCTAGGGTACAGCAGAGCACTTAATACCTTATGTAAAGGGAGATCTTTTTTAAGGGGTCAAAAGAAAGAGCTCATACATCATTTAAGGCAAAAACTTCTTGGCTGCTGATGTCCTTCACCAAATAAAATTTTATATTAATACATTTTTTTGAAATTTCAAATTTGTTTTCTGATAGAGGATGTGTAAGGGCACAAATAGTCCTCAGTTTATTCTGTTGCATTCTTATAAAACACCTCTTATCTAGTGTTTCATGTAGAAGAGACTGAATTGCCAAATCCCCTGATTTGGGAAATCCCTAATTGACATGAGATTGATTATCTATCTTTCAAAGAAACTGTTTCACACAAGGAGATAGGGAATAAGAAAAAAGTAGCACAAGTTAAATCAGCAAATATCTTTCTTGAGGCGGCGGTCCTAAGATGGTGGCGGAATAGGACGGGGAGACCACTTTCTCCCCACAAATTCATCAAAAGAACAATTAAACACTGAGTAAAATCCATAAAACAACTTCTGAATGCTGGCAGAGGACATCAGGCACCCAGAAAAGCAGCCCATTTTTAAGGGGTCAAAAGAAAGAGCTCATACATCATTTAAGGCAAAAACTTCTTGGCTGCTGATGTCCTTCACCAAATAAAATTGTGAATAAAATTCACCAAATTTCATTGTCTTTGAAAGGAGATGTTTTATCAACGGTGCTGTATAAAAGGAGAAGTCTTGAGACTACTGTAAAAATAAGATTGAAAACCAGAAGCAAGGGGCTTAAGTCCAAATCCTGAGAACATCATAAAACACCTGACTCCAGGGAACATTAATCGATAGGAGCTCATCAAACACCTCCATCAGATCAGTCGCTCAGTCGTGTCCGACTCTTTGCGACCCCATGAACCGCAGCACGCCAGGCCTCCCTGTCCATCACCAGCTCCCGGAGGTCACTCAGACTCGCATCCATCGAGTCAGTGATGCCATCCAGCCATCTCATCCTCTGTCGTCCCCTTCTCCTCCTGCCCTCAATCCCTCCCAGCATCAGAGTCTTCTCCAATGAGTCAACTCTTCGCATGAGGTGGCCAAAATACTGGAGTTTCAGCTTTAGCATCATTCCTTCCAAAGAAATTCCAGGATTGATCTCCTTCAGAATGGACTGGTTGGATCTTCTTGCAGTCCAAGGGACTCTCAAGAGTCTTCTCCAACACCACAGTTCAAAAGCATCAATTCTTCGGCGCTCAGCCTTCTTCACAGTCCAGCTCTCACATCCATACATGACCACAGGAAAGACCATAGCCTTGACTAGGCGAACCTTTGTTGGTAAAGTAATGTCTCTGCTTTTGAATATGCTATCTAGGTTGGTCATAACTTTCCTTCCAAGGAGCAAGCGTCTTTTAATTTCATGGCTGCAGTCACCATCTGCAGTGATTGTGGAGCCCAGAAAAACAAAGTCTGACACTGTTTCCACTGTTTCCCCATCTATTTCCCATGCAGTGATGGGACCAGATGCCATGATCTTTGTTTTCTGAATGTTGAGCTTTAAGCCAACCTTTTCACTCTCCACTTTCACTTTCATCAAGAGGCTTTTTAGCCCCTCTTCACTTTCTGCCATAAGAGTCGTGTCATCTGCATATCTGAGGTTATTTATATTTCTCCCAGCAATCTTGATTCCAACTTGTGTTTCTTCCAGTCCAGCATTTCTCATGATGTACTCTGCATATAAGTTAAATAAACATGGTGACAATATGCAGCCTTGACGTACTCCTTTTCCTATTTGGAACCAGTCTGTTGTTCCATGACCAGTTCTAACTGTTGCTTCCTGACCTGCATACAGATTTCTTAAGAGGCAGATCAGGTGGTCTGGTATTCCCATCTCTTTCAGAATTTTCCATAGTTTATTGTGATCTACACAGTCAAAGGCTTTGGCATAGTCAATAAAGCAGAAATAGATGTTTTTCTGGAACTCTCTTGCTTTTTCCATGATCCAGCGGATGTTGGCAATTTTATCTCTGGTTCCTCTGCCTTTTCTAAAACCAGCTTGAACATCAGGAAGTTCACGGTTCACATATTGCTGAAGCCTGGCTTGGAGAATTTTGAGCATTACTTTACTAGCGTGTGAGATGAGTGCAATTGTTCGGTAGTTTGAGCACTCCTTGGCATTGCCTTTCTTTGGGATTGGGATGAAAACTGACCTTTTCCAATCTTGTGGCCACTGCTGAGTTTTCCAAATTTGTTGGCATATTGAGTGTAGCACTTTCACAGCATCATCATTCAGGACTTGGAATAGCTCCACTGGAATTCCATCACCTCCACTAGCTTTGTTCGTAGTGATGCTTTCTAAGGCCCATTTGACTTCACATTCCAAGATGTCTGGCTCTCGGTCAGTGATCACATCATCATGATTATCTGGGTCTTGAAGCTCTTTTTTGTACAGTTCTTCTGTGTATTCTTGCCACCTCTTCTTAATATCTTCTGCTTCTGTTAGGTCCACACCATCTCTGTCCTTTATCGTGCCCATCTTTGCATGAAATGTTCCTTTGGTATCTCTGATTTTCTTGAAGAGATCCCTAGTCTTTCCCATTCTGTTGTTTTCCTCTATTTCTTTGCATTGATCACTGAAGAAGGCTTTCTTATCTCTTCTTGCTATTCTTTGGAACTCTGCATTTAGATGTTTATATCTTTCCTTTTCTCCTTTGCTTTTCGCTTCTCTTCTTTTCACAGCTATTTGTAAGGCCTCCCCAGACAGCCATTTTGCTTTTTTGCATTTCTTTTCCATGGGGATGGTCTTGATCCCTGTCTCCTGTACAATGTCACGAACCTCATTCCATAGTTCATCAGGCATTCTATCTATCAGATCTAGGCCCTTAAATCTATTTCTCACTTCCACTGTATACTCATAAGGGATTTGATTTAGGTCATACCTGAATGGTCTAGTAGATTTCCCTACTTTCTTCAATTTCAGTCTGAATTTGGCAATAAGGAGTTCATGGTCCGAGCCACAGTCAGCTTCTGGTCTTGTTTTTGCTGATTGTATAGAGCTTCTCCATCTTTGGCTACAAAGAATATAATCGATCTGATTTCGGTGTTGACCATCTGGTGATGTCCATGTATAGAGTCTTCTCTTGTGTTGTTGGAAGAGGGTATTTGCTATGACCAGTGCATTTTCTTGGCAAAACTCTATTAGTCTTTGCCCTGCTTCATTCCGTATTTCAAGGCCAAATTTGCCTGTTACTCCAGGTGTTTCTTGACTTCCTACTTTTGCATTCCAGTCCCCTATAATGAAAAGGACATCTTTTTTGGGTGTTAGTTCTAAAAGGTCTTGTAGGTCTTCATAGAACCTTTCAACTTCAGCTTCTTTGGCGTTACTGGTTGGGGCATAGACTTGGATTACTGTGACATTGAATGGTTTGCCTTGGAAACGAACAGAGATCATTCTATCGTTTTTGAGATTGCATCCAAGTACTGCATTTCGGACTCTTTTGTTGACCATGATGGCCACTCCATTTCTTCTGAGGGATTCCTGCCCACAGTAGTAGATATAATGGTCATCCGAGTTAAATTCACCCATTCCAGTCCATTTTAGTTCGCTAATTCCTAGAATGTCAACATTCACTCTTGCCATCTCTTGTTTGACCACTTCCAATTTGCCTTGATTCATGGACCTGACATTCCAGGTTCCTATGCAAGATTGCCGGGAGAAATATCAATAACCTCAGATATGCAGATGACACCACTCTTATGGCAGAAAGTGAAGAGGGGCTAAAAAGCCTCTTGATGAAAGTGAAAGTGGAGAGTGAAAAGGTTGGAAAGCTCAACATTCAGAAAACGAAGATCATGGCATCTGGTCCCATCACTGCATGGGAAATAGATGGGGAAACAGTGGAAACAGTGTCAGACTTTGTTTTTCTGGGCTCCACAATCACTGCAGATGGTGACTGCAGCCATGAAATTAAAAGACGCTTGCTCCTTGGAAGGAAAGTTATGACCAACCTAGATAGCATATTCAAAAGCAGAGACATTACTTTACCAACAAAGGTTCGCCTAGTCAAGGCTATGGTCTTTCCTGTGGTCATGTATGGATGTGAGAGCTGGACTGTGAAGAAGGCTGAGCGCCGAAGAATTGATGCTTTTGAACTGTGGTGTTGGAGAAGACTCTTGAGAGTCCCTTGGACTGCAAGAAGATCAACCAGTCCATTCTGAAGGAGATCAATCCTGGATTTCTTTGGAAGGAATGATGCTAAAGCTGAAACTCAGTATTTTGGCCACCTCATGCGAAGAGTTGACTCATTGGAGAAGACTCTGATGCTGGGAGGGATTGAGGGCAGGAGGAGAAGGGGACGACAGAGGATGAGATGGCTGGATGGCATCACTGACTCGATGGATGCGAGTCTGAGTGACCTCCGGGAGCTGGTGATGGACAGGGAGGCCTGGCGTGCTGCGGTTCATGGGGTCGCAAAGAGTCGGACACGACTGAGCTACTGATCTGATCTGATCTGATCTGATGCAATATTGCTCTTTACAGCATCGTACTTTGCTTCTATCACCAGACACATCCACAGCTGGGTATTCTTTTTGTTTTGGCTCCATCCTTTCATTCTTTCTGGAGTTATTTCTCCACTGATCTCCAGTAGCATATTGGGCCCCTACTGACCTGGGGAGTTTGTCTTTCAGTATCCTATCATTTTGTCTTTTCATACTGTTCATGGGGTTCTCAAGGCAAGAATACTGAAGTGGTTTGCCATTCCCTTCTCCAGCGGACCACACCCTGTCATATCTCTCCACCATGACCCGCCCATCCCAGGTTGCCCCTCGGGCATGGCTTAATCTCATTGAGTTAGACAAGGGTGTGGTCCTTGTGTGATTAGATTGACTAGTTATCTGTGAGAATGGTTTTAGTGTATTTGCCCTCTGATGCCCTCTTTCAAGACCTACTGTCTTACTTGGGTTTCTCTTACCTTGGGCGTGGGGTATCTCATCCTGGCTGCTCCTGGCTGCTCCCGGCCAGCGAAGCACAGCCATCGCACCTTACCTTGGACGAGGGGTCTCTCCTCACCGCCGCCCTTCCTGACCTCGGTCGTGGGGTAGCTCTTCTCCGCCGTGCTTAGTGCGCTGGCCCTCACCGCTGTCCTTCCTCGGTCGTGGGGTAGCTCCGCGCTCTTAGTGCGCGACGCAGCCGGCGGGGCGCTCTTAGTGCGCGACGCAGCCGGCGGGGCGCTCTTAGTCCCCGGCGGGCGGCGACGTCGCTCTTAAATGGCGCGCCGGCGCGGGCGGCGAGGTCGCTCTTATGGTGCGCGGCGAGGTCGCTCAAATGGCGCCCGGTCGCGGGCGGCGGGGTGCTCTTAAAGTGCGCCGGTCGCGGGCAGGCGGGGTCGCTCTTAAATGGCGCGCCGGTCGCGGGCAGGCGAGGTCGCTCTTAAATGGCGCGCCGGTCGCAGGCAGGCGAGGTCGCTCTTAAAAACACCTCCATACCTACACTGAAACCAAGCACCACCCAAGGGCCAACAAGTTCCAGAGCAAGACATACCACACAAATTCTCCAGCAACACAGGAACACAGCCCTGAGCTTCAATATACAGGCTGCCCAAAGTTACTCCAAAGCCATTGACATCTCATAACTCGTTACTAGAAGCTTCATTGCACTCTAGAGAGAAGAAATCCAGCTCCACCCACCAGAACACCAACCCAAGCTTCCCTAACCGAGAAACCTTGACAAGCCACTGATACAACCCCACCTACAGCGAGGAAACTCCATAATAAAGAGAACTCCACAAACTGCCAGAATACAGAAAGACCACCCCAAACTCAACAATATAAACAGGATGAAGAGACAGAGGAATACCCAGCAGGTAAAGGAACAGGATAAATGCCCACCAAACCAAACAAAAGAGGAAGAGATTGGGAATCTACCTGATAAAGAATTCTAAATAATGATAGCAAATATCTTTCTTAACTTGTAAAGATAAAATTAGCATAATCTCTCTTTAAATTAAAATTCTGATCCTCACCCTGCCCCTATGCCATCTATCCTTATTGTGTCTGTAGCTTCATTTATTTCTGGGTTTGGCAGTCAGTCAGATAGAGAGAATCTGCCATTTTCCACTGTGCCCACTGTGGGGAGTAATGATGGCTATGCTCTTGGTCCCCAGTGGAAGTACCCTTGATCAATGTCAATGAAGCAATCTTTTCCTTCCCAGGTGATACTCTGAACCTACCACTTTGATCATTAATACGTAACAAGACCTTCTCTTCCTTTACCAAGGACTGCCTGGGGACCATTCACTAAGCTTAGTGATAGAGAAAGAAATTAACCTTTTGTAGAGTAACTAGCAGGTCTATTAGAGAATTCATTATGCAGAGTCTGACCAGTGAAGGAGTCTCTATAGTCTCTGGCAAACAAGTTGCTTAATTCAATATTTGAGGTGATAACGTGTATTCTCACATCTATAGTGGAATTAACTATATCACGCCCCATATGACACCTGGACAGAATGCTCGAGGGTCTCCAAACCGATCCATAGTGACCAGTCTCAATACACAAACCAAATTCAAGGCTCCAAATGAGTGCTTAGTGTTAAGTGCCATGGGGAATGCACAGATGAGTAATACCTGGCAGAAGTGCCCTCTTTCTCCCATGACAGACTTCATAATAAATATCAGTGCTCTGAATGAACTGTCGCTCCCACACACTAACACTTGTGGACCATGCATTCCCATGGAAGTATCCAATAATGTGAAAAGAAGTACAAACTTTCCTCAAGCTCTTTACAGGCTTAGAAAAGCTTAAATCCTGTCCCTGGCATGACAAACAAATTATTTTTTTGATTAGGTAATTCAATCATAGTCCTAGTCAGTTCTAGGAGGAAGCAAGGGTGGAAAGAAAACTAGCAGATATCAAATATCTGTCTTGTACTGGATTTCACAGAGATAATTTATTTGATAAACACTTTAATCCAGTAAGTTGCATATTATCACCTTCATTTTATAAAAGAAAGAACTGAGAGGGCTCAGGAGGTTAAATGGCTTGTTCAAGCTCACACCTCAGAAAACTGAGGGTGCTAAAGTCCTGTCTTGTCAATGTTCTTCTACTTGATTTTCAAAAGAATCTAATTAGGTGTGAAGAAGCACTTTAATGGTATTCATTGTAAACACAGAAGGGAGCGACAGAGGATGAGATAGTTGGATGGCATCACCAACTCAATGGACATGAGTTTGAGCAAAATCCAAGAAATGGTGAAGGACAGGGAAGCCTGGGGCGCGGCAGTCATGAGGTCCGAAATAGTGGGGCACAACTCAGAGACTGAACAATAACGATGTAAATAGATATTTGTATTCCTTTAGAAAAGGTTTCACAAGAAGTCACTCTTCTTAGCAGAGCCAGAAGTTTGACTTGTTACCTAGAAATTAATCCTATTCCACCAAGCAGACCTAAAATCTATTAGTCTCTTTACTTCTGAAAGAAACATGGATCTTATATGGTGACATGTACAAAACATGAGAGTGTTCAACCTTCCCTAGTTGTAGTTTAATTTGGTTTTATCAAAGTAATACATATGCCAGGTTTCAAAGTCAAGCAGTGCTACAAGTCTCATAACAAAGTTCCTGTCCCAGCCATATCTGCTTTTCAGAGGAGCCACTTCTTAACTCTTTGGGCTCTTCTGCTGTTCACCTTCATGTTGCTATATAGTAATTTACTGCTGTATTATTTGATTGTTTTATTTTAAGGTAAGGTGAGGTAAATCACTTCAGTCGTGTCTGACTCTGTACGACCCCATAGACAGCAGCCCACCAGGCTCCCCTGTCCCTGGGATTCTCCAGACAAGAACACTGGAGTGGGTTGCCATTTCCTTCTCCAATGCATGAAAGTAAAAAGTGAAAGTGAAGTCACTCAGTCGTGTCCGACTCTTTACGACCCCATGGACTACAGCCTTCCAGGCTCCTCTGTCCATGGGATTTTCCAGGCAAGAGTACTGGAGTGGTGTGCCATTGCCTTCTCCGTGTTTTATTTTAGACATTATCTATTGAACATGATGTGAATATTTAGGTTTCTAACACTTCATATGCACACATACATGCACTTCCAATCCTCCTAAATTTATATTAATTTATTTAGGAGAAATTATTGAGGTATATTAAGTCCTCCACACTTTCTACCTCCTGGTTGCTCCATGGCTGCAAAGAAATGAACTTGGGAAAACTCTGGGAGATGGTGAGGGACAGGGAGGCCTGGCCTGCTGCAGTTGAATACGACTGGGCGACTGAACAGCAACTGAGCACTCAGCTCTGTTCTAGGCAATGTGATGATAAAGATAGCCAGAATAAACCAAGCCCTTGCCTTCACTGGGCTTATGCTCTAATAAGAGAGACCAAAGCAACCAAATACTGATATACACCATCAGGTAGATAACAGCTTGGCAGGGTGGGCAGGAATCAGGGAGGGCGGAAGCAGGGTGAAGTGAAGAGAATAGAGGACCAGAAGTGTTGGTTTCAATAAGATTATTTTATTTGAGTCTAAGGGGTCAATATTTACCTTATTTTGACTATGTACATTTATTTTACACGTGTGTGCATGCTCAGTCACTTCAGTCATGTCTGTCTCTTTGTGACCCCATGGACTGTAGCCCACCAGGCTCCTCTGTACATGGGATTCTCCAGGCAAGAATACTGGAATGGATTGCCATTCCTCCCTCCAGGGAATCTTCCCTACCCAGGGATTGATCCTGTGTCTCTTAAGTCCCCTGCTTTGACAGGTAGGTTCTTTACCACTAGCACTGTGTATTCTGATTACATTTCATTTCTTGTAAAATTTCCATTGTCTCTGGAATTAATTGTTGCTTTGGCAAGAGGACTGGGTACAGTGTTGGTTTGCCTCTCTTTCTATCAACTAAATCATTGGCAGAGTCCCTTTCAGTTTGTAAAATGAGTCTTACCAGGCTCAGGCAAGGTAAGAAACCTACCAGTTCCGCAGCTCACCCACATTTTGCACCTCCTGGTTGCTCCATGGCTGTCCTCTGCCACCTCTCCTCCATCCTCCTGAGAAATCCCTTTGCCTCTCTCAGGTGTCAGAGCCCCCTTACTTGATCCATGTCTTCCTCTTCCTTAGATAAGATTCTCCTTTTGATGGAGTATACCTCCAGCAGTTTCCTGGGAAAAAAGTGCTTTCAAAGTACATTATTTAGGAAGCTTTGCTTGAAAACATCTTTATTCCACCGCACAATTGAATATTAATTTGTGTAGATAGAGTATCTTAAATTGAAAAATATTCTCCTTTAGAATTTTAAATACATTACTCTGTTATCTTTCAGCTTCCAATGTTGCGCTTGAAAAAGTCAAATACCATGTTGAATTTTTAATCCATTCTATATAAACTGAGGTGTTTTTTTTTTTTTTTTTTTATCAGACTTTGAGGCTGGTTTCTTGATGGCTAGTTCTACAGTCTTGGAACAGGATCCTTGGTGAAGACATAGATTCAGGTTCTAGGCTCTCAAAATCTGAAGTTCTTGTCCTTTGAATCATTTTATGATCATTTCCTTCTTACTCTCACCTGCTTCTTTTTCTAGAATGGCTATTAGCTATTGGACTGCCTTAGTTGATTCTCTAAATTCCTTCTTGTCTTTCCTCTCTTTGCTTCGTTCTCCTTTTGGAAAATTTTCCTAATTTTACATTTTAGCTCTTGAGTTGAATTTTCTCACCTTTTTAAGTAGAAAATTTCAGTTTTATCACAAAGTTGAAAGATTTTTACAGTAAAAATCCTCTTGTATTTAAATTTCCAGTATTATTTTTTTCAATTATCCATGTGTTTTTATAGTATGTTAATTATTTCTACATATAACATCCTGATAGTATTTCATAGATGTGACATTTTCTCATACCTTTCTACAGCTTTGTTTTTAAGTTTTGCTTCGCTCCTTTTCTGTTTCCTCAGGGCTACTTCTATTTTTCTCTTCACTTTCAGCTTTCTCTTGAAGCATTTCTTTCAAATGCCTGGTGAAACTTGGCTATTTGTTCACATTAAGAGTAAAGAATGGCTGAAGAGTTTTAGCACTTTTTCCTTTCTTCTGGAAATCATCCAAAAGAAGTAGTAAGAATGGAAAATTTTGAAAAATCCACTTTTAATAAAATTCATAGACAGACTCAAAAATATTTTCAAAGGAAGCCAAAAATAGATGATTTTGCATTAACGCCCCCCAAGGCTAAGTAGAAACAAGCTGAGAAGAAATTTCACTGGAAAGAAAATAAAACATCAAAACCAGTTTCAGAAACTGCCCCCCTGCAAAAAAAAAAAAATTACTATTTCCTGACAGTGGGCAGAATAATCTGTTGACTGAAGGAAAACATATAACCTAAAAATTGGGAGTTATTTGGATTTGACTGTAGCTCAGAAGACAGCGTCTCAGATAGTTCTGAGGAGACACTCCAAAGAGGTAAGGGAGAAGCCAGGATGTATAGAAGTTCTTTGCTAGAAAACAACAACAACAACAAAACCAAATGTAGTTGAACATCGAATGATTACTGCCAGTCACGGAGAACAGACACATCGAGTTAATGGTTTTAGTGCGTTTCTCTGTATGGGAAGATTCAAGGACCTGGGTTCATTGAAATTATTCCTTAAAGATGCATCTTAATTATATAGAGACGATTTCCAAAGCACAGAAGGGTTCCTGTTTTTCTCCATCCTGAACTCCCCTGGTGGCAAACCATTGATGGGCAGCTGCAGTGGCTAATGGCTCGATCCCTGTAGGACTGGGGTGGTGGGCAGTGTTCTCTGTTTACTGCAACGGCAGGCCACAACCCGTCCTCGATACTGAGGGAGTCAGAACTGTGCCTCGATCTCTAGAGGACATGGAGGCTAAAAAGAGCAAGGGGAGGCAGAAGCCCTCTCCTTAATTCATACATTTGAGAAGCAGAGGAGGCAGGGCTAATTGAAATATCACAGAAAAATGATATTTGAAGGAGTCAAAATACCTACTGAGAGCTTTTTGTTTTGAAAATCTGCTAGCATGGAGGAATGCCGCCTTGGTTCTTCTATACTCTTACAAGTTACTGGTTTGGGAACGCCAGCTCACTCAAATCCAATCAAATTAATATATAACAATATATATTCAATACATCTGTAGACATACAGGTAAATTATCTACCTAAACATACACATACATAAGAAACTATACACAAAAAAAGAGGAAAAGCAAAATTTATTATTAATAAGGTATAGTCCCTTAAAATGTTGCCATGGAAAAGCTGAAAGTGCTAAACGTCCTGGACCAACGTGAAGCAACACTCCTTGCTATAGCTATTCTGTGCAATCAAAGTTTCTTTCAGATTAGCCGTCCCTAGACTTGAGTGAGGCAGAGAATGAGACACAGGATAGTAGCAAGCTCTTTTCATCACAGATTTACAGTCTTGATCTCCAGTCAATTTACCAACACTAAAAACTGATATTTTGATCTCTGTCACTTTCTTCTGTCTTACTTATTTAATTTGTACTCAGAATTGCTACTTATTGGGTTCTTCAAGTATGTAACTAAGTGAAAAAAATAAGATTTAGTGTGTTCTGTAATAGTGTTGGAGGAATGCCCCAGTGACATAATCTTATTGCCAATGATATGAATGTGGTGGGACTCTGGTTAGGCGTGTTACTGCTCTGGTCTGCATCCTGTTCCACAAAATTAGATGCTGAGACCCTCTTTGGTCCTATAGCATATATAACAGGATACTAGTAACACATCAGCCACCAGTACCCTGAAACAGATTGCCTAACCCAGTGGATTCTTTTATTCTGTATATAAGGAGGGAGTATAAGGAGACATGGACACTGCATGCCATTCCTTCTCTCTTTGTTCAGTGAACCCAAATACATATTTATTTTTCACTTATACTGATTTCTGTGTGTGGGTTTATGAAGACAGATGAAATGAAAATTATTTACTACTGAATTCTTAAGAGTAGAGATGAAAATTATTAACTGCTGAATTCCCCAAAAGTCAGTATAGACACCAGTATTGTAGGAAGAACAAGAAAAAAGATTTTTGGAATTAATTTGATATTTAATGAAAAAGGAATCATCATCGTTGCAGGAAAAATTTAAACATTTGTTTTATTTTTAAATACTTATGGATGAAATATCATATTCTTTTTAGTGTTTATAGCCTGAAAAGATCTTAATCCAGCTAGACTATGTTTTCCCTAACCTTAATTTCTCTAATTAAGGACCTAATCAAACCAAGGACCTACTTTAACAGTTTGACAGTTCTGTTTCTGATAATGAATATGGAATAACATGATGATTTGTATATTCCAATCCTGTGAGTGATTTAGTGAGACAAAGCATTCCTAAGTCAAGAATCAGTTTCTAAGTGAGAACCTGAAAGCCAGACCCTAGACCATCAGTGATATCACCAAAGTAAAAATTGATGAAGACCCAAAACCTAGTTAATAAAAATTATTCTAGTATTTTAAAAGGCTTCCATACTGGAAGGCCATTACATCAATTATTGATTAACCTTTCATAGGTAAATGTACAGGCTTTATCAGACCGTGGACTGTGGGGTTCAGGTTGCAAATCCTCTGCAAGAATCCCAAAGGATAAGAGGAGTTTTTAAAAAAACATAGATATCTGGTCTCCACTTTCAGAGATCTTAAATTAACTGGTTCAAGGAAGGGTCACCTATTCCTGTTAAGTCACCAGATTCTATTAATAATTAGCGCCCTTGGTGGGGACTTTAGGACTCAGCAGAGACAGGCTTTGGCTGCGGTGCCTGGGTCACTGGGAAACAGAGGGAAGGGAGTGTGTCAGTTGAGTTTCATCATCCTCCACCACAGCACAGACCCCCTGAGCACACACTCGAATAACCAGCGCAGCAGGACAAGGCATGACCTCCCTCTTAGACTCAAGACCTATAACCTGAGGCATGGCTACACCTCTGATGAAATATGTACTGATCTAGCAGTCTCTGTAACTCCATAATAACCCTGAGGGGTAGAAATGGACGCTTTGAGTCACTTGCCCAAATTTATTCCAGTAAGTGGCACCCCTGGCTTTATCAGCCAGATGTGTCTGATCCCAGAGTCCAAGCTCAGTCTTTTGTAAAAAGGGCATGGGAGTCTTCTGCCAGGTAAACCTTCCCTGTATCTTTTCAGAAGACAAACTGAGTAGGTAATAGAACATTCTGAGTCACAGCCCGTCCATCATGGCCTCATGCCCAGTGCCACTCCCTGCTGAGACTCAGGGTCCAATTCAGTCTTCCAGGAGAAACCATCCACATTCTGGGAAATCTCCTGGGCCAGTGATCTCCCCTCTCCCAGCATGACCCAAGACAACCTGCCATGGGATTAAGCTGACAAGTCCTGGGCTTGAGGAGACTTGGCCACTACTTGTTTTCTTAATGCTCAGCTATAAGCAACAGAGTTTATAGTTGCAGATGAATTTTTCCCCTTATTGCAAATGGTTTTGATTTAATAATAACATTTTCCAAGCTATTGGCCCATAATGAAGATTATTGCCTCTGGGTATTTAACACAGGAAAAAAGAAATGGGCCTGCTTCACTGTGTAAATAGCTGCCACAAAGCCTATAGTAGAAGGCCTGGAGTGACAGTTTTACTACAGCAACACTGTCTGGGCAACTGTTAAGAGGCAGGCTGTTAAGTCTCACTCTTTTGTTTAGACAGGGCTCAACCAAGTCTCCATGGATGACTTTGCTGGGAACTGATTCTCAAAAGCCAAAACCCACTTTATTCTAGGGCTCTAAGCAGAGCCTGTAAAGAACTGGTGAATTTGCAGACTGAATCAGAAGTGCCTGTGCCAAGGCAAGGGCAGGAGATGAAGGGGTCTTGGGTGCAGAGGAATTTGAAGGAGGCAACATCGAATTTTGGAGATGAAGGGAAATGACAAAACTGAATGCCAGATGCAAAGCTAGGGACTGTTCCGCCGTGACCTCTTTTAATCCTTAGATCAGCTAAGTCTCTATGGTAGATGCTACTGTTATGCCTGTTCTGTGAGGAAACTGGTACCTTCTCAGATGCAGAAAAGGAAACTGGTACCTTCTCAGATGCAGAAGAGCTTTTCTCAGGACACAAGAAGAATTATGGAAGCAGAGCATGGATTCCAGTGCAGGTCTGCCTGGCCCAGAATCCTGGCTCTCCACTTGCGGGAAGGGTAGCCTCAAGCACTCACCTGAAGTTTTCTTCTCTCCCACATTAGCAACTGCCCCTTCTGAACCCTAAAGTTCTCTTCGTCTTCCCATCTCAAAGGCCAGGGGCCAGTTTCTCAGGTGTCTCAACTAGGGCTTCTATTGGCTGGGTTTGCTGTCAGTCATCTGCTCCCTGGTGAGAGTGGGTCAGTGTTTTCTGTACCCTGGAGGTGCTGGCATCCTAGACATTCTTTAATTCTTTGTGACATGAGCTCTTTTAAGACCTAATATTTATAACCTCCCTTTACAGAATGGAATTGAACAGCAGGGAAGTGTTTGGGAAGACAAGACACATTTCCCAGAGTCGCCTGGACTTTCTAGGGGAGAGCTTCCAGCTGCTTAAACCTGACTCTGGTGACTAGCATCAGAGTCACTTTTGCTGCAGCTGACTTTTCTGGAGTAGCTGGGGTAGAGTAGTTGGGATTTGACCAGTGTTCTGTTCAAAAGGCATAATTTCCCCCAACCTCGTGTTCTCTGTCTTCTTCACACATAGATTCTTTGTCCGGGACTTTTCCTGTCATTAGAGCTCAGCAGTCTGTGGGTTCTAATCTGCCTGGTGGTTCCTGAGGTGATTTTGAAGTGCCATTTTCTATTTGGAAAGGGAAATTCAAAAGGCCCTGACTGTTGCCTTACAAAAGAGTGTCCCATCTGAGCTTGGCCACAGTAACTCAAAGTGATGTCTGTGCAATCTGTAATAGACAAATACATTGAAGCTTTCTTTCTTTTTTTTTTCCTTCCTTTGTTGAGCTTCAATTTTGTGAATTTGGAGCTTTCAATTTTAGAGAGTAGGGCTTCCCCAGTGGCTCAGCAGTAAAGAATCTGCCCGCAATGCAGGAGACACAGGTTCAATCCCTGGGTCAGGAGTATCCCCGGAGAAGGAAATGGCACCCTGCTTCAGTATTCTTGCCTGGGAAATCCCATGGACAGAGGAGCCTGGCGGGCTACAGTCCTTAGGGTTGCAAAGGGTCAAACACAACTGAACACACAGACTTTTTATTTATAGGCGTAATACCACCCTTCCAAGTATAACATTTTGCAGGCTGTATAGTTACCTAGCACCCTTCTAGGACCCAAACTTTCTGGCCTGAAGCTCCAACAGGAATGCTGCCCAGTGGGTCCAAGCTGAAGCATGGACTGAGTGGCCAGGATGATGAGGAGTTAGAGGAAAAAGATCAGGTACGCCCTGGTTGTGTTGGGGCCTCATTTCAAGCAGGTAAAGCCATCATCAGGTCTAGGAGAAAAGAAAGGAAAGTGGTAAAGGAAGTTGGTCAGAGTCCAAAGATGAAGGGAAAGAACTGCTGGATGCTGAAACAGAATAATAAATGAAGAGCATTAGTAGGGAGCATCCAAAACAATCACCTTACATAGAATATGGAACTCTTTTTCTTTTGCATCAGTCATGAGATGTGTCTGTGTGTGCATGTCTATGTATGCATGCGTGTGGACACACATGGGTAGGTGCCAGTGAATACGCAGAGGTTTAGGATGAACAAATAGTAACCATCTTAAATCCAGCTTCAAACAGTCAATCCCAAACCCAGCTTCACAGAAGAAGGGCAAAGTTTTCAGTATTATGTCACGAACTGAACAGGGAATGATATCTGTTGCCAGCACTGAGGCAGGGAAGGAGGAGGTAAGAAATTTTGTACCCAGGGTGCACACAGAGCCCCCACCTCAGGGTCCTTACTTATAGTGCCCAGGTACAAAGGGGGATCTAAAAAGCTACAACTTCCATGAAGGCACCCTGTGCACAATTGATCAGAGGAGAGAGAAAGATGCTTTTTGGAGGAAGCCTGAATATAACCTGCCAAGAAGCCTCTGGGGTCTAAGGCTCACAGGGAAAAGGGAAGAAACACAGGGCCCTGCTGTAGCAACAGCTGAATGGGAAGGAGCTCAGCACACAATTATTCAAATGTCCCAAAGGCTAGAGAGGTCTGGAGAAACAAGGAACACATGTCAGAGTCTTACTCTTGACCTTCAAATCCCTTCCCAAATCGACTTATCTCCTGTCTCTGAAATTCCCCTTTATCAATCACATGCTCCTATTACATTAAATTGTCAGGATTGCAGGCGAATGATCGTAATTTGCCCCATTGTCTCCTATTCTGCTGTGATTGTTTCTCTTTCATGGGCCCTTAATCTTCTTCATGTAACCTTGATGTCAGCTGGGGCCCTTTCTCTCCTAGATTTCTAGAATGTTTGATTCAGTCTCAGGAATGACAGACTCCACAGTCCTCCCTTAAATGTCTGGTGAGTTGCCAGTCTAAAGCCCTGTGGGCTGATGAAGAGCATTCACGATGAAGGATCAAAAGAAACTCCCTTCTTGCCAGGCCTTAAATCAGTTAGTTGGCTCTTTTCTTAAAGGTGTGAACAAATGTTTTAGATCTCTGATAGATTCAGTCAAAGAGTTTTTCCAACAAAGTTCCTTTCATTTTTGACTCAAGAGAATATCAAGTAATAAGTTATTTCCCACCCTGATTTGTCAGATCTCTGCTGGGGAGGTTTCTGTCTTTGTTTCAAATATTCAAACAGTTGAGGCTTATCTGCTCTGTATTAGGAGAAGCAGGCAAAAAGATTTCAGTGACAGCAAAGTTATGAACCATATATAATCAGCACTTCCAAACACTGACATTTTCCAGTCCTGTGGTCACTGCTGAGTGTAGCATTTTAACAGCACCATCTTTTAGGATTTGATTAAGGAAGGGTTTTTATGTGTTTAAGGTTCAAGGTTCGTGGCCTCTGAGGCAAGATTGCCCAGGCCCTTGGCTTCGTTGTCTTGGGCACTGTACATATTGACTCTAATTCTTTTATTTTCAACCTAGGGTGAGCAACTTAGGACATTCATGAATTTCCCCTTCCTGTTATAATTCTCCCATTTTTCCTCTTTTCTTCCTATATGAATTTCTGTGTGGAAACTCTCACCTCTTTCCTTTCTATTATGAAAGATATTTGAGCTTACCCGAGCTTCTGGCATGAGCTCTGGTGCCCAATCCCTCAAGATCCGCAGTAGAAGCCATAATCTTATACTTAATGTTACCCATCCTCTGTCAAGGGCATGATAGGTTAGCACTAGAAATATCTGTCTCTTGTAGTTATTTTGCTTCTGGATCTTTCATATTCTTACACTTTTACTTCAGCTTTGAAGGTGAATCCTTTAGTTGATCCTTAGGATCTAGAAACTGCCGCGAACTCTATCAGGGGGATTTGGCAACTGCAGAAGTTTCTCTGGTTTGGGCTCAGGGTCTCAGTATAACTATATGAGTACTAGCTACCAAGGCATAGCAACTGTGCCATTTCTGTCGTGGGGTTACTGCATCCTGGGTAGAGCCAGAAGCCTCTCCCTTGTCTCTGAAGCTACAAGTTTTCTTAATTGAGAAAAATAAAATTCTCAGTGCTTATCTGACACAGCTGGGTGCAAGAAGGTGCTAATGGACCAGTGACTTCCTCAAATACATTTTAATAAAACTACTTCCAAGAAGCTATGTGCAACTGAGATAAGAATATGAAAGAAGTCTAGAAGCTGGAAGGAGGTAAGAGAGTCAACAGAAAGGGTTTTTGTTTAGGTCTTGTGGGGAGTAATGAAGATAGACCTTAAAGGGCAAATGTCTTTCAAAAATTTTCCCTGCCTTCTACCCTGGGCTTGCTTTTTCTTTTCTATCCTGCAGGTTTTCTGCAGATGTGAAAATTACAGCTTAATTATGCAGACAGTGGAAAGTAGCTGCCTGCTATTAGCATGAATCATTCATTTATTACAAACCAACATATCTTGTAGTGTCCTATGGACAGGGTGCTATGCTGGACACTGTTACTTACGTGAGGATGAGTCAACTCAGCCATAACCTGCAGGAGCTTACAGTCCAGTAGGTAATCAGATAGCCAAACAACTATAATGTAAGATGTATTGAAACAGTTGGGAAAATACATACTATAGTTATGTGTGCTATAATACCTAGTAGGAAGTAATTCTTACCAAGAAAATCAGTGAAATAGCACAAGAAGTGATTTTTCAGTTGGAATTCAAAGAAACTTTCCAATTGGTTACAAGGGTGCGGGGGCATTCAAGAGAGAATTCTGAATATATGAAAGAGAAAAGCATTTTTGGAGGGCCTGAGATGTTGGATATGCAGAAATATAGAATGTGCAGAAGGATCTTAGGAGATAAGTTTGAAAAGATATTTTGGAACCTGATGAAGGCCTAAGAATTTTTGGCTTTTTCCTTTGAGCAATGGGAGAGTCATCCAAGGTGTTTAGGCTGAAATGATAAAAATTGTGTTGTAAGAAATCACCCTGGCAGCAGTGTAGACTGTAGCAGGTTGTACCAGAAGCTGTTTCATTCAGCAAGTAAGAAATATAGAGAATGCAAGACTTAATGAGGACCTGTGCTGAAATTATGGTAGTGGAGATGAAGAGAAAGGGGACAGTTGATAGCATATTGTTGTAAGGAACCAATTGGTCTCAAGGATGTGGTGAAATTTTGAAGAAAAAGGAGAATTCTTGCCCTCTCCAGAGAAGACTCAGTACTGAGAGAGTGGAGACTAGCTTTCCTTTTACTGGATGAGCCCGCAATAACTACTAAGGCATTTGACTGCTATGTCCCTAAGCTCCAAGCTCGCTAATTACCTCAGAGCTACTTTCAGTTCCTAGATTTATATACAACTCATCAGTGCTTCTTATTCCCATTGTTCATCCAGTGGTCCCTATTCTTTACCAAGGAAAAGAAGCATAATTAAATGGTTAAACCACCAGTCCTTCCTTTCTGACACTCGGGTCCTTCCCATTAACCGTTTGCATATGTGCATTGTTTTACGTAGTACAAAGGTAATTTCTCACAACTCACACTGACATGACAGGAGTACCACGTGCAGCATGGGAAAGAGGAGACGGGAGCACAGGAGGAAAGACACAAGGCTCTCTTTCTTAATGGATGGTTCTGGGAGGCAGAGGAAGTGTCCAATTTGGACCATCAGTCGAGCCTAAAATATCCTCCTGCCCAACACCTGGCCTCCTTGGCTCTATTCAGCTGTTACTGGGAATTTTGGAAGCACAGTTTGGCTGGTATGCTCTTTGGCGAGCTCTGCCTGGGGTCAGGTCCCAGCCATCATCACTGGCTGAAACAATGTGGAAGGATAATCCCCATAGTGGAAAATACCAGCGGGGACTGTCATGACAGTTCTCAGTCTTCTTATTTTATTTGTTTAAGAATATGTAAAAGCAAAAACTAGTATCTTCATGAACTCAGCCCACACAGCATATAATCAGCTAAAGAATGATCATCCTTGGAAAGACATGTACATTGTTTGAATTTTGAGTTGAATTCAGAGAATCTTGAAGGAACCTAAGGAATGGTAGGATGCAGAATCACACAGCATCTTGGATCT
This sequence comes from Tragelaphus eurycerus, assembly GCA_935064755.1. Taxonomy (NCBI): domain Eukaryota; kingdom Metazoa; phylum Chordata; class Mammalia; order Artiodactyla; family Bovidae; genus Tragelaphus; species Tragelaphus eurycerus. The sequence continues at coordinate 10,164,004 of CAKXYN010000015.1, read as the reverse complement.
TTGAGTAAAAAAACCATCGTGGGGACTGGCTTACTGAGAACGACATATAGCATTAGAGTTGTTTTACCTGAAAAGTCTCCTTATTGACTAAAATGCTCATATTCCCTGTTTTCCCAGTCCTTCTCTAGGCATTTCATCTTTAGATGAGCTAGTTCTCAAATTTACTGTGCATAAGAATAATCTGGATTAGATATTCTGACTCAGCTGATCAGGAACAGGGCCAAGGAATCTGCATTTTTGGGCTGCATTGTAGGTGAATTTAATAGCTCATTGCTTCTGTTTGACTGATGGTGACTCTGCTCTGAAGTCTTCTTCTTTTGCCTCCTGGCTGTCCCTGAGATGGAGGGCAAGGAGTCTGTGCAGAGTACAATTTTCCCAAAGTTAGAAAGCATACCTCCAAACATGGGTACATTTTTGAGCTCTTTGAATCCCACATCCACCTGCAGCAAGGAATGAGAAAAGAGAAGCCAAAGACTGCAAGTTTCATGTAAGGGTGATCATCATTCCTCCTGGGGTGATAGGCTCCCCTTGGAGAAAGAAATTGCAAATTACTAATGGTTCATATGGCAGAAAATTGCAAATTCTAAGCAAAATAAATATGTTCTTCCATTTCTGGAGTTTGCAATTGAATGTAATGTAGGAGGGTGCAGTATTAATAGGCAGCTATCAAATAGAACAGTAGTGTTAAATTACATAATCAATTTAATGTTCTGGGTCAGTTAACAAAGAAATCTGTTCTCTCACTTCCACTAATTTAGAGCTTTCAATATCCCATTCACAAGTCTCTCTCTCTCTTGTTTTGTAACTTCTGGGAAAGGCTTGGTATATCAAGTTCTTCCATAATCATCTGTAACAGCTGTATAAGGGATCCCAGACTAGCTGACCTTTCTCCTCTTGCAGTTTGAGGGTTGAAATGAGAACATAATCACCCACAATGAGCTGGCTGAGCAAAGTTGGGCCAAGCCATCAAATGCAGCTGTTGACTTTCCACAGGATTGATCTCTTTTGCCTCCCAGGACACGTCAGGATATAGGTGTGCAGGGTATTTGGCCATGTGTTCAGAGTAGCTGTATGTATGTGTGTGTATGTGCATGTGTATATGTTCACATACATGTATGGGGCAAGAGAGACAGAAATTAAAAGTGGGAATTATTTAGCTCTTGAGCTAAGGTTTTCTGTTGGAAAGCCATCTGGTTCTTTTGCTCCAGATAGTGGTAAAACGCCATGTTTCTTCTCAAGTGGCAACAACAAATACATTTCTCTCGTGCGCTGAGTGGTAAGTGGTTATATGAAGCCCTATGCTGAGAAGGATTCTGAGACTGAAGCAGCTTTAGTCAGAAAGACGGATGGTTGGTACATGCCATCTCTCCAGAGGAGGTTGTAGGAGGTGAGCTTTATAATCCTGGGAAATGTCGTTCCTGTATGCCTCAAGCAAATGCCATGATTTAAGGCCTGGGGCTGGAGAAGTAGAAGCCTTGGAAAAGAGTGTGCACTCTGGTTTCCATGTTCAAAATAGCTGCGTGTTAGCACACTCATTCATCAATTACTTGAGTGCCTACCCATTTCTAGGCACTGTGCGACTCTTGGGACAGTAGCAGAGAACCAGATGGCCGAATCTGAGCGGAGCCACAGCTGAAAGCTGAGTACACAGATAGTCCATGGGGTCACCAGTTCCTGATTGGTTTAGAATAGTGACAACTGACCCCCCAATAAGCATATAGAACAGAACTGATACATCATTAAACACTTTTGTTTTATGAAAGTTTGAATGTATATTCATTAATACTCACAAATATGAATGAAAGTGCTTGCCATGGGAAGAAAACTGGGCATGGATGTGACATCCTCAGACATCCTGTCAAGTTCGAGCTCAGATTCAATAGTGTGGAACACTTATAAGTCCTTAACCATCACAGTTCATCATTCTGGAAGGCACAGGGCTAGAAAAAGCCATTTGATGCTTTGACCAGATTTTTAGTGCTGAAAATTTTCCATGTGAAACAAGGCATGTAGGATCAAGGAGGAGACTGATCCAATGATACTGCGTTTAGCAGTGAGGAGAAAAAATATCAGGAGTTTTTGTAAGAGTAACGGCTTTTGGAAAAGAATTTGTTCCTACAACATGCCTGTTTGTTCAGGCCCTAGTCCTTGACATCCTGTTAGTAGAAGGTCAGAGGAGTAGCCCAGGGTCTTCTCAGATGTTCTGAGAAGTTCTGAATAGCGCTGCAGGCAGTATTTATTACTTACTTGTATAGGTTTTCTACATTTAAAGATAGGAAAAATATAAAAATCAAAGCCATTTCCCTCTATTCTTCACCATAAGTTGGAACATACTTTGGTAACAATCCCAATTAAATCTGATAGATTTAATCATTTAATTCTGCTGCTAGAGCACTTATTTAGTTTTTTTCTTAAACCATGTGCTGATTTTTTTCTTTCCATTTTTCCCTGCTTGGCATTATCTATGCTTCAGTTCCTCTCTGCTGATGCATGTTTAAAGGAAGACTATGTTTTATTTTGAAGGCTTAACTATTTAACAGTAGTCCTCCACTCACACAGTTAATTGCCATGGGAATGCTTGATATATAATGGCTCTCTATATACATCAGGAACAGTGCTAGGCAGGGTAAAACAAAATTTGTTTGCCACCTTGTGTGGGTTAGAAAATTTGGGGTTGTTTTATTCCCAGTGTCCTCTGGGAGGAAGACATGCTTCTCGATAAAATGCTTAAACAAGTTTCTAATACACTTTAAGGATAAGTCCTTACTCATCCTCCTAGTTAACTGTCAGCTGATAATGTCAAGAATCCAGTGACTTTTAACCAAACATTTTTGTCTCTTTGCATCAGTGATATCTCATGATATATGGTGTCTCATACATTGTACAGTGATTGTATGAGTATTCTTGTTTCATGTTATATGTAAGAGAATATGCAAATATTTCTAAGAGGAGTCTTTTTCCCTTGTGTGCAAAGATGAAATAAAATCACGCTCATAATTAATTGAATGATCTATAGGAGCTTTCTATGAGCTTCTTTTGTGGCTCAGCTGGTAAAGAATCTGCCTGCAATGCGGGAGACCTGGGTTCCATCCCTGAGTTAGGAAGATCCCCTGGAGAAGCGAAAGGCTAGGCACTCCAGTGTTCTGGCCTAGGGGTCCATGGGGTGGCAAAGAGTTGGACACGACTGGGCGACTTTCACTCTTCACTTTCACAGGAGCTTTCTGTACACTCTGTTCAGTCTTCACAATTGTCCTGTTGGTTCTTTCATCCCTTCTCACTGATGAAGAAAGTAAGGTCTGGAGAGCTTTCTCGGGAAAGCATAGCTACGAACTTGGTTGGATTCACAGTTACATCTATCTCATTCTAAAATACTTTCCCCAGTGCAGCCCTATCTCTCTTTCTGGATTGACAGGTTTTCTGTTCTCATTTTCTTGAGTGCCTTGTGCTTTTCAGACATGCAAAGACCCGCTTCAGGCTCCATAGCCCATAGATCTAGGGGGTACCTTCTGCTTCACTACTATCATCCTGTGGATTGGTTGGCTCCCTCAGAGCATTTTGGTCTTTGTGATGTCTGTGTTCTGGGAGGCTGTGGACAGGAACGAATCTAGAAGCCCAGGGTTGGAATCTCTGCCTGTCTTTGTGTGAGAAATACTTGTAGCTAGTCTGCTGAGTCAAATGGTATGTCTAGATCATGTCCTTGAACCTTATTATAGAAGATAATAATATCTCCTATATTGCAAAGTAGATGTTATTTCTACTTTATATGGAGGAGGAAATTGAATTTCAAAGAATTAATGTGCCCATGTGCACAAAGCTGCTGAATAGCACAGCCATGCACTCCTCCTTAGTGTATGAATACAGAAAGAAATTGTAGAGTGTCCACCCCTTTTCCCATTTATCGTCACATTCTCCCTTCTGTCTTCTGAAGTTATCACAATGAGGCCATGTCTTCAACAGGTAGAAGCCCTCTTTGAAGATTAATTTGTATTTAAATTTTTATAAGAGGGCACATGACTCTCCTCTGAAGGACCCTTCTCCCATTCCATCTGTTTGCTGTCTCTTGGGCTACAGTGTAATCATTTCTGAGAAGTTTTTCCTTACTTACCAGGAGAAAAGGAGAGACATTTCAAGAGTTTCTGTGCCTATGAGGAAAATAATTGTGGTACCTAATCAGGTAGCTACTGAATTCAGTACAATATTGAGTCCTTCAGGTTGTCACTTATGACTTCTGTGTACTTGGCCCAGGTGGTCAGGGTGGGGAGGTGGTATCCTAGGGGGAAAAGGAGGTATTAGCTTGAGATTGAAAGATGGCTGAGCAGCTGATGGCAGAGCTATGGCTGAACCAATGGTTCCACAGAGCCATGTTAGTCCTCAGGGTGGTGGCTGTCCCAGGCTCATGCACACACTCAGCACTTCTGTCTGGGTTTGAATGACAGCCTTGGGGAGATTTCCAGAACTTAGTTTCCTTGTCTATAAGATGAGAATCACACTAACTCTTCCTTTAGAGGACTGTTGGCAGGAATACATGAGATAAAACCTTCAAAGTCTTTTGTCCAGTGCCTGGCACACAGTAAATATTCAATAAATAGAATGACCTTATGGCTTGCCTTTGCCCAGGACTATCTTGGTTTATACCTATCAGTGGCACCTTGATACTGTCAGAAGTATTGTGATTTAGAGCATCACAATACTTCTATTTTATGAGCATCCTACCATCAAATGCTGACTATTATCATTCCTGTAAAATATCATCCATTCAAATGTAAGCAATCCAGAAGTTAGTCAGGAGAGGGGAGAGAGAATCAGAGGGTTTAGCCAGATGCTGGCCAGATCAGAGGAAGTTTCTGTAGTTGTTAGGAGATGCTGACATGGTCAGTGGATATTCTGCATTCTAATATGTTCTCTCTTCTCCTACATTCTCACGCAGATCTGAAAGACTCTAGCATTGGAGGGAAAACACACAGGTGCAGAGGCCAAGGCCATAGAGGAGCAGAGTAGTACCTGTCCTCCTGCCCTCCTGCCTGCTAACCCACAAAGAATAGAGTCTGATTAAGGGGGAAGTCAGAACAGGTCCTCAGCTACTCTCTTCCTGTCTTCTCTGATTATTTCCCTCCCTTCTTATTAAATCTCATTTCCACAGTATATAGTGGTATATTTTGATCTTGGTTCTCATTTTCTGTTACCTAACCAGTTAACCCATTAACTTTCTGCCTTTTAACTCCTTCCAAAGTTAATTATCCATCTCCTCTGTAGAAAAAAGGTCACTTTCTTTAAAGGGTAACCACTTTTAAGAATTAGACCACTTTGATCTTCAAATGTTTGAAGAACCTTTCATCAACACCCTACCAAAAGGAACTCTTTTGTTCAGCTGCCCTGTTGAATAATAAATTTGACCCCAGCATCACCACCATTAAATCTAGGAGCTAACTCCAGATGGAAGCTGTGCTGATGCTGCAGCTCCTCCCCCGCACTCCCTCACCACTGCTGGCCCATCCTTCCTAGTGATGGAAGGTGAGACACAGCCTCTGCAGTCACTCACGTCTAGTATAGGAGACAAGAAAACTGGCCACCCCTGTCCCAGGGACTGATCAAGTGATTCCATCTGGCTCACAAGATGAGGGTACAGCAGGCCACAAGGGGCACAAAGCTCAAAAGGAGATCAAATTTGTTAAGCTGCTGAGTGGTTAAGAATTCAGATGCTATAGTAAAACTGCCTGAGTTCAAAGCCCGACTCCACTACCCTACCACCTGTACAACTTTGGACAAAATGTTTAAATTCACTTCACCTTAATTTTCTCACCTATAAGTTGGTGATAACAATCAAATCTGCTGGTATTTTTTAAACAAATTTATTGGAGTAAGGTCGCTTTACCACGCTGTGTTAGTTTCTGCTGTACAGCAAAGTGATCAGCTCTACTTAAACATATATCCCCTTTTTTTAGATTTCTTTCCCATTTAGGCCATCAGAGAGCACTGAGTAGAGCTCCCTGCGCTACACAGTAGGTTCTCATTAGTTATCTATTTTGTATATAGTATCAGTAGTGTTGGTTTCCCTGGTGGCTCAGTGGTAAGGAATCCACCTGTAATGCAGATGACCTGGCTTTGATCGCTGCATTGGGAAGATCCCTGGAGAAGGAAATGGCAACCAATTCCAGTATTCTTGCCAGGAAATCCCATGGACAGAGGAGTCTGGTGGGCTAGTCGGACACGATTTAGCAACTGAACAACAACAATTGATAATGTATATACGTCAATCCCAGGCTCCTAATTCATCCCGCCCTCTCTCTCCTTGGTGTCCATATGTCTGTTCTCTTCATCCGTGTCTCTATTTCTGTTTTGCAAATAGGCCCATCCGTACCATTTTCTAGATTCCATATATATCCATTAATAAGCAATGTTTGTTTTTCTGACTTAACTTCACTCCGTATGATAGTCTCTAGGTCCATTCACATCTCTGTAACTGATATTTTAAAGAGTTATATGAAGTAATATATGTAAATTACTTAGCATAGCACTAAGAATGGAACATTCAAAGCATTGTAATTATTATCACTCTCATGGCCATGTTTTTTAAGTTGGAGTTAGATTCCCTTGGAGTACACTTACATGAGCAATGTGTGTTTACATATCACAAATATATTATTTAAGGCATTTAACCAGCAGTATGCTGAATAAATGTATATATTTCAGGTCTTGTTTTGCCTTAGGTTTTTGAGTGAATCATTAAATTTTACTTCCTTTCTTTCCTGTCTATACTCATCAATATATTCATTTAATACTTAGAGCAGTTCTGTGATATAGATATCATCTGCATTCCCTTTAAGTGGGGAAAGAGGTTTATGAGACTAAATAATTTTTCCCAGATTACTTAGCCAATACATAGTAGGATTTAAACCAGGGTGATCTCTCTCCAGAGATGATGTTGACAACAAGACCACTAGATTCTTCATAAGTGGCTTCAACTGAATACTTAAATTGATTAAAAATAGTGGTTTTATATATCCTTTCAAAGCTTTTCCTTTTCTTTTTGTTCACTCTTTTCTCTTAAACATAAAATACTTTGATTGTGAGTGTCAGGGAAGAAAATATTATTGGGTTCATCTTAGATATGGAAAGAGTAGGGAGAACGGCTCAGATTCCATCATACGGGCCTCCTCCTACAATCTCAGACCACAGAGACTGCATCTTATTTGGAGCTCAGTACATATTTCTTGAATACATGAATGAATTAAAATCAATTTACATCTTTCTTATCTTTTGATCTTCATAGCAGACGTTATAATATCAATTTGAGAAAAAAGGGAATTGAGTCTTAAAGAAGGTCAGGGTCTTGCTCAGAGTTGCAAAACTAATTAATAAAAGAAACAGGGCTAGAATCCAGTCCCACTCACTTGCAACACTGCACAGATACCCTCTTCTCTTTATCTGCTCAGTCCTGCAGCACACAAACCAGAACATAGAAAAACCCGGACAGGAAGTCGTTCTTAGAACTGCTATTCAAAACAGTTCGCTCTTCCCTTTAGAATCTGTCATCCACCCCTTCCTTTATGCTATTTTCTTCTTTTCTGGATGACTGTTCACACCCCATGGCAGGCAAGCTGATGCTCCCCAATAATGTCAGCAGAGGTCTGGTGCCTCCATTATGTTTGGTTAGGCAAGATTCTTGTTCTGTGACAATCTGCAGAGAACACACATTATAAATCAGAAGTCTGTAGAAAGTCCAGGAATGAAAGAAACTCCTTGCAGACGTGAGGAGCTGAGAGCTCGTTTGTGAATCCCTGCAGGAAACAAAACAACCTAAACAAAACTGTGACCTTAAAAATCACATTTCATTCTCTCTCTGAGGAACTTGTCTGTGCCATTTGTTTGCCACTTAATATATTCTTCTCTGTGCTGGCTGAGTTCCAAGGAGATGGAGTCCAGTCCCTATTTATCCTTCAGGCTGAGGAAAGGTATCAGATAGAAAGGATCAAGGAGGACTTAGAGAAGCTGAGATATGAAGAGGCTGCCTGAGCTGCACAGTCAGTATAGGATAATGGTTTAAGTGTGTGAATCTCAGCATCAAACTACCTGGGTTCAAATCCTTATGCCACCACTTACCAGCATCCAGGGAGCTTCCCTGCAGACAATAATGGGTTTTGTTTAAAACATCCTGAGTATTAATAGCTGGTGGAATCCCAGGTCTTGACATCCTGTGGTGGATGGAAAGGAGGAGGGAAGCATGGACACCTGACATAACACTCATAAGAACTAAGGGTCATGATGTGTTTCTCTTGTGCCAACCACTTGCTCACTTCCTGAGTGTTACCTCACAGTATTAAATACTTCATTCTTTCCATTTACTAGATTTTTAGAAGTCCTACAAAGGGCTCTAGTTTCCTAGACTCAGGGTTCCTCACTGTTCTTTGCCATGATACTTATTTTGCCATAATCTTGTCCTAATGACTTAAATTAACCTCCTAGGCTTAAGGTCAAGCATCAAATGGAGAGTTTATGTCTGATGATAAATACAAACAAAATAAGAACAGCTTAGAAAGGGGAAAGCTTTTCACCTGATAGAAATAAGGAAGAAAAACTGTTCTTGCTAATTATGGTCCCAACATACTCAGGCTTTACCAGCAGATGGCAAGAGATGTTATCACATAAATGTTTCACCTCACTTTTGCCTGAAGCCTGAATTTAGTGATTCCTTATAAAGTGCCCAAGGCTACTAATTCCCCATAGAGGTTCTCTGTAGACATGGGGAGACATGATTTTCCAGTGGCATCTCTAGATGTAAATTGTGGACAATTATTCCAATCACTGGCCCTAATTTGTCATAGTGCAGGGACTGTCTGGGGGTTCAGAATGGAAGCTTGCAACCTAAGAGTTGTGCTCTGATAAGTAACATTGCTTGGTCATGAATTGTTTTGCATTCACTAAGTTACTAAGGTTACACACACATAACCTATTTCTTACTGAAACACAAAAAAATACTATTTGAGTGATGCTATTTGGCTCAATTCACGTTCTGTAATACTTGGAACAACTATTGGCCTGAGACCACCTGCAAGGTTACTGAGTTTGCTTCAGTGTATCAAGCTTCCATGTTGATGATATTTCTGTCTGGGTTTTTAGAAGATTCTGCCCAAAACTGCCTTTTAATACGTCCTTCCATGCCTGCTGCATGCTACACACATGCATTTACAAGTCTGAATTCCAATTCTAAAGCCATTACATGAGTCCCTTTGTCATCCTCCCTGGAGGTTCTTTTGCAGCAATATCTGCAAAACAGAGATTGGAAAGGTGAAGGGGAGAGGGCAGTGCAGAGCTTTACCTGCCAACTGTGATCAACATGAGACACCCTGGATCAACCACTGTTTCAATCTGCCTCCATTGATGTGCCATTTAAAACCTATCTCAGAGGAACCCAGAGTATAAGGGAATCAGAAAAGGAAGATGTGGAAGCCAAACACACTAGCAAATCTCAGTGTGAGTTAAGATAGAGGGCGAAGCCGGCCAGGATTCCTTGCTAACTCTGGGTCAGTGTCAACCCATCTTTCCATCAGATGTCAGACAGAAATTCTGTAGCCACATCACTCTGCTTCCTCAAACACAACCCTCTTGTGGACCTTGGTTCATGCTGGCTTGGTGAAGAGGATGGAGGGGTCATACCGTTATATTCACTTGCCCTGAGCCCTACCAGCATCGAATACAGACACTGTTCTCTACCGGACAGCTTGTTCTCACTACATGCCTTCAAGTGTTGTAAGGAGTTTTGTTTGGCAGAGAACATCAACTCACAGTAGATTTGCAGTGGACAGATGGGATTTGACAGGGACGTATTTGAATGCAGCCCCCTGGGATGGCGACCCCCAGTAGCTACTGTCTTTCACAGTTGGAGATGCACAGGGCATGTCTTACACAGATCCAGTGCACCCTCCTCCTAGTTATTTCTATCAGACAATATAATGGGGCTAACTCATGTACCTGCCAAAATTCATGCATTGAGATCCCAGCCCCCAGTCCTTCAGAATGTGTAGGGTTTTTTAGGAGGGCCCTCATACAGTATCACTGGTATCCTTATAAGAAGAGGAAGAGACACCAGAGGCATAAAGGGACAAGCCTTGAGGACAAAGCAGGGAGAAGGTGACTGTCTGCAAGCTAAAGAGAAAGGCCTGGAACAAATCCTTCCATCATGGCCCTGAGCCATGAACTTTTTCATGCCAGCACCTTTATCATGGACTTCCAGTCACTAGAAGTCTGAGAAAATGTAAATTTCCTAAAGTCGCTTATTCTGAGGCATTTTGTTATGGCAGTCCTATAAAATTAATACTTCCTTCAAATCGCCTCTAATAAGCTAAGCATAAACAGATTTCACATACATAGCTGCTCCCCAACCCTGGATCCTCCTGCTACAATTCCTTCCTATGAGAGACTTTCACTGTCCTTTAAATTTCTTACAGAAATAGCTACCCTGATCATGCATCATTACTAGACGTTTACTGTATGATTAAACACAAAACCTGTCTCTCCTCTATAGTTTGGGATACTCAGCCTTCTCTATGGGCCCATTCTTGTATCCAAAGACAAGGATATCCATAGGCCTCCAAGGTCTATACAGTTCTTCTACCCCACACTAGTGGGTTTGGTGCACAGGTTCCCCAACCAGACAAATCGGCCATTATATTTACTACTTTCATGAGCTTAAGGGCATCATTTAACCTTTCAAAACTTAAGTATTTGCATCTGCAAAAGGGCATGACCATACTTCGTTGGGCTCTTGTAAAATGATACATGCAAAATCAGCACATGATACTTGACTCAGCACATGACACATGGAATTGCCAGCAAATTACTCAGCAAAAATTTGTTCATGTTGGATGTAGATCATCATTGCTATTACTGTTTTTGGAAGCTCCTATAACTATGCTCTTCTAAAAATTTCTAATTTCCATTTGTTGAATACCTTAGCACTCTTGCATTACTTAAAGCACTTTCTCTGATTTGAGGTCTTTTTTTTTTTACTAGTCTCTCTTTTATTATTAGTCTGCTTCAGTTCAGTTCAGTTCAGTTGCTCAGTTGCATCTGACTTTTTGCAAACCCATGAATTTCAGCACGCCAGGCCTCCCTGTCCATCACAAACTCCCAGAGTTCACCCAGACTCACGTCCATGAAGTCAGTGATGCCATCCAGCCATCTCATCCTCTGGCGTCCCCTTATCCTCCTGCCCCCCATCCCTCCCAGCATCAGAGTCTTTTCCAATGACTCAACTCTTCACATGAGGTGGCCAAAGTACTGGAGTTTCAGCTTTAGCATCATTCCTTCCAAAGAAATCCCAGGGCTGATCTCCTTCACAATGGACTGGTGGGATCTCCTTGCAGTCCAAGGGACTCTCAAGACTCTTCTCCAACACCACAGTTCAAAAGCATCAATTCTTCGGTGCTCAGCCTTCTTCACAGTCCAGCTCTCACATCCATACATGACCACAGGAAAAACCATAGCCTTGACTAGACGGACCTTTGTCGGCAAAGTAATGTCTCTGCTTTTGAATATGCTATCTAGGTTGGTCATAACTTTCCTTCCAAGGAGTAAGCGTCTTTTAATTTCATGGCTGCAGTCACCATCTGCAGTGATTTTGGAGCCCAGAAAAATAAAGTCTGACACTGTTTCCACTGTTTCCCCATCTATTTCCCATGAAGTGATGGGACCAGATGCCATGATCTTTGTTTTCTGAATGTTGAGTTTTAAGCCAACCTTTTCACTCTCCACTTTCACTTTCATCAAGAGGCTTTTGAGTTCGTCTTCACTTTCTGCCATAAAGGTGGTGTCATCTGCATATCTGAGGTTATTGATATTTCCCCAGCAATCTTGATTCCAACTTGTGTTTCTTCCAGTCCAGCGTTTCTCATGATGTACTCTGCATATAAGTTAAATAAGCAGGGTAACAATATACAGCTTTGACGTACTCCTTTTCCTATTTGGAACCAGTCTATTGTTCCATGTCCAGTTCTAACTGTTGCTTCCTGACCTGCATACAAATTTCTCAAGAGGCAGATCAGGTGGTCTGGTATTCCCATCTCTTTCAGAATTTTCCACAGTTTATTGTGATCCACTCAGTCAAAGGCTTTGGCATAGTCAATAAAGCAGAAATAGATGTTTTTTCTGGAACTCTTTTGCTTTTTTCATGATCCAGCGGATGTTGGCAACTTAATCTCTGGTTCAGTTGTTGTCTCTATAGCACTCCAAATCTACAAGCCTTGGAGGGTTACTTTCTGTACTCTTCCGGAAGCATAAAAAAGGCAAGAGGAAACTTTTGAAAGGAGGCAATGGATATATTTATGGAATAGATTATATCTATGGTTTCATATATTGATGGATACATATGCTATGCTAAGTCACTTCAGTCGTGTCCGACTCTGTGTGACCCCATAGATGGCAGCCTACCAGGCTTCCCCGTCCCTGGATTTTCCAGGCAGGAATACTGGAGTGGGTTGCCATTTCATTCATACTTATCTTCAAACTCATCTTGTTGCATATTAAATATGCACAACTTTTGAGGTATGTCAACCCTACCTTAATAAATTGTTTAACAAAGAAAGCAAAGGGTAGGGCCAAGTATGTATGAAGAAAAACTTTTTCTTTTTTGCAATTGCCTCAAAAATGTGTTTTTCAAATGTGTTTATTTAGATGAAGAAACAAACTTTTCAGCAGTAAGCCTGAGTTATATGCATCATGTGTTCGGACACTACATTTATGACAAAAATACCTTAGAAAACAACCGTGTGCTATAGTACAATTTAAATATATCATGTGAGGATCTCTATTATCAATTTAATGTCTGACATGCATGGATACCCGCTATTGAGGTGTGTGCTCCTCACAAGCACATAAACTCGGTTAAAAATAAGTGAAAACATTTTAAAACCTAAACTATGTGCTGTGCTTTGTGTTTCTCATGCCACTATTTAAGGGAATTATTCTACTTTACAGATGAGAAAGTTGAGACTCAGCATTTTGACAGATGAAATTTTTATCATTACCATGAAATTTATTCTAACACAGTTAAACAGTGATTAGGTAGGTAAGGGAAGGAGAGAACATTCTTGGTATACTAAGAGAACATCCTCATTTAAAAAAAAGAAAAAATATATAAACAAAAGTGAAAAAAAATTGCCTAATCCTACCACCTGGAGACCATCACTTCTAGCATTTTTGTTGATTCTAGCACAATAATTGTGATTTTTATAGGAACCTCTCAATCATTCATACTAATGTAAGAAAGAGATAAGGGTAGAGAATCTGAAAATCATTTCTGTCTGTGCTGTGTGCTCTGGAGAGTAGAAAATTAACCTTTTGATCAGGTTCTGCATAGGCTAATTACTAAAATTACTTTTCCAGTCCCAACTGATCTTTTTCAGGGCAGAGTCTCAGAAGCATTTTGGTGACAGGGGATTAAACATGTGTTGTGGCTAATCCAAGTGAAGGCTCTACACATGGATAATTAAGATCTGACCATGGAACAATAGCTCACACATTGTGGTATCATGGGGCTCTCCAGTTTTTCAGAGGCTCTCTCTTTAGAGATCTTGAAAGTAGATTTCATTCAATTCATCAGGCGTTCCTGGAAGACTGATTTGCTCTGCAATGTGCTAAAATGTCCAAGAAGTAGTCCCTGGTTGTAAGGGATATACAATCTAGTGAAGGAGATGGATACACATCCCACTGAATTTAACACTAGTAATAGTGATAATTGGAGCTAACACTACTTGAACACTTACTGACCTGAGGTCCCTTTTTTTTCTAAGCCCCTTAAATGTGTTGACTCATTTAATCCTCATATAAAGCATAGTGTAAAAAGGGAGAAATAGTATGCACTTAGAGGAGAAGGAATGGTTTATTCTGAGTTGGGAGGTTAGGAAGGCTTCAAGGACTGCTGTCACAGATGGAAGCTCGTGGACTGAAGGGAGCATCTTTACAATCCTGATCTTATGAAATGGGTGGTGTGAGCTACAGTCCTCTGGCTGCATCCTCCTCTTCCTCCCAGTGTTGATGACTGGCTGGCTCACAATGCATGCCCCTGTAGGAGCTGTCTCACCAACACGTAGGATGGACTCTCTGTGACATGTTTCTGTGACCACATGTGACACTGCCTCTCTGGATAGAGCTGATTAGACCAGATGTTGGTTCCAGATCAAGCTGGGCCATTTAGATCCTTCCACTGAATTATTTCAGCCAAACTTATAGGGCACACATTAGTTTTTTTCTAGCAGTGGAAACTGAGTAATGTGAAATTCTAGATCTGTTGATGTGGCCCTGACCATAGGTCACTAGGACCTCAGCTCCTGGCTCTGTGTCCACTTGCCTGTTTACATGGAGACCACATTTCCCAAGGGCCAGTGAGTAAGCATGGAAGGCACAGGAAGGCAGGCCTATTTCTGTGTGACAGGCCACTTTGGGCCCAGGAATCTGTATCTGCATAGCTAAGACTTTCTTGGAATCCCATTTAGCATATCTAGTACCCTTCCTTCCTCCTCTCCTTCAAAGGCCAGACCTGTAAAACATCATGATGACTCTTCTGATTGCTAGCCCCCTCCTCTATTCCCTGCAGTGTTTTCCCTCAATGTGTTGCACGTCTAATCCCATCCTGAATTCTGCTTCACTGAAAAAGTGAATTAATGTTTGAGTTTTATCTTCACTTGGTATTTCATCTTTAAATTTAGACAGAGTTTCTTCACACTGCAATAGCTGTGTTCTGAGAGGCTAAGCCACAATGAGTAATCACTGTCAGACCTTATATTTACTGTTGCTCAGTTGGCTGTGGCAAGTCACATGACCAAGACCCGAGTCAATCTTCAGTTCAGTTGAGCCGCTCAGTCATGTTTGACTCTTTGCGACCCCATGGACTGCAGCATGCCAGGCCTCCCTGTCCATCACCAACTCCCTGAGTTTACTCAGACTTATGTCCATTGAGTTGCTGATGCCATCCAACCATCTCATCCTCTGCCGTCCCCTTCTCTTCCCACCTTCAATCTTTCCCAGCATCAGGGTCTTTTCAAATGAGTCAACTCTTCACATCAGGTGGCCAAAGTATTGGAGTTTCAGCTTCAACATCAGTCCTTCCAATGGCTATTCAGGACTGATTTCCTGTAGGATGGACTGGTTGAATCTCCTCGCACTCCAAGAGACTCTCAAGAGTCTTCTTCAACACCACAGTTCAAAAGCATCGATTCTTTGGTGCTCAGCTTTCTTTATAGTCCAACTCTCACATCCATACATGACTACTGGAAAAACCATAGCCTTGACTGGATGGAACTTTGTTGGCAAAGTAATGTCTCTGACTTTTAATATGCTGTCTAGGTTGGTCATAACTTTTCTTCCAAGCGTAAGCATCTTTTAATTTCACAGCTGCAGTCACCATCTGCAGTGAATTTGGAGCCCCCAAAATTAAAATCAGCCACTGTTTCCAATGTCTCCCCATCTAGTTGGTATGAAGTGATGGGACCAAATGCCATGATCTCAATTTTCTGAATGTTGAGCTTTAAGCCAGCTTTTTCACTCTCCTCTTTCACTTTCATCAAGAAGCTCTTTAGTTCTTCTTCACTTTCTGCCATAATGATGGTGTTGAGGTTACTGACATTTATCCCAGCAATCTTGATTCCAGTTTGTGCTTCATCTAGCCCAGTGTTTCTCATGATGTACTCTGCATATAAGTTAAATAAACAGGGTGACAATATACAGCCTTGCTGTACTCCTTTTCCTATTTAGAACCAGTCTGTTGTTCCACGTCCAGTTCTAACTGTTGCTTCCTAACCTGCATACAGGTTTCTCAAGAGGCAGGTCAGGTGGTCTGGTATTCCCATCTCTTTCAGAATTTTCCACAGTTGATTGTGATCCACACAGTCAAAGGCTTTGGCATAGTCAATAAAGCAGAAATAGATATTCTTCTGGAGTTATCTTGCTTTTTTGATGATCCATCAGATGTTGGCAATTTGATCTCTGGTTCCTCTGCCTTTTCTAAAACCAGCTTGAACATCTGGAAGTTCACAGTTCACGTATTGTGGAAGCCTGGATTGGGGAATTTTGAGCATTACTTTATCAACGTGTGAGATGCGTGCAATTGCGCGGTAGTTTGAGCATTCTTTGGCCTTGCCTTTCTTTGGGATTGGAATGAAAACTGACCTTTTCCAACCTGTGGCCACTGCTGAGTTTTCCAAATTTGTTGGCATATCGAGTGCAGTACTTTCACAGCATCATTTTAGGATTTGAAATAGCTTAACTGGAATTCCATCACCTCCACTAGCTTTGTTTGTAGTGATGCTTCCTAAGGCTCAGCCCACTTGACTTCACATTCCAGGATGTCTGGACACTCTAGGTGAGTGATTATACCACCACGATTATGTGGGTCATGAAGATCTTTTTTGTACAGTTCTTCTGTGTATTCTTGCCAACTCTTAAAATCTTCTGCTTCTGTTAGGTCCTTACCATTTCTGTCCTTTATTGAGCCCATCTTTGCATGAAATGTTCCCTTGGTATCTCTAATTTTCTTGAAAAGATCTCTAGTCTTTCCCATTCTATTGTTTTCCTCTAATTCTTTGCACTGATCATGAGGAAGGCTGTCTTATCTCTCCTTGCTATTATTTTGAACTTTGCATTTAAATGGGTACATGTTTCCCTTTCTCCTTTGCTTTTCGCTTCTCTTCTTTTCACAGCTATTTGTAAGGCCTCCTCAAACAACTATTTTGCCTTTTTGCATTTCTTTTTCTTGGGGATGGTCTTGCTCCCTGTCTCCTGTACAGTGTCACAAACCTATGTCTATAATTCATCAGGCACTCTGTCTATGAGATTTAGTCTCTTAAATCTATTTCTCACTTCTACTGTATAATTGTTAGGCATTTGAATTAGGTCATACCTGAATGATCTAGTGGTTTTCCCTACTTAGTGTCAATGTGAAATATTAAACAAGGGTGTAGATATCCAAAAGTATCATGCATTGACCATTCTAGTGTGATGGTCTAATGCAGCTATGAACAGGGAACAGTTCCTGCATTTCCCATAAGCTGCAATTTCCTGGAAGGTTTTACATGCTGCCTTCTTGGGGGAACTTCCCTGGTAGCTCAGATGGTAGAGTCTGCCTGCAATGCAAGAGACTGGTTTTGATCCCTGAGTTGTGAAGATCCCCTGGAAACAGACATGGCAACCCACTCCAGTACTCTTGACTGGAAAATCCCATGGACGGAGGAACCTGGCAGGCTACAGTCCATAGGGTTGCAAAGAGTTGGACACGACTGAGCAACTTCGCTTTCTGAGGGAAAGCTATGCCTAAATAGGTACCTGGTAAAGATAAAACTGTTCTGGAGACTATTGTAAGTACAAATAATTTTTAGAAAAGAAACTTTGTTTGTATCTAATTGGCTCATTGAAATAATTTCTCAGGAGTTTGGATTGGTATTACCAAACTTTTATTTCTCTAACTTTTGAATACGAAACGAGGCATAGAGGACTGATGGAAGCTTTTGATAATAGTGAGATAAATGTTATACTTTTCAATAGGAAACATGCCCTGTGGGCAGCTCTACATTCAGGAAGTCACTTGTGAAGTGAAGTGAAAATCACTCAGTCGTGTCTGACTCTTTGTGACCCCATGGACTATACAGTCCATGGAATTCTCCAAGCCAGAATACTGGAGTGGGTAGCCTTTCCCTCCTCTAGGGGATCTTCCCAACCCAGGGATTGAACCCAGGTCTCCGGCATTGTGGGCAGATTCTTTACCAGCTGAACCACAAAGGAAGTCACTTGTGAAACTATCCCACAAAAAGCAGATAGGCATAAGCTGAAGAGAGTTTTAACTATAGAGGAGTTGAAAGTGGGAGGGCTAGGGGATCCTTGTGCTACTGCATGTTAGGAAATGAAGCACATAAAAGAATGTTTCCCCGTCAGGACCTTTTCTATGTATTGCATAGTCTTGGTTTCACACTGCTTCCTCTTCATCTTCTTAACTATTCTTAGCTTAGCATTCTCCATATTGTTTGAGGAATTGAAAAGGCACTGTTATTTGAAGTTATTGCAACTGACCCCTTTTTCTTAAGTATGTAGCCTTTCTAAGGGTCGGAATATTGCATGGAAATAACTGGACTTTACTGTCAGAAGACTTAGAGTGAATCTTTATTCTTCCACCCACCCTCTTGAACCCCATTTAAAGATGTGGGATCTCTAGTTGAATTAGGTACCTTATGAACAGTTTGGTAAACACACAGTGTTTTGTAGACTGGGTAGTACTCACCTTTATATTTTTTGTTTTTTTCTTTGTTATTGGTCAAAGGAAGTGGAGAGAGAGATGTGGAAGGAGAGAGATTCCATGTTGGGAGAAAGCAGAATGATAATTACTCCACTCTAAGGTACTTTGAAAAAAAGTTGAGAAATAATAATGTCTTAAGGCATCTCAATGATTCAAAGTCTTCCATACTTAGCATAAGTCTATGAACCAGTTGCCTCACCCATACTCTGAACTGTCAGAACAAGGGAACAGGTTTGACATGGGTGACCCCCTCCCTTCTACAGATCACTATTCCACATGTACTTGGCCCTCAGGATCAACCTCCTGAAGCTCATGTTATGGAACATGCTCTATGGTGACCCCTGAAGTAGGCAACATAAAACCTCACTTGACATCAGCCTTGATTCTAGCCTTCAGGCATTACTTTATCTCAGGAAAATTTATTTAATATTTGCTCAAGTTATATAACCATATATATCTGAGAAAATTACAACTGATTTTCATCTAAGCTACAATTGGGACCAAGTCATATGGTGAATAAATACCTCCCTGTTTTTTATAATTGAAAGGAAAAAGTCACTTTCCTTTTTATAAACTGAGTTGATCAGCTAAAGGTTTCATAGAGTGTGGATGAGTCAGGGGCAACTCACAAACTCAAGCTCACCTCCCAAGCAGTCATGAAGTTCACACCAAGTCATAAAAATCCCAAGGCCTTTGCACATAATGTTAATGAGGCTGTGGATCAGGTGAAGCTGCAAATCCCAACAGATGACAAGCTACAAATTGGGTGAGCTGCCTCTGGTCTCCTGGTGAAAAAGAATAGGGCTCCTGTGGGAAGGTGCTAGCTGATACAAATGTCTAATTCTGACAATGAGGTGATGAAGTTTAGCCCAGAAAATCAGATGATGCAGCCCTTTGGCAAGGCTGCCTCTTTATCTTTCACCATATCATCTTTCTGTGACAGTTACCCCTTATCTTCTAAGTCCCTATATACGGGAACCTTTCCAATCTATCTGTATCTTGTGCGAAGTTTTTGTCTTGTTGTTGTTGATAGGGTAAGATGACAGCCACTAATTATGACAGCTAAAGTCCTTCTCATTCTGTTCCCAATCTTCTTTTCCCATCTTCTTTCTGATCATTTTACTTGCTCCTCCCTCTCTCCAGATAAATGAGCAACTAGACTCCATAGTATTCCACCCAGGCTTTATTCTTTCAGTTTCCTTTACCCAGAGTGTTTTATTGCCATTTTCCCACCACAAGTCATTGTATTCATCCTCAAGATAGAGCATTTCAACTTTGTGAATTCTCTCCTATCTTCCCTCCACCAGGCTTCCCTGGTGGCTCAGATGGCAAAAGAATCCGCCTATTGGAGATTCGAGTGGATGACCCTGATTTGATCCCTGTGCTGGGAAGATACCCTGGAGAAGGGAATGGCAATCCACTCCAGTATTCTTGCCTGAAAAATTCTATGGACAAAGGAGCCTGGCCAGCTACAATCCATAGGGCCATAAAGACTGAGACATGACTAAACAAGAACACTTGCACACTTTCCCTCTGGTAGATGCAACTAATCCCTCATTCCACTGTGTCATTCCAGCATTTTGAATACACATACCCGTTATAGAGACTTACGCTTATGATCAAATACAGTATTCTAAATAATAATTCTAAATAATTCTTTACCGACAGCAGAAGTTCTTGAAGGGTTGGGTCCAAATCTCTTCCATGTATGCATTGCCATTTTTAGATTCCCTCTCAACCCACAAACCTGTTGTAGTTAGTAGTTCAAAGATATAGAACTGATATGCAGGAATTGAAAGTCAAATCCTACATGTTCAGCAAAGGAAAATAAGACAAAATCCAGGATATCAAGCTGTGATGCTTAAATATTGAGTATTAATTTAGCAAGGCTATGGTACCCAGTGTAGCCAAATATTAGTCAAGATGTTTTTACGAAGGCATTTTATAGTTGTAATTAACATCTTCAGTAAATTTACTTTAAGGAGAATGACCTTGTTTATGTCTCTGGGCCTCATCCAACCAGTTGAAAGCCTCAAGAACATAAATAGATTTCCTGTCTAAGAAGGGGCTCTGTCCCAAGACAGTAACATGGAAATCTGTCTGAATTTCTACCTTGCTGCTCTTTCTTACAACTTTCAGACTCAAGACTGCAACAGCTACTCTGCCTGAATTTCCAGTCTGCTGGCCTGTCCTATACATTTCAAAATCAACACTAGAACATCAAATCTTACCTGAGTTTCCAGTGTGCTGGTTAAATTTCAAACTCATTAGCACTCATAATCATGTAAGCCAGTTCCTTAAAATAAGCATTCATATTGATCTCCTCTTGATTCTATTTTTCCAGATAAACCTTTTCATATGTAAACCAACTAGCTAGAAAGAGGGTAAAAGCTGAGGTATGGAGTCAAAGTAGGGAAAAGAAACCAGAAATGACTGGCCAAAACTATGTGACTTCCAGATGTGAAATGTAAGCACATGTAGAAGTTGAGGTTTGTGTGAGTTGGTCATATTTAAATTAAGGAATCAACTTAGCAATTCTTGGGACATACTGCTGCTGCTGCTGCTAAGTCACTTCAGTCGTGTCCAACTCTATACAACCCCATAGATGGCAGCCCACCAGGCTCCCCCATCCCTGGGATTCTCCAGGCAAGAACACCGGAGTGGGATGCCATTTCCTTCTCCAATGCATGAAAGTGAAAAGTGAAAGTGAAGTTGCTCAGTCGTCCTATCCTCAGCAACCCCATGGACTGCAGCCTTCCAGGCTCCGCCATCCATGGGATTTTCCAGGCAAGAGTACTGGCGTGGGGTGCCATTGCCTTCTCCTGGGACATACTAGGCATTCAATAAATGTTGCTGAGTGAACAAATGAGTACAGGAATTTGTGAAGGAATTGATCAACCCTTGCCTTATCTTCCTTCTCAACAACTTAATAGCTCAAAATACCAGGAATCATGACACACTGGGATAATTTTGACTCCTAGGCCGGATAACCACAAATCTGGTGAACTGTTCTTTCACAGCCTATTTGAGCAGTGGAATCACAAAACTACACTGAGGGAAGGTAATACAGTAGAGTGTAACTTCTAGAAGTTTACCATGTTAAGGAGAGTAGCTTTCTTAGCACAAGGGTGATGCAGAGAAGCAGATAACACTTGACCATCAGTGCCAGCTTCTTTAGCTGCTTGTTGAAACCACCATGGAAGCTATAAAATGCCTGGGGCAGTCCTTTGTTACAAACATCATCCTTCTAGGAACATCTGCTCACTGGGTGAGGGATCAATTATCTCCACGGTGGAGATATTACTGCCAGTCCTCAAGGCTAAAACCCTGCATGCTAGGCCTTCCTTGGACAATATCCCAGAAGTTTGATTTTAGCCTCTGGAAATCATTTAATCTCAGTCAAAGAGTTTTGCTTGTTTTCTCCAGGTATATGTAGAATATACACCTATGAGAAACTGGCAGACCATATTGTGGCTTTTAAAAGTGCTTGGACACAGTCATGAGTGGCAGAGCTCTGATGGCTACTCTAGATTATCAGGAAAAATATAAGTCAAACCTTTCTTCCACCTAGGTCTATATTTTGCGGTCAGCTGTGGCTCTTTTGTTATCTTTTGTTCTTTGATTCAACAAAAATTTCTTGCATATCTTCTGTATTCAAGGTGTTATTGCAGGAGAGGAGCTCTAAGGATGAATCATATGTGAAATTCCTCCTGGAACTAGTGAAAATACAAGTTATTTCAATTATTAAGAAAGGGTGGAGGCAGGCTCACCATCTAATTTGGTGCTGACATACCTTAGACTAGAAATTAATTGTAACATTCTCAAATATGTGTGATTATTTCACTCAAGCAAATATTAAAGCCCTTTCCCTCAGATAAAGTAATGCCTGGAGACAAAGAGAAAGTGATATAAATTAATCTGTAAGTATTTAGGAGTATAAAAAAAATCAAATAATTTCTAGCAAGGGCACTTTTCCCAAAATCTGCTGAAGCATGGAATTCCTCTATGGAATATCAATAGAGGAATACTATGCATGACTCTGGTCCCATCACTGCATGGGAAATAGATGGGGAAACAGTGGAAACAGTGTCAGACTTTGTTTTTCTGGGCTCCAAAATCACTGCAGATGGTGACTGCAGCCATGAAATTAAAAGACGCTTGCTCCTTGGAAGGAAAGTTATGACCAACCTAGATAGCATATTCAAAAGCAGAGACATTACTTTACCAACAAAGGTTCGCCTAGTCAAGGCTATGGTCTTTCCTGTGGTCATGTATGGATGTGAGAGCTGGACTGTGAAGAAGGCTGAGCGCCGAAGAATTGATGCTTTTGAACTGTGGTGTTGGAGAAGACTCTTGAGAGTCCCTTGGACTGCAGGGAGATCCAACTGGTCCATTCTGAAGGAGATCAGCCCTGGGATTTCTTTGGAAGGAATGATGCTAAAGCTGAAACTCCAGTATTTTGGCCACCTCATGCGAAGAGTTGACTCATTGGAGAAGACTCTGATGCTGGGAGGGATTGAGGGCAGGAGGAGAAGGGGACGACAGAGGATGAGATGGCTGGATGGCATCACTGACTCGATGGATGCGAGTCTGAGTGACCTCTGGGAGCTGGTGATGGACAGGGAGGCCTGGCGTGCTGCGGTTCATGGGGTCGCAAAGAGTCGGACACGACTGAGCGACTGATCTGATCTGATGCATGACTACAGTTCCAAGAGACACTCTTTGGGAAATGAATGCAGTCAACTTTTTGGCTTACTCTGTGCCATGTGCTGACTTGCCTGGTGGCTCAGATGGTAAAGAATCTGCCTGTAGTGTGGGTCACCCTGGTTCCACCCCTGGGTAGGGAAGATCCCGTGGAGAAGGGCATGGCAACCCAGTATTCTTGCCTGGAGATTCTCATGGACAGAGGTGCCTGAGAGACTCATGGGGTCACAAAGAGCTGGACATGACTGAGCAACTATCAGTTTTTACCATGGGAGTTTGATATGTATCAATACTTTCCAAGCTTCTTGTCTTGGAACACTAGACTTCCACGTGAATTTAATCAGTATTCTGGAGGAATATGGATTCTAAGGTCAAAATGTTTGGGATTAAGAAAAACTGCATATTTACTCTTTTCCTTCTCCTACCATGGTTTCCAGTCCATTTTAGGTGTCTCAACATTTTAAGATGTTAAAGGGCAACCTATTAACATGTTAGGTTAATATAAAACAAAACTCATGTTAGGTGTTCTAAGATGCCCAGCAGAAAAGAATTCTGACTAGGACATATTTAAATAGGGGGCTTAGGACGATTTCATGTTGACACCTAAGATTAATTTTCAGGGGATAGAAAGGATTGTTGTTGAGAACAAAGGGTCTCTTCTTGGTTAGAGCCTCTACTTCTTGCCTGTCATGCTCTCCAGCCATGTAACTTCTTTTCAGAATTGACACTGTATCTGTTCATTTCCTTGTCATCCTTTTGGACAAAGGGCCTGAAAAGAAGGAGCCTCTTTCCTCCCTTTCCTCAGCACTGTTGTGCAGTTCCATTCCTGAAGTCTCTCTGAAATGATTCCCCGATTCTGGGAGATCATACATATGAATTTTTAGCGCTCCTCTGGCACTGCCATTTATGCCACAGAGCAGCAGCATCTCAGGATTGTACAGTAAGAGTTGGACCTGGGCTGAGGAATGGCCTATTTTCTGCTGATGGAGTTTCTAACCGGGAAAGCACATTCAAGTGGAGTTTTTGTGGCTTTTTCCAGATTAAATGAAGAACGAGTGATTTTGCTGGTGGTGTTCTTGAGCATGAAGACACAAAGATTTCACGAATTCTGATAGGTTGAAATTACCTCATAGAGAAGGCAAGAGAGCGGAGAGGTCATACAGGCTCAAACTATTGGAGTGCTGGTCCTGAATTGTCTTTTCTACTGGAAAATTCAAAGGGAGAAGATGAGGAAAATAAAGGGAAAAAGGGAAGAAAGAAATTAGATTTTCTCAGTTGCCTAATTAATACAAGATTGAGCCATCTTGACAGCCTCAGTTTGAAATCCTTATCTTCTGTCCACCCTTTCTGTCTGTTCCCCTTCACTCTCTGATTACTACACACACACACATCTTGCTAAACACATCTGGCTTTAACATGAGATTCTAAAAATTCCTTATTTCCAGAGAATTTGATAAGAATACCACCTTTTTTTGTTATCTAACTCAACTCTCTGTCTTTAAACAAAATATTTGGCTTTTGTATCACAAAGTCAGCCTTCCAGAACCAGTACGTGACCAGCTCCCATTTCTGATAATTGTAAAAAATATTAAATCACTTTTAGGTGTTTTTAGCTGATTCAATAATAACTTAATTATTTCCAGTTTATGATTAATTCTATCATCGCCTCACCATCTTCTTCCTCCCCAGGGTTCCCTCTAACCCCCACCAAGATTCTTTTTTAAAATAATTTCACAGTAATATATATTGGGATGTAATTTACATCCCATACAATTAATCTATTAAAGTGTAAAATAAAATGATGTTTATAATATCTACAGAGCTGTGCAACCATCACCATAATCAATTTTAGAGCATCTTCATCACTTTAAAAAGAAACGTCATCACCATCATAAGCAATCTCCCTTTTTCCCCCAACATACCCAGTCACTGGAAACCACAAATCTACTTTCTGACTCTATGGATTTTCCTCTTCTGGGCATTTCATATAAATGGAATCATACAGTATATAGCCTTTCATGTCTGGCTTCTTCAGATTAATGTAATGTTTTTAATATTCATTTATGTTATAACCTCTATCTGTACTTCCTTGATTTTTATTACTGAATGATATTCCATTGTCTAGATATACCACATTTTGCTTATCTCCAATTGATGGATCTTTGGATTGTTTCTATTTTTAAGTACTATGAATAATGCTGCTATGGACATTCATATATAAGTTTTGGGATAAATAACTAGGTCCCCGAAAAATTTGAAAGCATGTTGGTAATAGTCCAGTGATGGTGTTGGAGAGAAAAGGATTTCCTTCTTGGTTTTATCTCCACTCAATTATGGATGATGTCGACTCCAGCATGTGTTTGTCTCCAGGAATGCCCAATGCTTGCTGCAGAAGGCAGTAACTAAATAGATTGCAAATATTCATTCAGCATGCTCTCAATTCTATGATGCTGGCAATCTTTAGTAAATTGCAGCCATGGCTCTCTTTTGGTCCCCAGATTGGGTAATCTACTTATGCATACTGATGTGGAATCTTCCTTGGCCCGGCTGAGGAAATCTTCAGGCAGGTCCACAGGGTCTCTCTCTGAATAAAAATCCTCTGCCCCTGGGTATAATGTACCTCTCTGTGTCTCTAGGAGAAAGACAGCCATGAAATTAAAAGACACTTGCTCCTTGGAAGAAAAACTATAACAAACCTAGGTAGTGCAATACCATTGCAGTTATATCTATATGCATGGATATGTTTAACTTTTCACTGTTCATAATTTAGAAGACAATGACATCCATTTTCTTCTGTGACTGAAAGAAGCTTCTTGTTGCTTTTATAAATAAGTCTTTTAGAACCACAAGCTTTGTTTTCTGAAATTGCATAAAGGATTAAGTTGAGACAAGTTTGCTCTTTGACTAGGCAGTAACTTCAAGACATTTATATTTTTGTAGAACATAAAGTTAGCACAGTCATTTTTAATGAGAAAATCATCACAGAGCTGATGTGTACATTTCAACTTAGATAGTTAAATTCAATTTGCTACAACAAACATAGTCTAACAAATGTGTTCTCTAACAACATACAGAGAGTAAATTCAATATCCAATAACAGATATATAAAGCATTTTTGCAGTAATTGTAGCCTCAAGGTTAAGAATTCTATTCTATAAGAAATGAAATAAAACATGTACTTAAAGAGCAGACTGTCACAGAAGAAGTTCTGATCATTATCGGCAAACAAACTGCCTACACACTCAATTTTTATATTGCTGAGGTACATGTGATGTTTATATGTACCTCTTTCAGGATATTCACACAGCTAGTACTTTGCATTCTCAAATACTTGCATCATCCATCTTGTTGTTCTCTAAAGATTTCTCACTAACTTACAATTATAACTTGTGATCGATGGTTTTAATACAAAATAGGTTTTTAAAACTGCTTAATCTAAAATTGAGGGCTTATAACTTTCTATTTATATACTTCCTTTTTAGAAAATATTTCTAACAGCCACTCCAGTTATTGAGCACCATACCAAAAGCCTTATTGTCAAGCCGAAGTTAGACTACTTATTTCCTTGGCCTATCCTTATCTTCACTCTCTAGTGCATTATCCCTACTCAGAGTGCACACATTTGCCTGCATGTGAATGTCTCTGCATGTGTGTGTGACCAGTCAGGATTCTTCATTTCAAACAACAGAAATTGACTTCAGGTGGTTGAACAGAAAAGAATTTGTGGGAAGATGTTATCTGGCCCACAGATGGGAGGTCTGAAGAACCAAACTTATAGGTAGGAACCAAGGGAGGCGGGTTGCCATGACTGTAGCCAATTTTACACCTTGAAAAGACTTTGGTCAGGTCACCACAACCTCTACAGCAGGTCGCCATGACTGGTGTTTCTGCTTTTACCAGTGCTGGACGTTAACCAAGACCTCTGAATGAAACTTGTTTCCTGCTTGAATTAGCTTGGATTACATACCTACACTCAAGCTTCCAGGCTTCAGAGAGTGCCAGTGTCTGGGACTTTTGGCTCCTGCAGACTAGAAGGCAGGTCCCTATTTCTATATGAGATGCCTAAGATGGTGGATTCTCCAAACCTAGGAAGAAGTTCAAATGTGAGTTAACCAAAGCAAAGGCAGCACGTGTCACTATCAGTTCAGTTCAGTCACTCAGTCGTGTCCAGCTCTTTGTGACCCCATGAATCGCAGCAAGCCAGGCCTCCCTGTTCATCACCACCTCCCAGAGTTCACTCAGACTCACGTCCATCGAGTCAGTGATGCCATCCAGCCATCTCATCCTCTGTCATCCCCTTCTCCTCCTGCCCCAATCTCTCTCAGCATCAGAGTCTTTTCCAATGAGTCAACTCTTCGCATGAGGTGGCCAAAGTACTGGAGTTTCAGCTTTAGCGTCATTCCTTCCGAAGAACACACAGGACTGGTCTCCATTAGAATGGACTGGTTGGATCTCCTTGCAGTCCAAGGGACTCTCAAGAGTCTTCTCCAACACCACAGTTCAAAAGCATCAATTCTTCAGTGCTCAGCTTTCTTCACAGTCCAACTTTCAATCCATACATGACTACGGGGAAAACCATAGCCTTGACTAGATGGACCTTTTTTGGCAAAGTAATGTCTCTGCTTTTGAATATGCTATCTAGGTTGTCATAACTTTCCTTCCAATGAGTAAGCATCTTTTAATTTCATGTCTGCAATCACCATCTGCAGTGATTTTGGAGCCCAAAAAGTAAAGACTGACTGTTTCCACTGTTTCCCCATCTATTTCCCATGAAGTGATGGGACCAGATGCCATGATCTTTGTTTTCTGAATGTTGAGCTTTAAACCAATTTTTTCACTCTCCTCTTTCACTTTCATCAAGAGGCTTTTTAGTTCCTCTTTACTTTCTGCCATAAGGGTGGTGTCATGTGTCACTGTAGTGGGTTGTAATGAGGAGTTTGACTCCTTTTTTTTTTTTGATGTCTGATGTTCGACAGCTTTTAAGTCTCACTCATCCCTCTTGTGGCTCACCTCTGGACATGTGGTGAGAAATCCTGGGCACTTCTTCCTTTGGTGCCAGCAGAGATTCAAACCACAAGGCCACTGCAAGGTGGGTGCTCTCTGCCTGGCTTCACCTCCTAACCATGATCAGCCCAGGTCTGCCTTTCTTTCCCTTGCTCTCTCAAACCATTTTGACCTGCTTAGGAGGAATGCCCTAGCTTCCTAGAGACCTGAGTTTATGTCAGTAGTAAACTTCTCATACTCTTTTGAGGTGTATGTGGTATCATCATCCAGGACAGTGAACCAAACCTGGATGAGGCTCCGTCTGCCTCTGATATAGATTAATAAATTGGTAAATAAAAAAGCAACTCCCCTATAGTCCTGATTAATTTTTCACATGATTCCTTTATGTAATAAATAACCTTAGTGCATTCAAAATAGCACTTATAATTCAGATTTCCTAGAACATACCTTTTTTTTTAAAGTATTTCCTTAAATTTTATTTTTTTAATTTATTTAATTGGAGGCTAATTACTTTACAATATTGTATTTGTTTTGCCATACATCGACATGAATCTGCAAGGTGTATACATGTGTTCCCAATCCTGAACCCCCCTCCTACCTCCCTCCACATACCATCCCTCTGGGTCATCCCAGTGCATCAGCTCCAAGCATCCTGTATCCTACATCGAACCTGGACTGGTGATTCATTTCTTATATGATATTATACATGTTTCAATGCCATTCTCCCAAATCGTCCCTCTCCCACAGAGTCCAAAAGACTGTTCTATACATCTATGTCTTTTTTGCTGTCTCGCATACAGGGTTATCGTTACCATCTTTCTAAAATCCATATATATGCGTTAGTATACTGTATTGGTGTTTTTCTTTCTGGCTTACTTGACTCTATAATCAGCTCCAGTTCCATCCACCTCATTAGAACTGATTCAAATGTATTCTTTTTAATGGCTGAGTAATACTCCATTGTGTATATGTACCACTGCTTTCTTATCCATTCATCTGATGATGGACATCCAGGTTGCTTCCCTGTCCTGGCTATTATAAACAGTGCTGCGATGAACATTGGGGTACACATCTCTCTTTCAATTCTGGTTTCCTTGGTGTGTATGCCCAGCAGTGGGATTGCTGGATCATAAGGCAGTTCTATTTCCAGTTTTTTAAGGAATCTCCACAGTGGCTGTACTAGTTTGCATTCCCACCAACAGTGTAAGAGGGTTCCCTTTTCTCCACACACTTTTCCAGCATTTATTGCTTGTAGACTTTTGGATTGCAGCCATTCTGACTGGCGTGAAATGGTACCTCATTGTGGTTTTGATTTACATTTCTCTGATAATGAGTGATGTTGAGCATCTTTTCATGTGTTTGTTAGCCATCTGTATGTCTTCTTTGGAGAAATGTCTATTTAGTTCTTTGGCCCATTTTTTGATTAGGTCTTTTATTTTTCTGGAATTGAGCTGTAGGAGTTGCTTGTATATTTTTGAGATTAGTTGTTTGTCAGTTGCTTCATTTGCTATTATTTTCTCCCATTCTGAAAGCTGTCTTTTCACCTTGCTTAGAGTTTCTTAGGTCCCATTTGTTTATTTTTGCTTTTTTTCCCCAATATTCTGGGAGGTGGATCACAGAGGATCCTGCTGTGTTGTATGTCAGAGAGTGTTTTGCCTATGTTCTCCTCTAAAAGTTTTATAGTTTCTGGTCTTACATCTAGATCTTTAATCCATTTTGAGTTTTATTTTTGTGTATGGTGTTAGAAAGTGTTCTAGTTTCATTCTTTTATAAGTGGTTGACCAGAGTTCCTTGCACCACTTGTTAAAGAGATTGTCTTTTCTCCATTGTATATTCTTGCCTCCTTTGTCAAAGATAAGTTGTCCATAGGTGCATGGGTTTATCTCTGGGCTTTCTATTTTGTTCCATTGATCTATATTTCTGTCTTTGTGCCAGTACCATACTGTCTTAATGACTGTGGCTTTGTAGTAGAGTCTGAAGTCAGGCAGGTTGATTCCTCCAGTTCCATTCTTCTTTCTCAAGATTGCTTTGGCTGTTCATGGTTTTTTGTATTTCCATAAAAATTGTGAAATTATTTGTTCTAGCTCTGTGAAAAATACCATTCGTAGCTTGATAGGGATAGCATTTAATCTATAGATTACTTGGGGGACTATATTCAGTTTCACTATATTGATTCTTCTGACCCATGAACATGGTATATTTCTCCATCTATTAGTGTCCTCTTTTATTTCTTTCATCAGTATTATATATATATATATATATATATATATATATATATATATATATAATGTCTTTAGTTTCTTTAGGTAGATATATCCATAAGTATTTTATTCTTCTCATTGGGATGGTGAATGGAATTGTTTCCTTAATTTCTCTTTCTATTTTCTCGTTATTAGTGTATAGGAATGCAAGGGATTTCTGTGTGTTGATTTTATATCCTGCAATTTTACTATATTCATTGATTAGCTCTAGTAATTTTCTGATGGAGTCTTTAGGGTTTTCTATGTAAAGGATTATGCCTTCTGCTTCTGCAAACAGTGAGATTTTACTTCTTCTTTTCCAATCTGGATTCCTTTTATTTCTTTTTCTGCTCTGATCACTGGCCAAAACTTCCAAAACTATGTTGAATAGTAGTGGTGAAAGTGGGCACCCTTATCTTTTTCCTGACTTTAGGGGAAATGCTTTCAATTTTTCACCATTGAGGATAATGTTTCCTGTGGGTTTGTCATATATAGCTTTTATTATATTGAGGTATGTTCCTTCTATTTCTGTTTTCTGGAGAGTTTTTATCATAAATGGATGTTGAACTTTGTCAAAGGCTTTCTCTGCATCTATTGAGATAATCATATGGCTTTTATTTTTCAATTTGTTAATGTGGTGTATTACATTGATTGATTTGCGGATATTGAAGAATCCTTGCATCCCTGGGATAAAGCACACTTGGTCATGGTGTATGATCTTTTTAATGTGTTGTTGGATTCTGATTGCTAGAATTTTGTTAAGGATTTTTGCATCTATGTTCATCAGTGATATTGGCCTGTAGTTTTCTTTTGTTGTGGCATCTTTTTCAGGCTTTGGTATTAGGGTGATGGTGGCCTCATAGAATGAGTTTGGATGTTTACCTTGCTCTGCAATTTTCTGGAAGATTTTGAGTGGGATAGGTGTTAGCTCTTCTCTAAATTCGTGGTAGAATTCAGCTGTGAAGCCGTCTGGACCTGGGCTTTTGTTTGCTGGAAGATTTCTGATTACCATTTCAATTTCCGTGCTTGTGATGGGTCTGTTAAGATTTTCTATTTCTTCCTGGTCTAGTTTTGGAAAGTTGTACTTTTCTAAGAATTTGTCCATTTCTTCCACGTTTTCCATTTTATTGGCATATTATTGCTGATGGTAGTCTCTTATGATCCTTTGTATTTCTGTGTTGTCTGTTGTGATCTCTCCATTTTCAGTTCTAATTTTATTGATTTGATTTTTCTCCCTTTGTTTCTTGATGAGTCTGGCTAATGGTTTGTTAATTTTATTTATCCTTTCAAAGAACCAGCTTTTGGCTTTGTTGATTTTTGCTATGGTCTCTTTTGTTTCTTTTGCATTTATTTCTGCCCTAATTGTTAAGATTTCTTTCCTTCTACTGACCCTGGAGTTCTTCATTTCTTCCTTTTCTAGTTGCTTTAGGTGTAGAGTTAGGTTACTTATTTGACTTTTTTTCTTGTTTCTTGAAGTATGCCTGTATTGCTATGAACCTTCCCCTTAGCACTTCTTTTACAGTGTCCCATAGGTTTTGGGTTTTTGTGTTTTCATTTTCATTCATTTCTATGCATATTTTGATTTCTCTTTTGATTTCTTCTGTGATTTGTTGGTTATTCAGCAGCGTGTTGTTCAGCCTCCATATGTTGGAATTTTTAATAGTTTTATCCTGTAATTGAGATCTAATCTTACTGCATTATGGTCAGAAAAGATGCTTGGAATGATTTCAAATTTTTTGAATTTACCAAGGCTAGATTTATGGCCCAGGATGTGATCTGTCCTGGAAAACGTTCCATGTGCGCTTGAGAAAAAGTTGAAATTCATTGTTTTGAGGTGAAATGTCCTATAGATATCAATTAGGTCTAACTGGTCTATTGTATCATTTAAAGTTTGTGTTTCCTTGTCAATTTTCTGTTTAGTTGATCTATCCATAGGTGTGAGTGAGGTATTAAAGTCTCCCACTATTATTGTGTTGTTGTTAATTTCCCCTTTCATACTTGTTAGCATTTGTCTTACATATTGTGGTGCTCCTATGTTGGGTGCATATATATTTATAATTGTTATATCTTCTTCTTGGATTGATCCTTTGATCATTATGTAGTGACCTTCTTTGTCTCTTTTCACAGCCTTTGTTTTAAAGTCTATTTTATCTGATATGAGTATTGCTACTCCTGCTTTCTTTTGGTCCCTATTTGCATGGTAAATCCTTTTCCAGCCCTTCACTTTCAGTCTGTATGTGTCCCCTGTTTTGAGGTGGGTCTCTTGTAGACAACATATATATATATGTCTTGTTTTTGTATCCATTCAGCCCGTCTTTGTCTTTTGGTTGGGGCATTTAACCCATTTACATTTAAGGTAATTATTGATAAGTGTGATCCCATTGCCATTTACTTTATTGTTTTCGGTTTGAGTTTATACACCCTTTTTGTGTTTCCTGTCTAGAGAAGATCCTTTAGCATTTGTTGGAGAGGTGGTTTGGTGGTGCTGAATTCTCTCAGCTTTTGCTTGTCTGTAAAGATTTTGATTTCTCCTTCATATTTGAATGAGATCTTTGCTGCGTACAGTAATCTGGGCTATAGGTTATTTTCTTTCATCACTTTAAGTATGTCTTGCCATTCCCTTCTGGCCTGAAGAGTTTCTATTGGAAGGTCAGCTGTTATCCTTATGGGAATCCCCTGGTGTGTTATTTGTTGTTTTTCCCTTGCTGCTTTTAATATTTGTTCTTTGTGTTTGACCTTTGTTAATTTGATTAATATGTGTCTTGAGGTGTTTCGCCTTGGGTTTATCCTATTTGGGACTCTCTGGGTTTCTTGGACTTGGGTGATTATTTCCTTCCCCATTTTAAGGAAGTTTTCAACTATTATCTCCTCAAGTATTTTCTCATGGTCTTTCTTTTTGTCTTCTTCTTCTGGGACTCCTATGATTTGAATGTTGGAGCATTTAATATTGTCCTGGAGGTCTCTGAGATTGTCCTCATTTCTTTTAATTCATTTTTCTTTTTTCCTCTCTGATTCATTTATTTCTACCATTCTATCAAATCCTATCTTCTGCCTGCATTATTCTACTATTTGTTGCCTCCAGAGTGTTTTTGATCTCATATATTGCATTATTCATTACATACTGACTCTTTTTTATTTCTTCTAGATCCTTGTTAAACCTTTCTTGCATCTTCTCAATCCTTGTCTCCAGGCTATTTATCTGTGATTCCATTTTTATTTCAAGATTTTGGATCATTTTCACTATCATTATTTGGAATTCTTTATCAGGTAGATTCCCTATCTCTTCCTCTTTTGTTTGGTTTGGTGGGCATTTATCCTGTTTCTTTACCTGCTGAGTATTCTTCTGTCTCTTCATCTTGTTTATATTGCTGCGTTTGGGGTGGCCTTTCTGTATTCTGGCAGTTTGTGGAGTTCTATTTATTGTGGAATTTCCTTGCTGTGTGTGGGGTTGTATCAGTGGCTTGTCAAGGTTTCTTGTTTAGGGAAGCTTGTGTCGGTGTTCTGGTGGGTAGAGCTGGATTTCTTCTCTCTGGAGTGCAATGAAGTGTCCAGTACTGAGTTAAGAGTTGTCAATGGTTTTGGAGTAACTTTGGGCAGCCTGTATATTGAAGCTCAGGGCTGTGTTCCTGTGTTGCTGGAGAATTTGTGTGGTATATCTTGCTTGGAACTTGTTGGCCCTTGGGTGGTGCTTGGTTTCAGTGTAGGTATGGAGGCATTTGATTAGCTCCTATTGATTAATGTTCACTGGAGTCAGGAGTTCTCTGATGTTCTCAGGATTTGGACTTAAGCCTCCTGCTTCTGATTTTCAGTCTTATTTTTACGGTAGTTTCAAGACTTCTCATTCTATACAGCACCATTGATAAAACATCTAGGTTAAAGATGAAAAGTTTCTCCACAGTGAGGGACACCCAGGGAGGTTCACAGAGTTACATGGAGAACAGAAGAGAGAGGAGGGAGTTAGAGGTGACCCGAATGAGATGAGGTGGAATCAAAAGAGGAGAGAGCAAGCTCGCCAGTAATCACTTCCTTATGTGTGCTCCACAGTCTGGACTGCTCAGAGATGTTAACGGAGTTACACAGAGAAGAGAAGAGGGAGGAAGGAGACAGAGGTGGCCAGGAGGATAAAAGAGGGGAATGAAAAGGAGAGAGACAGATCCAGCCAGTAATCAGTTCCCTAAGTGTTTTCCACTATCTGGAACACACAGAAATTCACAGAGTTGGGTAGAGAAGAGAAGGGGCGACCAGATGGAGAAAAAGGAGAGTCCAAAGGATGAGAGAGTAGTCAAGCCAGTAATCTCACTCCAAAGTAAAAATGGGTAGTGAAGATTGCGTTCTTAAAGGTACAAAATTGATAACAAATACCAAAAAGCAAAGATTAAAAATCTAGAGTAGAGGTTGGATTTTCAAAAATACAATATTAAAGAAAAGAAGAAAAAAATCAAAGTCACAAAAATTATTTTAAAAAAGTATATATATATGAAGTTTGCTTAAAAAAATGGGTCTTTTTTTTTTTGAAAAGTAATAGTAGGTTATAAAAATGAAAATTAAAGGAGTAATAGAAGACTTAAAAATTTTTAAAAGTTAAAAAAAAAAAAAAAAAAAGAATGATCATAAAAATAGTAAAAATATATCTAGGACTTTCTCTGGTGTTGTTGTGGGCAGTGTGGCATCAGTTCATTTTCGGATAGTTCCTTGATCCAGCTTATATTTCTCAAGATCTATAGGCCCCTTCCTATGTAGTCGGTACTAACTACAGGGTTTTAATATATTGCACCTGTCACTTCCAAGGCAGTCCCCTCTGTTTTAGCTTCTTCTGTTTGCTGGTCTCTTCAGTGTCTGATTTCTGCCCTGACACAAAGAGGGTGGTGGTGGACACTTTTTTAGGCTCACTGGTTCAGTCATGCTGTGGGGAGGGAGGGACGCTGCAACCAAATAACACTGGCGTGTGTTCGCAGTGTCTCAGCCACACTGTGCCTGCCCTTGCTCACGGCGTGTGTGCTCTCCTTGCCCACATAGCTCAGGCTCTAGGTTGCTCTGCTGGGACCCGTCCGAGGCTGGCCCTGGGCTGCATGCACCTCCCAGGTCTAAGCCACTCAGGTTCATATACTCTGGTAGTCCTCAGAGGCGCAGACTCCATTGGGTCTATGTTTTGTGCCCTTCCCAGGTCCGAGCAGTTCAGGTGATGAGGTGTTTGGCGAGCGTGGTTGCTGCGACTTATTGCCTCTCCCATCCATGCTACTCGGTTTTCTGGGTGTACAACCGGCGCACCTTCTCAGGTGGATGATGACTGTCCAGAACCCCAAGAAGTCTTAGTTAACAAAGAAGCCTGCTTGCAGTTTGGTAGATAATGTCTCTCTGGGGCTGCGATTGCCCCCTTCCAGCTTTGGCTGCCTGTTACTGGAGGGGGATGGTCTGTAGCCGACTAGCTCAGCTCAGTCCTTTGTTCTGTGAGTGGGCCTGGTGGTGTCTTAGGGCTTTTGCGTGGTAGCTATCCCATAGTCTGGTTTGCTAGCCCAAGTTAGTTCGCTCTAACTACCCTCAGGGCATTCAGGCCCAATCCTTACTCTAAGCAATGCAGCCCGTGCCTCCCTGCCCAGCCCCTGCTTGCTAGTGGCTGATGCAGATGTCTGTGCTGCTTCTCCGCTGGGGAAGTTACCGTTGGGCTCGTAATCTGTAGGGTTTAATTACTTATTTATTTTTCCTCCCTGTTATGTTGCCCTCTGTGCTTCCAAGGCTCACCACAGACTAGGCAGTGAGAGTATTTCCTGGTGTTTGGAAACTTCTCTCTTTTTAAGACTCCCTTCCCAGGACTCCCTTCCCAGGTAGGTAGCTCTGTCCCTACCTCTTTTGTCTCTTTCTTGTCTTTTATATTTTTTCCTACCTCTTTTCAAAGACAATGGGCTGCTTTTCTGGGTGCCTGATGTCCTCTGCCAGCATTCAGAAGTTGTTTTGTGGAATTTACTCAGCGTTTAAATGTTCTTTTGATGAATTTGTGGGGGAGAAAGTGGTCTCCCTGTCCTATTCCTCCGCCATCTTAGGACCACCTCGAACTTACCTTTTTCGTAATGAAAACACAGGCAACACTAACCTTTTTAAAAAGAAGAACATATTCCAAACTCTTGACTGCAGTTGAGGAGCCTGCCTTTGTCAGGTGGTTAGACAAGGGAGCTGTGAACCTATATGGGGCTATGGAAGAATAGGCACATTTCCCTGAATGAAAAGGAATAAGTTCTTCCATAGGATCTGTTACTTTGTATTCTGAGAAATTGATTTATTAAAGTATTTGAAGATGGGAGCGACATTAGGTGAACATCTAGGCCACCCATTCTTATCACATTCTTCTTTCTCGCATCCGTGATCAATCCAGCATCCTTGACTTGGTTGCCAATCGCCTTCTGCTGGGACAGGTCCAGTGAAGGTCAGTCTTTCTTTGGTCATGTCTCATTTATAGAAAGCTCTTTTAATCCATCGCTCCACCCTGAGCTGCTAGTTCTACTCATCTCAGCCACCGAGGGCAGGCTGATATATCTCCCTTGTATTCAGAAGCCCCAGGTCAATTTACTCAGTGTCTTACCTGCTCACCTACACCATCTTGTTCTCTCACTGGAGACTGTGGAGACATGTCTACATCCATCCCACCCAATGACTAAAACATCATCAGAAAATACGGAAGACTGAGTGACTAATTTCTTTTTCTCAATGGCGAGTTGCCCAGGTGTGATTTTTAGCTTTAGATGAGAGAACATTCTCTCTATGCTGTTTAGAACTGACCTGTGATTTGTACTCTAACTCCAGTCAGCATGTTGAGTGTGTTATGTGCTGCTTTCACTGACAAGGAAAGCCTGTTTGCTTGCTTCTGGAGAATCCTAGGGATGGGGGAGCCTAGTGGGCTGCCGTCTATGGGGTCGCACAGAGTTGGACACGACTGAAGTGACTTAGCAGCCACTATAATAATAAAGCCTCCTTTCTTAGTCTATGCTGACAGTAGCTGGCTGAATGTGCTTTGGGTTCTAAAGCACCCTATTTATAGCCCCATTGCCAGATAATCTCTATTCATTGCAATGCTGCATTTGCAAGTTCTCATTCTCCATCCATGAAGGCAGGCACAGACACATGCAAGGGGCCCTCCTGGCTGAGGCAGTAAAGGGAAACTTGAAACTGTCTGGTCCCTACCTACTTTTGGAGAATAGGTTGGGAAATATGCTTGGAGATTAAACAAAATATTTTCTCCTGTATCAAGAATGGAGCTGACATGGATTAAAACTACAGAGACTAGGAAGGCTGCAGGTCCACCCAAAGGAGTTTTCACAGGTCAAAGGCTACCAGTTTTATTACAGACCCTATCTTAACCTAAGAACTGGATATCTGTCACAGATGCACTTCTGAATAGTGTTTTTAGAGCAAACAATGATTTGTTATTTCTTTGTATTTATTTGATTTCTCTAAGGAGACTTTATTCTGGAAACACACAGAAAATTTATCTTGCAGGAATCTTTTATTCTACATACCTTCCAGTGCTATGGTTAGTAAAAGAAAGCTTGAGAGAATCAGATCAGATCAGATCAGATCAGTCGCTCAGTTGTGTCCGACTCTTTGCAACCCCATGAACTGTAGCATGCCAGGCCTCCCTGTCCATCACCAACTCCCGGAGTTCACTGAGACTCACATCCATCGAGTCAGTGATGCCATCCAGCCATCTCATCCTGTCATCCCCTTCTCCTCCTGCCCCCGATCCCTCCCAGTATCAGAGTCTTCTCCAATGAGTCAACTCTTCGCATGATCAGATCAGATCAGATCAGTCGCTCAGTCGTGTCCGACTCTTTGCGACCCCATGAACCGCAGTACGCCAGGCCTCCCTGTCCATCACCAGCTCCCGGAGGTCACTCAGACTCGCATCCATCGAGTCAGTGATGCCATCCAGCCATCTCATCCTCTGTCGTCCCCTTCTCCTCCTGCCCTCAATCCCTCCCAGCATCAGAGTCTTCTCCAATGAGTCAACTCTTCGCATGAGGTGGCCAAAATATTGGAGTTTCAGCTTTAGCATCATTCCTTCTAAAGAAATTCCAGGATTGATCTCCTTCAGAATGGACTGGTTGGATCTTCTTGCAGTCCAAGGGACTCTCAAGAGTCTTCTCCAACACCACAGTTCAAAAGCATCAATTCTTCGGCGCTCAGCCTTCTTCACAGTCCAACTCTCACATCCATACATGACCACAGGAAAGACCATAGCCTTGACTAGGCGAACCTTTGTTGGTAAAGTAATGTCTCTGCTTTTGAATATGCTATCTAGGTTGGTCATAACTTTCCTTCCAAGGAGTAAGCGTCTTTTAATTTCATGGCTGCA
Organism: Tragelaphus eurycerus; assembly: GCA_935064755.1. Lineage (NCBI taxonomy): Eukaryota > Metazoa > Chordata > Mammalia > Artiodactyla > Bovidae > Tragelaphus > Tragelaphus eurycerus. Next base: position 10,125,435 of record CAKXYN010000015.1, on the reverse strand, counting down.
GTCACCATCTGCAGTGATTTTGGACCCCAGAAAAACAAAGTCTGACACTGTTTCCACTGTTTCCCCATCTATTTCCCATGAAGTGATGGGACCAGATGCCATGATCTTAGTTTTCTGAATGTTGAGCTTTAAGCCAACCTTTTCACTCTCCACTTTCACTTTCATCAAGAGGCTTTTTAGCCCCTCCTCACTTTCTGCCATAAGAGTGGTGTCATCTGCATATCTGAGGTTATTGATATTTCTCCCGGCAATCTTGATTCCAACTTGTGTTTCTTCCAGTCCAGCATTTCTCATGATGTACTCTGCATATAAGTTAAATAAACATGGTGACAATATGCAGCCTTGACGTACTCCTTTTCCTATTTGGAACCAGTCTGTTGTTCCATGACCAGTTCTAACTGTTGCTTCCTGACCTGCATACAGATTTCTTAAGAGGCAGATCAGGTGGTCTGGTATTCCCATCTCTTTCAGAATTTTCCACAGTTGATTGTGATCCACACAGTCAAAAGCTTTGGCATAGTCAATAAAGCAGAAATAGATGTTTTTCTGGAACTCTCTTGCTTTTTCCATGATCCAGCGGATGTTGGCAATTTGATCTCTGGTTCCTCTGCCTTTTCTAAAACCAGCTTGAACATCTGGAAGTTCACGGTTCACATATTGCTGAAGCCTGGCTTGGAGAATTTTGAGCATTACTTTACTAGTGTGTGAGATGAGTGCAATTGTGCGGTAGTTTGAGCACTCCTTGGCATTGCCTTTCTTTGGGATTGGGATGAAAACTGACCTTTTCCAATCTTGTGGCCACTGCTGAGTTTTCCAAATTTGCTGGCATATTGAGTGTAGCACTTTCACAGCATCATCATTCAGGACTTGGAATAGCTCCACTGGAATTCCATCACCTCCACTAGCTTTGTTCGCATGAGGTGGCCAAAATACTGGAGTTTGAGCTTTAGCATCATTCCTTCCAAAGAAATCCCAGGGCTGATCTCCTTCAGAATGGACTGGTTGGATCTCCTTGCAGTCCAAGGGACTCTCAAGAGTCTTCTCCAACACCACGGTTCAAAAGCATCAATTCTTCGGTGCTCAGCCTTCTTCACAGTCCAGCTCTCACATCCATACATGACCACAGGAAAGACCATAGCCTTGACTAGGCGAACCTTTGTTGGCAAAATAATGTCTCTGCTTTTGTATATGCTATCTAGGTTGGTCATAACTTTCCTTCCAAGGAGTAAGCGTCTTTTAATTTCATGACTGCAGTCACCATCTGCAGTGATTTTGGAGCCCAGAAAAATAAAGTCTGACACTGTTTCCAGTGTTTCTCCATCTATTTCCCATGTAGTGATGGGACCAGATGCCATGATCTTCGTTTTCTGAATGTTGAGCTTTAAGCCAACCTTTTCACTCTCCACTTTCACTTTCATCAAGAGGCTTTTTAGCCCCTCTTCACTTTCTGCCATAAGGGTGGTGTCATCTGCATATCTGAGGTTATTGATATTTCTCCCAGCAATCTTGATTCCAACTTGTGTTTCTTCCAGTCCAGCATTTCTCATAATGTACTCTGCATATAAGTTAAAAAAATATGGTGACAATATGCAGCCTTGACGTACTCCTTTTCCTATTTGGAACCAGTCTGTTGTTTCATGACCAGTTCTAACTGTTGCTTCCTGACCTGCATACAGATTTCTCAAGAGGCAGATCAGGTGCTCTGGTATTCCCGTCTCTTTCAGAACTTTCCACAGTTTATTGTGATCTACACAGTCAAAGGCTTTGGCATAGTCAATAAACAGAAATAGATGTTTTTCTGGAACTCTCTTGCTTTTTCCATGATCCAGCGGATGTTGGCAATTTGATCTCTAGTTCGTCTGCCTTTTCTAAATCCAGCTTGAACATCTGGAAGTTCACGGTTCACATATTGCTGAAGCCTGGCTTGGAGAATTTTGAGCATTACTTTACTAGCGTGTGAGATGAGTGCAATTGTGCGGTAGTTTGAGCATTCTTTGGCATTGCCTTTCTTTGGGATTGGGATGAAAACTGACCTTTTCCAATCTTGTGGCCACTGCTGAGTTTTCCAGATTTGCTGGCATATTGAGTGCAGCACTTTCACAGCATCATCTTTCAGGATTTGGAATAGCTCCACTGGAATTCCATCATCTCCACTAGCTTTGTTCATAGTGATGCTTTCTAAGGCCCACTTGACTTCACATTCCAGGATGTCTGGCTCTAGATCAGTGATCATACCATCGTGATTATCTGGGTCGTGAAGCTCTTTTTTGTATAGTTCTTCTGTGTATTCTTGCCACCTCTTCTTACTATCTTCTGCTTCTGTTAGGTCCATACCATTTCTGTCCTTTATCAAGCCCATCTTTGCATGAAATGTTCCTTTGGTATCTCTGATTTTCTTGAATAGATCCCTAGTCTTTCCCATTCTGTTGTTTTCCTCTATTTCTTTGCATTGATCGCTGAAGAAGGCTTTCTTATCTCTCCTTGCTATGCTTTGGAAGTCTGCATTCAGATGTTTATATCTTTCTTTTTCTCCTTTGCTTTTCACTTCTCGTCTTTTCATAGCTATTTGTAAGGCCTCCCCAGACAACCATTTTGCTTTTTTACATTTCTTTTCCATGGGGATGGTCTTGATCCCTGTCTCCTGTACAATGTCACGAACCTCATTCCATAGTTCATCGGGCACTCTATCTATCAGATCTAGGCCCTTAAATCTATTTCTCACTTCCACTGTATAATCATAAGGGATTTGATTTAGGTCATAACTGAATGGTCTAGTAGTTTTCCCTACTTTCTTCAATTTCAGTCTGAATTTGGCAATAAGGAGTTCATGGTCTGAGCCACAGTCAGCTCCCAGTCTTGTTTTTGCTGATTGTATAGAGCTTGTCCATCTTTGGCTGCAAAGAATATAATTGATCTGATTTAGATGTTGACCATCTGGTGATGTCCATGTATAGAGTCTTCTCTTGTGTTGTTGGAAGAGGGTATTTGCTATGACCAGTGCATTTTCTTGGCAAAACTCTGTTAGTCTTTGCCCTGCTTCATTCCGTATTCCAAAGCCAAATTTGCCTATTACTCCAGGTGTTTCTTGACTTCCTACTTTTGCATTCCAGTCCCCTATAATGAAAAGGACATCTTTAAGAAATGTTTAGTTGTAACTGAAGTCCTTTCCTGAAACCCAGGGGAGATAAAAGGAGATGATTTATAATACCATCTGGATGAAGACTGGAAGGAAGCTGGGGATAAGCTGGCCTGTTGTAGATACAGTGGGACAACAGGAAGAGACACTGAGAACCTTGTAGAACAGTGAGGGTGGAATGGGAGCGTCAAGGAGAACAGATTCTGCACTGGGGCTTCATGCCCGTGGCTTTTTGGCTATGAGAACTGATCCCACATTCCTGCCTTCAAAACTTTGTCTTCACTTCCTCTACTTAGAATTTCCTCTCCCTTGATTTCATCCATTAAAATGCTGTGCGCTCTGTAGGGCTCATGGTAATGCTGACTTTGAGGTTGTTTGTGCATGAGATAGACATTTTCAATTAAAAGAGATTCTAATCTCAGAGTTGGATGTTTGGTGTGACAAGATTAACCTTTCTGATCTCACCATTTATATCTCCTGTGTCATAGCATATTCTATTTGTACTACTCTTAAGGCTCTTGTCATATTCAGTCCTGTATTAATTATCTTAGTATACCCTGTTACATAAAAATTTCCTTTAAGGCAGGTGCTGCATTTAACTCATCTTTGCATCCTAATCCAAGCAAAATTGTCTGGTAAATACCAACCACTTAATGGATATCTATTGTCATATTCTCTGCAATTTTTAAAATGTATCTTCAGGGCACTTTTCAAAGCTGATTATCTGAATGATTTAAATGTGGCAAGTGTATCGCTTATGGTATGATATCTAGTGAACTTTTAAAATTCTCATTTCGCATTCTATTGGGATTAGGTTTTTTAAATGAGCAGAGGATAGAGCACCAGTGCATCCTCAAGGGATTTAGTGAGGATCTATAAGATGTGGTTAGAAGTTAAGGATGGAATCAAATGATAGTATAATTAGAGTTAAAAAGCCTGATTTGTGCCCTGACCTCAGTCCCTCCCCATACAACCCTGATGAGAAAACCCTTGCCATTTCTCTAACCTGACATGCTGATCTTTGCCCTTTAGCACCTTATTCTCTCTGTCCATAATGTGCTCCCCAAACTTATCCAACTGATTTAATCCTACTCATCTTTCAAGATGCAGTGCAGCTTTGCAGAGGACAAGATGTCTAAAAGGACTTTCCTGGGTAGAGTTAAGTTATTGCTCTGTTGCAATAATCTGTTGATATAAGGGTTCCTTCATAGTCTGGAAGCACCTTGAGGATAGGAATTTTATGATCTTTTCAGGGTGCATCAAATGCATGCCAATTACTTGCTCACTTTTAAGGAAACGAGATGAATGTTAAATAACTGAATAAATAATGAAGGAAGGAATAAACAGTCCAGATGACCATGTAGGTGACTTTATCAATAATCACAAACCTCTTGCTAATAATATCCTGTAGAGTATGCAGCGGGAATGCTAAGATGATCTTTGTTTACTCAAAACACATTTTCTTAGTTCAGATCATTTCAGAGGAGGAATAGAAGAATCCTATTTTCTTACTAAAAGTATTGAAAAGTCTTTTCAGTGTTAGGTTTTACTATGTCAGTATAGATGAGCAGAAGTTCACCCATCCTATGTTTTACTTTCCTTACTAGAAACAGAACAAATATTCTTTTTTTTATTTTTTATTTAACGTTACAATATTGTATTGGTTTTGCCATACATCAAAATGAATCCACCACAGGTATACATGTGTTCCCCATCCTGAACCCTCCTCTCTCCTCTCTCCCCATACCATCCCTCTGGGTCGTCCCAGTGCACCAGCCCCAGGCATCTACTATCAGGCATCTAACCTGGACTGGTGACTCGTTTCAAATATGATATTATACATATTTCAATGCCATTCTCCCAAATCATCCCAGAGTCCAAAAGACTGTTCTATATATCAGTGTCTCTTTTGCTGTCTCATATACAGGGTTATTGTTACCATCTTTCTAAATTCCATATATATGCGTTAGTATACTCTATTGGTGTTTTCCTTTCTGGCTTACTTCACTCTGTATAATAGGCTCCAGTTCTATCCACCTCATTAGATCTGATTCAAATGTATTCTTTTTAATGGCTGAGTAATACTCTATTGTGTATATGTACCACTGCTTTCTTATCCATTCATCTGCTGATGGACATCTAGCTTGCTTCCATGTCCTGGCTATTATAAACAGTGCTGCGATGAACATTGGGGTACACATCTCTCTTTCAATTCTGTTTTTCTCAGTGTGTATGCCCAACAGTGGGATTGCTGGATCATAAGGCAATTCTATTTCCTGTTTTTTGAGGACTCTCCATACTCTTCTCCATAGTGGCTGTACTAGTTTGCATTCCCACCAACAGTGTAAGAGGGTTCCCTTTTCTCCACACCCTCTCCAGCATTTATTGCTTGCGGACTTTTGGATCGCAGCCATTCTGACTGCCGTGAAATGGTACCTCATAGTGGTTTTGATTTGCATTTCTCTGATAATGAGTGATGTTGAGCATCTTTTCATGTGTTTGTTAGCCATCTGTATGTCTTCTTTGGAGAAATGTCTATTTAGTTCTTTGGCCCATTTTTTGATTGGGTCATTTACTTTTCTGGAATTGAGCTGTAGGAGTTGCTTGTATATTTTTGAGATTAGTTGTTTGTCTGTTGCTTCATTTGCTATTATTTTCTCCCATTCTGAAGGCTGTCTTTTCACCTTGCTTATAGTTTCCTTTGTTGTGCAGAAGCTTTTAAGTTTAATTAGGTCCCATTTGTTTATTTTTTATTTTATTTCCAATATTCTGGGAGGTGGGTCATAGAGGATCCTGCTGTGATATTCTTAGTTATTATTTACTTTGTTCTTGAAGAAAAGTGAAAGTGTTAGTCGTTCAGTTGTGTCTGACTCTTTGCGACCACATGGACTATAGCCCGCTTAGGGCTCCTCAGTCCATGTAATTCTCCAGGCGAAAATACTAGAGTGGGTAGCCATTCCCTTCTCCAGGGGATCTTCCTGACCCAGGGATCAAACCAGGGTCTTCTTCACTGTGGGCAGATTTTTTACCATCTGAGCCAGTAGGTACTTTTCTTACTAGAAACAAAACAAGTATTCTTAGTTATTTTTACTTTGTATTTAGTCTATACCATCTCTTTTACTCTTTAGAATAACTTCCTAAGAGAAGTATTATCCCTGTTTTATAGAGGAGGTAACGAGCTTTGAAAAGTGAAGTTAATTGCCCAAGTCATGCAGCTATTAAGTGGAGGAGCCAAACTCACAGGAGCCTGGTTGACCTGCTCTAAATCCCATGTCTCTTAGACATAACTGTCTTTTGAAGGTTAAATACAATTCTGTAGGGCTCCCTCTTGCCTTGTTCTACTCAATCTTGGATTTAGTTCCTTTTGGCAACTGAGTCCAACATTTCAGACAATTATTGACTTAAAAAAAAATGGCAGGATATATTTTTAAAGATAAAATTGTCAATGTATGTTTCTATTCAAGAGACTTTAGGCTATTATAGTCCTAGAATCTAGATCTCAATATCTGTGAGTCATTCTTACTATTTTTCATAGGAGGAAGTGAAACTGAGAGAGATTATGTGACTTGCCCAGATTACAGAGTTAATGACAGAACTGAGCTTTGATACTAGAATCCTGAATTTTCATTTTGTGATTTGTTACCTTTTGGCAAACTGGTCCCTTCAGTCCCTGCAGTCTTCAAATCTTTCTTCAGTGAATGACCTTCAGCAGGTTATATGATCTTTTTGTGCCAGAGTCTAATTAGTGCTCCAAGAAGGTTGCAGTGGTCCACTTCCCAATATTGTGAGGACAGTAATTAATAGCTATAAAACACTCTGCAATACACAGCACTATCCAAACACCAGCACGGCACAGCCGAATCTATTTCACAGTAATTAATTTGGCATACAGTAAAGGAGAGATCTGTAGGGCAGTACTTGAATGACTTTGCAGAGATGACCATCTTCTATATCTTGGAAGACTGTCCCATGGCCAGGATAAAGAATCAAATTGCCTATTAACTTATTAAAAAATGTTTTGTAGATGACTTGTTTTCCTTCTTTAATATTGTTCTTTAAGACATGTGTGTCTTTTTAATGGGACCATGGAAATGCTATTTTATTCACAATAAGCATCAGTCTTCCATGAATCATAACTGGTATGCATGTTGTATTATTTTTAATGTATATAATACATCTGGAAGGTAGATAATTCATCTCCATTTTATAGATGAGAAAATCAAGGCTTAGAAAATTAATCAGCTTGAAAAATAATATTAGTTGAATGAAGTGTGTGCATTCTTCGGCATCTTGGCTTTTGCCTTTTAGTGACAGACAGTTTTGTTAGTGGATATAGCACTGGTTTACTAGCCATTATTTCATCATTAATAATAAAAACATAATTAAGAAAAAAAGATAAGTAGCTTGATTAGCACCAACCCAGCTCATACATGATTAAGGTTGTATTTGAACACAGATCTGATTCCAGGGTTTTGTTTTTCTTTCTGATAACATGACACTGTCATAATCAATAGGCTTTGCACCTGAAGTTTATTTTTCCTGAACTGTTTGTTACAAATCCAGCTCTGATTCATCTGTACTCTGATGCTTGTCTGTCTTGATAGCCAACATTCCATACTTTCAACTTGCTGAATAGGCTAGCAGCACAATTTAGAACCATGAGACAAGTCTAACCCAGAGTAAAAGTCACTATATCCCGTCTAGCTCTTTTATTTCCAGTCCCAGTAGGGGGGAAATGGTAAGAACTAAAAAATATTTTTGGTTGCACTAAGTGTTAACAAGTATTTCTACCTTAAATTTTAGCAACATTGAATAGCTCACCAAGTTATGAATGAGTGGTCCTTACCCATATAAATTTTCTGTGGAATTGCATGACATTTCTGTGGTCCAGGAATGGGCTGGGTCCTGTACATTGAGAAGCACTGCTATAAAATTCATATTTGGAAAATTAATTGATTTAATACATGTATATGTGTGAATAAATAATAGTCATTAATAAAATTTTACTGACATGCAACAAATAGAGAAAAATACATGAAAGTAAAGGTATAGTTTTTGATATATTTATCAAAAGCAACTACTTATGGAACCACATCTAGGTCAAGAAATAAAATGTTGCCAGCCCAAGAAGTTTACTTTCTGCCCTCCTAATTACTACTTACCTCTTTCTTCCTAAGAGGGAACCACTTGAGAATCATAGTGTATATTTTTTATGTGTGGCATGTTTTCCTTGATGTTATATTGATCATACTTAATCACTGTAGTCAGTTGTGCTACTACATCAAAATTTATTTATCCATTTTTGTGGTGGATTGACATTTATGTTATTTAGAATTTTTGGCTCTATGATTACTGTTGCAATGGACAGAATCTTGAATTCTCTTCTTAGTCTCTTATTCACATATGCATGCTTCTATTTATTATGTAGTTACAACCTGTAACTCCTGGATAAAGTGTATATATATATATATGTAAATATATATATATATATAATTGATGCTTTTGAACTGTGGTGTTAGAGAAGACTCTTGAGAGTCCCTTGGACTGCAAGGAGATCCAACCAGTCCATTCTGAAGGAGATCAATCCTGGAATTTCTTTGGAAGGAATGATGCTAAAGCTGAAACTCCAGTATTTTGGCCACCTCATGCGAAGAGTTGACTCATTGGAGAAGACTCTGATGCTGGGAGGGATTGGGGGCAGGAGGAGAAGGGGACAACAGAGGATGAGATGGCTGGATGGCATCACTGACTTGATGGGTGTGAGTCTGAGCGACCTCCAGGAGCTGGTGATGGACAGGGAGGCCTGGCGTGCTACAGTTCATGGGGTCGCAAAGAGTCGGACACGACTGAGCGACTGATCTGATCTGATATGTAATATATTATTCTGCATATCTAATGCAGAATGTATATATTCTGCATTACTTTAGAGTGCTTAACTGTGTTCTATACTATCTGTAAAATTGCATCCTGAAAAGCAGAGTGCATTCTTTTAACAGGGAATGACACAGAAATTCCATAGAAGTGTATATGTGTAAGGAGTGTTCACTCAGATCTCATGGATTCTCACCAACACTTGATATTGTTTGTCTTGTAAATATTAGCTGTTCTGATAGGTGTGTATCGATTGGCACTACATTGTGGCTTTAACTTGCATTTCCATGATTATTTATTCATTTTTTATTTGTTCTGACCAATATGGCTTCCTTTTTTTCCCCCCAACTGTTGACATACACAAGTCTAGTTTTCTATTGGGGGTTGAGGTGTCTGCGTTTTTAACATATATTTATAGGAGTTGGTTATATATTGTGAATATGGACCCTTTGTTACTTAGTTAATGTTACTAAGTTCTTAAGTTTTATGTTCTTATTCAAAGTCCTAGTATTGTTTGTTCGTCTTTTGTTTACATCATTTTGTTAGGATTTACCAATTTTGTTGCCTTTTAGAGAATCACCTTTTACCCATAAGATTTATTGATACTCTCTATTGTATATTTATTTTAATTTTTTTTTTTTACTATTTTTAACTACATTTTACTATTTTTTTTATTTTCTTCCTTCTACTTTCTTGGGATAGAATGAACAGTTAATTTTCTAATTTTCTAGTTTTTAAGAATCAAGATCATTGGTTTTCAACCTTTCCTTTTTACTAACTTATGCATTTAAGACTATGCATTTCTCTCTAAAGCACAGTTTAGCTTTATCCCACAAGTTTTGGTATGCAGTGTTTTCTAATTTCAGTTGTAATTCCTTACTTCCCTTGTGATTTATTTTCTGACCCTTTGGCTATTTAGAAGGGTATTTCTTAATTACCATGAGAATTTTCCAAATATATTTGGTATAGCCTCCTAGTTGAACTGTAATGTGGTCAATATGTAATGTGGTGTAATATACTCTTTAGAATTAAAACACTCAAAATTTGTTGAGACTTGCTTTATGGTCCAGTCACTAATCAATTTTGGTAACTGTACTCCTGAAAAGATATTCAGTTCTTATGGAATATATTCTTAAGTTGTTGAATACTGCATATTCTTAAGTTGTTGACTAATGGTCTATATAGGTCACTTAGGTTAATTTTGTTAATTGGGTTATTTATAGTTCTTTATAAGCTTACTAAACATTTTTGGTCTGCTCTGAAAGAGTAATTTTAGCTACTCCTGAGAGAAGTGCTTTAAAACTCCCATTAGCATAGCATGATTGTGATTTATATATATAATTCTATTGAGTTCTAATTTTATTGTCTCTGTTTTGAAGCTGTTAAGTACATACAAACATACAATTGTTACATCTTTCTGGTGCAGTGAAGCTTTTTCCATTGGGAATTGACTTATTATTTGGTAATGCTACTGCTGAAATTAATAATAGCAGAGCACTCTTTTGCCTATGTTTGGATGGCATATTTCTTGGCCTTCTTTTACGTTTATCATTCTTATACTTTTATAAGCACTATATATCTAGACTACAATGTACATTTTTAAGTTGGATATACTACATTTAGGTTTAATGTAATTTTTGTTAAATCTATCATATTATTATTTTCTACCTGTCCCACCTGTCCTAGGTCCTTTCCTGAATTCTTTTTCTTTCCTCTCTCCATTCTTGCCTCTTTAAATTGATTTTTAAAAAATATTCCATCTTCTCTTATATTTTAAAGCACTCCTACTTTGCTATTAAAATAATTATGAAAATTTTAGAAATTTTAGAAAATGTAGAAAGTGCAGTATAATTTTATCACATAGTTATCATTTAGTAACCGATACGTTTCTTTCCAGTCATTTATTCTAATGTGTATATATAATTTGATACCTCCTTTTAATGACTTTTCATGCTATTATATTTTTTTCCCACAAACTATTCAACAACTTAATGACTAAATGGCAGTGTATCATATATATTATTCCACATATATACTTTTTTCCTTAATCATTTCCTATTATTGGACATTTAGGGTTTTTCACTTTTATTTTGATACTACAAATAATGATAAAATCTATAATTTCATATTCACAGTGTTTCCTTACTGTATTTACTTTCTTAGAATTTGCAGAAACTCTTAAAAAATTATGATGTTAAATACGATTTAGATTGATAATTTGATGAATTATTATACTTTAACTTATGAAGTCTAACCGTAAATATGACTAAGAAAACAGACCTAACGAATGATTGTGCGTGTGTGCTCAGTCACTTCAGTCTTGTCCAACTCTGTGACCCCATGGACTGTAGCCTGCCAGGCTCTGTGTCCTTGGGATTCTCCAGGGAAAAATTTTGGAGTGGGTTCTTCCATTATTAACTAATAATTGCTGCATGTGTATACATGTGTGAAATAAGCTATTTCATCGTTTTTGGCATTCCACACATCTGTTTAATGCATCACAATGATCAGAATATTAAGTATGATTCATCCTGAAATTTTTGTCTGCTTTTCTGGTTAGGGATTGTATGCTTACACAATCAATCAATAGAGTGATTAAATCTATAAAATCAAGAAGCAGTTTAGGTGAGAACAAGAAAGAAAGAGGAAAAAAGAGTCTAATTGTCTATTTAGTATCAACATTTACAAAATACTTTTTGGATAATGGTATTGTTTCATTCCCTCATCATTTCCATGGCAACAAGTAATTGTAACATTACCCAGCATACCTGTACTTTGCCTTACTTTAATTCATTAGGTTTATTTGCAGTTATGTGTTGGTCCCACCAACACATTGATTGCTATTTGCCAAGGTGACAGCTACCTTACATTCTTTTTAATTGTTGCTTTACAATGTTGTGTTTCTGCTGTACAGCGAAGTGAATCAGTTATATGTATATATATATTCCCCTCTTTTTTAGATTTCCTTCTTATTTAGGTCACTGCAGAGAATTGAGTAGAGTTCTCTGTGCTATATGGTAGGTTCTCATTAGTTATCTATTTTAACAAAGTATCATATATATGTCAATCTCAGTCTCTCAATTCATCCAACCCCTATCCCTCTTCCCGCTTGATATCCATAAGTTTGTTCTTTACATCTCTGTCTCTATTTCCTCTTTTCAGATCAGTTCATCTGTATTATTTTTCTTGATTCCACATATATGGAAGATTCTACATATAAACAATATTATATTTGTTTTGCTCTTTCTGACTTCCTCTACTCTGTCTCTAGGTCTATTCATGATAGACCTTACATCCTTCTTGACTTGGCAACTCAATAAGCATATTATCTTTTCCTACCCTTAGTTGTGATCCTGAGATGTTCACTTTCCCCAGGTCACACCTGCGAAGGCCAGCAGGCATCCATGCTGTTCAAGGGTTTCCGTTTGTACTGTTGGGAAGTAAACTCTTCCACTTGCCTGACTTTTCATGTTAAAATCCCAAAGATTCCAGGGACCACATAGATTGCTTAGAATTGACACTTGAAAGTAGAAACCAGATTGGGAGAAGGGAGAGAGATGCCAACTGCTAAAGATAGCACCTGAGCCAATTGTTTCTGAAGATTATATGTCCCTACTCTTGCAATGTTAAGTCCATTCCTAATCTAAATACAAAAGCCAAAAAATACTTTCCTTATCTTTTAAGCCAAGTCAGGGTTTCTGTCCCTCACAATAGAAAGCCCTAACTTCATGAATCTCTACTTTCTCTTATAACACTTGTCAGAGTGTAAATTTCTCATTTAATGCCAGCCTCTCTCCCTAGACTACAGTTTCTATGTAGTATCTCATTTGTTGACTGGGAGGCATTGCCTTCCTGATGCCTACCACAGGTCTGACCTGCATAAACAATCCAAGCCAAGTATTTTCTTAGCCATGTCCCAAACATTTTTTTTATGTGCCTGAGAGATGCCAGTTGTTTCAAGATAATATGTATACACATTATGTATATACATGCATATATAATGCATGTACATGTATATAGTAGTCATCTTCATAAGAATTAAATATTGCCCATAATCTATAATTTGAGAGATACCAAGGTCTCTTTCTTTGCTTGTAAACTTGAGCAAACTGTTTCTTTAAGCATCAGTTTGCTTACCAGTGAAAGGTGTTCCCCTCACTGCAGGCACCTGTAGATAGCAGCCTCTTGGTAAGAAGAATTACTATTAGTATCAAGGAGCTAACTAGATAACCAAAGGAGAAGAGGGAACATATATAGTCATTTCAAAACCAAAGTGCTTGAGTGGACAGAAGCAAAAGCCAGGGCTGCATAACACTGACGTTTTTATTAGAATTCATTTGTAACAAATGGAACTTGTGTCAGCAAAGAACTGATTTTCATACAGACTTCTTTCGCCACCAATGTAACGAAGTAAGAAAATAAAAAGCACGCCTTTCATTCTGTAAAACATTTACGCGTACTACTAATTAGAGGTAATTGTATTTTTTTAACAAGCCATTTTACAAGTTATTTTTTTAAATTTTTCAGTCTATGCATCCAAAACGAGAGCAAAGAACACAACTGTTATTATCTTTGTAAAGACACTCCAAGCTTGGATGGCAAAGCCACATAACGGATGGATAGGATGGATCTGTAGCCTTCTGATCTCTGCTGGAGTATCAGGGCACCCATAAACCCAAAGGAAACTAAAACCCAAAACAGGAAAAAGAAAAGATTATTAAAAATAAAAAGAAGGGCCTAAAACAAAGCAAAATCAAAAAGAAAAAAAAAAACAGGAAAGAAAAACCCTGTATATTAGCATAGAATTTTTCCTTTCCTGTTTCTATGTTGGGTTATTTACATACACACAAATGAATTTCTGAAGCAGTTTCTTACAGATGGGTTCAAGTAATAACATTATTGGGTGTAGAATCAATAGGGCAGTGCATAGTACAAAGGTATAGAAAGTGCAAAGTTCCCTAGAGGCCCTTCCCTCCCCTGGCTGTCCTTGCCATTGTCTAACCATGCAAATCATTTTTAAAAAAGAGCTAAAATAAAGTTCTGTACAAATCACTTTTTATATATTTTGATTTTTTTACCATTGTAACTAATTACAAAATTATACATAACTACACATACATAGGTAAATAATAGCACCGTACTGGTTATGATGATGAAAATAACTGAAAACTTGAAAGTTTATGGTAATGGTAGATAAAGATGTTTACCTGGGAAAATAAAGTAGAATGGTTGTACAGAAAAGCACAGTGGAATGCACATCAATGACAGTAAGGGAGTTAGTTCTCGGAACAGCTCCTGAACAGCAAGATATCTGGAATAGTCTCCTCCTCGCTCATCTGCAGTATGCATCCCATACATTTTCTTCCTGTGATTATTCTCCCCTTTCCCTTTGCCACACGAGCAGTTTCAGTTTCAGGGAGAGAAACTGCTCATCGGCCAATGCTCTGGTGTGCAGTACACCATCGGATTCTACATGTCCAAGACGGCACGTCTGAATGATGCACTGTCTCTCTGACCCCCTTTGTTTCACTGAATGAAAATTATAGCACTGAGTAATCTGGCACTTGGATCATTCTCCAAAAGATACAAACTAAAAGAAAACAACAGACCCACATAGTGCACATTCTTCTCTGGTTCTGATGTAGGTTAGAGAGTCTCATTCTGAGGTAGCCTTCTAGATACTTTTTTTTTTTTTTTTTTTAGTATTATGTATTTTTTTTCTTTTTTATTTCTTTTTTCTTTTTTTTTTCTCAGCTTTTTTTCCTCTTTTTTACAAAAGTGCTCAAATATGATGCTTGCGAGTGTTTGGTCTCTTGGATTTCATTCTGCCAGTGATGGGAAATGTAGAAAACAAAAATCCTTCCATGCAGAACATCAATGAAGCTAATATTAAATCGAAATTATACCAAAACTCTAAGAATTCCTTGAATATTTTGAGTGTTCTTTAAAATCATGTAAGATATGGCAAACTCATGCCATCATTCATGGCTTCCTATAGAAATTGTGTCGAAAAATTTGGGGGGCTATGTGTAAATATATATATATATATGTTTTAAATTCTTCTTTTAGAAAAATCTGAATGGAATAGTAAATATGTTCAAAGTTGACAATGGTGTTTGTTAATAAATTTGGTGCAGTTACTGAATGTTTCAGAGCAGATTTGCAAAGGATTACAAATAAAACAAGTAGCTTTTCCTGATGTTGATGGTTATGAAAGGAAGAAGGGCCCTGCTTATCCAAGTGCTTTGGGCTGGTACAATCACTAACATCCCCGACTTGGTTAAAACTAGGAATGCATATTATTCAAAGAGTTTTTGTACATGTGGTAAACAGATAATACTTTAATTGGAAGAGAAACACATATGAACAAGGAATGAAAATATGAACCAAAAGCTAAAAAGAAATGCTATTAAAATAGGCATCAATTATAAGGCACTCTAAATGCAAAACTAAAACCAAAAGAAAACAAAGTACAGCACTTCCCAGGAATGCTGTATGCCACAAAAAAAAAAAAAAAAGTTTCTGACTGAACAGAGTAACATGAGTTTGGCTTTGCCCCTGTTACATATCATAAATGCAAATTTCATAGCACATACTATAGACAATATACGATTGAATACACTGTTTTTTAAACATCTTGATAGCTGATATATTACAACATTCTCCCCTCCTAAAGGGATATGCACTGACCTTTCCCACATGCACACCTCTTAGATATCTAATAATGTTTTATTGCACTAGAGTGTTAGAAATATTGAACTTTGTTGGAAGCCTGGCTAACAAAATAGTATTTGTCATTATGATTAGGTGGGTGAGTGAGCGGTTGGGGGAGATTGGGTAGGAAATTAAGGGGGTGAGGTTTGACAATCACTGATGTGCATTCCTCATTTCCCTTAAAAATTAAAATTGTGTGATATTAAGAAATATCAGTATGTCATAAAATTAATAACAAATTGAAAAAGATGTTACAATAGCTTTTCTATCTTAAAAAATTAAAAACTAAATCATGGAAGAACTGAATGATAGCTATATCTATCTTTTTGTGTGGACACACTGTATATATACATAGACACCCCTATAAAATATGGATATATATGTATATATGTTAGCAGCAACTTTATACTTTGCGCCTCCCTGTTGATTCCAAAAAAAACCAAAACGAAACAAAGTTCTCTTTGATTATTTGAAGAGAATGGGTACTTTCTCAGCAACGAAAACCAAACAGAAGTGTAAAAATAATATCAGACGAGACCAATATTGTAGATTAAGAATATTGCACAAAAATGTGCAAACTTTCAAATTATTCGGTATTTCTACAGCAAGATATTACAGATAACAGTTCTACAGCTTAAAAAAACCTACAGTTTGGAAATAAAAAATGAACAGTTATGTAACTTTTTTAAAATTTCACTTTATCGAATGATACATTTTGTTAAAAAAAAGTTTACACAGTTAAAAATGAAGCACAGGTCAGCAGTATCTTTACAATACTAAAAAACTAAATCAAAGACTTTCTTTTTAAACATTCCCCACCCCCTTACCCCCTACAATGGTATTATGAGTAGTATGGTGGGAAGGGGCGATGTCGAAGCAAGTCCGTTTTGTCATGAGAAGCCAGCAAAGATCTTGCCCTGAGCGGCTGCACTCAGGCCACTTCTCCTCACACCCGTCACACAATCCTGAACAAGATGGTGGTTCTTTGCTGTGATTTCGTCTTCCCTTTATTTTGAATCCTTGAGGTATCTGTAAATAAAATCCTTCAGATGCCTCCTCAGTCAGGATTCTTTTTATTATTTTTCAGGTTAGATTATTAAACAGTGAATTCTTGGTCCACCCAGAAGAGTTTGTTGTTTTGTGTTTTTTTTGTTTTGTTTTTTTTTTTTTTTTTTTTTAATTTGTTTTGTGTGTGATAGTCCCACTAAGTGGTTGTTAGCTAGAAGTTAAGAAGGACTTCTCAAGTGCCCTGTATGGCTCAGAAGAGACTCCATGGATATTGAAGGGCCTGCGGTAAAGATCCAAAGTGGGTCAGGGGTTTCTACGTTGCATAGTGATCGAAGCTGCCCAGGTACTCTAGTGCGGCTCGATAGCAGAACTGGTACTGATCCTGCAGGAGAAAAGCACGGGTGTGGGGAAGGAAAGGGGCTGTGAGTCCATTATGACAGAAAAACGGAGACCAGTGCTGGAAGACTCAGCTACAGCTGGTGGAGGGCAAGACCACTACTTTCGTCAAGCAATTCAATCCAATGACCAACTGCTTTCTTTTAAGCAAAGCACCATTAGCCACATAGGTATTTATTAACTCTACCAATCAATTGGACTAAAATGTCTCCTAATCCCAAAGTAGGGACAGCTCGTGTGAAGATTATCATCCAGACATATGTGAACTGTTCTTCAAGTAGTACCAGACAATACCACCAACTGAACATGTGAACTCCTTATATGTCACAGCTGTTGTTTATAATATTCTAATTATTTGTGATAAGTAATTCTCAGTTTGCATATTTAAGAGAGGCTGATGCAGATACACATTGTCCAGAGGAAAATATGGGTTCATTTATTTTCTGCGCTATTGCCAAAAAACATCTAAATTAAAAAAAAAATCTTATCAGACAGCAGTCCTTATTGCCTGCAATCAGAATTACTCACTGTTGTTTCTGATGTGCTTATGTAAGTGAGGGAGGCAGCCAGAAGGTATCTTTGGGATGAACATCAGGCATATAAAGCTGAATACACAGGGTGTTGAACTGTCAAGCTTTTCATCCCTTGAAAATGGCATCATAAGACTGGCTGCTCATGTCAAAAAATATTTGTGCCATTTGGCCTAATTCAGTGTGATTGCTAGTTGTCTGTTCTGGAAAGACCTACACTAAACTAAAACAGCATGAAACATGCCCTTTTATAGACAGGGAAGAACACTGTCAAATTGGAGTAAGTGGGGGCATTATAAGATGGAAAAATTATAATTTACAGATGAGAAGGGATGAGAAAAAGTAGGATTCTCCCATAAAAGAAACTTATTTTCAGTAGCCAATGGGGCTGAAAGCAGATAGTTTCTATTTTGCTTAAATGTGCATTTTTCTACAATAAAAATGGTAATGCAAAATAAATGGAGTTTGCTTTCCTATCTTGTCACAGTAAGTTGCTTGGCTAAGTGTTAAGGCCTTTTAAAAGTCTAATTTCCCTCTGTCACCCCCAATACCTATTAAGTTTGTCAGGCTGACATAATGTTTTGGGTATTGCAAGCCAAATGCTTGCACTATTTTTAAATCGAAGTCTAGAATATACTGTGGGTGATGAATTTAGGAATACATATAAATTGTATGATTTGGTGGCCTTTTGAGAAACAGAAATACTATCTATCCTTAAATTATCCTTAAAATGAAGTCAATAGGCCAGATTGACTAAATCATGAACTCCTATTATTCTGAGAAATATGAGAATTTTCATATCAATTATTGGAGTAGAAAATGGCAGGCTAATTTCTTAGGGCATGTCCAGGATGCAAATATTTAAAAGTACCATTATTTAGAAATGAAATATGGAGCAGTTGATACCTCCTAGGCAAACAGAAGGGGAATGGAGAAGTAAAATGGGCCAAGTACCCTGTTATCTACCAGGTATATTATCTTGCTGGGCCAAGGGTCTGTTACCTACCTGGTACATTATCTACCCTTGTGCTTTTTACATATATTAATTATGTGCAATGTATATCACCTTATTATGTATATAATCAATTATATGAAATTGCCATTTTTATAGGCCCCGAATGACCAAATACTGACAATTTGACATGTTTCAACCTGATATATTATCTTAGATAACTTCCAAATCAGCTCCAAGATGTTGACACTGCCACTCCCATTTACAAAGAGGGGGAATAAGGTTCAAAAATATTAAACAATTGGATGTTTTTCCCACAGTATTTCCCTGTATTTTGTCTCTGGTGTTGAAAGTCTCTGGACTCTAGGAGATCTTGGCAAATAAAGTCTATTATCTAGCTCTTGAGATGTGACATACTCCTGGAGATTTTTCTCACCTCTGTCTGCACCATGGCTGGTCGTTGTGTTCTTAACATTTTGACAGTCTGGAAGATATCTACTACTCCTTCATATCTCATTCTTTCCAAAACAATGCTTAGTGTTATGAAGACTCCAGTTCTTCCAACGCCCGCACTGTCATAATAACAAAGGCAGTGTTACTATATGAGACACGCACAGTCATGGCTACATTTTTCCTGGGGGTGGACAGATGTCCACCAGCTTCCATATTACATCAGGTTCTTCTACAGCAATGTTTCAGAAAATGTGCTGTTGGGTTCACAAAATGATTAACTCTTAGGACAGTGTGCCATGATAACAGTGACAATGAATATAGAGTAACTGATTTTTTTCAAACAGAGATTATATATCATTGTGGAAAGACCCAGGAAATATAAAAATATAAAGTAAACTGATTAAAGGAAGAGTGAATAAGATATATATTTACCCTCTTCATCAGATCCTGAAATTTGGGTCTTGCCTGCTTAATATTTTTAAGCTATGAAATTATTCAGATAAGGTGAGACAAAAAGAGATTCTATAGCAGGATTTTCTGACATAGGATCTTCACAAGACTTCATTTAGTCTTCATAACGGTCTATGGATATTTTTTATGTATGGATTATGTAAATATATATATATTTTCTGTTTCTGAAACTTATAACTTTAGCATATTATCAAATGGGTCTCTCAACTTAAAAAATAAAAAAAATGTTTGTTAAAAGCCACTGAGCTATATACATACACTTATCTACTATTTTTAGATATTCAGTAGCTAAATATCAGGATTCTTTCCACCACGTTAGCAAGGTTTTGGGTTTCTGTTTTCTTTATTGTTTTAAGATAATTCCAGAATCGTAATTGTAGTAAGAGAAGGAAATGAATTCATAGCTTTTGTGCTCTTAAGAAGTAGGAAAGCATCTGGAGGTTTAGGTAATGAGGAAAAGAGTGAATAATCTGAAAAATCCCTGCATTTTTGCATCCTAATTAAACAGCATGTGTAACGCTTGGGTACAGGCTGTAGAAACTGGATGGATTCATTTACTTGGGGATGTAATTGATATATAAATAGTGTGTCCTTTTATAAACTGTGATTTTTTTTTCTAGAGTCCTAACAGAAATGTAAATCCACAGGCAGGTTTTACACAGTGGCTAAGGACGTCCAGGGGGCAGACAAGGCTCTCTGTCAAAACGGAGTAGATGACCTTCAGGGTCGCTTTCAACCTTGAAAGTCTCTCTTAATCCCAAGAGACTGTGATTTATGATCTTTTCGTTGAATGATTCAAGTACTCCAGAATCTATTTTACCTTGATTTCATTGCTCAAATGTTACAAAAATACAGGGCTTCTGACTTTCCACTAGGTGCTTTCAAGAAAATAACAGACACTAGCCTTATAACTTCTGAATTTATTGACTTTGTCATGTTATTAATAAGCTATAAATAAAATAAGTGGTATTTTACAAATACTCTCAGATAAAAGGAAGTATCTAGAGGTCTTTAAGATATGTGAATAACTCATCATGGTATTTTACTAAAGGAGTCTTTGTCTATACTCTTTATCCAAATAATTTTGTGACAAAAGCAATGAAAAGTAACATGCATATGCACATTTATTTATACTTATGGGAATGCCTGAAGGTAAAGAAAAATGTGTTAAATATAGTCTTTTCTTTATAGTTTATATTAGAAAATTTGAATTAAGATTTTGGTAAATTATGTACAGAATTAAGGGGAGGATCCAGGTAATGCAAGTCCAGTGTATACCATCCACTTTGTCTGAATATTGAGTCCATGCATCATTTCCTACATGCTGTTTGGTGTCTAGAGCACAGGATTCTGGGTAAACTCAACACATAGCAAATACGTATAAATGAGGTCTGCACCTCAAATAATATGCCATGCCTGGGAAACAGTGTGCTAGAAAGGGTCACAGAGATCAGTTAGAGAACTGAGGTTTACAGAAGTTTCCCTTTTGTCACAGAGCTATTACATGATGACAGAAGCAGGGCTAAAGCTCAGGTGTTTTGAAGCCCAAGTGTAATAGTTCCCCTATTTTGACAAACTATCACCCTTATCACTAAGAAATGTAGTTTTGGATTTGGGGCAGGGGGAAAGCAAATACATTTTTTTATAAAGTCTTTCAAGATTTTGACTCTAAAGAATTACAAACTAAGACTTTTTTTAAAAAAAAATGAGTTAATTCCTTTTGCTAGAAGGTTTTTGCATAGTAACTTCCAAAAGCACTACATTTATTGCAAGTGTCCTTTCTGAACCATTTACTTGCTATTTCTATTAACTTCAATGATTTGAATTATAAAATGCTGTGGAAACTATTGAAAATAATTAACTTGAAGGTGCTTCATTTTCTGATATAGCAACAATTTTAAAGCACATTGCAATGTTAACTGAGGTACCATTCTAATCACTTATTGACTGACAAGAAATTAGTATTGTCATTAAGGCTTAATAACTATTTATCGTTTTCTCAAGAAGACAAACACAGGAGAAAGACACAGAAAGATAGTTATCAGGGTAATGCTATGAAAGCAAAAAAGCTAAGGAATGATAAACTGAACAAATTATCACTCAGGGATATACCAATAATTCCTGATACAGTAAAACAGGCAAGGATAAACATAGCTTGGCTCTTTGATACAAGAGGTAAAATTCGAAGATAGAAATCTCCTTGATTATTTTCACTTTGTGGAAAGAAAGAGAAATCAGTCCTTGCTTAAGGGTTTACAATACATTTCTGAGAAAAATAAAATCTGGATTATGCAGACTCTCAGAAAACTGGTACCAATAATGAACAGACAACAGTGCATATTTTCAAAGTTATCACTGCATTAAGCACAAATGGAAACTCATCATTCTTGATTCTTAACTCACCTGCAATGGACTGAAATGGGTCCATCTTGGCCAAACTGCTCTTTTGTTTTATGGACTTGGCCAATGAAGTCAATAAATCCTTCTCCAGACTTTGGCACTCCCTGCTCTGGCCAGTCAGTGAACTGGAACTGCCTCACGGTTCGGGACTGCCCGTCCTTCAGAAAGAAAGCCACACACCCAACCACAGAGGAGGATGCCAGGAAGATTCAGCCAGTGCACAGACCATAAGAGCAGACATGATTTTTTCCAAAAAAAAGAAAGAAAAAGTTAGAAACATGTTTAAGTAGAAAATCAGTCACGTTCATATCTTACCTGCTATTAACACTGTCTACATTTCACATCTATTTAAATTGCAAATTGATTTACTCTCACAATGCCCAGTTAAAAACCAGAATTCTCAAAAAGAGCCGCCATATTCTCATATTAGGAAATGCTTCCGAGCCCCAGAGATTGTCTTCAAAACCAAAGTGGAACATAGACATTCCATTTCAAAATTTTCAGGATCCAATAACCTCTTAATGCTGACGGGAACATCCAGGCATGTCATCCAGACCAGAGATTTTGCTATTATCATGACACCGTCACATCTGCTGTGCTTGCTTATTTGCAACACTGTCAGATGACAAATAGTGACACTGAAAGGATCTGACACAAATTGGGTAGCGGCTGTTAACCTGGATGCCCCATGTCTCAGAGGTATACTATTTCTAGCCAAGGCAGTATACACAGCGAGTACCAGGTGACTGTGCCGTTGAGCAGGAAGTGAGGCGTCCCCCAAGGAGACAGGAGAGATTATTAATGAATAAATGCTGTGTTCTGAAAAAGGACTCTTTCTGGCTGACCACCGAAGCTGAGGTGTCCATGCGTGGCTTTAACACAGACAAACCAAAAGCCAGATGCAGAAACAATCTTTCTTTCAAGTGATTAGGCAGAAGTACTCTGAAGTATGCTGCTAAGTCACTTCAGTTGTGTCCGACTCTGTGCGACCCCATAGATGGCAGCCCACCAGGCTCCCCTGTCCCTGGGATTCTCCAGGCAAGAACACTGCAGTGGGTTGCCATTTCCTTCTCCAATGCATGAAAGTGAAAAGTGAAAGTGAAGTCACTCAGTCGTGTCTGACTCTTAGCGACCCCATGGACTGCAGCCTACCAGGCTCCTCCACCCATGGGATTTTCTAGGCAAGAGTACTGGAGTAGGGTGCCATTGCCTTCTCCGACTCTGAAGTATAAACGGCTTCAAAAGAAAATACTCAGAGACTCTGGATTCATTCTGGAATTTTATAGTGTTTGGAAGGACAACAAAAGCAGAAGGGACTCTCTGTTTATTGAAGCAGGAATAACAACCATCACCATCAACTTTCTTCCCTGAATTACAGAGACAGAGATAATCCAAATTCCAACTTGAGATGAGTGGATCCCATTTGAGGAGGCCCTGCTCCTAGTTAAGGCTTCAATGTGGTTCTTCTTTCTACTTCTTTAATAACTTTCTCCTCAATAAAGTCCTTTTTGATACAGATATTCATGTTCCCAAGATTCTGAGTAAGTAGCATGTATGCTAAGTCAATTTTAGTTGTGTCTGACTTTTTGCAACCCCATGGACCATACCCCGCCAGGCTCCTCTGTCCATGAAATTTTCCAGGCAAGAATGCAGGAGTGGGTTGCCATTTCCTCCTCCAGGGGATCTTCCTGACCAAAGCATTGAACCTATTTCTCTTATGTTTCCTGCATTGGCAGGTGGGTTCTTTACCACTAGCACCACTTGAGAAGCCCTCTGAGTAAGTGAACAGAGACCCAATCTTTCTCATTGAGTTATATGGAGAAGAGAGCATGGCCCAACTCGAGCTGGACACATCACCAAATCTGGTGGTTTCCATAGGAACAGGGCACATTCCTGACTGGCATCATTTGGGAATTGAGATAAAACAGGTAGATCATATCAACTTTCTGAGAATACGGAGGAATATAAAAATAACTGCTTGGCCCCTAACTAACTTATGGATTGTTACTACGGAACCATGATTTACTTCCCTAGGTTTCTGAAAAGGGTTTGAAAAGCACAGGAAGGGAAGCCAGTGGCTAGGTAATACAGATTTGTCTTCTCTGACTGTCCTGGTGATTTCATTTCTGACCACAGTTGCTTTTAACAGCAAGAAGAAGTCATGTGTACAAGCCTTTATGATTTGAAAGAGAGACCACCTGACTGCATTTAAAGGCTACCTGTTTAACAACCCTGTATTCTCAAGTGTCAACTTGCTTTTTAAACTGGAAAGTTGAGATTAGAGACACATTAGGAGCACAAATAGCACATGCTACGGCAGCTAAAAAAATTATACAGTCACAGGGAGCCCTCAGAACAAAACATGTGAACAAGTTCTTCCAACGTTTCTTTTACTTATCGTGGTCAGATTTAATCTGGGCAATCGAGGAGTAACAAAGAAGTTGTCTCTGCTGTTTGTGGTGCCTGGCTGCTGCTATACTTTGTCATCAGAAAGAGTTGGTGTGTTTGCTTGGAATGCACTCACAATTTTCACTCAGATATCTAGCTTCAAATTCTGAAAGGGTGTTCTTTTTAAAAAAAAAAAAAAAAAAAAACACAGGGTCATCAAGGCATGCTTGGGCAACTCAAAACGAGACCTAGGGGCTTAACTACTGTCTCGAGTATAGTCCCCTTCAGAGTAGTTAAGACTTCAGACTTTCTAGGATTAACAGGTCTGTCACCTGAGCCAAGCAGCCTGCTAACCAATTTCTCCTTCACTTTAGGTCAACAGCCAGGGCCAGGCTTTGGGGAATTAGTGGACAGTCTCTAAACACGAGTCTTGGTTGAGAAAGCTGCTTTCCAGAAAAAACAATGGATCAAGTAAATAGTTCTACCCTATAGTTTTTATTCAACCCACCCACTGTGACAGTTCCAAAAACAAAGCAGGGCTTTGCACTGACCCAATCTCTCCTAAGATGCGTTTGTAATCATGGTTTAAAAGTGGCCAAAGGCAAGGATTTTAAAGTTTATGCACAGAACATCTTACATCAGGGCTGAACTTTGGACTCAGCAATCTAGATCAGAAATGCAGGATGAAAATTAGCCAAGAAGGGTCGTGGGTGCACAGCTCTCATGGACAGACACATTAGCACACGGAGGAATAAACCATGCCAGGAATCAAATTAGAATGTGCAAGGCTTGTCAGATTCTTCTAAAGAATGTCATTTGCTCTGCAGTTTTAAAATCATACCAAATTAACCTCCAAGCCCACATGACCTAAAGGGCTTAGCAAAACAACAACATATTTACAGCCTCAAGTAATGAAGAAGTCAAAAAAGCTCCAAAGAGAATGAGCTAAGAAGGTGAATGTAAGCGCAGCCAACCAATCAGTAAATGCTTCCCGGCACACACGCTCACCAAGCACGTCCCCAAAGTTGGGCTGCCAGATGTTACCTTTGAATGTGAGCCAAGCCTGGGTTTGTGAGAAAACTTGCCAAACAAGCAAAATTATCTCTTATATTTGAAAAAAAAAAATTTCTCCAAGATGGGTGATTTCTTTTAGTTTGGGAGTATGGTCACTTGGCAAATGTTTTCTCCCAGAGATATCTTTTAGACTATATTTCAGCTAATGTTTAAGAGCATAAGACTGTGCCAACTTACCCTGGCATCTGTGACCTTGAATTCTCTTAGGATATACTGTGGCATGTTGTACTCAGCCATGGGATCAACAACAAAGTACTGGTATCTTGCAGATCGTTCCGCTGGCCAGTACTGGTGACATTTCTCCTAAGAAAAACGATTAATGACGAGCTATGTAAAGTGTAAATAGAGTTTTGTTTATCATCGGTCTATATATTTAATGTCTTTCTTTCACTAATACCATTTTAGAATTTAAGACCATTCCATTACGTGTGACTCATCTTCTCTTTGAAAGCATAGGTTTCCTCAGGATAGGGAAACTGTGGGTCACTATTTGCTCACGGTACCAAGCAGAGTGCTTGGCATACAGTCGATGCCTAATACACGTAAGTTGAACTGGCTACTTCAATAGGGTAAGCGTCTTCATACTTAATTTAGACAAATCATTACATCAGTCCTCAGGCGTAATGCTAGCCATGCCAATCATGTATTGACATTCACCACTGTGGTTTTGAATGAAGACAACCGTCAAGTGTGAACGCAGAAAGAAACCTCTGAATTGAACTTGTCCAATCTCCTTCCTCAGCTGAAGAACCTGGAGCACATGCAGTTTTAGTGACTTCAGTAATCAAATCAGAAAAGTCAAGTCTCTTTCCCAGTTTGGTATTTTTTCACTCTCTCTCTGGGCTCTAATATTTGGGTTTTAGATGCATCTCTACCATTGAATTTATACAAAGACAAGAAAAAAAAAAAGCCTCTTAAGCAAATATGGCAGAGTGCTTGTATCTGCTGAATCTAAGTGGCTCTAATACTATTATGAATTAGGTGGCTCTAATACTATTTCATGGTATTTTTCAGAATAACCTTTTTTTTTTTTTTTAAGTAGAGCAGAGATTATCAGATTTATTCATAGGAAAACTATGTAACTTTCCAATAGTTTAATCAGAGTGGAAGATGAACAAGCAAAAATTTGCCTCACAGATGACAGGAAGTCAAATTCCTTCATACAGAGTAATGATGGCACCTAAGCTATAGCTCGTCCAGAGCAAAAGGAAGTAAGACTACCTTGAGAATCAGAACAAGTCGGCAATATTAGTCTCTATGACAGTGCTACACTGGAAATAAAGTACCTGTTTTTTCTTCAAAACACAAAAATGAAAGAACTTGATGTGGCTTTGCAGGTTAAAAACCAACACTCAGTACTGAATGGCCCACAACATGTCTGGAGTACTCAGCATTTCAAAGAAACGACATTAGCACTGAGGTTTTCTCAATGAAATCCTCATTTCTTTGTGGAGTGAATGTCTTATGTGAAGATACTCACTCTACCCATCTCACGCAGCTTGGTGAGCATCACGACAATGGTGGAATTGTGTTCCCAGAGCATCCGCCAGAAGTCTTCAGTGGTCTCTGCCAAGGGCCCCTGGGTAGCGATGTAAGCTTTCTGTTGTCTGAATCACAGACAGCATGTTAAAGTAATCAGAAAATATGCAAAGGCTTCACATTTGATATGTAAATATCAAATCCAGGTAATAAAAATGAAAATATTATTAATGCTATTGCAGTAAATTCCCATTTAATCAAATAGCATTTAAGACATTTTAGGGATTTTGCAAAAGAAATTGCTTTGTTAATATTATGATTTATGTCTTTATCACTGTTATTTAAACTTTAGAGAAATGCTAATAGTTCAATTTCATGTCTCATATAAATCGCTTAAGAAACAGTTGTGCAGCTTCATTTTGTAGAAATGACTCATACAGTCTATGACATTTATATAATTTGGTTCAAAACAATTTCTATATTAACTCCTTCCATATCCAAATGGCTTCTGAAAGAAGAGCGCAGATTATAAATTCCATGATTGCTTCTTCTTACTCCTACCCAAAATAACAAAAAATGAATATCAAGGGACTGAATGCTGACCTATGCAGAAAGAAAACATTTTAAATTGAGATGAAATTCATTTTGGCTATGAAACTAGGGCACATGTAAACACCAAGAGTTTGGGCTGTCAGGGGAGCAAGAGTATATACCTGTATCCATCAATAAAACTGGCATTGATGTAATCAGATCCTTCCACACCTCGGATAGGCTGCAGGCACACCCTTGTGGATTCATATGGCATAATATTAACAAGGCGATTTTTGAATTTATTACATGGAAGATTGGCACTGATGAATCTTGAGGTGTGAGCTTTAGAACTGGCTAGACGCTGTTGAACAGAAAAACAACAACAAAAAAGAAAAATCCAACAAAGATCATTTTAGGCTGTTGTGTAACTGCAGTGAACCCAAGATTTTCTCTTTAGATACAAAGATTATGTTTACTTTTAACCCAGGCACTCTTCCAACTGCACTGCTTCTCACTTCTACCTAATGGCTCCACATAGATTAAGGAAGTTTTAAATATTATGTTCTAAGAATATGTTCTCTCAATTTAAATTAGGGTACAAAAGAGCTCAAGGTATTATAAGGAAGCAAAAAATAGAAAAGGGAAAGATGAAGAAAGTGTTTTATAGTCAGACACCTGAGGGAGAAGGTCAAGTGAATCTTGTAACTTCACCCATTTGAAAGGTTAAGAAAGACAATTCCAGAATGACTTGCTTCTGAATTACCACATCACATCCAATATCATACCTTAAATTCGAGCTCCATTCCTGTGACATTCTCTCCTGTTTCTATTTGTGTCAGCTTCTGAATGTAGGCATACAAGTTTCTAGCTGGCACTTCGGTATTTCCACAAGTCACTGCCTCCAACAGTGCATCATGGATAAAGATGTACTGGTCTTCTGTTTGAACCATGTAATTCCTCTGGGCTCTCATTAAAGTTACATGGCCATAAATATCTACAGTTTTTTCATGCTTTATTCTTTCTAACATGGCATCTATTACAATGAAACACCCAGTCCGGCCAACTCCCGCGCTACAAGGAAAACAAAAAGAAAAAAAAAAAGAGAGAGAGAAAAGTACAAATGAATCTATTAAGAAACCAACACATCATAAAATTATTTTGATTATTTTTAATTAACTAGATTTTAAACCCAGTAATTCTACTCAAATAGCTACTGTGATGGTTTTGGAGCATTCTAAACCAAAGGGCAGGGAACAAATTAACAAATAAAATTTGACTGGTTTCAAAATATAAAAATATTAAATCTGTAAATACTATGCTCCTTGATCATGTTACACAAAGTATTATTATTTCGAAATCATTATGAAAAAGTTACATTTACGCTTTTTACATTAAAGGTATTTAAAAAAAAACTGGTCAAGATCGAACTAGACTTTATCTTTTACAAACCATTTCAGTCTATTTTAGTTCAATTTATAAAAAAGGAAAAAACAAAACAAAACTAGTAAATCATTCAACTTGTAACATTCATAATCTAAAACTCAGCAAGGACGTTTTAAAAACCTAGTGAGAAGTATATAATTAAAATATTAACATGCTGTTGCATACTCAAAATAGCTAGTGTATTTTCGATGGAAAGACATTCTTAACAAAAAGCAATCACCAGAGAGTGTGGGTGTGTTTCTTGCTTTTACTCCTTTTTCTTCCTGAGTTGAATGTATTTTGGAATTTCAGGTTAAATTCAAGTATTCTTGTGTGGGAAAATAAAAGCTTCAATCTTTGTTACTGGAGAAGCTCTGAGACATTTTTTTAAACTCTATTACTCATGGACTTATGGGTTGTTTTCCAGTTGGTGGAAACCGATTCAAAGAGGAGAAGGTGAAAGATCAAACAACGCACAGTGACAAGTTCTGCTGCTCCAAGGAGACAATCTAATTCACTGAACTAAATTACAGAGTCAGATGGTTGGAACATTGGAGTTTCCTCGAGTGTGGGAAAGAATACTAACAAAATAACACATCTGTGTTCTGAAATCCAAGGTAAGCCTTTTTTTTTTTTTTTTTAAATTAAATTTTATTTTGCTTAACTTTACAATATTATATTGCTTTTACCATACATCAAGATGGATCCGCCACCAGTATACACGTGCTCCCCATCCTGAACCCTCCTCCCTGCCCCTTCCCCATACCATCCCTCTGGGTCATCCCAGTGTACCAGCCCCAGGCATCTGTTATCGGGCATCGTACCTGGACTGGCGACTCGTTTCAGATATGATATTATACATATTTCAATGCTATTCTCCCAAATCATTGCGCCCTCTCCCGGCCCCAGAGTCCAAAAGTCTGTTCTATACATCAGTGTCTCTTTTGCTGTCTCGTAAACAGGATTATTGTTACCATCTTTCTAAATTCCATATATATGCGTTAGTATACTGTATTTGTGTTTTTCTTTCTGGCTTACTTCACTCTGTATAATAGGCTCCAGTTCCATCCACCTGATTATAACTGATTCAAATGCATTCTTTTTAATGGCTGAGTAATACTCCATTGTGTATATGTACCACAGCTTTCTTATCCATTCATCCACGGACGGACATCTAGGTTGCTTCCAAGTCCTGGTTATTGTAAACAGTGCTGCTATGAACATTGGGGTACACGTGTCTCTTTCAATTCTGGTTTTCTCAGTGTGTATGTCCAGCAGTGGGATTGCTGGATCATAAGGCAGTTCTATTCCCAGTTTTTTGAGGAATCTCCATACTATTCTCCATAGTGGCTGTACTAGTTTGCATTCCCAAGGTAAGCCTTTTATTGTCTCTGTGTCAAGTATGGCTGAATCCAAAATGTTTTTCTTCCAATCATGGAAGCAACATGGCTAGGAAACATGCAATCAATGGAAATATAAGTATATATCAGCACCTTAGACACCAGGCAGCAGACAACCTCCTTCATTCACTATGTGCCACTGTTTCCCGTCTTTTGTATTTCTTTGTGCTTATTTATTTGTCTATCTATGCACTGATATATTCATCTCTTCATTCAATGAGCAGTGAAGTACTCTGATACCATATGAGATACAACATTAAAGGTGACTTATATCCCACCTAGAGCTCATACTATTGATAGAGATAATAGTTTATATAACTATTTACAATACAAGAAAAAAAAAAGACGTGCTGGTTTGTGGGTAATGTGTCATTTGAACCTGGTCTTGAAGGACAGGCAGGATGAGGAACTGAGGAGGCTAGAATAACAGAAGAAACAGAATGGCTTTTGCAGTCATACTACTGACTCTGGGAGCTGCATGGAAAATTTTCATAGACCTAGTGAAGCTCCAGTGTAGGGAATGTACCACACTTCATATAAATGACCTTAATGAGCAAAAGGGTATTTGATTGAACTGCCAAGTGGCTGCAAGTAGTAAGTGAGCATCTTGTAACATATATTACCTTTATTTAACTGCTGAGCAGTATAGACTGAACCCAGCTTCCTGGGTTTGTAGGAGTCCTGTGGTTTGTACACTAACAAACAGTTGGAAATAGGGTATAACCACTATTTAAAAAATATTTACTTTTTTATGTCCTGTTAGACATAGAAACTGCCATTGTCTTAGTTGGAGAGCCTCTGGATACTGACTCTAAGACACGCCATTCAGAGTTTAAACCACAAAGTGATATGACATTGAGATGTAATGCAAAAGCCTTCTGGGACAGAGTCTGAGACATGATAGCACATTTCTTAGCACAGAATAATCAGAAACCTGATGCACTGAGATCCATGAAGTTCCATTTTATTTAGTTAGTTTTACCAAAGAAACCAGTAAGATGGTATTTACCATCACACCCCACCAGGTCCCTCCTCCATGCCCTAGGCAGGATTACAACCACTCTCTGTCCTGGATCCCTTGGTGTCTTCAATACCACCCTGCAGTCCAAATCACAGTGTTATTAATTAGTCTGGTAGGGGCATTTTCCACAAATAATGAGCATATCTTGAGAGCAGGAACAACATTTTCTGTTATCTTTCTCAGCTCTGCACCAAGCATGCAGTCAGTGTACAGTAATGTGTATGGAAAAGTGAATGAATTACTGATTGGCATGAGAGGGCTTGTGTAATGAGCAGCCCACCCAGGTTTGGTAATAAGACCCCTCAGTCAGCGAAAGAAATCGTACATTTGACGCAGGTTCAGAACTGTGTGAAGAATGCCTGAAGACTATTTCACAAAGTGTCCAGTAGGGAAGAGGGAGACTGGAAAAGGCTCTGAGTGGTTTTCCACATCTTGGTCTCCTGATGAGCCATGGCATTGCAATGAGAAGAAACTAGGCAAGGCTTAGCCTGGAAAAGGGAGGCAGCCCCCCTTGATTGGTAGGTCCTAAGATTAAGTAAATCTTTATCTTAGATTAAGTAAATCTTTTCCTTTTCCCTGTGTTGTCTTTCTAAACTGTTTTCATCCTAATTGTGCATTGCTTTTAACTAGATACAATATCATGCAGTTCTTCCTAATGGAAGCTATACTGTAAGCCATATAACTAACAATGTACCAAGTCAAATCTAGATAACAACAGGAATATTTTCTCCAAGTATGCATCAGAGGCCATTCCTAATCTCTGAATGATGCATGGTTCTGTATTCTGGCAGAAAGATACTACAGAATCCTACAAAACTGGTAGGGATAACTCCAGATCCTAACAATTTCAACCTCTTCATGGTGGTAATAATACATTTTTTCAAAACAAAAATGAAGAGGGAAAATAATAAAACATGTGCCTGTGTCTAACTCATGAATTGTGGGAAGAAAACAAAACAGGAACAGAGGCTCTGACTTGTGCAAAAGCTATTTTTTCTCCTCTGAACAGAAAATATTGTTAACAGCCCAATCTTGCTGTTTATATAGAAGAGAGGAAGAAAGTGCTCCTTGGAACTTAACATGTTACCTCTTTTCAAAGATGAAGATTTCTTGGAGGTTTTAAATGTTGGAGTTGTCTCTTAGCTTTAAGCAAGACCATGAAGTTCAAAATATTTTTTCCAGATACCAGTGATTGGGTGTCCTTGCTGCTGCTGCTGCTGCTGCTAAGTCACTTCAGTTGTGTCCGATTCTGTGTGACCCCATAGGTGTCCTTGAGAAAGGCACTTAACCTCTCTTGGGTTTTCTGTTGTTCTAATGTTAATTAACTTGTTAATTATCTAGTAAGTTTTAAGACTGCTTTAAGCATGTTTGCTTTGCAAACATAAAGGAAGATGCAGTTGCTTTGTAGGTAGAAATTCCATTTAAAGGTTCTACCTCTGAAACTGACAATAAGAAACAGGCAATGTTAATACTAGGAAATTTTTTATAGAATCACCACAGGATCATTTGCAATTAGGCTCTCAAAATCTTGCTTTAAACCACTCCCTCTAGCTGTTCTTCCTTTTCTCCCCATATTTCCAATAATAATATCTTCTGTTTGAGGAAGTTGGTGCTTTCACATTTATTCTCAAGGTAAATGAGATGGCAGTGAAGGGCCTTCTCACCACAGTGCTGGGTATCCTGGAGGCATCTGACATTATCTGTCAGTTTCCTTTCCCCTTCAGCAATTCACAACATTCAGAAACTTCTTTGAAGTCATACAAGTAATGGTAAACGGCCAAATAGAGACTCAAATGCAGGTTCTGAGATGCTGAGCTTTAGCACCACATTTCAATAGGGCATCACCATTTCTGCCATCTGGGTTAAAAATGGATACTTTCTTGTGACCTACCCCTCTGCAATGCTCCTTTGCTATGCTATGCTAAGTCACTTCTGTTGTGTCCGACTCTGTGCGACCCAATAGACATCAGCCCACCAGGCTCCCCCATCCCTGGGATTCTCCAGGCAAGAACACTGCAGTGGGTTGCCATTTCCTTCTCCAATGCATGAAAGTGAAAAGTGAAAGTGAAGTCACTCAGTCGTGTCTGACTCTTAGTGATCCCATGGACTGCAGCCTACCAGGCTCCTCCACCCATGGGATTTTCCAGGCAAAAAAAGTACTGGAGTGGGGTGCCATTGCCTTCTCCAATAATGCTCCTTTAGTAGTGTTTAACTATCCTTATGAAGGTTTCTTAAGAAGTCTCTCTTTCTTGGTTTCTGTGACACTAATTAGGGGATTACAGGGAATATCAAATACTCCTCTTGGGATTGATGGCAGGAAGGGAGATTTTTATAATGATATCAAATACAAAATATCCTGAAACATGTAGCATATGAAATTAGTCAAAAAGATCTGATTCGTGTGTATAATGGTTCCATTGTCTCTATGACAGGGTAGAATTTCTCTCAAGTTGGAAACCAAAATCAAAGATCAAACCTAAATGTCATCTTCAGAAATCTATAGGCAGCTCTCAGACTGTGCCTCAGTACATAATGTTTTTTTGTTTTTTCTATTTGATTCCTGTGCTGGCTCTTCTTCCTCTCTGGATTTTTCCATTTGAACTCTTTTCTCTAATTTACAAATTTTTGTCAGGCCCCAAAATGTACATAATGTCCCCAAAGTTCTGTCCTCCTTTCTCTCATTCTCCTTCATGGTTCAGCAGTAATCTTCAAATAAATGATTCCTAAAGTAATTGCTCTTTCTTTGAGCATAAGGGATACCTGTATTTCAAACCGTTCTCAGGTTTCTCTAGAAATAAACATATCCCAAGAATAATCAACATCTCTGCTCAGATCTGCCCTTCCCACTGTCATGCTCCTCCTTGTCATTCAGATCTAAAATGCAAGGATCATCTTGCGTTGTTCTTGCCTTTTGCCCTGCCCAATATCAAATTATAAATTTCTACACATTCAATTTCTGCAGTTTTGTTCAACTGTCCGTCAGTGGTGTGCTGGAGCTGGCAAAACTCAATTGCGGAATTCTCAGAAATCCTGCTTAGGGAATTAAATTAAAAATGAAGGTAAACTCAAAACGCATTGCTTCTTAATTATCTTATGTTCATGCTCTTCAGGTGAAAATATTATATAATGGTGTGCGACTGAGTGTCTCTCCCCAGCTTTTGGATTCAGTGATGTCACA
This sequence comes from Tragelaphus eurycerus, assembly GCA_935064755.1. Classification (NCBI taxonomy): domain Eukaryota; kingdom Metazoa; phylum Chordata; class Mammalia; order Artiodactyla; family Bovidae; genus Tragelaphus; species Tragelaphus eurycerus. Next base: position 10,091,011 of record CAKXYN010000015.1, on the reverse strand, counting down.
TTTATAGCCTGGAGTATTTACACCAAGGAAATTGACAAATACTATTGCCTCCACCCAACCCGCTCCCCTGGAGAAGGAAATGGCAACCCACTCCAGTGTTCTTGCCTGGAGAATCCCAGGGACGGAGGGCTTGGTGGGCTGCCGTCTCTGGGGTCACACAGAGTCGGACACGACTAAAGTGACTTAGCAGCAGCAGCAACCTGCTCCCATCACCCTGAGCTGGTGCTACTTATTATCAGCACACAGAGTATCCTAATTCATCCATTCTTACCACCACCCCGGGACAGACAGGAAATGCTCATTACTTTGTTCTTCCATCCACATTTGCTATTCTACTCTTTCGTACTGCAGGCTACCATCCCACAGATCTCTCCTGAGTGTCTATCATGTGCTAAGATATCATGGAATTGGTGAACAAAATGAACGTGATTCTTCCCTCATGAAGATGACAGTGCAGTGGGGGAATCTGATATTAATAATCATATGAATAAATACATAATTACAAGTCCCAACAACTGTTGTGAGGTAAGTGTGTAGAATCCTGGCAGAGAACTTTTGGGGAAGTTTCATTTAAATTGATATATTTTATGAACTGGATTGTGTCTCCTCAAAATTCATTTGTTGAAGTTCTAAGCCCCCACTGTGACTATTCAAAACTAGGGTCTTTAGGGAAGTAATTCAGGTTCAATGGGGTCATAGTGCTGGGTCCCTAGTCCAGGAGGACTGGTGACCTTGTAAGAATAGTAGAGACTCTGGAGATCTTGCACTCTGCTCACATGCACACAGGAAAGCTTGTGCAGAGACAGCTAGAAGGAGATCATGTTAAATTAAGCCAGGAAGAGAGGTCTCACCAAACCCCAACCCTAACAGCACCTCAGCCTTGCACTTCTGGCCTCCTGAACTGTGAAAAAATCAATTTCTATTATTTGAAGCACCTAGGCTATGTCACTTTATTATGGTGTCCTAGTAAACTAATACGGAGAAGGCAATGGCAACCCACTCCAGTACTCTTGCCTGGAAAATCCCATGGACGGAGGAGCCTGGTAGGCTGCAGTTCATAGGGTTGAGAAGAGTTGGACACGACTGAGAGACTTCACTTTCACTTTTCACTTTCATGCATTGGAGAAGGAAATGGCAACCCACTCCAGTGTTCTTGCCTGGAGAATCCCAGGGATGGGGGAGCCTGGTGGGCTGCCATCTATGGGGTTGCACAGAGTCGGACATGACTGAAGCAACTTAGCAGCAGCAGTAGCAGCAGTAAACTAACATGGATAAGGCAATGGTAGCCTACTCCAGTATTCTTGCCTGGAAAATCCCATGGACGGAGGAGCCTGGTAGGCTCCTACAGATACCTACAGGATAAGAAATGGTTTACAGAGTGAAGAAGGGTGGGAAAGCTTCTGTGGAGAAAAAAATATCCCAAGAAGAGGCCTTGGAATGGAAAATAGCTTAGAATATTGGAGTAATGGAAAGAAAGCCAGGGTGGCTGGAAGGCAGTGAGGGAAAAAAGACATATTTATTTTTATATTTATTTGTTTTTCATTTTAAGGACTGTTTAATATTTTTATTATATGTATAACATTAACAGCAATTATTTAAAATAATTGTTTTACTTATTCATAGACTACCTCTATGACATGGCTCATCTTTTCTTGCATTCTTTATTCTGATACAATTATTGGATTGCTAGCATACATCTTTGGTAGCATTATTTCTGATATCTTCCTGAGAAGTTCTTTATTTGCCTTTATATAGGGCCAACAACTTGGCTATGTGCATGATTACTGGGCTATAATATTATCTGCTCAAACTCTAAATCTATTGCTCCACAGTCTGTCTTTGTATTTTGAAGAATAGGCCAGTCTTATTTTTGGTTCTTTCAGTAGCAATTTTACCCCAAATACATGTGGGTTTTTTCTTTAACTTAGAAGTTCAAAAATATCTGGATGTGATTTAGGCACCAGTCTCATCATTAAATCCACATGGCTCTCAGATAATACTTTTACTTTAAGAGTCACAGCTTTCCCTCAGCTCCAGGAAAGTTAGATGTATTCATAGCTTTCCCACCTCTCTGGGTTTTTGCTTACCAGACTCTTCCTTATTGTGACCTCCTCCAAAGATACATGTGTTGATATCTGTCTTCCTTCAAGACTCATCTCACATTCTGCATCCCTGGTCTGGACTTTGTCCTTGGTTTATCTCTATTTGTATCCTTATGACAGTTTATACCTCTTTATTGGTAATTGCCATATCTTATTTTTGTTTTCCGTTTATTATCCTTATGCAAAGTTCCTAAGCTCATTGAGGGGAAGAACAACAGCTTCCTTGTCTCTACTGCGTTTGACAATTTCTCTTGTCAATTTCTATGCCAGGGAAATCAGAGGTACTCACTTTGAGTTGCAAAATTTTTAAAAACATATGTTAAAAAATATTAAGTCTATTTCTGGACTTTCTATGACATGCACAGGAACATTCCCTCAAAGGCCCCTGCTTGGGGATATTCCCTGGATGCATGCATGAGTGCTAAATCATTTCAATCATGTCCAACTCTTTGCGACCCCATGGACTGTAGCCCACCAGGCTCCTCTGTCCATGGGATTCTCCAGGCAAGAATACTGGAATGGGTTGCCATTGCCTTCTCCAGGAAATCTTTTGACGCAGGGATTGAACCTGCTTCTCTTACGTCTCCTGCATTGGCAGGCGGGTTCTTTACCACTAGCGCCACCAATGCATTGGGGATATTCCTTGGATACATGTTTACACAGATAAAGGGAGTTCTTGTACTTTGATGAGATGGAAACTGCCTGTGCTTATGTTGTACTCCAGTTGCTCAGAAATAACAGACTTGAGGCACCACATTTTTCTTAAGAAGCTGAACGCTGTACATTCAGAGCTTTTAAAAGAATGTCAGTCTACTTTTGTTTGAATTTCCAAGTTCCCACAGCCACACATATTTTACTTCCTTCTCCAATTTACTCCAGTTTTCACCCATCAGTATCTGCGTGCAGTGCACCTTTCAAAATGAAGGATTGTAGTTCTAAAAGCAAATGCATTTTTCTTTGATTCTGAAAAACTTAGCTTCTCATAGCAGCAATAATGACGGAACCCTATTTAGTACTGTTTGTTTTTCATCATTTCAACAGCTTTCAACCTGAAACATGATAAGAACAGCAGAACTGATAAACCACCCTTATTTTTATCTGTTTTCTGTCAGAGTAGTTGCCAAGCACAAAGACAGATTTTTCTAAATATCTCTGGGTAGAAAAAGAGTGCATAACCCTGTGCTTCAGGCTGAGGCCAGCACAATTTGGTACATTTATTATGTTACAGAAAATTCCAACAAAAGGGAAGAGGACAGCACTTTTAAATCAAGTCTAGGATTAGGTTGGTTTCTGTTACCCTTGGAGTAAAACCAACTTTCTAAGTTACCTTCTACTGAAGACAGTAATTCCACTAAAGTAAACCAAGTGATTGACAAACTTTTGCCTTGATTAAAAAAAAAATGGTTTCAGAGAGTGATAGACATTCCAGTGTTTACAAGCTGAAAAACTATGCAATCCATTAAACAAGTACGCCTACTAGGAAATTGTTATTACTTCAATATTATCATCCATCCAGTTACAACATTTGTTTTCAATTTCTAAAAACATGATTGAGTTAGTCCCACGAGTTGAAATATGCTTAATGTCCCGTGATGCGATACGGTAGTAATGCGCAAAAGGAAAACATTAAGAGGCATGAGGGGGCTATTTTGTACTAAAATCATTCTGGGTATGTGCTTAAAAGTTGGCTTTTCTGATTAATCTGGTGGAGTTTTAATGCTGACCCTTTACTGATACTTCAATGATCTGGCAAAGAAAGAATAGAACTAGAAGATTTTACAGATCATTTAGTTGGGTGCAAAGACAGTGAAATATGATGCAGAAATCATGGTGAGCATTTTATACATATATATCAGCTTGTGCTTTGATTGGATATTATAGTTCATCTATAACAAGAATGGCATTTATGAACTGCAAGACTATTAAAAAAGGCATCTGATAGAATGGGTTTTATGACTGAGGTTTATAAGATTAATAAAATGACTATCCTGATGAAACTGTGATGTGATCCTGATATGGCTGCCATTTTGAAACTCTTTCTTTTCTGACAAAAATTAACTTTTAACTTAGTATACAGCTGTGCTTGAGCATCTCTAGAGTATTTAGGACTTTATACAAAAATAGACACATAACCATTTTATTTTTCACATCCTCTGGCATCTTTTGTCCATTGAGTGACAGAGAAATTATACAGATTTCTTAGATATAAGTATTTATCTGACTAATCAGTTTTATATATTATTATGAACTAAAATGTAAAAAATTTGTTTCAACAAATTGTCAGTGAAATGCAGTAGAATGTATCTATGCTATTAAGTGTTGTTTGGGAGGGAATTTTTCAGTGTTCATAAAAATTTAAAATTGCACCTATCCCTTGACACAGCACTTCTAGACAACTTTCATGAAGATATATGTACACATATGCACAGAGAGGTGCTTACAAGGGGGCTCAGTGGTAAAGAATCCACCTGCAATGCATGAGATGCAGGTAACCCCTGGGTCGGGAGGATGCCCTAGATGAGGAAATGATAACCCAGTATCTTGCCTGGGAAATCCTAGAGGAGCCTGGTAGGGCCTTGGGGTCACAAGGAGTAGACATGACTTCGACTAAACAAAAATGCACAGAGAATGTTAGAAAGGGATCTTTGCTTCAGCATTATTTGAGATAGCAAAGTACTGTAGCTAGGAAACGGTTAAATAAACTATGGCATGTAAATACTGAGAATACTATGCAGCAGTTTAAAGAATGAAGTAAGTCCATGTAATGACCAAAAAAAAAAAAAAAAAAAAAAAACCCACTAAATATGTTGCAGAGCAATATACAAATCATGATAACATATTTTTTTACAAGTCCACACAATACAATTAAGCATATTTTATATGCATACATATAGATGCATGGAAACTGATCTGCAATGATACACAAATTATATCAATAGTAACCTCTTAATGAAGCATGGAATTGGTGATAAAGGTGGTAAGGAAGATTTTCACTTTAGTTGAAATGTATAAATTTTTTTTTAAGCAAGGACAATATATTAATAATCAGTAATAATGGAATTAAAAAGATATATAATGTAATAGATTTTAAAAGTTACCATTATAAAAATATGAAAAAACAGTTAATAGTTGAGGACTCAAAGAAGTAGAGAGAAGGTGAAATCTCATTCATTCTAGCTTGGGAATACTGCCTAGACATGGATTCTCAGGTGACGATAGGGTGATACTGGGCCTTTGCAGCCTGGACTTGATCTTGCCATCATGTGCTGGCCTTTATGGAGTGGATTCCAGAAAGAAGACAGCACAGAGAGGAGAATGCTTAGAGACTAAGCAGAGAACAACTGATCTGACAAGGATTCTAGTTCAGCATATTGAGAGGTCAGTATCCATCATATTTCCTCAGGGCATTTAATTTCTCCAGATGGGTGAAGGGGGATTTCTTAAAGTGAATTAAGCCTGTAAAAAACAAAATCCACATGGGCCTAATCTGACTACACTCTTCCCCCACCAATATACTGACTCAAACAAAAATCCTCCAGAGACTTTGCTGTCCAATCTTGGCTCTGTCCAACATTATCTGCCGAACACATTCCTTATTATTCTTAAAATGTGATGCTCAAGATAAAGTAGAGGGCTAATATATTTATATAAAGAACACCTGAATATGCCATGGCAGGTTTTATTTTACAGACGGATAGAGGAGGCCGTTGGGCAGAGAGAAAACAGACCCAGCTGGCCCTTATTGGTAGCTGACTTGAATCTGAATGAGGTCAATTGGATGATGCTATGGAATTATGAGGAACTATATCATTTTCACTGAAATTTTCTTTGTAAATGACCATATCAGTTCAATCCATATTCTAAATTTTGTTTAAAATGACACAAAATTATCCACATCTTGAGTGGATACAGCCATTAACCAGGCCTGCCAGATAAAACTGCACAGGCTCCGTTGTGCAATTCAGTAGCAATAGAAGAGCTACTAAAAGATATTTGAAAATTACTGAGCCTTTAGTAACTTTATTTCATTTGTGTTGCCAAGAGTATCTGTGTTTTCCCACAAGGGCAAGATTCAGGGCATTTTGTTTTGGTGCTTTTCTTTTTAAAAATGAAATTATCTTCATACAAACATAAATGATCCAATGGTTTTCAAGGCTCTAATCAGAAGTCACAGACTGATAGCTATGTTTTATTTAGTCTTTTGTTCACTTCAAACAAGCTTTTGTAAGGCAGTGAGAATCACAATCCAGTTTACCGGCTGCCCGGGTCTGCTTCACTTATTTGTATCAGTATCACTCCACAGAACCCCAGCAGGCCTTTGCACTGGTGTTCCCAGGCCCTGATCTTCTTAAACTCTGAATTAATGCATCAATACTGCTCACTGCCTCTTCTGATTCCTCTACCTACTTAGATATTTCAAAGAGGAAACTGAGGACCTAGGCTGGGTTAGGAATTTGACCAAGTAATGCAGATGTTTGCAAGAAAAGCTATGACCAACCTAGACAGCATATTAAAAAGCAGAGACATTACTTTGCTGGGTTCATATGGTTAAAGCTCTGGTTTTTCCAGTAGTCATGTACGGACGTGAGAGTTGTTCAACTCTCATAAAGCTGAGTGCTGAAGAATTGATGCTTTTGAACTGTCGTATTGGAGAAGACTCTTAAGGGTCCCTTCAACAGCAAGAAAATCAAACCAGTCAATCCTAAAGGAAATAAGTTCTGAATATTCATTGAAGGATTGATGCTGAAGCTGAAGCTCCAATACTTTGGCCACCGGATGCAAAGAACTGACTCATTGGAAAAGATCCTGATGCTGGGAAAGACTGAAGGCAGGAGAAGGGGGTGACAGACAATGAGATGGCTAGATGGCATCACCAACTCAATGGACATGAGTTTGAGCAAGCTCTGGGAGTTGGTGATGGACAAGGAAGCCTGGTGTGCTGCAGTCCATGGGGTTGTAAAGAGTCGGACATGAGTGAGCAACGGAACGGAAATGTGGCTGTTACTAGCAGAGCAAAGACTTGGGTCTGTATCTCCCCTTCCCAAACTCATGCTTCCACCAATGGGATTTTATTGAAAATGAGGTTATAGTTTTCCTTCAAGCTCTCTGGATAGACCCAAGGTCCATGATTCCATCAATTCAGACCACAAAAATGTTGGTTCTAAAAGAGTCTATGTTGTGCCTATAACTGTCCTTTATTAATGAAACATAAGCTCTCCCACACTATTCAGCTACCCAAAGAGAAAGGAATTAAGTGGCTTTCAAGCATTGTCAAGAGAGATTTTCATGTACCTGACTATGTACTAACTTGTTAGATTGATGGCATCTCTGTTTGAGACAGATGGAGCAAATACTTTCAGTAAGTATAGTATTCATACATGATAACTAATTAATTAATGAAAACCAGTATTAAGTCTATTTAGGATGCCATAATGGTCATGTTTGAGGATGGCAGCAGAAAGGAGAGGTTTGCCTCTTATTCAGGGTAACAGTAGAAGATGGAAAACAGGCACAAGACAGTGACACCGAAGGGATGAAAGGTAATATTCATTAACTCCATAAATTCAGAGAGATCCCTCTTCTGTGTATTAAGATCTCAATCACCATGTGATGTATCACTAGGCATTTAGGCATAATATGTCTATCCAAGTAATCTGTACACATACCTAGGCAGTATTAAAACATATTCCTGGGCTTTGCCCCCAGAGATTCTAATTCAGTAAGTGTGGAGTATAACGCAAGATTGTCCATTTCCAACAAGCTCCAAAGTGATGCTGATGGGCTGGTTCATGGGCCATACCTTGTGTAACAATGCTAAAGAGGTACTCCTCTTCCAATATTTTTTATAAGTAAACGAGGGTCAAAAGATGTATCAGATATAGTGCTACTAATTATCTATGCATGAGTATATATATGTGTGTTCATATACATTACTTTTTAAAAAAATATCTTGAACTTCATTCTTAATAGTTGTTTATTTTTTTTTAACCTGACTTAAAACTTCAGTGCAAAGGGGGGAACACAAAGTCTGCTTTTAAACATGTACATCTGCTTTCAAAAATGTACAGGTTGCCTTTTTTTTAAAGGCCAAATACTTTACTATCTCCAGATACCTGCAAATGTATGAAATTATCTTGTAATAAAACTCAGTTGCCAGAAGCTCACCTTGCAAGTTTTCTTAGGAAAAAAAGAAATCAGATACAAGGTAATAAGACCCAAAAGTATCTCTTCCAAAGACAGAAAGAAAAATATCCAAGCAATAGAACCCTGATTGGAAAGACACAATACAAAGAGATCTATTTTTAAGCTTCCTTTTATGACTGGGGGCACAGAAAAATAGTTTGAAATAGAAAGTGTTCATGCTGATTACATGAAATCAAAATACACACTGTTCAAAGGCAGCCAACATTTAAAAAAATATGCAGCTTTGTTTATGCAGTGAATTTCAGTGTTCTTTCAGTCTGGGAATATTTCAAAATACATTGCAGGTACAGCTGGGAAAACTCAGTGATACCCCTGTCCAGATATCAGCTATTTGGTTATAAAAATATTTTCACATTTCCTGCAGATGTCTAGATTCCTTTCTTTGCTAGTAATTTTAATTCAGAACTCATTATTGACAGCTGTTTGTTCTGATAGAACCTAATTGCTCTTTTACTAGACTCAGCTGTGAGCAGACTGATTTCTTTTTCCCTTATAGTGTATATTACATATAAACACAGGCAGGAAAAAAAAAAATAACCAATTAACTAAATACGTGCGTGTAAAATGAATCATTGAGAGCACTGATCAAGTAATATCTCTAACTGAAACATAGGTCAAAGGAAATTATAGCATTTACAGTTTAGAGTATTAAATATAATTATATAGAAATATTTACAAGTATTCAAATATAGGGATGATGAGTGGCAGCATCTGAAAATTTATCCTTTTATTAAAGAAACTTATAAATTACTACATTTGAGTAACTGACTGGGCATTTAATGTACTGAAGGATTAGCTCAGGGATATCTATCTATCAGACTCTCTACACAGAATTAAGAGGTCTGCCATAATCAGTGCCCATCCTGAGGAATCAAACGTGCTGTGAGATCACATTTGTTGTCGTTCAGTCGCTAAGTCCCATCCAACTCTTGGCGATCCCATGGACTGTAGCACAGCCCACCAGGCTCCTCTGTCCATGGGGTTTTCCAGGCAAGAATACTGGAGTGGGTTGCCATTCCTTACTCCTGGGGATCTTCCCAACCTGCATCTGTGCGTCTCCTGCATTGGCAGGTAGATTCTTTACCACTGAGCTACCAGGGAAGCGGCTGTGGAGATAATCCTATTTCTGCAGGGGAGAGTTTCTGGAACTACCAACTCTTTTCCTTGCTCTCCAATCACTGCTGTGGACAAACTGCTTTCCTTTAAGTTTACCAGAAGAGGAATACAAGTTTGTTGAAATCAGAGCTATTTCCTCTGGAATATTCTGTTCAAAGGCAGTGCCCCATTTTAGCAGCTCCCCAAGAGGTACACGAACAGCTTGGCAATGTTCATTCCATCAAACGCCTCAGCAGCCTCACTCATGAAATCTAGGCCAATTTGGGGACCCCAAGCTGCCTTCCTTAGTGGACCAGAATCCCCTGAAGAGGGGGAAAAGAAAGGGCTGGTTTCAGTACAGACCATATAAGCTGCAAATATACCGCATTTGAGAAGAGCAATAGCTCGTTTTATTTCCTGTTGGTTCTGGAGACGGAGGGAATGTGATGATGAGGGATGAGCAAACTGCTCCTTAGTAAGGAACCCATTCAAGGGAAATGAACTTTTTCTTAACATCAGGGACACTATATGGTGCTTCCCTTTCTGGAAGCAATAAGTGCTTCTCTTTTCAGACTTAATCTGCCTCATATAGGGAGGAAGATATTGGGAATGGGATGCTGATTAACCCAATAACTCTCCAGGATGCAGCATACATTTCCATGAACACCAGACATAATGCTAATTAGAGTGCAACCCCCAGAGTCAACATTTACAAAGCCTTACATGGTGAATGTAAAGTAACCTGTGGGGCTGGGTACATACAAAAATTGACCCCCTAGGCTATTCCCAGCCTCTCCCCCAGTAACAATGGAAAACATTTTATTTGGCATTTAGAATTACTGCCACTACGCTTTCTTAGTATTTTTTACCTATGTAACAGATTATATCATTTCACATTCTTGTGTGGCTTTGCCCATGGAATTGCTTTGGATACTGACATTCTCACTCAATGTCCACTTATCCGTTGAATACCTACTGAGTGTCTGTTTCATGTGGACATAGCTCCAGGAAAGAGGGACGCAATGGTGAACTCCTAGGCACCATTTCTCACCTCATAGCTGTTAGATTTGGACACTACAGTCTGGGGAAGAAATTGAGTTCTTGCCCATAAAAGTAAATACCACATTTGAAATGCCATTTCTTTTTCCCCTTGAAGATTCACTTTTTACTGGTTAAAATAATTTAAACATAAAGTATTGGTTGAATTGAAAAAAAAAAAAAAACAACTTCTTTATTTTCACATAAGCATGATAGGGAAAGTAATCTGTTGTGATGTTTGTTTTGTGAGGAGTCAGTTTGGCAAATGGCTTTTCCAACTGCAGAGAAATTATATTTGGTTATTTATCTTCCCTGAGCCTTAGTTTTCCCATCTGTAGCTCCTCCTATAAGGCTACTGTTAGCAAAATGTCTTTTAACTAATTCTTGATAAATGTTAATTTCCTTACTTCCTTTTCCTATGAATTGAATACCTAGAGTTGAATATTTGAAATCAATTGGCCTAATAATGTCAGAGTAGATATGCAGCCTTCCTATTCTTGAATGGGTAAACTAAAGATTTAACACTATGAATTTGTGAAAATAATATTCCATTTCATTTCCAGATTTCTATCCTCTGAGGGGGGAAAAACAGTCTTATACAATGGAATCAGATTTGAGACCTGGAAGGGACATTAAAGATGATACAATCCAGGGGTTCTCAAAGTGCAGTCCCATGATCAGCAACGTTAGCATCATCTGCAAATTTGGTAGAAGTGCAAATCATTTCCCTTATCACAAGTAGTGATCATTGTTTGTTCTTTCACTTGTTCCTTAATATGTGCATATGGTTTACTACTAATTAACTCATATTAATATATGCATGTAGATATCTGTATACATTTTCTTATTTGATCTCCATTTGCCAACCAAGCCACACAGATTCCCCCTTCCCGCGAAAAGCCCCAGTCTAGCACTCACTGCGCCAGGTCTGCCGAAGACTAGGAGGCTGTCCTCTAGGATGGCTACGTTCTTTTTGATGCCATGGTGTTTATTCCAAAGCAGTCAGTTATTTTAGTGAAATAACTAAAGTATATATTAAATAAACTAATAAGATATTTACAAAATATCTTATTTTGATTATTGATTACAAAATAAGAGTTGTTTTTATGAAAGGTAAATTAACTGCTTTGGGAAGACATTCTATTGTTCCCTTAAAAGTACAGTGGAGAGAGGCATTGGTAAGATATCTAAATACATGGAAAATAGTTTATAAAAAATCTAGAAGAATTCTGATATGTAAGTTGTTGAAAAGTTATTGAATGTTGTCTGTATTAAATAGACTGAATGTACTAACCGTATGTCACACTCAGAGTTCTTGAAAGTGAAAGTGTTAGTGTAGTAACCATGTCATACTCAAAGTTCTTAGTCCTAAATGTAAAAACTAATGAACTAATATAATATATAATTATGCATTCGAAGTTAATAACTGAATATGTAATATCTAAGGCTTCTTTGCCTTAAGGAAGCTTTCTCTAAATGACTGAGTCTTAACTGGATATATATATATATAGACATATATATATGTATGTATATCAAGGTTTCTTGTGAATGGCTTGTTTTCGGCATCTTCCCCATAGATTATTATAAGCTGTTTGAGGAAGATGACACATTGTTTCATCTCCATATTCAACAGTTTGAATCTTTGCATTGTTCAGTTTTAATAAGTATTTCTTATATTTATCTATACATTGTATTTACTGATTTATTAGACAGTTACTCTTAATGTCCATGCTCCTATTTTATCACTGAGCCAAATTATCTCTTATGATAGCATTTCCTAGAATACTTTGAGAAAATCCAAGGGGAAGGGGAAGAGTTCCATATCTAAATAGTTTCAGAAATCCCCTCTTGGAAATTCTCAATAGAAATTATATTTTATAGGGTTGAGAAACTCTGTTGTAAAATAGTTTAACTTAGTTTAACCCATGCTAATTTGACTATTGAAAATATCTTCCACAGAACATCTGGTGATAAATCAGGGTTCAGAGTGCACATACCTTGATGAGGTTTCTTGAATTTTCTGAGTGACTGGCTTTTTTATGTTCAAATCATAATTCTGTTTCTGTAGACTCTGTTCAGACTTCTCATAGAACCCAGATTGAGTGTGAAAATCATTTGTCAGATTATATATGCCAATAATTGTTTGGGAACTGGTCAAAATTTGGATTTATAAAACTGCTATTTATAGTTCTCTTCTGTTTTCTTTTTTCTAAATAAGGTAGCTAATCATTTCTGAATTCAGCTCTACTCTCACAGATCAAAAGAAGTAAACTTTAGTCAGGGGAGTATAAAGCACAGATGTTAAGTATCAGTGGTAGGGCCTAGGATGGACTGAGCCTTTAAAAAAAAATTAATTTCAAAATAAAAACTCTTAAAAAAATGTCCACAAGCTAAAATTTGCTAACGATAATTTTGGGAACAAGTTTTTCATGGAGGGACATGGTTTTCATAGTCTGGAATCACTTTAAAACTTGATGCCATATGACTCTAGACTTAGAGAAGCAGTGAATAACAGATTATACTAGCATAAGAGATATAGTCCAGGAGCACTTAAAATGAAGCTGAGAAAGTGGTAATGAGTGCCCTTTACAGTAAATCTGTCCACGGAATTTGAGCCTGTGCCTGAGATAAGGCTGCTCAGGTTATTAAAACCTCAAATGTTGAATGGCAGTTATGTAATGAGTTTCCTTAAAAAAAACAGAAAATGAACTGCCTTTTAATAAACATTGCCTGAAATGTTGATAACTGAAGCTGGGTGATAGGTGCTTGAGGGTTCATTATACATTCTCTCTACTCTTGGGTAAGTTGGAAATGTCCAAACTAAAAAAGAGTAAGAAAATAGCCCCTTTTATCCCCCTAATGTAAAGCTCCCCCCAAAAATATAGGATCCCTAAGGGAGAGAAATAACAACAACAAAAAAAGATATTGCTTATAACCATTAATCTAGTTCTAATAGCTAAGACTGTACCTAAGTTTTTAATGTTACAGCCAAATTGTGATGTGATGTACCTTTAAAAGGACAGATGAGCTAAGTGACCATTCTAGAAATGCTCCTTGATAAGATTATCTCTATGAAATATAGGCAGAGAATCCAGCAAAAGGCATGATGACCATCTTAGGAATTTTTGTACCTTTGTACATTGTATATGCCACAAAGATTCACTATTAATATGACATCCATGCAGAACTGTCATCTCAGATTTTTAAAAAATGTATTTATTCCTAAGCCTTCAGGAAATGTAAATACAACAACAGAGGTATGCATACATAGCTCTGGTAACGACTGCATTCACAGTTTCTTACTGAATTCTGAAAAGGTTTTGCTAAGCTTGGGCTTTACTATTGTGCCCTACAAACCAATAAGTTTGAGTTTAATTGAACCAAGATAACAATTGGATTTCAGGCTGCAGTACATCAGAGAAAATAGTCTGAAGCCTGGTCAATCATTTCCAGACACACAAAGGAGGGATGAAATGGTAACCATAGGTTATAAAGAATTTTTGTGGTTTGCAACATGATTGGTTATGGTTTTTCAAACATAAGTGGTGAGCAAGGGTCCAGACTTAGCAAGGCTTTCTGTTCAATTGATTAGAATTGGAGTTGGGTGTAGGCTGACAAAGTTTAACATTTTCATGTATTTTTTGAACCTTTTGACCTCCTTCATCCACTTCTCCAACTTCCACCCCACCGCTTCTGGCAACCCCCTATCTGTTCTGGTTATCTATGAAATTGTGTTTTGGTTTTGACATATGAGAGAGATCATACAGTACTTGTTTTTCTCTAGAATCTGTATTTCTCTAGAATGACTGATCACTTGTGAACCAAGTTGGCTCTAAATTTGAAGGCAGTTCGATAAAACTTGTTACTATGGTTTCCATAAGACCAAAATTCCTCCTCCTCCTGCTTCTCATCATCATAACTGTGAGTAAATAAGCATTTAATATACCACATTTTACGCAGTTTTCACTTGTAGATAAGATGTCTTTGGCAAATGACTAGATTGTTTTCCACCTTCTTAGAGAAGTAGAAACTCAGGTAAGAGATTGTATGTGATCTCAAAGTTTCAGGGCAGTAGAATATCTCTTAATTTTCTGTGTACGCCATTTCCATTTCTTAGCCTGAAAGCTAAACGTGTGATGAAAGTCATTGAATTCTGGTCTTTCTTAGTAGCACACACTTACCAAGAAAGCATTAAGCTCCAGGACCTTCATTTGTTACTTTGCACTTTTAAATTTGCTGCTATGTATGAATTACTTTAGGAAGAGTTGATATCTGGGGTTCCAGGGTGTATATGAAACCTACTTCATATTTTGAGATGATTCATGGTCCACCTTTGTCTATATTATAATCTAACAGGCCTGGCTCTGGATAAAATTTAGAGGCTTAGCATAGTGACCTACTGAGGTTGCATCTTTTGTATATTTACTTTCTGTATTCTTTTATAATACCCAACCTGAATCTTATCTTAATGGATGCTATGCTATGCTATGCTAAGTCACTTCAGTCGTGTCCGACTCTGTGTGACCCCATAGACGGCAGCCCACCAGGCTTCCCTGTCCCTGGGATTCTCCAGGCAAGAACACTGGAGTGGGTTGCCATTTCCTTCTCCAATGCATGAAAGTGAAAAGAGAAAGTGAAGTCGCTCAGTCATGTCCGACTCTTAGCGACCCCATGGACTGCAGCCCACTAGGCTCCCCTGTCCGTGGGATTCTCCAGGCAGAGTACTAGAGTGGGGTGCCATTGCCTTCTCCGATCTTAATGGATAGTGTACTCAAACTCCTAGCATCTTCAAATATGTTTTCAAGCAGGCAGTAGAATGTAGGGCAAATCTCAGTAATAGTCCTACCTCAGTAGCATGAAGGACCTAATGACCTTAGTGCTGACCACTTAGCGCTGCTCTTTATGGCCAGACACCACAGCAGTTAGGTCAAAAAATACAGATAGAAAAAGGCACTCCAACCTGCATCTCTTACATACAAATCTGGGGGTAGTTATGGATTCAAGAGGAGAAAAAAATAAGAAAATAGCAAAACAGGAGACAATGGCAAAAAATCAGGTAGCAGTTCTGGAAGAAATTAAATGCCCTTTTTGTCTGCTTTCTTACTTATTTCATAGATTGGCAAAACAAACCTGTATTTTGGGTTACATTTGAGGGTTTATTCTTATCCCATTCTGTGAAAGAAATTCACATTACACCTAACTAGGCTGCTGAGAGCAGAGCGATAATTGTATAGGACATCAACAGGAGTTTTGCAGGCCCATCCGTTTCATATTTAGGCCAAAAGAAAGGTTTAATACTAGCATGTGGTGGGGGTCCAGTGACATAGAGTCTTAAGACTATCCTCCCACCCCCAACCTGATGTGTCCTATTCCAAACGAGGGCCTTTCTGTCAGCTTAATTTACTATCATTTGGTTTGTCTACAGCACAGACAGCATTTCTCCATGCAAGCTTTTATTTCAAAAGGGATTCTCTTCTGATTTTGGTGTCACTTCATGTTTCTGCAACAAGAAATTCTCTCAGCAGCTGTACTGACTTTAGAAATGCAAATGTACCTTGTTAATGTTACTTATCAAGCAAAGGTTTAAAAATACTTGCTAAACATTTGTTTATTTATATGGAAGATTTCAGAGTTTTGCACAGTTAGATTTCAGGCATACAACAAACCCCATGAGTGTGTTAAGGAAACATGAGTGATCCCAGCAGATGGCATGGACAGAGGCAAAGGCTTTGCAAATGCAAGCAACTGCACAGATCCAAGCTGAGGAGTCTGAATGGCTATAATTGTAACACATCTACAGTAGAAGGAGGAAGGTCATTTACATTATGTTAAGAAACATAAGGGCAGATTCTTATCTTCTGTAAGTGTGTTACACAAAATGGGGATTTGACACATGGGCTGCTATTGGACAATATACCACACACAGTTTTTATTTCAGTTCCAGCAGAAAAACAATATTGACAAATTTCTTTCTCTCTTTGCTTCCTACTTTATTCAATAGAAGAGGTAACAATAGCATCTGCTGTACTTGGCTGGAGCCTGGAATGAGGAAATTGTAGATGAGGAGCCTCCCAGGCATATGGCCACTGTAAAAGCTCATACTGCAGCCGCGGGCAGAGCCAAGCGAGAGCTCCGACCGGGAGCAGCATATACATGAGGCCGCCGCTGCAAACCAAAGCAGGGCTGCCAGGACAGCATGCAGAGCCACTCTCAGTGGCCTGAAGTGATTTCCACCACCACGGCTCCAGACCTCACTTCTCAGCTGGATGAGCTTCTCTCTGACAGTCTCTTGTCTCTCTTGGCCTCCCTCTACTATTTTCTGCTGCTCTGGCCTTACTGACCACCTGAGTCCCGAGCACATTCAGAGTACTCCCCAGTTATGCATTTGCCCCTTCTTTCATTCAGTCACAACCTTGAAGATCTGTGATACTTAATGAACTCTTAACGCATCCAAGTTATCTACTCTGATCATCTTAGTTCTCACCATAGCGCCTCCTTGCCATTACATAGGTTATACAGGTGCTTTCTGATTATGTTCCTGATTCAGCTAGAAAATAAGCTGGGGAATCCTTAATTAAGTTGATTTAATACAATTAAAAGGACCATACCATAATGCAGTGGGAAACATATTGGATTAGCCGTTGGTAGACTTGAGTCCAGTAAGAATCTGTGGGAAAGTTGTCAGCCTTCTTAGAGGTAATTTTATTTTCCTATCTCTGAAATTAAAGAGGAGTGGGGAGGGAAGGAGGGTGGGAAAGGATCGAGAGAGAGGAAGGAGGCAGAGAGAGAAAGGAGTGGGGAGTGTCTGGGAGGCTTGAAATATTCTTTCTAGATCTATGATTCACTGTGAGTAAATAACGCTCCCTTAATTTCTGAATTTAAGGAGAAGCCTATTAACTCAAATCCTAAATTACAGGAAGATGTAAGGGAAATATTTTTGAGGATGAAATGGGAGTCAAGAGTATGAATTTCTCCCACCACACAAGCTGATATCTCAGCAAAAATAATCAGTTGCAGTTGTGAAACAAATTACACTGACTTTTCCTCCACTTAAAAAAAAAAAAAGCAAAAAACTACTTCATATATTTAAAAACCTCTGTATTTTAGGGTGGAAAGGAGTTGGGGGTAGAGGGAGGGAGTACTTTTTTCCCTCCCATCCAGCCTCAGGAGGGAAATCCACAGTGGACTTAGCCAATCTTGTGAGAAGTAAGAGGAGAGAGAAGAGCTCCATCAGTCAAGAAAAAAGGCTCGGCTAGGCAGTACTCAGTGGTGGGATAAATGAGGCCACACATTACTTGTTACTCCTCTCTGCTTCAAGAAGTAGAGTCTTGTTTCATCACTCCATGAATCTAAGCTGGCCTTGCTCCGAGCAAAAGAATGTGGTGGAAGGGATGATAGGTGACCTTCAAGCCTTGGCCTCCAAAAGCCTTGGAAGCTTCTCCTTTGATTCCCAGAACCCCAAGACCAACAGACCAGGATGAAAGGCCGTGGGGACACAAAGGCCCCGTTTTGTCAGCCTTTCTAGCTGGCTGCACAAGAGAACTCAGGAGACACCAGCAGATGACTCCTGCCCAGGCCCCAAGTGGACCCACAGAACAATAAGAACTAATAGACTCTGGTGGTTTTAACCCTATCAGTTTGGGTTGGTAATTATAGCAGTGATGGTTAAGTGATAGATATACTCTCCTTTTCAGAAAAGAAGCCAGCTCCTAAGACACACAGATTTACCAGAAACAGAAATATGGTCACAATTTGGGGAAAAAAAAAAAAAAAGCTCAGTGCTTGAAACTAACCCAACCTGAAAAAAAAAATAAAAAATAAAAGAATAGAGAAGGAATACTTTCTCATAATAATTATAATTTTCATAATCCTCTCCTTTAAAATATTAAATTTGAACAAGAAGGTCTTTAGCCTTTCTCATTAAAATGAAGGAACCACAGTTAAACCCGCCCCATCTCATCTAATTCTTTTTATATCAGAAAACCATAGGCACTACAAGCTCCACTTTGGCCAGTAAAAGTCTCAACTACTGACCCTATCTCAGTGGACTAAAAGAAAAGGATTTTTGGGGGGAAGGGGAGAAGGAGAATTATAGAGGGAGGTAAGATGAGGAGAGACTTCTCAGCTCCCCTTGGAAGAAGGTATAGAAAATAATAAAAGTATTTGATTGTTTTACAAAAAAGATTATCTTCAATAAAAATCTATGATTTAAAAAATAGAATGCTGTCCCAGAAATATCTACCCCCAAAAAAGAGCAAGGGATTTCAGGACTTGCAAGTTTGAGCAGGGGGGTCTGACATTATGACTCACTTTTCTAATATCCATCTAATGTTTTATTTTGGCTTCCATTAGATTTTTGAAAAAGGGGACAGCCACGGAGTCATAGGCCACTTAAGAGCATTCCAAAGGCTCACTGTTTTGAACTGCCAGAATGCAGGACATTCATACCAAGCATGGACATGAAGCAATGTGACTGATATCCTAGCAAGAAAGATCAGCATAGCCCATAAAAGTAGCCACCTTTGGAGCCTGAAGATTTATTGCAGCAGTGCTGCCATGGGGTAAAAGATTTTTTGGAACACTCCTTTTTGGCAACCAAGTTGAGGGCCTATCACTTGTTCTTTTGAATTGCCTAATGGTGGCATATTTTTGTCCTTGAAGGTGGGCTTGAAAAAAAAAATTATTGGAATATAGTTGGTTTACAAAGTTGTGTTAGTTTCAGGTATACAGCAGAGCGATTCAGTTATACATACACATATATTCATTTTTTTTCAGATTATTTTCTCATATAGGTTATCACAGCATATTGAGTAGAGTTCCCTGTGCTAAATAGCAGGTCCTTTCTGGTTATCTATCTTGTATATAGTACTGTGTGTATGTAAATCCCAAGCTCCTGATTTATCCCTCCTCCCAATGTTTCCCCTTTGATAACCATAACTTTGTTTTCAATATCTGTAAGTCTGTTTCTGTTTTGTAAATAAGTTCATTTGTATCACTTTAAAAAAAATTAGATGCCACATATGACATACGATATATTTCTCTGTCTGATTTACTTCACTTTATTTAATATAATAATATCTTGGCCCATACATGTTGCTACCAGTGACATTCTTTCATTCTTTTTGAAGCTCAGTAATATTCCATTGTTTATATGTACCACATTTTCTTTATCCATTCCTCTGTCAATGGACATGTAGGTCGCTTCCATGTCTTGGCTATAGTAAATAGTGTCACGGTGAACACTGGGCTGTGTGTACCTTTTTGGATTTACGATTTTCTCAGGCTGTATGTTCAGAAGTGGGATTGTTGGATCATATAGTAGTTCTATTTTTAGTTTTTTTAAGGAACCTCCATACTGTTCTCCATAGTGGCAATACCAGTTTACATTCCCACCAACAGCACAGGAATGTTTCCATTTCTCCACACTCTCTCCAGCATTTATTATATATAGACTTTTTTGATGATGGCCATTCTGACTGGTGTGTGGTGATACCTCATTGTAATTTTGACTTGCATTTCTCTGATAATTAGTGATACTGGAATTGGTTACTTATTATATTTTTTTTAAGTACCAAGACACAGTTATAGTCAAGTCTTGGTTTGTATGGTTGGTGATCAAGGTAGGGAGTACTGTTGTATGATTTTTCAAGTAATTAGTCTAGTTCTCTGTAAAAGTTAAAATGTGATTCTTAATGTAAGTCTCAGAGAGAAGTTCTCCTAAAGCTTAAAATAAGAGAGTCATTCAAAGAAGGGTTTTCAAGATTTAAAGCTTTGAGGTGGGCTATCACTTGGATGCATATATTCTGCTACAATCAAAAAGCAGTTTCATTGTCATATAGCTATGGTTCTCAATTGGATTGACTTTACCCCCAAGGGGACAGTCAGCAATGGCTGAAGACATATTTGGTTGTTGCATCTGTAGGGAGTGGGCAGAGGCTAGGGATCTTGCTAAACCTCCTACAATGAATAGGACAGTTCCTCAAAACAAAAATTGCATGACTCAAATCTCAACAATGTTGAATTGAGAAAACACCCCACCCCAGTACTTTTGCCTGGAGAATCCCACGGACGGAGGAGCCTGGTGGGCTCCAGTCCATGGGGTCGCTGAGAGTTGGACACGGCTGAGCGACTTCACTTTCACGCATTGGGGAAGGAAATGGCAACCCACTCCAGTGTTCTTGCCTGGAGAATCCCAGGGACAGGGGAGCCTGATGAGCTTCCGTCTATGGGGTCGCACAGAGTCGGACACGACTGAAGCGACTTAGCAGCAGCAGGTCTTATAGTCACAATCTGTTCTAATAAATTTTTTGGTGCAAAGAAATAATTATTACAGTACTTCTGCATTTTTAGTATTAAATATTCTAGTTGCTACTCACTTTCTAGGTTAATACACAGACACATTCATTTTCTACTTGTCTAGATCACAAAGTAGATAGAAGTCAAGCTCATGTTCCTTTTTGTCGTTTGACAGTATTCTTCGTTGTTTTATAATAATAAAGTCAATTTAAATAACCACATATTTTATGAAGGGTACACAATTGAGCGACTGAACTGAACTGAACTGAAAACACATAATGTGTTTTAGTGATAATACAAACATCAAAACAATAAACATTTACTGACTAAAGAGGCAAGTTGGTGGCTAATTATCACTTTACACATACCATCCTATTTAATTTTTATAGACAGTACTATGAAGGACATACTATCATCATTCCATTTTACTGAAGAGAAGTCAAGTCTTAGCTTAACTTGCTGAAGGTTATAGATGTAAATGGTGCAGCTGAGATTTGAACTTCAGGAAGCTGATTTCAAATGCACAGTACTCACCATCATGCAATGCTGCCTCCAAAGGGGCTTTCAGATCTGCTAAAAAGCTACCTCTGTTATTGGTTGGGGCCAAGTTTGCTCTCATGTGTAACAAAAATTGAGCAAAATAGAGAATGGCAGGTAAGGTACAAACAAAGAAAAGACCTGGAATCATAAAATATCAGTTCTTGCCCAGATTTTCTACGAACTAGTTAAAAATGTGATATACAGCTAGTCACTCTAGCAAATTAAAACTGTTCAGTCTCAGTTTCCTTATCTGTGTAGATACTAATATTGCAATCTACCATTCTCCTTATTAGAATTAAACTGAATAAACAGTGGGAGATGCTCTGTAAATTGTCACACGCCTACATACAAGTGGGTGGTTTGTTCTTGGGCATGGAATGAGAATGGAAGGTGATAGGTTCTCAGTTGCCCTGAGAAGGCATTTTTTATATTAGAAACCCTAATGTACGACTTTGAAGTTAGGTCCTTGTAATATTGGTCTTACTTTTCCTCTACTGCCTTTATAATGCTTCTTTTCAAGCAAATCTTCCATTTTAGATAGCCAGTACCCCAAACTCCTTCAGTTTGTGTTTTAAATTTTCTATCTATGGGGCCACTATATAATTTCCTTTAATGCTTTCTTTTGATTCACTTACTTTTAAACTACTTCAGGGAGGCAAGGTGTTTTTCTCTTACAGGACTGTGCCATCACAGTCTGGAGGATCTGGCCTCCTGTTTTATATCACCATGTTGTTTCATTAGCTAAAAATTTGCTTTTTTAATGCAGAATTATTGATATATAAGAACAGAATCTGGCATAATAGTTTCCACATGGTATAATTATTTCTTCTCTTCTTAAAATGTTTCCATAAATTTGTATACTCTATCCATTTTCTTATCCAGAGATGTTGGTACTTTTAACAATCCAGTCTTTCATCTGTAGAAGGCTAGAGTCTCTTATTACTTAATTTATATGTGAAAATGAATCCCAGCTTTAAGGAAAATATGGGTCTATGGTTCATACTTGTCAGCATCTCAAAACTATTACATGCTTTGGAGATACTTATGGGCTTTGATCTAAAGAGATATTTGAATGGAAAACTGGAAAGAATAAAGGATGAAATTTAGAATGAATGGTTAAAAATGCATTAAATAATTTTCCATAGCACACTTAGCCCCTTTAGATTACAAGGTCTTTTATTTTTATGCTCATATGCAATACTTTCTAAAATCCTCTGACCTTGAAAAGGCTTTTTTTAAAATCAATATTGGGTAGGAATTAGGAGTAAAGGGTTATGCTATGAATATGATCTAAGTAGTTCTGGGTTATGCTTTCACCTATAAAGTCAGAAAGTACTCTGAAGATTGGATCTGAGGAATTGTTCCAATCCCAACTTGTCATTTGATTTTTACTGGGTCACCCTTTGGGGTCCATTGATGCTTCCAGGACATTAGCTACATCTGGCCCACAGTTCCTGTTCCTTTCAGTTTTGAAAACTGGTTTGATTCTATGATGTGAAAGATTTAAATTACTCTCAGAAGTTCTATTTTACTCTCTTTGGGAATTGTTTCATTTAAAAGACAGATGCAGAAAGGTCTTGATATAACCTTGTTTCATGTTTATTCATAAATAAATACATTTCTCCTATGAAGAAAGTATATTCCCTTGGTCCTAAAAGGGGTTACTGTGACTCAGAGTAAGTATCATGAGTCAAGATTTTAAGTAGACTCAATGAAATTATAGCTTCATCCTAATTTATTCTGGAATGCAAAAGTAGGAAGTCAAGAAATACCCGGAGTAATAGTCAAATTTGGTCTTGGAGTACAGAATGAAGCAGGGCAAAGACTAATACAGTTTTGCCAAGAGAACACACTGGTCATAGCAAAAACCCTCTTCCAACAACACAAGAGAAAACTACACATGGACACACCAGATGGTCAATATCGAAATCAGATTGATTATATTCTTTGGAGCCAAAGATGGAGAAGCTCTATACAGTCAGCAAAAACAGGACTGGGAGTTGACTGTGGCTCAGATCATGAACTCCTTATTGCCAAATTCAGATTTAAATTGAAGAAAGTAGGGAAAACCACTAGACCATTCAGGTATGACCTAAATCAAATTCCTTACGATTATACAGTGGAAGTGACAGACAGATTAAAGGGATTAGATCTGATAGACAGAGTGTCTGAAGAACTATGGACGCAGGTTCATGATATTGTACAGGAGGCATGAATCAAGACCATCCCCAAGAAAAAGAACTGCAAAAAGGCAAAATGGTTGTCTGAGGAGGTCCTACAAATAGCTTTAAAAGAAGGAAAGCAAAAGGCAAAGGAGAAAAGGAAAGATATACCCATTTGAATGCAGAATTCCAAAGAATAGCAAGGAAAGATAAGAAAGCCTTCCTCAGTGATCAATGCAAAGAAATAGAGGAAAAAAAATAGAATGGGAAAGACTACAGATCTCTTAAATTTAGTGATACCAAGGGAAAATTTCATGCAAAGATGGGCACCATAAAGGACAGAGATGGTATGGACCTACCAGAAGCAGAAGATTGTAAGAAGAGGTGGCAAGAATACACAGAAGAACGATATGAAAAATATCTTCATGACCCAGAAAATCATGATGGTATAATCACTCACCTAGAGCCAGACATCCTGGAATGCGAAGTCAAGTGGGCCTTAGGAAGCATCACTACGAACAAAGAAAGTGGAGGTGATGGAATTCCAGTTGAGCTCTTTCAAATCCTGAAAGATGATGCTGTGAAAGTGTTGCACTAAACATGCCAGCAAATTTGGAAAACTCAGCAGTGGCCACAGGACTGGAAAAGGTCAGTTTTCATTCCCATTCCAAAGAAAGGCAATGCCAAAGAATGCTCAAACTGTGGCACAATTGCACTCATCTCACACGCTAGTAAAGTAATGCTCAAAATTCTCCAAGCCAGGCTTCAACAGTACATGAACCATGAACTTCCAGATGCTCAAGCTGGTTTTAAAATAGGCACAAGAGCCAGAGATCAAATTGCCAAATTTGATGATCTATTGGATCATCAAAAAAGCAAGCGAGTTCCAGAAAAAAAACATCTATTTCTGCTTTATTGACTGCCAAAGCCTTTGACTGTGTGGATCACAACAAACTCTGGAAAATTCTTCAAGTGATGGGAATACCAGACCACCTGACCTGCCTCTTGAGACATTGGTATGCAGGTCAGGAAGCAATTGTTAGAAATGGACATGGAACAAAAAACTGGTACTAAATCGGGAAAGGTGTATGTCAAGGCTAAATATTGTCATCCTGCTTATTTAACTTATATGCGGAGTATATCATGAGAAATTCTGGGCTGGAGGAAGCACAAGCTGGAATCAAGATTGCCGGGAGAAATATCAATAACCTCAGATTTGCAGATGACAGCACTCTTATGGCAAAAAGTGAAGAACTAAAGAGCCTCTTGATGAAAGTGAAAGAGGAGAGTGAAAAAGGTGGCTTAAAATTCAACATTCAGAACACTAAGATCATGGCATCTGGTCCCATCACTTCATGGCAAATAGATGGTGAAACTGCGGAAACAGTGACAGGCTTTTTTTTTTTGTTCTTTTTTGGCTCCACTATCACTGCAGATGGTGACTGCAGCTATGAAATTAAAAGATGCTTGCTCCCTTGGAAGAAAAGCTATGACTAACCTAGACAGCATATTAAAAGGCAGAGATATTACTTTGCTGACAAAGGTCCATCTAGTCAAAGCTATGATTTTTCCAGTAATCATGTATGGATGTGAGAGTTGGACCATAAAGAAGGCAGAGCATCAAAGAATAGATGGTTTTGAACTGTTGTGTTGAAGAAGACTCTTTAGTGTCCCTTGGACTGCAAGGAGATCCAACCAGTCCATCCTAAAGAAAAGCAGCCCTGAATATTCATTGGAAGGATCGATGCTGAAGCTGAAACTCCAATACTTTGGCCACCTGATGTGAATAAGTGACTCATTTGAAAAGACCCTGATGCTGGGAAAGATTGAAGTCAGGAGGAGAAGGGGACGACAGAGGATGACATGGTTGGATGGCATCAGAACTCAATGGACATGAGTTTGTGTAAACTCTGGGAGTTGGTGATGGATAGGGAGGCCTGGCGTGCTGTAGTCCATGGGGTCGCAAAGAGTTGGACACTACTGAGTGACTGAACTTAATTGAACTAGCAAGAAACAAATACTTAGAGAAAATCAGCTGTTGTATCCCTTTGATACCAATAGAAATAAACTACCAATTCTAAAAAACAACACAAATAGAGCTGACAAAGGAGAAAGAAAGTGTCTTTATTTCCTAAGAGGATGACTGAAATAATCAGATCAGATCAGATCAGTCGCTCAGTCGTGTCCGACTCTTTGCGACCCCATGAACCGCAGCACGCCAGGCCTCCCTGTCCATCACCAGCTCCTGGAGGTCACTCAGACTCACACCCATCGAGTCAGTGATGCCATCCAGCCATCTCATCCTCTGTCGTCCCCTTCTCCTCCTGCCCTCAATCCCTCCCAGCATCAGAGTCTTCTCCAATGAGTCAACTCTTCGCATGAGGTGGCCAAAATACTGGAGTTTCAGCTTTAGCATCATTCCTTCTAAAGAAATTCCAGGATTGATCTCCTTCAGAATGGACTGGTTGGATCTCCTTGCAGTCCAAGGGACTCTCAAGAGTCTTCTCCAACACCACACTTCAAAAGCATCAATTCTTCGGCGCTCAGCCTTCTTCACAGTCCAGCTCTCACATCCATACATGACCACAGGAAAGACCATAGCCTTGACTAGGCGAACCTTTGTTGGTAAAGTAATGTCTCTGCTTTTGAATATGCTATCTAAGTTGGTCATAACTTTCCTTCCAAGGAGCAAGCGTCTTTTAATTTCATGGCTGCAGTCACCATCTACAGTGATTTTGGAGCCCAGAAAAACAAAGTCTGACACTGTTTCCACTGTTTCCCCATCTATTTCCCATGTGGTGATGGGACCAGATGCCATGATCTTCGTTTTCTGAATGTTGAGCTTTAAGCCAACCTTTTCACTCTCCACTTTCACTTTCATCAAGAGGCTTTTTAGCCCCTCTTCACTTTATGCCATAAGAGTCGTGTCATCTGCATATCTGAGGTTATTGATATTTCTCCCAGCAATCTTGATTCCAACTTGTGTTTCTTCCAGTCCAGCATTTCTCATGATGTACTCTGCATATAAGTTAAATAAACATGGTGACAATATGCAGCCTTGACGTACTCCTTTTCCTATTTGGAACCAGTCTGTTGTTCCATGACCAGTTCTAACTGTTGCTTCCTGACCTGCATACAAATTTCTTAAGAGGCAGATCAGGTGGTCTGGTATTCCCATCTCTTTCAGAATTTTCCATAGTTTATTGTGATCCACACAGTCAAAGGCTTTGGCATAGTCAATAAATAATATGATATGCTTAAATGCAATGTATAACTTTATGAAATAGCCTGAAACTTCCCTTCCTTAGTCTCTTTTGAAACCAAATTTTATAAATAAGGCAAAAAATATGGCATGTCTCTAACACTGAGAAGATATTTGTAGAGATAATTGCAAATATCCATCTGGCAACCATGTGGTCAACAGATATCTATAGGACATTAAGTATAAGGAACTAAGGTAAAAGCGACAAGAAAAAGTCTGAACTGGATATAATGGTGGGTAAGCAGGTCATGGACTTTGAAATATGGCCTTAGTTTATGAGCTGTTTGATTCTGGGCAAATTACCTATAATTCCCTGTGCTTAAATATAACTCACAGGTAAAATATATTGTTTAGTAGATTAAATGAGTGAACACCTGAGGGCTTAGTATTACTTGGAAAATAGTAATGGTGCACAAATTTGTAACTGTTGTGATTATTTTAAAAAGATTAAGTGGCAGAAGAAACTCATTTGCTAGCAATCACCTTTCACATAGAAATAGTGTAATAAAGGATAGCATTTCAATGTGACGTGGAGTCAGAAAGGAAGAAGTTTCTCCTGCTGACCAAGTCATCAGGATGAGTCTAAAAGTGAAATGCCCTCCACGTGGCTGGCCAAAGGAGAAGCTAAGAACAATCAGGTAATGGATAAACTGGAAAAGTTACTTGATTTATAAGACCGGTAACCCTAGGACACGTAACGGCTGTGGCACCACGAGTGGCAGGAGCTTAGACAACTAAGTTGACTTTTCTTGCCTTGTGGGGTTTTTTTTTTTTTTTTTTGTATTTGTGTGATGGAAGAATCAGGATTCCTACCTCTGTAGACGATAAGGAGAAAAATACAGCAATGCACATAAAGCACTTAGAGAAAGGCCTCTCCAGTTAGAGGAAAGATTATCTGATGTGGATGAATGGTTCAATATCCTTAACTATTATTATGGCTAAAAAAGCAGAGATCTATGTCTGTATTTAATTGAAGAATGAAAGGGTATGTGGGAAAGAACATAAAGGATACAGCAGTAGAAAAGGGGATTCAGACATCTGTATTAGAAAGATACAGGCAACTTAATTAAGCTCTGAAAAGTTACTCCCACATAAGGAGACAAAAATATAGTCTCCTAAAAAACCAAAAACAGTCCAGCCTTGAAATTATCATCATACTCTTTCTGTAAATATCCCTAAAAATGCCATATGGAATCCAATTAACTTCATCAAGCAACTATTAGCACCTACTACAATGTAAAAGCTGAGATACGGTCATGCATAATCCATATAGTCCATGCCCTCTGTGGCTGCATGACATGTGTGATCTGCACACAGAGAGCTGAATAAACGAAGTGTGGACCTATTTTATGAGAGCTCAGAGAATAAAAGCTTCAATTTTTCCTATGAGAAGAGGAGTGGGGAATGAGCTTAAAAGTCTTCTCCAGGGTTTCAACTCAAATGTCTATAAGATGAAACAGTTCTTGTAAATAGATAAACGGAATTGTTTGTTAAAAAAAATGAGTGGGGACAGTTTGGAAACTGGATAGTGCATGCCAGCTTAAAGACATTCAAGTTCAAAGTTAAGAAAAAAAATTATCATGTGTATCAGCAGGATTATCCAAGGCCAGTCTGCAGCCTTTGCCGTAACATAGGAAATACTATGTAAGATGTAAGTTAGATTATGAAGTAAGGATACACATCATCAGGTAGAAAAAGGAAACAGGGAAAATGCTAGAGTGGATAAAGTCATTTGCTGAGAGTCAGAGATGAAAGTATTATGCTTGAAATATATACCTAGTGGTGGGTGGTGCGAGAGTGAACAACGAGGCACTAAGGGTGAGACTGGCCTCGAGGATAAACGTAATACTAAGAGGTTCAGTCTTTATCTTGAAGGCCTTTAGAACCGCAGGATTAATTTCTATGTATCCTTAACAGCTTCATTTTAAGAGTTCAGTGGTTTCTTTGGTCTTTCTTGAAAACATATTTATTACTATGAAAGATTCTAAAGCCATAGCATTAAAGTGTTCTCTGTCACTGTGAAATATCTGATGGTATTTCTATGATGGAAAATATCTAAATTTTTAAATTTCTATTCAATTAAATAGTTGATATTTATAAACAACTGGTTATTCATAGGATGAATGACCCATATCATAGAGCTAATATCCAAGTTCTTGTTGAATTTTTCTCCCTAAAATTAGAAATATACAATCTTTGAAAACACTCTACAATTCATGTATAAATAACATTCTTGCACACTTTATAAAATGCTCTGTCCTGAGTGCTTTATGTGTATCATTTCCTATCATTTCATTTAATCTTCATTAAATTCTTACTGCTAAGACTAATGTTATCCCATTTTACAGATGAAGAAACAGAGGCTCACAGATAGGAAGGAACTGCCCAGAGGCACACAGCCAGTAAGTGAACAAACCAGAGTTTTTGCTCAGGCAGGCTCTCTCTCAGAGTGTGCACTCTCCCATTCAAGTAGTAACCCTGCTTAGCTTCCAAGATCAGAGTGTGCACCCTCATTGTGGAGACTACGTGTTCTGTATGAAGTGACTTTTCCCCCCATACTTGTTGAACCAGACATTAGCTCTTTTAGGAATGTTGTCAAGTCTGTCCTTCTCCTTGACCTTCTAAGGTCTTGTCTCTGCTTGTACTAGTCTGTTCTCATAAGTCCTTTTTATTATTGATCATTAGAATTTAGTTTACTCATAATGATTTTTTAGTCCTGCTATTTTTATTGCTTAGACAAAACTATTTAAGGGAAATTAATTTTCTCATTTTCCAGTTCCATCCCATTTCTGCCACCAGTCTTCTTTCAGAAACCTCTTTCTCACAGGATCTGTTTGGCAGAAGGCTTAGACTTACTTTGAGTTTGTTACTACTTCTTCATCATTTAGTAAAAAAAAAATTCAAGTCCATCATAAGAGAAATCATGAAGTTCAGTATTTAAACTCCAGAGTATTTTCTGTGATTATTTGCAACAGTGCTCATGGTAACTAATCAGGATCCCTTTGCGACAGGGATAGTGACAGATAGTGTCACTTTCTGCTGTTTCCTTCCTGCCTGGAGAAGCTTTTTAAACCAGCATTGCTGGAATACCACAGGAGCAGTTGCTATTTGAAATGACTATCCTCTGCCACTCCTTCAAAAAAATTATGCTTGCGGGTTTTAACATACACGTAACCAAGTCAAAAGATTCAAGTTGGCTGTGTGGACACTGCCTCTCTAAATCAAAAGGTCAAGATATCTTATTATACATGTGAGGTTTCTCTAATTTTTGTTTCTATTATTTTGTATATATAAATGTATGTGTATTTTTGTGTATAAGTGTATACACCTGTGTGTATGTATGTATGTATCTGTGTGAATTCAGGAGACTTATGAGGGTAACATTTCTTGAGTGAGGCCAAACTTCCTGTTTTCTCTCCTGCGGCCAAACTCCATCTGCAAATGTTTCATGTGTGGTTTTCATAATTAAGTTGATTTTGTGCCAAGCAGGGGTACCATGTAACCAGTTTCAATGGCTCTTTGAGGTCTGCAAAGATGTTTGTGTAACAGAACACACAGACAGCCTGCTAAAACCAACCAGAAATCTGATTTCATGATATAAAAGCACTTGCTCAATTAATAATGCTAAGTCACTTCAGTCGTGTCCGACTCTGTGCGACCCCATAGACGGCAGCCCATCAGGCTTCCCCGTCCCTGGGATTCTCCAGGCAAGAACACTGGAGTGGGTTGCCATTTCCTTCTCCAATGCATGAAAGTGAAAAGAGAAAATGAAGTCGCTCAGTCATGTCCGACTCTTAGCGACCCCATGGACTGCAGCCTACCAGGCTCCTCCGTCCGTGGGATTTTCCAGGCAAGAGTACTGGAGTAGGGTGCCATTGCCTTTGCTCAAATTAATAACAATAATTTATAGTATTTCAGAATCATGCAAAAAAAAAAAAAAAAACCACCCAACTTCAAGATAGCGTCAGATTTTCAAAGACCCCTATTCTTGTTAAAGAGGAGCAAGAAATTGATTATAAGGTGAGGCTGATTGTACCTCAAACTTCTCAACTATCTTCCTTGAACCAAACTCTGTGTTCTCATCTCTTGATCCAATATACTGTTGCTAAGAACATCAAACAGTAAAAGTAAAGCATGGTGCAGTGCTTTGGAATTTGTAAATACTCAATGAATAAAGAGTAATGTTATTATCAGTTTTTGTTAGGGTAAAAATGCTGGAAAAGAGAAATAAAATATTATCTTGTTTGGAATTTGCCAGGCCATTGTTTAACATCACTCCTCTAGTATGGGTTAGTCAGGTAAATTTTATTGTTTTTATTCTGACCTATCCATGGTATTCAGCTTTTTATAAAAACAGACCCTATTTATAAAATCTATTATACTATGCTATAGTATAATATGGGATGTGAATGAAAGTTATACTATTAAGTCATGATAGAAGTGGTTTATGATAGATGCTTCTTTTCTTTTATATATTTTCTAAGTATTTGAACTACTTGGGTTACAAAAGACTACTATAAAGTTACATGAACTGTAATTTATATAGCAATAAACAACTGACCAGATATCTTTAATATCTGTTAGTAATGGTACTTCAGGGGAATTCAGAAAACTGGAAGAAATCAGTTTAGTATTAAAAATGTATGAACACATTTATAGTAGAATCTGAGTGGTGATATACAGAATGTTAGAATTAAGTACAAAATAATAAATTATACATTAAGAAAAATGCAGGTTCATTACTTTTGAGTACACAAAAAAATTCTTCCAAACTATAGGTCTTTGTACATATTTTATTAAATAAAAATTTAAAACTCAAAATAGGATATTTTTGTATGTGACTTGATAATACTAATATGCAGAAGGCATCTTTAAGCAGTAAGAAATGATCTCTGTAAGCTTGTATGTTTATAATGTTATTTTGTTCAGCATTTTTCTCTATAAATAGTAAAAAGTTTGTATCAGCCCAGCCCACAAGTCTATCAAACAATAATTTGTATATATATATATATATTTCAAAAGAATGTATTTATGTTTTCTCCAAAGAGAAAACAGCATCAACTAGAGTTGCTTTTATCTCCCAGGGTTGGGGAGTCAGCTATGCACTCTATCAAATCCTTCCCATTGATGTTAGTATAGACCTCATTTGACCAAAAAATACTCCCTGTATCATTTATAAAGGCAGTTACTCTCCCAGAGTATCAAAAGGTTAGAAAGAGAATATCCAGTGAGAAATCATTCGGTTTTGTGTTTCCCAACAAACGTTCTGACTGTGAGGAAAATGCTCTCAGAGGTTCTTACCTGCAGTGTACAACCATCGGACCTGCATCAGGAGGGTTACAGGTTTTGACTCTACGTAAGAAAGCTAGAAAAGGTGTTGGGTGTTCTGGAACACCATGATCAGGCCAGGCAGTGAACTGGAATTGTCTTACTTCTCTCTTCTCACTTGAACCATTCTGTGAAGTAAGAACAGTGATTGAAATTCTGTGTTCTTGGCCTCAAGTTGTATGATGTGTAATAACATGGGAAAGGTAACATGTAGATGTGCTATCTTAATTCCTTCCCCTATGCTGTATTCCTTGGGAAGAAATACTCTTTGGAGTTATAACTACAAGCTATTTGTAAATGACAAACATTTGCTCAGGAAGACAAAATTCGTAGGTGAGAAGCATTCCCTTTCTCAGGTTTAACTATCAGGAATGCTCCTGTCATATTTTACAGAAAGAACTAGTTCTTCTTCATCCAGTCTTCATTTGCCGAAACTTTCATTCAGAGCAAGGGTTCCATATTTATCGGCAAATCACTAGACAAGGAGAAAAACTGCTGAGCGATAATGGAAGAATCATTTCATTCTTCATTGTTGCCAGTAGAATCAAGATTTAAGTAAAGCCTAGAAATATTTGATTTCTCAAAAGAAGCTTTCTTTAAATAATGGAAAGGGGAAAGAGGGGGGAAAAAAAAAGCAAACCTTGTAAAGTGCAAATGTTCGAACACAATATGTGGCCAGCTCCACTGTATCTAGCAGCGTCACTTGGACCAGCCCATGGGTTTCTGTGCCTCTGCTGGGCCAATACTGGTCACACTTCACCTAGAAGAAACAAGTGACACATTCAGGGCAGAGCCTCATCAATTTCTCTATTAGCTTTATTTTAAGTTGCTGTTGAAGGAAAACAGCTTTTCTGCATTTCATTTTATGTTGATCTTTTTCTGGTGTGCATTCTTGTTATCCCAATATATGTAAATTACTGCTCTGATGCCAATGTAAACCACATTTTTCAAACTGGTAGGAATACTAAGCAGTAACAGATTCAATTTTGCTGGAGAAAAATAAATTGCAGATTGTCGCCAAGAAGAATAAGGAGAGAGGTATTTGAAACTTCAGAGGACTTGAAAAGAAAACACAAAATTGTTCTAGGATAGACATTAAGAATCGCTTCGGAAAGATTACACTTAGGCACTTAAATGACATGGTGAGATAGTTAGTGTTCATCCATCAAGGTTTAAAAGGCACAAACGATTTCATCTTGAGCTATCTCGAAATATGCTTGTTTAAAAGAAACGTAGAAATAATTTGTAAATCTGTCAAAGTATAACAAACAACACAGCGTTTTTCTTTAATACAAGATAAATGGTATGTGTATCAAAAACAAATGAAATATGTAAAGTCTAGGGGAAAAGAGCTGTCTGTTCTTTAAAAAGTCTCGGAGGGTCACCCACTAGCAGTGGCAAAGTTTAAATAATTTAAAACCCATTCATTTCAGATGAATAATCTACAGTGATTATGTGAAGTTGGACAAGAAAAGCACACAAAAATTATTCAATGCAATTAATTTAATATGCAACAAAGAATAATTCCAAATCTGCTGTATGTCTCGAATATACTGAATGTGTCTTTGGGCATTAAACAGTGTAATGAAAAATAGCAAAGATAACACTATTTTCTAGTAAGATGATACATCAGAATATATTTACCCTTTCCATCTCAGATTAAAAGAAAAAAATGGGAGTAGTTCTTAGTTGAAGCCATTTAAAATGCGTGTCTCTGTTGCTGCTGCTAAATCGCTTCAGTCGTGTCCGACTCTGTGCGACCCCATAGACGGCAGCCCACGAGGCACCCCTATCCCTGGGATTCTCCAGGCAAGAACACTGGAGTGGGTTGCCATTTCCTTCTCCAATGCATGAAAGTGAAAAGTGAAAGGGAAGTCGCTCAGTTGTGTCTGACTCTTTGTGACCCCATGGACTGTGACCCCTCTGTCCATGGGATTTTCCAGGCAAGAGTATTGGAGTGGGGTGCCATCGCCTTCTCCGGCATGTCTCTAGGTAAAGAAATCTAGTACTATTTTATATTAGTACGTTTTCTACTTTAACAATACTTAAAAATTACGATCTTTGGATTTAAACAAAAGCAATGAGGAATTATCATAGGTACTTGGATTTTTGGCTCAGTAAATAGGATTACTAGGTAATTATTTGCTTTTATGTTGAATATAAATATTATTACCATCCTGTAAATAACATTGTAATTTTCTGTTTCACAACTAAAGCATTTGCTGCTCAGAGTCAGCCTCTTTCTGCGTAGATACCAGAACTTGTGAAAAGGAGAGGGTTAATTCTCTACACAGTTTCCTAGACAAGATAAAAGAAAAGGTACAGTTACACAGGAAGGCAGAGACTGTGTTCTCAAGGTCTGCTCCTATGTCTTTATCTCAACTGTGAGATCCACACAAACATTATCTATTTCAAGAAAAACGAACAAAAGTGGTTCACCATAAAAATGAGGAATTATGTCTTAGTAAGTTTTTTTTTAAAGGCTTGCACTTTCTAGATGCACAAAATATTCTTGTTTGATATTTCTATCATATGTTCTAACTTAAAAATAACACAAGGGAAAGATAGTTCTTTAAGAATATTGATGTAGTAAGACCAGGGTTGGGTACCTCTGTGTATTCTCTGAAAGCAAAGTTGCTCAGTTGTGTCCGACTCTCTGCGACCCCATGGACTGTAGCCTACCATGCTCTTCTGTCCATGGGATTTTCCAGGCAAGAGTACTGGAGTGGGTTGCCATAGCCATCCATTAAAACCCAAGTTGTACTTGGACAAACTTAGCAAAGGCTACTACCCTCATAGAGCCAACATTACTTAAGTAACCCTAATTCAGATAGGAAAAAAAAATCACAAAAATGAAGTCAGGATCTGTTCTAAACCATGAAATAGATGTCAAGTTGATGTCTTGCTGCAAAAGACAAAAGAAACTGGAGGCCTCTTATTGCAACATTTGAAGGGATGCCAACAATGTACTGAGTTTAGGAATCAACAGAGAAACTCAAAACTCATGATTTAAGAGTTTCAGCTGAATACGAGCCCTTTCAAATCAAAACCAACAGGTCATATCCCAGGAGGACAAATACCACTATGATGGGTACAAAAACAGCAAGTTAATGCAACAAAATGAACTAGAAGTTCAGTACAATTCACCAAGCCCAATTCAACGTAATTATGTTTCAAAGCTGGAGAATGGTTATCCTTAGACCTTTTAGTCTAAGACAAAGGAAAACAAGGAAAGAACCATAAGGCAGTCTTTATGTGACCTCTGGAAAAATGACTCAGTATTGAGTGACTTTCCATCTACAAATCCACTCCATCCTTAAAATGTAGGAAAACTTAAACTTATAATGATTATTTTAAAGTTTGAGAACTGCAACTATTTTTGGCTTAGTTAGACTCTGACTTCTTTAGGAAAAAAAATTCCACAAAACATTACTATAAGGAGTAAATATCGTGAACATTTTTTAGCTAAAAGAATAAAGAAATAGTTCTTGTACTCATTTTAAAGAATGTATTCTAGCCTTACTTTTTACTAAAAAAACCCTCTAAAATGTTTTAAGTGAAAACTGTAAAAAACTAGGAGCGACTTTTTAAAAAGTCAATATATTTAAACATCTGTGTTTTTTCTCAAGAAATATTTTGCAAGTGGAGTTTATGAAAAAGTAAATGTTCTAATGTATGTGCACATTCACATGTACAGTCTCAGCAGTGGGATTAGAAGGGTTGCCTGAGCCCTCTGAACAGCAACACAGGCTTTCCTTCAGTGCAAGGACTGCAACATTTCTTTTCTCCACCTCATTCTCTGAGTAGACTATAGGTTTC
This sequence comes from Tragelaphus eurycerus, assembly GCA_935064755.1. Classification (NCBI taxonomy): domain Eukaryota; kingdom Metazoa; phylum Chordata; class Mammalia; order Artiodactyla; family Bovidae; genus Tragelaphus; species Tragelaphus eurycerus. Next base: position 10,055,165 of record CAKXYN010000015.1, on the reverse strand, counting down.
ATCCTGAGGGCTAAATTTAAGGGCTTAGACCTACTGATAAATATTCCTTTAAGCCTTGCATTATTAGCCATACACTAAACACATAATTTCTGATTGTAAGGTTAGAGAGGGAGTCAGAAGTCTAGTGAGGAAAAAAATGAAAAGGATACAGAATAATAATATAAATTATATATATTTTTTCCTAACGAGCTAATACAAACGAGCTAGCTCTGTTTCCCTCTCTTGAAATGTTTTCTTTGGCAATAACCTTCCCCCACTACCAGTTTTTTTTTCCCTGAGAGAAGAACCTCAGAGAATACTCTAGAGAGTTACTACTTCTTAGGTTTCATGCATAGAGCTGAGTGTGAGAGTTAACATGTGCTGTACAGAAGGCTCCCCTTATACAGAAGGTGGGAGTTACAGTACAAATACTGATGTCTGTCTTTTCTTATTTGCTTCTGAAGTGACTACAAGTGGCCTTCAGGACTGATTCATGGAAGGTCAGGCAGTTTCACTGTTTGACCGGCAAGCTGCTTCTCTGTTTCCAGGACCAAAGCCTTGTGGCCTCTTCTATAAAATGGGAATGATTATCTCCTGCATGACAGGTTTATTATAAGGGTTGGAAATCTTATACCTGAAACTCTGAACCCAATGGCCAACACAAATAGGTATCCAGTGGGAATATTTATTATGAGTTAACCATGTTCTCAGCTTTTTGTGTTTGTTGTTATAAACCACTGAAATCATTCTGAATGTGAAAAATTGAATATATTATTAATCCTAGCAGATATGTATTTAGGATTTTCTAGATGGGAGGCAAGGTGCCAGTGGCAATGAAAACACCAAAGTGAACAACAGTCCTGCCCCCAGTCCATCAGCCGTATTGACTAAATATGTAGGGGTGTTTATATCTCCTGGTTCATCAGATAGGTAGTTGTGACATTCCAAACAGTCCTTTAATGGACCTGGGCCCCAACTGGCTATGAAGAGAGAACGTACTAGAATCAGAGTAGAAAAGGAGTAAAGTAGAACCAGGCTATGGTTTAGAAACATCACCCTGTAACTCTACTTGAGGCCCAAATTGAATGAGACAGTTTAGATTCCTGGCTGAATTAGGGGAGATATTTCTTTTTATTATCACAAAGAGAATCCCTTTATGTGGTAAGCTTTCATTTTTTACAAAATTATGGAAAGACCAGGTTGACCATCACTACATGTATGCTGTGGAATTCATTCATGTTCTCCCTTTCAAAGCAAATTATTAAAAGTAAGTTGATGGCATGATAGAACATATTTAAATGTATTCAAAAGAGCAACTCATTATTGGAAATATCTTGTAGGATTTGATCCAGCAGGTCTACTGACTGTGCTTTAGGGAAATGCTCTCCTCGTTGTTTCGTTTTTACTTCCACATGGCTTATCTTGGACGTGGTCTGGCACATTAAGGGCACTCAACACGTGTAAGCCAACTTTATAATCAACTATGCTGTGGTCTAGGTTGGCTTATTTTTAAACAGCCTAAAACTTTATGAAAACAAAACCTCATTTCAATTTAACAAAGTTTTATTGAGCCTGGCAGCATGGTGGAAGACATCAGAATTCCAAATGTAACAAACCAATACTCCAAAGAGTCCCAGCAATATTGAACCCAAACGCATTTGCCACATAGTATTTGGAAAGCCTGCCTAGGGTTATTTAGCCAAAGAAAGACTTAGAAGAGACAATAAATGATATTTGGAAATCAGTATTTAGTACGTTTGGGCAAAGGATTCTACTGTAAAGAGGGGACAGTATGTTAACATTAGATAATGCAAATCAAGGCTGTTCTTGGGAAAAAAGAAATGTTACCATGACTAAATATACATTTAATAAGAAGAATACAATGAAAGAAAGTTTCAGGTAAATATTAGGATATATTTTAGTGGACAGAAAAATTACATGCCAAACTGATTCTGTAGGCTATTACATCTCTTTTTGGGATTTTTTAAAAGACCAGATTTAACACTTGATTTTCCAAAATCAGGAGAGATAATTCTCAAAGATTCTCTTCTCTTTGAATAATAGTGTCATTCTCTCCATTCAACTAATATTTAGTCATATCTATTTTCAAATGGCAAAAGTATCTGGTTTATGAATTTCTTTCATTTTCTCTTTGCTGACCACTATTTAGTGAAGGATCAAAGGCAATGGAGTCCTTGAAATGAGAGTGATAGTAAAGCATTTGACTATCAGTACAGTCATAGCTTTTCATAAATAAAACCGTAATGTCAAAAAATATTATTCTCTAAATAAACCAAATTTTGCTGCTTATCAGTTCACTGAACCATTCAAACATTTATTAAACCATTTATTAATTTAAAAACTTAATATTCATTTTCTTCTTCTTTTTTTTGATGTGTGCTATAGAATGAATATTTGTGCCTCTCCCCCTCATTCATGTTGTTGTTATTCAGTCACTGAGTTGTGTTTGACTCTTTGTGAGTGATCCCATAGATTGCAGCATTTCAGGCTTCCCTGACTTTCACTATCTCCCAGAGTCTGCTGAAACTCATGTCCATTGAGCTTGATGTCATCCAACTATCTCAACCTCTGTTGCTCCCTTCTCCTCCTGCCCTAAATCTTTCCCAGCATCAGGATCTTTTCCAATGAGTTGGCTCTTTGTATCAAGTGGCCGAAGTATTGGAGCTTCAGCTTCAGCATCAGTACTTCCAATGAATATTCAGGACTGCTTTCCTTTAGGATTGACTGGTTTGATCTCCTTACAGTCCAAGGACCTCTCAAGAGTCTTCCCCAGCACCACAATTCAAGAGCATCAATTCTTTGGTGCTCAGCCTTCTTGATGATCCAACTTTCACATCCATACATGACTTCTGGAAAAACCATAGCTTTGACTATATGGACCTTTGTTGGCAAAGTGATATGTCTGCTTTTTAATATGCTGTCTAGGTTTGTCATAGCTTTTCTTCCAAGGAGCAGACTTTTTTAAAATTTGGCTGAAGTTACCATCCATAGTGATTTTGGAGCCCAAGAAAATAAAATCTGTCAATATTTGCATTTTCCTCCTATCTATTTGGCATGAAGTGATGGGATTGGATACCATGATCTTAGTTTTTTGACTGTTGAGTTTTGTTTTATTTTACATTTTTCCTGCTGTTTTTTTTTCCTACTTTTAAACATGTATTTATTTTCATTGAAGGATAATTACAATATAGTGCTGGTTTATGACTCAGGGAACTCAAACCAGGGCTCTGTGACAACCTAGAGGGGTGGGATTGGGGTGGGAGGAGACTCAAGAAGAAGGGGACATATGTATACCTATGGCTGATCCATGTTGATACAGGGCAGAATGTTGAGTTTTAAGCCAGCTTTTCACTCTCCTCTTTCACCTTCATCAAGAGGCTCTTTAGTTATATTCGCTTTCTATCATTAGGGTGGTTGCTGTTGTTCAGTCACTCAATCATGTCCGCCTCTTTGCAACCCTATGGACTGCAGCACACCAGGCTTCCCTGTCCTTTACCAACTCCTGGAGCTTGCTCAAACTCATGTCCATTGAGTTGGCAATGCCATCCAACCATCTCATCCTCTATCATCCCCTTCTCCTCCTGCCTTCAACCTTGCCTAGCATCAGGGTCTTTTCAAATGAGTCAGTTCTCCACATCAGGTGGCCAAAGTATTCGAGCTTCACCATCAGTCCTTCCATGAATAATCACCATTGATTTCCTTTAGGATTGACTGGTTTGATCTCCTTTCTATTCAAGGTACTCTCAAGCATCTTCTCCAACACCATAATTCAAAAGCATCAATTTTTCTGTGCTCAGCCTTCTTTACGGTCCAAGACTCACATCCATACATGATTACTGGAAAAAGCATAGTTTTGACTGGATGGACTTTTGTTGGCAAAGTAATGTCTCTGCTTTTTAATATGTTGTCTAGGTTTGTCATAGCTTCACTTCACAAGAGCAATCATCTCTTAATTTCATGGTTACAGTCACCATCTGCAATGATTTTGGAGCCCAAGAATATTAAAGCCTGTCACTGTTTGCATTGGTTCCCCATCTATTCACCATAAAGTGATGGGACTGGATGCCACAATTACGTTTTTTGAATGTTGAGTTTTAAGCCAACTTTTTCTCTATCCTCTTTCGCCTTAATCAAGAGGCTCTTTAGTTCTTCTTCACTTTCTGCCATAAGGTGGCATCATCTGCATGTTTGTGGTTATTGATATTTCTCCCTGCAATCTTGATTCCAGCTTGTGCTTCATCCAGCCTGGCATTTCACCTGATATGCTCTGCATATAAGTTAAATAAGCAAGGTGTTTATATACAGCCTTGACGTACTCGTTTCCCAATTTGGAACCAGTATGTTGTTCCGTGTCTAACTATTGCTTCTTGTCTTGCATACAAGTTTCGCAGGAGGTAAAGTGGTCTGGTATTCCCATCTCTTTAAGAATATTCCACAGTTTGTTGTGATCCATAGTCAAAGGTTTTAGCGTAGGAAATGAAAGAGAAGTAGATGTTGTTCTGGAATTCTCTTGCTTTTTAGATGATCCAATAGATTTAGGAATTTGATCTCTGGTTCCTCTTCCTTTTCTAAATCCAGCTTGAATATCTGGATGTTCTTGGTTCATGTACTGTTGAAACCTAGCTTGAAGAATTTTGAGCGTTACTTGACTAGCGTTTGAGATGAGTGCTATTGTGCGGTAGTTTGAGCATTCTTTGGCATTGCCTTTCTTTGGCCCTGGAATGAAAACTGAGCTTTTCAATCCTGTGGCCACTGCTGAGTTTTCCAATTTAGGGTGGTATCATCTGCATATCTGAGGTTGTGGATATTTCTCCTGGCACTATGTTGAAATCTGATTCCCTATGTGATCATATTAGGAAGTTGGGGCTTGACAAGGCCCTTAGGTCATGAGGGTGGAGGCCTGGTAGAATGGAATCAGTGCTTTAGAAGAGAAACTCCTGAGAGATCTCTCACCCCTGCATCGTACGGACAGTTTTCTATGAAGCAGGAAGCAGCACCTTGGTCTTAAACTGTAAGAAGTTAAGTTTCTGTTGTATATAAACCATCCAGTCTATAGCATTCTGTTATAGCGACCTGAACAGGATAAGACAAATGCATCTGAAAGGAATTAACAGATGGAGCTGCACTCAACTTTTCTAATGACTTCTCCCATTATATCTCCACTTTCTAGCACGTTGTTTTAACCTGAGGAAAAATGTATGAAATATCCCTGTCATGGCCAGGTGGCACTTGCATATCAGGCCTTCCCTCACAACTTGAGTCTCTTTGCCCTCAGCCCCGGTCACTCCTGGCAATGACTGGGTACTCCACACACATTTACTGTCGCCTCTGCACCTGCCTTTGTGTGCCCAGTGGCTGCCTGTGTTCCAAAAGTGCTCCAGTGTCACTGACACTGAGCGATAACCTTACGTGACTTAAAGTTTCAATAAAAAGATAATGTTTGTATACCAGCCAATATGGATACATTTCAATATAGTAACTCCCAGTAAAACTACAGTGGTGCATACCAGCTGAATGTCTGCCTTGCCTGGGCACAGAGAGTAACTTGCACTTCTCAAAATCTTAGAAATAGCCTAGACCAGCCCGGAGCACTGTAAGCATGACTGCGAAGAATCACAGGGGCTTTGCACATTGTCATTGGGAGCAAAGCTGCATCTCTTTCTTATTCCTTAGGTTGTGCTGCCTATAATTCACTTCAGTAGGGATGTTCTGAGCCAGCATCTGTAGTCTTCCATCCTAAATAGAGGAGGTGGGATGGACAAAGAAGGGAGAAATTCTAGGAAGCTAACAGACAGTAAGAAATTGGCGGGATCCTTTCTGTTATCTGACACAGTTGACAAAAGAAAACCAAGAGTGTGGATCTTGCTAGATACGGACCCAGACATCCTTTAGGCTGCCAACATGAGTATCTTTCTTTTTGTTGCCAGTGTCCTATATACATTAAGTATTCACTGCTTTTTAAAAACAATCCCATACATCATGCAGACTCTAAAGGCAACGATTGTGCTGCAATCACAACAGTTGCTTAAGGAAAAAGCAGTTTCTGTAGCCCTAGATAGGCAGTGCTTCAGGTACAGTTTGAGAAATTAAATGTTCAAGGCCTCTGGTGCTTCTAGTTCTGTTTGGAAGAGGACACAGACCTGGCATTTGGAAGGCATTTGCTCTCCATTAAACTTACCGAACCTTGACAAACCAGAGGGGCCAGGAATTAGTCTGCCACCAGCCAAGGCTGGCCTTCCAAAACCGATAACGACAATGAAAACAATAACACTGCCATTTATAATCTTCAAAGGGATTCTGCCAACTTTTAACCCAAAAGGACCTCACAATCTGAAAAGTATTTCAAGCTTTGTTCTATAGAAAAACAAGAAAGTATTTGATCAGAATCTCCCTTCTTACTGATTTTTGTCCAGAATTTCCCTCTTAGCTACAGAAGCAAGTGGAATATGCTCCATCTCACTGTCATTCTCTGTTGGGGTAATTTACTATGATGACATTCAAGGAATGGAGAGGACACAGGAAGAGTGAGTGGTCTTTAGGTCTGAAGTGCTCCAGTGGTCCAGTGTCAGGTTTAACTCCCTAAACTATTAGCATAGTGTAGTTAACGCCAGCCTGACCCCTTCGGCCTTGACATCATCTAACCTCCATTCATTAATACAAACAACCAAATTCACTGGATTATGGATTCTCCCATTCCTGGCATATCATAAAAAAAGTCATGTTGCACAAAATGTTTGATCTGCTCTAGCAATGGATGCCATTAATAAGGTTCCCTGGTTATTTATTTGGGAATAGAAAATGGGATTTAGAAAGTCTGGAAACTGAGTATGGACTTCCTCACATCTTATTCTATGCTTTTACCACTAACAGATGTGGCCCACATTGGATGATGACAATTCAAATCATTTCCCATTTTAGGGTGTGTCAAAATTTTGCTCTCATCCTTGACATTTATAGCACTAAGTCCCACCACAATACTAACTCTTTAAGTGAATCAACTCCCACTATAAAGCTTGCAAGACATGAAGAAACAATAAGTGTCAACTATGGGAACTGACTCAAGGCAGGCTGAGAGGACAAGTGAAAGACAAATACCCCTTAACCTCACTGAATCCATTTCACCTTCTAACACTAATCAAGGTTGCTCAAGAATTTGTCAACGATAGGCCTACATGGTCCCTTCTGTACCGCAAGATGGGAAACACAGTAGAAGAGAAATAGCCAAAAGCAAAGAGATAAAGGGGGAATAAAGTGAGCAATCACCCACCAAATAATAGAGCTTCCGGGCCAGGAATGGTCTTTGCGAATCCTCCCTTGGAGACCCCCATTCTTCAACCTAGGCGTGCCAGCCATGCATCCCAGCTGCCCACAAATAACACCCTTGTAGTGGAAATCCCAGCTGTATACATTTTACTCTCCTACCAGTGCTTCATTTTTTCCAAACTCTTTCTTCCCTCCATGTGGTTACCCAGACCAATTCATGTGCTTATTGGCATGTTATGAAACATGGAAACAATTAAAGACCACATTCTGGGGCCCAAGAATAAGTTGCTGCAGAATCAGTGAACTACGCAGAACTTGAGACGATTTGGCAAAAAAAGATGGAAACTGTGGAATAAAATCCACTAACCATATCTCATGTCACACAGTATACAAGTCTTTAAATTTATTTGTGCATTTTTAGGCAGCAATCAAACTTAAACTTCAAAATCTCTAGTTTTTAGCTTTATGTATATATATATGCTATGCTATGCTATGCTAAGTCGCTTCAGTCGTGTCCGACTCTGTGCGACCCCATAGACGGAAGCTCACCAGGCTCCCCCCGTCCCTGGGATTCTCCAGGCAAGAATACTGGAGTGGGTTGCCATTTCCTTCTCCAATGCATGAAAGTGAAAAGTGAAAGTGAAGTCGCGCAATCGTGTCAGACTCTTAGCGACCCCATGGACTGGAGCCTACCAGGATCCTCTGTCCATGGGATTTTCCAGGCAAAAGTACTGGGGTGGGGTGCCATTGCCTTCCCCGATATATATATACATACATACATACATATATATATATATATATATATATATATATATATATATATATATAATATATCCTAATGAAACTCATAGAAAATATTCAACTTACACATTTTCTCCTCAGGCTGCATATATGAATGTACACATTGTGCAAACAGTCTCCTGATTTAAGTTTGGGATTCTTGCAAGGCCATATTTAAGGGAGACTGATGGCATTTGAAAAATCAAAGAACTGACGTTTTCAAATGGCCACCATAAGCCCTAAGCCCTACCTCACACTTGGAAGGCTTCATCAGCCTTTCAAGTGCAAATAATGGTCAGTTCTCTAACAAAAGATCAGGGAAATGTCTAACACATGCAAGAGTAAATTTTTTCTTGAGTGAACTGTTCTAATTCAGCAACAGTTACAAGCCCTGCTGCTGTGTCAACCACAGAGAGGAGTTGGGAATGAGCCTTGGCACAGTAGAGGGCTAGAAAACAAAGGCAGTTGGTTCTGAGAAGAGAATCCCCTATTATCATAAATAAATAAGAAAGGGAAGGAGAATGAAAATCTGAACCAAAAGGAAACGTGGTATCAAAACTATATTTAGTGGTAATTATTACTACACGTAACTCATGTTCATAATAATACTATTTTCACATTGTATTGCTTCAAGATAAGTGAAAGTAGCAGCCAGAATGTTCTATTGTAGACTTTTTACATGCAGATTAACACACTTCCTGTGTCAGGGTCTCCATTCTGGAGATTCTGTCAAAGGCAAATGCAAAGGGACCCCATGTTCTGAGCTACACTCTCCTGTTGACTAGGATGCATGGCTGTGCAACCCTGGGCTGGGAACAGGGGGCAAAACTGACTATGCAGAGTGACTCTTATGTTTGGTTAGGATTCACCAACAACCACAGAGAAACAGACTCATTTCATTTGGGAACAAAACTTGATTTATTTGGAAGCCAGCTTTAGGGGAAACCAAAGCTATAATGGTAAGGCCTCTAACTTCTCTATTTCAACCAAAATATAATAGTGTAGACTCACTGAGACACCTTGTCACATTCTTTATCTAAGGTAATATCCACATTAATGTTTCCATGTAATCCAGAAAGGAGGCTTTGAGGTGTCCAGCAGCTTGCGTAATGTCACATAGCTAGTGTGCACTAAAGTTGGGCTCTAAACCCAACTGCAGACATGTGACTGCAAGGCACCCCTGCTTGGAACCCTGTCAGGTAGCTTCCTCTGATGGTGGTGTCCCCAGGCAATTCCATGCAGTATCATGCAATCTTTTCTTCCTATTCTTCTCTCTTTCCCACTTCAGTTAACAGGTATTCCTGATTACTTGTAATGCACAGAAATGTTTACACACACACACATGCCTGTTTTTAATAAGCCAAGGGGATGAATTTTATTTTAGGAACCCAAGCCTTCATCAAAATAATGAAATTTTAAGCTTTAGCCCTTGGAGAAGTGATTTGTTTAAGCTGCCTGGACCTCTTCCCTTTATGAGAGAGACTACAGCAGTTTCTAAATAAAGCCAAGTAGTTAATATGACTGCTTTGAAGTTGGCTGCTGGGGACTGAGAGAGAATCTAGTGAGTTGCAGGTCAGCCCACATAACCCTAAAAGTTCCCCAAGTATGGAGCTATATATTTCAGCAACAACTAACCAATGTTTAAAACACTGTTTGTATAGCAAAATTTAACCTATGTTCTTGTTTTGAAAATCCAGGAATGCTTTCCCCTTGCTTCCTGGGACTTTAGGGGAAAGAGCAAGTGTACAGGGGAAAACTGAGAATGTGAGGGAGGAAGATGAAGAGCAGGTGAGATAATTTGGGGGTTCAGTGCTTTGTTAGATCTCTCCAGGGCATTTGGTCATTTATTTTCAAGTGTTCTAGACCAAGGAACAGAGGCTTTGGGGCTTTGGGGGTCAGAGTATATCATTTGCATGGCCAGGGTTGATGATGATTGAGATCTCTCAATATTGGCTTATGTGGGTCATCATAAGTTTGGGTACAGACTGAACCATCACAGAATAAAAAGCACAAGGCAGCACTTTATTTGGCCTCCTCAGGTCATTTAACAAAGGAGAGAGCTAACTTGCAAGAGCAAAGAGTAATTAATGAAGGGAACAAACAGAGTTCATTTAGTAACTTCCAAATAAGTTTCTCTGTCTGAGGTGGGAGAAAAAAAGGTAGCCTGCAACAGGAAGATAAACTGTGGGTATTTAAGTCACAATGCCTTCCACCAAGAACTGCTCATTACCATCACATGTTGCACTGGCAGTGGGGCCAGTTAGAACTAACTTTATTATTAGAAGCAATTAGGGAGAAAAGGGGCAGAATTTCATTTGGTTATTTCAAAACAAGTTTCTGTGCCTGGCTTAATGAAAGCCTGCAGTGTCAAGATAAAAATGTGTGTTTTACTGAAAACAGCTTTTGCAAATGACTGCTTGTTACCAGCCAGTATCTCTAGGCAGAGCAGTCTGGGTAGGTTGGATTTACATGCATACTGTGACATAATAGTTCAGTTGCCTCTGCTTCACAGAAGTGCTAAGAGGCAGTATGGCCTGATGGGTAAGCACATGTGTTGTGGAGACAGACTGTCTGTCTTCTTCACTCTGACCTTGGTAACTGAAAGAGCTTGGGTGACCTTCTGGAATGTCCTGGCCTCAGTTTACTCATATATAAAGTGGAAATCATAGTAGTGTTTATCTCATGGATTGTTGTAAAACATCAGTGTACCCAAAATATGTTAGACATTGTTAAAATTATTAACAGTTGTATCCAAGAATCATTTGGATAGGAGTTGCTTTAAGGAAAGGGCTGGTTATACATAGGGCTGTACAAAGGGCTGGTTATACAGAGGTTACCCTGAGTATGAGTCAATAAAAGATCTATTTACATCTTTCAAATGGTATTTGAATGTAACATGTAACACATATATGTCTTCACAGTCATACAAGTTTTTTTAAATCTAAATTCATTTCAGACAATATTTTTGTAGAATTCACATTCTGAAAAGATCTGATTGCTTTTTAGCTTTGCTAAGCCAGTTGTGTTCCATATTTATTGATTTCCCAGCTTTAAAATAACAGCTGGGACTTTTCATATTCTCCGAAGTCTGAGCTTTTCCCTTAGGGATCTCCTGGGTATTTTCAACTCCTCTCTCATAGACACAATGGGGCTAAGAGAAACTGCCATGTATTGAGCTTAGAAGAACGTTTACAACCTGGCTGTCACACAACAAATGAGGACTCAGGCTTTGACTTCCTTATAAATATCCTTTTTGAGAACACTGTGACCCCAGTAAAAGAGCCCTCTCACTGGTAGTTTCAAACTGCTCCGAAAGCCCCACACTTCAGGGAGAGTATACGCTGTGTTCAGTGATTTGTCAGACTTGTTCCTTAAATTCTCAAGGTTACTGACTGATTTTCATCCAATGGCTGCAATATTTGCATGTACACTTGGGAATGTGGATACTGCTTACCCATTATGTTCTAGCTTTGCAAATCAAGAGCATTTAACCAATATGCCATGCTCCATAATATTGGATCCATATGATGAATAAAATTCCTTTCTTAGACCTTACTAAGCAGTGACTCTGTTATTAAAACCTGTTCATTTTGGAGAAGGCTAAACTAGCAAAATGCCCTCTATGTTTACATGTTTTCTCAGCTGTGTATTAACCCACATCATTTTTCTGACTGCCCTGACTTAAATTATGATAATTTGAATAATTTTTGAAAGGACCCTCTTTCACAGAATTTTGATTTTCACTGCAAATTATGAGAAAGAAGAAGTTGAAAATGTCAGGAAGTACATATTATTGGGATTTCCCCCCAAAGTCTGTGCATTCCTATTAAATGTGAATTTTAAAAAGATATCCAAGTTGATATTTACTTATCTAGCCAAGTTGCCTACTTCTTTGAGTGCTATTTCTTTTTTTCTTTTAGTGATCATACACATCATGAGATACTTTCCTTTTTGAAAGATACAAAAGAATGTTAAAGCATGATTTAGTCTAAGTTGTTGATATTCATATTTAGTGGCTGTTAAAGAATCCAAACTTAAAAGAAATCTTAGATTCTGACCAGAACTATCCGAGGGGAGATTTTAAGGGGGAGAGGTAGATATTCATCCTTACCCTGGATCGCTCTTCTAGTTTTGTCATCATAACAACTGTGGCACTCCGTTGTTCCCATATCATTCTCCAGAAGTCCCCGAATGTTTCCGGTAGAGATCCCTGTGTTGCAATATAGGCATTTTGTTTCCTGTAGCCATCTATGTAATTGGCGTTCACATAGTCACTTCCTGGGATACCTGTAAAACAAGGAGTGTTATGCAACTATGTGAACGTATCACAAGAGGAAACGGCCTGGGACATGGCCTGATGACGTGTTATATTATTGTTTCACACTGTATTCAAGTTTGGGTCTTAAACAGGATTAAAAATGGTTCTTATTTGGACCATCACATTAAAGAAATACAATGTCTGAAGTGTTCAATCTTTGTGACATGACAAGGTGGACTCCAAAGAAAGGAAAACACAACTGATTGTTCATGGAATCACAATGTTTTCTCTCACATGTTTTCTCCATTGCATCAGCAAAATATAGCTTGCAAAGGAAGATAAACAATTATCTGGTCATATTCCACATTCATTCTCTTCTTTCTCAGACAAAAACCAAATAAAATAATGCCTGAGTCTAAAAATGCAGTATAGGGTGGAACATGTCCTAACAGTAAAAATTCTTTCCAGATTTAGCTTACAGGGAACTCATATATAAACTCATTCAATCCTCACAACTCTTGGAAGTTCAGTCATGATCTTCCTTTCACAAAGGAGGAAATTAAGGTGCACAGAGATGCAAAAATGTGCCAGAACTGGTGGAGTCTGGTCTAATTATAGGCAGGCAGTCTGCTTGTTAAGTCTGTGTCTTAACCTCTGTAGGTACTGCTGCTGCTGCTGCTGCTGCTGCCACTAAGTCACTTCAGTCGTGTCCGGCTCTGTGCAACCCCATAGACGGCAGCCCACCAGGCTCCCTTGTTCCTGGGATTCTCCAGGCAGGAACACTGGAGTAGGTTGCCATTTCCTTCTCCAATGCATGAAAGTGAAAAGTGAAAGGGAAGTCGCTCAGTCGTGTCCGACCCTCAGCGACCCCATGGACTGCAGCCTTCCAGGCTCCTCCATCCATGGGATTTTCCAGGCAAGGGTACTAGAGTGGGGTGCCAGTGCCTTCTCTGCTGTAGGGTACTGCTTCTCCCTTAAACTTCAACGGGTTGTTGAATCACACAAATCGCTCTTTGGATGATGACAACTGCCTCCTAATTGGTTGTCCCATTTCTACTTTTGTCCTTTGCCATCTGTTCTCTATTTCGATGAGGGCAGTTTATAAAAATATATTTCAGACACTGAATATCTCTTCTTCGAACCCAACAATGGCTTCTCCTTATACTTTAAATAAAATCCAAATTCTCAACAATGGCTACAAAGCTCTGTACTTCTCCAACTCATCTTGTTTACTCATCTACTCACTTTCCAGTCTCTAGACCCTGTCCTGCTTCTACATGCTGGCTTTGTTAGAAAACATTGCTCCGCTAAGCTTGGTGCCATCCCACATCCCCCAACACACTCTCTGTCTCCTTCCCATCAGAAAACACTGAGCCTCCATCTCAGGGGGTCTGTTCTTCATACCCTGGGACCTCAGAACTCTCTTGGCAACATTGCAATTATAAATTTAATTGTTCACTTGCATATTGCTTGTGTTATTTGCCTCTAGACCACATATCTTTTATTTACCTTTGGTATCCCTGGTGACAAAAAGAGTAAATAATTTGCCCAAGTTCCAATGCTGAATAAGTGGCAAAGTTGTAACATAATACAGATATTCTGATTAAAAGTCTAATTTTCCTTCAGCACAGTGCCTTTTTAAGGGTTACGGGGAAGTCTGAACTTCCAAGAAGAGTGACCAGAATGATAATAGAAATCAAAGCTATTTCATATGAGAAAGGAATATATATTAAAACCTGGCAAAAAAATAGGAATTGGACATAAGAGTTGCCCATGAGTCAAGAGAGGTTGAGGATTACTATGTTGAGACCCAAATCTTTCAGTTCTGAAGGATGTAACTACAGAGAGATGAATTTCATCTCCAGTATAATAAAGCTTTTTCATATAGTCAGAATCAGAAAGGGTATAGATTTCCTCCAGATGTAATGAGTTGCCTATTCCTGAAGGAATAAACACTCTTTGGGGATATTAGCATGATACAGGAGATAGCACTAGAACCTGTACATGGTCCCTTCTTACTTTGGGAAAATACGAGTCTTGGATTTATTAAAAAAAGAATATATTCTTTATAATGGAACATATGTTCCCAAGCTAAGATTACTATATTTCAGTGATTGCCACTTGCAATTACTTTGACTGCTTTTCTGATTCCAGTTGTAAAATCGATCCTCTCAAGAAAAGTAATGAAAGTCAGATGGAGGCTACTGGGTTCCAAGATGAACACATGGATATGAAATACCAGCAGCATCAGTGAAAAGCCTTTTGAGCAAAAACTGAAATGCACGGTTGGTTGTAACATTATTCATCTATTACAGCTACTCAAGAAGCTGTTGGGGTTCTGGCAGCCCTTTGTTGATAAAGATCCTATTCCTCCCTGACACCACATTACTGCAGATTCAAAGGACAGTTTAAATAAAGTCCTCAGGTTACATCCACTGGGAAGCATGCACATCTCCATGTCTGTAGGATTTGGTTCTGAGCCAACAATGAGTCTACTTTATAACACAGGGAAAGCTCACTTTAAATAATGTAATTTAGCAGGTAACATTAAAGAAATGATAGAAAAGATTCTGGCTAAGGGCCTCACTCAGCTACCAATACAGAGAGAACTTTTTTCCCAAAAAAATTCAAAAATGGAGAAATCTGGTTTAATGACTCAGAAAATACATCAGCTGTGCACTGTGCCATTTCTTCCTTATCAAGGGTAACAAATTGTGTCTGAACAACGCATCTGAGGACAGAGGTGGTGAATGTGAGACACACATGTAAAGAAGAGGAATCAGATCTAGCCTACATTCTTGCATAAACTTTAATCAGCTATTACATAATGAATTGTTTTTTGATGTATTGCTCAAGTTTGAACAATATATTGTTATTATATTTTACGGGGAATAGGTTGATACTGAATAAGAGTCAGGACAAAAATACAAAACTTCTGCTTGAAAACTATTAGGCACCTGGATCCATATTGTATCACCAAATGCTTTAAGAATTTGGGACTTGATATTGTGCAAAGAAGAGAATTGAAAACAATACTTCCACACCTAGGACAGCTAATTGTTAGGGTAATATTTATATCCTGAAAATAATATGAGGATCCCCTTTATATATTTTGACACTTGTCTGTAAGTAGGTAATACCTAGAATAAAAGTCTCCTGGAAAATTGCTTTACACACTCTGACAAAAAGACACTTTCAGTAAGTTCTATCACATGTTCTTTGCCATGTGGAGATATGAGACTCTACTGTATTCTCTAGCAGCTCTAAGGCCAAGTGTGTCTTATATTCATACAACCCAACATAATAAGCTGTGCAGAAAGATGAATGAGAAAAGATCTGAGAAATAATGGTGGCTTGTACTTCTAAAAAAAAAACATTAACCTCAGATTGAAAGCTAATGTTAAAAAGTAGTATGTTTTGAGTAGACAAGACCTCTGTTTTCAATTTGCCATATTTAGAATGGTTTTTCAGCCAACTCCAATGAAAAAGAAAACATACTATATTGACTTTCCTCTAATGCAGTGCAAATAAGTGTGCACTACTAATTCATGAGAAGTGTGTAAGAATTAACTGAATTCTGGGGCTATATTAAGTAGAAATCTAACTTAAAATGCAAAACTGAAAGAATACAGAATTACTGTCAATCAGCTGATTGCTTTTATTTCTTGGATTTGTGAAGATTTGTCCAAAACTACAGTAATGGTGCCTTGCTTTTTTTTTTTTTTTTTTCTTTTGAGAGGGAAGAGTTATTAAAATAGTAAGAACTTGAAAAAAAGATGTCTGAAACTCATCATAAGTAGAATCTTAGAATTGGTCCTGCTGTAGGCACTCTCTTGGTCCCAGGTCCTATAGGCACAATTTGTCCTAAGGTCATCGTCCAAGAAAAACAGCTTAGAACTAGACCTTGTCCTTTCCTAGACATCCATGGTTTTACTACATTTCTAAAAGTAAGTTTTCATGATTTTCTAATGCATTTTTTTCATTAAAAATATTTATTTATTTATGGCTGCGATGGGTCTTCATTGCTGCACACAGGCTTTCTCTAGTGGCAATAAGGGGGGCTACTCTTCTTTGGGGTGTGCCAGCTTCTCACTGCAGTGGCTTCTCTTGTTGTGGAGCACAGGCTCTGGGGCATGCAGGCTTCAGTATTTATGGTGCATGGGTTCAGTAGTTGCAGCCTGAGGGCTCCAAAGTGTGGGCTTAGACGTTGTGGCACACGGGCTTAGCTGTCCCCATGGCAAGTAAGGTATCAGACAAGGGTTCAAACTGGTGTCCTCTGCATTGGCAGGCAGACTCCTAACCACTGGACGACCACGGAAGTCCTGATTTCCTGTGTATTGTTTCATGTGTATTCTCCAATTAATAATAGTCACTTATGCAATTCCAATACCAATAATAGTCATCATTCTATTCTAATCATCTAATAAGTGAGAAAACAGGCTAGATTTTGTCTTCATATTACACCCCACTATATTCCACATTCCTATCTTCTAGTTTGTTTCATCAGTTAATGGACTTATTTTTTGTGGTGCTTAAAGATACTACATTCATGCTTTCCACTGGGTCTTTGTGTTTTGGACAAACTTAACTTGGAGCTATAAAACTCAAGCCTTTAAGAGATAATGTGATTCAAACATGGTTGGGTCAGGTTTAGGTTCTCATTTTATATACTGGGAATTGCTAGTTACACTATTGGTGGAAAAATAAGCCTGGGTGTGAACTTTGGGCTCCCTTGTTTTTCCTATCTGAAAAATTTTGAGAACTTTTTGAGTTCAACATGCAGAGGAAATGCCATTTTCCTTTATTTAAACATGGGATTAACACTTTAGAGCTTTATAATGATTTTCTCCCATATTATTTGAATATTAACAAATGGAGAGGAATTCTTGGAAAGATGAAGCTATTTGGTTTGAAAGAATATTCCTGATGAATAGTTAACTCATACTGAGAAAGGCTTTAAAACCTTGAAAGCATGTTGAAATGTCAAAGAACATACTATCTGAGCTGTTTTGTCCTGACTGGGTTAAAATACTTTTTATTTTCTTTTTTTCCCTTGTTAATTTGATGAGAAATAATTGGGTCATGTGGGTCTCGTTATTAAAAAAAACAACAAAATAAATAAACAACTTGCCTTGCACTCGATTTTTCAGGTCAGTAGATAATTTGATTTGAAAAGATTTCTCTTGTTGAGAGGTGTTTATAATTATAAAATGTTAATAATAAGGCCTTATGCTCTTCAGTGAAAAAGCAGGACCCAAAATAGTACATAAATTATTTTATTAATGTGAAAGTAAGTAATCATATGGGCCAAGTGTGTACTTCTGTATCATAAAGTTGTGATTCGTGAAACAATACTAAGAACATGCTCAGACTTCAGAGACATTGACCAGGAAACTGAAACCCTGGGTTCGGGCTGCTGGGAAGTTGCTCTTTGACATCTGGGCAGTGGTTCAACTTGTCCAAACCTCTGACTGCTTATCTGCTAAACAAGGTGTGCTGGACAAATTGATTCCCTCAAGTCCCTGTAAGTTCTAAAATAAGATTGTGTCTCTGTGGTGTTCTTAAACTTCTTGGATTCGGAGATCTCTGTGAAGTGATTTTAAGCTATATAGAGCCTTCAGTGGCTGTCAGATTAGGTAGGAACGCGCTCTGATGATCGTTCATGTTGGTTCCTACTTCTTCTACCTCTGATGAGCTGTGTTGAGATTTATAGATGTGATTGATACTTTAAATCTTGACTAGAACCCGGTAGCGTGAAAAATAAACAGATTCAAAAGCATGAGGAGGTGGTAGGACTAGGCTAGCACGTGGTCTATTCAGGAAAAGCAGCTTTCCTTGACTTGTGGAGGTGAGAATGAGTAAGAGGCAGAGTTAGAGGCAAGGTGGGGAACCCCACTCACGGCTCTAGAGGACAAACTACTGCAGCAGCCCAGAGCCGGGACCAGAACTTGAGCTCGTTGGCTGGCTCTGCTCCTGCTCACAGTGTGGCCTCAAAGCTCTAGTGCTTTCATTTCCTTTCACTTCTACAAACCCTTTGTGAAGTTTGTGTCAAAGAATTTTTCTTTTTTTTTTTTTTTTGGTAAAGCAGTTTATTCTCTGTTGTAAGATAGAAGTACTCAAGACCTACACAGCACAAAAGCTACCTTTCATTTAATCAGTAACGTCTCCTGCTCCACTTTAATACACAAATAACAAAGAAAAACTGTGTAACAACAATGAATTGCCAGCTAAGACCTAGACTAGTTTTTACAACCCACAATTCAGAAAAAAAAACACCAAAAAATGTTTACTTTGTTTGCTGACACCGGCAAAACCATAGAACAGAAAATAGATAAATGAAATCAAATAATAATTTACTAGTAAATTTATTTAATTTCAAGGGACACAGGCCTTCCCTCTCCTTCAACTTACACCATGGCAGCCACTCCCAGCTGCATCAGAACTAGCAAAACGAAGGCTTCTCTTTGCAACATATCAGAAAAAACAAATGCTTCTTGCAAAGGCACAGGGTATTATCTGCAGAAGTCTCCCTGGATATGACTGCAGTTTGGCCAGTGACCCTCTGTGTTCCTACCAAATGCAGGATGATTCTTTTTTGAAGTGTGCCTTTCTATGTGGGTACTGCAGCTCGTCACCACTGTTGAGTTATGGAGGAATGGATAACTTTCAGAGAGTCTGCGAACCCAGCCTTCACTCTCCCAGTGTGTTCTCCTTTCTTTGGCTTTCTATACCTTGGCACTGCTGAAGAGGATGGGTCATGAGAGTGCCTATAGAGGAGGATTCCAAGATTAGCTACACTTATTGGGGACTACTCAGCATTGTGGTGGAAGGGACTAATTTCTAGTTAGAGGACACTTTGCCCTGAAATAAAGCAGCTTTGGGGCCACTGCACTATGCCTGTTCAGCTAAGTCACAGAGTTTTGGTCAATTTAGCTTATATTAATATACATATACATATATGAAAGTCAGTCGTGTTCAACTCTTTGCAATCCCATGGGACTATACAGTCCATGAAATTCTCCAGGCCAGAATACTGGAGTGGTTAGCCTTTCTCTTCTCCAGGGGATCTTGCCAACACAGAGATCAAACCCAGGTCTCCTGCATTGCAGGTGGGTTCTTTACCAGCTGCGCCACCAGGGAAGCCCAAGAATACTGGAGTGGGTAGCTAATCCCTTCCCCAGTGGATCTTCCCGATCCAAGAATCAAACTGGGGTCTCCTGCACTGCAGGTGGATTCTTTACCAACTGAGCTACAATTATTGTAGGGCTTTATTTCACAATGAAATAGTTAAAATCAAATGCAGAGTATCAGCAGGAGTTCTGTCTGTAGGACACTCACAGTGCCCGTCTCCTCATCTACATCCTTATATATGAGCAGCACTATCATAACATCCTTGCCCAACACCCCAGTGAGAGTTTCAAATGAATCAATTAATTTGAAACATCTAAAATACACATGGGATACTGGCTATTCTTATGATCGATGTGATCAACAAAAATGAAATAAACCTACTCATTTCTGAATACTATAGTGACAAAAAGAAACCACAAATCTGGAAGGCCTCGTCCCTATTCTTATATTAAAAAAAAAAAAATGGCGCGGACAAAAATAGTCATTTTTTAACTTTCCAGTCATGTACAACCTGTGCCTATATTCTAAAAACAGAGCCATGCCACAGATGACATAGGTCTCTCTGCAGCGTTAGAGTAATGGAGTGTAGCTTCATTAGCACAACGTGCATAGATGTACCATACAAATGAAAAGAAAATCCCAATAAATGAACAAAGACAATGGAGATAAAAATAAACTCAGAGCTTTCTGATTTACTCTTCGATTAGCTTCCCGGGACCAAAAGTAAAGGAAAAAACCAACACAACCAACCATCCCTTAAAAATGTTTTTTCTCCTTTCTAGGTAAGAAGCACCACAGGGGCAGGCTGCGGTAGGTGCTGGGAATAACAGATCCCCACACACTTGCTCTGCTGCTCACAGGAGAGAGATGCCATTTAAATAGCTCTAATTAGTCTTTACGAAGGCTGCAAGCACCTTGTGAAATTGTTCCAAGTTTCCAGAGGTTAAATCCCATCTAGCTTTCAATTTAAGACAAATTAAGCTATAAAAATTTGACTATGCACTGTTCCTCAAAAAGAAAGATGTCTTTATTTATTAAAAAAAAGATCACTCTGCAATAAAAGGATTAAATTTTGTCATGCTTGTAAATAATTAACTTGAAAACTGAAAGACTGAAAATGTTAAAGAAATGGAGCTAACTCAGTGATTGATGTTCTAAACAATGTGAGAAAAATGAACTCAACCAATATGGGATGAGATTAGACAAGTTTTTGTGTGTACGTGTGGGTTTTAAGATGAGGCATATTTTCTAACCAACTTTCTTCAGTGGTGTAAGCAGAATTTCAAGAGCAAAATAAAACAAACCCAGGTGCTCACAAATTAGTCATTAGTGTCTGGGGTATGGGAGGAGAGGAGTGAGGAAGAGAGAGAGAATGAACCAGGAGAGAGGGAAAGGAATCATATTAATTGAGTTGATGTGGGAAATAACACATGACACCTATTAAAGGAATTCTTGACTGAGGAAAACGATTTTAATTCTTTAATGTAGGTACTTCATATGGAACATTTATATTCAGTATAATTAAACATGTATTAGAAAATGTTGGATAGAATGCAGCTATTGATTTTCTTGTGTTTGTTTTTAGTTGTTTTTACTTATTGAAAATATATACGGTTACTAGATATGGCCTGTAGAAAAAAAAAAAGATAACCCCAGCATGGGTACGGAGTAGACAATGGCACCCCACTTCAGTACTCTGGCCTGGAAAATCCCATGGACAGAGGAGCCTGGTAGGCTCCGGTCCATGGGGTCGCTAAGAGTCAGGCACGACTGAGCGACTTCACTTTCACTTTTCACTTTCGTGCATTGGAGAAGGAGATGGCAACCCACTCCAGTGTTCTTGCCTGGAGAAT
Source organism: Tragelaphus eurycerus (assembly GCA_935064755.1). Taxonomy (NCBI): domain Eukaryota; kingdom Metazoa; phylum Chordata; class Mammalia; order Artiodactyla; family Bovidae; genus Tragelaphus; species Tragelaphus eurycerus. The sequence goes on along the minus strand of CAKXYN010000015.1, from coordinate 10,033,880 downwards.
CCCAGGGATGGAGGAGCCTGGTGGGCTGACATCTATGGGGTCGCACAGAGTTAGACACGACTGCAGCAACTTAGCAGCAGCAGCAGCAACAGCATGGGTAAGATGTGTAACTGGACAAAGTTACCATGTGCTGACAGCTGTTTGAATGAATCAGTAGACATTTACCATTTAACACTATACAGAGGTGGCTGCGACAGGGCTTCAAATGTAGAGCACAAGTGTGGTGGCAAATGGCAATCAACAGTACAGGGGAGGATCAGTAGTTTCTTCTCTTTTACTTTTTAAATTTAGATTTATCTTAGGAGCAGTGACTTGGAGAGCTGCTCTCTCATTTTAAAGGTGCTAAACTGCCCATCTCACAAATAATCAAGTTTTGTAACATCATCTATTTTCTTTACAGTTGGAATTTTTTTTGAGTTGTCCCTATCACGCAAATCAAATAGCAGATAATATATTTTGGATTTCCATTTAAAAGAACACATTCTTCCCCTTGTTGAAATCTGTAATGCTATTATAGATCTGGTTTTCATTTATCAAGCACCAATGTTTTCTTTTGCTTCACAGAGTACTACAAATATATGCAGCTTTTTCATTTGGATAGCATTAATTTTTCCATAGATCATAAACAAAAGATATTCCATCTGTGGATAAAAGGATCTATCGATGATAGTAATTTACAACAGTAATGATATTTCCCAGTATTTACTAGGCATTTTCTTTTTGCCAAACACTCATCTAAAGGCTTTATATGTATTAATTTATTAATTATCCTAATAATTATAGGAGGCAGGCATTATTATTATTAATTATATTGCACAGATGAGGAAACCAAGGCACAGTAACTTATCCAAACAAGTTTTTCAGAAGCAAAAAGAGCCTGGGATACTTTAATAGGAAAGAAGTTCTTGAGAAATACACACAGGTCCTTGTAGGAACGTACCCATTACAGAGATGAAGTGAATAATGATGAATGAATGGTTTGAAACTAAATATATTCCCCAGGAAAAAATAAAACAAAGCTATATTTTACTAAGCTGCTTTTATCAGATTGCAAACACTAGTGTTAAAAATGCATATGGCATGAAGTGCTTTATTCTTTGTCATTTTTAACTCTTAGATAAAACCATTTAAACCTGGTTTTGTAGGAGAGATACATATGAGCCAATAATTCTATTTGGGTAAACCCTCTGAATTAAATGGCACCCCACTCCAGTACTCTTGCCTGGAAAATCCCATGGACGGAGGAACCTGGTATGCTGCAGTCCATGGGGCCGCTAAGAGTTGGACACGACTGAGTGACTTCACTTTCACTTTTCACTTTCATGCACTGGAGAAGGAAATGGCAACCCACTCCAGTGTTCTTGCCTGGAGAATCCCAGGGATGGGGCAGCCTGGTGGGCTGCCGTCTATGGGGTCGCACAGAGTCAGACATGACTGAAGTGACTTAGCAGCAGCAGCAGCCGCAGCAGCAGCCGCAGCCACAGCCTCCCCACTCAAAAGAGCTAATAATTTCTTAATGTCCAAGATTTAATACTTATCTATGATCTTTGGATTTAGAATCAACTTTCATAATTTTTTGGAATAGCAGGGACAATCGTATATGTTCTCATTTTAGGAAGAACCAGAATGAAAGACACTAAGTCAGTGCTCCTTAAATTGAAGAATACACTTGCAAAGAGACTGTGTGTCCATGATCTCTATGAAATTAGTATACAGATGTGTATAGGTGCCTTTTGTTTGCAAGTGGAATTTGAAATGTTCATCACATTCTAAGAAGGAATCAGCTCCCCCAAAGGGTTAACTGAAGTAAATGACATGCCCAAGGTCATATAGCTGCTAAAACCGGGATTTAGTTTCCAGTCTTCAGTCTTATTTCTCTTTCTTCTTAAGATACCTCCAAAAATATAGTAGTAATATTAAACAAACAAAAAATCCCCCTGAAAGCCTTTTATAAGTTGCTTATTCTTTGGAAAAATTCACTTTAGCTTAAGTCTAAGAACAAAATTGAAGAACTCTGGCTCAAAGATATCTACCATAAGTGTTTGAAAATGTATATTTCAAAATTCCTAGACAGTTTTCCCAGTCAAAAGGACAGTTTTTGAGTTAGGCTGACATGTATAGGGTCCATTATCATGATTCAAAAGAGGCTATAGTCCCAAGTTGCCTTTTGGAGAGAATAGCCATCTTGAGTCCAGTTGACTCACATGTGAGAATTTTGGCTCTGTCAGTTACTAGCTAATGCCTTTAAGAAAGCTACTTGACTTTAAAAAGTTTAGCAGTTTCCCCTCTCTTAATTTTAGATGATAATGACTAGCTTTTGAGGTTATTCTACACTATGAATAAAATCTATACATGATTTTACACACTATATATAAAATCTAAGACATGATGCCCAACACATGGTGAACACCAAGACAGTCATGTCTATCATAATGTCTTGTCTTTGTTGCTTAATTTAAAAGGAGAATTTTAAATTTTGCTCTTGACATAGGCCTGGCCAGTGACTTTAAAAAAATTCCATGTCAACATGGCTTTAAAGTGAAATGCTAATTGTAATCCTACTAATAGAAAGGTAGTACTGGCAGCAGTGAAGAGTCAGAGTTTAGGGAAAAAAACAAACAACAAACTTTTTTTATTCCGGACTCTGATAATTAGATTGATAGTTACAATGCATTATAATAAATAATCTGCCTCTAATTGATATTCCTGAACTTACAAGAAATTTAAGATACTTAAAAAGATATTTGAGCTAAGAAGATTACCCGTTAGGGACAGATGTAACATTCTGCAGCTGTAGGAGTCTGATGCATCCAGGTCACTGATGATTTCCTATTTTATGTTATAGCCTCAGGAAAGTTAGACCATAAAAAGAGAAATGAAATACTAAAATGTGAACTTTGTGTTAATACAAAATGATAAAATGGATTATTTCAGTCAGAAAGGCAAGGCCGGGTGTTCGTATCCATGCTAAGTTACTTAGTTAAGTCACATTCTGTATCAGCGGGAAAGCAGGGTGAGTGATGTGGGCCTATGGAAGCCTTGATCAAGGAATTGGAAGGATTCAATTCAAACGTAGGCTGTATTAGTTCTTCATCTTTTGCACTAAGACTCAGGGCTGATTCTCTGTTTGAGCTTCAGTTTTCTGATTTCTAAACATGGATACCTATCTATACCAATAAAATATTTATACTATTGCTTCATCAGACTGTTATGAATATAGTAAATAAGATAGTTGATGTGAAAACTACATAGAGCTAACTCTTAGAGAACTCAAAAGTGAAAGACATTTGCACTGTGAAAACTGATACTCAGAGAGGTGAACGTGACATAAGGAGTTAGTGACAGAGTTGTGACCCAAACCCAGATTTCCTTGCTCCTTACATTTTGGTTTGGTCCCTTTCTTTTCCTACTTTAATGAAATTACACTTTCTAGACAAGTTTGGAGTCTATAAGATTAAGCATATTAGTATATATTATCTTATGCACATATAAATATTAATTTCCATTTAGTCTTTTTTGATAATATTTTAAGTCAATGAAGGAAGCCCTATCATATCTCTCTTTCAGGAATTATTATTTTCTCTTAAGTACTGCCTAAACATGTTGGGATGCCAACAGGAACTGCATTGGTCAGAAATTCAATTGTGTTTTCATACTGCTTACCATCTAATTCAATAATTGTGAGCATTTTGTAATTAGGACTCTCTTAATTTTATTTTGCATTTTTCCCAGCTTACATAAAATAATTGTGATTTGGAAATACATCATGAAATGTCAGTATTTTCAAGGAGTTCGGTAAACACATCAGTGCCCATACACAATTCCTTATTCTTTGAAGTTTTCCCCTTGTCATCTCTCAGTGGAAGAATGTTAAAAGTTTTGCTTTATTAAAGCAAGATAAAGACAACACGAGTCACTGTGACAACTCCCAGTTTTTTCTTTAATGTCATCAGATCACTCTGCAAAGTAATATGAAGGGAGTGATCAGAAACACGGAGAGAAGAACAAACGGATCCCACATAAAACACTCAACCACAGTCATGTAAGTTATCACCATAAGTGGAACCCAAAACAAGCACATTAAATTTTATAAATTGTATGTGAAGTCACATAGCATTTTAATATATTCTAAAAATCTGGCTCTGAGCTATCAAAGATCCCTTTACAGGAGAAGCCTCAGTTACTGCTTCTGTGGTTCCAGATGCTGGCATTTTTTCTGTGCTTAAGATATAGGATGATTGCTTTTCCCCTAAAATATCTGCTGGCTAGGGCTTAGTCGAAGATAAAACTCTGTTCATGCTTGTAATCTAGATTAAAGCTCTCTGTATAGCCTATAAACTTCAATTAAATGCTTCTAACCTTTTGCATAACACTTAAAATTGAAAAAACTTTTGGTTTCTAGGTCAGCTCTAGATTTAGGGTGTATTTGTGGACACAAAGCTATAAAAAGGCACGTTTTAGTCTGATTCAAGTGCTTTGGATCTTATACTATAAAAATAGCATGGGAATGAAATGTACATAGTTTCCAACTATTATAATAAAGGGACAAGGAGGAATATTCTTTGTCCTTTGACGTACTTTACTGTTATGACGGTGGAAAATAACAGGTTAAGGAAAATAATGACATAGCAGACGAAAGCATACGGAAGTGGTAGTATTGAGTGACCTAATTCTGAGTGGTTTGAAACAATGCTACAGGCAACAAAGGCAGCTTGACAAGTTCTCCAGCCAAGACCATGCCAAATGGGTTCTCCATTTCTATTCATTTATTTTTATCATTTACCTTGCTTCACTGATGACAAAAATGATTTCTCTCCTCTATGTGTGACTTGGTTTAGTTTTTATTTACCATGAAGATAATTTAAGAGCCATGAGACAAGAAATTGCTGCTGTTGTTTTTTACATTTTAAAATGGGAAGTAAAGTGCAAGCTCTGTATGGTAATCATCCACACACACCATTCGCAGTTTCTAACCAGGGCCTCTAAAGAAGTGACCACCAGTGTGACACTATCCTGCTTGAACTAGCATTGGTGAAGTGATCTTTTGTTTTCAGTAAGAAAAAAGGTTAACCCCTGGACAACTAGTATCTTTAATTTCCACAAAAAGATTTATTATTTATTTTTTGTTCTGTTTTGTTAGAACATTTTCCAACATCAAAAGTAAAATCAATTGTGAGAATTTTACACAATATATCTATGTCACATAATACCATTTTGAGAAAAGGGGACTGAGATATGGACTTGCTCAAATGCTGAAAGATATAATGGTTCTTGTTCTAAAACTCGAATTTAATGTGCTGTTGCCTTTGGTGCTGACTGGGAAAGTTTTTAAGCAGAGACTCATTTTCAGATTAAATTTGGATACTAGGGAAGCAGGTAGGACTTGGTCAGGGTTATGAGATAAAGTGGTGGCCATCATAGATTTTGGAAGCAGAAAACAGGGAAAGATACTTGAACAACTATAGGTGAAAATATTTCAGTTGTACTGTTCTAGAAAAGGACTGGGTCTGAAGCTGGTATTATTTAATGTGTTACAAAACATCTGGCAGAGAGTGAACTTTTAAGTATGAAAAAGCCACAACGCTCTTTCGGATGCCAGTGAGGATGAATGTGGTATGTGGCCGTTGGTGGTCCAGGCTAGCTGTTATGACAGAGGGAAGGTTTTAAGTGACATTGTAAACGACTTTTTAAGAATAGCAATCCAATGCAGGGCTTCAGCCAAAAAGACTAACAAAATGCTGAGTGTTGAACACAAGCTCTTAAGTATTTTTTAATATGCCATGTGAGAAGGATTTATTATTGGAAAGAGATGAATGGATAATACTCTCATGAATCCTTCAGAGAAGCTAGGTACATTTGAGGAGTAATCCTCATCTTCTAGGAGCAATCCTTCCTTCTGGGATAAAATCCTTAGTACAACTGACTACCAAGCAGTCCACAAATAGATGAGTCAGACATTTCTAATGTGCTCAGTTTTTATTAATCACCACATCACCAATTCCTAAACTTTTGATTGCCCTTAGTGATTATCTAGATTTATATGCAAACAAGTTCCTCACCATTTTTAAGTTACAGTCTATGGGCATCTTCTGATAATCACCTGTTCATTCACAACCATCAGCAAGCATCAGTAAAACGGGCAACCTCAATTTGCTTCTCTTATATAAACATGAACTAAATGATCAACCTTTCATCCAGGGCGGAAGCAAGAAGGTATTGAAGGATGCCCTGTGTCAAGAATACTGTGTGTTCCAGTACTGGTATATCTGTATGAAAAAAGTGAGAATAAGCAGTGCCTAAATCTTACCTATGTTCATAGATGACTGAACACCTAGTTTAAACTGTATTTTCATGCACACATTTAAACGCATGGAAATAAAGGTATAAATATCATCTGTAATTCCTTACCTTCTATTGCTGATAGGAGAACTCGGGAATGATCATAAGCGATTACATTTGCATATCTATTCTTTGGTTTGTTTACTTCCAAGTTTGAATGTTCCCATGTGAACTGCTGGCCAGGGTCAATCGACTTTAAAAGAAAAACAGCACACATACACAAAATCAATACTGAACGTCAGATTATAGGCATGTATCACAAGTAACAAAAGTGATTTAAAAAGAGAATTTTGAAGTTACGCTTCATCAAAATGATCCTAGCTGTGAAGCTGAACACTGATATAACCAGCATCAGATGAAGTGATTAGTCATTGGAAAAAACGGTAATAGTCACCAACATTGATTTAAATGGGGGAAAAAATCAATATAGATGTTCTGTTAATAGTGAAAAGGCAGGTTTGTTTTTTTTTTTTAACTTTTCAATTTTCTTCTCTGTTGCTGTAGTTTACAAGTTATCTTGGTTCAATATTCCTTCCAGTTCTGTGAACATTATTTTATCCTGATTCTGCTTCCTATTCTTGCCTTTCTGGACCTAACGTTGCTCTTTAAGGTGGCAGGACACTCCCTGGATTCACTGGGCACAAACTCTTCCTTCACCTGCAGGTTTACACCATGATGGCAACTTAGATTTGTGTCTGCGTCTCTGTGACATACTACGACCACCATCACAAGGCAATTTGTACAATTAAAACTGGTAAGAATAACAGTAAGAAGAAAAGTCAGCTAAATCTAATAATCATCTTAGAATACTAATTTATTATCTAATACAGAAAGGATCTAGTTACTTTTTAACTTATCATTATATGTTATTATGTTTACAAAGTTCACTCTTTATTCATTTTAAACTTATTTTTTTCTGATTTTTAATGCCTTTCCTGATGCCTTAATTCAACCAAAGTTGTTCTATAAAATATATCTTGCATAGCTATAAAATGACATACAAATTTCTTTCTATACAGAACCATTATTTTGAGACTGAATTCAGGCTTTGATTATAAAATACTGGTAAACTTTTTAATGTCCTGCAGTGTTTTAGAAATGATAGTATTTTTTCTTTCATCATAGCATACTGACACTTTTTTAAGATATAACTTTATGGTATATGGAAACATGAGTTTAGTAATTATAGAAACATGATTTTAAATGATCAAAATCAAGTATTTGGAACTAATGCTATATTAGGTTTATATTCCCAAGATGAAATTCTTTAAAAAGCAAAAACACTTTGCTAAATTCATAGAATTTTTAAATTATTTTTGATACTGGATATTTTCCATGCTTTTATGTTGATATCTACATCTTGAAAGTAAAATATATCCAACAGCTGTTACAATATTAAGGATGCACACATTTTGTATTATAATGGATAGAGTTCAGCACAATAATAAACTCACAAGTGTACAGAGTAAAGCCTATTAACAGTCATGAATAGCCTCTAAACATATAGAAATTCTCAGCAGTATAGATTGCAGCCTCTAATTTACTACAGATTATAAAACCCCTTTTCCTTTCTTAGCCTGTGCTAATCCATATATAAACTATTCAATCAATGAACAGTATTCAGCAAAATAATTATCCATGTCTTAAAAGTCCAAAGAATAAAGTGATTAGGGGTCCTTCTAGTTTGTTCTTCCAGAGAACCTCATCATCTTCCCTGCAGAATGTACTCCTTTCCGAGCATGCTCTGGGCTAAGGGAAGCTGAAGCATCCGATGCCCCGACCCTGTGCCTTCTCCATACAAAGCAGCTCCATTTAGTGACCAAGCCCTGTCTTAAAAACTTCTCAACTGCATCCCAAGTGTACCATTCCCTAAGTGACAGTCCTTCAGTAGCTGATGTCTTCTCTAAACTCTCACTCTAATCCATTCTTCATACTGAAGTACACATTCAAACCACAGCTCTCAATAGGTTAGGACAGTGTTTAAAACTTTCCACGGACTCTGGGTGGCCTTCGGCTAAAACTCTGAAGTCCTTTAGCCACCATCCTACCTAGACACGTTTAGTCATCTTTCTATCTACAAAAATGGCTCAATAAATGGTTCAACAATTAAAAAAATGTTGTTGAGAAAAGTTAACAAAGAGAAATCATGGAGTAATTCTTTGTTATATAGCATGGGTGTTAGAGAACTGACTTTGGAGATAGCAATGTGCAATGTATTAATTAGTTTAATACCTTAATATTCACTATCATATGACTTAGTAATTAAGAATGTGATTGTGAAAGTAAAACTACCACTGATATTTCACTTTACACTGATGAGCATTACTGAGTACATAAGCTTTCTACACAGTGTTCTCCAAGATATTCCACGAAGTTCTTAAACTCACTGATACACAGACGTTCCTTTGGTGGAAGACATTACTCCCTCTGATGGCCTTGTTACTCAGATTATGGTCATTCATATGCATAAATGGCATGCATTTAATTAGACCAGTGAAAATGCATTTATCAACTCAAAGACACTGTGAATTCATGGTCATTTCCACTCTGGCCACATATTTTCAGCCCTCAACATGATTTATTTGATACCTACATAGTCAGTTAAGTCAGTTTAGTCGCTCAGTCATGTCCAATTTTTGAAACCCCATGGACTGCAGCATGCCAGGCTTCCCTGTCCATCACCAAATCCTTGAGCTTACTCAAACTCATGTCCATTGAGTCAGGGATGCCATCCAACCATCTCATCCTCTGTTGTCCCCTTCTTCTTCCACCTTCAATCTTTCCCAGCATCAGGGTCTTTTTAAATGAATCAGTTCTTCGCATCAGGTAGCCAAAGTATTGGAGTTTCAGCTTCAACATCACTCCTTCCAATGAATATTCAAGACTGATTTCCTTTAGGATGGACTGGTTGGATCTCTTTGCAGTCCAAGAGACTCTCAAGAGCCTTCTCCTACACCACAGTTCAAAAGCATCAATTCTTTGGTGCTCAGCTTTCTTTATAGTCCAAATCTCACATCCATATATGACTACTGGAAAAACCATAGCTTTGACTAGATGGACCTTTATTGGCAAAGTAATGTCTCTGCTTTTTAATATGCTGTCTAGGTTGGTCATAATTTTTCTTCAAAGGAGCAAGCATCTTTTAATTTCATGGCTGCAGTCACCATCTGCAGTGATTTTGGAGCCCAAGAAATAAAGTCTGTCATTGTTTCTACTCTTTCCCCATCTATTTGCCATGAAGTGATGGGACCAGATGCCATGATCTTAGTTTTCTGAATGTTGAGTTTTAAGCCAGCTTTTTCACTCTCTTCTTTCATTTTCATCAAGAGGCTCTTTAGTTCTTCTTCAATTTCTGTCATAATGGTGGTGTCATCTGCATATCTGAGGTTATTGATATTTCTCCCGGAAATCTTGATTCCAGCCTGTGCTTCATCCAGCCTGGCATTTTGCATGATATACTCTGCATATAAGTTAATAAGCAGGGTGACAATATACAGCCTTGACATACTCCTTTCCCAATTTGAAACCAGTTTGTTGTTCCATGTCCAGTTCTAACTGTTGCTTCTTGACCTGCATACAGATTTCTCAGGAGGCAGGTCAGGTGGTCTGGTATTTCCATCTCTTGAAGATTTTCCAGTTTGTTGTCATCCACACAGTCAAAGGCTTTGTAAAGTTTACAACTTGGTAATGGAAACATAAGTTGTTTTTCATGTATGTTAATATATTTAGGCTTAAAGTGCGACCCATGAGATGAAGACTTGTAGGCAAAAGGATAATGACAGTAATACCTGCCAAGTGATTGTGCTTTTCCATGCAGTATCCTGTTTAAATTTCACAAGTTTTAAGAGGTTTAGTATTTTTTTTCTCTGTTATGAAGATAAGGAAATGGAAGTAAAGAAATACTAATTCAATCGATTTTACTGAGGGACTTCTCTGTGGCAGTAGTTTTGGTTGTTACTAATTTGGTCACATGGTGAAATTCCATACATTAACCCTGTAACCCAGGTGTGGGTGATTTCAAAATCCACTGATGATTAACAGCTGGTAATTCCTAATCCATGGCACCACTTCACTATCTAGAAAGCCACTGCAAAGTAAAGAAGCCCATCCTTTATCTTATCAGTCCAAATGTTTTTCTAACTGATCATCCTGTATGTATGACCAGGCCACTCAAGAAGCCTGTTCTCTTGCTCTCTGTATATTCCCTGATCCACCAATGCCTGCTTCATCTACCCCTATCCCCTATTCAGAGTCTGACCTTCCTACACACTTGCCCCAGGCTGCAGCCAGTGATCGTTCTAATCTTGAGATCAGAGCATCTCCACCTGATGGCTTATCAGAGAGAAAGTTAGGGGCGTGCCCCTCTGCTAGTTTCCCTGGCAACCTGAGTCAGTTCACCTGTAACTAGTTACCATCCCCTCCCCCATCGTGAAGGCTGCTGCCATGTTCCGCCCATTACTTTCTACTGTCTGCACTCTGTGGGGTGTTGCTCCAGGACCCTGCTTCAGACATGTAAGTCCCCTCATTCATTAAACCACTGATGTCTCTGTTGGCAACTCCAGGCTGTTTCTTCAGTCTTGAGGCTGGGCAAGCATAGGTCTGGCGGTCCTGCGGGGTGAAGCCCAACAACTGGTAGACTGACCAGGAGACTGTGGAAATTCCTGTGAGTACCAGGATGCGGGAAGGAAGGCCTGGGAATGGGAAGCTGTGGGCCCGTCTTCTGATATGTGGGGCCTGAGTGTTGCTGATATGGTCCCAGGGTGGCTGTCCACCAATGGGGAGCCTGAAAGTTGCAGGGGTGGTTCTGGGGTGGCCGTCCACCTGTCTGTGGGGCCCTGTGGTAGCTGTTGTTGATGAATGGGGGCCGCCAAGAGAGTACAGAGAACTCATAGACACCCCAAGGCTGTTGGGGAGATGTTGGCTCCTATTACAGTCGGATAAAAGTGGTGGGTGGCTGTGGGCTGGCTGCTGTTTTTTTGTGTTCAGAAAGTTGAGGAGGCTGAGCTAACAGCCTAGTTGAAGGTTAACTTTAAGTGTTGATTCCAGTTCCTCTCAAAAGTGAGCCATGTGAAAGTGAGTGAATGACACATATTATTTATTGTCTATTACTGCTATTTATTTAAAGTGAACTGGTTACTTAGAAACAGAAAAACAAACAAACAAAAAATCCCTGAAAATGTCCAAGGTGGGATTCTTTTGACATTATAAACTGGTTTTTGCATATGCGGTAAGAGGAAGTTAGCTTTCTAGAAGGAATTGATAATTCTCTTCTTTTTTCCTTTGATATTAAGTAATGGACCTGGGTTCACAGGAACTTTAATCATCTGATCCCTGAGAGTGAAGAAAAAATAAAAGTAAAGAGGTCTTTTAAAACTCTGGCTGGAAACCTGTGAAATCTGTTTCTATATGGATATATATCTGTGTGTACCTTAGAAATGGGTCTCTGCCTCTAAAGGGCATGGTCAGGATTGGTTTATGGATGAGCTGTTTAACTGGATTAAGAGAAATTAAGTGTGTATATAAATTTATTGATATCTCTGTTGTTGACTCTGGGCTTTCGCTTTGGTGTTGAAGTGGGCCAAGTACAGGCCTAGTAGGTAAGTACAGGGTGCAGGGTGCAGCCCAACAGTGTCATTCTGGGGCAATTACATAAGAGATCAAGTTTTAAAAATGAGGCTGGCTTCACATGGATGACAAAGCAGATGGGATGCGGCTTACATTTATACTCATTTTACACGGATCAAACAAACATTGATTAAATAATGCTGACTTGTCTTTGTGCAACACACACTCATCCATCTGTATCTGTCTGTCTGACTGAATGTTCAGCAATACACAGCCTAGGTCATTATTTTGGAGCTTGTCAGGATGCTGAGAGCAGTAAACTCAGTAAAAAAGCATAAGTACTGAAAGTAGATGAAGTATAAGAAGAGATTTTATACTAAAAAAATTGAGGAAAATCAAATTTCAATTATCCATGTTAATGAAGCAAATATATCATGGATGAATAGGACTCTAATATTCAAAACCCAATGTTCAGGCTCACCTTAGTGCTAAATGATGACACCATTGTTTCGCTTCTTTGTTTTCTGGCTTCTCTTGTTGAGATCTTACCAAGGAAGAATGAAATGGCCAAGTGGACAAGGAGCAACACCGGTCTTAAGTGATATAGGAGTTATATCTTGGCTAATCCATCATGACCACACACCTACCCACTACAAAATTAGGCTGAGGTCTCCCTAATATTATTCAAAACAATCTGAAATAAGCACCCGTGTTCCTAATGTTCCTAATGGATCCAGTCATTTCTTGCTGTATTTAGATTTATTTCCTGAGTATTTGGTTTTGATTCTCAGATATTCCCACTTATCCTTCTGTCTCTGTTTATCCAGACATTGAGTGGGATCCACCTCCTCCTTGGTACTCAGTCCAAAATTCTACCCTCTTGAACGAAAATCTTGACCAGGTCATCCTTATCCTCCCCTAAGAATTTTGCGAGTTGGAAAAGAAGAAAGGTAGATGTATTCGACACAAAGCTGATTAATAGAGTTTTAAATAATTTGCATGAAATGTGGACATTACATTGTCACAATTTATAAACAACAATGCTATTTCATAATATTTACTTTTGTTTCTCCAATCAGTATGGCCCTTCAAGGTGTGCTGGATGAACCCTATGAGGTATTTAAAACTTTACCAAGATGCCAAACCATTCTGCACTGCCTCCCTATCTGCACACTTGGTACATTACACAGGCCCCTTCAGACATGTAAGTCCTCCATCCATTACACCACCGATGTCTCTGTCGCTGACTCTGGGCTCTTTCTTTGGTCTTGAGGCTGGGCAAGCACAGGTCTGGAGGGCCTGCCGGGTGCAGCCCAACAACTGGCAGAGCGACCAGGAGACCTAGGAAACGCCTGTGAGTGTCAGGACACCCAACAGTTTTTGAGGATCTCAATAGTTTTTGACTGAATCTAACAGAAGATGGCTAGCCATCTTCAACTCAACGGCTTAACCATTCAGAGAAAAAGTGACAAAATAAAGAGAAAATCTCCTTGTAACTTAGAGAAGGGAAAACCCCAACTAAACACTTGCTAATATCAAATACTTTGAATCTATGCAGTCTTTAACTTGATGGTCTGAAAGTTCTAATTTTTTCTTTAATCAACTGTAACTTTGCCTTAAAATCGGTAAGAGAAAAATATATGTAAGTGGAGATAAAAGCTACCTTTAACTTATGGATTTATCATTTTCCCCTGTGTTCTTGATGAAAAGTTAGAATTAAAATACATAAGTATTTTATACTGTAACTAACACTTATGGAACGGAACATTTAGTTTTCATTTACATTTCTTTGTGCTTTACCTATCTCCCATCATTTTATCTTCACAAAGACTCTGGAAGTAGTTCCCATCATTATCACAGTTCTGTTGATGAGAAAACTAAGGTGTAGAGAAGTTAAATTACTTTCTCAGTTTCAGACAGCTACTAGGGAGAGAACTTAGATTTGGGGCCGAGGTATTCTGCACCCCACCCCCGTCCCCTGCCCTCATTTGAGTGACTAGCCACCATGATATGTGTTTTCTCTGGCCAAGTTGGAAAAGGCTTCCGGACTGTTTCACACATGCCTTTCAATTGTTCTCCTGAAACACAATGGGAAATCTAGGAACAAAAGTTTCTGTAGTGCTTCTGATCTGTATTTATAATTTTAAATTCAAAATAAGAACATGCTCATAAATTTGCAAATTGGATTACAGTCATTGAGTAAAATTACATCTTGATATGAGAGTGACCTTTTTTGACAAAGCTGAAGTCATTTTACAGCAAAGCTCTTAAATATGGTTTAAAATTTCAACTTTTCTTTCCAGAAGAAAAATATAATTCACATGTGCAGAACACCATACAAGTCGCTCTGTGTTCCATTTTTCATTCCACCAAGAGAAAACCTCAAAATATTCCCTTTAGAAACTCAAAAGAGAAACCACAAAAAAGATACATCCTGTTTTTGTAAGTTTTGAAACTAACAACATTTAATTATATAGAACTAAAAAAACAGCTACTTGTCTAGCCAAACTATGGGTCAGACTAAGTATCCTTTATACAGGGAGATGAACTTTCATTGACCTTAACCTTCAGAAAAATACTATCTTTCCACATAGTTCCCCATCAATAGGTTCATTTGGTCTTCACTGTGGTTTGCCCCCAGAAATTCTCAAGTTTTTATTTATTTATTTATTTATTGAGGTTTAGAAGAAGAATCTGCCATTGACTTTTTGCAATGAAGCCTTTTAATTTTTTTTAATATAATTATGTTTTGGTCATGTTTTTCTTTTTTAAACTTGAAATATAGTTGATTTAAAATGTGTCAGGTAAATATCAAAGTGATTCAGTTATACATAGGTATATTCTTTTTCCAGATTCAGTTTTCTATTCAGTTTTTGTTTTGTAAAGAAGTTCATTTGTATCATATTTTAGATTCCACATATAAATGATGTCATATTTGTCTTTGTCTAACTCATTTTATTTAGTATGATAACTTCTAGGTCTACACACGATGCTGCATATGGCATTATTACATTCTCATTTTTAGGGCTGAGTAGTATTCCAATGTATGTTTGTATATGTGTGTGTGTGTATGATGTGTGTGTGTGTATATATATATATATACACACACCACATCATCTTTGTCCATTTATCTGTTGATGAACATTTAGGTTGCATCCATATCTTGGCTATTGTAAATAGTGCCATTATGAACACTGGGGCGCAGGTATCTTTCCAAGTAGTTTTTTTCCAGATATATGCCCAGGAGTGGGATTGCTGGATCATATAGCAGCTCTTTTTTTTTTTTTTTTTTTTTAGTTTTTAAATAAATTTCTATACTGCTATATCCCAATTTACATTCCTACCAACAGTGTAGGGGAGTTCCCTTTTCTCCACACCCTCTCCAGCATGTATTATTTGTAGGCTTTTTAACGATATGGCCATTCTGATCAGTGTGAAGTGATATTGCATTTTAGTTTAGATTTGTATTTGTCCAATAATGCCAAGCATCTTTTCACTTTGGCCATATGTATGTCTTTTTTGGAGAAATGTCTGTTTGGTCTTCTGCTCATTTTTCTATTGGGTTGATTATTGTTGCTCTGGAGTCGTATGAACTGTTGTGTATTTCAGAAATTAAATCCTTACTGGTTGCATGACTTAGAAATTTCGTCTCCCAGTCCGTAGGCTGTCTTTCCATTTTGTTTATGGTTTCCTTTGCTGAGCCAAAGATGACAAGTTTGATTAGGTCCCATTTGTTTATTTTTATTTCTATTGCTTTGGGAGACTGAACAAAGAAAATATTGCCAAGATTTATCTTAGAATGTTTGATTATGTTCTCTTTTAGGAGTTTTATGATGTCATGTCTTTTGTGTATGATGTCATGTCTTTTGTGTATGATGTCAGGGTATGTTTCTAACTTCACTGATTTATGTGTAGCTGTCCAGCTTTCCCAATACCACTTGCTGAAGAGACTCTCTTTCCCATTGATTATTCTTTCCTTGGGAGAAGGCAATCGCACCCCACTACAGCACTCTTGCCTGGAAAATCCCATGGATGGAGGAGCCTGTTAGACTGCAGCCCATGGGGTCGCTAAGAGTCGGACACGACTGAGTGACTTCACCTTCCCTTTTCACTTTCATGCATTGGAGAAGGAAATGGCAACCCACTCCAGTGTTCTTGCCTGGAGAATCCCAGGGACGGGGGAGCCTGGTGGGCTGCCGTCTATGGGGTCGCACAGAGTCGGACACGACTGAAGCGACTTAACATAGCATTCTTTCCTTCTTTGCTGAAATTTAATTGACTATAGGTGTGAGAGTTTATTTCTGATTTCTCTATTCTGCTCCATTGATCCACCTATCATTTGTGAGCTGATACCACCATTTTGGTTACTGTAGCTTTGTAGTATTCTTTTAAGTCTGGCAGGATTATGCCCTCAATTTTGTTCTTTTCCCTCAGGACTGCTTTGGTAATTCTGGGTATTTTATGGTTCCATATAAATTTTAGAATTATTTATTCTAGCTCTGTGAAAAATGTCATGGGTAATTTGGTAGAGATCATACTAAATCTGTAGATTGCTTTGGGTAGTATGACCATTATTAACAACATTAATTCTTCCAATCCAATACCAAGGTATATTTTTCCATTTCTTTGAATCATTGTTAATTTCCTTGATCAGTGTTTATAGTTCTCAGTATATAAGCCTTTTATCTCTTTGGTCAGGATTATTCCTAAGTATTTTATTTTGTTTTTTAAAAGGGATCTTTTTTTAACTGTCCCTTTCTGATATTTCATTGTTAATGTAAAGAAATGTAGCCAATTTCTGTTTGTTATTCTGCCTTGCTAAGGTAGCAGAATACCTTGCTAAGGTATATTCTGCTACCTTGCTAAGTCTGTTTATCAATTCTAGTATTTTTGTGTTGAGTTTTTAGGATTTTCTACATATATTATCCTACTGTTGACATATAATGACAAGTTTACCTCCTCCCTTCCAACTTGAATACCTATTATTTATTTTCCTTGTCTGATCACTGTGGTTAGAACTATCAATACTATGTTGAATAAAAATGGGAAGAGTGGGCATCCTTGTCCTGTTCTGGATTATAGCAGAAAGGTTTTAAGTTTTTCACCATTGAGTACTATGTTAACTGTGGGTTTGCTGTAAAGAGCCTCTATTGTGTTGAGATATGCTCCCTCTATTACCACTTTGATGAGAGTTTTATCATAAATGAATGTTGCATTTTATCAAATGCTTTTTCTGCATCTATTGAAATGATTATATGGTTTTGTGTTTAATTGATGATGTGTATCCTATTGCTTGACTGATGTATGCTGAACCATCCCTGTGAGTCTAGGATGACTCCAACTTGATCATGGTATATGATCTTTTTCATGTGTTGTTGGTTTCAGTTTGCTAATAATTTGTTGAGTTTTTTTTTTTTTTTTTTGCATCTATATTCACCAGAGAGATTAGTCAATAACCTTGTCTTTTGGTAGTATCTTTGTCTGGTTTTGGTATCGAGTGGGGTGATGGTGGCTTCATAGAATGACTTTGGGAGTGTTCCTTCCTCTCCACTCTTTTGGAAGAGTTTGAGAAGGATAAGTATAAGTTCTTCTATGTCTGTCGGATACAACTCCTTATTGAAGCCATCTAGTCCTGGACTTCTGTTTGCTGAGTATTTTTTGAAAATTATAGATTCTCTTTCATGTCTAGTGGTAAGTTTATTCAAATTATCTTTCCTCTTGATTCAGTTTTAGGTGGGCTGTATATTTCTAGAAACTTGTCCAGTCTAGCTTGTCCAATTGGTATTTAATTGCTCATGCTTTTCTCTTATGGTTTTTGTGTTTCTATGTCATTGGTTGTTATTCCTCCTCTTTCTAATTTTTGCTTATTTGGGTCCTCCCTCTTTTCTTCTTGGTGAGTCTAGACAGAAATTTGTTGATTTTGTTTAACCTTTCAAATAGTTCTTGATTTTATTGACTTTTCCTATTAAAAAAAAACCAAAAACTTTATTTTCTCTCTGATCTTTATTGTTTCTTTCCTTCTGCTAACTTTAGGTTGTTATTTTTTTCTAATTTTTTTGGTGGTAGGGCAGTTTTATTTGTTTTTGGTTTTCCTTATTTTTGGGGGAGGAGTGCTGTAGCTGTGAACTTCCCCCTAAGGATTGCTTCTGCTGCTTCCCATAGAGTCTGTCTTGTGTTTTCACTGCCATCTGTCTCAAGATATATTTTTAAAATTCCCTCTTTTTCATCGTTGACCCACTATTTTTTGTTTGTTTCCTTTAGTAGAATATTGTTCAGTCTCTATGTAATCATTCTTTTTTTTCTCCTTTTTCTGTGGTTAATTTCTAGTTTCATGCCACTGTGGTCAGAAGATATTTGAAATAATTTCTAAAATTTGTAGTGGCTTATTTTGTGTCCTAATATATGGTCTCTCCTAGAAACATTCCTTGTCCACTTGAAAATAATATGTATTTTATTTTTACTTTTTTGGATGCAGAGTCCTGAAAATATCAATTATGTCAAACTGCTCTATTGTGTTATTTAGGGCCTCTGTTGCCCAGCGTGGACATGGAATATTCTCTAGGAGAGACCACAAACTAGGAGATAAGGTCCGTTCAGTCATCTGTATCTGACTGCGACACCATGAATTATAGCACACTAGGCTTTTCTGTCCATCACAAACCCCCAAAGTCTGCTCAAACTCATGTCTATTGAGTCAGTGATGCCATCCAACCATCTCATCCTCTGTTATCCCCTTCTCCTGCCTTCAACTTTCCCAGCATCAGGGTCTTTTCCAATGAGTTGGTTCTTTGCATGAGGTGACCAAAGTATTAGAGCTTCAGCTTCAGCATTAGTTGTTCCAATCAGTTTAGGACTGATTCCTTTAGGATGGACTGGTTTGATGTCTTGTAGTCCAAGGGACTCTCAAGAGTCTTCTTCAACACCAGAGTTCAAAAACACCCATTCTTCAGCGCTCAGCTTTCTTTGTGGTCCAACTCTTACATCTATACATGGCTATTGCAAAAACCATAGCTTTGTCTAGATGGACCTTTGTTGGCAAAGTAATGTCTCTGCTTTTAATATGCTGTTTAGGTTTGTCATAGCTTCTCTCCACAAGAGCAAGTGTCTACTAATTTCATGGCTGCAGTCACCATCTACAGTGATTTTGGAAACCAAGGAAAGAAAGTCTGTCACTGTTTCCATTGTTTCCCCCTCTATTTGGCATGGAGTGATAGGACCAGTTGCCATAATCTTGATTTTTTGAATGTTGAGTTTTTAGCCCACTTTGTCACTCTTCTCTTTCATCAAGAGACACTTTAGTTCCTGTTTGCTTTCTGCCATTAGGGTGGTGTCATATGACTATTTGAGGTTATTGGTACTTCTCCTGGAAATCTTGATTCCAGCTTGTGCTTCATCCAGCCCAGCATTTCACATGATGTACTCTGCATATAAGTTAAATAAGCAGGGTGACCATATACAGCCTCGATGTACTCCTTTCCCAATTTGGATCCAATCCATTGTTCCATGTCCGGTTCTAACTGTTCCTTCTTGACCTGCATACAGATTTCTCAGAAGACAGGGAAGGTGGTCTGGTATTCCCATCTCTTGAAGAATTTTCCAGTTTGTTGTGATCCACAGTCAAATGCTTTAGCATAGTCAATAAAACAGAAGAAGATGTTTTTAAGATCTCTCTTGCTTTTTTCTATGATCCAATGAATGTTGGCAATTTGATCTCTGGTTTGTCTTCCTTTTCTAAAATCCACCTTGAACATCTGGAAGTTCTTGGTTCATGTACTGTTGAAGCCTCGCTTGGAGAATTTTGAGCATCTTTTGTGGCTCAGCTGGTAAAGAATCCACCTGCAATGTGGGAGACCTGGGTTCAATCCTTGGGTTGGGGAGATCCCCTGGAGAAGGGAAAGGCTAACCCCTCCAGTATTCTGGCCTGGAGAATTCCATGGACTGTACAGTCCATGGGATCGCAAAGAGTCGGACACGACTGAGCTTTTTTTGCTTGCACTTTCTTCAGCTAGTGTGTGAGATGAATGCAACTATGTGGTAGTTTGAATATTTTTGGCATTGCCTTTCTTTGGGATTGGAATGAAAACTGACCTTTTCCAGTCCAAAACTCCAGTCTACGGCTGGAGTTTCCAAATTTGTTGGCGTATTGAGTATACCACTTTCACAGCATCATCTTTTAGGATTTGAAATAGATCAACTGGAATTCCATCACCTTTACTTTCTTTGTTTGTAGTGATGCTTCCTAAGGCCCACTTGACTTCACACTCCAGGATGTCTGGCTCTAGGTGAGTGATCACCCCTTCATGGTTATATGGATCATAAAGATCTTTTTTGTATGGTCCTGTGTATTCTTGCCACCTCTTCTTTCTGTCTTCTGCTTCTGTTAGGTCCATACCATTTGTGTCCTTTATTGTGCCCATTTTTGCATGAAATGTTCCCTTGATACCTTTAATTTTCTTGAAGACATCTCTAGTTTTTCCCATTCTATTGTTTTCCTCCATTTCTTTGCATTGATTACTGAGGAAGGCTTTTTTATGTCTCCTTGCTATTCTTTGGAACTCTGCATACAGATGCATATATCTTTTCTTTTCTCCATTGCCTTTAGCTTCTCTTCTTTTCGCAGTTATTGGTAAGGCCTTCTCAGACAACCATTTTGCCTTTTTGCATTTTGTTTTCTTGGGGATGGTCTTGATCACTCCCTCCTGTACAATGTTATGAACCTCCATCCATAGTTTTTCAGACACTGTATCAGATCTAATACCTTGAATCTATCTGTCACGTCCACTGTATAATTGTAAGGGAGTTTTTAAGGTCACACTGGAACGGTCTAGTGGTTTATTCTACTTTCTTCAGTTTAAGTCTGAATTTGGCAATAAGGAGTTCATGACCTGAGCCACAGTCAGCTCCCAGTCTTATTTTTGCTGACTGTAAAGAGCTTCTCCATCTTTGGTTGCAATGAATATAATCAATCTGATTTCAGTATTGACCATCTGGTGATGTCCATGTGTAGAATCATCTCTTGTGTGTTGGAAGAGGGTGTTTGCTATGACCAGTGCATTCTCTTGGCAAAACTCTGTTAGCCTTTGTTAGCCACAACAAGTTTAAGGTAGAAATTATTTAAAACATCTTTTCTGACCACAGTGGCATGAAACTAGAAATCAACCACAGAAAAAGGAGCAATAACAATGATTACAGAGAAACTGAACAATATGCTAGTAAAAAACAAAAATAATGCATCAATGATGAAAAAGAGGAAATTAAAAAATGTCTTGAGATAAATGACAGACGGATTTTCTGTCCGGATGATATGTCCATTGATGTAATGGAGTGTTAATATCTGCCGGTATAACCGTATTCCTGCCAAATTCTTATCTACTTAGGTGCTCCTGTATTGGGTGCTTATATGTTAATGAATGTAATATCCTCTTCTTGTATTGATCCTGCTATCAATATACAGTGTCCTCCTTTATCTTTTTTTATGGTCTTTGTTTTAAAGTCTATTTTTTCTGATAGGAATATGGCCACCTTTGCTTTTTTGTCAATTCCATTTGCATAAAATGTCTTTTTCTTTCTGTCCCCTCACTTTCAATCTATGTGTGTCCTTTGCCCTAATGTGGTCTTGTAAATAGCATATTGTAGGCTCTTGTTTTATTATTAAAACTGCCACTCTGTCTTTCGATTGGAGCATTTAGCCCATTGACATTTAAGGACCCCAAGGACTTAAATAGGCAGCCAGGCTCTTCTGTCCATGGGATTTCCCAGGGAAGAATACTGGAGTGGGTTGCTATTTCTTTTCCCAGGGGATCTTCCCAACACAGGGATCTAACCTGTGTCTCCTACGTTGCAGGTGGTTCTTTAGTGCTGAGCCATCAGGGAAGCCCACTTATTCCATTATCCCTAAAACAAGGTTTATTATTGTAGACTTACAGAAATTTTTCAAAATCTAAAGTTCTTGTCAATATTTAACAATAACATACCAGGAAAGTCCAGAACATGTGAATTGATACACTAAGTCACCCATTTACACCACTAGGAAAGATCAGTGACTGGAAATTTTTCTCTTTTGCCTCTTTATTAAGAATCCTGAGAAAGTTGATCAGGAAAAAACAAAAACCAAAACGAATCAGGCAAGATATCACTACAAGTAAAAGAATTTTGAGATTCACTAAGTCATTTTAAATGAGATTTAACCATGAGAGAAAAACTAGAAGTCAACATCTCCAAGTTTTTTTAAAGGGCAGATAGATAGTACCTTACATTTTGAGCTTAGGAATAAAATGGCAACAAATATCTGGGGGTCAAGTCCTAAGAAGTCACTGCATGCGTAAGTATTTCAAATTATGATGCCATTGAATGAAATTGTGTCTGGTTTGTTTGTAGGTAATTTTACTGGACTTTGTGAAATTGTCTAGAATGTACTCTTAACTTTAAAAGGACAAGAAAAATGTGCTTCACTGTTTATATGTCTGAAATCACTCATCCTAATCATACAAGCTTATTTACTGAGGAACTACAAGGTTGTGTTTTGTGCCACAAGATCTGTTCCTGTTTAAAGTAGACTTAAAATTTCTGCCTTAACACAGTCCTGCATAGAAAGGCTGTGTGTGTAACACCCATTGTGTGTACCCAGAGTGGTCATTCATTCCTATTGTAATCACTTTAACCATGGTAGCCTCTATTCCTTCTCTCGTGGATACTGGACATCTTTCTCCACATCCAGTCCTGATGGAAAGCAACACCTGTGCTGCTTCTTGGACATACTATCCCCAGTCTCAGATTTCACAATTCCCTGGGCGTGTGTTGAACGCTGTGATTCTTGTCTAATGGTTTCAAGTGGAAAGTCCCAAAGGCCAAATCTTTGCCAGCTAAGTCTCCGGAATGCAATGATGCAATGCAAATTTTCCCCAACTTCTTTGTTTTTCCATACTGTAGCCCCCTCTCTATGGGCTTCCCTGATAGCTCAGCTGGTAAACAATCTTCCTGCAATGCAGAAGACCCCCGTTCAATTCCTGGGTTGGGAAGATCTGCTGGAGAAGGAATAGGCTACCCACTCCAGTATTCTTGGGCTTCCCTTGTGGTTCAGCTGGTAAAGAATCCACCTGGAAGACCTAGATTAGGAAGATCCCCTGAAGGGAAAGGCTACGCACTCCAGTATTCTGGCCTGGAGGATTCCATGGATACTCTATGTAGCCCTCTCTCTAAGGGCAGGATATCTATATACTCTGGATTTTGAGTGTTTCAATCAGTAACAGTATCTGACCATTTTTTTTTTTTTTTTTTTTACAGTGAATACCAGGATGTTTTCTACTTGATTCTCCAATTAGGTTCCAATATTCTACTTCTTGTGGCTAGAGGGGACCTCAGCTGAATGCTGTATTTGCTTTAAAAGGTTTTCCAGTTAATTTATATTTCTTCTTTGTTTTTTTTTTCTTTCCTTTTGTGATTAGGTGATTTTCTTTTTTGTTATGCTGGTGTTCTTTTCTCTTTGGTTTTTGTGAACATATTGTCTGTTTATAATTTGTGGTTACTGTGGTTTTTCAAGTGTGTTAACCCGATATTTCATTTATTTGCTTCAGAGTGGTAGTCATATGAGCTCAAACACATTCTTTAAAAATAAAGAAAGAAAATCTACATTTTCTCACTCCCTTCCTTCACGTTATGATTTTTTTTTACTGTCCTCTTTTATATCTTTTTGCTATTCATTATAGTTACCATCACTTTCACAATATATGTATTTTAATTCTGTGTACTGCCCTATTGAAATGATTTACTTTCCAGCTGTGATTTTCTCTTCCTATAGATTCTTGCTGCTTTTTTATTTAGACAATATCTTTCAATATTTCTTTTTGGGTAGGTTTAGTACTGCTGTATTCTTTTAGTTTTTGATTGAGAATTTCTTTCTCTCTCCTAAGTGATAATCTTGCTGAGTATCCTAGGTTGCAGGATTTTCTTTTTCAGGGATTTGAATATACCTTGATGTTCCCTTCTAGACTGCAATATTTCTTTAGAGAAATCAGTCAATAGCTTTATGGGGGTTCCCTTGTTATTAATTCTGTTTTTCTCATGTTGCTTTTAGAATCCTTTCTGTATCTTTAACTTTTAATATATCATGGTGTAAGTCTGTTTTTAAGGTACACTTAAGGTAATTATTTGATATGTATATTCTTACTGCCATTTTGTTAATTGTTTTGGATTTTTCTTTTGTTCTCTTGTGCTTTAATGACTATCTTTAGTGTTATGGTTGGATTCCTTTTTCATTTGGTTGTGTGTGTATCTATTACAGACATGGGTTGTGGTTACCATGAGGTCATGAGGTTTTTCTATAGCCCTGTGTGTGTGTGTGTACAAAATTATTTTGCTGATTTCTTAATTTCAAATGCATTTTTAATACTTTGCATTTCTACTCTCTTCCGCTTATGATACTGCTTTTGATATCATATTTCACATCTAATTATTCTGTGTGTGGATTATTTCCTACTTTTACTGTATCAATGCCTTTATTAGTGAGCTTTTTCCTTTTCTAATTTTCTCATCCTAGTTGTGGCCTTTTCTGTTTTGCCTAGAGAAATTCCTTTAACATTTGTTTTAAAGCTGGTTTAATGGTACTGAATTATTTTAGCTTTTGCTTGTCTGCAAAGCTTTGATTTCTCCATTAAATCTTAATGAGAGCCTTGGTAGGTAGAGTATTCTCTATTGTAGGTTTTTACCTTTCATCACTTCAAATACATTGTGCCATTTGTGAAACCTTGTTTTTAAAAATTCGCATGCATTTATATTTTTTCTTTCCATTTTGAGAACAGTAAATTAATATGTATCCATTTGAAAAAGACTCATGTTCACATAGTTGTGAAGGACTGTATTATGCACAATTAGCAAAGAGCTACAATCGACATAATGAGTATTTGCTTCAAAGAAAACAGTGTGAGTTCTGTTGAATCTAATGATACTTTATAAACTGAAATGTGAGGAAGGGGTGGAGAGTACAGTAATGAGCAGAGTCTAGGATTCAGAATCTAGGGTGCTTGCTTTCCCTTTGACCCTAGTTAGCTTTGGCACGTCATGCACTTGGGCCTGTTTGCTTTGTGTTCCTTTTCTCAGTTAATGTCAGCCAAGCATCATGTCTGTGCCTTCATTTTCTCTCTTTACCTAATTACTTAACAGAACTTCCTAAGTCTTTTCCTATGAATGTACATCTCATTTAGGCCACTGTTAAGAGTCTGAAGGACTGAAATAGGGACTTTTCAAGGCTCTCATTATTAACTAATTAATGGATGTGGGTTATTTCCCTTTAAGAGTAGAAGTATGTATAATTTATAAACATATCACACACATTGGTGGCATCAAAAAGTGTTTCAGTCAGGTGTTTTTTGTATATAGCTAATTGTTTTTTCTTTAAGTGATAATACTGTACAACCTTAAATGCTGCCTAAAGATTTGAAATGAAATTATGACTATAACTTACTATGTAACAAATAGTTATAGAAAATTACCTCAATTAATAATGTCTTTATTTACATTATTACAGTTGATACGTAGAGAAGCATAAAGGATAAATTATAGTAGGGCTTCCCTGGTAGTTCAGAAGTTAAAGAATCTGCTTGCAGTGCAGGAGACCTGGGTTCGATCCCTGCATAGGAAAGATCCCCTGGGGGAGGGCATGGCAACCCACTCCAGTACTGCCTGAAGGCAGTAGGCAACCTACTCCAGCTTGCCTGAAGACTCCCCATGAACACAGGAGCCTGGCAGGCTACAGTCCATGGGGTCATATAAAGTCAGATATGACTGAGCAACTAAATACACACACATACTTATAGTAAACATTCAGCAATATTCAGATCAGGTCAGATTAGTCGCTCAGTCGTGTCCGACTCTTCGCGAGAGTCAGCAATATTAAGTGAGTAAATATTTGAGGTTGAATTAGTTTTTTTTTTTTTTCCTGAGGATAGCATTTACTTCTACATGTACATGTAACTTACCCAAATGTACTGTGGCTTTAAAATTACAAAACAGTAATAACAGCAATACTGGACTCTTTTCACTCAGTAGGACAAAGGTTTGTGATCTCAAGTATGCAGATACATTTTTTTCTCTTGATATATGTGACTCTGGAAGATTATCTTTTGAGTGACTCTTTCAAATAGGAGTTCAAAAAAGAAGATATAGTGTTACTATCTAAAGAATTAGAAGCCCAAATTAAAAAAAAAAATACCTTTAAACCGAATGTTTTAGGTTTCAGCTGTTTATTGCTTGCTTCAAATTAAACTGAATAATAATAATAATAATAATGGGGGATGGACAATTATAGTTGGTCTCACAGACTAGAGCTTCATGGAGAATCATATTATGATTCACAGACTAGGATTTCTGATGTTATTTGGAAAAGCAAAAGGAATTAAGAGTTTTCCAGACTATTTGGGGCAAGAAAATGTTATTAGAAATGTATTAACTGCTTTGGTTAAAGAGATAAAGTTGACTGAATTGGTAGAAAGTAATTACAATGTTTATAAAGAGAATTGTCTATAGGTAACAAACAAAATTACTAAACGCAATCGATGCGCAGCATGTAACTGAGTAATTCACAGTGGCATTTCTTTTCCATGAATAAAAGAGCACTGGATTTTGTTACTGAATTAACAAGATGAATGCATTTATCTCTCAATACTCTTTGTAAATGTTGACACATCTGTTTAGATGCAAAAGTAGTAAGTAAGATAAAATGTTTAAGATACCTGGTGCAAAATTATCACTAAAAGAAATGATAAGCATTTCTACCCACTGACTTATGTACAAACATGTGTTTCACTTAGGGGCATCTTATTATCCCAGTTTATACCAGCTGCTGCTGCTGCTGCTATGTCGCTTCAGTCATGTCCGACTCTGAGATCCCATAGATGACAGCCCACCAGGCTTCTCTGTCCCCAGGATTCTCCAGGCAAGAATACTGGAGTGGGTTGCCATTTCCTTCTCCAATGCATGAAAGTGAAAAGTGAAAGCGAAGTCGCTCAGTCGTGTCCGACTCTTAGCGACCCCATGGACTGGAGCCTACCAGGCTCCTCTGTCCATGGGATTTTCCAGGCAAGAGTACTGGGGTGGGGTGCCATTGCCTTCCCCCAGCTACCCCAGTTTAATTGTCAATAGGACTATCTTTCACCCTTATTGTGTTCATTCTCACTTTGAGGAATAAATTATAAGGTTAGAGCAGGCTCTAAGTACTTCATATCCACATCTACAACCACATCTATATCTTGGGATCTTGGTGATCTTCATGATGCAGTGTTATAACCATCACAGCCAGGGGAGTACGTATATATGGAAAGAGAGACAATAGACAGATGGCAAGTCTGCTTACTAAGTTCACATACAAATTATCATGTGGGAAAAGTAAACACAGCAATTTCTGAAGAATAAGAGCTACTCTACTTATTTACTATGTTTGCACAAGAGTGGGATATGAAAACCAGAATGATAGAAAGTGGCTGGACTGACCCAGTGATTCCTATTAAACTGCACAGAAGACAGGGAAAAAAAAAACAAAACAAAAAACCAGAACTTGATTCTTAATATATATTTACCTTGCTCTCTACTAGTCCAGCAATTTAGCCTATTCAGATTTTATATGTATACACACACACACACATACACACACACACACACACACACATCTATACACAAACACACTGGGGCAGGCTGGCAGAAGGGAGAAACCTTATGGTATATAAGCTGGTTGGATATGTGTTCAATTGTGAAGGAAAAGAATGAAGTTAAGGAACTGACTTTATACACTGATCATTCCATACAAACCTTTAATCTTTTGTGTCTAACATATATTTTTAAACTATTATGAAAACAGGTATAATTAGCTATACTTTCCTTTTTTATGCTCTATAAATGGAACCCTAGGTTTACTCTGTTGCTTGACTATTACTCAATTCCACCATCACATCCTCAAATAATACATCTTTTAAAGTATTAGAACATACATTAACATGTTTTAAAATCTGCATTAACATACTTAAATTCTAAGTCAGGGGTAGATAAGTTATAGATGCATAGAAAATGGAGGATAAGAGAGGATGGCAATCATGACTTTCTGGTCCTCTCAGAAGGACAGTGGCATCCAGTCATCATAGCTTGGTGACATGGCTGTTAAAATCACACAACTAATGAAGGTGTGGTCCCTGGAAATAAGTCAACAATCAGAAGTTTAAAAAACTAAGAATCTAGCTCTGGAATAAAGTGACCTTATCAAAGGTACTGAATTTCATGACCTGGAAGCTTAGTTTAGGATCACTTTGCCTTCCTCAACTGACTCCCATTCATCTTACTGTGCACCTTCTTCAAACTAAGCTAGTCACTGATTCATCATCTCTTGGGTTAGACGTTAGAGACACCATCAGGCACTGAACTCTGCCTAAATGCCTTGAAAGTGAAAAACATGTTTGTCTACTAGACAAATGTATAGGGCAGTCATTATATAGTCCTTTGCAACAGTGAAAAAAATAGGTAATAGTTTTAATATATAATACATGGTTACTTACAGAATTTTTAAAAAGTATGAATTTATTGAAGTGTCCTGTATCTACTAACATAAAGATGTCCACTTTTACTAAGATTAAAAAAAGAAACTATAAAACAGTGCTATTATTAAAATTCTTGGACTTCCCTTGTGGCTCAGATGGTAAAAAATCTGCCTATAAAGTGGGAGACCTGGGTTAATCCCTACATTGGGAAGATCCCCTGGAAGAGGGCATGGCAACCCATTCCAGTATTATAGCCTAGAGAATGCCCATGGATGGAGGAGCATGGTTGGCTACAGTCCATGGGGTTGCAAGGAGTTGGACATTACTGAGCAACTAAGCACAAACAAAACAAATTATTAAAATATGTAAATTTATATACACACACTGCAGATATGGATATAAATACATAAATCAGTATAAAAAGCTAGAATGTTATACATTAATGCTACCAGCTCTTATGTCTTGGATGTGAGGATAGATAATGTTAATTAAACACGGAGGGAATTAGATTGAGTGGCTCTAAACCCATGGTAGTCTACATAAGTAAACCAAAATCTAAGCCTCTAAAGATTTCCCTGGTGGCTCAGATGGTAAAGCATCTGCCTACAATGTGGGAGACCTGGGTTCGATTCCTGGGTCAGGAAGATCCTCTGGAGAAGGAAGTGGCGACCCACGCCAAAACTCTTGCCTGGAAAATCCTATAAACAGAGGAGCCTGGCAGTCTACAGTCCATGGAGTGGCAAAGAGTTAGACATGACTGAGTGAATACACTATGTACTTTAAGGTTATGAAATCAAAATACTAGGGAAAACCAATCACACACAGCCATCGAGGCTTTAAGCCACAGCCCATCAGTAATTTGTTTACTTTGCTTCCTCTCTTTTTGTTAGTATGACTCTCCCCAGCTGCTGCCTGCTGAGTGTTCCTAACCACTCTAGATTTGCTGCTGTCCTATTTTGCATAAACTTTGCTCAAACTCTTCATAATGCTAAATGTATCTCTGTTTATCATTTAACTGTAATTATTTTAGTATTTTATGTTTATCTTGTTTTTAAAATTTTCATGTTGTAAACATGGTACTATGTCCAAAATGGGAAGAAAAGGGTATTGAAGGACATTCTTTACAACTGCATGTCTGACTTCCTCTGACTATGATCAGAGGCAAAACCAACAGAGTATAGGACTCAATATTCTGGAGGGTGTTTTCTGAAATCTATGTCAAGTTTTGTTTGGGATTGGGATGAAAACTGACATTTTCCAGTCCTGTGGCCACTGCTGAGTTTTCCATAATTGCTGGAAAATTGAGTGCAGTACTTTCACAGCATCATCTTTCAGGATTTGAAATAGCTCAGCTGGAATTCCATCACCTCCACTAGCTTTGTTTGTAGTGATGCTTCCTAAGGCCCACTTGACTTCACATTCCAGGTTGTCTGGCTCTAGGTGAGTGGTCACACCATCGTGATTATCTGGGTTGTGAAGATCTGTTTTGTACAGTTCTTCTGTGTATTTTTGCCACCTCTTCTTAATATCTTCCGTTTCTATTAGGTCCCTATAATTTCTGCCCTTCATTGAGCCCATCTTTGCATGAAATGTTCCCTTGGTATCTCTAATTTTCTTGAAGAGATCTCTAGTCTTTCCCATTCTATTGTTTTCCTCTATTTCTTTGCATTGATTTCTGAGGAAGGCTTTCTTATCTCTCCTTGCTATTCTTTGGAACTCTGCATTCAGATGCTTATATCTTTCCTGTTCTCCTTTGCTTTTCACTTCTGGTATTTTCACAGCTATTTGTAAGGCCTCCTCAGATAGCCATTTTGCTTTTTTGCATTTCTTTTTCTTGGGCAATGCCAAAGAATGCTCAAACTGCCACACAATTGCACTCATCTCACAAGCTGGTAAAGTAATGCTCAAAATTCTCCAAGCCAGACTTTAGCAATATGTGAACTGTGAACTTCCAGATGTTCAAGCTGGTTTTAGAAAAGGCAGAGGAACCAGAGATCAAATTGCCACCATCCGCTGGATCATTGAAAAAGCAAGAGAGTTCCAGAAAAACATCTATTTCTGCTTTATTGACTATTCCAAAGCTTTTGACTGTGTGGATCACAATAAACTGTGGACAATTCTGAAAGAGATGGGAATACCAGAACACCTGACCTGCCTCTTCAGAAACCTGTATGCAGCTCAGGAAACAACAGTTAGAAGGACATGGAACAACAGAATGGTTCCAAATAGGAAAAGGAGTACGTCGAGTCTGTATATTGTCACCCTGCTTATTTAACTTATATGGAGAGTACAGCATGAGAAATGCTGGGCTGGAGGAAGCACAAGCTGGAATCAAGATTGCCGGGAGAAATATCAATAACCTCAGATATGCAGATGACACCACCCTTATGGCAGAAAGTGAAGAGGAACTAAAAAGCCTCTTGATGAAAGTGAAAGAGGAGAGTGAAAAAGTTGGCTTAAAGCTCAACATTCAAAAAACGAAGATCATGGCATCTGGTCCCATCACTTCATGGGAAATAGATGGGGAAACAGTGTCAGACTTTATTTTGTTGGGCTTCAAAATCACTGCAGATGGTGACTGCAGCCATGAAATTAAAAGATGCTTACTCCTTGGAAGGAAAGTTATGACCAACCTAGATAGCATATTCAAAAGCAGAGACATTACTTTGCCAACAAAGGTCCGTCTAGTCAAGGCTATGGTCTTTCCTGTGGTCATGTATGGATGTGAGAGTTGGACTGTGAAGAAGGCTGAGTGCCGAAGAATTGATGCTTTTGAACTGTGGTGTTGGAGAAGACTCTTGAGAGTCCTTTGGA
This sequence comes from Tragelaphus eurycerus, assembly GCA_935064755.1. Lineage (NCBI taxonomy): Eukaryota > Metazoa > Chordata > Mammalia > Artiodactyla > Bovidae > Tragelaphus > Tragelaphus eurycerus. The sequence goes on along the minus strand of CAKXYN010000015.1, from coordinate 10,002,645 downwards.
CTGCAAGGAGATCCAACCGGTCCATTCTAAAGGAGATCAGTCCTGAATATTCATTGGAAGGACTGATGTTGAAGCTGAAACTCCAATACTTTGGCCACCTGATGCGAAGAGCTGACTCACTGGAATGAGTCAATTGATGCTGGGAAAGATTGAGGGCAGGAGGAGAAGGGGATGACAGAGGATCAGATGGTTGGATGGCATCATCAACTTGATGGATATGGGTTTGGGTGGACTCCAGGATTTGGTGATGGACAGGGAGGCCTGGCGTGCTGTGGTTCATGGGTTCGCAAAGAGTCAGACACAACTGAGCAACTGAACTGAACTGATGTCAAGTTTTCAGCTGGCTTCTATGGCCATCTATGGAGTTCAACCTCAGTGTCGACTTAAAACCAAGAAAAAACACTGAAAGGGCCAAGAAAAGACTTAATTATCTCCCTCTAACCTCATCAGAGAGTGGTAATGAGAAGTAATCAGGTTAAAGTTGTTCTGATTTTGATTATGATGAGAGCATCATCATTATGCATTGAATCTCATGTAATTTTAAAACAAATTTAGGTAGATCTGTTGGTTCAGAGACTAAGTCCTGTCTGACTCTTCACAATCCCATGGACTGTAGGAGGCCAGACTTTCCTGTCCTTCACTATCTCCCTGAGTTTGCTCAAACTAATGTCCATCAAGTCAATGATTCCATCTAGCCATCTCATCCTCTGTCGTTCCCCTTCTCCTCCTTCCATCAATCTTTCCCATCATCAGAGTCTTTTCCAATGAGTCAGCTCTTTGCTCAGGTGACCAAAGTACTGAAGCTTCAACTTCAGAACTTCAGCATCAGGCCTTCCCATGAATATTTAGGGTTCATTTCCTTTAGGATTCACTGGTTTGATCTCCTTGCAGTCCAAGGGACTCCCAGGAGTCTTCTCCAGCATCACAGTTTGAAAGCGTCAATTATTCCATGGTCAATCTTCTTTATACTACAACCCTCACATCCATACATGACTACTGGAAAAAACACAGCTTAAACTATAAGGACCTTTGTTTGCAATGTGACATCTCTGCTTTTCAATATGCTGTCTAGGTTGGTCATAGCTTTCCTTCCACGGAGCAAGTGTCTTTTAATTTCATGGCTGCAATCACCATCTACAGTGATTTTGGAGCCCAGGAAAATAAAGTTTGTCACTGTTTCCTTTGTTTCCCCATCTATTTGCCATGAAGTTATGGGACCAGATGCCATGATCTTCATTTTTTAAATGTTAAGTTTTAAAGTCAGCTTTTTCTTTCTCCTCTTTCACCCTCATCAAGAGGCTCTTTACTTTCTCTTCGCTTTCTGCCATTAGGGTGGTATCATCTGCATATCTGAGGTTGTTGATATTTCTCCCAACAGTCTTGATTCCAGCTTCTGACTCATTCAGGCCAGCATTTCATATGATGTACTCTGCATGTAAGTTTAATAAGCAGGGTGACAATATACAGTCTTAAAGTACTCCTTTATCAATTCAGAACCAGTATGTTGTTTCATGTTCAGTTCTAACTATTGCTTCCTGACCTGCATACAAGTTTCTCAGGAGAAAGGTAAGGTGGTCTGGTATTACCATTTCTCTAAGAATTTTCCACAATTTGTTGTGATCCACACGGTCAAGGGCTTTCACATAGTCAATGAAGCAGAGGTAGGTGTTTTTCTGGAATTCCCTTGCTTTTTCTAAGATCCATAAGATGTTGGCAATTTGATCTCTGGTTATTCTGGCTTCCCTATATCTAGCTTGTACATCTAGAATTTCTCAGTTCACATACTGTTGAAGTGTAGCTTGAAAGATTTTTGAGCATTACCTAGCTAGCATGTGAAATGAGTGCAACTGTGTGGTAGTATGAACATTCTTGGGCATTGCCTTTCTTTGGGATTGGAATTAAAACTGAGCTTTTGCAGTCCTGTGGCCACTGTGAGTTTTCCAAATTTGCTGGCATATCGAGTACAGCACTTTCACAGCAGCATCTTTTAGGATTTGAAATAGCTCAGATGGAATTTTATCACCTCCCATAGCTTTGTTGGTAGTAATGCTTCCTAAGCCCACTTGACTTCATACTCCAGGTCTGGCTCTACGTGAGTGATCACCCCGTCATGGTTATCCAGATCATTAAGATCATTTTTGTACAGTTCTTCTGTGTATTCTTGCCACCTCTTCTTAATCTCTTCTGGTTCTGTTATATCCTTGCCATTTTTGTCCTTTATTGTGCTCATATTGTGTGTGAAGTGTTCCCTTGATACCTTTAATTTTCTTGAAGACATCTCTAGACTTTTCTATTTTATTGTTTTCCTCTATTTCTTTGCATTGTTCACTTAGGAAGGCTTTCTTATCTCTGCTTGCTGTTCTTTGGAACTCTGCAATCAAATTGGTATATATTTCCCTTTCTCCTTTGCTTTTTGCTTCTCTTCTTCTCTCAGCTGTTTATCAGATCCTGTTATGTGTGTATTAAGAATAAAGAAATGGAGTCCTAAAGGGGTTAAGACACTCCCCCCTCCCCACACCCCCTCCTCCCGCTCCACCGACAGTCCATAAAGAACTGGAGCTGAGATAATCAAAGTTTCCTGACTTTGAAGTCTGAGCTCTTAACTACTATACTCTAGTGCATATATATAAATTATGACTTTGAATTTACTATCATGAAGTTGAGTTCCTTATTTTGAAATTCTGGACAGTAAAGAAAATAGATTAAACACCAGACATACCTGTCAGTTTGGTTTAATGATTGATTCATCCTACTGTGCTTTTCACTTCCAAACTTTCCTGAATGTAAAAAGCTATAGCTTTCTCTATAATTTTAACACAATTCTTATCATATTTAAAAGAAATCTTAAATATTCACCCTATACAGTTAAGAACATAGAGATGCAGGATTCTGGTTTCCACTCTCCTAACCATGCCCCTTTTCCTTCTGTCTGTGCCTCTGTCTTACATATAGCCCCTCACTCCCACCTCCAATGCACACAACCACGTGTATTCTCAAGAAAAGAGAGCCTGAAGAGAGTTCGTTCCCTGAAACTGAATAACCACAGTGGAGCAAAGAACATAATGCTATTAGCAGAGATGACCGAGAATGTTAGGAGACCAATAACTCATGAATAGCAAGTCTGCAATAACTGTCTTAATGACCAGTCTAATAGATGGCACTTTAACAACATTTCTGGTACAATTCTTCTGTAAACTCATCTTCAATAAATCTATCATTACAAAGAACTGGATTGCTTCACCACATAACCACAGTTTACTGCATCTGGGCACAGAAACATTATGTCAGTTGTCTTACTGTATCACCACCCTTGTCTTGAGTATTCTAACTATTGTGAGATAGAGAACTGCATGCTCGAGTGTAGGCTATCAGTGAAAGAGATATATTTATGCTCCAGGGATGCAGTGGACATTAAATAAAACAGGACAGAAAGCTCACAATCATGTGGATGAGGAAAAAAGTAGAAACAGTAATTGTCATCCAGACACATAGGTGTGTGACTTCTGAAATTCTAGAGACTAACCAGTGTTCGTTTTGAAGTGGCTTATTGAATTCTTAGTTTTTGAGTGCCTAGAGCACCGTGTCCACATTTGTCCCATATTATTTTACACTTACATATTTCTTGTACTGACTTAAAGTTCTTTAGAGTCAAGGATTGCCATGCTGTGTTCCTCATTGTGTATGCCACCTCTGGCCCCAAATTCCAGCCCTTGGCTTCATTTTTCTCTGTCAGAGACTTGTAATTCTGACTCTCTAAAAATAGTAAAATACTTCTTGTCTGGAGAGAACTTTTTGTCACTTCTGTTTTTTTAAGTCCTCCCTTTCTTGCAAGGTTCAGCTCAAATCCTGTGATTCTAATTCCTTGCTACCTGGAGATGTCTCTTGTGTGCTTGCAGATGAACCATGAGTATATGTTCCACCATTGCCTATACATTTGACAATCAGTTATGCTAAGGCTTGTAGCATTGCCTCTTTTAAAGTTTTTTAAATTCATTATTATAAATTATCCTTTCATTTAATAATTCCTTAGTTTTCCAACTCCACTGTAAGTTAGTGAATGAAATACACTTTACTATTTTTCTTTGTAGTCTATAAAACAGATTGTCCAGGACAGGTAAAAGTAAAATATATTGGTATAATATTGACAATTTTTGTCTCAGGTGCTGTGAAGGTCTTTTGAAGTTAGGAAGGTCATTTCTTTTGTAATTATACTTTCACCCTGATTTATAATTCTGAGTAAATATATACAAAAATTTTGAATCTGGAAGTAATAGGCTGATGCCCTCCCTCTTCAGATAATCTTCTCATTGAAGCTGAAAACTGTAAATTCATTGACCTTACAACAATCTATATTGATTAGCAAGACTACTGAAAATAACCTATGGGATAAGCTATGGTCCATAAAATTGCACAGTTTAAACAAGGTCCACAGTGTGTTATAGGAATAACAAGATCCTTTTCCTTGTCTACTACTGGAAAAAGCTGAATAGATACACCCTTTCTAGGGGATCTATGTGTGTCTATTTACAACTGATGTTACTGTGAAAAGACCATTTTTTCCAAAGTAAAGATATTATTAAGCTATCCACACAGCTTTATTCTTGAAAGATAATTATGTATGTGCTTATTTAAAATATCCATTGTTAAGAAAATATTGCACATTCTTTTTATCACACAGCACAAATCTTATTTACTCCAACTTGAGGGTACGCTTTGATAGTTTTAGAAGATAGTAAACAAATTACAAAGAGACTGAACAATCTTATAAATAACAATATCGGTAATGTACCAGACATAAAGGAAAGGTACTAGTAGATATAATCTCTTTTAAAATATAGATACAATATAAAGCAAGTAGGTTTTATAATAAGGGAAATTAAAAAAAAGTTTATATGACATTTTAGTAGCTCATACTACTTCCTGGAGGTATGTATTTCATCCCATTAAGGAATTTTGGTTAAAATGATAACACAAAATACTGTGCTTGATAATTGTTCCCATTGCTTAGAAGAACATTAAAAATTCTGGGGAAATATAATAAAGAACAAATTCTGTTCCGTAATCTTATTTAAATACATTCAAATAACAGAATATTAGAAAAGGAAATATGCTTTCTCTAAAATGGGTCTAAAACCTATGAGTTTAAAGGATTTATTTTTGAGTCCAAGAAATTAGCAAATACAGACTTTGAAAAATAGATTTTAGATAGCTGCTGGAACTCTAGCTGGATTTCTAAATCCCTGAAGTTTATTGAATGTTAGAAAAGCAAAAAAAAAAAAAAAAAAAAAGTCATGTCTCCTCACATGGTAGATATAACAAATATAGACAAAAAAACAAGTCCTATTATAGTGGAGTAAAACTCATAGCTGCGTGTTACTGGAATCCTGGCAAAATCCAGTTGTTGAAGTTGTGGTCAAAAATCTAGGTAAAAAACTGAAGGAAACTCTAGACTCAAGGGCAAGGATTGTGTATCATTAGTTTTTATATCCCCCAAGCTTAGCAAAGTACCTGATACATAGTAAGAATTCAGAAAATGACTGCAATATGAGATGAACTGAATATAAAGATAGAAGGGAAGACAGACCTCTAAAGGAATGGACATTCATGTGTTTGGAAATTTTTTAGAGCTAGCCAATATTTTTAGAATTGGTCTTCCATTGTTCACAGGGATATTTGGAAGAAATGAGCAGCTTTGTTTCACAGAGTTCATTGGATTATTCTCTAAGGAAAACTATAATCCTCAGTCTGTGGCACCACAATTGTTTGTTGTGGGAATGATTATAGATCAAAAACAAAAAGATTATATCCCTTTTCAAGAGCAAATGAGTAACAAGAACAGATGAAGTCTTAAGGAAACAAAGACGTTCTTTTCATGCAAATGTGTTTATGATAAAACTAGAGCGAGATGAATACTGAAACTACTAGTCTTTGTGAAACTTGCTGGCAGAGTTTTAGTTTTGAGGAAAGATGATTTCCCCGCCCAGAGCTGGCCTTGGGATATGAATACCACAGATCATTTTTCTTTACAGATAAAGGAAAAGTGAGTTGTGCAATCAGCATTCTGCTGCTGCTGATGTCAGACCCCCATGAGGGGTCCACCACGGAAAGCCAAAGGTGGATTTTCCACCTGGATAGAAGACTGTTGGCCATGAAGTTGCTGTCCTTCTGTTCCCATAGGATCTATGCTGTAGTACAGAAACATTTTAACTGAATGAAGCATCTCTACTCATGACTCGATAAATGATGTCCATCTTAATGTTGTGAGACTATGTTTGGGAAGAGTAAGATGTGAAGAACAGACTATGTTCCTGCTTCATTTTTTACACTTATTCCTATATTCCTCCCAGAAACATTTATCATGCTAGTCACAGGTTAATAGTCCAACATTATCTGCTAGTCACAAGGATACCTCAATAAATACAACAACTTTCCCTGCCCTGAAAAAGCTTTGGCCCAGTGAAGACACACCAGTAAAACAATAAAGACTGTGATCCTTGCAGTGGATTCAAGCATAGTGAAGAGTGATCAGCTGCCACAGCCACCATGACAGGCACTGAACCACCCTCATATCGGCCTTTTACTCAAGCTTCCCCAGACTCTGACGGGAGTGTTTTCAAATAACTCCACAGAGACACGAGCTCCCTCTGTCAGGTGTTTAAATGTGATACAAACAAAAGAAGCATAAATCTTCATAAAAATGTAGGGGAAAAAGGTTTAGGTCTCCGTGACTCTTGATAATGTATCCATCTAATATTCAAATATAAAGGATATCCAGTGAATTGTTCACTTTAGAAAGCTGTGCTTTATATTAATATATGAACTCTATCTCAAAATAATAAAAATACACAAAGTGTATCACAGAAATTTCCTTTTGGCCTACGAACACCTTATTTCTTCCAGTAAATAAAAACCACTTCTTTTATCACAAACCTTGACAACTTTCTGAATATACAGCACTGTTTATAATTAGGGTTCTCATATAGACAGCAAAACTTTTTGTTTGCAGTAATGTACAGTGTTTTTTTTTTTTTTTTTTAATATTAGTCTATTTGTATCTAGGGAGTCTATGCAGAAAACATCAGCTGTTTCTAATGTCAGATGAGAAACTGGCTGAGTGACTTCAGCCACATCTCTTAACCTCTGGGAAAATGTCACCTCTTCAGTGAAACCACAGACTAGATTTGAAGACTTTTGGAAATCCTCAAATACAATTCCCAGCGGAATTCTATGACACTAGATTCAAACTTCTGAAACCTTAGGACAGTGTTTTGCTTTTTGTTTTCTAAGATAATGGGAGACTCCTTGAGCTGTGACAGGAAGGATCAATATGGAAGGAACAGAAAAGGAAGAAAAAAGGAAATCAATGCCCAGTTAGTTGCACAGCAACACCCACCAACTCCAATGCTCAGGCTGAAACTTTTTTATTTCTCTTCATGTCTCAACTGATGACAAGGAGGCCAAAATTACCTTGGGGGGAAAACGAGACCAAGTTCTTCCACTGTCACTAATGTGACACCCTAACTGCTCCTAACACAAAGGGAGGCAGCATTTCAATGTTCGTTAACTGTACTAATTACAGTTTCTCAATCACTTCAGCCATGCCTGCACTTCTAAGTTGCAGATTTGGTTCTAAGTCTGTGGGATGGGGTAGGGCATGAGCACAATGAGGGGGAAGGGCAGAGGGAAGGGAGCTCCTCATCTACCTGATACTGAGTGGTTCTTAAGGGACTCATTTGTGTTACTTGAACACTGATCATTTTGTAAGTAATCTTTGTCAAACAGATGAAGGCATTCAAACTGTTCCTTTTTTTTTTCACTTTTTATATTAGAGTATACTTGATTTACATATACATATATCTATTATTTTTCATTTAGGTTATTACAGAATGTTGAGTAGAGCTTCCTGTGCTATACAGTAGGTCCTCTGATTATCTACTTCGATAATCTATTTTATATAATCTATATATATAGCAGTGTGTGTATTTTTTTGTTTATTTTTAATTGGAGCATAATTGCTTTACAGTATTGTGTTGGTTTCTGTCATACATCAACATGAATCAGCCACAGGTATACATGTGTTCCGTCCCTCTTCAGCCTCCTCTCATCTCCCACCTTTTCCTACAGGGCTGAGCTCTCTGGGTCATGCTGAAAATTCCCACTGCCTATCTATTTTACATATGATAAAGTGTATGTTTCAATGCTACTCTCTCCATTTGTCCCAAAAGAACTTAACCATGCTCTGTCTTCATCACCACTCACCTTCTAATTGCTTTCATAGAGCTTCTTTTTGGAGGAAGAAGGGAATGTTATAGCAGACAAGATGAGCTCTGAAACAAATTCAGTGCTAGTGCCTAACATATATTCACCTTCATACCAACTTCATGAGTAAAGACTAATATTCTCTTTCTAACTAAGAGAGAAAGAAGGCCAGGAGAGGTGCAGTAACTGGTTCAAGTCAAGCGACACACTGCTAATTGGCAGAGTGAAAATAGGACCCTTGTTTTCCCTGACTTCAAAGCTCTCTCCCACATCTGCTATTGTCACCCTCAAAGTACACACTTATCACTCAGGCCCTAAAACCCCAACTTCATTTTAAAATCAAAATCAAACTCCAAAGTGGCCTCTCTGTCCTATTGATCTCTTTAAAGTTGAAAGCTTGCTTTGGAAGTAGAGCAGGATTAACTGTTTCCTGAGAGCCTTGGGCTCCACATAGGAGCGGTGGAGAGTCTGCACAGTGTCCAGTGATGGTTAAGGGCCAATCTGTTATGACACTGGTGTAAGGACAAGGATTGAGAGACAGAAAACTGGAGTTACATGAGATTCCCCTCAAATGCTCACAGGAGAAAAAATGAAAAGTTCAAGGAGAAAAGATAGGGAGTTTAACCTTGCTAAGGAAACTGTCTAAGGTTTTTTTTTTAAAAAAAGTGGGTCTGTGAACATTAAAGAAGTTCAAATTCAAGTAAGTTTTGGAACTTGAGAATTTGCTTGCAGTTTTAATTCTAACAACTACAAAACTGCAGAAAGAATAAAAGACATAAACACATATCTACACACCCTGTTGTGGATGCAACATTAACTTCTGAGGTGAGCTGCTGTGTCTTTGTGTCCTGCTAGATTTGTTTACAAGATGCATAACGGCAGCCAGCCGGGAAGGGACTCTCTGTACCTTCATATCTTACTTGATGAGGCCAGTCCTCAGCTACGAACAAAGAAAAGCGTCTTCTCAGACTGCCAGCTGGCAGGCTTGTCTTTACTCTAAACACTGCACTGGGAGTTTAATCAGTAGGTACATTTGAGTTAAGGCTGAGGGGTCTGCATTAAAATGCATTCACTTCTGTACTGTCTAAAGATAATAACAGTGTATTTTCTGAGAGAAAAGGGTCTGAAAATAAGGCTTCAACTGCTGATAAATCAGGTGGGGATGAGAAAAGCAGCTCTCTTTACAGAAAGACATTCTTTGTTCTGTTTGCTCCTGTTGTTCGTACTAGCAATTTTGACCACAACAAAGAGCTTCCATGAACTGTAAATTCAGTTAGAAACTGATCCAGACACACACTTTGGTTAATCATCTGCTGTGGGGCCAGTGGTGAGTGGTTTGCTGGGTGGCCAACAGCATACAGACAAGGCCTAACACCTGACCAGGAGAAGTTAATATTGGAACGCAGGAGATGAGTAGAATAAAAGAAGCAACAGCCTAGTGCTAAGTGCATTGGTTTAAGTTAGCAAGTTTTCATTTTATTTTTTTCTTGATGATTTTTTTTTCTTTTTTATTGAGTTCAGAAAAGCCCTACAGGTATGATCAATGACAGGGATAGGACAAGGCCAGAGTTTCATTGATTCAAAGACATTTACTTTTTTCATGTTTTAATGTCTCTGAAATTGACGTGCATCTTAAAATTGCTGGCATCTGTTTGATGAAAGACGACCTACTCAGATTGCTGAGCACTTGTATCAGGGGCTCTGTGAGCATTTTGTATGTATTAATTTATTTTTAATTACCTTCGGGGTAGGTTTACTTCTATTTTAGAGAGGAAAAAAGTAAAATACAGAGAGGTTCAGTTATTTGCTTAAGGTCACACAGCTTGAGACAAACAGCCTGACTCCATGAGCTGTGATTTTAGCCACTCGTGTCCTCCTACCCCACTGTAAGGCTCCGAGTGGCATGCAGAGGGCTTTGGACCTAATCTGAAACAGGAAAACTACTGTGTTTTTAAAGAAATAGGTAATGATTCCCACACTCTTACCCCCAGTCAGGATGTTCCACTTTGGAATAGTAAATTTAGCCATTCATCTCCCCCAGAGGAGGTTAAATTGGTTTATCCAGCCCAGATATGAAAAGGATACTAGTTTTTACATTATAAAATCATTCATTTTCTCATTCATTACACAAACCACCAAAATGTGTTTAAAGTTAAAAGAAAAAAAAAAAAGACAGAACACTTTCTATCCCTGTGACTCATGTGTCAAACAGAAATTTTCCCTGGTCAATTTTACTCGTCAACTCTGCATAAAAGATGAAAATAGATCTGTCAGCCACCACTTTTTTACTTGAGAAAGGCAGGGAAGCTACTCTGAAGAAAAATTCAGTGCATTGAAAGCTAGACAAAAAGTCAGAGAGATGTGCATATAAGTGTGTTTGATTTCTGGTTTACATCTCTGTAATGCTCTAATCAAAGTCCACTGTCATGAGTTTACACATAAATTATAAATTAATTGAAAGCAGATACGACAAGTAGTTTTTGCATTCTGAATGCTCAGAGGTTTACAAAACATGTGCAATAAAGGCTTTCTGCCTACAAATGCACTCTGGCACACAAACATGGTCAGATTCACCTACAGCCTTTTTCTAGAGAAAACAGAAATGTTTTCTTTTGGGATATTTGCTTTGATGACAGATAGTTTTGTCTTCTGTGGAGAAAGACAAAGTTTACCATTGGAGATGGAGAAACATCAGGAGAACATAGAAAATGACATAGGAAAAACCACTAGGTTTGCCCAGGGATGATGATGCAACACAAACTGGGGATTATGACATTTTTCCCAAATTTTTAGCATATATATTGACATAGTTGAAGACTTAGATCTGGATTCTACAACCAACACATAAGAAACAACAGTAAAATCTTGAGTGTCTAGAGCAGGTGAGTTAAAATAGTGTTCTTCTTAGAACAGGAAGTCATGAATTTGTGAACTGTCTCAGCAACGTACCTGGTGTGACCTTGAATAAGTTGCTCTTTCTCAGTCTTTTTGTTGTTCCCTACCCCTGTGATGAGAAGGTTAAACTACATGATCCCTGAGGTCTATTCCAGCTCTAGCCATTTTAAAATAGGATCTAAGCAATGTTTTTTTTTTTTTAATGTCTCTATATATCTTGGCATCTCTTGATATGTTTCATTATTCATGAGGAAATAATACATCTTTTTAATTTACCTGTCTCACCAGTATTGTGAAGATTTTAGCCTATTAGACAAAGGCGCCACATACATGCTGTCATTAAAATGGAAAGACAGGGCACTGTTATCTGGAATGTTTCAGATAAGGGGCTCATTATCCTCTTCTCAGACTGGAGATGTGAGAGCGTTGCCATGAGTACAGAAGAAACTCTTAGCACATCAGGATGCTAAATGTTGGAGGGCGCATGGGCACTGAGATTAAGGATAATACACTTGCACAGATGGCAGCAAAGATCCTGGACTAGACTGGGTAGCAACAAAATAGGTCAAAGGTATCCTTCTGATATGCCTTCTGTGAATCGGGTTTTCATCTTTCTCCGATTGCAGCAAAAACAAAACAAAACAAACCTGATCTTCAGAGGGTGTGTGTGTGCTCAGTCATTGACTCTTTACAACCTCATGGACTGTACAGCCTGCCAGGCTCCTCTGTCCACGAATTTCTCAAGCAAAAATACTGGAGTGTGTTGCCATTTCCTACTCCAGGGGATCTTCCTGATCCACGGATTGAACTTGTATCTCCTGCATCAGCTGGTGGATTCTTTATCAATTCCCATTCAGAATAGTTTAGCGTTATTTCTTTCTTTCTACATTTATTTGTTTATATATTTAATTAAAGTATAGTTGATTTAGTTTTTCCAGTGTACAGCAAGGGCTATATATATTCTTTTCCAGATTCATTTCCACTATAGTTTATTATAAGATATTGGATATAGTAGTAGTTTCAGTGTATGTGTGTGTGTGTATATACATACAGATATATAGTTATTGTTCAGTCACTCAGTTCTGTCCGACTCTTTGCGACCTTGTAGACTGCAGCAGGCCAGGCTTCCCTGTCCTTTACTATCTCCTGGAGTTTGCCCTAACTTGTATATACATGCATGTATGTATATGTGTGTGTGTGCGCGTGTGGACGCACATGCGTGTGTATTTAAAATACCACTAAAAGGCCTAGTGATGACAAATTTGAAAATATAATAGATATTGGATAAGTATTTATGTCTACGTAACTACCATGGGCAGATGGGCTGTGGCCCAAAAAGTAATTTGTAAGTCACCTGCTTGGAACTTTGAAATCAGCTGAGTTAACTACTTTTAAAAGGGAGATTATTCTGAACACCCCTCCACGTGTATACCCGTGGCAGATCCATGTTGATGTATGGTGAAACCAATACAATATTGGAAAGTAATTAACCTCCAATTAAAATAAATAAATTTATATAAAAAATAAAGTCAAAACCTTTTATGAAAAAAATAAAAGGGAGATTATTTCCTCAATGTAGAAAACAAAGGTATAGATTCTATAATGCACTTGAAGTACATTGCCCACTGACAAAATGCTCCTCGCTGCGCTTCTTCCTGTTTATACTATCAGTGGTTGTTGTTGTTGTTCAGTCACTCAGTTGTGTCTCTTTGTGACCCCATGGACTGCAGCACACCAGGCTTCCCTGTCCTTCGCTATCTCCTGGAGTTTGCTCAAACTCATGTCCATTGAATCAGTGATGTCATCCAATCATCTCATCCTCTGTCACCCCTTTCTCCTCCCGCCCTCAATCTTTTCCAGCATCAGGGTCTTTTCCAAGAACTTTTTTCAGTTCTTTGCATCAGGTGCCCAAAGTACTGTAGCTTCAGCTTCAGCGTTAGTCTTTCCAATGAATATTCAGGGTTGACTGCCTTTAGGATTGACAGGTTTGATCTCCTTGCTGTTGAAGGAACTCTGAAGTCTGAACCAGCACCACAATTCGAAAGCATCAATTCTTGAGTGCTCAGCCTTCTTTAAGGTCCAACTCTCACAATCCATACATGAGTACTGGAAAAAAATATAGCTTGGACTGTACAGACCTTTGTTGGCAAAGTGATGTTTCTGCTTTTTAACATACTGTCTAGGTTTGTTATAGCTTTTTCCAAGGAGCAAGCACCTTTTAATTTCATGGCTGTAGTTACCATCTGCAGTGATTTTGGAACCTAAGAAAATAAAGTCTGTCACTATTTCCATTGTTTCCCCATCTATTTGCCATGAAGTGATGGGTCCAGATGCCATGATCTTTGTTTTTTTAAATGTTAAGTTTTAAGCCAGCTTTTTCATTCTCCTCTTTCATTTTCATCAAGGGGCTCTTTAGTTCCTCTTCACTTTCTGCCATTAGGGTGTTATAGCATCTGCTTATCTGAGGTTATTGATATTTCTCCCGTCAATTTTGATTCCAGATTGTGCCTCATCCAGCCTGGCATTTTGCACGATGTACACTGCATATAAGTTAAATAAATATGGTGACATTATACTGCCTTGATGTTCTCCTTTCCCAACTTCAAATCAGTCCTTTGTTCCATATCCAGACCTAACTGTTGCTTCTAGACCTGCATACAGGTTTCTTGAGAGGCAAGTAAGGTTAGTCTGGTATTCCCATCTCTTGAAGAATTTTCCGCAGTTTGTTGTGATCTACATAGTCAAAAGCTTTACCATAGTCAATTAAGCAGATGCTTTTTCTGGAATTCCCTTGCTTTTTCCATGATTTAACGGATGTTGGCAATTTGACCTCTGGTTCCTCTGACTTTTCTAAATCCAGCTTGTACATGTAAGTTCTCAGTTCACATACTGTTGAAACCTAGCTTGAAGAGTTCTGAGCATTATCTTGCTAGCATGTGAAATGAGTATAACTGTGCCATAATCTGAACATTCTTTGGCATGGCATTTCTTTGGGATTGCAATGAAAACTGACCTTTTCCAGTCCTGTGGCCCACTGCTGAGTTTTCCAAATTTGCTGGCATATTGAGTGCAGCACTTTCACAGCAGCATCTTTTAGGATTTGAAAGAGCTCAGCTGAAATTCCATCACCTTCACTAACTTTGTTGTGATGCCTCCTAAGGCCCACTTGACTTCACATTCCAGGATGTCTGGACACTCTAGGTGAGTGATTATACCATCGTGATTATGTGGGTTGTGAAGATCTTTTTTGTACAGTTCTTCTGTGCATTCTTGCCTCCTCTTCTTAATCTCTTCTTCTTTTAGGTCCTTACTGTTTCTGTCCTTTATTGTGCCCAACTTTGCATGAAATGTACTATCAGTACTACCTTTTGTTCAGTACCTTTTCCATGTCTTTATGGCACTACTCTCCCTTTACTGAAAACTCAGAAACACTGCATTAGTACTTTGGATTAGCTTCTAGATGTTCTTATTAGTATTTTGTGGGGTGAGGTGGGGAGTTAAGGTATATAGCTAACATTGCCTACTCGACATCCTAGAAATAGAGGTTTCTTGTGACTTTTATATTCCTCTCAGTACTTAGCATGATGCTTTTCTGCAGCACTATGGTGGATAATTATAGGTTCCCCCTCCATCTCAGAAGTAACTTTGTCTCTTTGATCCAAGGAAGGAATCAGATATATAGGGATGGGCTACTAGGAGCTATGTCCTAAAATGTGCCTCCACAACCCAGTGAGTCCATTTCAGTTCACGGTTTGTTTTCTGGCATTTGCAATTTGACAAGAAAAAATCTCGTTCTTTAGGGATTCTCTATGTAAAAGAATATATGATCAAAGGATCTATTTTCTGTATGTGGGTGGGAGAAACAGAAGAAGTTCGCATGTACAGGGGAGAGAATGGTGCAGCCCAGAGAAAAACACTATGGGGAGAGTTTCAGAGAGGGTGTGGAAATCTCTAAAGTCTCCCAGTGTCAGATAACAGTTCTGTTCTTAATTTTTTTTTTAATTTATTGAAGTATAGTTGGTTTACAATATTGTGTTAGTTTCTAATGCACAGCACAGTGATGCAGTTATATATCTATATCTACCTATATTCTTTTTCAGATTCTTTTCCATAATAGGTTATTACAATATACTGAATATAGTTCCCTGTGCTATACAGTAGGATCTTATTTATTTTATTTATAAGTAGTGTGTATCTGTTAATCCTAAATTCTTTATGTCCCTCCTCCCTTTAAGCATAAGTTTTCTATGTCTGTGAGTCTGTTTCTGTTGTGTAAATAAATTCATCTCTATCATTTTTTAGATTCCACATATGTGATATCATATATTTATCTTCAGATAAAAGTTTTTGAAGCATACTTCCATGGATAGCATTTGTTTCTATATAAATATATAATTTATAATACATGTATAATAGATAATATACAATAAATACAACAAATGGCCCTTTATTTTCCTTTAAGCACACGCTAGGAGCTGCAGTTAATTTCTTGTTCTTGTTCAGTCTCTAAGTCGTGTCTGACTCTTTGTGATCCCATGGATTGTAGCCCATCATGGGATTTCCCAGGCAAGAATACTGGAGTGGGTTGCCATTTCCACTTCCAGGAGATCTTCCTCAAAGGGATCAAACCTGTGTCTAGTTACTTACAGTCAATCTAATATAAACAGGATTCATGTATATGATATTGGTAATGCTGACTGTGATGGCTGTCAAATTGATCTCATATACAGATATATTTGCCATCTGAGGAAATGGTGAAATGAAGATTTGAGGGGCATATGGGTATTGTATATACACATACCCAATTATTCAGTCTTAAATAAGATTCTGCCATTTGCAACAACACTGATGCACTCTGAGGGCATGGGCATCATGCTAAAGGAAATAAACCAGACAAATATTGTATGACTTCACTTAGATGGAATCTAAAAAAATAAAAAATTCTCAGAAACAAAACAGATTGGTCATTGTCAGAGGCATAGGGTGGATGATGGAAGAAATGAGTCAAAGTGGTCAAAAGGTAAAAGCTTCCATTTTACAACTGACTCTTGAACAATGCAGGAGTTAATATTATAATTTATAACTGGGTTTTGCTGTCAAAAAATATCCATGTGTAAGTGGACTTGTGCAGTCCATATCCATGTTGTTCAGGGTTATAAGTCCTGAGGATGTAATATACAATGTGGTGGCTATTTAACAATAATGTGATGTATATTTGAAAGTTGTTAAGGATATATATTCAGAGTTCTCATTATAAGAAAAAATAATTTGGAGTTATGTTAAGTGATAGACTGTAACTAAATTTACTGTGGTAATCATTTTTGCAATATACACATATATCAAATCACATTGTATAATAAACTAATACAATGTTAAATTTCAGTTATGTCCCAATATAACTTGAGATAAAGAAACAAAATGAACATTTGTAATTAGCATGGTTGAATTACTAGACTAGCATTTTTGAAGTTCAGACAAGGAATTCGGATTTTAATTGGGCTTCCAAATGATCCATATGTAAACAGTAGCTAGGAGTTTGTTTGGCAAGATGTCCGCATCTATTCTAAATCAGTCGAAACATTCACCAGCCTCATGTACTGAGTTTTGACAGTGATACCAAATTTAATTTCTCTGCATTCTAGATGCTATCCTCATATTCTGGCCACTTAAATTCTAGTAGGACTTGGCAGTCTCATTGAAGAAAATAAAAGCCTAAAGTAATTGCAAAGACCTTCAAGATGCAGTTATACTAATTCCTCAGGTTCCTTCTTCCAACTGTCATGAATCTGACTTCAATTTTCTTTAGAGTAAAGGAAGTCTCTCACATAATCTAATAATATTGCTTTATAATTTAAACCCACTTCCTCCTACTCTAACCTCAGAATCAGTGTAAACAGGTTTCATGCATTTAACTCCTGTTTTAATCTTAGAATAAGAGTAGCAGATTTAGCTTCATGCATCTTGAGAGGTCTGAGTAAAGATTAATCCATAGTGATTATGCTAAAATAGTTATGTTTGAAAGTAATATGACTTGTCTCTCCTCACTGAAAAACAGTGAAAAATCTATTCAAGTTTATATAGAGATGATATTCAAAAAAAAAAAAAAAGGATAAAAAAACTTCTTGCAGTTCTTCCAGTGTGTTGTTCTCTGGTCTAAAATACTATGCAGAAGTCTTTATCATATTATCACAGATGAACACAACACTTAAATATCCCCTTCATGGCTGTTAAGGCACAGTAGAGTCAATTCATGCCCAGGGAGCTTTAATCAAAGATCATCGTCATGATAAACGCGGAAGTCAGTGTGGGTTATCATGTCAACGGCTACTCGGGGAGTTCTTAATGGGAGTGCTGCCAGCAGGAAGTTCATAACCACTTTCAAGGAGCACTTCTAATCTAATGGCTAAATGAGTATCATTAGAGTATCTTTACATGCAGCATTTCTAGAGAAATCCTGTATTTAAAGGAGGCAAGTTACTGTAGTCAATGCATACAACTGAGACTGCTTAAATAATAGAGATATTGTCAACAGTTTAAACTTATAAGAGTAGAAAGTTAATTAATGGCTTATTAATAAGTTGAGCTATCAAATTGTGTTTCTGTGACCCATCATATCATTCATAATCACACATAATGTGTTAAAAGTGGGGTCATGAAGAAAATATCACACACAGAAACACACTAACAACACTCATGATAACAATAAAGAGCAGGTTGGCAGTGTTAAAAATTCTGGCTAGTGAAAGGTAACACTTAACTATGTGATTTCATGTTGCCCCAAATGGCATTCATCATATGCCTTGTTTTCTTTTTAAAACTCAATTTTCAATCTGAAGCCTCAAACCAGAAACTATAGAAACTATTTTCAAGAATACTGCACAATGTAAAGAGAGCCTTTATGACTAAGCAGAAGAATAGGAAAGAAATAAGCAGACCATTTAGAAAATAATTCACAATCCAATGTGTTTCCCAAAACTGAAATATTCCCCTAAAGGCTTGAAAGAGAATAAGTGAAAATATAATTTAACCAATGAGTGAGCAAACAAAATCTTCTTTGTGTGCTATCAACAAAGATGTTGGAATATGTAAATTGAGTAAAAGGTTACCAGCTCTTGAGACTGAATGTATATGGGGCTGCAGATATGTTTTGCTTAGGAAGAACAATAAAATAATCAAAAAATGAATGTTTAAAGATTAGAACATCCATGCAAATGTCCATATTGCTGCAGGCCCCACTGCTCCACATTCTCTTACATGGAGCTTTTTCATGTGGTTGATAACTCTATAGTCACTTGAGGTTAGGGCTCTTCTTAAGAGTTTTCTAACCAAATATGACAGGGGAAAATGTTAGAGTTGGTAGGGACTGAGAGAAATCCAGTCATTTCAGGCTGATAATAGAGAAATCAAGGGCGATAACAAGGATGTGTTTTATGATTTCCATTAAGTAAACCAGAAGAAACTCTTTATGGTAGAACTTGAACAGTTTCAGTTTTGTTATCTGGCACAATTATAAGATTTTAGTTGGACATTTTACTCTTATGCTAAGTTAAACTTGATCTAAAAGATAAACGATCATTCAGTTATAAATAATCCATGACTTGGTTCCACTATGGGTCCCTGTTTCTGAGGAGTATGATAAATACTCAGTTTCACAATCTTCTGCTTGATAAATGACACAATATCTAAATACCCACACATATACAACACTTTTTTATTCATTTTCATCAAGGATTAACACAAAACCTTTAAGGATTCTGAAAATGTAAGATACTGTTAAGTTCACCACTGCTTCAGAAATACGCAACAGTCTGGGAACATATTACTATCTTAATATTAGCTCCAATATTATTTTATACTGAATGGGTAAAATCATGTGTATGTACTTAATAATTATAGTTTTCAGGCCACGTAAACTGACCTAGAGCACTGGGAAATCTGCTTATTCTCTGTAATTTCTTTTTCAGTAAGCTTTCCCACCATAATTTAGTGTATCTGGCACTCATATGGTATACTGGGAAGCTTAACATTCAATATATTAACTTGAAATCAGGAAAGATAAACCAACATCATTAAATAACACTGCACGAACGTAAAAAATTAGATACTTTAAAAAGTACAACTATTCTATTAATTATACAGATACTTTTAAGTTGGCTATTTGTTGTAAAATTTTGTATCAGATGCTGAGTCATATTTAAAGGAAAAAGAACTGATGGATATGATCATAAAGAAGAGAGGGACAATTCTTGAAAATACTGTCAAGTATAAACACACTGAATTACCTCATATTCCTGGGAAAACTTCAAGTTGTCATTTGCTTTCAACCTTTCAATGTGATCTGCAAGTTCCAAGATAGGTATTGGAGGATGGCTAGCCATACCTATTAAAAGGAAAGAATACAGACATTTGAACACAAATGAAAGTAATGCTAACTATTCCAAAATACAGAGAATACTATAGTTAGAAATGGCCTGAAAATACGTGAGTAGTAAAGATGTTTAATGTGAAGAAGCAGGCAGATAGTTTGGTTACTCAAAGCAGGACATGCTCTGGAAGGATGAATTTTGTAGCCAAGTGAAAAGTCACCAAGCATAATCTCCAAACTAACACTCCTAATGTGAAAGAAAGTGTTATTGTGCTATGAATCAATGCAGTTAGCTAGCGGAAAAAACTGACAGTCAGGCTTGATGTCAACTTCTGCTTTGAGTAATGACTGTTATGTCATTTCAAACTCCTTCTCCTGCACTGTGTGAAATGGAAATTGTGTGGAATTAAATGGTGTAAAGTGAACTAAGAAAATAGACACTGAGAAAGGCCTAAAAAGGGAAAGAGTTGTAGCTTGATAGGAAACATAAAGTGACTTATGCAGAATCAAGGAAAACTAACTTGAAGAATGAAGGTTACCAGGGTAACCGGAATCATCTGAACCTGCAAAGGAAATGATGGTGTAAATAAAATAAAACAGAACAAATTTGTTAAAAAAAAAAAAAAAAAAAAGAAATGGATGCCTGATATACTTTTAAAAAGCACTAATAAAAATGCTGCAGGTTTTAACAGGATTCATATGCATTGTGACTAGATTAAGATCGCTTTAATATTTCACAAACCTGTAGGTGACTGACACTCACATGCAAACATGAACACAAAGAATGACATGCACCACAGACTACAGACAATAATCACTGATGACAAAAGCAGACACAAAACTGAGCTTCAAAAATGTTTCCACTAGTAGCAGATTGTAGAGGTTGGGGTTGCAGCCTTCTCCTGGACATTTATCAATGGCCACACTGACAGCTTGGTGATGTTTTGCCCCAAGTCCCCATTATTCAACCCCTAGCAAACCTACAATCTACTTCAGGTGTAAACATCTTTGTCCACTAATGGGAACTGAATGCAGGAAAGGGAGCAAATGGTGAAAGGATGAAGAGGAAAAAGAAGGTGGTAAAAGAAAGCAGTGACATGGGGGTGAGACACCTTAGTTCAGTATGCCAGCTGAGGGGATTCATCGATTCTGTTAAAAATAAAGCACCACCAACTGTGGTGATTCCAGTGTCTATAATGATTTTTCATTTTTCATACGATTTCTATTTTACTTCTTCTGATTAATTTTTCAAGAGCACCATAAGAGACCACTGCTGACTCATGTCTTATAGGTGCAAATTCCAGCTGACTAGAAAAACTTGAACTAGCATGCCACCAGGGAAGCCTCTAAAGTGAAAAAAAAAAAAAAAAAAAAAGGGAGGGACTCAAGCTGGAAACCCTGTCCCTGTGGACATTCTGCTGTCCCTGGGACTCTCTGGAGGGTGTCAGGCTGAGGTATAGCGACCATTAAGTCAGCACAACGTGTAATTACTTTGTAATTACTTTATGGGTATTTTAAATATTGTACTGATAATTGAAAGCCAATGACTTCCTTTTGTCTCTAATGCCAAATTATCAATGGTTTGGTAAGTTAAGTAAAAAAAAACTATCTTGCTTCTCCCAGACAATCATTTCAGCACTGGGCTATGATAGGCAGTACTTTAGTATCCATGGCTATGAAAGTCTGCCTTCAGTCAGCTAAAAGCTTAATGGAAGATCCAATAAAAATGAGTCTATTTGGAAGAAGAAACTCTTTGTTGCTGATGTGATTATGCATTTGGACCTAAATGTTGGAACCCATTTCTAGAACCTTCCCTGTAGACGGTAGCATTGAACTCATCTACGTTTTGCAGGAGGAGCAGTTCAGTGACAATGATCTAATAATTATAGTGATCTTATCCAGATGAGGCACCCCCAATGACAATGGAAATGCAAAGGCACAAGAAACTGTAGGCTTGTTTGGGGATGAAATGATGTGGACATCCATTACAGTGCTTTAACAGAGAAAGTAATAGAGACAAAGATGTTTAGACCTTTTCGAGCGAATCGTGGGAGAGAGTTATTATCATATATGGACTGAGTGGTGGTTTGGCTAGAGAGGGAGGACACAGAGCCAATCAGGGAGGCGTAGGGGACTGAATTACTGCTCAAAGCTGCAAAAGTAAAGCCAGTTGGAGATGGGAAAAGCATTAGTATAACAGCAGTAGAAGACCATCATAATCAACCAATATTTACTTCTGGCATGCACTGGCACGTGGTCTGGACGTATTACTTTGGAAGCTAATGACAGAGAAATCCAAGCAAATCTGTACTGATCCATTACATTCTAATTCGGCATATGTATATATCACAGGCAAAGACATCATGGCATTCAAGAATCATTATTTATGATCTGGCAATATTGCACCAAAGCACTAGGACAAGGAAAAATGTCAATACGGATGTTCCACAGAAAGGGGAGGAGAGCTTGTGGGAATCTAATCGTTCAGGAAAGGAAATCCCAGGCTAGTATACTGAATCGGAGTTCTAGGCCTGCCATCTACTAATAAGACAAACCTCTTGTTATTAAGCACCTAAATTTCTTTTTGTGTAAAAATAAAAGTGGGGAGCTAGATAAAGAGTCACTTCTTTATAACTCATTTCAAAATATCCAGGATTTCTTAGCAGAGAAGGGTCTCATGGATGTAGTTCATATGCGAAGGTTTTAAATGTAACTGTGTCTTTTCTTTGAGGGGTGAGGAACATTTATAGTCTACAAAATAGAAAATTATGCAGTTGAATTGTCAATTTTTTGAATTAAGTTTAACACATTTTTTTAGCTAGCCAAATTACCTTATATCATAAGAATATATAATGTATATATATGCATATCATGTATGTATTCAAAATAAGTGTCAACATAAAAATTATGCTAAAGAATAGATCTGAGATGAAACTTCTCTAACATGAAACTCATTTATTTTCATTATTATTTTTAAAATTAAAGTGTAGTTGATTTACAGTGTTCTTTTAGTTTCTGGTATACAACAAAATGATTCAGTTATACATGTGTATGTATTTTTTTACATTCTTTTCCATTATTGTTTATTACAATATATTGAATATAGTTCCCTGTGCTACAGAGTAAAAACTCGCATGTTGGGCTTCCCTGGTGGCTCAGTCAGTAAAATAATCTGTCTGCAATGCTGGAGACCCAGGTTCAATCCCTGGGTTGGACAGAGCCGCTGGAGAAGGGAATGGCTACCCACTCCAGTGTTCTTGCCTAGAGAATTCCATGCACAGAGGAGCTTGATGGGGTGACAAAGAGTGGAACACAACTGAGCAAGTTTGTATTTGCTAATCCCAAACTCCTAATTTACTTCTGCCCCCATCCTCTCCTCTTTGGTAACCATAAGTTTGCTTCTTATATCTGTGAATCTGTTTCTGTTTTGTATATAAGTCTATTTGTATACTTTAGATTTGACACATAAGTGATATGATATTTGTCTTTGTCTGACATCATTTAGTACAATATGATAATCTCTAGGTGCATCCATATTGCTGCAAATAGTATTTCATTCGTTTCTATGGCTAAGATATTCCAGTGTGTATATGTGTATGTATGTACACACACACACACACACCATCTTCTTTATCCATTAATCTGTTGATGGGCATTTTAGATTGCTTCTGTGTCTTGGCTATTGTAAATAGTGCTGTTATGAGCATTGGGGGTGCATGTGTCTTTTTGAATTAGTTTCCTCTGGATATATCTTTAGCTTTTTCTTAAGGTACCTCCATACCGTTTGCCATGGTGCACTGATTTACTTTCCCACCAAGAGTAGAAGGATTCCCTTTTCTCCACACCCTCTCCAGCATTTATTATTTAACAAGAAATTCTTTAGCTCATTTCAGAAAATAATCATCAAGGATCTGTTGCAAAATGCTATTATATAATTCTCCCTAAGCTTCTCCATTGTTCAATGTGGAAATAAAGTGTACAGGATATAATCAAGTATGTTAGAATCTGAATGAAATAGGAGACACTAAGAAAATTATGAATTTGACCTCACCAAAGTATTTTTTCACTCTTTTGTTTGGCAACCTGGTCACTGCTCACAGTCTGGGAACCAATGTTTTTATCAGAACAGTGTTTTCACATTAGCATCTTTTGAGGTGCTTTCAAATCCCTTCTTTCCAGGCTGCACACCTGACCAATTAACTCAGAATATCTGGGTATGGGAGCCAGACATTGACATTTTTAGAATTCCCCAGGAATACCTTTCAGTCCTTTGGGGATTTTTTTGGGGGGGGGCCTGTAACTTTTTTCATTCAAAAATCATATTAGAGTATATAAGAATGAGATCTGCTTTCTCCTGGTGATACCCTTCAATCTGCTCTAAGTCTCGATTAGGAAGCTTTAGTGCTTTAGCTATTATTAGCAGCAAAGAACTTGAAGTGCAGCTCAGAGCTGATGAGGACTTGCTAGGGTCTCGACCTCATCAGTTCAAAGCTACAAATGCACAACATAAATGCATTTTAAAGGAAGGCACCCATTGCATCAGAACAGAGTTTTCATTATGGAGTTATGATATCAACAATACACACTGTCAACATGAAAAATGACAGATGTAGTCAATGAAATCTGCTTTAGGTTGAAGAAAAAAACAGGATGGCTACTTTTTTTTTGGATATTAACTGTAATGGCTTCCTTATAAGATGTAAAACTTTAAAAATCATGGTGCCTTAGACATTACTTAGTCCAGCATTTTCATTTTATAAAAGAGTTCTGAAGACTAGGAAAGTTAAGAGATTTGTATATTTTAGCCCATTATTATTTAGCCCATAGTAAGTAACAAAATCGTATGTGATTTTGGCATCCTTCTACTGTTTTATTTCTGGAATTGAAGCTATGATCTTCTAAAGCAAGGGGAAAAGTTTCCAGTGCTAAAGGCCCCCAGTCAGTTAGGAAAAGAAGTAAAAGTGTAAACAGATATTGAATAGTAAACACTCACAGAAATGTACTCCTTCCCATTTTTGTGCAACCAGGAATCTCCTAGGACTGTTTTTCATTTCTCTACTTTCAATATGATGTCTTAGGAAAGAGAAATATTTCTCTATTTAAAAAAAATACACTTGTGATGAATGGCAGCTGATGTTCTCTTTCAATGTCAGGATTATCCTTAGGACTGCTATAGACTGTGGAGAGCTTCTAGAAGGTTGGAAAGCTCTAGCAGATATCTTCTAAGTGGTGCTACTGAGCCAAGAGGGTGAGGCTTCTCAGGCTTTCAGTAGCAACTGAAAACCTAGACAGTTATGTTGCTTTCCTCCATTTTACTATTGATTAAAAATCTTGTTGAAATCCAGTGGGGGTCAAAGAAAAGACCTTTGGAGGCCACATTTGGCTAACAGTGACCTCTGTTTTAGAAGAGGGGAATGTTCCTCTGGTGTGTGAATTAAAATCTAAAAATGCTGAAAGTGAGAGGCAGTATATTTGTGTCACTAGGAGAGACGCTGAGTACTGTGTGTGAGACTGGGCAATGGGTACTTCTCCCATGCTTCACCCTCTATCCCCACTCCTCTCCAACTAAGTCCACTAGGAAGGCAGATGAAGCTCAGAGCAGTAAAAGGACTTGATCAAGGCCATCATTATCAGTAAACTATGGCTTTATGGGGGGTTTTAATCCCACACCTTACCAGTTCTCATTTAGGGAACTTCTCATTATGCCATGCTATCTCTTAAATCATTGAACATCCCTGGGAGAGTGGTGTCACATACATAAATATGGACTTGTGAAACTGGACTGTTCATGCAGTAACATGGCATCAAAAACTATTCTCAGTTTGAGAAACTGTGTCAATAATGTATTAGCTTCATTTAGATGATATGCTTGTGTTGTTGGTGGGGAACAAGTAAAGGACACTCATACACACACCTGTATTTTTTGTTGTCTTACGAAGACATTGTGAGCGTCCATGAAAATATTTTAAATGTATACATTTAGTTCATGTTAAAAACTGTAATGCTATTCAGCAGTCATGTTTTCAACTCCCCCCCGAAATATCATGTTTTTGCTTTTCAAATGTTCTATTTTATGAGGTGACTACTCTAACCAATATTAAGTTTCAAATGAAATTTTTATATATAGAGAAATGTTTATTAAATACTTGCCTTATTTTTTAAACACTGTACTAAATGCCAGTAGATACTTTAAAACTTCATAACAACTTTGTTAACTGGAGGTTTTCAGGTCACTAATAGTGGTGGAACATCTTTTAGATGATTTTGCTGTTAATATTCATGTGTGATAATGAAGTAACACTGTCTTCATGGTTTTCCTTTCTAACATACTGTGATAAAGACTGAAGAACAGGTCGTGGGCACGGAACAGAGAGATGTTATTTTGTTCATCAAATCAGAATTATACCTACCTACTTAATAAATCATAGCAACTTAGTTTACAAAATATTTGACAGCTTTTCACATCATTTTATGAACTTAGCATAACTTCAATAACTATAAATACTCTATGTTTACAATTTGCCTCACAAATGAATGGTGAATTAAAGACAAAAGAGAACATTGATTTGTAAGGTATAATTGCTTCTTAGTATGACAATGACATTTTGACTTAATCCATAACTAGGATCATCATTAAGGGAAAGGTACCCCAAGAGTGCTTTTTCAGGTAAGCACTAAATGACATAATTAAAATTCATTTTTATGTAGGATTTCTCAAAATGTAGGATTTGAACAAATCATGTTCCTTTATATCAGAAATTTAGCATTTACATGCAAAGAACCAATGTTTCTGAAATACAAAAAGAGTATTATTCATTTAGGTATATGCCTACATTTCCTACAGTACAAAATAAAATATAAGGAGATATGTATAAAAATTGATTTTGTTAGCACTGATCCAGTTAATACTACTAGTGCATCAGAAGAGATGCCCCAAGAGCTTTCAAAATCACTCAGTCGCTATGCAGACATTTCTGCTGCTGATACGGCTATTTCTGATACGTTAACATTTTATGAGTTTGTTTTTGTTTTCACAGCCCATCAATCACCTACCATCCATGTATGCTTTAGGGCAAAACATATTAAGGGCATTCATGGAATGAAAACTAAGTTTTTACATTGTACCATCTGATCATCAATTTTTAAATCTCTTTTCCTAAAAGGTGCAAGTACAAAGTCTAGAGTTTTGTTTTGGTGTGGAAAAAAATAAAAATTGGGAGTAGGGCAAGGGAAGATTCTAAGTAAGGGGTACAGATACTGTAAGAAAGAATTTTTTTAGGAAAAAAAAATCTAAACAATTCAGACCAAAGTGGGCTGATCTGAGGGAGAAGTCTGCAGGCACAAAGAAAGGTGCTGACTGGCATGCCTCATGATGGTATTAGTTACCCTGTTCCTTTACATTTTTTTTTTTTTTAATACTAGAAAGAAAGCTTATTTCTTTAAGATGCTGAACAACTAAATTTGCTTTGCTGGAAAAAATAGAAATAGGACCACATACCAGTAATGTTTTGGTTTTCTTATAAATCACCATCTTTTGACAATATTATATTTATTTTAGTCATTGTGTCCAATTCTAGAGGCCACCTCCCAGATGGGCTACTCAGTAGGTAAGGCTTTTTACAGTATTTCAAAAATGTCCATCATTGACAATCTCTATCAAAATGGTAATATAAAATGTGCCTGCCCTAGGACTCAGCCATCACACTCCCAGTGGCCCATCATTCAGAAATAACAGCAATGTGAAACGGTCTGGGCTCAGAACTGCTCAGTACAGTATGTTTTGTAAGAGCAAAATGCAGGGAATGAGTTAGCCTCCATTAATAAGGACTGAGACGATATATTTTGTGACATCTGTTGAACAGAATATCATCAATACTATCAGCTGTTAAAGGAGATAAAATTTCATAATTAGCTTGGAAAATGTAGTTAAATATTAAAATAGGAAATTTCATGTAAATGCATCTGTATCTATATACCTGCTATATATACTATCATTTAAAGAACTGTATATACAAACAATTCTGGAAATATATGCATGAAACTCCTTATGGTAGATATTTCTGGAAAGTAAAATTGAGAGTATAGGAAATCATTTACACTTTATTTTAAATATGTCAAAAGAAGAAAAAGCGAGATAAAGAGTAATTTTTCTTTTATAAAAGTATTTTTTTGCCTTTTAAAACTTATAAAAATCACACACAAAATTTAAATAATATACTGCACGACCAAATAGCCATAACCTAAGTATAACTATTGTTAAACTTATTTTCTATTTAAAAAAATTTTTCCTCGATAAACATGTGCTACTTTTATAATTAAGAAATATTGATGGGCCGATTATAAAGTAACCTGGAAAATTTTTTAATAAGAAAAGCTTTCTTTCCACCAAAAAAGTAGATTCACTTTTATTTAACATGTAACTCATCTATCAGCCATCCTAACACATATCCAGTTATCACTGTCCACAGAGATGTGTAAGGCTTAAATAGGGGTTTCATTAAAAGCATCTTTTATAAGTGAGTCTTTTCTTCCCTTCCTTCACAGATCTTAAAGATTTATAAAAATTGATGACTAGTTACTAATTCTAGAACATTCTTCTACTACCTCTCTTCCCTCACTTACTCATTGTGTCCATTTTATCCCATTATCCACTTGAGGTTGTAAGTCTCACCTTAGCTAAATGATCCCTTCA
The DNA here is from genome assembly GCA_935064755.1 of Tragelaphus eurycerus. NCBI lineage: Eukaryota > Metazoa > Chordata > Mammalia > Artiodactyla > Bovidae > Tragelaphus > Tragelaphus eurycerus. Next base: position 9,974,434 of record CAKXYN010000015.1, on the reverse strand, counting down.
ATTGACATATTCCACACCAGTTCTGACTATCCCTGCAGACCATTAAGTGATGTCACCGTTGTAAACCATAGTCTCTTAAGAGATTAGGTAGTTCAGGTTCTCACAATTACAACCTGGTTGCATACTGCCATTTGAATCCTTAACAGACAGATAAATATATTCGTGGAAAATACCTGCAAGCAGAGGTACCTGCTCTTAATTTGCAAAGGGCGAGCATTTCTAATCCCGTCTAGATGCTTGAATACAGTGTTTAACAAAGAGAAGGACCTGATTATCACCCCAAATTTGGCAAGTATGCTTAAAGCAAAGTTTCTCTCCACATCCCACAACTTCACAGAGACGGTATCATGAAAAGAACAGATTTCTCTGTTTTCACTTTGTGCCCAGCTGAGTGCTCAGAGACAAAATTCTGACCTTTTTCTTTCCCAGATCCAGAGACATACGTGTTTGTGGTACTACAATTAGGGAAATAATTCTTTGAAGTACTTAATGCCAAATACTGTATCTATATGAAATTTTGTATGTATGTTTCAACATCTTTTGAATATGAAGCAGAATTTGGGAAAAAGATCTAGCTCTTTAAACCCAGATGCTCCAACAAAAATAAGTAACTAAAAATGTAAATAGATTTTTAATTCACAAGATGATTTTTTTTAAAAGGAAAGTAGAATTAAGAATCAGTGAACTAAGCAATAAGCTTCCTTTACCTTCTGAAAGACCTACTGAATTTCAAATGATAATGTTAGTTTGACATTGTATCATCCACAACAGATCATCAGAAGTAGAAATCAATTTACTTTCAAGATCAAATTCTGTGCTAGGGGCTGGTTACATAAATCACACGTTTCTGATTTCAATGAGAATCATGGATTGTTAATTCTCTATTTATGCATACCATTAAGTAACATTGTCATATAATAGTTGTACATAACTATATACACAAAGGCATGACGTATATAAAAGCACATTTCAGAAACTGAAGGGTGAATGGTTTAAAATCCAAAAATATAAGTAAAAAAATTGCTTCCTGTGCAATACCTAAGAAAAGGGTTTTAGAATAAAAAAATCATTTTATTTGATCATCCAGCAAAGCCCTTGATTATTTACAAATCAGGGAGGATTAGCACAATAAAGCTACTTGGTTAACAATCCCAACTTCTGCTCTTATCCTATCAGCAGGTAATTAAATTCATAGCCACTGGCTAGAATCCCCACTGGCTGAAGCAAACTGAAACACTCTCTATGAATTTCACATTAACACGTGAGTCTATTTTCTTTGAAAACTGGTCAGATTTTCAGGACAGCAGGCTGTATTCTAGAGCTTGGGAGGCACACAGACTATTTCAACAAACCAAGACTTAACTAGACTGCTTAACTGAGCAGGCGGTGACAGTGAAACGCTGCCTGTGAATAGACGTGCTAGGATCTTGGGACAATTTCTTCTGTTTTCTTCTATTCCTCTTAAACCACCTCTCTCCTTTTTACTGTTTGCCCACTTTATTCCACTATCCATTTGAGGTAAGTTTAATCTTAGTTAAATGATATCTTCTGGTGGCTCAAATGGTACAGAATCTGCTTGCAATCCAGGAGACCCAGGTTTGATCCCTGGGTCAGGAAGATCTCTTGGAGAAGGAATGGCTATCCACTCCAGTATTCTTGCCTGGAGAACTCCATGGACCCAGGAGCCTGGTGGGCTACAGTCCATGGGGCTGTAAAGAGTTGGACATGAATAAGTAACTAACACTAACCATAAGCCTAAGTCCCCATTTTATTTTGTTAAAGCTGTTGTTGATAAAAGGAATTTTACTTCGATTGTACCCTTCATTCTTTCTAGTGACTTATATGGAACTTATCATGTTCTACTCTATAAAGGGATCTAATATTCCCACATACATTGGGGAAATGAGATTCTTATTAGCATTCTTGAATATGGAGATATCTTGGTTGAAGGCACTGGCATTTCCCTTGTAGCCACCAGCCCTCTGCGAGTAACCCTTTCTGCACGGTAGCCGTTCAGGTGTCACTCTCGGTGCTGGGGTGATGAGGGATAGCACTCCCACTGGCTCTATTTTGCTGCTAACCTTGCCTTTATACTAAGCCTCTTAAATAAATGCCCATCAGGAGAAATTTAGTTATATGGAAAATTTATTTTAACTTTCATGCTGACGAAGGTATATCTTTGCTTTTTAAAGAATAAACCTCCTTTGAGATAGAATTTTTGTTTTAAAAGCCCACGTCTATGGTGATTGGTAGAGCCACATTTAAAATTCCAGACATTTCTTTTACCTGGATAGTTACTAGTTACTATGGCGTATCTACACGTAAAATAACACATATGCTAAATACAGTAAACTGTGCCCTTTCAATTCCAAGCAATTCACTGAAAATGCATCATTTAGTAAATCTGTGGCATACCATAATGAGTAGAATATCCATTTGACACAGAAAACTTTCAAACAATTTGGGATACAATACTACCATCAAATTGTCATCAAATGGACTTCTTATATCAGCTCTTTAATTTTTTTCATTTTCATTAGGTACTGAGACAGTGCCACTCAGTTGTATTAGCTCTCTCTACCATTCTTCATTTTGGCATAAATAAGATTTAGGTGCAAAAAGGCAAAATGGAGTTAGCCTTGCAGTAACAATGCTGAACAAAACACCCCTCAGCAGGAATAATATTTTTCCTCTGTTGAAGCACTTAATGTTCTTTAAGAAACAAGCATATATTTCTTATCCTCAATCACTCTTGAGCATCTCCTCAGCAAGAAACCTAAACTGGTTAGTGAAATTTAGTAAAGGTACCATACAATTTTTTTCCCTTGTCTTTCTCTTCCCCTCCCCTTTCTTTCAGAATAACACAGACACAAATTAATAGGGAAATAGATTTAAAAAAAATGTATTGTTTCCCAATGAGATGAATGAGGTAACATTCCATCCATCCACTCATTCACTTTATAAGGTAAGAAACTGGATTCTTTCCAGATAGGTGTCATTGACAATAATCAACTGTGCTAATAAGCTCATAAAAATGGCAAATATTTTTAAGACTTTAGGTTTTCCAAAATTTGAGGGAAAAATTATTATTTTCCTTTTTCCATTCCACCTTAGATTTTCACAAAGAATATAATTTCCTTTCAAGACATATGTTTTACTGAGTCTCAGTAATAATAAGGAAGATAAACAACTGTTTGAAATAAAGTGATACAGTCGCCTCTCATGGCGATGTCATTGGGGCTATAAAACTCTCAGGAAACACTGTGTTCTGGACAAGATGAGTCGTGCTTCTTACCTGGTGTTTGGAAATTAAGGCGCCTCAGTTCTACTGGGTCTGTTGGGTGGTGTGAAGGGACCTCCTTACTGTTTGGTATGCTGCTCTTTCTAGAGTCAGATTCTGCCCTCTTCCTATAGGGAGAGAATAAAAATTTAAGAATAAAACAACCAAAAAAGCTGAAACCAATTTAAAAAAGCAAACAATTATGCATGTGTCGCCACCCTACCCTTCCCCACCCCTGTCCCCCGTCCCTATTTGTAGTTTTAAAACTTTCTGACCTTTCTGACGTTGTTAAGCTAACTTTTTTTTTCTCCTGGCCTACAGTATTTCCTCATGTCTGAAAATTTTAAGTGGATGATCTCTAAGTCCTCCTTTAGCTCTAGAATTAAATAATTCAGAGACTGCCTTTATAAGGAGGTGCCGGTGAAATAGGTTTGGAAACTTGTTCAGCTTTTCTTCCTTGTCCACTAGTTCTCTTTGGGAGGAAAAGGATAGAGTAACCCTCATAACCAATGCTATGATTGTAGTTACCATGGAAATAAACTCAGAAACTACTTGGCCTCAAGCTACACAGCTAAATCTGCCCCCCTCCTTTTTCCTGCAGGATTCATGACCGGTAACTACAAAGTGGATCTGCATTGGATCTTCCCATAACCAGATAAATGCAGTAAGTGTATTTCTAAGAGTTCAAGTTACCCTAATACGTGGAAGGAGAATCAGGACCACACCAAACCAACATCCTTTTTCTCTTTTAAATTCCAAGGAAAAAGCCATGTTGCCTATTTATGGTGTCAAGGTAAGTATCTTTGCTTAAGGTGTCATGATGTAATTTTAAAAAATGTCTATCCAACAAATGTCAGGTTTTTCATAAGACTGCTTTACCCATGTTTTTTCCAGACAAATAATCACAGAGTGGTACCTAAATACCTTCCTTAAGGTTGAATTAGAGTAAAAACTCACTACACTAAGGGAGAACTTTTCAAACAGTGGTTTCTTCCCACGACAGATTCCAGCAATCTCCAGGCTGGAGTCATAATCATTGCATCTCATCCTGCTCAAAGCAAAGACATTCTTATCTGGGAGAAGGGTGCAGCAGTGGGTAGGAACTCTCTCTGTCCCGCTCATTAGTGTTGCTGTGGTAATGGGCTCTCATTCAGTGCCACCCAGGTCGCTCCATGGTTAGCTAGAGGGCTCCTGTTAAATAGCCTTTCTTCCCATCTCTGCTCATCTGTATAGAATGAAACCAACCAGAGGATGAAGGGAAGATTGATGTGAAGGGAAAGTATACTTGATTTGCTCAAGTGCAATGCCTTTGGCAAAACGTTCTCAGTGCGATGAATTTTGGGGGGTGAGTCCTGTTAGACATGTCGTTCTCTCAGAATCTTGGATTAACCTGTCTCAGGATTTACTGTTTCTACCTAAAATTCTCAAGTATAGCCTTAGGACAGAGCGTACTGCCAAACATACTACCAGTCAGAGGAAAGCAGTGAATTGGAGGCATGTCAGAGGAGGAACTGGCAGGTCTAGTTATATGGAGTGGAAAATGAGAAGGAAAGAAAAAGAAGAGACGGAAAGCTGGTGAGAGGTAGATGAGAATGAGGAGAAAAAGGGGCTAAGAAGACAATGTGAAAGATGGAGAGGACATCCACTTGCATAGTAGAAAATGGGACTGTGTTTATGCTGTGGGTATCAGCCTCATGACACAGAGACATGCTTTACTATCGAAGATAAATTGGTTAACAAAACACCACCAAGTTTGGCCAGCCAATCAATCTCAAGTGTAACAAACATATGGTTGGTCTTTTCCAGGTAATCCCAGTAGCCTTTCTCAGGTTTTGGTCTTTTCACAGTCTGGCACATTTTTTTTTTTTTTTCCCACTTATGTGCCAGATCTGATGCCTAACATCTGGATTTGCATCCCTTTTCAGAATGGCTCTACAGTCTTTCTTGCAGTGTTATGGAAGCCACGTGAAGGAATATCTAGGCAAGGAGACCCTGACTGTTACAGGTATTGGGGGATATCCTCCTTATCTTCTGTTGCACTGAGGCCAGATTGAGTGGCAGTGAGGCAGAGGGAGAAAAAAGAACACTCTGCAAAGACATTTAGTCAATTTCGTTGGTGCCAGAAAAGCTAAAATCCTATCTTGTTGTCCAGTGAGTCTTGGAAAACCCAGATCATGGGACTAAAATGACAAGTCGCTCTTGTAATAAGTGGGAGGGGTATCCTGACATTTAATAACTAACTTACTTCTCCCTCAATCTGTCAAAATAAGATAATCTCTAAGAAACCAGTTTCCAAAACTCCTAGCCAGCTAGGAAAATCAGCTGTTTAAATTTCATTCTGCTTCATTTAGTTGTGATGATCACCACACGGGTAATTCTGACTGCCCATACTTTACTGCATGGTTTCTAAACAGAAATGTGTTAAAATGTGAGTTTTCTAACAAAGAATTTCTAAAGATTTGCAGGATGAAGAGTTTGATCATCATCAGAAACGATTGTTTTTAAAAATGAAATTTACTGTTACAAAGTATTAAATGGCATATAATGGTCTAAATCAAACCCAGTATGAACATCAGGAGTGACATTTCTTTTTTTCTGGTGAGTTTTTGGAGATCTCATTATTATCAACTGGAAAAAAATAACAAATAGTGACTAGAAACAGATTCTGAATATTGCCTTGCCTTTTTTTTTTTTTTTTTTTTATAAATTCCTAGGGTAAGTTTATTTCTCATAGCTAGAAGTATCTACCATGGGCAGGCATTATCTGTGTGAAAAGAAAATAGAAAAGCACATGACATTTCAGATATGACAGAAAATGTTTAATTGTATAAAAATATGTGTTTATCTGGGCTGTGAATAATGTACAACGAAAACGCTGCTCTATGGTCTCAGTGGGGTTTTATTTTCATCTAGTCTCACCTGATCTACATGTAAAGTGGGGAACAAAAACACAGGGACATGGTGTGGAAGATCGTAACTACTGTATTTATTTGGAACAAAAACATTCAGACATATACATACAGGCTTTTGGAGGAAATGTATTTATTTAATAGAGATTTCAAAGAAATCAGTTCACAACGATTCTGACGTCATCAAGAACAGAAGCCCAACTTTGCCACTACTGGTCTGTATCTCCTTGGGTAAGTCAACTACAAACCTAATTTACTTAATTTTTTCACTTATAAAACAGGGGAGGAGGATTAGATGATGTTAAGTTTTGGTCCAACTCTCTTGATAGAACAAGAAGGTAGTGATGAAATTGTGAAATGTGGACAGTTTTATAGTGAGAGGCAGATCTCTGAGCATATTAAGTAGATTCAAAGTGTTTTGACTTTTGCCTTAAAAAACCCATTTGCGTGTGTTTTTCTGCTGGATTAATGACAAGCACAGCTTCTCTGAGGTACTCAGTTTGCTGTCAGTGAAAGTGTAACGCAGCTTGTTGACCAGTGTTACGTGGTTTTAAGGAAAATAATGTAGTGGTGATTCTCTGGTATGCATCAGAGTCACCCAAGAGGGCTTGGTAAACTACAGGCTGCTGGACCAACTCCCCAGAGTTTGATTCAGTAGGTCTGAGGTCAGTGGGATCAAGAATTTGTGTTTCTATCAAGTTCCTAGGTGATGCTGATGCTCTTGCTACTTGTCTCCATAGAGAACCACTGGAATACAACACTGGAAGGGAGGCAGGTTAGATGGGCATCGAGGTCCTTTGCTTAATTTTAATTAGGAATTCATACATATGTGTCTGTGTGTTAGAAAGCTGAAAGGTTAGCTTGGACTGATTAGTAAATAAGCAAGCAATATAGGAATGATTATTATTGCTATTATTCTTCAAGGCTGGAGGACAGGGAAAATAATTTGGAATTAAATATAAATTTCTACTAAAGTACTACCATTGATATTAGTAGGGTATAAAAATGTTAGTATTTCTGTACAAAGGGTCTTGAGATCATACTTTCAGTAAAAACAAAACGAAAATGACTCACATTAACACATACAAATGCTCATTTCACCTTGACTACAAACAAAACTCAGACAGGTTTTACTACCTTCTAAATTTACCTTTACATAATCTATTTTATCATCATATATAGATCAACTACTTCTTCCTGAGTCATTTTAATATAAAAATTACTTTTTATACCTAGGCATTGTCCATGTTCCCTTTGCCAGGTTCATCTTTTATATCCAGCCTCCACCATTACCCCCTCAATACCTCCAAAGTCTACCTGTGTTTTGTTTTGTTTTGTACTGAACATTAAAGGGGTTTGTTCTCTATTCCTCACCTGTCAGGTTTACTGCTCCATTTTAATGCAGCAAAAAAGAAAAAGAGAGGCTAAATGTTAGTTGGCCAATGGTAACAAGAGTAACCATGACAACCAAGATTTAACAGCTCAAAATTAGGGGACATACACTGACACACATTAGAAAATGATAGCATATCAAAATATTTCAAGGCCTCTAATCAATCATGAAGCAAATGGAGGACATGAGAGTACATGGCTAAGCAAAGCATTTGTGTGTGTATTAATGTCAGATTCACTTTTATCAACCTACAAAACACTGCCACAATTAATTATATCCTAGGAAGAGTTTGATGGTAGAGGTATTATTTGATTTTAAAAAAAAAAAACATGCCATGAGACAACAACTAATGTACTTAATGGGAATATAACATTATCCCATATAAGAAATTTAGTTTATTAAAAACAGGCTTCTGTTAAGAGGTACATCGTTCCTTTAAAATACCTGCAAATTGCACTGACCTGCAGAAAAATTTGCACAATTGTATAATATACCACAAGGTAATGAAGTGGCAGAGATGAGTTCTTCAAACACGTTTTGGCAAGTAAGGTGATTATAAATCTTTTTTTCCAGTAAAAGCTTAAATATATTTTCCAAAACTGAAAATGTAATACTCATCATTAGTTCTACAGAGCATAGCCCATCTACATAGCTGTGCTAATCCAGAAAAGCAATTTATTACTAGCCACTGACATGACCCATATTTTCCTAGTCACAGAGGCACTACTGTATGTGAACACTTCCAGCTCACTCTCATTGGCACTTTCACCTGTGATAATAATGAGGACTGTTTAACCATGTTCTTTACGCAGAAAGTATAACCTTCACCTAAAAAGAATTCATCTAAATAGTCTTCACGTTGAGACAAACTGCAAAATTTTTTGTGAGTTTTCAATTGTAAGAAACAAAGGTACCAGGTCTATCTCATTGCCAATGAACTATACACCCATATTGCTACAATATCTTCCCTTAAGGTAATCCAGTCCATAGCTTTTGAAAAGTACAAAGTCCACATTTAAACTGTACAAACACACACAAAGTGAATAATGAAAATTATATCAGACACACAGGTTCTTTTGATTCTTAAAGTGATTTAGCTAGTTACGCCAAGTTTTTAAAAATCCTACAAGTGTTCCTAACTTGGCTTATTTTTAATCAGGGACGTCATCAGTGAATCCCTTGTAGGAAAACCTACTTCTCTGACAGAGTGAAATACTTCATAAATTGCCAGTTTTGTACATGAAAAGGCTGTTGAATACTAGGATGAACCACTGCATACTCTCCACTTCATTCCTCTGGCACAGAAATGTCAGCCTTACTGCACATGGGTACATATTTTGTGCAAATATCTGTAAGTTTAAAATCTTTTGGAATTTAAATTGCAGGCTAAGGATTTCATTACAGCTCTTGCCAGTCAAGATGAAGATGATAATGAGAAATGGAATAAATAAGAGGAGGGAAGTTTATCACTATTTGACTCTTATAAATTTGATTATTCAGTAGCCCTCTGCACCATGCACTCGCCTTGGCACAAGGAAATACCATGAGGAATAAGACAGAGTCCTTGACCTACAGTTTAGTGGGTACAGAAAGCCAAGGAAATGGGCAATGGCAGTAATGTGGTAGGTTCTATGGTAAAGATAAGCACAAAGTGCTTTAGGAGCATAAAGAAGGGGACCCTAAGGCAGCCTTAACTGCTAAAAGAGGACATGAGGTGGACACTCAGAAAGGCTTTCATTTAGTAAGTGGATCTTAGCTTCTAAAGCGTGAGTGAGAGTTTGCTGGGTGAAGACAAGTGCCTGTGGAATGAGTAGAAAGGCTTTCGAAGGACCTCCTCAAAGGCGAGAAGGCATAGCCCAGTGTGGATGCCTATTTCTTCACAGCATCTCAGAATATTCTGGACTCTATTTTTTTCCTTGATGATACCATGGAAATACATGTAGGGCTGATTCAAAAAAGAAGATTAAAGAGGTAGAGTCCACAGGGAGCCACTGTTGGATCTGGGAAAAGGAGAAAAAGGAAAGGTCTATGCCTTAGTCACATCTTCCTCATGGTCTTCACACATGAACATCCAGGAGTAGGGATGGAAATTACTTACTCTCTACAGTGTCCACTTACATTAGACTATTACTCTTCAAGAATGATACTTTGGTCTAGACCCTGACTTAGTGCTTTCTAACATCCTAATCCATTTTATCCCTTTCATAGTATATAACAAATACTTATCCATCTTGACATGCTTTTATAGATTTACATTTTAAGAATATTTTCTATAAAAGTAATTCCTTAACAGTTTTAGAACTAATGCTTGAAAAGTCAGACAGATGTGCAGGGTAGATGAACATCAAAAAACATTCAATACTTTATGAATCCTTTTTTTCTTTGTAGGGGAAGATAGATGAAGGGCAACATGCAATCATTTAGAAAACGTACACATGCACTGAAGGTAAAAATAATACAATGTTAATTCTATTACTTGACTTTTTAGGTTCTCATATTTAAAAAAGGTCCATTATCTAATCTATGTACAAGAAACCAGGGCCTGGAGTGCTAGCATGACTTTCTATCCCCTACAGCCAGCTAGTTACAAAGCTGGGATGTGAACTCAGGTTACTTGCTTCCTAATTTACTTTTTTTTTTCTAAACCTTGCTACATCTTCTCTCTGACATTTAAACTGGTAAATCATTGCACATCTATCACAGATACAGTCCAGAATTAAAAAAAAAAAAATCTTAGTGCAGGAAAATTAACAAAACCTACCAAACATTTCATTAATACTATTCTGATGGCCCTTTAAGACCCTTACAAAGCCTCAGTGATATGTTTTGTTATTGATTATCAATATATTATGGGTTTTAGCACATTTAAAACAAAGTCAAATGAACAGAATGCAAAATGAAAATAACTGCTATTCCATGTTACTATAATAGAAGTAAATCTCAACCAACTCAGTGAGATTTATATTTTTATATGGACAAACCATCCACAGCTATAGACCTATTCCTAACAAAGGTAGTCTTGTAAACAGGTGTATATTACCAACAGGATTATCAAGATACTGTGAGTCAGCAGTATTACATACTCATTCCCTAATTAAAGTATTATTTGCATACAGAAAGTAAAATACTTTAATAATAGTAATGATGATAGTCAGTTCTGAGTGATTATCAATGACCTATGTATAAACTGAAAGGCATCTAAAAAGAGAGGTATAGCGTTTGTTATATAATTTTCTTTGCTCAGATTCCAAGCTATTAGAGACACTATTCATTGCCTATAGAAGATTTCCTCTTGAACTGTTTCATGATAATCAGGAAGGACATTGTTGGGTCTACTTGAGTTTCAAGTCAGGAATGTTCTTTACTGCTGAAGCAAGCATTTCTATTTCAGAAATGCTTCATGGGCTTTCAGATGGTTAGCTAAATATACTTAGCATTTGAGTGTGTGCATTTCCCAACAATTGCTTTAGACAATGCTCAATATGCATACAGTAAAATGCAACTTAAATAGTCATAATATCTTTAAATATGATGCCTTTTTTGTAGGATTAGGAAAAATTAAAATAACTGAGTTGTTATTTTTCAAGCACATGTGGATAAAGAAAACTTAATTACCAAAGTTAGAATCTTATTTCTCCATATTTATGTAACTAGTTTGCAAGGCCGTGCACATATGTTAAGTGGCATGACTTAATGATAGCCAGATAGATCCTAAAGAAATACAACTGTTTTTAAAAAGGTAAGCATTTGTTCATTCTGAGTAATAACAAATGTCATGTGATGTAATCTAGAAATGCAGTTGTCAACAAGCAATTTTCTGCTCTGACCCCACAGCAGGATGTCAACATATAGTTGTTTTCTGTAAAACATGTATTTTTTACTTTTTTCTTATTGTATTCTCTTCTGGTAATAATTGCAGTACATAAGAAGCAAAGGGTACTAGCTCTTGCCTGCCTGGACTCACAAAGGATCTTTTACTGTTCTGGGGCATGTGGGAACCTTGAGCTTTCAGGCCTTAGCTCTTACACAAGACACAAGTGATCAAATACAACAGGCTGCTTACCAGACACACTGATAAGATACAGACTGGAAGGGGGAGACTGAAACCATCAACTAATATATTCTGGCCTTTAATCATTTGCTTTTTCACCCATTGTAGGGAGTGGACAATTGAGCAATGGTAATGATTAGGAAAAATAATGATTTTCTTCATTCTTTCTAATTCTGAAAGAAGACAGGTAATTTAATGCACTAGGATTATAAACTTCTTCAACTTGACTTTTTTTTTTTTTTCCCTCAGCCCTGGAATGGAATTGGAAAACAGCCTTAGAAAAGAGTTATTCAAAAGGAGTAGTATCTTAAAAAAAAAAAAAATACTGTTTTGAATCAAGAGAAGAGCTTTGGGAAAAGAAAAAAAAAAAAGATCTATTCGGAGAACAAAGGAATGCAGGTAGGAATACTTAATGTAAACCCATGAAAAGACTTACAGGAGTAGGAAAAAGAAATAATGAAGATAAGATTGTCAGATTAAACATGTAAGCAAGAATCAAAATGAAGACATTCTCATCTAATTTTGAATGGTGATGGATGGTGGTTTAGTTGCTAAGTCCTGTCCAACTCTTGAGACCCCATGGACTCCTGTGTCCATAGGCATTCTCCAGGCAAGAATACTGGAGTGGGTTGCCGTTTCCTTCTCCAGGAGATCTTAATGACACAGGACTTGAACTCAGGTCTTAAAGGGAAAAATTATCTTGCAGTAGAAGGAAGAGAGTACCTTCACAGTAGCATTCTAAAAGATGACACACTACAAAGGGAAACAAGAACACAGATTGAAGTGCATGAAAATAAAATTTGGATTGGAAGAAAAATTGATATAAAGGAAGGTAATTCAGTCATTTTGAATATTATATTTTTTTAGTTCAGAAAGAAGTTAGAGGAAAAATAATTACTGTTTTCTATCCAACTAAGCAGTGACATAGGGGACAAAATCTTACATGTAATGGAGACAGATAATAGGATTGACAAAACAGTACATTAGAAAATATGGGTTAGTCTGGATTATTTGCATCCCACCTTGGTCAAAGACACTAAGAAGGAAAATGGTACCTTGGATTTCCTCTTGGACACAGATGAGAATTCAATACTGAAGATGTGGAATAAGCATTAGAACAAAAATGGGAAAGCGAAAAAGTTCATCTCCTTCCTCTCTTTTCTTTCTTTGATCTTCAATTTTTAGCTACTTTTGCCAAATTTTGAGAAATAGCTACAGAAAAAAAATCTCAGTACTCGGGCAAGTTTAATAGTGTTTCACTGACATGGAGCAATTAATGATCTAATTTGCTTTGGATTATCTGCTTGCAAATGTAACAACATCTCAACTGTCATGCAAAGAACTCATACTGTGTAAGTACCTCAGAAGATGGAGATTGGATCCATGCCTGCTGGGCAACAGAGTCTATACCACACACTGAATGAGCTCAGTCTATATATTTTGTTCTAACACTAATGGATACATTTCTCCCCGCCCAGTGAACACTGGAAATATTTTTACCAAGATCAACCACATAATGACCATGGAAGGATGATAGTCCTTAAAAACAAGGCAGCCCCCAAGACTGCAACAGAGGCGTAGGGCAAACCTACCTTTTATAAAGAAGAATAGCTATGACAATGCAGATGATAAAGACCACTGCGAGCACAGGACCTACAACCCAAATCAAGCCTTCTTCTTCATCTGTGATCGGCTGTGGATCCAAATCCATGGACACAACAGGATCAGAGTAAGGGCTGGTTGCGTACATCTTCTGAGGAAAAACAGAGTCTATGTGAATCATAAAATAATGACTTTCTAGACAGTATCTTTAGCATTAGAAGAAGCAAAGATTCAAGACATTATGGATTTGATGACAGTAGTTTTAAACTCTTTAAAAGGTGGAGGGAAAGGAAGAGAAAAGGTTTTGCAATCTAAATTTCTTTATAAAGTTATTTCATAATAAAATAATTTTTGATGGTATTCATTTTCATAGATACCTTTTCACTGGGATCTATATATTGGAATAGTAAACGATCTTATGAAGTGTAAGTACCAGTAAATTAACCAGTCACAAAATATTCAATGAGCAACTTACATTGTGCCAATGTATTACATACAATATGAAGAATAAAAATATATAGTTCCAACTCAAGATATAATCACTCAGTAAATACGTATACAGCAAAATATATTTCAAATATATTATGAAATATACATTATATATATTTATATGTGCAGTCTTAAGTATTGCACATTAAAGTCTAAAACTTCAAAAGAAAAGTTCAGTGTTCAAATTATACAGATGAAAGATATATGAAAGTGATAATATGGCTTTCTAGAACATAAAACTTTGAGGACTTAAAAGGATTTAGCAGTTTCTATATAATTTTATTACAGTACTGCTCAGAGGTTGATGTGATTAGTCCCAATAGAAAACTAATAAAGAGAAAAGAAAACCTTATACACTGTTGAGGGGAATGTAAATTGGCACAGCTCTTATAGAAAGTAGTTCTTGGTTCCTCCAAACATTAAAAATAAATCTACCATAAAACCCAGCAATCCCACTCCTAGGTTTATATCTAAAGGAAATGAAATCACTGCCTCAAAGAGATATCTGCATACTTGTGTTCTCTGCAATACACTCACAATATCTAACACATGGAAGCAACTTAAAAGCTTCTTTTGGATGAATGGACAAATAAAATGTGATTACATATACACAGATATACATATGTACACAATGGGATATTATTTGGCCATCAAAAGGAGAAAATCCTGCCGAGATCTTCAATGACAGGGATGAATCTGCAGGGTATTATGTATACAGCAGAGCAACAAATTTCTGTATATTAATTTTGTATCCTGCAAATTTATTTGAATTCAGAGAAATACATATTACAATATTAATTCTGAGGATCTAATGTGCAGCAAGGTGACTATAGTAAAGAATACAGTATCATACACCTAAAAGTTACTGAGAGTAGATCTTAAACTTTCTCACCATACACACAAAGGAGTTACTTATCTTGATCTTGGTAATCACTCACAGTGTGTGTATATAAATCAACATATAAAATCATCACAGTGTACTTAAATATGTACCACTATATTTGGCAATTAGTCCTCAGTACCATAGATATGTGCAAAAAAAAGTACTTGGTGAAGGAAGGGACTGAATATACATAAATTCTGCTTCTCTAATATCTAGTTTTGTTCTGTCCTATTTTAGATTATCTCAGAAGAAGATTCTCTTGATTCTGCCCCTCTTTAAAATACTCTTTTCCAATAGAGACCAGTCCACAGTCATGAGCTGCCCCACATCTTAAGAATAATCTAACAGCTCATACAGCTCAAAAAGAAACAACCCAATAAACAAATGGGCAGAAGACCTAAATAGACATTTCTCCAAAGAAGACATACAGATGACCAACAGGCACGTGAAAGGATGCTCAACATCACTAATTATTGGAGAAATGCAAAGTCAAAAGTACAATGAGCTATCACCTTACACTGATCGGAATGGCCATCATCCAAAAAACCTACAAGTAATAAATGCTGGAAAGGGTGTGGAAAAAGGGAACCGTCTTACACTGTTGGTGGGAATGTGGATTGGAGTAGTCACTATGGAAAACAGTAAGGTGGTTCCACGGAAAACTAAAAATAGAATTACTATATGATCCAGCAGTCCCACTCCTTCATATTCAGAAAACTATTTCAAAGACACATGCAGCCCAGTGTCCATAGCAGCACTATACACAATAGCCAAAACATGGAAACAGACAGCCTAATGTCCATCAACAGAGGAACGGGCACAGAAGACATGGTGCGTATATAATGGGATATTCAGTTCAGTCGCTCAATTGTGTCCGACTCTCTGCGACCCCATGAATCGCAGCATGCCAGGCCTCCCTGTCCACCACAGACTCCCAGAGTTCACCCAAACTCATGTCCATCGAATTTGTGATGCCATCCAGCCATCTCACTCAGCCATAAAAAGGAATGTGCTAAGTCGCTTCAGTCGTGTCTGACTCTTTACAACCCCATGGACCGTAGCCCACCAGGCTCCTCTGTCCATGTGATCTGACAGGCAAGAATACTGGAGTGGGTTGCCATGCCCCTCTCCAGGAAAAGGAATGAAACAGTGCCATTTTTAGCAACATAGATGGACCTGCTGCTGCTGCTGCTAAGTCGCTTCAGTCGTGTCCGACTCTGTGCGACCCCACAGACAGAAGCCCACCAGGCTTCCCTGTCCCTGGGATTCTCCAGGCAAGAATACTGGAGTGGGTTGCCATTTCCTTCTCCAACGTATGAAAGTGAAAAGCGAAAGTGAAGTCGCTCAGTCGTGTCCGACTCTTAGCGACCCCATGGACTGGAACCTACCAGGCTCTTCCGTCCATGGGACTTTCCAGGCAAAAGTACTGGGGTGGGCCTAGAGATTATTATACTAAAGTGAAATAAGTCAGATTGTTACCATATGATAACACTTATATGGGGAACCCAAAATATGACACAAATGAATCTATCTTTGAAGCAGAAATGGATTCACAGACACAGAGAACAGATTTGTGTTACCAAGGGGAGGAGAGGAGGGTTCGACGGGGAGTTTGGGGTTAGTAGATGCAAACTATTACATTTAGAATGGATAGACAATAAGGTCTTACTGTATATAGCAGGAAACTATATTCAATCTCCTGGGATAAACCAAAATGAAACAATGTACGTACATATGTGTGTGTATATACATATATATACACTCACAACTGCCATTGCAAGAGACGCAGGTTGAATCCCGGGTTGGGAAGATGCCCTGGAGAAGGAGATGGCAACCTACTCCAGAAATCCCATGGACAGAGGAGCCTGGCAGGCTACAGTCCATGGGATCACAAAAGGTTAGACATGACTCAGCAACTAATCAACAACTCTCTTTCTCTCTATATATATATATATACACATATATATGTGTGTGTGTGTGTATATATATATATATATATATATATATATAATGTAACTGTGGTACTAGCTGTACAGCAGAAATTAATACAACATTGTAAATCAACTATTATTTCAATTAAAAAGAAAACCTGCTTCTCCTCTTCTCACTTGAGCACCACCATAGATCCTATTTTCTCATTTGCTAATCTCACCTTATACAGTTCTTACACATCCAGACACCTTTTCCAGATTAGCCACAGTTGACCAAGCCTTTTAAAAAACTTTTTCCTTTGTGACTGACAAGGGATTAACTTCCAAATTAAACAGTTCATACAGCTTGATATCAAAGAAACAAACAATTAAAAAAGGGCAGAAGATACAAATAGACATTTCCCCAAAGAAGACATACAGATGGCTAAGAGGTACATGAAAAAAAAAAATGCTCAACAGTGCTAATTATTAAGAGACAAATTTTAACTAGAATGAGGTTATCACCTTACACCAATCAGAATGGCCATCATCAAAAAGTCTACAAATAAACACTCCTATACTAGTTGGTGAGCATGTAAACTGCAGCCAGTGGAAACAGGAACTGTGGAGTGTCCTTAAAAAACTGAAAATAGAGCTACCATATAACACAGTGACCCTACTCTAAGACATTTATCCAAGGAAAAGTATAATTCAAAAAATTACATACATGGCAATGTCTACTGCAGCACTATTTACAATAGCCAAGACATGTGAATAACTTAAATGTCGCTAGATAAATTAATAAAGAATACATATATACACTCATCAAAATATTACTCAAGCATAAAAATGATCAAAATAATGCCATTTGCAGCAAAATGGCTGGACCTAGAGATTATACTGATTGCAGAACGTTGGAAAGAGAAAGACAAATATCATATGATAACATTCCATATGTGGAAGCTAATTAAAAAAAAATTATACAAATGACCCTATTTAGAAAACAGAAATAGACTCACAGGCATAGGAAAAAACCTACAGTTACCAAAGGGGAAATAAGCAGGAGATGGATAAATTAGTTAGGGACTACTGTATATAAAATAGATAACCAACAAAGACTGGGAACTCTACTCAATATCTTGTGATAATCTGTAAGGGAAAACAATCTGAACTGGAATAGATACATGTGGGTATGTACAACAGAATCACTTTGCTATAGAGCTGAAACTAACACATTGTAAATTAGCTATTCTAGAATTAAAAAAAATAAAAACGCTCTCCTTTGGTTCTCCTAAGTCTATACTCAACAGATCCCTTCCTGATCTTTCCAACTGACTATGTCTTGTTAACTGTCTCTGAATCCATTTTATGAGCCAGTATTCTTAAATTCTATTCTCTGCCATCTCTTTTCACTCCTGTGTAGCAAGGTGATCCTAAGCTTTAACTTCCAACCATCATGTAGATCACTTCCCCATTAATGGTCCTTAACTTAGTAACTCTGCTAAGTCCCAGACCTTCATTTCCAAATTCAATTCCTAAAGACTCCTAAATCTATCCTCAAATTAAGAACTTTGGGTTATTTTTCTGCTTTCCAGATATACCCTCCTTTCGACTTGCTACTTTCTCTTTCCTTTCAACATCTGGGAATGAAAACTTAATGATTTTATCTGATCAGTTCCCTCCAGTCTCAGCCCTCAGGTTGTCCTTCCATTGGCACAGTACCACTTTTCTCATTAACCATTCATGTTCACCCAAACCATACCAAGTTCTTTCCATTAGAAGCCTCTACTGCTACTAGAGCTATTATGCTAAACTGCAGCTGTAAAACCTTCAGGACGCTCTCTGGTGATTCCTAAATAAAAATCAGATATCTTAGCATGAGTCTTAAGGGCCTCCACAATTTTGTTTTTTTACCTTTACCATATGTAACATCAGTTCAGTTCACCTCAGTCATTCAGTCGTCTGTGGCTCTCTGTGACCCCATGAACCGCAGCACCCTAGGCCTTTCTGTCCATCACCAACTCCCAGAGTTTACCGAAACTCATGTAAATTCAGATGTTCAAGCTGGTTTTAGAAAAGGCAGAGGAACCAGAGATCAAATTGCCAACATCCGCTGGATCATGGAAAAACCAAGAGAGTTCCAGAAAAACATCTATTTCTGCTTTATTGACTATGCCAAAGCCTTTGACTGTGTGGATCACAATCAACTGTGGACAATTCTGAAAGAGATGGGAATACCAGACCACCTGATCTGCCTCTTGAGAAATTTGTATGCAGGTCAGGAAGCAACAGTTAGAACTGGACATGGAACAACAGACTGGTTCCAAATAGGAAAAGGAGTTCGTCAAGGCTGTATATAGTCACCCTGTTTATTTACCTTATAGGCAGAGTACATCATGAGAAATTCTGGGCTGGAAGAAGCACAAGTTGGAATCAAGATTGCTGGGAGAAATATCAATAACCTCAGATATGCAGATGACACCACCCTTATGGCAGAGTGAAGAGGAACTAAAAAGCCTCTTGATGAGAGTGAAAGTGGAGAGTGAAAAAGTTGGCTTAAAGCTCAACATTCAGAAAATGAAGATCATGGCATCCGGTCCCATCACTTCATGGGAAATAGATGGGGAAACAGTGGAAACAGTGTCAGACTTTATTTTTCTGGGCTCCAAAATCACTGCAGATGGTGACTGCAGCCATGAAATTAAAAGACGCTTACTCCTTGGAAGGAATGTTATGACCAACCTAGATAGCATATTGAAAAGCAGAGACATTACTTTGCCAACAAAGGTCTGTCTAGTCAAGGCTATTGTTTTTCCTGTGTTCATGTATGGATGTGAGAGGTGGACTGTGAAGAAGGCTGAGCACCGAGGAATTGATGCTTTTGAACTGTGGTATTGGAGAAGACTCTTGAGAGTCCCTTGGACTGCAAGGAGCTCCAATCAGTCCATTCTGAAGGAGATCAGCCCTGGTATTTCTTTGGAAGGAATGATGCTAAAGCTGAAACTCCAGTACTTTGGCCACCTCATGTGAAGAGTTGACTGATTGGAAAAGACTCTGATGCTGGGAGGGATGGGGGGCAGGAGGAGAAGGGGATGACAGAGGATGAGATGGCTGGATGGCATCACTGACTCGATGGATGTGAGTATGAGTGAACTCCGGGAGTTGGTGATGGACAGGGAGGCCTGGCGTGCTGTGATTCATGGGGTCGCAAAGAGTCAGACACGACTGAGCAACTGATCTCATCTGATCTGATGTCCGTTCAGTCAGTGATGCCATCCAATCA
Organism: Tragelaphus eurycerus; assembly: GCA_935064755.1. NCBI lineage: Eukaryota > Metazoa > Chordata > Mammalia > Artiodactyla > Bovidae > Tragelaphus > Tragelaphus eurycerus. The sequence goes on along the minus strand of CAKXYN010000015.1, from coordinate 9,954,634 downwards.
TCTCATCCTCTGTCATCCCCTTCTCCTCCAGCCCTCAATCTTTCCCAGCATCAAGGTCCTTTCAAATCAGTCAGCTCTTCGCATCAGGTGGCCAAAGTACTGGAGTTTCAGCTTCAAAATCAGTCCTTCTAATGAACACCCAGGACTGATCTCCTTCAGGATGGACTGGTTGGATCTCCTTGCATTCCAAGGGACTCTCAAGAGTCTACTCCAACATCACAGTTCAAAAGCATCAATTCTTTGGCACTCATCTTTCTTTATAGTCCAACTCTCACACCCATACATAACTACTGGAAAAACCATAGCCTTAACTAGACGGACCTTTGTTGGCAAAGTAAAGTCTCTGCCTTTTAATATGCTATCTAGGTTTGTAATGACTTTCCTTCCAAGGAGTAAGCACCTTTTAATTTCATGGCTGCAATCACCATCTGCAGTGATTTTGGAGCCCCCCAAAATAAAGTCAGTTACGGTTTCCCTATCTATTTGCCATGAAGTGATGGGACCAGATGCCATGATCTTAGTTTTCTGAATGTTGAGATTTAAGCCAGCTTTTTCACTGTCCTCTTTCACTTTCATCAAGAGGCTCTTTATTTCTTCCTTACTTTCTGCCATAAGGGTGGTATCATCTGCATATCTGAGGTTATTGATATTTCTCCTGCCAATCTTGATTCCGGCTTGTGTTTCATCCAGCCCAGTGTTTCTCATGATGTACTCTGCATATAAGTTGAATAACCAGGGTGACAATATATAGCCTTGACGTACTCCTTTTCCTATTTAGAACCAGTCTGTTCTTCCATGTCCAGTTCTAACTGTTGCTTCCTGATCTGCATACAGGTTTCTCAAGAGGCAGATCAGGTGGTCTGGTATTCCCATCTCTTTCAAAATTTTCCACAGTTTATTGTGATCCACATAGTCAAAGGTTTTGGCATGGTCAATAAAGCAGAAATAGATGTTTTTCTGGAACTCTCTTGTTTTAACATATTCTATAAAAATAGATGTCTTGCTACTACTACCAAAATGCTCTATTTTCTCTTTGCTGTCTCCAGTTCCATAACATTTAGCTCCTGAAATTCAACTCATCTTCAACACCTCATTTAAATTTTGTCTCTGTTGAAGCTCTCTCTCCTTAACTGGAAATAATCAGTCATTTCACAAAACATAAAGTAATTTTAACAATTTGAGGTAGTCCTACTTGTTTTTTAATGGTAATGGTCAAACTCTATTGTGTTTTGATCTGTGTATATGCATTATTTTCTTTAATGAAACTATAAACTCCTTGAAGGTACAGATTTAGATACAATTTTTGTTTGTATGCTTAAAGCAGCCAGTAGAGAACTTTTGCATTTAGTGGGTTCCCAGAAAATCTTTGTTGAATAAAATGCTCATTTTTGTCAAATGACTGACATTACTAAAACATGAGACAGTGCACTTATTTTTCCATGATCAGTAAATATACTTATTTTCAGACTGCATTTTTTAAAAAGTAGGGCATATTTTCTGAATTTAAGTAGGACAAGCTCAGCAGTCATTCTGGAGAATACATGCCCACTAAATGCATATATGCTAGTCTCCTTTCTCATTTTCTTCACTATATCCAAGAAAAAGATTGACTTGACTTTCAGATTTTCTATTGGCATCAAAAGATTAAAAACTCAATATATTCCAAACCTTCTTAGAAGTAGATAAAAAAGGAAAGATATGTACAGTATAAGGATTTACACAAAGGACTTGGTAAATACATTCTATATCCAAGAAACATGATTCTTTATATAATTGTTTTGCTTTAAATTTCCCCCTATTTTGTAGGTCGCATTCAAATTATTTGGGAGACTCAAGTAAACAAAACTCTGTGATGTGAACTTCTCTACCAAGAGCCTTTGAGATAATAATCTTGGTTAGTCAAGACAGAAATCTAACCAGAGATTTTTCCAAAAGTACATCGATTTCCAACCCAAATCAGGAACAAGAGACATGTAAAAATTAAAAGAAAAATGTAAAATTATACCAATCGTATGAAAAGCAGATTTGTTCAGTATGTGGGGGTAATGGAAAAGGTTAAATGTTAGTCATTCTAAACCAGTCCTTTGATACTCTTAATGAGGCAGTTAATTGGGGGACAGCTCACGTCACTGGTGGGAAGGTAGATATTTTTTGTATCCAAATTACCATCCCATCTTTTCATCACTTATGGAAATCTGGAGTTTACAAAAGACTGTATCACTACAAGAGCATTATATTAGTTGAATGCAAGTCTCTTCTAATAAATGCTGACATGAACACATAGAAAACAAAGGAAATACTGTTAGTTTTGAAAGTGATGTAGAAAAAGATGAAGAAAGGGGCAATTTAGACAATTTATATTTGGAAAGAAATGCTAATTATATAATTTATTCATATGGTGATACTTTCCAACACTAGTAGAAACATTTGGGAGACATTAAAAACCAGAGTCTCTGACAATGCATGATCTGATGAACTTCCTTTTCATTGGAGTCTCTGATCTACCTCAATGCTCTGAACTTGCTTTAGGAAATGTCCTAGAGCTATTTAAAGAAAATTTCTTTCAAATATCTAAAAATAATTTTAAAAAAGAATATGATTCTAGTATCCCATGCCCTTGATACTATAAATAAAAACCTCCAACTAGAAAGAGAAAGCATATCTGTACATTAAAATTCCAGGAAGCCTGTCACTTTGTTTTCAAATGACACCCTGTGCACAAAGGTAAACCAGGCAGAAAGGCTGCCTTTGTGTTTTGATTTTCCACGAGGGAATTCCTTCAGTCATTTGAAGAGAAGCCCCACTGTATATGCTAACACTGATGTGGAGAAATCTTTGATATATCTTAGACTTCCTATAGAGGGCAAGGGCCTGGCTCTACCTAATTGCCATATCTGTCAGTTTTAGGCCCCCAAAGAAGATACAGTTTAGAATATATGTATTAAATGTTAATGTGACCAGCCACTTCAAAATCTACCTCCCTCGCATCTACATTCTCGCCCTCTCTCTCTGTCTTTTTAACATTCAAAGCAACTGAAGCACAAAACAACATAAGAGCAAGATGGATTACATAAAAGAAGACAACTCATTATTTAGAGTACCTTAGGAATCCTCTGTTTTATTGAATTATTTTCTAACTTCCTTGGCTTTTCACTGATAAAGTCACTGGTAAATTGCTATAATTTAAGATACAGGCTATGCTTGCCCTTTCCTAGAAAGAACTTCCCTTAAACCTGGGCAGAGAGTACTATGGGCTCGCTGGCAGTTCTAGGAGATTAAATACATACAATCACCACTCCCCTCTTAGTCAATCTTTTCAAATACTTGGAAATATACTATGTTTAATCTCAGAGTTTGTTAGTTCTTACTGTAATCACACAGGCTAAGGTCTATTAGGTATTTTGCAACAACATACCTAGTTTTAAACACACACACACATATATATATGTATATACATATTTGAGAACAGTCAGTTTAAGAGGATGAGCAATGAGAAAAGAGATGAGCAATGATAGCTGTCACCTTTCTATTCAGATGTGTGTCACATTAAGATTCCTATAAAAAGCATCCAAATTGAAAAGGAAGAAGTAAAACTGTATATGTAGATGATATTATAGTATATATAGAAAACCCTCATGTCTCCACCAAAAATATTATTAGAACTAATAAATGAATTCAATACATTTGCAGGATACAAAATTAATATACAGAAATTTGTTGCTCTGCTATATACAAATAATGAACTATCAAAGAAAGCAAGAAAACAATCCTGTTTAAAATTGCATCAAAAAGAATATAAAACCTAGGAATAAATTTAACCAAGGAGGTGAAAGACCTATACTCTGAAGACATTTACTAAAAAATACTGATGAAAGAATTTGAAAATGATAAAATGAATTGGGACGATATCACCTGTCCTTGGATTGGAAGAACTAATATTATAAAATGTCCAAAAACTACTGAAGGTAATACATAGACTTAATGCAAACCCTATCAAATTGCCCATAGCATTTTTCACAGATCCAAAACCAAATAACCCTAAAATTTATATGAAAGGACAAAAGATTCTGAAAAGCCAAAATGATATTGAGCAAAAAAAAGAACAAAGCTAGATGAATCATGCTCCCTGAATTCAGACTACATTATAAAGCTATAGTAATTAAAATCGCATGGTACTGGCACAAAAACAGACTAATAGATCAATGGAAAAGAAAACAGAATCAAGAAATAAGTCCATGCACCTATGGTAAACTATTTTACCACAGAGTTGAGAATATATAATGGAGAAAAGATAGTCTTTTCAATAAGTACTGCTGGGAAAGCTGCTGCTGCTGCTAAATTGCTTCAGTTGTGTCTGACTCTGTGCGACCCCATAGATAGCAGCCCACCAGGCTCCCCCATCCCTGGGATTCCCCAGGCAAAGGACACTGGAGTGGGTTGCCATTTCCTCCTCCAATGCATGAAAAGTGAAAAGTGAAAGTGAAGTCGCTTAGTCACGTCTGACTCTTAGTGACCCCATGGACTGCAGCCCACCAGGCTCCTCCATCCATAGGATTTTCCAGGAAAGCTAGACAACTGCATATAAAAGAATGAGATTAGAACATTCCCTCACTTATTCCCTCCCTTATTATATCCAAAATAATCTTAAAATTAATTAAGGACCTAAATGTAAGAACTGAAACCAGAAAACTCCTAGAAGAGAATATAGGCAGGAAATACACAAATCATATCTTTTTTTTTTTTTAATCTCTTAAAACCCAAGTAAGACGGTAGGTATTGCAAGAGGGCATCAGAGGGCAGACACACTGAAACCATACGCACAGAAAACTAGTCGATCTAATCACACTAGGACCACAGCCTTGTCTAATTCAATGAAACTAAGCCTTGCCCATGGGGCAACACAGGACAGGCGGGTCATGGTGGAGAGATCTGACAGAATGTGGTCCACTGGAGAATGGAATGGGAAACCACTTCAGTGTTCTTGCCTTGAGAACCCCATGAACAGTATGGAAAAGCAAAATGATAGGATACTGAAAGAGGAACTCCCCAGGTCCGTAGGTGCCCAATATGCTACTGGAGATTAGCGGAGAAATAACTCCAGAAAGAATGAAGGGATGGAGCCAAAGCAAAAACAATACCCAGCTGTGGATGTGACAGGTGATAGAAGCAAGTTCCGATGCTGTAAACAGCACTATTGCATAGGAACCTGGAATGTCAAGTCCATGAATCAAGGCAAATTGGAAGTGGTCAAACAAGAGATGGCAAGAGTGAATGTCGACATTCTAGAAATCAGCGAACTCAAATGGACTGGAATGGGTGAATTTAACTCATATGACCATTATATCCACTACTGCAGACAGGAATCCCTCAGAAGAAATGGAGTGTCCATCATAGTCAACAAAAGGGTCTGTAATGCAGTACTTGGATGCAATCTCAAAAACGAGAGAATGATCTCTGTTTGTTTCCAAGGCACATCATTCAATATCACAGTAATTCAAGCCGATGCCCCAAACAGTAATGCTGAAGAAGCTGAAGTTGAACGGTTCTATGAAGACCTACAAGACCTTTTAGAACTAACACCCAAAAAAGATGTCCTTTTCATTATAGGGGACTGGAATGCAAAAGTAGGAAGTCAAGACACTTCTGGAGTAACAGGCAAATTTGGCCTTGGAATACAGAATGAAGCAGGGCAAAGACTAATAGAGTTTTGCCAAGAAAATGCAATGGTCATAGCAAACACCCTCTTCCAACAACACAAGAGAAGACTCTACACTAGGACATCACCATGGTCAACACCGAAATCAGATTGATTATATTCTTTGCAGCCAAAGATGGAGAAGCTCTATACAGTCAACAAAAACAAGACCGGGAGCTGACTGTGGATCAGATCATGAACTCCTTATTGCCAAATTCAGACTTATATTGAAGAAAGTAGGGAAAACCACTAGACCATTCAGGTATGACCTAAATCAAATCCCTTATGATTATACAGTGGAAGTGAGAAATAGATTTAAGGGCCTAGATCTGATAGATAGAGTGCCTGATGAACTATGGAATGAGGTTCGTGACATTGTACAGGAGACAGGGATCAAGACCATCCCCATGGAAAAGAAATGCAGAAAAGCAAAATGGCTGTCTGGGGAGGCCTTACAAATAGCTGTGAAAAGAAGAGAAGTGAAAAGCAAAGGAGAAAAGGAAAGATACAAGCATCTGAATGCAGAGTTCCAAAGAATTGCAAGGAGAGATAAGAAAGCCTACCTCAGCGATCAATGCAAAGAAATAGAGGAAAACAACAGAATGGGAAAGACTAGGGATCTCTTCAAGAAAATCAGAGATACCAACGGAACATTTCATGCAAAGATGGGCTCGATAAAGGACAAAAATGGTATGGACCTAACAGAAGCAGAAGATATTAAGAAGAGGTGGCAAGAATACACAGAAGAACTGTACAAAAAAGATCTTCACGACCCAGATAATCACGATGGTGTAATCACTGACCTAGAGCCAGACATCCTGGAATATGAAGTCAAGTGGGCCTTAGAAAGCATCACTATGAACAAAGCTAGTGGAGATGATGGAATTCCAGTTGAGCTATTTCAAATTCTGAAAGATGATGCTGTGAAAGTGCTGTACTCAATATGCCAACAAATTTGGAAAACTCAGCAGTGGCCACAGGACTGGAAAAGGTCAGTTTTCATTCCAATCCCAAAGAAAGGTAATGCCAAAGAATGCTCAAACTACCACACAATTGCACTCATCTCACATGCTAGTAAAGTAACGCTCAAAATTCTCCAAGCCAGGCTTCAGCAAAACATGAACCTTAAACTTCCTGATGTTCAAACTGGTTTTAGAAAAGGCAAAGAAACCAGAGATCAAATTGCCAACATCTGTTGGATCATGGAAAAAGCAAGAGAGTTCCAGAAAAACATCTATGTCTGCTGCATTGACTATGCCAAAGCCTTTGACTGTGTGGATCAAAATAAACTGTGGAAACAAATAATTTCACAATTTGTATGGAAATACAAAAAAAAAAAAAACTCAAAATAGCCAAAGCTATCTTGAAAAAGAAGAATGGAACGGGAGGAATCAACCTGCCTGAATTCAGGCTCTACTACAAAGCCACAATCATCAAGACAGTATGGTACTGGCACAAAGACAGAAATATAGGTCAATGGAACAAAATAGAAAGCCCAGAGATAAATCCACGCACATATGGGCACCTTATCTTTAACAAAGGAGGCAAGAATATACAATGGATTAAAGATAATCTTTTTAACAAGTGGTGCTGGGAAAACTGGTCAACCACTTGTAAAAGAATGAAACTAGAGCACTTTCTAACACCTTACACAAAAATAAACTCAAAATGGATTAAAGATCTAAATGTAAGACCAGAATCTATAAAACTCCTAGAGGAGAACATAGACAAAACACTCTCTGCCATATATCACAGCAGGATCCTCTATGACCCATCTCCCAGAATATTGGAAATAAAAGCAAAAATAAACAAATGGGACCTAATTAAACTTAAAAGCTTCTTCCCAACAAAAGAAACTATAAGCAAGGTGAAAAGACAGCCTTCAGAATGGGAGAAAATAATAGCAAATGACAACAGACAAACAACTAATCTCAAAAATATACAAGCAACTCCTACAGCTCAATTCCAGAAAAGTAAATGACCCAATCAAAAAATGGGCGAAAGAACTAAAAAGACATTTCTCCAAAGAAGACATACAGATGGCTAACAAACACATGAAAAGATGCTCAACATCACTCATTATCAGAGAAATGCAAATCAAAACCACTATGAGGTACCATTTCACGTCAGTCAGAATGGCTGCGATCCAAAAGTCTACAAGCAATAAATGCTGGAGAGGATGTGGCGAAAAGGGAACCCTCTTACACTGTTGGTGGGAATGTAAACTAGTACAGGCACTATGGAGAACAGTGTGGAGATTCCTTAAAAAACTGGAAATAGAACTGCCTTATGATCTAGCAATCCCACTGCTGGGCATACACACTGAGGAAACCAGAATTCAAAGAGACACATGTACCCCAGTGTTCATTGCAGCACTGTTTATAATAGCCAGGACTTGGAAGCAACCTAGATGTCCATCAGCAGATGAATGGATAAGAAAGCAGTGGTACATATACACAATGGAGTATTACTCAGCCATTAAAAAGAATGCATTTGAGTCAGTTCTAATGAGGTGGATGAAACTGGAGCCTATTATACAGAGTGAAGTAAGCCAGAAAGAAAAACACCAATACAGTATACTAATGCATATATATGGAATTTAGAAAGATGGTAACAATAACCCTGTATACGAAACAGCAAAAGAGACACTGATGTATAGAACAGTCTTTTGGACTCTGGGAGAGGGAGAGGGTGGGATGATTTGGCAGAATGGCACTGAAATATGTATAATATTATATATGAAACGAGTTGCCAGTCCAGGTTCGATGCACGATACTGGATGCTTGGGGCTGGTGCACTGGGACAACCCAGAGGGATGGTATGGGGAGGGAGGGGGGAGGAGGGTTCAGGATGGGGAACACATGTATACCTGTGGCAGATTCATTTTGATATATGGCAAAACCAATACAATATTGTAAAGTTAAATAAAATAAAAAAAAAGAAGATTCTGAAAGAGATGGGAATACCAGACCACCTGACCTGTTTCTTGAGAAACCTATATGCAGGTCAGGAAGCAACAGTTAGAATTGGACATGGAAAAACAGACTGGTTTCAAATAGGAAAAGGAGTACGTCAAGGCTGTATATTGTCACCCTGCTTATTTACCTTATAGGCAGAGTACATCCTGAGAAACACTGGGCTGGAAGAAGCACAAGCTGGAATCAAGAGTGGCGGGAGAAATATCAATAACCTCAGATATGCAGATGACACCACCCTTATGGCAGAAAGTGAAGAGGAACTAAAAAGCCACTTGATGAAAGTGAAAGAGGAGAGTGAAAAAGTTGGCTTAAAGCTCAACATTGAGAAAACGAAGATCATGGCATTCAGTCCCATCACTTCATGGGAAATAGATGTGGAAACAGTGTCAGACTTTATTTTTCTGGGCTCCAAAATCACTGCAGATGGTGACTGCAACCATGAAATTAAAAAATGCTTACTCCTTGGAAGGAAAGTTATGACCAACCTAGATAGCATATTCAAAAGCAGAGACATTACTTTGCCAACAATGTTCCGTCTAGTCAAGACTATGGTTTTTCCTGTGGTCATGTATGAATGTGAGAATTGAACCGTGAAGAAGGCTGAGCCTTGAAGAATTGATGCTTTTGAAATGTGGTGTTAGAGAAGACTCTTGAGAGTCCCTTGGACTACAAGGAGCTCCAACCAGTCCATTCTGAAGGAGATCAGCCCTCGGATTTCTTTGGAAGGAATGATGCTAAAGCTGAAACTCCAGTACTTTGGCCACCTCATGTGAAGAGTTGACTCATGGGAAAAGACTCTGATGCTGGGAGGGATTGAGGGCAGGAGTAGAAGGGGACGACAGAGGATGAGATGGCTGGATGGCATCACTGACTCAATGGATGTGAGTATGAGTGAACTCCGGGAGTTGGTGATAGACAGGGAGGCCTGGCATGCTGCGATTCATGGTGTCGCAAAGAGTTGGACATGACTGCGTGACTGAATTGAACTGAACTGAAGTCAAAAGAAATAAAAAGGAAAAAAAGGACCTATTTAAACTTGCACAGCAAAGGCATACATCAACAAAACAATATAATCTACTGAAAGAGAGAAAAATATTTGCAAATGACAAGACTGCTACCTACTTAGTATCCAAAATATAGCGCTTCCCTGGTAAAGAATTTTCCTGCAATGTGGGAGACCTGGGTTTGATCCCTGGGTAGGGAAGATTCCCTGGAGAAGAGAACCTCAACCCACTCCAGTATTCTTGACTGGAGAATTCCATGCACAGAGGAGCCTGGCAGGCTACAGTCCATGGCATTGCAAAAAGCTGGACAGGACTGAATGACTTTCACCTCACCTCACCTTATCCAAAATATAAACAGCTCATACAACTCAGTATTAAAAAAAAAAAAAAAGATAATCCAGTTAAAAATTAGCAGAATACCTGAATAGACACGGTTTTGAAAAAAGATATACAGACAACAGTCACATGATGCTCAACATGTCTAATCATTACAGGTGAATGAGTAAAGAAAATATGATCTATCTATATGTATATATGTGTATATATATATATATACACACACATATATATGCAATGGAAAATTACTCAGTCATAAAAAATGATGCCATTTTAAATAACATAGATGACCCTAGGTAGAATCATGATTAGTGAAATAAGTCAGAAAGAAAAAGACAAATACCATATGATATCACTTACATGAAGATTCTAAAATAGGAAAACAAGCTAATGAAACAAAACAGAAGCAGAGTCACAGATATAAAGAACAAACTACGGGTTATCAGTGGAGAGTGAGAAAGGACTTGGGGCAAGATGGGGGTCTTGGATTAAGAGATCCAAATGCCGGAAGAAGAAAAACACAAACAAGAAACACACAGCACCATGCGCTATTGATCTGGACTTCATAAACTGGAAAGCCACCTAAATGTCCTGTGATTAGAGACACAGCCTTATTTGTAATGAAATCACAAGCAGATTACTCAGCAATATTCAAAGAGTCACAGCCTGTTACTACATTTAAGTTACATCTCAAGAGAAACTATCAGGATGCATGTAACTCCATATCCCCACATTCTGGTGAAAAACATATTTAAGAATACCATAGAAAATAAGATGGGCGCCATCACATTTCACTTACAGACTCTGCGTGTTCCATCACTGCTAACACGAAGAAGACATACTCTTGACCACTTTGGAGTTGCTTGTTTGTAAATCCACCATAATGTTTGTCATCCCCCAGGGTGAACTCGGTGGGAAGGACATCAAAATGAGCGGCAATATATGGCTTTAATTCAACTTCTCTTCCATGACGGAGGCTTCTGCGTTTCCTAGATATCTCTTTAAGCAACTTAAAGAAAAAAAAAAAGTAGGAAACAGAGAAAGAAATGTAAACAACAATAACCCAACTTAATGACAGTTTAATAAGGGAAATTAATTCAGGGCTGGGAACCACCCAAATACAATGTGCACACTTCTTATACGCGTCAGCATTACTAAATCTCAGTCTGCCTTCCAAATGCCTGTCCTGCTGGTAAGGTAAGACACTGTATTGCAGTTGCAAGGCTCAGGCTATAAACACAGCGCAATTAGATCCTTTACTGGGAGCTCACGTCATTGTCCACTCTAATGAAATCCTTTCAAGGGACAAGAAAGCATTACAACTTGTCTATGGAAAAAAAGTCAGTTTGATTCACAAAAGCCTGTCATGCAGCCTTTATCACTGTGATTTATTAAACAAGTACTAACCTCAGATAAAGTCAAAGACCAACATTTTGAAGAGATTAGTACCATGTTAGATTGCTTTTAGTAATGACATAATTTGTATGATGTATAGTCCCTCAAATAAGCATAAAATAGACTTTGATGACCAATTTTTAATTAACGTTTTAAACAGACATTGTCATTTAACAATTTTTGGCTTGACTTGTCTCCTTGATTAACCATTTAGGGTACAATTCCTTGCATTTATCATGACAGCAAGTTTTTTCAGAGCTAACAGCTCTCTGGAGATGTTAAATTATCTAGCTAGGTGATAAAGGCAGGTTAGAGATAAAATAATCATATTACCCAGAACGAAACAAACATAAACATGCATATACACAAATCCTTCATGTATTTTGAAAAGGAACAAAAAAGTACAAATTGTGGTTTGATACTCTTATTGTTTTTGTAGTCACTATTTGGAGAAAATCATGTTAATGATATGACAATTTCAACATGATTACTAAGTTCTCTCTGCTCCCATTTAATATTGATATTTTATAGGGCTTAGGGAAAGTTTATAGCAGTCTGAGATGCCTTTGAATATAAGAGGCAACTTAACTGTTTTTTTGAAAGAATGCTGATTTATTTTACTACCTCTATAGAGAAGACTGTTTATCTAAGGCCCTACACAATGAAGACCAGGCTTCTGTCATAATAACAGCTGCAGACTATACACACGGCAAATACCAAGAGCTTCTGTTAGGAACTTGATGGTAAACTTGTCTCTAACACAAAGTTGTAAATGTGCTAAGCTGGTCAAAATTATAATCTAAAAATGTAAAAATTACTCTTTTGGTTATATATATAATTTGTGCCCATGTTATTGAATATTTAATTTATAATGTTCTCAAATTTTCTGTTAAAATTTGAGTTTATTGATACAATTAAAATTATTTAACATGTAAGCTCTTTTATGAAAACCACAGTAGACTTCTTTAGCAAAATTGGACATCTGAGGATAAATTCAGATAAACTGATCAGTTATGGACCAGCTGGCCTAAAATAAAGCTAGTCTAGAAATACAGCACTATCTTTCAATCCTGTTGTCAAATTTAGGTTTTCTTATAATAATGATAATGGCAATAATAATTGTATTTGTTAAGTATTTACTAGGTGTCATGCACCATTCTCAAGAGACTAAACATAGCGTATTTCATTTACTCATAAAAACTCTGTAAGATAGATTATTATTACTTCTATATAAATGAGGAAACTGAGGTATAATAGAAAGTAATAATATTGGATTCAATTGGTACAATGAAATTATTTGTAAGAAATTTTTTACAATCATATTTTTGTTTACTTGGAGGCTATACAATATTAAACACAAATGCAACATTAGGCTAAATTACTACTCTTAATTGTTTTAACTGAGTCTATACTTATATAATTTTTGTGTATGTGCTTTCATTAACAGAGAAAAATGCATACTTTCTTTTTTTTCTGGATTCTCTAAATATTTTTTAAAATTCTGATGTAAATGTTTAATATATACTTGAAAAGTCACTACATAGGTTCTTGTTGATATGTAGGAGATGAAAGGCCATTACTTTGAGAAGGACAAATGCAGTACAGATGAGCTGACAAGCTTTTTGAAATTGGTTAATCAGAAACATTTACCATCAGTTGTTTATGCAACTGTGTCCCCTCTTCTACTTCACTGATCAAACCCTACCTTGATTTTATTCATACTTCAGATGTAGGCAACTGTCATAATTCATCCATATCACTGTCATGGGTGAGTACCTTTTGCTGGGGTTTCTTTAGAAGACTTACAGGAAGTCCCTTAAAATATTTCAGTGTTTTGGTCCTCCTTAGACCCAATGCTGCCATTCCCTAAGGTCAAACCTGGAACCTTAGGCTGCCCTAATCTCTGTGGGATGCTTCCTGTGTTATACTTTAAATGGGTCAAGTGTGCTCAGATGACATGAAATGAGCCAATATGTTCAAGTTACAACCACAAATGACCACATTATTTTATAGCAAGCCTTTGAAGTACAATGCGATGAAAGCTTATGATATATTACAAGACTTGCCCTGAATTAAATATAACTAACATTTTTAGGAGTCATTCTGTCCAAAATTCATTTTGACTATCAAGGTCTGCTCTGCCCAGTCTGACCTTGACAACTAAGACTTTCAGTCTATGAATTTATTATGTGAAGATTATCCCCAGACAAAGGATAAATGAGCTCAGAAGACAATACTGAGAGTGACTCTGTTTAGAAAGCCTCTTTCTATTTTTTATGGGCCTCGATGTGAAGCACACATGTGGAAATCCCCTTAGGCCACCATTCTATTCGATGATAGGGTTTCAGTGATTTGAATTATAGGCCTTTCTAAAAAAATCACTTGGTCAAATACATTTAAGAGAGGAACACAGCTTTGTCAAACCTGGCAGTACCAAGCTATAGATAAAATTACTACAATGCTTTTATTATCCATGGTAGGGGGAAAAAAAAAACCTGTCTGTAGGAATCAGAAACTGGATGAGTAAGCACAAAGTGAGGCCATAGCCTACTTCCATTTGTTCCCCTCCACAATAGTTACAAGATGTATTGGAGGTAATTCCAGAAGATATATCAAGGGCTTTAGTTTTTTATCAGAAATAATTTTCATTTTCCAGTCAATGCATATCTTATTTCTTCCACCATTAATTCTGCAATGTGGTCTCAATTATATCAGTAACAAAAGTGGGAAAGAACCCATCCTGACCCCAAAATTTTGAATTAATAAATGTTCTTTATCGAACTATTATACAGATTAATGCACCACAACTTGTGGGATGATTAAAATGACCCTTTGTTATGGGAATCAGCAGCAGAGACCCATAGAATTTAATTGCAAGAAAGTTCAATGTCATATAGCTATACTTTAATCCATTAGAATTGCTGTACATTTTGGAGGTTAAAACCTGGCTATAAAAGAGAATCAGCCTGTTATTACTTACTATCAAATGGCTCTACTTCTAAGGAAAGCTTTTTTTTTTTTTTTTTTAAGTATTTGATGTCATTTTTGGCTTGGATCTTAACTCCTTGGAAACTGTTTTTTTTTTTAATAGATAGAGTCAGATTTTATAAGTTGCCTTTCCATTTTAAATCCAATTCCAACTGAATTCTATATTTTAGCTGAGAATTGATTAAAATAATAAAGAATATGTTAGGATTAACTGATCAGTTACAAGTAAACCATGACTTGTTTCAAAATGTTTACAGAACAGCTCATCAACTGGTATTTTCAGATAGACTCCTCTGACAGCATAAAAAGGATTTAGTTCCTTTAATATCAGCAGGAAAAAAAAAAGTAAAATATAAAGCCTAAATTACTTGACAACATTATAGAAATGTGCCTTATTTTACACTCCTTCAATGCTTATCTAATCACTACACGTTGACACAAAACACAGTCCTAACCTTGAACTCATCTCCCACTCCAAACTTGATCAACTTGAAGTCGGATAAATGAAATGGGTGATGATGAACCATACTTCTAGGGATGACATATGTTTGCCAAAAGAAGTTAACAGTCCTTATCTCTCAAGATCATAGTCTCCTTAGTACAGACATGAATGAAATAAACATCATCTCCCTGTAATGCAGTTAGGAAATTTCTGCTTTTCTTTGCTTTGTATGAACTAATTTGATGGAGAGAAAATACCTAAGAATAACAGGTTGAGTTATAAGAGGTACAACATGCTGTAAATAAATTCAGTACATTAAAATATCAGATTTCCCCCAAATAGGGGCTTTTGGCTTTTTATTTGACTTCTGAACTGATTCAGACTAGAATCATATTAAAATCATAAAGTCCCTCCTTTATGGCATTTCAAAATGTGAATATGAAAAATTAGCTCTTGTTCTATATTGTATGTATTCACTTTCAAAAAAAAGTTCTTTTTGCAAAAACAATACCAATGTACTTACTGTTGTTATTATAAGATTTTAGAAATTAAAATCATAATACTTTACGGTACTTTTGTACCATATTTCTTGCTCAGCTCAAAATTCTGTGATTTGTTTTGTTTGCTCCTTAAGTTATATGCATTTTTGATTCTGAAATCCTATAAAATACAGAAGGAAGTAAAAATGTGCTAATCAGCACAACTCTGTCAGCAATTGGTCAAGAACACATAGTAGGTCAAGTGTTGAATTCTGGTTCATACTGTAACTTAGCATTTTTAACAACCTCAACCACCACTGCACTAATGAAGTGGACCTTAGAATTCCTAACAGTGGTGATTAAGTCTTTGCTGACAATTCACTTCTCCTTCCACACCTCTGCATTATGTTTTACAAGGAGCAAGGGGCAAAATATTAAAGCCAACAAAGATTAGATAGGTTGTAAGCTTTACAGCAGCTTAATGTCTTTTAATTAAAGAAAAAGCTCTTTGTTGGGATCCCAAGAGGTTAACATGCCCATAGCACTGAACCATCCAACTACGCAGTTGACCAGCCAGCCATGTAGGAGCTGATCTGCCCAGAGCAGATGCTGAAAGGTCTCCATAGAGAGGAGAGATTTATTTAAAAAATTAAGTAACTAATGACAGATACCACCCAAAACACAGTTTACCTCATCTAATTCCATTTCATCTGGACTCTCCCATGGCTTGATAAATTTCCCACGAGATTTCTTCAAAGGCACAATTATTATGTAGTAACCTCTGCATGAGAATAGACAAATAAAAATAAGGTTAGTTCAGAGGGAAAAGAAGATGGATATATCCTTAAATCTTCCACAGACCAGTGATTGAGATTGAAAGCAAATTATGAATATGGAGTGACTTGTCCATCAATGACAAATAACCACCTGTTTGTTCAATTTTAAAAACAACATGGGTAGACATTTATGTGTAACTTCAATGATCTTGTATGGTAATATTACTATGGTTGACTGCCCTTTATTAGGTATCATAAACAGAACAGAAAGAGTTTGTTAAAAAAAAAAAAAAAAAGAGTTTGTTAGTACCCTGTTGCTGGACACATGCAAGGCAGGTATATTGAAATCCACCACCACAGGCTGCTGAGCCAAGAATTTTCTATAACATTAATTTGTAAGAGGGTTTTTTAAAAAGAAGATGTGTAATAAAAATTACTCTGTGCTGTGCTATGCTTAGTTGCTCAGTTGTGTCTGACTCTGTGATCCCATGGACTGTAGTCTGCCAGGCTCCTCTGTCCATGGGGATTCTCCTGGCAAGAATATTGGAGTGGGTTGCCACGCCCTCCTCAAAAATTACCCTAAGCTCATAAAAATGCTTGTACAATGATGATTTTGTTTATACACCATATAAGTACTTTTTATTTGGAAAAAATAAAAGCACAAAAATTACTTGTCATCTCACAGTTATTAAATATATAAAGGCATAAAGGTTCTCCTCGCTTTCTACCCATCAAATACATCTTAAGGTAGAACTGCAGAAATTTTGAGACAGTCACTATCTGAGGGTTTCAAAACAGATTTCAATATAATACACTTATAGGAAGAGACAAAAAGATTAATAAGCAAGTCTTCACACTGAGAATGGTCAACTTCACTTTAGGTGTAACAGTACCTGTCCCCAAACAGATACAGGTTATTTGTAAAATTATTTTGTGACTTCTATATAGTGTATACCCTGCTCTTGTATTCACAGGGACTCTGTTCATACTGATTTTTGGTAGTTCCTATACAAAGACTTTGAACATAGATGTATAATAATAGCACATTAATCACTTCCTACTGTTCATGTATTATAGTAAATGTATAATTTCACTTTGCCTTGTTTAAAAAAAAAAAACTTTAAGAACAGGTAACTAACCAAATAAATTAATAAAATTCACAGAGACAGAATAATTGCTCAAGATAAAACAGTAAGGGGATATAAGTGAAGGTGAAAGTCACTCAGTCATGTCTGACTCTGTGACCCCATGGACTATGCAGTCCATGGAATTCTCCAGGCCAGAATACTAGAGTGGGTAGCTGTTCCCTTCTGCAGGGGATCTTCCCAACCCAGGGACCGAACCCAGGTCTCCCACATTGCAGGTAGATTCTTTACCAGCTGAGCCACAAGGGAAGCCCAAGGGGAAATAAACCTATATATTATACCTACATACATACATTTACGTGTGTGTGTGTGTGTCTGTGCGTGTGCGTGCGTGTGCTGTGCATAGTCACTCAATCGTGTCTGAATTTTTCCAACCCCATGGACTGTAGCCCGCCAGGTTCCTCTGTCCATGGGATTTCCCAGGCAAGAATACTGTAGTGGGTTGTTATTTCCTTCTCCTAGGTATCTTCCCAACCCAAGGATTAAACCCGCATCTGCTGCATTGTAGGCAAACTCTTTACCACTGAGCCACTGGGGAAGCCCGTATGTATGTATGTATGTATGTGTGTGTATAAAATACGGCAAGAGTCTGCTTTTGTTTCATTTACCTTGTATCATAAAGCACTTCTTAGACCCTATAAATTTTGTGGAAATTTATTGTGGAAATGAACACACACCTTTAGAAGAGAAGGCTGCCACTCAGGAAAGGAATGAGAGCAGGATGGGCTCCCTCAAGCTTGTGTCAAATTCTATTACAGAGATTAATTACACACACAGGAGCCTTCATTGTTCTTAAAGCAAAATCTGTAATAAACTCAGCAAATCCTGTGTGATTAAGAACTCCCTTTCCATAAGCAGAGTCTAGAGCAACTCTGTCCAGTATGGTAGTCACTAGCCTCCAGCGGCTCTCAAGCACTTCAAGTGTGGCTGGTCTGGACTGACAGCTATATAAAGGACGATGGATTTCAAAAGCTGAGTGTGGAAAATAAATGTAAAATATCATAGCAATATTCTTTAATGGTCACATGTTAAATGATGATATTCTGGATATACTGGGCTTCATAAAATATGTAATTAAAATTAATTACATCCATTTCTTTGTACTTTTCACCATACCTCCTAGAAAGTGTAATATTTCACATGTGGCTCTCATTACATTTGCTGGGCTGTGCAGATCTAGAATGTTTCTAGTAAAGAATGTGGCATCTAGAGACATCTAGCCCAGAACGTAGGTTCTGCCATTAATAAGCCGTGGGATCCTGGGCTGATCATCTAACATCTCTGAATCTCAGCTGCACATTCTGAAACTGTGAGTAAATAATATCAGACTTATTGAGGGAAAATAAATGAACACAAAGTGCTCAGAACAGTGTGTATCATATAGCATTTAACAGAAGCCAGCTGCTACTGGCTGGTACTGACCATCATGGTGGGAGAGACAGATGAGAATGCAGACACAGGAGGACAGTGAAATTCCCTGAGATGCAGATTAAAGGACTTATCAAACTTTTTTGTGTCCCTGACCTAGAAATTCAAGTCAAACCAGACAGCACTAGCTGCATTCTCTCCATGGTGCTCTGAACAACTCATCAGCAGGCTCATGGAATCACATCACTTAGCCATCCGTTTTCTTTCCTACAAATAATCTTGATGAGCAAGGAGGGTAAGGAGAAGGAAGAGTAGAGTACATGAGCGAGGCCAATATCTTTTAGTTTATGATCCAGGGTAAGCTTCCTCCTCTTCCTGTCCTCCCACCACCTGAAGGATTTGCCAAACAAGTCCATCATGTTAAATCAGCTTGGGGAAGAATGACAGGGGCTGCAGCCTAGCGTACAAAATGACACTGCAGGTGGATTTGATAAACACACTTGTCAGGGAAGCTCTTGCTTTTCACTACCAACTGCACAAAGTCAGAATAGCTTCTCTTCACACGATCAGGGAGTTCCCACTGTTTTCCTTCAGAATCTTCTAAATCCAGGTTAAGCAGATGAATTCTATTAATTTTGTTTCTGCTTTCATACTCTGAGTTGCCATTCTTGTACATGAAAAAAGAATTCATTCTTTCTTCTGCAGCACTCCTCGACTACCCATGTCATGTGTGGCTCAGATAAGAATTGAACAGCCTCCCCCATAACAATTAACAGTGTGGCCAGATATCCACAACCTTTTCTCTCCAAGATCTCTAAAGCATTCAACTAGGGCAGGCAGAATGGAACCTGCTTCAAAGTAGCTCTCACCTCCTGAAGAAATGAGGAGGTGGGAATTTGGAACTCCTGGGTCTAAGTCCATACATTTCAATTGTTGTCTCAGCAATTACAATTTCATAAACAACCACCCATTTGCCTTCCCTGAAGCTTAACTGTCCCGTCAGGATACTGCTTCCATTGTAGACTTCTCCAGGAGTGGCATGTCAATTTACCCCTCTCCCTCAGCCATGAACCCACATTTAGGGCTTGAGGTTTCTTTCCTAGTTCCTTGTTGCTTCTTGCAGGTGTCAAAATACAAAATACAATGTGCACGCATGTGTGTGTGCATGCTCAGACTTGTCTGACTTTTTGCAATAACATGGACTGTAGTAGCCCGTCAGGCTCCTCTGTCCATGGGATTTTCCAGGCAGAAATACTGAAGTGAGTTGCCATTTCCTGCTCCAGGGTATCTTCCTGACACAGGGACTGAAACTGTATCTCTTACATCTCCTGCATCAGCAGGTGGATTCTTTACCTCTGCAGCACCTAGGAAGCCACCCCTCCCCCACCCCCCCAGAAAACCCAGCCGCTTCTCTTGGAAGATTATACAATTCAGCTATGTTATGGTCTTCTGTTACAGATCTTTGCCATCTATCAACTTCTTCAGAATCTTCCTTATGTGGAAGTTTCTCCACCCACCCACCCTGGGTTGATGGTCTTTTTCCCCCTCCCCAAACTCTGCCATCATTTTGGGTGATTTAATCCTTCAAAGGGCTGGCCCATGAACCACCTAAGATTCAAAATTCCTTGAACTCTTTTGTTCCAAAACCCACATCCTCCACTCCACCTTAGCTGAAATCTATCATTGCCTTTCTCTGTGCCTGAACACAAGGAGTGGAATACAGTTTGAAAAATACTGAACAGGGTAGAATGGTGCTATAAGTTCATATTCAGCACTCAGAAGTTCAATGCTGCCTGTCAATATGATGACCAGTTACCCAGTTTTAATACTTACAGAAAGTTTTTCAAACTTTCTTTCCTGGCCTCAAATCCTGGATGCTCATGCCTCTCTGCTACAAGATGGCTTTATGTCTTATATACAGAGAAAATTAAAAAAAAAATTTAGACAAGAATTCCCTCCCCCTCTGTCTAACAAACTACAAGACCACCTATATCTAGATGAAAACTGTAGTCTTTCTCGTTGGTACAGTAGAAGGGCTGGCTCCACTTTTCAAGGTCTGTTACTTTTTCTTGAATTAGGTCCTACACCTCACTCTGAGGATGCTGACCATACATCATACTCCTCGCTGTTGTTGATTAGTCGCTAAGTTGTGCCTGATTCTTTGCAACCCCATGGACTGCAGCATGCCAGGCATCCCTGTCCTTCACTCTTTCCCAGAGTTTGCTTCCTTCTCCTCCTTCCTTCAATCTTTCCCAGGATCAAGATCTTTTCCAGTGAGTCGGCTCTTCACATCAGGTGGCCAAAGTACTAGAGCTTCAGCTTCAGCATCAGTCCTTCCAATGATACTCAGGGTTGATTTCCTTTAGGATTGACTGGTTCTAGTTTCCCATATGACTGAATATCTCCATCCTCACTGGATTCTATCCATTAGCTTTCAATCACTGGAAGGACAAAACAAACTGTATCCTGTTCCAGTCATCACTCTCTGCTACCTCTTGTGGCCCCAGTACTGAGAAGAACAGTCCTTGTTGTTCTCTAGGACTTTACCTCCTTCCATTCACTCCCCAGTCAACTGTGCTCTAGCTTCTGCCCCACCTGCCCCCTCAGCACCTTCAGCAGGGTCCTCAAGCTTGCATCAAAAGGAGAGTTTTAGACTCTCTTACTTGATCTGAGTATTCATAAGACCCTACAGGAAACATTTTCAGTTCTTCTGTATCCAGCTCTCCTAGTTTTCTACTAAGGTCTCTCACCATATTAACCTTATGTCTTTAGCAGATTTATTATCTGCTACCCAGCAGAGGTGGAGATCCTCAAGGATCTAGCCAAGGATTTCTCCTTCCTTCCTCATTTCTGGCCATGTGATCTCATTCCAGCTCAGGGAATCAGTTAACCCCTCAATGCAGATGATTCACAGATTCGTATCTTCATCCAAGAGTGCTCCTCTGAACTCCACTAGTGTCTCCCATTCCAACTTTATATTTCCATTTCTATGTCACAAAAGTACCTCAAATTTAGTGTGGTTAAAATAAAACAACAAAAAATATGGCTCCAGAATAAATCCTCTTTCAATACTGCACCATGACCCATTTTAGTGCATGCTGTAAACCTAGGTGTTATCACTGACAATCTGTGTTAAGTCTCTCCCTCTCTCATACCCAAGTTACCATCAAACTCTACTGCTTCCAAACTCTCTACAGTGCATTCACTTCTCCTCCCTGCTGCCACTGCTTCAGCTTTATTCCATTGTCTCATGCTTGAATTACTCCTAAATTTCTCTCTCCTTTGAATTTAACCTCCTTTAGATCAATCTCTGAAATTTTACAATATTTTACAATAGAAAATTAACTGTAACATTTCCATTTTAAAGAACTTTTCAATGGATCCTGGGATTTATCTCTCTGTGTCCTGTGAGCTATACCCTGCTGGGCGTTTAGTTTCTTGAATTTACTTTGGTCCATTCCATCTTTGATCATTCTCTACCGTCTGTCTACAACCTTCTGTCACTCCCAACAAATTCCAAGTTGACTCTTCTCTTTTTTCAAATAGCAACTCATTTTCACTGCCAGATGAAACCTTTCCTGACCTCTGATTAGATCAATGATCGAAACCATATGGTCTTTAAGGAACCATTTTTTTGTTGATTATTTTCTTCTATGTTTAAGACATGTTTGCATTTTTCAAAATGCATTCCTGAAACAGATATACATATATTCCCCAAATTTGTTGACTTTGCCATTTTATCACTGAATTCTTCACTGAAAAGTAGAAGTGGGTGAAGCAGGTAATTCTTAGGGATTTATGCCTCTCCTAGATCTGCCTGCAATGTGGGAGACCTGGGTTTGATCCCTGGGTCAGGAAGATCCCCTGGAGAAGGAAATGGCAACCCACTCCAGTATTATTGCCTGGAGAACCCATGGACAGAGGAGCTTGGTGGGCTACAGTCCACCGGTCGCAAAGAGTCAGACACGACTGAGCGACTTCACTTTAGATCAGGGCAGTCAAAAACATTTTAGAACTCTTCTATTGCACTAGAACTCTCCAACTTGAAACCTCATTAAGCTTCTTCTTTCAATCCAAACCAGCAACAACATACCTGAACATAATTTGTAAAATATATAACTCCTTACTGCAAAGGTTCTTTTTGATACAGCAAAGTTGTGACCCTAGTTATAATCTCACAGGATATTAAGGAAAGTAAGATAACTGATAGGAAGAGTAAAATGAGGAACTGACATGTCCCTACAAGTTCGTAACAACCAAATCATATGAACTCAAAGAACCTGCTCTAAATTACAAAAAAAAAAAAAAAAATTGCTTTTGGACATAGATCAGCTTTATATTGGAGAAGGAAATGGCAACCCACTCCAGCACTCTTGCCCGGAGAATTCCATGGACAGAGGAGATTGGTGGGCTACAGTCCATTTGGTCACAAAAAGTCAGACACAATTGAGTCACTAACACATGAACAACAATGAAAACACTTTGCCTGTCTAATTCAAGCTTGGAGCTTAGCCTTCAAATACTCTTTCCAACATAGACCTTAACTAATAAACTAATAGAAAAATAAATAACTTGAGAGTCAATATATTTGAGAAAGCCCTGGACTACTTATAAAGCAAGCTGCGTTTTCCCAGTATATTAGATTTAATTAGGTAAGTTAAATCTAACCTTCAGAATTTTAATTATACTAAGTAAAGTTTTACTAATTTTATTTAATATGTTATCATCAAGGGGCCCAGCTCCATATAATTATATGGGAAGGTGAGCTCTGGTCTTTGTGGAAGTCCCACTTCAAATTGAGGAAGGCTTTTTGTATTAACAGTCCATATTGCATTCTTGAACTCATTATTTAACTGGGAGGTCAAAATTTGTCTCAGAGTTTAATGATGAATGTCATGCCTTGCATAATTTTTTGATTTATAATTTTTTTTTTTTTTTTTTGCTATGGTCATTTGGGTATATATACTGTTTAACTCAAATTAATTAACCACAGAAAAACCAAAGCTGTCTGAATGATCTTCCCGGTTTCTGTGTTTAAATTAAGGTTTCTAATCTTTTAAGCTATGTGTTGTCAGACATTATTAATTGCCTTAGGGTCCATTTTCATCAATTATAAAATGGCAGGTGATAGTACTGTCCTGTGGGTAGCCTCTTTATTTCCTGCCTCTAAATTCACATGACAACCTACCAATTTTAGTGTTCCACATTTAACATATTTTTCTAAAATCTGTGGCTGAGCATTTGTAACTGATTCCTGTTGATTCTGAGGTGTGTCTGGGGCCGTCCTATGGATGCCTGATTGTCATGGAGTTCTTACGCGTTTATGATGGTCCTAGGAAAAAAATGTCATTGTTTAGTCAATACATTTTATGGTCAGAGGCACAGGTGTGGTTCAGCATGTAGACTCTGGAGCCAGACTGCCTAATCTGGCTCAAATCCTTCCTCTCTGCTATTGTGTTGCCAGGGCAAATCATTGGGTTGGCCAAAAAATTTGTTCGAGTTTTTCCGTAACAGCTTACAGAAAAGCCTAAACTTTTTAGCCAGCTCAACAGTATACCACCTTATAGCTTCCTCAGCTGTAAAATGAAGAGGGCCCTTGGTGTGAAGATGATAGCAGTCACTGTGGGCAGCGTCCTTTGAAGAACACCTAGGAAGGTCTCTGTCCTTATTAACTATTAGCAGTAGCGACTCTGATCTTGCTTGGGTCACTTGGTGCCTCTGAGCCTCACCTCACTCACTTGCAAAGGGGAGAACACCTACTTTATAGGTGGGAAACGTGAGTCAAATGATGTAATATGTTCAGTAAACTGTAAAGTGCTATTCGCATTTAAGCCTTTACCAATAACAAAAATATGATTAATCAATTAAATACTAAATAGCTTATAAATTAAAACACTGAGCTGCTCCTAGTGGTGCCATGTGTCATGAATCAACTTTGCTTCTAAGAATGTCTACTTTTTATTTTTGTAAAGAAAGATAATTTGAAAGCCAAATCAGTTAGACCAAAGAAATTTGAAATTTTATAGAATGCTCTTTTTCTTCATGTTTATTTTTCAGAAACATGAAATTGTTGCTATGGAGTTAATTTACATTAGGTACTTTCTGGCAGCTTTTTCTCTGAGTACAATCTGTGTGGTGCTTTTTTCTTTCTTTCTTTTTATTAACCAACCTGAGTAAAGTCCCGCTCTACACAGTCACAGAAGTCCCCTTTGTTACCACAACTTGCTACTGTAGGATGGTGGCATTACTCAAGTTTCTGACCAGCATTCTGTCCCCTTAGTGTATTCAAGCAGAAGGTTGAAGTCCCACCAAATTCCTAATACTAGAACCTGCAGTACGCCCATGGCTGTTCCACAAGAAGCCTGGCCTTTCCCTAAAGGATTGTCAGCTTCTCCACACAAAAACCAAGTGTGAAACCCCAGAAGCAAGGAGCTCTACCTGCATTCTGTTTACAAGAGACAGACTTATGTTTAGATGGTGAGGAGTTCGGGTCAGGGATTAAGATCTCTCAGTTTTCTTGGTCAGAAAGAAGGAAAGCACAGTTTCTGTTGATAAAACAAAACAGCCTTTCAATAATCAAAACTGTATTTTTATAGAAAAACAAATTGGACTCATTTTTGTAGTTACCTTTTACATAAATCCAAATTAGCAACCTGCTCCAGAGCTCTGGAATCAATTCTTTTCTCCTCCCTCATTTTTCCTGTAGAATATTTAACAGAAACCTCCATTCTAATTTCTGAACTTACCAATGAGTGCAAGTGGCACAGCCTGGCACACAGCTTTTTGTCATATGTGATGACGCCACATGAACCAACCTAGGAGACTGGATGGGTAACTTTATGCTATTTCTCCTTTAGGAAACATAATGAATAGGAATTATCTGGCGTTTTTTGCTAACATATTTGCTTTCCATTTCCTATGGTTCTTATACCTTTCCCCAGTTTTGTCTTTTGCTCTTGTTTTTTCCCCAGTGTTTAGAATATATTTATGGGAATTTCTAGAGCATATTTTTTTTCCATAATGGTCTGCTTTCTTTTTCTCATCTGTAATAGTCTCTCGTCTTTGTTATCAAACGTTTTAATCCCTTTTCCTGACTCCCATTTCAAATGTTACAAAGAGTAAGTACATAAATAAAACAAAAACTGAACTATCTAAAGAAAAATACTAAGAGACAAACTCAATTTTGTAGTATAAATTTACTCAGAAATTGGAAAATGAAAGAGAAATCTGCTACAACAGACTAAAATGTCATTCCAGTGATGTCTAAGACATTCTACTAAGCTAATCTGGTAAACAGGCATTGAGGTTTTTTTTTTTATTATATAAAGAAAAATATGGCATTTAACAGTTAAAGCCATAGATTATATGATACTATTTTTGCCTTTCATCTACTCTTTCCCTGAATAGACAGTACATATTTTTAATAGATTGAATTTATAGCCCATTGTTTACAGTTCTTTATTGTTTGCAACTGTTTTACCTTCTCTCAATCTTTCTCATTGTTCAAGACTCATTAGATATCAGCTCCTTCTGGATTTCTCTCCTGACATCCGAGTTGGGCTAGAATTCTGTATTTATGTTTCCACAGCACTTGGCGGTACTTGCTCCACTATATTATCATTATCTATCCCCTGTATCTGTTCTCCCACCATGAGGTAGGGTTTTACCTCAATCATCTTCCTCCTCTCAGACCTTGCGCGGGCAATATAATACGTCTAGAATAGCTGTTTGCTGGATGTCAGCTGGAAGGTCTCGATGGATGGCTAAGATGTGGCCAAGTAACAGGTGCTAGTCTTCCTGTTCTTTGTGAAATATTACACGTGCTGTCCTTTTCTTGAAACAGTGTCTTCCCCCCTCTAAACCCCCAAACCAGCTGCTTGTCACTTTTTTATTTATTTTTTTTTTTTTTGCTTGTCATTTTTTAAACCTCAGCTTAGATGTTGCTTTCTTCGGGACTTCTTCCCTGAACTACTAAACTGGGTTTGGGAGCTCCTCCCGTTGCCTCCCTTATCTAGTTTTTGGTATCATAGGACTCCACTCCACTTGACTCTCTACTTGTCCATATTCCCCAGTTAACTACCCTGTGTAAGAGCCATGAGAAAGTCCAAATCATCTCCACTGAGTCCATGAAACACGGTCTGGCACTAGGGTGAGAGATCAAGTAATATTCACAGGCTATTTAAACAAATAATCTCATTTTCATATTAAATTTTGCTGGAAGAAAAATCACAGTAATAGTCGGTTCTTATTTCTCTTTTTATGAATGACAGAAAAAGAATAGTGGACAAAATGGAGACTAATAAAAATGGAGACTGATTTCACTTTTACCTCATGTAAAATGTACACAGACTTAAACTCATTAATTTTCTCCTGATCTCTCATCCTTCAGGATGAATGTCAGCACCATTTACTTCATTATCCAAGCTCAAACCTCAGAGCCATCTATGACATTTTCCTCTCCCTTGCCTGCTCCATGAAGGCCGTTGCCACTTCCCACTTCTCTGTCTGCCTCTACATCCCATTTCGAGCATCACCATCTCATTTCAGAATCTTATTTGTCTAGAATTAACTAACTGCATGACAGAGGGGGCGACACATGATGAGATGGTTAGATGGCATCACTGACTCAATGGACCTGAACCCGAGCAAGCTCTGAGAGATGGTTAAGGACAGGGAAGCCTGGTGCACTGCAGTCCACAGAGTCACCACGAGTCGGACACGACTTAGCGACTGAACAGCAACGACAATAATAGCAACTAACTGCACAACGACTGCCCCAGACTTTTCTCTGTGGTGCTCCAATCCTCTGACATGCCTTCAGGAGCCATCTTCCCTAAGAACTGTCCTAAATTATGTCACCAGATTGCTACGAAATGTAAAGGCTCCAACCATCCATAAACTATGTATAAATGCCTCTGCTTGACCTTTAAACCTTTCACAGCAAGTTACTTCCAAACTTGATCATGTGGAATAGAAGAAATGACAAAGGGTTTAGTCTTATCCCAAGCTGGGAGCATAGTTTCTAACATGCAGCACACACACAATAAATATTTCCTAAAATGGTAATAAAGGAAACTTGGGTTTTATTATACAGAGACGAGCTCATGTCACTCTGCTGTATAAAATCCTTTAATGGATTTTCACTGTCTACAGCAGCAGTCCCTAACCCTCTTGGCACCAGAGAATGGTTTTATGGAAGACACTTTTTCCATGAACCAGGGGTTGGGGGATACTTTCAGGATGATTCAGGCACATTACATGTATCATGCACTTTATTTCTATTATTATTACATCAGCTCCATCTCAAATCATCAAGCCTTAGATTCCGGAGGTTGGGGACCTCTGGTCTATAGGATACTGTCCCCACTTCTGAGCACGACTTGGTTCTTGCACACCTACCTCTCACCACTCTTGCCCTGGCTCTCTCAGCTCCTGCTTACAGAATCGCTTGCTTCCTGTACTCATAAGCCTTTGGGTACGATTTTCTCTGTCTGACTTTTTGTACACCTCTTCTTTGTCCATCAAGATTAAATTCAGAAACTTTCTTGACCCAGACTCTATCACCAGCATGTATTACATCTTTCTGTTTCTCTGTACCCCTCACCCTATGGTAAACTAAATACAGGGACAATATCCTCTTTTTTTTTTCCAGGGTTTACCACAATACTCATACTTAATACACTTTGGTGAAAACATTTATTTTCTTCTACTGGCTACCATCAACTAGCTATATAAAACCAACAAACTACTTAATTGACTGGATTTAATTTCCACTTCATAAAACACTCATTAATGCAACATTAATGAGAATCTGTGTCAAAATGCACTCTAGAAAATGCAACAGAACATGAATAATAAAACTGTGGGGCTATGTAAAAGCCTCTTGCACTCTATTACAGCAATATATTCTACACATTCTTTTATAACCATGTAACTCCAAGATGCAGCCTTTTTTTCTTGTTTACATGCATTTCTGTGGTTCAGCCCTAACTTTCAACTTACTTTATGTTTTCATTTGCAGGTACTTCAGGCAGTTGCACGGTAATCATGCCATCCAAGTTAGTCTTCCCAATGAAGGCAGGCTTGGTACGCAGAACATCAGGTGCAGTCTTGGCAGTTACCCTGTGCTGCAGCCCCCCAGCACTGTTGCCACGATTCGTCAGCACAAAGGAATAGGACTTCTCAGGCTTCAGGTTGACAATTAGCTTCTGGGTAGCGCGGCCATCCACTTCTTCTACCATTTTCCCATCATCATAAAGAATCTGGAGAGAGACAACCAATCAAAAAGATTTGGTTATCGGTTAGGCAGGGAATATTTTCTAAACTAATGTGTACCTGCTTACGTAAAATACATATCGGTCATTTCTAATTTGGGGCATTTCCTAAGCCTAAAAGTGCTCCCCAAATTCTAGAGATGGTATCAGTTTTCCTTTTTTTTTCTTATTGTACATTAATATAAGGTTTATAAGTCTATCAGAAATACACAAATGTGCAATAACCTGTCGATATTTGGCCTATCAGTTGTCTGTGATCTTAAGGGAATATATGCAGCAATGCTCTAAGTTTTCAATGCATCTTACACACCACTTTTTTCCAAACACTGCCATTCTTGTTCCCAAATATTTTTTTTTTTAACTTTTATAGATGCTTCTCTATTCTTTATTTCACAGACTTGTACGTTTTGCTAACACTTTTCAGTATCTCTCTATGGCAAACTAAAGTTTGAAATATGCAAAGAATTCAGGCCAATAAACAAATTACTTAAATCCCAGGATTCTGCATTATAAATAGGTAGAAACCATGTAAATTTCATTTTCTGATGAAAAATCAAAAGCACTAGTACAGATGTAAAAACTTCAACTTGGAAGTGCTAGGTTATGCACAAGGAATGCACGCCCTAGGTCTGAGCTCCTGCCTCCTCCTGAGAGGGGAAAGGTCACACTGGCCAAGTGATGTGAAAGCCACAAATGAGAACAGTATGTACGTGTGGCTGAAGCAAAGTGGTCTGTGTGGTTTTTAAGTGATTTCCCGGGTGACCTGCCCCCTCCACCTTTACCTGTGATACCTTACACATTAGGAAACAACTTACTTTGAAAGGCATGGCAGAATTATAATTCTCTGGAATCTCCCAAGACAGCAGCACCGAAGTCTTCATTACTGCTTTGACATGAAAATTTTTTGCAAACACTGCTGGAAAAGGAAAAACAGTGTATTTAAACTACTCCTAAAAACATTCGACCAGTCCTCTTCCATGGACAAGAAGACTTAAGCTAGATACCATCTACTTTGATCAGAGAGAGAAGTGTGATTTGCCTACCTGTTAAAAGCATTCATTTTACTACCTCATTCTCACCAAGATCTCTCCTTTCTCTCCAATTGCGTCAACTCTACTGTGTTTTCCTTACCTGGGAACATTGGGGTGCTGTCAGCCAGACTTGCTTGGCATTCTCTAACTGAAATCTAAGGCATCCAGAACATGTTACGTTTCACAACCTTACCTTTTGCTTTTGCTGAACCTATGAATATGAATGAGCCGATCAGTTATCTATAGCTTCAAAATACTGATTTCCAAAGACCGACATTCCTTTAAAGGAGAAAGGCCGTAAGCAGACAAATCCTACCTTGATTCACAGGCAGTGTCCTGAACTGGACACTGGGACTATATGGCCCGGGCCCTTTGCTCGTGTGAGCACGTACTTTTACATCATATGTGGTATCTGGTTTTAAGCCACTGAGTGTCAGAGTGGTGTCAGCTGGAACAATAAGCTGCTCCACTGGAAGAAGAGGGATGTTGATATCCCTATACAGAAGGGTGTACTTGGTGATAACGCCATTTCTCTCGGCCAGGACAGGTGGCTGCCAAGATAACTGGGTGGAGGTTGATGTGGTGCCTTCCGACTGGAGGTTTTGAGGGAATCCAGTTGGAACTTCTTCTGGAACCGAAATCTCCTTCACCATCTCCTCCCCAAAGCCCACTTTGTTTCTGGCCGAGAGCCTGAAGATGTACGACGCTCCTTTGTGGATGTCTGTCGCCGTGAAGTGATCTTCCTTTTCGGAGAACTCAAGAGTAGTAAGCGGTTCCACATCCTTTCGGCCAAATTTTAGACGGTAGCCCTGGAGGGGTCCAAATGTGTCCACAGGGGGGTGCCACTGAATGAGGGCTGTATTCATCTGAGTGTGGTTAATCACGAGCCGGGGTCTCCCTGGAACTGGAGACACAGGATGGAGAAGTAAGACCAACCTACACGGATGTTCATATTTCAATCACTGCTGAATGGGAATCCCCTTGGAGTGGCATTCCCATTCTTAATAATAAAAATTACTTATTTCAAGTAATTCCACAGGCATTCCCGTTTCTGCACTTATAAAAAGTCCAAGGCTTGGTCTATATGCCTTTGTAGAAACATGCTCCTTCTCATACTCTTGAAGGTAGGATGAATATTAGAATGTGATAATGGAGAGAAAATAGGAATTATTACTGAAATGATAATTTAAGGAGATTTTTTAAGAAATATCATCACATTTCAACTCTTCATACATAGAGATTCATGCCACACTGAAATAAAGCTAAGTAAGGATTAGCCAGTAACATACAGATAATAAGAATAATAATCAAAATATATTTAATCATTGAGTGTATGCAGTGTATCAGGTACTATACTAAGAGCTCTACCTGTAGTATCTCACTTGAGTACACTCTTCACTCCTATGTGATTAGTTGTTATCTTCACTTTGCCTCATAAGAAAATGAAACAGAAAACTGCATAGTCAGATGTGTAATAAGTGAGAAATTTATGAGACAAACACAGGTGTATCTGAATTCATAGCTGAACAGTTAACTATTATACTGATTATAAGTTAGGAAGAAAAAAGGTAACACAAAATGTTGCCTAGACTTTCTGTGGATCTAATTTGCCATTTTTATTTATACTATCCACGCCAGTCATCCTCATCAAGTTTTGCATCTACTAGAATGGGAATTATATTAAGACCCACCCTATGTTGTTGTGAATATTAAATGAGAAAATGCATGTAAAAGCCTTAGAATACTATGTTATATTTCATTAATAATCAGATCAGATCAGATCAGTTGCTCAGTCGTGTCCGACTCTTTGCGACCCCATGAACTGCAGCACGCCAGGCCTCCCTGTCCATCACCAACTCCCGGAGGTCACTCAGACTCACATCCATCGAGTCGGTGATGCCATCCAGCCATCTCATCCTCTGTCGTCCCCTTCTCCTCCTGCCCCCAATCCCTCCCAGCATCAGAGTCTTCTCCAATGAGTCAACTCTTCGCATGAGGTGGCCAAAATACTGGAGTTTCAGCTTTAGCATCATTCCTTCCAAAGAAATCCCAGGGCTGATCTCCTTAAGCTTTTTGTGGCAAGGGGCTCATTTCTCATAAGTACATAATTTCCTTTCATGTTAAGTTGGTTAGATATTGCTTATCTAACTTAAGTAAGTTACTTTAACTAAGTTAAATAAGTTAGTTAACTCAGTCAAGTACGTAACTTAAAAAGTAAGTTAGATATTGCTCCTTGGAAGAAAGGCTATGACCAACCTAGACAGCATATTAAAAATCAGAGACATTACTTTGCCAAAAAAGGTACATCTAGTTAAAGCTATGCTTTTTCCAGCATGTATGGATGTGAGAGTTGGACTATAAAGAAAGCTGAGCACCGAAGAATTGATGCTTTTGAACTGTGGTGTTGGAGAAGACTCTTGAGAGTCCCTTGGACTGAAGGGAGATCCAATCAGTCCATCCTAAATGAAATTAGTCCTGAATATTCATTGGAAGGACTGATGCTGAAACTGAAACTCCAGTACTTTGGCCACCTGATGCAAAGACCTGATTCATTGGAAAAGACCCTGATGCTGGGAAAGACTGAAGGTGGGAGGAAAAGGGGATGAAGAGGATGAGATGGTTGGATGGCATCACTGACTCGATGGATATGAGTCTGAGTAAGCTCCGGGAGCTGGTGATGGACAGCTCCATAGAGGCTAGACACAAGAAGAGAATACCTGAAATCTCCCCAAATGTGTAAAGAGTAAACACAGCATAAATCAGCTAGGGTAATGATTGTGGGCAGTCATGGTATTTCATCCAGGGAGTAACGGGGCAAAAAAACAAAAAGGAATGAGGAGAATTCTATAACATTGCATGTGTGATTAAAAAGAATTCTCCAAAACTGTACATATTGGCAATGGAATCCACTCCATTTCTTGCTTTCAGAAGTTCTATGTAGAAAACATTTACCAACTACTCACTTGTGGAAAGACTTCTATACTGGCACACAGGCATTTGGGTGGAAAAATGAAAGATGGGTAATGCCTTGCCCTAGTGTATAATCAAAGTAGAGAAATGAAGACAACCAGGAGATGGTGCCGCGTGTGTGGAGTTTGGGTTCAAGGTTTCTGATGCCTTAGGGTTAATGTCTGGACCACTTTTAAAGGCCATCCAGTGGCAGTCAGGGATGCCACGTAGCAGTAGTGGTAAAGAATCTGCCTACAGATGCTGGAGATGCAAGAGACACAGGTTTGATTCTTGGGTTTGGAAAATCCCCTAGAAGAGGAAAATGGAAACTCCCTTCAGTATTCTGGTCTGAAAAATTCCATGGACAAGAGAGGCATGGCAGGTTATAGTCCATGGGGTGGCAAAAAGTCGTACACGACTGAGCACACAGTGGCAGGCTCAATGGATCTGCTTGCTCCAATTTAGAAGCTGGAGGATTGGAAAGATGAAGGTGTCTTAAATACTTACTCTGGGGAGATTGGAGGGCATTTTTAGCAGTGAGCATATTAGAATAAGCAGAAAGGGTCCTTCTGTAGAGTAAATAAGCTAATTCTTAAGTCACGATGTATAATCCATTCTCCCTTTTGCCTTTTGAGTTCTTATCTGCTTTCTATATTCTTCCCACTTAAAAATCTGTCAGGACTTCAGAAATGGTATACATGTGCTGCTGCCCTCTACTACTTAGTAACAGCAATCATTGGAGATCCATCAAGGCACTCAGTCCCAATGCCTCTAAACTAAGCTTCAATTTAGCACCTAAGCAGCAACAATCATAATTGACTGACCTAAGCCTAGAATTACTTTCAAATTCTCCGTATCATAGTCACTTTTCTCTCATCCTTAAACACAGCTGTCAGTACAGTAGTGAAATCCATGTAAAAATACAGAGAAAATTTCAAACAAAAGAATTTGCCTAAAACTGCAAGATTTCAGGCAGTAGACTCATTATTATGATACAGAGCACGGGAGTATTAACAAAGAAACTACAAAAATGTCATAATCACTGAAACATAAAATCCAACATTTTATTAAAAAGCAGCCCTCAGGTTACAGGAATCCTATGTGGATTGCTTAAGTTATGGCCTGTACTCTTTATTTCAAAGATATGATTGTTCGCAGATTCTAGGAACAATGTATTATATATAAACCTATCCTAAAACCAGGAATTTTATGATTAAAGTAAAATTTAATGGGAATTTGTGAATTTTCAGTAGAAGCTATAATTAAATACCTTTATAACTATGGTTATTAAGAGTTCACATCTGTGAGATAAACTCAGTAATTCTTCATAGTCATATAAATACAAGGTTTTTTTAAAATAGTATACAAAACAAAGCAAATTAATCTGTTCACTAATGACTAGGGAATGCTTTCTTACTACAGGTTGGCAGCAAAAAGAAAAAAACAAAACAAAACAAAACACTAGAGCTTTTCTCTTTGAAGGATTATCAATCTCCTTCTGGATTTAAAATCCAGAAGACTATAAATGGATTCTTCAGATGGATTCTCCCATTTCCAATTCAAGAACAGTGAAGAGATCCCAAGAAAATAAACATGCAGATATCTAAATTATAAGCATTTCCTCAGTAATGAAGTTTCCATTGATTAAGAAAGATCTGAAATCACGAATGTAAACGGCAAAATAATTCTGTGTGTAAGATCCACAATGCTATATAATGCTCGGTACAGTGACTAAAAAGTGACGAGCTAAGCTCAGTGACGTTAAAGAAGGCAGTAGCATTCTTGTTCTAGGATTCACATCCCTTGGAGATAAATCCTCTACTTTTTCATCCTCATTATAAGACATCCCTCCCCATATTATGGGCAATAGGAGGTTGATGCTTCATGTAAGACGCTTCAGTTTTCTTAAGACACAATTATAAATATGGGTGAAGGAAGTGTATTTTTTCATTTTGGGGTTCAGTTTTAGGGGTTCACTCTTAGTTGGCTACATTCTAGGAGAAGCTGGTTCCATAGCTAGACAGTCAGCATGGCTCACTTAACATGTACTGTATCTCCTATGCAGGGTGCTGAATTAACCTGATACAATGGTATTTAAAAAATAAGGCCCAGAAGATTTTGCCTTGAAGGAGCTTTGCCATCTGTAATCCTGCTGCTCGAGGCAGTTCCAGGTGGTGGGATATGAGTGAGGCAAATCTTATGACATTTAGACAAATTTGGAAGAGAGCACAGCACCCAGGAGGGCACTCAACATCACAGCTGTTCTTTGCTTTATGCCTTTACATAGAGGTGTGTTCCTAAAAAGTTGTGCCAGAAGTGATTCGAGAGGAGTAAATCAAATCATAGTTTAAATGTTCCATGGGAGATTTCTATATAAAGGGATTGAAGGAGAATCCTTCTGTAATTATCTCTTAATTTATTGGTTTTACAACGTCAGGTCTTCCTTCATGCTGACTTTTCTTAACGTGGCAGACCAATGTACAAGTCTCAATAGCGCTAAGAAGCTTTGTTCTTCAGAAAGGAGCAATCTATATTAGTCTTTCTGCTTTCTTCATTCTCCTTTTTTGTTTCTCATCTTTTGTGCAATTTATTGTCTTTTGATACCCCAGAACAAGGGGTCAGGAGGAGAAAATGACAAAAAATAAAATATGAAGTCATCAACCCAGCTCAAGAAGGCGGCTCTTCTAACAAGGTTTGTTTTTCTCTTTTGGCGGGGAGGGGTTGGCATGCTGAGGCTGTCACATGATTTTCCTCCCTAGATGGTCTGCCTTCCA
This sequence comes from Tragelaphus eurycerus, assembly GCA_935064755.1. NCBI lineage: Eukaryota > Metazoa > Chordata > Mammalia > Artiodactyla > Bovidae > Tragelaphus > Tragelaphus eurycerus. Next base: position 9,919,000 of record CAKXYN010000015.1, on the reverse strand, counting down.
GACCCTCATGGGATCCGCTCCCTTACACCACTCAAGTCTCAGCTCAAATATCCTGCCTCGAAAAGACATGGCTGTTTCTAAAACTGCCCCTAGGAACTGCCTAAAGGTATGCCTGCACATCTTTCTTTTCATAATTTATCACTTCCTGGCATTTTATTATTATAAAACTCATTTGTTCACTTGTTAATTATCCAATCTCAGTCAGAAAATAAATTTCAGGAGGCCAGATTCTGTTTTGTTGACTGTCTTCAAAGTACCAGAAATAGTTCTTGATGCACAGTAGGTATTTAAATAATATTTGGTGAATGAGTGATTAAATAATTTGGGCAAAGCAGGTTCTTCAATTATTTTACCTTACTTAAGATAAAATATCTTAAACCACAAAAACCACAAAAGTTGACTACAGTCCATTCTCCCCTCTGATAGAAGCTACCCATACCATTTGGAAAATTATTGTTGTTGCCTGAAACATACTGAAGACATATATATGCATAGACATGGTTACCTGCCCCTGTGGTGGACACCAGCTTGGGTTTGCTGCGCGCTCCGTCTCCTTTAGTGGTGTAAGCTGTGACAGTGAGGGAGTAGGAAGTTTCAGGCTGTAGCCCAGAAATAATCATGTCCTGAAATGATACAACAGAATAACAATGATTCAAAACTATGCTACAGTTGCCCTGGGGGGAAACCAAGGCATCCGCCTTCATGCTGTGCATGCATGAACATTCCCTGCAGCCATGCCAAGCACTGGACGCATCATGCCTAGAGCTCATGCTGTGCAAGATCTGTCTTCATGCTGACACTGAAATGGGGTCTTCAGCCATCCGCAGAGGCAGCTCTAAGGGGTAATAATCGAAACCACAAAAACTGGAGTCAGACCGCCTGAATGCTTTGATGTAAACTTGCCTTTCCTTATTTACCAGTTTGGTGACCCAGGGAAAGTGAGTTCACCCCATCTGTGCCTCAGTTCTCCATGTGAAGATTGGGATGCTAGGACCCTCTAGGCTACTAAAGGATTAAATGAGTTATACCAGGTAAACACTTAAAACAATGTCTGGCTTGTAGTGAGCAGTTCGTACTCTAGCTGTTATGATATTCCAGCCACAATCCATGTGCTTCCATCGTAGCCTGGTCCTCAGGCTGTTAGTGGTGCTAATGCCAAACAGTATGTTTAATCACGTAAATACTGATATCTTGCCAAGTGGCTGGTCTGTTGGACCTAGACAGCCACAGAAGTTTCTCAGCACTCAAATAATATATTACTGGTTTGTATAGGTTAAGAACTAAAATTATTATAAACTAAGAAGAACAATCTATAGATTTTGAGGTGTTGTCATAAAACCACATATCAAGATCTTGTTCTATCACATCGTGGATATATGCTCAATCAATTCTGAAAATGTTAAATACCACAAACTATTCATCAAAACTATTAGCTTTCTCTTAGTAAGGACCCAAAGCTGTGATGGTTATAAGAGTAGATAGTCTAAGAATTATTCTTCCAAATTGGAAGTTACATGATTCTTTAAATAGAGTGCTGGCTATTAATGTTTTGGTATTTTCTTTGGAGCTACACACATGTACAACAATTTAAAAAGTAACTTTTCAGATTTCTGGCATAGCTATGTTTTCAAATTCAATATGGATAAATTTAAGAAAATATTGACTGTCATCTTTCGCATCTAAAGACAATGCATGTGAGAGTTTAGTGAATGGATTTCATTGTGTGAATGGAGAACAGTGGGACTTTTCTGTGCAAGGCTGTAAGGGGCACCATAGAAATCAATGGTTGAATCTGAACCCGGGGATGACATCTTTTGGCAATGTGCTTTTCTCAAAAGAGTAGGAATCTCACCAGTGTGGAAATTTCAGATACCATCCTGAAGAGCCACTGGAAAAATTATTCTATCAGATGAATAGACTACATTTGAGAGACAGATTTGTATCTTTAGGAATGGTTTCACCAACATCACAGAGAAGATAAAAATTAAGTGAACCACTCCAGAGTGGCATTTAAAATTATGGTAGGCACACTGGCAATTCCAAAAATTAGGATGGGTAAATCTCAATATTATTATTTCCAAGGTCTCCTTCATGTCACACAACTACTGATGAAAACAGGCTGGGGTGGGAGAAAAAAGAAGCGATTCTATCACTTGATTCTATCACTAAATTGAGAGGCAAGTAATTTACAAATGCTGAGCCTTCTTTAAGTTTCTCATTCATAAAATTGAAGTTAACCAATCACAAATGACCTTCCTTCCACACAGGTTGTGACTGGATAATATAAGTAGTGCCAGTCCAAATGTTCAAACCTTCAGTGGTCTAATCTCTAGCATACCTCTCTGCTCGAATCACACTGCCTCTTGAGTTACATTTTCTTTCGTTAAGCTGTGGCTGTACTACCTTGGTGGTCTCCACACCCTCTCTGGCTGACATCATAACCACTATTTCTCTCTCTGTATCCTCCTATTCCATTCTGCACCGTAATTCGTGCCCCTGCTTGCTAACAGCTATCATTCCCAAATGTCCTGACACAGTCATTTATCTGCTGCCTTTCTCTCTAGTCCTAAAAAAAAAAAAAAAAAAAAAACAAAAACCTAGTTTCATTTCTAAAACTTAGAAAATTTTTCTGCCTATATCCTACATTCATCTCTGCTGCTGCTGCTGCTGCTAAGGCGCTTCAGTCGTGTCCGACTCTGTGCGACCCCATAGATGGCAGCCCACCAGGCTCCGCTGTCCCTCGGATTCTCCAGGCAAGAACACTGGAGTGGGTTGCCATTTCCTTCTCCAATGCATGAAAGTGAAAAGTAAAAGTGAAGCCACTCAGTCGTGTCCAACTCTTCGCAACCTCACGGACTGCAGCCTACCAGGCTCCTCTGTCCATGGGATTTTCCAGGCAAGAGTACTGTAGTGGGGTGCCATTGCTTTCTCCACATTCATCTCTAGCCTTGACTTTCCCCCAGGGCTCCAGCAGTATATACACTGTAAATAGCTGCTGGACAGTTTCCCTAAACTGTCAAGTGGTATCTCAAATTCAATTTAACTAAAGCACACGTTACTCTCAGAAGTAGAGTCCCCTTCTTCCATAAAATATTTCCATATTTTAATGAATGATGAAGCATCTTCAAGATTATGAACAATCTTTGGTCCAATAGTCTCCTTCAAATTCTTAGCTAGTTAGTATGGTTCTGTTCATTCTTCCTTTAAAATATTGATCATAACTTTCCCTTTTTCATTTCTGAAAAAAAATCACTTCATGATTTAGGAAAAGAACTGTTAACTTGTTTCCTTATCAACTGTATTAGTTCTCTTAATCTATCCATGAAGTTATTGATTTTTAAGCTGCAGGTAACAACCTATTTAGTAGCTGATGAAATGAATTTAGCCATTTAAGACCAATGTTTTTATAAACAAATGGATATACTTAAACATTAAAATGTACATATATTTAAAAGTAAGGTATTATTTTGTGAAACCTTTATTTTAAAAATACACATATACTGTATTTTTTATAGTATATACAAATAAAAAATGCAAATAATGCATTTTTTACTATGGGCTATGGTCAAAGAAGTTTATAAAATACTGTTACAGTGTTGATTTCATGAGAAGTGATAACTTGATCATCATATTTACCAAGAACCCCTATAAGAGATCTGTGTTTTGGCAAAAAATATTTATTTACTAAATGAAAGAAAACATCCTACCAGTCTTTATCTTATTGCTCTTTTTTAACATTAAAAAATCTCTCAAGTACTGAAAGAGATCAGGTCTTTACCTTCAGACTTTAGATTTTTCCCCTAGAGAAGGGAAGAGCTAACCACTCCAGTACTCTAGCTTGGAGAATTCCATGGACAGAGGAGCCTAGCAGGCTACAATCTTTGGGGTCACAAAGAGTCGGACATGATTGACTTTCACTTTTTCACTTTGGATTTTTCCAACATTATATTAAAACATAATGTATTTGATAACTTGAACTCTTCAGTTCTGTCAAACTGCCAAGCTCATTGTCAGCTGACTTTTGTCACACTCTTGTATCTATGTCTACTTCTGCTGAGTTCAGAACGTAAGTACATTTTCACTTCCAACTCTGCAACACACACAGACACACAGGGGTTACTTCTTTAATCCCTACTCATCAGGGATGAATTCTCACATAAGTTTCAGGATGTCTATCATCCTGGTGCCCTGTCCCTAAGCTCATAGCTCTAACTGTTATTGTCATTTAAATACTAATTATTCATACATTGCTTGAGGGCATCACATTGGTTGCATTCATGGAACTTTTCTGAACATTACATCCTTCCTAGCCACCTAGACTGTAAGCACTTAGTAGGCAGTGTCATCCACAGTACTTTATACATAATAAATTCCCAATATAAAAACAAGCAGATTAACACAGTCCACTCATTACAGTACTTTTTAAAAATTCTTCACTCAGTAAGATACCTCCTACTTCTTGGTATTTCCACTCATGCAATTACACTCAAATTTGTATGGGTTCAACAGAGAACTGCCATTTATACATAGAGTTAATTGGTGCCAGATTTAGATCATATTATGTACTGAATTCAGTGCATAATATGATCTAAATCATATGATCTAAATGATCTAAATGTTCTAATGTTCAATATGGCGTGCTGCGACTCATGGGGTCGCAAAGAGTCGGACACGACTGAGCGACTGAACTGAACTGAACTGATGCACTGAATATGCAACCCTGGAGCAGGATTTATGAGCAGCCCAGAACAAACTAGATATCTCCAGTCTGTGATACCTCCACTTAAAGCATGCCTCCTCTAACTGTGTCACAAGGCAGAGTTAGTAACAGCCATCAAACAATATGAACTCATGATATTTCTTATGTAATCAATAGCACCACATCAATTTCATAAAACAACGAGGGGAAAAATGTTTTAAAAAAAGTATATCATGTAGTGAAAATACTTTAAAAAATAATTTGTTAGTTCATGCATCCAAGCAAACTGTATGTCACAGTACAAATAAATGAAAGGGGAGTATCAGTAAAAAACAGCCATTTATAATCTGTTTTGACAGAGCAGCCAAAAATTACTCACATGTTCAGTAGTATCATCAAATTCCCACTGATTGAGATTAAGAAGGTTGGGGAGAAGGGAAACAAAATAAAAAGAAATGAAGAGAAGTTTGTAGCCTGATAAAGGCAATGGTGCCCTCCTTAGACTAAAAAAAAAAAAAATAGAAAAAATAAGCAACTGAGGAGGTGTGTACAATAAAACCCCAAATAGTCTATGAGTGTTATGCTGCCGCCTCCACTCCTAATTGAGAAATTAAAAGTAAATATACTCTATATTGTTATCACTAAAACCAACTCATTTTTTTAAATATCAATAAGGTACACAAAATGCTATGCACAGTACATTGTGACATTTATTTTGATTTCTATCTAGATTATGCAATTCAAATTACTATTTAGATTAACATCTTCATTATATTGAAAATGTACATCAATGAAGTCCTATAAGATGTAAATAAGATGTAAAAAATGTTCAATGAATTATCAGAACATGATATGAGCAAAAAATAAATCAACCAAAAACCGGAACAACAACACAAGGAAAATTAGCAAAATAAGAAAAAAAGCCAAAGCAGAAAAGGAGGGAAAAAAAGATTGAGCTGACATTTAAGGCATTTTGCATTATATAATTTCATTGACTACCATATTCCCAATAAAAACAGCAAAAGAACTACTGTTCTGTAATGTAAGCTTATCTAAGAACTGATGAAGGACATCAAAACATGATGGTCGTATCACTTTATTTTTCAAAATTACAGATGCACCAAATAAAACGTAAGCATTTTTTATACTATATAAGAACTTTCTGTTTTACGGGTAGTACAAATAAATATTTATTAAAAGCTAAATCAATAGTGCTTTCGCCAGAATATTATGGAACACTATGAATCTCCAACTAAATTTATAGAAATGTCCTTCAAATGAAAACCATACAGCTGGATTTTTGAGGTAAATAAGTCACTAAGCTAGACCCCTTTAGTTAGAATGCTTTATAGCTAAAGCAAATAAGCACCTTTGTGAGTTAAGACTTTGGGGTAAATATGAAGTAAAGACTCTGGGGTAAAAAGCTGGGATATTTATTGCCCTTTTATTTTCACAGAGAAAAGAAGGCAAAATGTAGCAATTCGGTACAACAGTTTTCCATTTTGTTCATAACCTTTCCTACTTTCATACAAAAGAAGGAATTTTCGACTGAATTGGTTTCAAATTTGCATTAATCCCATCTATTTCCAGGCCCAGCTACCAATTTTGCTGAATAAGCAAAACACTCCATTCTCACACCCCATCACTACTAGAACAAGGTAAACTACTCCATGGGATATGTATAATCCCCAGCGGGATTATATTAATTACAATCTTCCTCTCCCTTTCAGAAAAATATGTACAAGTAGATTTATTATGATATTGTTTTTTATTTAAAAGTTGAAAAAATATAAAGTCCTCTTTTAAAGAACTTATTATAAAACCAAGTTGTGATTATATGGTTATAAATCACTGCCTTTGGCTTGAAAGAATTTCTCACAAACTCAACTACATTTAATAATTTTAACTGGCTCAACATACAGGATCTCATTAATTCCCTGGGAAATTCTATAATTTTTGTCATTATCATTATCTTCATTTTCTTGGAAATGAAATAATTATTTTAATTAAATATGTAATTTGGTAAATACATGACAGATAAAAATACTGTCTGGATACATTTCCCCAAATAAAAATGTTTACTCTTCAGTGAAAGAAGGCATTCATTTAGAAATTACAGATTAACTTAGTTTCAAATACTTTTAGCATAGCAGAAAGTAGACTATCAGCAAAACTGCTGTTTAAAATTCTTCCCTTTGATTTAATTAAGTCAATTTTTTTTTTAAGTCAGAAAGGCAAACTGAGAAATAGCTGTAGAGAGCCAAGTATCTGTATTTAAAAAAATGTTCTGTGCTTTGAATCAGATGTGTCATTTCAATTCACTTCCTCACTTGAAGTCAACTCTGACTGAAAAGATAAATATGGATCGTGTGTTTTTAAAGCTAGAATGTTATGAACTTATGTACAAAACAGAAACAGGCTCCACATGCATAGAGAACAGACTTCTAGTTGCTAAGCGGGATGCAGGGTCAAGGAAGGACAGAGTGAGAGACTGGGATTAGCAGAGGCAAACCTTTGTATCTTTGTCTACATCTGTATCACTGAATCACTTTGCTCTACAGTAGAAATTAACACAACACTGCAAATCAATTATACTTAAGTTTCTTAAAAATCTAGAGTTTTGTATAGACATTTTAACATATCAAAGAAAAAAATGAAAAGGTGGCCCATTTTAAGGTACAGGCTAAAATAGATGTATCCTATAAAAGTATACCTATGTAATTTCTCAGATGCTTACCTGTGCATCAGCCAGCATGACATCCTTCAGCATGGGCTGGCCCTTGGGTTCACCATTTTCCATCCTCACATAATGCACCTGGTATCCTCTTATCTGGCCATGCTGTTTATTGGGCACAGGTGAGCGCCATGAGACTTTAACAGATGTTGAGTTGACAGCCTCTACCTCGACTTTGCGAGGAGGACCACTAGGAACTGGAACAACATCATTGGATAAAAGAAAATTATAGGCACCTGTCCCACCCAGTCAGAGCGTTTTCTTTACTTAGGTTTAAAAAAAAAAATATGGGTAGACCCCACCATGTTTGTTTGTGGAATACAAACATTTTCAACCAATGAAAATGCTCAACCAATCTGCTCTACCTTTTAAGAAAAGATCAAAAAGCATGACCGATGCCAAAAAAAGAAAAAAAAATGGAAGAAAAAAAGAGTATCAGAGAAATAGAAAAACATGTAAAAAATGTACAAAAGCCAAGGAAGATGCTTTGAGGTTCAAAGCATTAAAGCACAAAGAAGTATAGCATTGAAATAATAACAAAAACTGGTTGTTGATTGCTGTGTGTGATTTTTAGGTTTCTTTTTTTAGCAGAATAAAAAGATTCTTGATTATATGGATTTTCTTCTTTTTTTTTCTCATATCAAAGGTATTCCATACAACAGATGCCAAAAACTGAATGTCGAGCATCACTGTCTCTGAAATGTTCAAGACAAAAAGGCAACAAGAAGATAAGAAGGCGCTTTTGAAAAGTTAACATCAAAATGTAAAAGAAGCGACTACAAAAAGCCAAGAAAAACGCAGAAGACATTAGATGGAGGTACAGAGAAGGGCCTGGATTGCAAGGTCACAGGAGCAAACTGTTCTTTAAAAAGGAAGCAAATGACTGTGTTGAGATTAAAAAAAAAAAAATCCCCAGGCTGTAGCAAAGATAGGTCTTTAGCAAAAATTGCTGAAGTTACAGTGACACTGGGTAAAAAAAGATGAGCAGAGAAAAGCACATTACTGTTAGCCTATCAAAAGACAGCAGAGCAAGACCGTGGTAGAAGGGTGCAAACTGATGGAGCAGAGGCAACATACCATCTTCATCGGTTCGAATCAACACGGACAAGCTCTCAGGGCCAGGGCCGACATCGGTGTGGGCTGTCACAGTGATCCGGTATTCAGTCCATTTTTCCAGCTGTTCCAAAAGGTATTTGGTAGTGTCCGAAGGGATTCCCAAAATCTCGTGAGGTTTGTCATCTTCTCCATCCACTGCAGTATACTTGATGGAGTATTCAGTAATAATGCCGTTCTGTTTGTCCACTGGTGGAGGTTGCCAACTTACCAAAATACTAGTGGAACTTGGACTGGTGCAACTAATGTCTTGAGGAGGAGCTGACGGCTCTTATTTTGGTAGTGAGTTAAAGGAGGGTTTGAGTGAAAGGACAGGAGTGGTTGAAAAAAAAAATGATAAAACAAAAGAAAAGGCGAAAATAAATAGACGAACAAGAAGGGCAACAAAATGAAAATAAGACTTTGAAACTTAAAAATTTAAAGATAAATTTATGAACCTTGGCTTAGTAATATGAATAAACCAAAAAATGAATAAATGACCAAAAATAATTGTTAAATAATGGGTGGGGGGAATATGTGAAAATGAAATCTTAAGATAACAGAGCCTCAAATAAAATTACCTACCTGCAATTTAAATTCTTCTTCTAAAACAATCCCTCAGTATTCCCCAGCCCTATTTTACAGACTATCGAACTTCATAAAAAGCTGTGAACGGTACAAGATTTGTTACATGAGAGTCTGATGATGTTTAAGAGACACCATTTCAAGCTTTGGCTACTGAACTGCATTCTGATTCATATACAGTATTCATTTGCAAAAAGGTTCTTCAGTGTGAAAAGTGGCAATAACTGCTAGATGCCCTTCTGCCAATTAAAATTTTAAAAAGAGAAGTAAATAAAGGCTCAACAAACATAAAAGGGTTCCCTCTGACTATGAAAATCAGTATTCTGACCAGTTCTAAAGAGAGGTGTTAGCCTGATACTGATCATAGCCCATATACAGTGAGCATGCAGATCGATAGAGGATGAAAATGCAGTCCAAGGTTTACCTACCCGAGGGTAAATGTCAGGCTGGTTGATTCTGACTGTAACTTGTACTTACCCTATGTCAGCTTCCAGTTTTTTAAAAAAATTATAACTCTTCTTGGGACATCATTGCTAGTGAAGAATTAGATCCCACCAGCAAATTTTGGTAAAATCAATAAAAATCACCTATCCCTTACAAAATGTCAATAACACAGCCATTAAAAAGAACTGTTTAAAAAAGTCCCGAGAACCATTTGTTCTTAGTAGTTCTAACCAACTACTATTATAATATTCCTAAAGAAGCACAAAGAATTTAGATAAAATATATGTAAATATGTATGCATATATATATTATATAAGACAATATATATGATTGAAGAGTAAAACATTTCTATTTTTTAATTTTTTTTGTATTTGAACATGCAGTTTGAGTAGTTCTTTACATTCTGTGAACCTTAATAATATGTAGTGTCAGGTATATCTTATTATATGGACAATTACCAGTCTTTCTTAATTTACATGTCTTGTGTTCTTCATTATAGGCAATCAAAATGAAAAGATCTTTGTACAGACAAAAAGAAAATTATCATTAAACAGCCTTGTAAATCTGGTATAAGATTTGCAAAATCACAAGAACATCATTTTTATTGATTCTGACTATAGGTTCTTATATCTCAAATTATGAAACTATTTCATATGCACTATCATTCATAATAAATTGAGTTGTTCATGTAACAGAAAAGACTCATTTGTAATTCTTTTTAAAAAACTGATTTGGTTTTCACTGCATTCCAACCTTCAGACCTCCTATTCTGCAAGAGTATATGCAACACCGCTTGAAACTCTAATAAAGAGTAGATAAGCTTTTGATGTGGTTATAGAAAGTCCATTCTGTCTCTTTGTATGTAAGTATCTATCTATGTATTTGCTGTGCTGTGCTTAGTTGCTCCGTCGTGTCCTACTCTTTGTGACCCCAGGGACTGTAGCCCACCAGGCTCCTCTGTCCACAGACTTCTCCAGGCAAGAATACTAGAGTGGGTTGCCATGCCCTCCTCCAGGGGTTCTTTCCAACCCAGGGATCAAACCCAGGTCTTCTGCAATGCAGTGGGATTCTTTATCATGTGAGCCACCAGGGAAGCATGTATGTATACATTAGGTGTATATATACAAAAAAACTTAAGTTTGTAAAAAATATGCAAAATATAATATTAAAGTGTGTCACCTTCCTGTTAATTAAATATCTGATTTTAAGAGTTATCTTCTGCAATATAACTTATTAGCCTGACTGGAACTCAAAGAAGACACAATACTGCACTGATTTACATGTTTGAGTTTTACAAGAAATGGAATGTTATAGGAATAAGCTATAATCAATATGGGATTAAGCAACAGAATACTAATAATTTTCATATGAATAATCATGTGTTGAGGAAAACTATGAATTTTATCATCAAAAACTGAAAAGATTTATCTATAGAAAATGAAATTCTGGAAGACTTGCTTATATGAAAGGAAACTCATTCTCTAAAAAACTGTAAATTTCATGTTTTCTGATAGGTCTAAAAATTAGGTCAATAGAACATCCTCTTTATGAAATTCCACATATTCATTTCATACATATCTATGTCACTATAAAATATAAAATATTTTTAAAATCTAAGGAAACTCCAAGATACCGTTCAAGAAAAATGGTTGTTTAATAAATATAGAAACTTATTAATAAAGAGCAAACAGTAATATTATATAAGCCGCCAGACTTTCCATCAAAAACAACCTGCCATATAACACATTATACAGAACAGTCCTCCCTAGACAGAATGAACTCCATTGTGATCAACATATCTATGCTTTAGAGTAATAGTCCCCAAATGAAAAGAAACCTGAGGAAACGAAATACAATTTAGGATCGCCACTATACCTGTGATTATTCCATTGTTCCTAAATTTGTCCAAATACAGATCTTCTATGAATGTTTCAAATTTTCATTTGAACTACTTGCAAAGTTAACAACAAACTAGGAACAAATATGTGACATGAAGACTTGGTTATAATCAAAGTTAAAATCTGTGTCCTTAAAAGAGGTGAAAGTTAGGTCTTTTGCTACCTTTGCTAAGCCCTCCTCTGATTATTTTGCAGTGTTCCCAACTTGAATTTTGCTTTACAGCTTTATATTTCATTAACAGGGGCCTGATCCAATGTTTTTACCCATTTTTCTCAAGGAGGTTTACTGTTGCTGCTGCTGCTGCTGCTGCTAGGTTGCTTCAGTCGTGTCTGACTCTGTGCGACCCCATAGACGGCAGTCCATCGGGCTCCCCCATCCCTGGGATTCTCCAGGCAAGAACACTGGAGTGGGGTGCCACTGCCTTCTCCAGGAGGTTTCCTAACTTCTCTAAATGACTTTCGATTCCAGAAGTGAGATAATGGGATCTGTCATTTGGACCCAGTCTGAAAACCAAGGTCTTGATAACTCTAATCTCCAAAACTGAACACTTGCTGGTATAGAGACTACCAGCTATTAAAAGAATATGATTTAGCAAGTCTGTTGGTGAGGATGAAAGCTGGCAACACTTCCTAGTGAAAAAAAGGGGCAGAATATAAGCAAAGAGAGACACCTACTTGACTGCATGGTTCTGGCTGATATTTCAGCTGTGGAAGCACCCAGGCCTTGGGGAGAGCGTGCCGCCAGACGGAAGTAGTACAAGCTGTTTGGTCTCAGCCCTTGTAGTCTGTAAGATGTCCCTGGCTCAATGGTGATCCGTTGCTGTGGATATGTAACAAGGGAACGTGATCATTTTCATTAAGATCTGTGCATGTATTTTTATCACACTGCCCAGAACTTCAGATTTCTGTCATCAGGGTTATAATGTTATCAAAATATCACAAACAGAATCAACAGTGAGTATCAAGGACCTCACTAAGGGCATCACTAATGAAGATTGTTTTTTAGTTGCTAAACTGAGTCCAAGCCTCTGCGACCCCATGGACTGTAGCCAAGAAGGCTCCTCTGTCCATGGGATTTCCCAGGCAAGAATACTGGAGTGGTAAGTTTCTACAAGTAAGACAACTAGAAAAAAAGGAAGTCAAGGATCTATTTAATGATGACACAGTGTTTCAAATATATCAGATAAGGGGCAGTGAGAGGCCACCACCCATGAAGGTATTTCAACTTTAAGGCATGTGTGTGGTTGTGACATCATCCACAATAGAAACTGACACCCATTCCTGACAGTGGCTATGCCCAACAGTCCATTTGAAGAGATGTCTAACTCATTTCCCATGACAGCCTGAAACCGAAGAATGAGCAAAGAAAATATGGCCAGAAGTAACATAATAATGGAAACTGGCATACAATTTACATGACATTGTTATAAAAGAGATCTGAAATTGCCAAGGTTGGCCAGGATAAAAATCAGATGTTAGTTACTGAAGAAAGCTGAATAATGTATATGAAATCATATCATTACTCTACGTTGATTTCAATTAATTTTTAAGTTATTTTTAATTGGAGGATAATTGCTTTACAATATTGTGTTGGTTTCTGCCTTACATCAACACGAATCAGTCACAGGTCTGATGTATGTCCTCGCCCTCTTGAACCTCCCTCCCCTCCTCCCACCCCATCCCTCTTCTCTAGGTTGTCACGGAGCACCAGATTTGAGCTCCCTGCATCATAGGGCCTACAGGAAGGAAAAAGAAAACACAAACTTGTCTATAATCTGACATCAAAAAGGGCTTCTGAAATAAGTGTTGTTTTTTTTTTTTTTAATTGAATGTTGTAACTCTTATTTTCATGCTTGAAATCTGCCTTTGCCATTTTAGTAAAAATATAGCTATCTATGGGTAATCAATCTCAGATAGAACATGAGTCTGTAGCAAACCTTAAAAAAACATACTAATATGTAATCTTGTAATGGCATCAATAATCTTACAAGGCTTTTTATTAAAGTGTTTGGCGTTCACACGAACCAGAAATCAGGGAAGGGGAATTCAAATATAAAACTAGAGAAAACATCCTTAGGGTGTTCTGGCTTGCAAATAAAAAAAGCTTTCACAAATTTTAGACTTACCAAATAATAAGAAAAAAAAGGAATTTCCTAAATAAACATTTGTAAAGCACAGTAGGGATGCCAAAAGTATTCAACCATTGCCAAAAGACCACCTCTCTCATAACTGTTTTTTTTTTTTTTTTTTAATAGGGTATGCAGGTCAGGAAGCAACAGTTAGAATTGGACATGGAACAACAGACTGGTTCCAAACAGGAAAAGGAGTACGTCAAGGCTGTACATTGTCACCCTGCTTATTTAACTTACATGCAGAGTACATCATGAGAAACGCTGCGCTAGTGGAAGCACAAGCTGGAATCAAGATTACCGGGAGAAATACCAATAACCTCAGATATGCAGATGACCCCACCCTTATGGCAGAAAGTGAACTAAGAACTTCTTGATGAAAGTGAGAGTGAAAAAGTTGGCTTAAAGCTCAATATTCAGAAAACTAAGATCATGACATCCGGTCCCATTCAGTTCAGTTGCTCAGTTGTGTCTGACTCTTTGCGACCCCATGAATTGCAGCATGCCAGGCCTCCCTGTCCATCACCAACTCCTGAAGTTCACCCAAACTCAGGTCTATCGAGTCGGTGATGCCATCCAGCCTGTGTTGTCCCCTTTTCCTCCTACCTCCAATCCCTCCCAGCATCAGGGTCTTTTCCAATGGGTTAACTCTTTGCATGAGGTGGCCAAAGTACCGGTCCCATTACTTCATGGCAAATAGACTGGGAAACAGTGGAAACAGTGGCTGACTTTATTTTGGGGGGCCCTAAAATCACTGCAGATGGTGATTGCAGCCATGTAATTAAAAGACGCTTACTCCTTGGAAGGAAAGTTATGACCAACCTAGACAGCATATTAAAAAGTAGAGACATTACTTTGTCCACAAAGGTCTGTCTAGTCAAGGCTATGGTTTTTCCAGTGGTCATGTATGGATGTGAGAGTTGGACTGTGAAGAAGGCTGAGCGCCAAAGAATTGATGCTTTTGAACTGTGGTGTTGGAGGAGACTCTTGAGAGTCCCTTTGAGAGTCCCTTGGACTGCAAGGAGATCCAACCAGTCCATCCTAAAGCAGATCAGTCCAGGGTGTTCATTGGAAAGACTGATGTTGAAGCTGAAACTCCAATACTTTGGCCACCTGATGCGAAGAGCTGACTCTTTTGAAAAGACCCTGATGCTGGGAAAGATTGAAGGCAGAAGGAAAAGGGGACTACAGAGGATGAGATGGTTAGATGGCATCACCGACTCAGTGGACATGGGTTTGGGTGGACTCCGGGAGTTGGTGATGGACAGAGAGGCCTGGTGTGCTGTAGTTTGTGGGGTCTCAAAGAGTCTGACATGACCGAGCGACTGAACTGAATTGAACTGAAGGATTTTAAATAATTTAATGTTAATTCATGCTGTACTATTTGTAATATGAGTACTTACATCAACACTTTAGTTCTAGAATTTGTTGAGTTATTAATTAGAATTGGCTTTGTTAGCTACACCTAAAAGCACTGCTCTTAGAACCTCCTCACTTCAGAGATGTAATAAAACAGGTTTATTAACATTAACTTAGTATAGCATTTAAAGTGATGAGCTACATGTTAATTGGTAACAGTTCACTGTGTTTGTGAGTCTTTTAAAAAAGTATTCTTTGTTAGAAATCAGGGCTGTTTTGCTTTGTGAAGTTGGCCTTTTTTAAGACAAAGAATGCTAAGAGATATAATAAAATGGCTTGGTGAATCGAGTTTTCACATATAGCTTTATAAACTTTTTTGCCCTGATGCTCCCTAATGAGTTTCATGATAACAAATGAAATATATATTATTATCATATATCCCCTTTCTGAAAATATTAGATGTATCTTAATAGTGATTTATAGAATCTGTTCAAAGTATACCCACAGGCCAGTGTATCATGAAGTCAAGAGAACAGATTCTAGAAATTGTCTATATGAAGCTCTGGGCAAATAATTTAACTTTTTTCTTTGTATCCATTTTGTTAATACGTGAAACAGATTAATAATAGAGGCTGACACAAAGCACTACTGTTGCATTGAGTTAATATCTGTGAAACCCTTATTATAGTACCTGTAAATGTATGTTATTCTGATTTTTATTTCTCTTTTTAGTAACTCTTAACAATTTCTAGCCTTCTATACTTATTTGCATAACATAATCAAATTATATGCATGTGTGTGTGCATCACGCTGATTCGCATCTGATTCTTTGCGATCCTATGGACTGTAGCCCTCTAGGCTCATCTGTCCACAGGAATTCTTTGGTAGAGAATTCTGGAGTGGGTTGCCATGGCTTCCTCCAGAAGATCTTCCCGACCTAGGGATTGGACCCACATCTCTTGTGTCTCCTGCATTGGCAGGTGGGTTCTTTACCACTAGTACCACCTGGGAAGCCAATAAGTATAGATATATAGATATAGATGCATACACACTCATATCAAATAATCAATGGCATACAAATGAACATTTGCTCTGGGGCATCTTTCTCTGAAACCAGTTGGGACAAATTCATCTACCCAAAGCCTTGGAGCTCACTTAGTCAAGTGTTAACTGTGACTTAAGTATTTTAATGCAGAAGACAAAGAAAGGAAATCTCCAAATATCAAGGAGTATATTATTTTAAACCCAATACTTCTGTAAGCATCTTGGAAACCCAAATTAAAAAAAAAAAATCCATTAGAGAGAATAGCCATTTTTTTTTTTTTTTTTTTGGTCTCTTCTCTACTCCCGTCAAGTCTCCAAATACTCTTTCCTTTTTGGGGGGCGGCAATTTTCTCTTTTTTGAATAAATCTGTTCCACCAATGTCCTCAGTAGCTATCTGACCTTTTAATGGAACTTGGGCAAGTAAACAGAATGAGAGTAGTGTCTCGATGCCATGAATGGTGACAAGGTGAGAAGCAGTCCTACCTCCTCTCCGTGCTCCCCATCTTTGTAGACCAGTTCATAGCTGGCGATGGTGTCTGAACGTGGAGGCGTCCAAGAGAGCAAAATACTTGTTTCCGATTCAGGTTCTGCCTTGAAATTTAGTGGCTGCCCTGGGACTAAAAACAGGAAAGCAAAGGATTAAGCTCACTGTCACCAGAAATAATCAGAAATTCTTGCCTTAACTGTTTAACCTTTCAGTGTTCACATGTATTAGTTTAGCAGAGAGCAAGGTTTCTTACATTGTCCAAGTTAACCTATGAATACAAAGCCCACTTTTTCTCCTTTAAGGGATAAGGACAAAATATCAATAACCTCAGATATGCAGATGACACCACCCTTATGGCAGAAAGTGAAGAGGAACTAAAAAGCCTCTTGATGAAGGTGAAAGTGGAGAGTGAAAAGGTTGGCTTAAAGCTCAACATTCAGAAAACGAAGATCATGGCATCTGGTCCCATCACTTCATGGGAAATAGATGGAGAAACAGTGTCAGACTTTATTTTTCTGGGGTCCAAAATCACTGCAGATGGTGACTGCAGCCATGAAATTAAAAGACGCTTACTCCTTGGAAGGAAAGTTATGACCAACCTAGATAGCATATTCAAAAGTAGAGACATTACTTTGCCAACAAAGGTTCACCTAGTCAAGGCTATGGTCTTTCCTGTGGTCATGTATGGATGTGAGAGCTGGACTGTGAAGAAGGCTGAGCCCCAAAGAATTGATGCTTTTGAACTGTGGTGCTGGAGAAGACTCTTGAGAGTCCCTTGGACTGCAAGGAGATCCAACCAGTCCATTCTGAAGGAGATCAGCCCTGGGATTTCTTTGGAAGGAATGATGCTAAAGCTGAAACTCCAGTATTTTGGCCACCTCATGCAAAGAGTTGACTCACTGGAGAAGACTCTGATGCTGGGAGGGATTGGGGGCAGGAGGAGAAGGGGATGACAGAGGATGAGATGGCTGGATGGCCTCACTGACTCGATGGATGTGGGTCTGAGTGACCTCTGGGAGTTGGTGATGGACAGGGAGGCCTGGCGTGCTGCAGTTCATGGGGTCGCAAAGAGTCAGACACGACTGAGCGACTTATCTGATCTGATCTGATCTGATGAATATTGTCCTTGTCCTTGAGTGGTTTAATATATATGTAAGATGTGGAATTAGCAAATATAAATATATCAGTTTCTGAATTCAACTTTAAGGATAATATTTATTATAATATTGTTATAAGCAATAAATGTGATGATATTGTTGTAAGCAATAAACATGATTTATATAGACCACTTGGAATGAATATTGCCTAAATCACATAAAATGTTAAATACATAAAAGCTATTGCTATTTTACAACTGAGGAGGAACTTATTTTTTAGTACTATAGTTTACTTTCAAAACAATTTCCAATTAGGTTTATAAAATCTCACCTTCACTCCATTAGCAAAATCTATAGGCAAGCATAATCATTAGTATTTTTTTTGTTACCAACCCATTTTTAAACAGATGTAAAATAAAGAGAATTTAAAAACCTAACACTAACAATTCTTTCTAACCTCTAAATGAGTTTATATGAGTTAATACCTTAGACCCAATATAAATTTAATATTGTCCCAAGTGAGAAAGAGCTAAAGTACTACACAAGTTAGAAAGGTATAGACTACACTTATAATCACAAATATATGAATTTAATATAGGTTTCCCTGGTGGCTCAGACAGTAAAGAGTATGCTAGGAATGTGAGAGACCAGGGTTTGATCCCTGGGTTGAGCTGTTCCCCTGGAGAAGAGAATGGCGACCCACTTCAGTATTCTTGCCTGGAGAACCCCATGGACACAGAAGCGTGGTAAGCTACAGTCCATGGGATCACAAAGAATCGGACATGATTGAGCAACTAACACTTTCACTTTCACAGGAATTTAATAGAGGTCATCTATAATTTGTACCTTGGTCATGTCATCCATGCAATAGACAATTTGGAACAGCTATTTATCAGATGAAATCAAGAATTGGATCTAGGTGAAAACACCATACCCAAGTGTTGAATTAGAATAAATTTTACTAACACCAACCTCCTGCTGCTGTTACTGCTGCTAAGTCACTCCAGTCATGTCCAACTCTGTGCGACCCCATAGACAGAAGCCCACCAGGCTCCCCCGTCCCTGGGATTCTCCAGGCAAGAACACTGGAGTGGGTTGCCATTTCCTTCTCCAATGCATGAAAGTGAAAAGTGAAAGGAAGTCGCTTAGTCGTGTCTGACTCTTAGCGACCCCATGGACTACCGCCTACCAGGCTACTCTATCCATGGGATTTTCCAGGCAAGAGTACTGGAGTGGGGGGCCATTGCTTTCTCCCACCAACCTCCTAGTTAGCACCTAATCCCACCCATTATATACAAGGTACATGCACTTCAGGGCATCAGTGGCACAATTACCCTTACTTACATTGTTCTTGCCCAATGTCTACTCTGGCTGGTGCCCATGTCTTGGTGGCCATTAAATATTTTGATCATTATTCCTGATATTATGGTATCTTTCAAAGTGCCATAACTGAATATATGTCTGTATGCCCACAAGTTCACATGAGAATTGTGGGTATATTTAACTTAAAAAAACACAAGAATAATACTCCACACCAGAGGGGAAAAGAACATGTCAAGTATTTTTGGCAAATGAGCATAAGCATTCAAAAATATGTACAAACAACATAACTTGAAGCTGATGTATGACATCAATTTCTTAAACAATAATTAAACCATCATTTTCAGAAAGAAAGTCATTGGAAATATAAAATGTAATGCTTCCTTTTCTTTCTGTAGTCATCTCTCTGAAGTATGACTAAAAAACTACCTTTTGTTTGAAAAAAGAGATTCCAGTTTAAAAGGACCTACAATGGTTTCTGGGATCCCTAATTATCATTTCATTCCTCATCTGGTCTGTTAACCTGTGTGTGTGTGTGTGAACAAGTGCACACACTCATATCTGGACTGAAGTGTAAGGCCATCAATAATCAGTGCTTCATATTTCTAATTAATCTTCTCTTCTCCCCTGTTGTACCACAGGCTTTGAGATACTCATTAATTTGATGCCTCCAGGAATGTACTTTCTGAACTGGATATCTGGTTTCTTTAAAGTACCTGCCCAAAAGGTGACCTAACACAGTCATTCACACTGAGAGGTGAGAGGTGGAGACAAAAGAAGATAAGAGATCAAGAGCAAGAGAAGGTAGAACAGAGGGAAATAAGAGAACAATCAGGCAAATAGCAAATCAAAGAGAAAGCGCATTATTTTTAAAAGGAAAATACCAACATCACAGGCAGGAGCAACAATGGAAGCCAAGAATGATCAGACAGATGGGGGAATGATGTTCGAATTCTAATATTCAGATGATGAAAGGTTTTCTCAACCTAAAAATACACATGCCTATGCATATGTATGCAGTCACTTCTTTTCTCTAGTTTTATGCCAACTTCCAGAAGTCTGGGAAAGAACACCTTGTGATAACTTCTGACATAATCCAAACCGAATAAAGTACTGTCAAGAATTAACAACATAGACAGTACTGAAAGGCTGCTCTCAGGATAATAAATGCTGGTTTATATATATTTCCTCCCTGCTAATGCTAATAATAAATTGAGTGACAGTGACTGAAAATATTGTGGGAATCTAATTAACTTTTTCTTACTTAAACTGTTTACTTTTTGCTTTTGTCTCAAACAAATTCCTGGTAGGTCCCGATGTTTCATCCTTGTTTAGTGCCATACACTTCCTTTAATCCCCTAATTCTGTTTGGTTCTATTCAAAGCCCTCTCTTTCTAAATAATAAAATAGCTACATCAAAGTCTCAGAGGGTGTAAATGTTCATTTTATCCTTGGACAAAGTAAGTAGTGATTACACGATTGGATAGTTAGACTTTTTAAATAGTACAATGAGGTTGTCCTCCTCTGCTACATAATACAATGAGGTTCTCCTTCTCTGCTTTCACCATCTTCTTTTGAAGTGGGCTGGCAGATAATTTATTAGATTGTAAACTTGTAGTAGAAACACCAGTGCCTAGAAATGCCAGGCGGATGAGAAGGCCATATGGACACAGGGTCACGGGAGTGCCTGGGTCACCAGAAGGAGTCAGTGATGCTTTGAGCCAGTAGACGGCTGCCTTGTGGGATATGGGTTCAGTCTTGCCCAAGCTTCTGATTTTTCAACAGAAGTTGATAATGAATCTTCTAGGTAAAATTTTTCAACTTCTTTATAATCTTAAATAAATTGAAACAGTTGAAATGAAATAAAAAAAAACACTGTACTGGGCAAAAGATGTCCACAGACAAAATCTAGCATATGGACCAGGGCTTAAAAGATCTTTTTGTTATATCAGGTTCTGTGCCCACATGTGTCTTAAGGGTGACACTACTCAGACTTTCTTGGGAATTGGGAAAGTGAAAGTCACTCAATCCTGTCTGACTCTTTGCAAACCTATGGACTGTAGCCTTCCAAGCTCCTCTGTCTCTGGAATTCTCTAGGCAAAAACACTGGAGTGGGTTGCCATGCCCTCCTCCAGGAGATCTTCCCAATCCAGGGATTGAACACAGGTCTCCTGCATTGCACACAGGCTCTTTACCGTTTGAACCATCAGGGAAGCCGAAGAATACTGGAGTGGGTAGCCTATCCCTTCTCCAGGGGATCTTCCTAACTCAGGAATCGAACCCATGTCTCCTGCTCTGCAGGCGGATTCTTTACTGTCTGAGCCACCAGGGAACTGTGGGTTCACCTAAAGATATTGCTTCCTCAGTATCATTTAGTCAGTGCTGAAACATCCACAATGAAGCTGAGGCTTCAAAGAAAAAAAAAAAAAAGCTATGATAGTTATGTATTTATATATTCCCCAAACAAATTAGTCCTAATGATCATAATATATGTTTAGAAGAAAACACTTTAGTGGACTCCCAACTGTCATATTTAGTTTGTCTGTGCCACTTGGAGACTCAGGGAAATTTCATTATCAGTTAGAATTTTACACCAAATACAATGCTACAGAGCATTGTATTAACTTTTATATTTGTCTTCTATCCATACCCTTTTCTTCTATCCCTATTAACTTTTATATTTGTCTTCTTCCATACCCTTTTCCCTCTTTCTCTCCTTCCCTAACTGTCTCCCTCCCTCTCCCCTTTTCCCTCCCGACACACACACACAAACACACACACACACACACACACTACTGAGCGTCTTCACTTTCCCTTTTCCTTTCATGCATTGGAGAAGGCAATGGCACCCCAATCCAGTACTCTTGCCTGGAAAATCCCATGGATGGAGGAGCCTGCTAGGCTGCAGTCCATGGGGTCGATGAGGGTTGAAAATGACTAAGCAACTTCACTTTCACTTTTCACTTTCATGCATTGGAGAAGGAAATGGCAACCCACTCCAGTGTTCTTGCCTGGAGAATCCCAAGGATGGGGGAGCCTGGTGGGCTGCCATCTCTGGGGTCGCACAGAGTCGGACACAACTGAAGCGACTTAGCAGCAGCATATATATATATGTATAAAATACTCTCACAATGTTTACACCTCAAACTTACTAACATTCTTTTATTTCATTTACTTCACATTAGACTATGTATATTTAATTTTTATTCTATTAAGAGCTTTCCTGTTTTGTACCATTTTTCTCACTAATGAACCTAAGATTCCTTTTATGGGAAAATCTAAGATTCTGGAAAACATATGGAAGAACAACAACAACAACAAAACTCACCCAGAAATGTAAGTGTAGTAACTGTGACCAGAAACCAAAAAATTTACGTGTGGAAAGAGAAAAAGAATGTAGAAATAGTTTCTCTTTAAAATTATATTTAATAAATCCTTGTATTTGGTAAAGTGGTGCTGTTAAATCCTTCTTTTTGATTGTTTAATGTCCACAAAGAAATATAAATATGGGTTATCAATTCTCTAAAATAAGATTATAACCCATTGAGAAATGTAAGATATTTGCATAGTAATACAATTATACTCCATACAAATATCTGAAGCAACTTAAAGAGAATGGAGAATAAAAAAAAAATGAAAAGAAAATCTGCATGACATTTAAACTTTGATAATTAGAAGAAATCAAATTTCATTAGATTTTAGAAGAGAAACAGGTTAACACATATATAAGCTGGCTAAAAAACAATTTTACCTCATCATAGTATAAATTGGAGAAGGCAATGGCACCCTACTCCAGTACTCTTGCCTGGAAAATCCCATGGACCGAGGAGCCTTGTGGGCTACAGTCCATGGAGTCGCTAACAGTCGGACACGACTGAGCGACTTCCCTTTCACTTTTCACTTTCATGCATTGGAGAAGGAAATGGCAACCCACTCCAGTGTTCTTGCCTGGAGAATCCCAAGGATGGGGGAGCCTGGTGGGCTGCTGTCTATGGGGTCACACAGAGTCAAACACGACTGAAGAGACTTAGCAGTAGCATAGTATAAATATGAAATGTACCAAAGAGACCAAAACAAACAAACAAATAACTTATTGTTAAAATAGCTAGTGCTCTAATAAGGTACATGTTTTAAAATGTGAGTATCTAGCATATTGACAAATGGTAACAACAACAATAAAAACAACAGCCAGAATTATAGTGGTAGTAAAACAAAACCAAATTCAAACAAGGAGTCGGATTTCTAAGTGCTACAGATATATTATTGACAAAAGTAGTACTTAATACACAAGCACCTGCATAAATCTTGTTCTCAACTGTCATTAAACATCAATAAGAAAAAGTTAAATTTTATTACAGTTGTATTTATAGCCATAGCTCCTTTACTCATTGCTAAAATAACCTAGAAAAAGCATTTAAATTTTTGTTATTGGAAATCAGTCTTTTCTAATTTGCCTATATTGACTTGTTGATATATATTTAATAGTAATGAAATGATTTTAAAATTCTGAAAATCTAAAGAACAATGTCTCTAAAATGTCATAGTTCTATAACAATTTTGCTTCTTCAAAACATTTAAAGTTGATACCACTCATTAATATTTATTTAGTAAATGCATATACTTATTTTCCTTTCAAAGACCTATACTATTAAGGTCTGCACATAAAAATCAGTACTTTCTGCAAGAATTTGTTAAATGCATAGAAGAATTAGAGGTCAGATGTGTTTTCTCAAGAAAGTTCAGAAAAAAGACACGCATTAGGATTTAACAGCTTTATGATTGTCCCATTAGCATGAACAATATACAACATTTATTTCAGTGCACAGGTTTAAGATGTTAATTTATTACATTTCTGTAGAAGAGTTTTATTTGTACTTCTTTTGTAAAATATAGTTACCCTACATTCTTATATAATTACATACATGAGAAAACTATAACAGACATCTTTTCCGAAGTGTTTTTCCATAGCAGAATTTTTTTCCAACATAACATAAATACTTCCTTGTCAATGACCATACGGTCCACGTATTTTCAAGGCAAACTAGTCGCAAGTAATTATAATGCCAGAAGTTAAAGCGATGGAAATTCTGGATGATTAATCCATACATTTAGAAAATAATCATTGTAACCAAAACTTTTTTATATTTAAAATCATTTAAAGATTATGTGATAGTTTCATCTTCACTAATATTCATAATTAAGGGACTATATTACTGACTATAAATAGATACCCAAGAAAAAGATACGCAAAAAGGCAAAGTGGTTATCTGACAAAACTTACAAATAGCTGAGAAAAAAAGAAGCGAAAGGCAAATGAGAAAAAAAAAGATATACCCATATGGATGCAGAGTTCAAAAGAAGAGCAAGGGGAAATAAAAAAGCCTTCCGAAGTGAACAATGCAAAGAGAGGAAAACAACAGAATTGAAAAAGACAACAGAACTTTGCAAGAAAATTAGAGATACCAAGGGAACATTTCATGCAAAATGAGCACAATAAAGGAAATGGCATGGTCTTAACAGAAGAAAAAGATATTAAGAGGAGGTGGCAAAAAGTCACAGAAAAACTAAACAAAAAAGATCTTAATGACCTGGATAACCACGATGATGTGATCACACACCTTGAACCAGACATCCTGAAGTGTGAAGTCAAGTGGGCCATACGAAGCATCATTACAAACAAAGCTAGTGGTGGTGATGGGATTCCAGCTGAGCTATTTCAAATCCTAAAGATGATGCTGTGAAAGTGCTGTACTTAAAATGCGAGCAAATCTGGAAGAAATCATCAGTGGCCACAGGACTGGAAATGGTCAGTTTTCATTCCAATCTCAAAGAAAGGCAATGCCAAAGAATGTTCAAACTACCACAGTATTGCACTCATTTCACAGGCTAGCAAAGTATGCTCAATATCTTCCAAGTGAGGCTTCAACAGTATGTGAACCGAGACCTTCCAGATGTTCAAGATGAATTCAGAAAGGCAGAGAAAACAGAGGTAAAATTGCCAACATCTGCTGGATCATAGAAAAAGCAATAGAATTCCAGAAGAAAAAACATCTACTTCTACTTCATTGATACACTAAAGCCTTTGACTTTGTGAATCAAAACAAACTGTGGAAAATTCTTAAAGAGAGATGGGAATACCAGACTACTTTACTTGACTCCTGAGAAACCTGTATACAGGCCAAAAAGCAACAGTTAGAACCAGACATGGAACAAGGAACTGGTTCCAAATTGTGGAAGGAGTACGTCAAGGCTGTATATTGTCACCTTGCTTATTTAACTTCTGTGCAGAGTACATAATGCAAAATGCTGGACTGGATGAAGCACAAACTGGAATCAAGATTGCTAGGAGAAATATCAACTACCTCAGATTTGCAATGACACCACCCTGATGGCAGAAAGCAAAGAGGAACTAAAGAGCCTCTTGTAAAGTGAAAGAGGAGAGTGAAAAAGCTGTCATAAAACTCAACATTCAAAAAAACTAAGATGATGCATCTGGTCCCATCACTTCATGGCCAAACAGAGGGGGAAACAATGGAAACAGTGACAGATTTTAGTTTCTTGGGCTCAAAAATCACTGTAGATGGTGACTACAGCCATGAAATTAAAATATGCTTGCTCTTTGGGAGAAAAGCTATGATAAACCTGGACAGCTTATTAAAAAGCAGAGACATTATTTTGCTGACAAAGGTCCATATAGTTACAGTTAAAGCTATGGTTTTGACAGCAGTCATGTACAGATGTGAGAGTTGGCCATCAATAAGGCAGAGCATGGAATAATTGATGCTTTTGAACTGTGGTGTTAGAGAAAACTCTTGAGAGTCCCCTGGACTAAAAGGAGGTCAAACCAGTCAATCCTAAATGAAATCAACCCAGAATATTCATTGGAAGGACTGATGCTGAAGTTGAAGTTCCAAGAATTTGGCTACCTGAGGCAAAGAGCTGCTGCTGCTGCTAAGTTGCTTCAGTTGTGTCGGACTCTGTGCAACCCCAGAGACGGCAGCCCACCAGGCTTCCCCGTCCCTGGGATTCTCCAGGCAAGAACACTGGAGTGGGTTGCCATTTCCTTCTCCAATGCATGAAAGTGAAAAGTGAAAGTGAAGTTGTTTAGTCATTTTCAACCCTCATCGACCCCATGGACTGCAGCCTAGCAGGCTCCTCCATCCATGGGATTTTCCATGCAAAAGTACTTAAGTGGGGTGCCATTGGCAAAGAGCTGACTCATTATGAAAGACCCTGATGCTGGGCAAGATTGAAGGCAGGAGGAGATGGGGATGGCAGAGGATGAGATGGTTGGATGGCATCACCGACTCAATGGACATGAGTTTGAGCAAGCTCTGGGAGATGGTGAAGAACAGGGAAGTCTGGTGTGCTGCAGTCCATGGGGTCCCAAAGAGTCAGACACAACTAAATGACTGAACAACAACAATAGATAGATATTTTGACTGTCTATATTACTAGAAATTACGAATTTATATCAACTCCATTTACATCAATATGTATGACAGTACTCTTAGAGAAAATCAAAAGTAATAGTGTCTCTCTTAAACTCACTTTATTTCTAATTACCGTTTCTGCAGTCTGATTTTAAACAAAAACAGGAATATTATTGTCAGAGAATTAAAGGTAATATAATGAATGTACCTTTCTGATTAAGTAGACATACAATATATATCTCTCTGGATATAAAATTAAAATATATTTGAGAAATTCATATAGATATATTACTGACCTGTATATTTTTGTAGGTTCAGAAAAGACAAAATATTAGTGAGAATAATCATAAACTTAAATTTTATATAACCTAATAAAATAATATTTTATAATGGTTTTATGTTTTGCCGAGCAGTGGTTCTATGAATTAGCTAATCAAGAGCATCTCAGCATTAATTATATCAGAACTAACATCATTGTATTTGGCAGGTGTCCACTAACATCAAATGGCCTTTGTTAATTAAGTCTGGAGAACAGATCAAATCATTGTGCCATTTTGGAAGGTTTTCTTAGCCTATTGATCTTGGCAGGCACAAGTCATCATGTCATTATATATCTTCTCAATCAATGGGTATTAAAATCACAACTCTTATGCAAGGTTCTTGGAAATACCTTAATGTAAAAAAAAAAGTTAAACAGAAATTGATAGCAGTTATTCTAATGCATCTGTGACCCATGCATCTAGATTTTTTTTTTTTTAGGTACAGAGTCCCTGGCTCACATTAACTCAATTGCTCCTGTCACAATATTACCTTCACTGAATAATGATTTATGTTACATTATGTCCCCTGGTAATACAGAAAATAAAAATATGGTCTATTGAAACATCAATTCTATATCTTTCATTAAATTGTGATTGAAAGCATTATCATCTGCCATTCCATGTTCTTAAGATAAGGATATTCATGACTCACAAAGATTCTTATGTTTTGGTTGAATTTAGTTTCAGAAACTATTTGGTTTCTTAGCTAAATCCTCCTGACATAAGAAAAAATAGGAAACACTTTGATATTCATGCTAAAATTTGTAGTTAGAAAATTAAGAAACAGATTTAGTGTTCAAGTGTAATAACCTATTAAAAAGGTATTCCTTCTTTTTTAGATAAATATATATTTTTTCCTATCTAAATGGTTTAGTGTACCTCAGTACTGGGATAATCAAATAGCTACTACAAGTATTTCAGAAGTAAATCATACTTAATTCTTGGATACAATACTTGAAACCCTGTATTTCCTGCCTCTGTTCAAAAACCTAGTAGGAACCAAAGGAAAAAAAAAAAAGACATTTGTAAGTTATTAATTTAAAAGACAATGGTGCTTCAGCAAAGGAAACAAAAAAGAAAATAAAAAGACAACCCACCAATTGGCATTAGGATAAGGGATAAGGAACTATTCTCTAAAATTGACAAATAGTTCATGACACTTAAAAGTATCATAACAACCCACTCAAAATGGGCAGAAGACGTAAATACATATTTCTTCAAAGAATACAGATGGCCAACAGGCACATGAAAAGATGTTCCATGTTGCTAATTATTAGAGAAATGCAAGTCAGAAACACAATGAGATATCACCTCATAGCAGCCAGAATGGCTATCATGAAAAAATTCACAAACAATAAATGCCAGGGAAGGTGTGGAGAAAGGGGAACCCTCCCACACTGCTGGTAGAATATACATTGGTACAGCAATGGTATGGAGTTTTCTTAAAAAAATTAAAAACAGAATTGTTATATGACCCTGCAATCCCACTCCTGGGCCTATATCTGGAGAAAAACAAGATCCGAAAAGATATATGTAGAGCAATGTTCACTGCAGCACTGTTTACAATACCCAATACCCAAGACGTGGAAGCAACCGAGAAGTCCATTGACAGAGGAATGGATAAAGAGACATGGTACATACATACAATGGAATATAACCAGCTGATAAAAAGAATGAAATAATTCCACGTGTAGCAACATGCATGAACCTAGAGAAGGTCCTACTACGTGAAGTAAGTGAGACAGAGAAGGAGAAATATCCTAAGACATCCCTTATATGTGGGACCTAAAAAGAAATAATGCAAATGAACTGACAAAACAGAAAAAGACTCAAAGAGCTGGAGAACAAGCCTATGGCTGACAGGGGTAAGGAAGCAGGGGAGGGACAGTTAGGAGTTTCAGATGGACACAGACACACTGCTATACTTAAAATGGATAACCGACAAGGTCACAGTGCATAGCACATGAAACTCTGCTCCATGATATGTGGCAGCCTGGATGGGAGGGGAGTCTGGGGAGAATGGATACATGTGTAGGTATGGCAGAGTTCCTTCAGCACTCACCTAAAACTATCACAACATTGTTTCTCAATCAGCTATACCCTGATACCAAATAAAAATTTTGAAAAGTAATAGAAAAGATAATGGTGCTTAAAAGAATCTAGAGTGTCCAATTAATAACCTCTGACCCAAAGGAAGTTACTGACTCTTTTTAACTTTACTGATCCTCAAATTACTTGAGATAATTCCACATCTATCTAAATAAGTAGGAAGAATTAATACACCCAGAAGCAGACTGCCCAGCATGTTAGTTATGATGATGATGATGATGATTATATACAACTGAAGTTATAAAATATTTCTGTCCATTATCTAATTGATAGTCTTGTTACAGGTTGAAGAGTCTCCCACAAAAATGATCATATGTTGAATTCCTAATACCAAGAACCTTATTAAGTGAGCTTATTTGGAAATAAAATTACTGCAGATATAATCAGTCATTATATTAGATGTAATTAGTCATTATCAGGATTGCATGTTATCATTAGGTTGGGCCTAAACCATTATGACTGATACCTTATAAAAGGGAAATTTGGACAGAGAAACATGCACCCAGGGAGAAGGCCATGAACAGTGTAGGCAGAAATCACAGTGATGCTTCTACAAGCTGAGGAACAGACAAGATTACCAGAAAACCACCAAAAGCTAGGAGTGAGCCCCAGGGCCTCCCTGACAGCTCTCCCAGAACCAAGACTGCTGACACTTGGTTCTCAAACTTCTAGTCACTACAACAAAAAACAATCCAATTTTATTGTTTCAGCCACCCAGGAAGTATCATTTTGTATAGCAGCCTTCAGATCAGATCAGATCAGTCGCTCAGTCGTGTCCAACTCTTTGCAACCCCATGAACTGCAGCACGCCAGGCCTCCCTGTCCATCACCAACTCCCGGAGGTCACCCAGACTCATGTCCCTCGAGTCAGTGATGCCATCCAGCCATCTCATCCTCTGTCGTCCCCTTCTCCTCTTGCCCCTAATCCCTCCCAGCATCAGTCTTTTCCAATGAGTCAACTCTTCGCATGAGGTGGCCAAAGTACTGGAGTTTCAGCTTTAGCATCATTCCTTCCAAAGATTTCCCAGGGCTGATCTCCTTCAGAATGGACTGGTTGGATCTCCTTGCAGTCCAAGGGACTCTCAAGAGTCTTCTCCAACACCACAGTTCAAAAGCATCAATTCTTCGGCGCTCAGCCTTCTTCACAGTCCACTCCCACATCCATACATGACCACAGGAAAAACCATAGCCTTGACTAGACGGACCATTGTTGGCAAAGTAATGTCTCTGCTTTTGAATATGCTATCTAGGTTGGTCATAAATTTCCTTTTTTAGCATCCTTAGGAAAATTTAAAAAAATAAAAAAACTACTAACCCTAAACTCTATAAGGGGGTTATTACTTTAGATGAGAAAACTGAAGTTCAGAGAGATGAAGGAACTTGTTAAAGGTTATAGAGCTAAAAATGGGACTTATGGATCCAAACCTTGGTTACATTACTCTAAGATCAGAGTTTCTTACAGTATAAAAGCTTAAAAATCTAAAAACCTAGAACTGGAGTATAGTTATACACTCTTCCTATATACTTTCTTATATCTTTAATGGTTATTTAACTGCTAGAATAGTATAATAAAAAATAATCTCAACAGTTGACTATTTTCAGTCAAGAAAAAGAATGGGATTCACTGATTTCTACATTTTTCAATGAGACACTTATGAAAAACTTACTCTATAATACTTTCATGCATATTAACATAACAAACACAGAAGAACTGTGAACAGTAAAAGCCAAATCAAGAAGATATATGGATGATTTTTAGTATAACTATGATAAAACACTTCTACAGCTATCTTTTAGAAATTTTAGTGATAAATCATGAACAAACCCATAAGAACCAAATAACAGTATGAAAATAAAGGTGGGAGAGCTACAAACATACTAGATTTCTAGGAGCCAAGGCAAACGTTCTCAGCCACAAGATTCAGAAGGTTCACAACATAAAAACAAGTCAGTGGTTACACATAAGTTTATCGACTTTTGACAGCTGAGAAAATGTAATAATTCATTCTCAGGATTGCCCATGAGCTATGACTACAGATTATAGACCCGATCTCCAATTATATGGTTCATATGTGGATCCTCAGAACAAACCAATGGTATGCCGCCAAGACAATCACAAATTAATGCAGGTTTGAAAGCATCAGTCACTCAGTCGTGTCCAGCTCTTTGCGAACCCATGGATTGTAGCCCATCAGGCTCCTCTGTCCATGGGGTTCTCCAGGCAAGAATACTGGAGTGGGTTGCCATTTCCTTCTCCAGGGGATCTTCCTCATCCAGGGATGGAACCCGGTCTCCGGCATTGCAGGCAGATTCTTTACAATCTGAGCCACCAGGGAGCCCCAGCACAAGTTTAAGAGGCTCCAACACAATAACAGTCACATGAACAGTTCTCAGATATTTAAGAATAAACTTAAAAAGAAACCTACTATGGCTTATTCCCGTATATGTGTGTGCATGCTCAGTCATGCCCAACCTGGACTGCAGCCCACCAGGCTCCTCTGCCCTTGAGATTTCCCAGGCAAAACTCATCCCACGACAAACTGATCAATTTGAATCTAAGACCACAGAAATCTGATATCCTCTTATAAAACTACTAGAAGGGCCAAGTTTTTCTTCATAAAATCACTGGTGTATGCTCTAACATCCAGTAAAATGGGTGAATAAGGCCCCAAAGTTTGATTTCAGATATTGGTAACTGTCTTTACCCATGAGCCCATAGAAAGAAAAAAAAATCAAAAACATTAATAGAATATTAATTTTTAAGCAAGCTGCTTCCTGGCAAATACAAGCCATTTAAATATCCAAGGCCTCCTGACAAATGCTTTTAGATTTAACTTTATCTTGAATTATCCACTCCTCCACAGACTAAATAAATTTTGGTACTATTCTATCAGAGTTGCTAATATAAAGAAGCACGGTTCTTCTATTCTTTAAATGCTGCATGGTGGATGCATTCAACCATCTCCTACAGAAAGTCTTCAAGTCATTTGGATACAAAAAGAAAGGATGCTACATATAGGGGTAGGAGAATAAGAGCTACAGACTATTAGGTATAAGCTATAAAGATGTATTGCACAACATGGGGAATATTTAGCCAGTATTTTATAACAACCATAAATGGAGCATTAACTTTAAAAATTGTGAATCACTATATGGTACACTGGAAACCTATGTAATATTGTACACCAACCATATTTCAATTAAAAAAAAAGGATGTTAAATACATCCCCTTTTCAAAGGACTGTATTATTTATAGTCTTTCAGTGTCCATGCCTGTTCCTTCTCACATGCCTTAACTCCTTACTTAGACGCTCTAAATCTCAAAAACTAAAACGTCTACTATCTTTGTTCTTTGTTTTTGCCCTTGCCATTTCTTTGCACCAACTCTTCTCCACCCGACTCCCCATTCAGAAGCAGACCTACCTCCTGTCTGAGTAATGACTTGAATGTCACTTGAAAGAGGACCATCTCCAATTGAGGTAAAGGCCAGGACTTTGACAGAATACGTTTTCTGGGGCACTAAGTTGCCTATAGTAGTGATTTGGCTGTCAGCTACATTGTGTTTCATCCAGTTGTTGACATGCTGAGTGGGATCCATTGTATAATAAACTCTGTATCCTTGGATCTGTCCATTTGGCTCTTCAGGCTCCTTCCACTGGACCAAAATGGTGGTTGAACTCAACATCCGTGCCTGGACATCCCGCGGGGCACTGGACGGCGCTTGCTCTGAGGTCTGCGTCAGCACAGGCTCGCTGGGAGGCCCCCGCCCAATGTTATTGACAGCAACGACCCTGAATTCGTAATCCGAGTAGGGGCTTAGTCCGGCGACACTGTAGCGCGTCGTTGCCACCCCATCAATTTCTTTGTAAGGTTCCTCAGAATTTTTAGGTTTATGCTGAATGATGTAGTAAGAGACCGGCTCAGGGTTCCCGGAGTCCCACGTCAGTGTGATGCTTGTAGCTGTGCTCTCAGTCACGACAGGAGTTCCTGGAGGTTTGGGTAAGGCTTGAGGGAGGAAAAGAGGCCATGAGTACCCATCGTCTTTAAGAAATCACGAGATTCCATAACTCTAGTATGAGAATGACGGGATTATGTATCTATCGGAGATTTGATTAGATGAAATCATAGCAAAGTAGTTTTCTAAGTGGTCGGATGTAAGACATGCGCAGGTGACAAACCCCAGGTGACTAGAAGTGTATTATATAGCACTGCATTTTGGGGCTGATAATGAAATTCACTACTTATTATCTATGAGATTCTGGATACATTGCTTAATTTCAGTTTGCTTTAGTTTTCTCATGTGAAAAATAGGAAAAAAATGTATTATTGGAATTGTACAGTTGGGTAACTGTATTTCATGAGTTTGTGGTGAAGATTAATGAGCTAATCCAGTAATGCTCTTAGAATGTATCTGGCACCCTGAGAAAACAGTGGTTCCAATTATTACAATTATTATAACCAAAAACTTGGCCAATGAGATTCTCGCTTTGAAAAAATAATACAACTAAATACTAATAAACATTGAAAAGAGCAAAATTTTAAATGTAATGAAATGGTATTCAATTGCTATAAGAGTATTTATTTTGTTTTCAAGATGTATGACATAGATGATAGTATTATAATTTTTTAAATAAATTAACCAATAACTTTAAGGTAACAAAGAATAATAATTTCAAATTAATCAATTTAAAATTCATGCTTTTTTACTTAATATTCAAAATATGCTGAAGGAACTAAATTAAAGCCTAGCCACAAATCTCTTTTTAAAATATTTTATTGTCATAATAGATATTCTATATCCAATATCAGTAACATCATATTACAGCTACGTGAAAAACATTTCATTTAAATTCATATTTTAGAAATCATGTTATTTTTTTTAGAAAAAAAGCATGACTCAAAATGCTACTAAGAATAAAAGCCATCTACACCGGTGGCCTCATATTCAAGTACCTCACCTACAGAGAGATTCAGAAAGGTATGGTGTTAGGGAAGAAAGGAGAATTTCATAAGCTGATTTTTTTAGAGACAACTCAGAAAGTAACACTCTTATAAACAGTTCTTTAGTACTTTTCTTTCCTTTTCAACTTAAAGAAAATACAACACTGCTTACAATGGTAACTCTTCAAGAATAACAAACTTGTACTTAATCACTGTTACACCAACAATACCTAGAGCACTGTCCAGACCTGAGTAGGTTTTTCAGAAGCATTGTGAAATGACTACCTGAATAAATGAGTCCTTTCTCTAGGGTGCTTTTAGTTTCGATTCACTTTTTCCCGTCAAGTTTCACCCTCATGTTTTATTATTTATGTTGGAGGAGGAGGGGGTAGGGAAGTAGCAAGAGTCAGGAAAACAAAGATAAGAAATTGACCAAGATATTAGTTTAATGTGACTCCTGCTTTTGCATTCTTGAAGGTCTTTAGTAAATCTTCAAATATTTAAAGCTGACATGGTTAGTATGGGAAAGGTGATTCAATATTTGCATATGACTCTAAGAACCATGGAATGATAATATTTGGCCAAGGGATTTTATGGAAAATAATAATAAAAAGACATTTGTTTAAATATTCTGGTCTGGCATTCTGCAAGAAAGCGGATAATCTGAATTTTCCCTAGATGCTTTTCTGTATTCTTGAGGCAAGTAAAAATATTGCTAATTAAAGGTGTGTGTTTACTGATATTTAACAGATACTCTCAGTTTCACTAAGTGACGCCGATTATACAGTGCAGGTTTTGTGTCTGTAAAGTATGCTTAGTACAGTAATTATATGTAATGAAACAGTACTATTAATATTTTAAATGATGAAATATTGAAAACGGTGTGTGCCTTGTTCTTATGTCACATCATTGCGTTTATATGGTATACAGTAAGTATATATATATTTGGTCAAAGGTATGACACTGACTACATTACGTGTAGTCCATTATTTTTTTAGGGTCACAATTCCTAGAAGGGGAAGATAATTTGTGCTCATTTTGCAGTAGTTCCAGACATTTGCAGGAATCTATAGTTACTCTCGTACTGACTCATTTTAGGAAAGTTTTCTAAAATTCTATAAATACTGTGTAAAAACAGCTGGTTCCCTCACATATTCATTTCCCCTCCTTTGATTCAAAAGTAACCAAGGCATATAATTCTTTGGTTATAGTCAGTACCCTTATTTCAAGGGAAAAAAAAATTGTTGTGCGCTTCACCTACACAAGGTGAGAGATGAAGCTAAAACAGAATATAATCACGCTTGCATTTTGCATTTTAATGGCAGGGTCTATCAAAAATTTAGAGCATCTATTATTAGACCATGTTGATTTCAACTGTTTTTTTTTTTTTTTTTTTTTGTCTTCTGGGATTTTGAGCATTTATTAACACTTACTTGGATTTTTCTGTCATGTACATCTTCTCAAGGTTCTGGATGAATATAAAGCCTGTACACATCATCCATTACCGCTGAGCATGTTGAGCATTCCTCATCCTGCCCTGTTAGTGCCTGAGCCTGGCTACCACTTAAGTATTTTGAAAATTATCATGACTTAGGTTGTCAATACTTTTAAGAGAGAATCTGTGTATCTAACATGATCCCACAAATAAGACTGGGCTATGATATGTGAAACGCTGACCAATGAACGGGTTCATTTTAGGATTCCAAGAACAGACTTTGTAGAGGCATTAGTCAGTTGATGTGAGGGTACCCAGATCCTCCAAGCGTGAACTACTGAGCATACCTTTGACAGTGATCTGTGCTATTGCTTCAATGACACCCAGTGTCGACATAGCAACACAGGTGTAATTTGCTGACTGTCTTACATCATTCAGTTCTAGGACATTTCTTCCTATTGGCATATCATCTTCAGGTGTCAGATCTTCTGCCCCCAACATCCACTTCACATAAGGCATTGGTGACCCCACAGCCACACAGGTGATATTAACACTTCCACCTGGCATGATCTCATGATTAGTGGGTGGGATAGAGAATCTTGGTGGGACACGGCGAACTGGAACAAAACACAAAGGAAGATGATAAAATATACAAGGCAAGAAAAAACAGCCTGATTCAACACATGACATGCACTGTACAGACACATATTGAAACATATTGTGGATTTCCAAAAACAAAACATGTAAAACTGTGGATAATACACACCATACAAGTATGGTATGTGTATACACAGAAAAAGTTATTTTAGTCATTGATATCTTAGACACATTCATACAAAAGTTGATTCAGACCTACAAGGGCCCCACAAAAAACTATCTACAAACTAACAATACACAAACATCATGCAAAAGATAAACACAGAAACATATACATGCATGCATATAACAAGGATTCTATGCATTCATGTATATGCAGGAAAGTGGGCTGGAAGGCCATCAGTAGGTTATGTTGAGTATCAAAACCAACTTCAGTGCTGTGCTCTTCCAGGTGATGTGAATGCATGTGTGGGACCACACTGTCACATCCCAGTCCTGGAAAACATCATCTAGAGTACACTGAAAGTGCAATTTATTTGCTTTCAGACTCAGAGGAGATGCAGCCTCAAGACCTCACACTAACACCAGAACAAACACAGAAATATATACACGTATCAATTTATAGTCATAGAAGAAACAAAGCCAATGCCAGTAAAGATACTGGATTGGGACATGCAAGGCATGCACAAGGTGAAATCTCAAGGCCATGCTTAGGATGACGGGAGAATGGCTGGTATCCAAGAGCAATGGCAGCAAAGGAAATAACAGGGGAAGAA